>CM074577.1:19977500-22477500 GCA_037305975.1 Chrysolophus pictus | reverse complement strand
AGTGCAATTTGAAGTTTAGAGATGTCTTTTCTTCAAAATAGTCTTATAATTATCTAGCTACTTAAGTCTGTGATTTTAGCTTAAATAATAAGCCTGAAAAAAAATTGTCAGTGAAGCTTCCTCTTTCAAATACACATTTTCCTTGACTTACAGTCTCTCTCCATCCAGAGTATTTTCAGAATCTGTGTTCCTCTGCTTTTAATATAATTGATAATTGAGCAGACAGTGTGATAATAGGGAATAAGAAATTTTATTTTTGATGAAGGGAATATGACAATTGTTGCTTTATAAGCATCCTGTGAGCATATTAAATAGAATTCTATTCCAGCACAGTGTGGATTTTTTTCATCCCTGGAAGGACAGTAGATAAGAAATGTCAGAAAGGAATTTCTACTTGCTATCTCAACATCTTTGATCGGCTTGATGTTATTGGTTCCAGCAATGCTAATGTATCAGCTGCTGGCTGCTTCATGAACAAGCTTCCAAGTGAAGTGCATGACAATGATTGTGTGATACTAATATTCCCTGGTTTCAGCGTACGTGCCTACATTGAGTACAAGTTATCAAATACTTTGTGCTAATTATAACAGGGGGAGGCTAGTATACGTGCTCTTGCAAAAAAACCTGTGCAGTACACTGGTTTCTTACAAAGTCATTGGAACCCACTGTGTGGGGGGAGAAAAAAAATCTTAATTTGCTTCTTACCGAAGCTGATATTTCTTAACTTATTTTCTGTAAGGTGAACTTGAAATCCTGTCTTCTGTTTTATGCTTCCTCCAATCTCTCTACTAGTAGCCTCACTCTCACAGTGTTTCCTTGGAAACTAAAAGACTGGTATAGATTCTGTGATTCTAAGGAATAGATTTGGCAAGCCCAGCTGCTTTCCCTCCATAGCTGCTGAACTGTCTTTTCCCACTTGCATTTTTTTTAAATGGAAGCATTTCTCCACCTGCTGGTTCTAAGGAGGATACTGCAACCATCTAAGCAGGGAGCTGCACAATGTGTATTACATAATGGATTACTTGTGTAAGAAAAGCCTGTTTGGGACATGACAACGTTTCCATTCTGACACTTGAAAATGGCTGTATTTTTAGTAAGTAGTTTAGAGTAGAATAGCCTATTTTTAATTCCTGCTGTCTAGGGAACTGGATATATTCCAACAGATCAGATTTCTCCACCTATCACAGTTACAATGAGTCAACATTATGAAAGCAGGTTGTGCTTTTGAGTTGCAAGCAAATGATTTAGGACCAATTCCTAGACCTCAATGGCTCAGTTATCTACCTGTATGAATAATCAGTTGTGTAACATCCTACCGACAATATTTCTGCATGTCCTCTGATAGGATCATAACAAGAGATGCTTTCAGAAATGTTCTGAAACTTGCAAAGTCTACAGTAGTAGACCACAGATTTATTCTGCTAGTGATTCTAGTAAGCTGCAAGCAGAAGATGAGGCCATGAATATGGCTGCTATGCAGCCTTTTTGTGGTAGTTTTGGGTTGTTTGTTGTTTGTTTGTTTGTTTGTTTTTGTGGGAGGTGTGCGGGGTTTTTTTTTTACTTTTTTTTTACTTTGAAGACAAATCTTCTTGGAGCTGGAATATGCATTTACTTTACTTTTTACCCCTTAGCAGACAATATTGTATATTGTAGTGTCCTGTTACGAGATTAGTTGCTCCAGGAATAATAATGATGCGTAGAAAAACATAAATAAAGTTTCAGGAGAAACTTAGAGGACGGAAGGTCCTCCAGATAAGTATGCATGAAACTGATAAAAGCTTGAAATGTTAAGGTGAATACCAGTATCCTTTGTCTACGGAGATGAATATTTCATTTTCAAATCTGAATCAAAGAACCATCATATCTGACAATAATTGATCCCAGATGATCTTATTAGCAGGACAGTCTGTGGATTTTACTAATAATGTAGAACTCCTTTCTTCAGGAAGTAGGAAAGAAAGTAGAAAAAAAAGTCTTATTTGTCTTGTCTCTTTTGGGTTTTAAAGTTGTCTGATCTCTTCTTTAATTAGTTTTGGCAAGCCTGAGGTCAAAAGAGATGCAGAGCTAGCTGATACATAAAAAGAAAACATTGGAGGTCAATTAACATCATTAAGTTACTATCAAGGTCATCTGAAAAAAAAAAAAAAAGTGCTGGTTTATTTTGGGAGGGAGGATTTTTGTTTTGCTTTAGAAAAGACCTTCAGGAATCAACTATATGCTCAAGGGTACACATTTTCCTGGACTACAGAAGGCATACCTTCTTGGAAATCAGCATGTTTTATAACAAAGCACATCATGTATTAGCCTGAAAGATAACTGATAAAAAGTAAAAATGTCTTTCAATGATTTTTTTCCTTAGCTTAGGCTTTCTGTTTTCACTTGTTCACTTAATAGTTGCATGTAGATATGTCTATATACAGAAGAAATATCCTTTTTCAGGAAATCTGTTATCCCTCTGACATTTTTCTCAGTTTTTGTCTAAATACAAGCAACCAGTGATCTTAAAGCATTTATTTTTGCCACAGACTTCTTAAGTATGTGTGAAGATACCTGTAAACCAACTGTCTTGAGATGATGGGAAGATGCATTAATGTTTTCCAGACTGTCCTCTACCATTACATGTCTGGCTATGGAAGACAGTGTGAAAACCTTGCTTTTAATGGTTTATGTTAAACAGTAATACCCTTCACTACACTACTATAGAAAATTGATCTATATGGAGTAAATCTTATTTTTGTCACCTGGGTAGCTAAAGTAGGTATTAAATTCATTAAGAATTAGTTCTTGATAGAAAGATTTACAGAAAAATATAGTATCCTTTATCTAGTTCCAGAAGGGACCTTTTGGAATTTAAAATGTTAACTGTAAACTGATACAAGGAAGAAAGAAATAATTAGTCATTTCTAGCCACAGAAATGAAGGTACTTAATAACTGCAGAATTTGATTTACTGTTATTTCAACAAGCACACACCTTATTAACATGACTTAGAAGATAGAATAAAAACAGTGTGTTTGATATTCTAGAAAATAATAATAAAAAGAATAGTTCTTGAAGTACTGTCATCTGAGATGAAAGCATTAAGCTAAGTAGAATTCACTGGTCATCAGCCAGTTGAAAATTACGTTCCAGAATTGCCTTGTATTCTCCTTTAAAAAGGAGCTGAATATCCAGAGAAATACAGCTTGCAATTCAGTAACTTAAGACAAAGTTCTCAGAGGGTATAAAGCTATTCTAATGACCTAAAATCAGAGCATAATCTGTGTTTTCAGGTACATTGTGCACATATACTTGACAAAAAGAAAATACTGGCTTTGGCACTTGATTCTTAGTTCAGAAAACTCCAAGCTTCAAAAATATAAACACATACAGAACAATAAAAATTCCTATGTGATTCTGTTATATCCAACTTAAAAAATTTCATGCTGTAAAGAATAGTTAGTTTTTGAAGTTTAGAGTCTGTCCAAACCATAGGCTTTAAAGAATATATACTTTTTTGGGGAAAAGCTGTGATTTAAACTTACACAATGAGGTCAATTCATGGTAAGACTAGAAAGACAGGACAGCTGAAATGCTGTGGATTTTAGTAGTATAATATTTTTCTGTCCTTAGAAAATAGTTCCATAGTTCCATTTTTGTTTATCGTGAATAAATTTATTATTTCATCAAATAGATTGCAAAAAGACAGTAAAAATTCCATTTTCTTTAACTAGAGCTACAGACAACCTAGCTGTTCTACAACTGGATCAAGAGGTTTAAACCAGATGTTCTCATAAGAAAAGTAGAAAACTTCAATGTCTTTCTCAGTATTTGCATAAACTGTTGAGACTATGAGCTTTGAGAATTACATAAGAGGGCATAGTAGCCCATGTAAGTAACTTCTTGAAATGTGTGAATGGAAGACTTTAAATGATGTCTTTTATAGAAAAGGACATAGAGCTTCTGCTTTATTTAAGAATTGGTGCACTTCTGTCATAGGCAGATAACAGACCAACAATTAAAGACTTAGGTGCTTAGATAAAGAACAGTGGTGATGAATACATAGTAATAATAAAAAATGCTGAAATAAGCAATTCAGGACAACGACTTAAAGACAGGATACTTTATCTGAAATAAAACTTAAGAATATGTTTAGTTCAAATGACAATTTTGAATAATAATTTGATTTGTTGTTTACCTTGCTGTCAGGGAATTTAAGTGCTAAGACTCTCAGACATGGTTGTGATAGTCCACTCATTAATTTCATGGGAGAGTGACAGAGCTTCTGGCCCATTATTTCTTATGTCCAGGCATGCTTAAGATTTTCACTCAACAGACTGTTGAAATACAGGAAATACTGTATTGGAAGATTATGCAGTCTTCCAGCTAGAAAATGTGGATTCCCATATTTCCAAAAAAATCTAATATTTTGAACTGTTGTGCAAACTTTTGAATTAATGCATCCTTTAATAGAAACCTCAATAAAATTAGGTGAAACAGTTAATGCTTCGAAATTTTTTTCATTTAAAGATGAAAAGCCTGAAAGCTAACATTCTAACATCCCACTCTTCTTTCATATTTGTTCTTTCATAAACTGTTCTGTCCATGTCCTGAAGCACGTAGTCTTGAAATATATACAGGTTAGACTATTAATGTTACTAATATCTTGTATTTCAAAGTTCAAACAGAATAGAATTACCTTCATGATGGTGTATTATGCATATCTTAACTGTTCAGGCATGTTCAAACTGTGGCCCATCCTGTGGCTGCCCTCTCCTCTATGCCATCATGGCAGTGGCTCTGCCCCGCTGTGCAGCCTGGCCCCGTCAGAGCACCCCATGCTCAGCAATGACCAAACATTGATGTGCAATGATTAGCACTATCTGAGCAGAAGCTAAGGCGCAAGGAGGGCAAAATGCAGGGCTGACTTTTCTTTTCTCTTCCACCACACACACTCAGTAATATTGAAACCCATATGTATTACTCATTACATGTGCTTATGCCACTTTTTGAGTAAAACAGTGATTGCCAATACTGATATTTCAAACTGTGTAATGGGATCTCAAAAGAAAAAAAGAACCTCAAAAAAGAAAAATCATGGATAAAGGAAGAGTGTTCAATAAAAAATTGACAGATGAGTGCTTTCTTTGTCAAGACAAATAACTTGGCACTGTGCTTAATTTGCAAGGAAATCATGTCAGTTTCCAAAGATTACAATCTGAAAAGACATTATATGTAGAAACACGCTGCCAAATTTGATGAATATCAAGGAATGCTTTTGAAAGACAAATTAGTGGAACTGAATATGTCTGCCATCTCAACAAAATCTTTTTTAAAAGTTACAGCTCAAACAGACTCAATTATACAAGTTAGTTAAGCAGTAGCAAATTTGATTGCAAAAAACTCAAAACCACTTATAGTGAATTTATTAAGCAATTTTTGGAAAGATATAATCTGTCCTGATTTAAAAAAAGCTTCCATACACAGCTATATGATGATTAGGAGTATGGAGATGATCGGAGAGTCTGATTTGGAGGTGTCTGGTCTGGTTGGAGGCAGGGCTTGTTTAGACTGACAAATATGTTATGAGATGACCTTGGAGCAGCCTACAACTACTTGAAATGGGACTCACAAAGATGGTGGTGCCAGACAATATAATAAGGGGAAAAAAAAAACACATCCCAAAACTCTGATTTGGATCATCTCAGACTTTAATATGGAAAAAAAGCTTTTCTGTTGCTACTGTAGAATTTAAATCTGATTTAGTTGCCTCTTTATAGGAATAGAAGATAATGTTATTGGGAGAAAAGTTTAGTCTAGTGGATTTCTGTGCTACTGAGCTAACAGGGAAACCAAACTTTGCAGGTTTCTAATTCAAAACACTACAACTGTTCATTTTGCTTTAGCTAAATTCCAGTAGAACTATTTGGATATGTTCTTTTTTTTTCTTCTGTAAATGTTTAAATTTCCATCTGTGACAAAGACTAATTTGTCCCTCATCCCTTATTGTTTGGCATGGGTTCATATATGAATTTCTGATGGTTTACTTCAAGTTATACTTTCTTATGTCAATTTTTTCCTTGCTATGGGGCAAAAAGCGCTAAGTTCATGAGAGGGAAAGTGAGGTAACAGTGACATGAATTTCCTAGATTTCCTAGAACTGTTATGTTCTGACTTCCTAAATAATTATGATAATTCAATAGTGAAGGGTCACGGGAGATTCAAAGAGAGATGAGCTATAAAGAGAGATGAGCTATAACCATTTGAATGTGTATTTGATCTTTGCTGCCTGGAGAGGTGGAATGTTCCCATGGAAGAAAATGTTATGTAGGATTTAGACAAGTTATTTTCTGTATTCCTAAACTTCTTTTGCCCATGGGCCAATCATCCTCTTAAAGTCTTTTAAATTCCCAGGCTACAAATGTGAGACAGAAATGTATGAAAATGAAAGAGGTTACACAGTTAGTTGACATTCATTGTGATGCAAATGACTAATTCCACTGACTGCCCTGTACATTTCTGTATTAAGCTTTTTTTTCCAGTAAGTAACATTTCTTATGCTATGAAAGCTTATAATTTTTGGAGTTCCTGCTCTTACATCCAGCTTACAGGCACAAATGTAGAAATTAATTTCTCTTTGCAGTTGAATAATCTTGCTGAATAATCATAACATGGGTGGGGAACAAGCTGCTGGATTGAAATGCAGTTTCAGGAATGGAAATAAGATTTACCAAAGTGAGGCAGAAAAATATGAAAAGGCTAAAAATAATTAAAAAAAAAAAAAAGTAGCATCACTGTTATACTTCAGTCTTTCTCAGTACTGTCAGATTTTTTGGAAGAAAGTCACTTAGGCTTAAGCTGCAGATGAGAATGCAGACAAATCTGATTGCATAGGTATGAGCAGGTACAAATTGCTCATGCCTCCTGGATTAAGTTAAAGCTGACAAGGAATTCTTACATGATTTAGTAGGTTTATATTACATGTTGAGGGTGTAGGCTGTATTTGTTTGCTTATTGCCCTGGATGGCACCAGTGTTGAGAACTGAAAATTTTGGTATCTAATTTATGTTCAAAAATAGAGTTTCAAATGCAGCTACTATGGAAGCCTGGTTTGTTAGAGAAGAAAGAATTAAGAGTTTAAAATGAAGTGCCTTTTCCCAGGGGTGCTTCAGAATATCATGAAGTCATAGAATGGTTTGGGTTGGAAGGTACCTTTAAGATCATCTAGTTCCAACCCCCTGCTATAGGCAGGGACACCTCCCTCCAGATCAGGTTGCTCAAAGCCCCATCCAGCCTGGCCTTGAATGCTTCCAAGGAGGGGGCATCCACAGCCTGTCTGGACAATCTGTTCCAGTGTCTCACCACCCTCACAGCAAAGAATTTCTTCCTAATATCTATTTTAAATCTATCTTCTTCCAATTCAAAGCCATTCCCTCTCATCCTGTCACTATCTGCCCTTATAAAAAATCCCTCCCCAGCTTTCCTGTAGGCCCCCTTCGGGTACTAGAAAACAACTATAAGTTCTCCCAGAGTCTTTTCTTCTCCAGGCTGAAAAGCTCCAACTCTCTCAGCCTGTCCCCATAGTGGAGGTGCTCCAGCCCTCCAATCATCTTAGTGGCCCTTGTCTGGACCTGCTCTAACAGCCTGATGCACTTCTTGTGCTGGGGGCCCCAGAACTGGATGCAGTACTCCATCTGGAGTCTCTTGAGAGCAGTGTAGAGAGGCAGAATCACCTCCCTTGATCTGCTCCATGATCTTGCCAGGACCAGAGGTGAGACTGTCCTGTAGTTCCTTGGATCTTCTTTCTTTTTTGAAATTGCTGAAGATGCAGTGAAAACTGATCGGGAGAGCTGCTCCTAATGACTCATGGGATGGGCTTCACATCTGGACACTGGGGCTTTTGGCCTTGCTTGGGGCTGCCCTGGGAGAGGCCTGACAAAGTACTTAATTCTCATGATTTTATTTCCCATTTAAGAAATAACTTCTGTAAAAAGAATCATTTAATTTCATCATTCGTTTAAAGCTGCTGAACTAACCATTAATAATTTCTTACAGCATATAAACATGCCAATCTATGAAAGACTACATTGAAGGGAGAATTGTTTAATTTTTTTTCCCAGTAAAAGCTAAAATAAACAAAACAGTCAAATAAGGCAGGAGGGGAAGAAGAAAAGGGCAGAATTAAACATTGCTAACGCTATCGTTATGCAATATTGGAAGGACTGAGCTGATGATCAAGAAAAGTTGTGGATCTTTAACTTCATTATTGCTCCTTGACTTCAGATCCTTAAGTTCATTAATGCTCTCTGTAGGAATTATGTAGTGTTAAACATATAAATGTCTAACAACATGGTGCTAGAAATTAAAGTTCACAAGACACAAATTGTTCTTATTGGAATCTGGAAGGTAACCTTGTCCCTTACTGCTCTATTTTTTTCCTCCATCATGTTATATCTAGCTCTAATTAGGCTAATGGCTATTTTTCCTGAAGAAGATTTGGATAGGAGTGTTATAAAAAAACATGGCATTAAAAAAATATTCCAATATTCCAAATTGAGAGTATGAATTATTTAGCCTAAGAGAAAAAAAAAAACAATGTCAAAATCATGATGTCTTAAATTTGCAGGATCTTTTAAAAGTATTGAGGCATTTTTCTTCTTAATAAAACAGCTGGTAAATGCTTTTAAGTTCTAGTACAAGTTCTAGACTTTCGCCTCATTTTTTGAATGACATTCCCAGCCTATCCTTCCTAGAGAGCTTGTATCCATCCATTGCAGCAGTGCAGTGTGAACTATTTTCCTGTATTTCCCAAAGTGCTGGTAACTCTGAAATTGCACGCAGTTCTCTCAGAAACCTTTTTCTTCCTTATGCTTCATGCAGTATTGCACATATACTTCAGAAAGGCTCTCAGCTGTACTGATTTTCTCAGAAAGGTGTGAAAGCTTTCTGCATAGTGCTATCCGAGAGGCACTTCTTTATTTATGTGGATGTATCCGAAGTGGTCTTCAGCTCTGTTTTGATGATGGTAAAGTCTATCTATCTTGTCCACATCATAATGCAGTCTACCACTTCCTCACTTATTTGTGGATAATTGTCTCCTATTCCTAGTATAAAGTTCTACACACCAGGTTTGCCAGAATATTGAGAAAGGCACTTCAGCCCAACTTCATCAAGTAGATAATGTCTTTTCAAGCTGTCAGCAATCCTCAGAGAGGCATTCCATGGTCAAAAAAACTAAGTCTCTATTGCTGAAATCAGCTATGAAAATATCAAGAGGATGCAGCAAGTGTTGGTAGTTGGTAGTTCTTTGCAATGGAGGCAAACAGATGTTGTTGGCCTGCAGGATCCATGCATTTCTCCTTACCTCCTCCTTTCAGCAGGTTCAAGGAGAGCACCACCTGGGCTTCTATGCCCAGGGCTGTGTAGTCAGTCTTGTTATGATCCAGGCTCTCCATGGCACTTGTGAGATGCACGTGTTGGGGCAAGAGTAGCAGGAGGTTGTGGTCTGCAGGCTTGGATAAGCCTCAGCAAATTTTCTAGAGGAGATACTGAATCCTCAACAATCTGCAAGCCTCCCTAGACAATGAGAAAAGTTGGCAGATGGGAATCTCTGCTTCAGCAGGGGAGTTACCTACAGATAACACTGCTCCCTTTTAATGCACCTTCATGGTTCAAGCTTAGTCAGCATGGATGCTTCATTTGACACAGCTCTGAGGCTCTCATTAGCTTTGAGGTCACCAGACCCATTTTGCAGTTGCATTTCTGAAGGTAGAACAGTTGCCTCCTGTGGCCAAAAATCTCATGCTTTGAGCATTGGTTGCTGTGGCAATAGGCACCTGAATGAAAATTTATGTCTATAATTTACTTATTTTATTTCAATTGGATTTGTTCATACCATGCATGCCTAATTAACAGTTCTTGGCATTCTGTCATCATTGGACACTTGATGGTAAAAGAATTTGACCTTATGGATTGACAATTCCTTGTGGGTTTACTTGAACATTGAATTCTGGATCACTTGATTATCTGAATGCTTGGAGAGTTTAAAACAGCAAGTGGGAATTAGATCCTTTGTAGTTTAAATGGTATAAAACTTAAGCTTAATCACAAAATTGCTTCCCAGTTATACTAAGTTATTGGTTACTGAAAGATGTTGTAATCGATTTTCTGTAAAAGTAAGAAATCTTAATCTTACAAATGAGATCATCAAGGTGAAAAAACATCTGACAAGGATGAAGTTGAAAGCTACCGAAATTAAACAATATGTGTTTTAGCAGTACTATAAAATCAAGCACTTTGGTCACAGGATGGCAGAATTAAGATCACCTGTGAATGTATAGTACAGTAGTGTTCATTTCCATGACACTTTCTATATGAATATGTCTCATTGAAGCAGAGGATAAACTTGTTCTTCTCTGCTATAAAGATTTTGCAGAAATCTTGCTGCAAAAGACAGAAATTATGTACTGAATAGATTTATGAACAGAATTCTATGGTTTTAACCACAGAAGATTCTTGTTTGCTAGATGATCAGAGTCACAGAGTTGCAGAATTGCAGGGGTCAGAAAGGACCTGAAGAGATCATTGATTTCAACCCCCCAGCTAACACAGGTTTCCTACACCCACGTCACAGAGGTAGGCATCCAGATGGGTCTTTAATATCAGCAGAGAAGGAGAATCCACAACCTCTCTGGGCAGACTGTTCCAGTGCTCCATCACCCTTACCATAAGGAAGTTCTTCTGCACGTTAGGACAGAGCTTCCTATATTCAAATTTTAGAGCGTTGCTCCTTGTCCTATTACTACACACCACCTGGAAGCGCCTGACCTCATTCATTTGCCTCCCAACTCTCATTAGATATTTATAAACATTTATCAGATCCCCCTCAGTTGTCTTTTACCCAGGCTGAATCGATCCAGGTTACTTAGCCTTTCCTCCTAAAGGAGTTCAGCAAGGGAGGACTCATGAAGATAACAGACATGCGTGAGTGGCTGAAACCAGCCTTTCCAAAGAGCATGAAATACCTGCTGATAGCATTTGTTACAACTTGAACTCTCAATTTCTGTCAGACCTTAAGCTTTCTGTCCTCCTTATTTCTTCACCAGCTTTCCATTGCCTTCATCTGGCAAAGACTGATTTCCTCTTAAGCTGATCTTTCCTGACCTTGTATGCAGAAAATCCCGTTCCTGCTTAATTATGTCCTTTTGTTCTTGACAGTCTTTCCCACAGAACTCACCTGTTTCCCACCCTGGCTCTGTTCTTTGCATGCTTCTTTTGTATGCTTACTAAATTTCCCTTACCAATTGCTGAGGTCTCTTTTGATTACATTTGGTTAAATTTTATCAGGTTCTCATTCAGTGCAAAACTTCATATATTGTTTACACGTGTCTTTCAGCTTCATCCTTTAATTTCTGTAGAAAAAAAATGTGAGGATATAAGAGGTTTCCAACAAGTCACTGATGTTTTAATATTGCTAAGAGGCAGGAGAAAGAAAAGGCAAAGACAATTTATTTCATTTATTTTCATTTAATTAATTTCATTAATTTCACTTAATTTCTTCAAAAATAAACTTTCAGAGATGCAAATACAGTAGGAAATGACAGGCAGTATTCCAGTAAACTGAGGTGATATTAAAAAAGGAAAAAAATAACATATTTGTATATTTTCTTCCATACAGTTAATTATGCTGAGGAAAAGTGATGAATATATTAATAGATATTTTGTTTTTCGCACCTTGAGGTGTCGTCTGAGGTGTCCGTCTGAGATTCTAGTTACACTGTATTGTTAACTTATGTGATCATCTCCAATGAAATGACTGACTTGGTAGATGAGGGGTGATGAGTCTTTCAGCTACCTTTGAAATAGTACTCTAAGATCTGTTGTGGTTGATTTGATTGTTGAGCTGATTTTAGTCATTGTAATCAGATTAAAAATTATAGGAAGCTTTGGAACAAAATTATGCAAAACAATCAAAAGTATCTCACAAATTTTCAAAATTTTCATTTACTTCAGTCTCTTATTATCGTAATCAGTAGTATAGTACTATTTGTACTTTAGAGACTGCAAATGGAACATTTTTATTTTGTATCTATGCTGGTAAATCAAGTAGTGGGCAGGAACGCCTCTGTGCCCTGGCACTCAACCATCTGTATTGCTAACTAGCTAGAATGTATCTTGTATTGCTTTTGGCCTGTTCCAAGTAGCACTCTCTGGCTACTTGAGTTCAGTCTATGAATTGAAGTGATCATTTCCAGGAATCATTCCCAATTGGCATGTTTGTACATGACCCTGTTTTGAAGGAAAAGTGCTTAACATTTTGAAGCTGGTTGTTCAGTAATGGCTGGCCTCAGCACTGGAGAATGGTCTCAGGCATAGTGGTTTTACTAACCTAAATACAGTCATAGTGTAACTAATCTTGGTAAAATTACCTTACTATTTGATACACAACCTCATGTTAGTTTCTAAGGAGTATATTATTTTGTAGTATTACTGTTCTGAAATATCAATTGTGTTTAAAATTTCTTCAAACATGGAGGCTGGGTTGTTGTTTTCTTTAAGTCAATATTTAGCAGATACTCTGTGTGTTTCACATTGGGTCAACAGCACCACTGGAACTGCACAATATATCTAAAACTAGCCATTTCCTGGGATGCAGAAAAAGGAGTGATGCTAGCCACTTCTCATTTACAATTTAGATGGACAAAGTCCTAAAGATTAAATTGCATATGATGTATTCATGTATTTTCATTTTTATTCCACTGGAACTTCTTTGCAGTGAAAATAATTCTTATGTAGTATCTTATATGCCTGTTAGCTCTCCTGAAAAAATTGCTAAAACAGAAGTCTAAGCCAGTTTAAGGTTTATGGTACTGTGGAAACATGCAGTTTCAGCAGTGGTATATAAATGCTTTTACTTATGTGTACTCTTAGTAATCATACATGCTGACTGCATATTTTCCACCAGTGTTTTGTTGGCTTGTTTGCCATAGCATTTGGTATGTCACTGCACTTGCAAGTTGGCTGCTATTACCTGAGATAAGGGGCAGTCCCAACTGGAGCAATAGTATCCCACACTGAGGATTGCTTTTTCCAGGTAGAGTGCTCCCACTCATGTTGCACTAATTGATAATCGTGAGATCTGATTTTATCATGCTATTGGGAAGACTTTAGGTTTTCATTTTTGGAGCTAAAATGCTGCAGCTTTCTTCAAATGCCAAAGAGTCCTCAAAAGTTTTGTGAGCCTGAGTATTTAGGGAGTGACAAAGCACCTGGGAAAACTTACTTAGAATTCTATTTTCCTTCAAAATTGAGATCAAATTCCTGAGGTCTATTTTCTATTCATGTGTAGTAAATTAATACTACCTGTGGTAATATTTGCAGAGTATAATTTGTATGTAAAACCACAACTCTCTGATCAAGCTAGGCAGATACTTGTACAATTTATTTCTAAAATAAATGGATTACTTTCTCCATTTTGTTCTCCTTGTTATCAAGATATTTTTATCAGTAGCTCTTTCTATTTCATGGAATGCTGTTTTGATCCACTCCTTATTTGAGCTGTAATAGGGCATCTAATGTTTCATCTCTCTCTTGGAATACCAAAATGTGAATTTATCCACTTCTTTATCATGCCACTGAAACATGCAAGTTTCATGAATTGTCATTTTAATCCTACATTTCTTCCATCACTTGAGACAATGGGCCCTACATGCTTCAGTTTGTTGGACTGGAAAATGATTCTTTTTACACTGTCAACAAAATATATTTTTTACTCAATTACGGTTTTCTACCTGAAAAAACTCCTAGAAAAGCTTTTTGCTTTTTTTTTCAGTATGACCAAAAAGCTACTTGCTATGCAGCTTGAAAGAACTGAGAAACAGAAGACAAAGTACAAAGAGATGTGGGATTAAGCATTTTCTTACTGCTAAATGTTGTTTGAAATCTAACATTAATTTTAATTCTGGAAATTAAGAGGTATGTGCTACTAATTGTGTGAATATGCAGTAGGTACACTATTCTTAAATTGTTCAAAGAAAAACGAAACTTCCTTTTGAACTGTTAACTGTGGTGCTTTTTTAATCACGGTGTTTTACCTTTCTTAAATTAGTCATAAGTAACCAATTCTAAGATCTTACCTAGATAGGCTTTCCTAGAGGAGACAAACTTATCTAGATGGGTAACTAGAGTTTTCTGTATGAGGAATTACATCTCCAATTAATGTTTTAATCAAGCTAGTGCAAATTTCATTTGAGCTGTGATTTTTTTTTTCCTCGAATGCAAAGGTTTATCTGTTATAATTCAGCTATGCAAAACTATTTCCAAATGTCCTAAGATTTGTGAAGTTTTCCACGTAGTGCATTGGGCAGTGCTTTAAACTGTTTTTAACCTAACTGCATTGTTTCTGTTCATTTGAAAGCATTGCAAAGCACTGCAGGCTATTTTTCCATTTGGGTCTTCATCATCTGTGCTGTCATAATGCATACCTGATGAAGACACTGATCTCAGTGCAATTTTGTTTACTTGCAAAGTTGTCTTCAGGAGGCTCAAAAGAGTCTTACACATTGAGAATATGAGGTGTCAGCAGGAATAGAGAAAGGGACTGGGAAAGAGACTGTTGTCAGTGGCACCCACAACATCTCACTGCAACAAATAGGAATAAACAGATGAAGGCAAATGTGTGGTTTCAAAGCCTAAAAGGGCTAAACAGATTCCACATGGTCATATAATAAATTATTAATTGATCTATCAATTTTCCAGAAAGTCATTATGGGTAGGATAGCTGTTGTTCTGAACATTTCTCCATACCAAAGTATTTTGTGTTTTGCTATAAGTTCTGTAAATATTTTTCAGTCTCCAAAAAAAAAGAAACAAAACAAAACAGTGAGCTGTTTTAATTCTACATTCATGTTTTATCTTCAGCCTGCCTCATAGAATGCTCATTTACTGTGCCTATATAGTGAGGTGGGCCAAAAAACTTGTTTTACAGCTTTGCCCACTCTTTATTGCAGACACAAGTCAAGTTGTCCATTCATTTCCTCAGCATTTACAAAATGTGCAGATGCTGTTGTTATGAGCTTTTATTGTTTTCAAGATTCTCTTGTAGATATCTAAGAATTTGATTTAATTTTCCTCAATTTAGTGCAGCTCACGGTATACACAGCTCAAGAATATGTTGACTCCAGTCTGTTGTAACTCTCTCAGGATAAACTGTGGTTGTTGCTTCAAAGCTTCTCTATAAAACTGTTGAGATCTGTACGCAGTGTCAAAAGAAGGAAGTAATACTATAAACAATGAACATTGTCAGATCCTTTTGTCAGTTTGGGAAACAAAGAATGTAGCAAGATAAGCAATGCATTGAGCTCTTATAATGAACATGAGAGCCTTAGGCTGGAGGGCATCCTGGAAACTCATCTAATTTATTCTCCAGGCATGGCAAAGGTCAGCTAAGCTCAGGTCACTCCTGTCAATATCTGTAGAAATCATTAGTCTTATTTTTGCAAGAACTGATTTTGGTAATCTAATTTCACATATTTCAGCAAGTCTAAACAATACTAGGTGGAACTAAGATTACTGCTGGAATGATGTTTGAACTTGTCTATTCTGGTCAATATCTCAATGTGGAAATGCTAGGTATTGTGCACACAAGATTGCTTCTGTTTCCTAGCACAGGTAAGTGCTCTGTTCATTTGACTTTTCTGGTATTTGTGTTTTCAAAACATTCCTCCTTTATTCTCTTCTGATTTGATATAGCTAAGAATAATACATGAAAAGCAATACAATAGTAATAGGAAAAAAAAACCCACATTTAGTTCATTAATGTTTTTTATTTACATTTTTTAATTTACAGTGAAAAGTAAGTATTGCAGCAATGTTTTTTACATCAGGACATACATACAGAAATGTTTCTATCTTTCTCATTTTGCCTAAATGTCAGTACTTTGGATAGGTAGTGTGGTTCCAAAGTAGATGAAGAGTTGTTATTTTTAATTTGTCTCTTTGGGACAATACTTTGAATTGTTGTTCATAAAGATAAAGCTTTTTAATTGCTTATATCCTATGTAGTTTCTATTCCCAACTCCTCTGTTCTCCTTTTTCCCCTCTTCCCCCAACAGACCCAAACTGTGTTTTATATGGATTGAAAACAACCAAGATTGGCTTGTTAAAATCTGCCCCTAGATGTACTCTGTTTTGTACCCATTCTTCTGAAATCAGGTCTCACGTGAAAGGACAGAACTTGATTTTCATCATACTTTTTTCATCCATGTTTGAAATAACACCAGCAAAATAGTAGCAGTGTACTGCAGATTTGAAAGAAATTACCAGAAATAAAAATAATAATAATAATAATTAAAAAAAAGGTTGTGGAACATCCCAGGTGCTAACAACCTGAAACCTACAAAGTATAAATTAGAGGAATTCAGTTTTAAAAGTAAATTGTAACTTTTTCTAAACTTCCACTACAATCAGTCTAAAAGCCATTATCTCACTCACTGAAGAGTACTTGAAATATGAGGAATCCTATAGTTATGCTAGCCTGCAAAATTTATTCAGAGATTCCTAAAAATAACTAACACAAACTTGTATGAAGATTTCATATACCTTGTTTTGATCTCCCTGTAACCTTCAAAAGTGACAATCTTAAGCTTGTTTAGAACGAGTGACAACAGGTACAAATTCAACCACAGTCTTTTTTGGATCTTATACTGATAATTTTTTTTTCAAAGATAATGAAAAGTCTGAGATGTGCTAGCAACAAAAAAGTCCACAGTCTTCCAACAAATAGTTTACAGATTAGACACTGGATGTGCAAAAATGAAATATCTTACTCCTACAGAGTAGTTGATTCACCTATGAAAACTTGGGAATGGTCTCTTTTTCTAGTGATAGGATTAAGTCTTCTTGCATTTCCAGTTATTCTTACCTTCACTTTTTTTTTGAGCACAACTGATTCTTGCACTTATGTAGGAGTTAAACATATGGTAGAATAATTTTTTTGGAAGAACATAACTGATCTGTTTCACATACAAAGATGTGTATGTAAAGATGACAATTTTCGTCTCTGGGTCAACAATAGCATTGCAATTGGAGATTTTTTTCTTCTTTACTTTTTATGGAGTAAAAAGTAAATGGAGCGTATCTAAAGAAGATAAATTAGATATGTTTTTTAAAAACATATTTAAAATCATTCAGAATCTTAATTTGTTTCCACCATCTCTCTTTGGATGGAAATTTAACTGTCTCTGTTTTTATAAGACAATTAAGAAATTGTAATGATCAGGCTAACCTTAATTAGTGTGTTTTTTAAAAATAAGGATTGTCATGGTTCTCCTTGAAGTTTTCTTAGTTTTCATTCCCTAAAGCAGTAATGCTTGAATATTGCATCTCTGTTGTGTCATTTTTGGTGGAAGGAGAGAATAAAGTTTCCTATAGCTGGAGAAATCCCTTTCTAGCTGATATGTGGAAGAAACAACAATCACTGATTAATGGCATTTCCTAGGCTTAGTTTAGAATGCTTTTCTTTTTTTTCTGTAACACAACTGATATCATAAAAACATTCTATACATACATATAAATAGGACAGAGACTATATGTTGTGTTTATGACTCGTGAAGAATTTTCAAGGTTCAAGAGGGTAAAACTATTCTTTACTGCCAGCTTTTACTTGCAGTAATTTTTCAGCCTGTTTGGTTCATTTTGAAATAATATAAGTATTTCCAAAATAATTTGGAAGCACTTGTGTTTTGAGCAGTATATAAATCTCTGAATTTCAGTTCCCTTAAGAATTCTGAACAAACAAGATTCAAATACTATCAAAGTGTTTGTGTTTGTGGAAAGAAATATACCATCATGGTTCTTCTTGGAGGGGCGTAGGGAAAGGATGAGGGATGATGAAAAAAAAAGATGCAGCAAGAAAATTCCTATTATCAGGAAAAAAAATGTAAATTAGTAACTAAATATTGGAAAAGGTGTCTGAGCAAGGCTAAGAAATCTCCGCCCTTGGATATAGCTGGAACTCAACTGGACATGGGCCTGATCAACCTGCTTCAACTTTGAAGCTAAATCTTTATGCAGATTTGACCGTGATCTGATCATGAAGCTGGATGTGCTGAGATCCATAGGTGCCTTCCATCCTAAATGTATTCTATGATTCTGTGATGGAGTTCTTATGTAAGGCATAAGAAGACGACACCTCTGACAAGAACTCATTTTCTGAATCAAAATTTCCATTAGGTGCAAGCCAGAAATATAGATATTTAAATTATTTTATTATTATTTTAATTATTTTTTAAAACATGGAGAACACTTAATGTCATGTTTCTTGTTAACAATTTAGAAAAAATATTTGAATGACTTCCTAGGTTATTTAACTTCCTCCATCAGCTAGTGCTTCAGAGGATGATGTTTCAAGGCAAGCTCATGAGTGTGTTATGGAAGCTTATGTTAATTTATTCTGAGGAATATATAATATCTGAATTATTATTAATGAATCTCCTCAAGTTGTGTATAGAATTATAAGTGGGAAGGAAATTGAGTATTATTTTACCAACATCTGTACCATTATCTCTTTTTAACACACTGAAATTTACTTGACAGTTGTATGTTGAAAGATGTTGACCTCACACAGCTCCCATTATGCTTTCTTTACTCCTATGAAATTAGTAGATAATCTTTGTATTCAAAGTGAGGCTGAAAATGCTGTAGTACTAAAATATACCCTTGTTTTTTGTGGATAACTTGTCTGTGCACTAAATGCACAAATGCATTGTTGGGAATGATTTTTCACACCATCTTCTATCAGTCTTACAGATCTATAGACTGATTCATGGGCAGCAGGATGCCATTATAGAACCATGACATCTGAAATTATAAGTGCTTAGCAATTTCACTAGAGTTCTATTATGTCACTATTAATCTGTATAGTATATAGTAAATCCTGCTTTTATTGCGATTGAAGAATCTTTGTTTCCACACACAACTGGGTAAAAGTAGGATTTAAAAAAGGAAAAAGCCCTTCCAAGTTCAGCATCTGTGAACAACAAGATGTTTCCCATCAGGAGGTAGCAATTCAAACTGTAGTACATCAAACCTTCCATCACAGTCTTGGTTCATCTCTAATTGGCAGGCAAATATCATATCGCTGGTCCATAAGGCACTGACCTACATAAGACCTATAAATACTTTGCCAGTTTTGCTGTGAGAAGACCAACTGAGCACCAAAGAAGCAGCAGGTGACAAACATGAGAGACAAGCAATTCTTTTTATGTCTGTAGCAGCCTAATGTTCTTTTAGCCCTAATTATCCATGACTTCTAAGCAGATATTTTACACATATTCTTATAAAGTCATGGACAAATTGTCTCTGATTTAGTTGATATTTTGAACTAAAGCTATAGCATCTCGCTGCATCTGTACTGTCTTACCATACTGATGTCAGTGGCTTTATTGTCAATCTTACATTTCATCTATTAAACTCCTCTACATCTTACCTAAATAAAGCAGATGCAAATAAAACATCTTTGTATTTCTTGCAAATGTCAGAATAAATGTTTGCTTCAGAAGGTATTGTTTGAACAACATACATCATCACACCTGTTCATTAAAGTGCTCGAGTAGTATTCTAATGTAATTATATGGAAGAGAAGGTATCTTTAAGTATACTATAAAACATAACATTAAATTCCTGGTGTAAAAGTAATTTTAAAATATATTTTATTGCTCTAAAGACATTCAGCTCTCAGTTTTTCAGATATACAAGATAAAGAAGGGAAGACAGTGGGGCAGTAAACTGGAGAAAGCAAAAGCATGAATGAAATACAGTGGGTTTGTAGTGGAAAGTAGTGAAATTGAAGCTAGAATGAAGAAGCAGTCAAGCTACAGACAACTCAGGTACTGAGAGTTCCATGCCATTTTTTAGGGAAGTCAACTGCTATATTTGAGCTTAGTTCTGTCTGTCTGATTCAACAGCTCCTTAGAGAAATTCAGCATGACATTGAGCAGCTCCAGGATGTTTTTGTTGAGCTTTTGCTTTGAGTGCTGGTCTATCAGCTTACCAAACTTAGTGAACTCTTTTTGCATCTTTCTTTGATCTGGTACAAGGAAGCCACAACAGAGAATCATGAGTAAGCAATGAAACTTCTCCCTTAAAAAAAAATTATTTCCCCACTCTCTCAAAACAATCAAACAACAATGACAACAACCAAAAAAAAAAAAACAAAAACAAACAAAAAAAAAAAACAACAAAAAAAGAACCCACTAACC
Organism: Chrysolophus pictus; assembly: GCA_037305975.1. NCBI lineage: Eukaryota > Metazoa > Chordata > Aves > Galliformes > Phasianidae > Chrysolophus > Chrysolophus pictus. Next base: position 22,457,264 of record CM074577.1, on the reverse strand, counting down.
ATAATATTACCCGTATTGTTTATATGAAAATGGAAATCATTGGGGTAAATGTTCAGCAAATGCATTTTTATTTTATTCAGTACAACTGATCAGAGCCTCTCACATTCCTTTACATGTTCTGAGCAAGAGGGAGAAGTATTCAGATCAGACTCATAGTGTAACACTTCTGTATTACCTGAGTCCACGACACCCATATGTCATCTATTTGAAAATTCCATTGGAGTTATTTCAAAGTACTGTCTGGTGTTTCCCTTTAGATGAAATTCTGCCCTTTATTGTTTTTAAGTTGGTGCAGGCTGAAATGCAGAAGAAATGGTGGAAAAGGGTTCTAAACAAAAAGAAAGAAGAGAAATTGAACTTATTCAAAGCTAGGGGTTTCAAAAAGTGCTCAGAAAGAAATATCACAAATCTTTTTTTGGAAAAATGCCATTGTATTTCAGTATTGCAGAACTTCAAAGAGGTGCACCAATCTTTGGCCCGGGTGAACCTGATGAGGTTCAACACGGCAAAGTGCAAGGTTTTGCACTTGGGCCGGAGGAATCCCAGGCATCCATACAGACTGGGAGGAGCGGTCCTTGAGAGCAGCCCTGGGGAGAAGGACCTGGGGGTTCTGATAGATGAAAAACTTAATATGAGCCAGCAGTGTGCCCTTGCGGCTCGGAAGGCAAATGGTATCCTGGGCTCCATCAAGAGAGGGGTAGCCAGCAGGGACAGGGAGGTGATTGTTCCCCTCTACTCTGCTCTTGTGAGGCCCCATCTGGAGTACTGCGTCCAAGTCTGGAGCCCGCAGTACAAGAAGGACAGGGAGCTGTTGGAGAGGGTCCAGAGGAGGGCCACAAAGATGATCAGGGGACTGGAGCACCTCCCCTATGAGGACAGGCTGAGGGAGCTGGGCTTGTTCAGCCTGGAGAAAAGAAGGCTGCGGGGTGACCTCATTGCAGCCTTCCAGTACCTAAAGGGAGCCTACAAACAGGAGGGGAATCAACTCTTTGAAAGGGTGAGTGACAGCAGGACAAGGGGAAATGGTTTTAAGTTGAGGGAGGGGAGATTTAGGTTGAACGTCAGGGGGAAATTCTTTACAGAGAGAGTGGTGAGGCACTGGAACAGACTGCCCAGAGAGGTTGTGGATACCCCATCCCTGGAGGTGTTCAAGGCCAGATTGGATGGGGCCCTGGGCAGCCTGGTCTAGCATTAGGTGGGATGATTGGTGGCCCTGCATGTGGCAGGGGGGTTGGAGATTCATGATCCTTGAGGTCCCTTCCAACCCTGGCAATTCTGTAATTCTGTAATTCTGTAATCTACTTAATATTCTCGTGGTCCTCACATTTAAAAAAAAAAAAAAAAAGTCTCTTATCACAGCAATGGTTTAGATGGATATTTTTTTCTCAACTAACTGCCAGATAGTACTTCTTTTCATAAGTCCTTATTATTTTAACTATTTATAAGAAGTTTAACTGTTGTGAGAGAGTATGTTACTTGAGGATTTCAACTGATATTTTAGAATTATCTTTCATTATCTATAACATTATTGACTGATGCTCTGTAAGTATACTTTGAAGGATATTGTGCCAGTATTTTAAAAACGATGAAAGGTAAACAGTGATAAATTAAGCACTGTTATTAAAATGCTTCTGATAAATGTTGTCAATTGCAGCCTACTTTCAAAGGAATGTGCTAGTATAAACCTGACTGTAAATCAAGCAACTGTTTTTTAATAAATGCTTTTTTCTATATTTGTCAAAGAATACATTTTTAGAGAAGGAGCAGCGTTGCCTGAATATCACTTAGAAGTTGCAGCTATAAGAGAACAAATCCTGGGTGGTAAACTCACACAAAGTTCTTTAAAACTAAAGAATGAGTTTAACCCCCAACTAGTCATCAGAGTTATCACCAATATACGCCTGAGGGAGAACAATGCTATAAGGGTTTCTAGACAGTTAACCTTAACTATATGTATTGTGTTTTACAATGTAATATAACGTGTTGTTTAGCTGATATGATTTCTTCTGATTTAAAAAGGAAAAGTAAAGATTTACTCCCTTAGATTTTGAAAGTGGGATGTAACCTATCCAGAAAAGTCTTTGGAATAAAATCCACAGAGCAGTGTTTATCAGCTCTCTGCAATGTGATTAGTTCTGGATTATTTGGCTGGCTAAGACCTGTAAAAACAGTCTCTTATATTGCAGTAGAATCATTAAAATGTTCAGAAAACATGAAAATATTAAAATTCCCAGTCCATTTTGGGAAACGCTATAGATATAACTCAGCAGTCTCAAAGGGTTGATGCTTGAACATCCCTTGAACTTGTCAAAGAGATAAATAATAATGCAAGCTGTGAAAACATTCAGCAGTAAGGGTAATTAAGAAAGCTATTCAGGAACTTTTAGGATTATCCACTAGTAGAGAACTGTGTGTTGTTACTGATATTTTTTTCCACTAGATACATTATTGTAGTCCTGCTTTACTGGAAATATGTTTAAAATGATTATTTCCAGTTTTATTTTTGATTTGTGAAGATGTGATTGTTCAAGAAGTGTGCTGTATGTTACCCAGGTTCCTGTGGTGCATTCACTGGTTATCTCTAGTATCTGAAAGCACACTGAATATGTCTTACTGGTTTCTTAATTATTAGGAAGGTAAAACAGCATGAGCATTTTTTATGTCAGCATTGCTCATTTTATTAAATAAAGGGAAAAACAGAATCTGAATAAGGAAATAATGTCAGGAGTTATGCCTGCTTTATGTTATATTACAGAGATGCACAGATAGGTATCCATAAAAGCTAACTGATTTCACATTTCAAAACTCACAGGCAAATCTCCAACTGCCTGCTGAATTCTGCTACCATGGGGATCTCCATTTGAAGGCTCATGGCACAGTTTTGAAAGACATCCAATATCTTGTTGAGAATAAATTGCAGAATATTGTGATGTATTCAAAACATCTCAAAGCATTTTGAGATAAGTGTAGGTTAGACAATAAGCAGTCAACAGAGAACTGATATTCCTAATGAGCTGAACCTTAGAATTTGAAGCAGGAGAATCTTGATCCTGAATCAGCTCCTGAATGGTAGCATAATTCCTGTACAAATGACTTAAAATGGAAGTATTTTAGCCATTGATTTCATTAGCTTTATTGTTTTACTCCACTATTCCATTTAAACAGCTTTATGGGATGAAGGCTGTGGATATACTTCAGGTATTTGACCATCTTTCTTTGGTGAAATCTACTAATTTGAAATTCCCAGTTTGAAAACCATATTTGCGAAAATGTAACACTGTTAGCTTCAACAGAGTATGAAATGAGTAGGCCCTGAAACTGACTGAGATGATGGGGTTAATAGGAGTATAAATCCAGGTGTGACCATGGCAAGCCTGAAAAATATATTTTTGAGTTTTTCTTTTTCATACATAGTATTTCTGACTACTCATGTATTACTCCCTGTTGTTCACAAGCATGCCTAGCTTCTGTCTTGTTTCTTTTCATAGTATAACAGCTATAATTTACAGATACTTCAAACTGTATTCCTTGGAGCTACTACCAAGGAGTATAATACAATGGAACTTCCAAAGTTTTTCAGATTTACCTCTTTCTATACTACACTGCAGAGCATGACAACTGCTGAAAGTGAGATGAAACAACACAGTCACTTTTCTTTAAAAAAAAATAATAATAATAATCAAAAAAGAAAAAACCCTGATTCCGTTTAGCTGAAGATAGTCAGACCTTGGCAAACTAAGTGCCTGTATTTAAACTGAAACCCCAGGTTGAAATTTTAACTTTGATAAGATAGTTTAAATTAGTTTCAAATGCATGGTACAAAGCTGGCAAGACATTGTACTTCTAGACTTTTCACAAAAAATGTGATGGAGGGAGAGATCATTGCAGCAGCTGAGGAGGCTGCTGATAAACTCCCCAAGCCTTAAGTAGGAAGTCGAGGTCAGTGTAGAAAGCCAGACAGGGCATCTGGCCAAAAAGCAGATGCCCTGCCTGGCCTTGCAGGCACCAGTGCAAGGCCAGGCACAGTGCAGCAGCCTCCTGGCTGAGTGCAGAAGGGCTTGAAGTCCTGATGAGGCAGTTGGGAGTTTAGTAGCAGATGGGAGAAATTGAACAGGGTTTGGCTTTGTACTTGTGGATGGAGACAGTGAAAGAGGTCAGCCAGGTAGCACAGACACAGATGCCTATTTTTTAATGAAGGTATAACTTCAGTAAAAGGTGGATGTTATGCCCTATGTCATGTGTCATTAATATGAAAACCTTCCCGTTGTTTGATGTACCGAAGTTTTCCACAAATAAACAACATTTATATAGTACTTGGGTTTGTCTTGAGGGTGAGGAAAATTTTTATAGTCAAATTCAGATCACCAGAACTGAAGGAAAAGACAAGTTAATGTCCAGGCAATGCTTATGTGATGATTTGATACATATAATTATCTAGTGCTAATGTTAGCTTTATGACACGGATACTCCTGGCCTTATTCTACTGCTAAGTGATAGTTTAGTAGTGATCTTTTCTTGTTAAATAATGTACAGTACTTTCTAAGAGGATATGTTACTTAATTTGAGCACTCTTTCCATTCCATCTCATTGCTTATCAGTATCACCAAACAAAACTGTAACTCGTGACAGTGTCCTTTTGAGAACAGAGATTGTTCATGTTCATGTACTTTTCAGGAAATATTAGGATTTAACATCACACCAGAGCCTAATGAATTATTCTTGCAATCTTTTCTAACACCTTGTTTTCTTATGTATAGTTTACAGTCAGCTGGAGGCAAAGGGGCTCATTTTGCTAAGGATAGACCCTACTTTCTCAAGAAGGATGCATTCTATATAATGATATCTTATTAGGGTATGAAAATGACTATTGTGAATATTGTGAAGAAGTTAAGCCTATGAATTGTAGAACTGTCATAAAAAAGTCACAAAGCCCTGAACAGGACAAGGTTAAACTTTACTTGAACCAGAAGAAAGATATACACATCCTTTCTTTGTCTGTCTGCCTGTTTTTGTCTCTCTTTTTATTTCTTTGACATTTATATATAAATTACTGTGTGCAATAATACTGCATAGCATTAGTATTAAGTAGCGTTATTAACAAATAATCATGGAAAACTTCTGTTAGAAGTTATTTCCCAATCTGGCACATAAAAGCTGTGCTAGAAATAACATAATGCTAAAGGTCATTAATTCCTGCCGGAGGTAATTTTCAGAGGCCAGTGAAAGTAAAGCAGGAATTTTTCTAATATTTCCTTTCCTTGAGCATAGCTGTAGGCAGAACCATCTATATTACAGCACAAGGCTCTAAGTTTTAAAGAATAAAATAAAATAATAAAGAATAAAAATAAAACAGTCTGCTAATGGAATTTTCCTTGATGATAGTTTCTAAGTGTATTGCTACAGGTATTATGCTTCTGTAATACATAGCACTGTTTCTGCCTAGCTGAGCTCTCAAATACTTCATAAATATTTTACATTGTTGCTAGCTGAGAAGAAAAAGCTGGAACCAACAGCCGGTTGAACATTTTGGAAACTGCAACTGGCAATGTTGCACAAACTTGTTCCATGAGGTGTGGAAAATAAAGAAATACCCAAGCACTTACACATGCTCAGGGTTTTGAATGAGATAGGCTTGTGGTAAGATACACCTGTGAGATATGTATCTCATTCTGTTCCTGTAACTCACGTACATGTGGAATCCTTTGAGAATTTCACAGGTAATGCTCATTTCATGCTATTAAGCTGTGAATAATTTAGATTTTTTTTTTTTTTTTGCACTAGGATAAAAATGGAATACCAAAGGCAGAGTTTTTAATTAAGCTCCTTACAGGAACATTCTGCAGTTTACTAAAGCAATATGCCAGCTGCAAATATAGCAATAAAATAGCAATTCATTTATGTACAGTTTCATATTAAAAAAAAAAAAGTACTTCTCTAGCTGGGTCATACTCTTTCAAAGACTTCTTTGCAAAAAAAAATTTCTCAAAATGAATAGAATACGCTCCGTGCTTCTTGGATTAAGTCCAGCTCCATATATTTATTCCTTTGCATGTTTGTTTTTAGTTCATATATGTTTATTTCTTAATAGCATCATTTGTTCTCAAGTGTTATAAGCCGTTCCTGTTGTTGACAAGACTTTCTTTCTTCATATATAAATCTGGCAGTAGGAACTATAAACGTTAATGCTACTTGACAAAAAGGGGTGGTTATTTTCTGTAAAGAAATTTTCATCAGTTGTCCCTTAGTATTTGACAGCAAAAGCATCTTTCTTGTCTTCAGACTACAGAAACATTCTGTGATTTTGCAAATGGATTCCCTTTGCAGGTTGATTTTTTTTTTTTTTTAAGGAATACTTATGTTGGCTTCTGTATTTGTGTTGAATTAGTATTCCTGAGCAGCTAATTGAGTTGTGTATTTTTATGTATATAATTAAGTTATGTGTGTCTGTGTTCATGGCCTTCTTACTCCCTTTTCAATACAAGAACAAAAAGAACAAATTCTCAATTGCAAATTGCCACCATCATTAAGTTAGCCTTTGTTAAATTCTTGTTGTTAAATAAATTCCTATCTCAAATATAAAGCTTTCCTTTAAGAAAGCTCTCCACTTACTTTGCAGAAAAGAACTGAGCTGGAGACACAGCATGCACTCTGTGGTTCACATGGATGTATTTCTTGTAACCATTGCGTAGTCAGCCAGTAATTTGCTCAAACCAATGTATTTGGAAAATCTTTGTTTGGCCATTGGCACATGAGAAGTTTGAGCTAAGAAGCAGTGAATCTGGAATGCTCAGTGCCTTTTTTCAGAAAATCTTGCACTGTTTCCTGAAATTGCTCAGGGTGTACCTCTGTGGGTGCATGAGAATGACCTGGACTGTGCCTGACTTTGGAACTGACTGCAAGGGAACAAGGTCTGCTCTGGGAGCAGCTCTGTCACATTGCTGAGGGGTTTGCCTTTTCTAACAGGGCAATTACAAGGCAACTCTTAGTTTTGTTCTTTTATTTCTTTATTTATTAAAATAGTACTAGAGTCAGCTCCAGCTACAAAGAGAGCTCAGATGTCTCTTTAGCTCTCCCACTTAGAACTAATACAGTCATATTCCTGTATCGTCTGGCATATTTGCAAATTTCTAGACTGCACTGTCAGGTCAAATCTTTATTCAGTCCTGACTAATCATCTGCATAAACTTTTGAAAATACTTACTGTCCTTCTGGTGTAAATAAGCATATGCAATATATATTTCTTCATGCACAGATCATAATTTTTCACTTAGTTTGGCTGAATCATCGAGTCCTCTTTTCTGTCTTTCTATTTACCTCAAAATACATCCTCTTCAGCCTCATCTTGTTCTCTCAAACATGATCATATGGAATTGTTTGGGTTTTTTTTTTCTATACTAAATACTGAGTTATATGAGAAGGTTTATGTGAAAGGAATTCTAAAATCTTTACAAAAACAGGAAAAGTAGGGAACAGAAGGATCAGAAAAAGATCATACTACCTAGGAAATACTACCTAGGTAATATGACATTCTTGGGATTAACAGTATTTAGAAAGAAGAGTATTTTGAAACCTTCATTACAAATAAAAGGTAAAATAGGTTGGAATTTTTTCTAGGCCATTAAATTAGCTAAGGTGTTAACAGCCCTTCATGTATAGAATTGCTGTTACTACAGATTTGTCAAAAATGGGCATGTTTTGCAGATCATATACAGTTTCTTTGGAGGTTCTAAACAAGAAATGTTTGTGGGTTTTTTGGACATAAGCATATATTGCTCAAGATAATTCTGTATTAGATTTCAGTCAAGTACTAAATTGATCACTGATTTAAAGTAAATCTAAACTACAAAACTAAACTGAAACTTGCCTCATTACACTGAAATACTTAAAATAGAGAATTATTTTTAATATGGAGAATCAAAACACTGGAACAACATTAACTAATAGCAGTGATAGTTTTGGTAATAAGAATGGACAACATACCTGTCCAGCAGGATTAAGAAGTAGAGCTATTAATATTATTGCTGCTGGTTTATAGGAAGAACATAGATAATATTCACAGTTATCATAATTACTTATTTTTCATTCCAGCTCCATCTATTTCTGGGAGATAAGTTTTAAAACCTTTCAATTATGACAAGAAATGTTCAACTCAAGAAGTTAAAGAGCTAAGAATTGCAATTCATCTATATTTGAAACAGATCTCAGAATATCTGGAAAATGACCAGAAGCTATTGATGCGCTAATACTTAGATTAGTTTTACTTTTGACAAGTGAGCTAATAAAGCTGGCTTCAGTGTCCCTCAGTGCCAAATCTACATAGTTCCTAAATACCTTCATGAACAGTGACTCCACCACCTCCCTAGGCAGCCTGTTCTAGTGCCTGACAATCCCTCACTGTGAAGGAATTTTTTCTAATACCCAATCTGAACCACTGCTGTAACAACTTGAGGCCACTACCTCTTGTCCTATCTCTGTTACCAGGGAGAGGAGGCCAACCCTCACCTCACCACAGCCTCCTTTCAGGCAGCTGTAGAGAGTGATAAGCTCTCTCCTGAGCCTCCTCCAGACTAAACAATCCCAGCTCCCTCAGCCACTCCTTATAAGACTTGTGCTCCAGACCCCTCAGCAGTTTCATCGCCCTTCTCTGGATGTGTTCCAGGGCCTCAGTGATGTCTTTCTTGCAATTAGGGGCCCAACGCTGCACACAACACTTGAAGTGTGGCCTCACCAGAGCTGAGTATAGAGGGATGATCACTTCCTTAGTTCTGCTGGCTGCACTATTTCTGATACAAGCCAGGATGCCATTGGCCTTCCTGGCCACCTGGGCACACTGCTGGCTCATGTTCAGCCAAGTATGAACCAACACCCCCAGATCATTTTCTTTTTGCACAGTAGAGGAAACAGGGGGAGACAAGTCTTTTTAGGCATTCAGTGTACAACTGTAAGTTTATTTGCTATATTTCTTAAGGTTTTTGCTTGTTTGTTTTTCTATATTTTCTCTAAAGTATTTGAATTTGCAGCTCATAACAATCTAGTCTAGTCTTTTTAGTTAGGAATGCTTCTGTCCTTGAAGATTGTTTGACCACTTCCGTTTACCTTCCATTTTTGTTCCTACAGATGACACAGACATAATTTCTGTTGTTCTCTGAGTCTTGACACTGCTGATTAAGCTATGACTGGATTAGTGTCCAAATTGTGGCTATGATTTGTTTTGTTTTGTTTTTCCTACTAAAATAAATTTAGTTCTTTTCCCCCACAGAAATCTGAGGGAAAGGTGGGTCTGTCCTTATATCCAAACTTAAGTTACTGAAACTCAGTGAGGATTGCTGACAAATGCAATTCTATAAAAACTTACATTTTTTGAGTTATTTTTTATCTCATGCTAGTGACTTCCTTCCTGGATTTGGACTTGGAACTCTGACCTATACATATGCTTATTTTTCAACTTGCTGCACTGGGACAAGGGGTAGAATTTGTGATAAAAGCTGAGATCACTTCACCAAGTCTAAGATACACTCAGTAACCTAAACTAATATTTCTGAGATTATAAAAATGTTTTTGAAGTGAAATTTTTCATGTGCATTTCCTTTAAGGTCAGCTGCTTGAACATAATCAAGCACCACCTCAGATATGACATTGTTCAAACCTTCAGGATCTCTTCTTGGGTAGCATTTTGGCACTTAGTTTTTTCCTCAGATGCTTTAAGATTCATTAGTCAGAATACCAATTAGAACTGATATTTCCCAACACAAGAAATCAATAATTTACTACAAACAAACAAAAACCACAAACCTTTGTGACTGCTTGTCAGTGTTAGCAGAAAAACCTATGAACCCCAGCATGAAATTTTTGCTTGAAGCATCTCAAAATCTTCAGGGTCTTTTGTTTGCTTGTTTGTTTTTGTTTGTTTGTTTGTTTTCTGTATACAGTTACATTCAGGGCTTAGAGAAAGAATGGGTTCCTGCCTACTTGTAGTGTCTGAGGATACTTGTTAATTTAGCCTGGAGATTCTTGTTTGCTTTCCTCAAATTCCTCAAGAAGGGTTATAGAGAGGGCTCACTTGGACTGTTCTCAGAGGTGCACTGTAAAAAGGATGAAAAACGTACTCATAAGTTGTAGAAAGTTAAATTCTAAAAGGATGGAAGGTGAAATATATTCAAAATAAGAGGGAATTAACATCTTTGAAATTATCATCACTGGCAATTTTCAGGACTTGATCGGGCAAATCCTCAGCAATAGGATCTGGCCAGGAAGGTACTTTTGCTTGAAGTTGGACTAGATAACTTCTAATGTATATTTTTCTGTGATTCTTTCTTCTTCGTGAATGCTTATGTCTCAAAGAGCGCTTTTGTAGAAATCCAGACCTGCACTTAAAAGCTATCTTATTTATTCAGCACCTATGCAAACAGATACTGCCCAAATTTTGAACCACGTAATTAATCTGGAATTTACACATCCTATCAAGCTGTTCTGGATTCTCTGATAGAATAATAAAACAGAACTAGCAGATATAGATGATGTCCAAATTCACACTGGTTTTCTGTTTACTCTTGCGGATCTACAGCAGTCTTGATTGGATCTGAGATGTAAATAAGAAGTGATCATATAAACACTGCAGTTATCTCTGGAATCTCATGAAATACATTAATTTTAGGTAGATGTACAGAAGAATGCATTAATCATGCAACACCAGAAATTGTACAATGAAAAGAACAGTAGGAATATAAGACAGGAAAAAGAAATGAAAGAAAAAGAAAATAGAGAACACCTTCTGAAGCAGCTTATTGCTGTTAAATTCAGGTACCGAGTAAACTCTGTTTAATGTTTGATACTTGGAAATCTAACAGGAGAACATACTAAACTTTCTTAAAATTGTATCCATTAAAGTATTTCTTTTTTCCTATTGCATAATTGACTAGAGCTGTTTGCATTGCTCAAATGCCTGTATAATACAGGATTTAATTTATCAGATATTCTTTTTCTTTCTCTGTTTTGAAGTTTTCTCACAAAGGTTGTTTCTAAGTATTGCTGAGTATTTACATTGTAAATGTAAGTGTTGCTACATACAATCTGACATTTCCCATGCTGAATACAAAAATATAACCGCAGTTATTGTTGCTATTAGTTGAACTACTGAAGCAAAATAAAGAGAAAAGACATAATCATAGCATCAATGGTCACAGATGAGAAGTTTACTTTGAAAAGCAAATTGCTTGCCAGAGAGCAGATACTTTAGCTACTGTTGTTTGGACCACAGTCAAGCTAAGCAATTTCTGTGAGAATTGACCTGTTGTGTATACTCATGCATGCAATTTCATTCTGATGCATAATACTGCTTACGTTCATTGACACTTAAGGAAAATATCTCCACTGTTCTTAGGTTTCTCTCAAATAAATCTAATATGGATGAAACCCTGCAACTGTGTAAAAATATTGAAATAGCTAAATATGGAAAAATCAGAATGTGACGTCTGTCTTTATCTTGTTATCTTATAGGGACTTTGAGGAATCAAATACCACAAATGCACCTGTATAAATGTGATCTTTTTCTTTGTCTCACATATGCTCTTCTGTGTTCTGTGTTATGTTACCTTAAAGAGTCATAGAAGATTTCTAAACATATAGTGTTTTAAAGACTGTATTCAAATGCAAAGGAAGCTGCTTTTGTGCAACAAGTGTAATACTCTGCTTACCCCTGTTCTGCTTGCTTCTGCAATATTACTTCACAAGCTTTCTCTGAATGTCTGTGTAAAGAAGATCTCACATCTGAAGGACGTGTAAGCTTATAAGCTGTCATTGTATACCCATAGAGTAAGTGTCAGCTGAGATCAAACTCTTGACTCTCTGAGCTACATATTAAGCAGTCAATCTGCTCTAATTAAAGTTACCAGAGAACAGACATTGGAATGTAGAATGTTGTGTAACTTTGCTTTCATAAATCCTGGATGAATAGATTTAGTCTACCAATGTAGCTGGAGACATAAAGTGTAAATGTATATCCTCACTCTTACAGATTAATTTAGCTGTTTTCTTCTCACACTGTTTTGAAACAGGCAGAAACCTGTACTTTTTGTAATTTATTAATTACATAAGAGCCTTTTCTGCTTTTTAATATTTGTATCAATTTGTATTTTATCGAGAACTTCTGGGGAAAGATCAGATCCACTTTTCTGTCCATCAGATACATTAAGGCAGCACTCTGAAAAACCATCCAGCATGGAAAAGAAAATAGCAATAGGGAAGGGTGGACTAGTCAGGGACAAGAATGTGGCTACTTAAGGAAACAGAGCTGTAGAGAGAGCTTCACATTTTAAATGAATGAGTGAAAACAACTAGCTTCACTCTTGTATTGAAGAGTCAATAATGAAATGATTGACAAAGTGTATGACTGAATTTTAGGATGATTTTTAGATATTAGTAAAAGGGTATGGAGGCTTAAAAAACTTGTTTTCAAACAGAAGCTTAAAAAGAAAATTACTTTTTCTTTCTCCTCCCCTAAATTATTCTTCTGTAAGTACTAGGTAACTTGACAGGAGAACATAGTTTGAAAAAAAAAAAAAAAAATCATTCAACTAAGATAACTGTTAGGTTTGTCTTTAAATTGGAGATAACAGTCTGTAGTCTACACTCTTAAAATTATTTCTTCTTAATGAAGCTGGCCTACAGTTCCTAGCCTGCGTGAGTGGAGGAGAGGGAATAATGCTGTGTAGTCAAACAGGGAAAAAGAACTGGTGGACCATCTGTACCAGATAATACTGGTTTGGAACACTGAACCCCTGATGAAATAGTTTAATACAGCAATACAGTTCATAAACGTTTTATATATTAAAAGCTATTAGTGATCTTCTGATTTCTTGTTCTACTTTAAAGTTACACAAAAGCACAGGTTAAAATAAAGCTTTTCCTAGAACCTTTTTTATTATTTTCTTATCAGAAATGCATGTAACTATAGTGTATACAAACTGAATTTCTTTCTAAGGAAACTAAACTTTGAGCTCCTGGTGGGTTTCAAATACACTTCAAATTGTATGTACGACATAAGTACCCAAGCCAAAAGCTGATCCTTAAAGCAGCTTTGAACAATTTTGCTTATGTTGCAGCAGAGGAGATTTAAAATCTGATTGAAAGTGAAAATGTTCATATTTCATGCATTTGATATGTTGAAAGTTTAGCACCAAATGCTTTGGTCTAGTAATTAGCTACTGCTGTGCTTAATTGTTTGCTGTTGTAGACATCTGTGGTATTACTTTCATTAAAGTAATCTCATGTATTACTTTCATTAAAGTAATCTCATTTGTTTTTCTGAATTAAAGTATGGTAGGATGATAAGAACTCTACCAAATCTCTTTTTTGCTATTTTTTTGCTATTTATGATATTTAGATTGTTATTCTTAGACAGGACACATTAAATCTTGTTTCCAGGGAAGAAATAGAAATGATTCACCAGTAAAATATTTTTTTTGAAATCTAAACAAAATATATTGGGATTTCCTATGGTTCTATCTGTAGACCTTTATGCCTCTACTTTTTTTTTTTTTTTAATGTATTCTGTAACTACTTGGTTTTGTCTACAGGTCACAAACTATTGATGGCAATATACCTCCAGAGAAATAGTTAGTAAATTCCTGGTAATTTGCTTATGGAATATCTCATTTGATGACAAACAATCATCTTTTTTTTTGTATAATTCCAACTCCATTTTCAGTCAACACAAACACATTACTTGCAAATTTTCAAATTGAACATATCAAGTTGCAATCACACATTTATCTGAAAGAAAAATTTGATTGTGTCTCTTTACCTTTTACAAGATCTATTTTACCCGAGAATAATATCCCTTGCTTCATAATCACACCTTATTCATGCCCTCACTTCCTGGCAGCATGTGCCTTTATGAACAACTATTTTCAGTGCTGAAGCACAGGAAGAGTAAAATAGATCAGAAATCTCTGATGTATACTTTGAAAACTCACTAAGAATTTCAACCACTGCCATCCAACCAAACATTTATGCATTAATTTCATTAGTTTTCACAAAAACAAGGTGAAATATCCCAGTAGTTTTATGGTTTGGTTGCTCCATATTTGTAATATTTTAAATAAATAAATAAATAAATAAATAAATAAATAAATAAATAAATAAATAAATAAAAGGGAAGACGTTTTGTTACTTATACACATAATCTGAATTATAGATTTTATATGTGGCACAAGACAATTCCTCTTCATTCTATGCAGCTCAGGCAATCCAGAAAGTTGGGCAGCCATGTTCTAAACCATACATATAACACAGATGAAACACTGTAACTGATTAAAGCCAAAGAAATTCTGTTCTAAGATGGTACTGCCTCTGGCTATTCTTCAGCTGCAGCTATCTTTTATGCCTGTATTCCTATCTTGTATTTCAGTTGTTAAATCTGTATTTTTTGCCTGTCACAACTTATTATCTGCTTTTACAGAGAGCTATTTGAGGATAACTTTAGTATAATTCATATCCTTTTGAGCTTCTGCATTACTGATTTTTCTGTTTCTCAATTCTTTTGTGAAACTCTTTGAACAACACACTCACACATACTTTTTAAGGCAAAGAGCAAAAAGCACAGTTTAACATCAAATGAATCAACAGCAAAAATCTAGAGCAATTTTACAATAGTCTCTCTAATGGGGCACTGTGCTAGCTCTGCAATTGCTACAACCGACTGACAACATTTTGTAGATTGTTTTAGAAATATTCTGTTCTAGAACAGTCAAAAATGGAAGAATGCCATGTCAGTTCTCTTTATATGTCTAGAACATATACTTCAAAATCTGATCTTCATTTGGTAAAGTGCCCACCTTTATTCGTAGAATCATAGAATCATAGAATGGCTCAATTTGAAAAAGATTTTAAAGATAATCAAGTACAAGCACAACCTAACCATACTACGCTAACTCTAACAACCCCCCACTAAATCAAGTCCCTGAGCACCACATCCAAACAGTTTTTAAACACATCCAGGGATGGTGACTCAACCACCTTCCTGGGAAGCCTATTCCAGTGCTTAACAACCCTTTCTGTAAAGAAGTTTTTCCCTGTATCCAATCTAAATTTACCGTGGCACAACTTAAGGCCATTTCCCCTTGTCCTGACACCAGTGAAAAGAGACCAATCCCACTCTCAATGCAATCACCTTTCAGATATTGGAAGAGAGCAATAAGGTCTCCCCTCAGTCTCCTCTTCCCCAGACTATTCAATTCCTTCAATTGCTCCTCGTACGAGATATGTTTGTTACAGAACTGCCAACCCTGCTTTTTCTGCTTCAAATAAAAAGTTTTTCAAAACTACAGCTGACTAGATACTTTTCGTACTTTATGTCAGCTATTGAAGAAACACTTCCTTTTGGATCTATTTGTTGTGCTAGAGGAGAACCCTGTTCGCCAGCAGAAAAATCTGATTATTGTTGAAGGCTGTAGTACCCTGAAGTGCCCAGCACTTGGTCCCTCTAGGAGAAAGCAATTTGGATCTATCCTATGCCTTTATGCTTTATGTAAGACTAAATGGGTTCAGTCAAGGGCATGAGTTAGTGATCCTTGTCTCTATGTACTGGCATAAAAATCAGTACCCAAAACATGAAAAAATAGTCAACTGTCAGAATGGGGAGGGTAATGTGACCCTTTCTACTTAAATTCTTGGCTTGTACAATCACTGAAACAAGCCCATTCAGAGATGAAGCTCACTTGAATTCTGGAATTGCTCTTTTCCTCCCAGTTATAATGTATCAACACAGTAAGTCTTGAAAGTTCATGAAACAATCCAGAGGAGGTTTTGATAAATTGACACTGAAAACAAATCTATAGTTATTTCAGAAATCCTGAAATTATTTCATCACACTATCTGGAAGTTTTGTAATAAATAATATTCTTCATTAGACCCAGATTCTCTTATTTGATGCCCACAACTTTTATATTTTTTCCTACCACTTTCACACCGCTCTGGAATATCCTCTACCTCCCAAAATAAACCAGAGTCCTGACAATACTTTGAATACTCAGTTTTCCCATGAGCTTAGATGTCATGGTAGTTCACTTGATTTTAGTGTCCTGCTGTTGCGTTTGTGCTGATTTTCTTAATGAGTCTTTTTCTAGGTTCCTTCAGGGAACATAAAAGAAAAAATAATCAAAATGAGAAACTCACAGCAGAATCTGAATAACCTGGAGTTTTTGTCCCCATCAATTTCTCTATAGGTAGATTAAAAACAAACAAAAAAAAGCCCTAACTTAAGAATAAGATTGCAATGGTATTGCATAGGAAAATCTCTAGAGTTAATCTCTGATTTTGTATTGGGCCATATCTAGAGTGATTACAGAACTTAGATTTTTGGGAAGATACAGTTATGATCTTTCACAAGTGTTTAAGTAAAAAGAAAATGCCGTGAGTTTCTTGATTATCCAGCTGAATCAAGTTTATAGGTAATTTGGCTAAATGCCTTTACATTTCATGTGTTAAAGAAATAATTATTGCAATCTCCTTAAATTCAAATAAGACCCAGAGGTATTTATTACCTCAAAAATATAGTATTTTATTTCATTTTTATTGTCCTTTTGGAAATAAAATGTTTTATTTTTGCTTTTACATTTTAAAGTGGTTTTGCAAGTAATGCTACTTAAATACAGTCAATATTCATGTTTATATCATGTATTAATTAATTGTTGTAAAAGACCAACAAAAAAATATGTTCTGACTTTCTGTGGCAAGATGTTGAAATATTTACTGAAAAAAAAAAAAAAGGAAATATTTTAAACAAATAAACTCCTTCCACCAATCTACATACATGATGCTCATGAAAGATATCCTTGAAATAAGTCTTGAACAGTGTGGAATTTTTAGAATTTTAACCATGTCATCTCATTGTGACAGAATAGTTAACAACACTCCTAATTTCATAGGCAGATGATAGGCCACTACCTAAATCATGTTTGGATTTTTTTTTTTCCCAACAATACTTGAAAATCTTTAAAACTTATAATCTATGTACTCAAAACTTGTAGGTTTGAAGCAAAATCTGGCAATACTCATGATAATGGTGGTTATGAAAACCTGAACACCTGAAAAACTTTGACTTACAGGCATAGAAATTGAAAGATGCTGGTTTTGAACAAGGCCATCAATGGCCACTGTAGACAGGAGTTACTGTAGAATGTGGTATAGACAAAACCAATGTAAAGAATTGTTGCTCAAGACCACAATCCTGTTACAAAACAAGATTTGTCAGGAAAAGCTGTGCACCTAATGATTCAGCTGTCTGTAACTCAATGATCTTGGGTACCGAGAATTTCTGGGGAAAAACCCTATTCACATATTTTGCCTTATGTTTGGCATAACTCATCATTGCAGAGTATTTTACCAGTTCTGGTAAAATATCAAAAAGAAGAAAAGAAAACTTTTCTTGGTGATGTTAGTTAGGAATGAACCAAAGGCTAAGAAAACTAGCTCAGCTTTGAAGAACTGGGAGCTACAACCAAAATCCAAATCTCATGGATGTTTTCTCGCTTGGTCTGCCCCTCAAAACACCTTGGACTGCACATCTACTATTGGGATTCTAGCTTAGTACACATAAGTAGGAATTGCTAAACTAAGAGATTGACTTTTAAGTATTTAATTCAAATAACATATTTTAAAACCCACCTTTCAATGCATAAAACCAAGTCACTGGTGATCAAAGCATGCGAACAAGGAATTAACTGCTTAGCCCGGTTTGAACTAACAACTGCTAAAATAAGTTATGAAACAGGAAAACTCACAGTAGATTTCTTTAGTTAATTGCTTGATTGTATCGTGCTTTGTGAACCGTTCCTGAATTCTTAGAACTGCAGATGCTTAGCACATTTTTAGTACTATGAAAGCCCAAGTAGCTGATTTACATGGATAATCCACCTGTTATTTTTGTCACAAGAAACTCTCAGACTCGGGCATTCATAATACAAATGAATATCCTTTAAATAAAGAGCTTTACCCACTAAAGCACAAGTGTTATTTGTAAGCTGCACTGCTTTTTGGAGTTCTTAAAATTACTAATTGCATTAATTAACAATTGCATTTTTTTCATCTCCCTATGAATATACTGTAATTTTGTGATGAAAACTGAGTTGAGATTTAAATCTCCTGTGGTCTAATTTTTATTGTACACGTGAAGCTATTTCAAAGAAATAGGATACAAAAAACCTAGATGTCTCAAAGGAGATAGCCATTCCCCTTATTTAGAAAACCCTCATCAGCATATTATTTTCAAGGCAAGACTACCACCTTGCGGTCTTTGAGCATAACAACCAGCTGCAGGTACAGATTTGGCAAATAGATACTCACATGAAGAAAAATAACAATCACTTCTACTTTTTAATTGCTAATAGTACCAATCTTTGCACAAGAAAAGCTCATATATATTTCAATAGAACTTGGCTTTATGTATGGCTGACATAACAGTTACAGAATAATATACGAAAGTGCAATATAAATGGTATGTAGAAGCCAGTGCTGCTGGAGATGCATCTATTAATGCATCTATTAAGGCAGAATCACAAACTCAGAGACTGTGCTACAGACCCTCTGTTCGATGTGCATGAGGTAACAGGGTGCTGCTGTGCATTCTGATACAGATAAGAACCAGGGCAAATACTCAGCTGATTGTCCTCATTGATGCTGAAGTTTGGTATAAAGTGCTGTGAGTATCAAATGCAGCTGATTTATATTGTTTAGAGCTTAACTTTAATTGAAATTCAGTGTACTTAATGTGGTACTGGGATATAGCTTTGATTTAAAGTGGAACTTCTGCCTGTGGTATTTCATCTATACTATGCTGGGGAGACTTGTCATCTTAGTACAAATGCGGTCAAAATTTAATGTGAATTTATGAAAGCTGGGGAATAGCTGCCTTGGTCATTTGTAGAAAATGCTTAGATTTATGCTTTACAGAACAGCTAAAGGAAAGTATTGCTTTGCTACTTAGCATTCGCTACATTCTTATATGTTTACATTTTATATGGATTATCATGTTATGTCTTGGAAAATTAATATTTGCAGATTTTATATCTATATATAACTCATTAGAAAGAGATATACATAGCTTAGCAACATAGGAATTGCTCTGCTATCAAAGCTCTTAATGATCTCTCAGCAATGTGCACAGAGGACCAATGTCTATTTCTTGCACTGGAGGCAGTGCTAACATTGCTTCTTCAACAAAGTAGGAGTTATGAATCATCTGCAGAGATCAGGGAACCCATATAAAAACTGTCATGAATGCAATACTCTTTCAATACATCGATAAAAGTATTCTTACATTAGATTCCTCTTTCTTTCCTCAAGGATTAAATCAGACTAGTGAGGTAAGATGGAGATCTATTAAACTGGGATCAAAACAGTTAAATTTGCTTTGAAACTTATGAAACCTTCAATTTACTTTTTCTACATTCCATCAATCTGGAAACCTAGGAAGGGTTAAAAGGCATCAAGTAAGACAATGTTGGTGAAACATTCCTTTTTGAAGGAAATTTGAAGCTTTACTTTCCATATTATTTCCTGGTATTAATATTACCAGGAACAGAGAATTCTCTTCCAGCTTTACCATGATATGAATCTTGCCCTTGTATAAATGGGCAATGGAGAGTAAGAGAGATGGAAAAGAATAAATCTTTAAAGGTATTTTACCATTTCTTTTTTTTTTTCTCATACAGATCGTGAAATCTTGGGTAAAAATACCAAGGTACAGTTGTGGTAAATAATTACACAAAAGGGAAAATACATTCAAGTAAAGTTGCTCATATCTTACTACATGTTTATGACCAGATCTCTTAACTGGGGGAATTTCTGTCAGAAAGATCTTATCAACAGACTTCCTCAAAGAGCTTCCGAGATCTATTGCAAGATAGGGAACTATAACATCAAGTTATTCTGATGTAATGGAAAAGGTGGATGATTCAAATCTAAAATTAAGATTACGTTTGCCTTTCTACAGGAAATGTGTATTCTGCCGTGGTCTTGGTATTCCTGGTCAGCTAAAAAGTGTAGTGAGAATAGCTAATGAGCTGATTGAATGCAAAAAATGTTTTGGAAAAAAAAAAAAAAAAATCAGGGAAAAATAAATTCCATACTTTAAAAAGGCTTTAGTAAAGTTTCATTCATCTGTGTATAGCAGATAGCAGATAGGGGCAAGAAAAATATTAGAACATGAAACAAGTTCTAAAAAAATGAGTTCTTCGCTGTAGAAAATTACTAAGTAAAATTTTCACCTGTTCATAAATGACATTCTAAAGTAAAATGAAAAGCAATTCACATTCACAAGCTGCAAAGTAACTACAGAATGAAAGTAGCATGATTCTGTTCTAAATGTGGTAACAGTCCTACAAGAAATTCAAGTTTCTTAACTTAAGACTTCTGACCTTCAGTAAGAGGAAACTGTTTAGTAGCTGTCATGGAACATACCAAGTAGGAAGGAATCCACAAGTCCATAGTGTTACTTGTCACATAAAATGACTGAAAGACTCAAGGAAGAAATGCAGTCTGTCCTTCTTTCTGTATGTAAAGTATTGATCTTTTAAATTATTGTATATTTGCCAGTTCGAGCGTTGTAATTAATTTTTTTTTCATGTCCACACATACTAAATGTATAGTCATCGTTAGATGTAAGAGAATCTTTCTTTCTAAAATGATACTTTGCAGCTATTTCTTGACTCTTTACATTATTACAGCTTGTGCCTCTTGCCTTTCATTATACCACTGTATAGACATGGAAAGCCGCATCCCCTCTTTATAGCCCCTGTGCTTTGTCCACCTGATTGACTCTGGGGTCCCACCTGGGCACTTGCTGTAGCTTGGTAATTCCTTTTGAGTCCAAAAGTGGATCCAGCCCATGTTTGGGGTCTGGCAAGTACTCTGTGTAGTCATTTTCCTTGTAGAGGTTCAACCAAGTTTCTATCAGACTTTTAAAGTCTGACTCCTATCCTTATCTCACTCACTTGATTCTAAGGATACTTCATGATATTGTCTTAAAAGCCTTAGTAAAAGTAAAGACGAATAGATGACTGACTTTCCCTGTATTCCCTGAAGCAATAACTGTCCCCTCAAAGAAAATTCAGTTGGCCAGGTAGGATGGATCCTTGGGATATGGAACCCTGCAGAGTCTTCTTAATGCCTGTTTTGTCCTTCCTGCATATAAGGAAGACTTATATAAGCAAGGTGATTCCTGATCTCTGGACTGTAGTTCAGCTGAAGGGCTGCTAGATCCCTGGCACCTAGCCTTCTTAAAGATGGGTGTGAACCTTGTATTTTCAAGTACTCAGGAACCAATCCTCCATTGTCCTTGACTCTCTCAGAATCTTCAGATTCTTCCCACACATGTTCCTGTGGAGCTGTGGGATACCAGCTGTCATGGAGTTATCTAGATCAGTTTCTATTTGGAAGCCATGCTGGTGATCTAATCTTGTTTTCCCTTCTCAAATGAGAACTGCACATACTGAAACTTGGGATGACTTCCTCTTGTGATTTCAGTATGGAACTAAGAGAAGAGCCTGGCTGTAGAGAATCCTGAAAGGTAGCTGAAGAAAGCAGAATGTGCCCCCTTTTCTTCTCCAGAGTGACTCAAGCCAACTGTGTCAGCCTCTCCTTCTATGTGCTGTGCTCTGTCCTCATGCTTTTCTGGGCATTTGCTGTAGCTTACTAAAGATGTCCTTGTTTTTGTGGTGAGTCCTAATGTGGACCTGGTCCTGCTACTGTGTTCTCACAACCACTGAATAAGTGTAAGAATGGCTTCCCCAACCCCACTGGCATGAATGTAGTTAATTTTGAGGATGGGAAGCAGAAAGATGGAATCAGTATGGGGCCTCTTCCTGAGCACGAAGTACCTAGAAAAAGCTGAGCTCAGACTGTAAGGATCTTCCAACAGCAAGTAGAGAATGTGTGTCAAATGTTTTGCTCAAATCTAGATAATGAGCATCTACTACTTTAAATAAATCATTTCATGGTAGAAAGCTGTCAGGTTGGCCAGGGAAGATACCCACTCACAGTTTTTGAACATGGATTTTGCAGTGCAATAGACAAGATTTGTTGTAGGTCTAATGCACTCAGTCTAGATTCTCGTAGGAACACATTCCTATTGAGCATTTGGTGGGTGTCCTCTTTCTATTGAGCCAAAGAAATGAATGAGAATTTACTGAAATATATTGATTATCAGTTTGCTGTGAAATTCTATTTTATCATACGTTGTTTAGGAAAAGAATTGTAATTTTAGTATAACTGTGTATCTTTTTTGACCAAAGATTTTCTTGCTGCTTGGTGTTTGATATGACTCTTTCAAATATCCTCTATGGAAAGCATGCTGCATACCTTAAAGTCTCTCTTGTGACTTTAAGAAAGTAATACTTTACTGTGCCTTTCCAGCAAAATAAATAAATAAATAAATAAAATTGAGGCTTCAAAAATGCTTGAAACACAACACAGTGGTAAGCAGTGTGTGTTTATCAATGTTACTAGAACATCTATGTTAATGAATTGCGTAATTACAATGCTAATGATCATTAATTCTGAAAGGCAAATTATTATTTGAAGGAATGTGTTGTCACATTAAAAATTAGGGAAGCAGAATACTTAGAATTGTTACAAATCTGACTATATATTTTCATAATACAGTTACTCATGTAGATCTGTATTTGAGAAAAAAATATTTTTTTTCCATATGTAAAATATGGTTAGTTATTGGTCTTTTGTTGACTTCATAAAATATTAATGACTTTTGAGTTTCATTCTACCTGAAAGATATTCTTGGTTGTCATGTGGATGTATTTTGATAGTTTATAATTGAAATATACATATATATTTTTTTTTTTTAAATAGGCAGAGCTACACGAAAGGAACAAGGAACAAAACAAAAAACAAAAACAAACAAAACAAAAAAAGAGAAAAAGGAGAAAAAAAGAAAACACCCTAAAATTATCCACAGAAAAAGAAGAACCAATTTCCTCAACACTTGTATTTCATGCTTTCCTGTGTGTTCTCTTTATATCTCTTTATCTTTTGAACAATTGCTATTTTTCTCCACAGAAATGTCAAACTACCTCTGTCCCATATAGTTTTATGTTAAATTCAGAAGAACCTTTTTAGCTCAATTTTCTCCACAAAGACATAAGAAATCTCTTGGGTTATCAGATATGCATGGCTCTCTGGGCTTTTCTTAGGGAGATACCATTTAAAAGCATTTAGCTATATAAAGTGGATTTCCACTTCTCTGAAGTACATTTCATTTACCCCAGGGATTTTGTGTCTTGAAGGAATAGTATTGAGAAATACATCAAAAAATATCTTCTTACATCTATGACAAATGGAGCCTATGAAAATAAGTTACATATGTTCATCACTCTTTTGGGAGCATAAACCCGAGTGGATTAAAAAAAGTTAGAAAATTCATTTAATTCCTCCGGGTTCCCAAAAGAATATGTGAAAACAAATTGCTGGAAGATGTACATGAAGCTGCATCAGTGGATGTTCAGGCTGGATATGAGGAACGCTGTTCACCAGAGGCTGGTGCACAGCAGGCAACGCCTCAAGTGCTGAAGTTCAAGAAGTGTTAGGACAGTGTTTTCAGACATAAGCTTTGGATTTGGGGTGGTGCTGTATTGAGCCAGAAGTTGGAACTCAATGTTACCTGTGGGTCTTTTACAACTCAGGACACTCTGTTCTGTTCTGTACCTGTAGAGATCCTTCTTGTCACCCTTCACATTCGTGATCAGATTATTCTCCAGATGGGCTCTGGTTTTCTTAACATGGCATACTCTTACAGTGTCCTCTTGGACTACATGACTCTTCTTCCACATCTTTTTATACCCTGAGCATATATGTGGCAGAGTGAAGAAAGGGAGTTACACTGAAATCTTCTATAGCATTCTGTTTGATGATGAGACTTGCTTAATATCTTGATGTGCATAATCATCATTGTAATGAGTAGGAATATTACCTTACAGATTTTTTGGGGTGTTTGGTTTTAAATAAGATAATTCTTGTAGCCTACCTCATTTGTGTAAGAACACATATTAGTGACTGAGCTCCATATTTACTCTGAGTGACAGGACACATATGCATTCATTGACAAAGTTGTTTACATGACCCAAAGTAGGTATCATATATCATACATTAGCTTTTTCATTTCACCTTCACTCAGACTGGCTTTATCTTTAGCTTGTTTTCAGTAAAAATTAACCTGTCATGTCCAGAAAGTTTGAAATCTTCTTAAACCATCTGTTCTTTCCTGACAAGGACTGTAAGCCTAATGCAAATGTGTTATTTATTGTGCTATTTCCCCTGTTCATGCTCCTATCTTTTCTGCTGCCTTTTAAAGTTCATTCTTCTTTCCCTATTTTCTATTAAAAATCTGTATGCAACAGACATAATTTCTGGTACACACATATAAGAATTTTATTCTAGATATTGCAAGATTAATAAAAATGAAAGCACGAAAAGCTGATAATTTTCCCTACATTTCCTCTAATCATATGCAAAGCATTTCATTGACTGTCACAACATGGTATTAGCAAGAAAGCCGTATCGCTTCAGAATCGTATTTCAAAGTTAGCTGATCTGTAATAAACTTGCATGTTCCAAATTAGCTATCATTTCTTATTGTGTCTAAAGGGATCATGAATCATCTTGCAACCAGCACTTATCTTCTAATGAATGTTCTAATGACATTTCCACCTTTTCTGACTTTCAGCGTGACTCCATTGTGAATGACTAAGTTTTACTATATTAATGAATTCTTTTGGTATTAGAATATCATGTGTTTAGTTCCAGAAATTCCATCTGATCAAATAACGTTTTTTTTTTTTTTTCATGGTGCCATTGTCCTTATCAACAGAATGGATTTTTCTTCATAATACTGGCATTAAAGTCAGTATTAAATGCTTCCCTATTTCAGAAATGACTAGTAATTTTTGAAAGCTATGTTTAACATTTACTATTATGTGTTGAATATATTCCATAAATTTGAATACAGCAATATGATACATTTACAGCAGAAGAAGAGCTTCACTATCTGAATTGAAATTCATGATCATAGAACCATAGAATCACCAAGGTTGGAAAAGACCTCCAAGATCATCCCATCCAACTGTCTCCATCAATAGTTCTCACTAAACCATGTCCCCCAAAACAACAACTGAATGTTACTTGAACACCGACAGGTTTTGTGACTCCACCACCCCCCTGGGCTGTCCATTCCAGAGCTTTACCACTCTCTTGGAAAACTACTATTTTCTAGTATCTGGCCTGAATCTCCCCTGGCACAACTTGAGGCCATTTCCTCTAGTCCTATCACTAGTTATACAAGAGAAGAGGCTGACCCCCAGCTCACTACAACCTCCCTTTATGTAGTTACAGAGAGCAATGATTCTGCTTATTAGTGTCAAAGCAAGTATTTCAGTCTGAACAACTACTGGTAAAGTGATGGAATTTTATATTTATTGATAACGTACAATTTTGTTGTTTCACAATATATTGTACTGAGCTTTTTTTTTTTTTTTTTTTTTATCCCTCCTCAAGCTCTACTTTCTACTAGTTCCTGTGATCCATCATCTAAAAAGATCGATTCATCAGATGACTTTTTTCCCCAGGTCTGACTGTTTCTCAGCTGCACTCAATTGATGCTCCTTTCCTAGAGCAGAGTTAAGCTTTCCTAAAACTGTTAGGGAAAGGTAGTGGTAGGAAACCACGGACAGAAGAGCTGAATTGACTGAATTGTTGCTGTTGCTTCCTGGCAAGTGTGTTTTGTGGTAAAATGATTTCCTTTTCTGTATTCTTGCCTAATGCAGTATTTAGTCATTAGTTCAATCTTGCTTCCAAGCTAATGAAGGATAAGTGGATGCGACTTTTACTTCCTTTGCCTATTATTCTGAACTGTAGATGTCACTCTAGGGCTGTCCAATTGTAGTGTATTCAGGGGGTGAAGTGGGAAGAAAGCTATCAGGATTCTGTTTATTCTTTCATCTCTTATTTTTTTATACTTTAGCTTGAACATTGGGGAATTACAGTAAAATTCTGGCAGTGAATTACAAATTATGTATCTTGGAAAAGACATCAGGTTTTTGTTATTTTAACTAACTGAATAATTTAAGTTATAGAAACATAGTTCCACTGAATTATAACATTGCTGCATTTTGGAGACCTCTAAAAGTCAGATCAGTAGCTCAAAAATGTTTTGCTTTAATCCCTATCAAAACCACCAACCTCAATTATACGGGCATTTAGATGATTGCTTTAAGACACTTACTGTACAAGACTTCTGAAAGTTGAATGTCATTTACAAAATCAGTTAGCTGAGCAGATTTCAGCCTTTCCATTCATTCAGATTCAGTAATGCTTTATAGGTTACTTTTGAAAATGAGACGTCCAAATAAAGTTAGTTAGGTTTGTTAAAACTCAAAATCTTTTTATGGCCAAAACTGAATCCGCCTGATATGTGAAGCCAGCAATTTACAATTAACACAATGAATATATTAACATCCTAAGAAAAATACAACTAGAAGTGATTACTCATCATCTTACAGTAACACTAACACACTCCAGAGCATTGCAGATAGACAAGTCTTGATCCCTGTGTTTTCAGGGCATTTTTCTAGCAATAGTGAAATCAGTTTTACTGAACTAAGGAATCGTTGAGCCAGTGGGAGGCTTTCCACTCAGTACCTAATGGCAACATAATTTGGATGGCCCATGGCTGGGCCTGGCCTTGTCCTGACTTCATCGCCAAGGAGATACTTGGTGCCTGGGGCTGAGGCTGCCCCAGTGTTCCTGGGACCTTTCTCCTGGTGGGACACTGAGAAAAGTGCTGGGACAGGCCCTACCATCCTGGTCCACCCAAGGATAATACATGTTCCCAGATCAGGGAACATATGGCCCTTGCGGTACCTTAGCAGAAAGCTCAGGTTGGAACTGTGTACACGGGGCTGAGATGAACAAGGGTCCTGGGCCAAAGGCATGGGGAGGGGAATGCTGGGCAGAGCCAGGAGCCTGTCAGAAGGAAGCTGGGTGGACTGTTTTTAAAAGGTGTTGGAAGTTAGGTGTAGCAAATATTGAATTTCCTTCTTCCATGTGTTTAACTGCTTTCTCTTAAGTTACTATCAATAAGTTATCAATAAGCTTTCTTTTATTCTGATTCTCCATAAAGTTTTGTCTAAGGAAGAACAATGTCTACTTGTTGAAATCCCTGCTGAAGATTCACATTTTTACAGGTAAAATATACCCCACCACACTATTAAATTTCTCTTTCCAATATCTGATATTTATTCCTGAAATCTGCCAAGAGGTTCAGATATGCTGTTAAATGAATCTCAAGAGACTTGAGAAAGTAAGAGTTAGGAAGAAGTTTTAAATTCTTGAAAGGGAAAAGTGAACATGAAGCCTCTCCTTACACTGAACCAAATGAGAATACCAGCAGGGAAATACTTCAGGCTTTTGAACAAGTAAGGTAATAAAAAGATGCAAAAAGTTGGTGCTATATATATATAAAATACATATATTTGATACCATGTACTGCTTCCTTAGATTACTTAATGAAATAAGCCTATTACTGTGCTTACTGGGTAGAAATGAAAGAACTCACTTTTGTGTAAGCTAGTGAATGATTTTTCTAGAGGGAAAATTTGCTTTTGGAAAATTACTTTTGATATGGAATATTACGTGTGGAAAATGAGTGAAGATACTTTTCTGGTCACATCTCAGTACATTAATGCCTTCAAACTAACATTTATGGAGACTATTTATCTAAAAAGATCTAGATTGATTTATCGTGAAGCAGGTAAAAAAAGCAGTTTGACAAAGAATCATCAGCCTACTGCATTTGGCCAGCCAAATATCCTGAGTACTGCATGTTGAATTACTCTCTGTATGGGAACTGCTGAATCACGGCCTGAACCTCTGATCACCTGAGGCGAGCAATGAGTCAGCCACGGGGCACAGGTGAAGGCAATTCACCTGTGCTGCTGGAAGGGTCCACCCCTGGCTCCACCTCTTCTATACCCATTTAAGAGCTGACTACCAGTGGGTGAGGATCTTTTCTGGTTATCTGCTCTGCTGGAGTTTTGCAAGCCAGCCCAGGATACAGGTAAGTGTCCTATTTTTTCCACTTTAGTGTAATAACTTTGTAGCCAAGCTCTCTGGTATACTATAACATCTGTATATTCATTGATTGTATACTCTCTATATAAAGCTTTTGATTTTACCTCTAAACTAGAAGATATGATAACATATCAGAAGTTACAATTTTATTTCTTTAGAACAGGACACCAGCCCTCTGATCATCTTTGTGGTCTCTGCTGGACCTGTTCCAATAGGTCTGTACTTCTCATGAAAGAAGCAGGTGGTTGGCTTAAATGAATCTTACTTTACCCTTAAAGAATCACACTATATACTTCCTCTGAGTCTTTTCATTTCTCTGACCTTTGACTGTTGTGCTAAGATGAATCAATATCATGCACAACAATCAACAATTCAGCACAAGACCACAACAAATAAAACTAACTAGTGACATTGTAGCCATAGTAAAAAGAAAAAAACTATAGTTATCTATTTAATAAGAGATCTTAAGTTTGTGTTTAACTTTATGCTTATGGTTTGATTGCTCAGGAAGACTTTTACTTGTAAGTAAACATGTAATCAATAAATCTTCCCCACTTCATTTCCAAGCTTTTATTGGAATAATTTACTTTTAATTGCTTTTCAATTTAGCTTTCAGTATATCTCCAGCAGAGACTTTTCCTGGCAGTTCATCAAATCAATGTATTCAGTAAAATACTTTAGAAATAAATTTTCACAATGCTGTACAATCAACAGATCTACAGTTAGAAGAGTGGCTTGGTTAGGATGGTATTTTACAGGTTTATAGTTTGAAAGATTATCGTGGTGGAAAGTGACAATCAAAAATGAAATGCTCACCTATGCCCTAGACAAAGCTCCAAAAAGAGATCATTCCCCAGTGGCTGTCAGCTCTTAAATGGGGTCTAGGAGAGGTGCAGCCAGGCTCCACCCCTTCTGGTCACACAGCTGAATCACCTTCACCTGTGCTCCCAGGTCTGACTGAGTCCTTGCCTCAGGTGATCGATCAGTGGTTCACACCATGACTCAACAGTCCCCATACAAATGCTATAGTTTCTTACTGTGTCCAAAGAAACACTACGTTAATGTGATTCTTTCTGATATTTTGTGCCTGCTATTTAATCACTCATTATGGAGACTCTTGAGCTGTTATTACAGTGTAAACTGGGGTATCTTTGTATCATTTTCTTCTGAAGTTATATGCAAAGATATTGGGTCTTTCTGAACGTAAAGAAATTAGAGTGATATTTAAGTTCAGTAACATTCTAGAGACAAAAACATCGTTCTCACATATAGTATCTGTGACTACAATAGGAAGCTTAGTTTTCCTTGAAGATGGCAACAAAACATCTGAAAAAGTTAAATATGGTTGAATTGAAATCAAATGCAAATAGTAATTTATAATCTTAACAATAGAACATTTGAACATGACAAGTAGCTATTTGAATACAAATATTTATTGCTTCAAGAGCTTCCTTAAAATAAGGGCTGTTTAGTTTTGTAGGCTAACAAAGATCTTTAATCTTTTTGTGATGTACTCTGTGATCAAATATGGAATTCTGTTGTTGGAGTTTGAATGACGATACATATAATGACTGGTGTGGAGGTTTCTGCAGTTTTCTGAATTTATTTGCAAGGTAGTTTTCTCCTGTCAGTATCAATGCTTTTTCCTCAGTAAGAAGAATTCTAATTGAAATAGAAGTCAAAAATTTTTAAAGTACAGAATCTAGCTCTGTTTAGTGCATATTCTTCTTACTCACTGACACCAGGTCAGTGTTTTCCTGTTCCTACAACATGGGGTTTGAATATAAGTAACTTTATGACAGAATAGTTGTAGAACAGGTAGCAGAATTACACCCACAGGATCCTCAGGAGTCTTAGGAAATAGTCAGATGAATCAGAAGTTACTAATCAGGTTGTTTGTTGTGGGATTTTTTGTTGTTCGTTTGTTTTGAAAACTTCATAAAAAAACTTAGGCTTTTTTATCCTGAAAATCACAAGAAAATTAACTGTTGTTCATAAAAGACTAACTTTTGAAGTAAATAGAATACTAAGGATACAAGAAACTAAAACTGCTTTGCATGTGAACGGTTGCAGGACTTTTTACTTGGAGTGAAGTTTAAGTTACTTAAGCAGTGCTGTGTTGTTTATTTGAAAACAGAGCTGAAGATTTATTACTGTGGATAAACAAAATGAAGGAGTACCATGCACAGAAGTCAATAATTCAGTAGATACGGTGCCAAGACCACAGCAAGTAGAATTAACCTATGACATTGTAGCCATGATAAAAAAGCTGCAGTGATCAATAATGAAATTAATCAACTTCAGATAAATGAACAAACAGATTTGCCTGAGCTTTCAGATCAGAACCCATTCAAAGGATTCCTCATCCAGCTGATGGAAAATAGTGTGTGTCCAGTGAAATCCTGGTTGAGAAAATATCTGAATACTCCATGTGCATGGGGGGGAGAGTTCTTCAGCATGGAAGCAAGCACCTCATATCTAACCTAGTTTTGCTATAAGGAAAGGATTAAGTATAGGCCTTGTGCACAGCTTAGTGTCAACACTCAGTTAAGGTCCATGGCTATGGAAACCTCTGCCAGGTTACAAGTGAGAAATATTGCAGTGCTTGTGCCAGCCACGTTCTTTCCTTTTCTCTTTTACACACATAGAGTGCATGGTATTGGGAAAGTAAGAAGGAGGCACATGGCATTGCTTGTGAATGTAATTTTACAAGAAAAGACAGCGGGGGCGAAAAGTTAACTTAACCTGCTGATTTTGAAATTGTTTCTGTAGTATTTGACACTAGATTCCTTGCCAGTCTGCTGAAACTATCATGGATAACCACGATGCACTTTTTAGTAGGCATGTTTCTGATTTTTTCCTCCTTCTGTAGTGCTAGTGGAACTTAGGAGAGTAGTGCTGCAAGTGAGTCTGTGGGCTTTTAGGCCTGTATTTATAGTATGAACTGAGTCAAAATTTAAAAGATGCTGTGCAATTAATATTCATGTGTTGTGTGTGCAAACATGACTTTTATTTACTTCATATTAAGGAATAGAAAGGATTTGTAGTTGTATCCTTATTGTTCTGGAAAAGCCACAGTAAAAAAGTTTAAGGCACTCTGTTCTGAAACCGGCAATATTTACAGTGGAGTCATTTTCATATTACTATTAACTCTTCTAGCATTTTAATCTTTTAAATTGAGTTTCTAACCAATGCTGATGTAGTGGGTGTAGTTACATGAGGCAAGTTTTCAATAACGTGAAAAAAAAGAAAACCAAAAACCAACCCAGAACCTGTCACTGAGAAACAAATTAGTAAGAAAACTAGATTTTTTTTCTTATTTCTATGTAGAAGTCTGAAAGTTCTGTAGTGGCCTTATCAGATAGACTGACTTGCAGTTGACATCACAGAAAGAAGAATGTGAGCAGGACCAGTATGTCCTCTTCCCATGTACTTAGGCTTGGAATTTATGTAATTATTACTTTGAGAAGAACACATCCTAGCCAATATAGTCTATAATCAATCTTGGATTATAACAAGGACCAAAAGTAATCATGAAGATATTAATTTCAGTTAATAGGATTATTTTTTTAATTAAATTTAAGAAAGGCTACACATGGTCATAATAACAATATTTCAGCATGTGTTTGAGAGGGATTTAGCTTAACTACCAAATTTTCATCTATCTTCTTGATATAGTGAGATAGCTATTGCAAGGCTTATGTGTCTTGTTTTTCTGAATTCATGCTTTATATAATTCATGCTTTATATAGAACTAGATGTGGTCTATTTCTGGGTAAGTGTTTAATTCCTTCTTTAAATAAAAATGTTATTTCCAACAAACTGAAAATTTTCTGTGTAGGTCTCATACTGCTAATTAGTTATGCTCTTACATTGTTTCTAATACATGAAAAAGCTTTTAAGATGTTTTATGTAAGTGTCTTCAGCTTTAGTGCTATTTAATAGTTTTTGGTTTCTGCATTAGAGAGATTTGCCTTAGAAATAAGGAAGAATGCTCTTGACTCAAGTTACTCCACTTTTAGTATTAAGTAAATAGCTGTGGATTTCTGAATATATGTTTGTGTGCATGTGTGTATGTATGTGTATGTATATATATATATAATTTACAGATAAGTAAAGAGCAAACAGTACTAAAAGCTAGTCTAGATGCAGGGAAACTGACAGGAATGCTCCCATCACTTCTATTACCTTGTAAGAAGGGCTGCATCTTAGTAGGGTTCAATGATTTTTTTAATTTGCTTTTCTGCTAATTCATTGCAAATGAAGTATGCTCTTACTCTGAAGAACAACTGAAAAAGTACATCTTCTTTAGTCTTAATTACGGTTCTATCTGATGCACGTTGAAGTTCAGAAAGAATTGGCTAGAGTTGAACACTGTTAGCAAAACAGGTAATAATTAGCTTTTCATTTAAAGTTTTTTATTCTCTTTTCTTTTTTTCTTTTTAAATATATTTCTAGTCAGAGTATTCAGTCAGGATAATATTTCAGCTATCTTGTGGTCAACTGCTCCCTGCTACCTTTCTAGTTCCAACAGAAATAGTCTGATATGTATATGTATGTTCTAATAATTATATGAGAAAAAGGATTATTCTTCCTTCACAAATGAGTAATAAAAAGAGGTTAATTAGGACAGCATTTCCAGTGAGGCAAGCATTTAATTCCTGGCACAATATTTGTGTACAGCAATGCCAGGAGCAGGGAAGCACTGACATAAGAACACAATGATTGTGCTGTGAGTGATCAAGAATCTGTCTAGTCTAGTAGCATCTCCAGGTGTGCCAAAACTATACCTAGGCAAGAATATAGGAACAAAGTATAAGTATGCATAATCTATACCAAAGAATGTATCCTGTATTTTATTAACCCTCAGTGGACAAATCCTTGGAGGAAAACTCAAATTAGTTTTGCAACATTTATAAACTTTTATTGTTTTGTCTCCTGTTACTGTTTTCCAGATTATCTATCCATCATGTGAAGGAAAAAATCTTTTGTTTCTAACCTGCCATCCTCTAGTTTCATCTGACATCTCTTAATTCTTGTTTTGGAAGAGACAGTGAAAAACTGATTCCTATTTTTTTCTGCTCGCTATCCCTTGTGACCTTGTAGGCCTCTTTTCATCTCTCTTAATCATCTCTTTCCACTGTTCAGTGCACAGAAACCTTTAAGTCACTCTTTTCATCCTTACTCTGTGCCTTCTCCAACATTTCTTTGAATCTTTTGAGTCTTTTTTTTTTTTCAGATGGAGAACGCTCAGAACTGTACACTATTCACAATGCTACTGAAACACAAATTCATAATGTGGCATCAATCACCTTGTTTCCTGTTTTATTTTCTCAGTAATTTCTAGTTTTATATTGATTATTTTTGACCACCATTGAATGGTGACCTAACCTTTTTTTATTCCATGACACTTTCAAGATTTCATATGAGCACTAAGTCAGTTGCGAGTCCATCATTTTGCCAGTAAGCTTAGGATTGATTTCCCTTATCCAATGTACACTATTTTACATTTATCTATGATGAGTTTCATCTCCCAGTATTAGAAAGCACTTGCGTAGTTATTCCTTTAGTCCCTCTCTACCTTTAGCAGCTTAGTATCAATAGCAAATCTTATCACCTTATTATTCAGCCCTTTTGAGAATGTTGAAAAACACATGTTCCCTCAGAGATCTCTGTGGGATGCTACTGGTAGCCTCCCTGTCTTGAGAAAATAAATCATTTTATCCTGTCATATCTTTCCAATCTTTTGATTAATTATTTATCCACTAAATAATTAATGTACTATGAGATTGCCTAGAGATGTCGTCTTTACTGAAGAAAAGTACTGTGAGCAAGGAAATTTCCACAGTATGTGGAATGGAGGAAGTCATGTTACTATTTTTGACTCAAAGGGGCTAAGAAATGTGTTCTCGGATGTCTATTAGAGTATGGGGAATAGCTTCCAGTTCAGAGAACAAAAATCTGATTTGATAGTACAATACTCTATTTGGCTGACGTACCTATCATGATCCTGTAACCAGTTGCACTACTCCACACTTCCTTAGTTGGTTTTGTGTTCATGTTTAAAGCCTTAGCTATACTTTTTCTAGAAGCATCCACTGTATTTAAAGCAAACAAACACAAAAACTGAGGAAGATATGACTGTTCATAATCCAGAAGAGAATTTGTATCTGACTACGATTCCCATATTTATCCATTAGACTATTTTTCATTGCTTCCTATTCTTTGTACAAGATTTTGTGAATCTTTTTGATTGTGTTCTTCAGTGTTTACACTTTTGGCATACCTACTTAATGAGAACTGTCAGTAGGAAGGAATCTACATTTAGAAAAGTACTCTTAGATGTTCTGCAGGCAGAGAACTTGGATATATTGAAAAAGTGTACCTTTCTTTGATACCCTGGCTGAAGCGGAGTATTTGTGGTTTTTTTTTTCTTCCAGAATATAGATAAATGAATGGTGAATCTTAACAGGAAACTAGCAATAAAATTCATTTCGCAGGATGTATCTTAATATATCCAGAAATTAGTTAATTTAAACAGAAGCTGGTTTTAATGCCTTCCTATATAAAGAAGTGTCAAGGCATTTTTGTGCAATGGTTTTTTACTTTGGTCATCCTCTTACAAATTTTATGCAAAAATGAGATTTCAGTGTTTGGAATTAAATAGTAAGAAGTATACCATTTATAAACAATACCATTTTAAAGATCTCATACTTAGTGACTAGTGTTTTTAGTAGAGTCATTTTTAAGTTTGTAATACATAACTTTATTTTCAAGTTGGTGCTGTTGCCTTTTAAATACCAGAAATGTTTATGTGCATTTATTATAGAATTCTCTAATGTTCTCCTTAACTTGAGTTAAAAGTTGAGTGAGTGAGTGAGGTATGTCCTGCTGTATACGAGTTGTGAAAACACTGTTTTCTTCTTTTCTGATGTCTTGTAGGATTTGTTTTCTATCTCAGAGATACCATCATTATCTTTGACATCTAGTGAGAGGGCCTTATATTCTCTTAGCATCCACTGCAGGATTCAAAACATGGTTAGATATGGTTTTCTACTTTATCTAAAAATATCTCTTTAATGTAAAAGCTACAAAGTGCCTTTAAAACATTTGACTTTCTACTTTAGTAAAAATAAAAAAGTAAACAGGTAAAGTTTACAGCTGAACTCAGGTTGTACTTAAGGCAGTATTTCTTTTTCTTTGTTAAAAATGGTTTAAAACTGAAATGTTAACATACAGCATTAATAAGATTCCTACGACATGACTGCAGATAATAGAGTGCAATTCTATGTTTAAGTAGCTGATTATAATGTTGCTTCTATCAATCGGTACAGAGGACCTATTACACACTACACTTGATGAATGTGACTATCTTAGCATGTTTGATGCTGAGAAATAAAACTGTAATAATTAATTTTCCACATGTAAGGATTCTCATGAGAAAATTCCAAAGAGAAAAGTAAAGCTCTATCTCCTCTAGTTAGTAATCTGGAAACTTTCCACTAGGATTTGCATGTCTTGGTGAAAGAACACATTGGCTCAGTGCTTATTTCTTTTTTCAGAAGAGAGTTGACATTGTAGCACGGCTTTGCACTACGCTTTAATGCATGTCAAATGTATTTCAGCAACTGTGTTCACACTCGTATTTGACATTCAGTGTCAGCTTTTGTCATAGATAAAGGAAGCACAGTCATCTGTTATGAAGAGAACACAGCAAGTATATGACATCTCTGGAGGAGTGTTAAGCCTGAAGTATTTTCAGAATGTTGCTTTGTAATCACAGTGTTGTGTGGATGCCTCTATCAAATGCTTGCATGTAGTCCTGATTCAGGAAGCTTCAAATTTTGTATTCTATATGTAACTTGAAATCAATTTTGTATATGAATGAGTGGGAATATTATTTGGGAAGAATTGAAGAATATAAATATTTGGTATTTAACTTGAGAGGAAACATCTGCAGGATCTATTACTCACTGTAGAGAAATGTCATCAGAAATCACTAAATCTTTTCGAAAACCAGTAATAGCAATACATTAATACTTGTGTGTTTTTTAAACAAGTAAACAAACTGAAGTATCCAACTAATTTTTGGAAGAGATATTAAAAATTTGTACTTACAAGAATATTTTTTATTAATGGTAGAATGTCCTTCTTCATGGAACTTAGTCAATTCAAGTATAAGTAACTTGAAAACGAAAAATATTTTGTACATGAATTCTGAGAACAAATTCTCACTGATACTGCTGAATTTTGCACCCTCTATTAAATGCATTAAAATACTACTATTATCCTGTATAGGATTGTATCTATGGCTTTAGCAAATATATTAAACTGTTAACAGTTTAACATTGAACCTTGCGGTTACAATTTCTTATTTGTTTTTTAGTATAATGAGGCATGGCAGAGCAAGTCATAGAATCATGGAATCATAGAATGGCTCAGACTGGAAAAGACCTTAGAGATTGTCAAGTCCAACCACAACAAAACCATATTACCCTAACAACCCTCTGCTCACTGAGCACTGCATCCAAATGGTTTTCAAACACAATTAGGGCTGGTGATGCAACCACCTCCTGAGGAGCCTATTCCAGTGCTTAACAGCCCTTTCTGTAAGTAAGTTTTTCTTGATATCCAGCTAGAAAGCCTGTGTTAGAGAACTGCCAAACAACAAAAAAGTTATGGTATTTAGTAGATAACTAGAGAAACAAAAAAGCAAAACAAACAAATAAAAAACTCAAAGCAGAACAACCAATCAAACAATGTTGTATATCTAAGGGTATAACATTTAACATTTCTTTTCCATTTAGGAAAGGCTGAATATTTTTAACTAATCCTCAAACACAAGAAAACATTATCTAATATTAATCTTATCAGTAAAAAATGAGGATGTGTATAGTCAAATGACAAAACATAATTCTGATTCAAAATATGTAAATGCAAAATATTTGTGAAGGTGTCAAGGGATACTTTTTGAGTTATGCTGAGAACTGTTGATAATTTCCAAATACATTGGAAAATGTATTCAACCCATATTGTGTACAAGGTTGCTGAAGTATGCTGATAGCTGCTGTTAAAAAGTTATTCCTCCATGAGTCAATGCATGAGAAAAGGAGATCCATTCCTATACTTATCTGCAAGATGGAGGTCAAGACAGGTCTATGTGATAACCCATTAAAACTCAACGACATTTCCTAAAGCACACTTAGATCTTCCAGTAAAGATTTAATATAAATGTTCTGTGGTTCAGCTGTACTTGAAAGTGTTACAAATCCTTAATCATTATTTGTACTATAGAAACACATAAAGACTCTGTCTGAACGTGAAGCCTTCCTGTGCCAGCACGTAGAAAGCAATAGCACTTGCCTCACAGAGTGATCTTCTGGAAAATGAAAATGGAAGAAAAATGGATAATTTGTTCCTAGTGACAATGGTGCACTGCTGTTCAGTTTTGGCAAACATAGCTCTTGAATCCCTCATTTTCCAGGCCTTTGCCCTATCCAAAGCCACATTACGTTGCACAGAAACAATGCAGTATTCCTCATTTGTCCACTACATAAATTTATTTTAATAATTTATGCAATCAAAATTAGTTTTAGCAGTTCTCTCAATTAATATGAGATCTGTCAGATCTCCTAGTCAGAATTGCTTTGATTCACAAGTTGTAACAAACAATAATCAGGTAGAATATGGCTTTTGATTTCCCCATGTTTTGCAAGAAGACAAAGCTTAAATTCAGCATTGTAACTTGGAAACAAATAATTTTTAATTTCCTGGTGCAAATGGAAAATGGTTCCTATTAACATATATTTAGTTCCACTTGTATACTATATTTATGTCTTGGAGTACATTATTGCATAAAATATGAAACTGGGAAGACTTTTCTTAGTAGAGAGAGGTTTTACTCACGGTGGTTTTATTTCTCTTTTCTTCTTTACGCTATGCTTGTAAACTGAATTTATGAACTTGCATTAAAATAGGTTGAATTCTCTGATATTTACAGTACCCAGGAAATCCAGCTTCAGCAGTTCAGTCATGAATCTTTCACATTTTGTATAATTTAGTCATCAGTGTCTCCATTTCTTGATTGATTGTCCAGTATTCTGTTATATGTTATATTAGGTTTATAAATGAGATCTTAGATCACTGTGCACAGAGTGTAATATAAGTTCTTCAGTTTTGATTACAGTAGTCAGAAAATGCTACATAAATCATTTCCTCAAACCCTGCAAATCAAATGATATTTTCCCCCTTGAACTGTAAACAAAAATCTATCACCATAAAAAAGTAAATTGTTTTAGTAACATCAGTGTAAACTCAATCACATCCAGTGGCTGTGGACTTCAGACATAGCAACACCAGCTTTTAACTTCAGTAGTTAAAAATAAATAAATAAATGCAGAGAATGCCATATTTAAACCTGGTGGAAAATTAGCCTGGGGGGAGTAAAGGAATGGGGGGAAGAAGAGGAGAGTGTCTCAGATTTAGGACCTTGATTAAAAAAATTATTTTGGGGATGGAATAGGGGACAATTTTGGCTTGGAGAAAGCTTTAGGGAAATATGTCACTGTTTAGTTTAACGGGTTTAAATATTTTTGTTTGTTTGTTTCAGTCATTGACTCTGTTATTTCACTGTTAAAAGAAACTAGCTGTTCCACCACCTCAACAACAAGCATTGTCTTTACAACTCCAAGACAAATTAATTGTTGCCACTGAAACCACGTAATTTTAAAACTGTGTTTCTTCCTATATATAATACTAAGTCTCTGTACAGGTTTGCAGCCTTCCCCTGTGCACCTAAAGGCTTCTTTCAAGTATCACCTGTATGAAAGACCTTGCTAAAGTCAAAGTAAAGAGTTTTCACTTCTCTCTACTCATGCATGTCATCTAATCATGAAAGGGAATCAGACTTGTCAAGCACACTTTACCCTTAGAAATTTCATGTTGACTATTCCCAATCACCTTGTCCTCCTTGTCTTTGGATATGATTTCCAGCAGAAGTTGATGTATCTCTTTCCCAGGAGATTAGGGTCATGCTGACTATCAAATTGATCCATAGGTCCTTCTTCTTGACTCTACTGAAGATACGTTTGTTTGGCTATTCCTAAGGAACCTTCCCCAATCACTGTGAACTTCTAAGGATAATAGAGCATGACCAGACAGTGGTATCACTGAACACTTGCAACCATCTTGGATACAACCCCATAGTCTCATGGATATGTGTGTGGCCAATTTGCTCAAGAGGTCCCTATTTCTTTATGCTATACTTCCTTACACCGGATTCCACCTTACAGCTCAGAGATCTGGTAGGCTTGAGGATAGCCTTACTAATAAAGAGAGAAAAAAAGCTGCCAGGTTCCTTTTCCATTTCTGTATCATAAGTTTCTGTAGCTATAGAAATATATTTTCCATCATCTCTCTTTGGCTACTAATGTGCAGGCAGAAGTCCTTCTTGTCTTCCAATTCCATTGCCAGTTTCAATTACAGCTATACTTTACCTATCCTTTTTCCTTCTCAGCATAATTAGGTGATGTTCTTATATTCTTCTTGATAAAACCTGCTAGTTTAGACACAATTCTCATAAGAGCTTATTATCACTTCTAAAAAAATCATATTTTTTATATTTGTGTTACAAACTCTTCTGATATAAAATGTTTCAAACTATTAAATTGTTAATTTTTAGTTATTGTTGACATAATGAATCAAAACTAAGAATTTGTGTCATCAAAAACTCGAGACTTTTCATGTAAAATGATAAATGCATTTTCATAATAACAGATGTAAATATAATGCTCATGTGTGTTTCACTTCGTCTCACAGTGAATTCAGTTTTAAGTGGGTTTAAGAAACATATCTTATTCACAAAGTAAATGAGGTGGGTAGATGCTATGCAAGAAAGGTTTAGGAACTGACTACAAATAAATATCAAGTTTATGAATGGAGATTGCGTATTAAGGATACTGGTATAGGGCGTGTTTCAGCAAGTCTTACATTCAGCAGTGATTGCATTCTGGTTTCTGCCAGTGGGCCTGATTCTACATTCATTAGTGGCATTTAATACCCCATTTTTATGTAGCTTGTTGAGAAATTAAATCTGTGCAATTATTCATTGTGAGTAAGGGTAATGAATTTGAGCCCAGTGAGATTATCTCAAGAGACAACCTGTAATTTGTTGATGCATGGATATTGATATTGCTTGCTTTCATCCAACTTCATCTCATTTTAACCAAAACATTTTAAAATAAGCTTTTACATGTCTTACTGTGCTTAATTTGTAAAAAAAAAAAAAAAAAAAAAAAAAGTCAAAGAACATTTGCAGCTCTGCTGAAAAAGACCTAGGGGTACTGGTGGACGTAAGCCAGCAATGTGCCCTTGCAGCTTACCAACTGTACTCTAAGCTGCATCAAGAGATGTGCAGCCAGCAGACTGAGGGGGGTGACCTGGCCCTCTGCTCTGTGCTGGTGAGGCCTCATCTGAAGTACTGCACCAAGGTATGGAGTCCTCAGTACAGGAGAGACGTGGACCTGTTGGAGTGCGTCCAGAGAAAGGCCACAAAAATGATCCAAGGGATGGAACACCTCTCCTACAAGGACGGGCTGAGAGAGTTGGGGCTGTTCAGCTTGGAGAAGAGAGGGCTGTGAGGTGACCTGATAGCAGCCTTTCAATATCTAAAGCAGAGCTACAGGAAAGAAGGGGACAGACTTTTTAGCAGGGTCTCGGGTGATAGAACATGGGGAGATGGCTTCAAGCTCACAGACGATAGATTTAGCTTGGATATAAGGAAAAAATCTTTTTGCAGTGAGGGTGGTGAGGCACTGGAACAAGTTGCCCAGAGCTGTGGTTGATGCCACATCCCTGGAGATTTTCAAGGCGAAGCTGGATCAGGTCCTAGGCAACCTGATCCAGCTGTGGTGTCCCTGTTGCAGGAGAGTTGGATAGATGACATTTAAAGGTCCCTTCCAACTCTAAGGATTCCGTTATTCTATGATACTGTTCTAAGTACGTCAAACAGTAGAAATGTCAGAACATGAGAGAGAAAAGATGAAGGAAATCTTTCCCACCAGGTAGTTTATGTCCTTGACAAGTATTTGTGGCAGAAGTCACAGCTTGGCCATTGCAAATTCATCAATTACTAGGGAAGTAACAAGAGTAAGATATAGTGCAAGGTCCTGAGAAAGAAGATCTCTTCACTGGTGACATTGTGGAGACATTTTTCTGCATGGGAGCAATACCAGAAAATATAATTTTGTGCAATGTAATATATTTGCTAAAGTTTCTGCTGATTTCAGATAAAGTATTATTCAAGAACAATGTTCATACCTTTTTTCACACTTATAATAAATTGAAAAAACACTTCATAGAGGTGTATTATTGCCACTCTCTCTGCAGCATGTACCTAACTGGAGAAAAAATACAGCAGCATTGTGTTCTTAAAGAATACAATATGGCACTTCAAAAAGTATTGTGCTCATTATTGTAAGCAAACAAAGAGAACATTTTAGTAAAAATGGAAAAAAAACTGCTACTTTCAGGACTTTGGTTTTCTTTCCTGAGCATGAGATTTCTAGTTATTTAATATATTTCTGTATTTGAGTCAAGGAGTTTGGAATGATGGCATGCACGGTCATTTCATTTGAATTGCTAAATACTTACTGATATCTGTGATGTTTGGAAAGAAGTCTAGTTTGAAATAGATTATGTCACTGTGAGTATAAAATAAAGCAGTTGTGTCACAGGCAGAATTATATATAAAATTATAAATTGATTACTAGCATATATTACATTCCTGTGAAGCTTATGTTCTCATGACAATTTCAGTGGAAAGCAGTGGTAAGTACAAGACAATGGCAATAATGTGTAGACAGTTATAGACTATTTCAGAAAAGAAATAGGGCATGGGAAGAAATTTATCCCTTGTTTGGACATAGTTCTCAAATTGAAGTTTTCCCTTGTGTTATTTTCTTAACAAAAAGAAATAATCCTAATCAATAAAGAAGTCCAGAATATCACAGAAAATATAATAATGCAAGTAATTTTCCTCTCATATCCTTCCCTTTTCTGGTGTATGCACAGTCATCTTTACTAAGTCAAACTGGGAAAGGGTATTGCTGAATATTTCATTGAATCTAAGTTCATAACTGTGAATCATACAAAATACCTTTAGTATTTTGACTCCAAGTTTGAAGCATAGCATCAGTTTTAATATAATTGCCTAATTTAAATATGCACATTTTAAAGAATCATGTAAAAACAAGTACATTTTATGTATCTTTTCCTTTTTTTGTTGGGAAATCCAGGATCCTACCTTTCCTATTTTTTGCGCTACCGTTTTGTTAATTTTTATGAAAAAAACATCTAATTAATTTTAATATGAAATTTGGGGAAAAAAAATTCCATGCCAGTGGATTAGTCCATTTTTGATATAGCAACGTCCTCATCCTTGAAAAAATAAATGGTTAGAATTTCATTTGTTTGAAGGTAAAAATCTTATTATTTGAAAGAACTATAGAAGAGCCCTTATTCATTCTCATATTTGCATGTACATATATGTATGTTTAATAATAGCTAGCTAATAATAGGTTACATGATTTTTTTAACAATGGAGAAATACAGTAACGGTCACGATATGCTGCACTTTGAATTTAGTTTTTTAATGATAGATCTCTAGATATAACTTAACTTCCTTTCAGATGTTCTAATATTTAAACTGTTAGTCTAATTTCAAGTGTCTAATTGTATTTGGTTAAATGAGTTCCTTAATTATTTTTATACTATCTGTTTCTTTGCTTAACTACTTGAAGCATATGTCACAGAAGAATGAAGTCAGATATTCTGTCTGGAATGACTTTCTTGTTTAATCTGTCACTCTCCCAGTTTATAGACAGCCCATTTTCAATCATAGAGTCATAGAATTACAGACTCCTTAGATTTGGAAAGGACCTTTGAAGGTCATCTAGTCTCACTCCTCTGCAATGAACAGGGACATCTACAGATAGAACAGCTTGCCCAGGGCCTGATCCAGCTTCACCTGAAAAGCTTTTCTTTCTTCCTGAAAGGTTTTTTCTATTCCATAGATAGTATGTAGTATCAGTTGCAGAACTGCATATTTTTTACTCATTATGAAGCATGTGTTTGTTGCAATGACTTGGCTCATATTATAGAACTCCAAACTGTTTCAGTGCGTGCAGGTTTTTCCTAGAAATTGTATTAATGCCAGATTTTCTTTTCTTTGCTGGTCTCTGTGGGAAATTATGAGAATCTCTATAAGGAATGGCCATGAGAGACTTAGGGTAATGATACAATTTAAATCTTCCAATGACTCATCAAGCTTTGCAGTTTATAATCTTTATATTTTACATGGTCCCTCACCACATTCTTTTCTCTAAATTGGAAAGGTATGGATTTGAAAGATGGATGGTTCGATGGATTAAGAACTGGTTGGCTAGCTGCAGCCAAAGGGTTCTATGTCTGAGTAAAGGCTGATTACAAATGATTTCGTCCAGTGGTCAGTCTTGGGACTGGTGCTCTTCAACATCTTTGTCAACGACATAGACAATGGCATCAAGTGCACCCTCAGCAAGTTTGCAGACAACACCAAGCTGAGCGGCGCAGTCGATAACGCTGGAGGGAATGGAAGCCATACAGAGGGACCTGGACAGGCTGGAGAAGTGGGCATATGTGAAACTAATGATGTTCAATAAGGCAAAGTGAAAGGTGTTGGGCAAGGCCAAGGGCAATCCCAGGTATTTATACAAACTTGGAGAAAAACTCCTTGAGAGCAGCCCTGCGGAGAAGGACTTGGGGGTTCTGGTAGACAAGAAGCTGGACATGAGCCAGCAGTGTGCGCTTGCAGCCTGGAAGGTCAACTGTGTTCTGGGCTGCATTAAAAAAGGGGTGGCCAGCAGGGAGAGGGAGGTGATTGTCCCCCTCTACTCTGCTCTTGTGAGGCCCTATCTGGAGTACTGCATCCAGGCTGGGGGCTCCCAGTACAAGAAAGACACAGAGTTCTTGGAGCGGGTCCAAAGGAGGGCCACAAAGATAATCAGAGGGCTGGAGCACCTTTCCTATGAGGAAAGGTTGAGGGAACTGGGCTTGTTTAGCTTGGAGAAGAAAAGGCTCCGGGGAGACCTTTCAGTACTTGAAGGGAGTGCGTAAACAGGAGGAGGAATGGCTGATAGTGATAGGATGAGGGGGAATGGTTTTGAACTGAGACAGGGAAAGTTTAGGCTAGATATTAGGAGGAAGTTTTTCACACAGAGGGTGGTGACACACTGGAACAGGTTGCCCAAGGAGGTTGTGGATGCCCCAATGGATGTGGTTCTGGGCAGCCTGGTTTGGTGGTTGGCGACCCTGCACAAAGCAGGGGGTTGAAACTAAATGGTCACTGTGGTCCTTTTCAACCCTGGCCATTCTGTGATTCATATGTTGCTGGGGCAAGTGCTTGGTTATTGTTAGACATTTTTGCCTATAGCAGTCATACCCTCAGCATGACAATCTTCAGTGAAAATATGGGTAAAATCAGAAATCATTTTCTTCTCTGTTTTCCATTTCTGTAGATGTTCATAGAACAAATAAGTGGAGGCTCTAATCTCAATTAGACTAATTTTGAGAAACTGGGAGATAAATTAAGGGGATTTTTTTTCTTGACAGTACTAAAGTGAGGATCCAATATACATATTTCCGGGGCAAAT
Organism: Chrysolophus pictus; assembly: GCA_037305975.1. Lineage (NCBI taxonomy): Eukaryota > Metazoa > Chordata > Aves > Galliformes > Phasianidae > Chrysolophus > Chrysolophus pictus. The sequence goes on along the minus strand of CM074577.1, from coordinate 22,412,442 downwards.
ACTACTGTCTTACTGTTTTTCTTCATCTTTCCATTAATTAAGTGAAATGTATTTAATACAAAATAATATTTCTTTGGTTCTGAGGAAGCAAGATTGATCTTTTATCAGAAATCATTCTCTGCAGTACTCTTTACAGGAAATCTTATATTCTGTTTCTTCCCTTGAGGGAATATACATCTTATTGTCTGCTTTCATTTAAAAACGTCCTTTCTATTTGTTTTCCTAGAATTTCATTTTCACAAAGAAGCAGAACTGAATGTAGATTTGTAGAAAGTTAATTTTGGAAGAAATTATGGAATACAGAAATTATACCATATTTCAGTGGGAGTATGCTTAGTAAAAACATTTTAAAAAGAGGGAATCTTCTTAACTTGTTCTAATGATCATATGTAGTTGCCTTACTGACTGTTCTGAAACAATGCATTCCAAAACAATAAAAATAAAAAGATTGTGATGACACATTGCGGCAAAAACAGAGCTTCAGATGATATTTAGTTTAGTAATAAATTGATTTTCACATAAAGGCAAGCATGTTTTTTTTTCCAAGAATACTTCATTTGGAAATAAAAAGTTTCTGTGATTCTGAAAAGGAAAGAATGCAACCATATATTAAGAAATATGTTTAAAGCAGATCATCATTCAGATTTTCCAGAATGCTGGAAGAATTAGTTTGTTGCATTCATTTCTACAAGATATTAATTTCTATCCAAAACTGTAAGAAAGGTAAACCTATGGGCAGCTTTTGGAAACTGATAATGTCACCATTTCATGTTTGAGGAGACAGGAATGCTTTCTTTCACTGAAATGAAAATCTGTGGTAGTCACTATTTTGTTCAGTCCATCTCCAAAGCTGGATTGAGCAGTGCCATAGAGATGAGATCTATCTTTCCTTTCAAGTACTTATTGAGCACTGCAGCAAGAAATCCAGCCCAATAGGTAGTGTTGCTCCATGTATGCCAATAAACAGAGGGAAATGCATGTTGTGACAGTGATCTCAGTGATTAACACATCAGGATGCTTCTGTGTGTTAATGAGATTGCTTAAACCTAACTACAGCTACACACGTGATGCCCATGTCTGCCTTGCAACACCAATGGGTCAAATATGTTCCAAAAAGTAAAGAACAGCTATTTGATATCGCCCAGGTTTTGTTCACATTTGAAAAGGAATCATTAGGTAAGATGGCATAACTTATAAACAATTAGATTTCACAGTAATTAAAATATTTTTTTCCCACTTAGTGGGTGCAGAATAGAACACTCGTTCAATTAATGTATGCAGTTTGCATTGCTTTAGTATATTGATTTACAGCTTGTACTCAATATATTTAGTTACTGAGCAATACTTGAGATGTGAATAATACTCTTTACTGCTGCTGAAACAAAAAGTAAACAAAAAACATACAGTAGTCCCATTGCTAGAGGTAGTAAGTACTCCACAACAATCTACCCATTGCATTTAATTGCCCTATCAGCTTTTCAAAATGTCTCTGAGTACATTTATTCAGCATTTGGAAAATCTAAGGTGCACCTCAGCTTCCTCTGTGCTCATTCATTTTCATTTCTTTATTTTATTAACAGATTTCAGAGAAGAGACCATCTGATTTTCTGCGTGGCCCAGTTTTAGGTAAGGGATTTTAAAGTAATTTCCAAAGAAAAACATTTTTTGTGCAGTTTTTACATATTTTGTTGTTTACTCCAATTAGATGTACTAGAGCCTAATAATAATATGTCTTAAAACATGAGCAGGTGAAATTTGATGATTTTTCAGAAATTTGCTAGTTTTGCTTGATTGGATCAGGCATTGTCAGACTTTTTATTTCCTAGACTGTATGTTTGTTCAGGTAAGCAAAATATAAATATTGCAACTTGATAATTTGCAACACTTCTCACAATTCTGCATACTATGAAATTAATTTATCTGAATCTATTCACATTAACACTTTCAGAAAGAAAAAAAGATACGAACACTTCAAAATCAATTAATTGCAGATTTAAATGAAAACTCACCGCAGTTTGCTAGTGGTATTTGCCTAGCATTAAGAATTCATATTATTTTTAAAATGTAACTCTCCAGTTTATTTATTTATTGTAATTTGGCTGTAAAGTCAGTAGAGGATCCATATGAGCAGACTCTACCAAAAACACGTTGTTCTTACTTTGGTCTGCAGCTTACATGACTGAAAAAAGGACTGTGCTCAGATAATCATCTTTGTTTTTAAGCCTATGCCCCTGTAATAGCCAATGCTTGAAACTGCTAGTGAGTAGATACTTTAAGAGCTGCTGTGCAGCAAGCATTCTATGCACACATCTGAGTGATGGAAATAAAAACTCATAGTCTATTTCAGTAAGAGATTGGATGACAATCAGAGCAAGTATTACGGGAGGGCAAAGTGTCAGGAAAGCAATCAGCAGATGAGCAGATAAAATGGTGGTGGGGCAGTATCGCATATCAGATGAGGCTGTGAAGTAATGGTCGAGAAAGTCTAGAGAAAGATGGAATGGATATGGACAAGGATTCTGTCTTTGGCTTCCCTAGATGGCTTGCAGTACTTGATATAAAACTGCTGAAGAAAATAACCTGACTGTATTGTAGTAAAAATGACATTTGCCACACACACAAAACAACAACAACAAAAAACTACAGAACTGAATTGTATTGTATTGCAATACACATTGTCGCATTTGCTTAAATCATCTTCATTAGATGAATGTGACTTCACTTGAACTATTTCTTAGTTGCAAAAATATGTAAAGCACAACATGACACAGAATATTAGTTCAAAGGAAGCGTCCTACTCAGAAAAAGCAATCTTACAAATTTTAAATGAACTGAAAAATAATCTCAAATTATCAATTCTAGATCAGGTGTTTTAAAGGAGCCCAAATAATGACTTTTCAAAAACACATAGCCTTTTCTCTTTGAAAAAGTGGAAATAAATAAAATACTTTGATGCTTTCCAAAAGATTTCTTTTTTGCTGACTTCAGCCCAAACTTGTTTATAGTTTTGCTTATCCCAGTGCTCATTTCTTTATATTAGCTTGTCAGAGCCACGGATGAATGAAGTCAAACTAAATGAATGTGTGCTTCCAAGCTTTCTTCTGAAAGCAAGCTTGCTTAGACTGACATTATATTCTACTGAAGTGTTGTTTTCTTGATAGTTCACACTCTCACCGGGGGTATGAAATGCCCAAGTTCGAGATCTTGTTCCAGTAAATGTTTCCTGATTGAAGATATCAGCAGGAAAGTTTAATGATAGCCTGCCAGTTAATAGATTTTTCCGGTAGTCAGCACTTTGGCTTCAAATTCTGTCAGGGGAGGGCATTCAGCAGGAGACTTAATACCAGAGGTATGGATCCTACCCAGTACTTATTGAGTGAACAAAAGGAGTTTACCTGAAAATATAGTTCATACCCTCTCATTTTTATTCCAGTGAAATTCATACCCCAAGTCAAATTTTGTTCTAGGAAGGTAAGCCTACAGAATATAACAAAAGAAAGATATATTCAATACATAGCATGTAAAGTAAGATCTACTTGTTTTAAATTTCGTATTACATTTTGATATAGTTTGACTTGGATTATCACATGCTTGGAAGTTCTGCCAGGTACTTAACAAGTGGTGGTTATGCTTTAATTGGCAGTATTTTATACATTTATTAGAAAAAAATGTGAAATTTTCTACTGCTTTTTCTTCAGCTACAACACGACAGGTTTTGGAGTAATGTTTGTAGCTGGAAAGAGTAGAACAGAGGAGAAGCTTCCTCAGGCTTTGCTTGTTGCCTCCATACTTGATATGTCTCATGCAGCCCTTCTTTACAGAGGGGCCTTTACGGAGGAAGTTGACTAGAGTAATTGGAGAAAAAGAAAATACCGTTAAAAAATGAAAAATAATAAAAAGTAGTATTACTACTTATCCACTCCAGATTTTCTTCATAAAAGATACTTTATAACAGTAATGATTGATTTCACTCTTAATGATGTGCATAATGTTTATTATAAATGCCAGCAAAAACAAATCATTTGGAGGTTATTTGGAAAAGCATCTTTGATTTTCAGTTTGTAATTTATAAGAGTGCTGCTGATAGACAAGGCAGGATAAAGTTTACTGTAATAAATATACTGAAAATGTATTCACCTTCACCTTTTTTTTAATAGACTTTAAGGAGTAATCCATCAGATGTAGCTGGAAAGGCATTTTTAATCAGTAAAAATAGTATGGTAACTTCATATCTGTTACTTCTTCCTCATTTTCATGCATTATTTTGCTATAAATGCTTTTCTCAGAACAAAGTTCTTCTGTCGTGCTACAGAGATTAGTTTTAGTTTCTCAGTACAAATCTTCCTGATCTAACGTAGGACCATGTGCCTCTGTTTTCTATTCAAAACTATCTACACTGAAATATTTTGTAGTTTTTAATGTTAACTTCCTTTAATAAGTATTTGTTCTCTGACTGTATAATTCAGAACACATTTCTTAATAGGGAAAAAAATGTTTCATATTGCTTATGAACAGATGACACTAGACATTGTTTAGTTTATGCTGTGGTGTGTGCTGTGCTGTTCTTCAGTGAAGATTAATTGAAGCTAAGAGACATTGGTAATATTCATATTCATTAGGAGACAACGCTGTTGTTCAGCATCAGATATTTATGAATCAAAAAGTTGCTATGAGAAGTTATGGAGTCTCCCTCCTTGGAGATCTTGAAAAGCCTCCTGGACACGGCCCTGGGAAACATTCTGAGTAGCCCTGCTTGAGCCAAAGTTGGACCTGAGATCCCAACCAGCCTCAAACATTTTGACATTCTGTTAAATGAAACAAAAGGTACTTTGAACAGTCTGTAGACAGGAATGACTTTGTGTTTTCTCTACTTCTCCTGTTTTGAGTTTTCTACTAGAGGCAACATCCCATAATTAGGAGACTTTTTTTTTTTGTATGTGTAAAGACACGTATCCTGGGGAAAAGGGGGGAAAGGATCAAGGGTGCTCCTTGATTCCTCACTGAGATAAGTTTGTTACCAGTCTCCAGATCTACCATTGCTCTTTGCTGTTGCATTTCCTGTGACTGAGAACTGGAGAAGTCTGTTTGTTTCTGGTCCACATCTCTTTAAGATTCTAGGCCAAGGAAAATGTGATTTTGAAATAGAAGGACTAAGTATTTATCTTGTGTTGTATCTTATGATATATAGTTCTAACTAGCAGATCAACACTGCTTCAACAGGCTGTGTGCACTTGTATCCTCAGAAGTATGTTCTCAGATTCTTCTGTCTGGGAGACAAATACCTGATATTTGAAACTTCAAATATGTACGATTTGTTTATATCCACAGAAACATTTTAAATAAGATTCTGTTCATTTTTTTTCCTGAACTTCACTGTAGAAGTCTGGTGCTTTCAGTGGAAAGTAAATGAGGCTGACAGCTCTTCTAGTCTTCAGAAAAAAAAAGTTCAAGCTGCTCAAGGATTGCAAAAATGCAGATTTATACAAATTGAGTCAATATTATTGAAATCATTCCTGCAAAGCAAGCAGTAATGCCACGATAAACAACAGAATGAATATGAGGGAATGACTATTTTACTGATAGTGAGTCATATCCTTCTTTTTTATCTTTCTGAATGTTAGTGTATATTCTACTAAACATGTGAATTCTGTATATTATTTTAAAACAAAAACACTTCCAGAAGAGCAAATAAAAAATTAAAGCCAAGCTGTGTCAGTTAGATTGAATGGCTTGAAGTATGACACAGATAAATTATTCTGATCAGTAGATGTATAGAAATTGATTTGAAGGGTCCCAGAGTCCCTGGTATGTCATCTTGCCTATCAAGTAGAAAGGAGAGAGCCACGAATTGAGGATATGGATAGAAGCTCAAATAACAAAATTTATAGCTGATTAGACATGAAATATTTCTCAGAGCTTTCACCTTTTCCTGTATAACTATCTGCAGTTATTGCCAGTTTTATCGCCAAATGACTTCTGTTCTATCCTTTGTGGTGCTATGTTCACTCTCAGCAGACCCTACATCTTTCTACCTATCCACATCAAGACTAATCCACACGTATCACTGTTACCACCAAAATGCTGGAGTGTATGAAAAGTCTTTCTAATTTAAGGATCAAGGAACTTCTTTCACAAAATTACTGCTTTCCTCAATATAGTATTTTTCCATGTTTCTGAAAAAAATAATTGTCACCCAAAGCTAAAGAAGCCACATGGATTCCTTCAGGTTTCCCTGGCTGGAATTACACAGGGCTGGGCTGTGTAATTAGAAATTTTTATTCTTACAATTAAGAAAAAAATAAAAATAACACCCTGAGTAGCTTATTATCTTCAATATCTAAGCAGATCAGGTCATTACTATTATCATGCAGCACATGTTACAGATATAACCCAGACTCAGAATTTATGTTACAAGACTATGAGCCACTCTTTTGGACCATGGAAAAAGCTGATGATGGTAAAGGTGTCGTTGAGCACTGGGGATCCTTGGTTCTGTTTTCCAGCAGTAGCAGGTCTGATCCAAGTCCCACATGGGTCTTGCTGCTTGTTTTCATAGACGCTGTTCCCTGTGCTGCTGTGCTTCTGTGTTCCATGACATCGTCACATCCTGGCATCCAAGCACTTTGACTCAGTGAGTGTTCCTACCCCCCTTGGTAACCCAAGTTGACACCCTTATCACCCTGTTATCACCCAGGGAAACCCCATACCTCAGCACTAGAGAAGGGGAGAGAGAAAGATGCTGGTAGCACCAGCATTTCACAGTCATTCAATTTAGTCTGCTGTGAATAATAGGGTATACTATCAGAGTATTTTGTTACTGAGAAGCTTTCTCTCTTTTCCTTTTATGGGCTGTTGGCATTTTAGTGATATCAGTATTTAATTATATTCTTCTGCAACATCTGCCACTTTATTCCTACCATTTCTTATATTACATATCCTCTTTTGAATAAACTCTTATCAAATCATGTTAGTGTCCTGAAATTTGTTACTCAGCTACTGATCTCATCTTCCACGATGAAGTAACTGTAATCATTTCTCATTGACGGGATCTACTGATGGTTTATACCATAAACTCCTATTAAATATCCAGGTTATTATACACATTTTGTTGATACAACAATAATAATGACTCCAAGTTTTGAAGGACTTTGTGCACTGTCAACACATGAAAATTCTGTAATTACACTTGACAGTTGATGAGGCATCCTACCTAAATTGATCCAATTATTTACTAAACAATTTTTCCTGAATAAAAAGAACAGCAAGACTTCACTCATTTTCATTAATGAAACGTGTGTGATAAATGTGGTTTGAAATACCTTCAGATTACCTGGATCTCAACGTGTATATAAACTCAAATGTCCTTCAAACATACTAAATGCTGTCCTTTATCAGATTTCACAATCTGTTTGAAAAATGAGGGAAAGTGAGAAAGGGAATTGAAAAGATTCTTGTTCATATTTTAGATATGAGAAAACTTATGTAAAATGATGCCCCAGTTCAGCATTAGTAACAGAAATATTTCTTATGTAAATTAGCTTGAAGCTCAGATATACCACCTTTATAAACCACATAAAGGTTTAAAAGTGTAAGGAGAGCAGAAATGTTTATATCTTCATTAAATTATTAATGCTTAAAGCTGAGGTACTCAGGAAATCATAAAAAGAAAAGAGTTACCCTGGAAAATCATCTCAGCCACATTCCACATCCTGCCTCTCTTACTGGTTACATTAATGGTACATAGTTCAGTGCATTAAGCTTTATGTTTAAAAAAGCAGCAACAGTACTACTGTTTTTTATACAGAATGGTCAAAGCAATGGCATAGGAGAAACATGAAATGAGAAAACTTCCTGAATTTCCTGAGTGCCTCCTGTTTCAATTGTGTAATATAATAAAGCGTGTCTTGTCCTTTGCAACCCCAATTAAATTCCTCCTTTCCCTGTGCTAGTGAGATGATAAAAGAAATTAAACACAATCTCAGGCTATATCAGTCAGCTTATTTTCCTTGAGGTGATGTACTGTGTGTTATGAAAAAAAGCTGACTTATATTTGCATGCTGTAGGTGCTATGAAAGTCACATCCAGAGAACTGATGCCCAGAAGATCACAGCAAGCTTCTAAAACAAATTAATAACCAGAGAGAAGGATCCTTATATGCGATTTCTATGGATGGAATGGACTGTTAGTACATTTCAGCCTCACATTTTGTCTAATCCTATTGCTATCATTAGTTTGACATCTATTGTGTATTTTCACTGCTGATTGAAGTTACATAAGTATAGTTTTATGGTATAATTCAAACTATGTTCACTAGTTAGCCAGCATGCCACTAATGCACATTGCAGGAGTCTGTATTTATAACCTCTATAAAAAATAAAGCAGAAATTCAGGCACATGTACTCCTCGAGTTTAAATTAGATACAACAAACAAGTCACATATAATAGAACTATACGCAAATACTGAGCATGCTATGCATTCAGTGTCCAAACTTTCAGCATCCTATCGTGTTTCCAGATTTGTACTGAGACTTACTGCTGTACCCGTGTTTTCCTTTTATTTTGTAAGCCAACCAAAAGACCACATTTGTGTATACGTCCCATGACAAGACAACATTGCAGGAAGGCATGTATATAAAAAGACTGAACTTCTGAACTATGAAAGGCAGCTGAAGAAACTGTATATTTAGGATGATTATCTATCTCCGTACTCTAGCAAGCAGTGTAACTGACATTTAAGTTCAGTAAAGCAAAAGTTGTAGTTCCCATCACACTGGGCCAAACCCAAAGTAAATTTGTTCTATTTTCTACCAGTAATAAACTTCCCAATGGAAGATATAAGAACATGGTGGCAACCACAGTGATTTCTGTAATGGTACAAGTTAAAACAGAATATGTTCTCTTCCAGCTTGTTGTGAATTGATGCTAGTGTGTATACCATTTATACTTAACAGAGAAAGGAAATAAGACTCAGAAAAATTTTACAAAAGCTTTTACATTTCTGGTGAGTCTGGGCCCAACACTGAAAGCCACTTGAGGGATGACAGACACAGGATAATCTGTGATACGTTTGCTTTCCTCATTATATTATGTATATATTATATTATGTATTAAGTTTTTAGATTGAATCTGTGCTCAAGATAGGTTTGCCACCGAAGTATTAACTTAATAGAAGACCAGGGCAGAAGAAAGTCAACCTTTTATATGCCTCGCATGCACTTCTTGTTTCCTTCTTGTACTTCACCCAGCATACCCTGTGCACTCCTGCACTCTTTCCAGATCATCTGCTGCTGCTTCTGCCTGTACCTTACCAGAAGCAACAATAGAGATGGACCAACTTCTCTCATTTCCTGCCAGTATCATTTCCACACAAACTCTCATGTTCTCTACTGCAGTTCAGTGGTTTGCAAAATGATATTTTAAATCAGGTTATTCTGAAATGGCTTAAATGTTGTACATGGTTATAGGATAATGGCATTTCTGGAGTACTTGCTGGGCAATGATATTATGGGTTATCCATACCACTTTTTCAGCTATTTGGGAGCATCAAAATATGATGCTTGATTGGAGAAATGTATTTTTTCTCTTTTTCTCCTTGCTAATGATCTTTTGATGCAGAACATATATTTCTAAGGGCTTGTCTAGAATTTTACTTGCTGTGATCCTACTTCTATGATGCAGCGGCATTTCTGTTCGAACACTGAAGTGCAAAAGCGTAGGATAGCAACTCCGAGGAGTAAAAGAATCATGCTAATAGGTCAAATGAAAGGTCTGTCTAGACCTATAACCTGTCTCAGACCAATAACAGTGAAAAATAAGATGTTGTAATATTCTGTCCGGCCTCCATATGAAGAATAAGTGCTATCTTGGAGATTTTTGTTCATGTGAAGAAAATCAGCACAATATGTAACTCATTTTTGTAAGTTATTATTTTTATAAAGCTTTAAACTGTTTCCAAAAAATTACTTCATAAAGAAATGTGTGAAAAAGTCCTACCATGTATTGAAATCTAAGTTGCTAAAAACTTCTAATCTCTGCACAGATCTTAAAGTTAATTAAGATACTTAAAGTGGTTTTTTTTTTCTGAACAAACAAGAATCTCAGGGATTCTTGTTTTGATGGGCTTGTAAGGACATTGCTGAAACACTACGAAATTATTGATTAAATTCTAGATATATTGCTACGTATGGTGTTTTATTACTCTAAAATATTAGCATTAATTCCTATCTTATATTTTGGCATAGATTATCTTTTACTTTTTTTTTTTTAAGTGGATTTTTTTTTCTGCTTATCTGCCACTAATAATATCGAATAAATTTAATCCATCTCTGTTTCAGATATCAGTTTTGTGGCCAGTGATTCACAACTAGTTGTTGTTTTTCCTCTTTAATTATATTAAAAAATGAGATTGTGACCATAAATGTTCACTATTGCATCAGTACTCTGCATGACTCAAACCTTTGGACACCTTTGGGAAGTAGCTTCTTTCTACTTTACTGCATAAGAAGGAATACTGAAAATTAAGTTCCCTGGATTGCTATCTATAACAGTTTATCCACCATTAATTTTGGTTGTTTACAAGGTATGTAGAATGCTACATGAAAAAGAAGTAAGAATCAGCAGAAATGCTATAGAAGATAAATAATAGCTATTTACTATCCAACGCTGATGTCTACAAATAATGTACTCAGGACTGTGGGAAAAGAGGAAATGCTTTCCTGGACATTTTTTATACCTGTTGTCTAACTGAGAAAATAGATATTTAGTAAGACTTCTATTTGTACATCTTCAATTTGCAAAATGACTGTAGTGTGGAAATGGATATTCTGACTTGTTAAATAGATAGCAATATTTATTTTTCCTATTAAGATTAAATTATTTTTGTTATTGATTTAGTAATGTTAATAAATGAATGGTCTAAGCAGACTAAAAAAAAAGCCCACTGCATTACTAAAATATTTAAATGGTTTGAGAGATGCTAGTGATAAATACGCAGTTTTGTCTACACTGCAAATAGGAGAACTACAATTAAATAATTTCCATTCAGTGTGTCATAAATGTACAGTTCAGGTAGTTAGATATGATGTAACTAAGTGCCAAAGAACATGAAAGGCAAATCAAAACCATATATTTAAAAAAATATAATTTTGATAGGCCGTGGCTTATTTGTTCATGTATTGATTTTGGCATGCACACCTCCAATTCCTGAGAATTCAGAGGAAAACAAAATCACTCTTTCTCCTGATATATTCCTTTTTTTATGCTTATTTCCTTTTCATTCTGTAGACATTGAAAAGATATCCAAGGGTCCTCATGACTGGCTTTTGAATTTGCATTCTTGCAAATATTACCTTTGACTAATGCCAAAAAAGATTTTCTAAAACAAACACAAACCAAAGCAAAGTAAAAAAAAAAAAAAAAAAAAAAAAGTCTTTGGAAGATGTGGCAGGAAAATGTAATATCAGCCTAATGTGTTTTTTCCCGTCATTCTTTGTAGAATCATCCAGGAGTACATGTATCTGTTAATAAAAGCATTGGCTCTACCATAGACTTCAGCTGTGGAAGTAAACCATGCCCAAGTAATTGCTTTTACACCAAAATAATATAAAATGTTGATCTGTTTGGGGACTTTTTTTAATTTGTGGAACTCTTCCTTTTTATTCAGATTTTAAGTAATTAGTAAATGTTTATTTCCATACAATTTCTTACACACAACAGAGTGAAAAAAAAGGTATTGCAATACAATTTTTTATGATAGCATTTTTTAAAATAACTATGTGTGTTACTGACAACTATATTTAATGTCTGCAGTTGTATGAATAAAGCAAAAACATTACCTCAGAAATCACAATCTTAAGTACTCAGAACAAAGATCTCCTATTTCTTTTATTTTGTGAAAACTTTGTACTAGGGCACTTTGCTTATCTTGCAAAATTCAGTTAGATCCGAATTAAATCTTAGAGACAAGACCTCTGAATTAGCACCAGTTTTGGAACAAAGACATAGTTTTTTTTCTAATACATATGGCCTTTCCACTAGGCTTAGTGCATCAGTATTGGGTTCAAATGAAAATGAAGTATTTTTTGTACTTACAGATCCACCAGTCTACACAAGTATCCCTGATGCTTCACAGTGTTTATATTGACTGATCCTGCAACAACCTTGTTTTGCTGTATTCCAGAGAACATGTGCATGTTATGTCATCTGGATCTGATAGCCCACTTACAGTTATTCAGTTATGCAAACCCAAGATTAAAATAATAAGTAATTATGTCCCTAATGTGGGATTATTTTTTACAGCTTTGTACTGGGAATACGAGTGAAGGAGGAGAAAAATATTAGGCTAACAGAGTAGCACCCAGCTGCAAATGGTTCCCATAATCACATCTGAGGGAGTGGCTCTATTTCTCAGTTAGATGTGAGCTGAGCTATATGTACGTGATCATTTTTCTCTTGTCTCAGTGTTGTCACTGTAAATTTTGCTTCTTGTTTGTGAGAAGGTCTTGGTTGCATGATTTATCTTTTGTTCTGGCCTGATCTAATCCAGGTGGCACTCAGGGACATGTGGGGAGAAATGTTTCAATGATTCCAAAATACATTAGTTCTGATTCTGTATATGAAGAGGTAATAGTGTGCCAATTTCAGTGGTGTTTTTCTATTGCATTTGACTTACAGATAGACTAAAATATGTTTTGCATAAAAGCAAAACTCCATGGTTTCTGATAAGCTACACGGGATATCTACTAATTAATCACACTGAATTCTAAAGCCTGATACATAAAGAAGCAGAGTTTACAGATAAAGGAGCATCAAAGTTGTTGGTTTTGAATTATGGCAAGATGACTTATTTTCATTTCACTGCAAGGACTTCACAAGGATGATGCAACTTGCTGCACTTTAATAAAGCTAAAACCCTTCAAATCTAGCTCCTGGTTTGGGTTTGTACCTCCCTGATCTCTTTCTTCTACGATTCCTGATACAGTGGAAGGTTCCTTCCATCTTCTGTTCTGTAGAAGAGTCTGTATTCCATAGGTGCCCTTCTATAAGGTGCCTGTTACTTCTAAAACTTCAGACTTTCAGACCGTGTAGATGGAGAAACGTTTAATGGGCAGTCTTCATCTAGGCAGTGTCTTGCATACGTTGAAACAAAGTGAAGCAAACAATTGTTTCTGCTTCTTCAAATTTCAGACAAATTTGCAAAAACATTGAGAGGAATTGCACATTCATATTCTTGGCTTTTTTCTTTCTCAATTCTGTTCTATTCAGTACATTTTTAATATTAATCAGTGAATCTATGCAATTTTGTCAGCTGTATAGCCAAGATGCAGCATCAAGTGAAATGTGCACCAAAGATGCAGATCAAAAACAAGTGTGAGAAGGAAAACAATGACATTATAGCAAGCTGAGGACATGCTATGTTGTGTAAAAACATACATTCAGTCCAGGTCAGAGAAGAAAATAATGGAACAAAGACTAAAAGGATTGCTGGGTTGAATAGTTGATGTTAGTGTGGGGCAATGAGATACATCCATCAAGGGATGGAAAGCAAAAGGTGCAGGAGATAAGAACAAAAGAAAAACGAGTGCATAGTTTCTGCTTAATTGCATTAATTCATCTTTCATGAATGTGGCAAGTACAGTGCTGAGTCTGTGTTGATTTGAGACTACATAAAACTTCTCCCTTACTTTCTTCATCATCATGTGCAGACAAATGGAGGTAGATGCTGCAGGGGGGAACAGACTTAAATTCTCTACTTGCTTGTTGTGAGCAGCATACAAAAGGATGTAAGCAGTGCAGTGAAATTTAAAAGATATAATCTAGATTTAGAACTATCAATTACTTTCTTTTAGCTGCATCCCGGGTGATTGTGTTACATTTGAAGTTCATCAATCAACTCAGTTCAGGACTTCACTCTAATACATAGTATCTGCTCTGGGAACTGAAGCTACTACACCCTATATCTGGTTATGCAGTCATCAGTGTGTAAAAGAGAATAATACATTGTATTCCTGTAAAAAAAGAAGATCTGTGCCCACTACAACTTCAAAGCAAATACCACTTCCATAATTTCTAGTCTATACCTTCCTTTTCAGCTCATTGCCATCTAATTGCTCACAGCGTGGCTGAGGAGGAAGAATGAAATGCACCACTTCGGCATGAATAAATAATGTTGGAAGGTTACTAGCTTTATTGGAACCTGTACACCCACTTTGAGAAATCATCATTGATGCTTAATATAAGCTTGAAAAATGATCATCATTTCGGTGCTGTGGTGCACTGTTCTGTAATTTCTGCTCATAAAGAGATCACAGATCTCAACAAATAACAATATCTTTATGGGCAAGTTCTATAATATATTTTATTTTAACGTTGTGGTATGTCTAGTGTCTTCTGGAAGGGAATGAAGAATTGACCACGATTTTTTCTCCCTAAAGATATTCTTCATTTTGAGGTAGGATCACAGAAAAACATAATTATCTTGTTAAAATTCTGTGACAGGAATTAAAAGGCAAATGGTTATCGGAGTATTACAAATCTTCAATTTACTCTACCTGTACATGACATTTATCATAACTGACAGCATAAAGTCTGTGATTTCAAGATAAGAACATAACTAAACTGGTTTTGTCTGTTTTCAAATTGTTTTATTTACATTATTGAATAGCGTTTACATTTTAGACAGCCAGTTTGCTTTTTTTAAAAAACATGATCTTAGAAGAAAAAATGGTCTTCTGTGCTTCTCCTGTCTGTAATATTTCATCTGAAAATGGCAGTGTAATTTGAAATGTATATTTTTTAATTATAGTTCTTGATCAAAGGATTGTGGAGCTTGCAAAACAGATGAATTCCTAGATTAAACTGTTCTGTAGTTAGCTGATAAATATGATTTAAAATGTTGCTAATGTAAATTGTTCGTTCAGTTTGAACTATTAAACAAGATTAGATTAATATTTACATTCACATATGGAAGTAATGAAAACAGTTTTAACATGTCAATTGCTAATAAAGAATTTACAGGAAATACTGAAAATACTCACTGGGGGTTGTTGGAGCTTTACACGATTATTGAAAGCTATCCCTAGGAAACAACAGAAAGTCCTTGATTTTCATATCTTAGGACACAGAATCTGGTTGACTTAGGAAATTGATTTGTCATGATAATTTGAACCTCACAAATGCAAAAAATCACAGAATCACCGAATATGCTTGAAGAGATTGAAGGGTTCAACAAGTATCATGTAGAAGCCAACTCCCATAGAAGCCACAGTGAAAATATTTTCCCCCCTAATTCATCTCAATCAGTAGTTCTTTGAAGTTCCAGTACAATACAGCTGATGAAACTGAACATGTACAAATTCATGGGGCCTGATGGCATACATCCTAGGGACCTGAAGGAACTGGTTGATATAGTCACCAAGCCGCAGTCTCCATCATATTCAAAAAGTCATGGCTGTCAGGTGATACTGTCAATAGCTGATAAAAGGAAAACATCACTCTTATTTTTAAGAAAAGAAGAAAGGAAGACCAAGGAAATACAGGGCGGCACCCTTTCATGAAAAAGATCCTTCTGGAAGCTATCTTAAGGCATGTGCAAGACAGTGATGTGATCCAAGGCAACCAGCACAACTTCAAAGGCACAATCTGTCTTTGAAGACAGGCCTTCTATTATGGAGTGATGTCATCAGTAGACAAAGGAAGAGTGACTGAATCATCAGACATCAAGTCATCTACTCAAACTTTGGCTAGGCTTTTGATGTGGTCCCACATCACATCCTTATCTCTAAATTGGAAAGATGTGGATTTGAAGGGTGGACAATTCAGTGGAAAAGGAGTAGGTTGCATGGTCATAGCCAGAGGGTTGTGGTAAATGGCTCTATGTCCAGGTGGAGGCTGGTAATGAGTGATGTATCCCAGAGTTCCATCTTGGGACCAGTGCTCTTCAACATCTTTATCAGTGACCTACGATCAAGCATGTCCAATGTGGGCAGAATACCACATGGTACAGCTAGGTAATGTGGTCCCACAAGATCATAAACCTGTAATATTATTATATGATGTTTAGCAATATTTTTTCATGTGTCGATTGCAAATAGCTTGATTGCAGACTGAATATGAGACAGTGTAACACTGTGGAGAGGAGGGCACAGGGCAGTAATAACCCTGCCTCTTGTGCCCACCACACACAATCAGTTTGAAACCCACATGCATTATATGTTTACTTATAATTTAGTGAGTAAAATGCAGTGATTGGCTGATAATAATCTTCCAGCCTAACTATACGTGTGTGTGCCTGTTAAGATATGCATTTTTTTCTTACTAAACAAACGTGTAAGTATTCCAATTCAATTATTAAACTTGAACTTGTGTTATTTCCTAGAATAATAACTTAACAGGTTCGTGTAGAAGAAATATCTGGGATACTCATGCAGTGCTGACAGATTTTGGGAAAATTTTTTGAGGAAATTCTTTACTGAGGGGGCAAAGAGGCATTGGCACAGGCTGCACAGAGAAATGGTGGATGTCCCAGCCCTGGTGGTGTTCATGGCCAGGTTGGATGAGGCCCTTATGTAGCATAGCAACCCTGCCCACAGCAGGGTGGTAAGGTGGGACTGTCATTTTTAAAGTCCCTTGCAACCCAAGCCATTCTGTGATTCTGTGGTTCTATGATTGTTTCAGGATTTAATTCCCTTCACAGTAACTTAGTCTGGAAAACTTTACAACAATTAGCAAACACTGGGTTGTCTATGTGATCTTAAATTACGTTTATTCAGACACAATTCCAACTGGTGCCAGAGTACATACTTTCTATGGAAAGATGTATGTACTTTGTACACATATCTTAAAAAAGATTAAATGGGGGGAAAAAAGTAAGATGGCATATATATGTCTGCTGTTGCAGTTTCTCAAGGGAGTATCTTCTTGGTCTGTAGTACTTAATCAATTCAAATAAAATGATTATAAGCAATAAATTCTTGCAAAAAAATTAACAAGCCTGATTAATATAGAACTGAAACTGTGACATTAATCTCTGCATTGGAGACATTGTTCCTTTAAGCACTTGTTCCAAACTCTTATTATCATCTTGGGGAGAAGGAGTGTGTAAAGTTAAATTTTCTAGTCTCTTATTTGTTCCTATATCCTTTTTTAAACAATTTATCTGTAATAAATTCCAGTGGGGCATAAGACACAGATATCATTTCATGAGAAAATTCTGACATAAATTTAACACTGATCAAAACTCTAAATCAATATGAGTTTATGATTATGAATGCATTACAAGTTTTCCTACTAATGCACATAACTAAACCCTACCTATAATGGCTTACTTATATTATTAGGCAGGAAACAGAATTCCCTGTGAATACTTACACATTTTAATACTTGTTGTTCATGAGCAGTCACAGACAAAATACGTTATTCAGAGAATTAAATTTAAACTTTCAGTAATGAAACAAAGAAAGAATCAGTTTGCTTCAATATCAAATGACTAATAATGTTTTTTTTTTTCTTTCTTGAAAGAAATAGATAAATATTTTTTTCAGGAATAAATATATCTGAAGAAATATTCCACTTTCACTTCACACATGAAAAGGAAAAATAATTTAGAGTAAATGATTCTTATAATTGAATAGGTGTTGTGAAAGACACTATGCAAGCCTATTTAGTGACAGTAAGATGTCTGAATTTCTTTTAATATAATATATGCTTACACCTTAACCAGCTTTGAACTTGTGTTTGGGTATATCACAGTTAAATTGAACATATATTTGTGAACCAGGACATATATTGAACATTGAACATATATTTGTGAACCAGGACATATATTGAACACTGAACATATATTTGTGAAACTGTGATCATCTTCTTTCTTCATTTTCAAAGTTTCATATAACTGCCACCGTCATTTCCATGTAATTTCTTTCCCTCCAAATTTATGCAGGGTTAAGAATCAGTAAGTTAAGGTTAATATCTGTGAATCATCTTATGAACAGTTAATGATTCAAAACTGACATTTTGATCAAAGTCGTCAAAGCAGATCCCTGTGAAGTCAAAATCCTGGCTATTTATGAGACTAGAGTGTGACATGATGAGACAGATGCATATTAGATGCATTTCAGGAAAGAGGGTAATCTCTGCTCAGTCCACAATGGCAAATATCAAAGAATATCTGAATAGGCTCTGAGGAAGTATTACTCTTCTATGAGGAATTCATCAACTAAATCCCAGTAAAATTACTGAACAGCTTCCTCAAGATATCCGTCTGTGATGGAAGAAAAATTAGGACAGTGATAAAAAGTGAGAACACAGCTAACAAAGCACTGTCAATACAGTAATATTACAATAATTTTAGTCACAAACATCATGCATAATCAGGCAAAATTAAATATAAGCAATTGAACACATCGCTAGTTATTAAATGGCATGGCAGTTGGTTGCAGCAGAACCTGAAAGCCTGATACTGAAAGGAACAGTTTTTGTGTTCTTGCCTTACTCTTATATTGATCCATTTTCTGTTCTCCTGCTCGAATGCGATATTTACCAATTTCCATAAACAACCAAGGTTTCTAAAGCCACTTCAAAGTTTACTGGCAATTTAATTTGTAATTTCAAGATCTCTGCTTCAGTGGATCTCTTGCATCAATCAGCATTGTAGAAATTATTTAATTTGTAGTTCAATATAAGCACATAACATTTACATAATTAGCATGCATTAAAAGAAAAAATAATGACAGAAATATGATTGTGACAATGATAAGGAATGAAAATATTGTCTTTTGTAAAACAAGTAAAAGAAAGTAAAACACTTACAGGCCTGGATGTGGAATGATTAACTTCTTTATTATTGATGTGATTAATACTTTAACTGAATAAAATTAGATAACATTGTGTTAAGGTATGACCTTGTCTTGTCTTCCAACAGTTAATGATGTAATGGCAGGTTGGAATGTATACTCTGAATACAAAGAGCTTCATCTGAATTCTGACATTCACTGAAGTCTTCAAATTCACTTTTGATCTGCTAGTATAGGCTTTTATTTTCTATTTTATTTTCTATTCATTTCCACCCCTTTGCTTCATATACACTTCCATGTCAGATACCATTTTCTCAGACTCTTTCAACTCTTTTTTTTCAACTTTTCAACTCTTTGAGAGGGTAGATAATAGCAGGACAAGGGGAAATGGTTTTAAGTTGAAGGAGGGAAGATTTAGGCTGGATATCAGGGGGAAGTTGTTTACTATGAGAGTGGTGAGGTGCTGGAAGAGGCTGCCCAGAGAGGTTGTGGATGCCCTGTCCCTGGAGGTGTTCAAGGCCAGACTGGATGAGGCCCTGGGCAGCCTGGACCAGTATTAAATGGGGAGGTTAGCAGCCCTTCCTGCGGCAGGGGGGTCGGAGTTTGATGATCCTTGAGGTCCCTTCCACCCCAAGCCATTCTATGATTCTATGATGTGATTCAGACTGCCTCTGTGCTGCCATCTGTTGCACAGCAACAAAACATAATGGAATACTGGCCAACATCTGCCTCTGACATTGTGAGCCAACAAAATAAAATAGGAGGCATTACTTTTGCAGGAGCCTTCAGATGCAAGACATTGGATGAAACTGGTGTTGCCAGCGTCTCAGTTATCCTAACTGGTAGCTCAGCAACAGTCTATGCAGAATATTAGGGAATGATTTATCTTCAGTTGTCAGAGGTTTATCACACACAGATTGGGATTCAGCTGAAACAGGTTCACCTGCTTTAGACACTGCTATTGCAAAAGGCTATGTAGTTCATGTAGGAGCATCCTAGAATTAGACAGTAGCTCTGCCTTTAGTTTCTCTGTCCCTGTTCTAAGCTGCAGCCCTCTTTTCTTCCTTTCTTATAGTGCCCACAGAGGCCCATAGAGACCAGAATATAAGAACAGACTGCCTGAAGGAAATGAATTTTATGATTTCTAACAAGTTAGATATATCAAGAAAGAATAGTGTTCTTTTAAAAAATCGTTTTCTATTATACTGTGTAAGAATGCAGGTATTCTGCAAGCTTTGGCAAAAATAATAGCATTCACTCTGTGCAGCCATGGAAAGTACTGATCTTTTAAATAATCTTTTAAATTAATCCAGATTCCCTGTTTCATACACTGAGAAAGCAGGCCCAAGGAGTCGCACTACTTGTATGGCCAGTGCAAACAGATGACATATTCTGATTCTCTGCTTTACCACCTTAGCCTTACCATCCATCCATTACAGTCTCATACATTCTTATAGCTCATGATCTTCAAAGTAATATTTCCAAAACTTTTATACAAATATCAGTGTTCAGATGCATTTCCCTTTTCCTCTACACTGTTGCTGAAAAGCCATGGCCATTATTAAGAGGACTGCAAACATGACAATTTATGTACTAGAAAAATGTTTAATGATTATTTTACTGAGAATGTATACAATCCCACTTTCATTTGAATTAGAAAAATGCGGTAAACCATAATTTGTTGCTTTTAATAGATTGAAAGCTACAAAACACTTCTGTTAAATGAAAATTTTGATCACAAGATCAAAAAGAACAGCGAACATCCTCAGTCTGTTTCTTGAAATTTGAAGGAAAAAAAATCCATTCTTAAAGACTATCCACTCCTAAAGCTCATAGGTTTAATGTACCAAGGTCACACTGATCAATTGCTATTTTAAGATTTACTATTTGTGTGAAGTAAAATTTAGAATCATGAGTGACTTTTTTTTTTTTTTTTTTTTTGTAACATTGCCCATATTTTGATGACACAGTCTCCTACAGTTTGTGGTTGATGTTCTTTTTCAGTATTACAGAACTTTAAGTAGAAATTTTAAGCTTTTAGATAAAAGTGATGTTTAATAGAGCTTTAGGTAGGGATGGTGTCAACTTATTCAATCATATAGACAAAATAAGAAATTTCAGGGATATGATATTTAAATGGAATGATATTAAATAAATACTTACTACAACTCAGACTGGAAAAAAAAAGACAGGAAAATGTTATTTTGTAGATATTTTTAATCTTATACTGTCTGTACTTTTTTTTTTTTTTTTAAGAGGTCACAAACTTTACTTGCAACATTTGAAATTGCTTTATGCCAAAGATATGCCTTATATAGTGCTTTGTACTTTTTAGAAAATGCCATATTCTTGAGACTGCCACTCCTCTGTCAAATTGATATTGTTTCAGCAGCATGCAAAAGTTATTTATTAGGAGGCATATATTAATACAGACATATATAAGAAAATAAAATCTATTAACCTAGATAGTCAACTAGAAGAAAAAGGATTATAATGCATGAAAATTCTGCATAATATTATGAAATATTCTGAGTAATCAATTATTTTTTTCTCATTGATGTCAGTAGGTTGAAATATGGTTTCTTTCTTTTAAACAAGATAAAGAATAACCCACATTTGGCATTCAGTAATTCACCTACTAACTCTATTAGGCTAGCCTTTTCAGAGGTCAATGGGAACAACCAAACCATTAGTGTTTTCCTGTTAACAAATGTCACTGTCTATTGTATGGCATTCCCCTTAATCTTTAATTAGCAAAAATGGAACCTAGCTCCAACAATTATCGCCACATTAATTTGAATTAATTTCTAAGCTGAAATAGCTGTCTGAAGTCTCATATCAGATTGTATGCTGTATTGGTTATCTGCAGTACATTTTTCTCATGAAGAAGCAGCCAGACAGGCTGACTAAAAATAAAAAAATAACTAAACTCCCCACAGCTAATTTTTATGTCCCCACAGCATTTTGATTATGAATTAAATATATCATTCCAATCTGAGCCTCAGTACTTTCTTTCATTTTCAAAATCTGAATTACTTTATCATTCTATAATTAGTAAAAACATTTAAGGAAGATTCAGTGAGTTTAAGAAAATTAAAATAGAGGCAATAGTTACTTTTAGACAGCCAATAGAAGGAGATTAAAGTAAACTTGTATGGCCTCTGAAATTCATGTTTATGTGATTATAAAGCATTTTGTTTAAAGAGTCCTGAGTCAAAATATTCTATAGAAAATCAATGAAGAGCAGTGAAATAATATTGGAAAAGAAATTTGTATTCTCCATAACATTTAAGTGCACTGGAAGAAAGAAAATTCACATGAAATGAGAATGTAGTCAATAGGTAAAGAAGGAATTAAAGTTAAGAAAGGAATAAGACAGAAAGGAAAACATAAAGTGTTATTAATTAACTGAACTGTATTCATGCAGTGGTGAAATAGCTACTTTTTTTTTGTGTGTGATGCTCTATGTGCTAATACTACACAACACAATGGAAGAGCCTGGAGTGCTATGTAATGAGAAAGCCAATATGGAGATGAAAAGTAAGCTAAAATAAGAACTGTGACCAAAGCAGAAGTATTGTTATATATTCATGGCCCAGAGAGAATGATGAGAAAAATTAACATGATTGGATAGTATTGCATGTGACTAAACAGATGTAATAGAAGGAAGATAATTTTAATAACACGGTGTCAGTTTCAGCACTTATTTTAAGAATACAAAGTTCTATTTATATAGTGGTTTGAATCTCATGCAGGTTTCAAAGGTCATGCTAGCATAGCATCAGAAGTCATAATGGGAAAGTGAAGTTACCAAAATCTAGAATTGCATAGGGAAGGAAAAGTAATCATGGAGATTTTTCTTCTTAAAACAAACAAACAATAAATATCAGAAGTCAAGGGATTCGAGAAGAAATCATTAAAAACCTATCACGTAAGAGAAGAAGCAAGGCAGAATAAATATGCAAGGGTGGCTCTAGCATAAAATTAACACTTAACAGAAATGGAAATTGGGAGCAGAATAAAATAGTATTATGAATCATGCTGGACTAATGCCACTTTTCTCTAAGATGAGCAGGTGTTTTTGAAACGAAGAATGACTAACTGAGGATCAGAGTGAAACGTATCATTTGATGCTACATTTTGAATAATATATTTAAAAATGAAAATGTGAGTAGTAGTACAAGAATTGCAAAAAAGATAATATGGCATGAAAAGAGAGCAATGTATGTTAAAAAAAAAAAAAAAAAGGAAATGCTTGAAAGAAAAATAGTTATTTGTGGAATCCTTTAGAATTTTATCTTGATGGTGAACTTTAATATTCCTTAATGACTGCAGAGAGTACTTCTAAACCCAGACTTCTTCCGTTTCCTATTTTATCACTAAAGATTTACTGTAGAGCAGATTCTGGCTGCTTCTGTTTGCAAAGTTGACTTGTCTTTCCAGCTTCCTACTGCAGTCTTTTCACAAAACATTTGTCTTACCAAAAAAAAAAAAAAAAAAAAAGTTGTGGTCCATGTAGGTTATTAATACTGTCACATTTATTTCTGTGTTTACAAATTAAAAATATGTACCTTCTTTGGTCATATATGAAATCAAATCTGGAAAAACTTTTTCACATTTGAAACATACTGCAGCTCTTAGTAAATTCTGCTGTATTATATATGAATTTACACATCGGAAACTCTTTTACACAGAATAAAGACTTTAAGCTTTATTATAGTTTATAAGCTTTACTATAGCTCTCCTGCTATCTTAGACAATGTGCATATACAATAAGTTGAATAACAATCTTCCCTTTATTCATGGCAGAAAATTTCTATAACATAATTCAGAACAGATTCTTTTCCTTCCAAAAACAAAACTTATATGCTGCCATCACCTTACTTTATGAGACAAAGGAAGACAAAGGAATTGAAGAATTTTGTTTTCTGTAGAAGTTTTTAAGCATATTGTGTTGCTACCATGTCTCCCAGATGCTTGAGATCTGCCCACATAAGTCATATATCTTCTCCAAACATATCCCAGCTTGGAAAGATGTTCACAAGTTGAGTAACTTAAGAAATTGAGCTCAATGCCACACTGACAATAACTCATTCCACACTGTGATGTTGGCCCTGCTTGATGCAAGTTTATCCAGTCTTGTTCTTTTAAAATGCCTTGCTGAGCTGCAGAATTGACTTAAAACCTTTGTGGCAGGCAAGCGCAGTGAGCAAATTAGTAAGTGCCAGCAACATATCTATTTTTCCTCTGTGATTCTTACAACTTTTAAGTGAAGGATTACCTTTGCTTAAATGATGCTTATTCTCAGAACTCAGATGTGCTATATGGATCAAGTTGACAACTTTCTGCAAGTAGTGAGCATTGTTGGCTAAATCGTCTTCCTTCAGCACTTCTGTCCTGCCTGTATATTTCAGGCTTAGCATGCACAAATAGGCTGTTGTCAGGTCTCTGAAAGTATTTCATTGCTTGACAAATTATTTTTCATCTGTGCTAATGATCTGTGTGCGTTTGCACTGATCTCCTGGAAGGAGAAATGTATCATGCCCAGTGAGGAAAAGAGAAATTAGACAAGGAAAGACAGCTGAATACCAGCCAGGTTGCAAATCTCTTTTTTCATTTAACCAGTTAGATTCGCTTTGTCATCAGTGACTTACCCAGGGACTTTTCTGTACTGCAGATGACTGCACTGCCAGTTTGTTTTTTTTTTTGCAAGTCGCTGTCTAATTATGCTCCACAATCAAACAGTTTTAAATATCTGATTATGCAAACACCTATTTGACTTGATGATGCAGCAAACAGTTGCTGCATCCTGCTTAAATGATTGCATCCTTGTTCCACTAAATCTCCACCTAGAGTACATCTAGACTTGCATGGGAAGACTGACAGGCAGTGAGATGCAATGGACCTAAAGGTTCTCTCGTGAATCCAAAGACAAGCAGAAGCCTGTTGAAACTAGTGCCTGAAGTTAAAACTGCACTTACTAATTACCTAAAAGGAAGTTGGACAACTAGAACAGTGGAAGTCCCAGAATCTTCTGTTGCATCAGTGTGTATTTCACAGCCACGTGATTGCCAAGTCCTCACCTGTAAAACCGAAGCATTGTCTCCCTCGTTGCTATACTACTTTAGATGATTACAGGTAAAACTGAAAACACGTAGCAGATTTTAGCAGTTTTAAACTCTCTCTTTATTACACTTTTGTTGTTGTTGTTGTTATGACCAACCAATCCCTAGAATCTACTGTAGCAGTTACGGACTCAGATGCGTGACTATCCAAATTGCTCCAACATCCCCTACGTACATTTCCAACTTGTAACTCTTGTAACTTTCCATCCCTCTACACGTCAACAGAACACTTAACAAGTCTCCTTCATTTCTAGGCACTCACTGCCACCGCTAGTGCTCATCCAATCAGAGGATTGGATAATTGCTTCTATTCAGGGGCTTCTTCTTCAGTCATGGCCGTCATTATGCGGAGATTACTCGCCCCACTTGACTTCTGGAGACACCTTTTGTTCTCAGTGTCCTCTTCCAACCTGTCAGACTTGTTCTTTAGCCTGTATTTTGATCGTTGTGTTGAACCCCCACACCTCACCAGCCTCTGAAGAAATAATTTCTTCCAAACATCTAAACTTATTCTCCCCACCTTTAGTTTAAAGCCATTCCAATTTTTCCTGTTGCTATCAAACTGTGTAAAAAGTCAGTCTTTCTGTTCATAAACACCCTTCAAGTGCTGGAAGGGCACAGTGAGGTCTCCCAGAATTTTCTCGTCTTCCAACTGAACAAGCCCAACTCCCTCAGTCTGCCTTCATAGAAAAGGTGCTCCAGCCCTCTGGTCATCCTAGTGGCCCTCCTCTGGACCCACTTCAAAAGCTCCACATCTTTCCTGTATTGGGGGCCCCAGGTCTTGACGCAGTACTCCAAATTCGGGCTTCACGAGGGCAGAGTAGAGAGGAATAATTCCCTCCCTCTCCCCGTGGCCTTCTATCTTGATGCAGCGCAGGATACAGTTTTACTGGGTTGCAAGCAGACACTGCAGATTTGTGTACAGCTTTTTATCAACCAGAATCCACAAGTCCTTCTCCACAGGCCTGCTCTGTGTTATGGAGAACAAAGTAGTAAAACATGCCTTACTTATTTTCTTTACAGGTCTCTATAGTCTTGCAATGGAAATGTTAAGTCACGTCCTCACCCGGTGATTGAGCACCTGGTGGGAAGGCGGGGCCAAGCGAGGGGAGCTCAGCTGCATGCGATGTGTCTGAGTGACTAGAATGGGTAGAGCCAGGATCAACCCCTTCCCAGACCTCATTTAAGGGTTGGCAGTGGAGGTGAGAGGGTCTTATCGAGTGATTGCTGTGTACTTAAGGACCTTATAGATCTTCTGAAGGTAAGTTGCTTCTTTCCTTTAGTTTTGTGCCTGCTGCTCTTGTATCTGAGCGGCTCCTTGCTTGCTGTGCTCTGGGAGCTGGCTGTTCTGTTGGCTTATCATGTTCTCAACTGTGTTACATGGCCATCAAGCTATGTAGTTCTCTTACAAGCCAAGTTACGCTAAAGGAAATTAAGTAACTTGTCAGATCTACATGTTTTGTTTAAACTAGAGCTCATGTTTTTCATGTTTTATATCCTCTGCTGTAGTGTTTTTTTTCTTCTTCTCCTGAGTCTTCTGCTCTGCCAACTTTTTGAATAATTATGTCATGGTTATGGGAGTTAAAGGACTGATGATTATGATGAGGCGTATGGAGATAAAGACTGATTTATTTCTCTCAGGCATGTTATTTAATTTGCTAATATCTTTTAGCCCAATGTGTTCCACTGAACAGTGGGTAACAGTGCATAGTCTGAATTCACTAGAAGTTGCTCATGTGCAATGATTATTCATTGATTAATACAACTATTATGATGCATAGCCCAAAGGAATCAGTGAGAAAGTGATCATGTCCAAATGTTTTTGGTAATTAGATACGTATCAATAATATCAGTAAATTGTTTATTTACATAAGAAAACATGTACCAATTTTTCTTATAACGATGAAACAAATCTAATATTTTATTTATACTACAGTATGGAGTGACCTAAAACATTAGGTCGCTCTGTATTGCCTTGTAAATATTCCAAAACAAAATAATGTTGTCTTGATAATGTGATTTTTTTTGTTGTTGTTGTATTTTTTCTGCTTTTTAAAAGAAGATAGCAGTTGTGTGAAGTTCTGAAGAATGCTTTTTCCTGAGTTATGCCAGTAAGAAGTTAAATGCAGACTTGTATCTTGAATGGTCTTGTGCTGTATGCTGCATATATTTGTGAAGTCCTTGGGTTGCAGATATTGTATTATATATCATGTTCATGTTTTTCTCTTACAAAATACTGGAGGTGTAAGAAAGAGATGCATTTGCATTATTTCTTCATAAAAACTTTCTCTTGTTGTGCATTTATAATTAATACACAATTTGTAGTGTCTTGACTCTTTTTCTACAAGAAACTATCACAAAGAGAATACGTTCAGACTGATCTTATTTGTAATTTTTTTCCATGTTGGCTTACTAGCATGTTTTGGCTTTTTTTTTTGAGTAAATCGGTAGAGCTGCAAGTCTACTAAGAGTCTGAATATGTGCTCAGACCACTTCAAACAGACTGCCTGCAATATACTAGCAAGGTATAATGCAAAAGTGAACAGGTTTGCGGAAGTGAAATTCACTGAATCATCTAATTATTGACTGATTATTTTTTTCCCTTTAGTGTGATGTGCCTTCTTCATGTTATCTTTGCCGACTGTGTTTTCCTTGAAGAATATAACTAGGAATGTGCTGGCAGGTGACCAGCGAAAGCCATTCATTGATCAGGCTTCATTCTTGTGGATCTGAAAATCCCCACTTTAAGGGCTTGAGACTCTTCACTTGTATTGGAAGAGAAAATGCACGGACTCTGAATAGACACTGATAGATAGGTCTGAAGCCACAGCATCAGTCTATATGATAAGAAAGAATTAAATCATATTGTCAGTCTAACTGCTGTTAAGTGTTCTTGTATGCCTCATGAGGGAACAGATCTCTAATGAGTGGCTTGAAGAAGGACACTGTGGTAATATTATAAATGCTTTAGAGAAGCTCATGCCAAGCTTGAAAGTCAGCACAGGGAATGTTTTTTTGTGAAGTCTGACAAATTAACAGATCGTGGTATTCTTCATGAATGCAGCTTCTTGAATGCAGTGTTTTTTCATGTCCACTCCAGTCTGTAGCTAAAGAAACTATGGACTGATAGGGATCCTAATGGCAGGTGAGGACTGTGACAGCAGTCTACTTCTAAAGCACCTGAAGTGATCTTGAAATGTATATTTAGTTAATTTCTGCTGTTTGCCAATTTCTAACCTAATTTAATTTACTAATTCTAATTTACTGCACATGCTAGTGAGTTAATTCATAAGTCAACATTACTGTGACTAGGCTAGATGAGCAGCTGACTATCAGTACAGTCCTGAGCTCAAAAGCTCCTTTTCAGATAGAAGTTGAATCTAAGAAGTATTTCTCATGTTTGCTTGGACATGTTTTTATGCTTGGTTTTAGTCATGGTAGGGGTTGTGTGTATCAACACTGTATATAATCACTTCTTTGCATCCATCTGTTTTCAAATTTGTTTTCTCACTGCTGTGGAGTCAAGAGCTTTCCTGTATTGCAGAAGCTTTTGAGTGGAACAGCTCTAGCTGAGGTCAGAAATATAACACTTAATTCATTTCTAATAAACAATTAAGTAATCTTGCTTTTGTGATCCCTCTGAATTCAATTCCTTATGACCCAGATTCCATATTGGAAAATGCACTTTAGAGTACCTCAAAGGTACACTGACTTCCTTTGCAATTTATTAGTTTGAGAGGTGAGTGAATTATAATTTGCTTTTTAACTGATTATTCCTTTTATCCTGAGAGATAATACATCAATACCACTTAGCTTTTTCTTGATCAGAGCTTTGCTGAAAAGAACCTCTACGAAGTTGATTTTGCTGGTTTTTGATTTTGCAATTCTGGCCTTAAGAACTCAATGCCAACTGGACTCAGCTGAGACTTTTACTTCTTTTATAAGAGTTCAGCTGTAGAAATAATAAAAATGTAAACCTGAGATGATTTCAATTCAATCCAGCTGCAGTTCTTTAATCTGATTCTTCTAAATAGCTAATAACAGAGGCTCACATTAAGGACAGAATTAAGAACCACCTGTGCCACTAGTGAGTCTGTAGAGAAGGTTCCCAGTCAAATTATCTACCTCTCACAGTATTGCTTGTAGCAGTGCCCCTGGCAATGGTTTGGGGCATGCAGTTGTGACCTATATGTGAACTGATATAATAGCATGAATTTAACTGGTTTGGAGGTACTTAAAAATTTATGCAGCCTGCAGCTTTCCCCTCTGCCCTTACCATGATAATATTGTGCAGGCTAAAGCACTTAATACAAGTGCTGTTTTCTTTACACTGGCTGCTGCAAAGCTGTGAGAAATTTGTGAGGAAGTGGTACACAAGATTAATTCAAATTGGCAGCGGAGCTATGGATGTTCTTTTGCTCAATACTTAGGATAGGCTGCACGGTGGAGAGTTTCCCTTATGCTGTTTTTGTCTAGCACTTTAGAGATGCAGTTAATGAAGTCGGATGAACCTCTGTAGTATCAGGTATCTTTAAACACTTCCCCTCCATGATACAAAGGAAGTTAAGAAGATTTTAATTATGTTCACTTCTACTTCCACATCTTGCTTCATGAAAATCTGTTAGGTGACCACTTATTTTTCTTTTACCATAAACATTGCTGTTTTTAATACACAACATTGCAAAGACTTATTAAGCAGTAGTACAGTAACTCATTAGTAGGGTGTTATAAAGTACCTAATATGTATCATGTATGTATACTTAAAATTTTGCATTGGGTGGCAAGGTTTTGATGGTGGAGAACTGCAGCAGAGCCCAGCAGTGCCCCTGTCAGACCAGAGCAGCTCCAGCTGCTTCAAAGGAACCCACTGGTTGCCACAGCTGAGCTGTGAGCAACACTGGGTGTGTGCTTCATGGAGAGCAGATCTAAGAAGGAGAAATGTGCTGGGTAATAGCAGCTGGGAGAGAGGAGTGAGAGATGTTAGAGAAACAACTCTGCAGGCACCCAGGTGAGGGTAGGAGAAGCTCCAGGCACAGTGCAGCATCTTCCCTCAGAAAACCCTTGAGTACGTGGGAAGGAGATATTATGAACTGAGAAAGGATTGCCTCCTATTTGCTTATCATGGAAGTGCTATGTATTATTTAAGTAAAAAAAAAAAAGGCTTGTTCTTAACATATAGAAGTACTCCCTTCTACTTGCTTAGCATTATTCAGGCAATAAGAACAAAAAAAAAGTTTTCCCCTCAGATGGGTGTTCTGAAATATACTTCAAGAGACTAAAGGTTATCCCTATTTTGATGAGATGGTCAGATCAGATTACCTTTAACCTAAACATTCATAATAGATAACATAGTAGTTTGGATAAAGTGTAAATGTACACGTTACTAGCTATGGTAATATTAACTTTAATGGTTTGAGTGAGGCCATTGTTGAGGCTGGAATGGAAATATGAAGTATTTGGCTACTGTTACAGTTCCTCATAGCACAGCGGGGAAATGATTAGTGCCTGCCTTCCTGCTCTACCCAAGCACAGTCCTGGATTGGGTTGTGCCTGTTAAAGCTGCTTGTGAAGAGTCCTCTCCTGTCACTGTTTTCCAAATGTTCATCACTTCACTGGCAGTTGTTCTGTGAGGAAGTCTTAGTGAAATAAGAACAGAAGCAGAAAAATGTCAGTGTCCTGTACTGTCTGGTATCTCTTAATAAATCCACAAGAGGAAGAAAGTATGAAACATCTTACTTAAAGTTAAAGGTGTCTATTTTAGATGAACTCTCTTTTTCCTGATAGCTGGTAAAAAGATGATTCTTCTTAGGACAGTTAGCTTAATGAGCAGCTCAGAAAACCATCAGTGGCAAAGGGGAAATTCATTTTGCTTGCGTAGGAATAAAGTGCAGCAGTTTTCTGTGTGTCTAGAAGAGTCAATTTTCCTAAAAATCTAGCTATTACTTCTACAAAGACAGGTTTCCTACCCAAATATAAGGAGGAAGGGATTTTTGATCAAAGTATAATTGTTAATTTGTACAGTATTACTGTGTACACAAGATGTATTTCTCTAGGCATTATTATATGTCTCCATTGAGGAATGAGGATGCTGTATTTCCAGTAATATTTTATATGCCTTTTTAAATCTGTGTACTGTTATCCTGCCTGGCTGGTTAGTGTTAAAGAAGTATGTCTAATAATAACAAAAAATAATGCAGTAACATTAAAGATACAGTATAGAACATGATTAATTGGTAAATGTGCACTCTGCTTTCACATGGAGGGATGGCCTAAGTTTATTTGTTTGTTATAGGATTGAATTTAACTAGTCTGATACCATGGATAGCCCAGAGCTGGACAGGAAAGAGACTGAGAAGACTATTAGCCTTCACCTGGTTAAGAGTTTAGTGCACACAGCTGACAAGGTGGGAGGCTTTGCTGCTCAAAGGCCAGGAGTAGAATCTCTAGAGAAGAGAGAACATTTATGGTGGGGGGAGGTGGAATATATGTAAGAACAAGGCATTGTTAGGTTGTGTCAGGAAAAAGTTCATCCTCCATCTGTGAAGGAGCATAGAGGCATAACACCAGTTGGTGAAACCCCAGTAACATCATCAGATGAAGTCCTGGCCCTTCTGAGGGCTGTCATCAGTAGGCCCCTAACCACATGATCCAGGGGTCACACAACAGCTCTACAGAGCATCTTTGAGATTAGAGAATACAGAGGAATAACAGCTTGGAATTGTACAGTGTCTTGGGATGTTCAAGCAAGGACCAAAGGCAAAGTAAGGGTCAAGATTGTTTGGGAAGGAATAAGTGTGTGCGGAGGGTGGGGATTGAGGAGAGGAAAATAAGAGGCCAGTCATGTAAGCAAGTATCTGGCAGTATCCTTATCTGGCCATGGCTTGTGCATGATCAGTACGCTCTCTCCTGTCTTACTAAACATTTTTTTCTGCAGTAAAGGTATTCTCTTATCTGAAAGCTTGTGTGTATGGAGGTATATGTACCAACAACAAATAGGATGGTATGCCATAGGGGTGCATGAGCTTGGGATACCAGCAACTGGAGAGTGGTGTGCATGTGTTTATGTGAGTGTACAGTCACTAGCTAAATCTAAGCTGTACTAGCTGGTGACAGAGGTAGGAGGCAGCTATTGGAGAGAGAGACCATAGGTCTGGACCAGATACTGGAGAGACCAGGGCAGTCTGAGGCAGCACTGAAGAGAGTGCTAATGCAGTTCAGTATGGTGAAGGCCATAGCCCTAGACCAGATTCATGTGTATGTGCACAACAGTCTGTGAGGCAACTAGGATACTGGAGGGGCGCAGGGGCCAGAGATGGAATAGACCTAGCATCAGAGGTGACTTACTGGAAGAATCCATACTGCATTTGTTTGTGTGTGCCAGAACCTCTTACCAGTAGCTGGATTCAGGCTGTAGGCTCAGAAATCTGTATGCCCAGCAGCTCCTGGAAATCAGGAGATCCTAGGTCAGACACTGGATAGACTAACTGCTGGAGGGTTCCATATAGTCTATGCAGGTGTTTGTGTGTATGCTGTGGTCTCTGTCTGTATCAAAATGTCTGTGTACACATGTATATGGTGCGCAGACCTGATGGGACCTGGGAACAGGGAGCTGTGGCAGCCTTGTATTTTTAGCAGCACACAAGGCATAAAGTCTCATCTAGTTTTATCTTCTGGTTGAGTATTGCTGAATAAAAACAGTAACTCTTAATGTTGCTTAAAGGTTTAAACTTGATCTGAGAAGAGGTGGTGCTGTAGGGCCAGTGTCCTTTCTGTACTTTTGCTGAGCAAATTAGATGCTTAAATCACTTTGGCTTAGGGGCTGTAGATATTCTTTTTGTGTCATGCTGTAATCAAAGAGACATGCCGTCTTAAAACTTTAAGAGGCTACAGTCCTAATGTTGCCACTAGCTTATCAAAACAGGAGGAAGCTCATATGAAGCATGTCTAGATTGGAACATGCTGCAGACTCTGTACCCACCTCCTCTGACATTTTTATAAAGGCATTTTAATGAACTTTCTTTGTAGAATGCTGGAAGGCAAGCTCTTACTGATAAACAGAATATGAATATGGTTGGTAAACCAGTAACTTCAGTGAAAAGATATGTCCTTTAGTGTGATGGAATTCTAACCTGTAACTTGGAGGGTACTATTGTGAAGTGTCAAAAATAAAATAAAAAAAAAGCCTGGATCTGAAAATACCATAACAGTGGGCTTTTATGTGATTACGTAACTGAAATCTTTTGGTATTTTCTCATTAGATGTTACATATTGTTACTGAAATAACAAATACCAATAGTAATGCATACCAGCAAATTTCAAATCCCATTAAGTTCATAACACTACAGGTTATCACAGTGTTTCACTTCTAGCTTTTAGTCTATCAGGTCAAGCAGATTTCTGCTGCGAACTAATGGCTTTATTCAGTATTTATTTGTCTGAAAGATCAGTTAGAGTAGCACATTATCTTTGGATTTTGGATGCAAATTCACCACATTGGAGTTTTCTGCTTGACTGGTAACACAGATAGTAATCAGAATAGGTGATTAATTCATGTATCATTTATAATTGTCAAATAACTTTGTAAACTGGACAAATCTGAAGCTACCAGTCAAATACAGCACTTATGTGTATCTTCCAGGGTAGCTGTAGAAGTACTCTATTTTCTCATTAACTCTTTATACTTCTGCTTGAATAGTGAAGTAGTTGACCCAAGCCTTTCTTGCAAGAAGCATCGTGTGAGGGTTTAGTGAATTATCTGTGTTTGTGGTAATTAATAACACATGACATTTAATTGTTGGTCTTGATGTTTAGAGCTTTCCCTTGTGGTTGAAATTATTGCAATAGGCATTGTGTGGGTGGGGAGTGGGTTGAAGAGATGATACTCTTGCTGCAGTGGAACACTTATAGAAGTCTGTTCTACTTGTGTCATTGCAATGCAGTGTTATTTAATTTCACTAAATGAAGAAGTGTCAGAAAGGAAGGCCTATGGCTTTATCCTAAAGGTCTAAATAAATCCTTTTCAGTTTTGATTAGTTATGTATGCAATGTGTGCAACAGCATGAAAGAAAGTCCCTTCTAAAAATAACCGTTTCCTCTGAACTATTGATTCTACAGCGTGACCCCAAGTCTTTACTCTCTGCATTCAAGAGGCTTTACTAAAAGCTTCAGATTACAACATCCTCACAGCTCCACATCTTAATCCACCATCATAATATAATCCTTCTTCTGTTTTGTTTAGGGCCGCATTCAGAATGCGTGGACTGTAGCTCTGAACTTTAGTATAGGAGTTATGTGTAAGACTGTTTCTCTAGAAGCAGCGGAAGGACATGGATGCTGAATATTGATCAAGGCAAGAGGTATTTATGCAAGAGATAATGTTAAGTAAAATTAAGAAGATATATGAGAGATTCATGCATATATGGAGAGACAGGGGGAAAAAAGTATGTTTTCATTGCTCTTCTTCCTGGAATAAAGAAGTAGGAGCATTAAATTCAGGTAGCAAGTTCAAAACAAGGGGGGAGAGGTGATTTTCTGTGTAACTTATTAAGCCAAATAACTGCCTGACATAGTATAGTATCAGCTCTGAAAATCTGAAGTTTAAAAGGAGGTGATTTGTAGACAAGAAATCCATCAGAAGTCATTCTATACTTGAGCTATCTCTGCTTTCAGAAGTGTTTGGGGATCAAATAGCTGAAAAAATGTATATTAATATACATGTGAATGTGTAGTAATCCTTACACTCTCACAGACTTATGCTTTCAGCCACAGTCCTTACCTGAGCAATTGCTCATGCTTGTATGTTTCTTTGATTTACGCGTTTCCACAGCCTTGTTGCCTCATGAGTTAATATAGTTTGTTAGGATGTCCTTGACTTATTCTCTACTCCTCTTAAATTCATTTTCTTGAATCTGTATTAACAAGTCTGAACCTCAGAGTTCAGTTCATGGTCATATAAATGACTCATTCTTCACATTAATACCACTGTATGTGTCTTTAAATTCCTCATACTCTTCAGAAGAATCATATTTCTATTTTCAGGACTGAATTGTATTGATGGCTTGAATTTTGGTTACTTAACACTCCTGGTCTTTCTTTGCTGATACCAAGCTCAAAGTACATGGACTGGCATCTTTCTAATATTTCAACTTGCTGCACCTCCTTTCTTTTTCCTTGCAGTTCTACCCACTTAGCTGACAATTCCTTCAAAAGATTTATTATCTGTTCCATCTCCAAAATCATAAGCATCACAGAATATACAGATAAAGGAGACTTTAATGCTCCGTGTAGATCTTCTTTCAGTTCCTTCCCTACATAGCATTCTTTATGGTATATTACAGAGCTCATCATCAAGTAGGGTTGCATCCACCAACCACTTTGCAATAGGATGACAACTGTGTGTATAAATGCTCCAAATGTTACAAATATTGAGGACAGTCCTAACGATCCCGTAAGATGAATACAATGGTGATACTTGTTCATCTCAGCGTGGCTGCTGATGGAGTCACTTTTCTCTTTTAAGTGAAGTCTAAATAAGTCTCTGTAAAAGCAAATTACAAAGACTACATCAATAATGTTATTTGATGTTTATGAGGTAGCAAGATCTTTTTGCATATAAACAAGCTTTCTAGATTAGAATTGCAAACATTTTATTCTTTGCGAAAGTAGGCTGTAGTCATGCATGGAATTGGAAAAACTCTCATTATTAATTGATAGCATTTAAATAGTTCCTAAAGATCTGTTTTATTTATTAGTTTCTGTACTGCTTTTCTCACTTGCCACACAGTGTTGTCTTTTTCTGAACAAGACTGATTTTTCTGATTGTATTGGAAAGGATCTGGATTTGAAATGAACACACATACTGGAACTAAGCAGGAAAATGTACCTATCTTTCTCTTTTGGGAATACTAGTTGGAGTTCTACATAGTTGCTTCTGACTGCTATTTTTTATTTAGTGATATTTCTTCCCAGCTGAGAAAGTCAGTTTTTCAAACTGTACTAATGGAATATCATACTGTTTCGTGTCATGTGAACTCTTCTTGTTGCAAGACAATAAAACAGAGAGGTATTAGATTGAGAGTAGCCATGTAAAATACAATGTCAATGTAAATTCCAAAAACAAATGAGATTCAGCTGCATTTCCATATTAAGAAATACTGAACAGTATTTTAAAATGCTGAGCTCTAGTTTGATTCCTATACTGAGATCAGTTGTGTTAATTTCCAAGTTATTTTTGCTTTCTCATGCATAACTGTGTTCTTTGTTCTTAACGCTACCAGTTTCTGTGGTGTATACCATTTGTCTTCTGTCTCTTTTGATCAGCAAGACTAGACTGTTCTCAGATACAGGTTGGCTAATTCTTTGAAGATAATGGTGCATCTTTTTAGGGCCTTTTTTTCCTAATCAGATGTAGGATTCCACTTACCTCAATCCTGCAAAAATCTGGGAGCTACTGCCCCTGCCCTTCATTTGTCCAATGTCATCTGTCTTCTGTCATGTGTTCCTCTATCTGAACAGCTGTGGTTACATAGCTATTCCCCTAGCAGTTTCAGAGACTAACTATGTAATCAAATGTATTTTTGTTCATATTACAGAAAATAGTCCATGTTACTGTGGACTGTTGTAAACCACCTACTTTAAACTCAAGAGCTTTCAATATTTGTCAAATCGAAGTTCATAATGGAGAATCTATAATTCAGTGTGCAACTTGCATTTTTATGGCATAATTATGTAACTGCAAAGTAAAAAAGAAAGCTACACAATCCTCAAAACCAGCCAATTAGACCTCTTTATGAACCTCTTTCATTTTATGTAGATGGCTGTTCATTATAAGTTATGTGAACCGAAAGATAGAGGTTATCTGAAGTGTAACTTTGTAATAATAGAGAAGTTCTTCTATAGATATATATCTTGTTTCTCCCTAGAATAATCTGCTTTAAAAAAAAAAAAGAAACACAACAAAGAAGTAAATGCAGTCTAGGAAGACTTCATTTACTACATCATCCAAATATTGGCTTGAGGGTATTTGGTGTGCATAATAAGATGCCTACCTGGAAAACTGGGGAAGAAAGACACTTTTCAAAGTCAATACATATATTTTCTGGGCAATTAATATGTTTAGAAGCCAAAGACTTCTGGTCAGTTATGATATGCATAAACAAACATGTATATGACAATATATATAAAAATGTACGTGACAGTAAAGGGCACCTGAAGTCATGCATTTTGTGTACTTAAGGTCACAAAACAGACTTCAGTCCTGACAGTCTGCATTCAGCTAATGTTGCAAGGTTTCAGTAGTGGGAGGGCTGCAGGACTTACTCTGGAGCAGCTTCTGGAGTTCACATTTTAGTGAAGAGCCAATTTCAGCCAACTCAAAAAGGGATCTGTTGCTTGCCAAACATGTGGTGTTGCTTACACATCTGTGATAGTATGTTTAAGATAGGGGGGGAAAAATGCTGCATAACAGTAGCTGGAATAGGATAAGAAAATGTGAGATAAATAGTTGTACAGGTGCTGGCGTCTGTGCAGGAGGAGCTCCAGGTGCAGAGCAGAAGTTCCCTGCAGCTCAGGAGAGACACATGGAAGAGCAGACCATCCCCCAGCAGCCCATGGGCACTGCATGAGCAGATCTTCTGGTGCAGTTATAGAGGAGCCTGTAGGGCAGCGGTGGATGGTGACTGAAGGAGCAGGGCCTGAGCCTTTGAGAAGCCCTTGTGGAGTCAGTTTAGGAAGGACTGCATCTCATTTTAAGGACCTTATGAAGAGAAGAGATGGAGGGTGGCAAAAGAGGCAAAGATGAAGCATTATAGACTGACTGCAGTCCCCATTTCTTGTTCCACTGGGCCACTTGAGGGAGGGGGAGAAGAAAGATGTAGATGGTGGCAAGGTGCTTTTAATTTGCTCTTAGCTTCTTGCAGATCTAGTCTGTTCTCTGGCAGTGTATTAATATCACTTATGCTGAGCCTGTCTTGCCTGTTCTGGTATCTGTTGAGTGATCACTCTATTTCATCACATGAGCCCTTTTTCATTATATTTTTTCTGTATGTCCTTTTGCGGAGGGATGGAGTATGGTATGGTGAGGAAGAGGTATGACCATGCTATCCCCAGCTCTTTTATGGGATTTCTTTCTTTATCACTGAATTATATTGTGGGGCAGTTTCAAAACTTACACTTAATGGAGTATAAAACCTCTTAAAATAAAACTAGACTTCTATTTCTGCTTGACTATGTTTCATAGCAAAAACAACTGGTGGAAGCACAACTACAATGAAATAGTGTGAACTAATTTGAAGCAGCTGTGCCATGAGATTCGATTTCCTGAAAACCTGAATTTTTCTCTTGCAGTTGATCTGTATTTTCCTGTATGTGACAGAACTTGGCTAATTAGTTTCCTTTTTGAATTTAGTCTACTAACTCTCAACTCAAAACTGTTTTCACTGCTAGAAACACAGAAACAATATTAGCAAGTATACTCCCGCTCTTTCTTTCTATGGAAATCTAGAATAATAATCAATAGTACTTTGTTCCACATTTTAATGCTGCTCTGTTAGCTATGATTATTTTGTAAGATGAACTGCAAATTAAAAAAAAAAGTGCTTCCTGGTTGATTTCTTTGGGTTTTATTTGTATTTTTTAGCCTGTATTTTATGTATTCTTTGACATTATGAAATTAGCTCTTCAATTATGCTCTCATTTGATTTATGGCTAGCACATTTAGTGGATCAGCAAGTGGATAATTAGACAAATAATGTCTGCATGTGCCATCCTCTTGTACTACTTCTAATTATTGTGGTCATGGTGGCAGCAGGGTATCCTACCAGTTGTGTTGAATGAGTACTCAATCATCTGCTGTGAGCTGAAGTTTTTTAGCCATTGGCTTGAAAACTGATGTTTCACTCCATCTGTTGCTTTCTCTTCTACCTGCAGAGATTGGCTTCTGCTCTTACACTTCTGAAATGTTGATGTCTATTTTATGCTTCTGTTACCATTGTCCTTTACTTTCATTTTGTCTTAAACTTTATAAGTACACAGCTATTAAATGTTAATTGTCACCTTTTAATTCTGGCTTGCATGCTCTCACCAGGATCTGCATTGTATCAATTGCTATAAATAAAATATTATATATATGTTTGCTGAAAAAAACACTACTGGAAGAAAATATAGTTCAGAAGAGGAAGGCATAGTGGACTAAGCTTGGCAAACAGCCATGCTCCCAAATATGGGGAATGAGACAGTCACTCACTCCACCTTTAGCAGGAGATAGTGAAAAAACAATTGAAGTGAGTAAAACAGAACTCACGGGTTGAGATAAAGACAAGGAAGAAACAGTGATCAGATGAACAGCATTGCTGCTTCTTGCTCAAGGAATTTTTTCTGGGATCAGAAGAACAGAGAAATCTCACATGCATTAGTCTTGGAGTCCGAACTCTTTGAATTTTTCAAGGCCAAATTACTTTAAGTCTAGTGAGAGCTCAAAGTTCTTTCTGAACACAAGGCTTAAACTAGAGCACACTTCTCTTTCTTGGTTTCCCTACAGAGCTACTCCACCATCTGCTCTCTTTTGAGCCAAAAGTATTACACCTATATGAGGTTTTTACATGTAGTTAAGATTAGAATAACTGAAAAAATACTCTGGAAGGTACCATATATGAAGATATCTGTTCTGTGAAGTACAGGAAAAGGAAACTAAAAAGAACATTGGAGTTTTGGTATGATGCTGAACTAAACGGCACCTTTTCCATTTCAAAAAAGGAAATCTAACACTGAAGGAACAGCTACTTTAATGTGATTTTGTAAGCTTTTCACTCGCTGATGAACTGTGATTAGTTCACAGAAATAAATCAGGTGGAGAACTATCTGAGTAGTATTAAATTTTTTTTTACTGATAGCTAATAAAAATGAATATATCATGTGTGAGTACTGTGTTATAAGAAAATAGTTCTTCGCACTTCAAACTGTAATGATGATTGAAAAAAAAAAGTTGAAAAGGTATGGAAATAAGAGTCAGTGGGGAAGTATGAAAATGACAGAGGTCAAAGACTGGCATAAATTTATTTTAGGAGGAAAAACTTTTCAAAATTAATGAGAAATCCTTCTAGTTAAGTATCAAAATTATTTGAGGAATGTAGGACCAAAAAGAGGATCTCTTATCTGAAAAAGAACATAAACATACACTTTTTCTTAAAGAGAAGATCAAATATCTCTTCAGTGAGAATTTGTCTTTAGGATATGTAAGCACAGAAGAATTTCTTGCTCTTGTTATACTGTAAAAATAATAAGAGGAGCAGTGAATAAACTGTACTTAAGGTTCATGTGTCACTTGTGTTTTCAGTGTCCTATTTAATTTGAGTAACCAACTTCCAGACAGAAAAAACCTTTGTTAATCTTTGAGTCTTTAAAATTAATTTGAACTGCATATGTTTTGCTCCAAATCCATTCACCAATGAGTTTTCAGGAAAGATTATCTGACTCTTGTCCTTTAAAAATTGTTTTTGCCTTTTTATATGATAATAATTTGAAAAGTGACTTTGCATATTTTATACGAATATCATTTAGTCTTTGCTGAACTCAAATATATTTGATATATTGCCTTTGAAAACTGGCACTGTATGACAACTATTGCATGAGGATATGAGTTGTATATGTGACTGTATTAGTGGCATAAACTGTGGTTATAGATCAGCATAAACTGTGTGTGTGTAGCATTAGTAGCAGCTGGGAAATGCATCAATTTCTATTTGGAAGCAATTCCCAGCTGGTGATAGTACTTGGAGTGCTTCAGATGGAGTGGGAGTTGTTAGTGGATTGTATTTCAATGATCAGCTTTCAAAGTAGAAGGTTATCCTGAATTGTATAAACATAGATGTTGAGTCAAGTTCTAGGAAGTCTGATAGTACCAACTGTGAGTCAATTTTTCTAATGAGCTAAGAGGACTGAATGAACCTAATTGAATTTCTGAAAGTCTTTTTGTGAGGTCCATTTTTAAAGGTGTTATGGAATAACTTTGCATAAATAAAAATTTAAAGCTGAAGTAGATATACATGATTTTTTTTTTAGGGTGGAAGGAGATTGCCAAGTGGAGGGCATTAGTCTTAGATGACAAGTGATAGGCCCCAAGTTGCACCAGGGAGGCTTAGATTAGATAAAAGAAAGAAATTCTTAATGAAAAGGTCTGCTTAGGGAAGTGGTGGAACTGCCATTAGAAGTCTGGACTTGTAGTGTTAGGTGGATGTTTGGACTTAATCTTAAAGGTCTCTTCCAACCTCGATGATTGTGTGATTTTATCAGCAGGAAAATCCTGATATATCTATTCAGACAGTATATGAAAAAGAGGTTTAAAAACTCAATGGCAAAGTTTCTTTTTCCTAAGAATACTAAGTTATCTTGCTCACTGGGGAGGTCAGTATGAAGAACTGAAACCAATATAACTTGACCAAGGGCAAATAATGTCTGATTGATATAGTTGCTTTCTATGGTGGGGTGACTGTATCACTGGAGAAGAGCAACTCATAAACTACCTGGAATTTTTAAGGCTCTTGACATGATCCCATGTGTCACCCTTGTCTCTAAATTGGGGAAAAATAGATTTGATGGGTGGACCATTGAGTAGATAAGGAATTGTCTGTATGTCTGCATCAAGAGTTGTAGTCAACACCAGCTGAATGTCCAGGTGGAAATTAGTGACTGGTAACCCTTTGATGTCTGTATTGTGATCAGTACTATTTAATACCTTTATTAATGATATAGACAATTGGATTGAATGTACTCATCAAGTCTGCAGATGACACCAACCTGGGGTGCTTCTGACTTGATAAAAGGAAGGGATGCTATTCAGAGGGACCCAAACAGGGCTTATTCAGTTTGGAGAAGGCTCCAAGGGACTGTGACATACAGAAATGATCCCTATTGCCCAGAAATTCCTCGTGAAAACTTCTGGAAGATGGGAAAGTACTAATCTGTTTTAGGACACTGCCAGTGGCAGGTGAGAGGGCTATATCTATTGGCATTTGGCCTCTGCCAATAAAAAAAAGTGTTACTTTTCCAGACATGCAGGGAGGAGTCTACTTACAGTAAGTGTTTGGAATAGAATGAAAGTAATAAGTTTATTCTCCTGAGATTTTGAATTTGGTTTTTGAGACTGAGAAAAGGTTTGTTTTTGAGGTTTAGTTTATTTTAAAAAAGCGAATGTTGTCATTGTTCTCAAACACTGATTTAAAATAAAAGTAGAGAGACTGCAATGAAAGAGCATTATAAGAGACAGCCTATGGTGGGATCCATAGAAATAGGTTGTAGTTAAACAAAAAGTCATCCTTTTTGTGTTGGATTCATTGACAGTGGAAGCTGTTCTTTGGGGCAGTTAGAAACTAAGCTGAAAATATCTTTTATAACTGATATAAATATGTTGAACCTAGCAGTTACTTCCGCTAGGTGTACACTGTTTATTTGCTACTATAATTAAAAACATTTTGTTGCAAGCCTAAAGTCCTTGTTTGGTTAGCTGCTGTGCAGAAGACTGTACAGTTAATGTAAGTTTACAATGGATTATTTCTACCACAAGAAGGTTTTGTTCTGTCTTTTTTTGTATGCGTGTAGAGCGGCTGTTTAACACACAGAATAATTTTAAGGAGTTTGTAAGCCAGCAAATCAGTGTTCCTGTCAGATGTAGATATAATTTCTCATTGATTGTTAATTATGTTTTTCAGAAGTGGGTTGGGAAGTATTTGGTGCATTACTACCCTGAATTAATTCAAAGGTAGCCCACTGCCCTTAAGTTGATTTAATTCCAAGCTGAACATTGGGCTGCTGTCATCATGAAATACTTAATTACAACTATATTTATTGCTGTGCACTGTAGTGCCCTGATTGCTTCATCAATAATATATGCTGAGGACATATCACCAAGGAAACAATTTTCACAAGGGGGACAAAAAATTATATGCAATTTTGTAATTGTTTTTGTGATTGTTCACACAATCAAGTGAATCCAGGCAAATAACAAAGACAATGAGGAATCAAAAACACCTGAACAAAAAGGATAACTCAGCACTGAAAAACCTATTGAACTTCTCATTTGCTGCTTGCAGTGTATGTCAGTGTATTTGAGCACTGTGGAAGATAGTGTTGATGGAGAAAGTGTTCTTGAAAGCTTTTACAGGAAGTTACTTTTATGGAACATAAATGGATGCAGCAGAGTTGCCAAAAGACAAAGATAACATTCAGTTAAGTTTTATTTCCCATTTTTTATGTAATATGATATATAGTGGATAGAATTTTCATGCGAACAGCAATTTTGCTGCTTAGAGAAAGAAGGTAAGGTGGAAGACTTAAATTGTAAGTTACTAAACTACCTAGTTGTCTGAACTGCCTTTCCCTGGTCAGTGGGAACAAAAGGCTGGCTTCTCCCTTTTTTTTTTTTTTTTGAAATGTGGTAATTGTTTCACACTGTACTCTTCAGATATGGGGACATAAATCAGGTAAATCAGATTTTGAGCAAAAAATAAAATCTTTAAACCATTCTCTGTAATATAAATGGTGGGCTTTTAGATTAAAAATAAACTATATTTTAAATGCATTTACTCAAGAGAAACTAATTATAAAACTATTTTACCATAAGCTTCCTTGAAAGGTGATATTAAGATCCAGTCTCCACTGGAAGTAAAGTTAACACTTGTAACAAAGCTAGGTTAACACACTTTTGTAAGTAAGTTTGCTTGTATAGAGTTCTATGTTAGTAGATTCTAAAGTGATGTTTTCAAATAGTCATTTCTGCCTCCATATGGCTGTTCTATATGAAGTCCCTGCAGTGTGATGAACATAGGCAGTAAAAAAAAAAAGCAAAGCAATTTTGACAGTACTTTGCATTTTTCTACTTCTACTTAATAATAATATGCTGTGTGCATGATGATTTCAGTCCAAAACCTGCTATAAGCAAATGCCTGACTCCACTTTTAATGGTCCACCAAATTTCTCAGTCCCATCTTCATCTTTCCTTTCTAGAGTTATTGATGTCTACTTCAAAGTAAGATATTTTCTCTCG
Source organism: Chrysolophus pictus (assembly GCA_037305975.1). Classification (NCBI taxonomy): domain Eukaryota; kingdom Metazoa; phylum Chordata; class Aves; order Galliformes; family Phasianidae; genus Chrysolophus; species Chrysolophus pictus. The sequence continues at coordinate 22,368,490 of CM074577.1, read as the reverse complement.
TGATAATGGCTTTGTTCCACGGAAAACATACTGTGGTTAGTGATATATTTATTTAAAGATAAAGAGGAGCTCAAATGAAACAAAATCTAGCAACATACCTAGTTATCTGTTTTTGACTCTTGTTTGATTTTAACTTCTATTAGCCATTAATAGCATCTGTTTCTCACTTATGATTTGCACATCTCATTAGAGACAGAATTCCTGTGGGATATAGACAAAAATGTCCCGAACTTCTGATCTTGACACAGGTATTGTTTTCTTAGTCTGTTTAACACTGGGTAATGGAATTAGTAAATGCAGATGACAAGAGTTGATCACAAGTAAATCTGCTCAGAAGGACTCCTCCCTCCTGATGTCCCATTGTGAATGCTTTGCATTAACCGAATCTGATTTGTTACTCCATCAAAATCCAGCTATCAAAAATACATCTGTGTCAAGTTTAAGGGCTCACACCATACAACAAACAGATGTAAAGCACAAGATATTAAACAGGTATTTTTATTGTGTATCTATTTTTCTACTTGCATCAATTCATCAGTTTTGTATTGGTTGCTTTCTTACTGTGTATCTTATGCCCTTTACCCTCAAAAGCAGGGATGAGAAATGGGACTGTTTCAATCAAATCCATCCCTGGGGGCTTTTGCTGTCAAAACTGCTTAAAAGTGATTGCTATAGTAGTGGAGAGAGGGATTAAAGAAGGCAGAGTTCTGAAATAGTCTTTCCTATTATTCTCACCACAGGTTAGCACAGAGGAGCTGACTTTAAAATCCATTTCAGGGAACAGTAAAATTGAAACAGATGTTTTAAAACATATACATCCTTTGAAGTACCGCATCTTGTGAAAGTAAAATAATTGAAATATGTCATTATACATCCTTAAAGTGTATTTTATGCTGAATAAGCTTAAAATATCTTCAAATTCTTTTTCATTTACATGAACTGTCTCAGATTTTTTTTCCTATCCAGTCTCCTATGTGTTCCTACTGGCTTTTCTCTTTATCTGTTAACTATGGGTGTATCTGTTTTATATGGCAAGATTTTGATAGTGGGAGGGCTGCAGGGGTGTCTCAGTGAGCAGAGCCCAGCAGTGCCCCATGTTAGCCCAGAGCAGCTCCAGCTTCTCCAAGGGGACCCACTGCTGCCACAGCTGAGCTGTGAGCAATACTCCTAGGGGAAGGTGTAGGAAGCAGCGTCTGAAAGGTGGGATGCATGAGACAGAGCTGTGCTGGGGCAGTGCTGGGAGAGCTGCAGCCCATGGGAAGCACATGCAGATCAGTTGGGGAAGGGCTGCACTGTAGGAAGGACCCACATCTTGTGGAGTTAAAGCCTTATGGACTGACCACAGCCCTATTCCTTGTTCCCCTGGGCCAAGTGAGTGGAGGAGGTAGAAGAGGGTGGATGGTGGGAAGGTCTTTTTACTTTGCTTTTAGATTCTCATTGCTCTAGCAACAGGCAGTAAGCTATATGAATCTCCTTATATTGAGTCTATTCAGCTTGTGACAGTAAATGGTGATTGATATCCCTGTCCTTATCTCAAGTCACAAACCCTTATTCATCATGTTTTCTCCCCTTCTTCCTTTGAGGAAGGAGACTGATAGCAGTTGTGGTGAGTTTAGCTGCCCATCAGAATGAAACCTCCATATATGTAATGACAAAAATTTAAGAGAATTAATCCATACATTTCTGCTGATATTATACTCTGTGGACAGAAAACCAACCGGGCAGTTTGGTCATACACTTCTCAAAATCAGCAGAGGCTCAGGGAAATTACTAAAATACTATGATTTTTATTTGAGTGGCTGTTTTTTCTAAAAGGCACAGAAAATAGGGTGATGAATCTTATGTTTTAGACAACAGTCCATTTCTTAAGATAGAGTGCCAAAAGTAAGATGTAACACCCATAAGAATTCCTGTTGCCTAGAGAAAGGCACAATCCCATTATTTTCACCTACGGCATACTCAAAGAACACAGCTCTGAGAATCAAACTTTCTAAACACAGTCAAAGCAAGAAGATAGAATTGAAGTAAAAATAGTTCTGGCTGTCACTGCTCTGACTAGTGTAGCTCAGTTTATTAACATTACATTTTTCATCTTTATTTTTTGTCACTGAGGTGTTGAGTTTCTTTTTAATGGGATCAGTAGAAACCCCTTACTCCAGAGTCTTCACCTCTGAGTGAAATTTTTGTATTAGTGCCTTCTTTCAGTATTTAGTAATATGTAACCATTTTAAGGTTTTTTTTGCATGATTGAATTTTGTTCTCATCTCTCTCCCTTTGACAGCACTTAAATCATTTTTCAGATTTCATATGATTAATTATGTAGTATCCTTGTTGAGGGTGGATGTTATCCGTCCTTCTCCCACATTCAGGTGGAGCTTATCAGATATAAGGTAGCTGAACAGATAAAATTCAGAATGATATTCATTTATTTTTCTTCTAGGTAGGTGTTGCCACTACCTTAAATATGGCTGCAGTAAGTATGTCCACAATGCAAACTTTTCAGCACTGGGATCATAAAGGCTTTGTTCTTGCTACAGGGAATAATAGAGATAAAGTAAATCACTTTAAAAGTGATTAAAACTACATACACTTGGGTATTTCTTTTGGTAGCTCTCAGCACCATATGTATAATTATGAGCCTTGATTACATGAACCTGTTTTTGTTTCCAAGGCAATCTTTTGACTTCTCATATTGAACTCTGCATTGCACATGTTCAGTTTATGAGGCTTACAAGTGAGGTCTTGCAAGAAAATATTTTCTGCCCTTTCAGTTTTCTGTGCTCACTTATTCCTTTGATGTCTGAGATGCTTTGTCTCTGTTTTTGATGTCACATGAAGGAGGAAGATGAAAGAAATGTCAAAACAAAAGAACAGGAAAATTGAGAAAGCAGTAGAACAGCTGTGACAAGAAAATAATGTGAGCTTTAATCAATTAGCAAGAGATACTAGATTCTGCTACAGATAGAATGATTTAAATGACAAGGGTGTGAATGACTGGGCGTATGGCTAAGAAGAGTGATGTATATGTTAGTCACTGCTCTTTATCAGCACCCACAAAGTATCAGAACCTTCACATATCTGATTCATGCAGCCCATGGAACAAAGTTTAAGGATAAATTTGAACTGCACTGTAAAAAGTTTAAGTGAATTTTTTGCATGTTTATGTATTCCTTGTCTCAACATTAAAACTACTCACATTAGTAAGAAGGACATATTCAGTGGGTGCAGGTGTGTATAGGTTTAGTCATGATTTAGGGATAGTTTAGGATGGCTGGTGAGTTGTTTACATATTTCCATGTGACACTATTAATTTCATAGCAATAAAGCAGAAATAAATGTATTGCAAATGTCCTCTTACTGTCATCGTATTCTGGATTGCACGTGTCTTTAATCTGGACTTTGAAAGCTGTGATTTCAAAAAAAAATCGAATAGAAGCTGTTAGAAAAGGGTATAGCAAAACTGCTGCTTTAAGTTTAAATTAACAGGTGATACCAAATAGAGTTTCCTTGTGAACTTCTGAATCTCTTTAATGTTTAATTGACATCAGTTAAATACTAAAATGATTTTGTTTTATTTTACACTGCTTTCATTGCAGGAATTTAACCTTCATAAATGCTCCCATTTGAAGAGGAAAAAAGGTACTTAAACTATCAAAAGAAATTTTGGAAGTCACAAAAAGACAGTCATCCTGCAGCACTGTTTCATAACCCTTAATATTTGCCTGACAGTCAGACTTGGGATTCATAATAGGCTTTTGTTGATAAGACTCTGCTATGCAGAGAAAAGCAAGACATGGGTAATTAAGCAGGTGAGAGAAGCTGCTTTATTCAGTTGTCTGGAGTTTAAAGAAATGAAATGTGCTGAAAGGAGAAACACTCCTTAAACTCTTCTCTCTGAAATAAAGACTAAATAAAGAAGCGCATTGTAAACCAAAACACACAAAATATGATTTCAGGTAAAATATGAGACTATCTTTTTAAGACTGAATGCAGCTCATGAATTTACATGAAGATTATACTAAATATTTAAGCGTCTGAAAGAATCAGTAATCAAAGTTAATGTTAATTGTAGGCTTTAAAGATGAGTAGAACAAAACACAGATTGTTGTCTTTGGGGGAGGTGATGAAATTCGAAACTGTTGCCTGTGGATAAGCTACAGTCTGCAGATTTGGGATTTTGCTCAAATAATTATCAGTAACTCTACATCAGACAAAATCTTGAAAGAAATAGTGCTAGTGCAGTGTAGATCCATTTTACATGGACTGGGCCTGCATTCTCAGAACAGGGCAGGTAATTCTTTTGCGAATTTCCTGGATGTGTTTAAAAACCATTTGGATGTGGTGCTCAAGGACATCATTTAGCAAAGGGTTGTTAGATTTAAGGTAGTATGGTTAGGTTGTGGTTGGACTTGATTATCTTTAAGGTCTTTTCCAACCTGAGCCATTCTATGAAATTCAGAATCAAAATTTCAACATGTGGAGAGTACTGATCAAAAGTTTCTGGTCAAGTTTAGTTTTTTGGTTTTGGCTTGTTTTTTTTCTAGTTTTTTTAATATTTAGAAGTATTTTTACCTTAGAGAACCTACTTAATCATTTTCCTTTCTATCCCTTCTGGCTTCCTGCATGTTATGTGCTCTAAAAAAGTCTTCCAGTTAACTTACAGCTCAGAACTGTTTCTCTTTGGTGTTACTACTCATTCAACCACGTGGGAAAACAAATGTACAATAGCTTCTTTACCCCAAACTTTTCAGGTGAACAGCACTGAAACTGCTAGAAATTGTACGCGTCCCCAGATTAATTATATGTGATATTGAACAATTAACAGAAACAAATCATTTGCATTTTAATAACATGGTAACTACCTGGTAAATGAATCCATTAATCTTGATTAGCTATGTATCAGAGACTGGATTTTATAGCTCACTGAGGTGTGTATGGTTAAAAAAGATTCTTAAGTCATTTGAAATAATTTCATCTATCAAAGGACTACTCTGCCTTGATTAAAATGATGTAAGATACTGATATATAGTCCCAGTAGGAAAAAAGGTGGTAAATGTAAATAATATGGAAGCTAAGGCACAAAACAAGTGGCTAAGCCATCAAAATAAAACGTACTTTTCATCTATCTTACGGTATTAAGGTTTTCAAGAATATACACTGTAGATTAAAGATGATAATCAGAGGTGAAGTTGAAAATCCTACTGATATCAGCATTTAATGTAGTTAAAAACAATTACTGAACAAGAAGCTTGGGAAGGTCATATACTTAGCGTATTGCTGTGCTTAGGCAGAAGGTTGGGCTGGTATCAATCACCTATACAGATTAAATCAAAGTTCTACATTTGAACACTATGAAATGAATTTGAGTGTGAGGTAATACATTTTTTTCCCTCAAGCAATGTTGCTGGATTTCCATTCTCTTTTATGAATAGTAGGCACAATTATAAAACGAGAATTTAGTCAACTTAACTTAATTTTAGCTTAATTCTTAATTGTTGCAGAGAGTAGATGTTGGTACAAAGTATAATGCTTTAATCTGAGTGCATTTGTGGTTCTGTGGTGTTTCCATTCAAGCTCTTTGTTCTTTTGTTTCTTCTCAATTAATTCTCAGATGTTATAGGAGATTTGGACTGTTTCCAGCACTTCTGTGCTTTCCTAGGTGTATTTTTGAGAAGAGCAACTTTATTCCCTGTTTCGTTACTGATACACAAGTGAGAACTGAATCAGTAATAAGCATCATCTCCATAGTTTTTCTTCTTGAAAAATTGTCTTTTTTTGCCTGTGATGGTAAATAGTGAGTAGCATCTCTGTCTCTCTTGACCCTGCAAGGTTTTCCACTTGATTTCTCCCCCCCTTTTCTGTTGAGAAAGTTTTTCTGTTGAGAGAGTGCCTGGTCAGGCATCTGGAATCCAGCTGAGGTTAGCCAACCACAAAATCTGTTATCTGTTTCACTGGAAGTGTCATGGGACCAATTATTATAGCCTCTAAGTATCCTGAAATGCAATACTTTAGCTCACAGTGCATTAATTTGAGTGATTTTTAAGGCTTGAAGGTGTCTTGTTTCTATTTTTTTGTGTGGTTGTACTGTGCTGCCAGTCATGCATTTGTAAGATCTTCCTGCAGTTTTTCAAACTTAGTTATTGCTTTTAATTCTCTGAATAACTCATCAGCAATATGTTTTCACAGAATTGCAGGGGGTGGAAGGGACCTCAAGAGATTGAGTCTGACCCTCTGCTAAAGCAGGTACCATACAGTAGGTCACACAGGCATCCAGGAGGGTCTTGAATATCTCCAGAGAAGGAGACTCCTCTCTGGCCAGCCTGTTCCAGTGCTCAGTCACCCTTACTGTAAGAAGTTCTGTATATTTGAATGGAACTCCCTATATTCAGTTTGTTCAAGTTGCTGCTCCTTGTCCTGTTGCTACACACCACCAAGATGGCCTCATTCTTTTGCCTCTCACCTCCCTTTAGGTAGTTATAAATGTTTATCAGATTTCTCCTCAGAGATCTCTCCTCAGCCTTCTTTTCCCCAGGCTGGGTAGACCCAAGTTACTCAGTCCTCATGGGGAGATGCTCCAGGCCATCTGTGATCTGTGTAGCCCTCTGCTGGACTCCTTCCAGGAGATCTGTCTTTCTTGACCTACTATTTACTTCTCTTTCTTAGCCATCAAAAAGCAGTATGATATAGTACAGCAAATGTCACTGGTCACATCTGAAGGAATGTGCACAGTGCCTGCCTTCCACTGAGAGTACAGACTACTTATTCTCAGTCATTGATTCCTCTTTTTTTTTAACTGATTTATTTTTTGTTATTCAGGGATTTCTGCTATTTTGCCATTATTGCTTACTATACGTAAAGTTATACATTCTCGAGTCTCTTAAATTTTAATTTAAAAAATGGATCAAATAATGAATTTTAAAACTTAAGTTCAGCATCATAAGGGTTCTGACACTACCAGTCTGCATGTAAAGAATTTGAGGAATACAGTATGTTCTTGCTGATTTTAGCACAGTTGTTTCATCCTTTTCAGAAAAAGAAAAATAATGAGAAGGGTGATGCTTCATAATTGATGTTTCAATTTGTTTTTTATCATTTGCATCTGGAAGTCATGGCACATGACCGTCCTTGTGATGGACATGTGGAATTATATAGCCTGGCCTGAAAGACTGAAGGCAGGGATGAAGTCTAACATTCATTATAACTTCAAAAATGAAGATAGTGGAAAATGTAGTTTCTCTGAAGTTTTGCGAGTGACTCTCACCCAATCATTGTCTTGTCATTCACACTTTCTTATAAAACTTGAGGTATCATGAGGTCAGGTGATTTAATACTGTCTGTCATTTCAGTAGATAATCATAAATAGTGAAAAGAAAAAGAAATGAGAGGTGCCATTTCTCTGCTATCAAATTGTAATATGTAATGTTTGTTCATGATACACTTTGAATCCATTATTTTCAGAGGAAAATGTGATTCCTTGCAGCATGAAATCTGGAGTGGAACTCAAAATGCTTGCATGTAGCTCATCTCAGTTTTACAGCTTATACACACTGCAGTATTCTGAGGAGTTTTCTGTGGTGGTGTAAAATTAATTTTATTTGCTGCGTGACACTCTCCAATGTCTATTCTTACAGAATGTTCCAAAAGTTGTATTGTGTTCATATGATATTTTCTTATCTGACCTTATACCACCATTAGCAGAAGGTCATCCAGAATGATTCTGGCATTCTCTTCTTAGACCACTAGGATGGTTGCTGTGACAACTGGACCCAGATGCTTGTCAGCCATAGCCACTAACCTGTGACTGAATTACCATTAGGTTGTTTTCATTGTTCACTATTTCTGTTCTGCTTTCTTCCCATTTTGCATCTTTCTCCTACTTCTTTTACAGAGAACTTGCATTCTTCATGATGCTTAGTTTTTTCCCATGCTCCTCAGCAGCTTACCAATTTCTCCACCCATCAGTCCTGCATGTTTCCAAAAACTGAGATGTTAATGATTATGATGAAAGCATGATTTCTAGAAAGGCTACCCTTTCCAAATATAGTTACGGTTATTCAAAAAATGTTTCAGCACATATGGTTGTACTGTGAAATATTTCTTTCCTTTCCGAAGCATTTTGTACTTGTAATTGCTTCAAAGGCACTTAAAATTCAAGAAATCAGTGGGATGAGATGGGATTCTGCCTCCCTGCTCTGCATGTAAAGGAACATTCCCTCACTGAAAGACAGTTTAATGCATTATACATGAGAAAACGTAGCAAAACAGATTAGTACATGCAGTAGGATTACTTGAAAATCAAAGTACCTGAGCATTTTAATGAATGAGATTTTATATAGTTCACATGGAAAAGGACCTATTAAGTAGAGCATTTTTTTTCACTTGCAATATAGAGGGAATAGAGGATGACATACCTGTAACTGTTTTCTTGGTGGGAGGCAGTATGCTCTTATGGTGCTGTCAATAACCCTGTGCCTATCCAAGGAATGGGAACTACTTTCTGAAGAGAAAATTTTCATGCTTAACAGTGAAAGAAGGATTTCATTGGTAAAGACTTCTTAAAGGGCATATGATGCTTCTGAAGAATTGTTTTTTATGGGAACATCAGTATTTCATTGTGCTGTAGATGTAATTGAAGGATTTTTAGCAAGTCAGAAGGACAAAATATATATCATAGCTTTATAGTTTATGACAGAATTATCTATCAGCCTCTACCATTTTACATTCAAAGTTAAGTGTAAAAGTATAGATTTGTTTTCTGCGGTTTTTTTTTTTGCAGGTCTTTTAATGTCATTTGCCAAAAAGCATGTACCAAAAGGTAAATTCTCAGGAGAAATATGAATGTTTACATCAACAACAGTCTCAAATTAAAACCAGTTCCAAAACCAGGCATCTTTTGCCTATCAACTGTAAAGTCTCTAAAGCTATAACTTAGATCTTTCCCTATAGAATTTCTGTAGCTGCAAACAGCATGTGTAGGGCTTATGTCTTACCAAATAATATATGCTGTTTATAAATGTTTTAGAGCCATGTTTATGACATCTTGGAGGTCAGTTCTGCATAACTTTGTATTTAGATTTAATATGCAGTTTATTACTTTGATATTCAGATTTTAGTATAAAATGCCACACTGATTTTTTTTTCCAAATATTTTTTTACTTCTGCTTTAAATTCTTTAATTTGGAGACTGTAACATAAGCAATATAGTGAGGTGCATAAAAAATAAAGTCATTCCTGAATTTGTTTAGTTGTTTAGCTTTGGTTACCAATAAAGGAATGTTTAGGGAATTTACCTCCTTTCAGTAAAGGTATTAGGAAATAGCTGTAGCATGTAACAAAAAGAGGATATAGTTAAAAGGAAAAATCATTCCCTTTCAGTGTTCATCAACATATGAAGAAGAGATGAATTGCTTTTGTTACAGTAGGTTATGTAAAACATATTGAAATAAAGGTTGCTGATTTCTTAAGCGTGCAGCTTTGCTCTACAAAAACTCTTTGAAGCCTAATTTTTCTCAGTTATTTACTTCCACAGTTACTCCTGTATGATGTACTGCTGAAAAATTCTTTAGGCAAGTAATCCAAGTGTTGTCTATTAATAAAGTGAAAATCAGACTTAACTGAATGGTCAAATAAGAGGGATAAAGGCACGTCCATGCACTGCATAGTTGTTACCTGTCAGAAGCTGGCCTTACTCTTGGGTAGAGTATTCCTTTGGGATGGACTGGGGTTAGAAATACATCCATGTATCTATCTGTTCCACATTGGGCTTACTAGTAGAGAGAAGTCATTAGATTTTGTAACAATTTGATAGTATTGATAAAGTGATTAAAAAAAAATATTTATTAGGGGAAAAAAAACATTTTTCTATTTTTAACATGTACCCAAAATGATTAGAAACAGTTGTACTGATTTTAAATGCACTTTAAATTTTTTTTTACTTTGGTCAACTAAGGAAAATATCATCTGAAAGGATTTTGCATAATAATACAGCAGTAACTGAAAGAGTATGATTAGAATTAAAGTTCAAATTCATTTATAATACGTTTTTATTATACCAGGCACTACTGAGATCTACCATAGAATATTTTTTAGAACTTAAGTGCACCTGCTAAATGTTACATCTATTACTAATGTAATTTAAGCATAACTGATTCCAGTTTGGATGTTTATAATGAGTGTGAAAGTGCAGACATGGCTACCTCCATTACCATTACAATTCAGAGTAAGATGGGTGCGACAGCAGTTCATGTATTCCTTATGTTTTTTTTCTTATAAAAATCTGACTGTTAGGCTTGATGAAAATAGCTGTATAGCTAATGGCTTGAAACTATTTATAATCTTCCCATTGTAAGCTACTCACTGATATATTAGAAAATCACTTTTCTTCTCATTGTTGGATGTATATATTCTCCTAGGCTGCTTCTGCTAAGTTCATATGACTTTCACTCTCTGTCAAATTGGCTCTGGTGTTTTTTATCTGTTTAGATCTAGGACAAGATTTACTTCAACTACATTTGTTGTTTGTTAACAGGCTGGTCAAGATAGAGCATGTGAAAAGAAGATGACAGTATCTGTGTGCTAGAGGAGCCTCTCTATTTCCTCTTGAAGGAAAGAGAGAGCTGTTTACCAAAGTTCTGGATTCCTTTCACACAAGGCAAATACAGTTATGGCCAGTTTCATCCACACCAGCTGCAGTTGTTATGATTTTAGCCATTTCAGTAACAATGTTCTCTTCTCTTCCCCCATTCATCCATTGTGTTTAACTGGATAAACTGCTGTAGCTTAGATCACTACTTCAGTGTCCATAATGTTAAACTGACTGTGACCAGGATTGTTCTCCACTGTTAATGCCAGCTGGCATTTAATAGCCAGTATCCATCCTGCTAAGCTCTCATCCCTCAAAAAGTCTGTTTGGAATAGTCTTTGGCCTCTGACAACTCTTGGGGAACAACCAGAAATGGTTTGAGAGAGGACTGTCATAGAGGACTTCTCTATGCCAAAATCATGTCAGGGACTGTTGCAATACATTGACTACATACATGCACACAAAAGGAAAACAACAAAAGAGGAAAACTTCATGGCACTGTTTAATTTAGTGATGTGATTTTGTTTGTTTACTGCAAATGACATGGGAGCAAGCATTTCAAACTTTGAATGTATGGAAGCAGATCAAAGACTTTTTTTATTCTTGTTTAAAGTCATTATTTATTATGATTAATAATCCTTTAATCTTACTATCACAATGCATGTATATATGAACAGTGTGCCGTAACTATAGTAATGTTATATTGCTTTCAGATGTTCTGTTGATGAGCGCTTAAATACATTTAGCATAGGATGTAATTATGTTAACTACTGTTAAATTTGTATTGACTCTTCTACTCCAGGAATTTAAAGAGCTATTCTTCTGAGTTTTAGTCTCCTTACTCAGGAACAGCTCTTCTCTGTGACCTCTTCCATCATAAATAAAAGAAATGTATCTGAGACATACATTTCAGGTTTGCCTCTCACCTGATCTGGTCAAAGTTTTCACCTGACCACAAGCTGGGGAGTTCTCAATTAAGCTACGTTTCAGTACTGACTTGTTTTATACCATATTAGGGATAGAGATTATCCTCAATGTAATGACATGCTAAATCAGAATTACTGTTACATTACAGTAACCCCATCCCTGGAGACATTCAAGGCCAGGCTGGATGTGGCTCTGGGCAGCCTGGTCTAGTGGTTGGTGACCCTGCACATAGCAGGGGAATTGAAACTAGATGATCATTGGGCTCCTTTTCAACCCAGACTATTCTATGATATGATCCTACTCAATTTCTCCATTTTAGAGATGATAATAAGAGGGCACAATTTCAGAGTAGTTGAATAGACCCACTCAGGCCTCGAGTTAGACTTCACTGTTATCATACATACAAAAAAAACTATCTTCCTCAGCCCTTCCAGGCTGCTTCTTAGTGCTACAGTTTATATTATGTTAAAATTTAAAGTAGCAACTGAGTTAAAAGCAAACTAAGCTTAACTAGGTAAAATCAGTCTATACAATGAGTGGGTGAATGGATGGTTAGGAGAAAGCATGCTACAAATTATGTGTAATGAAGAAACAACCAGCCTCCACATCTAATAGCTTATAGTGTTTTACATCAACTGCATAAAGAATTAGCAGATACTGAAAACAAACAAACAAAAAACCCCTAGATCTTTATTTTATGATGTAGTCCTCTTCCCTCAAGGCAGTTTCTTTGGTCCTTTTTATTTCTCTTTTATGAATTTGGTATGTATGCAGTCCAATGTATTTCCTCATCATTGTTTGTATTACTTACACGCAGTAAATCTATCTTCCAGAACACTTCTAGTATTGATGTAAGCCTGTCTGAGTTGTACATTCCTTATGTACATGGTATCTGTCACAGTTTAACAGCCTTTGGAGATTCCATGTTTCCAAGGCTTTTCGTGTTTTGCAGTTGCTAAAGTTATTTGTACAAAGGTTTTTCAGAGCTACTTGGGAATAGACCACTCTTACAATGTGTATAGATAAGCGCTTAGAAAACACTTTGAGAAAATACTTGCTTGTTTGAAGGTAATGCTTAAATTTCTGACTCTATCTTGAGGTTTGGTGATTGAAATATGAAAGGTCATTCTCAGAAAACTATCCATGGAAAGCTGCTGAAATTGAACTTAAATTCTCTGAAGAACATTAACTCCTGGAACCTAGGCTCAACTGTTTAGAACTATAACAGGAAATGAAGAACTTCTAAAATAATGATATATGTTTCTTTTACGAAAAGCAAAGATTTCAGAATTACGTCATTAGATTAACCAGAAAAATTTATTCATGTTGTTTTAGAGATGGAGTCCAGAAGAATGCAGCTATTTTCATTGAGTTTAAGCTTTTTTAGCCATAGAACAGTGGCAATTCCTGCTGTGTACAAGGAGGGTAACTCTTCCTCATCAATTTCAGAACAATTCAATTGAACTTACTAAGCTAAGGAACTTTGTGTCTTTTATTTCTGGGAACATTTGTCATGGATTGTTTAATGCACAATGTTTGACAGAAGGCAGATATTCTTTGTCTTCTGAATGGAACTGTTTCAGGTGCAAAAAAGTTTTTTTAACCACATTTTAAAAAAATACAGTACTTTATTAACTAATTCATTTAAAGCTTCGATAGGTTGGCTGGCTTTGTAATTTCTGTGGATGGAGGAGGACAGTTTGCATACACTTGACAACTTTTTCATTTAATGTTAATGTCTGAGAACCAAGAAATGCGGTTTTGCACAACTTAACATAATAATTGATGCTTTCAACAGAAATTAATCTGCTGTCTCTGTTACATAGAAATACATACTTAAATGATGAGGTTTTATTCTGCTGCCTATTTCTGCCAATATGCAACAAGCTGTTATTAGATGATTCCCTAGAAGATGAACTAAAATGCTGTCTTCACCAAGAGATTATTCTTCATCTCATTCTGTAGAGTTTTTAATATATTACTGTTTGATATAACTCTTCTAGTTTTTGATCTTTGCAAATGAGCTTGAGTAAGTACCGTAATTATGTGAGTAGTACAAACACAGCCACATACAAATAAGACAACAAAATTACATAATTATTAAAATATCAGTTTTACTAATTTTGAAAACTATTTTTATTAAGTGTGGTGCAATCAAATCTTACTTGAGGTCCTCTAATATATATATTTAATGGGCTATATGGCAATATTGCCCCTTTTAACAATCGGATGAATAAGGAAAATCCTAAGGATTTGACCCAAGTTTTTTGGGTCAAGTATATAGCGCATGTCATTAAAAAATTAATTTAAAAAAAAAAGGTACATGGGATGGACAGGATAAAATGCAATTAACTCATTTTTGGCCAGAGGGTAGCAAAACTGCTGTATGCGACTAAATCAGCAGGGGAAATGTAACTATGCACAATGACCATAATAAATTCCAAGGGCAAAGCTGTTACTTCTGTTAAGAGGTTGTCTAGAGTGAGAAGTCAAGGTAGACTCAGTGTCATACATCAGTAGCATAAATATACTGTGTTTTAACTACCACACATTAATTGCCTCTGTACTCTTAGCCAGGTATTTCTGATTGGCAAAAAATGTAAACTAATGATCTATAGACAACAGGATCCATTTACAGCTCAGGCAATGGAGTAATGTAGAGATACGTGATCTAGCTTGAAGTGAGCTAGGGTAATTACAGGAAGCATTGGTGCCAGGCTGACGCAGTCAGTGAACAGCATGCTGGGAGGTGTGTTTTAACAAATATCAAGCAGGTGATCTGTGCACAGTGGGACCTTGGGAGCAATAGTGAGCTTACTGTAAACTCAGTCTGTTTCAGTTTCTTGACTTCCTGCGTGAGTGAATCCTATTAAGTTTCTAGCTAAATTTAGGTACAGCTGCTGGTTTGTCAGCAGCCAGACAAACTGCAAAACATAGAAAAGATTTGCCTTGGCTGTATTTTCAGCTGGATTGCCATGGTTTTATATTTGTTAGGAATATTTTTACTAATCACAGATAATCAAAATGTTTTTTTATGTGACTTTCACATTATGTGGGAAATCCTGCTTTTGAGGAACAGTAAAGGTGGGCTACTCTGCAAAGGAAGGTGACACTGGAGTGGAGCAACAAGTCACAAAAAGGACGCCAGCAGATCAGGGACAGTGGTGGTAACTGGAGTCAGTCAAAAATCAAGTGAGCACCTAGCAAGTCTATAGTGATGAGGGAGGACCAAGGTCAAACCAGAAAGTTAAGTCAAAAGGTTGCATGTCTGGATCAGAAAGGTGTAAGATGTTGTCATATGAAAAAGACAAAGAAGTTTGGTAGGAAATAAATCCCCTTGCCACTCCATCTTATCCTCAGATATCAGAGGGGCTGGTGGCAGCTCAGCTTAGTTTCTTAGTGATGTCCAATTCAACACTATCTGTCACAGTTACAAATGCACAAATAGCACACCTCCCAATTTGTCTAGTCACACTCAAATGGACACTCATGACCATTCTTAAGGAATTTGGTTGTGCCCAATATGAGCTGTGACAGCTGGACTGGTGGTGTAGTTTAGTGAAGTTTATTAAAGATTATTAAAATCTACTGATGATTATGGATTCTTTTGGATTGCTGATGATGAATGTACTATCTGCAAAGCATGTGATGTTAACCAGGAACATGAAAAATATGGCAAACTACAATCACGTTAAATCAGGGAATAACTGTAAAGATTACTGAATTTCTTGGAGAAGCACTCAGTATAGCAGAGTGTGTGAATCTTAGCCAATAGTTGTCTCTATGTGATGGGAGGGACTCAGCTTATTGACTGATCCCAGCTTGTCTGCGGTGGTATTCTTCCCCTATGCGATTCCTTCTCTTATGCCATTTTTTATACTGTTTTCTTATTTTGGAGTAGAGTTTGAGTGACTCTAGTTGAACATACCTTTGTTTTGTAGAACTTACTTGAAAATGTGTTTTTGACAGATGGGTGCAAAATGGCTGGCTCAGGAAAACAAGACAGTTTATCAGTCCCAATAGCATCAAGTTCCCATTACTGCAAAATGATCACACAGTTGGGCCACAGGACCTTCACCGTTCTCCATGATCCATGTTTTTTCTTAGAGACAGCATACTAGGCTCCCCTGGTGTTTGCTGACAGCTAAGATTGCAGGTCATATTATTTAGGGAAATATTACAGCAGATTATCCAGTGCATTTCACTCCAGAGGTTTACCTTCTCTCAAGAGGTGGAAATTTCAGTAAATTCCAGTAAATATTCCACAGGCTCCAGATGTGATGGTAATGTAGCTGCAGCCTAGCTCAGCTGAGCACAGCAGCCTCAGCTTAGTCAATGCCCAACTGAAGGCAGGGAGAACCACTGCTTAGCCTTCGTTCATCTTTTTTTCCAAAGAGCTCTGAAACTGGTCGAGGTTCCTCAAAGAGATCACTCTTATCAGCGAGCTGTTTTGGAAAGCAGCCTGTTAAAATTTCAGGAAGAACACTTTTATTTTTTTATTTTTGCCTCCCTGTGAATCTGGCTCACGCTCCTCTAAAGACGGTTGCTATGCTTCTGAATGGTGTTATTTAAGTGTAACAGGTTATGTTCCATTTTCTGCAAGAACAAGTTCATCAGAATAGCCCTTCTTACTGCTAGCTGAGGATCTTTAAGTCCAGTTCAGAAGAAGAACATCAGTCTAAGTCATGGTCTTTGTATTTTGAAGAGATGTCCAAACTTGCAAACAGGTCTTATTATTTTTACACTGGAATATGTAAAAGAAACAAGCCCCATTTCTTAATGCTTAGCATTCAGTTGTTCTAGTTATGGGCTTTAAAAGCATCAGTAAGCTTCATCCGTCCTCAGGTTTATCTGGGTCTTTTTATCTTTTATCTTCTGCAGTTAATTTATAAGTGTAAATCAAGTTTTTGGTTTTGTTATTGATGTTTGATTGAAGGACAGTTTTTAGCTATTATTTTTCTACACTTTCCTTGTTATTTATAGTTCCAGAGAAAACTACTGATGGTTATGCAAAATTCTCTTACTAAATGACCTCAGATTTGCTGGAGATACTCACGTGTTTGCATAAAATAACTTTTTGATATGGTGATTTAAAGCTTGTGTGACTGTAAAACAGAGGTTAGATGGATTAAAATACTAATTTTAATTCTAATTTTGTTTGGAAAAAGTAAAGAGATGTTTTGTGTAGAAATAGATTAGTTCTGATAATGCATTCCTGTAAGATTACTGTAAGAAGTATATGGCAATAATTGCAAATATATTCTAGAACAGTTTATCTGAATCTCTATATTTCTATAGACACACATGGTTTTTTAATGAATCATTGCTTTTGTGGGATGAATATATAGTGACTTTACAGAGACTGTGTGTGTAGCCAAGTATGTTTTGCCAGTAAACATTTTTTTATCAATACTTGGTTCTGGAGGTTGAGGTGGTCAGGCTTAATAGCTTATTGCTATTACAGTGGGAAGAAGAAATTGAACTGGATGTTTTTTCCTTATCTTTCCTCATCTACTGTGAGACATGTTTTACTCCTCTGTAGGCTTGCTTTGGTTTTATGAGGCCTATCTCCAGTCTATCTTTTTCAAATTTTACTACTTGCACACTTTTTTCTGCTCCTTTTTTCTACAGCTGTACTATCAATTCACTCCTTTGTAGTTTCACATTAATTTCATGCTTAGCTAAGATTTAAAAAAAAAAAATAAGTTTTTTGCTTGTTGGGTTATTGATAGTATTACAGTGTTAAAACTTCCTCATACTCTGTTAGCATATATTTTTCTGTTGAAAGTTTTTCCCCCATCTACCTTTCTTTCCTTTTTAACCTTTGTTAGGGATATAAATTAAGCAGTGGTCAACAGGTGAAAATAGAAAAGGCTTAAGAAGCTCAAATCAGACCACAGAATTTCCTGAATAATTAGTTCCTGAGAAATAAGTGCTTATTTGGAATACAGTTATAGTAAACAAGGCTCTTCATGTTGGTTGAAAACTGCTTCTATGGCGTTAAAATACTTTTATTTTCATATTCTCTGCATAACACAAAATTCATTATGGGAACAAATCTTGTAGTTACTACAAAGAAGCTGTCTAACTTGGGATATCAAAATATATTTTTTCTTTAATATATAATATAAAGCTGTGTCTAGATTTCAAAATCAGATGTATGTAGATGGAACTGAAAAAAGGACAGGAAGAATTGCTGATGACAACTGTCAGCATGAGAATATGCATGTGGTAATAAAAAAAAAAAAGTATGCACACATGCACACTTGTAAATCCATCATTCTTACTGCTAGAGAAAGTCTAAAAACAATGGAGGATAAAGCTCTGAAATCTTGTTTTTAAGAAAATGCATTTGTCGAGAGGCAAGGAAGTCATTAGCCTGTATCAGTGAAAGACTTGCATTTTGTCAGTTCAGACATTCCTTCATGAACCTACTGTGGTAGCATCATGCCCATATGGAAATAAGATAAAATATAAAAGGCTTTTGTAATCAGGATAAGTAGTGCATTTTCGAAAAGGGGTAAGTTTATAAGGATGTGTATTTTGTATTTCTCTCCATTTATGAAAAATTCTTGCATGGCTTTCAATTAGGTAACTTATCATGAGTAGTGTATTGTGGACCTTTTTTTTTTTTCAGTTAATACTACAGCTGATGTCTTAGCTTCATTAAGGTAGTGAATACATCAGAACAGGTGGGATGGGAGTTCAGCAGAGCATCAAGGCCTTGGTGCCTGTTTTTGATGATGCTTCTATGAGAAAATCTGGATGCATGTCATCCCTTCCTAATCTGTTCTTCTCTCTAATTTGCTCCTGGTTACTGAAGGAAATCCACATGCACAAACAGTGAAGACATCAAACTGCTCCAGCAAGTGTGGCAGTTCAGATCCTGAAAAATTTAGACATGAAATCACAGTCATAACAACGAAAAGGACTCCAGAACGACACTGAATTAGTTCCAGTTCAAGAAAGCAATAAGTGTGTATTCAGAAAGGCTTGTGTATTCAAAAACTCATCTGTGTTTGTTCTTCCACTTCATCAGTAATTCTTGCTAACGGATGTTAGGCCATCTCACCAATATCAGGAATTCCAGAATATGCCAGGCCAAATTACTCTGCAGCTTCCAAATCTCAGTTATCACTTTTTTAACCCCCTAAAATCTAGGGGGAAAAAACTAGACTATTATTATATCTGCCTCTACTATTTTTCCTATATTTGATATAACTGGCTATTATTTTTGTTAAAGTATGTTTCCCAAGAGACTGTATTTCAGTTAGGGTATGATCAGTGCTGAGAAGAGTAATTTCTAATATATGACATCTGTACTTGCTATATATATGCATATGTTACATTTTTTTCCAAGATTAGTTGATATTTAGTTGGTGACCTCTTAGAATGCCTGTGTTCTTTTTATTTTTCTCATTTTGTATTTGCAAACTTGACTTCTGTTGAAGCGTGATATCTTATCCTCCAGTTCCATTTGTATTACCTCCACTTCAGACCTTGTTATCCTTACATTGTTTACTCAGTAATGAATGTGACTTTTTATAACATTCAGGAAGATGTCTGTCTCATGTTTATGACTTAATACATGAACTAATTATATAATTAGGAGACAGCATTCCATTGCAATTCACTTCCCTCAAAGAACTGCTTTTTGCCTCTGTGATTGATAGTACTTCTAGCATGTGAAGAAAAATCTCATTTTAAAACAAAAAATCAACTCATTTTTGCACATTGTTCTTCCACTTTCAGGTCATTTTGAATTCTAATAGTCCTGATGCAGTTGCAGTTCTTTAGGGTTTCCACTGCTTGCAATCACAGAACACATTGAATGATTGAATGCATTATTTCAATGATGCCATGTGGAGAAATAATTCGCTTTATCTGGGCTTTATTAACAAAAGCAGAGCTAGGAGATTGGAGGATGTTTTGGTGCCTTTTTTGACACTTTAGTTAATGTCAGTTCTGGAATACTGTGACCAGTTTCTGAAGAAAAATGTTAATGAATGAAATAAGTTCAGCAAGGGACTTGCAAACTGGAAGGAGGTTGGGGAGAGAGGAAGGGTTGGAGCATTCAAAAGGGATGAATGGTTCTAGCAACTCCTGCAAGTTCCTCTCCCCACTCCTGCCAGGTTTTAAAGCAGTGAAGTGGGGAATTGTATTGGCACATTCTGTGTGACATACTGGAGCTCCACTTCTGAGGTCTTCTATCATTCCTAGTTCAAGACTCTATCGTATGTATGCTTGATATTATTCACAATACATGGGAAAACTATCTAAAAGGACATGAAGTTACTTTTAAACAGGCTTACAGATGCGTCCATTTCATCTCTTATTCCAGTTTCTTCCAATATCTTCCATTATGTTCTTTATTACAGAAGCAAACTATGTCTAACACAGGACAATGACTGAGAAGTACCTTATGAATCAGTCTTTTCAGTGATTAAAACAAACAAACAAAAAAAACAAAACAAAAGCAAAAAAAATATATATATAGTCATAAAAGCACCAAAATGAAAAGATTTGGGGAATCATTATGTTCTTGAGTAGGCACAACTTTAAGTTGTGCCAGGAGAGGTTTAAGTTTGATATTAGGAAAAATTTCTTCTCAGAAAGAGTGGTGAGGCATTGGCATAGACTGCCTAGGAAGGTGATGGAGTTACTTTCTTTGGAGGTGTTGAAGAAATGTGGAGATCTTGGTACTGAAAGATGTGGCTAGTCATTATGGTGGGGATCAGTTAATAGTTGGATTAGATGATCTTAGTGTTTTTTTTCCTACCTTAATGATTCTATAATAATGTGCTCTGGGAATGCTGTGGTGTTTAACTAGCTTTATGAGAACTTGAAAACTGGTAATTTCTTTATTGCATTCAAATGTTACTTCAGAAGTAAGTTGAGTTTTCTCCTGTGTTTACTGTCTTCTTGTTAGTGTAGAGAAACCTTTGAAAATAAATCAAGTCTGAATTCAGAGTCTGTCTTTGCTTTTCTTAGTCTTCTCATGACTTCTGTATAAAATTTCTTTGTTCTTGCTATTTATTCATTCTTCTAGTTTGCGTGATAGATCAATATAGAAAGAAACCTCTCCTATGAAATCTTTTTGTTGTTTGGACACATCTTGTAAGTTTACTAGAGATGTTTTTGCAGAATGACAGACTTTAATGAGTCATCTCTTATTGAGAGACTGTATAGCTACATGAGCAGGGTTTTGTGCTTTGTTTTTAGTAAAACTTAGTTTCTACATTTGTAGAACCATTTAAAGCAATAGAAAGTGTCATTCTTACTGGTAATCTGTGTTTATGTTGAATAGGACAAACAGGATTCCATCAGTGTGTGTTTGTATGCGTACTTTCCACAAACTGATGAGAGTAACAATTTCTAAGATCCTCTTCCATAGAAGAAAAACTGAATTATTCAATTTCTTCAGGTTTACTTGTGGTTTCTCAAAACTCTGCTGATCCTTTCTTGTACTTTTTCTTTTATTTTATTGTTGTTTTTGTCAGACAGCATGAGAAATAAAATAACTTTGTGGAATTGAACTAGTTCAATGCTTCTCAGTAATGTAGGCAAACTAAGGAGAAAATTTAATTTCTTCCTGCAATGCTAGTTCATACCCAATGCAACAGATTCTCTCTAAAGGGCTGAAAGTAACTGTTGTAAGTTGGAGTATTTCTAAGAGGTTATTTTTAATATTAAAGACAAAATAACACTCGATAACTTTTGCTATCTGATGACAGACTTCTGTCAGAAAGTGTCACTGAATGCCCCACTGACAGGTTTTTTTATGATGCCAAAATATCTGAACAGCTCACATTGCTGATAATAGTTAATCCTTCAAAACCCTTGAAATAAATCAGAACTATTATTCTCATTTTACAAGAGTGGTTGTGAGTGATAGAACTATTGGGACTTGCCACCATTTGGATTAACAGGCCATGGATGAACAAGCAGCTGTAACCCAGTTTTCTAAGAAATACTGGTACTTAACAGAGAAAAAGAACAACAATTCTTTGAACCATGAAAGAATCCTTTGCAATAAGATAGCATGCTACAGTAATTCATCATGTTGGAGCTGCGCTGATGAGCAGTCTTTTACTGATACAGAAGAGTCAGGCTGTTGCACTCATCAGTGTGCTGAACTGCTTGCAGAGGCTCAAAGGTCAGACTGTGATCTTCATTTTCCATTCCTTGTCTGAGCAAGGGTAGAGTTCTGTTTTGAAGGAAAACTCGATTTCTGGAGGAAGTGAACCTTTCAGGCCACTGTCCAAAAGTTCCTTTATCTGAATAAAGAATTATATGGATTCCTGTAAGAATAGTCCCCACAATACTGTTAAAAGGATAATTCAACACAATAGAGGAAATTCATAACAAAAGAAAGCATATATCTTTTTATCTTAGAGAATTTCTGTTTTTCTTAATTGTTACTTTGAAATACTGTTATGCAAAATATTAGTGGAACTTTTCTAATCACATTTGTTTTTTCATGTATTTGTAAAAAAAAAAAAATCTTCCTGACGTACAAATTCTGTATCATGGCAATGCTTTTGTTACATCAGTCCCTTTACCATCACAGTGTAGTAGTTCTTAGTTATTGGTATCTAGTACAGAATTATAATAAAGGCAGAATTACAATTGTAATTCCTCAAGGCCTACTGCATCTCCTTTCCCACTTTCTCATTGCAAAAATGCTGCTAACTTTAATCTAACTCACAGGCCATTTTCTAGGTATATGGTCCTAGATTTCCTACGTTTTGACAGTAGAACTATTCATTGCTATAAATAATGCTATGGCACATTCCTATGCAATGGTACAACTGAAAAAAATGACTAGTATAGGTATGCACCTAGCTATTGTGAAGGCTTTGTAGTGTTTTTCAGTCCTACTGTATCCCCTCAACCAATTCTTGTGGCATGAAAAAATAGTATTTATTTTGTGACAGTGCTCTTGACCATCCTCTGGTCTGCCCTGAGTGCATGTCTGTAGAAGAATGCATTGTGGACCAGTGTAACTATATCGTTCTCTGGCAATACTGCGTATTAAAATATTTTTTGCAAATTGACTTATTCCACAGTGACTCATTTGTGAACAGATGCTAAGTTACTCATCTGTGGGTTGCATTTTTCCCTGCAGGGTATTTTCTGATGGTTTAGGCATATTTGCCAGGACAATGCCACCTGCTTTTCTTAGTATCAGGAGGGTACATGTAGGTACACAGACAGCTTACTCTGTCTGCTCCAGGCAGAATAGTTGTACTATACTATAATACACTATAAATATGTAGTATTTCTTGTGTAAGTTGCCACAGATGATCCAGATAAAGGATTCTGATGTTTAAGAAAGGATTAGTGGAACAAAATGTGAAATATTACACTTAAGACATGCATTTGTGTTTTGCCTTTATCCAGAGATAATAAATAGAAGCAAGTTTTAACTGTTACTTCATCACGCAGTCAATGGAAGTAGCTGCGCTATAGTAGCAGTTCCCAGTTCATTTATTCTTTTTTTCATAGCAGTAAAGGATGTGGAGGAGGAGGTGGAAGTGGGGTTTTGTTTTGTTTTGAAGAGGGGAGGTGAAAAAAATAGTTCCTGGAAAAACAGTAGGAGTTCCAGTTAAGGATGGTGTGCTAACAGTAAGTGCTAGGCTGGAATGTAAGCATACTTTCATCCATTAAGTACCTATGTGTGTTCATTTCAATACTGTTGTGTTGCATTTTCCATATTCCTAAAGCAGATGGCTGTAGTGCGCCTTGACTTTGCAGCTTAGCTGCAAATTTTCCATGTTTAATCTTAGTTAATGGTTTTAGGTTCATTCCAAAACATTAAAGAAATAAAATTACAAAAGAGGAAACACCAGATAGCTAGGAGTCTATGGTTTGATATTTGATATCATTTAATGACTTTAAATAAGAACAAAGCTGGTAGATAGCAGTTACAATAAGATCAATCTTCTGGGTGATGACAAGGAATAATTATATTATTTGTCCCCTTAAGAAGTATGCATGCAATGGAATCCATTTATTACTTCCACCAGTAGGTAGATGTACAGCCACTTCCAGGAAAGCAGAGCTCATCATACACAGTAGTTTATTGGGAAGACAAAAACCATTTCCTCCAATTTCCTCCTTCCTTACCTCAGCTTTTATTGCCAGGAATGATGCCATATGGTATGGTACAGCCTAGTTTAGGTAATCTGTCCTGGTTCTGTCCCTTCTGAGCTCCTTGTACTTACCAAGCTGCTTACTAGTAATGAGAAGTAGAAAAGTCCTCAGTGCACACAGTGCCTAGCACCAACTGAAACATCAGTGTGCTAATGCTATTTTATTAAAAATACAAAACACAGCTTTATATGAGCATCTTTAAAGAAAATAAACTCTATCCCAGCACAAACTATGACAACTGGAGAGTGATGGTAGGTAGCAGCAGCTTATTTCGCTAAATAAGCAGCAGCTTATTTAGGTAGCTTTTTTGTGGTTTCTACTTAATCTATACTATAATTTCTATCCCCAGAGGTCCTGAGAGTCTCTCTTCTTAACAGACTATACATACTGTTCTCTATATTGCTTGACCACTCTGTTTTTAATCTTTGGAGAGAAAGGGAAGTTATTAAAAAAGAAAAAGACAAGGAAATATGTCTGTTAACGAATCCACTGTAATGACAAATTCTGTCATGTTAGAGCAAATCTAATCGAAGATTCTTACTCTGCTTCCGCTTACATCTCATGTGTGATTTACATACATGGGAAATTCAAAGAAATGTGGCTACAATTGGCTAACTTTGAGTTGTGAAGAATTTATTTCTTTGGAGTGAATGCTGTAATATTATATGTAATATAAAAATATCCTACTTACAATACTATCAGTGTCAGGGAGTGGAGGACTATCCAAATGCAAACTGGAATTATCCATCATCAGATTGGGCCCTTGTTATCTTAATAATAAATCGATGGTATCAGTAGACCATTCATACAAGCAAGTTCTGTTATCTTGGAAATTTAATGAGGAAAAGGTTTTAAGGAAACCTGTTTCTGAAGCCTTGCAAATTTGGAATGGAAACTTTTGAATTTCAGCTGTATTTTTTTTAATGCTAATTTAGCTGACAAAAGTTATGATACCAGAGAGATCAAAAGGTCTTAAGGTCCTTTTTCTCATGTCTTCTTTTACTCATTTATTACTTTATTAACCAGGTTATTTCTCACTACTTTCCTGTTTAGTTTTTTGTTCACCTGCTTTCCTGGTTCTAAGCCCCAAGAAGTGCGTGTGCCAGCACTTTTAAAATCAAGATATACAGTGTTTTGTTTACTTTTTAAAAGGAACACAGTGTGTGCCAAAATAATCTCAGACTACCTGCATATTTATGAATTCAGACATCATTCTGCATTTGAAGATAATAACAAATTACGTCATTGAATATTATCTAATTAGTTGGTTGCTTTTCTGTGGCTAGTTTCTTCCCACACATCAGACACGCACACACCAAATGAGAAGATGAAGGTGTCAGAAGAACTTTTCTTCATGGGAAAACTGGCAACTAAGATCAAACATGATTGAGGAAGCTAGTCAGTATGCCTTATTCTTTTCCACTTAAGTCAGAATTAAAGGCACCAGACAAACATCTATCATATCTTTTGCTGTTGCTTTCAAAAAATATTTTTTTCTCCTGTGAATTTGATGGTATTGAAAAGTAAAAAAGCAAAGCACAGGAAACAAATGATTTTTTCCCCTTAGCTCTTATTTTTATAATACACTGTTCTTTTTTTTTTTTTTAACATAAGTTGTTAAAGAGTTTTAAATAAGGGAAAATGTCTCTGCGGCTACAGAATACTCATCTCTCTGCCAGAGGGAAAAGCAGCACTTCATCAAATACTTTCTCATGGGTTTAGGGCATCTCTCACATTCTCATCCCTCCTCAGCTGCTTGTAAAATGATAGGCCTGCAGATGTGAAATAGCCGGAGATATTAAGGTTCTAATTGCTTAGAAGCCCCATCACTGTATTTTTCTGCATTGTTGTGTTGAGGGACGTGGTTTATTGAGAACTGTTAGTGATAGGTGAATGGTTGGATTGGATAATCTTGGAGGTATTTTCCAACCATGGTGATTGTGTGATTCTATGATCATTTGTTTCTCATGTTGAGTAAAAATAATTAAAAAACTGGAGAGACACAAATGTTCTGTTGATATATTTACATGGTGAATTTAACAAATGTGTTCAGATTTTCTCTGCCACTTCTATCCTGTTTTCAGCTAATGCTTATTAATGTTAGATTTTTAAAATAAAAGTAGAGTGAATATGTTAGGAAAGGAAAATTAAAAAACATGATTGCTATTTATAATTTCATGTTGTTTAAGGATGAACTAATTAGATCTTACAGTGTTTAATCCATCCACAAGCATGAAAACATCAACTGCTGATTAATTGCATCTCATAAACATTCAGTTGTTGAAGATTTGAGTTAAAATGTTAGAGAACACAGTAAACATTTGTGAGTTTCCTCTTTTTTTTTTTTAACATTTATACAATCCTTTTACAGGAACAACCAGAGGAGAAAAAAAAATCCCATGCAAAACCTCTGTATGAAATATGTTTAAAAATCACTTCAATTATTTTCCTACTTATATCCTTGTTAATTGGCATTTGAAAGTCTTCTACCTTTGAAATATCTTCCAGCTGTGTTATTACTGACTACAGCTACGCTCATGTTTAGATTTTAATGAAGTTTTTGTCTGGCAGTGTTAGCAGGCTCACAGAGGCGTGCGCTCTTTCACTGTAGGATAACATATGAGGTTGCTCAGGTAAGCATCCTCCTTGTGCTGTTGTGGATCTAATCCTTCATGAACATCTCTGGGGTGAGAGAAGAGAATTTCTGTTTACGTTCAATTCTTAGACAAACAGTCTCCATTGTGGTAATGAATTTTAGTGTGTGAAAATGATAATGTCTGCATTTAGCTGAAATGATTGGAAGTTCACTGATTAGTGAGCATAAGATACAAAGTAAATTTATACAGAGTGAGTCACTTTTTTTTTGGTGGTTAGAATTTGTAAATATTGTAATAAAATCTGGTGATAGTGTTAAGAAAAAAAATGCAGAAACTATAGCAGTCCATGTCACAATACAAAAGTGTGTGAAAGGTAATGGTTTAAGTTCTGATTCCTTACTTATTTTAAACAATACTTTATTCTACCAGATGCCAATTTATACATTTTTCATTTTCCAGTAATATCTTTACAGTCTGATTGCTTTCAGAGATTAAAAGTTCAGAAAAAAAAAGCCATTGGAGAGCTAAACTTGGGCTTACACAAATAGTAAATTTAATTGTCTTAGAGTATGCATTTTCTTTGAAGTAGGTATGAACAACTATTGGGAATTGCACTAATTTAAATGTGTGCTTGCTATAAAATCTTCAAGAAAATTGGACATTAGACATGATTAAATTGTTTTGTGGATGAAAAAATGTTTAATATCAGAGTGACAATTCAATTGTTTGAAATGCACAGTAATTTCTTCAGAAAAAGCTCTAATGTTTCAAATACTTTCTCTGCCATTCATCTATAATTAGTCTTACATGTATTATTAGATTTACTCTTAGAAAGGGAATGAATTTACTATAATGCCAAATTGAAAAATGAATATTTAATATCCATTTGGCTTTCTTATTGCCTTTCATTACAGGAAACACAGAAGTAAAAGGTCTTGAATGACTGTTACTGAAAATCTGGTACCAGGTGTTTCATCATGCTATGATATCACAGCTCCCACTGAATTACAATTTCATTGTGAATTTGACAACAGTCAAATTTGTCAAGTCAGCAACTCTGCTCCTAAATAGTGACTTCCCTTATTGAAGAAAAACTGCCTTCATATATTGTTTTTGGCTGATAGAGTTCATTTTCTTTATAGCAGCCTGTATACTGCTATGCTTTGTATTTGTGTCCAAGCAGTATTGATAGCACACCACTGCTTTAGTTGTCACTGAACAGCACTTGCACAGAGTCAAGGACTTTCTTTTTTCCGTTCTGCCCCCCAAGCAAGTAGGCGGGGGATGAGTAAGAGGTTGGGAGGGGCACAGATGGGTCAGGTGTCCCAAACTGACAAAGTGGAATGTCATGCCCCTCAACAAGCTGGGGAGCAGTTTGTCAGGGCTTTACCTTGCTCGGGGATTTGCTGGGTACCAAATAGCTGGAGATGAGTGACTGGCTTTTGAATCACTTCTTTTGCTTTGCTTTGTCTTTTTTCTCTTTTACTTACTAAGCTGTTTTTATCTCTTTCCACAGATATGTGGTGTTTAGCTACTGAGGTTAACTCAAAACACCCAGTCCAAAAAGAAACATACAGATCCACACTGGGATAGTAGAGTGTGGGATTCATGGTGAAAGCAAACTGTTTACAAAATATTGTTATCTTAAGGTTTCTGAAGAAAGGCATATCTGTAGTCAAGCATACTGTCAGAAAATAGTGCAGATGTCAAAATGTCTAACATGATGTTACAGTATTTTGTAGCGCACAGTAGGCGTAAAGGACACCTCTATATTCAGTCTGAAGTCCAGGGCACAATCTCCAGACAGAGCTTTCACATCCGTGCTATATTCTGCTGCCTGGTTTCCGAGCAGCCTTTGTAAAGAGGAAAACATATCTGGCTCTTCATAATACTTGCGATCGTTGGCAAAAAAAAGTTTAGCAAGGTCACTTCTGACAGTTCTAGTTTACTTAGACAAAATTGCAGATTATATTTAGTAATGGGATTGTGCAGAACCAAAATTAAAACCAAAAAGATTTGTGGCAGAAACAGTTATTTTCTGGATTTTAAGTTGGAATCAAGTGCGTGTAAGGAATAGAAGTGGGGAAAAAAAGTAGAATCATAGAATCATCAAGGTTGAAAAAGACCTCCAAGATCATCCTGTCCAACCGTCCACCTATCATCAATATTTCCCACTAAACTCTGTCCCTCACTACAACATCTAAATGTTTCTTGAACACCTCCAGGGATAGTGACTCCACCACCTCCCTGGGCAGCCTGTCCCAGCTGAATGATCAGGTGATCATTCTTTTGGAAAAGTGTTTCCTAACATTCAGCTTGAATCTCCAGTGGTGAAATTTGAGGCCATTTTCTCTAGTCTTTTTGCTAGTTACATGGGAAAAGAGGCTGGGCACACCTTTCCTTCAGGTAGTTACAGAGAGTGATAAGGAGTCCCCCGAGCCTTCTCCTGCAGAATAAATAGTCCCAGCTCCCTCAGCAGCTCTTTCTAAGACTTGTGCTCCAGACCCCTCACCAGCTTAACTGCCCTTCTCTGAACAGACTCCAGAGCCTCAGTGTCTTTCTTGTAGTAGGGACCCAAAACTGAACACAGTCCTCAAAGTGCAGCCTTGCCAGTGCTGAGTGCAGAGGTATGATCGCTTCCCTGCTCCTGTTGTCAGCACTATTTCTGGATACAAGCCAGGATGTCATTGGCCTTCTTGGCCACTGGACACACTGCTGGCTCATGTACTGCTGAGCGTCAGCCAATGTCCCCAGGTCTTTTTTGTGCAGTTTTCCAACCACTCTTCCCAAGCCTGTAGCGTTGCCTGTGGTTGTTGTGGCCAAAGTTCAGGATCTGGCAGATGTTCTTGTTGAACTTCATCCTGCTGGCAACAACCCAGCTATTCAGCTTGTCAGCTTCTGTAGGGTTTTCTTACCCCCAGGCAGATCAACACCGTAGTCTGTATAAGGGAAAAAATGTGCTTTAACATCTGGTCTCAGTACCTGAACCCCATGCGAAGTGTTTGATGTAATTCCAGCTCAATCTGTTGATTGCAGTCAAATTGTGAACCATCACTTTAAAACAGTTTATGATGAGGTAGCAGTATTGTTTTCTAAGTAAATGACTGAAATGTGAATAAATGATGAATAGTGTAAGGCATCTTGACTGAGGTCTGGCTCTCTGCTGTATGCTGTCAATGAAAATGAAAGACTGCTTGCTCATCCAAGCTTCTACAAACAGAAAATGGGAGTGAATAGGAGTGCTTCTAAGAAAATCTTCATGAGTGTTTGCTTTGTTACACGCAGAAGGTACAGAGTAGTGTAAAATACATAGGTCAGTCTGAATGTAAGCCTCCTATTCATTTCCACGGAAATTACAACAGATAAAATGAGCACCAATAACACTATGTGACAGAGAAAATTTTCAGGTACAAAACTGTTTTTCAACACAGTCACCACCATCAGCACCTGTTGTGTACAAGGCCCTCCATGCTGTACTCATAAAAATCTGCACCAGCGGAGGTGGCCCATTATCTTACAGCTGCTAGGATGGTGTCATTGTTAGGAGAATGTTGCCCACATAGTCCATCTGTCATGAGCTAAACACATAGAAGTCAGCACCAAATCCAGACTTTGATGTGGATGTGGTAGGCCAGTCCAACCAAGATTGGCAGCATGCTCCACAGTTTTCAATCTGGTATGGGACCTGATGTTATTGTGTTGCAAGACAGAGGTTGCCTTCTCTGGCCTGACTCTAAAACTTTGAGCATTCAGCTTGACAAGTAACATGGCGTCATAGTGGTTGATGTTAGTAGTTTGTCTGGGTTCCAGGAAATCTATAACATTCACCTCTTTGCTATCCCAAAAGACATTGCACATCACTTTAAATACTGAAGGCTGCATCTTGAACTTTTTCTTTGCTGGGAAATTCACGTATCGCCATTCCATGCACTGACATTTTTACTCTGGCTTGTAGTGGCAATACTGTAATACTATAGTTTGGTATTCAACTTTCAGCATAGCTGCCCTTAGTTACTGATAATGATATTTAATAGATGCATGGAAATACTAGCAAGAAGACATAACAGTTGCGTTCTCTGAAGGATTCTTGTACCTCTTAATCTACTTCTGATTAATATACAGAAATTGTTCACAGACCAACTACTTTGCATGCAATAGTTTGTTTTTATATATTAGCAAAAATAAGGTTTCCCTTTTGTCATTCCTTACACAATTTCCTAGCGTCACAGAAATGTGTTGGATCACTGCAGTTCTTTTTAATATGTCTGAAATACAAAAAAGACTTAATGAATGGGCTAAAAAGCAGTCTGTGTTTTACTAGTCTGCCCGTAATAAAATGTATGCAAAGAATTGAGGATCTCTTCTACTAAGTAAAGGTTTCACAGTAAATAATAATCCTAAAAGTTGCAAAGCTATGCTAGATCGTGCACCTCAGCCATCTCATTTTTGTTGTCTTGGGTATTTTTCTGTATATTTCAGCGAAGACCTCTGCATTATGAGTAATTTAATATCATTTGTGCTCCTTTAGTAGATAATACTACTAGACTAGGTTAGAAATACAATATCTTTGTTCAGCTGTGCCATTTACCTACAGGCTGAGCTGGGATATTTTACTTTCTGCTCTCTGTCCCATTTTAGAAAGTAATATTAACATTATTTTCATTATACAGTGTTTTGTCACATCTTTGTTGAAAATGCTGCAAACCATATCTACAAATTTACTGGTCTGTAAAAATTAATATAATTTTATTTTAATTAGTACTGTGGGTCTATTTATATATACTGGAGCAGGACATAAGTTTTATTCATAAAGATATGCAAAATTACAAAGCATTTCAAACCTTTTTTTTCCCCCCTTTACACCACTAAGTAATTTTAAAACAATTCTATTAACTTCTATTACCTTTTTTAAAAAAATCAGTACTTAATTTACATACTGATTAAACATCTTCCACGCCTTTCTAAATTATTCTTAATTATAAAGGCTGTTTCCATAGTTACAATTTATATGTTCATTTCATAGTAGATTTATTTCTACTTGTTCAGCTCATTCCATTTATCTGCCTTATTTGCTATTTGAACTACACATAAACTTGAAGGCTGTTTATTGCTTACAGCTTTTGAGAAGGAAAAAAATGTATTAAGATAGAGATTAAAAGTGTTTAGTATGCAGCTAGCTCAATTACCAGGGAGTATCATTTAGACTTTTCTCTTTAATAGAGATACTGACCTTTGAAGAGAGTCTATAAGAAAATAAACCAAAGAATCAATTAGATTGTCCTAGAATTCAATAAAATACAATAAGCACCATTTAAAATGTGTAATAATTTTTAACTAACAACCATAACTTTTACTAGGTTTGTGAAACATAGATAAGTCATGGAGACATTTAAAACACTTCTAAACAATTGTAATGCTTAAAGAAGTCCATTAATATTTTAATTAAAGTTGCAAAATATTGTTCATTTCTCTTTATTATGTTTATTTCTTCATGGAGGGCAGACTTTGTGATTGTTACTTTGGTCTGTATATCACTCCAGATCCATTTCATGCTTCAGCTGTATAATTAAGTCACTTGCGCTAGACTTCCCTGAAATACTTAACTACACTTACGGGTTTGTTCTGCTTCTTTTTAACAGAAGTGACCTAATGGAATTTTAAAAACCAGAATAAATTATGTGGCGGATGTTCTGCTGCTTGGAATTAAATACACAAATACATATACATTCTACAGCGTATTATACATATATTTAATCACATGCTATTGGAAATGCCAGTTGAGTTCTTTTCATTAAGTGGTCACCTTCAGAACTAAAATTTAAAATGAAATATTTCCCCTTAAAAACACTATGCACGCATACAAAGAAAACTCCTTTTCAGTGTAAAGGCACTCTTTTTTCACCTGAACTGAGAAAATGTACAGTCCCAGACAAAAGTTGTTTGCACTTCACTGTTGTGTTTTTGGTTTTTGTTTGTGACTTTTTTTGGTCACTTGTTTTTTTCATCTATCGTTAGACTTGTTTTCATAAGTCTAGTGACACACCAATATTTCCTCCAGGTTTACTGCTTAGAACATGGTTTTGGGTAAATAAATGTCACTCATAAATGTGCTTTTTCCTTGACCCATTGAGAGTGAAGGGACCCAGAGGTGTTGTGCATGTCCTGAGCATCTCACAGGAACCAGTGTAAATTCTGTCACTTTCTTTTGACTTGACAATTTTGTGTCAATGAGGAGCTATCCATCTATATCTGTATCTGCACTCTAGAAATAAGGGAGATTTCCTCTGTTGTTGTTAGATAATATATTAAAATTCCCATATTGTGACCTATGTTCTTTTTAGACAGTATTTTCATGGTGAAGTGATCACAAACTTAAGCCCCTGAAAACTAGCAGCATAAAAGACACAACTGGCAAATTAACAAAACATGAAAACGGACCTCAAAAAAAAGAATCTTAGAATAAATAGTGTGGTGAACTTATAAACTGTATATGTCAATTTCTTTAAAGTGTCCTCAAGTATGAGGCCTACTGACACTTAGTAGAAATGACCTGGCAGCTCACTTGTGAATAACACATTTATTCTCAGGCTGTGTGTAAAACCTTTACAACTTGCTTCAATCTCATTTTTACTGAGTCACTGCAAAGCAGTTTCAAGGTTATTTATTTTCTGAGTTTGAATACATTAGATTCAGCTTTTGGCAGTCGCTGTTGTTCAGTGATACAATGCTGAGCTAGTCAAGAATGCTATTAAAAAAAAGATGCCAAACTTTTAACAGAGCTCAGTCATTGATAAAGTATAGTTATCATCCATCTCGTACTTGACTGAAATGTTCTTTTTGAAAACAATTTCTCGCCAGCCGTTACCTTAGTTTGAAAGTGGTATTTTTCTCTCAGTTGGGGCTACTCTTTTATTAATCCATTCCTTAGAAAGCCGTGCAGAAATGAATGATATCCTCCAATATGACTGAAGAGTGGTACTAAGGAAGACTGCAGTTGCACAGCTTAAGGTGTGAATTCTGCACTTTCCTCTTACTGCCCAGCTCCCAACTGAGATTGGGAGCTCCTGCGTCTTCAAGTTCAGCCTTTAGGGACGGTGTAGACTGAACTGTGATTACTGAATCAGCTAATCTGTCTTCTCCCAGGGGCCAAATCAAACATTGACATAGTCAGTTGTATTCAAGCTGAATCTGGAAATAAGTTTCTAGATTACTTTTCATAGCATGAGGCATCTGCCTGAGGTCAAAAGGTTGTCACTGCACACTGTTTGTAGACATAAGCTGTTATGCTATTGTCTGCTTTGGTTTCTAGCATAGTAACAACATTTATCAGTTTCTGTCTTCATTTTGCTCCTTACTCAGGCAGTCATTCTGTGTCACGTTTATGTAATCTTTCCCTTCTTGCAGTACCTGGATTTTGCTTTAGGATATAATGATGTAAAAACAAACAAACAAAAAAAATCAAGATCTCTCTAAAACAATTTCTAGCCTGCTAGGAGTAAAGGGGAAACAATCAATTTCATACACAGGTGACCAAAAGCAAAGTACAAAAATACTGCATGCATATTTTGCATCACAGCATCTGTGACACTTTGAGAATTTTCTTAAGAGGTCATCTTTGAAGACCTCTGGCTTCTACTCACCATCTCGCACATTGTCCTCTGTCACTGATTATCCCCTTTCTTGACCCACTTATCTCAAGTTTCCCAGACTTGTTTCTGATGCATCCAACTTCTGTTATAGTTCACTAATTGTGGCTGTTTTGATCCTTGTCCTTTGAATTAGATTAACTGCATGTTTGCCACCATATTGTGATTTTGTGGGTTCTTCTTCTGAAGTAAAATGAGAAAATCTTGTTATTATGAAGGTCTTTACATTGCTTGCATTTCCAATTACAGTTATGATTAGATCATAATAAGTCCATCTTTTTTTTTTTCCTGATCTCTGAGAAGGAAAGTAGAGTAGGCTTCTCCAAGGTTCAAAATTATCTAGAAATGTCTATGCTGTAGAAAAGACTAACAAAATAGACAACTTTACAGAGTAAGTTTTATAGTGGCACTCTAAATCACCTTTCGCTTTCCTTTTCTCTAAGTGTTAATGAAATACCCTTCTGTTCTCCATGGGTTCATTTAAGGGTGAGAGAGATACAGGTAATGGAGTGTGCCAGTGGGTCACAAACAATTTATTTTACTTAAATTATGACTGAGCATTTGTTCTACTGACTGGCTATGAGGCTTTTTGATTGACAAAATGCAAGCTATGCAATTCAAGTGTTTTAGGTTCCTTAAATAAAGATGGCGTAAGGAAAGATGATACAACAAAAAGAACATCTGTTTTAAATCTCTGGGACATATCTTAATATCGTAAGAGAAAACCAGATGAAATATTCTGTTTTGAAGAGCCATTCTAAGTACAATAATGTATTATATTTTCCCAATGTTTTTTTTCCCTTTGATGCAGTCAACATTTTGAACGTTTACATTGAATTTATACACTGTGAGTTTTCTAGCTTAATCTTTACCACTGTTTTTATGTAAATATAGAATATCTGTAAATTTTGCTGGTATTATAATAAAACTATGCAAGAGATTGGACAAGAACAGCAAGAATAGCATTTTCTAAATGTAAATACAGTACATTTTGCTGTATTTAGGATTGCTTACAAATAAAATTTTTACTAATACTAGTAAAATATACCAGAAAGCCCTCCCAAAGACACCTGATAATGACTTCTTTAGACATGGGGTCATTTACTGTCTTATGCAGTGTATCATTTTTATTTATTGCATTGTAAGAAAACTCAAAACATTTCTGTTGTGAAACATGAGATCAGTAAATGAACTTCACTACAAGTCTGTGGCAACCAAATAATCATCTTCTGATGGAACATATAGTCCGCAGTTAAGCAAAAACAATTACTTGATAGCCAGTGAGAAAAAAAAGAAGTGTTTTTTGTTCTTAAAATATGAATAAGAGGTGAAGAGAATCAAAGGTTATTCACTGCTCATTTCAGAGTAGGATTTCATTTCTGTAAGTGTGCATTTATTGCTTCAATCCATTCATATAGATAGCATTCATATAGATAGATAAAGATATATAATTTTACTCCCTTCTGCAGTCAGTTGTTGGTTTCATTACAAGCAGAATTAAAAGAGATAGTACTTGTGAAAATCTCAGCTTCTACATTGACTACAGTCAATGGCAGGTTTTCTAATGCTTTAACCAAGCTTTGGGTCAAGTTTTAATTAGAGATTCATGAAGATGGATAATCTGTCTTTCAAGAAAGTGCCATCTCCCGTGTTTCACAAACCTCAAATTCTGTTGAGATATTGCCTTTGAAGACCTCTGGCTTCTTCACCATCTCACACACTGTCTTCTGCCCTCTGCCACTGACTATCCCCTTTCCTGACTCGCTTATCTCTAGGTTCCCTGACTTGTTTCTGATGCATTCAACTTCTGTTATAGTTCACTAATTGCGGCTCCTTTGATCCTTGTCCATTGAATCAGTTTCCTCTAAAAAAATATGAGTTATGTTTCAGTCTCCCTCCTGGTTTTTATTTTCAGCTCCAGTGTGGCCCTCAAATGCCACTGCAAAACAAAAAAACAGTTTGCTTGCTTTTCTCCTCTGCCCTAGACTAGGAATGTCTAGGAGCATGTGGTTTGTTCATAGATCGCTTGCTTTGCTCTGCCAGCTGCGAAAGAAGAACACTCTCAGTGAAGAGAGAGTTTTCAGTAATTTCTTGTTTCTTAGCTCCACCAAGTATTTAGAATTTCAAGTTCAGAGGCTATACTATAATCCTTATGCCCCAAACCAGACTTTTTCCAACATAATTCATCAGAATTCTTTCAGTATTTGGCACACTTCCCGCTTGTCTCCCCACCACAAACTTGTTCTTGAGAACAAACTCGAATTCTCACAGACTCTTAATGAAGATGAATGCTTCTCCTTTCTTCCCAGATCTAAAAAATTAACTTGGGAAGTATGGACACAATGACAGGCAAAGTCATTAGCAAATGAAAATAAAACTCTTAACTAAAAACGTTAGAAGATGCTAATAGACAAAGTTCAGCAAACCGGCAGAGAAATTATTTCTCTGCTACCCTGGGGAACTTATTTAGATACTTTTTCATCCATATAATTGCTGTCTTGTAGCCACATTGTATTATTTACCCTGTTCTTATGACATTTTTTGATTTTTTTCCTGAAGATCAGAAGTGCTTAATTTTTTTGCCTGATTCTGTAATTTCAAATTACATTTGAAAAAAGCACTTCATGTCAACAAGTTGGCATATTGCAAAATGCCGTGCTCCTGCCTCTGATCATAATTCTGGTAACGCACTCAACAATCTTAATATGTTATTTGTTAAGGAAAAAAAAAAAAGTGTCAGATTGATCCAACTTTCTGTAATCGAAGGTGTAATATTACTTCAAGAGGCTGAAGAATGAATGCATCCTCAATAAGCTGCAAGTAGCAATTACAAACTTTCTTTTATTTGTTCCAGTAGAATATGGGCTAAAGATCAAAACTGAAAGTTGCTCTCAAAGCAACTATCAGTGAAGTTTACTTCAAGGAAACAAACTTTCTCTCTTATCTGCTTCAGAGTAATGACTGTAGCCTTCATTGCGTTTAACTGCAGGTCTTTCAAATTCAGTTGACAAAACTGACATCAAATTGACAAAGAGAGTACTTTATCTATTTTGAGATGGAAGTAGGTTGGCTTTTTTTCTTGGTCCTATAGGAAAGACATACTTCATGCTAAACAATCTCATAAATTCACTTTACCCCATTCATCTTTTGCTATAATATTTTAAAGGAAGTGACATTTAAGAAGTCATATCTTATCTCCCAGCAAAGATTAATTCATTCAGAATGTATATTGAGCAGTTCATTTATAAAAGGCTGTCAGTGTCACTCAAGAAAGTTAACTATAATCCAGTGAGGCTGTACTCCTTGTATTAACTAGTATATGATGAAGTGTCTCATATTCTTTGCACATTAAGTTTCAGGTATCATTCAACCTAATTGTGCTTTTTCCTAACAGTAAAAAGGATGCATATAGGCCTTTGCAGTATAGCTTAAAATTTTCTTAGATAGGTAATATATGGAAGAAAGAAATGGGGGTATATGGCTTGATTGAGATTTCAGAAATAATAGATACAAATGAGAAACAACATAGGAAAAGCTGTTTGTAATCTTATTCTGCTATGCAGAACAGAAGTGTGATGTTGTCTTTACTTGAGTGGCCACTACTGCAGTTTGTGTACTATTTGGTAATCTCAACCTTAGTAGCTCAAATAATCTGAGATTGTTCTTGAAGTTTTGTCTACACAAGGGTACATGAGAATCAAAGTGCAATCTCATCCATATTGTAGTACTTGAACTGAGAACTACAGACAAAGTATTAGTAAATCTTTCAAATATGGATACTTAGCTGCATTAAACCATTTGTTTACATTGTTTTGGCTTACTTACAATAATTAGTCTGTATTTATTGACTGTCTGGTCTTCACCCACCCAGAATAAAACATTTGTTTAGAACATGCTTATATTGAAACTCGCTCAGTTGACCAGTAAAATACATTAAGATGCTTGGAACATCATCCTTCATGAACATAGATGTAATGGAAAATCTGTTACCTGATGTCCAGAGTTACGAGATTTTGTGGAGGTGGTAGTGGTGTTAAACTTTTTCTGTAATTTCCTCATTCTTAGCAACTGCCTTTTTTTTTTCTTTTTTTCCCCCATGAAAATAAAATAAAATAAAATCTTGCTTCCCAACTTGACTTATGCATGACTGTTAAAATTTAAAATTTGTTATGGGCGATTAAATGTAGCCTGAAAGTGATGACTTTTTAACCAGCTCTTGCCTGTTGCATATGCCTTTTAATACATGTTTTGAAATTATATTAAATTTTACTTCCTTTTGTAGTGGAAAGGGCTATTTTTTATATAACGTTATTAAAAATTAAAATCGTTGCTGGAGAAAAATTACTGTTTAAGGTTCTGAGCTACCCCCCCCCCCCCCCCCGCTTCAACTCGTCCAGCCCTCCTGCCCTACCACAGGCTGCACCTCTCCTCTCCCAGAGATACAAATGCTGCTCACTAACACATACAAACAACAGTTTTTTGGTTTCAGAATAAATAGAACCTAGTTTACCAGCTTAATCAAACTGTTTCAATATTCACCTTCAATCTA
Source organism: Chrysolophus pictus (assembly GCA_037305975.1). Lineage (NCBI taxonomy): Eukaryota > Metazoa > Chordata > Aves > Galliformes > Phasianidae > Chrysolophus > Chrysolophus pictus. The sequence goes on along the minus strand of CM074577.1, from coordinate 22,330,033 downwards.
GTCATATTAAATGTCAGATTATTGACACTGTCAGTAATAAAATGAAGTACAAAATCCCTGGAAAGTTGCTATCTTTGTTTCAGCCTCTGAATACTGCCAAGAACTCTGGAAACACTCTTGTCAGTGTTAAATCATTTCTGCCCATGTGAACCTGCATTGGTCAAAGAAGTGACAAGGTCTTTTCTGTCACTGATAAATTATCCATGTTGCTTTTGGCTTTGCAGTGTTTGAGATACCTTCCCTGACTTTGAAGAAGCCAGCTCAAGGATAAGAATCACTATAGCTGTGATGCAGACTCTGAGGTTAAATTTCTCAGGATATTATATGCTCCTATAGCCAAGGCTAAACTACTTTCAGTATTCAAGCCAGCTGGTTTACTGTAAAGTCTACTGTCTGTGCTGCAATTAAAATTGCCAAGTGAGGTCATTAAGCTATGACAAGCTGATCATTAAGGTAGTAATTTGCATCAAAGACTGATGAATTTTCATGTCTTTTTTGCGTGTTTCTACTTGGAATAATATTTTTTTTCAGCTCCTTGCAGCTGAAAATAATACCTAAGTTATACGAAATTCTTAATACAAAAAATTATAACCATCATGTTTTAGATAACTCTAAATATGTAAGTAATGTTACTTGTCAATTACCCTATTTTTGCAGGTCTAGCTAGGGAATTTACGGACATGCATTCAAAGCATGAATACATATGTAGCATTTCACTGAGTGATTTCCATTTCCCATTATTTGACCCCTTTGCTGGAGAAGATTTTCTTTTGAGTAGTCCTTATTCATCCTTGATTCTATTTCAAGGAGGGTAAAGATTGTTTTGTAGATAACTTAGAAAAATAGGATTGGGATTGACTATTTCAGAGAGACAGAAAATGAACATATGTATATCTTATGATACTGACCTTATATTGTTTGTTTAGTACATTATTATTAATTTTATATATATATATATATTTTGCGCAGAAGTGGCTAGACTATTATCTGCATGGTGTTCAGGGTTTTTTGTTGTATATATTTGTTTATTTTGTTTTTAATTTCTTGAGCATACTTTCTAGTGTTGAATTGCTGCTTTTTAATATATTTGTTTCAGAAATATAAACCGGCTTGAAAATACTTAATAGATTCTAATTTTATAGCCTTTTCTTGGAAGTTTCCAATGTTTTTTCAGATGTACTTTGGGTCTATTTCATCATATTGGTATTTGAATTCAGTGTCCTTAAAAGACTTCCATGTTCACAGAGAAATTTTCATGTATTTTGGGTTTGTATTTATTTGCAGGATACCTTTGCAATATCTGTGTTAGTTGTATTACCTTATTAAACTACTCCAAAAGTAATGCTTCCTGTTTTATGATGTCAGAAGGTAGATATTGATAGTATGGCAGTAGGGGCTGAACCTTCCCACCAGTATTCCATTACATTTTGTTGTAATGGCAGCAGAGAAGCGGTTGAACAAAATGGCGTCTGACATGAAAGAGCAGATGAAGCAAAGGTGTGGGATTGAATTCCTCTATGTGGGAAAAAATGGCATGGCACCCACTGATATTCATCAATGCTTGCTGAACATTTATGAAGTCCAAACAGTGGATGTGAGCACAGTGAAGTGGTGATTGATGCGTTTTAGCAGTGGCAACAGTGATGTGAAAGACAAGATGTGTTTCAGATGGCCATGCAGATTTTTACAAGCGCAGTATGTTGGCTCTTGCTCATTGCTGGTGAAAATGCATAGCTGAAAGTGTTTTGTAGCCTAGAATTTGCTCTATTGAGTAGTGGTTTTGTTCTCTTTGAATCTGTTGTGGTTTCCATGGAAATAAATAGGAGGCATTACTTTCAGAGTGACATACATATATGATGACCTGCTGTCATGCCTGATGTGTAAATGATCAGGCTTCTTCCTTTGGTGAACGCCAGAGTAACCTTTTGTTGTATTCTTCTGTTGATGTCTGCTGTATCTGGAAAGATTAAGGATTTCTACTTTATATCTTTCTACTATATTTTTTTACTATATCTTTCTAACATATCTTTCTGCCAGTGTTTCTATTGCTACGGTTTTTCTGTTGTTGCCGCCGATTCCTGATAAAGTGTACATGAAAGGAAGGACTGTATTGGGTTTTTTTTCCTATATTTCTGGTGCCTCTTTTTCTTGTAGAAGCACGTTAATACAACGTGGTAAGGTTTGTAAGCTGACAGAAAAGGTGATAAAATTTTTTGATCACTCATATTAGAATGAAGTCTCTTCCCGAAATAAGCTGTTGTTTGTTTACTTCTTATTTTATTTTATTTATTATATGACAGTGTTTCTTTCACAGTTCCACGGAATTATAGTCTGGTTTTTTTTGTTTGTTTGTTTTGTTTTTTAAATTTAAATAAGAGTGAGAACTGTTGACTTTGGATGTCTGTAATAGGTAATTCAGATTAGCAAGAGTGAAGTAACCAGATGTTTGGTGTATTATAAATGGTTCATTGATATATGTGCCAGTTGCATATTTATAGACAAACATTTTCTATTTTGTGGCAAACACATAAAAGAGACTGATTTTCCATAAGAATATTATTTGAAAGTCCCTCTTCAAGATTCACTTAACTTTTGACAAGACTTACATTTAAATATTTGGTAGTAATGTTTGGATATAATTGAGTAAACAATTACATCAATTGCCCTATCTCTGCCCCAGCTCTGTTTTTATAGGCTAAAGAGATCTCTAGAATTTCTGTGTTGGTTGTACAGAATCTTTTCCACATCTTTGGTCATCTTGTTTTTGCTCTTCTCTAACCTCTGCCATAATCTTCTGAAGGTGGATGAGATAACATCAAAATTGCACACGTTTTAATGATGGAAGACACAAAGAACTTAAGAAATTCCATAGTTACATCTAGAGATAGATAGGTTCTATCTCTTAGAGAGTTCTTTGTTCTTTCCTAATTATCCTTAAAAGCTGATTAGATATTTGCTATTTTGCTATTTGCTATTCAATAGCAGTAGTCTTAGCACAAATCCACATTTAGCCTACCTTGAAAACTGACAATCCTTAGTTTTCACCAACTATTTTTCCATGCAAGTTCCTTCTCAAAAATTATTAATCCATGCATGATCCTTTCCTCTTACACCTTAAATACTCTATTTCCTACAGAACTCTTGGTGAAAGCCTTAAAAAATCCTGTTATTAATCCAGGCTGCTTCAGTTCACAGAATCATAGAATTGTAGGGGTTGAAAGGGACCTCCAGAGATCGAGTCCAACCCCCCTGCCAAAGCAGTTGTAGTGATCTGCATTATTCAAATGCTTGCTAAAATTTTCAGCAAAATCCAATGAATCTGTGACGTGTTATTTTCTTTTAAAACAAAAGCATGTTATTTCTTCCTTGCTATGTCATATTTAGTCACATGTTCAGATTTATGTACTTTATCTTACTTCCTACTGAGATTGTAGAATGATTGTAGACTGGGGACATCAGGCTTACAAATACCTAGATTCTTCAGTCTCTTGCTATTTTGCAGTCCTCTGCTACTAAGGCAGTTTCAGGGAAGAGGTTAGTAGTTTAGCTATTTCATTTTTCAGTTCCCTAGGTGATTACCACCTGGCCTTGGCAGTTTGTTTGTTTGTTTCTTTTTTTTTTTTTTTTGAATCGATTTGTTCCACAATCTCTTGTTCCAACATTTCATATTCTGTTCTGTCCCCTGCACATAAGGAAAAGCACCACTCCAAGCCTCCAAGCTCAACAAGAATTAATACAAAAAACATACTTTGTCTTTCTGCTATGCCTACTCCTTTTACACGTTATCTTTTATATTAGAGTCATTTAATCTTCCTATAGATTCTCTAGCATCGCTAGTTTCCTGTGGCAACTAGGAACACATAAGCCTGTCCAGCAGTAGAAGAAACCATTAAAAGTGTCTCACATTTTGTGCTAGGTTTAAGTAAGCACATGATATGCCTCCAGCAACACGTACCTTTGATCCCTCCACGAGCACACAGTGTCTTTAATGTCTCTATTAACTTAAGGGAGAACAGCAAGATGCTATTTAGAGATGGATGGTAAGTTAATTATTTTGTATATCAGAACTCATATGCTGCAAATTTTTGTAATTTTGTCAACTAATAGGAAAATATTCTGCATAGAAATAAATCCACTAATTAACTTGTTAAACTTAGTCATCTCTTCAGTTATTTGAAAAGGTGTCTTGCAGGTTGCATAATATCAGATGTCTTTGATGAAGTGAAGTTACTTTCAACCAGACAAACAAATCTGTTCTTCATTTTTCCTTCTTTTTTATCCAAATCTGGAAAATTTATCTTGAAATTTTAGGAAATAGGGAGAAAAATACCATTAAGAAATAAAGAAAGCTAAAAATGAATTAGTGATGGCAAATGTAGTTTCTCCTTAAGTGTATTGCTATACTTGAAAGAGAAAGTAAGAGGAATGAGACAAAAAGACTAATAGAAAGATGAAATAAAATAAAAGCATACAATAAAACTTGTGGAAAGGAATATACTTTTTTCCATTTTTTAAAGATATGAATGCTTCTTTATTTTTAAATCAGCTTTAGTCACAGGTGATGCTGTTGTTGTTTTTGTTTATGTATTTTATTTTATTTTTCTCCTCAGCTGAAGTTCACTTAACTGTGTAATTGAGGTGTTAGGTGTGTTTTCTGCCTGTTTACACAAAGCAGTTGCATTAAGACATCTGGATAGCGATGAGTTCAGATGGCATGATAGGAGGTGATTGTTCCTCTTGCAGTCATGCCATTTTTGTTACAGTTATATAGAAAGACTGCATCTTACAAGGTATGTCTATAATTCATATTCACCAGAACAAGATCATGATGTCTTCAGTTCTTTATGTTTTAAAACACCTGAACTGTAGAGATGGAGTGTAGACTTGTCTGGGGTTAACCCCAGTAGACAGCAAAGCCCCACACAGCCACTTGCTCAATTCCTATCCCAGTGGGATGGAGGAGGAAGCTGAAAAGGTAAAAGTATAAGAAGAGTGGGCTGAGATAGTTTCTGAGGTACAGCAAAAGCTGTGCACGCAAGCAATGTTAAACAAATAAAAGGCATTAACTTACTACTTCCTATTGGGAGGCAGATGTCCAGCCTCTTTCCTGGAAAGTTGGGCTCATTATGTGCAACAGTTAATTGGAACAACAAACAGAGTAACTTTAAATATCTCAGCTTTTATTTATTAGCATAAGGTCATATTGTATGGAGTATCCCTTTGGTCAGTATGGGTCATCTGTCCTTGCTGTGTCATCTCACAACCTCTTATGTACATCCAGCCCACTGACTGAGGGCAACTTGAGAAGCAGAAAAGACCTTGATTCTACATAAGCACTGCTCACAAGAACTAAAGCACTGGTGTGTTATCAACATAGTTTTCCTCACGTATACATAACATGGAACCACACAAATTACTGTGAAGAAAATTAACTCTATTGCAGCCAAAAGTAGTACAAGGCTATACTTCTGAGAACAAATTCCATTTAGAATTTAAATTCCATTTAGATTATAAAGTTTCATTTGCTTACTCTAAAAAGTAGAATGTTTTTACCTCAGGGAGTGTCTTTACGTAGCTTTTTGAACTCCTTGATTAGTGAGTAGGTAGATATAATGGTAGGTGTAAAGTGTAGTTTAAAGATTAGTGCGTAGGTGTGAAATAATTTAAAATACGGAATTTTCAGTGCTCTGATATAGAAAACTTTATCATTTTAATCTGTAAACCCTATTTAACACTGGCATAATATTAATAAACTCCTTGTGGTTATTTTTTATTTTATTTTTTAATAAAGATGAGAAAATAATAAAGTATTTGGAAGCAAGTTCTAATATTATCCCCATTTTTCTGTTCTCTACTAAGACTCCTCTCAGTGGATTTGCTTCTGATTCATGATAGCTATTTTTCTTCATATTTTATATGGCAGATCAACAACTGGCTGTAGACTTTACAGTGATTTGTGGTCATACAGACTTCACAAAAATGTCATGCTACTAACTTATTTGGTATTAAGTTCTCCTCTACAGCAGTTTTTTCACTTTAGATATGTTAATAAAATATGCTTATTTCAGATTCAAACACCCTGAGGGCTGTGGTTATAGGTTAATGATAACAGCCATGTTTTTATAATACTGTGAAACCTTCTGGATAAATAAAATTTAAAAAAGAAAACAAGATATGAATATAATAAAATGATGATGTACCTGCCTTAAGAAGAATAATACAGTGTTACACTCTGTCACTGATGTGTCACATCTGGTATTGTGAAAATAGATCCTAATTCCTTAGCTTTAATTTTTTTTCAGAGAAGTTTCGAACTGCTCAAAGAATTAAAATGATGTAGAGAAATGGCTGGAGAACAACTGAGAATACCCAAACAGTCAGACTTTAATGACTTTGACCTGATATTTTTAGACAACACTTGCCTGTTAATAGTCATTTAAAGAGAAAAAAAATCTAACGATTTCAGATATTTGTGTTGAAGGGAATTTTTCTTTCAATTATGATTACGCGTTGTGGCCATAATAAATTAGTCACCAAGGGATCTTAGATCACTTGCAAAGATAAACTGTTAGAAGTTTTAATTTTATTTTATCTTACTTATCTTGTTAAAGTCTATTAATGACATTAAGCACTTGCACATGAACTTCATTTTATTGTTGAATGAAGATCTTAACAACATTGTGGTAGCTGTAGAACAGGATCTAGCAATTTTAATCCAAGATAGCAGTAAAAGAGTAAAAGCTTTTCGAACTCGTGTCATATGTACATTTTCCCAGAGCAGACGTTCTATGAAGTATTTTTGTATGCAGTGTGACAAAAAACAGCATAGATAGTTGACTTCAAGTAAAATGCATGCATGGAAGGTAGCCGTGTCAGTGTTATTTTCTGTTTCTCAGTATCCACGTTTTGGCAGGAAGTCTGGGATTTCAAACAATAAAAGAAACATGACCACTCTCAACTGCCATTTAGAATCTGCCATCCCTGATATACGGTGGCGCACCAAAGCTTTTCTCAGGACTTTTGTTCATAGTAACCTCTCAGATGTGTGACGTATTAACAGATTAAAGTGTTGAATCTGTGAATAACAGTACTGCAAAGTCACTACCAGTGGTAAGAGTGGACTCTGCAGTGTCATCAGTATGTGATCCAAACAGCTTGCTGGGGTGTATGAAGAGGCAATGAAGAAGACAGAGAAAGCTACATAATTCCATAAACTGAAAGTACCACTTTGCTGACAGTATTGTGCTGTGGTCTCCTAATCACAGGAGCAATTAGCAAAAGGTCAAAATCTTGGCAAAGAAAGTGCTTTCAATACAGAGGAGGAACTGGCAGGAATTGAGAATCAATTAATTCAGAAAAACAAATACAAGAGACAGCATAACGTCTCTGCAAAAGAAAGCCTCATGAGAAAGATGTCATGGCCAGGATGACTCCCTATCCTCAGGCAAGGGATCTGGAGCTTATAAAGCAAGAAAGAACAATATTAGTGATCTGACTTTATCTCTCACATAATATATGCTGTAGAATTCTCATATCTTTTTGAAGTGGAAAATAGCCTAGGATTATTTTAGAAGTCAACAGCAATAGAAAATTTATGACAGTCACTACTAAATTCAAGACGATCTTGGAAGAACGTACCTGTTTAAATCTGCCTTCAGTAGTCCTCGATTCATCTGGTAGTTTCCACTATTGGGAATGTGCCTACTCCAATTTGAGGGAGCTGGCTTGTTTAGCATGAAAAAGAGAAGGCTGCAGGGAGACATCATTGCAGTCTTCAAGTACTTGAGGGGAGCTTATAAGTGGCAAGGAGACTGATTATTTACATAGGCGGATAATGACAGGAGAAGGGGGAATGGCTTTAAACTAAAAGAGGGGAGACTTAGTTTGGATGTCTTGGAGGGCACTGAGGTCCTGGCACAGACTGCCCAGAGAAGCTGTGGATTCTCCATCCCTGGAGGCTCTCAAGGCTAGGTTGGATGGGTGACAGACCTCTCCACGACGTGGGGTTGGAACTAGGTGGTCTTTATGGTCCCTTCCAACCTGAGCAGTTCTATGACTATGAATTTGGCTTGCTTCTGCTGGCTCTAAATCTTGGCAAGCAGATTTTCTTTAACTTCTTTTCTGTTTGTCCTCAAACTGAAAACTAATAGTTTTGATCAGGAAAAGGACATGTTCCTTATAGTGAATACTGTACATAGTTTTCATTTTCATTGATACTATAAGCAAGGCAAGCCATCTATCAATTAATGATGGAAATAAATAAAGTTTGAATTTCAAATGAAGCATATACACTCTGCTAATTAAAAGAGTGAATTGCTAACAAACTACTTATGCCATGCAACAGATGGCAGCAGAGGGGGTTTCGGCAGAGTGGAGTCTGGTATGAAAGTATGTCTGAAGTAAAGATGTGTCATGAAATTCCTTCATGGGAAGAAAATGGCACCCAGTGACATTCACTGATGTTTGCTGAAGGTTTATGGAAACCAAACAGTGGACATAAGTACAGTGAGGTGATGGATGGTGCATTTTAGCAATAATGCCATCCTAGTAGCTGTGAAACAGTGTCACCTCCACTGGTGCAGATTCTTATGGGTGCAGCATATGGGCTTTTATTCATCACTGGTGAAAATGCATGGTTAATGCATAGTTAATGGTGGTGACTATGTTGAAAAATAGTGTTTTGTAGTTGAGAATTTATTTTATCAAATAGCCTTACTATGCCCTTTGTTGTAGTTTCCATGGGAATAAATAGGAGGCATTACTTTCAGAGCAACCAATATAGATAAATGTTAATATTTGCTCCTGAAGTATGAATCTCATGAAACAGATTCAAAGTGTTAATGAGATATTTATATTACTACAAATGATATTTAATTATTGACAAAGTATGCTTCAGCAATTAGAATTGGTAGGATTTGGGTTTTTTTTCACTTTAAAACTGAATTCTGCATCCTTCTAAAGCATCCACATGTTATCACTTGACTATATTAAATGGATTGATTTAGAAATAAGACTGATAAATTACAGAATAAAATGACTTATCCCTTATTTATTTTGAAAGATTTGATTAGCTGTGGAGTGAAAAGAAACAAAAAGCATAGGTATCAGATATTTTGAGTGAAGATTCTCTTCTAGTCTTTATAAAACCTTTAAACATGCCTGTTTGATCTGATGTAAAATTTAATGTCAACATAAAATACCTAAATGTCAAGTCATTTTCACTGAATTTGCATCAGAGTAACCAGATCCTCTTGGGCAGCCATATTTAATCAGCTACGGGCAAATGGAAGAAATCCATATTTCAGCTGGTTCTGCATAAAAAAAAAAATCATGTGAAAATCATAAACCAGTATCTCATCATGGAACAAAATGCACGTTAATGACTGTATCACTAGAAGATTTTTGAGGGAATAACATAGTGTTATGTTTTTAAGTAGGTGGTATATGTTGTAATTGAATATGCACGTGTACGTACATTTATATATATAAACAGGTATTAGGGAACTAGGAAATACTGTCATGGAAGTGCTTAAAAAATGGGCAAATAAAACCAGGTTCCAATCTTACAGCACTTTACTGGGCTGACATTGATTAAGAGTACGCATGAGCAATGATTAGTTAACAACTCAATCGTTAAATTGCATTTGGCCTCTATGGTAGGGTTTTGGCACAAAGGGGGGCTGCAGGGAGGTCTCTGTGAGCAGACCTAGCAGTGCTCCATACCACAACTGATTTCATCCCTGATGTAGTTTTCCTCACTCAGGAAATAGTTTTGCCTTTACTTTTAATGATTCTGTTGAGAATTTATTATGCAAAGTTATAATGTATTTAATATGTTTTCAGGTATGACTGCTTGCTTGCAGTTCTCCTGAATTTGGAGAATTGGAAATGTCAGACTTTTACAAAGAGGAACTTATGTTAGACAATCTTTGCTGTCCTCTATGGTTCCTTTCCCTGTGTGGGAAAGGAGTGATGTTTTTGTACTGGTTATCTTTCTAAGTGCATTTCCATGTGTATTTCAGTGTTTTTTGCACTGAAATGTGTGAAGTTGGACCATGGAACAAGTGAATGACTTAAATTACCAGATTTATTTACAGCAGGTACAGATTTATTCCATGCCTGCCACAACATGTCATGGCTCCTGGTTTTCTCCTGCCATTATCATTCCTGGTAGAAATGTAAAATTGCATAATAAACAATAGAAACATTGGCAGCATTTGTTTATTTTGTAGGACATGAAAATACGAAAAATATTTTACTTAGGAAGGATGCACATGAGACTTGTCTTTAATTCTTACAGAATTATGAATAAGGAGAACCTAGTAATAGAAAATTAAAAGATACCATTAGATCTTAAATTGAGACAACTGTCTTTGAAAGCTCATAAAGTCTTTCTTTTTAGGAAAACGTATAGGAGGTACTGAGCACTGCAGAACTGTTAGCTCCAAATGTAATTCCAGGTAACTTCTTTTTCAAATGTGATTGCATGTAACATTTACTTTGCTTTATTCACTGTCCCAAGGAATAGAGCTAATGTTCTGTGCATTGCAAGATTTTAAATCATGTAAAATTCAGCAACTGAAATTTGTACTGTTTGATCAGATACAGCGCTTGAGTAATGAAAGCATAAGTGTCAAATCAGAAAGGCATCCTGGGATGATAGATATCCACACTGTAGTTGTAATATATATAATACTGTTTCACTGAAAAGCACATCTCTGGTCACAATCTGTTCATAGTGCTTTTTTCTCCTGCAAATAAATGAAAAAAACAAAAACAAAAAACAAACAAAAAAAAACCCATGAAAAAGTACACACTGTAATTTTTTATAGCTAGTATAACCTGACATAATTTGTATTAAGTCTGGTGATTTTTCAAAAATATTATATTACATGGAAAAAGTGGTGAGTTTTCTGCAATTTGCTTCATGTCTTTACTGTTTTTTTCTTGTTATTTAACTTATTGCTGAAAAGTGGCAATAACAAATTGCTTACTAGAATATTTGATACAGTAATCTTATTTCCTGGTTCATATGACTTTTGCTAGTCTAAACATTATAAATTAGTATTTTATTCTTCTGTAGAGCAGCAAACTGTTCAAAGCCCAAATTCGTTAGATTTGTTTGCTTGCTTGTTTTAAATATTACTAAAAAATATTACTCTTCAATGGATAAATGACATTATCCATTTCTACATGAAATTACTGAGATATATTCCAGTGATTTTTTGTCTGACTCAGCTGAATTAATTGATAAAGTAATGCCTATAAAGTAGAAAGGAAAAAAAATAACCCACTAAATAGTTGTTTCTCTTCTTAATGTTTCTCTTCTAAAGCCTCTCTGTAATGTGCTTTTGTTTGTTTATTTGTTTGAAATCTGTTTTATGGTTTCACAACAGCTTCATTATTGTTTATAGCTATATCATCCAAGAGAAATAATAGTGCGCTAATTTAGGGTAAATTTGAATCTTTGCTGGTCTTTGTTTCTTTAAAATGGCTGTATCTGGGAGTTGTTCCAGTTGTCTGGCTTGCTGAGAAATCAACATAGCTGGAACTCTACTCAGTATGTTGAATGACTGTCTCATCTGTCTCAGCAAAAAACACTGTGATTTAAAGGTGATTCTGTTTGCCTCTGAGTCAGTAACCTGGATTCACAGGGAAGTAATGAAGACTGTTAATGTAGGTTTTTGACTTGAAACATTCAGATATTTTTAGACTTTTTCAAAGAACTTTCTGAGTGAAAGTTGCTTTTTTAAACAGTGGCCAAGTGTGTTATTAACTGGAGAATCAGCCATGCTCCATTGTACACATCTCCAAGGCAAGCCACAATGACAGAAATGTAAGAAAGACATGGAAATTAAGATGCAGATCATTAAAAGAGGTTAACATGCTGGTATATTCTCCCTTCCTAAAAGGGAAGAAAAAGAGGAAGAATTAGCTGGTGATCAAACTATTGTCCTCTCCCTCCCCACTCTTGAGGTTATTTAAAACAGTGCAGTGGCTATAGCTGAATGCTGTCCATGGGTGAGGCAGATTGAGGTGGGAAAAGACTTGTGTCTGTAGGAAATCTTGCTACTCTGAATGGCACCATTCATCCTTTCACAGTGCTGCTTCTGTCCAAAACCAGTATCACCAGTACCTCTTTCCTCTCATCCTGGGTTGTGTTGCCCTGCTTGTGGTCCAACACCATCATGATTACCTGAATACTGAGCAAAGTACCTGCTAAATGCATGCAAAGTATTTCTACTTTTACTACAACAATTTAGCAGCCGTTCTGAAACAACAGAAGTTCAGTGGAAAAGTTATCATAAATATTCCATTTTCCACTGCAGGCAAAACCAACAGTAAAGATAAAACATTTCTTTAAAACTAGATTAAAATTAGCAGGAAAATTTTACAATTGTTCATAAAAGCATGCTGTATAAGTGCTTTTTAGTGGAAATCATCACTGCTTCTTTTATTTTGTTTTTCTTGAGGATTATCCTTTGTGGCATATTAACATTGCATTTTTTAGTGTGTTTTGGGATATCAAAGAGGCCTCACAAAGCTATTTAGTTTTCTTGTGTGTGTTTGTTCTCTAAGCTTTATGTTTAGAGACTGAAAACCCAGAGAGAAAGTCGAATCTGTTAGAAGGGCAATAGATATAAATTGCACATTGAGATGCTTCTCTTTCCTGAAGATTTCAGTGGAGGTTTTGCATCTGGCCAGAAATGGCTGCTTTGAAATGGCTCCCAACATCATACTCCTATTAATGCTAACTGTTCCGATCTTAATAACTCAATCATTATTGCTTGTGGCCTTTATACCGTTTACTGCCTAGCATGACTGATCATAATTCTCTTGACTTTAAAGAACTCCAGGGAATTCTAATGTCTGTGCAGTTTGGAAGAGAACGATGAATCCCTGAAATGAGACTCTGAACTCACAATGCATGCTTTTACTTCTTTGTGCAAAAATTGGTTAGATACGCATTTGTATTATGCTTCATGCTTTGGAAACTCATGGGTAACCCTATGTCTGTGATTCGCACATCTCTATGTTTGATTCTTTCAAAAAGGCAAAAGGCTCCTGACATCTCAGAAAAGAATGTGCCTTTTGCGTTTGTTAATTGTAATAACTCTGAAAATACTAACAGGCATGCATCTTATCTTCTACTTAGCAACATGATATTTTATTCTAATAGTCTCCAGAACAAGCCCAATTAAACTACCATTCAAGTCAGCCTTAATCTTATTTTGATTCAGGCAATGTCTGACAAAAATAGGATTTGTTCCACCTTACCACATGCAAAGTCTGTTGTTGTACCACTGTCCTCAATATCTTGATTGTATAAAACTGTCATTTTGTCCCTCTGAACAAGGTTTTGAAGTCTCATTTCTGTCAATTTTCACACTTGCTATATTTTTGTTCATACCACTTCAAATAGTTATTTTGCAAAGCACAGTATCTATGTACGGGTGTCCTGGTAGGGTTATTTTTACAATGTATTGTTCCTGAATTTCAGAATAATTTGCTTTGAGTACTAGCAAGGAAAGTTAATGCTTATGAATTTTAGGGAAAAAAAAAAAAACAAAACCGAACCATATTTCTACAAAGAACACTTTCTCTCCAAGTTTGAATAGTCAAGGAGAAATTTTGAGGGACTACTCTTAGACTTGACATTGCTTAGCCAATATTGTATTAGGAATCAGAATGTTGCAGGTTTTGTTTATATTGTTTCTTAAACTAAAAATCCAGGCTTTTAGCGGTTTAAAATCAAACCCTAAAGATGAAGAATTAAGTTATGAGTCTGTACATTCTACTGGTATTTAAGGATTAGTTGTTTTTAAGCACTGCAGAGTCAAATTGAGAAGCAAAGCATAGATTACTGAAGAGGTAGTATGAAGCAAAGAAGTTATTTGCTAGAAGCATCAGATTTGAAGTGTTTGCAGTGCAAATGTGAAAACAAAATGATCTAGGGTCTTTGGCCCTGCTGCCCTTCTGCTACAGCTGTTTTTCACAGGTATCAGTTGCAGTGCTTCAGTAAAGAACTGACTTCCTGATTGTTTCCTCCATATGAATTGTGAAATTTCACAATAAGTATAATCAGAGATCCCTTGTGGAAAGAATTCAGGTTCAGGGAGTCTGAAGGGTCCATTACAGGGTTTTACTTTGTTTTTGGTCTCCCTATTTCAAGAATCAATGAGAGTCTGATCTCAGTGTAAATTCTAAACAAAGAAAATAGCACTCTCTAGTTTAAACTAAGGTCTGTTTAAAAATTGAGCCTTTTTTCTCATGTACCCGTGGATATTATACTACTTTTGAATTCATAATATCTCTTCTTTCTTTTTTCTTTTTCTGTCCCCCCCCCCCCCCCATGGATGCTCATTTATGCATGTATGAGTGTAAATGGATGAATGAATACAGTTCATTTCACTGGGCTTACAGAAGCTTTAGCATCTTGACTGAAGTGAGGGAGCTCTCGGAATGCTTTTCAGTGGAGAAAAGCTGTGCAGGTGCTCATCTATTAAACAAGAACAAAGGGGTTCAAACAAAAACTAGTAATTTAATACTAAACAAAGTAATTCTTACCTGTTGTGATGTGATCAAAATTTATGCAAAACCAAAACATAATGATTTTGCTTCCTGACACATTGGATGAGGTAATGAGTTTGGTGCGTCTTTTGACTATAGCTGTTTATTAAAGAGTATACTCAGAAATACCAGTATGATGTACAATTTTAGTCAAGAAGGAAAAGAATTACTGTGTTTGAAAAAAAGAGAAAGTGAAAGAAAAAAATTGACCTGCTTAAAGACTCTTTTTTTTTCCTATCCATGTTGGGAAAAAAAAAAAAAGAAAGAATGTGTGTCTGTATAAACTCAGATAGCTGAGGTTGTCTAGCCAGCAAGTTCAAGAAATGCGAAGTTTCATTTTGGCAATCTGTTCATGCAAGTCAACGTGATATTTAATTACTGCACAGATAAACCATTTTTCATATAAATGAGAAATCCTGTGAACACAGAAAATCCATTATTTTAATTTACTGTAAGATTAGGGTTCTCACATGAATTCCTTTAATGTATACAGTTTCCATTTTTCAAAAGAATTCTCTGACTTCTGATTCGTAGTACAGAATAATAATATTGAATATAGCCTACTGTAAGATTAACCCAGCTTTGTCTTGGCAAAAAGGTTTACTTGTTATAAATGGTCAAAACCTAGTAAACTGTTGTTTTCAGAAAGCCGTCTCGTGTGCTTCTGCACAACTTGCATAGCACTGTAGGCTATTTAGTGATACTGTCTCCTAATCATTTGCCAGTGTAGGCTTTTGTGCTACTTTACTGTAGATGAAAGCTCAAATAAAAGTAATCCTAAAAGCAGAGTCTTTTTGGACCAACATGTACTGAACATTTGTAGAAAAGATCCTTCCCAGAGCATTGGTGCATCTGCACCCTCATCCTGGATTGATAGCTATGAGCTCCCAGCTTCTCACTGTCACACTTCTATGTCAATTTCTGACTTAAGTAAAATCAGATTTCAATTTTTGCTTTTGTTCTTCCTCTTTCTTGTGTTTTTCATTACAATCTTAAAGTAATTTACAATTTATTATCTGATGATTTTCATCTGGATGGTGGGAAAGCCATGAGGTAAAGGTAGAAAGAGCTTAGTTCTGTGGGTAGTATTTGAGATACCCTGAAACAACCAAGACCAAAGGATAAAGCCAGAAAGTCTCATGCATTTTGAACGGCACTTCTTTTTTGCTTGAAAAATGTTGAAAACATTTATCTTAAGTTGACTCTGTGCTGCTATACTTTTAATTCATAACTCATATGCCCAAACTACAGAACCTGGAAATTTTTTAGAGTTGTTATTTTAGCTATCTACTCTTTTCCACAGCGGACTCTTTTATTGATCAGTGCTCAAATGGCAACTTGACACTTGTGTTCCTCCTTTTAAAAATAATGACTGAAGAGGTAGAGGGAAGAAGACAGAGGGAATAGTCAGTGCAGATGTTTTATAACTATGTTGGGGAATAATCCTAAACTAGTGTCTCAGACTCCTTGCAATTCTCATGGGTGCTAAGAGTTGCTCTGACACAGTAAGGGCTGATTATATTTGAAATCCAGTAAAGCTTGATAACTAGAAGATATTGCACTAATTCAAGTGGAAATTTTTTAGGTTGTAAATTTTGAAATCTTTGATAATAAGTGATTTCCTTGTAGGATTAAATACATTTGCACTGCTCAGCTTACATTTTCCTGCCTGTGCCAAGAGACTTTTCTGATTTTTCTAAATCTAAAATTGCTTGGAATATCTTAGTAATAATCTAAAATTGCTTGGAATATCTTAGTAATTTTTCTATAATTATTTAACAAAAGTACTATATTTAATTTAGTCTGCTACCTTTTGATCCCTAGTTTCCCTAGTTTTACAAGCTGTCTTGACACTGGACAGTTTTTACAAACTTCATTGAAGTGATGGAAAATTTTGTTTGTCTTTCTTACGATTGTCTTATGCTAGGAACTGTGTTCTGTCTCTTCTATAGCAACACGATTTTTTTGCTTTACTGAAAACACGAATAAAAGGCTAAAGAGAATAAAAACAAATATGCTGGCAGTGATGTAGAAACCAGAATGCCACATAATAAAGGGAAGCTACCAAAGCCAGTAAAAGTGGGAGAGATGTGTTCTTGCATATTTAACCAGACACAGTGGAACAAGAGAAGGAACAAGAGAAATAAAGTAGCTATTAGACTGCCGTGGAAATTGGATAATGATGGCAAAAACTGCAAGAAGGTGTTGACATTTCTGTTAAGCCTAGAGCTAGACCAGTTTTTGATGGCTGCTAAGAGTCGGAGAAATACACAGTTGAAGCTGATGAGAAAGGAGTGTGCTGGAAAAGTTCAAATGCTTCTACATTTGGCACTTTACAATATGGTGTAACAGTAAGAAAAATGTGCTTGTTATGTTGCTGGACCTTTATCTTAGCATCTTCACTTCTTTGGTGACCCAGATGAAGTGTTAACAGAGCATACAGATCAGCTAGTAAATGTGTGAGAACCAACACGGCATCTATCACTGACACTGAGAGAAAATGCAGGAGTGATCAGGGTTAGGACTTGTTTTGCAGGCTAGCACTGAAGAATGAGTGAGGCAGCCTTTCCTTTTCTTGGCATTTGGGGATATTTTTTTTCTCTGCTTCAGAGAGCTTTTCCAATCAAAGCATGAACACCCAGCTGACTCAGAACACAGACCTTACTGAACTGATACCTGCCTGTTTGCCAAAAGCATTCTGCAAACAGTAGTGACCAGTTATTAAAAAAAAAAAAAAATCACAAAAAAAACCCCCAAAAAAACAAACACAAAAACAAAACTGTGAAGAATTTGCTAGAGGAGAGATTGATCTTTACTCTAGATCAAGAGTCAGAATGGGATAGTTTCAAGGAGCCTGTGTGTATCTCAGAACAAAAGTCTCTTTTATGACTGGACTTCTGGGAATTAACCTTGATAGTGTGTTTATATTGTTAGCAATTGCACTTACTTTTACAGTCAACAATGCAAAGACTGGCAATTTGTTCATAACTGGATATTCTTCACTGTTGGAGTATGCTTTTCTATAAACAGTAGAAATTGATGTTTTTATTTAATCTGTTATAACTTTACCATTAACTGTAAGCAATGCTGTTTCTATTTATTTCATTGTATATGACATTATTTTACAAAGTGTGTTGTTCTATGCTACACAAGCTTATAAAAATATTTTAGCTACACATCTTTTTAAGATGTGATCATCTTTTATCTTCTTGGTTGTAGTAAAAAAATCTGGCTATGAAAACTATATTATCTAAAAAATATTCCAGCTGAAAGAATGACACGCTTGGAAAAAAAAACGTTCTTAAACCGAGGTTTTTAAATAAATCTCAAGGAATGCTAGCATCATAAGAGACTAGCTGCCAATCCTTATTAAATTAAGTTGCTTCTGAAACTGATGTAAATGTGAGCTTGCTCCTGTACAAAAAGATAATCATTGTTAGTGCAGGACCTTATCCCACAAGTCTGCTTGATTGTGAAATACATGCGGAAAATTACAAAAGTATGGAAGAGGCTGAATCTGTCTTATCAAATGGGTATTTGAACCAGCTTGCTGTAAGAAGTTGCTCAGAACAGTCCCATGGTTTTGCTCTATATAATTCTACAGGTCTTAGAGGAGTAGCTGAGAGAACTGTTATTGTTGAGTCTGGACAAGAGGAGGCTCAGGGGAAAACATTTTGCCCTCTGTAACCACCCAAAGGAAGATTGTGGCAAGGTGGTGTCATGGTTAGGCCTGGTTTCCTTGACAAGAGGGCAAAGAGACAAATGGTTCCATGCCCTGGGGAGGAGGGGGCAGGGTAAAAGAGAAAGGAAAAAAGCATAGAAATGGGCCTGGATAAGGAAAACAGTGGCAATGAACCAAAGGAAAAAACTCAGTTCTCTAAATAAAGTAGTAGAATGTGAGATAATACGTTATGATTGAAATTGAAGCTAATAAATAAAATATGAAAGAGAAAGAGTTTCTGAAACTGAACTTCTTACAATAATGCTATAGGCAAAGCGGAAAGGGAGCAAAAAGAGCAAAATGGCCATTTTGTGACTACCAGTCCGTTTTATCTTTCCTTCCAAGCCGAAAATGGAAACAAACAACAACAAAAAAAAAACCAACAAAACCCAAATCTTCTGGGAGTTCTTTCTTCTTTTCCGAGGAGACTTCAGCATTAACTCTTTAACTTCCAGTTCACTGCATGATATTGTGATGTGGAATAGCAGTGAAAATCCATGAAAATCCAGGTGGGGGTTGGCTTCTTCTCCCATGTAACAAGCGATAGGATGAGAGGGAATGGCCTCAAGTTGTTCCAGGGGAGGTTCAGGTTGCATATTAGGAAAAAGATATTCTCCAGAAGAGTGGACGCGCACTGAAATGGTCTGCTCAGGAAGATGGTTGAGTTACAGTTGCTGGAGGTGTTTAAGAAATGTTTAGAGGTTGTATGGAGGGATATGGTTTAGTGGGGAAACATTGGTGGTAGACTGACAGTTGGACTGGATGATCTTGGAGGTTTTTTCCAACCTTAGTGACTCTGTGATTCTATTGCAATTGACTTCCTGGGAAATCTACAATATCTATCTGGCTCAGTGAGGTGAATGAAAATGAGTGATGTGAAATTCATGGTTAAAAAAGAAAATAAAAAAGTAGAAAAGCAGTTAAACCGTGGAAGTCAGCACAATATATCCCATTATGGAAATTGTAGTAGCAGCCCCACTGCCTTTTTAAGATACCTAAACAATATTATATCATTTCTGTGAATGTTCAGTTTATGAATGAAAAATTTTAAATACACTTATTCGACTTATTGAACAGATACCTGCAAGTAAAAAATGATAAGGTAACTGAGTTGGCATGTCTAAGTGGTTGAGTGATATTCATGAATAGTTTCCAAAATACTCCTTCATAATTCCTTGTTTTTCACTCCTGCAGTGAATTGATATTTTAAAACCTCCTTCCTCAAGATAAAGAATTCTCTTTAAATGTTGCATATATCAAGCAAATTAATGTTACATTAACAGCATATTTTCCTGTAGTAAAGAATTATTAAATTAGTAATGGTGAATTAGCACACATTCCTGCAGGTATCCATTTTATTTAGATGTCAAAAGCTTGTGTTCCAATTTTTCTTGTGTTTTTTGATTGTTTGTCATAGCCAGCTCAGGCAGAGTTATGATATATTTGCACTTGCTCCTAAAATAAATGTTTTCTAATCAGCTGGCAGTAGTGAAGAACCCTTCTGCACTTTTATTGCTTTCATTTCTTCATTGTAGCTAATATTTTCTGTCTTCCCCCTTGCTGAAAAGTGTATTGATCTGACAGTGGTAGTAAAAACAGACATTGGTGTATCAGTGTTGTGAATGTGTATTCTGCCTCTTCAGCTCTGATGTGATGTGTAACATTTTTTCTGCTTTTTAAATTATGTGCCCTTAAAGCAGTCTGGCTAGGAAGGCTGAATTCATTACACCTCAAGGACAGGGTGCATCGAAACAGTGAATGCCATCAACTCACTGCAGTCAGTAGAGAAGGTAGAGGAAATGGAATCAAGACATAATGCTGCCCTGACCCAAATCACAAGCCAAGTACAGCTAAACTAACATTATAATTTGTGCTGGTATAGGTCAACAGAAAATTTACTACCCACCCAGAGGAAAGGTGGATCAGATAGGAAATTTCAGAGGCACAATTCTTCCCTTGCATTACTTTCAGGACAGCGTAGGTACAAGCAGACAGTTTACCACAGGTGTGCTGCCATAGCCTTTGACTGATTGTGTTGATAAAAGAAAAAAAAAAATCCACTCCACTTCTGCTTCAGAAATTCATCAAATGAAAATGTAGAGAAATGCTGGTATGTTGTGAGATTTTGTTTTCTTTTGTTTTTTGGCATGAGAAGCAGACAGGTCATTGATTCTCTATTAGCAATCCTCATCAATATCTAAAACATCAATGTGTCATCATCGCTGTTTTCATAACAAATCCAAAAACTTGGCATCACATGAGCTACTGTGAAGAAATTAATTCTATCCCATCCAAACCAGCACACTCCTTTTTCACTTGGGAGGGGAAATTATTATTAATACACTCTAGGAACCCCTTGGATTGCATATGCTGTGCTGTACCTCCAACAGGTATCAGGATGAAATCCCACCCGAGGACTAGGGCCTGTGAATGTGAGGCTGTTTCTGTTCATCTGTAGGAAACCTCATCTGATTGCTCTGCCTGGCTAGGTGAGCTGTAGCAGACACTCACTGTAATGTCACTTTACCTGTCATCTCTTTAATCCTAATCTATAAACTTTCATTTTACTCCTTGTCCATCTATAGGCAGAACTCCATGCACATGCTACTTTCTCATAGAGCAGGTAATACCCTTCACCATCTTTTCAATCTGTTCTTCTGTAAGAGCCTGTATCCATCCTGTAAACACACCAGTTACATAAGCCATCCTGTCGCGTATCTGTGATCCCAAAGAGATAGTAACTGTGCACGTGCACGTCTCTTATTTTCATCTCACTTACATAATGCAAGTATGCATAAGCATACACTTCAGAGAGGCACCACAATACGTCAAATCTGTAGGAAGGGTTTGGGGCATTTTGACCTTGTAGACACTCCATACCTATATGTAAGTGCTGGAGGTTACACCCTCAATTTGTTGATTTTGTAGTACCTCCATGTCACATCACTCTGCTCAGCAAGCAGTCTCACTGAATATTAATTGCCTGCCTTACCCTAAATGTCTCTTTGTTGTGTTTGTTCTTTTTTTCCAAACAAGCAGATACTAACTGAATGAAAAACTAATGAAAATCAGAGGAAAAAAATCTAACGAAAAATACGGTGTGAAAGTATGTGATCAATAAGCAGAATAATTTACCTGTCTTGAGAAATTCAGTGTCACCATCTTATAAAGCTCAGACTTCATAGAAAATATTCTGCCTTTGGGGAAATTAACTAGAAGTCTAAAATTCCCACCTTTTCTGTAACTGTTATTCAAGTTTTCTTTTCTCTTGATTGATGTTTTGGTAAAAGTTAATATTATTGAAAGTACACATTATACTATCAAACAGAATGTCTTTAGGCTACTGTTGTTTAGCTTCAAGTTTTGCCATTCCCATGTGCCTATCACAACAGAGAATTCAGCTTTTTCTTCGTTAACTTCAAATTCCTTCATATTTCAGTTTGCAATGTGGCAAAGATATTTTTATGCAATAATCATTGTTATGTTTTCAGAGGTGAAACTTTTTCATTCCTAAAGCATGGCAGCTCTACTGAACTACTCATTACAGTGGTAACTTAGAGAAATTCTTGCTAATTTCTACAGAAAAAAATGTGAGAGCAACAGACTGTAATTATTTCTTATTTCTGTATTAACTGTATGGTCAGGTATACTACCTATACACATAATCATATCAACTAACATGCACCTGTTATTTGTCTTGCATCTCCTGAGCCTCATTTCATTTGAGAGACATTCCTCATTCTCTTCTAACAATGGTAATCATTTCTGAATCAGGTTAATGTCCTCCCTCCTTTTCCCTCCTTTTTAAGAGTTCTTATCAATGGGTTAGCCTATTAAATTGCGAGCCACCTACATTTTTCTTATTTGTTAAGTTATATATTTCTGTGCACCAGATGTTTTCAACACTTGGAATTGTAGTTATGTTCACAAAACAGTTTTGTAGAACAGTATCTATTGGCAAAAATATATTAGTGAATGACTTAGCTTAAATATTAGTTTAGTATCTACTCCTTATGGTGGATTAAATACGGAATAAATGTTGATTGTCATCTTTAGCTAGGTAACAATAAAACATACATATAGACAAGCATGCACATGTGTACATTTATTTTGAACCTGCTGGGTGTTTACAAAACTTTCTCATGTTACAGTCTGAGACATGGCTTATTCTTTTAGAACTATGTACTTGTTATTTAGCTAATTTCAGTATAGTAACAAAATTTTTACTTGATACAGCATGTTTTAAGAACTGAAAATTAGTCACCTTTATAATCAGACTGAAAAATTTCACGTTGTTTTATAAGAAAATCTTTACTCAGAGAAACATGCCAGTCATTCATCACAGGTTTCTCCATTCAATTACAATACTGGTATTATTTAACTTCCAGCTTGGAATAATAGCAATGTGTTAGAGGTTTATAAGTGTAAGTTGCATAAGTATCTGGGAAAGGGTTGAAAAGAGTTTGTTTCATAGCAGAAAAAAAGTAAAGGTTGAAATGAAAGATTTTAAATAAAAGTGGGGAAAAAACAACTACTCTAGAAACATTTGGAATTATGATTTACAGCAGAGGCTGGTGTTGAAGCTGGTCTGCAACTATAGTTTTGTGAGGTGACATTGCTTTTTTAATGAGATGTGAATGAAAGCTTATTGTGCAAATGAAAAAGTGAATTGTTTTTAGTTTTTATAAGTGGTTCTTCAGACCTTTCAAATAGAGATACGGATAGGCTTTCATGAAAAAACATGAGTGGTATTTAATACGGAGAAGATTTGCATAAGTTTGTACATGTATTTATGTACATGTACATAAACTTATTTGCATAAGTTTGCACACATACATGTTGAAATGAGCTGTTGGTGCTCCTAATTATGACCAGAATAACAGCAGGAAAATGAGCAAGTTGCCACCTCATTACTGTTTTTAACTTCTATGTTTTCCTTAGAATTTTCCCATATGAATCATACTTTTACTGGAATGAATTTGCTAGAAAATATTTTTAATTTCCCAATTAAACAGTGCTGCTACTACTTAAAAATATGCTGCTGCAATGAATGACTTAATAGCTCAGATTTGTAAGCAGAATAGACACCTAAGTAGATTTGGCTTTGCCCCATTCCTTCAGAATTGTAAACCTGATTTGAATAGCTCAGTAATCTATGGGCAGGTTGTTATGTAAGACAACTCTTTGGGAAACTTGCTTATTTATTTACGTATTTAAGGAACTGAACAATTATAAGACTGTGTCCCGAGGGCAAGATTTTAACACTTTTGAAAGGGCTGAGTGACATAAATATTTTCAGTGTATGCTGCAATGTGAGACACCTTCCTTCTTCCTTTTCTGAGTCCCTAATGTGAGTTTAATAAATTATCTTCTTATTTTTAAGTTATTCAGTAGTATGGACACTGATTATGAACCAGAATTTTGCAAGTTTGACAGAAATCCAAACATAATTGTAAAGCAAGGAAAAATGGAGTACATTTACAAGATGAAGTACCTTTCATCTGAAGTATATTTATTTAGCTATAATTTCGAATTCAAGGTATGTGCTTATTGTTTGTTATTGGTGGCTTTGATTTATTTTTATTTCATTTCTGTTTCTGTTTTTGCACTGCGTTGCAGCTCATTCCAGAACACGTATCTAAGTTTTCCCCTTCCACTTAGTTCCTCTGAACACTTTTGTCAATATATATGACTATGTATTCAAATGATTCAGATGGATGTACACATATGTTGTTAAATCCACATCCAGGAATGAAATTTACTCAGCTTTAACTGTCTGAAAGATGTGTACTTTAAAGATGCTCTCTTAGAATTCTTCCTCAGTCAGTGAAAAAAGGGAAGCGTCTGAGGGAGAAATGGTCCTTCACAGGCATCAGGTTTAACAAGAGCAGGTGTAGAATTTTGCACCTGGGGAAGAACAACTACATGCATCAGTACAGGTTAGGGGATGACCTGCTGTAGAGAAGCTCTGCAGAGAAGAACCTGGTGTTCTGGTGGACAACATTTAGAATACTGTGTCCAGTTCTGGACTCCACTGTTTAAAAAAGATAGAGATCTCCCAGAAGCCCAGCAGAGGGCCATAAAGATGACAAAGGGCCTGAAGCATCTTCGATATGAGGAAAGGCTGAGTGACCTGAGTCTATTCAGCCTGGGGAAAAGAAGACTGAGGGGGATCTGATTAATGTTTATAAATAGTTAAAGGGAGGTGGGAGGCAAATGAATGAGGTCAGGGTCTTCTCAGTGGAGCATAATGATAACACAAGGAACAACTTGAATATAGGAAGTTCCATACTCACATGCAGAAGAACTTCTTTATGGTATGGATGTTGGAGTACTGGACAGACTGCTCAGAGAGGTTGTGGAGTTTCCTGTGGAAATATTCGAGACCCATCTGGATGCCTACCTGTGTGACCTATTGTAGGGTACTTGCTTTTGCAGAGGGATTGGACTCCCTTCCAACCAGTGCAGTTCTGTGATTCTGCGATGATAGGGAGTGAATTGCTCTTTGGAGATACTAGGATTTTCATTATCCTAATACAAAGGAGGCTAAATAGCTAGTTTACTCTGTTGGCATTTTTAGATGTCAAAGTTAGATCCGAGAATCCTTTACAAAAGAGGGCTTTATAAATTTTGAAAGCATTTAAGTTCCCTACTGTCACTGTCATCAAAAAGATTTTGATGGCAAAATATTTGAGATATTTGGCTCTCAGATGATTAGGCCAGACTTGTGCTAAGAGTTTTATGGCTCATGCATGTAAGTTGGAGAACCACCTAATTTTATTTGTTTTCAAATTGGGTCTTACGGAGTTAGTATAGCAAGCTCTACTGTTGGATGAGAGAGAAAAATAATTCTTATCTATCATCTGTTGTCTATGTATGATTGCTAATCATTCTACTCTGTCACCTTTTTCAGGCTGAAGAGTATAGCCCTATTAGCCAGTAGTGAGAAAATATTGCATACCTTTGATCCTCCTTATTGCCCTGAACCTCTCCAAACTTCTCCAAGTTCTGTGGCACAATCTTGAAATGGGAACAAACTGTAACAGGAAGCAGATGAACCAGGGATATGTTACAGGAGATAATTATATTCTACTTTTTTCCCTCTGCCTTTTGAACTAATTCTTAGCATGTGACTTTTTCTGATTGATCCTGAACATTAAGTTGACATTAAGTTGTACTCGAAATAAAAAAGCATTTCCCCTTCCTTCCCATTCCTCTTCAACCGCCACCCCTCCACCCCAGACATTTCTTTGCATGTGACTTTTCCTTGGGATTTTATTGTCTAGTCTCTCACCTTGAGTTTTTCACAGTTGGTCTCATCCTTTCTATTATGAATAAATACATTTTAGCAGAAAACTTTGTCACTCAATTTCTCACTGTTTCCCAGGTGTTAAGCAGAAAAAAACTATGTGCAAATTCCCCAGTGATTCTCTTCCACTCCTGAACTTTGCTCCCCTGTCTCCTAATAAATTATTTATCTGTGCAATGACATCTCTTTTATGTCAGGGATGTTTAGTTCCCTTTAAAACCTTCTGTGAACAACTTGTGAAGACTTTTTAGAAATCTATATAGCCTTTGTGAAATGGATGATCCTTGTACCTACAGCTGTTGGAGGCTTCAGAAACCTAGTAAATCTGTACGGGTGATTTCCTTTTTCAAAAGTCATGTTGATTCTCCTCCGGTATGGCTATTTTCATAGCAGCACTTAAATGTTGAGTCAGACATTGCATGTCGCTCAAGGCCAAATACAGGGTTTCATCTCATCTCTCTAATCTACTATTTTACTAGAATAAGTTTTTCTTTTATGTAGAATATGATCTTCTAGCTTTGTCATGATATTGATAGTTCCTTAGTCCTAATTGGATTGGTAAATTTTCTTTTTTAATGCAATTTCTTTGACTCCCCCAGTAAGGATGTCTGTCCTTTCTAAGTGAGCAGTTAAGAAGGCCCAGTACCGTGTTTTTCCAATTAAAGCTTAGAATTACATACAGTACGCGTGGATTCTCAGTTGCTTATGGTAAGTTTGTTTTAAAATGCATCAATCATGTTTAATGTATTACCAATCTTTAGTTAGGCATATAATGTTAGCCCACTAACAATTAGGTATGTCTTTAAGCAAAGTCTTGATTCAGAGGGCTTCGTAGTTTGAATTTTGGGTGATCCTTTGTGGAACCAGGAGCTGTGCTTGATGATCCTCATGGGTCCCTTCCAACTCAGGATATTCTATGACAAAGAAAGAAAAAAAAAGTTAAAAAAAAAAAAAAAAAAGTTGTGATTATTGATGCTTTCCACTTTATTATACAATGATTCATTTGTCACATATACCCCCCAAAAGTGAGAAAGCATACTGTTTTATTGCTTGACATTTATAATCCTCACCTTCTTTCTTCTCCAGTAGCACACATTAACATGCTAAAATGAAGTCTTGAAACAAAGGCTGTCTGTCCTGCTGAAGCTGTACTACTGAAAAGGTGGTGGAGCCAAAATAAAATTTATGTCCTAGAGTGTCCTTCTCAGCACACTCATGTAGGAAGAGTTCTAGATTCCAGAGCTTGGTTCCGCTACTTGCTTAAATGTATAGCATTTCATCCATTGGCCGATACATCCAGGTTGTGAGTGCACTCTGTGAAGCAAACAGATTTTCCCACTTCCAGCAGAGATGCTGTTGTCAGTGGATTGCAGAGGCATGTTCTCTGTCGTTTGTTTCTCTTCTGCTGCTGTGCTTTGAAATGATTTGGGATGCTCTCCTTATGCATGATGCAGAAAACAGAGTTGTCTTTATACATAAATTTTGCTCTGAATACATTTTCTAAATAGGACCCTGTGGGGGACTTAGATAAGTGAAGCCTTGCTTTGCACATCTTGTATGGTTTTATTTATGCCTAATATGTTCAGAACAGCCAAAGTAACATGATCTTGAAGATATCCTGTAGTGCAGCTTTAGTTGTTTACGTAATTAATGCAAATAGAGAAAGTAATGATTTTTAAAGCACCCAGCTTGACAGGTGGGGATTCTGTGATTATTTTTTCTCCTTTGGACTTAATAACTACTAGAATTTGTTTCTATTCATCACCAGTTTAATTTAAGCTTAGCTCCTATTTCCTCTTGTACTTCTGGAAACATAATTTTTTTTGTGCTTCAGTTTCCCATCTGGAAAATGAAAGTGCTGTACTATTGCAGAGATTCTTTGCAGCTCATTTGTTTATTACCAGAGTGTAATACAAATAATAATTATGCTATTTGTTGTTTTACACAATGCAGCACTTTTTGACACATCAGAATTTTTAATACATTTATTTTCCTGTTTAAAAAACAAAACATTTAAAATATGCTCTGTTAGTTTGATTATAGAAGGACAAAAATGTCACAATGTCTTTAAGCCTCTGAGTGTGATTTTGAGGTGGACTTTTCCTTTTTTTTGCGCCAAGAAATTGTCAGTGGTGTAGACCCCCAGCTCACCTATTCCTGTCCAATTTCAACCAGCTATTTCAACCATCTCTCATATTTTCCTGAACAAAGTTTTCAAGTGTTCTTTCTTGATGCATCTATAATTGAAGTCTTTATTCCTACTAATATTCTGAATTGTACAATCACAATGTGTTGTTTTTTTCTGTCATATTCATTGTCTTTTGCATGACAGTTTCTGCAGAAGACATTATTTAGAAACTGCTTTTGGATGGTACTGATGTTATTCAAGTATATTTCCCACTGAGTGATCAAACATTACAGATGATGTGAATTCATTTGGTACTCTGCTTTGTGTACAACAGTGATACTGCTGAAATATTTTATTTTTTTTTTTTCTTGATCACAGCATGAATAGAAAAAATCTGAAAAGACTGAGGCAATGAAATAAAAATGTGTTACAAGTGCAGCACCATACCATCATATGAGATAATGGTAAAAGGTTTGGTAAGATAAGCAGAGGGGCATGAAGAAATATTTTTTATTCTTGGCAAGGACACTGCATTTATTTCAGGAATTTGACTTTAGCCAAATATATCTTTATGATTTTGAAAAGTGTGAGCTACAGCAACATGCAGAATGCAATGCCAGTAATGATAATTAAGGCAGATCTGAATGAGCTGCGCAGTTTGCAAACCCTTTGATCTAGTCGGTATATGTGTGTATGACTACAGACACAGTGCCGTATGTCTATTACCATTCATATTTGAAATACTCAGACTCATTTTGAATTAGCTGCTATCTCTTTAGCCCCAGAAGCAGGAAGACCAGTATAACACAGCCATCCAGTTTCCTTAATCTGCATACTCACAGAATCACAGAATGGCCAGGGTTGGAAGGGACCTCAAGGATCATGAGTCTCCAACCTCCCCTGCCACATGCAGGGCTAGCAGCCTCCCCATTTAATATTAGACCATGCTGCCCTCGGCCCCTTCCAATCTGGCCTTGAACACCTCTAGGGATGCGGCATCCACAACCTCTCAGGGCAGCCTGTTCCAGCATCTCACCAGTCTCATAGTAAAGAACCCCCTGATCCTTGCAACTCGCAAACCGCTACTGTGGCATGCCCTCACAGTGCTGCTTTTCTTGGTGTCTCCCTGGGCATCAGTTCCTCCTTTGTTAGTGCTGGCTGCAGCTCTCCTGGCATTTCTCTGCCTTATTACCAGTTGTAGTCAAATCCATTGGGGCTCTCTATCTTCTCAGCTTCCTGCCTTCTTCCTTTCTCCCAGTGATGAACGTTGGGGTCACACTCTGCTAACAAGGGAGAAAGAAAAACAATGAACCCAGATACTACTTGTGCCAAATGAGGATTCGTTTGCATTCATGTCTTGTCTTTGGATTGGCTCTGTCCTACATTTAATGGAATTCTCTTCAATGGTTATTTAAAGTTAGTATTTCTCTTATAACGGCATTCACATAATGTGACCTAAGGGCAAACTTCCCCTAAATATTTACATAGGCATAGACATCTAGGTATGTATATTACTGTGCTTTCCAGATTAACTGTAGATGAGAATTTATCTAGTACTTGACTAGATATGCTGGCAAGTCAAATCCCAGAGTACCTACATTTACACTGTAATTTCAGATGACAGATCATATCAACATCAAGATGGAATAGAATAATTTCTTCTTTTCTAGTATCTTCCAGGATTTCCATAATGAATGATCACCTTTATTCCAAATATTTTTTGAAATGTTCAAAATTAAAGATAGAATTGGTGCATTTCAACATCTGCTAGATAGCATGGTCCTTTTAAAATCTGTGTTTCAGGGATTAAGACATCTTTATTTTCTGATACATCACAGTATTCTAAGTAACTGTGATAAAGCTTAGAAGATAGAAGGCCTGTGTTTTCCTGGATGCAAATATATTACTTTTTGGACATCAATGATAGAAATAAAGTGTAGCTTTTCAAGACTGAAATAATTTCCTCTTTTGAGTGCGTTCTCAGTCAGTTGCACTTTGCCAGTATTTTTCATTTTCTGTAAAGATTTTTTTTGTTTGAAAGGATGACAGAATTAGGAATCAATGCTAATTCCAAACATCTTCATTGTTTTTCAAGTCTGAAAAAGAACCAGAGATGATAAAGTTTAAGATTAAGTTATATTAAAGAAAAAAAAAAAAGGTAACTGACATGTTTACAATCTCTTTGGAATTCAGCATATTGTTTGTAGTGAACTAATCAGATTCACCTGTTTTCTTGCTTTTGTTTTAATATCTGATCTTTCTGAAACATTATAGTAGTGTGACTTCTCTAAAATTTCTGGGACAACAAAACTTCAAATTCACACTTCTATAAACATTCTTAAAAATACAGATGATCTCCTGAAATCTTGTCCGAATTCTCAGTTGAGAAATAGTGCTGACATCCTTGTAACTGTATTTTCCCCACATTATTTAATAGACTTCTATGTGAAAGCATTGCATCTGTGCAATAGGCCAAAGATTGCTGTGATTACCACAGAGAAAGATTAATGCATTACAGCACAGTGCTGCTCATAATAATCAAGCAAAGCAAGCACTGATACTTTCTAAATTAGCCATTTGTTGTGAAATATTATAGTGAGAAAGACTTGATGAAGACAGTAGATCTAATCATATAAGGACTTCTAAGATCCATTGTAAGCTATTTAACTACCTTGTCCTTACAAAGACTTCTATTCTTATCTCTTTTATTATTTCTATTGGAGAAAGTTTCAGACATTTTTATTTTCAGCTTTTTTTTTTTTCTTCTTCTTTTTTTTTTTTTTTTTTAAGGAACTGTTCATGGCAGTTTGAAAAGTTGTTTTTTTTACCCTTTAAATTCTCGTTAATTATTTTGAACTTTGATTGTTTTCTTTGTGGGTGAACACATAAAAAGTCTAATAGCTTGGAGTAAGCTTTAAGTTTAAAACTTTTTTTTTTAGCACAGTTGTGCTTTTCTTTCATTGTACATCAAATCTTACGATAAAAATGCATTATGGATTACAGTCTAAAATTGCATGCAAAAACAAAACTGTCTTCTTTTGAGCTCCATAGAAAATTCATTGATCAATTATAATAATCCAAAATATATCTTTACATGTATTTTCCTGTAGGCTATTTCACCATACCTTCAAATATTAATTGTCAGTTTGGAAAAAAAAATGTCTTTTTCAATGGGAAAAAATAAGGTGTACTGTAGATATAGCAGGCTTTCTATTATATTATTCCAGTGTAACCGTATCAGTCTCCTTTCTCTCTCATTTTTCTGCAGACATTGGCATTATGTCTGCGGCTGTAGTCTGCCAGTGGCCCTTACTTTGTTCCTATGACTATTCAGCGTAGGAACCTGGGCCCAAATTTGTAATACATATAAGTTAATTTAGCTGCACTGATTTCATTGCCAACAAATGGCATATGGATATTTTCTTCCATCTGTCCATCCATCTGTCCATTTGTTGGTATTCTTCATTTCTTCCTTATTTACATTCTGAATTTATTGGAAAAATTAAGAAGATGCCAGCTGGGAAAAAGAAAAAGGCAAAAACAACTCCACAACAAAACAAAACAGAAAATAAAAATTCAACACAATAGTAACAGTATTTCTTTCATTACATGATAAACATCTTTGCACATGTTTTAAATAACTCTCAGATAACCTCATACTTTCTCTCAATGGTCAGAAAACATCTACATATTGAAGTACAGTCTCTCCCCGTTGTATTTGAAGCTGGTCTGGATTAATTTTCATTTTACCTGGCCTTGCCTTCAAATTACACAGAACACCTGAACTTGATTCTTAAGATATTCTCTGTTTTTTTTCTGCTTAAAATTAGTTCTTTCATTCTTTTTCCAATCTTGAAGCTTTAATGCAGACTTGATTCCTGCTTCCAGTCAATCTTTGAAGAAGCAACATATTCACTTTGGACACCACTTTTCACGTTATATTTTTCCTTCTGTGCTAAAATGAGAAGAATGGAAGGCTGAAAATGGCATGCTGAATGAGTAGATAATAAAAACGACCTCTACTTAAGAAAATAAGGAAATGAGACAGCAATGTATTTTTCCACAAGCTATTTTTGTACAGACTCTAAAAAGAATTGTCAATTTTTGTTTGTCTTGCCAGTTATTTAATAGTGTTTCTTTCCTGGATGGTGAAAAATCAGTCTTTATGTTCATTTTCTGTGCATCTCCAACTCTTGATCTGCTTGTTAAATTTCATCCTCTAGCTTAGTTAAAATGATGGAAAAATATCTTCCTCATTTAACTAAAACTGCTCTCTCAGTCTTCACTGTTGTTTTCTTCTATGTGCCATCTTTGTTTTCTTTGTACCCTTAGAGAGTTCGGTTCATATTTTTAACTGTAAAAGGTTCACAGCAAACTTCTATATGTAATGAGTAATAAAAAATAAAGTCCATGAAATAAAACTACTAGTGGATTAATCTAATGGTTGACATATGTTGTATACCGTTGTTTCGACTTGATTGCTACTGATGTTTAAGTACGTTAAAATTAGCTTCATTATTAATAATTCATAGTAATAAAAGCTATTTCAGACAGCAGTCTGTAGTGCAGCCGTTTTTTAAGTTAGTTTGAAGAGACAAGCTAAAACTGAAGATGAGGCCTGAGTTTGATCCACAGGTGATATTGTTCAACACACTGAAAATGCTCAAGTAATTGAGGATAGAATCACTTCTATAGCACTACGATTTTCTGTAGAGTTCTTTTCATATCTATTCTCAAGGTTCTAAGAAAAAGCTTAACTAAAGTCTAACTATAGATACTGTGAGATGATAGTGAATTATGAATGCACAGTAACTAAAAAGAATTCAGAAAGTAGTGATGAAAAGAAAGAAAGAGTGAAAATTATCCTGAATTTTTTTTAAAAAGTTTTAAACTCCATATAAGAATCACTTTTTGGTTCAGGGTCTTTCTTCTTTAACTCGTTAACTTGAGATCAAGTGACCTTTGGAAGGAGTTTTATTAAACCATGGTGTTTATAAGCAAAGAGAATAAAAAAAAACATTGCAAAAGAGACTTTGTTTTGAGGGAATTGCCTCACTTTCTCTGTAATCTCAGTTTTGAGAACTCCATAATAATCACTAGTGAAAAGCATCAAAAGAAGAATGGTATTTTCTTTTATAAAGTTTTTCCAAGTATCATAGCTTAAATCATATCATCACAGTGCAGAATCAATTTTGTCTTCGTTGTAGTTTTTGAGATGGAGCATGCATACTTTCTTATTATTCTAATTGTCCTGTGTATCTCTTTTCACATCTAAGTGACAGAGTGACTTTTTTTTTCTTTTTTTTTTTTTTTTCTTGTAAAGACATTACCGTACATGGCTTTGGTTAGAAAATGAAGTTTTCTTTTTTGTGTTAGAATAAAACAAATTTTAATTTTGGTATTGTAATGCTATAATAGGGTGGAAAGGAACATGATAATAGCCGAGTGGGAAAGTCTTTAGCTATAGCAAATAAGAACATGCCCAAATATAGCAGCTGAAGAAATGAAGGAAAAGAGCTGCTTATATTTAAAAGGCCTCAGAATGCAAGAGATGCTTTCACCTCCATTGCCAACTCTGAAATGAAGTCTGGGAAGGGGTGTATCCTGGCTTCACCCCTTCTGGTCACTCAGGCACACTGCATGGAGCTGAGCTCCCCTGGCCCTGCCTTCCGACTGGTTCAGGCCATGAACCAGACATTTGCACTAAGGTGTAATATCAGATTACTAGAATATTTTAAGTCAAAGGCTATAGTAACAGTACTAATCTATAATGCTATGCTAGCCTACGTAGAAATTTATCGGGGAAATGAGAGCTAGTGTTGGTAAACCTGAAGGATGGTGATGGTAAATGAAAAATACAAAAGCAACCCAGCAGTGATTTTACTTACATGTCTGACTTTTCTTTGCTGTAAGAGCTGTTATCAGCAGGAACAACTTTCCAGTAAGAAAAATAGTGCCAAGAAGCCTGGATAGCTTTAAAATTCAAACTTTAATAGGGGATCAGCAACAGAAAGGAAATTCTTATTAAATCATTTGAACTTAGAAAATGAGAGATGCAACTAAGTTGTTATGTAATCTCAATTTTTTGTCTTACTTTATCTCAGTTCTGTTAATAACGCTGTTCTCAGCGATACTCAAGTGGCATCGCTATTACTTTTATATCTGTGATTGGCAGTTCTAACAAAAAGGCTGAGAGATGCATGTGTAATGAGACTGAACTTCTTCCATCTCAGAAGGTAGTCCCCTTCAGGTCAGGACTGAGACACACTGATGTGCTTGTCTAAGGGAGCTTGCAGTATTATTCCTAATATAATATTCATTCTCTGGATTTATTAGTGCAGGGGTTATTCTCCCAAGCTGTCAATCTGACAAGTATCATTAGTACTGAAGATCTTCTATTATATATAGGAAAAAAAAGTAGTATATTTTCCTTTAGCCTCTTGATAAAATAAAACCAAGAAAGGTAAATGCTAAGGACAGAAATGTCCTTCCAAAAGGTTCTGCATTTCTATATTTTCCTCCCCATTATGACCTTTTTATACTTTTGAAAGGTAGATGAATTCCATGTTTTAGCTATTAGAGCAGGTGGCAGTTTTGGCACTTAGAAGACTAGATGTCTTTGGAAGGACTTTACAGCTTAATCTTCATATGTGATTCCTGTTAAACTTGATGACAGGATTAAAAATGCAATCTCATCTCTCCATCACTATAACCTTAGCATTTCTATTTGTGATGATTACAGCTAGCATTAATATGAGATTATTAAAATCTGGCACTGTTCCTTGCTGCTGTCAGTCCTGTAGAGTGTAGACATGTTCTGGCAGAACTCTTAAGAGCATACGTAATTTCTTCTCTTTTAATTACTAGATATCAAGCAGTGTACCAGGATGATCTTAAAGGATTTTTCTGTGTTGGCATATGGCCAGTCCTGCCCTATCATTCCTATGTTTGCTGCTTTCCAGGTCTTTGGGGTCTCAGTGATGCATAGCGCATTCTCAGTTTACAGAGTCATGGAACTTTCTTCAAGAAATTTCTTCAATCTGTTCATTGTACATCTCGTTAAGGGGAACATTTTCACCAAAGTCTTTTGATATGGCAGTTAGGGACATAAACATTTCAGTTCTGGCTTTAAAAATTATGTCTTCAGTTCTTGAAATATCCATAGTAGACAAAATGAGATCAGAGGAAAAAAATCATGTCTTGTTTCATAGATTTTCCATATGAATTTTATTGACAAAGAACTACTTGAGAATTGGTGAGAATCCACGTGCTGAAAGCTTAAAAAGTTTGAGGAGTCCTTAGCACTGGCAGGCACAGCTAGAAAAGCGTAAGAAAAGTTGTTTCATTGATCTCTGAGGCTTCTAAATGGGTTGAGTGAGGTTGGTAGATAATCCTAGCTACTGCTTTCAGTGCTGACAGTAACGTAGGAGGCAGAACACTTCAGTGGAAGTCAACTTTTCATTAAGAATCAGACCAAATGTTGTCAAGATAAACACCAATAGTCAGAGGTACTTGGTGGCAGCTTACTGGTTTCATCTCTTCCAGTGTCCTGTTCCGTCTGTGACCGGAATCTGACCACTTAAACAAGACGAGAGAAATGACTTGTGCAAATCATGTAGCCTAATTTGAATTGCAGGGGAAATGTCTCTACTGATGCAAGTGTGAAAAGAGGTACCTGGCTTTTATCTTAGTTCCTGAAAAATTCTTTATCTTTCCATTACAAATAAATTTTGAAATCATATTAGAAAGTACGCAGATTAATCTTGTCTGCTATTACTTATTCTGTGTTGCACTCTCATTTTTATTT
The DNA here is from genome assembly GCA_037305975.1 of Chrysolophus pictus. Taxonomy (NCBI): domain Eukaryota; kingdom Metazoa; phylum Chordata; class Aves; order Galliformes; family Phasianidae; genus Chrysolophus; species Chrysolophus pictus. Next base: position 22,294,497 of record CM074577.1, on the reverse strand, counting down.
TTCTTCTGATGAAATTACATGATGTGCAACAGTCTGGTGACAGTGACTAAGGTCATTCAGTGCTAATATGTGCCATAGTTACTCATATGTCAGAGCACCTTAATGTGCAAGTAATACTATTCAGATATAAATTGAATTTGCTAAGAAGTACGTTGCACTTACTGTATTTAAACTTCAGCATAAGAGTGAACCATGCTTTGACATAATGAAGTAAATAATCTGTATCAGTTGGATTGCCTCAGGAAGTCTCCCGGGCACTTTGAATACAATTTTCTCATTGTCTGTCTTTTATCATATCATTTTTCTTCCTTTCTTTCCTCTTCTCACTTTCCTTTTGTGAACTGTGGGACATGCAGTTAGGAAAATCACTGCCTGTTATCAATGCTGACTGCCGGATGCTTCTTGTTTTCCAGTCTGAGCCCAGTGGGGAAGCACGAAAGTGGAACAGTCTCCTAAGATAGCAGTAGGCTCATTGTAGCTTCCCACTGAAAATATTCTTTTCATTATCATATTCATTGAACTGTGCAACTTTTATCTAAACAAGTAAAAGGTTTTACACTCTCATTACTTCTGGTATATGTATAGTATTTATCAATTATGACTGTGCATTCACTGTCCAGATTGTTTGGGAATTCATTACATCAGAAGTATTTGAAAAGAGACAAATACATTTTGAAGTCTGAAAATCTGGGGCTTCTAATAAGGAAGGGAGGTGTCATGTAAGATTTTGATAAACCAAAGGTCAAAAAGTAAAAACAGGACGTAAATCTTGAGTAGATGAGTAGATATCTCATCGTCAGCCTATGGCCAGACAAGCTTGCATTTTGTGTTATGAGCAACACCTGGATTTCTGGTTTTATTGGTGCCAGTTAAATAAAATATATTATCACCTGAAGAATGGACTAGCGTTGTCTATCACTTCTCAACACAATGAGAAAGTTGAACAGAGGTAAACAAAAAAACAGTCTGAAATCTAATAATTAAATTTACCTGTGCATCTACGGGTCGTGTTGATTAATAAAAGCTTCCTTTGAACATATCTCTGTTATTTTCCAAAAAAGAGTGACTCCATAAGGCAGAAGTGGGCAACCTGAAAGAAAAATATGGGAGATAAAATTAGAGAGTTCCCTCAACTTCTCGTTTTCTCCATGCTGGCATTGGCCAGTCAAACCATTCTGCCAGTGCTGATCTCATAATTCAAATCACATCTCTGCTTTCTTCATGCTTTCAGTTCTCAATGAATATTATTCTAGCCATCCATGACATTGTTCTTAACCCCACTCTCTCACCCATTATCCTTTCTTTTCCTTACTTCTTGACAAGACATTTAGGTATTTCCATGCTTTCTTCTCTTCTCCAGCTCTCTTCTCACCCACACATCTCTGCTGACATAGAACAAATTAAACTTTATGCTTTTTGAGCCAACATTGAGTCATTATTTGTGCATACTCTATGACATTTTTGCTTCGTGTCTAGATTACAGCTCCCCATATGTGACAGGATATGCTCACAGATTAAAAATTTCATCTACTCTGCTGACAAGCTTTTTGTGCCATAGCTGTCTGTTGCTGTTGAGTCTACAGCTCTGTCTTTTTAGGCCATTACTCTGTTTGATTTCTGTTGCTAAGAAGTGGTTGTAGCAACCAAGCTGTTAAGGTCTGTGTTTTGAAAGAGAATCAGTACTGTTAAAAATCTTTGCTGCTTAAACCATATTGTGCAATATCATTCGGTCTCCTTATAATAGTGAGGGTTGCAGGATTTGGTCATGACAGTGTGGCCATGAATCTGTCTTGGCATATCTTGTAGCTGAGCTGCATATGCTTGGAAAGCATTCAGCTCCTGCTATGTTTTTGCTCAACATTCCACAGTTCTTGTTGCCATTGTTATCATTACTGGTATTAAAACTTGTTGATTTTAATGCTCAGATAATGATTCTTTTTTATGATATTGCTGTTAGATATACACTTTCTGTCATCATGTATTTAATATTTTTTAGTCAAAGAGGGACTTCTCTCTCATCTGCTGATTTTGGCATAATTGAGTAGTATATCTGCCTTTGGATGTTTTACTGCAAAAAATGTGACAAGCAGTCGAGTATGCCATTTATGAACATTAAATAATTCACTCCTGAAATTTTATCTAACACCAGTCATTTTGAAGCCCATTAGAATGGGCTGCATCAATAAATAAATATCTTGTCAACTGCATTTGCTATTATGCCAAAGTGGAAATGTTGCATTTAAGAGATGTTCAAATATGTCTGCTTTCTGAATTTAATGCATTAGAAATCTTTATGCTTCTCCGTAATCTACTCTGCATTTTAGTTTTATCAAATGATAAACAGGGGACCTTTCTCTCTTCTTTATCACTGTGAACTCTTTCTTAACCAGTAAAATGATTCAGCCTGTTGTGTTTGTTTGTTTGTTTGTTTGTTTGTTTGTTTGTTGTTGTTAATATAATCAGTGAAGAAAATTGATTGTATAGTCCCAGGGAAAAGGAAAAACTCCCAGTTCTGGGAGGTTATCTGGACTACTCCTCCTTCACCAGATTAGGTTTACATGAGTTTTCCCTGATGCTTGCTCCAGATATGAGAAAATCAGAGTTTTCAACAAGTCTGTCCTCCACTCATAGATATATCTGCATAAACACATTATATGCACCAAAATTTTGGAGATTATAAGAGAGCTATACAGATTCTGACTGGGAGCACAGACTGAATGCCTGGATACCAAGCATCCAGAGTATTCTCTAACGTGTGTGTGCCCATGGTCAACATGCTTCTCTGAAAAGGGAACGATAGAGTCAGGAATCCAGGTGTCCTCAATCCACCCATCACACATTTTCTTTCTTCTTTGTCTACTAAGATAATATCAGTTGTAAGAAACCATCAATGACTTGCATGAGATGATACACCTTTTTTTTTCTTCACTAAAATATGATCTTATATCTGGGTTAAGGTAGAGTTTAATCTTACCAAGACGAGAAAAAAATAAAAGAATAAAGGGATAAATACAGCATCACTTCTTTTCCTACAATAAACATGTATTGTCTAATATTTGGATATCATCATAGGAGAAGAAACTGAAATTCATAGTTGTCTATAGTAAAAATATTATCTTCTTGATATTCCTCCCCTGGATTTCTCCAGATCTAGGGTATTACTTTGCATGTATTTCCCATAAGGAGATGTACAACACAAGATGAGCAGGAAACTACTGAAAATGCAGATGGAGTTTGTTAGATAAAAAGCAGATATCAGAAGTGAAATTTGGTCAAAATTTCTAACTACTTTACCTTTTCAAAGTGAAATATTATACTGGACCTCATGGTGATTAAGTGGCTTCTCTTCTGAGAAAGAGTGGCTGTAAAATATAGCATTCCTTTAAAAGAAGGAATGCTATTCTGGTACCTGCAACACTGAAGTTTTTATTACTTGAGAACTGAACTATGTTGAAAATCTTTACTTTCCCAAATGTTCTAGTGGGTTCTCAAAATCTAGTTTTCGATTTCTGGCACGCTGATCCGTTTAGATATTTTTGGAGAAAGCTGACTAACATTTCTACAAGTTTATACCAGTCCCTTCAATGTAAAGTGATACCCTGCACGTTCTGAGCTGTTAAGAACAAGATGGCTTGTCAAAGCTTTTATTAGTCTTTCTCCCTGACGGCACATCTCATTAACAGGCAACCTCCAAAATAATTTTGTGCATGATCTGAGACATGATAAACTCTTTCTCTGTGTTATTTCTATTCCCTCTCTCCTTAGAAAAGGAAAGATAATATTAAATCACACAGAAAAATAAAGATGAGCCACACTTTAGGAGTACTAACACTTAGTGTGTCAAACAGTGCAAGTTTTGTGGTACGAATAAGTGCATGACAACAGAGGAAGTTCAGAGATGTTGTGGTTTAACCTGACAAGTGGCTGAGCACCACACAGTTGTTCACTCATTCCTTTCCTTCCCAGTGGGATGAAGGAGGGAATTGGAAAAAAAGCAATGAAGCAGAACTCAAGGTTTGAGATAAAAACTGTTTACCAAGATAGAAAAAAAGGAAGAGAATAATAGTTATGACTAGATATATATACATGACTGTATGTAACGAGTAATACACAAGCAATTACTCACCACTCACCAAACAATATCTAGCTATCCTCCTAGAAGTGGAAGAAAAAAAAAGATGAACTCCTACCCATGGAACTTTTTTTCCACATGATGTCATATGGCATGGAATATCCCTTTGGACAGTTTAAGTCAGCTGTCCTGATTTTGTCACCTCCTGTCTCCTTAACCCTCTGTTCCTCCCAGCTCCTTGTGCATACCTCCTGCTTTGGAAGAAATTGAGAAAACCAAAGTGTCCTTGGTTCTGTACTGTGCTGCACAGTAACAACTGGAAACATCAGTGTATTTTCTCTTAAGACCAAAACATAGCATCATGCCAGACACTTAAGAAGAAAAAATTCTATCCCAACTGAAACTAAGACAAAAGCATATGCAAGGGAGAGAAGATTTGTTGATCACTCAGTCAACTTCCATGAGTTTGCTCGTGATTTATTTCTGTGGAGCCACTGAACAAGGTCAGAATGCTGGAGAAAAAGACAATTACTCATTTGATGAGGTTATAAAGATTAAGCGTAGAGGGCATTCAAGATCCTTACTGGAGAAAGTTTAACATACACTGTCTATCCATGAGAATGCATTGTAACTTAAGGGCCAGTCATTTCTGTTGCTGTAGATCAAGTGTTTCTTTACAGATGCTTATTGATTTTTTTCTATAGTGAGGAGAAGGGGTAAGGAAATGGATTTATGGCATGCCTTTCCTTTTTATTAGATAGTGGTAGCATTTCTTTTGTACAGGGTATTTTGAAATTGGACATGCTTTACTCTAATACTGAGGTCTGCATATAGAGCAGCTTGGTCATGACTGTGATTTGTTTGCTGTGTTGGTAAATACTGTTATACTGACAAGGCAGATACCAATAAATGTTTCTCTGCTAATGTGTTTATATCAACTTTCCCATTAAGATGCATATTCTGCCAGTTGGGTTTGGTAGCAGCATTATGGCATTCTGAAAAGACAGCCGGTGATATGAATGGTGCTGCCAAGTGGGTCATTGCTTCTCAATGGGTAAATCTTTCCTTTCTTCTGTAGGTTTATGTTGTCCAAAATCATAATCCTAATACTTGTGCTATGTTTTCATACATACATACAGTTAAAACAGAAGTATGGTAATGGTGAATACAAGTTGATAGTTTACTGCAGTAGGCAAACATAAAAAGCCTGAGAAATCATATGCAAAAAAAAAATGCAGCTTTATAGAATATGTATCAGTAAGGGCTCTTCATAAAGCCCATTTACAAGAAAACAAATTGTTCTTAACAAGGCACTTGGCAAGCATGTATATAGCCATTTGATTTTCAGTATATCTTTAACTGATACAAAGAGTATGTTTTAATTACACTCATTCTTGACCACATTTTCATTTTAGTGTCTGTGTTTCTACTTATCAAACAAAACAATGGATGTTTAATGTACTGTAGTTCTGCTGATGCACCCTTGTAACTCTCTTATATTCCTGCAGTTAAAATTCCATTACCAGTTCTAATGTAATCTAGTAGTTTATAAAAGTGCTCAGTGAACAAAATGTTGCAGTCTATTGTGTTGTCAATTAAAGTAAATAAGACCTCAGTAGAAGATGCAATTTAATTCAGGAGTTACAAGGAAATTTTTTCCACCTTTTGTTTTTTCAGTAATTTGTGTAAAAAACAACTATAGAAGTAGAGACCCTCTATTATGTTGTTGCCACAACAGGCTGAGCAGTTTTTATAAGGGTGAAAAACATTAGATGTCTGCTCCTGCTTAAAACTGAGAAGTACGGTGTCTTTTTTCTTCCACCATGAATGTTCAAAGAACAAGCAAGCAGTAGACAGTTACTGACTTTGATCACTGTATCAATAAAGCCCTGTCTGTCTACTGCTTTTCTTCTTGTTTACAACAACAACTTCATGTTTTCCAATACCATTCTCCATTTATCGCACTCGAATTTCATCTCATATGGAAATCACTATTATAGTGTCTGCATTTCAGGAAGCCTGCAGTGAAGTACCCTTCTCTTACATCATTTTGTTTTAACAGAGCATTGTTTATAAAATATTGTTATTTCTCTGAGCTCCTTATTTAAAAAATAGTCAAAATGTTGGATGAATTTTAAGAAGAGTGTGATGTGTCTTTGGATCAAAGCTAACATAAATACACTGTAGCCCACTGAATTCCCGAAGTCCTATCTGCATGTTTTTCATGCAACAATTTTCATGCTAGATGTCTGGTAATTCCGTCCTTTTTTTTTTTAGTAGTGGTCTTTCTTTGTGAAAATAAATTCTAAATTCTAACATTGTTTTAGTCCAGAAATAATAGGTTTGATTATGTCTCATAAAAATATATGTTGCATGTGAATAGAAAAATCTGAGCTCTAGTCAGAAGATAACCGGCTATTCTTAAATCAAACAAGGAATCTGTGTTTTCTGTTGCTGTACTTTGTCCTGTCTCTTCCTATTCTTCTATGTTTACTACATTTTCTTCTGTATTGTTACTTCTCATTTACACAGGAAGCATTAGATTTTCTTTTTGTTTGGTGAGTTCCTCTGTCAGCTAGCACTGTGTTCTAGGCATGTTCACTTTTCATTTTTTCTTCAATTTTCCATTTCAATGGCTTATATGTATTTCTACTGTATTTCTTTTAATAGTTGTTTATTTCCAAGCCAGTGATCCTCTCAATTTATTCACTATTTTCCTAATGATAGGGAATCTGCCTAGGCTTTGAAACCCTGAGAGTGCAGGGGGTTTTCAGATATGTTCTGTATGTTACAGAGGTGTGTTACTTGGTTCATCCTGCCCACTTTGATTCCAGATGCACTCACACTTCTATTCATGTTCTTCACTCTCTTCCTGAAATGGCTCCCTGTAGCCACATATGAGTTTCAGCTTTATTTGTCCCATGGTAGAATACCTGTCACTTCTCTATAGCTTCTCTATAGCTTCATACTGGGTCCTTTTTGCCTGTGATAACAGAACTGCTAAATACATCTGATATCTGTGGAAGAAGGCTACTGAATTCATTTCGTATCTACCCCATTAGTTGCTAAAAGAGAACTATATATCACTTAGTCTATATTTTTGTTTTGTGGCTGGTGGCATTTTTGTTTTTACTTTTTTGGGAGCAAATTTTTTTTTCCCCCTATTTTTTTTTTCTTGACAGCTTCATTCTTCTACTGGTATTTTCGTTCTTCTTTTGCAGTCCTAGGACCATGCTGACTTCAGCTAGCAAACAATGCTTTAAGGTTTTTGCAGAAGACCTGCTTTGCTCTCTGCTGTATTTGGCCATCTGGAACAAGTCAATAAAATTCTCACAGTACCCAGCTAACACTGTCTTTTAAGTTGAATTATTAGAGGCGTAACTGCCAGTGCAGCAGAAAAGAGAGTAAAATGAGGTTAGAGAGGAAGAAAGCCAGAGAAATAGTATATAGCTGAGTGATAAATAAACAGTACAACGATAACTTTACACAAAATAGCTAAACATTTTACAAATATATAGGAGAAAGGAAAAAAAAAAAAAGACAATGAAATGGGAAGCCAAAAGCTCTTGGCTTTCTTAGTAACACGTTTCTGATGCAGTAGATGATCAGTGAAAAGTTTCTGTCTATTCTCAATCAATCTGACTGACAGGAAAAGAACTCATGTAACGCTGCTACTCCAGGCTCAAACCATGCTGCAAATCAGCTAGCAATAGTCAGAGCAGAGATTTCATATCAATTCCTATCCACTGTGATATGATGAATCATCCCTAGACAATCCCGTTCACCATCGAGAAATGAGTATATTGAAGTGAAAAGACAAGCAGAAATCTGGTCCTGTCACATTCCCTTATCCAAGACCTTTAATGTATCTATCACTGAAACCATGTAGACTAAATTAAAAATTTAGTACAATTTTTACAGTTGACATAGATGTTGCCATGTGAATTAGGCTTTTCATTAATTAATGTCATCCAGATGGGTTCACGGTAAGTAGTCTTAAAATCCCCTCTTCATGGTACATTTTGACTGTATATTCTTTACTATTCCACTGATATATTGTATTGTAATATGACTCATGTTTTATCTTCCTAAAAGCTAGTAACTCATCAACAGCAGTTTTGCACAGAATGATTATAAAATTCTTCTTGCCATCGAATGTACATTTATTGGCATGTTTCCACATAATTTCATGCCATTTTATTCCTTTGGTAACTGTCAATAAGTTTCACTTTCTTCCTGTTTTAAGTAATTTAAAGTAATTTAAATTTAAAAACTTTTCAGTTGCAGTTGAATTTTCGAAGTCATTGGTGTTATAATTCACCTGTATGGAGTGCATCCAGATGAATGAACAGAATTAAGTCACTCATTTCAAAGACTGTAAAATGTGGGGGAAATTTGTTTAAGCATTGTCTGTGATAAAGTTTCTGAAATTTTGATTGATTATTACAAATAATTAGTGAAAAGTTCTACCTTATGCTTAATTGTACCACTGCTTGTGCGTGCAATAAAAAAAACAAAGCAAACAGGAATTTGAAGCACCTCTCCCAGCATGCACTGAGTCTCAGTCTGTTCTCATTTAAAGCAGCTCAGAAATAAGTCTGGATGTTCATTCCTTAAGTATTTCACAGATATAATGGCTAGAGTTTCCCTGGCACAAAACCCTTGAGCAAGATATGAGATAAGGGAACAGATTAAATGATTGTTCTTGTAATCTGGGAATTTCAGTCACTTTTGCCACCCAGGAGTAACCTTCTGTTTTTGACTCTCAAAGAGATACCCTTTTTTCTTTTTGCTGTCTATGTAATAAATTAAGATGGGAAATATTCCTTTGGGAAGTAAGGAAATAATGTTTGAGAAGTTAAATATCCAGCAAGTGTGATGAGAATGCTGATGTATGCTATTAGAGAAGGAAACAGTAACTGACGATGTCTCTAGGGGGCACTGCAAATGCAGAAAGCAGTCAGGTAAAACTATTGAAAGAAGCGAGGAAAAAATCCTTTTGCTCTTCTCAGGAGGTCCTTACATAGAATGGAAAGAGAGAAGAATGAGACAAGTCTTCTCAGGTGCCCTCTTTTTTTTCCCCTTAGTTGTCTCATTTGAAACTGATGGATCTGCTTCTCTATTCCTTGCTGTTGTTCACATTTGACCTCAAAACGGAGAAAGGAAACCAAAGTGCAACCTGCTCCATGTTGCAAATCTGGGAGGAGCAGGAGGACAAATGCTTAAAGTCACAGGAGTGTAGGCAGAGTCATCCCTAGGAAAGAGAGGGAAGAGAACAGATATGATATATGATAGTAAAATTATCTGGAGTAAAGCAAACAGGCTGCTCTGAAACAGTGTGTCCTGATCATGGCACACATAATTTTTTATTTTCTTTAAGCACCCCCCTTCCATAGTTACAAAATCTCTCAGAGTGGAGAAGTGAGATTTTGTTCATCAATTTAAGCTTCTACATTCTGTTGTCTTGATTCTAAATAAGTTGTCTCTCGCTCCCTTTGTTTCTGATTGAGAGAAATGGAGCTGTTTCAACTTAGTATAAGAATCTAAGATATAGAAGATGAAATATCTCTGGAAGTATCTTAGGTAGGGAAATCACTGGGATGATCTGACTTAGGCTGACTGTAGTATCCAAGTGTTTAAGTGACGTGGGCTGCTAGTGACTCCACCTCTTTCAAAATGTGTCAGGTAGATATCAGTTCTTCTGACCAGCTGACAGTTTGTTCTGTACATTAAACCAGAAGCAAATCTCATTAGCACTTTAAGTTAAAAAAATAAAAAAAATCCAGAAGCAGTGGTTGTTTCTGTAAAATCTTGAGTCTAAGTGCGTTAAAAGCACTAGGTGATTCTTACATTCAACCAAATGCTTGTTAGACTTAGCTAGTGAGTATCAGTATTCCTAATGTTTCTGCTAAGAATAAGCTACAGTATCCTTCCAAAATAAATATCAGCAGGTTTTAGTTCTGTGTGAGAAGAGAGTTTAAGAAATCATTATTCTACTTAATGAAATAGAAATACTTCATTTTTAGTTAAATACAGTCTAGACTTTTAAACTTTAAACTGAAAACTTTTTTAAAAGACCTTTTTTCTATAAACAGTGTGCTCATCCATGTTCAGGGAATGGTGTAGATTTTTAAATACATCTTTGATTCTATTTAATTTAGCTTTAAATTTAACATGAATAATATTTTATAATAATATAGAACTGGAATTCATAATTTTTGCTTTATATTTTGGCACCTTTTATTTTTAATTAGGTGTCCGGCTTGCTCTCAAGATCACACGAAAATCTGCATTTCTTATTAGAAGTGATAAAGATGTGTTTAGGTCTGTTCTTTTATATAGGATGCTGTCTTTACAAGATAGAAAGAGGATTAGACTTGAATGTTTCTTTTACAAAAACCTTCTTGTACAATAAGAAAATATAAAGCACTGTTTTTCCTTCTAGGGAAAGATGAGTTGAGCAACAGTGTTAGCAGGCTGAAATAAATAACTTTCATGCCCTGTAAAACTAAATAGAGGAATAATTCAGATTCCTATCTCTCAAGTCCTATTAAAGTGCCTGCAGAAATAATTGTCTCTCTCCGTTCATAGGAATATGGAGCTACTGAACCATCATCTTTCAATAGTCGATAACAAAGTGTCTTAGTTTAGTCCGTATAATGATTCTGCTTGTTGATCTCGACACGGGATACATTTCTGACAAGTGGAAGAAGATAATGAAAAGTTACTCTTTTCCTTTTTCTATTTATTCTTTCATTATTTTATGTTCCCAGCATAGTATTACTCCATTTGACTCTGAATGGCAATGTGAAAATATCATTAGTATGACTGAGTTTTTTATTTGTTCTGTACTGGCTTATTGTAATTTTTCTTTGGTATTGTCATGCAGTTTGGTTGGCCATTGCAAGCACTCCTTTTGTATGAGAAAGACTCAGAGGCATAAAATAGAGAAATCACACAGTAAGACACAGTTGAGATGAGATATAACAGATGTAAAACTCACTTAATACATTTGTTCTCTGCAGCATATTGTCTTTGTATTCCAGTAACTTTTCTTTCTGTTTTATTATTTTCTGCCACTTTACATGGAAGGAAATTAGAAATACAAATCTGCAGAAAACAATTTTGAATTCTCTATCGAAGCAGCAACAGGATAAATTTCATTTGTAATTCTAAACTCCATCTGAAAAAGAAAAGTAAGGCATAGCTTTACAGTAGTAACTCTTGTTTTAAATAGAATTAAGAGAAATTTCTTGAATGAGGTGCTGTAGATTAACATTTCCTATTTTCTTGCTAGAGTGTTCTCTATTCTCAAGTATCTTGCACAGCTGAGGCAATAGGTAGAAATTCTCTAGTCTGGTTACAGATAAAGGACTGGAAACATGCTGTCTTGCCTTCATTCTTTTTTTATATATATTACTTTTAATTGGTATTCATGTCTCATTTATAATAAATTACCCTCCTTCTGAGTAAAGCTAAAACCCTGTATCCGTCTGTATCCGTTGGCTCTGTTGCTGACAAGCTGAGCTTTTTTATTTTTGCAATGCTTTAGTCAACATGGGTGTATATCACAGGAAGTTTAAGAGCTGCTTCCACTATAATTAATAAAATCAAAGCTTTCTAAAATGTATTATTCCCAGTGTAAATTGCCAGATAGCACATGGAGAATAAATGTCATTTACCAAACTGCAAACGTTGTCAACTGTCGATGACTAAAGAGTCTGAAAAGCAATTCATTTGCTCATCTATGCTGAGCCCCCCAGTAGCAGTTCTCAACCTCCTTCTGCTAAATGAAGCTGCTGGATCAAACTGTGCAACTCCAGAATTGGTCCAAAAAGCAGTCTTTTCTCACTTTTATTTCTGTGTACATTTGTAGATACTGGATTTGGCATTTGGTGTGATAGACCAGTGGGAATGGGTATATTTCTTTCTGTCGTTGTCACTAAACTTCTGTTAGCTTTTTATTATTTAATACATGCCCTATGTATGCCCTAATCCTCTTAAATCCATGGCAAATTACTATTAAGCTCCATGGAATTTTACGTATGTGAAGTATTAGCAGAAAATTGCCCAAGGAGGCTGTGGATGCCCCATCACTGGAGGCATTTAAGGCCAGGCTGGATGTGGCTCTGGGCAGCCTGGTTTGGCCGCTGGCGACCCTGCACATAGCAGGGGGGTGGGAACTGGATGATCATTGTGGTCCTTTTCAACCCAGGCCATTCTATGGTTCTAGGATTATCTAATATGATAGAAAAGTGTCAGAAAGAATTCCAGTTAGTAAAGAAGATTTATAAGATTATACTCTACTTCTCAGAAACAGCATATGCCAAAGGTATGGAAGCAAATCAGGATCACATGTAATTTAAGGCCGAAGTAAATACTGCATGTCAAATATGCATTGTATTTGAATATTTTAAAAAATAGTGTTATTTTTTTTCTTAGGAGTGCAAGGCTTTGTAAGTCAAAATTTTAACCTGAATAACAGGAACTTATCTGGGAGACTCCTGATTAATGTTGATAACCAGAACAGGATATATATATATATAGGAGCCAACAAACAACATTCCTTAGTTGTGTGTGTGTGTATATATACTATACTGTACTGCAGATCAAATCATGTCAGAAAGTTTAGCAACTAGAGAATTGATTCTGGAACAGTGGATATAAGAGACAAGATAAAAACTGATCTCAGATTTGCTTCAAGGCTTGAGATTCAAGGGAAGGTTTCTGTTGACATAAGAAACGAGTTCCTAGCCATTCATATGGTTTATGATGAGCAACAGAATTTTTAAGGCTGACTGATAGCCTAAATGTGAAGCTAGAGGTTTAAATTTAAAATCTGTCAAGGAGAAGGTTAAGGCTTATGCTTTATTAAGAGTGGGAACAGGAGGGTACTGGAAAGTAATATGTGTAAGAATGGTGGGCCTGTGTTTATGTAGTCAAGTGAACTTGGTTTCCTGCATAATTTTTGAAGCAGTATGACTTCATATATTAGAGTTAAATAAAGCGCAACAACTGTTGTTTGCAGTGATAGTCAGAGTTGAATGTTCTTTCTTCCTCTCTCCCTCCCTTCCTCCCTCCCTCCCTTCTTCCCTTCCTCCTTTCCTTCCTCCCTCCTTACCATCTTCCCTTCTTCTTTTCCCTCCCATTCTTCCCTCCTTCCTTCCTCCCTCTGTTTCACCCTTTCTGTTTCATTTAAATAGTAATCTTTGTTGCTAGCAGTTGTGCTGAAAATTAAATTTCATGAGAAAGAAGGATGAGATATCTTATGCTCTCCTTTCACTCATTGTGAAAGCTGAAAATCTGGTTGTTGTATAGCTACTGCACTTTAAATAAGTAAATAAAACAATGATATTTGCATTTTAATCTTTACTAATATCTAAAGAAACATTCAGTATTTCAACAGTAAAGCCTTTGTAATAATAATCACCATTCGTTTTTATTGAATAAAATAAAAAAATCATGATACAACACTGATTTTTGAATAGTAGTATACTCGTTCAGGAAGGAATATGCATATGCCAGATACAGAACATAATGGGACTTTTTTTACATGGATTTGGAAAAGTATTTTTTATAAATGTAATGAATGCTTACATGTGTTTTGTCTGCTTGTCTGTGTATGCATAAATACAAAATGTGTATAAAAATACTCTAAACACATACATATTTATGTGTTCTTGCAGTCTGCTCATGTGATTGAAACTATTGTGATAAGAGAGTACTGTGTATATTTAAGGCTTTAAAATTACAGCTTTGGAAGCAGTCACCTGAGCAGGTGGCATAAAAATGGAAAATTGCTATTGTTTTACTTGAACAAGCTAGATGCTTTTCACATGGATACTTCATACTTGGTTAATCACTTGTATTAAGTACTCAGCAAAATCTGCAGCAATTACTACTTTGGTTCTTAAATACTTCTGCCTCCTTGTCAATGGATCAAAACTTCTGGTGGCATGTAATAAATGAATGATGAGAACTGTAGCCATTCAAACAATTTAAGTTCTCCTCATCTGTATAGTGGGTAGTCTTCCAGAGCAGTTTTTTGTAAAAGACGTGAGGTTCTGGCTGATGGCTGGAAGAAACATTACAGCAGTATATGTCTGTATTTTCCACCACTTTCATTCAGAAGAGTGGAAACCTGAATTCCAAACTTCAGAATAGACTATAGCAAATAATGATTGCTTCTTCTGCTTCTTTCTGATACATTGTTTTCAAGTGTGCCACACAGAGTGCTCAGATTCGATATTTTGGCTGCCCCTTGGCCTGCAGAGGTGATCTACTGAAACATACTCACATGATTAATTACTGAATGAGTTGATAGGCTAATAAATTCTACATTTAAGGCGTGTGTGAATTTGAGGTTGTAACTCCCACTGTCCATTTTTGTTTAGGTATTAGCAAAATATATTTGTATATTCCTTAGCAGTATGACATCTCGTTTTTACAGATAAATCACTCCTCCTTCACAAAAGCCTGCTTTGTAATTATTTTCATTCTTTTCTTTCTGATGGTCCAAGTCATATTACAGATACAAGGAGACAAATATTTCAGTGCTTCAATTCATTGTGAAATGATTAAGTGAAATGTGAAATGATCAGTAAGATAATCACATGGGATGTAACAAAACAGCAAAAGCAGAAAAAAAAATAGGGCATGATCTCAAATTGTTTCAAATGTTAAAGCTCGATGTCTCTTTTTGCATAAGAAGCTGATTAAAAAAAATATAAAACAATTGCTTGTGAAAAATAGTTGGGTATGAAACATTTCTAGCTTTGGGTAAAACTGGCCATGGGAGAAAACATCAATTCCTATTCTTTCCAGCCATGTCTTTGAGATATCTCTCAAACTGCACTGACTAAGAAAACAAGATATACTGCTGCTCTAGGAAAGCAGTTATGATCATATCATGTAGAAGAACTGATGGATATTGAGTAGATGAAGAGGCAGATGGGGAGAGAAGTCTCTTATCTGCCAGGCTGTGGAGTAGCTGTGAGGCATTTCTGATTAATTAAAATACAGCCAATGCCTTCCTGCAAATTTCTTCAGAGTTCCTAAGAAGTAACATCATGCCCCACTGGCACCTCTTCTGCCAATCTGCCTTCAGTAAGTGCAGAAAATATTGTAGCAAGAGCTTACTACTTGCTTGCATTAATGCATTTTTATTGGAATTTCCAATTGCTATTATTCAGCAGATCTTAAATTTTGAGGCACATTAGTATTTGTGAAAGATAGGAGGTATTGCCAAGCACATATTTCCAGGATCAAAGAAGAAAATTCAGGGTTTTTTTTTCTGTCACTGCAAGTATCAGCAGCAATAAAAGCTTGATCTGTGGTTGTCTGGGCCTGAATATATAAATACATGCTTTGCTGGCTTACTACATTATCTCCTTCTAGCCACTTGCACTGCTCTGTCCCTGGCAGATGTAGAGTGAAAGGACAAGTGGACTTTTTTAATGTATTTGATTCCACAATGTGGAAATTTACTTTGAATTACCACAAAGAAACTGTTTTCTCCAGTAGAAAAGATTTTAATCTAAACTGGTATTAGATAAAATGGATACTATTTAACTTTAGCTTAAAGCCTAGCAGCTACTATTAGAATCAATAAAATCTATCAGAAACGCTAGATAAATGACTATGAGCATCACCATGAGGAGGGGCAGATTTTCTGAGTACACAGGATTACACATTAGTAGACATGGGGATTTTTGAGAAAGCAAGCTGAAGCTACTTGTTTACTGTTTGTAGTGTTCAGGGAATCATTTTTTCATGCTTCATTTACCTTACTCTCCCTTACTCCTCCAAACTCCTGAAAACAAAATAAAAAAAAAATAAAAATAAAATAAGAAGTCCAAAAAGATTATAGTCACCTGTGTTGTGTTGACCTTGGCTGGCTGCATGTTGCCCAGACCTCTGTCACACCTCTTCCTCATCAGGACAAATTTTGGGGAAGAAATAAGATGAAAAATTTTGTGGATCAGGATAACCACAGAGGGATCACTTACCAGTTACTGTTACAAGCAAAATAGATTAGACTTGAGGAAGATTAGTTTAAATTATTGTCTACTTAAAAAAAAAAAAAAAAAAGTCACATGGGCTTTATTTCATACCAGACCTCTGGTTCCACTGTGGGATCCTCTCACTGCACTGCCAGAAACTTACTCCTGCATTGGATCTCTGCAGTCTGCATCCTTCTTCAGGCCTCATCCACTGCCACCCCATGGGCTCCCCCATGGGTGCACGAGGAGATCTGCTCTGAGTAGTGCCCATGGGCTGAGGGGGGACAGCCTGCTCCTCCATGGGCCTCTCCTGAGCTGCAGGGAGCTGCTGCTCTGTGCCTGGAGCTCCTCTGCCCCCCTTTGCTGAACTGGGTGCCTGCATATTTTCCCACTCCTCTGACTCCTAACTGCCAACAAAACCTTGCCAGGTAACCCAGTACATTACCTTTTAATGTCTTCTTGTTTATCATGTACACTATTGGATATAAGGAAGAAGTCTTTTACAGTGAGGGTGGTGAGGCACTGGAACACACTGCCCAGTGATACAGTTGATGCCCCATCCCTGGAGGCATTCAAGGCGAGGCTGGATCAGGCCCTGGGCAACCTGATCTAGCTGTGGTGTGCGTATTCATTGCAAGGGAGTTGGTCTCAGTGGCCTCCAGAGGTCCCTTTCAACTCTAAGGGTTCCACGATTGCACAATTCTATTCTTGCGGAGTGTCTAATAGAAACTAACGGCCCAGTTCAGGAAAGAACAATAATAAAATCCAGTTGCTTGAAAACAATTACTCAGGCAGTAAAAATCAGGAAATTAGTTTGCGAATTGTGAGAGGTTGTTTGTCTGTTTGTTTTAAATACATAATTGATGTTCCTTTTCTTTCAACCTATGTAATTAACTTCTTTGAGTTTGTGCTTTTAGTATTTCTGTTTTATCAGTATTTTATCTAGCAAAATGTCTTTTACCATTTAAGTTTTTCATTTTTTATTGTATACTAAATGGATTTTTTAATGTAATTATTTAAGAAATGCTTTTTTAAGAGGGTCACCAAATACCTTTAGAAGCAGTATTGGAATATCCTCACATGCTTCTGATACCATTACAAGAGCAAGTCCACTATATGAGGTTCTGAAGGATGGCTGATGGCCTGCTAGAACAGTCTGTTTTGCATCATGTATGTCATCAAGCACAAAGCCAGAGAAGTTCAGGTATATTTTGGGCTGTCCACTGTGTACAGTTTAAATAATTTTTAAAAAGGAAGGAAAAAAGAAAGAAGAAAAGGGGGAAAAAAATGGAAAGGAAGGAAGAAAGACATACAGAAAGGGAAGAAAAAGGAAGGAAGGAAAGAAATTATGACTTTTTCAATGGTTTTGAACGGTCTGTTTTAAGAAGCGTGATACTCTGGATCAAACAATTACTAAACACTCTATTGAAAGTAGAGCAAAGAAACATGTCATTGACACAAGAGTTCATTTTTATTGCATTTTTAAACAAATGCAATCACAAACTGCTATCATTCTTGATGAATAGGATGTTTTTTAAACCCCAGTATTGCTAATATAATGCCACAAATTTAGTTTGTTCTTTGTACTTATTCCACTGACACTGTGTTTGTCATTCTTAAGGTACTCATTTTTTTCTTACTTTATCCTACCTGTCAGTGTAATAATTGTTAATTTCTTCATTTGATTTCCTTAAAAATTTTCTGCTCTACGTGCTCTAACATGCAGAGCTTTATTTTCTGTGAACATTTTACGAATTTTGAATCAAATTAACCATATTTTGTAATTAAAAGCAATAGCAATATTTGTATTTTTCACAGCATTCTTAAGCCCAAAATAATAAAAACTACACTTAAAATGAGTAATATATAACAGAATTTAGATGATACCATTCCTAAATGGATGATAAAATTTTCTAGCATCTGTGTTATTAGTAGATATCTCACTCTTTCCTTTGTAACATTAAAGAGAAAAAATGAAGCAATGGGAGCTTATGGAAATTATGATTTCATTTTGCTTCTTCTTTTGTTAATTAATTATACAATATAACATTCATGGAACAGAAAACACTTTTTTAAAAATAATTACTCTTGGATCCAAAACATTCTTTAACATTTAATTGTTATTTTTTCTAGATAATTTTTCTAGATTTTTTTTTTTGGAACGTTGTGAATTAGTCAAGTCAGGTGAGAGAGAGTGAATAAGGTTCAAATAAAGCCATCATATTTTTGTCTGTATAATTAAAGTACTTTCTGTTTGTCTTGGCTGACTGTTAAGACATTTCCATTTGTCTTGGCTGACCATCATGACCATATACTGACGGAGACGTGATGGTGTAAAAACATATAAAATATTATTACTATATTTGTATGTTGCTAGTTCAGATCACAGTATTATCTTGTACTCTTAGTAGAAGCTGCTCCAGATTAAGATGTTGTATAATAGTCAAGTTTATTAATGAAGAGAGGAAAAGGTGATGCCATCATGATCTTTTTACATGCAGAATTTGAGAGACATAGTAACACCTATCCAGGTTCATACCAGAAAACTGAAAATCTGCTTTCTGCAATACAGCAACAATTTTATATTCTAGGGTAATATTTATTGATAATATGTGAATATTATGAATTATGAATATATATATATAGAGAGAGAAATGGCAGATAAATTATAGAGTAACCAAATCCAGGTGATCTACAAAGCAGTAATTTAATTATCCACCTTCGAGGTTTTTTTTGTTGATGATTTTTGTTTAATTTTTTAGTAAAATTTGCTCATACAATGCAGTACCAGTCATTCTGGCTGACAGTGATATCTAGTTCAACTTTGAGCCTTTAATTCTTTCTTATGGTTCTTCCTCCTGAATGCACAGGCAATTAGTGATCAAGTGTTCAAGGACTAGAAGGCTCTGTGCTTTGAGTGAAATGGAACTTCTTTGTGTACTAGCTATAATAATTCCTCTTATATTGAGATTTAGTGAAAAAGTTGAATGTGGAAGGATGGTGTCAGCAAATACACATTTTTTGTGGTCATGTTTTAAGTACTACATGGGCAGAGAGACTTCTTTGCTCTTAGCAGAGCTAGTGATTTTTTCCAGACCTTATCCTTGCTCCATAGTATTCACATAATAATAATGAATAAATTCTTTAATTAAGGTGACCTTCCTTGATACAAAGCCTGTCAGACTTTTGTTTCATGAATAAACAGCGAGTATGCATTAGTATTGAACTTCGGTGTTCTTTGGCAACAGGTATTTTAGGATACAAAGCTATTAGAAGGTTGTCATTCACACTAAGAATTCAGCTGCATCATTTTGCAGATGAGAAGACTGCAGAACCAAATTCATATTCCAAACTCTTGAGTTTTTCTGTGCCCGTCCTTTCACAGTAAGTGTCCACTCTCTTTTCAAGGAATTAATGCACTGTGCATGATATGAGAGGCACATGTAGAATTTGCTCCTTATTACCTGCTATCACTTAACTCTATTTCATTTCAGCAGAAGAAGTGAGGTGGACTATCAATTTCACATTGGCATCCAAATTAAAAAGTCTTGGGCTCAGTTTCCAGCTTTTTGTGTGTGTGCATGTGTGTTTCTTTACCTGCCATTTCCTTTTTGGATTTGTGCTCATGAGTTCCAAGTAGCAAGTAAACATAGCTCAGAATTGGTTTATTAATTAGATTCTGTGGATGGCCCAACATGGACATCCTTGAGGACAGGCATTTCATTTCCACTTACAGGTATGATATTCCAGTGTGTTGCAAAGGTCTCAAGTCTAAGCTAGCTACATCAGCACTAAAGGAGGGTTGAGAGCCTGAAGGCTAATGCACAGTGTGAATAGTTTTCTGTTTAGGTTGAAGAAGTGGCCTAGCATGTGATACAGAAAACATTCAGAAATAAACACTGCCTTGAAAAAGTGCCTCTTGCCTGGGAAACTACTTTTTAGAGTCATATTCTTTTGACATTATTTAGTAAGTAGCAGTTTTATTGAACTGTGTTGAATTGCATTTTGACAGGGAATTGAGTACTTTCAAGAATTTGCTTTCCTGCCAGCAAAATAAAGTAACATTTACTTCCTGCTGCCCTTACTGTTATTTTTTGGATGCTCATGACTGAGCCATAAGCCCAATTTCAACGTTACTTCAAAATGATAGTGCTTTCACTGACATTCACACAACCTCTCAGCTAGCTTGGCTTCTTCCATTTGCCACTTGCTTAGCACATATCTTTTCCAGTTACTTTTGACATTATTTACAGTTTATTCCCTCTAGTGGAGAAATTTCACTCCCAGGAAGAGTTCAGCAGTATATTAAGAAGTTAGGTAATGGTTGTAAATGAGTACTCCTGCTGTTGACAAAAAAACAGCAAAAAAAGAATTCGCCTTATACTGAGATGTGCTTTATCGACCTGTAGCAATGCTAGAAAGTAGGTTAGCAAGAAGTCACATTAATTGAGTTTGGAACATTTCAGCAGCCTAAATGCTTTTGACCACAGGAGGAGTAGAGGAAGACAGAGATACCACTGATGACTGCAGTAGGAAGAAATAGATTAAATGAGACGGAGACAAATAATCATACAGGGCAGCACCATCACCATTCTTCAGTGAAAGTGTAAATTCCCTGTTGCTTAGGATGATTAATGTTTAGACCAGAGAAAAATTTTTACCTGACCTCGAAGCTACTGATCAGCTTCACCTTGAGCAGGAAAATGGGAGAGATATTACTGAAAGTCTTACACCTCAGAATTATTTTAGACATCGGGTCAATTGAATGTCCCTTGGTTTAGCTTCATCCAGTTTTGCCAAACACTTGATGCTTCACAAGAAGATACAGATTCCCTTCTTCCCTCCTCTGATCCCCATTTGAGTAAGTCAACTTGACAACTTTAAATGCTGAAGAAAGTTGGCAGGACCTAGCCTAGTCCTAGTAGAAGCAGCTAAATCCTGAAGTTGATATGCAAGTACACTTTTCTTTCACCTACCAGTAGGTCACTTCTATGTTCCTGGTCTAGAATACATGTATGAACAATGGAAGTAACAGTTTTTTTGGTTGGTTTTTTTTTTTTTTTTCATTTGTAGCTCCAAATTACATTTACATTTCCTAATAATACATGAATAGGAATTGGACCTTGTGGTGCTTCACATGCTAATAAGATTAATAACCGTCCTCAGAATTAATGAGTGTCAGACTTAAGTACCTTACATGTTTTATTGCACAGTGCATTGACAATTAAAAAGAAGAAAAAAAAAAAAAAAACAACTAAAGAACTCTGCACCTTCTGCTCATGTATCGGGGGTGACAAAGGAAATGGAGAACTATGAGATACACATATTACCTGATGCGACACTAATGAGTTTCATTCCAGGAAATCCAGTGTTCAGTCTTAAATGAGGAAAACAAGAGATTTTGAAATGTGGACTGTGATAATACTGCTGCTATGTAGGAGGTAGGTAGGTATGTATGTGAGAGTTAACATACGTGCATATACACACTTCATTCAAACACAGGCTCAAGTAAATATAGCTTTGTGCAGTCTGGTGAGAATACATTTATGCTAAAACAAGTATAATTTTCTGAGTTGTATTCCTGCAACTCCTTGTGAGAGAGGAAGAGATGTCAGGGTTGTTGCTAAGCAGCAGCTATCACCACAAAACTGTAGGTGTAAGGTTGTGGTGGTGGATTAGGTGACACTGTGGTGTATCACTTCTGAAGCCTTTCTTTCTGTTATCTGTTGAAATGATTTATAGCCACTATATTTGGTCCAATGTGTATATCCATTTTCCCCCTTCTGCCCATACATATTGCCTGTGACATCTGGAAAGTTTAAGCTTGTCTTCGTTTCTCATTGTTAGTTTTCTGACCCTAGAGCTAAAATCCTGAGTATGTCTATGGCTGACTATCTTTCTCCTGACAAATATGATGCTTAGTCTCAATATTACTGGAGGTACTTGTTAAACAAAAGAAATTTGACTGTATGAATATCTCCTTGAGTCTTCCCTATTTTTTCCTATAGAGAATGTCCTCTTTTTGTCAAAGTCAGACTTGGTATGGCCAACTCCGATAATACTAGTCACAGAAAATACTTCTGAGGATCCTTGTGAGAAACATCACGCATTTTCTACTTATATTTCTGTAGTAGAATTAAACATGGAAACTACACATCTATGCAGAATATTTCAGTATTTGAATTGTTTTTATAAATGCTATTTCTTGAGAGAAGTCAGGTAAGCAGTTTGCTAACCTGTGTGCTATTACCTTTCAGTGAGATTGAAGAAACAAGGTTCAGATTAGGGAGGACTTCCATCTGTTCTTTACACTGTCTGGGCAGAGACAATTTAGATCCAAAAGCTTTTCGTTGAAATTGAAACTATGTCTTCCAAAAATAAATAAGCACTCCCTCAGAGAAGGTTTTCTGACTTGGATACAGTGGTTTGGAATTGCAGTTGGTTTTCATTAATTTAATCCACAGAAAGAATATTGAAAGAATAATGTGGGCTCTATTTGCACACATCGATAGATATTTAAATCTCTTTGCTAACTTTAAAACAGTTTGAAGGCACTTGGAAAGAAGTTCATTTGTTTATCCTCAGTAAAAATATAATTCTTCCCCTTTTGCATGTTTGTCTATGTTAATTTTGCATTTGTGTAGCAAGTACTGGTTTTGGTTTCTAGTCTGCTTCTGTTTCCTTTGTTGTTTTGTGCAACTGATGATTAAGTGAGGAAAAAAGCAAGCAGATTTGTGACCAGAGGTGAGGAAAGGGAAATAAAATAAAAAAAATGTCCCCAACTCTGATGCTACAATGAATATTGCAGTTACTCCAGTCATCTCTTCCACTATAAATAGGTGAAATTAGAGTTCAATTTACTACTGTTCAGTCATTTGTCTTTATAGTGATCACATCCTAAAACAATGGACATTAAAATCAAAAATTTCCCAGACTGACATGCTTTGGGAAGGGAAAATCACAGTGTCTAACTGGGTAAGGTTATGTTGTTTGCTATTCTTCTGAAACCTGCTAGATAGGGGTACAGACATCACTCATGACTATTGCTATGAAAGAAATGGAGTTGACAGATATTAATGTGAAAGAAAAGTGTAAGTGAAGGAAAAAGTGTAGTAAGTAAGGTTGAATTGTTTCATGTACAATCATTAAATAATGATCTATTTATACTTGGAATTTTACATTTGTTCTTCAATGTAACATCAAATAAAAACTGATCAGTTGCCATAAATGACAGAGTGAAGAAGAATACACACAAAAGAGAACTAAAATTATACTGACATGAGAAAAAAATAATCTGCTGGTAGTAGCTGACAAAAGAATTTATGTTAGTGCAATAAATAAGCTGGATTCCTTTGCAGAGTCTCTTCATTTTTTATACTGAGTACTTGCTTTCATTTGACTTGGCAAGGAAGGAGGTCAGTCTATAAGTAGCACCCTGTGAAATTAGCAAGAATATACTGCCAGTCAGTGAAAACTGATATAACACTATTGATGTTGACAGAAATAAATAGTGAAGTATTGTGGTGATGACCTATAACCAAACTTTACTGATTCGAGTTCTATTTCTGCTGGTTTAAAGTTGTTGTTGACAAACTTCTATCTCAGAAATACATTTCTACGAATAAATACTTTTCATAGCTCCCTAGTATTTGAATGTGTTGATGAATAAAAGATTCATTTTTATTCTTTAACAAAAGGTAGGAAAATAAGTCAGCAAAAATAAGCTTTATGTACTTCTAATATATGTTGAGCCACATTCTGTTACCTTTGACATGTCTGATGCCCAGCTATCAATGATAAAAAGAACAAGAGATAAAAGAAGGAGAAAAAAATAAAATTATTATATTTTGCTAAAACACTGATAAATGTAGTGTTTGCTTTTCTATCATCTGAGATTTTTGTGCCTGCACTGTTTTGTCTCTCTGGCATTTAGATATGGATATATTCTGCCCTTCTTTCACTGACCAGCATAAGGTTGAGGATTGTGGATGTTGTCATTCTGTCCAGAAAATACCACCAAATTACTGAGAAATTATCTTAGATTCTGAAAGGCATATTTCTGTGAACCTATGTAACTTTCCAAAATCCTGAAACAAGAAACTGAAATGAAGTGTAATTTGTTTGATACTGTCTCTTTTGAAGGAAGATGGACTTACTTACTTTCCAGACCTCCACCCTTCTCCCTCACATTCACTTTTTTGTTGTTTTGGTTGAAAAATAATATATTTTACATATACTATAATGCTACAGTAGAGTAGTCCAACTTTTTCTCTGTTTTGATCTAACGTCTAATTTTGGTGGTCTAGAAATAAAACCTGCAAGTACAACTCTGTCACCTTAGTTTCTATCTAATTTGAAAAGTAACACCTGTCATCTCCCCAAGGGTGTTAAACAATAGATGTTTAGTTTAGATGCTGTACTAAGGGACATAGTTTAGTGGGGAAATATTGGTGGTAGGTTGGACTAGATGATCTTGGAGGTCATTTACAATGTGGCAATTCTTTGATTCTGTGATTCTAATACAGTAATATTAGTACATCCTTCCCCTTTGTCTCACCATTGCAGTGAAACTTTAGAGCCAGGATACAGAATTCAGATCACCACCAAGCTCATGCAAGTGGCAGTAAACATCAATGCCAAACAAGATGTAAATAGTTTCCACTGAAGTCACTGTATGAAGGTATGTTTGTAACATGGCACATTAAAAATGAGTTCATGCAATTCCTATCTGTGTTCATATCAGAAATGTTAAATCATATGAAGTTTATCATTGTGCATCAGAAAAAAAACTGATAAATATGTGACTTCTTGGAATAAAGATATCTGGGTGTGGATAAGATTGAATGACATGTGACTTACTGATTGCAGTACAGTATTTTTTCAGTATACATAAAGTTGGGTAAAAAACAGATCCTTTTGCTATGAATGAAATAGGAAATCATTGGAAATGTTTCATTTGTGTATTTACATTATATAACTTTGCTTTTTTTTTTTTTTGAAGTATGTATTTGGGTCTAAAGCCAGTTTGAAATTCTAAGTAATTCCAGATTTTTTTGTTGTGATCATTGAAAACATTTCTTGAAGATTATCTGAGAGATTTGACAAAAAAAGATATTAATGTTAATGAATTATGTTGAAGTTAGTGGAGCCACGAGCAAGTGCAAAATTAAATTTCAGCCATTTAGTGTCATTAGACCTGCTGAACATTGTTCAGATACAGCTCGTTGAGCAGTAATATATGCTATCTGGTTTGTAAGTATACCGGTAATTGTACAAACAGTATTTGGCAGTACTCTAGCATTCCATACTTGTGCTTATGTATATTGAGTCTGAGCCATGACTGCTTGTTGAAAGACTGAATCTACTATATAGTTTTTCAGCAGTTCATAAGATTCTAACATCTCTTTAAGGATGGGTCACAATCACTTTTATTTATATCAAGACAATGATCTTTTTAAAATAGAAAGTTTTCTGTGACTTGTAAAAAGTAGGTGTTCAGTACTTTTGTTTCTTTTTTGTTTGTTTTTAAATACAGCAGCAACTGCCAGATGCCAACAACTTATTTACAAGATAATTGAAGGAACTGAAAACGTTGGACAGTGTATGGGGAATTCATTTCTTAGAAATAAAAGACAGTTGTTCAGTGGAGTAAGACATGAGAGAGGAAGATGGAGAAAGGACTGGACAAAAAGCACCTAGACATGAACAGTTGATTTGTCTATTCTTTCTGATAGATAGCATTATCCTATCCATTTATTTTATGCATAGAAGAATGTTCTCTTTCTATTAATGATATAAATCTTCCCATTTAGTTTAACAAAACTCTGCATCATTCTGTTTTGCATCTTAATATGATGTTAGATCTTCAGATAATGTTCTTTGGAGTGACATTATCTAAACAAGAGGCCACTAATCATTTGAGCAGACATGGGGTAACATTGCCAAAGAGCTGGCATCCTATATTTTCTCATTTTTGAAGTCAGACCAGAACTCTTTGAATGCTAAAAAGATTCAAGCCTCAATGAAGAGACTGGCTGAGACTTTGAGCTGTGTAAATGTTGGCAAACAGCAGACTCAAAATCTTTAGACTGGATCAAGAGAATCCTTGTTTTCAGTAGGGAAATGTGCAAAATCCAGCATCTGCAGCCAAGTTGGTTATTGAGAATAACGAGCTGAATAAGAAACCAACAGAGTTCTTATCATGAATGAAAATGAAATTCATGAAATAAGCTACATGCTGAACAATCTTAGGAGGAGCATGGCTAACAGATTGAAGGAAATTCTTATTCCCATCCATTTGGCTTTTGGGAGGCTGAACTTTAAATACTGAATTCAATTTTGGACACCTCACCTCAGTTTACATCCCAAGTAAGAAAACTTGAATGGCTCACAGAGGAACTTCCAAGATTGTCAGCAGACTGGGTTCAGGCATATGTTTGAGTCTTTGTGTCAGTTGAGATGAAATTGTTTTTTTCAGAGGGTCCAGTATGATGCTATGTTTTGGTTCTAGGAGAAAAACAATGTTGATAACACACCAATGTTTATAGTTGTTTCTAAGCAATGTCGTACAGAGCCAAGGCCATTCACAGCAAAGGGCCAAAGGAGCTGAGAAGGAACTGAATTAGGACAGCTAACTTAAACTGGCCAAAGGGATATCCCATACCATATGACATGGAGAGAAAGGAGTTTTGAAGGGGGTGGGAGTTCATCTAAGCTCTTTTCAGTTGCTTATGGGGCTAGTTGGATATCAGTCGAAGAGTGGTGAACAAATTGTTGTTCATCACTTGTTATATACATTCATATATGTATGTAAACATAACTATTATCCCTTTCTTCTTCTCATATTAAATAGTATTATATCAATGCATAAGTTATACTTTGTATTTTTTTCAGTTCTCTCCCCGTCCCAGTGGGATGGGGGAGAGTCGGTGAATGTCTGTGTGGTGCTCAGCCATGCTGTGGGTTAAGCCACACCAGTTGTTTGTTTGTTTTTATTGAGGATTTATTCAAGATATAACAGGTGTTATTTGAGAGATAACATTGCATTTTTTGAAGTTTTTTCTTTTCTTTTTTTAGATGAAATCTATGAATAATGCTAATTTTTAAAATATAGTTAAGAAGAGAGTGGATGGTGTCATTTTCCCAAGGCTGACTTTCTTGCGGAAAAAAATGATGCTTGTAACAATTTGACTTACTCAGTAGTGTAATAATGTGCTTTGAAAGGTAATTGAATTAGGCATTTTCATGCATTTGGATTGTTGTGAACGGTAAAAATGTTTGCCCACATAGAGACATTTGGTAGTGTTCACAAGGAAAGTATTAACTATGCACCACAGCACTGGAGAAAGATGAAAATTATAAAATATTACATTCACAGAGGCCAGAGTTGCCTAATGCTTGCCTGAGTTCTGGCTCCTTGTTGCTGTGGTAGTGATGCTCTCCTCTGACATGTCAAGTTTGTCTTCCATGCACTGATAATGGCTGGTCCAGAATGAAGATATGCGTCTGTCCTCCAGTTACCCCTATGTTTTATACTTAATTATTCTGAAAATAATGCCTCCTATTTATTTCCATGGAAATGACAACATATACAAAGAGCACAATAACACTATTTGATAGAGAAAAATCTCAGCTGCAGAACACTGTTTTTCAACATAGCTACCACCAGTAGCTATGCATTTTTGATGGATGAACAAGATCCCTCCTGCTGCACTCATAAAAATCTGCACCAGCAGGCGTGGTAAATTCAAAGAGCTTCTTATGAAGATTTTACTGAGGACTGCTTTTCTCTGCTTTTTCTATTTCATGCTACTTCATAGAATTTCTAACTTTATCAGATTTACTTTGAAGATGTCTTAAATGACAATAAAAATTATTGCATTCTAATTGGAGTATTGGCCACTTAGGGAACTGAACATGGATAGAAGCAAAACCATCCTCTGAAGTCGAATTTAGTTTCACAGTTTAGCATCCAGCCAATGATAAATAAAACGTCACAGAAAAATTGAAACTAAGTAATTACAGTAATTAGCCTTAACAGTCTGGTCTGCTGGCTCATTTTGCCAGCAGTGAACTGTGGGGTGAATTGTTCCTCAGCATGTGTTTCTGAGGGAAAACAGAAAGCAGATGGTGTATATTCAGTTCCTGAGATGTTGGTACAAAATCTGTAGTATTTCATTCAAAATAATACAAAAAAATGAGTTGCGTGTTAGAGGAAAACACGTAAAATCTTGTTTGTAACCTCCAGTGGATAAACTGCATAGGGCCCAAGATAGATAAAATCTATTTCATTGTGTTTATCATTGTTCTATAACAAGTTACAAATGAATGAACTTAGAAGTCCTGAGACAATTGTGGTCTGACTAAAGCTAATATAGGCTTGAGAAAGGAAGAGAAATCTGGTGTGTCTGTGTGATGCATATTGCAGTGCATAAGGTTATGTAGTCCTCTAACTTTTCTTCTTAGTAAAACAGTGCTTATCTGTCAAAGTCCATAGGAACACTATTTGCTGATTATGAGACCTTGCTACGGTCTGTCTGTGCTCACAAGAATCTATCACTTTGTCAGCCTTTAAGTGGATGTTGTGGTAAGGACACTGAATAAATGCAAAGACAACCAGTACCCTCCTCACTGATTACTGCAATGTTCAGGGCAGTACAGGAGTGCACATCAGTAGATCAATGCCACAGGAAATGTGTGCTTCTGTACCTGCCTCCTGTATTAGCTGGAAAACCATTCTGCTTTGGGACAGTGGCTTCCTTTGGATGAAGTATTATGATTGCTTTGTGCAATATTTTTTGTGTTGGTATATCCACATTTTATCAAATTTGGGAAGTTCTGCTTTAGTCCTTCTTAGACCACTGGGACTCATAGGCTACGAAAACTGATCATTTTTTGTCTAACTGTTCATTGAACAGAACTACTGCAGGTTTCTAATGTTACATTTAGGTAAAATAGGAAGAAAAAATTAGTATAAAATAGCATGAAAAAGACTGTAGGATTAAGATCTAAAAAAATTCATTTCTATTTGTGTGATTATTATTTACATTTACAACATGCTATGTGTATGTAGTACTTTTAGTTCAATACTTAATATTTGGATATTTAATTCAAAAGATATATAATAATAGATATTTTGTTATAGAAAACAAAACATTATTAAGAGGAAAATGATTGTTATTCAGAAATGATGGAAATAGTCCCCACCTTCTCAACCAACTTATTTCCCTTCACCTGAAGTGCTATGGCAAATCTGAGCAAATGAAAACTGTGCTGTGCTAAACTTTGACATGAAGGTTGTGATGTCAACATGAGAATTGTGCTTTAGACATTTCTTCGTACCTGAGGGTTGTTTTGTTTGGTTTTGTTGAATATATGTTGAACTACTTCAATGTCTTGAAGTTCTGTTGATTTTTTTATTACTATTTTGAGAGAGAACTTGGCATTAAAAAACCTTGCTGCAATTCTGTTCAAGGAAATAATTTTGGTTTGTTGCTAAATCAAACAAAGTTGGAAGTGACACAGTCACATCAGAAGGATACTGGACTCAAGATTCAGAATCTTGTTACCTGATAACAAATGCTATTAAAAACAGAAAAAGGAAGATAACAATACTAAACTCAATTTTAAAATAATAGCAATAGTACTTCAGGCAGTTTTAACTCTATCCTAGATGTTTTAATGTGCTGAGTGCTTGCATGCAGCACCACCACAAGACTAACAAAAGAACAAAGTTTTTGATTGTTTCATTTTAGAACAGTAGTCTAAAAAAAAGGATATATCTCCTATTATTCCTGTAGAAATTAGATCTTTACTTTCCAAAATCTACTGTTGCTAGTATGCTTCTCTTTCTTTCTAGCTATAAATACTCTTTCAATATTTCTGGAAGTTTCTGTTCTCTCTGTTTTGGTGCAGAAGGATCTCCGCTCAAACCGTTAGGTTGTTTCTTCTATGAGCAAGCTGTTAAGCAGCAGTACTTCAGACAGAATTACCTTCTGTTCTTCACACAGAGGGTGGTGAAGCACTGGAACAGATTGCCCAAGGAGGTTGTGGATGCCCCATCCCTGGAGACATTCAAGGCCAGGCTGGATGTGGCTCTGGGCAGCCTGGTCTGGTGGTTGGCAACCCTGCACATAGCAAGGGGGTTGAAACTAGATGATCACTGTGGTCCTTTTCAGCCCAGTCCATTTGATGATTTTATGATTCTATGATTCTTGCTGCTCTCTCTATTACATTTTTATGGACCAAAGTTACTAAGATTTTCATCTCCATTTATTGTTCATGGAAATCTATAGGAAAATGCTAGCATCTTCATTTGGATGCTTGGTAACCACGCACAAGTTGTGGTAGATTGACAGTGCACAACATAGAAATATATAATTTTGTCAAAACTACAGTACTTCATCCATTCAAAGATGTCTGTTTTTTTTGTTTTTTTCTTTTTTGTTAATTTTGTTTTGCAAAGATTAAGGAATAGCAAGAACTTGTAATATAGTGTTTATAGATTGGAAGGACAATCAAATGAAACAGCAAAAGCTAGTCCACTTCTTACACAAGAGAATACTGTTTATGATATTTTCACAGAATAAAATATGATTTTTTAGATCAACTTCAACTAACCATTTTTTTCCAAGTGTGTATGTTTGCTTGTGCTCAGCTAAGATGCAATAACTCATTTGTAGTACTCAAGATATATTACACAGTTAAGTTCTTTCTTGCAAATTTGGATAACTAATATAACCTCTGTAATCCATAATTTGAAATTCAACAGGGAAAAATCAGATTATTTCCTCTGCAATTACATTTTTCACAGATAAAACATTACAGATGTCCTGTGGGCTGTGCAGTACTTATTTTGTTATTATCTGGGTACCTGAGGGTGCTGCTGTTGTTGTAGGGGAAAGCTATTCCATGCAAACTAATTGATGGCTAACTGCTACCGAACTTGTAATTATTAGTAAAAATGAGGAAAAATTGCAGAAAGGGTCCTCCTTCAGAACAGCAAGACACTGTCAAGTGGGAAGCACTCTCTTTTGCTCTCCTGCCTGGTACCCCAGATTAGAATGCCCAGCTGGGAAACCCAACACACAGGTGGAGACAGAATCAGGATGGTGTTATCTAAGGAGACTCTCCAAAAATTCAGTAGGAGATTTGTTGATAACCTTTGTTTTGAAGGCTAGTTTAAAAAGGGTCCAAGTTCCTCTTTTCTTTTTGAGGAAGAACTTCATCCAGATGCCATGAAATCATACAGAGTTGAACATTAGCCTTCATCATATTTGTTGTTATTCTGTGTTATGCACTGATTACTGTTTTGCTATGTATTTGATATTTTTGCTGCTGGCCATCCTATCCTCTACCCCTCCAGGAATTGGATAGGAGAGAGGGGCTAGAACTAATAATTATGAAAACCTTGCGTGTGAATTGATTTGTTAGCGTTTGGAATCACTCTGACCGAGAAATTTGTATTACCTTGCCACAGTCTGACAAGAAAGGGCTGTTCTGAACATGAGAAACGTCACCTCATTCTCATACCTTCATACAAGATGGACTGTTAGGTCCAGTAATATTACTAGTCATATGACATGGAAATGGTTAACCCTCAGCAAAGTGGTTAACAAAATATGGCATCTGCTACTAGCCTCTCCCTCTAACAGCACCCTAGCTTATCAGTTTTGCATTGTCACTCATCTCTCTTTCAGCCTCAGTGTATGGATAGATGTCACATACCCCTCCTTTCTAGTCACCTCTCGGAACTGGTCTGCAAGCGTAGTCAGTGAGCACTGATTTCCCACAGAAAGCTAGGAAAAGGAGGTGTGAATATTACCCTTTTGACCTGACTTTTCTTTCCTTGAACAAGCCTGAAAATTGTAAGGCTGATTACCCCTAACCTAACAGTGCCCTGCTGTGTACAGCTTGCTGACGCTCTCGTAAGGCCATCAGCTGCAACACAGGAGCAGGCTTTCCTCCTGAGATATGGTTTACTCAGTCTTTGTGAACTCTCATCAGAGACTTTTGCATTTGTTTGCAACCCCCCCCCCCCCCCATGAGGGGGTTGCAACATAGCAATCGTGGCTGTGACAATGCAACAGTATTATGCATAAACTGAATTTGTTCCACAGCTTAATCCAAAATGTGAATGAGAGGCTGTTAAAGTATTTCTAATTCAAGAACACAGTAAGGCACAATGACCCAAGCCGATCTTAGAGAAATAAACAAGTAAAATAAATATTTTTATTTGTAAAGAGAAAGTTTAATTTCTTTGTGAAAGTAAGCTTAAAAAATTGCACTAAAAACTTTATTGACAAATAAAGTGTCAAGTGATAACAAAACAAAATATTTATCTGTTTCCATAATTTTCTTCAAATTATGGTAAGTTTGTATCCTCCAATGAGGATTCAAAAAACAACCAAACTATTATGAAACTAGAGTATTAACAGCTTTTACGTACTTTACTATATTGGAACTTTTCTTAAACTTAATGCATCCTGTAACTTGTTAGTTATTACATGAGAAACTCTTCATGTGTTTTCATTTCTAATAGCTTTTTATTTTTAATATAATCAGAGAGGAGAGGTCTACATGAATCCCAAAATATAAATAAGAAATAACCTAACAAACAAACAAAAACCGGAGGAGAGTTATCTATGCAGTAACACCATGATAATGTGGTGCACAGTTGGCTGTGAGTTTTGAAAGCATAAAATTGGCAATACTCTGGACAACCTAGATTTACCTGCAGGCATTCTTGCAAAAGCAGTAGGCAGTTTTTCAGCCAGAGGGCCTATTTATTGTTCCCTCCACGAAGAGATACACATCAATGGAAATACAGAACATGGCATTTGCAAAGTAATTGCAAAGCCTTTTCTTCTGCCCCAGCCCTATCTGCTTTAAGATCATTTGAGTACTGCTCAGTCCCAGTAGTCTCCAGGAGCTCCCCTATGACTGGGCTGGCTTTGCTTACCTTTCTTCTCTAACTGATTAGGAAGAAGGCTTTTTTTTTCTATAAAACTCCAATTCCCTCTTATCTCAGTCAGATTATTTCCTTGAGTGATTTCAAATATTTGTTAGGCAGGACATAGCTTAACTGAAAACTCCCTTTGACACCTGGCTCCTCCAGCACTGTACGCTCCCTCTTTGATCTCATTTTGTCAAGTTGCAATCTGTAGAACCTTTGGGGTCCACATTTTTTCTCTAGCGGATCTCAAAAAGTTTCTATCTCATACAGAGCAGTGTGATATTTGAAAGGTTTGCAAGTTGAAAGTAGTTGAAAACTGTGACTCAAATAATGTAGTGATGCTAGACTCTTGATTATGTTCTCATCTGCCATCTGCTAGCAATGCAGAGACTTGCTAGTAGAACTTGGAGATGGAAGGAAAAGGGAAATAATGCAATCTATAGTTTTGCCTAGGTTCTTATTAATGCCCTTGGCTATGTTTACAGATCTGAATTGTATTATTTGATAGAATTAAATTCTGTCATTCTAAAAGTAGACTGATCTTTCCATAAGAAAAGCAGAAGAGTTTTTGTTTCATGTTTTGATGTAATGCAGTATGTTACATTTCATCTGCATTGGCACACCCTCAAATTTAAATGCTATCACCTTAAAGACTGTTACTTTCAGACAAAATCTTAACTCTCCATTCCAAAATCCACTGCTACAGTTAAAGTCTTTTTGTGGTGTTCTTTCTGGGATTAAATTTAGAAATCTGCTTTTCCACCTACATCTTTAGTTTATCCAGCTTTTATATTTATATATTTTTATTTGATTTATACCGGTTTTAATATTAATGGTTAATATTGATTTCTTTGGCTCCTTCTTGCTTTAAGCAGTATTTTCCCTCTGAAAAATCTTCGTTTCTGTCTCTAGTGGAACTGCATAGAAACTAGCATTAAATTGACTTCACGGTTTTTCATGTTCAATAGCTAACGTAAAACAGAAATTAACCTTGTAATATTTTCTTCTTTTTGAGTATGTCTCCTGAGACCACAACTCAGTACCTTCCCATGACATGGTTCCGTATTCTTTCTTCCATGTAACCTATGGAACAAATGTTTAATGCAATTGGCATTAATCAGTTAGTAAAAACAGCACTACAAATTAAGTAAATGTGTTGTTTCAAATCCTGCCAATTAAGAATCAATTCAGAGACGGTCTTGAGTCTCAGCAACACAGAAATTTGGAAAAAAGACCCTCAAGCTCCTCCTGCTGAATCTGTAGTGGGACTCATATGTATACTTTTTATTGCTGTAAAAAACTGGTGTGTATGAGGGACTGATTGTTTAGTTCAAGATATAGATGCTCCTGCTCTAAGCCTTGGAGATTCCTATTATAGCATGCTACCCATGACAGAGGATGTTAGTTTCTTTAGTTTTGTATGAATTTAATTTTAACTGCATGAAAATAAAATTATTCAAGTACATGAATTAGTTATTTTTGAACATCATATTTCAGTAATTGAAGTACAAAAAGCCAAATATTATCTCCATCCTTCCTATGCCTATTTTACAATCTAACATTAGCTATTTTATTAAAAAACATAATAGCTTCAGTACTTAGGTTTGTGAAGGCTGAATGACTGTGTAGAAGAATAACTTCTACAGAAGTTGAACTTCCATCTACAAAAGCTCTGCCTGAAATGTAAAGGTCCACTTTTGTCACATGTAAAATGTATGGTTGTCATCCTGAACACTGCAAAAGACAGCTTCTCTTCAGAAGCCTAAAACTGGCCCTAAGAAGACGCAGTTCTCTGACCAAGTACAGTTCACAAGAAAATCATTCACTTACTGACAACTCTGTTCTCAGAGCCGTTATAAAGCTAGCCTGAACCTTAAGTAGAGAGAATAGACAGCAGTGAGCATATTTATGTGCAAGAAATGAACAGAACCATGTTCTGAAACATAGTGGCAATATTCAACTGAACACCTGTTTGGAAAACATATTCTAAAATTCTAAATGCATTTCATGAAAGCAATTAGCAGGAGAAAAGCTGCAGTAACTAATAGATTAACATTTCACAAACATATATATATATAATCCCCCCCCAGCTGCTCCAAAAGTAATGCCTCCTATTTTATAATGTCTACCAGCATCATCACAGATGGATGTTAGTGGTATGGCAGTAGAGGTTGAACCTTCCCACCAATATTCTATTGCATGTTGTTGCCATGTTACAGCTGACAGAATGGCATCTGACACAGAATGTCAGATAGATTTGTGTATGAAGCAAAGGAGTGCCAATGAATTGTTCCTTGTGGAGAAAGCAGCACCCATTGGCATTTACTGACCACTGGTGAATGTTTATGGAGACAAAACAGTGGATGTGAGCACAGTGAGGTGGTGGGTGGTATGTTTCAGCAGTGGCAATGGCAACAGAGGGTCACCTCCACTGGAGCTAATTTTTATGAGCACAGCATGCAGGCCCTTGTTCATATGTAACAGTAGTGACTATGTTGAAAAACAGTGTTTTGTTGCTGAGAATTTGCTCTTTCAAATAATGTTATTATTCTCTTGTGCCTGATGTAGTTTTCATGGAAATAAATAGGAGGCATTACTTTCGGAGCAACTTATGTATATGCTTTAAGCCTACCCTTAGTGGTGTATATCTAATATGTTAATTAATAAAGGACAATTAAGAGAGAGATTTCTAAGAGAGAACAGTACAAACCAAACATCACTCCTGATTGTTTCCTGGGGCTTCCAAAGAGACTACATATGCGGCATGCATTGACTGCAATTTTCCTTTTTGTGAAAACTTATGGGCATTAAGAAATGGAAACAATGTTTTGATACTGTTAAAAAGATATGGGTGAAGGTGTATTTTTAAGTCACTGTGGACGAAGTTTGTATGCATGGCATATGTTCAGAGATCTGAACGGGCAAATTTGTGGTACCTGCAAATTCCTGTTATTGCTAGTAAATTTAACAAATATGTGGTTATAATTAGTGTATGAAGATTTGGGTGGATGGATGAGAGATCTATTTTAGTCTTTGTCCAGAAAAGGGCAAAAATGCTGTTGTCAGAAAAGCAATAAGGCAAGAAAGTAGAAAAAAATCTGTTGGTTTTCCTTCACAAAATGTTTCTTTTAAGTCAAAAAAGAGAAGATATCTGACTGAGGGATATTAGAAATACACTCAGGAATCTTAGTAACTGGACTCCAGTTTTAGTGTTACAAATCTACGTTGGTGTATTTTTGTTTGTTTCTTTCTTTGCTTAATGATATGTATTAGTAGATTCATTTCCACCATTTTCTGAATCCACCCTCAAAACTACATATAAAAATATCAAAAAATCTAAGTTGTCAGTCTTCCCTGATAAGTGGAAACACTTAACAACTATTTTAGATTAAGTATTTCTTGCCTAAAAGAGCACAATAGTAAGGTCAGTTCAGTAGTGCACCAAAAAATGCATTTGTTTTCACCTGGATTCTTGACAAAAATCATTCAGCTCAGTGAAGGTACAATCAGATGGCACCTCAGCATGTTAAAGTTGGATAAACAGTGTTTGACACATCTCACCAAAAGACAAGAAGATTTTTTAAAATTGAATTTTCTGCAGAGAAAGGATGTGAACACAGGCAGCTGTTATGAAGTAATTCACTGCTGTATTTTTTTTCCAGTTCATGTTCGTTTCAGGTAAAGTTAAACTGCATTAATCTCAATGCAGATACTTTTATTCAAAATTAAAGTGGCTCTAATTTAATTTAACTTAATTCACTTTGAAGGTTGAAGTGGCCTACACTGAACTGAAGTCATTATGAATCTGAATAAAAGGATCAATACAGAGCTTTAATGCATTTTAATTCATCTACTTTAAAAGTTACTTCTGATTAACTTTCTCAAGGGTTTCTGCGTTGGCATATTTAATAGGCCTTGAGTGTGTAGATGGATACTTACCATTACTTATGAAATGATCATCTCCTTCCTCCACAACCTAAAGGAATACTGTCATAAAATGAAGTTATTCTGAGACCGATACAAACATAAGCACAGAATTTATTAGACTCTGGCACTTCTTTTTCCCTGGAAGCCTTGATCGTAATTGAAAAGATAGTAAATTTATTTGACAATTAAAAAGTAATCTATTATTAACTGGAATGATGCAAGCCATCCAAATTGTTTATTCGACAGTCATTAAAACTGGCTCTGTTCTACATGAGCTAAAGGCAATATTTGTAACATCATGACAGTTTTGGTTGTGATTCTTTTTCAGAAGATTAGGTTATTTACAATGAGGATGTATCATTTATCAATTAAAGGTATTTCAATATTCAGACTTGGGCACAAAAAGGTTATTCATTTATTTATTTGTTGGTTTGTTTTCTGGTAGTTAAGGAATTATTCTAACATCACATATTACTTTAAAATGGAATTAAATTTCATCTCTCAAGCTGTATTACACAAGTACCTAAATCATCATATCCATTTTTAGGCTTGATGATCTTGGAAGTGTTTTCCAACCTTGGTGATTGCATGATTCTATATGTATATATAAATATTGCATATTGCATGAATGATATTGTCCCTTTTTTATTGCAGCCCTTTTTTTCTCATTTACACCATCATAAATCTATGATGATTTCTAGGAAGAGCTAACGTGATTTCATGTTTAATGGAAATTTAGTAGATTTCTAGGAGAAGGTAATAGGCTTTCTGTTATTGCAAGAGAAATATGAAAATGCATCATTGCGTAAAAATAATAGTATTTATGGCAATATTAACAGACATGGCAACAGAAGAATATTCTATAACAGAATGAAACCTGATTGTAAGAGAAAAGCTGGCTTTAATACAATCTAAAATATAAGCAGAGGTACAGGATAAACTGTTAAAGACACATTTCTATATTCCCTACTTTCTGTACTGAAGTTTTATGGAGTCTATGAGTAGCTGGAGATTGTGGATGTGGATGAGGAAAGATCTGTTTGTAGATGTCATGGAAATAAAAAAAAAGTGAAAAGCTGTGGAGCATTGTTCAAACAAAATAAACCTGGTAACTGTCTTGTTGTTCAGTGGTCAACAAGAGAAGTAGTAGTACTTACTAGCTGGTAGTAATTTGTTTAAAAGGACTTTCACTGGTTCCTAAGCTGAAGCTTAACTGCCAAGTGGAAGGCAGCAAACACTTCCACAAAAGAATGAAACAAATGGAGTAAAAGGGAACAACTAGGGAGCACGTAACACTTGTTTGTGTTTGATAAGTGTTATGTTGCAACATATCTTCTTTCCATCAGGGATTTCAGCTGTGTTCTGCAGCTAGCATGGGTAATACCAGAAAAAAAGAAAAGGACACTCAGCTTAGTCTAAGAAGAGATACATCTTATAAAACTTTGGAAATATTTAATCAGTCACATGTCTTCAGATTGCCTAATAGCTGTACATGTTTTCAGAAACTCAAGGAAATGAAATATTAAAAAATACAAAAGGTGCAAATGCATTGCTTATCTTTAAAGAAAAAAAAAAAAAGAAAGAAAAGAAAAAAAAAGAAAAAAGGAAGAAAATAAGGGGAGACAGAAGGGCATAGCAAGGAATTTCAGAGGAGTACTCTTTTACTCCATTTGAATTCCTTGAAATCTCACAGAACAGTGAGACTGTCTGTAGGTACCTGAAAATTAAATAAGTGACTGCCAATGTAAACTTGCCAAGAATATCTTACTAACAGTTAAAAAACTATGTGGATGGGAAAAAAAGCAGCAGGTTTCACAGATATTGACCTTAAATAGGACTCCTGAATGTGTCTCAGGTGACGTTTTTAGAGACATTTTCTGTTGATTATATGCAACACCTATTGGGAAAAAAAACATAACAAAACAAGACAACAGAACCACAAAAAACTACCCAAGGATAACAAAGAATAACCCCAATTCCAGTGAGTTAATAGGCTTTGCTATCAAAATAGAAGGCTATGTCAGATTCACTTTCAAAGAAAACCATCGTTCTGGACATGCACTATTCCTTATTAGTATTAATGGCCTGGGCAAAATAGAAATGAAATGTAAATCATGCCTACTAAATATGGAATTAGAAAAAAAAATATGGAGAAAATGACAAATATGGGCACAAAAAGATTATGATTCAAAGTTGTCTGGATAATTTGGGGAAATGGTATGGGAAAAAAAGGTGAAACAATGAATTTTGAGAGACAAGTGCAAAGTATAGGAATAATTAGCTGCATGGCTACTGAACAACAACTCAAGGAACAGATGTTTACAAAAACATCAGGAAATTAAAATGTCACAGGAGAAGAAAAGCTATTTTGGAAGAGAGAGAAGCACTGTATTAGGATAAAAATAAACAGAAAGATTGCAAGATGTTTGAAACAGTCCTCCTATGAAAACATAGCCATGTGAACAAACTTTCCACAGGCACATTGTCCCTTCAGGCAGGTCTAAAAAGTTTCCCCTTTGCAGTTCTCTCCTCTGTACTTGTGAGTTACACATATTAAAAAGCACAGGCAGGTTACTACTGAGTACACTGTATTTTTGTCTGCTCAGCGTTAATAAGAGTTTAGTTGAACTGCTATGACAAGTTCTGTGCACTGACCTTTGAGAAATACTCAGATATTTGGAGATATTCAAGGCATATCTGGACACCTACCTGTACGACCTATTGTAAGGTACCTGCTATGAGAGGGGGGTTGCATTCAATGATCTCTTGAGGTCCCTTCCAACCCCTGCAATCCTGTCAGTCTGTGATTCTGTGAAAGCAGAGATTTGGATTAGTTGGAAAATATTTACTGAGTTCGGGGGCTTAGAGAACATGTTTTAGAGAACATGAGCAAGGATTAAATGTGTTTCAAGAATAAAAAGACTACAGAAGGGATGCAGTAGTCTGCAAAGTGTGTAAAAGGTTGTAAAAACGAAGGACTCAGTCTGCCCTCTACACATACAGGAGCTAGAACCAGGAAATGATAGACTACCATGTCACCAAAATAATGTCCAGTACATTATTAGAAAAAAAAGAAATACTAGTGAAACAGTGGAAATGCCTGGGGAAAGCACGTAGAATCTCCACCACTGGTCATCTTAAGAACAAGTTAGAAGTACTCTCAAATACAACTGATCCTGCTTTAGGTTGGGAGAAAATAGTAATGTACTTTAGTTCTTTAAGTTTTCATGGAGTTTGTTGGAACTTGCTGCTGCTTATTCTGACACATAACCCAAATTTTTGGGTTCTTATTTTTTTAAGAGCAATTTTTTATTTTTTTTTAATCGGGAAATTCTCAGAATTTCCTTATGTTTGTTGCTTATTCATTGTTTTGACATTTGGGACACATTTTAAACTGTTTTGGTCTTTTTATAGATGAAGAGATTGATATAAAATAAAAAAATTTTCCTCCAGCAGAACCTTACATAGGTTACCTCTAGGGTCTCTTGAAAGCTGTGGAATGAAGGGAATTCAGTGGGGAGAACCATGACAGTAAATTAAAACATTTAGAAGCAAGAGATCTGTATTTTTCTCACTGAGCTTTCCATTTCCTTTGAAATATTTTAAAGTATTTAGTCAGCTTTATTTATAGAATATTACAGTCAATGAAAAAAATTGGCTTTTTTTTTTAATGACATTCTTATACTCTCTCTTTTAAATATGATTTCTCAAAAAAAAAAAAAGAAAAAGAAAAAAAACATAAACAAAGCCAACATTTTTATACCGTTGCTTATATTTCTTCATATAAGGCAAAATGTTTATATTCCAAGACACTGATGAATTGACTTTTCTAACAAGCCAGATAAAAGGTGATCTTAGATAACCTCAACCATTTAGAATTATATGTCTCAAATTTAAAGATAATTTACTTTTATTAAGAGTATTATGACATAGTCAATACAAATGTGTTGCAAAGTAACAGATGCAATTATAAGCCACCTGAAATGATGCTTTTTCTCATTAATACTCATACTATTATAAGGCTAAAACAGGAAAGTTCAAATAATAACTACAGCATCTCCTGTCTTGTCTTTCAACTAACATCGAATCATAGCATCATGTAATAGAATCATAGAATAGCGTGGGTTGAAAAGGACCACAAAGATCATCTAGTTTCAACCTCCAAGCTATGGACAGGGTCGCCAACCACCAGACCAGGCTGCCCAGAGCCACATCCAGCCTGGCCTTGAGTGCATCCAGGGATGGGGCATCCACAACCTCCTTGGGCAACCATTTCAGATAACCTCTCCATTAAATTAGAAAGACATTGGATTTTCAAAAGCCAGAGACTGCAAAAGACGTGTGGTGAGATTATATGCATTGTTTTGGGGAATTCTTTACCAAAAAAAGGAACAAACTCCAAACCTCAGTCCAGTATTTTAATAAATACAGTGTGAGCAAATATATTTTTCAGAGATAACAGAATATTTTCTTGCTCATTAAGTTTAAATAAAACAGTATCAATTTTTGAGTTCACATGATGGAATTTGATATATCTAATAATTGAAACTGAAAACTAAAAAGCTAGACAAGGGAATGTAATACTTAGGGATGAGGAAAAACATCATGGAGCACAGGATTATGTTTTGATTTAGTTGTTTTTCACAGTGCTAGATAACTCTCATAGAGCAAATTACTCACTAGTGTTAAGTGGCTAAATTTTCCTAATTAAGGATGGAACTGGATTCCCAGATTTACAGAATATTGAGTGTGAACATCTGGATGGAGAGGTGCAAAGTTCTAGAGATATTAATGGCACTGTGGTATCTCATTAGCATGGCCTGATGCGACGTACTGCATGCATTATGTAAGGGAGATACACAGGGCACTGTTGTATGTGAGGCTGATGGTAACTGTACAGAAATATATTTGAGATCACAAAGTAAGTGCAGAATTCATATCCTTTGTATTCATGTTTAATAACCTGTATCTTAACAAACAATTTTTGTCACGGGGCCCATGCATCCATTCCCAGTCCATGAGATTGGGAAATTTCCATCATTTCATTATTTCTTCTGCAACAAACCTCCAGAGTTATGTATTCATTGACTAGAAATTTTATACTGTCAGTCACTTGTGGAGAAAAATGATGTATGATCTTATAAGTTGTATCTTGTGTGCAGTTTCTGTGGAGTCATAGCTGTCATCTTCTAACAGACATTCCTGTGTTTGCTTTAAGTCTTCTTTGCTTATTTATACTTCCATGTTCTGAACTTTTTTGGTGGCATATGAATGCTGAAAGTCTGGGTAACATTATCACCTTCTCAGATTACACATCAAAGTTACTACTATGGGCTACAGAATTATCATTTTCATTGTTTGTTTACATCACCTTAGGGGCATTTTTCATTCTCTTCAGTTTATACTTCTTGAAATTATTGCCCGCAAAACATTTTTGTTTTAATTATGATTTTTCTATAGTTCTTTATATGTCTTGCACTTGAGTACTCTGTAAGTCCCAGTTTTTCTATTTTTGAATCATGAATATTTGAAATTATTACCAGTGCAGATAGAAATATCAAAGCAAATCCCTACTTTCTTCCCGTAGCACAAATATACTGGGCAGGTAATTCATGGCACTTTCTACCTTTCTACTAATAACCAATATCTGGCCATGGATTTTCAGGATCTGTAACCCTTGTTATGTCCTTTAAGGTCATCTATTTCGCTGATGATGTTAAAGTGAAAACAAGACATATGAAACTGATATCAGTAATAGACAGAGATTTGTGATATTAAGTGTAAAAAAAGACATAAAGACACACTAATTTCCAGTAAAGGCTTCTGATGAAAAGTTCTGCTCTAGTCTAAGGGATTGGCTACAATAGTAACATTGATGCTCTGCTGTGAGAGGAATTCAAACGCACAAAAAAAAAAGTGATGTAGCAAATAGACAAGGACTATGAATAGGTAACCTTCCTGTGCTGTTCATTTTCTTCTTCTATTGGGTAAGATACACAAAAAGAAATATAATAAAGATCCTTTATTGACTGTAAAATACATACCACGTCTTTGGTATGCTACTTCCACAGAATACAATCAATGATTATTAGGATTTCCATCTGCCCTCTGTATAATATATTGAAACAACATATATACAAATATATGTAGTGTATAATGTATATACATAGAGTGTAAAATCTACATCTTTCTGTGAAACATGTGATGTATATATCTGTATATCACCTTGTTTCATTAATTTTCTTTTCATCTGATATAGCCTCAATATTCTCCACTTTTCTCTGAACTCGGACAGAAAGGTTTTTTGCTGATAATTGAATTAATTTTTTTATTTATAATTATTGTTACTTATTAAAACATCTGTAGCCTTGTAGCTCAGTAACATTTTGAAACCTAGTAATCCAAAAATAGTAATGTATTTATTGTGTCTACATTATATGAATGTACGCTGTTACAAGTTTCATTAAAATAATAGAGAAGAAAAAGTCAAAGACAATTTGATTCACTTAGAAAAGTCACAAAGCACAAATTGTTCCTTCGACATCAGAATTAATGAAGCATGGCTTCCTTCAGATTTCTGTTTTTCCACCCCCTCAGCAATCCCCTTCAGTAGTCCTAGCTATCCTACATTTTCTCCAACACTCTGTTAACCAAGGGCATCATACACTTTATGATTAGTCTGGAGCAACTTTCATGTCAGTTGACTTGTATGTTTGTGGTGACTGAAAAGACTGTATTCTGATTGAATTAATCTTGTCCTTTGATGGGCATTTTCCTGTCATCTAACCTCTTTACATGAGAAATGAATTTTACTTTTGAGTCTTCTATGTATAGCTTGTTTTCAGTACAATTGCAATTATCAAATAAGTATATTCTAGAATGTTGCTTATTATTAAGTATTTGTTTTAGAGAGACAGTACTTATTTTAGCAAATGTAATTTTGTGATATCTTTAATCTGACCAAGGTGGTTGGTCATAGTATAGGTTTTAAAGTGAGCACTTTCCTTGTACCTGTATAGATTTATTCCTTTGTAAGAAGTACATGTCCCATTAAACTTTATATTCTCTGATTCAAAGTTAGTTTTCTCTTTTTTTCTCAATATGAAGTGAGGAGAAAAGAATGGTTCTTTTATGTACTTTTTGGTTTATTTCTCTCATTCTGTGTCTTCATAAATGACATATGCATATTTTCATCAGCATAACCTCCAGCTCCTTTTGAGACAGGAAATATCAGTTCAAATGAAGTGGTCTAAATTCATGAAGTGAATCAGAATCATAATTCAAAATGGAATACAGTACAGCACATGGTGGAACACATGCTGCATTGATGTCATAGATACGACCGATTTCTTTAAGTCTGCACAAGTCATGTAACTCAGTATATTTTATTTGTGAATAATACAGATCATTCCAGTGGAATAGTAACAGCATATCTGCATTATATATCATTCATTTTGCCAACACAATACATAAAGAGTTATTAATACTTTACAGTCTATTTTTGAAGGAAAAATATTTCTTCTTTCTCTGTTGTTTACCTGCTGTAAATTTCTGTGCAAAAACCACAGGAGTCTTTGAAATAATTAAAATAGCTATTGTTGTACACATGGTACAGTTTGATAAGTAAAACATCTTGAGTTCTGGCAAAAACCTATTATGAATAGCTAAAAAGCTGGACTTCCTCCTTTTCACTGTATCAAAATTGTACTACAAAGAGCAAAGAGATAGCTTACAGCTGGTTCAGAACTTGGATGCTTCAGGAACACCTTCTATCCTTTTATTTATTGATTTAAATTCACAAAGGAAGATAATAAATGCCTTTCTTGTGTTAACTTGCTTTGCTGATTTATTTGCTTTCCACTGAGCTGCTTAAAATCACTTAGGATCTTAGCAAGTCTCCA
This sequence comes from Chrysolophus pictus, assembly GCA_037305975.1. Classification (NCBI taxonomy): domain Eukaryota; kingdom Metazoa; phylum Chordata; class Aves; order Galliformes; family Phasianidae; genus Chrysolophus; species Chrysolophus pictus. The sequence continues at coordinate 22,249,641 of CM074577.1, read as the reverse complement.
TGTGTTAGATGATGTGTTAGTGCACAAGCACGGTTTTGAAGTAGCACCATGTATTTATTCCTATTTTTACTCCGCGTTGATAATGTGAAGATGTGTTATCCCACAGACATAACTCTCTGGACCACTTTGGAGAAGTTTCTTTGGTTGAATATACAGGTGGGCAGGTATATCACCCTAAATTAACCAGTCCCAGTTCTGGTCCGGAACTTGTACAAATAAATTTGCATTCCTTTTTCACTCAGGTTTTACTTTCCAGCATATGGGGCTTATTAATGTGAGTAGAATCCTGTCATTTCAGGATACAAGAAGTAGGTAGTTACAGGAGTAGAAACTTGCTTTTCAATGAAGAATTATTTTTAAATTTTGCCCAAGGCTCAGCTGTATTTAAGAATATTTATAGTAAGAGAAATCTCATCTGTTATATTTCTTCATTCTCAGCTCATTTTTCTGAATTCCTAAAGATCATCTCTCTGAAATGTTCCATCTAGAAAAAAATGTTTTTAGTATTCAGAGTTCCTTTTTTCCTAGTTCCCTTTCTGGAATTGGTAACTGTCATTTGTTTTATTGTCAGATTTCTATAGTAGATTAGATGATTTTTGTTTATTCAAAATTTAATGAGAAGGCTAATGTCTGTGTGAGTTCTGATTGTTTAGATGGAAAGGGCAAGCATGATTTACATTAATTTAGTCACCTTCATAATTAATTAAAATCCATGCCTCGTGGCTATGTTTTTAGACATCTTTCCACTTTCATGTGACAGCAAAATACTGCTATATTCTGTCTCAGAATTCTGTCAAATTTTGTTCCTATTTATTGACATTACAGAGTGAAGAATAATCAACCTTAACTACAAATTTCATACTCAGCATGGCTCAAGGCTCTTATTCAGTGGCTTCCAGAGAAATACTGTGTGTCAGTGAGACTTTTTTCTCTTCATCCTTCATTGTGATTCTCTGTTAGGCCTGTTATTAATGGTGCTACGGTCAAGGATTTTAAAGATTAAAACCATATTTAATAAAGATAAGAAGAAGATGGCTAAAGAAGTTCTCCTCTGTGAATATAAATGTATGTAGATGATGTATGACAGCTTTACTGGCAATTAACTTTTTGACTATCAAATATTCTCATTTCTCACAATAGAGCTGTGTAGCATAGCAAAATTTAAAATTGCCCCTGATGATCTTCACTTCTGTACACTTAACCTATGGGAACGTGCTAATATTTCTTGCGAACAAAATTAAAAGGGTTTAGAAAAGAACTGAACTCACAATGTATTACAGCAGTAGAGAAGGGTTGTGAGTGGAGATAAATGGTGTTGTGTGATAGATAGAGAGAGGGGCCACAGTTTTAGCTTGATATGGGCCAAAATCCAGAGTAACTGAAAGGAAGGTGGAAATAACACTACACTACATATGAATGACAGCACAGCTGATGGCACAAAGCAGATGAAACAGTGCATCTCCATGCATTCTCCTCTCTTACATGTGTGCTGTTGAACCAATTCTCTTGGAGCAGTTTATGCAGGGACTAAGTATAAAATGGTTCTGCCTGACTGGTATTTTTTTACACTAAATTCTGCTTTACCCCTCTCTATCCCAGAGAAGGTGGAAACTAGAGGCCTCTGCTTCTATGTATGTAAGCCTTGTTTCCTTCTCTGGTGTGGGCTGGGATACTGATAGTTGTGACTCATTCCTCTTCTATCGTCCTATCACCCTTACTGACCAGTTCTCCTGGGGAATACTGAAAGCATGGAGAAAATACTACACTCCACAGTGCATTACAAGTCACTGGGAACTTATGGGTATTGCTGCCACTTGCTAAGCAGCAAACAGTAGCTAGGAATATTTTCTTTCTATATCTTCTAGGGTAGCTCTACAGAAAACAAAACAAAGCAAAGAAACAAACAAACAGACCCAGAAAATCTTAAGAAAATAGGTATGAATGAAGATGTAGATTCTATTAAATTAGACATACAAGCAGCAACTGAGGCAAGATGTAGCTGGAAAGAGAAAAAAGGAACTGGGTCTTTCAGCGATCAGAAAACATGGTTGCTGAGGGAGGACTTCTTCCTCGCATTTGACTAGGCTTGTAGGTTTGCAGTTGTGCATGGGTGGAATTCTCTAGGCTAATAATCTGCTTAATGTTTCTCATGATATCCTAGCAACCAAAGGAATGCACTCTATCCCTAAACTTATGTCATCTCCAGCTCTGGAACATAACCCAGACTGCTAAGGAAGATGAAGAGTTCTTGATCCTTAGCTGATCAGCACCAGCAAGGTTTTTTGCTTGTTTGTTTTTTTCTTATATTAATGTAAGAACTCCAACCTTTTCTTCGGTATAAACACAGAACTGAAATAGAACATTACTTATTTTGACAGCTGACTTTTATAAATACATGTTCAAATGTTCAACAGCAACAAGGAACACTGCCTCGAGTAAATCCCTATTAGAGTTGTAGTTTATAGTCTGCATTCATTATCAAAAAAAATGTCAGATACCAGGTGGGAAAAATGGAATTTAAAGAGCTCTAAGAATATGCTATTTTATTTTCCATTCCTTTTTATTTACTACACGTTTTCTTAATTCACCATTTTGACACATTCTGTCCTGACACCATTCTCATTTCTAGCCATCTGTACTGTAAAAAGATGGCATTTAACTCTCCTTGCCCTTTCTCAAACTCTTCTCAACACTAATCTATATTTTTTTATTAATTGTTATTATTTTTTGTTTAGACATTCTTATGACATCGTGTCTTAAAATACATGTTCTTACTGATGGCACATTTCAGTGGTATATTTAATCTTTCCTCTGTCTCTGCAGAGTCTAGGTTCTAAGTTCTAGTCTCTATGTTGCTCATGTAATTTCACAGCTTCTTACAACCTCACATACTCTCTTGTTAGTTCTCTTCTCAGCCTCTCTTCTTTCATCCTTTCCCCTCCTGTTGCCTTTGTCTTGTGTTTTTGTTTTCCTCTTTTTCTAGGGTATTATCCCCAACTTCAACCATTTCAGTTTTCAGAGCAGTTATGCTTTTATGAATTTACTTTTGAACCTTTAACAGACCAAAGAATGTTTGGAGAATGCTGTAAGTTGTTTCTTTCCTTTTGTGTATTGTTTTCTTTAATTGTTATTTGACATCAATTTTCCTGAGAAGGTATACTCTTGGATAATATATGCCTGTATGTGTATATATTGTGTGTACATATCTTGTTAAATCCACCCCACTGATTTAATAAAATAATAGAATAAATTGGAAGACACCAGAAGAAATCTTTATATAATACTGTCTAAATAAAAATGTTTATGAAAAATCTGAACGAAGAAAAATATGATGCAAAAATAAAACAGTTTGTGTGATATGTGAATAGATCTCTTAATTTTGTAAAGAATGAGAATAGCTTACGTGCAGAAATGCTGTCAGTGATTGGATCCTCGTTTGTGCAAAATTCAAGTAATGCTATTCAATCTAAGCATAACGTGTCTATCTTAAGAACAAAACACAACCTGACAATCATTTAGTATTCTCATTCTCCTCGAAGGAATTGCTGTGCTTGCTGTTGCTAAGCATTATTTGAAGTTAGAGTGCTTGATTAGATGTCTATATATGTCTGGTCATCAATATATATGACTTAGTAGAGGGAATAATTTGGTTTAGCTGTTTCAAGTTGTTCTGATGAATGGCTGATGTCTGGGTAACTTTTATCTGTTCTTAAAGACACTGCTTTGATTTATCACTAACTGAAGTGGGCACAAACACACTGGAGAAAACTCATCTATTTCTGACAAGGACTTGTAGAGCAAATTAAAGGGAAAGAAAAGCAAGCATATCTTGGAATACATCTCTAAGTGTTTTTCATGAAATAAAATTTTAATCAAACTTCTGAAAACAAATCATGCAGTTGCATATGGACTACGTAGATTAAAGATCTTTTTCTATATCAATTGATTATGAATTAGACAACAACTACATGGCTTTTCTCTTTTGACTGGTGGAATTATAGCCAGTGTTGTAGAAAAGATTTGAATATCAGCAAAAAATACTGTTTTAATGAAATTGTGCCTGTCAAATGGAAGATGCTTCAGCTTCATATTCAGCTACTTTGTTTGGTGATTAAAATCTGTTGCTCTGTCTGGATGTGCTCCATTAACATTAGCCCATATTTTCCTCTGATATCCTACTTGAATGAAAACTACAAGAGCTGCTGTTTCTTATAATCATGCCCAGAGACTCTAAATTAGAATTAGTCCTATTATTTAATGAGTTCTACAAAGAAGGCAACAGTCATCTTCTTCGGAGATCATTTTTCTCATAGCTTTGGATTGTAAAGTGAGGTTAAGAATTGTGCCCGACTCCTCAAGATTCTCCAGCCCAGGACTGCTCATGTTTGTACCTGTGTGCCCTGGTCTTTGCTCAGGCTGGTGACATGACTGCCACCACTTTCCCCTTTGCAAGTTCAACCAGTAGCAATGCTGAGACACAGGCACACATAGGCAGGACACTGATATGACCGCTCAGGCAGGCTGTCTCACCCATGGGCTGCCTTCAGCAGGACTCACATAAAGCACAGAGAAGTAAGATCCCTTCCTTCTCTGCAATTGATAGAGATACTGGTTCACTAGTGTTCACATACATAGGTTCACAAGCACTCACACGGTCATGGATCCCTTGAATACTCACTTCTTTGTCTGGCTTAAAATTTGCTAGCAAGTACCCATGCCAGGTTTGGGAGAGATACAGGCACCTGGCACCCCCAGCAGCTGGCACACAGGCTGTGGAGCCTCGCTCCAGCCAGAGGTGCAGAGCCCCACGGTCACCTCACTCATACCAAGTCCCTCTCCCCAGTACCTGGACTGGGGACACACACTGCTCCTGCCCCCGAGGATGGCAGTAGAAAACCCCACTCATTCCAGCATCTGATGCTAGGACCCCACTCACTCCAGCAGTTGGCACCACTGGCCAGGAGAGCCCACATCTCTGTTCTGACTCCAGTAGCTGGCACCCATACTGCCCCCCCAGCAGTTTGTACTCAAGGCACAAAGTCTGCAGCACTCTTCCTGACCACCCGAGCTGCTGATGCTGGGACCAGCACTCATTAAATATAGCTTCACAAATACATCTACATCATCTGTAGTAAAGAAAAAATCTCTAGAAACCTTTGGTCTTCGGTACTCCTCAATAAGAAAAAGAAAAAAAAACAAAAAAATAACCCAACAAATTCTGCTCTTTTGCATTAAAAGTTACTGGTGGTAAAGCAAACAATGGAGACATTGAATCAATGTGTTTAACTGTTCATACCCAGCAGATAAATATAGTGCACCAGGGTGCAAACCTTGAAATATTTTGTATGCGGACAGTGTTTGCATTGAAGTAATGGAAAATATGCACATAGTATTCTTTGTTTAATGTGGTTTATTTATTCGTGCAGATTTATTATTCAGCCCATCACGCAGGCAGTTCTTTCTTTCACAGTTGTGTGTCACAGGCCAATGTTGAGTTCATGAGTTCCCGTAGTTAATTAAGAATGAGGCTGCTTACAGTAACTGCAAGGTGTAGCTTCAGTTGTTTGCTGCAATGGACTGCACAGTAATCCCAGCAGTGGAAACAAAACAATAAGCAATGGAGTTTTTGTTCAATGCCAAGATTTGCTCACAGATACTAAATATTGCTTCATAACTTGTAGGAATTTTGTTGTTGAGCAGTCTGTGACCAAACAGCTAACATTAATCATCCACGTGTTGAAGTTCTGTCGATGTTTTTGGTACTTCACTTATTTGTACAGAACACTTACACAAGCTTTCCTCTCCCCAGAGTTATGGAGAACATTACTAAAATAAGCAAAGTTGATAACATAGTTGAGTAGATAATAATACCACAAGCAGATACAATATTTGCCTTCTGTATTAGGGGCAACTTTTATAATTAAACCTCAAAACAAATAAACAAGATATCAACCAAGAAGTCACTGTTGCAAAGCTGAGAAGATAGTTACTGTGTTATATTGCTAAATTGTTAACTGTAGTTGCGAAGTGTACAGCTGCTTTCGTGTAAGAAGTCACACTTTTCTGTTCTGTATTCTTTGATATAAATATATGAATTATTCAAAGAGGAATGAATGCCTAAATCAATTGATAAACGATGACTGATTTAAGTCTTGCCTTCAAAATAAAGGGAATTGAAAACCTTAATCACTATTCAAGGAGCATGTAGTTCAATCCCCCAGGGAAGGGGACTTTGGAAGTAGATTCATTTTCCCTAAATGAAATGTCTACAATCTGCACATAGGTGTTAACTTACGCTGTCTTGTAATGGAGAGAAAAAAGTTATCTCTAGAGAGATAACTCATCTTATGATGAGACTTCTATGATAGGCCTTCTGGAGATTTAAGTGACATGAAAGAGTCATTTCCCTGAATTGCCTTCCCTGTCCCTGCCATTTTCTTAGCCATTTTCTTTCTGTGAACCAAATTTATTAGTGCTTCTGTTTGCAGGTAATCCCAGCTTGGTCCTCTTCTTCATCTTCTGTTAGTCTCTGACAGCTGATTAGACTAGGCTGGTGATACTGAAGACTTTTAGAAACGGTGGTAGTTTGAAATGGTGTATGAAATCTCAAGAAGCTTGTCTTTGGGCCACATGGTGGGAAAACTAATCTTTCTGTTCAAATAATGTCTCTAAGCTTTTCTTGCAGAGGAAGGCTTGAATTAGAAAAGTGGTATGAAACAATCACTACTTGAAGTGATTAATGCACAAGTAGCTGGAGACTCGGTGCAGTAGTAAAACACCTGCACATTTACTTACAGAGAGAACATCAGTTACCTTTGATGGCTGCACCTGAAAAATCACCTTGACAAACTTAAGCAGGTCCTCAAGGCAGCCCTGTATATTGAGGTGCAGTGCTAGCAGACTGACACTGTCTGTTAAGGGAATGACAGAAACATAAGGCTAAAACAAGGTATGTGGTGATTGCTGAATGAAAAAGGAGATACAGCACCAACTGTTTTCCTCAGAGCAGGTGTCACCTAGGATAATTTTGTTGTTGTCAAGGGATTGAGGCAGGGTTGTTGAGGATTGCAGTAGCACAGGGCTGGCCAAGTACACTTCAGTGAACCTCTTCCTAGCATTATATTTCTGTTGTCTGTATGATGAAGTGCACAAAATAATGCAGCTTGAAACAAACTAATGAGCAGATACATGAACTGAATTGCAAAGCAAATTTCAGGAAATAACTTCTTTCAAACACATGCAGAATTGGGTAATCAGTCACAAATGACAAAGGCAATATTGCTTTTCAGAATATGTACTGCGTTGCAGCACATAATTAACATCTACGTTACAGAGCTCTAGAGAGTATTTTGTTACAGTCAGAGGAAAAAGAAAGGATGGTAATTTCAGATCTGGTTTGTGAATCTGTATTCTGTTAGCATTTCTTGGGCAAATGAGAGCAAAAAGAGACTCGAGACTTCCTAGTCTCCTTGTGTTAGTCATACCTCTTAATAGTCTTATGTGAAGGCAGAAAGTAGAAATCCCTGCCAGAGGTGACTGGAGACTTCCACTACATGTTTTGAGATCTAACAAGAAGTTGCTACATAAATGGCAATGTCTTTCTTTAGTTGCTATATAAATGGCAATGTCTTTCTTTAGAATTACTCTGGGTTATATAAGCAACAGTCTAAACATGAAAAAAAAATCTATCATAGAATCATATAACCACAGAATGGCTTGGCCTGAAAGGGACTCTAAGAATCATTGAGCTCCAACCCCCCATGCCACAGGCAGGGCCACCAACCTCCAGATCTGGTACTAGACCAGGTTGCCCAGGGCCCTATCCAACTTGGCCTTGAACACCTCCAGAGATGGGGCATCCATAGCCTCTCTGGGCAGCCTGTTCCAGCACATCACCACACTCTTTGTATAGAATTTCCCCCTGACATTCTATGTATATGTATTTTGACATTTGCCCAAGTATTCTCAAGCATGACTGATAGCAGCTCAATAATTAGAAGTCCTCAAGAAGGCTTTTCACTAGAGAAAACATTGTTAAATAAAAGTAATCACATTTAATACATATTTCTAATGCCTTCTAATCAGCATATTGCCTGTGGCCATTTGGAGAAACAGACAGTGTAATTCATTTTACATGTTTGAATTATATTCCAATTATTAATTAATAATTCCAGTAATCTACCATTGGTAAAAATTGTCTTTGGTAAAATGGTCTTTGGTAAAATTGCATTGCACATGGTATTTTTACTGTTTTTCCTCTGTTGCTTATTTAAAAAAAAAAAAAAAAGTTATTATTGGTAGTTGTACTGGGAAAAAAATTATGTTTTCTTCTTCATTTATGTCTACATTAACTGCAGGAGAGTTGTACTAGATGACCTTTAGAGGTCCCTTCCGACTCAAACTATGATTCTGTGGTTGCGTTTAAGAGATATTTTTTCCTCTCTTCACAGTTGCACCAAGGAAAGAGAAAGCATTTTATCATTCAGTTTTTACCATTTCCACAGGTTGGATTTTTACATAAGAAAGCTCTAGATTTTTTTAATCTATCATAAAAGTAAACCAAGCAGCAAATAATAATTTTAATACCTTAAATTTTCACTGATGACTCCACTTCTGTCTCCGGAGCTGTGTTTTGTGGTTTCACTCCCAGTGAATCAGCAAATTGCTTCTACTTGAGGTATACTTTAGACAGTTCTCGTTCTCATGGGCAATGTAAAAATACTATTTCTTTACAAAATATTGTCAGTCTGTAGTGACAGAATATCATAGAGTCATAGAATGGTTTGGGTTGGAAGGTAGCTTTAAGATCATCTAGTTCCATCCCCTGTGGTATAGCCAGAGACACCTTCCTCTACACCAGGTTGCTCAAAGCCCCATCCAGCCTGGCCTTGAACACCTCCAGGGAGGGAGCATCCACAGCCTCACTGGTCAAGCTGTTCCAATGTCTCACCACCGTCACAGTGAAGAATTTCTTCTTATTATCTAGTCTAAATCTACTTTCTTCCAGTCTAAAGCCATTTCCCCATGTCCCATCGCTACAGTGTTCCTATCAATTGTCTTTTGTAATTGACGTTCTTAATTTTTCAAAAGATACTTCAAGTTTAGCTTATTAAAACTCCTTTTAACAAAATTGTAACAGAATAGAAACTTATACATAAATTCTATCTTCTTTGCCAGTGTGGCAGTTTCATTTGGAAATTCATTTGAACTGCTAAACTTCACTACAAGCACTCTCACTGCCAGTCCTCAAACGGAGAAGGACAAAATATGATGTAAAAGGGCTCAAGGGTTGACAAAAGGACAAGGAGATTGCTCATCAGTTATCATCCTGAGCAAAATTGACTCATCATAGAAAGAGTAATGAAATTTATTGCCTATTTCTAACGGACTAGAGCTATGAGAAACCTTCATGGGCCTCTCCTGGACTGCAGGGAGCTGTTGCTCTGTGCCTGGAGCTCCTCCTGTGCTGGCCTGGGTGCCTGCAGGGCTGTTCTCTCACATCTCTCACTCCTCTCTCCCAGTTACTGTTGTTCAGCAGATTTCCCCTCTTAGATCTGCTCTCCCTGAGACACACCCAGTGTGGCTTATGGCTCAGCTGTGGCAGTGGTTGGATCCCTTTGGATCAGCTGGAGCTGCTCTGGTCTGACATGGGGCACTGCCGGGCTCTTCTCACAAAGACCTGCAGCCAAATGAACCCAGTACTGCCAACCAGGCACTTAGTGACAGATAGTAAGAAATGCATGGAAAATAATGAGATACACAAAGTGTACAGGATATTAACTAAAGTTCTGATTTAGAATATTTTGATTTTTTTTTTCTTTTTTTAATCAGAAGTGCTGTCATGCTTATCTGTATTTTGTAGTGTTTGGCAGATGTTGGGAATGTAATCAATTTATCTCAGTCTCATCTAAATGTTTGTAAAATTAAGGAGAAGATTGGAAGTAGTTTCAGAGTAGCTGTTTTTCTCTTAGTTGGTAGAAAGTAGTGCTGCAAATGAAGTTTTTACATCAACTTCTCTCTTCTAATCTTAAGAAAAAACTTTAAAAATCAAGTTCCAGAGTTTGATAAACCTTGTTACCAGAGGTTAGTTATTTTCTATGTGTTAACAGAATGTGCTGTCTCAAAATCCAAATGTACTCCACTAAAATCTGCAGTCACCCAGATTTTATTTCATAACATTTTGTCCTCTTGCAATTTCTAATTAATGCTTTTCAGAGAGACCTTAATGGAAATATAAAAATAAAGAAAGATATAAAAAATCTTTTCCTGATGATATTAAATAAAAAAAAATGATTTTCTGAGTCATGGAGGCACACAGAGTGTATCTCAAATTTGATACATCTAGCATGTCCAAAGGCTCTAAATAAAATTAGTGACTTATTTTAGAAGACATTTGGAACCCTCTTTAGATACAATGTAGTGAATTTTGAATAGTTTTCTCTGTTAAAAATAGTCCTCTGCATTGCATAAATTTTTCATTTTTAAGTATTAACATTGATCTAAATCAGCCAGTTTCTTCCTAAGTCTTTTTAGAGAGATCTCAAGCACTTAGAATTGTTGGTGTTTACATGGGTATCAGGAGTATCTTTAGGACTCATTCTTGCTTACATAAATTTAGAGATTCTGTTTTTCAAAGAAAGTAAAAAAAGAAAAAGAAACAAATAAGCTTTGGTTAGAATAAGGAAGTATAAAGGTTTTTAGATAATCATTCTACCTGGAGGATAGTTAACATCTCTTGAACTGCTCTCTGCCTTTTGTTATCCATCGTTTACTGTGTAATAGCCTACCCCTGAAGTTAAGTGCCCTTTACTACAGAATTGCCTTAAAAGATTTCGGTGTGCTTGTACAGATCTATAGGCATGTGTTCAAAAATATATGTCTAAATTCACTTAACCTATGCACAGTTAACAGGTGGCATATTATGTGGGAGTGTGATCTCTTCAAAAGTCTTTTCCAATTAATATTAAAGTGTCAATATTGATTGAACCTCATATTTAAGGGTCATTTATCAAGTTACTCTTCTGGAAAAGCGTTGTTTTCTCAGTGATGTATGAATAGTACACAAAGTTCTAAAAATATGAAAGAAAAAGTACAGAAATATATACAACTGTCAGTTATTTATTCTTTGGCTGAAGATCATGATATAAGAATAAGCAGTAAGTGATTTCGGTTATACAGTCAAGGACATTTTCAATGAAAAAAGAGATAATATGTAAAGGTGAAGGTGACAAGAACACACAGAGATATAAACATAAAAAGGATAGCAGACATCATCAAAGACTAAGAGTTTCCAGTGACAATTGGATAGGCTATTAAGAAGCTCAAGACACATTTTTTCAACAAAGCCACGTGGACTTTGTAACTGCTTAGAAGATAAACAAGAGAAATGTGAATCACAGTATCATAGAATCATAGAACGGTTTGGGTTGGAAGGGACCCTTAAGATCATCTAGTTCCAACCCCCTGCTACAGGCAGGGACACCTCCCTCTAGAGCAGGTTGCTCAAAGCTCCATCCAGCCTGGCCTTGAGTGCTTCCAGGGAGGGGGCATCCACAACCTCACTGGTCAAGCTGTTCTAGTGTCTCACCACCTCACAGTAAAGAATTTCTGCCTTATATATAGTATAAATCTGCCCTCTTCTAGTTTAAAGAGGATAGCCATCTGGGCTGCAAGATGATTTGAGATACTGTGAAAATTTGTGAAGATTTGAAGATTTGTGAAGATTTGAGATATTCAGCAGGCACGTGCAAAACTTAGTAAGGAATACTTAATGATGTCAGAGTGGCTGCTTTTGTATACAGTTGAGACAATCAGGATGCTTGTCTGATTGAGACTTGTACCTGAGGTACCCTTTATAAAAAGTTTAGTAGATGCTATTTTAGGAAGAAAAAAAAAAAGAAAAAAAAATGCATTTAGATGAAAATCAGTCATCAGAAAACACTTTTTCTCATTTATTGCATTCAGTATTGAAAAACAATATAAATATAACTATTTAGTTCCATGAGAAGAAATAATCAAATACATGGAAAGCAAGTATTTAATTAAATGCTGAAACCTAATAGGAAAGACATATAGGTAGAGAGGAGTATGAAAGGTGGTGGTAGTGTTCCAGTGTTGTATACTATTGTATTTCCCATATTTCCTAGTGCTGGAGTCAATAAATACTACAGAAGTGTCAGTTTTGATTAAAAATAACAACCAACCAAACAAAATCACAACTGTAAAAATATGTTAAAGAATGCTTATGGAAATTGTTGGGACAGTTTCTTAATCAGTAGTGTTATGACAATTTTTTTTTTTTCCACGCACAAACTGAGATAGAAATATAGAATGGTTTGGGTTGGAAATGGCTTCTGAGATCATCTGGTTCTAATTGTGCTGTGGGCAGGGTTGCTGTCCCTGGCTAAGGCTGCCTAGGATCCCATCCAACCTGGCCTTGAACACCTCCACAGATGAGGCATCTACAGCTTCTCTGGGCAGCCTGTACTGGTTCCTCACCACCCTCTGAATAAAGAATTTCCTCTTAACATCTAATCTGAATCTCCCCTCTTTTATTTAAAGCCATTCCCCTTTGTCCTTTCACTGTCAGACTGTGTAGAAAGTCAGTCTTTGTCCTTTTTATAAGTGTTAAGTACTCCCTTTAAGTACTAGAAGCCTGAAATGAGGTCTCCCCAGGGTTTTCTCCAGGCTGAACAAGCCCAACTCCCTCAACCTTTCTTCCTAAGAGAGGTGATCCATCTTCTGATCATCTTCGTGACCCTCCTGATGACCCTCCTCTGGACCCATTCCAGTAGCTTTACATTATTCTTGTGCTGGGGTCCCCAGGCCTGAAGGCAGTGCTTCAGATGGAGCCTCACCAGGTCTAAGCATAGAGGGACAATCACTTCCCTTGCTCTGCTGGCTATCCCTCTTTTCATGCAGCCCAGGATACAATTGGTCTTTCAGGATGCAAAAGTGCACATTCCTGGCTCACATCAAGCTTTCATCCACCAAGACCCCCAGTCCTTCTTGGCAGGGCTGCTCTTAAAGAGTTCTTCTTTTCCCAGTCTGTATACATATCTGGAATCCTGCACTTGGCCTTGTTGAACCTCATTAAGTTCACATGGGCCCATTTGTCCAGATCCTTTTGGATGGCATCCCTTCTTTCTTTTGGTTCAATTGCACTACTCAGCTTAGTGTCATAAAGATAGGAGAGGTTTTACATTATGATTGCCAAACTTGGAGCAGAACGTATTGTTTCTTGCGCACCTGTCACCGTTTGATTTTTAATGTCAAAATCGTTAAGTTAATCCAATGGAAATAATTTAATCAAGGCATAACTTAGGACATTCAGATCTAGTTTTTGTAGGATTTTTAGATGATACCAGTATACAAGAAAATAAGAGTTCTACAACATTTCAATTTTCAGGAATCTCCTAGAGAAAAAGTGGAATCAAGACATATATCTGAAGTAAAACAATGATTTCAAACATGGAATAATAGAGTTGTTTGGGATGGAAGGTTTCTCAAAGCTCACCCAGTTCTGTCTCCTCTACTGCGGGCAGGACCATCTTCCACTAGGTCAGGTTTCCCAAAGCCTCATCTAGCCTGATGTTCTACATTTCAAAGGAAGGGACATCTGCAGCTTCTCTGGGCAATTTGTTTGAGTACCTTCACTCATAATGAAGAACTTCTTCCTCATTTCTAATCTAAACCTACTCATTTTTTTCTTAAAAAAAAAAACTGCTACCCCTTGTCCTAACAAAATCAATTTATACATACAGATAAATACATTAAAAATCATTGAGGACATAAACAATAGCATGGGAAATTGTATGGAAAAATACATGTGTCATAACACTCAAATGAGAATTTTGCAACAATGGTTTGGATTTCAAAAATTTTCCATTTTTCACTGTCTTAAAATTCTTTTGAAATTGCTTGCTCCTTCAAAGAAATTTTCACTATTTTTCTTATCATTCACATAATAGATACTGAAAACCATCTTCATCAGTTTTTTATTTTTTTTGTTATGATGTCATTTAACTGAAAACACGTTATGTTTGTGTATTCATTTCTTATCTTTTTCTAGTGGGCAGATCTTTGGTGATGAACTATATTTCATGTCCTTTGTCCCAGTAATTCAATGGAAAATGAAGCATCGATTATGAAAGTTCTCTTCCTCCAGCTGAAATTAATTATTTTTCTGAACCTTGTCAAAGTTATGGATGGCTGCATTTCTAAAAATGTTCATATGTTTTACAGAGTGAATTACTGCTTAATTTGCTTCTACTAGTTGTGTAAGTTACTGAAAAAATCATTAATAATCCAGTTTTGTAAAATGGAGCACCTAAGGACATCTGTCTTGAGGTTTCTTCTTTCTGTGCAGTTAATTCTCTTAGTGCAGAAAAATTTGAGTTATGCCTACAACACTCCAGTTGTGTAATCATGAGTAGATCTCTTCTGTGAATAAGTAAAAGAAAGTTTGTGAAAGTCACAAGCCTTAAAGGTTAAAGTTTCTGTTACTACCAGTGTTCTGTGCTGGTGAGTTGCCTATGCTGTCATGGGAAATATTAAGAAGATTCAAGCAAATGATACAGAAAGGATGTAGAAATGAAAAAAACTTGTTAAGTCATTATGGTGCAGGTTTTTTTTTTTAAATATATGTGATTCTTATGTTAGTTATCAGGTGGAAATTGCTTATCCATGTGGTTTTTGGTACTTTTGGAAAATTTCTTAACTGTGGACAAAAATAAATGTCATGAAACATAATTCACCTTTGATTTATGGTCAGTACATCAGTTAAAATTTGTTGATTTCCTTCATTATTTCTGAAGCTACAAATGTATTTCCAGGAACAAAGCAAGTGGTCCCATAGAACAAACTTCCGTGCTTTCTCATGCATACACTACACCACCCTGAAATCATATATTTTATATATTGTTTATATATATTGTGTTTATTGTTTTACTGTAATGAGGTTCAGCACGGCAAAGTGCAAGGTTTTGCACTTGGGCCAGAGGAATCCCAGGCATACATACAGACTGGAAGGAGCAGTCCTTGAGAGCAGCCCTGCAGAGAAGGATATGGGGGTCTTGATAGATGAAAAGCTTAACATGAGCCAGCAGTGTGCTCTTGCAGCTTGGAAAGCAAATGGTATCCTGGGCTCCATCAGAAGAGGCGTGGCCAGCAGGGACAGGAAGGTGATTACACCCCTCTACTCTGCTCTTGTGAGGCCCCATCTGGAGTACTGTGTCCAGGTCTGGAGACCCCAGTACAAGAAAGACAGGGAGCTGTTGGAGAGGGTCCAGAGGAGGGCCACAAAGATGATTAGAGGGCTGGAGCACCTCCCCTACAAAGATAGGCTGAGGGAGCTGGGCTTGTTCAGCCTGGAGAAAAGAAGACTGCGGGGTGACCTCGTTGCAGCCTTTCAATACCTAAAGGGAACCTATAAACAGGAGGGGAGTCAACTCTTTGAAAGGGTAGGTAACTGCAGGGCAAGGGGAAATGGTTTTAAGTTGAAGGAGGGAAGATTTAGGTTGGATGTCAGGGGGAAGTTCTTTACAGAGAGAGTGGTGAGGTGCTGGGAGAGGCTGCCCAGAAAGATTGTAGATATCCTGTCCCTAGAGGTGTTCAAGGCCAGATTGGATGGGGCCCTGGGCAGCCTGGTCTGGTATTAAATGGGGAGGTTGGTGGCCCTGCATGTGGCAGGGGCGTTGGAGATTCATGATCCTTGAGGTCCCTTTTAACCCAGGCCATTCTATGATTCTGTGAATGAGTTCACTGGTCTGCAGAAGATGGTAAGTTTGCACATTCTTGTAAGACTCTTCAGAGTCTCTCGCTCTCCAGAATCCTGACAACTCTAGAAAACTGACAAAATTCACTTGTTTACCTGAAATTTGGTGATGGTGAATCATCACCAGAAATCTGTACTGAACACCAGTGGTCCCATTCTTTAGTTGCTCACATTTTAATGAGGCAACCTTTAAGAATTTTCCTGACAAAAAAGCTCTCCAAGTCACTGAATTAATTAGCACAATACTGTAAGTTAAAATACATACTGTTCAAAAGTTGTTATGTTGAATGTTTTAATTGTCACCACTATGCTAAGAGTCTGTTGAAAGGGATTAGGTGTGTAAGGGAATTGAGGGGAAACTAATGAAACAGCCGTGAGACTGAAAGAGGAGAAGTTTTAATTATCTTTTATACTCCTTCTCTGTTATGTTGTTGAATTTGAAAATTGACCTAAAAGTAGAATATTTTGAGAGATAAAATGCAAATGTTCAAAGTCATGCCTCTCCTCATTAATTGCAGCTTTCTAAACAGACTCTATGTACTGCCTAAAGGAGATTTCTCTCTGTACAGAAAACATTTGGCATTGCCACTCTTGCAGTCTGACACCAAGCCCAAGGAGCAATTCTTAAACCATTCACCATACATTAGGATAGACAGGCAAGCTGCATCTAACTGGCTCTGATTCTGGTTAACACAGGTAGGTAGCCAAGACTCACACGTGCACTCAGTCACTCCCCCAGGTGGGACAGGGAGAGAGTCAGGGAGGCAAAAGTGAACAAAGTTTTGGATTGAGGTAAAGACAGTTTAATAGGTAAAGCAAAAGCTGTATTTGCAAGCAAAGCAAAATAAGATATTCATTCAGTATGTCCCATTGGCAGAGAGATGTTCAGCCATTTCAAGGACAGCAGAGCATGAATGTCACTTGGGAAGATAAACACAATAGACATGAGCACTCTTTCCAGCAGCTACAAAAACCACTTTTAGATTGAGAAAAAATGAATTATTCCTTCAATTCTCACAAGGTGAGAA
This sequence comes from Chrysolophus pictus, assembly GCA_037305975.1. Classification (NCBI taxonomy): domain Eukaryota; kingdom Metazoa; phylum Chordata; class Aves; order Galliformes; family Phasianidae; genus Chrysolophus; species Chrysolophus pictus. The sequence continues at coordinate 22,232,838 of CM074577.1, read as the reverse complement.
TAAAGCATATTAAGTCCTTATAATTCCAGTTTTACAGTTTGCTTAGAGTATTTAGTTATTGATTTCATTGCTGTCTCTGTTAATTTTGGCAGTGATCATTGTAATTTTTATTTTTAATAAGCTTTGGAAAAAATGAACATACAAGTCTAATAGATATTTTTATGTGTATATATTTGTTTCCATTCTTTTATATTGTTGCATGTCCTTTTAAATTGTTGCATGTACTGTCTGGAACTTATCAAATTTTCAAATGAGTCATAATAACTCTTGTTAAAAGATAACTCAAATGAGAAATATGCAAGCTATTTAGAGTTGTGGAGTTTGGGATTTTTTTCGTTACTATTATTAACATGTAAATCCTTCACATGGCCAGTGTATAATAAAAAACTCTCATTTCTTTTCTTCCAAATGCATGAATTAAAATGATTATTTCTTTAGCATTGCTGTTCTATTCCCATTTTCTCCTGGGAGTGGATTGGGGAATCAACCTTTAGCAACTCATAAGCACATTCATAATTTTAAGCTTAATTTTGTGTGAAGTGCCTGCAGCTTGCTTTCCAGTTATTGCAAATAAGTTCTTGTTACATTACACTTCTAACTGTAGCACTCTCACAAGCGTTAAATTAGTATCATTTCAACTCTGTTTATTTACTGTAGTGAAATATGAAATGGCTGATCATTTATAGATGAATCACAATATGAACCATAAGAACCTAGGTTAAGTTGAAATCTAACAGGCAGGCAAATATTCTAGAGAAGCCTATGAGCATGAATATCCTCTAGCATTTTATTTATTATCACATTCCTTCTGTTCCGTTACTTCTGAGATACAGCCCTGTACATAGCTCCCGTTGTAGAAAACAATTAAAACAGTGCTCTGAGAATCCAGCATGAGCTGCTTGCATCAGGTTATTACATTTTTTTCAGTAGCTTATTCCATGGTTCATAACCTGGTTCATAACCTCAGATTCAGATATTTCAGCTATGTGCTGCAGAGAAAATGGGGCTAGCACTCTGGCTGGAACACTGCTCTGTGTGCATACATATGAATATTCAGCAGCACTCATGCTGCTGTGTTTTCTGTCTGTGTTTAATTGCATGGTCTGACACTGTCCAGGCATGATCTGGGGTTAAAGCAGGGGCCAGAAGCTGTTCCCAGCTGGCAAGATGAACTAGATCTTTGGCAGGAGAGAGGGGAGGCTGTACCTGTGTGGACGCAGTGTCACTTTTTGACTTTCTGTGGGCAGAAAACAGTTGCTGGCCTGTTTTATTTAGCTGTGTAATTTTTGGATCAGGTCGTGCTGGAACATTCCTTTGAGTACTTACCTGGAAAATTAATCTTTTTTGCCCCACCACAGATTTTAATCTCTACTCACTGCCAGTCCAACTTGTTCATGCTGATTTGGTTAAAAAAAGATATACCATTTAGAGCAGATGATCTCCTTCTACTTCCCAGCTGCCCCCCGAACCCCTAAATATAGGGATAGGTTGATTGAAAAGATAGAAAGGCAGGTTTCTTTTACTGTATTGTAATGAACCACTCAAAGACTGCTGATGAGGATCATCAGCAAAGAAACATGGCATTAAATTATGCAACAGTAATCTCTGCTTGGGATCCTTTTGAATGCATCTTCTACTTGGATCCTCACACTTCAGCAAGACTGTGGGCTACAGAACCGATGCAATGCTTGTTGGCATTGATACTCAAGAAGTCAGTAATTAAGAAGTTAAAACTTACCCTTTAAAGTCTAACTTGGACATTTTTTTGGCTGACATCAAAGACTAATGCGGACCTGGTATCTCGAGGTATCTGATCTAAGTTGTTGAGCTTACCTGCTTTACATGGATTATTGACAGTATGAAAGCCCAAGAGAAAAGAAAATGGCAAAAAGCTTGTGTGAAGGGGGGCCTTGAGGAAAAAGCAGAAAAAAAGATATTTATGGGACATCAGCAACAAGGTAAATGAGAAATGTGTATTAACAGATCAGAATATTAGAGATGAGAAAAGTTATTATAGAAAGAGGCAAGTTAGAGAAATATGATTAGATACCACCTGCAGAATGTATTGACTTGAGAGATATCAGGATAAAACCCAATTTTTAGAAATAAGCGGAACAATGACTGAGCAGTAGAATTGATAGCACATAAAATAAATTTGATCTAGGAAAGTTCTTGAATTAAGTTTGTCCACTACAGCGGACAACGTATATGAAATCTTGAGAGAGAGAAAAAGAAAAGCTGATATAAAATTTGCTATTGAAAGAAACAGAATTCTGGCAACATCTACTAATTAAACATAACCCTTATCATGCCAATGACCTGCTGCATCAGTTGCGAATTCGGTCATCTGCATTTATGAAACAGAGATATTCCACAATAGCTGAGAAAAGAGAAAGTCAAGCACCGATCCAAATTTATACGTACTAGAAAATTAAAATGTAAGAACTATCAGTTTAAACACAAGCAGATTTTGCTCAAATGTAAAATGTACTACCTTGTCACTGGAAATTAACCAGTTGTTCTTCACTGAACTGAAACACTCTTAACATTTTCAATTTTTTGTTTGTTTTTTTTATATATTGGAAAAGTGAGCAGCTCATGACTTTTTCAAATGTTTCTATCCTTGTTAGTGAGCATGAAGAACACTTTAAGAGTACGAAATTGTGTGAATATGGCTGAGAATAGTTGACTGTGGTAAGTTATTTAGCTGCACAAATCTCAGACATTGCCCTGGGTATGCACTCTACATACTAACCTATATCAGAATGGGACCAGAATATGCATATTCTTTAAGATTTAAAGCCTTCTAGGCTAAGATTTCCATGTATGAACAGCATGTCCGATATGAACAGCCTTATTAAAATGATTATTTGAGCAAGATATATAGGTTCCATATATGCTCATCTGCTCTGTAAATCTGATTCCAAAATTCTAGTATTTCAAAGACCAATTTACTGAAAGGACCTGGAGATCATCTTAATAACCCCTAATTTGTAAATCTCCAAAACTGAGAGAAAAGTACTTAACTGAGAGTGTTGATCAGCAGCTGGATCATCTTGTTCAGATTACTGTATGCTTTAACAAAAGCTTACGAAGTGTTTCACTGCTGATCTTGTCTGATAAAGAGATTTTTGTTCTAATCTTCAAAACCACAAATACATTTATTATCTTCCTATCGTTGCCACTTTTATTTTGAAACATCCAAATTTTTCTTCATATTTCACTTGAATATCCCATAACCTTTAAAGCTCATGAACTAATGAATTACCAGTAAATGGACAGAATGACTCTGTGAGTTGAGGAAGATTTTTTCCAGTGTTTCATATTCTTTTCTGTACATTTGTTTACATAGCTTACCATGTTGTGCGGTTCACCTATGTGAAGGGCCATACTATTTGCAGGAAAACTTTTTTCCTTCAGTGTAGTGTGATCATTAGGTTTTACCAGTTACTTTCCAGAAGATAATTTTTATTGTTCAGAAAGTTTTTCTGTATTTGTATATAAAAATACAAAATAATTATCCTTTCACACATTCACTGAAACCAGAAGAAAATGTTAAATTGAGAAAATTATTCATTGTGATTTTCTTTTGTTCAGTTCTAATTAATGTGTTTTCTGCTGGTTATTTGTGTTTAATATATTTTAAAGGCTGTGAAGAAATGTATTACCAGTTCTTGTTTCATTTGATAAAAGTATTTTGGTTTACCTTCTCTCATATTTTTTCTTTGGTTTTCATAATATAGTGTTTTAATTGGTAATGAATGAATCAGTCATTATTTTTTTCCTATCACCTTCTAGGAAACTTTTAATAGTTTTGTTAAGACATAATATCTAGTGTGAGATCATTTAAATTTCTTCACAGGTAGTAATTATCTGGAGATTTCATTGATTTTGTACCCTCTTATGTTGTATATTAAAAATAGCTACTGTAAACTGCATTGTTGTACTTCTGTCTGTCTTAGCTTTTTTTTTTCTTTCCTTTTTTTGATCTTTTTTTATTTTTTTGCACTTCATTTCTGAATTTCTTTCATTGCAGCATCTTAATTCTATTCATTCTTTCAACATAATCCTGCATTATTGGAATGTCAGATTTTAAAGTTTTGAATGCATTTCTGTCCATAAGGTGTAATCTGCCACATTAAGCAAAGATCATAGCAGATGGTACTGTGTGATTTTTCTTTTTCTCTTCATTATCAGTTAGTTTTCGAAATTTCGAGGAATTATGTCAGGTTCTGATGACTCCACTTTAATATTTATTAGGGCCATAAAGGTACAGTGAAGTTCCTGATACATGAGAAGAATTTATTTGGAATTAATTAATGCTTTGATATAAATGCTATGTAGAATTAGTAACCTAAAATTTTAGCTTTAATAACTCTAAAATAATTTCTAACACACTCTCCAAACCCCAAATGAGTCAGACTAAATCATTATTTGTCTTGATTGGAGCACTGTGCTTTTGCAGATTTCCTGTTTTCTTCATTGCAGAGAAATGAATGCCATGTCATTATCTAAATTACACTTCAGTATTCAAGTATTTCTTACACCAGAGGAAATGCAGTATCTCAGCTAGTTAAAAACAATATATAGGCTTTTTTTTTTTTCTTCTGGGTAAAACAACAACCTACAGAGATACTGTTGGAGAGCTCTTTTCTGCTTTTTCTTTTTCACCTCCCATGAAAATGTAGTCTCAGTAGAGGCTATGGGGAATCTAGAGGATTATGACAGAAATCTTCATAAACATCACAATCTCAATTTCAGTAATCCCTCCACACAGAGCCTCTTTCTTTTCCCTCATGAAGTGTTCCCTCTTGGGGTTTATTTTTTGTTTCTTATGCACCTAAAACTTAGTTTTCAGTTAGTGATTTTGGGAAAAAATGGAAGGTTAACAAATACAATGATTATAATAATAAAATAGCTGATTTTAAACATTTAGGAAGGTCGTAGTAGTATTAAAGAGAGTTAGGAGGAATGAAAGTGAGAAGTGGAATTGACTTACAGAAAAACTGTTAACACTTTTAAAATTACTAATAAGTCAGAACTGTAAAAGGTGAAGCCTATGTGAGATAACAGTTACAGAAAATTTGTCTGATATCTGTTATAGGGCATTTAAATCAGGGAAGAAATAAAAACTGCCTCTTAAACGTTTAGCTGTAAAATGTACAATGAAAAATTACACCATTATAGGGACTTCAGCCCAGGAGATAGTTCCTGGATATCTCAATACATAGTAGAAATAACATTTGCTTTTTTAAAGCAAATATGGATGTGCCATAGTTCTTTAAAGGGAAAGCTGCAGGCTGACAAAAGTCTAGACCATAGGTGTCCAACCTTTTTGCTGTCCTGGGTCATATTTAGTGAATAAGAAATAGGTGGGCAGCATATAAAATATATAATATATATAATGTCTATAAGTAACAAAACAACTTCTTAAAAAAAAAAAAAAATCATTAGAACATAAAAAGGGAGGACAACAAACCCAGAAAACTAATGGAATATTTGACCTTGTTTTTTAATGAAATCATACCATCTTTTTATTGTTTTACCTTGAATTGGCTGCCTTACTTCAGAAAAGTAAATGATGTTCTCATAATTAGCATCCATACTTTTAAGGAACTCCTGGAATTGGTGTGAGGATCCTTCTTTGTTTTTTGGCTCAAAGCTTGCTTCCTGAGGTATTTCTTGTGATAAGACTGACTTGTCTAGAAGATGAGTGATGGGTGTTGCTGTGTGGCAATCAACATCACTGTGTGGACAATTTTAGCTGTTTGCCTCTGGAAGAGAGTGCTCGGGAGTGTTTACTGGCGGAAGATCTAGCCTTGACTAAATAACTTCAGATTGCTATGGGAAACTGGGGGATGATGCCATTGTATCCTGTGAAGGCAAGATACAAGTTGGCACCTCCCTTCTCCCTCTTATCTGCTGGCAAGGCCAGGAAGATAGGAACAAAGGAATTTGTGCTGAGATCCCAGAGCCAGAAGCTGCCACTCCAAGGAGAACTGACTCAACCACTTTGGATTTGAGCTGTCACTCCAAAGACTGCTGACTCGACCACTTTGAAAGCACTGAAAAGGAGCCATCATCACCATGGTCACCGTCGTTGTCGTCGTTGTCAACAGAACAACAACACCCGATGACCCACCACTACTGAAGATCAATGACTGAACTACGAACCTCTCTGGATCCATGGTGGTGACTATGTCCCTCTTACTTCCTATAAAGACCCTTGCTTCTTCTTTCCTACCTTTTCTATCGCCTTCCTTCCCTTCCCCATTACCCTAATTCGTAATGGTATCCGTCCTCCCCTTCCCCATCTCCCTAATTAAGATCTGTAATAAACTGGTCGGACCAACATTTGAACCGTTGTTTCTTAATCTCACACCAGGTATACAGATATTAAAAGAACCTCCTCTCCCTCCTATAAATCGGAGCAAGACAATTGGCCACGATTCAATTCACTGGACATTACAAAACTCACAACTTTGATGAAGATTTAATGACAAGTTTAATAATTAAATAAGAAAATGTACATCTCTGCTTAGTAGCAAAAATTATGTGTCTTCACATGCACACACATTGCCGGCAATTACTGTATTTTAATTGCCAAGAGGCACAACACATGTAACATGTAATACACTCAGTTTTGAAACACACTGAATAGTGTGGTGGACATGACACGCAGAGCTAGCACTGCACTGAGTCCTCCCCTCCACAGAATTTCATTGTCACCTATACAGTCTGCACTTGAGCCGTGTGCAATTGATTCACGAGAAAATATTGCTAAAAATCACATAAAAATGTTAGAAAGTTTACGATCTTGTCAGGCTGCATTACTAGCAGTCCAGGGTCATGTGCAGATTGGATGCACCTGGTCTAGGTAAATTGAATTCAGAGACAGCAGAAAGAGGAAGGCATGACCAGTACTACTGAAATGTGTATACTCAAATCCACAAAGGACTTAGGATGAATGCAAGCTATTAGTTTGAGTAGTTTCTCAAAACCACAATGTGACTCTTCATGCATCTAATTTGTGTACGTATCTGAATTTCTGCCTAGTGAATTTCTACCAGTAGAAACAATTCTTTTCCAAGTCTTTCCCAGCTTGATAATACTGAGTACCTTAATGCATTTCTGCTCATCTAGCTTCAGCAGGTAGCCTCTGCATTTCCCACTGGACCAACACAGAAAACAAGCCAGATTGATGGGAGCAAAAGGCACATCTCCATATACTAAGAATGGCAGGTGGTACTGTTTCCCTCTTATGCAATAGCACAAAGGTGATGATGCCTTCAAGTAAGGATAGTGTAGCCTGAAGAAGGGCTTAGTTGTGACAGTGTTATGGTTTGTGTGGTCCTGGAAGGATATGTTGTGCTGTAGCATATTTTTTTTTCAAAGGAATAGATCAAGATAAATGACAGTAGCTATTAATGACATTACTCTGAAAGAAGGGAATTTTCAGGAGAGATCTGAATTAAAGAGAATAATTTATCAGATGAGACCAATGAAAAATAAATTAAACGTTGAAGAAGAGGAAACGGATGAAATTAAACTTTCCCACATCAAATTTGATCATGATATGTACACAAGATACATCTGTCAAAAGAAAAGAAATGGTAATCAAGAAATCACTGTGCTATGGTCTCATATTTGCAACATCTGCGGGGGTTCTTTATTTACATTATGCTTCTTTCTTCTGCTTAGTGCTTTGCTACATTGCTTGCAAGTCGTTCTTTAATGATGACTCCTATCCACAAAGTGTAAAAGGTAAACCTATCTGCTGTACAAAGAGCAGTATTATTGGTTAAGCAACGTGACCTCTTTTTATTAATATTTTAGTGTCACTCAGGCAGTTTGAAAGTTGCTGTTCTTTTGAATTAATACTTTTTTATATTTGGATCTTTCTACCCCATTCTCCTGGGTAATTCTAATTCTACTTAGCATAAAAGAAAGCTGCCACTAATACAAAAGATACAAAAAGACATTTAAAAATATAGATTGTTCTTGTTTTGTAGTTGATAATGTTCAGATGTATTTTTGTTTGGTCATTTTATCTGGGGAACTACAGGCTAGTCCCCGGACAGGTGATGGAACAGCTTGTTCTAGATGCCATCTCCAAGCAATTGGAAGAGAAGAAGGTCATCAGAAATAGTCAGCATGGATTCACCAAGGAGAAAGCATACTTGACCAACCTCACAGCCTTCTATGATGGCATCGCCAGCTGGGTACGTAAGAGGAGAGCAGTGGATGTTGTCTACCTTTACTTCAGCAAGGCTTTTGATACTGTCTCCCATGACATTCTGATGCTGAAGCTGGGTAAGTGTGGGATGGATGAGTGGATGATGAGGTGGGTTTAGAACTGGCTGACTGGCTGAGATCAGAGGGTTGTGATCAGTGGTGCAGAATCTGTTTGGAGACCTTTGACTAGCGGTGTTTCCCAGGGGTCAGTACTGGGTCCGGTCTTGTTCAGTATCTTCATCAGTGACCTTGATGAGGTGATAGTGTCCACCCTCAGTAAGTATGCTGATGATAAAAAGCTGGGAGGAGTGGCTGACGCACCGGAAGGCTGTGCTGCCATTCAGCACGACCTGAACAGTCTGAAAAACAGGACAGCAATAAACCAGATGGAGTTTAATAAAAGCAAGCGTAGAGTCTTGCACCTGGGAAGGAGTAACTGTATCAGTACAGGTTGGGATATGACCTGCTGGAGAGGAGCTCTGTGGAGAAAGACCTGGGAGTCCTGGTGGATGACAGGTTGCTCATATAGGTACTGAATAGAAAAGCAGTCCAGTCAGAAGGACCAGGTATGATGAGGGAGCATTTTCTATGCTGTTTTGGGGCCTGCTTTTCCAGACTTTGGTGCTGGTAGTGGTGGAAGTAAGACAGCTATTTTCTTTCTTCTGGAAGTTTAATACCTCAAGGTTACAAGGTCTAGCCGTAGGAATCTCTCCTGATTACTTCTCCACTAATAGGATATGAACTAGTCAGCATAGTGAAAGTTGCTTTAGTTATCTGAAATCAATGAAATAAGATATCTTTTAAAATAGACTCTCTATCTGCAAAGCCTTCTGGATGCACAAAGGAAACATATTTTTCATTAATCGTAATACCAATTATGAAATAGAGGAAGTATTTACTTCTTTTAATACTGAAATTTTGGAAACACTTTTCAGCTTGAAAATTACTATCTTGAAAGCAAAAATGTAACAGACAGAAGAGGAAGGGAATTCAAAATATCTGTACATTGACAACAAATGGATTTAGAGAGAACTTTCTGAAATCTACCAGATTTTATTTATTTTAAATAATACTTTGAGATTTTCAAACATAAAGTAAATTAGGGAATCACAGTTGTCAAGAATCCAAGTGCTGTGCATCGTATAGTGGCACACAGTAGGCATTATATGTAGTCATATATATAATCCTTTGTGAGTAGACAGGTAATTTTGTAGACTGAAGGCAGATTTTCTTTGTCAGTGTCCTAAGTAAAATGATTATTTTCAAAATGGGAACATTTTCTTAGATTTTACTTAGCATGACTCCTAAGGAGTCAAGATACAGCGTTAGTTTGCCACATTCACAGGATGTTTCCTGGTACAAGTGAAATATAACTTTCTGCTAAGTTGAGAACTTTAACTTTATTTGAGGCAGTAGTAGATCCTACGTGTTACTCTCTATGTACTTTTTAATGTAAATTTGCAAAAAAAAAAAAAAAAATTGAATGTTGTAACTTTGTATTTCAAAATGCATACTTTTTGTACTACTGTTCTTTATGTACTTCTTCACTATTCCCTGCTCTTTAAATTCTTGATGTAATCAAATTCATCTTTCTCACATGTACTAACTTTGGAGCAAATATCACAGCTGCTCTGCAGTTCCTGCTTCTCCTCCATCTTCTTTTCCTTCACTTCCCAGGCAAACTGAACCTGGATTAGGCCATCAGAATTCATCACAGCAAATGCATGCTCTTACCTATTGAAAATGTAGTTTGTGATGCATTCTATTTCAGATTAAATGAACAGTGCTGTATGGAGGATTTATCACAGCAGCAAGATGGTTGTATTGTGCACCTCTCAGGTTATTTTGAAGCAGGTCTTAGGTGTCAATCTACATCACTGAAATAATATGGGAATACAAGACACAGATTTGCATTCATTTTGGGAAGTCAATGTCATTTGTCATTTGTCTGAACAGTGAGTGCGTGGAATCAGGACCAAAGGTTTTCAGCAAGACTCTTTGTTTGACTTCTCCTGATGGTACATGAAATTTTCTCTGTGCTTCTTTTTTCCCTGCTTCTAAAATAAGTGAAGTGTAATAAATGCACGCAAAAAATAAGGGCAAGACAACAATATGTAATGAAATGTTTCCCCAGACGGATAAGAATTTCATGTTTGTCTGAATTTGGGCTAGTTTTGAAGAATGAATGTACAAATATATACAAAAGAGACTGACTAAATTGCCTACTGCAATAAGGACAAAGAAAGATGACTCTTGTATTTCCCACTGTAAGACCCTGTGCTCTCAGAAACATGGTTATATCTTCTATACGTGTGAATTCTAATAGCACTTGAGAAACACATAAAATAAATTTGAATGTCTGTTTTCTAATGTATTAACAAGAAAGATTTATTTAAACACAGGGATTTGGGCAACTCTGTGCTTATCTCAGGCCTAATGGAAGATTTTTCATATTACTCTGTTGGTGTTCTGACGGCTTTTGTAGTTGGTAGAATCCTCATAAAGACAATTGTAAGGCAGATGGAAAGGTTTTAACATCCTTCTGACAAATTAACAGCTGACGCATCCCTTGATGGTGATGTTTATGACATGGATTCACCAAACACTGTCTCATTTACTTGAAAATGTCAGCAGCTGGAACTGGGAACAAGCTGGTGGCTAATAAGTTTGAATTAATTGCAGCCATTAATTTTAATTGGGATTCAAAATGTTCCAATTTGGTGTACATTTAAATTACTAATTAAGTTTCACTCTGTATGTATCTCATATGAAGCAATTACTGATTATTCATCTCTGAGATAAATACTTTGAAAGGAAACAGAAGAAGGCATATGATTTCCATCTTAAATGATATGCATTCAGAGCTGGCCCTGCTTTTATTTTTCAGCTCCTGGTAAGAGCGTGTAAGGGCAGGAATGATTTTTCAATAAAATAATTATTTGTATTAAATCTGCACCTATACTCAAAAAACGTAAGTAACCTAGTTTTCGGTAAATTGCTTAACATTGCTTGGTGTTTTGTTTTGCTTTTTTTTATTTTTGCTTTTTTTTCTTTCAAAAATTTGCAGAATGATGTCTCCGAATCTATGTAGGTTGCTCCAAAAGTAATGCCTCCTATTTATTTCCAAGGAAAGTAAAACAGCTGCATGATGAACTGCTTTAAGGTATGAAATGCTTTAAAGTAAATGAGACCAAAACTGTGGTATCAGTACTAATTAATTAGATCTTCAGATAGTGACAGTGATGATTGAAAGTAGATTTTTTTCATCATTCTCATTATACAGTTCAATAAATTCTATTTCATTTTTGTTTGAATTGTATACAAAGTAGTTTTCAAGTTGAATGATCTGAAATTTGAGGGTGTGTTGGTGCTGCTTAACTTAGTACTGCAACACCTGAGCAAAGGTTCAACTTTGCTTTCATGCATAGAAACCTAGTATGTCACATCAGATATTTTTACAAACAGATATGCAAACTGCCATCAAGAATTATGGTGCTTTAAATCTTAACAGTGCTGGATCCAGAACTCATGGTTGCATAAATACAGCCGTGGAAATGGGAAGAAACTAAGAACATTACATCAGAACTCATCTCATCATGTGATAGAGGTTATTGAGAGCAGTTATAGTGTGAAGGATCCAGAAGATTCTTGATCCAGCTTTGCCACTGACTGCAGTGATTTTGAAAAACTTACTACATTATTAAGCTGCTAACATTGCCTGTTGTACTTCAGAGGGCACTGAGAATTTTCTCAGTTCAGCTGCATCATCTTTGACTGTGTTAAACTAATTGGAAATAAAATTCATTGTATTTTATTTCAACATAAGGATCAGAAGGTTTTCAGAATTTGTATGTAAATACTTTTACTTGCTGTGGACACAACGAAATGTTATCTCCTGCCTAAGGAGTAGTGTGCTCCTGATGGTGCTTTAAAAATTTATGCAGTTCTTGGGTTGATGTTTTCTTGTATCTTGACAAGATTGTGCCTCCAGCAAGGCAAGGGCATGTCTGCTGGTAGAAAAAAAAGAATGCACACACAAAATAAGGAGATATTAATTTTTTAATAGTAGGGTCTTGCTGTGGAATTTATATTTACTTTTTTTCAAATATCATATGAAAGCAAAGGATACAGTGCTTTCATAGTCAGATAAACGTTAGATAATTGATTATTAGATAATTACTGTTACTGGTGAAAACAGATCTCCTGTCAGATGCAGACAAACTCAGAGGGGTCCACAGGTCATCCATAAAACAAAGCATGAATCCCATTGCAAGCAACAGCAACAAACAGTTTCATTGGGCTACAAACCTACACCTCCTTTTTGCTCTGATGTGTAAATCTGCTCAGAAATTTTGCTTTCAGTTTTACTTTTCCACTCATTCACCATCTGCTGCATTTTGTGTCTTGCCTATCCTTACTTCATTCCTTTCCCTAAATCTCTGTTCCTCCCAGCTCCTAGGTCTGGTATACCTGTGGATGAATCTTCTCTGCCTTTCAAATCTCCTGGTTGGGATGGGGTGCAATGCTGGATGTTGGGACAGTGCTCTTGCTGTTTGCCTCTGCCTGGACTCTGAACAGGATGAGACTTTTCTGCAGTTTCAGCAGTTTTCTAAAGCTCTAGTTAATGTGTTCAGTAAGAGTTGTTGGATAACAGGTTTCATTCATTCTATTATTTTTCATTATTTCTCTTTGCTTAATTTTGAAGGAAATTCACTATGGTGTAAATTAAGAACTAAGTTTACATATAAACTTTTTTTTTTTTCTTCCCTGGACAGAAATCTTTGACCCTGGTATTACTAATAAAATTTAAAAATATAAATATTCTATCCAAAATGTGTTTATTTTAGATGTTGGCTCACAGCAGAAACCCTACCTGGTTCTAATCCTCCAGTAAGAAGTATACCTGAAGGTTTGAAAATGTTGCAGACTGTAGAAGTAAATTTGAGGATTTTATATTCTTTAGATCATTTCTAAGAGAGTCGCATTTTAGTGACTGCCAGAACTTAAAAACTTCACATCAGATAATATTCTAATAGTTCAGATACTTTTGTTACACAAAAAATTTGAATCTTCTGAGCCTTCAAAGAGGAAGAAAAAAAGAAAAGAAATATTAAGAATATTTTATTTTGTTTTATTTTATTTTTGTGGCATGGAACAATTATGCATGGAGCTCAAAGACTAAACTATTCCTAGCTTATCTTTTAAGAGACTTCAATGTAGAATGACTTATAGAATGATGAAGTGAGTATCTCTCAGTTCTAATAAATAAATATGGGGATAAATTCACAACTTGGAGAAAGAGCAAGGCAACCTACTGGGAGTTTCTCCCTTTTTTTTCCTGCAATTGAATTTTGGGCAACATAGGAGGTTGTTCTAATTATATCTGAATTGCTCATTCCTGTGTGAATGAACAGCTTTCATTCTCCACTCCCTTAGGGCATTAGATGATACACATAGGTTTCTCCCAAAGTAATGCCTACTATTTATTTCTGTGGAAATGACAACAGATACAAAGAGCACAATAATGCTATTTGATAGAGCAAATTCTCAGCTGCAAAGTACTATTTTTCAACATAGTTATCCCAATTAGCTCTGCATTTTCACCAGCAATGAGTAAGAGCCTGCATGCTGCACTTGTAAATATCTGCATGGCCACCTGGAACATGGTTTTTCTTTCATGTCTCTGTTGCCACTGCTGAAATGCCCCACGCACTGCCTCACTGTGCTCATATTTGCTGCTTAGTCTCCCTAAACATTCAGCAATGAATGTCAATGGGTGCTGTTTTTTTCTGCATGGAGGAATTCAGTTCCACACCTTTCCTTAATCTACACTTCTATGTCAGACGCCGTTCTGTCAGACTGCACCTCTGCTGCCATCTGTCACACGGCAAAAAACATGTAAGGAGATATTGGTAGGAAGGTCTAACCTCTGCTACCATACGACCACCCCACCATCTGCCTTTGATGGTGTGGACCAACGTAATAAAACAGGAGGCATTGATTTAGGATCAGCCCTCATTATATTGAAAAACTTGAAAATTCTGATTCTGATCTTTTTATTTTCATTACTCATGATATGTAGCTCTACTTTTAGTCAAATAATGGTGAATTTGCAATGTTATAATCTGTATTTACTTCAGTTCTGTGAATTCTTTGACAGATCTATATGTGTATATATGGGTGTATATATGAGTGTGTGGGTTCCACCATGCCTCAATCAAAAAACAGATTTTCAGTATTCTAGTGGTTCACATTAAGCAATTGTGACCAGTTTCCCTCCTTTGATATGTGCATACATGACAGTTTTTGAGATCTTACCCCTACTTGCCTAGCTTTGGCGGGAAACATAAAAATAGGTGAACACCAAGCAGTTGCAGTTAAGAAGTGTATCAAGTAATATAATAATTAAAATCTATAGTTTTTTAAGATTTATTTTTAAAATTAGGAAGTGAATTCATTCTACTGTGTTGTTTTACTTCTGTAATTATTCAAACTCTTGAATTTGGAATGAGAATGAAATCTTGAAAGTTAATAAAAATATACATTTTAGTGGTAAGTATGTTATGTACACACAAGAACAGTATAATGCTAATTATAAGCAGCTATGCAAAAGCCTTCAACTTTATGATTATCTTCCACAGTCTCAACTGGCTTTAAAGCAGGAGGGTTTGATAATAACAGTATCATCTTCTTTGCTGAAATTGTCTATGATTTTTCTATTGGATTAATGCTAAATTTATAAGCATATCTGATTTATCAATTAGGTTTCAGGCAGCTAATTATGATTTTTTTTTTTTTTTTTTTTTTTTTTTTTTTGGTGATAGAATGTCACATGCTGTTAGTATACAGAGTGCTTTACAGATCCCATAATGTAAATCATCTATATGTCCTGCTAACATAACTGGCTAACTACCTGAGCCATTCATTCCCATTGCTCCGACAGTGTCCTTGTATGTCTACATGTTTTCCATCTCTCTGTGGCTTATTAGAGATTATGTATATTAGCCTTCAGAAACCCTATCAATTGTAGGACTCCTGTATGCTAACCTGCATTCAAGTATGTTGTCGCATATTTGGTGAAAACTCATTTGAAGAGAATTCAGACTCTCTGACAACAGAGAGCCCGTTTTCCTTTGCTCTTGGGTATATCTACAAGTAGGCACACTGTATTTCCTTTTTGTACATAATCTTTTCAGTATATTTGCAGTTTTATTGTACATTCTGCAATAATACTTATGAAAATAAATGCTTGTGTCCTAACAATCAGAAAATATATACACAGTAGAGGAAAAAAGATGAAAATATTAAACTGGGCACTTTGTATTCAAACAAATAACTCTCCTAGAGAGGAGTATGACATCTAGAAATTACAGAGTGATTGTGAGTATTGGAGATACTCTACATCTCATGGAGAGTAGCTCATATTTTACAGGCTTGGAGTTCGATGTCTTTTTTGGACAGGTTTATCCGTGACCATGTGTGATATTTTTGACTAGTATTTTTGAGCAGATGTGAAAGTCATTCACTTTTTTAGTGACTCAGAGTAGAATCAACTCAAAAAAATTTTTAGGGGTGACTGGTAAATCTTCAAAGTATAATATTTTTTCTGATGCACTTGGCTTCCTCTGAATGGGTAATTTTGTCTTGGCTGATGTGGAGGTTCAGAAGCCCACTCAGGTATGAAATCTTGCAGGTTGAATGCTTCTATAGATTCTACTCTATAGAAACTACTTTTTAACACTTGTCCACTTTTCTTATCAATCAGAATTTATGAGCAAAAATAGTCTTTTCATCCTTAAACAGTACCATATAGGTTTAAGCAGAGCAAATACTAATATATCAGCAGAAATCGGCTATTTATGAAAGAAAATACTTAATAAATCTATCTTCAGGTCAAAAATTATAATTTTGTTGCTTAATTTCCATTTAATTAAAAAGTAGTATAACTTTTTTTGTTAAGATAGTCTACAACTATTGCACAAATGCTGGCATTGTCCAGGATAATTTTAAGTCTAAATAATTCATACTTTTTTTTTTTTTAATGTAATTCTGCTTTTACATCACACATATTAGAGACTTCTAGCAACTGTTTTTAATAGTTTAAACAAGATCTTTTTTTTTCCACTTTCAAAAGAAACCTTTTCTGATTAGATTCTGGAAAGAAGAAAGGAGAATAAATAACATAAGATAGAATAAATTGGTTAAAAAGGTCTTGATATAAACAAATTGTTTATTAGTTACACTTGTTCCTGATTCCTTAACTGTTAGTATAACAGCTATATCATATGGGGAAGTTTTAATACTTCTGTATACGGATATTTTTCAGAGGGAAAATCTTCTAATGATGGCTAAACTTCTAAATTACATTGAAGTGTTCATGTGTACCCAAAAATGTTATATATATACTTTTTTTTCTGAGAAGTCTTGTGGACATTTTTCAAGAGCTGAACTTTATGATAACATCTGTTGTGACTCACCTTTCTGTTGAGTGGCCGGTATTTCTTGTTAGTACTTCCAAACTTTAATATGCTGCAGAAGTAGGCTTTTGATAACAATATCTGAGTTTTAGTTTTATGAAGCAAAAGTTGGTGGACTTTCACTATGCAGTTAGTAGTCATTTTGAACTTACTGTGGAATTCAGTAGCTGAGAAACCTTGCAAAAACTTAAAAAAAAAAAAAAAAAAAAGGATGAACAAAATTATTCAACATAAATTGTGTTTGCCTGCCTTTGTTGTTATTTAGTATTAAGACACAGCTTCTTTCTCCAGGAAGTCTCTGATCCAGGACCTTTTAGGGGATAAATTCATCTTTTAGGGGATACCTGCTTCCTTGTTAGTCTCCCCTAGGTCTCAGCCTCAAGTCATTACTGTTAAAGGTTCTTAGTTTCTGTAAACCTTTCCTTGGTCTTGTAAAGCCACTCCGGGATTTATAAGGCATAATTTCTGCATTAAGGCATTCTAAAGTAGAGCTACCAGATGGAAATATTTTTATTCTTTTTGTAACTATTCAGATGTATTATTTTTTTCTCCCTATGGGAAAGCTGAATGAAAATTTCTTATGATAGCAAAAGTTATGACAGTTGTTTTATAGGGTAGGCTGATGGCTGGGGAGGAAATTCTATCAGTGACTGGGTGACAGATTATCAAGGAATGATTTGGGTTTAGATCTGAAGGCTTATTTTCAAGCACCTCTTTTTTACTTCATTTTTTTATTACAATGAAGAGCCAGTCACTTTGTTCTTTTCCTTTTATTGTGCTGTATGCTTTCTCCAATTCTGCTGCATATGAAGCAAGAAGATCTGAAAGGACTATTTGGACAGATGGTGGTATTGACTCTGAGTTGTAATTCATATGCAGGCTCTGTCCAGAACTACATTTGCACCATATGTACTGTCTTATACATTCCCTTTGGAAATGATTTTAAGTGCAGGAGCAAACAAGATCTCAAAAAATGTCATTTTTCTCCCTCTGTGGTTGTACTAAGCACATCTCTGCAAGGTGTTAATGAATGAGATGTCTCTCAAACCTAATACCACATCTCAGTAAGTGCAAAGCCAGCGTTACCTGCTGAGGAAAGGTCTCCTAGGAGAACAAGTTATGCAAAGGATGAAAATTAACTTACTTTAGGAGATGAAATTGAAACAAGATTTCTAAATTTTAGCTGATATTTGGGGCCAGGTACACTTTACATGAGTTGCCTCCAAACATCTGCTGGTCTCAAAAGTATATTTGAAGAAATTTAAGCAGGAATATTTGCTTTGTTATTAACTGGAATGTGATGGTTGTGCTTATGATAATTCAGCGTGTACAAAGATACAACAGA
Source organism: Chrysolophus pictus (assembly GCA_037305975.1). NCBI lineage: Eukaryota > Metazoa > Chordata > Aves > Galliformes > Phasianidae > Chrysolophus > Chrysolophus pictus. The sequence continues at coordinate 22,214,781 of CM074577.1, read as the reverse complement.
CAAATAGACAAGCTGTTCAAATAGTGCACTTATAATGTGTTTAGATTCAAACAGTAGAGCTTCAGGTTAACAGCAATTAATCAGATAGGTCAAACAAGTTAAATCAAATATTTTGAATTCATGAACATGCTATGGTGTACAAGGCATTCACCAACTAGTGTAACTGAAAAGAAGCTTCCATTGTGGAAATTACACCATATCTGATTTCTGCAGGAGATTGTGTACTTTTAACGAAGCTTAACTTAAACAGCCAAAACCATCAGATGAGACCAGGCCTTAGTCATAGTTTTAACATAGCACCAGATATTTTAGAAGTAAGTTGTCATTTTTTAGATTTCTTACTCTTTATGGATCAAATCCTTCTCTATTGAAAGAGTATTAGGCAATTCATCCCTGACAATTTAGTATTCATTAGAACATTTCCCTGTTAAGAAGTGTCACATGATATAAATGAACTGTAGTGGTATTTCATCACCTTTTTCACTACCTCTGGTAGTGGAGATATAACTACAACATTTCTGAGATGATTATTTGGAAATTCTGTGGGAATTATATTGTTACAAAAAAGGTGGGTTTTTTTTTTTTCATTTTTTCAGTAAGAAAACAGCAGTGATTTATTTTTTCTGCTAGAAAAGTTGGAATAATGGCCCCACAGATGTCTCCTGCGGAAATCCTCAGTTTTATTCTCTTCAGAAGCAGATCAAACATTGCAGGGCAGGCAAGCTGATAAAGATCCAGGTTGTTTGACTTTATGCAACGTATTTTCTATGTACAGAGAAGTGTCTTTTCTTTAGACTTCTTCTAATATACCAGAACACCTTGAGCTGCAAAATTCACTGAAGAGGTTTTCCCAGAATGCTGGTATTTCCTTGATAATCTTATTCAATTCATTTAACAAGGAGAAGACAATAATAAATGAAACAAGGGAATGTTGAGGAAAAAACAACAAACAACAATCAAAGCTTGATTTTCAGAAAGAAAAAAAAAAAGAGAGAGAACGTTTTAAAATTTATATTGTAACCTGGAATGAAGTGTCATATTAAGCATTTTAGACAATCAGGTAGAGTTTGTAGAATGATAAATTCCATAAGGATAAGTTAGAGGACAGTAGAGTAACACTTGACTTCTTAATAGCATAAAACGCATAGATTCCTTTTTCCACATGCATTTTCTTTTAGTAGAGGTATTTTACTTGCCTTGCAGAGCAACATAAAGGAAAATATTTATTTCCTTCTTTTTGATATTGTATAGTTTAAAAATAATATTTGCAATGAATTTTATTACATTTTATATCACTGCAAAATATAAAAGTTTAATTTTAGTGTGATAAAATAACAGGCCTATAAGGCATCATTGGGGTTTTATATAATAGGACTGGTTTCTGCTTTTCAGATGAAATGTTTCCTTCAGGTCTTGTTGAAGGATTTTTTTGTTGTTGTTTTATGCATAGCTAGTAAAATAGAAAATAATATTATTCACTATGTATGTGATAGTAAAAATATTCTGTGATAACTGACAAAAGTAGACTGTGTCATACTTTCTGTTTTTTGAGAGTAGTGAGAAAGCTACAATTGCTATGTGCTATATACTCTTTATTCTGGGGCGGATCAGAATTTCAAGAAAATAACGTGCTTCCTCTGAAAAGCACAGCTGGTAGACTTTCATCACATTCTTAATCTAGACTAGAGAGATTTACTGCCTTTCATTAATTAGCAGGATTGTTTTTGCTTTTAATTTATTTGTGGGTTTTGTTTGGTTAGTTGGTTGGTTGGTTTTGTTTTGTTTTTGGGTTCTGTGTGTCTGCACATTGGATTAGATGATCTCTGGCACAGCTGCCCAGAGAAGCTGTGGTACCCATCTCTGGAGGTACTCAAGGCCAGGTTGCATGGGGTCCTGGCAGCCTGACCTGGTGAGTGGCAGCCCTGCCCCGTGCAGCAGGGGGTGGAACTAGGCAGTCTTTTAAGGTCCCTTACAACCTAAGCCTGTCTATAATTCTTTGATCTCCACAAAAATCAACAACCCCTGCTACTCCATGATTCTGTAATTGAATTTTTTTATTTGTTAGTGGGATTTTTACACCAAACTTTGTGCTAAGGACCCTATTTTACCCTAGCTACCATTATGGAATCTAGTTTTCTCTCGCGCTGAGTTGATATGCTTGAACTATTGCCACACTACCTTGATTTTTAATTATTTTGTTAATATGGCTGGCATTACCCTGAATATGTGTCTTATGAGAAGGAGGGTTAATGTTGTCTTTAAATTGTTAAAATTAACAGAAGAGAAAATACATTCTTCTTAATCATTTAAACTGCCAAAATTTATATAGAAGACAACAGTAAAAAGATAAAAGAAAAAGACATTATTTTTCACCCAGTCAGACTTTGTTATGCAGTTTATTATAACTATGATGGTTTTTGCAAACATTTGTTTACATGTATTTTGCCTGCAGATTTTTACAACTCCCTTTTTCCTTACTGAAGAGAAGGAGGAATTTCAGAAACTCTGATCTTTGAAGTGGTAAGGGCTAAAATAAATCACTACTTCATTCTTTTCCATAAGTTAGTTGCATATTTTTGGTAGAACTAATTTTGTCTGATTTTATTAATCCAGTTGTAACACTTCAAAATGCTAACAATTTGAAGGATCAAGGAAAATTAAACCCTTTTATTAATGAAAATTTCTCAAGAGATTACTTTTATTCTACTGAATGAAAATCACAGCAAAACATGTTCTGCAATTTGAGTTGCTCTTTAATTGTGAATGTAAATCTCCTCATCATGTATACACTCTTGTAAAAGTGATTACAGAGGTTTGATATTTGTTTTACACCCCATATTTCAGGAGTTGAGTTTTTTATTTTTTTTCTTTTTCTGTAATAAGCGTATGAGAACTGGTAGATCAGGGCCTGAACCAGTGATTGAGTACCTGGTGAAGGGGGTAGCCAGCCCTGGGAGACCAAGTAGAAACAATTCACTTTTACAACCTCCCTAGCCTTGTGTAAGGTCTAACAGCCACAAGGGATGCCTCTCTACTTGAAGACTACATCTTTTAGAGTGTTTGTTGAGCCCTGATCCTTGGAAAGGATTCCTTCTTTATTACCAGATTGAGGCAGCTTCCTTTCTTGGATTTTAAAGCAACTATATCTGCTGCTTTCTATTCTTACAATAACAGTGTAATTTCATCTTCTGGTCTGCTCTCTCTGAAGATGTCAAACAGGTTTTAGCTGGACGAATTTTTGTCAAAAGAAAATTTGCAGGTAGAAAACCAAGATATGTAATTTGTGGTATTTTTTTGAATGGTGAGTTTCTATATAATATGCATTCTTCTTTCCTATTTTACAGTGAAATCTATCTGGAGTTCCATTAAGAGTATTGCAAGCATATTTCACGTAGTCAGCACTGCTGAGGCCAGTACTATAGTGTCATGCCTAGGTCTGAGCTCCTCAGAGATGTAGTATATCCAAGAGAGTAGTGTCAAGTCCCAGATAATTAAGAGACGACAGTACCTCACCTGTGAGGAAATGGCAAGAGATCTTGTACTAGAGAAGAAAAGATTCAGGGGGATCTTATCAATTATATGTATACCTGCATGTATGATGGTGCAAAGAATGCAGAGCAAGGTGCTTTTCAATGATTCTTGGTGATAGGACAAGAGGCAGTGGGCACAAACTGGAATGCAGAAGATGCTATCTTAACATAAACGTCTAGTGTGAGGATGACTGAACTGTAGTACAGATTACCTGAAGAGGTATAAATATTTTCTTCCACATAGGCATTCTAAACCAATCTTAACATGGCCTTTGCCAATCTGCTCCAAGAGACTGAGATGCAGGCTTGGAGATGATGACATCCAGAGATTCCTAACAACATCAACTATTCTATGATTTAATTATTTGAATAGCTGAGAAACAGAACATTGTATTTTTTCTTTTCAACAGTATCCACCATTGCAAAAAATAAAAATAAAAATTGTGAAAAAAAAAACCCTCTACCATTATTTGCTTTCCAATTCAATTTTTGAAAACTTGGGAGTGGTAAACTTTTGGGAATTGGAGGGAGGAGAGAAAGATTTTTCTTTGTCTCTTTTTTTTTTTTCTTTAGTTGCTCTTCTACCGTGTAAGAAACTATTAAACTTCTTATCAATAAAGGAGGTGAAATGACCAAAAAAAAATAAAATTGTACTAGAAATTTGAAGGAATCCCTGTGCTTCATTTATTGCAATGGCAAAGAACTAAAGAGTGCGGGAACTACAAAGAGACTTTAAATTATATAGAAATACATCCATGGACAGAAGCTCTTTTGTAAGACATTCAATTCTTTCTCACTCTAATTCATCGTTTACAATTAATCTTTATAATAGTTTTAAATGTTGAAAGCCTTCATATCTTGTAGATGTGTGCTCCATGATGTGTTCTAAAGATTTTTTTAGCCCCTGGTTTATGTGCTTCCACTGGTTCAACTAAAAGGTAACTGTCCAAATCTTGATTTTCATATCCAAGGTCCTTTATCTGAACAAGTCTGGAGCACTTTAAATGTATATTTGATTTGCTCTGCTTTTTTAGGTGTAGTTTTGATGAGGCACAATATATAGTTTATATCAGAGAAACTTGGAGTGTATCAATAGAAGTAAGTAGGCTTATCTCAGATTTACTATCAAAATAAAGATATTTCAGATAAAAAATAATGTTTAATTTATTAACCTGGAAACCGAGGAAGAATTTGGAATATGTTGTATTTTGGTGAGGACATATTTATTTGTTTAAAGTAGTATTTCATATTTTTTTTCGTATTGCTACATGATTCTCTTCTAATAGTGAAGTTTCAGTGAAATTTCTGCTGCAGTTATCTTACTGTGAGACCATTTTTATTGTTTCATCAACTCTGTCTCAATTGTGTTGTCATCATTTTTTTTTTTTTTATAGGTGGGTGCTTTTCTGAAGAAGCTAAGAAGTAATCTCTAAATTACTGTTGAAAACCCAAGTAAGGATGTATAGGTCAGTCTGCACTCTCAGCTCTTTGTTTCTTCAAGTGTAAAACTATTGGCATCCTTTTTAAAAACCTTTAAAATGCTATGTAATCAAGAGAAAGACAGATTTGACCTTCATCTCTGGGTGACACAGTGAATATGGAGATCGTGTAACTGGAAAGCTAATGAGGAAAGAGATGTCTAGGTGGACTCTCCCTGCAATTTCTGGTATCTCTGGGAACTTTTCATATTCTATGTGAAATGAATTAAGCTTACTCCATTCACACCTGTATATGGTTTTCAAGATCAAATATTAACAATTTAAACCTATATTTGGTTAACAAAGAAATAAACATATAAAATAAACTTATGCTAGTATTTTTTTTTTAAATCCAAAAGAGAGAAAAGTGTCAAAAATGTCTATAGTACTATAAATTGTTGTCATTATCCCATAGAAAATGGCTGAATGATAAACTAGCTTAGTGACCAGAGATTCACATATATATAGCTGGAAAGTATAGCACTACTCTAGACAGTTACAGCATTAACAGGAATTCAGGACAGAGTTAGAAAGATAATTCATTGTTGTATTTACAGTGTAGCTCAAAATAATGTTTAATGCTCATTCTACAGAAAAATTCATTTTTCTGAAATACATTTGAAAGATATTGGTCACATTCTTATTTAAAACAATGGTATTGCAAATCAGAGTATCTTTACCAGTTTATAGAACAGTGAACACCAGGTCTGCAGAAGAGTCTTTGTCTGTAAAATCATTTGATTTGCTGGATAGGTTATCTACATAAAAGAAGACTGATACTAGTATTGCACCCAGAAGTTGGTGGTACACAGTAATATCAGGAAGAGCACTAGAAACTTTGAAATTGTGACCATTATAGGAGTACTGTATTTCTAACTACTTATCTGTAGTCTGTTGAAGTAAATTAAACACCTTCATGACAAATGTATGATATCAGACAGTCTCAGCAAATACAAAGTTGTAATAGTGACACGGGGAATAATTAAGTTGCGAATTATCAAGTACTGTACTGAGTGCTAAACAATGATTAGAAGCTAATGTAGAAAGTAGAGCTTAATATACATTCCTAGCTGTATTGCTATAAACAGCAATGATCTACAGAATTGTACTTTAAATGATGCACTGAACTGTTTTACAGCATTAGCCAAATTAATTTTAAGTCAGAAACTTTCTAAGTTAAGTTCAAGTTGTATGGGAACCATCCTGAACCAGTGATTGAGCACCTGGTGAAGGGGAGTAGCCAGTCCTGAGAACACAGATGGAAACAATCCACCTGTGTGACTGGAAGGGGTGGACCCTGGATCCACTTCTCCCTAACCTTATTTAGGGGCTGGCAGCCACAAGGGAAGCATCTCTACTTGAAGATTCTCTTCTTTAGAGTGTTTGGTGAGCTCTGATCCTTGGAATGGAGTGAGCAATTCCTTCTTTATTATTGGGTTATTACTGCTACTTTCCTTGGGTGATCCAAAACTGTTTTAAAGCAGTTATTTTGTTGTTGCCTCTCCTTATGCAAGGGAAAGTACATGAATTAGCAGTAGCAATGTGAAGGTCTAGTGAAGATAAATTGGATAGTTGGTCGTATGAACCAGATTAGATTTAAGATTAAGTAGAGCTATAATTGGCTATTGAATGTAACATTAATTCAGAAGATCTTTTTTAATACATAGGAGTTGATAAGAGTATATGGATCTTTAAGAGAATATGGTGAAATGTAGTTCCTTACTGAATGTAATACTGTTTTTACAGTGCCATTATGTAGGCAATAATGATGAGCCATAAGGCTTCACAGTGCTCTATAAAATAAACAAGATTATCTGTGGTAAAGAGCTTGCTGTTTAGTTTGAAGGTGGGAGAGGAATACTAGATACATTGTTTTACATCTTTAATGTGTAACTTTTATTGTATATCTACATAAAAACACATAGAAATATGTGTTAAGTATAATGTATGACCCACTTTGAGGGGAAGAAAGTTACATTGTTTTTCTTCCTCTCACTCAAGTTGCATTGTACGAGAGAAAAATAAACATTTTACGTGGGTAGATAGTGATAGAGGGATTTAGATCAGATGTTGAGGAAATTTTTCACTCAGAGGGTGATGAAGCACTAGAACAGGCTGCCTGGAGAAACTGCGTGTGCCCCATCCCTGGAGGTGCTCAAGGCCAAGTTGGCCAGCCTGACCCAGTGGGTGGCAGCCCTGCCCATGGCACGGGGTTGGGGATGAGTGGGCTTTAAGATCTCTTCCAACCCATGCCATTCAGTGAGTCTATACGTTGGTTACCAAAGATAGACAGGTACAAAGTTCGTGCTTCTCCAGCCACTAAATATATAAGTATACATAATATACTTGATTATTCTAGAGGTCATTTCTAACTTTAATAATTTTATATTTTTATGATTCTGTTCTACAAATGTACTACAACCACCCACTGTGTAGATGAGTAATATAACCCAAAAGAAAAAAAAAGTCAGTTTTTTAGGCTAATCTTCTAAGGGAAAAGTTCAAACTGTTCTTCTTCAAGGCATGATCATTTAGTAGTGCTGAACAGGCACTTGGGGAAAGGGAAGATCGATTTTTGGATGTGAGATACTTTTGAAATCCTACCCTTCTGAATGGATATGCAGTTATGAAGCCTAGTCAGCAGTTACAAAATTTCTATGTAGATGAGCATGAAAGATATTTTTCACTTTTTTCCAGTCTTCTTCCAAGAATTAATGTTTCTCTGTATGACTACACTTACTGTCAGATTTACAATGGCTTTAAATTGTATTTTTATTTAATTACTGGAGCCATCACATAAACTTGCAAATACATTAAGAGCGTTGTGGGAGTTCTAATTAATGTACAAGAGTAACATACATTTTATATTCAGTGTAAATGGCATTGAATTTGTCAGGAGATAAAATGTTAATGCTATTGGCAGCGTACAGTCCACAAAAGCTTCGGAAAGCCCACTTCTTTGTTATAAGAAGTATTATTTTAAGTTGAAGAAGGAAATGTGAGATATTATTTTTGATGCTCTCGGATAATGATTTCCTTGATTTCAAAGAGATTCTTCTTCCTTTGGCTTTTCACAGGCAAACCATGAAGTATCTTAATGCAAGACTGGATTGAGCCTTTAATGCCACCTGCCAGAGGAGATGGAGAATGATCCAGCTGGAAACCAGTTTGCAGCTTAGTCTGGATAGAGAAGGGAGAAAAAAAATCAATACAAAATTATCAGACAGCAACTTTCACCCTGCTGCCAAAACTGTTGAGACAGAGAACTATACATAAAATTTATACGCTGTCTTTTTTTTTTTTGTGCAGTTGAACAGCACCTACAGAACTGCTTCAGAAGCCACAGCTTATTGCAGGAACAACAGCAAAAAGATTAGAAGTAATTGTATTGCTTCATATTATTCTGCAATAGAATTTAACAAAATAAACCTCAGTTAGGGAGGAAGATTATTGTGCATATTGCATAGCAAAATGAAGCTAAAATGCTATTAAGTCTGCGAATAATTTACCTGGAATTTCTGTTCCTTTGCATAGTTATTCTTTTCCTTTTGGGAAAAAAAAGTATGTGATCCATTACAAGAAGTACAGTAAAGCAAAGATAATTTTTCTGTACAAGAAGAGATTACCATTTTATAGCTGCAAACTTCTACCACTTGTGGAGGCAAGCTGCAAGGAGCCACAGATCACTTGTGTAACGAAATCTGAGCTCAGCAGGAAGAATATGTCATTCAGAAAAGCAGACTCTTACTTTGTCCTCAAGAATGGTAGGTGCTGCATCACAACAGCATTTAGAACTGCAAAATTTGGAAGACATTATTTAATTCATTAGGGGCTGTAGGTGGACCAGCAGGACTGCACCACTTGCACGTTTACCAGGTGACTAGAACTTAGAACACATTGGTTGTAATTTGAACAATAAGTTCACTCTCTGATGTGTCCAAAGACTCAGAAACAAGCACTTGCTCAGTTACTGAGAGCACTTCCGTTGGTGTTAGGACCATTGATCATGTAGTAGCCTGCATCTGAATTGTTTCAGCTAATAAGGAACTGCAGGCCTAGATTTTATTTAAATTTTTTCTTTTTTCATTTATGCATAAAGTCTTGCAATAGGTCTTTCTTCTGTTTTTCTAGGCAGTCAGTGAGATCCTACCACTCTGTCCAAGGCCAGGATGTGTCTTTTCACAATAACATCTCCTCTAAAATGTCCTGTCCCTTTGAAACAAAAGTGTTTGGAACAAAAACTGAAGATAAAGTGGCCAACTTTATGTGAATACATTTGTGAATCTCTACTGCCTAAAAGGGTAAAAGAGCAACAAATGAATTAGAGTTCCTCTGGCACCACGACACCAAGCTGAGTGATGCAGTTGACTCAGTGGAATGAAAGGATGCCATTTGGAGGGACCTTAGCAGACTCAAAAGGTGAGCCTGGGTGAATCTAATGAGGCTCAACACAGTGAAGTGTAAGGTTTTGCACTTGGGCCAGAGGAATCCCAGGCATACGTACAGACCGGAAGGAGCAGTCTTTGAGAGTACCCCTGCAGAGAAGAATTTGGGGGTTCTGACAGATGAAGAACTTAACATGAGCCATCAATGTGCTCTTGCAACTGGGAAAACAAATGGTATCCTGGGATCCATCAGAAGAGGGATAGCCAACAGGGACAGGGAGGTGATTGCCCCTCTCTACTCTGCTCTTGTGAGGCCTCATCTGGAGCACTGTGTGCAAGTCTGGAGACCCCAATACTGGAGTTGTTGGAGAGGGTCCAGAGGAGGGCCACAGAGATGATCAGAAGGCTGGAGCACCTCCCCTATGAAGACAGGCTGAGGGAGCTGGGCTTGTTCAGCCTGGAGAAAAGAAGGCTGCGGGGTGACCTCATTGCCTTTCAGTACCTGAAGGGAGCCTACAAACAGGAGGGGAATCAACTCTTTGAAAGGGTAGATAACTGCAGGACAAGGGGAAATGGTTTGAAGTTGAGGGAGGGAAGATTTAGGTTGGATGTCAGGGGGATTTTCTTTACAGAGAGAGTGGTGAGGTGCTGGAACAGGCTGCCCAGAGAGACTGTGGATGTCCTGTCCCTGGAGGTGTTCAAGGCCAGATTGGATGGGACCCTGGGCAACCTGGTCTAATATTAAATGTGGGGGTTGGTGGCCCTGCCTGTGGCAGGGGGGTTGGAGATTCATGATCCTTGAGGTCCCTTTCAACCCAGACCATTCTGTGATTCTGCGGAACCATTAAAGTTACCACTTCAGCTGGTGAAATGAAGCAATGTGGAGAACCAAGGTGTTTTATGTGTTGACTTACTTGTTAAATGTAACATTAAGACTTTACTGAATGCTCAGAAATAAAACACTTTGTCAAGAAGCTAAAGCCATTCCACATTTGTGCAAAATATGACAAAGTTCACAATAGTATTCTAAATTAACCTGTTACCTTCTCCACTTAAAGTGGAGTTCAACTATAAATATATAAGTATATATCAACTATAGATATGTAAGTATGTTAAAATGTTCAGGTTAAGTAAGTACAAGACTTTAAGCATTTGGAACTAGGTAATCGTTAGTAAGAGTGAAAGGGAACTTGTTGCCCTAAGAAGGTGAATACTAAATTCAGATCAGGTTGGCTAGGGTTTCATTCAATTGGACGTTGACGATATCTGGTTTCTTTCCTTATTTTTATAAAACTGAAAAGCAATTGGAATTCTGAAGACTTTATCACTCTAAATTGGTGATTGGTGTCATCAAACTTAACTAGCAAACTAAAACTTTGGAACATCACAAATGAAACTGAATGGTCCCTCTGTGAAATGGAGTTTGTTTTCACAGCTGTTTTCTTTTTAGAGCGCTTCTAGGGAAAAAAAGAATTAAAAAAAATAATAAAAAAAAGAAATGGAAAAAAAAGGAAATAGAAAAAAAGAGAGAAAGGATAGGGAAAAAAAAAAAGAAAAAAAAAACTTCAAGAAGGCACAGAGAAATTAGGAGTTGCTATATGAAAACTACTTCATAAAAAGACCACCCCAGTTAACCAATATAGTCTGTTTGAAAAACAAAATATAACTATATGCATGCTTAATGTGAGCATAGGTAAAATGAATATACATAGGTAAAATAAATACACTAGTTAATGTGCAAACAGATCTTTTTTCTTTAGCAGTGCTAAATGTGACTGAATGTCTGCTTTGGTTAAGTACGTGCAGTGTTTAAACAAATATATCAGTTGGCATGTTGAAGTTACCCTGTAGGCTTAACCTCGAACAGCTAACAAGTTCTGCATTTAAAAAAAAAAAAGAGGAAGATGAATGAATTTAATTGTGACTCAGTCAAAGAACTGATTTGTTCATACAACAGAACTTATTTTTGTTCTTTTTTTTTTGTCTAAAAGGAAAATATTGATCTGATTGCTAGTTATTGAAGGCAACTTCATATTACCAATTGATAAGTTCTTCTGTTATTCAGAGAGGTTAGTGTGATGGTTATTTAGTTCAGAAGATAAAGAAGTATTAGCTTATATTTCTGGAGACTGTTGCAGTCTTTCCAGTCTTGTGGACACACTGCTGGTTAGAAAGCAAAATGTGGTAACCTTAGTTACAGCAACGTAAGAGATATCCTGCACATGGCAGGGGGGTTGAAACTATATGATCATTGTGGTCCTTTTCAACTCAGTCCTTTCTATGATTCTGTATCGTTGGTAATGATAGCATTATCTGGAGTTTAGTGGTGTATTCATATTTTCTGTTGCTTTATTCTGTGATCAGGGAAGGCACACGTATGTCTCACTGAAATAAATGACTGGCATAAGTGATTGCTTACATAGTGAAGGCACAGTAATTAGGAAATTAAGCCCTTGCTGCCCTTTCAGCTGAGAAGGAAATGCTGGGTTCAGTTCTCCAGAGAAAGCACCTGATATAATTGTTGACTGGATGACTGGAAATCAGCAGAACTACTTCTGTGTGACAGGAAAGTGCAGTGACTTCTTAGGGTTCTGGGAGCGTTCTGTTTTTCTTTTAAGTGCATGTGAGAACATCAGCACTAAACAGAAAGCTGCCATTCAGTTTGGTGATAGGTCTTTTTCATACTTTATGCTTTATTATGCTTCTGATAGTTTCATTTGTAAGTAAGATTGGATAGTGCACACTTTATATGACTTAAAATTGTACTCGGTGAAGGGGGAAGTCTTGGCATGCAAATAATTTTTAAAGTATTTACTGGATGAAAGAAACAGGGAGATGAATTATAAGTAGAAGCTTGTTCAAAAGACTGGTTAGTTTTTGGTTAGAATAAGTTATTTTTGAAACTTGTGCTCAGATGTCTTACCTGTAGTAATGTAGGATAATTAAAAGTCTTTCAAATTCTTTCTTATTTGTTTATATCAATAGTATTTGAGAAAGGGAGTCTGTTTTTCAGAGGTGTCAAATAACATTAAAACTATCTAACAGGTAAAAATAAAGAACTGTGCAAATTGAGAAAAAACTATTCTGGAGCTTGTGGGAGTTTCTCTTCAGTTTCTGAATGTTTATTAAATCCTTAAATAATTACCAAGATCTCTAAATGCAGGTTTAAATTCTGTATTCAAATATATACATTTGCCATGTAGTTTCAAAGTGATTTCCTTATCTAGAATTTGTTTTAAATCCGAGCCATGTCATTAATGACTGAAACTATCTGCTGTCTGTGATCAGACCTTAGTGAAAGGACTTGAAAGTATGCATTTCCAGATCCTGCCTCTCACAGGGATTAAGTATAACTAAGCTGGCATGATCACCAGCTCTGTAAAGATGATTTCACTAATACCTCCACTGAATTTGCAAGGCTGAAAATACTGTACCATTCCTTGTATCCTTAATCTCTTCTGTGAACACATGTATGACTTCTTGTCTACAAGACAAGACTGCAGTTTCTTTGGTCTACCCAATTTGACTGAATACAGAAGCAAAGCCAATTCAAGCTACATGCAGTAACAAAACAAAACAAAAGTTCATTCAAACTCTCTTTTGCATGCAGCTTGCTTTTATGTCATCTCAGCATCTGTAGCGCAACAAGGAAAAATTGGCAGAGTGCATAGGAGTAATTTATAGCAGAAATGCTGACTCATAAGTTTATACTAGGTAAGATGTTCTGAAACTCATTTGTAATGATTTGTGAGTTTTTGTGTAAAGCTGGTGTCATTCCAGGTGATACAAATGGAATAATAGCTGTATAAAATTATTGATGTAACAACCATTAAAAATGTATTGTATTGCAGTTCACTGTGAAATTGAATACCAACCAGTTAGTCTCAGAATGAATTGGAACTGCATATTCACTAAAATATACTTTCAATTTATATGTAATTTCTTTTTGAACAGGATGATGGACATAGCATTTATTTTTAAAACTCGAAAAATATTCATAAAAATTCCATTAAGTTGAATTTCAAAAAGTAGGTGAAATGATGTGGAGCTGAATCAGTAATTGAATATATGAAAGGAACTGTAATGAGCAGATATAGATTTACAACCGTGAAAAGTTGTGTCTTTACTAAACAAAGGGTCATTGTCTGTTTTTCTTGCTAACATAACCATTCCCTTTTTTTGAGCCGAGAAAGAAACTTTGCCAATGAATGTGCTGAACTGCTTTTTTGGTGACATCTCCTGTGACCATACCAGTAAAGAGAACAGCTTTTTACATGCAGACATTTGTCTGCCAGTGTATGCATTCATGTTAACAGTTATCCAAAACATGTGAAAATGTGCAGCAGTCTTGAGCACGTGTGCGCGTCCATATGCAAAGAACTTGTGGTTTTCAGTAACTAAATCTAACTAATTTTCAGACCAAAATCAAGTAAGCTATTCCATTTCTAATATCTTTTTTTTTTTAATCCACTTTACAGGTATATTCTTTTATCATATGCAATCAGTAGGATTTTGATGAAAGACTAAAACAACAGTATTTCAGGAATTTCTTATAAGCAGTGTGTCTATTGCATTTATCTGACTATATATGTATCTATATTTGCCACTTCTGCATGAAACTTTCTGGCTTCTTTATATTAGAAAATCCTATTTCTAATTCATCAATTTCAAAAACTTTAGATTTGATTAGTATTTCCTTTTCTTTCATAAAAAGATTATCTGTTTTATAGAGAGGAAAGCAAATAATAACTTGAGTAAAATCCTGTTACTAACAAGTGAAGTTAGTGACAGTTTTAATTGTAATGTTCAGAGCTTGTAGCACAGAACTCCACTTCAACTTGCAAAATTCTTTTTTATATAAATAGATTTTAAAAAATCACAAATTTGCTTATCTATGATAAAAGTCTAATAACTGACTATCTACAGTAAAAGGCAAGTAACTCAGCATGCCATTGGTATGCACAACAATGAGACAATGAGTTTTACGGTTTCTGTTATTCAGGAGAAATCCCGAAAATGTCTCTCGAATATATGTGGTAAAACGTGCATGTTTATTAAGTAATTAAACAGAAGTTTTGCTCCTTAGCAACTGCCATTTCTTAATTAGTAGATTAATTTAATGCAATTTCTGCTTGTGATGTGTCACTATTTGAAAGAGAAAATATTGAGCTTGTTATCGTAAATTATTTATAAAATGGCTTTTTTACAAATTTATGCTCAATTTTCTAAGTTTTTTATTTTTATTTGGTTGGTTATTTAATTTTTTAAAACTCTATTTACAAAATAGTGATCTTGATTTCTGTTTTTCATAGAATCAATGTGATGATCAAATTGACAGGCCACTATATAGTACTTTTTTCTAACTTACAAAATATTCACTTTATTACTGTATGTGTGCACAAAAAGCACTTCTTATTCTTGGTGTCTTTGACATGAGTAGCTGAGGCAGTAGGCAACTGTGCACTCAGCAGGTACAGGTGTTTGTTATTTTAAATGCAATAAATTATGCAAATTCATAAATATGATAGTAATCCACAAAAGTCATTAACTCAAACTGAGACCTGGCTTATCTCCAGTGATTTGAGTGGAATTAAGCCAGTGCTAAATTTGGTCCATTAACTTCTGTATGGTTTCTGCTGTGTGTAAAGTTGTACATTCTGTATTCATTTTATTACTGTGATTAATGGCCTCTCTCCTGTTGCATTAAGAATCCAATAGCATGACAAGGAAATGGCTGGCATAATACAAAATGCATGTACTCATTAAAAATAACTGTTTTGACACAGTGGGTTGTACTACCCACTGTAGTGGGTCCTGTGTAGTACCACAGTCAAATGCTGATTAAAATCTATTACTTGCTGTACCAAAACATGTCAGAGGCGTCATGGGATCTCGGGCAATCCCTGTCTACTATCTGCACACTGCTAAAATAGTATCCTTCTTCTAAAAGATTACAATTCTCTTTATGATATAGCAATGTGACTGAATGGATCCAAAGATGCTTGAAGGGTTAAGAGACATTCTGGGTGCTACTTGGGTCAAAAGATTAAAAAAAATAATAATAATCTTCACTGAGTAAGGTAATATTTCAGTTGACTCTAACTTAAGGCTTCCATTTATTATTATAATAGATACTTATTTATACTATTACAGAAGGAGTTATATTTGTCTTGAGACAGAATAAGCATCTAGATGGCCCTGCAGGAGTATTTTGAGTATTTTGCCTGCTGTCATTTCCAAAGGATTTTGGTTTTCAGTGCTGCTAAGCTCCCCATGCCCTACCTTCAAAAAGTGAATGGCCTTTCTTTAGTTTTTGAACTGGCTTATCTGTGTTGATGCAGATCCTGTATTTCTGAGCAGAGCAATGCATACCTGTACGGTTACTAGGGAGAGAAGAAACACAAGATGCTGCGTAGGGAACAAATTAAAGAGGCTTACTATAATGAGAAACAGAATATGTTCACAGGTTTTTAATTGGTGGCAGAGCAGTGCCATTTCCTTAGAGTAACCCTATTTCTCCACTGCCGCAAAATCCATTCACCATTTGTGCCTCAGAGGTAAAACACTGCTGCTCCCATTTTGTATAATTTTGCTCATCTGTACATAACTGCAGAGGACCAGAACAAGGATAAATCAGACCTGCTGAGTAATTCCTGCATACACTCACTCTTATGTGTTGTTTCTTTAGACACACTTTTACTGATAGGTGTTACTTTATTATGAAGTGACCCAACTAGTATTCCCATTTGTGATACTATAACAAAAGATGGCGATATATTGATTCTTTACCTGTTTCCTGTATCTCAATATGTGAATATCTGTTCAACGTAGTAACGAAAGTAATTTAACAATTCAGTTCATCACTGACTTCTACTAAAGTGGTCTGCTTCTTATCATTTGAAAGATGATAGAAGAGTAAGCCCCCATATGATAAGAAGACTGTTTGTCATAGGTTGTGCAAAGGAGCTGACTCACACTGAACTTACCTAGTAATTTATCAAAACATTCAAAAAGTCTATAATTTATTTTCCAGTGCCATTGTCTTAGCTACATTGAAACAAAATTCATAAAATGAGGAGATTTGACCTGACAAACTCAGCTATAATATGCTTCTTTTGTACACACTCATTGTCAATCTTGCCCTTTCTGACTGATAAATAAAATGTGAAAACACTGAATTTTTTAAGAGAGGAGACTTTTTTCAAGAGAGGAAAAACTGTCATAGAAGGCAAAGAAATAGGACATGGCAGTATAATGTCCATATCTGAAAGTGTTTGACTACTATTTAGCAAACTTTGAGAACGCTCACACGTCATTCAGCAATTTGTAAAACAAAAACTAACACATAATCCTCTGGAAGATCTAAAGTCTTCATTTTCAACTTACTTTTGTTGAAAGAGATGAATGAAGCATGGTCAGTTTCCAAAGCATTCTAGCTGAATGTGAAATAAAAACTATGTAAAATAAGTATTTAACACATCTGTCAATTTTCTAAATGGGTGATACAAAATGACAATAACCAAATTTTACTGTGTTTTACTAAGTATACTTTCAGATTTTTAGTCATTTATTATTGGATGTGTTTGTATTGTCTTGGCAACCATTTTGTAGATATCACCATTGCTTAGAGGTTAGACTTCACTTTTTCTAATGTTTTTCTTTTTAGCAACCCAACTATAGATGGCATGAAAATCTTAACCTGAATCCTTCTGAATTTGATAGGTGGGCATTTTTATTTTGGATTCATCCTCTCCATCTTTTCTGAAGGCAGAACATGTTCAAATAACCTTTTTTTTTCTAAAATGTCACCAGATACTGAGATTAGTCTAGCCTCCTGTGGCAGCAATGCTCCATCTGTTGAGCATATGATCTTCTCCATTAACAGAGTCATTTTCTTCTTCTGGATTATGACAGAAATCTTGCTGAAAGTAAGAACATGAGGAATGCAGGCAGTTTATGCACAGGATGGACAGATACTTATATTTATGTCTGTAGATTTGCACATAGGTTCTGTAAAGAAATGCAGTCTGGTTTTGTTATGTTTGGATAACTCTCAAACCAACTGCATCGTTTGGCAATGTGCAGTTTATTCAGGGCAATTAATTCTGTGATGTTAATGGACGTGAAATAGCTGCACTGCCACAACTGTGATTCTGCTGTGCTGTTTTATATGATAAACTTGTATAACACCTGTCCTCTCAAACTGTGTAAAAATTAGTATTGTTAGTTTTGCTTTTCTAAGGTATATATTTACTGACTGTTTAAATACTGTGTGTATATAATACTCTATTCCTTGTTTGGACTAGAAAAGCGGATCATCGCATAAGTTGTTTCCACTGGAAATAAACTGATGCTTTTCCACCAAGACATCTTATCTTGTACAGTGAAGACACATGGAAAAGGTACTGCTTTCCAGTTTACATTGTAATTGCATGTTTTCCTTGATGTCAGTAGCAGATGCATTATTAACAGAGGCTGGTTTTGCTGTAGAGCCATGTGATTTCAAGAATTTCAGAGGGCTTCCTCATTCAAATAAGTATAAATATCTAATTGTTTTTCTCTCTCATTTTAAGAGGTTGCATTATCAGAAGACCTCATCCAAGTTATCTGACATTGGTGAAAATACACCTGTGGGACTAAGTCCTTCAGTTAGAGATTATTTTTCCTACAGATGAATTCCACATAAAAATAAGATAGAATAGATAAATTTTAAAGGCCACTTCAGTTTAGTATATCTGCATGTGTCTGATATTATACAAAAGCACAGATTTCCTCTGTGAAATCGATTTAATTGAGAAGATGAATTACATTGTCCAATGCACAGAAGCCTTAATATCTTCTGAGAGAGTGCAAATGCTTTGCCATCAAGAAATTCCTCTTCTGAAAAATCCAAATTGGCAGATGGAGAACGTTCAGAACAGATGGAGATACAGGTATTCCATTCCATTCAAAACAGCTTATATACTTCTTTGTAACAATCCACCACTCTTGCACACAATATCATCTCTACATTTTCTCTGTGTACGTTTCTTTTGATTTTTTTTTTTCTAACCTGTAGTCTGCTTGTTTCTGAGATTTTAATGAGAAAAAAATGTCAGGATCTCAACATTCTATGAAGTGCTGCCGGTGCCTAAGTTTAGGCTTGCTATTTTTGGATTATGAAATAACACTAGATAAGCAAGGCCTTGCACAGGACAGGCTAATATGAGGGAGTATCCGTGGAAGATGCAAACCCTCCAGAAACATCAGATAGAGCATCAGTTGGACAAAACAGAACATATGTTAAGGTAATTAATTGTGTTTTCAGTGGAAGTGAAAGAAAGAGTTCTACTTGGAAGTGTTTGATTTTCAACCTCAAAGAGGGTAGGTTTAAGTTAGATATAAGAAAAAAATCTTTTACAGTGAGGGTGGTGAGGCACTGGTACAGGTTACCTAGTGTTGTGGTTGATGCTCCATCCCTGGAGGCTTGATAAGGCCCTAGTCAACATGATCTAGCTATGGTCTCCCTGTTCTTGCAGGGGAGCTGGACTAGATGGCTTTCTGAGATCCCTTCAAACTTGAAGAATTCTATGATTCTATGATTCCATTTTCTATTATTTTGTTAGATATCATTTCTGATAAGAAATCCCAGATGTGAACGAGACATACTTTCAGACCTAACTTTACAGTAGCAAACTACATGAGTAATATTGGACATTATATGTGACATCAGCTTTACACTAATACAGTTCCAAACCATATCACATCATGTTTCTCAGACTTGGTTTGTTTTCCTTTTTTTTTTCTTTTTTCTCCACCTGCATACTAGTGCTTTAAAACTTTGTAAAAGTTTTAGAATTATTTAGATTAATGAGCATACGAATGTTACCAGTAGTACTATAGCAGTATATGTACTAGTATGATATTAACAGCAAATCATTTTCAGATAGTATCTTCATTTTATTTTTCTACAAGTCTGTATGCATTTATCTTCATTGTTGTTTTGCTCTCTCTTCAGTGCTTGTTTCCAAATTATTCACGTGAATAATCATCACCAGAATCCCTTTCAGAGGAATGTGATAGTTTTCCACAAAAGAAGAAAAAAAATAGAGGAAAAAAAGGAAAAAACTAGCAATAGTATAGTATGTTAGATGGCATTAGTGAGCATTCTGACAGATAGTATTGATAGACTGATGCCAATTCTTTGATGCCAGTCCTTTCTCAGATGTGTAGCATTAGTCTTTCAGCATTTGATTAACATTCTTCGACAATTTAATTTTCACAGAATCAAAGAATGGAATGGTTTGGGTTGGAAGAGATCTTTAAGATCGTCTAGTTCCAACCCCCAAGATGTAGACAGAGATACGTCCCACTAAACCAGGTTGCTCAAAGCTCCATCCAGCCTGTCCTTGAATGCCTCCAGGGAAGAGACATCCACAACGTCCCTGGGCAACCTGTTCCAGGGTCTCACTGCTTTCACAGCAAAGAATTTCTTCCTAGTATCTATCCTAAATCTACCCTCTTCTAGTTCAAAGCCATTTCCCTTCATGCTGTCCCTACGTGCCCTTCTAAAAAGTCCCTCTCCAGCTTTCCTGTAGTCCCCCTTCAGGTACTGGAAGGCTGCTATAAATTCTCCTTGGAAGCTTCTCTTCTCCAGGCTGAAGAGCCTAAATTCTCCCAGCCTATCTTCATAGGGGAGGTGCTCCAGCCCTCTGATAATCTTGGTGGCCCTTTTCTGAACCCACTACGACAGCTGAATGTCCTTCTTGCATTGGGGGCCCCAGAACTGGATGCAGTACTCCAGGTGTGGTCTCGAGAGCAGAGTAGAGGGGCAGAATCGTCTCCTGTGACCTACTGGTCACACTTCTCTTGATGCAGCCCAGGATATGGTTGATCTCTTGGGCTGCATGCGCGTAGTGCCGACTCATGTTGAGTCTTTCACCAACTGACACTCTCAAACCCTTCTCCTCCAGGCTGCTCTCAAGCTGTTGCCTGCCCAGCCTGTATTTGTGCCTGGTATTGCCCGAGCCCTGGTGACAAATGACAAATATCCTTGTCATTTGCTGTAAAACAAAGAAACAAAGGAATATGACATTGTCCTTTAAAACACAAATACAGTATGGTGTCTGAAAGCCCTGAAGTTGCCTTGGGAGAATTACAGTAAAACACTAAGTATTAATGACAGCAGCCCTGAACAGATTCAGACCTTTGTAGAAATTAGATTTCCTCTCATAGAGGGCAGAAGTTCATAAATTCAGGCATCTGTTTGATCATCCTTTTCAGATATGGCAGAATGACTTTTCAGAGAAGCCTTCAGACCCCTAAAAATGAAAGGTATGGCCTCAAGGAGCATGATAAGGACTTAAATGGAATGCATGTGAATACATGAGTCATATCTTGATTTTGTGGCATGACTGTAAGGCTAGCATATTGAACAGACCTGAAGTTCTGCAACCATTGCCCTGTCCATTGCTCTCTGTGGACATAATCAGTCCACATTAGAGGAAGCCAAAAGCAGAACAGATATAAATTAACTGTCTGGGAAAAAAGTGAAGTTCTCAGGAGCAGGTCACAAATACATTATAGATTAGCAGAAATGATGAACAGTAAATTTGGTGAAATTTTCAGAAACACTTTTGAACAATGACTACTTTCCTGGCTGAAAAAGTACATGTAGAGGACAATGAAAACAATGCCTCAGCTTTAAGAAGCATGCATCATTGGTTTGGGTTATTGTGAAGAACAGTGATTTTATTTAAATAACTTGTGTCATAATATTTGGATGTCAATCAATTTATTTGCTAAACTCAGCCCTGATTTACTGATTTTTAGTACCAAATGTTGTAATGTAATTACAGACACAGCAAAATGACTTTCTTTTTCTCCATTCGTCACATTGCATTACTTTTTATGACAAGCATTTGCATCTAGAATAGATTTCTTCAAGTACAGAAGTTATTCTGCATTCAAGGTTCAAGCAGAATATGTGATCCATGCTGCAACTACTATTCTATATTTTGATGAGATTTTTAACAGCAAGCAGCAAAGCTGCACTTAGAAACAAGATTATTACTAATAAAAAGTCTCAAAGAGATGAAGAGCAGATTTAATAATCCATATCTGGTCATTCTTACAGGGGTGTGAAGAAGCATGCAAAACGTAATGAAATTAAAGGTGGGCAAAAATTAAGTCTGTGAGAGAAAATCAAATAAATAGAATTAACTTTACATAATTGAAGAAGTTAGTCATTGAATGTTATCTGTAGCAAAATAATTAATTTTTTGTTTGTTTTCTAAATTATCATCATTTGATGTCCAAAACCACATTTCTCTAATGATAACAAAAGAAAGAGATTTAAGATTGATTACGGGTGAATTATGATCAGATAAGATTTTCATTCAAGCCTGCTGATGGGGGTTTTGAAACAATTAATAGATGTATTGTTCCTAAAAAATATGGTTTTGCTTGAAAATAGATGGAGCAATTTAACGGGTTGTTCCTTTTTTTTTTTTTTTTTTTTTTTTAACTTTTTTGGTTCAGTGCTAACTATTAAGTACTATAAAACAGAGACTTGCTATCTTTGGGCATAAAATGAAATTAATGCATTATGTTCTACAGGTAGAGGAATAAAGAATAATTGGAAGTTGTTAAAAAGAAACTATTTCAGCTGGTCATAATTAGCAGTTTATAACATCTATTCTAGTAACAATTGAAGAAGTTACTAAGCAGAAGAAAAATTGAATTTGTGACTATAATAGACAGAAAAGGTAGAAGAATAATGATACCCTTAAATTTGCTTTGATATCATTATTGTTGCAAATTAAGATTTAATTCACTCTTGCTGGCACACTACTTAAGCTCTACTGTGTGTAGCTCGCTTACTGAGAGAACATTTTTTTTATAGTTTCAAGAACTTCATTCTCATAAGAGAATGTAACAGTATAGTCTAGGAAAGCTTAACATTAAATGTCTTCTTCAGTATGTGGGAAAAAAAGGACAGCATTTGGCCCTAATGAAATACATGAAAAGAATATGTTTATGTCTTGGGTCATAAAAAACAAACAAACAAAAAAGGAAAAAAAAAAGAAAACAACCCCAAAACAGCAGAATTTCATAGTCTGATGTCATGGCCTAATGAGCACTGTTTGTTACAGTTACCAGGCTCTGTCTTAGAGTGAGTTAATAATAAGTTTTCTGTTAATGGAAAATTTACCATTTTCCATTTTCTCTTCAGGTAAAAAACAGAAACACAAAAATGTGTCTCATCAGATGCCTTTGTGCGTCATAATCTAGCTGTATGCCCGTTTCATTCTTTAAGTGTTAGAGACATTAGTTGTGTTTTTAGAGTACTTTTGGTCAGTGCTTATGCCAAATACTGAAACTTGAGTACAGGTTTATGTTTATGCATATATACCAGATCGGTCATTTTTTAAAAACATGACTTCCCTATACAAATATGATTTCCCAGACACATATGGTATTATTTTCTTTTCCTGTATTTTGGAAAATAACTAATTATAAACCAAGGATCTGGGAATTTAAATTTTGGCAGGAATTTGAATATTGATTATGATTTTTTTTCATGTACTATCACATATACATCCTACAAATGTATTTCCTGAATCATATATAAAAGTTGTAAGTGCTTACCACTGTCTCATTTATTTCTTGTCCCAGAACTATGTGATACATAAGTGAAAATGAAGTCAGTATTTGGAAGAGGTAATCTTAGAGACAGATTCCACCTCCTGATGTATTGATATGATTACCCGCTGTTATGTGAGTCATCCATTTGCCTCTGAAGGGATTTTGCTTCTACCAAGCAATTTCATCTAGCGTTATGAGGGTGGAGCATTTCTAATATTTCAGGCTCTGTCTGCAAAACTCTAATTGAACTCATAAGAAAAGGACTTGGAAAAAGGAACAGAGATGAGCACAAAGCTGCTAGATGGAGCTAGGGTTAATGAATGAGTTAGAAGTAAAACTGATAGATAAAGGGGTGCATGAACTTCTGTGAGGAAAGTTCCAAAACTGTGTACTAGTGGTTGACAGTGCAACAATGACAAATGGGAAAAGAAGAAATATGAGAACATAAATAAATAAATAAATTTTGATGAACTGACTGCCTGATACATATTCGCTGCACCAGTAGGATGAAGATCTCATTTGCAGAAAGTCTGGAATAAAGAGTAATCGAATGTGATGAATTCATGAAAATTGATTGGCTTGACTGAATGGAGATCTGAAAACTGTAACTATTTTAGAGGAATTCAGCAAAATCTGCAAGGAATGTTTTAGACAATGACTTTCTGATGGATTTCCCACCAGGTTTTTCAGGGCCTCCCATACAAATCAGTAATCAACAGACAAAAGTATTTCACAAGTTTTGATCAACAAAATGTGTGTCTTTTTGCTATATGTAGCTATACGGTATACGTATTAAGTATATATTTTCCTACATATTAATGTAGGAATTATTGTAATTAATGTATTACAATACATTAATGTATTAATGTAAAATTTAATATTAGCTTCTGGGATACTAATACTTGGTGAATTTTCACAAGAAATTAAAGATTCTCTTCACAAGTTTCTTTTTTTTTTTTCCCCACAATCCACAATTCAAACATAGGTTGTGTTCATATTGGTAGAAGTTCAAGGACTGTTGATACAGCACACACATACATTATATTCTTTTTATCCTTATCATCTGCACTGTACCCTCCCCTTGTCCTGGCTTCAGCTTAGACAGTATTAATATCACATCAGAGTTTTGGTTGTTGTTGAGAGGTGTTTATGTGTGAGGCTGGGTTGGGCTGGGCCACTCAGCAGGGAAGAACCGCAGCCATAGTGGTGCAGAAACAGGGGACCTTGTGCATGGGTTGGACATGGCCTGGCATTTGGCATCATGATCAGCAATACTGAACAGAATTGTCTGGGGGGCTGCCATTGTTTAAGGACTATGTGGGCATCAGTCAGCTTGTGGTGACTAATTGCATTTTGCATTGATTATATTTTTTTAACTCTGTGGTTTGTTTTTGTCTGTTTGTTCTTATGTTCATAAATCACTGAATCATTAGGGTTGGAAAAGACTAC
This sequence comes from Chrysolophus pictus, assembly GCA_037305975.1. Classification (NCBI taxonomy): domain Eukaryota; kingdom Metazoa; phylum Chordata; class Aves; order Galliformes; family Phasianidae; genus Chrysolophus; species Chrysolophus pictus. Next base: position 22,190,313 of record CM074577.1, on the reverse strand, counting down.
TATGATATCTTGTTTTGTTTGAACTGTCTTTATGTTATCCTTGGAATTTTCTTACGTTGTCCTCCCAGTTGTTTTCTCCACAACTAACTGGCAGGGGCAGTGAGCAAGTGACTGTGTGATGCTTCACTCCTTACATGGGTTAAACTACAATAAAATCTTTTGTGCCAAGTTTAGGGAGGTCCATAAATATCTTAAAAGTTAATAAAGAAAAGGGAATAAGCTTTAGCTTTGTCTTTGTTTCTAAACAGAAAATGTGATATTAAATGATATTATAGCTCTTGTTTTACTTAATAGACTCTTGTTTCTGTCCATAAAATTATATACCCTGAGAAAACAATCAGGAAAGAATTTTGATTCACCCAAAAGAAGTGTATATGTGCCACATTTTAAGCCTAAAGGAGATCAGTGTCTTTTCTACTGCTTAGTCTACTTTACCTATTTGGTGGTCAACTTTGACACAGGCTGAGATTCTGTTTCAGATACAGTCCATATGTTTAGTTATACAATTGCAGAAAACTGTGCTTAAGCTCTCACTGTAGTCCAATAGCAACAGATAGTCAATATTGTCAGTAAAGTAAGGTGAACTATTCAAATGTAGCCATCTAATTTAGAGTGAGATTAAGAGATGTCTGCAATCTCCTGTTGACTAGTTCTCCATTCATTTTAACCAGATCTTAGAAATCCAGACAGTCAAAATATGTACAGTAAGTACCTAAACTTGGATATTTAGATATAAAGCTGAATTCTGTTCAAGAAGCTATTCCTGTGGTTGTATGGATACATATTCTTGTAGTGGGACACTTTTCAGTTTGTTGTACATTAATAATGATCTTAACCCTTCTGGTTGTTTCAGCTTGATGGGCAGCTGAGCTCCACCATACCACTCTCTCTCCTACTCTTCAAAGGAAGAGGGGAAGAAAATGTGATCAAAAAAGGTTCAAGGCATTCACCAGTTACTGTCTTCTTCAGATTTCAGCCTCTGTCCCTGCTCAGGCATGAGGCTCCTCCTACGGAATGTTGTCCATGCAAAACAGATTCTGCATGTGCTTGCTATAGGCTGCAGTTCTCCCCAGCATCGCCTCAACACAGCTGAGGAATTCTACCACTGTGGAAATCGTGAAAGGCAAGAAGCAGAACAAGTAGTACTGAAACTCTATAGCTGTCATTTAATGCTTTAAGTGGTGGTGAAAGACAGAGAGACTTTGAAATAGTCAAAATAATACAAAAATTTAGAAAAGAGAGGAAACGTGAATAAAGAATTTCCTAACTGTTCAAAATAGAGAAATGATCTGTCTTGTGGGAGAAATTTTAATAATCTAAAAGCTATCATAGCGGGCTGAGGAGAAAATTCATGAGTATTTTTCTGAAATAAATGATGAGGAGGTATAGGGAATTTATAAAAGGTGGGTCATTCCATTTACAAGAGTTCCAGAGCAGATGAAGCATTAAACTTTTGTTAAACTTTTCATAAAAATCTTGAGGAAAACAGATAAATGAAGTAATCAGAACATATATATATATATATATATATAAAAAATCTGCAGGAAGTTTTATTGATTTCATTTTTTCTTGTCTTTATGATTTTATTTTCATTAAGATGAACTTTTTTCAGTTTTACTATTTTTATTTTATCTTTACAATACCAGTAAGTAGATTTCATGTAAGTCTTACTAAAAAGCACGCATGCAGAGTAATTTGTTAATCTTTTTCTACCAGTGTCATATTTAGATGCATCCTGCCTTCCAGGCATGCAAATACTGAATATATTCTGCTTTTTAACGATCATGACAAAGTCAGAATCCACTGATTATAGTTGAGTTGCAATTCAAGAATTCTTGGTTACAGAGAAAGCTTTGAGAAAACTCAGTAAGTTATTAACAGTAAGCCCAAGAATGCAGTCATCATAACTAGTTTTCAAAGGTATAGAAATGATTGGTTTTGGAATAGCTTTAATGTCTTTTTATAAAAATATCTTGTTAATTGACCCAATAATCACAAAACCTTGTCTCTGTCTTTCTGGAGGCCTAAACTCTTGATTTTCCCTAGACAAAATATTCTTCTGTAATTGCTATAATACAACATATGGTTTTATTATACATATGTGTAATTATATAAACAGTAATGGGCATTGAGCATCGTAAAATGAATTGAAACTATGAACACAAGTCCAGGAGTTTTGATCATGCTTTTATATAAGAATGTGGGATCTCATTTTAGTTCACTTTCCACTTCTTTGAAGTAAACTAGAAAAAAAGCCCAACATGCCAATCAGTATGTAGATAGAATTTATTTTAGACAGATCAGAATGTTTTGTTTGTTTCTTGGTCATTGTTTTTCCTCATAAATTACTGAGAGTATAGAAATTGTACTGAGGTCCGCATTTCTCCATTGGTAGCTTGGAAGTTAATCCAGAGTCATGTCATTGTAATTTAGAGCAAAAAAATGCTTCACTCTGCTCTCATAGATATTTTAAAAGGTCATAGTTATCCATTCACTTGTAAGAAATGTGGTCATTCAGATTTATGCCTTTAAAGGCCTTTTTATTTCCATGTTCCCAGACCTGTCCCATACAGTAAAACACTCATAAATGTGAATTTATTAAGTAATAATTAATGTCTATATACTGTCATAGCTGTTGACCTTCAGTCTTACACTTAACATATTAAATCTGAATTGCTGTACAGTACGTTGAGCTTTATAGTGGTTCATTCCTTAGCTACAGCCATATAGGTGAGGAGGGGACCTTGATAATATCATCATAATAAATAGATTCTTTGCAGATAAAGTAATTGCATTCTTACAGTGAATTCTTACTATTTCCTTATAAAATTTTATGCATATAGAAAATATAATGCAAGGCTTGTCCTAGTGGTGGATAAAAATGGCAAATAAAATAAAATGTTTTTTATTTAAAGCTCTTCCTGTTTAGGTCTGGGAACTGAATGCTTACCATTACTGATCCAAACAGTAAATGTCTCCCATTTTTATTACTTTATATGCACTAACAACAAAGCCATCTCTTTTTCTTTAAAAAACTACATTTTTAGCTAGCAATTTCATTTGAGATGCAGCTTCTTTCTCACAAAGTATTAGCATTTTCACAGGGGATACAAACATTCATATAATATTTCTGGACTTGGAGTGTGGTGGGATGATGCCCTGCTTTGGAGGAGAGGGCAGTACAGAGCAGGGCATGCTGACCTGGAGGCATTGCATGGCATGAATTTCACCTAAATTAGCTGTAATGTTGGCATAAAACTGAGTTTTTACCAACTTCTTAATTCAAGTAGATAATATGTGACCGGCATCTTATCTCAAACACCAGAATGAACCTTAAATATTTTGTATGTGTTCTAACAAACAGAAAACCAAATGGTGCAAACAATTTGCTGATCCTCAAGTGCAATCATATACGGAAGTGTCTTAAACACTCTCACTGTGGTATTAGGAATAGCAACAGCAAATGAGAAAGTGATTGCAGAAGACAAATAGACTGATCATGAGGAAATATTCTCTAATCAGCTTGGGAAACTAACAAAATTTAAGGGAGATTCCAGGAAGAGAGTGTGGCAGAAGCCTAGAAAAAAGTAGAACCTGAGAAAATTTGGGGAAACCCTGGTAACTCCATTACCCTGCCTGGGATTTGGGGCCATTTCTGCAAAGCTTATTGAGATCCAGGACACCAGAAAGACTAAAGGAACCCTCTAACTACACAACTCACTGTAGAGAGACTCACTGTAGAGTCTCACATCTGAGATGAGACCCTATAGCCCAGCAACTAAAGGCTGAAAAGCGCTGTGTCAAACCACCCAACTTTCATTCTGGATCACAGCATCTCTGCTGCATAAGAGAAAAATCATTTAAGTCATAAAACTGTACGTGTACTTTTGATTTAAATGTGTTGGTGTTCAAATCCATTCAATCTCCACAGTCTCATTTGGTCTTAAATTGCAACTCTTGGCTCCTAATTCTTCTCCCCTCATGAAGAACCCTCTCTGACAGCTCGTCTATTTGAATTCAGTGGCAATGTTACTCTTTCTGACAGAAGTTTCAGTTATACCGAGCAAAGGAAGTTTCTGACATATATGGTGACTTTGATATTGTAGGTCAATTATTCCATCATACTAACCATTTACTGTATTTCTGTCTATGTCTCCTATTTGTGTGATCCTTTATTTTACCTTACACATTCTTAAGACTTTTTGTCTAAGTCTTGTACAGTCGCCATAATGCATGAATAATCTTCCCTTTTTTGCTATCCAGATGTTAATGTAATTACATAAGAGGACTTTCTGCTATAAATCTGTTTCATTTACAGTTTTATTATGTGTTTAGGTTTTGTTGAGAATTTTATAGAGGTGTATTCTACATGATTATGATAGTGGAGCTGAAATTTCATTCTCTATAATTACAATGATTGACATGTTATTATGCTAGTTTTACAGTGCAACCCATGATAGATCTATGGAAGAAGTATTGCCATATCTCCCACATCCACATTAATAAGTATTCACCTTCACTTCAAGAGAGACAGTTAAATGAACATCATCTGATTCCTGTATTCACTTTGGTTCTGTTGGAGCTGTTACCTTTTATGGAATTTTCTAAGTCTGTTATGGTAGAGGTCAACTTGAAGCCACAGTTGCAGATACCTTGGTGAGCATTTTGTTACAAATGCTGACAAGATTATATTGGTCTGTATTTTGTTATCATCCTTCACACAAATAGACTATGCATAAAATTTAGGTTTTCATATACAAGGTCTACATCTCTTACCTATGGAAAGAGAAGAGGATTGAAAGTATTAAAGAACTTGCAAAATTTCCCTGTAAGGGTTTGAAGGTCCCAGGAATGGATCATCTTTTTGATTTTTTCTTTCATGGAGAAAAGGGAAAATAAATATTTTAAATAGTAACATAGGTTTATAAATCGGAAGATTCCGCTTCAGTCACAAATATCAGTTAGGGAAGGAGTCGCAGAATCATGGATACTTAATCCAAGCATTCTTTATAGCTGAAGAGTCAATTTTCAATGAACTTTGGCCACTGTTCTTTAATAGAAGAGTTTTTCAGCTATTTAGAGGCAAACGTTTCAGTCACATTGTTAACACAAGAATTGTTTCAATTTTGCTCAAAGATCTCAAAGAAAATCCTCTTTTTCTGAAACCAAGCACAGGAAAATACTAGCTCCCTACCCAAATTACCCCAAAATCCTCAACAACATCAAATAAATAAAGGAATGGGAGAGAGAACTGGAAGTAGGAAGTCAGGGTTAGTAATCTTACTTATTATAATCAGAATTTCATTTGTTACCCAACAAAATACTTGTATTTCATACGATTTCTAGATTGCTAGTTTGAAACAAGTGAGAAAAACCTATGTTGTGGAATAGAGAGAAATATTTTATCACACCTTGTTTTCTACATTTTTTTTCCTTATGTTATTTTTGGAAGACAGTTCTGCAATGTGTTTAGAGATTAATGGCAGCTAATCATAAAATAAATATAAAAAATCATAGAGTGGTTTTACCTCAGCATTCTTTTTTTTTTCTTTGTGCTGACATCTTTTGGAAACGCGCTGCTTAATTGGTATTGCAATTAATGTTTTTAGTAAAGTCATTTTTTACATCTCATGGATCTGACACTTGAACTAATAGTGAGTGTTGCGTTGTGACTCTTTTTGAAATAAATGAAATGAAAGTGCATTTCTCCCAGGAAAGTGTACTCTGGGCTCTGAAATAGCTATGCTTCAAGGTCTTTGAGTGCTTATTTAAATTCATTGTAAAACTTACTTTTCATAGCAAAGGGTTTTGAATTAGGCTGTTCTTAAAGTAAAAATAGACTTACATGTTTTAAAGAAAACATAACATGCTAGTATTGAAAAACAACAACTAAACTCCAGGCATATGTTTTAAAATTTCTGAGTTGAACCACACGTACAGTTGAGGTCCCATTTTGTAAGTCTTATAAATACTATATTTTTTGTGAATGGCAGAAATTTCCCTCCAAGGTCATTATATCTACATTTAAAAATTCTTCAAGTATTGTTGCGTCTTTAACATAACTGGTGGTATCTTACAGGAATTTCAGAAATCTTAAAATATGCTTAGAATTTTTTGTTATTTAGCTGAGAGGGTGCACAGACACTACTAACAGGTAGACGATGAATACTGTTGTGATAGTACCAGTTTGTATTAGTGATATATCATATTTATTTTCAGGTTACTTCGGTCTAGCTGCAACGTTTTTCCTAGAAGTGTCGATCCTACTGACAGAAGTGGTTGTAAGATCTTTAACTAAGCAGTATTTTTTCTCATAATTAGAGAGTCATTGCACTTCTCTTTAGCCACTTTAGTAATATATGGACAATGTCTTCATTTTCTGTGAACTGAGGTACAGTTTTCATAGTGTAGATCATTCTTGCAATTTATCTTAAATTCTTGAGTTTCACATAATTTCTGTAAAAGTAAGGATATTCCAAATATGGGTATTATTTTACCCATTTTTTTTCTGCTTGTGACAAGAACAACTAATAGCGTTGTCAAGCAAATTTCATCAAGTTTATGAAGTCTTCAATAGGACTGTGCTCCAAGTCCCCACAGCCCTGCCCTACCTCACTGTGGCCTACCATTTGGACCCATGCTCAGGACCACAGCCTGGTTACACCTCAATCTTACAACAGGGAAGTCCCTCAGGCTGGTGCTGCCCTGCTCCTGGTGAGATGCTGGAGTGGGTGCTGACTGGCCAGTCCTGCCTGGTCCACCAAGTGGTAGCCCATGCTCCTTGCCCAAGGAATTCACTGGTCCCCACAGCGCCGCTAGTTTCACTCTGGAAATTCAAAGGTGTCCTTGGGTGCATAATCAAAGCTAGAAAAATTAGGATGAAAAACCTGGTGATGAAAATTTTATCTACTGTAATTCCTGTCACTGATTCTCAAACATAGAAGGGATCAGCTAAGTTTCTGTATGTAATCTGTATTACTTGTATGGAAGTTTGCTTTTTCTGTAACATTATTTGAGTTATGGGTTAAATGTTCACCTGTCTATTTGAACACTGTGAGTTTAAATCCAAGCATTCAACCAGTGTCTTTGCATTCTCTCTTTGAGAAGCAGATATAACTGTAATCTTTAATCTTCTTTATCATCTAACACCAGCCTGTGTCTGACACATTTCTGCAATTTTTTTCCCTGCAGGAAGTAGTGAGCTATTCAGCAAAATTTCTTGCTTTCTCAGCAAGGCACCACAGTCTCAGTAGACTTTCTTTTTTTTTTTTTTTTTCCTTTTCTCTCATTTATTTATTTATTTACTTTCACTCAGGAAAATCTCTTTTAGTACTCTCTGTGGTTTCTTTTATAACAGAAATGCATCTACAGTTTTGTGCAGTTTTGTGATTGTCAATATTTATATAATCATGAAAACTACTAGGATTCCATGGGGTATCTAATTTCTGACTTCTTTAGCTTGCTTTGCTAGAGCACTTCAGCCTACTGTTGAACAAGCTGATATGACTGGCTCCACTGGAAGATTTTTACATGACTCAAAGCTGATATCAAAATGCAGTGTGACGTGAACAATTTCCACTTTTATTTCTTCTTTGTTAGAAAAGGAGTAAAACCAGAAGTGCTTTTAGTATGGTCATCTTCTTTCTCAACTGGTTCTCTGGCCAATACCACCTCATGAAGAGAGAAGGGATTTTTTTCACTTCAGATATCATTCCGAATTTGAATTCTGGATATAATTGAGATAACTAACTCTGAAAAACATCCATTTTCCATAAATTTCTTTTACAATGATAAGGAATCTGCACTCATTGAAATAAAAATGAAATTGAGTCTTTGATTTAAAAAGAAAAGAAAGAGAATATTTTTACCCCTTTCTTATTATAGCATTATAAAAAATATTTCTAAGGCTTTTTAGAAATTAGATTAATTCTTGTCTCTTATTTGGCAATACCTCCTAAGAATTAGTGCCACAAGAATTCAATGAATAGAGACTTAATTAATAGTTTATAAAAAGTAAGAAGATTGCTAAAGCTGTAACAGCCCTTCATCAACAATGCTAGCAATAATCTTCAAGAAAAATATCTTTACTTGAAGTATCTAAATAAATAGCTTAAGACAGAAGCAAACTATTAAAATGTTGAAAAAAGTAGATTGAGAAATTGTGCATGTGTGTATGGTGAACTGATTGATCTGTAATGCAATAAGAAAGCAAAATTTTAATTTTTAAACTGAAAGACTTGTGATTATAAATCAACACATGGAGCGGGATGTCCATGTACAACAAAGTCTATTCAGCTAATCAAATTATCATGAAATACATCAGCTGTTTATATCAGCAGCATAACCATAAATGCATTTTTTATGGCAAATATAAAGATAGCTCATTAGGAAGAAAAAAATCTGGAACTCAAAGCGGTTGTATGCACACAAATGGTCTCTTCAGATAATTAATTGGCCTAAAAATTAGTATGAAAACCACCAGATTTTATTTGCCAGTATACATGTTAACACATTTTAAAAATTTTAGAGTACTAGCCAAATAGCTACAGAGCTTTCCCACAGAAATTCACAATTTATACTGAATGCCAACTTATAATCACACTTCATTACAGCCAGGAATTGAAACATGGTAGAGGAATGAGCTGAGACTTTAGTCTGTTCTCATTGGTGACATGAAATTTTGCTTGATAGCTGTATTTTATATTCTGTTGTACTCTTGTAAACTACATTTGCAAAGAAGGTTGGAAGGGAAAGGTTTTTATAAAATAGCCTGATGAAGTTAGATGACCAGAGGAGGACTCTGGCATGCTAGCATTATTTATAATAGCTGCTTTGTTCTCCTTCAAGACTGAAATCGTGCTTGAGATATCTCATTTTTATTGTTTTCCAAGCTTTATTAACTGTTCTATAAAAAGACTTTGTTTTTCTTACATTTTTAGAAGTACATACTTCATTTTTCTAGTATGCACATGTGAAACCTGCAAATTCTCTTTTCCTCTTTCTCGGTCTTATCCAGTGTCTTCTCACACAGTTGATTTGAGCTTCTTTGAAATTTAGGAACAAAAGGCCATTATGGATTAAAGTAGATTTTTCCTAATATGACTGATGATATCTGTACTACAAAAGGATTTGAGACTGCATTAGAGCAGGTGTAAGTAATCTCACTTCAATTTACTTAGTATCAATGAAAGTCTATTAATACTTAATAAAATGTGGCTGAAATCCAACAGGGACACAACCTTTATTTGATCAATAACTAATTGTTTAATTTCAACTCACAGTGATGACCTGAAGCTATAGTGTATACGTACTGCTTCATTGCTCTAAATCCTCTTAGCAGGCTTTTACATCTATAAAAATAAGATCACTGTGAATTATTTTGAAGCATATACACAAAAAGCAAAGATGTGGGGGCAAGTAATCTTTCAATTTTACTGCCTTATATTATGCATCAAGATATAGAAATAGAATATATGGATAAATACATGGGGGCTGCTCCAAAAGTAATGTTTCCTATTTTCTTATATTGGGTCATAGTGTCAGAGCCTGATGTTGGTGGCATAGCAGTCAAGTTTGAATCTTCCCAACAATATTCCATTCAATGCTGTTGCTATGCTACAGGGGCTATTATTATTATTATTATTATTATTATTATTATTATTATTATTATTAAGGGGTGTTCTTGTAGTTTTTTTGTTTCAGTTTGTATCGTAAACATCAATCAGCCCCTAGCTGAATAGTGGTTCCCCTTTTAGTTACCAAGATCTGTGTAGTTAGAGTATTTGGTTATTTGGGGGATATGAAAACAAATATTAATTTTCATTTGTGTAGGCACCCCACATGTTCTTATAGTGATATCTACCATAAAATATTTTCTATAATATTTATATATCTTCTGTAATATACACTGCATTTCTGGAAGGTAGTCTTATTCACTATGTGTCAGTTTAAGTACATCAGAAGCAAAACAAACAAACAACAACAACAAAAACACACAAAAAAACCATCACATCAACTCAGGAATCATGATTTATTCTCCTGAGTTTGAGTTATTAGAAAAACACAGAAACATAAATTCCCTACCTAGTCAATGAAGAAAGATGAAAAGCATGATTATTTTTTTTTGCATCAATCACCCTCAGGAAGTGCTTTGCTATTGAATAACTTATTAGGATTTCAAGCCTGAGTATGTTGCTTATGTAAGAATTTAAGAATTTCAACAAATATTTGATTAAAAAGCCGTTGCACTGTTTATAATATATGAATGCCTGTTCGCCCTAGCATATAAACTATACATTGTTAGTGAAAATCGTTATCTTTACTTGTATCTGTAGGAATGATGATCCTTAGATATCAGCTCATATATTTATTATACATAAAATATGTTCTTTTTAAATAACACAGTTGCTCATCACATGCCAATTGATGCCCAGCCAGTCACCCAGTGGCTGTTCCCCCAGCCAACTTCCTACAGTTTTACAGTTTTTTTCATATGATATCATATAGTATGAAATAACTCTGTGGCCAGTTTAGGTCAAATATACTGGTTCTGTTCTCTTCCAGCAAATTGTGACCCTCCAGCCCATCTCACTTTCAGGACAGCATGAGAAGCTGAAAAGTCCTTGACTTTGTATGGCAGTGCTCAGCAACAACTAAAACATTGGTGTGTTATTATCATTGTTGTTCTCTAAAAGTAGAAATATAGCATTATACTAGACACTACGAAATTAAATCAACTCTATTCCAGCTGAAACCAGAGCAAGGAATAACTCTGAACTTTATCAGATCTACTCCAGTACAGATAAATGCCTTATTAATCAACATATTTTGTCATGAATTTCTACTTTAAAGTATTTTCATTTTTGCATATGCTTTTATTGAATTTTGAATTAATCTTGACCTTTCTTGACTTTTCATGTAAAAAGTTATTGTTGTACCCAATAAGGTAATTCTCCTTCTTTGTTTAATTGGTGGCTGCTGATAAAATAATAGATCAGCAGCAACAGGAGATTGTTACAGATTCCTTCAGTAGTACAGCATATGAAATAAGTCAGTTGAAAACTTGAAAGGCCACAGTGTAATCATGAAAAGTCAGGAAAGATCTGTGATCTTCCAAAGTGGCAGAAAAGGAAGGAAAGGAAGGAAAGGAAGGAAAGGAAGGAAAGGAAGGAAAGGAAGGAAAGGAAGGAAGGAAGGAAAGGAAGGAAGGAAGGAAAGGAAGGAAGGAAGGAAGGAAGGAAGGAAGGAAGGAAGGAAGGAAGGAAGGAAGGAAGGAAGGAAGGAAGGAAGGAAGGAAGGAAGGAAGGAAGGAAGGAAGGAAGGAAGGAAGGAAGGAAGGAAGGAAGGAAGGAACAGAGGGAGGGAGGGGGGAAATTAGAGATTGTTCTGTTGAGACTGTTCAGAAGACTTAAATTTATTAATTAACAGTACTTAATGAATATTTAGTTCTCAGTAAGTAATACAATACATAGTGTGTACGTTACTTTGTTTATAAAAAATTGTCTTTAACATTTGCATTTAAAATTAGTTTTAAGTAGTGTGGATCATGCTGAGATCCTGAACTATACTTTTTTCACAGCAGTCCTATCCTGTAAAAGTAAAGCAAATAAGTTAAAATCTTATATAACAGAGTAACAATGTCACCTCCTGCCTAGGAGGAATCAGTTATTTGAGAAAATTTGTTTAAAAGCACTATGAAAAAGAACATTACTCAGAGTAATGGGTATTTAATTTTATAAAATATTATTTTGCCTCAGTTCTTTCTTAAATTAGGTTTCCTGACAGATTGTGAGAATTCATGTAAGTGGATAACAAAGTACGTATGTTTTGTATGGCAATTAGAGAAATACTAACAACAATTTGATTCTTTCAATAACATAAATTGAAAATAATTCCTTTGGGATATGTAGTTATATTCCTTTAAAACTATATTAATATCAAAATCATGCAATTTTATTTAGGTTTTTTTTTTTTTAATTTATTTTATTTATTTACTTCATACTTTCTACTTACCATGTCTGGTTTTACATCATCAGAAAAGCAAAGAAAAGATCAGTGAGAGATACAGTGATATACACGAGAATGGTAGAAGATAGATGTAGGAATGACAAAAAGCAAGACACTTTTTTTTTTTTTTTGTGAAAAGAGGCAGAGTAGGTGATGCAGACAATTAAAGAACTGTATTTAGTCTTTCTAGATAAGTGAGTGTAAGCACGAAGAGGCGTGTGTAAAAAAAGAGCAGAACAAGCTACTGATTTGACATGTGAAACTGTTGCAGGGATGCAGAAGAAGCAAATTTCTCTGCATGGTGGAAATCCATTAGAGAATTTAGACTATCTTAACAAATTTGTACCCTTAAAGTGTACGCCTGTTGAGTCTGGTCGTATCCATGATGTGCATGGAGAGTCATTCATTTCCTTCCTTTTTACTGGAGTCATTTACATGTACAAATTTTCATTGTATATCCCTTCATATATGTTTATTGCTAGACTAAGCAGATTCCAGTTTCCATTTTCACCTCCAGCATGTAGTTTCTCAGACTCGGTCAACTTCCTACATTTTTACGGAAGTGTGGAAGTGTGTGTTGACTCATGTTAGCAACATTTCTAAAAGCAAAAGTTTTATCAGTATTAGAAATATTCTTTCATATGTTTTGCATTGCAATTTACATGTTAATTCCTCTCAATATAAGCTTTATTTTTCTCTTCTGGATAATATGCTATCTTGTGTTCAATTTATGAAACACTTTATGCTTCACATCCTTTTTGATGGAACTGCTGTCTGACCTGAGCCATTTCTCACCTTGTTCCTGAAGTGTTATTTCTTCATAAATATGATACTTTTGTCCTTGAACTTGCTGAATCACAATCTGGAATCTGTCTCCAATTTTAATCTTATCCTTCAAAGTTCTTTAAATTCATTCCCACCTGGCATCCTCGGCAGGCATAAGTATCCTGTTCATAGCACGTCCAAGTCAGTAATGTGTGCATGGAATAATAGAAGAACAATAAAAAAGAGCTACAGAACATCTTCAGAATTCAGTAAATAAATGAAGAATAATTCAACACAAACAAGAAGCAGAACAGAATATATTTTTCTTTCAGAAACTGTTACAGTTGGCAAATTTATTAGTCCTACTCAACTTTATTTAAATCCAAATACGTTTCAAAAATATTTTAAAGAGAATTTGAAGATTCACTTGCGTCCAAGTGTGGAGCCCTCAGTACAAAAAAGACAGGGAGTTGTTGGAGAGGATCCAGAGGAGGGCCACGAAGATGATCAGGGGACTGGAGCACCTCTCTATGAAGACAGGCTGGGGAAGCTGGGCTTGTTTAGCCTGGAGAAAAGAAGGCTGTGGGGTGACCTCATTGCAGCATTTCAGTACCTAAAGGGAGCCTACAGAGGGGAGGGGAATCGACTCTTTGAAAGGGTAGATAACAGCAGGACGAGGGGAAATGGTTTGAAGTTGAGGGAGGGGAGATTTAGGTTGGATGTCAGGGGGAAGTTCTTTACAGAGAGAGTGGTGAGGTGCTGGAACAGGCTACCCAGAGAGATTGTGGATGCCTCGTCCCTGGAAGTGTTTAAGGCCAGATTGGATGGGGCCCTAGGCAGCCTGGTCTAGCATTAAATGAGGAGGTTGATGGGCCTGCCTGTGGCAGGGGGTTTGGAGATTCATGATCCTTGAGGTCCCTTCCAATCCTGGCCATTCTGTGATTCTGTGATTCTGTGAAGATGGGAGCCTTTGTGTGAATAGAGGATTACTACTAGATGAACTTTTATCTTTGAGCAAAATGCTTTTTTTTACTTGTCATTAATACAGAAATGTAATATACTGTAATCTATTTAGAGTTACTAGTGTAAGTGGACTATGTCTCTATTGCTAATAGATGTTTCTTTTACATATTAGATGTATAACTAACTTTCTTGGGAATCTCTGAGTCATTCCAGTAATTTTACTTCCTACTGTCATAATTAAAGTTGAATGCTGTCTGCATTTGTTGCATAGTTTTCTAAATTACTGTCATATATCTTATTCTCTGTCTTAAAATTGTTATATATATATGTCTGTATATACATATCTACAATGTTGTGTAATACAATGAGAGTTAGTAGAAAAATTTAAAGCACTGCTTCACACCTTTACTGGTATATCCTTCCTATTAGCCAGTAAACCACCTGTGATCTTTCTTTGTAACATCAAGTCACTTTTTTTGAATCTACTAATCTAGCTATTGTTCAGAGAAATAAATCACTATTTTCAGATGTTGCTTTCTGGTTTATGATTAAATCAAGGACAGGACAGGTACTTTGATAGTGCCTTAGCAAAAACTCTGTGAGCTCAAATCAGGCACATGAAACAACAATCTCAGGACATCAAGGACCTTATATATCCATACACTTGTACTGGCAGCATATGTCCTCAACACAAGCATCTACACTGGCTAAATGCATTGTATACCACAGAGAGGTGCAACAGTTTTTATGAGGAGCACAGTCAGAGCTCCAGGAATCTGACAAGCTGCTGCTGATGTACTAAGGTCATCTCAAGATTGATGTAGTCTTTGTTGTCAATCTTTCTCCAGCACTGCTATTCTTCTCTTTCTCTTGTTTTCACTGCCAGGTTTCAAGTGCCTGCCTCTTCTCACATTTTCTGTGACACCCAGCTGAGTTTCTGAAATACTTGACTTGTAAATTATTCCTTCTCATTAGAAGCTGTTCCTACCACCAACCTGCAAAACAGAGATACCAGAAGGCTGCAAATGAATAGAGATGTGCCAAAAAGCATGAATATCTGCTCCAGCACATGGATACTTGGTACCATGGTAGGCATCACATGCTGAGAAAGGCGCCCACAGATCCTCTTAATATCATTTCTGGACTTCAGTTGTTTTAGATGTCTTTGATACATGACAGCAACCGTGTAACTTTTGAATATAGTAAGATTTCCTGTGAGCTTGACTTTCTGTTTCAGCACACAAACACATTGGTGAGATCACTTCTCATGCTTGGAGATAGGTCAAAACTGCTTTTGTGGACTGACACTACACTGATTCAAATTAGAAAAAAAATCATACATTGTGTCTCATTGTATACAAAGCAAAGGCAATGAAAGATTGTATTTAAAAGCTGGAGACTAATCAAATAGCAATGTCATATATCTTCTCTTGAAGCTAACCTCAAACAAACAGTGTTTTTAATTATTTAGGCAAAATCTAGACCAGAAGCATAAGAAGGTCACATGGTAGTTTATTTTCTGTCCACACGGCTGTCTTTTGTAAGTTGATTTTTTTCTTTGTACAGAAGAATCTCTAAAGGAATAACCTCTCCCCTCTCCAAACTGCGGACTATTGCATGTATAATAATGTTAACTAGTTTTTCCTCTTCACTGATACTTTTCTAAAAAAAAAAAAAAAAAGGTAATCAATTCCACCTAAAATTAAAACTAGGAATACATCATTTAGTAAGTAGTAACTATATATTATAGACATGGATTTACGGTAAGTGAGTAACTTTATACCTTGAATCACAGAATTATTTGAGTTGGAAGAGACCCTTATAGGCCATGTAGTCCAACTCCCCTGTAATGAACAGGGACACCTACAGATAGACCAGGTTGCTCAGAGCCTGGTCCAGTCTGGCCTTGAATATCTCCAGGGACAGGACATTCATTACCTCTCTGGGCAGCGTGTTCCAGTACCTCACCATTCTTTCAGACTTAGATTGTTAGACTGTGCTGGGTCTCATGTCATAAAGACTCTAAAAATAAATATTTCAGATAATGTAGGATTTGATTACAGTTGTGCTTTATTTTTCCCTTCCTTTTCACAGGCTGTAAAGCCAGGGCAGAAGTAGTGTTGTTGACCTAAATTCTCTGCCTTATGGCAGAGAAATACTGCTGCATAACTCTGTTAATTTCTTTATGTCCTTTGTGACCTTAAAGTTGTCCTATTAGTGTCTACATCTGTCTGAAAGCTGTTAAAGGACAGTGACAAGAAAGGTGCACAGCAACTAAGAACAAGGGATAAAAGTAGAAATCAGCATTTTCTAATGAAACACCATAAAATCTAGCTAAGATGTGTTTGTGCCAGTCTATTTTCTTGACTATGTATTTGTCAGTACAGAGCAGAATGTTCTTTCTTAATCCATGAAGTCTTTGTATGTGAAAAATAAATATTTTGTATACAGACATTAACAAATTTCACCTTGCCACAAGGAATATCATAGTTAAACATAAAACACTGCTGACTCACGTTTGGGGGTTTTATTAAAGCAGCTGGAAACTGTAGACAGATTGCAAAACCACTGTGTAAACACAGGCTCCCAAAGCACATCATCTTTGCCTAGTGTCAATGACATCCAAGTGCAATTTGATGGTGGCTGGTCAAATTTCCGTTCTACTTAGATGACTGTTTGTTCCAGATCTCGCACTATATAGAGAGAGAGGATGCAAGCCAGTAAATTTTATTTGGTCTGAGGTCTAGGGCCTTGCTCTATGGCAAGGTAACAAGTGCAGTTTCATCATAACTTAGGAACATGTAAATAAATTCCAGACAGATGGATACTTAGTTATACGTTATCTCTAAAATACGTTCCATTAACTTTGAGAATATGGGAATATAACTCAAATGCTATAAAGTCAGAGTAGAAAAAAAAGAAAAAAAAACACATGAAAAGTAAAATAATAATAATTTTTAGAAGCTTATCTTATATTCCTTAAGAAATGATTTCAAAGTATTTACCAGAATATGAAAAATTTGAGCTATAACTTTATTTGGGGATAACAAGGAATTTAAGTAAGAATACAATGTATGTCTTATCAATATATAAATACTTCACTGTTTCAGTACTAGATACAAATTCAGCTATTTTTATCTATGATGATGATAAATTTATACCAAAAAAACCACATTTTTTTTCCTATTCATTCTCTTCCTAAAGGAGCCTCTGAAGAAATTTGTGTGTGAAAGATGCAGAAATGATATCTATTCCTTTCTGAGAAAAATTTCTGTAGCCTTATAGAGAAGAAAAAATGCTTGGTGTTACCTCACTACTTAAGAGTCCGTGGTGCATTTTTGCTCTGTTACCGGCTTCCTGTATAATTTTGAATGTATCATATAATGCTGAGTCAAAAAACCTTTTAGCAACATCCTGTTTGGTAGAACATGACTGACTCCTCTTTCAATAAAAATAAGAACTGCAAAAGCCGTTTAAATGTATCATTCTGTAATGCTGTTCATCCCTTAAGCTGCAGCATACAGCTTAACAAGATCAACAGTTATGTTACAAGACTATGAGTTTCAGCATAATGCAGTTATGAGTCTCTGGGCCTTAGTGTCACAAAAGTTGTCATGAAACTTTTAGGACCCAAATTCTAGATCTCTTACAGAGGTCTCAGTGACCAAATACTGTGAAGAGATTATCAGTGGCACTCAGACTAAACACTAAAAAAGATTCTCATAGGCTGTGGTTTCTCCCACTGCTTCAACAAATATATGCATGCACAGCCCTGGCCAGTATGAAAAAAAAAAAACCAAACTGATTTTATTTTAAGAGGCTCAAGAGCCTGCCAAGTTGTGATACAAAGACTATGTATCAGAATCCCAGAAGTCTCCTACTGTAGCTTCCCAGTAAGCATATAGCAAGCAATTTTGACTTGTCTTATTTATTAATATCTGACTTCATTAAGTACTTTTTTTTCTTCATATTTTCTATGTGAGAAAACATAGTTGAATAACTGTGAAATAACTAAGTGAAATTGAAAGATTGAAAAATGTGTTTACAATGCTGCAGAACAACTTTCTGACCTCTAAATCGTTAGTTTATCAGTACTTTAAATCAAAAACATCTCAATATTTTTTCTTACCATCTTTTCTTAACAAATCTTATCATTTATTTGTTGTTGTTAGATCAGAAATGATCTCTTACTGTTTCTTTGGTTTATTACAGTGGAATTTTTGTTGCAGGGAATAGTACTACATCATTTGCTTCAAAGCAAAATTTTTTTCTTAGTTACACAAAAATATTATTCCAAAACAAAATTTCAATTCCATAATAACTTTATTTGTGCATAAAATATGCAAGCAGTAATATTTGTTCATGAGAAGTAATCACTGATAGTTGATTACACAGCAAGTAAAAATTTAGCATTTTCAATAACCTGAAGTTGTTTATTATGAATACACATTATATTTAATCTGTATGACTGTTATTTCAGTTATGTAAATAGGGAAGATTAATTTACTGGGTAGAACAAAAAAGTAACAGTTTGTTCTTTCCTTGCTTTGAAACAAAGTGTTCTGAGCTTCTCCTGTTTGCTCCAACTTTTCCTAGTAATGTTCTTTGCTGCAGGGTTTTAGGTGGGTAGTTGAAGGACAGACTTAAAAGGTTGGAATAATGATTACTTCTGGAGGGTTTGAGAAAATACTCAACTTTCTGAAATGATTGAAGTTATTCTTCTGTGTCACATTCAAAGTAATTTTACAGGGCCAGTTTTGGAGTAGCCAACTGCAACTAAGCTTGTCCTGTGGCATATATAAAACCTTAGTTTTTGATTCATATATCCTGTTTTTCTAGCAGGTATTTCGCTCTGGTGTATATTTAGGTGAAGATGCAAACATAGAACCCCATTTTTCTACTATCAAAATTGGAGGAGATGATGCATTCTGTAAAATTAGCAGGAATAAAGTGTAACTGAATTGTGAATATGCACTTTTGATATTCTCCTAATTGAAGCTGTAACAGTGGAGTTAATTAAAATTGTAAGCTGCAGGTACTCAATGCCTCAACTAGCAGATAAAAATGCGATTAGCATCACATAAAGGCAAATTGGATAAATTCCTCTTGGGGTATGACGTACCCAGCAGACACACAACATTCCTGAGTTTAGCTCACTGACTGTTGCACTGTATGAGACATTCCTGCAATGAGGAAAGGTTTGACAAAGGACAACAAAGCCACAGGGAACCTCCTTCTAGATTTGACACTCAGAAAATGCTCATGGTGAGTAACTGTTTACAAATTCTTTTATGCCTTTGACAAAAAGGGTGATATTTTCCTCTGAATGTAGAACTGTTACAGAAAAAAAAAGAGAAAAAAAATGATGAGGAAAAGTGGACAGGGTATAACATTTTTTTGTAGAAGCTCTGTTTAACCCAGCATTGAAAAGAAATTTCAACAAGGTAGACACTGATGGCAAATATCTAGTCCTATCTACTGATTACATTTTCGTTTCTATGATGTCAGAAACATAGCTAACATAATTCAGGTTTCATCAGCACAGAATCTACTGGGTGAATCCTTGCCTGTGGAAAGAAATGCACCAACTTGGATTGATAAGACATCTATCCCGCTATGATGTAGTGACCTAGTTCAGTGTATATCTGAACCTTTGTAGGGCCTCCAGTATTTCCAGTCTGTGGACTGCCTTATATCATCATAATCTTTCTGATTTCTAGGGCTTGAGATATCTGTCTTCTGCCTCTTAGCCGCACAAGATTTTGAGCTGGAAAAGCTGGCTTCTCACCTGGCCAGTGAGGGTGGTTGACACATCAGTCTAACTAGGTGTGGATCAATAGCAAATATCTGAAGCCAAATTCAAAATTGACTTAGTGTAACTCTATTGTAACTTAGCTGAAGTCCCACAGGTACTGTATTTAGTAGGTAGTAGGACACGATGAACATCTTTGCATTAGAGCTAGTAGAAAGACAAAATGAAAGAAAATAATAAGAAAGTGAAAGAAACATCTGAACATCTCTGTCTCACACATTGGAAGTATTTGGACACGCTATGCATCACTACCAGTCCTATTTAGGAACATGTACATTTCAAACACGTAGGATTTCTGTACCAATGGCTGATATAATTTGATAACACACAAGTGACTGAAAGAAAGTTTTATTTTTAGTTTAATATTTTTCTGCCTCTGACAAAGTGTTCTGAAATCGGATGTCAGCAAATGTCAAGTATACTGACTTGCCTGATTTGTTATCATAAAAGCATTGTAACTCATACTGCCATCATTTTCCCATTGAGCATTTTTTTTCTGGAATTCTTCTAGCAAATGTGAAAATTAATCAGTTGTATGACAGGTTAGTCTAATGGGTTTGATAGTATAGTCCTGTGTAGTATTATTGCTCTGTTGCTTTTCTGTCTGATGCTCAGTTTCTGTTTTATTTCTAGAATACGCTCAATTTCCACAGATAATTCCTGGTGGGTGAAACTCCCAAGAAATATGGTTAGTGTGCTAGCAAGGCTACTCTGTATCACCTTCGAGAGTTTGTGGAGATGAGGGGAGTCCCAAAGCATGAAGAAAAGCGAAACTGCACCCAACTTCCAAAAAAAATAAAAAATCACAGAATCACAGAATCACTAAGGTTGGAAAAGACCTATAAGATCATCCAGTCCAACCATCCACCTATCACCCATGGTTCTTGCTAAACTATATCCCTCAACACAAAATCCAATTGTTTTTTGAACACCTCCAGGGTCGGTGACTCCACCACCTCCCTGGGCAGCCCATTCCAGTGCTTGACCACTCTTTCAGAGAAGTAGTATTTCCTAATATCCAGCCTGAATCTTCCCTGGCGCAGCTTAAAACCATTCCCCCTAGTCCTATCACCAGTTACACGAGAGAAGAGGCCGACCCCCAGCTCGCTACAACCCCCCCTCAGGTAGTTATATAAAAAAATAAAAAAATAAAATAAAAAAAATAAAAAAAAGGATCATCTAAGGATCTGTAGGCCAGTCAACTCCTCTTCAGTTCTCTTCAGCTCTTAGGAAAATCACAGAGTAAATCTACCTGGGGCTCACTTCTGGTACATGCAGATGAAGGTATTGACTGAGAAGAGTCAGAATGGAATTACTGAGGGTAAATCATGCATGATCTTGACTTTAAGCTATTAAGCTGTTATTATTATAGCTATTAAGCTATGGCATCAGACTAATCACTGGGAGGAGACCTTCATTGGAAACATGTGAATGATCTGTGACATTTAAATTGGAAGTTTTGTTTATACTTTGTTTAGCCTAGTATCTTTGTATCTTTTTGAAGTTTAGCAGTCACATTCATGTGCTGTGATTTAGTGGGTATCAGTTAAGTTAGTGCTGCCATGTAAGATTTTCTAAAGAATGTAGGTGGGCTTGTATGCAGTTATATTTGTTGACTAAAAATTGAATTACAAAGCTTTCAGCAAGATGAAGTGTCTGAGATGTCCAACTTTGCAATATGTTCAGGCCTCCACTTTGCAGAAATTTTAAATGTAAATAAACTACTTTGAAGGTACAATGTGACATCACAGTGTAGTAAAAATGAAGCTTATGCAGCCAGCTCAATATATTACTGTAATAAAAAAGATAAGTCAACAAATACAACTTTTTTTTTTTTTCATGATTTTTCTGTGATAGAAGAGAGTTATAATACGATAGTGTAAATGGAAGAAGATCAGCACTCCCTGACACCAAGACATTGCTGGATCAAGGAGTGGAGAACTACTTTGCTTTGCTGTGGTTGTATATCTGTCTATCTGTCTGTCTTTCTTTTCCTGTTTTTTATCTTTTCAATTTTTCTTCTTTCATTCTTTGTAGTAGTCACTGCCTAACATTGTCTTAGAACTTTTAGCATAGAAATGAATCCTACTCTAAAGTACTCTTACCTATAGTGCTTATAAATCTTTATTAGCAAATTAGCCAATTTTACCAAGTAGAGTATTAACTGCTGTTAGAAAGTTCTCAATAAATTAATTTGTATTATTCTTCTGAGTCTTGGATGGCACACTTTTATTTGCCCAGGAAAATTCCACCTGCTTCAAGAAAAATTCTATGTCACAGAATAAAAAGGTTGGAGCACTCTGATTGCTACCTCCTGCCAATGATATGAATCTCTTGAAAATCACTTTCCCTACAGCTTTGAAACCTTGAGCCATTTTACCCGATTGTGATTAGTAGTTCGTGAGCAGAAGTGTTTGAATATGTCCTAACAGAACCACTTTTTGGTTTGAAACTGCTTCAAGGGAAAAGAGAAATTATACTGATACCATTAGAAAAGAAAAGGTCAGATATAACAATTTCATCATTTTGGAAGTTTTTATCAGCATTAAGGACTATGTTGATCAATTTTTGCTTTTTTTTTTTCCTTTTGCATAATTTTCCCTGTGATTCCATGTGATCATTTAAAATGGTATCACATAATTGAAGTCATATGTGAGGAAAAACTTTCATGCCTGGAAGAATTCCACTGCTTTCAACTGATAAAGGAATATTGATGAAGTTACACTGACAGTATTTATTGAATTTATGAGATTTCTTGCATTGTGTTTTTACAAGTAATGTTAAAATTCATTCCAAAAACTGAAAATAGAAGTTTTTATTTCTGACAGTAGCATCCCTCACTACCTAAAGAGTTAATTTTGAACAACACATGAAAAGCTATTACAAAACAAACAGACAAATAAACAAAAACTTTCTAGAAGTATAGCTACTTAATTTTGAGATAGTAATGTTGGAATAAAATCAGCTACTATACAGATGATAGTAACAGAACTTCTATACTTTTCTGTAATATGAAGTTTACAATTCTCTAAATTTTTATTTTAGTTTTCTCCAAGTGCCTTAGAAAGTTACTTATATATCAGTATAGAGAAGACACTCTGACAGTAGGATGGAATGGTATGCCCTAATATTGCATATCAAAGAACTGAGAATCAGAACAATACTTACACCTGTAAAAACAAAATAAATATGGTAAACCTTCAAAATTAAAATAATTTTAATAATAAAATACAATTAAAGAAAAAGAACAATAATATAATTGAAAACCTTGAAAAAGATTTTTTTTCATGACAATTATAGTCAAAGCAGAAATGTTATAAGGATGCAGCTTAAAAAAAATAAATTGTAGACACTGGAATGGTGTAAAAATAGTTTAATGGTTCATGTAAATCATTGAAAAAAACAGCAGCACATATTTTAAATATTTCAGAATGAGTACTACCTGATCCATATGTTGAACATTGGCTAACCTAGTGAGGTATAAGGTAAGCTTTATGCTAAAGGATTTTCTGGGCAGGTCCAGAATGGCAGTGCTCACACCATTGCAATTGATTGAAGAATGAGCCAGGCCAAACAGCAGTCACAGGTGTTCCTTAGCTGCATAATGACAGAGAAACCTACATCCACTGTCCCCTTGTCTTCTCTGAAGGACCTTTATATCAAGGCACACAGCATGCAAAATAAACAGGAGGAATTAGAGATCTGCGTGAGATTGCAGGGCTATAATCTCATAGAAATCACAGAGACATGGTGGGACAGTTCAACAACTGGAATGCTGTCTTGGACAGCTATGTCCTTTTTAGAAAAGGCAGGCCAACAAAACAGGGTGGTAGAGTTGATCTTTATGTAAGAGAGCTACTGGTGTATATGTAGGTGAGCTTCACCTAGGGATGAATAATGAACTAGAGGAGAGATTGTGGGTGTGAATTAATGGGAAAGTTAACATGCGTAACACCACTGTGGGTGTTTACTACAGGCCACTTGATCAGGAGGACGAAGTTAATGAGGCTTTCTACACTCAAGTGACAGTTTACAATCCCAGGCACTGGTTCTTATGGGGGGACTTCTACCATAGCATCAGATAACTTTCTGATGCAGGTGGTGGTGGAGCCAATGAGAAGTGGTGTGCTGCTGGACCTTGTTCTTACAAATAAGGAAGGGCTGACTGGGGATAAGAAGGCTGGGGGCACTGTGGGATGCAGTGACCATGAGACAGTGGAGTCCAGGTTCTTATATGGAAGAAACAAGTTCATAAGTAGGATTGCAGTCCTGAACATCAGGAGAACCAACTTTGACCTCTTCAAAGACATTCTTGAAGGTCCCATGGATAAGAGGTCCCAAGCGAGGTGGTCAACACTTAAACATCACTTCTTCTGAGCTAAAAATTGGTGGATCCCCATCAGTAAGAAATCATGGAAACTAGCAGGAGACTTGCAAAGATGAGCAAGGAGCTCATGAAAAGCTCATAGGGAAGATCTATGGAATGTGAAGAGCCTGACCCCTTTAGAGGAATATAGGAACAACATCAGGGCACACAGGGATATGATGAGGAGGACCAAGGCCAAACTTGAAATTAATTCTGACTAGAGAATTGAAAGACAAGGAAGACTTTTTAATGTATGCCAGTAGCAAAAGGAAGACTAAGAAAAATGTGGGCCAACTGCTGAGTGAGGTGATAACAAGGGATGCTGAGAAGTCTGCTTTACTTCAGTCTTTACTGCTAAGGCTGCTTGTCAGAAATTCCAGACCTTGGAGTTAGGAAAGAGAGTCTGGAGAAAGGAAGATCTGGTCAGAGGTCATGTAGGTAAAATCAACACACACAAATCCATGGGCCCTGATAGGATGCACCCAGAAGTGCTGAGCGAGTTGTCAGGAGTGACTGCCAAGCCACTTTCTGTCATCTTTGGAAGGTCATGGAAAACATGAGTGGAGGTTCTATAAGGGCAAGTGCAGAGTCCTGCATGTGGGGAGGAATAACCGTGTACATCAGAACAGTTTATGGGCTGGCCTTCTGGCAAGGAGCTCTTCAGAGAAGGACTTAAGAGTTCTGGCAGACCACTTGTTGACCATGAGCCAGCAGTGTGCCCTTATGATCAAGAAAGTCAATGGTATCCTGGGCTGCATCACAAAATGCATGGCCAGCAGGTTGAAGGTGATCCTCCCCCTCTACTCTGCCCCAGCGATTTTACATCTGGTGTACTGTATCCAGTTCTCAGTTGGCTCCTCTGTTCAAGAAAGACAGGAAACTTCTAGAGAGGGTCCAACAGAGGACCACAAAGATGATTAGAGGCCTTGAGTATCTCCTGTACAAGGAAAGGCTGAGAGACCTGAGACTCTTCAGCTTGGAGAAGATTGAGAGGGAAACTCATCACCAGTTATAAATAACCAAAATGTGGGTATCAAGTAGATGGGGCCAGGCTCTTTCCAGTGATGCCCAGCAAAAGAATAAGGGACAACAAGAAAAAACTGGAACACAAAATGTTCCAAATGAACATGAGGAAAAACTTCTTTACTGTGAGGGTAACAGAGAACTGGAAGGAAAAGGCTGCCCAGGGGGGTTATGGAGTCTTCCTCTCTAGAGATATTCATGACTCACCTGGAATCTTTCCCGTAGATATACTATAGAGAACTTGCTTTAGCAGGGAGTTTGGAGTAGATGATCCCCAGAGATCTCTTCCAACCCTTATGATTCTGTGCAACACTGATATCCCACAGTATTAGCTTTACTGTCCTCCCCTGACGTGTTATTTTTTTTTACAGTGGTATTCTTTGTCGGCTTCAATAGATTTATTCTATTTATGGTTTAATGGCTTGATAAATTGAAATCTGTCTCATTGTACTTTTTTATTGCAAATAAAGTTACTAAAGAAGCAGTGCCTCTTTACAAGTTACTCTAAAAGTGCTTATCTACTGTTTATTACATACACCACTAACTGCTTAGCAATTTAAGACTGAAATATGATGTTTACCTGAAAAAATACAGTAGGTATTTTGTGTACATAAATTATTTTCTCATACAGTTATTGAACTGCTTACATAAGATCAATTTTGGCATCCGTACCATCTTTCAGCTTATACTTAACTAAACATCTCTTCTTCATATTGCTCTGAATGATCTTCCTGTAATAGGAAAAAAAAAAAGTATTTGTTATTATGCATTTGTTATGTAGATGCAAAAAGACTGTTTTCAACTAGTCGTGAATATGTTACTTTATAGTTCATAAATATTTCTCCAATGATATTTTGTAAATATTCTGATGAATGTCATTTTCTGTACTTTTATGGATCATGGTACATAATTGCTTATTGAAAACAGTAGGTTATTGAAAACAGTATTTGTAAAGAATATATTGGAAATAAAGCAAGACTACTGACACATGCCAAAGGCAGTCATCTTTCTCAAATAATAACATTTTATTCTTTTACTTTTCTTTATTGGTTATAGTTGTTAAATGTTGTAGATGGACAGAGAAAATCCTGGGGATAGCATTTTGTTTAATACTCAGGGGAATGAATACAAGGTGCCAAAGCTGGATTTGAAAGTTGATGAGGATAAAAGCAGTAGTAGTAGTAGCTTCTTGTGTTTTATGCATTGTAGTTGGAGGGGTATTGCTTTTGGTGGTTTCTTTTTGTATTCACTGATAGGAAGTGCACATAGGTAATTTGCCACTGTTATGTTCACATATTTGATCTAATAAATACTCATGGGAGACTTCAGATTGTGTAGACATTCATCTCAGTGTCTTTGTTTTCTGTTCATGGCATCATTGCATCAGTCAGATTCACAAACCATAGGATCAGAAGGAACATCTGAAGGCCAACAAGATCATCCTGTGCCCTGAACAAAAATCACAGATACCTGAGTTATTTCTGCAAGGTGTCTATCCAATCCCTTTTTAAACTTACTCTAGCTGAAGACTCCTCATTTTAGCAATCAGTATATTCAGTCTGTTATACTAGTGGAAATGTCCTAATGGTATTACCTTTATTGAAATAAGCCATTACAACTCCTTCATCCGTGTGCATTAAAAAATACTCTTCAGTCTCTGCAGCAGTCAGTTACACACTTAGAAACTGCTAAGTTTTTAAATATCTCCATACCATTTTGCTTCTGATTTCTCCTCTTTAGGCAGAACAGGCATTTCCAAGTGTTTGCTATTGTAGAGGCCTGTGTGTAACAATGATATGCAGAGAGAATAACAACAGAGGAAACAACAGCAGTGCAGTCCTGCTAGAAGAAATCATAGCACAGAAAGAAGTACTTGTAGGATGTAAGCATTGGATAAGTATAGTGCAGGAAAGAGGATTACCTATAAGAGAAAATATGGCTTCATTCTAAAAGTTACATACAGCTTTAAGTCCTCTGTGAAAAGAACACCATTGTTTAAGAATATCTTCTGAGAAGAGATCTCTATACAGTACTGTTATGTAAGTTGCTAAGGCTGTTTTTCTCCAAGCTTTTATTTCATAGAGTATTGCTGGAACAGCATTCTTTTTAAAGAAAGTATGCTACGTGATCTTGAATTCTTCATATTTTATCTACTTCAGGTTATCTAGAAAATAGTGAAGCATAAGGAGCTCATTGTGATGAAAATGATTTGATGCCTCAATGCATAATTTGTCCACTTAGTTTAATGTTAGTCCACATTCTAAAAATGACATACTTAGAGTAAATTCCTGAAGCAAAAATGATTCTAGAAGGGTTGGCTTAGTCACTGACACTGCTGAAAGATTCTCTGAGAGAGAATTAACTATCATGCCAAAGGACTGAGGGTAAAATAAATTACACTATGATTACATACATTCATACACATAAACACATAGGAACACATACACAGATTCTTCTCATGCTTACTAAGCCTGTTTTAAAGGGAAGCAGACATTTTAATATGCTATTTCTCAAAAGAGTAGAAATAGGAACTTTCCAGAAGAAGAAATGCTATAATTGACTTTGCCTTTCAGTGGGAATATTTTTATCAGAACTATCACAAAATATATTTACTTCATCAGTGTTGATCCCTAAATGTTCTATGGGAACATATGGGAACAATTGACCCAAAAAATTGAGAGTCATATTACTTAGTGATGTGCAACTATGGTGGAAGCAAATCCCTAGCTGAAGGAGACTGCCACCTAGTTTTCCTGAGTGCTCTTTTCTTCTACATAAGAGGGAAATCTCTTGTCAGTAAGTCTAGCTACTTATAGATAATGCATTGAATTTAACAACTTAGAGAAATACAATGCTCCTTTTTTTTTGCTTTTTTTTTTTGTTTGTTTGTTTAAACATGCCATCAATGACATAGCACAGAGAAACAATTCCAGAGGTTATATTGACTATGTTAGCTTTTGTTGCCTTCTCCTGATAATCTTGATTTTACCTCCTTAACAAATTTCATAAATTTACACAGATATTTGTATTCTGGCAAGGTAATAAAGAAACAATATGAATGTCTGAGATCCCATAAAGAAGATTAATCTATGGCCACTATAATTTTATTCTTCTGGGTCCAATTATATGTAGCTACCTGTCTTATGAAAAAGTATTTTCTTTTTTTTAAGTGCCATTACTTCTAGAAATAATGTGGTAGGGAAGATGAATGGAATTTCTACATTTCCCATATGCTTTACATGCATAATGTTATAATTAGAAAGAATCTTTTAGAAAATTATTACTGTTTCGCCCTGTAGATCTCTAACTAAAATTTTTCTCATATGTCTGGTTTCTCTCTCTTCTATATTCTTTACTAAATTTAGCTCCCAGTGAAAAAAAAAAAAAATAATGATTAATAGTTTAATAGTAACATGAATAAACTTCTAGATTATTTAAATGTAGAATGACCAATCAGAAAAAAATTTCCCCATAGGCTTCTAAAGAGTGAAAAAACTTTTTTTTTTTTTGCTAGTGATTTCATTTTTGATCCTATTCTCAAAAGTAGATCTATTTACCCATAGAATTTTTAAGAAGCAATATTCCAAGAATTACTCTTCCTCACCAGTTATCCAGCTGTCATTTACCAGAAGGAAGCATCTTTTGAAGTTCTAGAGATACCAAGATGAATAAAAAGCAGGTCTCCAACATATGAAAAACACAACATCAAAAATAAATCAGTATGTAACACAGCCTTACAGACTAATGGAGAAATGCAAGGAGTAAAATATGTGCAAATGTGCAAAAATTACTACATGTATCCTAACGTATGAAGGAAGAAAACATAAATCTCAACTTCCTATCTACTTGGTGAAAGACTCAGGATACCAACGACTGGTCATAAACGCTGATCTGACAGATTGCCTGAAGTTTAAGTGGATAAGCTTAACACCAGAAAAAAATTAGTCACTAAAAAGTTTGTGTGTACTTCATTTTAACTGTATATAAGGAAAAGTGATAGTGTAGCTCCCACTGAGATGACATTCTTTGATAGGATGGTTAAATCTTTATATGGCATATTCCTCTTGCCAATAAATTTTTAAGTATAACAAATTGGTAGAAATTCAAGCAACCTTTTCTAGAACTTTGGAAGCAACAGTGAAAATTACTGTTTTATAAATTACATTTAAGTGTGCATTTACCAGTTCATGAAATTTCTTGGACAGTTGAATTCACTGATATTTAGTTTATGGTGTCATAACTTCTTTGCGGGTACATGATCAAGCACAGAAGTTGTCTGCACAGGTTGTGAAATTCCTGTCTTTTGCAATATTTAAATTATGACAGATTTCAGCCTTGAGAAACCTCATTTAGGCAACCCTGCTCTAAGTAGGTGCATGGACTAGATGATGTGATAGATGAAGTTACCAGACTTACCAGACTTACCAGACTTCATCTGGTGGATAAAGTGCCTGACAAATTTGATGACCTTCTACAAAGGGATTAGAGCATTGTTAGATAAGGGAAAAGCAACTGGCGCTATCTACCTGGACTTGTGCAAAGTATTTGACACAGTTCCACACGATATCCTTGACTCCAAACTGGAGAATATGGGGTTCTGAGGGGGATCATATCCCTAGGGGTCAGTACTGGGTCTAGCCTTTTCAGAATCTTCACTGATATCCTTGATGAGGGGATCCTCTCCACCCTCAGTAAGTATGCTGATGATACAAAGCTGGGAGGAATGGCTGACACACTGGAAGGCTGTGCTGCCATTCAGCAAGACCTGAACAGACTGAAGAACTGGGCAGCAATAAACCAAATGAGGTTTAACAAGAGCAAGTGCAGAATCTTACACCTGGGAAGGAATAACCACAAGTATCAGTACAGGTTGGGGCATGACCTGTTGGAGAGGAGCTCTGCAGAGAAGGACCTGAGGATCCTGGTGGGTGACAGGTTGATGATGAGCCATCAGTGTGCCTTTGTGGCCAATAAGGGATCCTGGGGTGCATTAAAAGCAACATGGTCATGGGAGGTGATCTTCCCCCTCTACTCTGCCCTGGTCAGGCCTCACCTAAAGTACTGCATCCAGTTCTGGGCTCCCTGGTACAAGAAGGATAGTGATCTCCTGGGGACTGTCCAGTGGAGGGCCACAAAGATGTTAAAGGCCTGGAGTATTTCACCTGTAAGGAAAGGCTGAGTTACCTAAGTCTGTTCAGCCTTGAGGAAAAAAAAGACACAGAAGTGATCTTATTAATGTTTATAAATATCTTAAGTGTGGGAGTCAAGGAGACATGGCCAACCTCTTTTCAGTGGTCTTTGGGGACAGGACAAGAGTACCTACATACAAAGGAACTTCTTCACAGTAAGAGTGGCGGAGCACTGGAACAGGCTGCCCAGGGAGATTGTGAATTCTCCTTCTCTGGAAATATTCAAGACCTGCGTGAATGCCTACCTGAGCAGCCTGCTGTAGGGGGCCTGCAAACAATACACAGTTCAACAATGAAATCCCAAACATAAATACAGGCTAGGTGACAAGAGGATAGAGAGCAGCTCTGCAGAAAAGGGCTTGGGAGTACTGATACGGATATGGTGTGTATGAAAATAGTCTAGATGTCCTTGGAGATGTGCATATGTAGAGCTGAAAAATGTGAGAAGTAAGTAAGATTTGAGAAAGAGTATTTCGTTCTGTGCTTAAAAGACTATAATCCCAAAATTTAGAAACAAGGTAAATTGGATAACAAACAACAGTCTAGGTTTGCAGAAAAAAATGAGAATACCTATTTCAGCTTCAGTGAAGTTGATATGTGATAGAAGAGAGGAAAATCAACAAAAATGAATACATACCAGAGCTAGAAATTGTTGATGATTCACAAGTAAAGCAGAGGCACAACAGGAAAATGCTATAATTACAAAGCTAACTTGAAATATGATATTTTCTAAATTGTCAGATGTTATTTTTGAAAGAACTAATTCAAATTCTTCAAGTTATCCCTCTACCAATTTCCCCCATCAATCTAAACTTTGAAAACTTATTTCCAGTTCCATGTGCAATTTAATACTGATTCAGAACAATTCTAATTCATTATTGAACCTTGACAAATAATAATGTTGGAACATTTTTTTAGAAACTACTCTTTTCTCATAATGGTTTTATTAAAAAAAAAAAACAAAACAGGAAGTCACTGCTGCAAAAAGCAACAATATTAAATCCAATTGTTATGTGTAACTTGTAAACTTAGCATTATTTTCATTTCACTGCTGGACTATATTGCACTGTATGTCATCAGTAAGTACTACAGGAAGAGTTCATCAAGAATCTGTTGTCTCTGGACATGAGATCATCAAATAATAATAAAATCCTTTAATTTTCAGTAACAGTATTGAGTCATGCCTTAGCCAAGGTAATTTTAATAGTTATGATAAAAGTACAGAAGGAATAATAAAACAAAATATACATTGTATACATTATATTGTAGAGCACAAAGAACTATAAGCTTATACAAATTCAGATTTAGAAGATTGGATAGATGATGTGCTCACATACAGGGAGTGATATATGTATATAAAAACAATACATACATAATATATTAATATACATATTATATACATACATAATATATAAAATATATATCATATAGATATAACATATAAAAAGACATAAACATATAAAAAGAGAACAAATAGATAGTGATAGACAAACATATCATACTCTCCTATAAGAATGTCTATAGTTTTGCTGTTAGCTTTCTGAGAACCCACCAAGAGACAATGAAGAACAGAAACTGACCTGCTTGTTCAAATCACCTCTTCTTCTTTTAGAATGTCAGTAATTGTAAAGGGTGTCTTGGGAAGTTGTCCTCACTATCATTCTGCAAGAATCTTTACTTGTGTACTGGTTTGGTCAGATACAGTTAATTTCAGTCACCATAACACGTATGTTGCTGTTTTGGATTTGTGATGCAAACAGTGTTGACAACACAGGAATGCTTCAGTTGTTGCAGAAGAGTTCTTAAACAGAAACAAGGTCTTCTCTGTTTCTCATGCAAGTAACTGAGAGTACTCAGCCAAAACAGCTGATTGCAACTGACCAAAAGGATATCGCATATCACATAACATTGTATTTTGCAATATGTGAGAAAGATGCAGGAGGGAGGGGACACACTTTAGAGTTATGGTGTCTGCCTTCTCATATAAGTATTACAAAGCCCTGGTATCCTGGAAGTGGCTGAATATCTGCTTGCTTATGGAAAATAGTGAATTATTTTCTTACTTTTCTTTGCTTGTGAATGTAACTTTTTATTCATTGATTAAATTGTCTTTATCTCAACCCATGAGTTTTCTCATTTTTCCTTTCTTATTCTCTCCCCTATTCCACTGTGGTGATCATCTTATTGAATTTCTGTTAAAAGATTAAGTCTCTAAAAGCTTTTTCCAGGATTTTGTGTCTACTATAAGTACTTTTATTTCACTTCAATGAATATAAGAAATTTGACTTTATACATTATATGACAAACAAACATAGGGTGTTTTTTTTTTGTTGTTGTTTTTTTTTAACTTTGCTTTTTTCCACAGCAAATACAATGACAGATAGTATTGATAGATGGTTGGGACTAAGCATATTCACAACTCTACAGCAGATTGTCATTTTATTTAAAATGATATACATCTGCATTTATTTAACTTTCTCATTAAGATAAAAGTACACTGAATGGTCTTAGAAAGATATTAAGTAACTACTTAATTAAACTCAAATAATCTAGATCATTATAGATGACTATAAACATGTATTCCAACAATTTTTGAATGCTTTCTTCTGCAAGCACAATTTACTAAACTTCTCATGGGAATGCTTTCTTAACTGCCTTCTTAACAGCTGGCTTTGTTAAGTCTATGTCCTTCCTTGACATCTTCTCTTAGTATCTTTCTTTGTTTTATGTTCACAATATAACCATACATAATGACATTAACCTTGCCTCTCAGTTCTTAATATTTTTGTCTGTGAACTACATACCAGGCCACCTTGCATCATTAACCACTTTCTATTTGTTCTGTGGTTGATCTCAGCCTTTACCATCCTCTCTTTAATCTATCTTTCCCAAAACTTTTATTTCTTTTCTACAAGGAGCATCTGCAGTACTTTTTTTTCTTTTTTCTTTTTTCTTTTTTTTAAGCCAAGTGCCAGACTCTAAAAGGAAAACTAAAATAATGTAATGTAATGTGACATGTAGATTCTGATTTTATATAATATAGAAGAAAAAGTCACAAGCTCGAACTGATAAGATTTCATGTTTCTCAATGAAGAAGAAGCGATAGTGGAATGGAATCACTATGTACACTATGAAACTAGATTTGCAGAGACATGTGATCTCATGTATTCAAATGTTTAAGGAGAGTCGTCCATTTCTTTAAGAAGGAGTACTAGAAGTACAAACAAGTATTCCCTTGCAGAAAGATAATGCACATAATAAAATATCAAGATTAACCTACAATATTCCATTGATAATAAAGATGTAAAAGAAGCATATAGCAAGTGAAAAATATATCAGATGACTAAGAGTAAACAGAAAAATCCACCAGTAGCATTTAGAAACAAACTAAAAAAGACTAAAACACATATTGAAATGCAGCTAATTAACATGTAGAATATTGACAAGAAAATTATAAAATATAATCACACAAGGAGTAGCAGGATCTGAAAAGAAAAAAAGGTGATCTGCTCTTCAGTAGAAAGAGAATTCTACATCAAGAAGGGTAAACTAATTATTGCTGTTTTTGCATAGATTGCTGTTATACTTAATATTTGTATCATATATATCACATCTCACGATACGTTAGAAACATCATGTGTGCAGAAATAATCCACTGCAAAAAGGTACAGAATGGAAAGCAGCATGGGGAAGTGGTGGTTCCACAGAACAGGAAATAAGAGCGTTAAGCTCACAAGCCAGATAGGCAAGGAAGCAATTAAATATATAAAAGATAGCTACAGTAAAGAAAGGTAAGATTAAAAATTAAAAAGAAAAAAGAAAAAATAATTTTAAAAAGTTAAACCATTAAGAAAAACTGTTATCAAGTAAGAATGAATAATTGGAAGATGTACTTTAAGAGATCTGTTGATTCACCAGTAGTGATGCTAGAAGGCTTTAAGAACAATCTAGATATCCCTTTGCAATTAATGACATAAATAAATACGCTGGATGCTAACCCAGGATGAACTACTGCAGGCCTGTAATTCTTTATCTTTAAATTATTGTGGTACTAAATATATGAGGAATTTTTCATTAATGTTCACTAACTACTTCAGATGTTATGGGCAGACTATATAATTAATCTTTGCTCTGACCTTGAATTGATGCACGGTTGACTATATATAGTATATATTAATATAGTATAGTATATGTTAGACTATACATAAATATACATTAATAGCTCAGATATGATGAAATTAGACCATTTTCCCTAAAACACTTTTATTTCTAGAGTTACCTAGTTTACACACAGTAACAAAATTGAAGTGGTAGGTATTTCCTCATTGCTACATCCACTTTTTCCAGAAAATGGTTTGCATACTGTATGTAACACCTTCAGTCTCTTGTTCCTACATGAATCATGGGAATGGAAGAAAAAGCATTTGTGTGTTACTAAAGGGGAAAAAAAAAAAAAAAAAAAAGAACTATTTAGCTGCAGCTAGTGAAAAACATTCCTGAACTATGAAAAGTGTGAAGATCTCTTACTGCAGAAAGGTTTTCAGAAATTGCACGAGATTTTGGTTTTATCTTGTGTGTGGAGAAGAATAAAATAGCAATGTGTCATGGTCCTTTTTAACACACTGGCATTTAAGATTCTTGATCTTAATATAAAGATATGTTTTCTTTCCTTTCTTTACTTGATTAACAAATGTCCATCTCTTTTGTTGTTTTGTAGGAACAATTTCAAATCATTTTATCTAATTCAATTTCACCCCACCTTTCCCCCCTCTTTCCTTCCCTCCCCCTCCCCCCCCCTCTCCCCCCCATTTCATCAGTTCTGTCATTTCTGATTTCTTTTATATGGTTAGGAATTTTTCAATTTCGCATCTGTGCTATGTTTAATAATGTCTCTAATTTAATAATACTCACTCTCCCTTGAGCTGTTAGCTGTCCAGTTCTAGTATGAATAGAAAATGTGACTTTTCTAGAAGGTCTTACTAAAGAAATGCCAATGACACATTAGCAAAAACTGTTATATAATTTCATATAATGACCTTAGCTATGGTCCAGCAGTAGCCTGTGCTAGTCACTTTCCGTCCTGTGATAACTACAAATTCCTGTAGCATTGATGATCTTTTTTGACATTGACATTGAATAATCTGTGGATCTTTCTAATGAAAGAACTTCTTGACACAGGAATTAAGTGTATATTTCTGAAGTAATAGCATATTCATGTCATGAAATTCCACTGTTATTGGTGCTAGAAAAGGAGAGCAACAAATGCCCGTATATCTGGAAACTTAACATATATGCTTTTATTTCCACAACAGGAAATCTGGCAGTTGATCATGCTCAGTGTGTTACTATTCATCTTGAATAGTATCCAGAGGCTCTGCAGTAGTTTAAACTCTCCAGCTACATTTCCTGTTTCTTCATACTGCCATGACCAATTCAAACTGAGCAGTGAAGATTTCAAAGGACAGAGAAGTATCGAGTACAAACTCACTTCTAGAAAGTTTTCTCCTCAGTGATGCACATAATTGGAAGTAGGGAAACAGGACTCCAAAATGGTTGCCTTTAGCAAAGGATACAAAATGTAGCAGAGTTAGAAAAGCAGGGAAATATCTAGTTTTTGAGTTCTTTAGGGTGAATTTGTGAATACAAAATTGTTGGAATAAATAAGCTTTTTATATGGCCATTATTAATTCCTGTCCTGTAATTAGTTATGTCTGAAGTAGACTATTTTAATTGAAATATATTAATTCCTGGCCCTCTCTGACCCTTAAAGATGCTGAGTCCTGGAGAGAATTTTGTGAAAGTATCTTTCCTTTTACAATTTCCTAAATTTATGCTGGTAGGGAGGAAATATGTAGTGACAATTTTATGAAAACAATATTAATTTTGCATTATAACAGCTAAGTATGCATTTGTTTTTCTAGCAATTCTGGAATTAGTTAAAGGAAATAAAGCCTTGATGTGTGCAATATTTTTTTTCCAAGAAAAACATGCATAAAAGTAAAAAAGCAAAAAGTGATATGTGTATCACCTCTTAGTTTAAAAATAAAATCATCATTGACTATAATTGCATTTTCTCCTCTATTCACACTTTGGTTTTAACCCTCAGCTTTTTTTAAGTAGGTGTATGTAGGAGCAAAATAAGGCTGTACTTAATTCTATATGCCTACCAGCAGCAGGAAATTTTTTTGTTTAACTGACCTGCTAATTATCTGCAAAAATTTAGTTAATGCACTTGAAATACAAATTCCCTGAAGTGACCTGCTGTGGTTTAAACCAGTTATAAGTTCATTAGCATTTGTCCTTACTCTCATAAACTGAAGGCAATAGGTAAGGAGAAGAAAAAAATAAGAGAAAAAAAAAAAACAGTAAAAATAGACGTTTTTCAGCCATGTGTTGGACTGTCTCTGTCAAACTGTTAAAAATTCTGTGCCTTCTCCCCCCTTCCTTCCTGCCTGCCTCTTCAGTAAATATGGTAACTGACGATTATTTCTGTGGGAAGTCTAGTGATGGCAGAAATTAGTTACAAAATCACCTAGGCTTCATGCACTAACAGGAAAATGAATAGTATGCAATTATCATTATTTCCAAAAGAATAGCCGAAAAAAAAGAAATTCTGTCAAAAATGTGCCAGTTTTTCACTGCATATACACCTGCGCTTTCAATAGATATCTTCAAATTTTGTGCCTTTAGTGAGTAAGAAATAATGAAGATATTGGCTTTTACATCTTTGGATATAACAGAGAGAAAAAAGAAGCCCAAATATAGAATAACAGTGTTAAGTGTCAGTAGTAGTTGACAATGATGAAGGACATTGAAATTGTCTTTTAGGTAAGCAACATATGGATACTCTTTGATTTGTTTTTCATGTGCCTATAATGAATATTTTTAATGTGATGCAATGCACATCACATGCATTGTATACAACCGATTTGTAGTAAGCATCATATAATTAATATGATTCAAATATCATAGAACATCCAGCAATATAGTGGAAAATAATTTTAAGAGAGTGACAGAGAAAAAAAGGAAACAACGATCTTCTCTTCCTCTTCTCAGACAAACAGCAGATCTCCAAAAGGACATTAAATTCTGTATGCCCCAGAATAAGTCTAAATCTTATTTGCTTGCCTATATAACATACTACTCAGGGGGAAAAAAAAAGAAAAAAAAGAAAAAAAGGTTTTTACTTTCAGTTTAAAGAAAGAAAGAATGTGGAGGAGAAGGAAAAGTGGAGAAAGAGGAGAAGTAGAAAGAGGAGGTGGTGAAGGATGCAGAGGATGCAGTTTTACTAGTCAAAGTACACACTGTAAAGAAAGCTGCAGGAATCTATTTTCCTATAAGAATAATACCTGTGGACTAGTTGTGCTGGTAGGTGGATGGAGTGGTAAAGAGTAGATCAAATAACATATTTTAAAATAATGTCAATTAGAAATATATTGGTAGAAATGGGGGTTGCATTTGATGAACACTAGAAAGAGCTAAATCAATGTCAAAATTTTTATCACAATAATATCTATTTTAGCTTAATAGTCTTACTTCAGATCAATTTTTATTTTATTTCAATTTCATATATTTGCAGCAATTACATGCCTGCTCAGACCTGTCTTATTTGTTTGAGCCAAAAAGATGTCAATAGACAACATTTGACAGAAATGATTTCAGTACATATAGCACTTAGCCAAAGAGCTTACTGTCCCAATCTAAATAACTTTTTGTTTTCAAAATTCAAATTTTTGTAGTTGATACTTCACAAAAATATAAATTTGAGTTGCTTGTAAACCTGCAGTCTTCTGCACTGGCTTCAGCATTTTCTAACTAAAAATATTGCACAGCATACTACATGAAGTGATAGTTGTCAAGTGGTATGATACCTAGAAACACATAGAAATGAAAATAAAATTCCATATAACTTATTTCTTAAATTTACTTATCTATCTAGCAAATTTTAAAATGTTTTTGTTAGTTTGTTTGTGTTTTAAATCGCTTCCCTTCCCCCCTCTCACAAACATACACAGGCTTTATTAATGAATAAAAAAATATAGTTTTTTAAAGCAAGAAAATAGAGAAAAAAATTCACATCTGTCACAGAATACTTTAGGTGACATCTCATAACTGAAAACAGAGTGACTTATTTTACAAAAGTCTGCAAATAAAGGTCTAGCTCCACCGAGTTTTGGCAGCTACCTCAATTTTTATCTTCAAAAACACGATAAGATTCATATTTTGTTTATATTTGGAAGATAAATACAATTAAACACACCATTTTATGCACTTTTCCATTTGAAATCAAAAATAGAAGATTTTGTAGCACAATCATTTCTGTAAGTCTTGAAAAGAAGCAAAAATTGGATGTTACTATTTTTCCAGATGCAGTGACTTTAACACATCCTGAGTCACAATCTCTCTATTTTCAATTGTGTTTTCTTAGATATTGTTTTGAGTGAGAATGATTCTGCTTTTGTTGGTTTCTTTAAGTCCACTGAATTCAAATCATATCTGACAGAGTCCAAAGGGATGGGCATAAAACTTCTCTAAATAGACAAAAATAAAATAACACGTGGACAAATACTGTGCATCTCCCCTAATCTGAGATCATTTCTGAAATGAAAGAAATTCAGTCATTTAAAGGAGATAATTGTTCACATCTTGTGCTTTCCAGACTCAGAAGAATGGAAATATTGTAAAGGAACAGTTCTTGCTAGTAAAGTTTCTGTAAGCAAGCACTTAACTTTCCTGAACCTTCAGGAAAATTAATTAGAGTGACAAATTTGCTTAGTTTAATTTCGTTACCTTCTTACTTGGAAAATTCAGCAGGTTAATAAAGATAAATTAAATAAAAATATATATATGCTTAAATCACTGTCCACACAAGGATTTAGCGCAGTTAACATATCAGTCTTGAATTCACACTTCAACTTCGTTTGTATTGATTTTTTGTATATCTATCTACTTTGTAGGGGTAAATCTACTTTGGGGTGCAATACTGACTACATAATATTAAATTTGTTCTATGTGCTTTACTTGTTATCTCACATCTCATGTAATCTATGACTAGATGACTAGATTTGATTTTATTTTAAGGGAATAAAATACTAAACATCATAGGTAATACTAAACATCATAGGTAATACTGAAAGAGATGTAGGTCAGCAAGAAGATGAAAACAGAGTTAGGAAGCTATTCTTCCAGAAGGTAGTTATATATCAGCTCAAAATTATGGAATATAAACTTACTAATAATGCCTCATTACCACAACCTTGAAACATAAGCATATAAATGAGCATAAGTATCCACTGAATTAGAGAAATTTCTGGAACCTGTCAGAGTTAGAAAGGCAAAAGAGAAAAGAGAAATAATACTAATCAAGTGTAGCCTTTCATACTTTAGATATCAAAAATTGTATCAGTTAAAAAAGAAAATGTAAAGAAAGCAATTTCATATTTTTAGCTAAAATCGATACATTTGGTCACTTCATATTTAGTTAAAAAAAAAAAAAAAGAAAGAAAATAAAGCAAAGACAACACAATTCACATACAGTTTTCTTAAGATAAAGAAAAAGTAACTTACAGGAAAGTAGTCTCTCTTAAGGAATATATTTTCATTTTAATACTGCTTTGAAGCCATAG
This sequence comes from Chrysolophus pictus, assembly GCA_037305975.1. NCBI lineage: Eukaryota > Metazoa > Chordata > Aves > Galliformes > Phasianidae > Chrysolophus > Chrysolophus pictus. Next base: position 22,150,563 of record CM074577.1, on the reverse strand, counting down.
GGGAAAAAAAATAGTGAAATAATGAAATGATTCATGAAAATAGGAATTCTTCACCCAAATCTGAGATGCATTTGAGTCATCATTGTTCCAATAGTAGGAAGATGTAAGAAAACAGAAATTATTAAGGCTTGAATAAATGTTGTTTGCAAATGGTGATCTTTTCTAGTTATGAACATTTCAGCAGAAAAGAGTTTAAATACAAGGATTTATATTAGTTTAGTTTTAGTTTACTAGAATAATGAAGGTCTGTGAGCATTAAAGCAGTAGATAATAAAAAGAGTGCTTTCTGCAGCCACAGTAATGTTCAGAAGTAGTAGCAGTCATTAAGGTTTCAGCTGCTGTGTTCCAAATGTATGAAATATGAATTTTATGTAGCAGAACAGTATTAATCTGAATGGTATATAATCAGCTTTACTATCTACCATAAACTTCGTATGAAATCACAACACTTTTTAAACAAAGTAGGAGTGTATAAGTAGTCTGTAACTTTTCCAAAACCTCTGAGAAAAGCAACTTGTGCACAAAGGTCAGAAAGCTTAGAGGACTCTCCCACACTTGGCAGAGAAAGTGCATCAGCACCTGAGGGCACATCAGCACTTACTTTAATGCTTGAAGTTGTTAATGAGCATCTCACATAGAAGGAATTGGTCAATCTAAGAAAAACTGCCCCAAAATGCAGCTACTTGAATTTCCAAAATTACTACTGCATCAAGAATATTGTTTTGTTACAATTATCAAATTATCAGGTCTGGCCTCTACTATCTTCAGATGTGTCTAAAAATGTCTTGTTCCCTGCCTATGGTCTGATAATCCTTCCTGTTTTGATAGTGTAAGCAAAGATGCCTTGGCTACCTCCTATCTACTACTGGGGCCTCTACCATCAAGTTACAATTCCCCATCCTTCCAGAAACATTAACAAAAGAATATTTTTTCACACACACACACACACAGAAAAAAAAAAAAAAAAGGAAACATGCAGTGTATGTGCTAGATGTTCATGAAACATGCAGGCAAAACAGTTCTAAAAGGAGCTATTTACAAAGTGCTACAACTTCTCTACCAACTCTCTCATTATCCCACTGAAGTTGAGGGAAGCTGTCTTTGTCAGCAGAAGAAAACACCACATGTCATAGGCCTCCCCATCCCATTTCCTGTGAAAACTGTAATTTCAAATCCCTTACCAAAATGTGTACAAATTTCTTCCCCGACAGTCCATGTTTTCTAAGATTGGTATGGTGGACTGTAAATATCTCAATGACACTGAAAAACAAGTTGCAAGAATGGACGTGACAGAATACATTATGTGAAATAACAATAAAAGAGGTTAGGATTATTATAGAAAGTATAGAACTTGTCAGTTATCCATTTTGCCTTTTTTGTTGATTATTTGTTTTATGTTTTCCTTTGTTTTTCCAGTAATATCAGAATGGTAGAGAATCTGAGCACAAGTCTGCATCCAGGGACCTGAGATTCGGAGAATTAAAGATTAAAATAACAAAACAGGGGAAAAAGACCTGGAAGCTTAGTTTATGGAGGGATTATGGAGGGATTACTCATAGTAGCTGCCAAAAAATAACAATCTAAATTGTAACTAAGCCATTCTAGATCAAACCTAACTGTGCAGTTATTCACAAATAAACCTCATCTGGAAAAGATATTTTAAGCAGCCTTTTGCACAGAGATTTGCAAAGTATTCAGCTACTCTTAACTGCAAATTTCTTTTTATAAATATCTCTAATTACTAATCTTCTAGAGGATTTTGGGGCACATCAGGTTTTGTTCAGGATTATGTTTAAGGTGATACATTAGCCTTTGTGTTTAACACCACCTTCATGATCTACCATTATGTTTTGGCCTATCAAAGCTATACTGATCTTTTCCCTAATTTTCTTAAACACAATTCCACTTGTCTGTAATAGTGAGACATAGCTGCAATGCTAGAAAAGGACTAACAAAATAATTATCCTGAATAATTATTAGTTATTGTTATATATTATATATATTAGTTATTAATAAATTAGCTACTGTTATAGTGTATTACATATATTATATTATAACTATACTATTATTATTATTTATATATATATAAATAATTATACTGAGCTCAATTGGATCACATGAAAAAGGGCAAGGGAAAGGTTTTTCCACTTCCTTCTAATTCTTGTTGTAATTGAAATGGAACTTCTCTCCTTTAAAAATTAACATATTATATAGAGTCTAAACTGGGCCCCACTTCTGTAGATCATACCCGTTGCCTAAATGAAATGTTGTGAATCTCTTCTTTACAATGTTTATTTCTTTGAAAATAAAAGAGAATACAAACTTCTACGGCAGAGCAAGGCCATACTATCGCCATGGGGCTCCAGCTCTCACCTCCAAATCACTTCCCCAGCCTTCAGTCTGATATCATGGTGAGGGTTTAATCTTGAAGAGTTTCAGACAGTTCCAGCACACCACAGACAAAGTGGTTTTCTTTGATCTGCTACACTCCTCTTGGAGTAAAGAATTTCTACTTAACATCTAATTTAAATCTCTCCTCTTTCCAAAAAGCAAAATTCTTGGGCTGGATTCATGATTGTTCAGTTCCAAAACTAGCTGAGAGACTGAAAGCTATGCAGAGAAAGAGAATCCCTGAAAAATCCCTAAAAAATAATAATAAAATCAGCCACTCACAATGGAAATCTGTATGATTAGATATTAGATATTAGAAAAAAAATTATAAGAAACAACCATGTAGGATTTTCTTGCAATTTCAGTTGAAAACTGAAAAGAATACAGTAGCGGATATTTATGATAATAAGACCTTCCAAAAACAATAATTAAAAAGCTTTTCTAAGGAGTGTTGGAAATGAGTGTAATTTAAAATCTCAGAAAGGTCTGTTTACATCAAAGGAGATATATTGCCAAAAAGTGATCTTTAAAATCTGAATTTTCACTTTATCAAATCAGGCAGTCAAGTCCTTTAATAAATATCAAAAGAACTACTTAACATTTAACACAAATCTAAAATGTGTCGCTATTCAGACATTTATATATTATCTGACACAGTTCACATAAAATAACAAGGCTAACATGAAAGAAAGGTCCTGAATTCTGCACAATTGTAAATTGAATTATGATGCTATTTTAACAGTTAGGCAGCAGCATGGAATGCCCTTGAAGTCATAAGTTATCCTTTAGACTACATAAGCTGCTCTGAAATTAATGCAAGAATGAAAATATAGAAGCCTTTTATTAGTATAGCCACAGAGTTCTATTCCAGTGATGGGACTTAGGCTTATACTACAATGTCCTTGAAAAACAAACTTGGATATAAGTTATGTGAATAGTGGAGGTTTCTGATTACTCTGTGTGGATAGCAGAGAAGTTAGCTGTTAATACAGATCAAAGCTCCATTTTTACTTTGAATCTCCATCTCTTGATTGTTTGTTTATTTGTTTATTTTTCCATTTGTTTGATTTGAGGGCTTTTTGCCATTACTTGGCTCCAGAATCATACCAAATTCCTATCCAACAGATGAGCTAGATTTCTGAGAGAGTGCTCATTCAAATAAGTCTTGCAGTTCCTTCAAATATTATTTTGGTTTTTATGGGTTTGTTGATGTCATTTATTTGGTCTATGGCATTACACATGAAGATGGAACATTTCAGTGTTTGTCACATTAGTTTGGGATATAGGGAATAAACATTTGGTTTTGTCCTTCATCTTGTTAACATCTGAATCAAAACAGCTATTCCAGTGATTTAGGAGACTAAAGTTATAAACCGGGGACCGCATTCTTCTACTACCTTATCTAAGGTTGGAAGCCTCAGAGAATGACATTATTATATTGTGAAGATATTTTAGCATCAGATATTTCAAAAGAAACTGCTGATGGCAAAATTTTTTTCTTCCATAAGAGTCAATGCAGAATTTCCTTATAATCATTGCCTCCACTACTGCTCTGTTCTTCCCTGAATAATTAAGGGAGAAGACTGAAAGAATTCAATGTGAGAAGGGAAGACAGAATAGGGGGTAGAAAAGTTAATATAGGAGAGCAGCAAGTTTTTTACTACTTAATGCAAAAGATAATATAGAAAGATGGTTAAGATGTGCTTGTAGACTTCTTACGTATATTTTGGAGAAAGCTAATGATTCAAACATATATAAATTTTATATTTTCATATTTTCTTTATTCAAATTTTCTAAAATTATGGCCTTTGAGTAGAAGATATCCACACAAATTTGCAGATACAAGAAAGCAAGCTTTCCTGAGAGAGCAAGGCAGAAATAATCTCCCAGGCTGATTTCTACACTTTGCAAATGAATTTATTTATTATGTTTTGTCTTTAATAGACGAGAATAAGACAGAAAATGACACTTGTTTCTCTGTTTTGCTGAATCACTCCAATTTATTACAGAGAAACTTCATAACTTATCATTAATTTATAATACTTTTGTATGTTTCAGATACTACTCAGGTAGTGCTACTTCATTATTGTTACTTAAAGTTATTAATAGAATTTATGGCAGATTAGATCCTAGTCATTAAACAAACAAGCAAACAAATAAATAAATAAATCTGGACACCATCAAAAAATAAGACCTCTACATTATTCTTGTCAGATGAAAATTTTCAAAATTCGAATAAAACTGAAAGGAAAGAAAAGGGACCTGACAAACTATCGGAACTTTGCAATATAGCTGCACATTTTCTATTGCTAAAAGCCATTGGACTCTATCAGCAGTCTAGCAGCCTGTTAACTGTCATCACTTCTTGTGTTTTTTGTTTGTTTGTTTGTTTGTTTGTTTGTTTGTTTTTGATTACACCTAATTCTACTGACTGAAAATGAATTCCACAAAGCAGTATTTCCTATTTTCTTTCCCTATGATAGTTCAGCACTTGTATGATTGAGATTTTCTGTACAGCAAGCTGAGCAATGACACAAAGTGGTGTGTGAAATGAAGCATCCCCTGGGACTACACATAGCTGTGTTAATGCCAAGCAAGTACTTTTGTGCTTCATATTGATATTACAGATTTTGCATATGCCTTTCTCAAGTACTCAATTCATATATTAAATATCTGCATATTTTTTATATGTTTCCAGAAAAGTCTGAATGCTGGGGAAAAAAAACCCCAAACCCTACATCCTACATACATTTTTAAAAGCTCTGAATGAAGTACAGTATTGAAACAATATTATCCCAGCAAATTTTCTCACTGGGAAAGACAGTTGGAGTTTCAGATCTCTTTTCTCTGAATGTAGATGATGTATTTGAATCTTTATAGAATTATCCCAGCAAGCGATCATTAGAACCAATTTAAACTTGCTGATCTTTTCTGCTCACTTAAGACCACTCTCAGTGATCATTACTCAAAACTATGTGCTTCTGCTACAAGCAGTTGAAAATCCAAGCATGCCACTTTGTGAATTGATTCACTCCTGTAGTGACAGTACATTAGTTTAGGAAAGTGCCACATACAAACATTTCCAGACATCACAAAACTCCAGTGATTCTTTGGAAAGCAGGTGGGCCGTTTTGATATCTTATGCTTTTTATATTAAAAAACAACAACGCGAAGAAACATTGGTGTTCAAGTAGCCATGTTTATGAACAAAGTGAAGTTACTAATTTTCATTGATTCATTTGGGTTATGGAAGCTTTGAAAAGTTAAAGGTGGTTGAAAGTGCTTGGCAGATTCCAATGTGTTCAAAGTATGCTAATTTATTCCATTATTATGGCCAGCCAAGGCATAGACTAAATATGTGTTCAGCCTTGGCGAAGAACATAGTGACGCTTTGATATACATGAATGTATTGCCCAAATTGCCATCAGAATTTGTGCTTCAATTTCTGCCCTCTTACAGTCATTTTACTATGGGTCTGTCGTATAACCAAACTGCAGAAGTTCTCCTCCAGTTTGTTCATTTACACAGAATGTATAGATTACAGATCCTATAAAAGTAGTGTTGACTTTGTTCCACATCTCTGTCCTCTTAACACCAACAAATAACTAACATTGCTGATGAGCAAAAATAGCTATCAATATAACCTCTCTGTTGCACGTATGAACAAAGTTTTTAGATTCCTGTCTCCTCAGCCTACTAAAGTACAAAAATAGTGACTGATACAACAAAATATCCATCATACGGTTATAAAATCAAGAATAAAACAAATTTTACTGCTGTAAGTTTCATGAATTTTCTTTTAAAATGTCTCAGAGTATCTCACTTCCAAATAAACAGAATCCACCTTCTATATGCAGAGACAGATCAGAAGGCCAAATGAAAATAAAATGGAAGTGATCATCTATTCTTTTCCTTATACTATTTGTCCATCTATTTGTTAACTCTCAAATATTTCTTAAATATGCCATCTAATTACAACAAATCCACAGAAAGAAAAGTGGCTGGAATGCATTAATTTTGCATTCACATTTTTTTCTGTGAACAGATAAGGGAAAAGCAAAAACCCAGAACAAGGAGAAGTCTGCTTTGGGGACTTAGCCTCGCTTATATCTCAAGCAATCCACTTAGAGTTCATCTTTGAAACACAAATGCAGAGGAAAAAAAATGTTCCCATTGACACAACTGCTTACTTAAACATTTGTCTAAATGTTTGCTTTTGAGTTTTCTGTAAAGCGGAGAAATTTGCTGCGGTACATGTATTCCCTTAGAATTGTATCCTTTTGAAAGATTACTCTTTTGAATAGCATGACTCTGATTTAACTTTCAGCTCCCTGTAGCATTTCATGTGTTTCGATTTTTTTTTTTTTTTTAATAACACCTTGTTAGCAATGTGTACACTGTATAGCCAGTTACTGATTAGCTCACAGTTGGAAGTTTTTATTAACACCTGCTCATTTCTTAATAGCGTTGTTTTAATTTGAAGAATAAATAAACTGTGTGTTCTCGACCTAATTATTTGCTTTATTACAAAATAGTTTATTTGATTTAGAAAGATTAATGTATTGGTTAATTTAAGTATTATTGCATATTAATAATTCCATAAAATGACTAAGAAGTCATTACTTTTACAGAAAAAAAAAAAAAAAGAAAGAAAGAAATTGATGTGGTCTGTATTTTAAATCCTAAAGGAGCTTACTGCTGTTCCTAGTGTAACTGAAAATTATAAACACCACAATGCCAAGCAATGCAGCCCATGGGATCTCATTCATATTTGGAGTAAGAAACCGTAGAATGATTAAAATCCTAGGATTTCAGAGGTCTGCCATTAATCACTATTAGCTGATATAGAACCTTTTCTTGTTACTGTATTTTGGAGGAAAAGAGCTGTGAAGTCGAAATTCCAAGGTATGAAGATCCAGTATAATCAGACATTTGAAAAAAATTTTGAAGCAAGCCCAATCATAATTTTAGAAAATCACTGTAGATTTCTTTTTATTATGTATATGCTTAAGTATTATTCTGCAGGCAGAATAGTTTCCCAGTCACTCTGCAAAAGAGACACAAATATTAATGTAACATGTATTGTAGTCTCTTATCAGCTACTGCAATCTGATTTTTAACCACATACAGGTTAGGTGAATTCTAAAGAAGCCCCCTATGTTAGAGAAAGTGATAAAGCCTGAAATAATATTCAGTATATTCTTTAGAAAGAAAACAAAATGTACTGCTTGTGATGAGAATTGATTATGTCTTCCATTCACAGACTGTATACTGTAGGAAAAAAAACCAAGGGCCAGCTTTGAGTTCAGCAGCTGTAGCATATATTAGCTGAAGAATTATACATTACAGAAAGCAACAGAGAGGGGAGAGAAAAGATAAAGAACTATTCTGCAGGTAGAGTTTCTCATCTCTGGTCTTCTTCTAACCACAGACTAATGAAAGAACATCTGCGCAACTACTATGCTAATTCTATACAATATCTAAGACTTTCTACTAGTCCCATGGCACTGCCCTGCTTGCTGTAGTAGGAAGTTATACTGTACTACGACAATTCATTATATCTTTATGATATCTGGGCCCCTGTCCCAGAAAAAACCCCCCTTGGGCCCATGGCCTCAGCCCATTCCTTACCTCAGGGAAGTGTCCCAGTGCCCCCAGTGTCCTGCTCCTCGTGGGACACTGGGATGGGTCCTACCAGCCAGGCCCTGCCAGCTGTTAGTCCCTGCAGTGCCGTCCTGTCACTATTGTTTCTCTCCACAGAGTTCTGTGGGTCCAGTATCAGCTCAGTTTTATACAACAAAATGAATATACAAACAAAAACTAATTAAAAATATGGATTCCGAGAGATTTGTAAACAAAAAAATTTAAATTAGATACTTTTCATAATTTTTAATTATCATACTTTACATGTTGACAAGATGTTTTCTCTCTCGCTTTCCTTTTTAAAAAAGCGTTTAGCCGTGAAGAAGTTCAGCAGCTGGACTACATACTCTTTGAAGATCCCTTCCAACTAAACGATCTTATTTTACTCTATTCCAGTCCTATACACTTGGAGTCACAGGATATTGTGTCTCCCTTTCACCCTAATGCTTAGGAGTTAGCTTATCACAAAGGAAATCTGAGTTCAGATTACAAAGACATATATGTCTACAGAATTAGAAACTTTAGGCCTTTCACAGAGAGAAGATACCTTTAACAGTTCACTGAAATCAACTTCAAGAGTCTTTGCACAGATGAAGAACACCACTGTCCTGCATCACAAAGGACTGAACCATTTAAGAGGCACTCCAGCAGTTCACCTGAAAAGGTCATCTTTATGCTGGTGTGGTAGGTTGACCCTGATGGGCAGTAATCCCCAGGGCTTCCTCACTCCTTTCCTTTCTCTCAGGATAGAATTGGAAGGGCAAAAACGAGGAAAAAAAAATAACAACAGCCAAACAACAAAAAAAAAAAAACAAAAACAGAAAACAAGGAAGAAACACAATAGCTTATGAGTGGGGATAAAGACATTTTAATAAATGAAGAAATAAAGAAAAAGTCAACAAAAGATGAGATGCAAAGACAGTCATTTACTTCCAGACAACTTCTGAGCAACAGATATTTTGGAAAAACAGCCCCTCAGTTTTAGTGCTGAACATGACCTTATATGGTCTGTTGGAGTCAGCTGCCCTAACTGCATCCCCTCCCAGTCTGCTGCCTACTGCTGTCTTTCTGGGGAACAGTGTGAGAAGCAGAGAAGATCCTGATGTTGTGCAAGCACCTTCCATCCATAACCAAAAGACTTGTGTGTTATCAACATTGTTTTGTACACTAATATAAAACACAGCACAATGTAGGATGCCATGAAGAAAAGAACTCCTTCTCAGCCAGAGAAGTAGTAGTAGTAGTAGTGGTAGTAGTAGTACTGGCAGATTTCATGCCAGTAAACACCATTCTACAAACCTTTTTATCAGGCATGCTTGCTTTTCCTTCTCAGTCTGCAGAAGCAGAAATACAGTTAATAATGGTATATGTTAAAGCAAACAACGTAAAAATGAGATACTACTATTCGTAATATGTATATGCAGAGTATTTATGACAAGGTTAAAAATTAATAAATATCTGGTAATACGTAACATCATCCTCTGAGGAGAACATATGGAAGAAACAATAGGAAGTCAGAGCTGGGTAAAATAGAAAGAAGAGACTGAGAAACAGAAGCAGATGAAAACATTTAATCAATTGCCAAATGATGAGCTCAGTTTACAGATTAATTTGCAAATATTGGCTTATATGACTGCTGGATGTCTGTAATTATTTAAATTATGGAAGTCAAATGAGAAGGAATCAGGAACCAATTAGTAAAAGCAAAGCAATATAAATTATACATATCAGACAATTATGCATCATTTCAATTATCATAAGAAAAGAAATCTTATGAACTGACAAGCGTAAGAAAACATCAAAATATCTCACATTGTCTTCCACATTTAATTTTATGAAGAAGATAAAGCACACAGCTTATTTCTTATTCATCTAAAACTGCATAGTCACTAATCCAGCTATACACATATATATATTTAAAATGTTCAATTGATGAGATCTGTCTCTCTCTCCTTCTGTCTGTATATATACATACATGTATATATATTTGTATTATATACATAAATAAAAAATAATATCAAAAATGATTTAAAACTCCAGAATAACTATATATTTTTTTGTCCATAATTCTATTAACAAACAGCTCAGTTTTTCTCTGTAACACTTACAATAACATCACAGTGAGGTGCAGAGACACTTAGAGCAGAATGTCAAAAATACTTAGTTTTCTACACCAGAATTAAATGTGTCCTTAGTTGGATACAGTTTTTTCAGTGCAAAGTTTTCTATATAAACAAATCTTAGTGGTCTTTTCCTTAATGATTCTATGATTCTGTAATTCTAATTATCCGTTCCAGATTTTTTTATTTTCCAGAAATTAAAAAAAAAAATTGGAGAAAAAACTTATTTACAGTTAATGGAGATCTGCAATTACCGAAATGGAAAGAAAACACAACTAACTGAACTCCAGCTCAACTGACTATACCAAATTTCTAGAAAAATATTGCATAGAATCATTTTTTTTTTTTTAAGTCCTCAATACTCTTATCATAGTTGTAGTACAGGTGTCATCACTGTACATTTGTGATTTTATTTTGGAATGCTGTTTTTTTTTTTATTTTTATATAATCATGATAGCATGAATTTTCTTGTTAAATCCTAAAAACTTTTATAAACGCTATTACTTGGTGTTGGGTAGATTTCTTGACATTTAAAATAAAAATTAAATAATGCATGTCTGTGTATGTGTGCAAAACTAAAACTGAAAGAAACATCATGAAATTTTCAATGATTTTCATGCTATGCAATAAGCTCTGCTTAAAAAGAGATAAGGGGGGAGAGGTGGAGAATTATTTTAGAATTCAGAATATATCTGTAATCTGTACAGGGGACAGGTATAAACTTGCCTCTTCTGTGCTCTAGATATTTTTAAAAACTTTCCCAGGTGACTACGTTCAATAGACAGCACTAATACACACTACTGATAGCTTTCAAACTTCTTTTCATGATCCAAAAAATAATGTGGAAAAGATTGTACTCATTGGCATTCACTGACATTTGCTGAACATTTATGGGGACCAAACAGTGAATGTGAGTCCAGGGAGCTGGTGGTGGTGGTGTGTTTCAACAATGTTACCTTTGTTGAAACAGTGGATCATCTCCACTGGTGTCATGCAGGCATTTGTTCATCACCGGTGAAAATGCATACCTAATGGTTGTGACTGTGTTGAAAAATAATGTTTTGTAGCTGAGAATTTGCTCTCTGAGTATTGTTGTGTTTTTGTATATATTGTAGTTTCCACGAAAAAATAGGAGGCATTAATTTTGGAGGCACTTATGAACATCTGTCAATAGCAAATGCCTTTAGTGGTGATGACAGCATATGTTTACTCTCACCAGTGTCAATATGAATGCTCTGTGATTTGATTGTGTTACTGTAAACAAATCTAAAGGATTAGAAGTGGATCTTATTGTTATTTTAGAGAAGATTCCAGTTATGAATTAATTATAGGTGCTTTGCCATCTGAACTCTATAAGACATAATTCTTCTGAGACTCCTTTCAGCATTGGTATTCAGTCCACAGTCAAAAGTGTAGTGATTACAAAAGTGTAGATTATAACACTCATTGTACACAAACAGAAACCTCTATCTGTACTTCTTACTTTCTAGAGTACACATGTTTTTTTTCTATAGAGGCAGTGGTTCTGAAATGAATGAGTCAAGCTGAAATGTGAATGCAGAGAGGTAAAACTGGAGGGTGGGAAGAAATACATATTTTGAGGATGTATGCAATTTGACATTTAATAAAGTTTTATCTTGCTTAGTTGCTCTGAATTCCTACCTGGGAGCATATGCTACCTTGGTGAAATGTTGAGATTATTGTCTTCAAGCACTAAATAATGTTAGTTAAAGAAAATAATAATTTTATCCTATTCTTTCAGAAATGTTTTGATTAAAATGCCCAATATATGTATTTTTAGTCAGTAAAATACTTGCTGTTATTTTAATCTAAAGAAGTCAATTATCACAAATGGTGTAATTAACATGTGGACCAGTATATCAGATCAGTAAGAAAAGAATGTTGGATATTAATCAGATTATACCATTAAAGCTGCAGCATGAAGATTGAGGTAGAAAGAGCTCTTTTGTCGTAGTAAAAACAGTCACTGGACTGAAAAATAAATACTTTATATAATGTAAATATACTTTTCTCTGTTTTTAATGAGTAATACACAGATTGCACTTGTTTTATTGTAAAAATATATGTAGGAGTAGACTACAGTTGCAGGCCAGTCTGATACTAAAGCTTTGTGATTAGAAATGAAAGAAGTGTGTGCAATGTTTTCACTGAAGTTAACAATACATGGATTCAGATCCATGTTTCATCTTTTTTTTTTTTTTAATGAAACCCAGCAAGACATAATACAGAAGAAATAGGGATCTTTCTCAACAAGTTAGTGGGAAACACTATCATCTGAAGTTTTTTTTTGTTTGCTTGCTTTTAAATTTTAGCAGATAATTGAGAAAATGGGCAGACTTTTCCACCATTTTTCTATTGCTTTTTTTTTTTTTCTTCTTTTTTTTTTTTCCCCACATCCATAAGTTTGAAAACAGAAAGAATCCGCAGGTCATTAAAGTATAACATGAAATTGTATTGATATCTTTTTCTTTCCTTCTCACAGATTTTTAGAGACAGAAAGGCCTTTTCCAAAATATTTAGAGGTTTTTAGGCTGTTTAAAGATTGCTTTTTTTTCTACAGTGGGAAAATAAGGTGAAATAGTATGAGGAAATATGTTCAGGTCATCCATATTCACTTCTGCTCTTGCATTTTCAACAAGAGTATTCATTTCCACCAATATTCATAGAACAATAGAGCCATAGAATATCCCATGTTGGAAGAGACCCATAAGATTCATCGACTCCAACTCCTGGCTCCACATAGGACCACCTAAAATTCAAGTCATGTTTTTGAGTGAATTATCCAAACACTTCTTGAACTCTGGCAGCCTGGGGCCATGACTAATGCCCTCGGGAGCCTGTTTCATTGCTCTCCTGATGCATATTTGTAAACATTGTTAAGATCCCCTTCCAGTGTTCTCCTTTCTAGGCCAATTCATGTTTTAAATAACGTGATATACATATAAATGTTTCACAATATTAGGACTTATTTTTGCAGTTTACACAACCTGGGAAATGGCATTTAGTAAGCTCATTATACTTCCATTGTCATTCAGAATATGTTTCTGTATGTTAACACAATGAAGGATTTCCAGATTCTCAGTGGACCTTCAGTCCAGATTACAAAAACTTCAGTCGACATCTGTCCAATTAGATAACTGTTTCAGAATTTAATTACAGTCAGTGGAGAACCAGATAGACAATAGTTACATTACCTTTGGTTCTGCAGAGTAACAGAGTAAAAAGAATTGTTTTATTATATGCAAACTGAAAATTTACTATATATATATATATGATTTACTATATATATATATATATATGATTTAGGGTTTGTTTGTTTGTTTTTTTTTCTTTATCATACAGCATTGCAACATGAACATTTGATGTCTTCAGTGGTGTCTTCACTTCCAGAACGTTACAATGTGCTAAGCAAGTCATGAAGAAAAACTTCTTAGTCCTTCTCAGTGTCAATTTGTTCCTCCTTCATCTATGCAACTTGCTTTTATTATTATTATCTGACTAATAAAAAAAGCTGTTTAAATCATTATTTATTTATTTTTATCTAATGCAAGCAGATAAATGAACAATTCCTAAAGATACCTAGGGACTTTTTTTTTCACTTAAGTTTATTTTAAGAATAATTTAAATTTTAGGTCAAACAACTTTAAGTATTTTGATGACTATTTAGAAAATATGTATCTTACAATATGTTTGTAGTTTTTCCAAATAAGTACATTGCATTTTTCTTGCAAGACTAAATTATATATTTTGTAGTGTTGCTACAAGTACTTTGTTTGCATACTGCAATCAGCACAGAATGAATAGGGAAAAAATAGGTTTCCTGTAGTAGAACCATTCTTTATCTGCATATTCCAATAGACATATCATGTGTAGACTATGAAATCTAATCCTATTATTCAAAACAACAAATTTAAAAACTGAAATGTTAACTCAGTAAGAGATTTGATATATTCTGGGGACAGGGATGGGGAGGAAGGAGAAAGGAGAGAGGGAAATAAAAAAGCACAACGTAAGAAAATGCTGTAGGAGAGATAGATAATTTCAGTGTGCAGATGGCGGGGTAATATCTTAAGGCATACTATCAGCCCAACATACAAACAATAGTTTTCCAAAACCAGAAACAACCATCTCTATAACTATATATATTATATAATATATATATTATATATATATAATATATTATATTATATATAACTATATATAAAGACACGCTGTTCTTCTGAATGTCGAGATAGGCGATGTAAAGCAGAAATAGAGCAGTCATGTTTGTACAGGAGATACAAGCTTACTCTGTACAAAAGTTTACTTGTATCACTTGGGATTAACATAGAAGCATTATTTTAAATGGGTTTTAGTGAATACTTCTTTGTTAAGATCCATACACTGACATAGCTCTTAAGTTTAACTGTGGGTGTTATATTACAAAACCAGTAAAATCTAATGTTTTGTATTACAATGGAAGGTTCAATCAGTCTTGAAAGAAAAACTATATAATATATTAAATGAAAATAGATGGCTGACTCAATAAAATGTATTTCTGAAGCTGATAATATGCACATTGATTACAGACACTGGTAGTATTTTATGCTCCAAATATACATGAAAGACAGTATATGAGCAGTGTCAGCTTATGAAAGTAATTCATTCATGTGTAACTTTTTCTTCCTTGAGTAGAGGAAAGAAACTCGGAGAGCCTCTAAAGAGCTTTAAATTGTTAACTAAAAAGATGAAAATAATAGAAGACTAGTATCAGAGCATTCAATAATTACTCATTTTCTTTTTCAGGTGACAATTTAGTAAGACCTGTCTCCTCTTTAGTCACGCTGAGCTGTTTTGAGCTCTACTGACTGGCTACACTTCATATTTCATCCACATTTTCAATGAGAAAAATGTCTTAGTACAAACTGGAGATCCACTCCTTAAGTGCATTTCTGAGCATTTTGAAAAGCTGCTGCCATACTTTAGCATAATTTCCATCAAACATGGTTTCATTCTACTTCAGTTGGTTAAAAAATATATGTCCTCACTTTCAAAATTCATTTTCCGTTATTTGTGTTTGACTGTATAAAATTCTGGAGCATTTCACCATATGAAATATAGTCTATATATACGTAAGCAATTCATTCTACAAATGTGAGGATATGAATTCTCAGCATCTTGCATTAAGTGAACAAACATATTCAAGCAGCTCAGTGCTTCTTAAGGAAGATGCAAAGTTTATCTTGTAGAGATGGTCAAATGCTTCTGGAAAACAAAACAACAACAACAACAAACAAAAAACAAACTTGTTCTTCCTGAGCTATCTTTCTCTCCACAAACTGACACAGGTACAATAAACTCAGTGTCTCTGAGTCACCAAAACTACAGTATTTACCAAGAGATGTGATTTTGTTCAGGGTAGTAAACCTGCTTAACTTCAATGAAGCATCTCAACACCTGTTTTACTAACAGGACCAACTGCAACAGCAGGGTGGGATGAGTTTCAGTTTTGGACTCCTTGCTCCCTAGTGAGAGAAGTGGCAATATTTGACTCCATGCTGGGCTGTGCAGACAGAAGAGGAGGTGTGTCATCAGAGCTGTGCCCTCCTCTCCTGTGACACCTGCAACTCCCAACTCATTGCCAAGACAAGAGATTTGGCTTTTAGGGTAACATCTGCCTTCCAAACACCTGTTCCAATTTCATCCAGAAAAATCAACAGCCAGATGGCTTGCTATATCTTATGGAAGGACACTGAGTTATCTACTGGGTGTCATTGGAAAAAAACAGCCATCATTCATTCTCTCTGGTGCTCAGTAAAATAGTCAGGATTTTTCAGACATTAAGCATCAGTGACATTCTCCCCCTGCCCAGTCCTGTGTTACTGTGGGATGAGTGCACTAGGGTGAAAGTATAGCATACAGATACAAAGTATACAAAGTATAGCATACAGGGGACAAAGGAGGAAAACTGCTACCGGTGTTAGCAGAACTTCTGAATCCGGCCTATGAGTACTGCGATCAGATGGACAATATGGGAAGGGGGAAGGAAGAAGGGAAGGAATGAGAACTGAAAAGTAAAATAAAAATTAAAATATCTTGCAGCATTCGTGATCTCTTTTTATTACAAGTTGCTCATGAGCTGTCCTGCATGCAGACTTGATGACAGAAACAAGAGAAAAAAAAAATAGTTTATGAAAGAAAAAAATCAACGCATTTGAATCAGATGTAAGTTCGCTTATAATTATTTTGAAACCCATTGAATTGTTTAATGGGTCAGCTTCTGTAAAAAACTACTCTGTGTGTGTATACAGGATTTATTTCACAAGCTATGTTGCAGTGCTGGAATCACAGCTTGATTACAAGTATTCTTCCCTTAGCTGATCTCACAGGCACTTCATCAACTCATGTTTTGTTCTTCACATCATTATCAAGGCAATGAAAATCACAACTGCACAAATGCTTGGCAGAGGTGTACCTGGTGGCCCACCAATGGGTTGTTTCAGTTGGAGCAATTGAGTAATAGGAGCAACTCCCAGCATGACTGCAATGAACTGATCTGATACTACTTTCATTTCCCCATTTGAGTTATACCAAGCCTAATTTTCTCCTGCTTTGTGTTTACATTTTGGATGCATTCTCTTTGGGAAGGTGGCATACACATATAAAGAAGAAAGCAATTACGATGGCTCTTCTATACTGGCACAAACAGCTCTTTCTATTTACACGATAGTAAGTAGTCAAAAGTGCTAACTGATCCAATACAAGGTAGTCTTTCTACTCATTGCTTATCATCTATTAGATGTTTGAAGACACAGTCGTCATTTACAGAAGTAACCAGAATTCACATGCATCCTTTAACAACATAAGTGCAGATTGAGTTCCTTAATTAAAATGTATTCTTTCCATATTAGTTGCATTTTTGCAGGCTTAGTATTCCTGGAAATATTTCAAGGGGTCCTTTTCTTGTTCTTTCTCTGTAATTCTTTAACCTGATTTTGTTCCTGGCTCTATCTGGAACAGAGCTTGCATTCAAAAATTCCTCAGGAGACTTTGTTGCAGTAGTTTTTTGTGCTCATACAGATTGGTTGCAGATGCCTGTGCATTCATTTCAGTCACTGACATGCCAGCAGACATATCAAGCCTTTTGGTGATATGTCTTTGACAGACACAAATAAAATCCTACTAATAAATGTAGCTTTTTTCCCTGTTTGCAGCAAATGTATCAATGCTTTAAAAAATAGTGTATTTTTTCTTTTTTATAAGTGCATTAACAGTAGTACCATCAAAATAGAAAGTAGAGAAAGTTAACAAAGTAATACTGAGGTTACAAGCCTGAATTTTCAAATTATTTTATCATCTTTTTCCTTGGTAAATATATTTGCAGAACATATAAGGTATGATAGTTTCAGCTTGATGGTAACAGTCCATCCATGCTTTGCTTAGCTGAAGCAACCTATTTCTGTCCTCAAATTCTCTCAGTATTCATTCCCTTGAAGTTCTATACATAAAATAATTGTTCTTCATGACATTGTGAACACATCTGTCTCCAGAGCTCCCACTTTAGCCAATGGTAGAGCTAGATGTTAAATAAATAGAAAAGCAAGCTTTGAATACATCCTCAAAAATTTCCTTTTACCCCATTTACCTTCTTTTGCAGCTTCTAGATTTTGAGTTGCTCTGTCCAGTATTCTGCAATTACACACAATGTCTTTGAATGCATTTGAGAAATGATTATTTTTCTTTGTTTGTTCACAAGATCCTAAAGGACTTGAATGTACATTCAACTTGTATTTAGAGGAAGTGATAAGTGTAGTTTGAGTTAGATTTCTCTGAATTCCCAAGCCTATATAATTGTTTAAAAATAGAACATTAAAGACAACCCAGAAACAGTCACATATATGTGAAAATGTGATTGCATATTTTCTAATAAAAATAATATTTCATTTGATACATTCAAAATAGCATTATGTATGTGTATGTGTGTGAAATCTGTGCATTTCATTTTGTATTACTGGGAAGAAAATGGGGAATGGAAAAGGTAAGGTCATTCCTGGTGAAAAAGTATTTCTAACTTAAGGGAACTGGAATCAAGAATGCTAATAAAAAATAAAGCAGCTCTATGTTTTGACTATAGATTGATCTTATTCTTGCTGTGCTGTGGTAGTTCCCAGAGGAAGTACAATACTTCAATACAGGTTGAAAATCTTTGTGCATGCCAGGTTGCAGACGATACTGCACAGAATCACACTATGAAATCTAAGTGCTTGTACTGAATCTGGTGCAATTATGTGGAATCAGATCAAACGCAATTAGAAAAGCAACTTGAACTTGAGCAGTCATTTGATTATCTACTCCCACAGCCCGTTGTGATATTTTCACAATACTATTAGGTTTTGAAAATACAGCAGTGCTTTTAAGTGTGTGTTTATGACCATTTCAATTAAAAAAAAAAAAAAAAAAAAAGTGTGGGAGGCAATGTTTGTAACAAGCAAGCTTTCTTTATCTAAAAAGCTGCCTCAATCAGCCAAAAGGATACATGCACTAAAACTGCAGAGGGTTCATAAGGTGACTCAAACAAAAAACAAGCAAAGCAAAGCCAAATCCAAGACAAATTGAACTCAACTAAGCCAAACAAACAAAAAATGAGAAAGAACCAAGATGCCATAAAGGATTAAGGCATTCTCAGTCACAAACCACTGTAGACCGGCAAAGCACACTAAGGAAATATGATTGGATGTTTGCCCCATTTCTCTTATCATTATTTTTGAAAAGTGTCATGAACAAAGTGGGGAAGATGGACTTCTCCAACTAATTAAATAGATAGATAATTAAGGAAAGATAGGTATATGTCACAAATGGCACTCTGGATGGCAAATATTGTTTAACAGATAAAGTCAGGAATGAGTTCAGTAGGGATGTGGAGTCATACTTTCTCTCTCTGATCTACTGCAGGTCTCAGCCTTGTCTAATTCATGCTCATTCCTGATTTCCAGGAGAAGCTTTGGCGTAAGTGCTGCCATTTATCTTTGAAGCCACAATCCATGCTATAGATTTCCCCCCCACCCCTTATTTTTTGTTTCCTCTCTTCAAAGAAGAGAAAGGAAGTGACTGTTGTACATTACTGTAAGGTATCTTATATTCCATAATGCAGGATAATTAGAACAGCTGCATTTTGATGGCAAGAATATTTGGCACAATCAGGTGATTTTTAAAGAGAAGCCCTCATGTTTCATAATTTTATTTAGTTTTCAGAACTTGAGTTTCCCAACATTTATGCCTCTGATATCTGTAAAATTTCTGTTTGCCTTAAATATAATACCATAAGATATGTAGAGACCACCCGGCGCATAGTATTTTCCCCAGATAGTTTTACATCCACTCAGAGACATTGCTTAGTAGTTTAGACACATTTTTCTCTATGAAATACTCTTTTTCCAACTACAGCAATTTACTACAAAAAAAAATGTGGATTTAGCACTTCAGAAAACCTTAACTATTATTCCCGCAGTAATGCTCACAAGAATAAAGCTGATGTTATTCCTATCAGATGTGATTTTCCCATTCAAGTTGCCCTCTGCATATTCCATTCATACAGTGCTGTAGCAATCATACAGTTTCCCCAGTCACAGGACAATATGGGGAATTTGCAATGCAGACAGTCCTAGTGATTTGATACAACTGCTAATTGTGCACATAGCTGTTGCATGGAGATGATCTTAAGCACAATCTTAAAACAATTTCAAGAATATGTTATTATAATAGCTTTGAAAATCTTCAAAGCTCAATAGCTGCGAAGCTAGTTGAACATTCATCCAAAAGGTTTGAAATGAGAAGGGCAGATCCAATTCCCTTAACAATCTAATTTCTGAATATGGGGCAAAAATCCAACAATGAGCCCTTAATTCACCCTTGATCTGAGAAACTTACTGCAGCACCTTGTAGGGCCAGAATTTTCTAGTTTAGGAAGGATGTATATATAGAAAAGAACTGTTTTAAAAAGGTTGTATTTTCAAAAGGAGAGTTGAGCATGCTTACCAGATATTGAGTAGCTTTCGTCTGCCTACTTTTGCACCTCTGCCTTCTGTTTATCACATTTCTCAGATGGTAAAGTCACATAAAAATAATACAAAAGGAAAGCTCTATCATAAGCTGATGCATTTTTTTTTTCAGATTTTCCTTATGAACAGGCTTGCCTCTTTCATAGTCTTGTCAACAGTTTTTAGACCAGAAAAGCTAGTTCCAGCATAGAAGGGTCAGTGTGTGGAAAGTTAGCTGCGAGAGAAATGGAGGAGAGATGCAGAGACTGAATTGCAGGGATGCAATAAAAAAAGAATACTATGAAAAGATCTAGCAAGAATGTGACATCCTGAAGTAAAAATATTCTTTTTTATCAAATGGGAAAAAATGAAAATAGGCTTGTGAAGAACCTCTCTTTGAATATTACTTTTTGTAATGAAAACGTTAGTAATGTGCCTACTTACTTACATAGACTTCACAATAAATTTGGGAGTGGCTTATTTCACTGGCCAGTCATCAAAGTATGTAAGGTAATTTTCCCTTTCCATAAAAATCTATATCGACAAAAGTACCTTTCAGATAACCAAATAATTGGTGTAAAACTTCACAGGTTTTTAGCAAATCAGGTTCATTTCAAACTCCATCACGTTGATTTTACTTATTCCTCCATTAATAAAAGAAAAAAATACAGAACAAGAGAACAATCTCTACTCTTTCTGTTCTGTCTTTCTGGTTGTAGTTCAACATTTGATGAGAAAGCTGCCCAGACATAGTGAGGAGCCCCTACCCATCTCTGCTTATTTATTTTCTTTTGTATTCCATTTCTCTAAAAAGTCTTTTGTAGGAACACTTTTTTGTGCAGTTATACAATGAGTGATACTGGAGAAACAGTAACCAGACTAGTTGAGAAATATTTTCTTCTGTCTGCACTAACATCTTTCAACTCTATGAATTCCCTGTAATGTTCCATCATATTCATAGTTGTGCTGACACAGGAAAGATGTTACATGAGCAGTATAGAAGTGTGCCTGGAATGACAATTTTCTTCGTGTTTATAGCTCTAGTATGTGATTTTATGCAGTTAAAACACTAACTCCTGTGCAGTCAGTAACAGAGTCACCGCATACAACTTACAGTGAAGCTGCCTGCTTCTGTTAAGTCTTGTTGGGTTATTTTTTTCTTTTTACATCATATTTTATTTCTCATTTGCTTATTCCTGTCACATTTCATTGCACTACAGTTGAAGAAGTTCATTTTTTGTTGCAACTTTTATGGTTTTTTTAATTTATTATTGAAAATACTGTACAATAAAAAATACTTATTTCTATCACAGTTTTACAAACAAATGAATAGATATAGATATGTATATTTATAAGGAATTAATGAATATAGCAGAAAAATCCCTTTGAAATCAAAACTGCACAGAAAGCACAGATTCAAAACTGAGCAACACACATATTTGGAATAAAATTTATTATAAGAAGCAAAGAACTAGATGGATGAAAATTGCAATAAAGGAAAAATTAATTACAATTTATTCTCAGTGTTTACAGCATACTCTTCACAACTGTGTGAACAATAGTCAAGGATCATTAGGAAGCACTTCCAGTATCCCAGTTACTTGAACGTAATGCCACTGAAGATAGTAATGTCTATTGTCTGGCCTCCAATATCTAGTGATCTACAAAATATGGTTTTCTCTCTGCTCAGTCTGGCCCCACTGAGATATCTCACATAACCCAGAGCACCAAAAAATGGCACTAGATGTCAGTGTTTGGGCAAGAGTATTGCTACTCTTGTTTTCATGAATTATATCACAGATGTGCTTTTCCAGCAGATTATAGCATCTAATCACATTGGCCAGGTTTTCATTCTTCAGGAGCAGCAATGTACATGGCAGCTGTGTTTACAGCAAATAAAGTCCTTATCACATCTGCCTTAAATGCGCTATACATGCTCAGAAACTTCCCATGCTTCAATCCAGTGGCTATTTTCCAAAGCCTGACAAAGGTCTCCTTGGGAAGCTCTACAGCCCCAGCTGCAGAAGAAATGAGTACTACCAGGTGGCTGATCCTTTTCTGTCCCTGTCCTTCCTTCCTGCCCTCACAGAAGTCAGCTGATTTAGGGGAATTTAATGAGTTGGAGCAAGAACTAGTAGTGGGAGGGAAAGCAGCAAGTATCTGAACAGGCAAAATGACAGAAGGTACCTGGAAAGGACAGACTTAATGGAGTTAGGAGAGCTAAGGTGTAAAAGAAAGAGTAAGAGAAAATCTGAGACAAATAAGGGAAAACAAGGAGCAGGATCTATAGAATTACATGCGCTAGCAATTTGGGAGCAAGTTGAATAGCTTAAGAGAATCCTGTCAGAAGAGCTGAGTGTAAGACGTAGTTGGAAGATATTCAGAGCAACTATAGTAGTACCTAGCATAGTAACATGGTCCTCCTACATACATACTGTGTATACTAGTGAATAAGTAATTACCCTATGCTTTAAATTGTTGTACACAGTGCTGACTGAACCTCTTTCATACTATAAAGACATCTGAACAGAAGTGACACAGTGAAAGATGTGTACTCTCCCTCAGTATTTCTGTCAAAAATCTGACTTTATTCCTGGTTCCCATGCAGGCCAGCAGCCTTTTGGAGACCTTCTGATTTACAGTGGACATTGCACAGATACTTCTGGGTTCCTCAGTCTTTTTCACTGTGTTAGCACTGACGCCTTGTTCCAATGCCTTCTGCTTCTGAACATTTTTCTGATCTCTACTGTGCTGTTAAGTGCTGCCTGCATTTGTCATACACTTGATCTCCTCTTTTCATGGCTGTCCTACCTTTATGCTCTGAAAGCTTATCTACGCAAATATTTGAGAGTTCTTTTCAGACGCAAGTTCTTCTTTCTCCAGATAGTTCTACCTGACTTCCTGTGAAGCTACCAAGACAGCACTAAGAAGCAATCGTTTTAACAGAAAGAAAAAAAGAAATAGTATACACCGCAAAGTACTAAGAAAGAAAGCAAATATGTTCCGCTGCATTTGTTTAGGATCTGGTGAATTTTTAGGTTTCTGTTATGGCAAATCTAACCTAAAGTGATTTCTTTCCACACCAGTATATTTGCTTCTACATGTCCCTGTTTATGTTATTGATCCAATAGAGTCTATTGCGAAAGGTTTGTGTAAATTTCTATGCACCATTAAGCTTTTTATATCAAGGGAAGGCTAATGGCTAATGGCATCAAGAATGGATATTTGCCTCTACAAAGAACTGCTGGTACCTTATTAAATTTTTTTCTTTTAGAGACCATCATATTCAGAAACAGCTGTTCATTCAATATGATGTTTTCTGTGTGTTTCATTTTTCCTGTTGATTGCAAAGTATATGCGTATAAAAAGAGTTTATTTTTCTTGTGTTCATTTGCTTCTACAGCCTCATAATCATAACAGATCATAATCGTGACAGAGGAAATACAATATATAAGCAACGTATTTTGTAGGTAAAGTATATTTTAAAATCTCCCCTATGGTTTTTGTTGTTTCCTATTGTGAACAGTGAATTTGGGAGATGAAATAAAGATTCTTGTTTTGGCTGCACAATAGGTATGGGAATGCTCACATTCACTTTGGTGTTCAGTCTCTGGTATTCTATTTTTTGAATTTCAGTCTCACACCACAGGGCCCAATTCACCTACAGGATTAGAATTTCCTCTGTGGCAGACAAAGAAGTGGTATGGGAGAGACCCCTCTTTAGCATCAATGACAACTGCATTTTCCTTGTTTTATTTTCTTTCACCCATTTCATAACAATCTCCATGGCCTAGGAAACTTTTCAAAAATAAATAGGTATTGTGGCATAGAATCAGGTCAGGGTATGAGATGTTTGTTTGTAGATGTCTGGTGACTCACTGCTGTTGGATTTGATTCAACTATGGCAAACCATTACTTCATGTGAACAGATGAGCTACAAAATGTCTGGGTCTGCTCATCAAATATTTTTACAATTTATAAATGTGGACCAAGACTTTCCACAAAGAGAGCCATGGTATTATTGGCAGCCTGTGACCAGAGCTAGCTTGTAAGAGATCATCAAAGGATGGATCTTTGAAAGCAAAAACTGGGATCTGGGTTGGTTTTGTTGTTCAGACTTGAGAAAATTGAGTTGAAGAGGTCCTCCTGCAAGATTGCTACTTTGCAACAGAATTATTTTCCAAAGCCAACATCCCTTCTTAATATTAAGCAAATTCTTGCTACCAGACAGAAGCCAGCTCTGTGAATGGCTAGTGGCAATTGCAGTTTTCCAAGTTTAGAAGCTGGAGTAAAAAATAAGCGTGGAGACCCATTTATCAGATTCTATTCCACCTTCAGACAAGCATCACAAGTAATTACAAAACATTTCACCTTTTACTAAGTATGTGTAAGATTTCCCCCCAGTTTTAATTTCATTCTAGTGGAATAAGTGAGGTGCCTGGTGTTTAATATCTGCCTGTTTTCAATCCTCACAAAGTCAATATGTCTCTGACATTAATTAATCATTATAACATAGGACTGGAGATTTATGTTATACCATGATTATATATAAGAAGTTCAGAGAACTGTGCAGTTCTGTATCTGCCTAATTCTGCAACTCAGGTTGGAAAAATCAACCACTCAGTCTGCAACTGCCCATATAAATTAACACAAACACATAGTCTGTTCTTGGGAGTCCAGAAACTATTCAAGCTTAGAGGTCTTATTAAGTGAAGGAAGAGTTCAATTCTCCTTTCTGGTTAGCTCATTACTCCAAACTTTCCATTAAAATATGCCAGCAGCTACACATGTAGTCCAACCTTCTTCTAAAAATTTAGGACTTCTAAGAGAGTCTGCTTAAAGTATTTACTGCTTATCATCCATGATGCTTTTTGCAGTAAAGCCATCATTAGCATTGGTTATAGACTCAGTAGTTACATAGATACAACAGTTTAAACTGAGAAGCTCACAGTAATTTTTTCTTATGTGATTTATGCTTGTTGATTATTTCAATTTGCAGAGGCTGTTCATCTTGAAAGTGATAAGAAAATGCCAGTCTTTTTAATCAAACAACTGCCAAAAAGAGAAAAGAAAATTAACCTGTTTTTCTTGCCTGATCACATGTGATAAGCACAGACCATCACATTTCAAGTTATCCTATGACACTTTTATCATCTTCTTGCATCAGATTGTTTTGGAACTCTTCTGAGTAACAGACATAAGTGTTGGCACTGTAATTTAACATGTTTTTCATTCATTGAGTAGTTCATGCTAGACTTGAGTAAACGGTATTGCCTATTGGTTTTTTTTCAGTCTATATAAAATCCAATGAACCACATGACACTTGTGGGGAAAAAAAAAAAAGATTTTCTACTTGATTTTCTACTAGACAGATCAGTAAAAATTATCATTGCCAATTGGACTGCGTCAAAAATTTATTTGTATATGATTTTCATATTTGAAGTTGGGAATCTATGTACAAAGAGGAAGGAGGACTTTCTGTGTGTTGTTTTTTAGTTTTGAAGCTTAAAAATCATCACAAGATTATAAACTTAAGAAATTCTAGTGAATCTAATTTTTTCTGTACAACTTGAAATTTGCTAGTAAGCATGCATGCACAGACCACTCACACACGATTTGAGGAAGACACAGATGCTTACTCTCCCTAGCAACCAGCACTAAGCACATAGATCACGACTTGGGGCACCACTCCAGCTTTCAGTTTAGTGCCCCTCACTGACTTCACTCACACTGGTCTCACTCTCAGCAGCACCCCTAGTCTGACTGTAGTAGCTGGCACCATCTCAATCTTCCTGGAAGTTTCTGTAGTATCCTGGGTTATATCAAGAGAGGCATGCCCAAGATAGGTCGAGAGAGGTAATTCTGCCCCTCTACTCTACTCTTGTGAGACTACACTTGCAGTACTGCACTCAATTTTGGAGCCCTCAACACAAGAAGGACACTGAGATGTTGGAGCAGGTTCAGAGGAGGGTCACAGAGATGAACTGGGCTGGAGCACCTCCCCTACATGAATAGGCTGAGAGTTTAGGCTCTTCAGCCTGGAGAAGAAAAGACTCAGGGGCATCTTATAGCAGACCTCCAGTACCTGAAGGGGGTCTACAGAAAAGTTGGGGAAGTCTTTCTTACAAGGGCAGGTAGGGACAGAATGAGGCGAAATGGTTTTAAACTGGAAGAAGATTTAGACTAGATACCAGGAAGAAATTCTTTACCATAAGGGTGGTGAGACACTGGAACGCCAGAGAATTTGTGGATGCTGTCTCCCTGGAAGCATTCAAAGCCATGCTGGATGGGGCTTTGAGAACGTGGTCTAGAGGGAGGTGATCTTAAATATCCCTTAGATCATCCTTAGATGATCTTAAATATCCCTTCCAACCCAAACCATTCTATGATTCTATGATTAGTGAGACAGCTGAGGTTTGTTTTATCATGTCTGTGTCTCTGTATAGCTTTTTTTTCTGTGTTTCTTTTTTTACTCTTTTCCCTTACTTTCCCAGTCAATAAAATCCTCCATCAGACAATCTCATATACTCTCATCTATGAGAGTAACTGACCAGGTTTGGTTTCCATTGCTGCATTCCTTATCATTTGTAGATGAGATTTATCACCCTGTCTGTTCTTATCCATGGTTTCTTCCTTTCCTTATCATTCCTCAGCCCAATGAAAAAGGTCCCTGGCCAGAAGCACTCAAAGGAGCAATACACTCTCCTTCTACATACCTTACAGAAATAAGAGCATAGATTATCTCATTCGTATTCACAACATATACCCCTCTCGCTATCATCCTGAGCCTAGAAACTAGGGTTAGAAATCTCCCAAACAACAGAATTCTCTTCAGATAGGGAGAAGGGAAGAGTGGGAGATAGGGAAGAGTTAAAGGTAGCTCTTCTTGCAGATCAAGAAGAGCTGGAATTTTTTTTCACATTTTAATGATTCTACTCATGGTCATAGCCATAAAAGAAGGTTCAGGGTAAGAGAACAAGTACCAACTGAATTCCTGGGTTGAGTTGTACATGTGTATACACACATATTTGCAGTGAAAAAAATATCTGTTGCAGAGATCTTGTAATATGTGACTTCTAATATCAAAATACTGACAAATAACAAATTTTGGGAATGTCGGATTGCAAGATTGTGGGGCTGTAGCCCAGATGCTGGTAGTGGTGGGTACTGCGGGGCTGCTCCATGCCAGACACACCATCCAGCTCCAGTGACCCCATCACAGATGAGCACCTCTGGGAGAGCCTGGGGAAGGAAGGGGTGAAAAATAAAAAAAATTAAAATAACTAGGCAAGTGTTTAAAACCTCTTCTGCTATCCAGAAGGTTAAGACAGGAAGGTAAGATGTTCATTCAGTGCTGCCCAAAATGCAGGTGGTCAGCCATAGGATAGTGAGAATCAGAAGCTCTTCATGCAAAGCCCTAGCATTTATTTTGCACACATAGTTCTCCTGGGCTTCCTTCTCATAGATGACTGTGGGGCTTGAGTGAGATCACTGGCCTTCACTTCTGTCCTTGGAAGAGGCACAGAGAGAACTCTTCCTGGGCAATTTAGAACACTAAAAGAAACTCCTGTGCATGTATTTGTTATTTCTCCCATTTAATATGCAGCGATAGTAGACTGGTTGGGCATTTCTTTATACTGTCCTCACTGAGTAGATCTCTTAAAGCAAACTGCTTGTACTGTTGTTCAGGTATACAGCTGATTGCTGCAACTTTTATACTTTTTTCAAGTGCTTTCTTTGTAACTGTAAGTTCTCTTGATGCTCTGTCATTTTTCAAGAGAATTCACAACAAAAATTGCAAAGTACTTGCAAAGCACAAGCTAGTACACAAGAACCAGATGTTTCTGAACCCTGCTTCTGTTCCAAAGTGTTTCTTCTTTACATTTTCAGCTGTATACTTGTTTTAGTACTTTGACGAGTTCTGTGTATTCCTAAGAATAAACTTGATTTATATTCTGCCTACTAGAAAAGGGAATTCTCAAAGAAGAAAGGCAAAGCATAAAGCAAGACCAATATTCATTCAATTTCTGTCTGTCAGTGTAACTTTTGCTATGATTTAAAAATTAAATTTTATGGCCGTATTAAAAATTTTTGCACACATTTTTTACACATTACAGTGAAATGTACTCTATCCTATCCTTGTCTGTGTTCCAGAACATCTAAGCATTTGCAATTTTACTTTGCAGTAACTTGAATATATCTGTTAACAGAACATTTATTTCCAACCCACCCCAAATTATCAGTAAATGTCAATAAATTAAATATCAATAAATTAAAAAATGAATTCTTTTTTTCTGTATCCATCTTGTTTGCAATTGTGTGCCTTCTAGACGTTTATTCTCAGAACTATTCTGCAGGAGATAAATTTCAAAAGGTGAATTTCTAAATAAAGGATGTATATACATATTTCAGTAACTAAAATCCCATATAAGAAGTCAATTTTAAATTTAACGTCTAATTTACCTGAGCAAGTACAAAAAGGTATTTTGTCAACTCCTTCACTAATTAGAAAAGCATATTCCCCACTGAAATTTAACTGAAAATAAGTTTACGTTGCCATTTCTCTTTTTATTATTTTGCAAATAACTTTTAAATTGCATACAAATAGTTATTTTTATGTTTTTGAGGATTCTTTTAGCATAAAAACAGTTTGTCGAGAAATACTTTTAGAGCTGTAAAAAACACATGAGTTTGCTACAAATTTTTCACAGGAATGTGCTATTTTCATGTATGTAAAAGCCTGCCTGTTTGGTTGTAATATAAAGTGCAGAGCTTGAACACGTTTAACTTGACAGACGTGCTTTGGCATTTGACAAATTCCAAAACTTAATTTCTGCAGCTTTAGGTGCCTAACTAACTTCAAAGGCTCTGGTTTTGGCAGCATATATTACTTTACACTGAAAAATTGCACACTTAGCATAAAGTTTTGTGTACATATGTAAAAATCCCTTTTCATCAGTGAAAAATGCAAGTACTATTACAAAAATGCTAACCAAACAGAAACCATATCAATTAAAATAATAAAAAAAAATACTTGAGCATTAAAAAAAAAAAAAAGAAAGAAAGAAAATGTACATTCCATGTCTTTAGATGGGAAAAAATAAATGGAAGCTAAAGGAATAAAAAGCAATATGCATGTGTCATTTATGTCTTCCAGATCTGGCTTTAATTTTGCAAAGTCGGTTTCAGTGAAGCATTTTCATTAGTCAGAAAAAAATTCCTCTTAATTTTTCTAGTATATCTCCTTTACTTTGGTAACAGTTTCTCTTTGTAAAGTAACAGTCAAAAATTATTGTAGCAGAAATGAAGTTTGGTTTATTTGACCTGTTGGGAATTTAATGACAATCCTTATAACAGTCTGTGGTAATATTCATTAGTTGTAATATACAGTTTATTATTCACATAAACTCTCTGTGTCATTGCAAATAGCATCTTCTACCCATAGTGAAACAGACTTGACTGCATGGAAAAAAGTATCTTGACAATGTTTCCCTTGGAAAAAAAAAAAAAAACAGGTTAACTATTTGTCAAACAAACAAACAAACAAACAAACAAACAAACAAACAAAAAACCCCACAGAAATATATTACTTTAAGTGGTAAAATAAATATGCCAGTTAAAAAATGAAACCATAAACTTCTACTCATACAATTCAAAATGTTGAGAAGCTAAGATCTAAGTCAATAAAACTTTTTAAAGCTTCCAGGATTTTTGAAATTATTTAACAATATGGAACTGTATCTGAAGATCTTTATTAAAATAATAATGATTATCATAAGAAAAAGTAATCATAGTGCATATTTAATCAGAGGTTTTTCTACTGTCTATGAAAAACAGAAGGCAGAATTCTGTATACAAAGAGTTGTATTTCTTATGAAGTAGAATATAGCTGGTTTTTGTGTGTGTTTGTAGCTGCAAACAAGAAATCCTCTGGAGAAAATGCATTTTATGAGCCTATAAATAATTAGAAAGAGAAACCAATAACATCTTAGTCACAGCCTCACAGCCTCACAGCCAGTATAAACCATTCTTCCAAAAATTGAATTCGCATGTGTCAGGTTGCAACCAAATTGCATTTCAACACCTGAGATAGAAAATCTTAAAGCAAGGATTTATTATGGAGGTACCAGACACAACTCTACTCAGTGCTGCATTCACATGATCAATGTTTAAGGCTATAATTACCTTGAAAACTAAATGAAAAAGATATCCTACTTGTATATGTGACAAAACTTCAGTCCATGCTTCCTCATTAAAAGAACAGTATTCTTCCAAGGCTGATGAACAGGAGAGATTGAGAGAATAAGCTTGTGGCTTTTGGTCTACTTGCATTTCATGAGATTTGACTGGTTACTTTACCAAAGTTATAGCACATACAGCAATCCAAGGCTGTACTGTGTTGAGAATATTTTGTTTTTCAAGTCTTCAGAAAGGAAAAAAAAAAAGTTATAAGGAAGTCTTGAAATCAGGCTACTGCATTAAGTACTGTTGCCTTTGGGTATCTTTCTCTTGCCTGTAAACTCCTTCCAAAGTTTTATTTTCCTGAATTTTTCTCCAGTATATAGATTATGTTCTTCTTCAAACAGTTGTTCTGTTTTGCTTGTAGCAAATGGCTGAGTAATGCTTTACTATATGATCTGAAGGCTGTTAGAATCAAGAATAAATAAAGACAAAGAATGGACATTATAGGAAGGCAAATCTTCCATGTGGGATTCAGAACAAAGTAAAATAAATAAATAAATAAATCTACACACAGAAAAAAGAGTGCTGCTTGACTTTAACCCAATCTAAAAGCAGTCTTGTCTTTATAGTTACCAATTCAGACTCCACTGAATTTCTGATGAAACAGCACAGTGTAGGAGGGGGCTATTATCAAGGACAGGATACAGTTCCCCAGTTTTCAGAATTGATATTGTGCTTCCTGAACCTTGGCAAAAATTAGGCCTGGTGAAGGTGAATTATGTCATTTTATTTTTGAATCAGTATGATCAACGATTGTAATATAATAATAATAACCAAGACAACAGCAGATTGCTTTTAAATCACTACCGTGTTAATACAGCATTACAAAATCAAATCTTGTATGAAATTTGGTGAGGTCTGTGGTAGTTAAAACATTTCAACTCCCATATTGCATGCACTCAGCTAAATAGCTAGTTACACTGCTAAAATTAAAAAATAAGAACCTTTTTTATTATTATATTGATATACTATTATATATCATCTAAATTATACGGAAAAAAAAAAAAAAAAGATACATGGTACATCATAAAGGTCTGAGAAGTAGAATGGAATTCACAGGGTTTTTTTCTTAAATGAAAATGTTCTTGAGCTACCTCTTGTTTTGGCTTAACATCTTCCTATGTAGAAACTGAAGAGTAAACGTTGATTAAAGGTGACAGAGATTTTTCACTTCATTGTTTCCTCAGCAAGAAGTTATCTGAGCTAACAGGTTCAGTCCCATGCTGACTGTCATGCCCAAGATGAAACAGATGATCATTTCTAAAAATCAATAGAAGTAGAAATGTGGGCATTGACTAGACTAATACTGCAGACTTAGCTTGCAGTTCCTTTGGTGATTCCAGTCGATTTATTATCAGGTAATTACACAGTATTCTCTGCAGTTCTCCAGAGCAATATGGCCAAATCTCATCAATCAAACAATCAATCAATGCATTTTTTGAAAGTCTAGATATTATTCATATGTTTGTCCTTCATAGTATAGTACCTATAACATTCACTGAATTCAATTTAAGGATTGTCATTAGGATGACTTCTTTCAAGATATTTGCATTATGCCAGCAGTTATTCAAAACATAACAACAATTTTGAACTGTGGAAAGAACACAGATACAACAATGCATTTTAAGGAATGATTCCTTTGAGCATCATCTATTTTGTTAGCTTCTAATGAAAGAACACCGAGATAGATGGAACTGTTTTGTGTGGACTTACATAGTTTGATTAAAGTAATATTTTAAAATATATTAACTATGATTGAATCAACTATGATGAGCACTTCTCATTGAAACAATCACAGTAGGAACTTCTATATTTCATTTCTTTTTCTGAATGAGTATGTATAATTAAAGTTGGAGCCAACTTGTGGTTGCATACTCTATTTGTTTATGTCTTTTTTGAGAAAATAGATCTGCTAGTTTAAGCAAAATACCAAAAAAGTAAATGACTTCCTGGTTGCAATTAAGTCACTTTCCAAAAACAGAAGACTCATACCAACCCTTTACCAGTTTGCATAGCAGAGTCAGTACTTCTCTTTATCTAAGCATTATGCAAGGCATCCTTTCCAAAGAAGTCCTGCCTGCAGGCTTGATGGATGTTGTCACAGTGAAGTAACATCTACTTCCACTACTTCTGACACAAGTGTGGAAACCATGAAACAGAAACAGTAGCAATGCTGAGAAGCACACCAAAAACTACTGTTTTTTTTCATAAACACATATTTCAGCTGAAAAAAAAATTTCTAAGAATTTTCTATCCTACAATTGATCTCATGTTAATTTATGAGCTGTTTCCATCAGAATTCCTCCTATTTAACTTCTTCTCAATGTTCCTCTTCTGATTCCTTTAGTAAAATACTTGACAGTAAGGAAATACTGCTTTTAGCTCTTAATTCTGTCTTATGGAAAATGTGTATGTTTCTAAATCAGCTGTTAAAGAAAACCTTAGTGGAAGTCCAAGAACAGTCAGTCTGCCCAGAAGAACAATATATGATATATTTATCAAAGTAAAAAGCAACCCCATTTTTTACTGTATTTTGTTAATCCCCAATCTATTCTTTTGAATATGTTGCATCAGTCCATAGGTCAATTAATAAATGTAAAATTTAATATCCTATAATTTTAAGTTTAGAACAACCTGTTTAAAAGAATTAAAGAGCTATAAAGCTATAGTGTTCACAACAAAAGCCATGTTGGTTACGTACCTTGTCCTGTGTCAACATTTTTGAAATTTGGCAAAATATATAGGCTGCCAGTCTGTGTTTCAAAGACCATTGTAATTATTGGCTTGTAGAATATTCTGTCTATCACTAAATTTTTAAGGCAAATGATTGTTCAGGTACTTGTAGACTCACAGGACAATCGAAGATACAAAAAACAGGTATCTGCATCTGCAACCAGTCAGCCACTCATAATAAAATCTGAGTAATGAGTATCTGTGTCTGTGGGAATCAGCATAGTGGTAAGTATTGAAAACATTGGTAGTGACAGTCATCATAAATCAGGAAATTAAATAGCTCATTAGAGTTGTGCAGTAGAATGACACTAGTAAAGGATGACGTGAGAGGAGAGGATTCCCATGCTACAAAGAGTGCCAGATAGAATGCAACTTGATCCAGTCATAGATATGAGATCAGCTATTTTAAAGCAAGCAAAGGAGAAGTCATCAGCATCTGCCAAGTTTGGGAGTGATTATTGACAGGGGTAGGGAAAAATGGGATGGCAAAGACTCACTGATGAGTGTATGAGCATATACCTGCCAAGAGTTGGGAAACTGACATGTCATTTAAAGAAACGGGAGAAAAGATGTCAGGACTGAAAGCTGTCAGCACTCAAGGAAGCATTTGAAAAGCTATTCATTCCTGTCTTTCTAAAGATAATCTAATTGCACAAAAAACTGTGAAAGGCTTTTCTTTCCAAAGAACTTTTGTCAATTGTAACACAGTGAATCTACATGTGAATTATTCACCGTATTTGTTTAAGTCATTATTATGTTTGATTTCAGGATCACAGTCAACTCAGAGCTGTCTCTTTTTAATCACTCTCTAGTTCATTTTGTGCTCAGCCATAAGAAAGCAAAAAAAGAAAAAAAAAAAAGAAAACTAAACCTTGCAGAATTTCCAAGATAAGGTATTTTTAAAAATTACAAATTTGTGAAAGTAATAAAAAAACAAATAACATGAGTAACTGTCATTAACTTTCAGATATTTAGATGAAAAAGAACTATATTTCACAGATTTGTGAAAAATGTATAAATGACTTTCAGAAATTAATTTAAGGCTTATGACTTGCAAAAGCTGGATTCTTAAGGTAGTACAAGTCTTAATAATGCTTGATAACCTTCAATGATCATTCCATGAAACGTCACTTATGAACATTTAAACCTCTATTTTGTGTTCAGTGTAGGATTTCTAGCTTTCAGTTCCATGTTGATCTATGGTATATAAAAAGAGGCAATTGTGGTCATTTCTTGAAGAGGTGTGGATTAGTATTTCCAAATTAAGTAACTTCAAATTTCTTTCAGATGAGAAAATAACGCAGTTTTCTCAGAACAATAAGGAACTGAACAGCTGGCACTGATTAAATGTAAAACCTGAGGTATATTTTTGTTCTTGAGTTTTAAATTTTGGAGTAAAATAAACACTTTAAAGGACTGGACAGCAACAACTTGTACAATAAAATATGAAATGCTGCAAAAATATACTTATGAATCACTGAAAGTCTTGGAAATTGATTCAACATAGGGCACTCTTAATTAAATTTCTTTCAAGGGAAACAGAGCTCTTTTCACTATTGTTCTGAAAATACAGGATATTATTATTCAAAAATTGGCTGTCACAATAAATCCTTGTATAGTTTTTCAATCTTGAGTTTAATTATGCTCCTCAGTTAATAATGAAATTTCACAAGTTATACTGTGATATTCATCCAATATCATTTATGAAAAATATTGTGCAAAATGATACTTTCAGTTTATTTTTATATGCTTAGATTTCTGTAATAGATTAAAAATGTTAATATGCTTATACTCATATGTCAGATCTTGAAAATACTCCTGACTATTGTTGGCATTATATATGACAGTGATCATAGAATCATAGAGTGTCCTGTTTTGAAAAGGACCACAATGATCATCTAGCTTCAACCTCTCTGCTATGTGCAGGGTCGCCAACCACCAGACCAGGCTGCCCAGAGCCACATCCAGCCTGGCCTTGAATGTCTCCAGGGATGGGGCATCCCTGTTCCAGTGCATCACCACCCTCTGTGTGAAAAACCTCATCCTTATATCTAACCTAAATCTCCCCTGTCTCAGTTTAAAACCCCCGTGTCCAATCACTATTCACCCTCATGAACAGCCATTCCCTCTCCTGTTTATATGCTCCCTTCAAGTACTGGAAGGCCACAGTGAGGTGTCCCCAGACCCTTCTCTTCTCCAAGCTAAACAAGCCCAATTCCCTTAACCTTTCCTCATAGGAGAGGTGCTCCAGCCCTCTGATCATTTAGTGGCCCTCCTCTGGATCTACTCCAAGAGCTCCATGTCTTTCTTGCACTGGGAACCCTCGGCCTGGATGCAGTAATCCAGATGGGACCTCACGAGAGATCATATTTGTTTAACTGGACTACCCATGGAGCAATGTTCATCATGCGTCAGATATCATTTTCTGAATTCAGTACCATGAAACATGCATGCATGACTGTAAAACAGTATACAAATTTATCCTGAATTTGGGAGATTCTGTTCACCTTCATAATTACTAACAAAATATTTTTCCTCCATTATTTGCCATGATTTCGGTGTGAGTGACTTTATCTATGGTAAAAATAGGAAGACATACCTCAGCAACTATTGTAGATTCTCTATTAGGTGTAAGATAAGATGATGTTCTAGGCAATCTGACATCAGTACTGAGAAAAGTTCTTAGAGTTCATGTGCATGTTGCCTCAAAATTATAGTCAATGCAGTATTTTTGCTGACTGAACTTCTATTTGTCCATTTTTAGAAATTTCCAGAATGGCTATTCTTCATAGGCATGTGGTGTTCCTTTCCAAATGACAGGTGGTATTCTTGTTGAAACGCTGAAAATACTATTTGGCTTATCATTCCAAATAAAAAGTTTAAAAATCTGGAAATAGGAGCTGTGGGGAAGGATTCCAATGTGAAGAGTTTAAGGATATTTTACGTGGTTTCATGCAAAACTATGCATGACATTAAGCTTGAGCTTGAAATATCTGAGCATTACCAACAACACTGTAAATTGATGCAAATTGTAAGCCATCTGAGAAGAACAGTAAAGTTCCAAACATTAGGTCTTTTATGACCTTTTTTTTTAGTACTTGTTTTATTATTCATAAGCACCACTGTAAAACAAATTTAATTTAAAAAGACAAAGCAATAAGCATGACTTTTAACCGAGACATCGCAGAATGTATCATTTCACCATTTATCCAGCTCTGCATGTTTGGTCACTAAAAAGAAGTTTCCCAGAAGTATTACCTTCTTCATTTGGCTGGCTAGCTAGCGGATTTTATAACATCTTCATTATTCAGCTGCAGTATTTGTCCATAATTATACACCAGCAATATTTAACAATTGACGTGCATTTCTGTCTGATGTTTGTTCATGAGGTTTGGTTGTTTCTATGTAGTGTTTTACTGAATTTGTGAGTGAAAGAAAAACATTAGAGTCCAATACTCTCTGACCAGGTACTTTTAGGCATTCCAAATGTGGATGATCTAATATTTAATATTGTAGTTATTTATTAGAAAATGATTGATATTACACAATATATTGATTTTGAAAATCAATATTTACAATATATACAGCAGTGTACTGCAAGTACTGTACAAGCAGAATGCAGCAGTCACAGAGTATGGTTAGAACACAGTACAAATACAATTCCCAGTATCATTTTCCATAAATTTACCACCAAAAAGCTGAGTAGGAAAGAATTTGTGGGTTGAAATGAGCTGAGGCCTGTTGCTATCTTTATCTATTGTTTAGGATTTATTTCCCATTTTGGGCTGAGCTACATATTCACTGCTCTCCATGTTCTTTTGACTAACACAGAGAGACATTAACAATCTTTTAATGAGCTCTTCAAGAAACATGATTACCACTGGTAACAACAACCCACTATTGATAGCTGTTTATCTAAATCTAAGGCCATCACTGAGTCCTGTTTGTATTGAGATAAAGGCAACATCAGATGCTGGGACCTTAACCCAACTAGAATCCTTCCTTGTGTTTGAATAGAATGTCTCTTGATAGAACCAGTGATTTTTGTGATAAAAATACTGAGTAAGAAAATGACACTGGAAAATCGCAATTCCTTTTGACAGTTCCTCTGTCTTGGTTCTTTAAAAAAAAATAAAAATAAAACCATTCAGCACCTCCCCGGTAAATGTTGGTGAACTACACAATAAATTTTATATTCAATATCTTGCTGCTTACAAAGAATTGCTGAACAAATTCCTATGTACACAGCTTTGGTATTTTCTTTATCAACTCATCTTACAAAGATAGCAATGCAACCAAGGCAGTCGAGCGTTTGCAATTAACTGCTTATAAACATTTCCACCACAATCATATCTCGCCACATTTTTCAGCTGTAATTGTTAAAATGTTCTTGTATCTTCCAAACTAATTTATTTCAGAATTTATGATCTGATTTCAAGATGATAGCAAGAACATTGTCTTCAGCATTATTTCATCACCTGTGAATTTTAGTAAAATTTTCTTCATACACAAGTATACAAGGACTTCTGCTTGTGTGATACTTATAGGAATGTAATAGCTTTTCCTTCTGTATGCATTCATAGGTGAAAAGAAGTTCTGCATGTTTGTGAAAACAAACAACAGCAATAACACCTGCTTTTTCTACAGCTTTCACAGTTATATATTTGAATATCAAATAATTTATCTCCTCAATCGGTAAACCAGCAGCAATAAGTTATTTATGTAGTCTGCACCATGTCTTGTATTGGTGAGGGTTTTTAACCTTTTAAACTAAGAGATATTGGTCTGTTACACCTGATGAATCTTAATTTAGTTTGTATCCTCAAGAAGAAACCTGACTTTCAAGTGGACAGAGTGAATAGTTCTGTGGAAGAGTTAAATGAGTTTTGCTTTGCTTTAATTTTGCATTACAAACCTTGAATAAGGTAAGGTTCTCCACTCATGAAGGATGATGCAAGCAAGGAAACCTTGCAATGCTCTGAAAAAAAAAAGTCACAGCTGTACAAGCTATTTTAGAAAATTCAAACTATTTTTAAAAAGGCAAAGAGAAAAAAAGTAGGAACCAGTCGTGGAGGTCACATTCAAAAAGACATTTTCTCGACTATTTTGTTCCTGCTGTCATTGCTATTGCAGAATGCTAATTTGTACTTTGAAAAAAGGAATTTTTTTTTTCAATTATTTGGAGAGCTCATTGAGCTTCTTTAATGATCGAAGCCTGTAATTTTAGGACAGAGGTTGAAATAAAAAATGAGCTAAATGAACTGTTTCAAAAAATGTGAACTGATATGAAGTAGCCACAAGTAATTCAGCTGAACCAAACCAAAGTATCATGAATTTAAGTGTTCTGGTTTATAGCCCTGCATTATTTATACCAGTTACTAGCTAAAAGACAGCAAATTCCAGCTCTCAACTACATGGTTGCATTACAGGCTGCTGAATGGGTGGAATGGCTATCCCTCACCTGCCATAGTTCAGCATATTAACATAGCATAAAAAATTGAGTTCCATCTAACATTCTAGGAGGTGATTTGCAGCTTCTCAATGTGGATGTTTTGCCTCATCCACTAACATGGATAGCAGTGCACTGCAGAGGGTGAGCAGGTGGGGATATTTTGCTTAGAGAACACTCAAAAGGATTGCCTGAGGTTGGTATTGAAAGCCTTTAGTGCAGGACTGTGTTGACATTTGCATTATCACATCATTAGGACATGTAAGAAAACTTTATTGTCCTAACAAGCAGCCTACTCATTTAGAGTGGAAAACAGCCAAGGAAATGGTCAAGAACAATGTTGGTGCCTTTGCTGAGCAAGCAGCAAGTTTTCTCTGTATGTAGATCAGTCTTCATGTTTAATTATGCATAAAATGTAGTGTAATCCCACTGAACTGAAATAGAAGTGATCAACAAATATTTAAATATACTGGAATTACTAACTACATTTAAAGTAAGATAAGTGTCAAGAATTAAAGATATTATGTAGATGAGCACTACTTTCTTGTTCCTCTTCTTGCATAGCTCATATGGTGTAATAAAAAAATAAAAAAATAAGAAACAAAAAGCCTACTTAACTTTCCACTAGAGATTTAAAATGTATTCTTTTACTTAGGAAAAAGTTTCCATTTTAATATGTGCTTTTTTTTTTTCTATTTTTCAATTCCAATCTGACATTTTAAAGAGTTTAATGGGAAAAATGCTTGCAGTCTGATAGCATCTAACACCAAAGATGTCCATAATGTCTGTAGTGTATGACAGTTAAAATTAGGTTTCTTGGAGATTTCGTAGTAAAACATATTGACTTAAAATTTGGTTTTAAATTTACATTTTAAATATGCTCATATTCTCCTGCAAAATGTATACAGCCTTGAAAATTAATTAGCACAATTATTAACCAATAAATAATGAGCCACACACAATTGTCCAACCTTGCTTGATAAACATGCTAAATCACAGAATAATAGAATGATTTGGGTTGGAAGAGACCATAAAGACCATCCAGTTCCAAATCCCTGCTGTGGACATAGACACTTTGCCCTAGACTGGGCTGCTCAGAGCCCCATTCAACTGATCCCACACTTCTGGTAACATGTTTACTGAGATGAATTCATGTATTTCATGATTTGATTCTCGTCGAGTTAGTTATAGGTTGAACTAAAAACAATGCATTAAATGTGTATTTTTTTTAAAGTAAACATTCATGTAAATTAATATTCCCATTGGATGCAGCTTCATAAAGCATGCATACATAAATTCTGAGAGATGTCCATATAGAAAAGATAGTTTGGCCTCTTGACAGACTGTAAGTACAGATTTAATGTTATGGCATTCTTAGTTTAATTTCTCATTCCAAATTATGTCAGCTTAGCCTCTAAATGAAGAATAAGCTTTGGCCTTTGCAAAAGGTTTTTCTGAGTTTGTTGAATCTAAGACATGCAGTTCATCAGCAGCTGCTGGGAAAAATATTGTTAGTTTTGATCATACTTTTTTTGCTTGAGGAGCACAGAGGCCTCCCAGACTCCTACCTGCAGAAAGGTTTTCAAGTTAATTGAAAAGTATAGTCAAAACATTTGGAATTTTGATCACTCAGAGAAAGAAAGAACTGTCTTTAACAAAGACTTTGCAGTGTTTATACATGGCGTGTTCTAAAAGTGCCATCTCAGACACCAGATGAAAAGTAATCAGACAGATAAATTAAAGGAATTCCTTAGAAGAACTGCCACTGTTACAAGAAGCATTCATCACCTGCCATACTTTGGCAGTGCACCTCCGGAATAATGCCTTTTGGGGTTTCAGTACAGGAAATTGACAAGTAGTTAAGTGCCCTTGATGACATTATTTTCTCCAGGTTTGTCCGTAGGTTGCAAGTGAAGCTACTCATGAGGTTCAAAAACATAAGCTTTCTAGGAAGTATAGGGTCTGCTGCCATATGATTTCTGAGTTCTATTTTTTATGTGTGATGAATGACAATGAGCAAATCACCTAATTTGTGAACTGTGGATGTACAGCATACCTATGTCTAAAGTTGTCTTATGAGAAAATATACTTTTTTATCCCTTACAGGATTAGATATTGCAGTTAGGTGAGAAGTGCTTTTGTAAAATTGACCTAGAATGTGAGACCAGTGAGAATTCTTAATCACTTTCTGGAGGTGTATATTCCTTTTTTTCTCTCTTACTTATGAAATGCAAGCATGATATAGAATATTGTATTTAAAAATACATATTTTTTTAAAAAAATACATATTCCAATTTTAGGGCTTCCCTTTCTGTTCTCCAACCTCATTAATATGTGCAAAAATTAGCTTTACTAAATCATAATTTTCTCAACTGTGATCAAAACTACTTTTATATGTATAGGTATATTTAATTCATGTGTGATTTTTTTATAAACATAAATTTGTCTTTTTTAAACTTCCTTGGGCTTTTTATGGGTATGCAGAGCTCAGTAATGTTCCAGCTGTGTGATTATAGCTCACTAAATGAAATTCCATAAAAAGGCAACCTGAACAGTCTATGTGACAACAAACAATGTAGCTACTGTTTTACATTTTGTTTTGTTTTGATTTGTGAGGCATATATGAATATTGTTTTTATTTTTCCTTTATTTTCATCAACAAAAGTATTTATTTATCATACAAAATTTTAAGTGCCTACTGTACAGTTAACTTTCCTCATTCTTCCCATCCTGGTGCAGTGAATGCACTGAAACCTAGATGAAAAATAATATTAGTTTAAGTAGTCCTATTAGAGAGCTTGCTATCTTTTAGGTCTATTTAAACAACTAATAATACTGATGAGCAATTCTGGAGGCATTGTAGGACTGTACAAAAAAAAAAAAAAAAAGTGTTTAAATGTATCTAAACTACAAACATAACTACAATGATTGCAGGTGTGAATATATTATCACAAGTAAAAGAATATGTGTGGATTATGTACATGATAACAAAAATATCCATACACTGTAGAGAATGAAATTTTTACACGTATATGTGTTCCTGGATAGTTCTAAAATCTTGCAAATTGGCATGGAAAGCAGAGATGGTTAAAAAGCTTTGCAGTCTCCTCCCATAACATGGTAGGTGTCATCCAGCATCCATGTTTTATTTGAACTTCTGACAGTTGCAATACAGAGTCTAGATCACAGCTGTTATGTTTCTACAGGAAAAAAGATTGCCTTCTGGCTGGCTTATACACTATACTGAAGGCAACAAACAATGTGCTGTGACACAGATTGATAGAGAACATTTTATTGCACTCACCAATGGTCCTACAGTGCAGAAAGCTTTGTGCAGCACAGAAGGATTTATGTAACAATGGGCTTTGACATATTGCATTGTGAATCTGTAGTTGCTCTTATTTATAATAAAACTATTATTTTTTTAAAAAAGAACTTTCAAATAGAGGTGATATTTCTTATTTTGTGCGGTTATTCACAGCACCTAAGGCAATTAAAGATGCACTTTCTTGTTTTTATTAAATTAAATTGAAAAGAAGTGTTGTCAAGCAAAAATATGTATCGTCCCCTTACCGTCACTTTTACAGATGCCTTGTTAATAAGTAGCTTTTACAGATTTTGCCAGCAATGTAATCTCCATAGAATGCTTTTCAGAGTCCACAGAGAAGAAATGTACAAAAACAAAGCCTGACAGACTGCTTCTATAAGGATTCTTCCATGTGCACAAAAAAAACTAAAAAAAATGAGAGAAAATAACCTGAGATGTAAGTTTAGATCTATTTGATCATAAGCTCATAAAATGGAAACAAGCATACATCCTGTTTTGAGCTAAATGTTAAACAGAGTTAATGCCATTAAGACTACATAATTAATATGATGCATGTAATTCAAATGAATTTTACTGTATCTGCAAATTGCAATTCATGATATTTATTTTCAGAATATTTATAAGCTCTAAACAAAGGGTACTTGAACCAGGCAGACAATGATTATATGTATGGGTATGTAATTGAGTATATGTGATACATGATACATTGCAGTCCTTATGTAGTTGTCTGAAGTCTGTCACGTCACTCTTTAATCAACAAGGCTTAAGTTATTTCAGTTCCTGAATAAATGAAGCCTAAGTGCCATTTTAATGTTGAGCTTATGAAAAAAGGTTATATGATCATCACAGTCTTTTACACTTTTTGGAAGCTCAAGTTGCTGAACAGGATTGATTGCATGTTGCCAGAGGAAAATGACAAGCAAGGTCAATTTCAAACCATTTAAAAAACTGTCACAATCAAAGAAAGAAGACGCTTACGCAACATTTACAGACATGAAACAGTGGATGTGAGCACAGTGAGGTGGTGGGTGGTGCATTTCTGAAGCGGAGACAGTGATGGAGGGTCTGCTCCACCAGTGTAGATTTTTATGAGGGCACCATGCAGGCTTTTTTTAAACACTGTGAAAATAAATAGCTAATGGTAGTGACTACATTGAAAATTAGGATTTTGTAGCTGAGAATTCTCTCTATCAAATAATGTCATTGTGCTCTTTGTGTCTGTCGTAGTTTCCATAGAAATAGGAAGCATTTCTTTTGGAATGACCTACGTACATCTGTAATGAAATCTTGGAATACAGTTCAGTCTTCATCAGTGTATTTTCTTCATCAGTCTCTTTTCTATAACCTTCAGAATAAAAGTTGCTGTATATAAAGAAGGAAATCCCTCATCTGAAAGAAGCATTTAAACAATCCTTTGGCTATGCTTGAAAGGACAATTCAAAAGGATGTCTTATTTTTCAAATACCACCTGTGAATTTTAAAGCTCATTTTATAATGCCAGAAAAACAAAACAAAACAAAAACAAAACAAACAAACAAAAAAACCAATACTTTTAGGAGTGCTTTAAAATTTCTCTAGCAATTCAATGCTACAACAAATTTAGAGTCTAGAGAATATGATCTCTCTCCAGAAGAATGGTACCACCTCAAGATAGCTTCAGTAAATTGACTTTGAATCACATATATCAGTATTTGGCTCTAGGACAGCAGCTGAGACACTGACGGAGAAAAGTTCCACATATTTTTCTACATTTAGAAATCACAACTTTGTGAAATTAGATCAATCACTTATAGAAACAGCAGTCTCAGTTTCATAAAATGTACTAATACTTTACAAAATCTACTACTACATATGTATGTATGTATACATGCATACAGTATTCTCTTCTGCCTTACAGTTTATCCAGAGAAGATATGGAGTTACATTTGTGAGAGGAGAATTACTAAAGAAGAAATTATTATCTCTGAGTCAGAATCCATCTCCAAGAGCCTGCTTTGGCTGCTCTCCTCTCACATTACGCGCCTCAATCACTCAATTACCTTTAGCTGAATCTATTGGCAGTTCTTGTGTGAGCTTCTTTTGTTCTTGTTCTGTAGTTCTCATCTGAGTCAAATATTCATGATCAGCTTTTATTGTGGTAGAGAAATGCATAAACAGAAGATCTATACAAGACTTGTCTATCTGTGGTTCCTTAAAAAAAGACCTTGTTCATCAACTTATTCCAGAGCTATGCCTGTAACTTTTTTTTTCTATTGTGCTATACTGTAGAAAATGCTGACATTATAACTCAGTCTCTTAAAAGCTTTTGATTTCTTTTTTGTTTTCTTGTATATTTTATTTAGCTTTACTCAGCTTTACTTTTATTTATTTTGCTTTACTCAGCCTGCTTTGTACATCATTTCATTTATTTGCTTTAGCTTTGGTGTTGTTTTCTTGCTGTTTTCTTTTGTTGAAGAGAAAACAAAGCTGATTTTTTATTCTCCCAAATTCTCATGCTGTGTTGTTTGTGCTGCCACTGAGTTAGAACTTGAAGGAGAACATAAACAGATATCACTGATGTGATCATTCTTTTGCACCATTGTCTCAAAGCTTGCTGAGGACACAGATGGACAAGAACAGGCAAGTCCTGGTCAAAGAACATCTTTTGTGTGAAGATTTGCAGGCCAGGGGCACTTAGAGAGAGATAAGCCACAGC
This sequence comes from Chrysolophus pictus, assembly GCA_037305975.1. Lineage (NCBI taxonomy): Eukaryota > Metazoa > Chordata > Aves > Galliformes > Phasianidae > Chrysolophus > Chrysolophus pictus. The sequence goes on along the minus strand of CM074577.1, from coordinate 22,105,925 downwards.
TTAATGGCAGTGAAGCAGTCTTTTATGTGGGCTTATCTAGAAGAAGATGGCCATCTCAGGGGGTACTGCACATGGCTCTTACCCAGGCTCCCAGGAATGCCACATTGGCAGAAGGATAAAAAAGGGACTAACAACCATGAGGATAGGTTTCTGACAACAGATTCCTCACAACGTGATGCCTGCATGCTGAAGAAGAAGAGGTCTCTGACATCAGAAGCCTCACAAGCTGACACTTGGATGCTGATGGACTCTCCTAGGCCTGATACCTGAGACCTGCTGCTTCCTCCTGGACCTGCTTACTGCCCAAGCCATGCTGCCGCTGCTCTCCCCCCTCACTTTTGCCTCAGACCATCAGAACGGCATGCAACAGGACGCTGCTGGATCCTGGTAGTGACTAACCCCACTTTACGCAATTCTTCCTCCTTTCCTATCTTTTCTATTGCCCACTTTCCCTTCATCACCCTAATTCATAATAGTCGCTGGCTTCCCCTTCCCCATTTCCCTGATTAGGATTTGTAATAAACTTGTCGGACCATTTGAACCGTTGTTTCTTAATCTCACATCGGGTATACATATATCAAAGAACCTCCTCTTCCTCCAATAAATTGGAGTGAGACACTACCTTAAATACAAAGCATAGTACAAACGCAAGTTGATAGAGAAAAATATACCTCGCCTGCAGGAGGCTGTTGTTACTATCGCTGAATGTAATAACAGCTGACTTGTACAGATGCAGAGGAATGGAAACTGCTGCCTTTTATTGTTGCTGTTCCTCCTAAATGTTGAGAACATCATAACCTACATCATCTGCAGAATGATATTTCCCTTGTCAGATGAATTCTGTCTTGCTGCCTAAGGTACTACACGTAGTCTTCAGGGAACACTCACAACTAGCAAAGGACAATAATTTCATATTTGGAAGAAGCAGCACTATGAAACTACCTTGAAGAGAATTGTAAAATGAATGATTTTGTAAAATGTAAAATGAATGAAGGAAGAATTCTTTTTGGTTTATAGGTCAAATGAATGAATGAATGAAAATGAATGATGAAGAAGTAGAAAATACACCCTGAGTAGACATTAGCTAGTTGTATTTTTAATAGATAAATTTTGTCATTGATTAGAATTATCTGCCCTTGTTAACCAATCATGGTCATTGTTTCCATTGAAGAATAAGATGGAATTAGTGATGTTCTTAAAAACCCATAAAATTTTGTTACCCTCACCAAATCACTAAGACTTTATCTAATTAGGAATCTAAACTTCTCATGTTTTTTTTAAGGTGTCCTATAAATAATAATTGTCACTACTAATTATTACTCCTAATGTTTCTATAATTCTAATTTTATATCAGTGTTTGATATCTGAAAAATGATACTTCAGTTAAGTCCATTAGGAAATCTCCAATTATTAGCATAAATCAAGTGAAGGAGTACAGAGTTTTAATTTCCTTTATGCACATTAGTTCTTTATAATATATATATACATCTCTCACATGTTCGTATTCTATTACTTGATCAGTAGTTCATGTAAGAATCATGATGAAATCATGTTTCTCAAAAAGTTCAGCTCTAATTTTTCATTATTCCTATATAACTTATACTTCATTTGAAGAGCAAAAAAAAAATAAAATAAAAAAAGTGAGCGATGACAGAGGCAGACTTGGGAAAGAAATGGAGACTGTAAGTAATACGTTTATACTTTTTGTAAACAAAGCAAAATAATTTGAAATTTTGAAAAGTTGGTCTCAACCTCTTCCTCTCTCACAAGGTTTTTACATACTTTTATTTAATTCAAGGAAGCAAGAATTTGTTTTTTGTATGTTCTCCTTTAGACTGTATTCAGTTGAGAGAAGAATTGATTTTAACGCAAATCCTTCCAAGCTAAAAATGTATGAAATATAACTATTTCATAGTTCTCTATTGAGAGCAGGTTAGCTCTTTGTAATTTTATCCTATGCTGCTTTATTAGACAGGTAAGAAAATTTGTTTTGTTTTTAGATATGATATGAAGGACTTACTCGGTTGGTGTTTACAGAATCTAAACCTTCCTGTAGTTCTTTTATTTGGAACGATCTTCCCTTGTCATGGAGATACAATTTTTTTTTCTTCACTACAATTATAATTTATTTATTTTCTTTCTCATAAAAGTGCTTATGATGTTGTATATTAAGTAGATTTTTACTACATTTTGTAAAGAAGAGCAGTGTCATTCTTAAATGCTGGTTTCCATACGAATAAATATATGTTGAGAAACTTCTTGTAGCAAAAAACCTATGAAGTATGGCCAACAGAAAATGACAGATTCGTGTCACAACATTTAATCATAATGCAAGGAAAAGGAAGAGTATACAGTCAATAGATTTACATTTGAAGAAAAGATTTACATACCACATAACATTTCAGTTGAGCAAAATATCTGTATTGAATTTTCAGGCAGCCAAAGGTTGAAGTAATTGCAGTACATTTGTTGATGCACATGCAAACAATTAACCTGAGTTCCATGCCAAAAGAGTAATTCCCATCATAAATTCTCAGACTGTATTTTCTTTTCAAGACTTAAAAACAGTGAAACAATTGAAAGTTCATGTGAGATGAAGAATGACTCCTGCTTTCATTCTGTACTAAAAGCTGTAACTTTGTAGAAACTCCAAAGTTACTTTAAAACAATAAGGATTCAGACCAATATCCTGAAGCTCTCTGAAAATTGAGACCTTCATTTTTCATTGCACCAGATTTTATTGCAGTATTGCCTTGAAGGAAAAAGTGTTATTTGCTTGCAGATTCATGAAGAAGTCAAAATATTAAGTGTCAAATCCTCTGTCTCCAGTAAGATGTGTGATTATTGGTAACAAAGTCAGAGGCATCATTAACTCCAGCTATACACAAGGGTGCCACCAATATTCCTCTGAAATGCTTTCCATTTAACTAATCCATTCACTTTATCTGAAATCAATTGACATTAAGATATCTTTGTTTGCTCATGAACATGTTAATATTTACGTATTCCATTATATACTTGAAATACTGCTTTGAAGATCAAGATTATTAATCCCCAACAATATAATTAAGTTCTGTTTGAAAATATAATGCCCTTTCATTGACACACACACACACACAAAACCCACATAATTCATTTAGATCTGAAAAGTTCTAACTGGGGAAAAAGATGCGTTAGATCCTGCAGGATCAAGTCATGATCCTACAAACTCTTTCAGAAATAGGGTGAGTCATAATTGGAGTACATGGCAGAACTTTTTTTTTTTTTTTTTTTTTTTTTTAATTTAAACGGAACAGAAATTCTTCAACAATGTACATTTTAATGTTCATATTCTGAAACATTCAATTTACAAAACTCTACATTGTAAGTGTTATAATTAAGGAATGAATAAATAAATACCAAGAGCAAGATGCCTACATAGCAAACGACTGTCACTATATCCATCATACAAATTGTAGAAATCTAATGCAAATTTTGTTAGACTACACGGTACTCAAAATGACTACAGAATATCTAACACGTTTCTCCAATGTAGAGAGGATATCTGCAATGCAGATCAGAGGAAGGAAATTCTGTCTCTATTTATTGCATATATGCTGATTCATATTTATATATTACTTACATGACTATTTGCACAGGGAGATTCTGTAATATAAATATAGTATATTTTATTTTATATACACATAAAATAAATAAAAATGGTTATAGATTTTACATATGCAAGCCAATATAAAATCTCTTCTAATAATTTATACTCTTGGACATTAAGGAAAGGGGAACAGAAACAAGCATCTCTCCACAAAGCCAGTATTTTGAGGGCAGACATAATCTTTCACAGCTTTCTCTGTCCACCTTTTATTTTGATCATAGTTAATTCTACCTGTCTGTACAATTATCCATCTGTCTGTTCATGCTAGCTCTCATATATGCAGTGGAAGCATATTCAAAATTGCTATTCACTTCCTTTCCAGAAAGATTTGAAGCAAATGTGCTAGTGAGCCATTTAAGTTCTTTGAATACAGCTATGTAAAATGAATGGCACCAAATAGGAGATTAGGTTTTGGCTTTGAGGTGAATCAAGTTCTAATTTTGGTTTGGATTCAATTTCAATAGCTGTCACTAAAACAGGGGTCTGGAAGAAAATGCACATTTCATATGCTTATTTTTTCCTCCAGATTATTTGTTCTATTGCAGCAAATTAAGAAAGGAATAGTTCTTCATTAAAGATTAGAACCACAAAAAAAAAAAAAAAATTCTAATTCGGATTTCATCCAAAGTAAATCTTGCAACACAAGATCAGAAATCTTTCACAATTTCTATTTCAGGTGGTGTTTTTTCATTCTCAGATTGAAGATAAAATGCAACAGCAACCTCTCAGAACAAAAGGATGCCTCTCAGAACAAAAGGAGTCCAAATATCTTAATTGCTGCACTTTGACCCTGCGTGAATTAGCAATTCCCTTTTTTTGATCAGTGGATACCAGGAAATGATGCCTCTCTCAAGATACTATGCTTCACTGATAAATCTGCTGCCATTTGTCATTTAATAACCTGATTCAGCGAAATCCCCCCATGATGTCTTTACATCCACACTACCTGCCAGGAACATCTGATATATCAGTTTCTTACATACTTACATTTAAAGGCACTTAAGCTGTGAAAATTGTATTAGCTTAGCTCTCTGATCTTTGTTACTTTCTCATTTGTTGATGGTATTTTTACAGTATGGCTACTGAAGGGAATCATAGAATCACAGGATCATAGAATCATAGAATCATAGAATGACTTGGGTTGTAAGGGACCTCAGGAATCATCAAGTTTTAATCTCCTTCCACTGGCAGAGTTGCCAGCCACTAGATCAAGTACTAAATCAGATTGCCCATGGCCCTTTCCAACCTGGGCTTAAACACCTCCAGAAGTGGGGCATCTATAACCTGTCTGGTGACCTGTTTCAGCACTTCATCACTCTCTCAGTAAAAAACTTCCCCTGACATCCAATGTAAATCTCCCTTCCTTTATTTTAAAACCATCCCCCATTGTCCAATCACTATCTAACCATGTTTGTAAACTTCCTTTAAACACTGGAAAGCCACCCACAGGTCTCCTCATAGCCTTCTCTTTTCCAGCCTGAACAAGTCCAGTTCCTTCAACCTATCTTCATAGGTGAGGTGCTCCAGTCCTTAGATCATCTTTGGTGCCCTCCTGTCCAAAACTCCACATCTTTCCCATGTTGGGGTCCTCAGATTTGAACGCAGTACTCCCTCTGGGGGCTTATGAGGGCAGGATAGAGGATGACAATCACCTCCTGTAGGTCCTGTTTGTAACCCCTCCTCTGATGGAACCCAGGATGCCATTGGCCTTCTGGGCTGGTAGCACACACTTCTGGCTCATCTTCAGTTTTTTATCAGCTAGAACCACAAAGTGCTTCTCTGCAGGGCTACTCTCATGGAGTTCTTCTCTCAGTTTGTATACATAACTGGGATTACCTCGACTCAAGTTCATTTTGCTTTATTGAATCTCATTGTGTTCACACGGGCCCTTTCAAGTTAATCAGGGTCCTTCTGCATGGCATCCCTTCTGCCCTATCAACCTCACATTTCACCTTGGCATCATCAACGAACTTGCAGATGGTGCTCTCAATCCCCTTATCTATGTAATTGGTAAAGATGTTAAAGAGCACTGGACCCAAGATGAACCCTTGGGGAACACTGACATTGCCAGCCTCCAGCTCAACATAGAGCCATTGACCACAATCCTCGGGCTGCAACCTTCTAGAAAATTCCTTCCAAGAGAAGTCATTGCCCAAAAAGCAGAGATCATGAAATTGATTTTTTTATGAAGCGTTATACTTTCCCTAATCATTCATCTCACTAGTGTCTTTGGTCCCTGTTGATGTCCTTAAAACCCTCTCTTTTCTCTCTTGCACAAGGTTCCCTCTCATCTCTCATTATAGTCAATAGAAAACAAACAAACAAACAAACAAAATCTAGGGTTTACTTCAGAGCTGTAGCAAGTATACTGATTAGCTAACTGTTAACTTTCTTCTGGAAGATATATAGAGTCAGTACTATAGGATCATAGAATATCCTGAGTAGGAAGAGATCCACAAAGATTGTGGAGTCTAAATCCTGGCACCACATAGAATACCCAAAATTCCCAATCCGACCCTCTCCTGACATAGCTCCATGTAGTTCCCTGTGCCCGAGAAGCTATCACTGCTTTTATATCAATAATGCTTCTTTATTCAATTGCCAATTTTAACTGGCTGAATTGTAGAATAATGTCTCTGACAAATTCTACCATTAGCCAAATTCAACAGAAATGACCAACATGTTCAAAGTTGTTAGGAAACACAAATATAAAGATGAAGAAATATTACAATGGTCTACATCTCATTTCTTCAAGAAAGTGGGAAAAGAAATCTTCATTAAAACAGCCTTACATCACAGATAGCTTAAAGTTCTTTGCTACAAACCCCCTCATGTTGTTGTCAGGTGAAAATCTTACTGAAAGTAATGAATGAGAGCAAAAATGATGTTTAAAATGTTTAAAGCCACAGTGACCTATGTCACCAAATTTATAGGAGGGAGAAGAGGTTCTTTGATATATGTATACCCAATGTGAGATTAAGAAACAGTGGTTCAAATGTTGGTCCAACCAGTTTATTACAAATCCTAGTCATTTAGGGAGATGGGGAAGGGGAGATGGGTGATAGAAAAGATAGGAAATAAAAGCAAGGAGTCTTTGTAGAGAGCAAGAGAGAGATAGTCATTACCATGGGTCCAGCGTGGTTCATAGTTCAGTCATTGATCTTCAGTAGTGGTGGGTTGTTGGGCATTGTTGTTTGGTTGATGATCAATGACTGTGACGACTGTGACAGTGGAGATAATGGTAACAACGGTGACAATGGTGATGCTTTCCAACGGAAGTACAAACTTGTTTATAAGTCCAAAGTAGTTGAGTCAGCTCTTTTTGGAGTGACAGCTTCTGGCTTTTGGATCTCAGCAGAAACTCCTTTTGTTCCCATCTTCCAGGCCTTGCCAGCAGATAAGAGGGAGCAGGGAGGTGCCCACTTGTATCTTGCCTTCACAGGATACAATGGTATCATCCCATGATCTCCCATAGCAAGCTGGAGTTATTTGTCACAGGCCAGATCTTCCACCAGTAAACAGTCCTGAGCACTCTCTTCTGAAGGCAGGCAGCTCCAGAAAAATGCTTCCAAATGTAAAATGTCTACAGTGATGACGACTGCCACATCACAACACCTACCTCTCATCTCCCAGATAAGTCAGAATCTTATCACAAGAAATGCCTCAGAAAGCAAGCTTTGAACCAAAAAACAAAGAAGGGTTCAGACAGCAAATGAGTTCACATCCATAGTTAAGATTTGTGTCTTGGCCCCTTCTTTCTGATGACATTAAAACTCTCCATGAAGGAATAAAAGGATCAAAATATTTTCTTTATGTTTTTTGAAAAAGCTTTTCTTACTTTTCTAGTTTGGTTCATTTATACTGTGTGCTTTAATGTTTCTCCCTTTGGGGAAAAGTCATCTCACATGAAAAAAAATTGAAGCATTTACAAGAGTTATGGAGAAATGAGAAAGCTCAAAAGAGTTTCAACATTAGGGAATAACTGAAGAATGAAAGATCAAGAAGTTAAACTCTGAAGTTCTGTACCAGAAGTGGCAGTACTGTATACCATGCTTAGGTCTCAGAGACAAGAAATTAGTAAGGCAATATAGTAATTCAGAAGTAATATTCCTCTGTGAAAAAAAAAAGAGTTTTGTTGTAAACTGATATAGACATGAAACACTCAAGCTGACAGACTGACTAATTCATCTGGGTTTTTCCCCTGTGGGGAATATCCCTATGGTTTGTTTGTTTAAACAGTAGAGATTTTACTTGGTGTGCTGTGTTCAGTAAAGATTCCTTGTAATTTGCAACTGTTCAAAGGATCAGGAGCACTAGTAAACATGTTTACAAGTGGTATGCCAAATATATTTTAATGCATTTCTTATTCACAAGATGTAGTATTCAGTATTCACTGCTTATTTCGTACTAGATTCAAACCTGAAAAAAAAAAGTAGTGTAACTGGTATACTCCATGCAGATTCTTAAAGGAATAGAGGAAACTTCCAGCTTCATAGTGAGGTGTTTTGCTAAAAATATTAAGAAGAACACATTAACGGTTTACAGGCTGGTTCGGGCTGGTTCCATGCGGAGGGATCCGCAGATCTGCACCTCCTGAAAAGGGAAACAGGGGACCCAAAATAACTGAAAACAGCGGCAACGATCTGAGGTGAAACAAACTAATTTACTAAATATAGTATCAGCAAAATATAATGAGAGAGAGGGAGCGTGTGCAAAAGGTGGATAGGTCTCACCACAACGCTGAGGTGAGAAGTGCAGTCCAGTTGAGCCAATGAAGAAAAGCAGACGGAGACGAGCAGACGGAGAAGCGCAGGTGAAGAAGAGCAGGCGAAGAAGAGAACATCAAGTGACCTTGCTGGGAGTTACATCTCCTTGCTGACCGCAAAGCCCCCTGGGGAATGTAGTTGTTGTTCTCCACCAGACAGGCACCCGGAACTTGAGCATCCACAGTCAAACCCTCAGTGCATTACATGATGTTATGATGTGGAATACTGATAACCAAATATCATAAAACCATGACAGAATTATCACTATTATCACTATTGCAAGACAACAGCTAGATTGGGACCATGGGAAAGGGAAGAATGAGATGTGAACTGTTGTATAACAGGGAATTAGCTCCAAAGGTCTGTTTCATCTAACCCAGTCAAAGCTGCCAGACCCTACTGTGTGACTGTGACTGGAATGCTGCATAAAAGCTAGCTAGCTACAGCTGTCTTCAGATAAAAAAATTATGAAGTCAAACAGCTGCATGAGTCACAGAAGAGGACATGGTGTGACATCCATTCTTTCTGTAGTTACGTACAATTGTTTGATGTGGACTGAAATGATTGGACCTTGGTATATGCTATGTAGGTTGCTCCGAATGCCATATCTCCAATTTATTTCCCTGGAAAGTACAACAGATGCAAAGAGCACAGAAACACTATTTGACAGAGCAAATTCTCAACTATAAAGCACTTCTTTTCCAACATAGTTGCCACTGTTAGCTACGCATTTTCACCAATGATGAAAAAGAGTTTGCATGCTGTGCTTGCAAAAATCTGCACCAGGTGACACACTATTTCATGGCAAGATGGCATCATTACTAGGAGAATGTTGCACATGCAGTCCATCTTTCATCAGCCTGAGCAGATGGAAGTTAGAAGTTACCAAATCCAGACGATACAGGGGACATGGTAAGACATTCCAGCCAAGTCTGATAATATGCTTCGCAGTCTTCAAACTGATATGCATCCTGGTGCTATTCATATAAAGAGAAAGGTTGTTGTCTAATGTGAATCTAGAAGTTTGAGTTTTCAGCTTAGTCAGTGTTGTGATGTAGCAGAATAGGAGTACCTAGGCAACTGGAATATATTTGCTAGGCTAGGCACTGAATGCCAAGGACTGACATTTGCTGGTCTAGTAGTGCAAATCATAGAGTCATAGAATCACAAGATTGGAAAGGACCTACAAGATCAACCGTCCTCCCATTACTGTTGCTACCACAAGTTACTTAACCATATCCTGTAACACCTCATCCAAATGCCAGGGACAGTGACTCCACCACCTCCTTGGGAAGGCCACTCTAGTGCCTGACCACTATCTGAGAGAAAAAGTTTTTCCTTATGTCTGATCTAAATCTCCTCTGGCCATTTCCTCGGGTCCTGTTTGTTGCATGGGAGAAGAGGCCAAACCCCTCCTCATCACAACCTCCCTTCAGGAAGTTATAGAGTGCAATGAGGTCTCCCCTGAGCCTCCTCTTTTCCAAACTAAACAATCCCAGCTCCCTCAGCTGCTCTTCATGAGACTTGTGCTCCAGACCCCTGAACAGTTACCCTTCTCTGGACACGTTCCAGGTTTTCAATGTCTTTTTTGTAGTGAGGGGCCCAAAACTGAACTCCATACTCAATATATTCACTCAAATAGTGAATACTCAAGCTGTGGCCTCACCAGAGCTGAGTACAGGGGGATGATTACTTTCCTGCTCCTACTGGCCACACTATTTCTAATGCAGGCCAGGAAGGCATGGGCCCTCTTGGCCACCTGGGCACACTGTCAGCTCATGTTCAGCCAAGTATCAACTAACACCCCCAGGTCCCTTTCCTCTTCACAGTCATCTGGCCAGTCATCCCCAACCCTGTAGCACTGCATGGGGTTATTGTGGCCAAAGTGTAAGATCTGGCACTTGGCCTTGTTGAACCTCATTCCATTCACCTCAGCCCAGAAATCCAGCTTTATCTAAATCCCTCTGAAGGGCCTCCCTACCCTCAGGCAGATCAACACTACCTCCCAACTTGGTGTCATCTGCAAGCTTACTCAAGGTACACTCAATACCCTGATCTAGGTCATCAATGAAGATATTAAATAAGATGGACCCCAATACTGACCTCTGGGGGACACCACTTGTAACGGGTTGCCAGCTGGACTTAACTCCATTAATCACTACCCGCTGGGCACGGCCCTCTAGCCAGTTCCTTACCCAAAGAAGGGTATACCTGCCCAGGCCACAGGCAGCCAGTTTCCCCAGGAGAATACTGTGAAAGGCCATGTCAAAGGCTTTGCTGAAGTCTAGGTAGACAACATCAGCAACCTTTCCCTCATCTATCAGTCTGGTCACCCAATTCTGGAAGGAGATGAGGTTGGTCATGACCTGCCTTTCATGAACCCTTGGCTGGGCCTGATCCCCTGAATGCCACGCACATGTTGTGTGATATCACTCAAGATGATTTGCTCCATTACTTTCCCTTACTAAGGTCAGGTTGACAGGCCTGTAGTTCCCCAGTTCCTCCTTACAGCCCTTCTTTTAGATGGGAATCACTTCAGCAAACCTCCAGTCTTCTGAGACCTCTCCAGATAACCAGGACCACTGGTAAATGGTGGAAAGAGGCTTGGCACCTGAGGGTGGAGCTCATCCAGTCCCATGGACTTGTGACAATCCAGATGGAGAAGGAGCTCTCTAAGTGTCTCTATCTGAATCACTGGGGATGTATTCTGCGTACCATCCCAGACTTCCAGATCAGGGCATAAAGTGCCCTGAGGATAATTGATCTGCCTATTAAAGACAGATGTAAAGAAGGCATTGAGGACCTCAGCCTTCTCCTTATCCTCAGTGGTCACGCTCCCTGCTGCATCAAGTAAAGGATGGAAATTCTCCTTGGTTCTTCTCTTACCACTGATATATTTGTAGAAGGAGTTTTTATTCTCTTTTACTGCAGTGATCAATCTGAGTTCAAGTTGGGCTTTTGCCTTGCTAACTTCTTGCCTGCATACATTAGCAAGTTCCTTGCAATCTCCCCAAGTAGCCTTGGGGAGGACATAGAGTCTATTTCTTCTGGAGTCTCAGCAATAGTTCTCAGTTTATCCACACTCATCTTCTTCCCCTACAGCTTGCCTTACAGCATACAGAAACAGTCTGTTCTTGTGCCTTAAAGATTTCCATCTTGAGGAGCGTCCAGGCTTCCTGGACCCATTTACTCTTAAGGAGCAACTCCCAAGGGACCTTAGCAAGAAGCGTCCCGAGCAGGTCAAAGTCCACCCTCTGGAAGTTCAAGATAGCCATTCTGCTAGTCATCCTTCTGACATCTCCAAGAATAGAGAATTCTACAATTTCATGGTTGCTCTGCCCAACTATGGTCTGCTCAGTCCCCAACCTTCACATCTCCCATCAGTCCTTCTCTGTTAGTGAAGAACAGGTCCAGCAGGGCACCACCCCTGGTAGGCTCTCGTACCCGCTATGTAAGGAAGCTATCTTCCACACACTCTAGAAACCTCTTGGACTGCATCCTCTGCGCTGTATTATATTTCCAACATATATCAGGGAAATTTAAGTCTCCCATGAGAACGAGTGCTGGCAATTGCGCAACTACACAAGCTGCTCACAGAATGCCTCATCCTTCTCTTCATCCTGATCTATCATGTTATAGACCAGGTGTATAACAGACCCCCACCAAGATGTCACCCCTGCAGGCCTTCCCCCTGATCCTTATCCATAGACACTCAACTATATAATTCCCAACCTCAAGCTCTACAATATCAAAACTCTATTTAATATAAAGAGCCACACCACCACCCTTCCTTCCTTATCTATCCCTTCTGAAGAGCTTGTAGCCATCCATCACAGCACTCCAGTCATGGAATTGGTCCCACCATGAAAAGAAGGGTGAAGAGTGGAGAAACAGCTGCAGTATGACTGTGAAACTGCTGATCATGCGGCAAGAACAAGTGTATACTATAGCCTGTTTAGGGGCCACAAGAAAATACACTTAGCACAGAGAGTGGAGAGTAAAGTGCAGTATAGTTACAATGACATGTTGCAGTGAGAATACTTGTGATTCTGTCTATAGGTAACAAAGCTTCATTAGAACTGCTATCTGGGAAGAAATTTGTGTTTGATTTTATCTTGAATAGGGCTCCATTATAAACTTGAGGTACAGCTGTGAAAAATTAGTTATTACATCAATCCTCGCAATATTGGACACGGAAATACAGACTGAGCGCGCTATCCTCTCTTCTCAAGGATTTGTGCAAGTAACTATTGCCATTATGCTGAGTGTTTGAAAGGAAGTGGCAAACACTGGGAGAAGTAGTGCATTGTAATTGCTTTACCTGGTATAGGAAGTATGTAAAAAATGTATATAAACATAAAAAATAAAAATAAAATGCACAGGTTAGATTAATATTGTCACAAGAAACAATTAAAACTCCCCTTTCATACCTTACATGGAGAGTACATGTAAAAATTAAAAATAGTGCCTTTGTGTTTTCTTGTAAAACATAAATTTTTATTTTAAATATAACACATCCATGCCATATAAGATTCTAAATTGCTTCTTAAATACTTCTGTCTGTACCACAACATTTGAATGTGAAATTTTAACCAAATGATTTTGATTGCATTAGCCAGATGCTTCCATATTTTCTTAATCCTCTTGTTAAAGTCATGGAGACTCTCTATATGGTCTTTTTATAAACAACATCTGTCTCCAGGAAAAAAAAAAACGTTAGTAATGATTAGTTTTAGCTCTCACTTGATCAGAGGATTCTCTCTAAGTGTCAGGAATCTGTGCTATGTAAGTCTTTTCAGGATCAGAGCCCAATATATCTGTTGATGTTATATACTATTACTGTTATGATTAATAATATAAATATGAAATAATGATGAGCATAAATATATACTATTATAAGTCAATGAGAGATTTCCCATTGAACTACTGGCTCAGCATTATATCTCATGATCCTGCCTAGACTCTTCACTTAATGAAATCCTAAAATTAAATTGAAATCTTAAAATTAAATTTAATCCTTAAGCTAAATTGAAATCCTGGAAACAGATTCATTATGCTCCAGCTGCATATAAAAAAAGTTGTTACAGGTTGCTTAAATCAGCTAAATACTGTTGCATAAACTTAGTTTATAGGTGGTATCACAAGATTTTGATTAATCTTTCATTTTGAGGGAGCTGATGATTATACAATGTAAAAATCTTAATTTTTTGTTTTTTAGAGAGAGAGTTTTTGTTCTTAAAGGCAATCTTGTGAAATTTAAGCTCTGAAAGTTTTTAATGATTGTAGTTTATAGATGCTTTTAGCAAACATACCAAGATGGAAAATGAATCAGTGTAGAACAGAAGTAAATACTGAATGATTAATTTTTCCTCCAGAATTATGTCATCCTCACAACATTCACTGTGAGGCATTTCTTTAGCTTTTAGTTGAAATGAAACATAATTTTATGTGTATTAAATATTGATGCATGCCACTTATTTGTGTTTGTTAATTTAATGACTTTATAAAGGCATCTATTAGTGTACATCTATTAGTGTGGCATACAGGAGACTTATATTCAATTTGAAAACCCATCTTACTGCTGAGGATAGATCTTGTGCATTGGAAAGTTTCTTAACTAGGGCAATAAGAGTCAGCTTAATTTTCCACTTGAAGGCAGTGTTGAGTAGCAAGCCAGAGAAAAAAAGGAAGGGAAGGGAAAAATAATATAGTTTTTCTTAAATCCATTTACAATAGATCAGGTGACTGGGAACAACAATACCCTACAGCAGGAAAATAATTTTCTGTCTTGTTTCCTGATCTTGTGTTCCAGTACCAGAAAGAGTGTGCTACAATTTGAGTCCTGCTTTTTGTTTTTTCACCAAAAAGTAATTATTTTTACAATGCCCTCCGAAGTGTATCATTGCAGCTTACTAGCCAATAAGGCTTAAGTGGTTTCCATAGAAAATATGTTTTTCCAAGTGAATGTCAGGTGAATGTTGTCAGTATTTTACCACTTCTAGGAATTCAGCTCTCAATTAATGCAGTTAATTTCTAGACAATTTGTTTCATGAGCAGTCTGATCTTAGAAGATATTAGAAGAAATCAGTTAGAGCTTATCCTTGTTCTAGCTATCCTCTTGAAAAATTAGTCTGAACCAGATGAAATCTAGTGGTTCTTACATTTAATTGCCAAGAATTTTCTATAACATTTTCCCAGAAGATCTGTTGCCCACTGAAAAGATAAAAAATAGCTATAATCCAGTTTGGTATTTTTTCAGTGGTCAAAATAATTATAATTCTACATAGCAAAATAAAGTGTTGTTCAGCATTTCTAGAAAAGTCATTTCCAGAATTTGACAGCAGAAATACCATCTGCCTGCAAAACAGGCTATTACAGAGTTTACAAAAGAATATAGAAACTTAGTTAATCGATTTCTTTAAAACTATTGGGAAGCAAACTGTTATGTACAACCCACCAGGTAAACAGCCACAACGTTGCAAGGAATTTTGGATCACTAGGGCTATAATCAGTCTTGTAATAATACAAAATTGCCACCAGCAAAATCAAGAAATACTAGCATGCACATCAGTGGTTCAGGAATCCTACAGAAGAATAAGGAAATAAATAAATAAACAAAAATATATATATAATTTTAAGAGAGAAGCCAGAATGGTAGCTTAACATTGAAATTTCTGACCTCAAAAAGAAGATAATATTTATTATTTATTTCTTATATTTAATATTTATTTATTATTTATTTTATATTATATGCTTACTGGCTGAGGATTATTTCACTTTTAATTAACATAACTGAGTTATTTTTACACTTATTCCCTAAACTTTCCTTTAGAGTTTAATTCCATTTTATGTCACCATTCATTAATAACATTGAAAGAGTAAGGGAGAAAATGAAATTATCCTGTTTAGCTGTCATTTCTCAGTAATATTGAAAACTTTGGGGTAGCTGTATTTTCAAACTACTTTTATACAAAGCAAGGAAAATTATGCAGAGATTTCATCATCTATTTCAACTGCATATGTAAGTACCTTTTAGATGCAAGTATAAACTTCACCTCCATGACTATTGTTAGCTTTGTTAGCTACAGACATTCAACGGTTCTGGTTTTGTAAGAGTTTTGGTCTAACACTCATTCTAAATATCACTGTAAGAAAATTGAGAAAGAACATTTTAATTTTTATTAAATATGCAAACAGAAAATCTAATTGTTAATACCATACTGAGATGTTCCTTTAGTGAGCACTCATAAAAAAAACCTATATATGACAGTATCTGTAAACAGCAATTAATACGCAGAGTGTTGCTCCACATTTTCCAAAGCTTCACACTTTCTCTATGCTTTTCACTGGCAATTAACAGCAAGAAATGATTCATCAGAAAGTGTCAAGGAAGAAATAGACACTATGATGAAGCATAAATTGTTTCTATAGAAGTTTGACACTATTCAAGAAAGCGTCTTCCACGCTTTCTGTCCTTTCCCCTCTTTTCAATACCATTATTTTTTAACACCTTTCTGAAGTGCAACTGTGTTCTGTCACCTTCAAAGAGCTCAGCAAATCTATCATATGTTGTGTATCACGATTCAAAGCTAAAATATATTTTCATCAGAATAGTATAGCTCTATTATATATATGGTTCCAGAATAGAATAATTCCATTCCCAAACACCAGAAGATTGAAAGGAAAACAACTCTTTCCTAAATGATGCTTAGAGATATAGAAATCTTAGCTCTTTTCCCAATATTTCAGAAACAAGGCATCTAAAAGACAACAATATTTCAGAGTCATATTTTAGTCCACAGAAGTTTACTCTCTGTAACCATTCAACACAAATATCTTCCAGTTTCTAATAGGTCTATCCTGGGCTTATTTCTTCAATTCTTTCCCCCCAGAACAGCATTATCTACATGTAAGAACTGGAATTATAAGTAAGCTTCATTTTCTACTTAATTCTTGTGCTTCCATAACCACTACTTACTCCAAGAAAAAACCAAAGCAAGAATCTCCAATGAAATACATAGTCCCACCATTCAATAGTAAGCAGCAGAACTCACTCACATGATAGGAATATTTCCTTTCACATGTTGGGTGGAAATCACAAGATTTCAAGAAGAAAGGATTGTGGTCTACCAGAATAGTCTGTCCATCTCACAGTCTCATCTGGAGGATCATGAAACAAGAAACATCAGTGGTAACCACTTAGTCAAATTCTTCTACAATGAAGTATCCTGTCTTCAGGCCACACGTAGGGTGTCCTATCATATAGGATAATAAATATATATATATAAAGAATGCATGTTCAAAAGGAAAGTTTTAACTATCATGACCCACTAGTTCCAACCCTCATATGCAGTGGACAGTTGCCAACCACTTAATCAAGATCAGCTCAAGTTGCCCAAGGCCCCATCCAACCTGGCCTTGAGCACCTCCAGGTATGGGCATCCACAGTTTCTCTAGGCAGCCTGTGCCTGTCCGTCATCACTCTCTCAGTGAAAAACTTCATCTGGACATCTAATCTAAACCCATCCTCCTTTAATTTAAAATCATTTTCCCTTGTCTTATCATAATCTACCAGGCTATGTGTTCACTGGCAAAATAACTTACTGTAAAGTGTGAGCACAGTGAAAATACCTGATTTTTATGTTGACTTGTCAGTGAAGCAGTCAGCAACAAAAGAAAATCAAAGCATAATAGCAGAAGAATAAATCTATTTGAATTCTGATTGCTCAAGGCTGACTAAGCATTCAGTCTCAGTGCCAAAATATGGAATTTGTTGCCTATTAGGATCTGCAAATGTATTCCTGTATATACAGTATCTGCAGGGACAATTGTGCACAATATGTGGAGTTTGGTTTTGAATTATTTAATAGTTTTCCATCCAGGACTAACTTATATTCCAGCAAAGTTTTATACAGAGAGAAAATCAAAAGCCAAGAAGGGATTATGAATCCCATGCTAAGTTACAAGTGAATATGGGGAGGTAGCATATGTTCCACTTTATCTGATCACCCAATATTGCACAAAACTGAAACTGGATAAAAAGGCAAGTGTAGAAATTATTTCCCGGTCTGTACATTGACAGTGGTTGAGAGTGCATGTCAAGGCTGCTTGTAACGTCAGAATGGTTAACAAGTTGTGTAGTCCAGAAAAAAATATTGTTAAAATTTTCATTATCTTCATCTTAATCTCTATATTTCTCCTTCTCCCTCTTCAACGGTATAAAAAGCTAAATCATAGTAATCCTATAAAAATCATAAATGATTAGGCTAAGAAAACATTTTCTGATTTTACAGCTAGTGTTTTCTGGTTTTTAATTATTGGAGAAATCTGTCTTACACATAAACCCTGATGTGTTTTGGATGACAATTTTCCTACACGCATGAAGTGAGGGTATCCCATATTTCACTTGTACTTCATGGGGAGCACAGTTAACAAGTGTTTCTCCCATGATGATCATCCCTATGCCCAGGAGTTTTAGCAACCATTTGTTTCCTTGGTTAATGTCTCCCACAATGCTTTCTCCCATAAGCTTCTGGGAATGCCCTCTGTAACAATTCTTTAGCGCCTTCTGGAACTTATTTTCTCCTTCCACTGATCATCAAGGAGTCATAGAGAAATGGGGTGTACACATGACTCAGGAAATAAACTCACATTATTCTGCATCTCCACTTTGTTTGTGTACTCTTCTGCCTCACAGAAGTCCAACCTAAAAGTAGAAGCTGTATCTTTGACTCTTCTCATATTTTCTTTCCTCCTGTCTGCTACTTTGGAGCATGTTAATCAAAGAGTTTCTCTGTCCTATCAATCCACAACAAAATTGTCAGCATCTCCTTCCCAGAACACTTTTGAATGCCACCCATACCTTTCAAAGTACCTATCAAAGAAGGAAGATGCTGTGATTCTTCTCTCTATATTTTTCTGTATATAACTATTGTCTTTCAAGAAGTACAGACACCAACACACCAAGAGGTGGTCTTAATTTGTATCTTATAAGTGATCACATTTTAAAGTCTGTAGCCTTGTGATGTCAGTGCAAAAAATAGCTAGAAAACCTGATAAGAGTATTTGTTTTGTAGTGAACAAGAGTCTAAGCTACAGTAGTTTTTAAATAGCTTTGTATATTAAGATCCAGGAATGCACCTGCAGTGTTGTCAATTATAATGATTTTATATTACATGCCTAATGAGTCTTAGTTGCCTGCTACATGGAAACATGATTAAAGGCTAAGTCTATGAATTTTTCCTTTTTCAATATGATTTTCATACTCTATTAATATTGATAAGATCATTGCTAACTGGATAACTGCCTTTTCAAATATCTTGTGGAAGTGCAGTTGCTAATAACAAAGCAGCCATGACTTCCTGGGTGTTTTAATGAGGCCATCACCAATGCCTCCAGGCAAAACAATTGTCAATTTGCAGTGCAAGGAGATGGATAGAAAATAACCTCTGAAAGGAGCATAAGAGCCATATGGCAGACTGAGGAGATGCAGGAAAACAGGCAGGAAGGACTGTGGAGTATATAATGAATTATATATCTGGTGGTGTCAGATGGAGAGGTAGTATATAAGAGTTATCTTCTCTTCAAGCAGCCTGGTAAATAATTTTTTCTTTTTTTTTTTTTTTCAGACCTCTGTTTGGTCTTCTCTGCCCATTTTTGGGTGAATACCTTGAGCTTCAGAAATCCTGAATTAAAAACAAGATTTTACACAAGATTTGCTTTGATTTCAAAAGAATTTAGAGAAACTCTTGGAATTTTTGGATAGTTTGAGACTATAGAATGTATTGTGTTCAGGATCTCCTGCTGGCAGAATATAAGAAAATGTCAAAAATAATATAAGAACAGTTCTACTATTAATCTTAATGAAGGACTAAAATCTCTTCCCAGACTTTTTTTTTTTCCCCCCAGGGTATTTTTTGGTTTGTTTGCAAAGCAATTTTCACCTTCTCTAGCAAAAATAGGTATTCTGTTTTTTTTTCCAATGAGTTCTTTTAACACAAAAAGAATAAAAAACAACCAAAAAATGTGCCTCTTCTCATAAACCAAAGTGTATTTGGGGTAATTATTATCTGTAGAGTTAGAAGCTTTGTGTTAGCTTGAATTGTGTCAGCATTAATATTAATTAAACTGATAATTTCTAGAAACAAAAGTTATTTGTAATGCATAACCTGTGTGATATAAAATTCTTCCTCATTCCCCTTTAACCTTATGTTTAGATACCTTAGTAGCAACCAAATAGTTATTTAATCAAACTTAAGTATTTCAGCTTGATATGAAAAGTATGAAAAAGTTCTTTCCAGGGGTTAATTGTTTGGAAAGTTATAAGCATCAGAAATGAAGCCCTTAAAATGGAAATAACATCCTAACCATGACTATTAAACTTGTACCTGTGTCACCTCAAGCTGTGAGTTCAGATCTCAAAAGATACTTAGCATCAGGCTGACTCAGTGCTCAGATGAAATCCCTCTAGAGAACACTCAAGTAGAAATTCAGCAGATAGCAGCCTTCCCACTGAGCTGCTAATGAAGTGGTATCCATGCCAGGTGTTTAAGTCTATTGAGGATGAGACAGTATTATTGTCTTATCTAAAGAGTGGCATTGTTACTCTGACAATATAGAGGTGAAAGTTAGTGTCTTGGCTGAAGGCTAATTTACATAGTTTCTTTCTGTCTTCCTTCAACATCATTTGGTATGAAAATCTCTACTGCTTGCTCCAAAAGTATCTCAGTTTATCAACAGTAATTTTGTGTCATTAGAAGGAAAGCACTCAGCAGTCTTCACCATCATTTGGTGAGTCTGCACTGGGAGATTACTAATCACAGCTGCACTACTCAGAGTTTTTCCATGTCCCTGGGCAAGATGCACCACGTATGGCTTTTGGCCTAGTTGAATCTACGCTTTTAAACAAGGTTCTTTGTCTGAGAATCATACAATCATTAATGCTGGAAGATACCACCAAGATCATCTAGTCAGTCATCAGCTCATCATCATGTCCACTAATCCGTATCCCTCATTGTCTTAACTGTCCAATCTTTCTGAACAGAAGGGTAGCTCTCTTCTTCTGCTACTCATTTGTTTATTAAGTTAAACTTAAGTACTAACAAATAAATGGCCATGCTGAAGTTAAGTCTATCTAAGAATTTCGTCCTCTTAATAGTATGACAAAACAAGACATGACATCATTTTTAGATGAAAGCTGTGATTTTATATTTGCATGCAACTTGGAAAGTATCAGGTACGTATGTTAGATATGCAACGTATTTGGAAAACTTGGAAAAGATCTTGGGATCCATTTGCATGGAGATTCTTTTTGTTGTTCTAACTGATAAAGAGAACAAAACATATACTTACATGGATTCCAATTTGTCTCAGATAAAGTTTCATCTGAAGTTAGCAGGAGCTGCCAGTGATTTCTCCCTCTGAAACTTTAAGCTTTAATCCTTTGAGTCCCTTGCTGTTAGTAAACCCCCTGGCATTAGTACATTCAGTGAAAATTCTGACAGGAACCCTCTTGCACAAGCTTTGTGCTCTTCTCACACGTCTTTTGTTTCAGAACTGGACTTTTTCTCATTTTTCAGTACCTGTTTCTTTCTTGTGTCCCCTGGGTAGCAATAGTTCAAAATAACATCTCATAAAAAGAAATTTAATGGTCTCTATCATGTGATTTGTTCTGCATCTGCTCTCTTAATGTGAACTAGCGCTGGTTCTAAAACTACTGGTAAGTACGCCCTTAAACAAGTACATGCAGACATTCTTTTACTCTATTTTTCTGAGGAAATGAAGCTTATGCATTTGCATGTTTTATCCATTCATCTTATCTGTCAGCCCCCTCCCTGCTTCCTACTCTTTGTTTAATTTTTATGCCAGATTCAAGTAAAGTTGGCAACAGGAGAAATTCAAAATACAAATAGAATTCTGAAAATACAAATGTTAGTCACTGAGGAGAGCTGCAGAATCATTTTCCTCTTCTGCTAGTGAGAACAATGAATGCAATTCGCACAAAGGTGGGGATGTCCATACTGCATCTTCATCTTCCATGGGTCCATCAGCTGGAATGAGAATGGGTTCATCAGGTCAATAGCAATATATTTTTGATGGAAAGCCACATGCACTTAGTTCGAACATATCCTTCCTCCAGCATTTTCAGTTTTATTCCAAGTTCAGTTCTAGGTCATCAGGCTAATCAAAAGCTTTTTTGCCATTTAGAATTCAGGAAAGTGTTTTTTGTTTTTTTTTTTCCTATATCATATGTTAGTTAAATTCTGTGGAACGAAGATGTAATATTTTACATCTTTATTAGTATCTCAGATCACATCTACATGGTAAATAAAAAATAGATGTAAACAGACACATCACAGGTGTGAGCAGCATGTTCCCAAAGGAAAATCGTAAGTGCAATTACCCTATGTAAAAAAAGAATATTCATCATAGAACACTCCTTGTCATCTTATCTTTATAATCCAAGAAATAGCCTTATGAACTTAAAGATATTTTCTATAAGATTAATTTATAATTAAAAGTACATTGAGACATCTTTTTAAAGAAAAGCATTCCTCAGTTTCTGTATGCAGTGAACAAGGCAGATGAGTAAGAATACTGTATATACTTACTAGCAGGAAATATGCCTACTGATTCAATATATTCTTATACAGTAGAAAAGATGTAGTCATTGGACAATGATGTAATGAATTATCTTACAACTTACTATCTTGTACTGAAAAATCTCTTGTTATTTTACATGGCATAAGAAGTTAATCTCATACCATACAGTAAACACAAAAAATAGCAGACCTAAGTATTTAGATTACTTTAGCTTTAGAATATCTTGATTTAAAAGCAGAATTACTATATTATCACGATTTTAGCAATGATACTTGCTGTTAACAGTGTAATTGTATTATAATTGAGAATGTATTCATTTAATGTATACAATTAATGTATACAATTAATGTATACATTTAATTTTCCACCATGCTAAATACATAAAAAATAAAATATAATTCCAGAACAGAATTTTGTTAGTACAAAGCATATGGATGCAAAGAAAGTTTTTTTTTCCCCCAGTGTTAGAGAAACACATTATTAATTGAATAAAAGGAGAAATACTACTATGCAATAACTTTCAGCAAAATCTTTGCTCACCAGCTTCCTGCTTCATAGTTTTGAAATATTTATAGATACAGGGACCACATAATCAGAGATGCAATTCAATGTAGTTTTATTGAAAATAAATATGTATTATCTCTAAGGTTAAGCAAAATTATGCACCTGCACAAGAAAAGTATTCAAGCTGCACTGAAAAGCTCCCATTCTGCACTGCACACAAAACTACCCTTCCATATGGAAACAGAGGTGGAGGAGAATATTTCTCTAGGGATTATATAACGATCCACTGTAATTCTCCCATAGTTCCCATTTAAGGTATAGCTCTACAGGACAGAAAGTATGGAATAAAAGCTTCTAAGTAAGAGGCTGGTGTAGCAAATAAAAAAAAACTTCATCTGTGTTATGCCCCAAATTTTCTCACACTTAAAAGATGAGATCAGTGCTATGACAGCAGGTTAAAGGCTGAAGACCTGATCAGAGGAGGGAGCACTGTGTAAACAGGATGGCCTTGCTCTGTCCTAAAATCTCTTGTTTACTGCAAAGTTTTGACTGCAAACTTTTTTATGGCCAACTTGGTGACGATTAACCCCATAAGTCTAGGTGGCATAAAAGGATGTCCAAGAGAAGTATGGGAAGGTTTTGAGACTTTGGAAATTCTGGATGAGAAATCTCACAGACTGAGGACCTCACTCAGCCACACTAGCTCATTCAGTGCTGAAACCCATATTGGTGATCTCTTTCACTGTCTGTCTCTTTCTCCCCCACAGCTCCATTTCTCTTTTCTTTCTCTTTCACAAAGTTGTTAGGTAAAGCATGACTTGTTTCAATTTCTTATAAAGTCACATAGTTTTGCCACCCAGCTTAGACAGTTATAATTGTGAGAGTGCCAATACTTTATTAGATAATTCTAGTATGGAGATGTTCATTAAAACTGTTGGTTGTGTTTGAACCTAGAATGTTACTTTCACTTCAATCTAACAAGGTGGGGAAGGATGTGCAAATCTGGTCACACTCCCCCCCCTTTCACGTGTGGGATGTTACAGCTGGAACTGAACTGGTATCCTAGATTCAAAGCATAAGATTCCGGAAGGACTCTGGCCTCTGAACTCCACAAAATAGGGACACTAAACTGCTGGGTGGTGACTCTTAAGAGCCCTGCCTCCGGATGGAAAGAAGTACTGTTCTGCACTCTTCTGACTCTTTCTGTATTTCTCTCATTGTTCTTACTATGTTTTTCCTCCTGAAGAGAGCCTCAGCCCTCCCTGACAGTTGTGCAGATTAGGTCCAAGGAGGCTTTTACCCTTTGTATACAGAAACTGCAAAAGGAAACATATAGTTCAGGCATGGCCAACACACATGGCCCAGCGCAGCTCACAGGGCCACCTGCCCCACTCCTCACTCTATAAAGCCAGCAGCTGTTCCCCCCAGAGTGGCTCCTGGCACACATCCATCACTCAGCAACAGCCAAACCATCAGTGTGCTATTAACACTGTGTCAACTAAAAGCAGGGCATGGGTAGAGCAGTGCTAAAAACCCCTACTCAAGTGATGGCAAATAGTTGTACACATTTTTGATACACTGGCTAAACAAGGGCTCTGAACAACAAAGAATACATGGTTATGCTTTCTGTTTTGATGAAGGAATTTGAGAATAGGTTTCAAGATTACTGAAAAAAAATCAATTTATGCTTGTGACACAACTTTCTATTGATACAAATACAGTACATTCAAATTTTCAAATGAAATGTATACAGTTGCAACCAAACATTCAACTCATAACACTGCTCATGTCTCTTCACCAAACTTTTACAATTCTTATCTTAGCAGAGAAAAGTACCTTCCCTTCACAATCTCACTTTTTGGCAGTACACACATCTGAACAACTGTTTCTAAGGATAAAGCACAGAAAGAATAAAATTTCATCAAAAATAGAAGAGCACTTTGAGACTTCACTGAGAATTGCAATTACTGATATTAGACCAGCCTGAGGAATTTGTTTCATAAAAACAGGGTCAAATATTCCACCAGTTTTATGTTTTTGTTCTCTTTTTTAAAAAAGATTTTAAGGAAAATGTTAAGAAATGTTTTGTTACTTATATATAGTTAACAATAGTGTATATTTTACAAAGGCTGCTCTGAAAGTCATGCCTCCTCTTTCATTATGTTGACCCACAATGTCTGAGGCAAATGGTGGTGTGGCAGCAGAGGATGAACTTTCCCACCAGTATTCCCTTGCATATTGTTGCCTTGTGACAAATGGCAGCAGAGGGGCAGTCTGACAGCATGATGTCTAATGTGGAGGTGCATATGATGCAAAGGTGTGGAAGTGAATACCTCCACATGGAAGAAATGACATCCATTGACATTCATCAACACTTGAACATTTATGAAGACCAAAAGTGTATGTGAACACAGTGAAATGGTGGGTGGTGAGTTTCAGCAGTGGCTCTTTTTAATTGCTGGCAAAAATGGATAACTAATGGTAGTGACAGTGCTGAAAAATATTGTTTTGTAGCTAAGATTTTTTTCTATCCATTAGCGTTATTGTGCTCTTTGTATCTGCGGTAATTTCCATGGAAATAAACAGGAAGCATGACTTTTGGAGCAATTATGCAGCCCAAGACAATTCCTCTTCACTCAGTGCAGACTCACAACTGTGAGTTAAGTCATGCTTTTTTTTTTTTTTTTACCTAGGGAAGCTACTATGGCAATATATGTGTTGTCCATTTTCATGACAAGTTGTGCACCAGGTCTTAACAACTGAAACCATGATCAATCATCTCAGATAAAAGAAAGCCAAAAAATCCCTTCAGAGAAGTTCAGAAAAGAAATCATCACAAATGATTTGACAAAGTACTGTGGTCAGAGTATTTCAGAACCATCCTGAACATACAATAGGAATACTACAGGATTCAAGCTGCAGAATAGTTGTTAGTAGGATTTTAACTCACCAAGTGGACTCAGAATTTTGATTCTATCTTCCAAAGCCTGAAGTGCAATTTGATCAAATGACAAATTGATTTTAAAATTGTTTTTATAACTCATGAAAGCATTGCTCAATTTGGGATCCTCTGCTTGTATTTATCTTCAGTTCTATCTGTGCACTCAAATTCTGCACTGCTGTTTAGTTGGCTAATTTAAATTAAAGGAGCACAAGATCATCTTTGCCATGTATACCGACAAGAAAAGTGATTTCTGACTAGGCTGAAAACCTCACTCAAGCATATCATAAATCTAAACCTATATTACCCTTTGATATTAGCTATTTTGTAACTGTAACAGGATCTGTTTTTTTGTTTTGTTTCATTTTGTTTAACTGCTCTGATGTTGCTAGATGGCAATGCTGAGGAACAATATTTTACTACAAAAGTGAAAAATACAACGATATAACAAAAAGAAAGAGAGGAAGGAAAGAGGGAAAGAAAGAAGGAATGGAAAATATGCTCCCTGGCTTATTTGTAACCCAGTCTGCTGTCAGTGATGTCAGCAGAACTGTCATAGTACAGGGAAAATTATGACAGGGTGGAGTCCTTTCAAAAATCCCACCCACAAGTAGTCCCAGCACTCTCCTAACTAATAGTAGCACACACTGACACAGAGGCATCCCTAGTTATCCACAAACAGGAAATTCCATTCACACCAGACTCTTATGGAGTGTATGGAGTTCTTTTTCTTACTGGCAGAGGATTTTATGACAATTAGAATTTTCTCTTGAAGTCTCAGCATTCTCTGAACACCGTCCTGACAGCAGCCATGCCAGACCAAGAAAGGAAAGCCATCTACACGCATCATGATCTAAATTTGTAAAGGGTATCCTATACATTAAAAAAACTAATTTAGCAATGCTGTTCCATCAAGATTAAACAAAAGCCTTAATCTATATCCCAAATTATTTGTTGTTCACTGTTATTTGAGTCAACTAAATGAAATTCAGTGTATACTTCGGAGAATCAATAAGGTAAATAAAGATTTTGGAAATAGCTACACTGGTACAACTGGACAAAACAACTATCATTGAAATTTGATTTATAGAATGCCAAAAACTTTACAAAAAAATATCAAATATATTGTCTTAGGTGAACAAAATACATAGGGATTTGCACACATTCTGGAGCAAGAGGGAATGAAAAGATCTCACAACATAAAAACTGACAAATTCACCCAATAACTCGTGACGATTGCAGTGTTGGCAAGGATTCAGACATGAAATATAACATGAATTAATACTGTAGTAATTGCCCCACATGAAAACTAAAAATTATGTACTGCTGAAAAAATTTGCAATGTGAATGATTTTGCAAGAATAAAACAGAACAAGCAGTTTTGAGATTGTTCTAATGTAGATATTGGATTATTAATTAAAGCATGCAGGCTAGCTGTTTCCAAAGAAATTGTGGGGGTGTCTAAGTCAGACACATATTTCCTCTAATTATGCAGAGATACACAGATTGTAGAAACATCAGTGGACCTTGAAAGTAAATATGTTACTGCATTACAGTCCTATTTTACATAAATTCTGTGGTATCTCAAATATATATATATTCTTTATATAAATTATTAAAGAAGCATATGTATGTGTAACACTGATGTTAAAGTGCTGCTGAAATTAATTCTAGATCTAGTCTTGAAGAGGAATTACCTTCTAATTTAATGCATAATTCCACAGAAGTCAGTGCCAAAAGAAATTTTAGAAATCATAGTCTTAGCATAAATTAATAAGAATTAGAAACCTATGGAAAATACTGATAGAGCCACAAGAAATTAAGAAAACTAAGGAATGTGAGTGTTTTTATTTCAAATCAACTTGCAGCATGAATCCCAGAGAAATGGGATTTAATAGAAATTTCTTCATGTCAGAATATTCAGTAATTGTCAGGATATGAAAATGACACCAGATAATTCAGTACTATCAGTGTCAAAATAAGCTGTTAGAAAGATGAGCAATTAGATGATTGAAACATTGTGACTAACTTTTAAGAGGAAAAGGGTGTCCCAGATGTAATACTCAAAGACAGTTTCACAAGGTCACTCAGTACTGAAGTGCAAACAAATGTATTTGAAATTAGACCAATGAATAAACATTTTCCTGAAAAATGAAGCCAAAATTTTGAAGTTGCAACCTAAATTACACAATACTTGTAGAGGTTGGTATCCTTGTGCCGCCTCACTGCCTACACTGCAGAATAGGGAAAATTCTACTACCAATTCTGCTAAGGTAATCACTAATTATGTTTGTAATCCACTCTACTATTTGAGTTAGAGTATATTAAAATTGCTAAGGAAGAGACTAATAATGCTGCACTTTTACGATGTTCAACACTTAGGACTGCATGGTGAATAAGTAAGAATAAAGAAATACTGATTTCATTAATCAAATGAGGCAATGAGGCATAATCATATTCATGAATTGAGCATGAATAAAAATTTCACAGGCGTTCTCCATCATATCTTAAACTGGGCCTCCTAGGAGATCATGGGGTATCCTTGATTGATATTTTCTACGAACATTTAATGATGACCAACTGTATTCCATCATCCTCAATCATGATACAGACAGATAGTAACTAGTGATATTATTTTGTCTGCTCAGATCCTTAACAATGTTCTATCTAAATAAAGGAAATATTTCACATACAATTTCTAGAAACAGAAGCATAACCTCCTTTTCTCATGAGCAATATAGTAGGAGGAGAGACATTTGTTGCACTGCATCTGCAATGCCCCTCAAGACTGAGCAAACATTGTAAAACAGCACTCAAAAGTAGTATTTATTCAGCTTGTTGGATCTCCTTTCCAGTCTTCTTGGAGACCGAGGTGTCTAAACACTGTTCATCACCGTACATGGTTCTACCACGTCTCATGTTCTGGAAGAGTCTAAAAGTTACACCAAAACATTTTTTAAAATTAGTTACTGTTTCAAAATTAAGGGTACAAAATACACATCAGTTCTTGATCCTGAGGCTTACCTACTTACTGCTGAAATTATAGTGACTGGAAGATGACAGCCTGTATCAAAAGGGGCTACGATTTTCTGTTTATTAAAATTATTGGCCATATAATACAGTGTGAACTCTTATAGCCAAATTCTTATACTGAAATAAACTTCCTTAATCTTCCTCATTTAAAATACAGGAACTTTCATTCTAACATATCTTTTATTGTGACAGCAACCCCCTCAAAAACATATGTGTATCTTTATAAAGTACTTTGTAGGAGGACTATGAAAAATAAGTTGGAAATAGAAACAATGTGTGATCATGTGGAGTGTTAAAGCAACAGGGGGTTATTACTGAATTGGTTTACTTCCAGCAATAATACAAACTTGCAATTTATTCTTAACAATATATGACGCTGTTTAGTGCATTTAAATGGGGATGTACATTATATTCAATATTAAGAAAGCAAAACAGATTAAGATAATGACAAGTGTAGTATACTAAAGCAACTGTTTAGTGTATTACATCACTTATAAGCCCATGACATTCTCAGGCTTTTTCTAGCACCTGAGGAGCAGAGGATCAAGGCATATGTTATACATCCTCCAAGTAAATGAAAAAGAACAGCTACTGACTTGGAAAGGATTTGCATGAGGGCTTCAAAATTCACATTCCAGGAGTTCGACTCTTTTCAATTGCACCAAGATTACTGTTAATAAATTTATCTCAGACAAAAAGAATAATTAATAAGCTTTGAAGAACAGTATGTTTTTTTGATCTCTCACAGCTAAGCATATATCAGTGTTGTTAATTACACTCCAAATTAATATTTCCAATTTTCAGATTCTATTTTACTATTTTGATATAAGCTTGATGATTTACAGTGGGTGGCTTAAGCAGATTTTTATACTGCTCATCTACATTTCCTCAGCTAAGCATCATTTCCTAAACATGTTGCGTTTTTACTCTTCCATAGAAGTATCTGGAGCAGAGGAAAGAGTCTTATTTACAAAAACCATTGAGGACTCAATGAGTCTATTGCAATTTTTTTAAAAATGTGGGATATGATATTTCATATCTCAGTGTAGTCCTAGTGGCTAAAATAAGAATAATCAGAGAGTCATAGAATGGCCTGGGCTGAAACGGACCACAATATCATCTAGTTTCAACTCCCCTGCTACGTGCAGGGTCACCAACCACCAGAGCCACATCCAGCCTGCCCTTGAATGCCTCCAGGGCTGGAATATCCATAACCTCCTTGGGCAACCTGTTCCAGTGTCACCACCCTCTGTGTGAAAAACTTCCTCCTAATAAGTAACCTAAATCTCCCGTCTCAGTTTAAAACCAATCCCCCTTGTCCTATCACTATCTACCCTCATGAACAGCCACTCCCTTTTCAGTTTATATGCTCCCTTCAAGTACTGGAAGACCACAGTGAAGTGTTCCCAGACCCTCCTCTTCTCCGAGCAACCTCTGTGGGACACTGCTTGTGATCGGCCTCCACCCTGACACAGAACCATTAATCACAACCCTTTGGCTGTGTCCAGCCAACCAATTCCTAATCCATCAAACAGTCCATCCTTCAGATCTATGCCTCTCCAATTTAGAGAGAAGGATGTGGTGAGCGATCAAGTCAAAGGCTTTGCAAAAGTCCAGATAGATGACATCCATCGCCCTTCATCAGCTGTCACTCCATCATAGAAGGCCACCAGATTGGTCAGGCAAGATCCACCCTTGGTGAAGCCATGCTGGCTGTCTCAAAACATCTCTTTGTCTTGTATGTGCCCTAACATAACTTCTAGGAGGATCTGCTTCATGATCTTCCGAAGCACAGAGATGAGGCTAGTAAAAATTAATAACATTTTTTGAGATCCATCTCCATTTTTGGTGGGTGTTGAAAGGGGAGGGGAAGGCGGGTGCAGGAGCTGTGTAAGTGTAACATTTTACTTTTGCCATCTGTGCAGTTACAGTGAGGAAAAGACTGCCATTGAAACCTTAAAGTTCACACAATCTTTCACTTTTACTTCCAGTGTATCAAACTTACTAAGTTACATAAGTAGTAAGTGCCAGGCTTTTTTTTTTTTTTTTAAACACAAGTGGAACAGACAGTGATTGTCTCAGAGAATTTGCTTTCCACTGTGCTCATTTCCAGTGAAGTAAAAACAGAATTGATGCCAAAATAAAAGCTAGGATAATAAAAGAAAGGAAGTGAAACAAGAATATCAAGCAGAACATATTTGAAAAGCCTGGAATTCATATGGAGAGAAAAAGATGTGCTAAAGACTGAAATAATCAATATTTAAGTATCATTATGGTACTTTCCTTTATGAAACAAATCTACTTGGATCTTGTAATTTGTTCTAAGAAGAGCGGGGGCTGGAAAACTTTTGGGGAGACAAAGAAGTAGCATCTCTCTGCTGTAATCTTTGCTCTTTGTAAGTGTTACTGTAAAACTTCCCGTGGTTGGTATTATTTTCTTCAACACCACTTGGATGATGTTCTGTTTCCATAATAACTGCATGGTTTACATCTTCATATGTAAACATCTATACAAGGCTATCTCACTGCCTTGCAGGTAAGACAGTGCAACAAATGTACTGATCATAGCATCAAAATATTGGAGAAACTATACCTTTGAGAGTGGCTGCCCTCATAGTTAAATCTCAAGAGAACTCCCAGTCATTTGCCCAAGTACCATTTACATAGAGTGGAGAGAACGTGGTGGGAGATGAAACAGCAGGAACCTGACCTTGAAAAGAGATGCTGACAACAAGGCTGACAACAAGTTAAGCTGAACATTTTCTATTAGTTATACATCTAATGTGAGGTATATTTCACTCAATTTGTATGATTTAACCTAGAAAATATAAATAAATGTATAGAAATTAAAATGCCCAGGAAAGCCAGGAAAAGAATCCCTCTAAAATTCTCCTCCCTTTTCTTTATGAATGGTTAATGCGTTAGGAACAGATACCATATAGCAAGCCGCAAAGCAATAACATTTTCAGTTCCCTCTTCCAAAC
The DNA here is from genome assembly GCA_037305975.1 of Chrysolophus pictus. Lineage (NCBI taxonomy): Eukaryota > Metazoa > Chordata > Aves > Galliformes > Phasianidae > Chrysolophus > Chrysolophus pictus. Next base: position 22,074,446 of record CM074577.1, on the reverse strand, counting down.
TCTTTGTTCTTTGGCAACAGAAATTATTTCTGATCAAAAAAATCCACTCTAATCTTTATAACATATGTTTCTATGCCAGCATGATATTATGAAAATGACTTACAGTTTCTGTAGGAGATAGAAACATGCAGCACCTCTGAAAATCCATCTGTTTTTGAACCTTGAAAAGATGAAACAAGTTGTTCACTGCTGAGCTATTGCAAATCAAATATATACCATCTGATTAATTTGGAATCTATCCTCAGTATCGTAAAATACTGATCCTTCATGGTATAAAAATGCAGTCAATTTCACTTAATTTTCACTATGCAAAGCCAGTATCATGGGTTAAAATTTCATGGATAGAGTTTGCTTTCAGAATGGAACACTCTTCTTTTTCATGTATTTATCACAGAGAGGAACAAGAGACGAAGAAAATGATGAACACAGTTTTTAGAGGAAAGACAGAGGCTAAGGTGATCTATTTGGTTGGAAAGGAGGCATTGACTATGCAGTCACCTACAGAGTTTAACTCAAATATGAATGTCATGACCAAACTTTTTTTAAAGTGTTGTCAGTGGAAAAAGACACTCCTGGGGGAGATTCAGATAACCCATGCTAGAATTTAAGAATCAGTCCAATTAATATTTGTTTTCTACCCCCTCTCACCCTTCTACATAATCCAGCCTCCAATAGGGAAATAAAAGCTAAAATAACTACCTATGATGAGATTTCAGTCATTCTTGCTTAATGTGCATAATTCAAATTATCCATAAAAAGATGTTCTGCAGTACCTTCATCGTTTCTGGGAACCGTAACAATAAAGGCTGTGGTACTGTCATGCAGTGCAAAAACTGCTGTGCTATGCAGTGTCAGTCATGTTGCATTCCTTTGTCAGTTTTAACAGCATCTTATTCTATAGCTAGTTCTAGTAATTCAAGTATGATTAGTACGAGAACATTTAAAATTAGGTCATTGAGCTACTGAGAAATTTTAGTCTAGGGTTCTGATAGCCTAGTCACACAGAAGGATTTCAGTATTAGTTACTCTTAGATTTACATGTGCTATACTGCCCTAACAGGGACACTCAGCAGAGAAGTGCTCCAGCCGGTCACACACATTGGCAAATACCCAGGACTCAGAAATCAAGAAATGGTTCAGTCTTTTCAAACCGCCTAAAATGCAACATCTCCCAGTTCAGTCTCTTCAAACCTCCCAAATTGCAACAGCTCATATTGTGTTTCTGTTTAAAATAGCATTGATTTTACTTCCAGAGAAAAAATGAATGTGTGGAAAAAGTAATCTCACACTCCTTGGGAGAAGATTTGCTCTAGTCTCCGATTCTGATTCTCATTTTCATCACTCTGTTACAAAAACTACAATGTTTCCCTTGAATATATTTCCATAATCTTTTGCAAAAAAAAAAAAAAGAACTGGGGTTACTTCTGATAAACAAACCAGGAAGTTACATTAGTTTAATGTTTCAACTAATCCAGTTTATGTTTTAGATACTGAACTGCTGATATACACATGATATACACATGTGAAGTGTCAATCATGAAGGCATTTTTAGTGTGACATCAACATCTCAGACCAAGTCCTACGTGTATTGAAGTCAGAATTCCTCAAGAAAAGCATCGTCATTCATCTTGTAATTTTTTCGTGTCTTACGATTTTATTGTTTTGACTGGTGTTACAGAAAAGTTCAGTAGCTGATGACCTGGGCACAGATTTTATTATCGCTACTTCTAACTACATTCAATAAAAACATTCATAAAGTGCATAGTTCTGGAGAATTCTTCTGAAATGCTGCATTTCAGAAGTCCGTAATTGATACTGAAAAAGTAACAGATTTCTACTAAATGTAGGCTCAATGTTGATGCTAGGATACATTTTTTTTTTTTTTTTTTTGCATCTGTCAAGATTAATTTTCACATTTTCATTATTTTACTGGGTATGAAAATAATTTCCTTAGGTAATTTTCTTTGTAATACTAGGTAACTTTACAACAGAAAAACTATATGCCATGTAGAAACTGTCACTTTTACCTCAGGGAAATAAAAAGTCATAATCCAGCTGCTGAGAACTGACAATTTTAGAATTTTGAGGGCTTAGAGGTCTCTTAGACAACTATATGGTCTTTCACACTTTTCAGCCATATTTAAGTTGGTAGAGACATAATTCCAGCAGTGCAGAAAACATAGCTTCAGCTACAAACAGTTATAAATAGTCATCCTGAGGGCTGATAGCCTTATTATTGAATTGGGTACAATGCTATTCACAACATAAAGAGGGTAGAAATATAATAACAAGCTATGCTTCTCTTCAAAAAGGGTTGATTTTGGTCAAATTCTTTACTGTGAACCAGCAAGTGCTTAAACACATCTTTTCTCTAGCATTGCATATCTGTAAAACTGATAAGATGGCACATCAAAACTACAGTTTTTATAATATTGTTTATCTTTAAGGGGACTATCTGATTGCTACTGGGAGATGAAAGGAATGAGTAATCAAAAAAGAAATAAAAAAACACCTATTGATGTTTTAAATTAACTAGCACATGCTGTGTATATATTTCTATAGGCCTAAGTGTTCTTACTGTAATTGATTCTGCAGTAGGAAATGTTATACAGAGAACACTGCAAGGGTGTTCACAAACTCCCTAAAGCAGGACTGACGTGGATACCTTGGTGACAGTTTTAAACATAAGTATTCTAAAAATCTTAAATTTATAAAATAATGAGATCTTCTAGGGTCTAGGAATAGGGAATTTTCAGTATCTAGGAAATGTCTGAGAGGGAATGATGGTAACTGGTAAGTTAATAGTGTCTTTATCTGGATCCACAATCTTTCTTGTCTTATTTTTTTTTTTTATTTTTGTCCTGTTGAAGAGTGTAAGAGTGCTTGGGTGGGCATTTGAAAGTCAGCCAGTGTCTACCTGCTATGCTGCCAAATCCAGAAATCCATGTGTCTCAATGTTACTATACTTTCATAGAGAAAATAATATCTTCAAAACAGTAGGTTATCTGTTTCTGAATAATCAATTAATATAAAGATGTTAAAAATATTAAATAAATTAGATAGTTTGGCTAACCTGGCTGTAATAAAAAAAGAGAATAGACAGAATGCTTACCTGTATCCTGGGCTTACTACAAAACTCCAGAAAAGAGATCTCCAGAAGAGAACCTTTCCCACTGATAGTCAGCTCTTAAATGGATCTAGGAGAGGTGGACCAGGCTCCACTCCTTCCGGCAATACAGGTGAATTATCTTCACCTGTGCTCCCATGGCTGACTCATTGCTCACCTCAGGTGATCAATCAGAGGTTCAGGCCGTGATTCAACAGTTCCCATACAGTTTCTAATATCATAAAATCACGGAATTGTTTGAGTGGAAGAGATCCTTAAAGATCATCTAGTCCAGCTACTTTGCAGTGTACAGAGACATCTACAGCTAGATTAGATTACTCAGAGCTTGGTCTGGACTGAATATGTTCTTTTCCTTGCTTATTTATTTCCTTGTAATGTTATTTCTTGCATCTTGTTTTTTTGAACTTTTCGCACAAAAAATCATTGAGGTTGAAGCTGAACTGACACTGTGTAGACACTGCTCTATAGCAGTTAAAGCACTGGTGTGTTATTATCACGGTTTTCCTTGCAAATCCAAAATATACCAGAAAATATAGAAGAAAAAAACTCTATCCCATCCCAAACCAGTACATAAATGTAGACCAATAAAATGATGTTAGGCAGCATGACATGCATGCGCAGCATGCATTTTATTCTTCATACATAACATTTTTAATTGTGCAACTTAGCACCTACAAGAGAGAAAGAGAGAGAGAGGAGGAAAGGGGCCAGGGTATGGGAAGAGATGCAAGGATTTTTAGACAATATGAGAAAATGTACGAGACTTTCCAGCAAACAGGCAGGCAATTTTCCACTGGATTTTTTTCTTCTCTGTAGTCTCAGGGAACCCTCATAAAGAAGTAGCACTGTTGTTGGTCTGCTAAGACATCACAAATTAGAGGTAATAAAAAATGCAACTTGTCTGCTCAGTTATTAAAATTAATATTTAAATTGATTGCAATGATTAAGTGATAACGGATTAAAAAAAACCATATTTCAATAGAAGACTGAACTTGCTAAACTGAATCAACAGTAAAGCCAACTCAGTGCACCAGTTGGCATAAATCAAGTGTTACGTTTTTTTGTCCGCAGAACACTAAAGTTAGTTGGTAGAAATATTTATATTTTCAACACATTTTTAAATACAGAAAATTGTAATCAGTAGTGCTAACGCTAATCTTGAACACTATAATGGTGTGCCATAAAATGTTGTTCATGCAGGGAGTTATTTGAAAAACTAATAACAAAAGGTAGAGCTTTTTCCATTTCAGCAGTATGTTTTCTCTGGCATTTTATATACAAATTTTGAAAAGTTGCATGCTGTCTATCACAAGATAAATGAAACTAAATTTTCATCAGCTCTCACAGTTCCTTTACCTGTTTTCTAATTCAGAACAAACCTTTACAATGTCTTCAGCAGTTCAACAGCTGTCCTCAGCACCATACCTTGACAATTATCAGCTCTGAGTTATTGTGAATCTGGAAGGAAGTATTACCAGGCACTCATGCAGAAATCATCATTCTGCCTGTTTGCCTCTAAAACAGAGAACCATGTATCTCCAGTATACCATGTACTATGCCAGTGACACCATGATGCCAGGTTTCCACTGATTTGGAAAAGCAACATGAAGCATGTTAATTACAATCATTTTAGTAGACTGAATGTGATACACTGAAAAAGTAACTTATGCCATAGAAGCTGAATGTCAGATAAGCAACCATTGTCTCCTTTATCCACTGGACCTCCTGTTTTTGGTTTCATAGCAAAAAGAAGTGAGAGGTAAAGGTAAGGAACCATAAATCCAACTCATGATATTACCTCCCTTGCATATCCACTACTTTACTTTCAAGGAGAGTGAACAAGACACGATTGCAGGGAAACCAAGGGTAGTTAATACAGACTGAAAGTGGTGTTATTCCCAGGAAATACTGCATTTGGTCACAGGAACATCAAAATGGCTATTTATACTTTAGACTATTACATAGTCTAGATGAGTAAAAGGTGTCAATCGTTTTTATAATCCTGGTTTTAAAATGCTATCTTTTACATGGAAAAAAATAAGGCTCTAGTCTCTAGTTTGCATATGGACACAGAAATACAGACTATGTTGATTATTCACTTTATAATTTTCACAGATTAAATAATTCCTGACCTTGCATGACATTTAATTTGATTAGCACTATATATTTAAAAGCATAAAATTCATGATAAAGAAAAAATATTCTTTTTGAATATCACAATGAAAACTAATTCTGTTCTGAGCATGACTTTTGACTCAAAATGACATTTCAGTAATGTCATGTCATCTATATTATTCTGCTCCCTGTTTTTTCATTTTTCATTTATTCAGACTCTATCCAGGATCTGAATAATTGCATATTTCACTGTAGGCAAGGTAATGACATTGTGCATTACTGTTAGTCTTTGACCAAACTGAAGAAAATGTGGTATGAAAATCTGTTTTTAAAAGAAAAAGAAGGAAAAACTTTCCCCTACTCTTAACTAATAGTAATTAAGCTAAAATTTTTTAGGAAAAAGAAAAAAAGAAGTTGTTGTCATTTAGAGATATTGTAGGAAAAAAAATAAATTGAATGAAACAACAGAAAAATATCTTTGTCAATACCAGCATTAGAAAAGAAAGAAAAAGGTGATTTACCTCAGATAAATTTAACATAACCATCTTGGGTCCTGTTAATAATTCAGTCAAGCAAGTAGTAGAGTACAGCATAGTTTTCTGAGGGTTTATTCAGGACAGTGGACAGAATTTACATTTTAAATTGATCCCCCAGTGCCATAAATTACTTTTATAATTCCTTGATGCAGTTAATGTTAAATCAGACATATCCATATGAACTTCAGTTATACCTTTAGATTTAACTGTATTCCCATCTAAAGCCTAATTATTTCAGACATTTGTAATCTTTCCCCAAAGACCTTTTATAGCTCTATAAATGTCTGCTTCCCAGTATGTATGGTTTCACTACACGTCTGTTCTTATCCTGAAACTTTATCTTGGCTAATAAGCATGCGAGCTGTTGTAGATCTGCAAAAGTAAGTTCAAAGTCAAGCATGTTCTTTCCTTGCTATTGTTGTATACTTGGTTTAACTGTAAGACAGTGATTCTTGGTACCACCTTTCAGTTGAAAACAGAAAAAGCTCTTATCCATCATATTGACCTGGTGAAGAGCCCTCAAGTTGTTGAAGCTAGTGTGTTCAACTAAGCTCTGAAACACAAGTATTTATATGACCAATTCTAGTCCACTCAGAACCAGTAGCAGCCTGTACCTCTTTCATCTTCCAAGTCTGACTGTTGTCTTAGATCCCATCCTACAAGAGGTTTAGGCTGAGGTGCTATAACAAGTGCTAGAACAGAGGCAGAGCTTAATTTGTATATACTTTACAAATCTGGCCTCAAATCCTGGTTCACACAAGAGGTGCTCTCTCAGTACAAGCACACCAACAATGTAATGCATATTACAATTATATGTCAGATATTTAAGTGTTGATTTATGATACAATTAGATTACAGACAACTCTGTATTGCAAAATAAAGACAGACAACATGTTTGTCTTCTGTCATTTAACGATACTGCTTTTATACACACTTAACTTTAACTCCTAAGGATTAAAAGCAGCTCACCCAGTCATAAGAGACTTCTTTTCCAGGTTTATTCCTCTTTTACAGTGATACATTAAACATATCACAGTTTCCAACCTAGTGTCATTATTGAGGGTAACAGTACCATCAGCTTCAGGATCTTATTTTGAAACAGAGACATGTAAGATGCCTTAAGAGGACTCACAATATTTTCTCTGACTCAAGAAACAACACTTTCAATATTTCTGTTAAAAGCAATAAAAATTAAGTGATCTTTTTTCTTATCCTCAAACAAAATTCTAACAAAACTTCAGTACAAAACCTAAGTCCCATTCATGAGGGCTTGAATGTGTTGACAGTCTGTTATGACTCCAGTTCACTGAATAATTTTTCATGACTCACTGACCTTTTCAAATAACCCAGAATCAAATGTGATCCTCTTTATACGTTAACATCAAAAACATTCACAATTCAGAGCTTTGCATGGCTTACACATGAAATAAAAGGAATGCTGCTGTGTAGTGGTTTGTTTTGCCTGTAAGCATATGATTGCATTCCAGATTCAGAGCAGGGCTCTCAGTTTGCAAGTTCATGTATATCAAAATTGACACAGGATTTGCGTGGACTCTTAGGATATAGGACTACAGAATTTTGCATATCAAGTTCACAGGGTGTCACAGCGTGACTCATCAGGATTATGTGAAGACAACAGCTTTCCTCATCCACTGCAGCAGCTCTTTAGAAGTGATTGAATGATTGAGTAGTGAGAGCTGCTGAAGCCATCGCCTATTTGAACTGATAGATCTAATATTTGGCAGGGTGAGTTGATTTATTATATATTTGTGGAGAGCATTGTCTCCTCACATAAGCCAAAGACACTCCACTGTTTTCTTGTCTTCAGGGCTTTTGACAGGAAAGCTCCTATGTTGAACCAGGAAGTCAGAAGGAGCTCAAACAAAAATTCGCTTAGTATTTTTCTTCCTAGACTGACAGCTGAACCTAAAAAAAAAACATTCTGAACTTTACCTAATCATGAAGAACTTTCTGCAACACAGATCCATTATCTGAAGTTGAAAATAGCTTGCTTTAACCAAAGACAGTTTTCTTCTGTATTGCAGAGCTGACTAAGTTGGATAAGATATACTTCTACTGCAAAAATTAGACAGATTACTTGAACTACATCTGACCTGAGAAATGGTTTTAGAAGGAGCTTTTTTCGAAGAAGAAAGAAAAAAAGAGGGAAAAAAAAAAAAAGAGAAGAATCTCAGCTATTATTTTCAGGCATTGCTTAATCTAAACAAAATATGAGTGAAAAAAGAATTAATTGTTGCTAATAAATAATAACCATTTAACTGGCAACTTCTTTCCCCCATTGCTGAGGGCTTATCAGGGGACACATACTCCATCAAGCAACACAGAACAATAAACATATCTCTGTGACCTGATCAAATGGCATTAAGGATTTGACACTGATGTTGTGCATGCTTAAAACGGTGAAAACTTACTCCGTACCAGTCTATACTTGTGGACTAAATGCCCCATAGCAATGGGATTGCATTAGGCAATTACCTGGAACTCACCTGCCTCTTCATTTTCAGCTGAAGAGAACTGAGGCCATGTTCTTCAAATGATTTAACAAAAAGTATAGTTCATAGGGGTAACTGGGATATTTACTTCTCCAAGTCCTAACTGTAGTGCTACTATAGGTACACTCACTACAGGCTAAGAAATATCGATCCAGTGTCTCAGCTGTTTTTCCTGCTCTCCCTTGGTTCATAGTCACAATGTAAGGCTCAGGAGTGGTGATTTAATTTGAGATGAAATTATCCAAAAAGCTAAGGCTTGCATCTTTGTTATGAAAAGAAGATGTTCAAATGCACAATGTGCATGTCAAATAAGTAGATATGCATGTGAATTATTTCTCAAACGTGCTGGTATATTCTTGATATGGTACTAACAGTAAAAATTTGTTACATGTTGTACATGGGAACATCATTATATACTTTATATTCAGTGATGTGCTTATTAAAGTTCACAAATACTTCACTAAAAAACATAGTAAACATAACCACCTCTTGTTATTATTCAAATTAATCAGAAAATTCTGCCCAGTAGTCCTACCAGTCTTTTTTCAATTACACATCTTCCTACCTGAAATTTCTTCTTTCTGCTCTCCCTTAGGGCAGTGGAAAGATTGCAATTCATTTTAGAAGATGGGCTGATAATAAACACCCTCTGACAACTCTCAAGCTAGTTCCCTTCCTCAGTCATATAACCTCTATTAAAAGTTACTAATCAAATGATTGATTGGCCATATTCTATACAATTGACACAAATGAAGACAGCACAACACTTTGCCTTCCTGTGAGTAAATAATGCAAGAAACCCTTCAGAAGAGAAGATGCCCAATAAAATGATCTCATATTATTAAAATAATCATTCTCACGTAAATCTCATTTTTGGCATCAACAACACAGAAAAAATTTTAACAGGAAATATGCAGGAAGAGAAATGTGGAAAATTAATTTACCATTCAAACATTGTTTCATATCTGTGTTTTTAAATCATTATTTTAAGGTGCTTGTGTTATAAATATTACCTTTCATTTTCATAATTCAGTTTTTAGTCATGTTAATAAAGCCATGTAATTCTGTTACTCTTTTCCCTTTGCCCAGAGCAATTACTTATGTTGACACAAATAGGAAAATAATTCACCAGTAAGCTTAATTTAAATAAATAAATAAACAAACAAAAAACCCAACCCACAAACAAACAAGATGGATTAATTTCTTGTTTAGACATAGTGTAACATATTGGATATGTGAATAGAAGATAGTTGTTTTCACGCTTTAAGGAATATGAAAAATGTCAGCATGAAAAGTAATCTCCACTATTAGTATAAATATTTATCTTCAATGACAGGCTTGTTGTGCATTTATTTGCTTGCTAATTTTGTCTGCTGGAATAACTGCTAGAAAATTAGACATAAGACTATATGATATGTAAATTCTTTAAGAATTCTGTATGCTTTGGTGGTGAAGTTGCCAAGCAATTGTAATGGCTAGTACCACACTCCTCAAATAAAAAAAAATAAAAAATAAAAATAAAAAATTTGAACTACAGCTCCATTTTCTATAACTAAACATCAATTTTCAAGTCTCTTGTTTTTCTTAGGTCCAGTTACCCTAAGGGTATGAAACATGAAAAATAACTTTTCATTCACTTTTCTTCTTTTCTCAGGGGAGAAGAAAAATAAACAGTTGAATCACAGAATCTCATCAATATTTTCAATAAATAGATAAAAGAGATTAAACAAATCCATGTTTTCACTATACATAAAGCCTTTGTGGTCAGTTATTATATTCTCTTTACATGTCTACTGTTGCAAAGCTGCAAGCATCTCTGCACTGGGACTGATATTTAAGCTTCTACAAGATTTGAAATTTTATTGCTCATATCTCCAGCAGGTTTTGTTAACATGAAAAAATAATCACAAGCACTTCAGTAAGTGACAAAAGGATTATTTTGTTTATTCTAATCATCACTCTCAAATAACAATATCTTCCTTTAGTTTTAAATATGAACTCACTTCCAACATGAATAATGTAATTTAGATGTAGGTCAAAGAATAAAGAAATACAAAGTTTTCATGTGGCAAATGCAAGAAGAAAAGTATTAAGTAGGTGATTGAAAGTGAAATAAAAGTAGATATGAAGAAGGTCTTGACTTAGTTCATTATATTTTTCTACTAAACATACAAGTAGGTATCTCAAATAATCTCTTATCAAGAAGAACTAGAAAGATCACTAAACAGATCTGGATGGACTAGATCATCTTAGAGGTCATTTCTAGCCTTAATGATTCTGTGGCTCTAGCTATGTTGATAAGTGGAAACTACTGACAAACAAATATAATTAAATATGTGTTATATATATAAAATACAAATATATAGTCTGCAGAGAAAGACCTGGGTGTCCTGATGGACATGAGCCATGAGTCATCAATGTGTCCTTGTGACCAAGATGGCCAATGGTATCCTAGGGTGCATTAGAAAGAGTGTGGCCAGCAGATTAAAGTGATCCTCCCCCTTAACTCTGCACTGGTGGGGCCACGTCTGGAGTCCAATTCTGGGCTCCTCAGATCAGGAAAGACAGGGAAATTCTACAGAAGGTCTGGTGGAGGGTGACAAAGATGATGAGGGGCCTGGAACATCTCCCTTATGAAGAAATGCTGAGAGAGCTGGGGCTGTTCAACCTGGAGAAAACTGAGAGGGGATCTTATCAGTGTGGGTGAAAGTCAAGTGTAATGGAACTAGACTCTTTTCAACAGTGCCTAGTGACTGAAAAAAGGGCAATGGCACAAGCTGGAGCACAAGAAGTTCCATCTGAAATTGAAGAAGTTCTTTATTGTGAAGATGTCAGAGCTCTGGAACAGGCTGCTCAGAGTGGCTGTGGAGTCTTCTCTGGAGATATTCAAAACTTGTGATTTTGTTTTAGTCATAAGAAACATTTTTACATTTAGCATAAATGTAAAACTCAGAGGTATGCTAACAATTCTATTCATTTCATAAAATGAAAGTGGGATTTGCTGTAGAATATCTTCCAAATAAAATGCTTTAGCCAAGTTTTATTATTTTGTATTTGTATTTTATCTTTTAGATTGGTTGATTATGTGCCCACAAAAAGCAGAATTCTTCTTTACAGCATCAGCAGTCGTAACAATACTTTGCTAGGCAACTGCATTCTAAAACAGAAGATATTTGACTCTGTCTTCCATACATACAGGATCATAGAAGTCTGATGGTCATGCCGATAGATTTTTACCATGTGGTGAAACAGAAACTGGGTTTATAGATCCATTTGCAAGAAGACTGAAACACAAGTTAATAGGGATATAACCATGTGTCTAATGATTACCCTCAGGGAAGCCAAGGGTAAGTCCCAGGACTTTGCATGTAGGCAACAAGGGATTACCAGGGATAGCAGAACATCTGTCCATTGTTGAAGATGGCTTTTTCTGAGTTTGGCTGGGCTGATTTAAAAACATTTATCTAGGACACTTGAAAGGTTAGCTGCACATGCACACTGTGAGCAGTAACACATGATGTATCTGTGTGCCTTTCTACTGTTAATGAGATAAATATTCACTTGGTGAATGTTCTGGCCTGATAATCAGGAGCTTGCTACATGTCAGGTTGTGGTTCAAGAAACTGAGAAATCTTGTTTTGAGTAAGTTCTAAAAGTCGGTGCAAGCTCATTAGTTGCTATGCAGCAAGGTGAATTGGTCAATACACTCTTATCTTCTCTCTAATCCTCTGATATCACCCCATTAAACTCATCAAAGTAATGCAAAAAATGATCTACATAAGGTGCTTGTTTGGTATATGACAACACAGTTTGTTGAAAAGAATAATTTTTAAGACAGAATATATTAGGCAAAATAACTATGCATGAAGTGCAACCCTTTAAACAAAGCAAAACAAAACAACAACAACAACAACAAAAATGAATTTCCTATATTATTTAAACAAATAACCTGGAACACAGGAAGTTTCATCTGAACTTCTTTACAGTGAGGGTTACAGAACACAGGAACAGGCTGCTCAAAGATGTTGTGGAGTATTCTCCGAAGATTTCAAAGACCAACCTAGATGTCTGTGTGACCTGCTGTAGGGAACTTTTTTGAGCAGGGCAATTGGATTCAATGATCTCTAGAGGTGCCTTCCAACCCCTGCAATTCTGTGTTTCAGCTATTCTGTGTATCCAGGTCTATGTCTTTGTGCTAATCATGATACATTCCTGTAAAATCTTCTGATTCAAATAGAAAAAAAAATCAGCAACAACAAAAAACAGAGGTCAAAACAGATACTGAAATTGAAGTCTGCCACAAATGTGCTTTAGAAGTAAACTGGAAATGGACTGGAATTTTTGTGACCCACATCTCCATGCTCTTCTCTTTATTAGACTACAGGACTGAGGCTAAATATCTAACATCAAGAAATAGATGGTTCATTGCTGTGGCTTTATTAAAAAATAAAAAATAAAAAATGCTTTTGTGCTGCTTTGATTTTTTTTTTTCCCCTTGTTCTGTAAACAAATAAAATAGAAACACCTCAGGACAATGCTCAGCTAAAATGATGTCTTTCTCTGCTTCTCTTAGTTGCCATGGAAATGCTATCAAATGTTCTCTCTTTAATAAACTTTTGAAAGTAGAGTTTTCTTGCTTGACCTTAAAGAGAGGCACATGTGAAAAAAGTCATTGAAGCTGCTTTTACTATATTATCTGTGATAAATAACCTCCGTATTTCACAACACTAATGACAGTACATTAAAATACTAACACTACAGTCTTCTGCACGTTCTGTATGCGCGATAACACACATACCCAAATGATGTCCAGGTTCACCAAGATATCACCTCAGTTATTTTTTATTCACATTAATGATAAAAATTAACTGTAATTTGTGTTATTTATTTATTTATTTATTTAGGAGCAAGAAAGAAACAATGAGTGTGGGACAGGTCTCAATCTGTCTCCTTGCAGGGATACAAATGGAGAAAGAAACACTGTCTCATTAATTTGCAAGACATGTTATTTATGAACATTTTACTGATTTATGATGTTTGAAAGAAAGCAGACCGGAGAAAGCATCCTGCAGGTTTCTTGTTCTCTTGGGGGAAATTGAGAAAATACACTAATTGCTACTTGTTATGTGAAAGAGCAGAGAAAGGAAGAAGTGTTACATGTATTCTGTCTGTGGTTGATGAAAGCAATTTTCTAGAGGTCTCTCAGAGCCTCTGTAGAAGTTTGACTGTCCGCCAACATTGCAACAATGTTATATCATCAGATACCCAATCTAGATATTCAAACAATTACAGTGACTATCAAATTAATTTGATATGAAAAAAAAAGGTGTAAGATTTTCTAAGACTTCTCCTCCATTCACCTTCCTCCCATATTCTTCCCTTTAAACAGAAAATTTTGAAGAGCAAATTGAAAGAAGTCAGCAAAGAAAGCACATGCAAACAATCACAAATGAAGTGGAAAGGAAGATGAAGACAGGGCACCGTCCTCAAATACTGGAACTTAATAAGAAGGAATATGTTTTAGAAGAAAATGATAACATGAAAAGTAATGAAGAATAAAACAAACAGTAAAGCAAACAAACACAACTTTTAGTGGAAACTTGAGTTTTGAACTAAAAAGATTTTTGTATTTCATGATGAAAGTTTAGCTGTCATGCCCATTCATGAGGCAGAATGGCTCACAAAGCAGAAACTGAAACATCTCAGTTTTCTAGTACATTATGACACTCAAACAAGGATCTGTTGGTGTTACAGTGCCAAGCTAAAACTGTCCATTCAGAAACTATTGCAAAGTTTTCTGTGGTCGGTGAAACAAAGTAGGATGTTGACCATCAGTGAATGGTAACTGTTTCAATACATTGATTTTTATTCCTCACTGCATCTGTAGCACAGCTTTCAAACACCTACGTCAACTTATTATTATCTCAGCCTATTTACCCATCTGTAAACTGGCTGTTAATTTTGGTAGCACTTTTAATATGATTTTCTGACTTCAATCATTTAGTATATTTTCAGAAGTTAGTGTTTTTTCTACTGTGTATTTCTGGGGTTGCTATGAACATTAAAAATCTTGCTCTTTTTCCTGTTCAACAGTAGTGCATTTGGTTCCATGTGGAACAGAGGAATTAAATATGAGAATATAAAGATGAGGATGAATTAGGGACATCACAACAAGATTTTGCTAGCTGCCTTGAATAAATGGTTTTTAAAGTGATTGTCTTGCTAATGGCTTCAGGACAATGTTCTATTTTCATATTTTATGTTGCTGAATTTTATAATCACAGGCTGACCAGAGAGATTGTGGAGTCTCCTTCTCTGGAGATATTCAAAACCTGCCTGGAAGTTTTCCTGTGCAACATATTGTAGACAGTCTTGTTTAGCAGAGGGTTGGATTCTATGACTGCCAGAGGTCTCTTCCAACCCCTACAATTCTGTGATTTATGATTTCTCAAGTGCTTACAAGTTTAATGTCACATTGCCTTGTTTCTTTTTTTGTTTGTTTGTTTGTTTTGTTTTTTGTAACCACTCACTCTATAAAAATTAAGGCTTCACTGATATTTAGATGTGGTAAGATACTGTCAAACTCTTCTACATATCAATTCCAGCATAACTGACCATTTAACTGAAGCTTCATTAATGTTTCAATGGATCAAGCTACACAGAAAAAAATAAGATTGTAGTTTAACTGCAAATACGTATCACCTGATGAATAGTGTCTTTCCAGAAAGGAGAAAAAATAGTACAGGTTTCCATGGTTTTAACTGCTTTTCCTCTTCTGCCAATCCCCTATGTACAAGTGGCTGTTCAGTTCTAGATAATGGCCTCATGTTACTTTGGATGTGATCAGTTTCCAACTTACTGTTATATAGTCCTAAAAATGCAAAAAGAACAAATTTACAAATTATATTTTCAGCTACAGTACCTATTCTGTTCACACAATTTTTTTATTTTATGGTACTGTTAGAGGGAACAAGGTTAGCTAAGCCTCTGTGATACAACAGTTCAGCCCAAAGAAATAGCACTGGCTTCACACGGTTTTCAGCATGCTGTTTTGGCTGATTAGAGGCAATAGCAATAGCACAGTTGACCTTCTGGTATCATGCTGGAAAAAAATGGAAAAGGACTTGAGTCATCTTTCTTAAATTTACATTTTCAATGACTTTCAAACTATACGTACAACCAAAATTTTGTTTTCTGTTTTCTTTTACTCTCCAGATGTACCAGTGCACTCATCCACATTCCAGAGAGCCTGAAAGACAGTTTATTCTAGAAACTTACTTTCTATTGGTACAGATAGGACTGGTTGCCTGTGCTTCCAGTCATAATCATCAGTGCTCATGAAAACCTACATTTATCAAGAGGAATTATTTTATTATTTTCCTAGAAGTATATAAGGGAAGAAAAGTCTTTTTTTTTTCTTTTTTTTTTTTTTTTACTAGTGATGAGCATATATTGATTCTAAAATTTCAGCACTACCATATTGATCCCAAAGAGTACCACTGTTTCCCCATCTAGAAAATCCTCCTCAGATTACACAGATCCAGATTTTAACTATAATAAAGTCAATCTGCTAAAAGATTTACTCTCAGTTCCAAGTCTGTCACAGAAATATCTCAAAATTACTGGTATTAGCAGTTTGAAACCATCAGTGCTCTAGTAAAATATATGGCCTCATTGTCGGTTAAGGGACAGGCTTTAGTTGGCAAGGCCAGCTCTCTGCCAACCTCAAGATCCTTCATGCTTTCCAGCTCACAGCTTGAAGGGAACAGCCAACACTTGCAGCACTTGACAAGGAATTAAAGAACTGCTGTGCCACAGAATAATTTTGAGTTGCAAGGGACCCACGAGGATCACTGAGTCCAACTCCAGGCTCCACATAGGACCGTGTAAATATCAAACCATATTTTTGAGAGCATCATCCAAATTCTAGTTGAACTCTGCCACCCTGGGGCTGTGACTACTGCCCTGGGGAGCCTGGTACAGTGCCCAATTACCCTCTGGTGAAGAATCTTTTCCTAACATTTGATCTGCAGCTTCATGCTGCTCCCTCAAGTCCCTCAGGTTCCATTTCTATTGATTTCCAGTTGTTCATTTCTTTCATTCTTAATATTATGACATTTGGCATTATTTTTCAGTACAGCTTAGAAGTAGTCCAACCTAATCTGCTTGCTCTCTTCAAAGAAACATAAGAGTAATAAAAGAAACACAGCACTCAGTGCTTTGAATCTTTTGGAACAGTCTAACAGTTAAAAGGTAATATGTTATAGATGTTTAAGAGAATTTAACTTAGCAGCTACTACTAGCTGTATCTGCAAGATGCATGCCTTAACACCTGTTCCGCATTCTGAACATTTGTTCTTATTAATATTTAGGTTATGTTTTATGCTAAGAGTTCCCAGGGTAAATGTCCATATGAAATTTCTGTCAGAAGGATATATTCCATTCATTTGATCAGCAGTAAATGGGTATACAGTAAGCATACTTGGAAACTAGATACGCTTTGTATATTTGCAGCAGAACTGTTAAAATGTTATCTGTGGTATCACAACTGATGTTGACTTATCTATTGTATTTCCATAAAGAAGAGAATCTTCAAATTTCTAATATTGTTACTGTATTTTTGGAAAGCTCAAGTCAACATGATTTTGGTTCTTCCACAGAAATGTATCTACACTCTGGAGAAGCTGATTATGTGCCAACAAAGCACTTAGCATTTTGCTGGCTAAGAAAAATTAATACAACACTAATTGTTCCTCTCAATACTTTTTGTATAGGAACTATGTGGTTAATAACTAATTCTATTTTTTTTTCTGAACTTTGCGAACCCTTCTGAAGCTCAGGTATCACAGTGTCCAGGTTTAGAAGAGCATTTCTAATCCTACAGACCTCACTGTATTACAATGTTGAGTTACCAAAGAAAAGAAACTATGTGGATATTATTCTGTTCTATGAGTTAGAAATTGAATTATTTAAAACTTTATTTGAAGCCATTAATTCCATGTTGATGGCTCAAAAAACAGCATGATATAATTGTAAGTAAATTTTTGAAATTAATGTTTGTAAAATAAATCAGCGAGTTTCAAAGATGTCTATGACCATTCACTCAGACAAGCAGTTACCTAAAATTCAGAGCCCCACGTGTTGTTCTGTTGCAGGAAATGAAGAAAACTGACACCTTTGATAATTTGCTGTTTTTAAAAAAGTATATCCTAAACCCTATTTTCTTGAATAGATCAGGAACCTAACAAGAGAAAATGTTATCTTTGCTAATAGCTTCAACAAGTGCTCGGCAGTTATTGAATGTCCTGTTGTTTTTTTTCTTAGTCATGCTACTGACAATTCAGACATCTCCTTGATACTCTTCGACAAGCTATTTCTTTTAATTTCATGGAATGATTACATAAATATTGGCTAAATTTTTTTTTTTCCTTTTTATCCATTTTTAGAAGATGACCTTCACTTACGTTTAGAACAGGGTAATCAGAGTTATTAGCTTCTTACAGCTATTATAAATGAAGAACACTTGTCCCTCTCAATCTACAAGCAGACTTGTTAAATCAAGAACATCTTCCCATGTCTCTAAGAAATAAAAATGCAATAAGGAAAAGCAAATTCTATTGGCCCCACTGTTTTACCATCCCAAACATATGCAAAATATTATCTCAAAAGTTGTAATAAATAAACACTGAGTTTCAAGATCTTCTGCTCAAAATTCACTCATTAAAACAGTTTTCTCTTCTTAACACCATTTGTAATCATTTGACCGGATGAAGAGCCTGACGTATTGCATATGCCAGCATTTACGTGAAATATTCGAAAATAAATATGAAAATAAAGACAAGAATATTTTAGCTGACTTTCTAGTGTTATGGGGTCCTAAAATAAGGTTGTGTGGGGGAAGAAAAAAGCCATAGATCAAGGTAGAAAACTAAAGATAATACTGATTAAGACCATACTAATTCAGGAGGAAACAAAGGCAGGCTCTGTGTACAAGAAAAGAAGGAAGAGCATCTTCATTCTCCCTTCATAGTTAAATTGTGCCTTGCCATCAGAGCATCCTGTCAGCTCAAACACTTCTGCATTTATCCTCTCAAAACCCTAGAGAGAAGCAGACAATATTTTGGAAGCCATACTTCAAATGTGTATAAATATAATATGGAAAGTCTGTTGTAAATGTAGAACTGAATTGTGAATCTCAAGTCGGTATCTTAACATATCCTTCACATAAAAATAATAAGAGTTATCATTTGTATAATAATTAATTTTGCTTAAACCACGATCTATCTTGACCCATATATTGTTTAAATGCTAGGTAGAAACTTCCATTTTATTTCCTTAACATATCCTTCACATAAAAATAGCAATAAATTACCATTTGTATAATGATTAATTTGCTTAAACCAGTCTATCTTGACATCAGTATTGTATAAGTAGAAACTTCCCTTTTATTTCTAAATTTTTAATTCCCACCAAAAGTAATTTTAAAAAGTCAAAATCTTTCCGGTTCTCAGTTAAATGGACTGCCTCTCATCAGCCTTATCCATTATTACAAACACACTAGAAATCACTGAACTAATTATTTTCATCATAACTGAAGGACAAATCACTAGTCCCACCTATTGTTTCCCTTGTGCGAGTACATAAGTAACAACATAAGCAAATGGAACAGTTCGGAATTCTGGAAAATTCTGGTGTTTTCCCATCTGATTTAAACAGAGAACAACGACAATTATTACATAAAATCTTCTGTACTTGAATTTTCTTCAAAATAAGTATTTTAAGCACAAATCTCAAATGCTGTTCTAGTCTTGAGGAACTAAGGAACTGTGAATCTTCAGAGGTATCAGTTTCACTGTCAGTGTCATTATTGGAAAAATTAGCATTTGAATACCCTTGCAATGTGGAATAATTTGTTTCTTCCTTGTGAAATTGTTCAGCATTGACAGACTTATCACAGTTCCTTCTTCACAGCTGCTGGAGACGGATCAGTTAATCAATAGTGTCCAAATTGTAAATGTTCTCATTCTTCTGCTAGTTGACAAGTTCAATGTATTCTTATAGCTATAGAGCTAAATACTAAGGAAACAAAACGCATCTGCTTTTTCCAACTGAGGCTGACTTTACAGGACCAGAAACTGATATATAGATGACTACCAGAAAAACAAGTGAAAGTTTTTCTGAATCTACATAATAATCACTTGATTTCTCAACTATTCAAAAAAAAAAAAAAAATCTGTGTGTATGAACATTACTGTTTATATAAACAGCTCTATAAGGAGCGCAATAATGAGCCAGCTGGTGTGAAGCATAATTATGCAGCATTTTTATACTAAAAAATAATAACAGTGGAAAAGAAAGGAGAAAGGCAATAGAGAAATCTGAAACGCTTCTCGTTAACTTAAACTTTTAAAAATAAAATATTATTCAATAAAAAGAAGGTAGTGTTATAACCTATTCCTTCACAGCATTCTTCCCTCTTAAATGGTTTAAAATAGTGCTGCTTTCTTGTTTCATGAAAAAAGAAAAGCAAAACAAATTCAATTTTTTTCATATTCTCTTCCTAAAATAAACCAGCAAAGCAAAACGCGAGCAGTGTAGCAGGGTCTTATACTCAGAACTCCTTTGGCTTGGTATGAACATGGAAGAAGAGATATCAATCCCAAATTCAGAAAAAAAAAAAAAAAAAAAAAAAAAAAAAAAAAAAAAAAAAACTGCTCCGAACTGTGATTTATGTTATCACTTGTGGTTACATTTATACCTAGTAGACTCCTGACACCTTGTTCAGATATTAAATCATTATATTCACATCCTTTTCACATTAGCAGTAAAACTTTTGCCACTTGACTGGAATACTTGCCTCACAAATATCTCAGAGCACTTGGTTTGTACTAATTGTGTTTCCAAATGAGATTAGGATCCCATTTAGCAAGACCTCTCAATAAACTTTGTCCCATCAGAAACAGGGCACCAGGGTCACTAGGACAGCCCCTGGCACCTGGCATCTCTCTGGGGCTAGGGCTGGGCCAAATTTTGTCTGTGGGTCTGCAGGTGGTCCCAAATGAGCAGGAACCATGCCTGTGCAGGGCTCTGGGGAGATACAGCCAGGCCCTGTTTTGACCTCACTGCATCATGGGCTGAAAGCCTGGGTCTGGTGTGGGGTCCTGGGAATGGGCAGGAGCAGCTGGGTCTGGCAAGGCTAACGTTGCTCTCAGGGCAATGAATCTCCAGCTCCTGCTAAAATCTACTGTACTGCATTTGTCCTACATCGAAGAGAAAGTCTCTGCAGATTGAAGTTAACGGAATAAAATTGTGTGGCAAATCAGTGATATCTATTGAATTTTCAAGTCTGGGAGGAAATCCTGATAAAAAAAAAAAATACACCAAGATGAATAAATATGGCATCAACCCCATGTTTCACAAAAAATTATTAACTGTCTCAAGAAAAATTACAGAGATCTTTCTTCATAGGAAGACAGCTGTCTGAATTTCCTATATCTCTTTTGAAATATAGGAAATGCAGAACATTCAGTACCAACCAGAAGCAGAAAGAGGGAAATTACAGCCACTACAGTTAGAACTAAGTCATGGAGCCAAACCATGATGATTTTCTTCTACAGACAAAGCCCTATATCAGATGCTGAGGATAAGCCTGAAACAGGACTTACTGGAGACCCAGATGGCAAATTTCAATGTACAGGAAAAGGATAAACTAATTTTAGGGCTGGATGAGTCAAAAGTAGCTCAGGGGCAACCATCAGATCAACATCCTTGAAACCACTGACATTACGTTTAGCTGTGTCTTCCAGCTCAGCTACTGTTTTCACAAAGGGTCTTTGCAATTGTCACTTATAAGACCACTCTTAATAGCAAGGTTAACATTCAGGACTCCTTAGCTGTAGAAGGAAAAGCCTTTTTAAGTAAATTTCTTGAAATAATACGTCAGTCTTCCTTTCTTCAATATACCCACTATGAACTACTTTTCTGTTCAATCTCCAGTTTAAAACACTAATGCATATGAGAAGATCTTTCTGATGCCTTTCAGATCTATGATTCTCTGCACTTTTACTTAGTTAAAAAGGAAATGCAGTTTTGCTGAAATTCTGATATATCACTAAGGAGTGCATACAAAACTAGATGTCACTGCAAGATTAACAAGGGGATTATAATTAATTTCTAATTTCAAATAGAAAAAGCTGCAATAAAAGTTACATCTCTTTATTTCAAATATAACCAGAACTGTGACCATCTGCTGCAATTCTTTTACAGCAATAATAAATAAATAATTACAAGAAAGCAAACTTCAACTCTATGAGAGCTAAAACCAGGTAAATTACAAAGGCTGTTATCAAATCAAAATTATAGATGTGTCATTTTTCTTAGCTTTTCATTTCAAAGTGACTGAAATGTGATAGCACCTGCTTATCAGCTCAAATTTTGTCTGACACAATAGTTATTGAAGTATTATATAATTCAGAACCCCAAAAAACTCACAGATTTAGAACATTACAATGAAATACTCAAAATTTTAGCTGGAGATTGAATTAAAATTTCTCAATAAAAATCATTTTTGTGCTTTCATTTAAAGGTCAAAAATAAAATAAAAAAACTAAACATACAAACGTAAATGTCAATGCTCTCATTCATATCTGTTTAGAACAGAACAGATTCATTTCGTATGAAAATACATTAAATATATTAAATTTCATATTTCACATCAATATGCAATTCTCACCTTCAATCCAAAATGTACTTTTCACTCTTGCCTTTGAGTCAATGGAAATATAGAAAATTCACAAAACAGAAAGGAAAAACACAGCAACAAAAACACACAGAACCAATGAAAACATCCCTTTAGAGACTATAGAAAGCATTGGGGATCAACTGAGGATTTCTCATCAATTTTGACATCCCATCAAAATAATTTGATCATGACTCCAAAACATTTTCAAAAAGTTATCTCTCCTTAAAAAGAAAATGTAAGGGATCATAGAACAAAATGATTTACTAGTCTTTACTGCTAACGCAAAGCCCAGTGTTTAGTTAAGTTTTAATTTTATGAAGAAAGCTAGACAGAAAGTTTTGCATTTCTGCACACCTCCTGTTAGGCAGCTATATTTGTGAACATCTTTTAAATTATTAATCCTTAAAAATCAAATGATCATTATCTTTTATCTGCTAAAATAGAAGTGATATTATGATTTTGGACTCGTGGACATTCCATTGGCTGGAAAGTTGCCTAGAAGAAAAGGAGCTCAGATGCTAGTCAACAGGTGATGAAGATGGACAATAGCACCCTGGACTTTCTATCAGAAATAGTGTTGCCAGAGGACTGAAGAAGTGATTGTTCCTCATTACTGTCCCTCAAACGTGTTTTGCTCCCGTCACTGTAAGGAGGACATTTTCTTGCTCAGATTTATGCAGAAAAGAGCAACGAGGATGGTGATGGGACCAGAAAACATGACTTATGTGGAGTGACTGAGGGAACTGGAGTTATTTAGTCTGTAGAAAAGAAGGCTGAGGGAAGACCTTATTGGTGTCTAAAACTACTTGAAAGGAGGTGACAACAAGGAGGATGTCTGTCTCTTTTCTCAGGTGACAAGTGATAGTACATAAAAAGCATTCTCAAGTTGCCAAACTGAAAAATTATGAAATGAATTTCTTCTTTTTTTTCCCTGATTCTCCTTGCAGGTCCATTTTTCACCCTTCACACTTAAGCCTTCAGTACTTCTGGTGTAAATATTAATGGAAAGGGCTGAGATTACTGTAGCCATAGGATTAAACATCTCTTACTGTGTTTAGTCTTGATTAGTACTTCCTAATAAATATTTTCTTCTCCCTATTGACATCATAAGCATCTTCCTAAACAACCCTTACCTAAATGTCTTCTGACTACCCTTCTTCAAGAAACAAGTCAGCAAAATTAAATATTAAATTAGGTAGTTGTATTTCAGGTAAGAGAAATCTGATGGACGGAGCAAGTGACTCATTGAGAGTCCTTGCCCTGGTTTTCTCAGGAACTCTCCAGGGTTTCTCAGTGAATTTCTCAACATCATTTTTGTCCCAAACTCAACTTTTCTTTCTGATTTCTT
Source organism: Chrysolophus pictus (assembly GCA_037305975.1). Taxonomy (NCBI): domain Eukaryota; kingdom Metazoa; phylum Chordata; class Aves; order Galliformes; family Phasianidae; genus Chrysolophus; species Chrysolophus pictus. The sequence continues at coordinate 22,051,066 of CM074577.1, read as the reverse complement.
CCAAATAACACTCAAAATCTGCTTCAGTCTCCCCAGTAGATCAGTACATGCTCACTGTACATAATAATGTAGTCCATTAAGGCATGGAATTTTTTTCTGTTTATAAGTAGCTGAGACAGATTTCTGAGCAACTCTGGTCATGTCCCATATCAATGTAGAAAAGGACATATAGCCACAGTAGGTGTTAGATTACTATCTTTTTTGAGAATCCTGATCTGTATGCATACTTCCCTGGACTTCTATAATAGGATACAGTGCTGCAATAAATGGAAAGTATTTTCTGTTTGTATAGTCATTAACTGGTAGAAGTTTTACTCTTTCCTCATCATTTCCTTCCTTCATCTAGATAATCTTATTTTTTAAATGGAAAATCAGAAATATGAAACTGTATTGATCGTTCTTATTTCAAAAGTGATGCTAAAATAGCATTAAAAAACCAATCCTCCCACGTTTTCCAAACTCAAACAACTCTGCTAGAATCTGTAGAAAAGAGTTTAATCAAAGGCTACTTTCTAACACTGCAAAACAAGTTTGCTCAATTCAGTTTTCACTTTATTTATTTGATACAAAAGAGAATAAATCTTTTAAAATACCGAGTTTGTTGTTGTCAGGAACAAATTTTTTGAATTACAATTCCCTAATGACCTTTTAAGTAAAGCTATAGAATCTTAAATATAGTGCTCTACATCTGCTTTTAAGTCTGAATACCTTTTATATAGAACTTATGAACACAAAAGCTGAATATGGAAAACATTATATAAGAAGATAAGCAAAATAATTTTTAGTATTTCATGTATAATTATCAGTAATTCAGTAATTAAGATAATTAAAACCTTTTTAACAGGTGTAGTAGTCCAATTCTATCTCATTGGCTTTTAAGTTAGCAGGAATGGAATGAATCAGATAAAGAAGCAGACTATTATAAAAGAATGGTAGTGTTTGCTATTTGGGTTCACTTGTCTGCAAAGATAGTACTTTGTACATGTGTTAACTGGGGATCAAAATCAAATGAAACACCATTTAAAAATGAAAAACCTATTAAAAATGTTTGAGAGTGATTGAGGTGTTTAAGTAGTGTCTTACTAGTTACCTCCTTTTTCAGAAAAGACTTATAGCAATGAGCATTTGAAACATGAGTCAAAACACGGTCAAACCAAGCACTTAGTATGAAAACAGTGCTTAAGACACATTCTATTCTGTGAAAAAAAATCTACATTGATATTCCCCAGATCCTTTACCCCAAACTGGCTGCAACTATCTGAGAATGTTACTTGTGTATATATATATAAAGGAAACAATGTGGTTAAGAAAATGGGGCTCTAAAGCTCTTAATCATTTTGTGGCAAAAAGAATAGAATTCCTCTATAATTATCTCAGGATTTTCATCTAAGTGAGCACCAAGAAGAAGAGATAGAGGTACATAAAATATGCCATATACTTTTTACTACCATGATCATTAATGTTCCAAGCATAAAGCATGCTTTATTACCTAGAAATTATATCATTTGCATTTTAACAGGTTTTTATTTGAGTTTACCCTCTCCTTTTTTTTTCTATGAATCCATGCAACAGCTAGAGAAAGAGTAAATGAGAATTATAGAAATCAAATATGTTCATTTGAAGAATTTAAATTTGTTACTTCCTACTACATAAAACATACCAAGATCATCAGATGATTATACTGATACAGATACTTTCAGCGTTCTTTTTACTAGTTTACAGGAGATGTTCTTCATTTATAGTACTGATCTAAAATTTCATCTTCTGAGAGTACTCTTGTACAGTCGACAAACATCTCCTTGTCATTTATACAGTAGCTGCAAAGAGTATGCAGTAATCATGTTTTCTTAAGTAGTTTGCAATTTTTGTAGTAGAGCTCAAATATGCCATTCACCACATTCATTAATATTTGCGTTGTAAAACTGGGATATATAGAGCAACCTAGGCTTTCTTTAGTGTCAGCATTCACACTTCTGCTGATATGAAAATTATTTGAAGGAAATTAATGTTTTTACTAGAACTTTAATCTTCTGTACTTTGACCCATTGCAAGGTCTTTTCTGTAACTCTTGAATTAAATTAGTATCTACTCTTCTGTAACTTCTTAATCTACAACAGCCACTTGCAATAATATCATTAATCTGAGATGCAAAAGAAATCCCACATCTGCACTTTATACCTCTGGGCATCAAATTATATAATTATAAGAGATATCTTTTCCTGTATTTGATTATTTTTATATTCAAAGAATCTGAAGGGAATGAACAGTTCTATATCAAAAATAGGTTTCATTAATAAAAGAGAGATCTAATCTTAAAGATATCACCTCCACTTCAATATGGTATCTTCTCAAATATTATACAGTGGTGCTCCTTAAAGATACAACTATGCAATAACACTGAGGGTGAATTTTAATAAGACCAGTATGATCATCTTAACAGTAAAAAATTAATATTCTTTCTTATCTAGCCTTGGCCTTTCATGATAAAGAGGTAGCAGAGATTGCATATTAGTGGAGTTATTGTACTATTTTAAAAGTTACATTGATTCAGCAATGTTCTATGTATAATCAGTCAACACTAATTATTACCACCACGAGCTAGTCAGACACATTTTTAATTAATTAAATATATATTATGAAAATTAATCACACTCAACATTCAAAATGACAACATATGCAAAAGGCACTATCTTGTTTTTTTGCTTTAACACACACAGACTAAATGTCAAAAGTATTTTCTATATACATTTCACATAAACAATTTTTTGATCACTCATTTCACACATTTCCTCATTGGTTTTGCAACATCTTTCCACTTCCTTACGCAACACATAAGTTTGGAAGACGTGCAGTGCAAGTGTGCATTTGGATTAATAATTTGAAAGTTAAAGATACAGGAGAATCTCCTTTCTCCAAGAAACAGTAGTTTTCCACAGTGCATCAAAATATTGCCTACTTTGGAAAATAAATCTGTTTTTTTTTATCAGTTAAAATATTATATAAAGATAACATCTTCGCCATCCTGTAATACTGGTGATGATCTTAAATATATTGTTAATACATTTATAATTTTGGAAAAAATAAAACAACTTAATTGATGAAGAAATAAAGAAGGAAGAAAATAATACATTTCTGATGGTAATTCTCTTACATTTCACAGCATTCTCCTGGAGAAGCTGGCAGCTCATGTCTTAAGCAGATGTACTCTTCACTGGGTAAAGAACTGACTGGGTGACCAGGCCCAGAGTGCGATGGTGAATGCAGTTAAATCCAACTGGCAACTGGTCTTGAGTAGTGTTTCTCAGGGGTCACTATTAAGGTTGATCCTGTGTCATATTAATATGTATTGACAATCTGGACAAGAGGATTGAATGCACCATCAATAAGTTTGCCATTGACACCATGTTACGAGGAAGTGCTGTTCTGCTTTAGAATAGGAAGGCTTTACAGAGGGATTTGGATCTGCTGGCTTGATGGGCTGAGACCAGTCATATGAGCTTTAACAAGACAAAGTGACTGTCCTACACTTCAGTCACAACAATGTAATGCTACAGGGATAGGGCAGAGCAGCTGGAAGATGCATGAAGAAAAAAGATCTGGGGGTGTTAGCTGACAGCCAACTAAAAGTGATCCAGCAGTGTGCCCAGGTGGCCAAGAAGGTCAGTGGATCCTGGCTTGTATCAGAAATATTGTAGTCAGCAGGACTAGGGAGATGACAGTCTGTCCCTCTCTACTTGGCACCGGTGAGGCCGCACTTCTGTCTGTGTTCAGTTTTGGACCCCTAACTACTAGAAAAACATTGAGACTCTGGAGTGTTTCAAAGAAGGGCAATACAGCTGATGAGGGGTCTGGAGCACAAGTCTTATGAGAAGTGGATAAGGAAACTGGGATTGTTTAGTTCGGAGAATAGGAGAGGAGATCTTATCAATCTCTACAACTGCCTGAAAGGTGGTTGTAGCGAGGTGGATTTCAGTCCCTTCTCACAGGTAACTAGTGATAGGATGAGATGTAATGGCTTCAAACTGCTGCGGGGGAGAGTTCAGTTGGATACAAGGAAAAATTTCTTCTCAGAAAGAGTGGTGAGATATTGGAACAGGCTGCATAGGGAAGTGGTGGATTCACTGTCCATGGAAGTATTCAAGAATTGTACAGACATGGCACTGAGGGACATGGGATAGAGAGCACAGCAGTGATAGATTGATAATTGGACTTGATCTTAGAGATCTTTTCCAGTCTTAATGGAAATGGTTTTGTTATTCAAAATTGTTTTCCTATCACATATTTTCTAGTTTTTCTAGCTCAAACCATTTTCAAGATTTAGGAGGAAAGATTAAAGTAATAATATATGTACGTTTATATTTTCACATAAACTATGCATAAATTATTTATGTGGATGTCGTGTTTCAAAAAATGCAAACTATCACAAAATTTATATTTTCCTATCTTGGCACCCGGTGTAGACATTTTCACTGTTTACTTTTCCAGGTACATAAGAAACCTAACAGTACCGTAGACTTCCTTCTTAAGCACCAATAGCTCATATTTGGTTCTCAGATCTGTTTTGCTAACACTTTTTCAATATGAATCAAGGTTTTCATAACTGCTGTTCTGAGCACATAAGTGTGACGTGGAAGTCACACTTGTGAGAGTCTGGACCACAGTAAAAGATATTGCCAATATCAGACATTAATAATAACAATAACAAGAACAAAAACTGAAATATTGAAAAATGATGCAGTCAAAATATCTCTTATATCTAAACTTCAGCCCTTGTTGGAGGGCACCTTGAAATGCATCAGATCATCAGATCCTTACCATTTATTAAAGGAAAGATTAATCTAAGAATGTATTCATCCCCTTGAAATGGAAAATGATAGTGTTAGAAATAGCTTATTTGCAAAAAATTTTGTGTGATAAAAAAACTTTATAGTAAGATACAATCTGAAAATATTTTTCCCCCTGAATGGAGAAGGGAAATATTAAAAAGGTATGAAGGACATTGGAGATTTTGGTTTCTGTTGTTGTTGTTGTCAAATATCACACTACTTATAAGTTCTGGTTATACTTCATGCTAAATTTTAATAGACTAGAATTCAATACAATCAATATTGTATCAATTTTAAAGTGAGCTTTGAACTTCATTCACTGGTTCTAGTCAGTTTTGAATGGAAGAATTCCTTGCAGGAGAAATTCAAAAATAAGAATGAAGAAAATTATGCAGGAAGCAAGGCACAGTTGGGTTAGATCATGGGGGGTTTTGGCAGCTAGTTCTAATTGGAATGCTAAGTTTGGAATTTTATTTCTGTACTTTTGACAGCAATGAGCATCATTACAACAATCCACAACATTCAACCTGCTAGTTTCAGAAAATCATTTCTCCAAAAAGCTGTTTGACAATATAGGCCGCATGGTGTTTTATGTCAAAAGCTATTGTATGCTTGTTCATCACAGAATTTGAAACTGAAAAATATTGCCAGATAACTCAAAACGGCTTTCTGAAACTCTCAGATAAAGGGATTAAAACATATTTCTTGATATGTACATTTAATAAGAAACGAGCAGCACAACGATTCTGAGGAACATTCTATTTCTGCAATAAATGTTCTTGTTAAGAACTATACTTAGAATTTCATTTCTTTTTCAAGATACAACATGAAACTTGCCCATGTTTACATAAGTTTAAGCCTTAACTTTAAACATGTGTTTTGTATGTTATGCCATTCTTTTCTCTTTAATTTATGATACACAGACTCCTGTATGTACACGCTTCTGTTTAATAATGATTTTGATCTCAACCGCTTATCACCAAAGAAAAAGGAGTTAAAAAGAAGTTGACCATGCTCCTATGACTGAATTTAGAAATGTATCTATCTCTTTTATTTATGTATCCATTCATTAAATTTCCTTTTAAAGTAATAAGCTTACTTATTAAGCTGTAATAAGCTTAAAATTATAAGGAACATAGAGTACAGGAAAAATCACCTATTAAGTTTCACATATGAAAGGTTTCCAGAAATTTAGATGGAGATGTGTCACATTAGCAGAAAGCATTGTAGGCAGCCACAGTAAATTACTTCCAAGTTCATAATGGATGATGGTCAATTTAACACAATGGTCTGTGATAGCAATTGTCCTGTTTGCAAAGGAGTTGCAAAGCCTGATCTCATGAAATCGGTTAAGAAAAATATAAGACCCCTTCCAGACTGATAGAACAGTTGAAAATTATGACTGTGGTTCACTTGAGTTTCCAATAGTTCCTTTCAAATTTTATGGTTTCCTTGCTCTCTTATTTGCTTTCTTTTCCTGTTGACTGCAGCTGTACTCAGTGTATTAAAGGAGCAACTCACACATGTGAGCTTGTGTTGTGTGAACAAACCAGACCTGTGTAGGGTCACTCACATCAGTCCCAGCTGGCCTGAGAGGGCACGTGGGCCTGTGCAGTCAGCTACAAGCCCACATGGCATTCACTATGGCTAGAGAACAGCTGCTGAGTTAGTTTTGAGACAACACCAAGCATCAGCAAGCTCACCAGCCTGCAGAGCACATAGGAGCCCTCTCCAAGATGGCATATGGATTTTCAGCAAGGCTGACTGCATGCTCAATCTCTCTCAGCAAGGCTTACTGCATGCCCAATCTCACTCTACAATCCCCAGCAGTCTACAGCAGCCCAGTCTGTCTCTTTAAATGCAATTTTCAATGCCCAAGACTTCTTTCTGTTCTCTTGGGTTGCTTCTTGTCACTCTCTCTACTGTTTAACAAACACAGCTTCTTTTCAATACTTATATGTGCTTCCCTCTCCTCTCTGTGCTACAAAAGCAATGTTCTGTATTATCTCTGTCAGGCAACTACAGGGTTGAGGGGAGACTAGGTCTTTAACCATGAGCACTTGCTTACAATTCATGACCCACAGGGATTGTCCTGGCTTTGATTGGGACAGAGCTGAATTTCTTCTTAGTGCCTGATATGATGCTGTGTTTTGGCTTTAGGAGGAAAACAATGCTGATAACATTTCAATGCTTTAGTTATTGCTGAGCAGTGCTGTATAAATATAAAGTGTTATCCTCATAAAGAAAATGAGCTTTTTATCGATTTGCCTAACAGTGGGGAAGAAGTCAAACAACTAGTACAGAGTGCTAATGGTACAGAACAATAGTAATAAAGTATCTCCCTTGCCCAGGCAATAAGAAGTCTAGGGATTTGATTTTTCTTTCATTCTTTATGTTGCCTTTTCATGTGTAGTATCTTTATGCTGAATCATAACTTTGAAAAACTTATATTAATAGATTCTTCTTTTTTTAAGCTCTTGATCAATACTAAACAATCCCTGTACATCCCAGATGCTGATCTGCGCATTAACAATAATTATTTCCTTTAGAAGTCATTCATAAATGCATAATTGAAACTCCTTCTTCCAGTGATAGTACAAAGATTGCCTTCCAATAATATCACTGATATTAAGTGTATAAAAATTCTGCAAAAATAAGAAGGCAAGTTATACCAATCACTGACTAATAAAGAACACTCCCCTTACCCACCTTAGATGTACATGTACAAATAAATAAAACAAATCAATAACACAACTTACACAGGAATTAGATGAAGTAAAAATAAATACCATTCACTTTTTCTTTTTTTTTTTTCAAAAAAACAGTGACATTTTTGAACATTAGTATGTCTGATTGAATTACTCAGCTTTACTGAAAATGATGATACCACCATTATCATACAAAGGTATTGGCACACCTTCTTTGTTCTTCTCTGCTATTATTACTTCTTCAGAACAGAATGTATTTTGTAAGCTAAATGTAATATATGTCAATTAGACAGAAGTGAAATATTCTGAAACCTTACCAATAATTGCTGGTGCTCATTATTTGGTCAAGGAAAGAGAGGAGGAAGAAAGGAAATAATAGAGCTACATGTATATGCTATAAATTGCAACACAATATCAGTGATTCCATAAACGATTGTCTGCATCCAGATAATATAGATGGAATAGACTGCAAAATTTTTGTGTTTCCCTGAGTTGAATTTGAACTGTTTTGAGTAATGTATGAGCATACTCAAAAGAATTCTAAACATGGTTAAATACTATGAGTCAGAAAGCTATAGTAGATCACTGGGGAGAGACAAAGACATTGTTTTTCCTGTGTCTTTGCAGTAGTTGGATATTTTTCAAGTCACAGACTCAGAAGTTTCAAAGCCTTATTACTTCAAGTTCACATTGTGGAGGTTTTTTTGTTATTTGTTTGTTTGTTTGCTTGTATGTATGTATGTTTGTTGTTGCTGCTGTTGCTGTTAACCATCTTTCATTACAAAGAAATCATGACATGTTTATGTCCTTTACCTCTTACCAGAAAAATACTGATGCTAATTCTAGTGAAAAAATAAGCAGAATATTCTTTACTAGAGGACAAAACACCCAAATCAAGATCTATTCCTAAAAAAATGAGCCTTTTTAATTATTTTATTTTATTTTATTTTATTTTATTTTATTTTATTTTATTTTATTTTATTTTAGGTAAGTAATAGAATTCTCCTACTCTTATTTTTTTTCTTCCATTTTCTTATATAATTTTCACAGTATGATTTTAAAGTTTAATACACCCAAGATCAAGAAGGCTTATAATGAACCCGTCAAAAGGATTGCTTGTAATTTACTTGTAAAGATATTATTTCCTGAGATTATGGTTCTTTCTTCAGGTAGTTCTTCCTGAGATGCTACAGAACCCTGAAAATGAATGTTAACAGTTTTGAATAACACCCAGTGGTAGCTGCTATCCTCAAATGCTGGATGAAATGTCTGAGTAAAATTAGGTCTAAATCAACTTCATCTTGCAAAGAAAAAGATATTTTTTTCTGACTTAATTCTTTTCTTCTAATATAATTGAGCCTTGTGGTGTATAAATGCATCTTTCTATTTGATAATATGCTTTTATTAAGTTTAACAGCTACTATTTTGAAGGCTATTAGCTTTTAACTGGTTTTGTTGGGAACTCATTAAAATGGTAGTTTTAAAGGGTTGAGCTGAACAACCTCTGTATTTCACAATGAATTTTACATAGCTAGACATTCAGCCAGTGTGTGAATAAGGAATTATTTCTCACTGTCTCTTTCAGCGCAGCAATTCGGACAGCAGGTTGTCCAGAAGGTTTCCTGCAGTGTGCTAATGGCCTCTTTAGGGAGAAAGATAATGGGGAGATGATCTGATTTAGTGCCACTGTCCCTAACATTTGTAAATCCTGGGTTATACTCAGCAGGTGACAGAACATGGCCCTTTGTCCTTGATAGCTAGCAGAAAAGATGCCTCTCTGTCTTTCTTGTCTCAAAATGAGAGGGGAAAAAAAAAAAAAAAAAAAAAAAAAAAAAAACCTACATTTTTCTGTGGTACTTTCCTCTACCGAACACACTGCATGCCAAGCCAGATTCTTTCTGCTGGTTCCTGCTTTTCTCTGTAAATAACGGGACACTGCACCCATTCTCTCTTATTCTGTAAGAGTTTCTGCAGTATGACCACAGCTGCATTCAGTACTAGATCTAAACAGCTTTCCTCTCAGGGAGAGTCAAATTAGACCCATAAAACATAGGCTAGTATAACCAGAAGGGAAGACTTATCTTCAGTAATGCAATTAACTTGTTTCCATATTTAAACTGTATAACTACTATTATTAATGTACGTCTTAAAAACTAATTTTTGAAAGTCATAATACATGCTACTTTGTGAATTTAGATATTAATTTTTCAGGTATTTTTATATTCTGTCATGTAATTCCTTATATAAACTTATTTTACTCCTTACAAGCTTGGTGTGCAGTGTTTATGCAGTCAGATATTGAGAAATATAGAAGATATCTCTTCATAGGATGGATTGGAATTTTATTTTATATTTCTTCCACAAGTCAAAATCAGTAGATTTAGTCCAGTTTTAACTGATCACAGTGTAGCTCCAAATGCATTGTAAGCACTATATTTCTTCATGCAATATGTTTCCCGTTATATTTTTTTTTTGTTATTTCATGAAAACTGTTTTTACCATTTTTTTTCTTTTTTGAAAATCAGTACTACTGAAAATAAATGACTGTCTTGTAATCCATCCTGTAGATAACAAACAAATCAAAGCAATTCAATGACTACATGGCTGCACTGTAACTCCACAATATAACTATCTCTGACTAATCCTAGTGTGACTCTGGCATAATATCTAGTTCACACTGAAAGTAATGCCTTCTACTCCATGGAAACTACAACAGATACAAAGATCACAATAAGACTATTTGACAGGGCAAAGTCTCAGCTACAAAACATTATTAACACAGTCATCACCACCAGCTATGCATTTTTGCCAATGACAAACAAAGCCTGTGTGCTTTGTTTAAAAAAACCTGCATGGCTGTCTGGTATGTCGTTTATCTTTCCCATTGGTGTTGCCACTGCTGAAATGCACCCTTCTCTGCCTCACTGTCCTAGTATGGCCGAAACTCAGAACTATGTGTACTAGCAGTGTTTTCAGGTGATGTCACATATACCACATTCCATGTTAAAAATCATTACGTATTGATTCTGCAATGAAAATTACTCTGATAGTTATGTATATATTAGCTTTCCATGTTGCTTGCCTAGCTCCAGGAAAGCCGCAACATTAATTATAACGTATCAATCCTAGCTGAGTGAAATATTTCTAAAGGATGTGCTTTTTGCTTACTTTTTCTAAGAAAAAACAAAGGTTTGTCAAGCACTGACATAAAACATACAAATCTATCTGGACATTAATGTTTAAGCTTCTGGCAAGGTTATGTTCTTTCTTTACAGGGGCTTTAACAGATCCTTCAGTTCACACAAAACATCAAACACTCTTCCTAAACACTGAACCAACTCTGCAGAGGTCAGAACATGCCTGAGACTGTTTGGAAAATGCTTTAGATTTTCTAGTAGAGTCAGGAGGAAAATCGTTGTGCAGAACCTAATAGTTCTTCTCAAAAATAGTTTTGTAGGTTTTTTTTTTTTTTTAACAAATATAAAAGTAATAATGAAATTTTATTTCTTAGAAACATTTGTGCAAAATCAAATCACATGACTAAAACTGTAACTCTAAAGGACATTACCAAAATATGCCATGATGTTGTAATTTTTCAGCTGGGGTTTTTTGTCATTTGGATGTAACATTTAAAAATTGTTACGAAACAGTAGAAAAAAAGTAGTCTTCTTAAAATATTTTATGAATATATCTTCTTTTATGGGCAGTGTAATCTCAAGAAACCGCACCATTCATTCTGTTATAGACTTCTACTTTTTTAAATGCCGAGTCATTATCTATGATGTCAATGTTATAAGTCAGTACAAAGAAAATATTTGATTTCTTTGTTTTCTGTAAAAATGGAAATGCATTTATTCTATAGTAGCACTGGATTAAAACAGTACAAATAATAGAAACAATTTACTGGTTTTGCCAAATTTGGACACTTTTTAAGTGTGAAAATCCAAAAGGAAAATTCTACACCCTACTTCTTTGCAGCTGTGACCAGAGAAGAAAGCCTTCCTTATTCATTGGCTCCAACTGACAGAAAGCCAGCCTTAAACTTAGTGCTCATTTTCATATCCTACCCTGCTTTTTGGTCTGGTTTGTGTGTTAAGTTTTAAGTGAGTCATATATATGTAAAAGTAATATCTAAGGATGAAAAACATCCCATAGTTATGATTGTTATGTGGCTGTAAATGGGGCTGTACCTGCATGTACACACAATGTCTTCAAGACTTTTTTTTCCTGAGTGGTCCAGAAGGAGACCAAGCATCACTCCATAGATGAATTGAAACAATAGGCTGACATGAGACTATGTGATTGCTCACATGCCCTCATAAATAATATTTGGTTAATTGGTGCATGGTCTCTCCAGGTCCAGAAATTTGGAAAGTTCTAAAGGTTTCTCCAGGCAACTTGTCCTGTATCTAGACAAATTCCTGTGCTTCTTGCCTGAAATTTGACCATTCCAATGACTTTCTCTGAAATTTCTACTGTAGAACTGGCCAAACTGTACACAGCATAAATAATCAAAGAAGGATGAAAAAGAATAGTTACAAGGGGCAATCTTCTCTTCATAGTTAAGGTAGTTAGGAAGTATTCTATAAATAATTTAGGATAATCAGAAGCAGTGAATCATGCATATGCTGCAGTGGTCATGTAGGACCACAAACCAATAGGGTATTCAACAAAAAAGCAGCTCAGAATAGCTCGCTGGCTCAGGATGACAGCACTGTTGCACAGAGAACATTTGTAACAGAGACTTCCATCATTACTTAGGTAGAAATCAACCCTTCCCTTTGAGAGAACTAATTCCTTGTGTATTACCTTATGCAAAGATACTACTATATTGCAGAGGTATTAGAAAATAATAGCAATCATCAAAAATCTGCCTGTGTGTCCCCTGATTCCATCTTTTTTGTATAGTTTATTTGGGGATGTCTTCGGACTTTTATTTAGGCAATTGAAATAAGACTTTCTTTGTTGGGGTAAACTTGTTTCCTCTTTCCCTTTCCCAGATGAAGATAGTTGACAAGTCTGTCTCACTTATAATATCATCTTAAGTAAGAAAAAAGCATCTATTAATTCACATGGACTGGCCTGTCTGCTTCCATCCAGCTGCCCATCCAAAATTTTATATCAATTTCCACATTGTGATGGAGCTGTAGTTACCTACTTTCTTCTTTTTCTCAAGTGGGAACATTTGCCATTAAAGAGCTGCGGTCAGCTTTTCTTTAATACTTTACAAAGCTAAATGGGTTCTGAAAAATCTTATTATATTTAATTGGAATAGTAACAGAAAGAAACTTATTTTTTTCCCCTGACAATTATTTCCAGAATACCAGGTCATGTTTTCTGAAATTACTGCTTACCACTGTAAATAACAAAATACATTGTCTACAACATTCAGCTTCTTAAGTTATCAAAGACAAATGGAATTTCTTAGGCACCGATGACTATATTTAATTTCAGAGACCAGTGAACTGTCTGGTAACCTATTCATCAGGAAAGACAATAGTTCTTATAGGTCATTCAGAATAAACATAAAAATTTTTGGTGATTCTATGATTCTAAGATTCTATGATACTATGGTCTTGTGGAAGTTGTACAAAGTGAAGTGATTAATTATAGCAGAGATTTGGAAGTCTTTACTCTTCAAAGTGTAATCTGCATCTTTCCACTGAAAAGCCAGGAGAAATTCCAGTATTTTATTATTGCCAATCAGGAATTTTTCAAGTTATAGAAGAGCAGATTAGCAATCTTCTGTCAAAATTAAAGATGGTCACCACTGTTCCTGTGAAGGACAGTGCAGCAGAATAAGAGTGACAATTTTATTTGAGGCAAAGAACTTATTGTACCTTCGGCATATGGGATAGTGGAAGGTATCATCAGTTTAACCCTGGAAAAAAACCCTGAAGCACAAGTGTGCAGTGTAACATATTGTTAAAAAAATACAAATCAGATCATTGACTCAGTCAAGTATCTAGAAAAAATTAAGCAGGAGAGATGAATGTGAGATAAAACAAAATTGTTTTATGTTTTTAGCAACTAACTCCTACACTTGCAATACCGTTTGTGATATGATATAACTCTGGGTAGAACAAAATGTGGAGGATACCTGCTAGTAAAATTGTCAGACATCACAAGAGGCTAACTTTATTAAAGTACATTTTATTTGATGATCCTTGTTGTTCCTTCAGGATATTCTACAATTCCACAATTCTATGATGTGCACTGTTTCATGTAAACATGAATTCAAGAAACTGGGCATACTAATATTTTCTTTGTTTTGTTTTGTTTGTTCGTTTATTTATTTCTTTTTGGAGAGTAGCATCAAAGAAGATTCTTGAGGGAATGGAAAAAGAGTGAGTCTTAAGAAGCGAATATTTGAAGGGAGCATATAAATAGGAAGGCGAATGACTATTTGTGAGGGTGGACAGTGATAGGACAAGGGGGAATGGTTTTAAACTGAGACAGGGGAGGTTTAGGTTAGATATTAAGAGGAAGTTTTTTCACACATAGTATGGTGAAGCACTGGAACAGGTTGTCCAAGGAAGTTGTGGATGCCCCATCCCTGAAGGCATTTAAAGTCAGTCTGGATGTGGCTCTGGGCAGCCTGGTCTAGTGGTTGATGACCCTGCACATAGCAAGGGGGTCAAAACTAGATGATCACTGTGGTCCTTTTCAGTCCAGGCCATTCTATGATTCTATGAAGAGGGAAAAAATATGCTTTGTGAAAAATACAAAAGTTTTAAAGAACTGCAAAAAATTGAGACCTCTAGTTAAAGATGTTCAAAATACATCTCTGTGTTTAAATGGGGGCCAGTCATGATGTTTCTTACAGGTTTTTAATGTGAGGTTAGTTCAACAGTATTGCTTTGTGTTCTTAAGATTCTTTTGCTATTTGTTCAGTTCTTCTAATACACCTAGATGTTAAAGGGTGGTCAGTTCCAATTATTTAGCATTTACCACATTTCATTATCTCATAGAAATCAGTAGTTTATTTCAATAACACATTTTACTTGGAGTCTACAATAAGGAGATAATCGTTTGTCTTATCAGATTCATACCATACCAAATAATGCAACTCAAACTTTAAACCATAAATTCTTCTCCAAGTCAGTAAAACCTTAATTTAGTCATTCCTGCTCCCTCTCACTCTAGATTATTTAGGCTATTAAATTACTACAGAAATCTCAAGAGAAGACATTATGCAGGTTGTAGCTTTTCCTTTTGCCTTTGTATGCTGGTCTTTCTCTGAACATTCTCACCTGTTAACTGGGGCATTCCTAAGAGGCAAAAGAATGGCATCTAATTTATGTCAGAGTTTCTGCAGCAGAGGTAAATCTTGCAGGATCATTGCCTTAATCTCATTACTTTCTTAGATATTCATGTGCCTTCTGTAAATGAATATGCATTCACTGTAATATGTAATAAATGCTCATCATTTTATTGTTTTTAATTAAAGGTTTATTTTCTTAATGAAGCTTCAGTTTTACATAAATATTTTTCAAGTTTCAAGTTTTGCTGAACACCTCAGAGCAATCTTTTACATTTGTTTTATCCTGTTCCTGTGAACCTAAATAAGAGAAGAATTTCATGCACTGGACACACACTCTGAACCAAGTAAGGGAGGTCTTATTACATGGAAGACAAGCATGTGCAAAGAGACAATGACATTAAGAGGTCCCAGGCGTGCTAGAACATTCAGAATAGACTTCTTGTAAAAACTATCCTTCCTCAGGGTGAATATTTCAACTGAATCTAACTTGCTCCTAGCTACCATATGTCAGAAAGACTGAAAAATCAGGATGTAAATACCCTGGTAAATTTTAGTAGTTCTAGGATACACATAACTGAGGTTGACTTTTTTCCAAAATGTTAGTCAAAAATCTAGAACAATTTCAGAGAATCATACTTAGAGAATTTACAACAAATGACACTGCTTTACCCCGGTTGCTGACTTTTAGAAAACTTTTTTGGAAAAGTCATATCTCTTCAAGTTAAAAATCAAAGCCTTAGTAAACAGAAGAGCTTCTGAAGATAGAAGCATAAATTTTCTTCTCAATTTTGGCCTACTCCAACTCAGAGCATGAAATTTTATCTTGTTTTGTTTTATTTTATTTTAATTATTTTATTTTATTATTTTTTTATTATTATTTTATTTTATTTTATTATTGAAAGCTGATTCTGTAGTTCACAGTTCCCAGGATGCTGATCTGAGAGTTGACATGCATCTTTCCAGTACTGCTAATAACAACTTCGGGGATTCAAGTTGAAAAAATATAGTATTAAAGAGGGAAAAAAAATGCAAAGAAATAAAAAGTAAGTGTTGATGTGTATATGGAATTCAAACACAAGTAAGGCTGGGAGTTTCACTGGGACTTTATATGGCACTATCTGTAAAACATGCTTTCTCTAGCTCAGGAAATCCATGAAAAGATGAGTGCCAAATATACAAAAAATAAGAAGGGTCATTTTAATAATCCCTTTTGTTGTGCCTTTTCTAAAGTCCTTTGGCTTTGGCCCTTGCTCCAGCTCTGCTTGGCTCATTGCAGTGTGGTGGTGAAGGGAAGGAATATTCCCACTACTTGTGTCCAGCCATCTGCTCACCCTGCACAGACCTCAGGACAAAATGGGATTGTAATTTAAGAGATGTTGGAGAAGGATTTGTGTACAGAAGAGCATAGTTCTGGCCACAGAATGTCCTACAGAATACTGCTTTTTTGATTCAATTCTGTGAACCTGCAAATCATTGCTTTTGATCCTGTTCTTGTTCTGATCTCCATAAAAGCTAACTTTTTACTTCTGCTGTCAGGTATTTCAACAGGACAAGCAGCAGCACTTTGCATGGAACAAAAGGTTTATCACTGCTAATAACCTGTCAAGTGTCAATTTAATATTACAAAATGATATTTATTCTCTCAGTATATGTTTTTAGAAAAAGGCTAGGATATTGCACAAAAATTGTTAATATCATAACATTAAGCACTTGGAAGTTAAATGTAAGATTTTGTCTCCTATATAATCTTAATTCAGATGCTTACTGCATATTCATCTTGAGTCTGTCTTAGCTGTAAGATAGCAGTATGCTATTCTCCCATGTATAATTCAGCACACTGGCGGAATGGCATTTAGTTAGCAAACAGCTGTTCAGTTTTTTTGTTTCAGCCTTTTGCAGTGTGCAGTTCCATGCTTTATTTACTGCACGCTCTTCAATCCGTCTGTGAACTCAGAATTATTCGCTCACTTCTGGGATTTTGAGTAACACTCATCATTACATAGTATTTAAGTGCTTCACATTTATTAAGAGTTTTCACAACATCCCTGTGAGGTTAAGGGATAGTATTCATTGTCACATTGGTACAGATAGGGACAGATAATTTAAGATAAAAACATAGACTTGTCCCTGAGGCACTTTGCATATGATTTCGCAAAATACTCTTGTTTTTTATAGCATTTTACACTTTCAAAGCAAACTGCCACTCTCCTCAGTAGGGAATTCTAAGCATTTTTATGAAATTTGTGACAGATATTAAAAACAAGGGCCTTTTTTCTGTCCATCTGTGGTAAATAAATATTTAAAATATATTGCTCAGCACTGCAAAGGAACTTTTGACAGTGTTAGGAAAATATTCTGGTTTGCCAGTTCAAGATATCTTAGTAAATTTTCCTTTTAAAAAGCTGCTTCTCCATTATTACACAAGCTTACTTTTAAAAATATCCTTTCCTTAAACAGATACATATTTGTCTCCAAACACTTTCTCTCAAGTTCTCACAAAAAGGAAGCAATTATTTATTTATCTATTTATTCATTTGTTTGTTTATTTACAGATAGATAAACACAAGGATAACATTAAATTGTATCTATAGGGGAATCTTAATTCCTGAATTTCAGGATTTCAGTGTCAATTCAGGTGCTTAAAGTGTTAATTTAGGATTATTTCATTTTATTTTGTACATGTGATATTTATTCATATTTTATTTGTCTATATAGAGAGAATTTTGCAATTATTTTAGCTAGAAACAAAGGAGACCAGATTTAAGCTGGAGCTCACTTGTATTATGGATGAGTTTGTGCTATTTAATCTATGAAAGATTTCAAGGTTAAAAGGCAAATTCAACTTCTTAAAAGTCAGTCACAGGGGATACTGCTGCATGAATTCACTCCATGAATTTCAACATACAGGTTTTTTTTCCAGTGAACACACCTGACCGCATAGAGAAAGAAGACAGTGTTGCAGTAACCTGTGGAAGAATAAGGAGGCCATCCTAGCTTCTGAATCACACAATCATAGAATCATAGGTGCTGAAAGGGACCTCAGCTGATCACTTAGTTCAAGCCCCCACTAAAACAGGTTCCCTATGATTGCTTACACAGGAAAGTGTCCAGGTAGGTTTTGATTATTTCCAGAGCAGGATACTCCACAACCTCTTTGGGTAGCCTGTTCCAGTTCTCCGCCATTCTCAAAAGTAAAGAAGCAAATGCACAGTTGATAAGAAAAAGACTTGTAGAGGTGTTCTGGCACTCTTGCGTTTAGAGCAGATTTCTCAGATCTGTGTACTTGTTCAATGGCCACTTTATTATAAATCCTAATCAGGGAGACGGGGAAAGAAAGGAGGGCGATAGAAAAGATAGGAAAGAAGCAAGAATCGCGTAAAGCGGGGATAGTCACCACCAGGATCCAGCAGCGGTCCCGTTGCACGATGTTTCGAAGCTCCGAAGCAGAGGCAGCAGGGGGGGAGAGCAGCAGCACGGCCGGCCTTGGGCAGCAAGCAGGTAGCAGGAAGAAGTCGCAGAGCCAATCCAGGGGGAAGCAGCAGGATTCAAGTAGCAGGCCCAGGAGAGTCCGTCAGCAAACAGGAATTCCATAGTGAGGAATCTGATGGCAGACACCTTTGTTCTTCTTCAGCGTCGTGGTAGAGCGCAGAGCGAGTCCAGGAGGAGAGAGGCAGATCGTGAGGCTTCTCATGGCAGAAACCTCTTCTTCTTCATGAGGAATCTGTTGCCAGAAAACCTAAACCTCATGATTGTAGGTCCCCATTTTATCCTTCTTCTCTTTCTGCCTATGTGACATCCCTGGGAGCTTGAGCAAGAGTCATGTGCAGCACCTCCTGAGATGGCCATCTTCCTTGAGATCCACACAAAAGGCCGCTTCATGGCCATTAAGTTGCAGTTTTTATCTCTCTTGTTGCCCCTGGCCTTGTCCATCTGTGTCCCTCAGACAAAGGATTTCACAACCCTTGCCCAGGATTTGCTTGGACTTGTTCATCTGTGTCCCCAGCAAGCTTTGAGACAATGATGTAAAAGAATAATCTCTTACAGCCTGCTAAGAAATGCTTTGACAGACATCCCTAAATTGTGTGTACTTCAGTATATAATAGTATTAATTAGGAAGTTTAGTGTTATGTGCTTTCATTTTCCAAACAAAAAAACAATTAAAAAACAAAAAACAAAACATGCAAACTAAACAAATAAGTACAAGAAACAAACTGAAGGAAATGAGTTTTCAGATAATTTTAATTACTGCATATCTCTGACTGGCAATGAGATTGATATGGGAAATATACACTTAAGGTCAAAGCCTTTTTTTTTGAACTTTTTTATTCCAATTATTCATGCATCATTAATTCAATATTTTATTAATGAAATAAAGAAACATTTTGTTTTTAAATTATCTTCTGTTAATTTTTCATTTTCCACCATTTATCTCATTTTTAATAAAAGAAGTGCATCATCAAATTCACTGACAACATAAGTTTACAAGTAGGTAACAGAAACTATTTTTCTCAATAGCCAGCAGTGACTGTTTATTTACACGGAAGGACCCTTCCTTACAAGACTGTTTTGTATAGATGAAATGCTTCCAGGAGGTTTGCAAAATTGGAAAACCAGTTAGCAGAAAGTAGAGGGTTCTAGATTACCTTAGATTTTATCTCATTTCTTATACTATTATTGAATGCTATTAAAAAAAAAAAAAATCACCACTAAAGAAATCTCCTTTTCAGTATCTCTTTGTAATCTGTGATTTGTTAGGACTTAAGACATGAAATTATATTCTTAGAGAACTGAATGAGAACACATTCACTGTAAAACGAAATATCTTTTTATCTTTCCCCTGAGTTTCATCCTGTTGAGAAATGAAAGCAGCTAACCAAACAAAAGACATTTCAGGAACATCACATAACAAGTAATTTAAAGAATTTATGTTGAGAAATTGGAATACATGCTTACATTTGGAAAAAGAGAAGAAACTGATAATAAACAGTCCAAAATGAAAAAGAGTGGACAGAAAATAACTTCCCAAAAAGATAAATGGAATTATCCAGTAGAAAAACAGGTTTACTAGTGTTACCAGAAGTTAATTGTAGCAGAGATTAAATGAGGGCATGCTGAAATGTAAGAAAAACTCAATACTGTGTTTTATCCTTTCTCAGACTAATACACATAGGAGGCAGTTGCCACATATGTGTTGCAGCAAGTGACTATATCATTGTACTTAAATATCAGAATCACTCCATTAAGGGTTCATATTGCATATCTCTATATAAGTATTGTTATGGATAATGACTAACCTCAATTATAATCTCAGTTAGTGTAGTGTTGCTTTGCAGATTATGCAGTCTATTTCAAGGTAAAATAAAGTGAACATAGATCTACTCTGGGAATACGAGAAAAACTGTTCAGAGCAGAAGCTGTGGAGCAAGATAAACAGCATGAGAACCAAGGATACCTCTAGAAGAAGAGAGAATGTCTCATGGTTCTGATTGGATAACCACCTGTGTGAATGGTTGAAGAGTGTTTTGTAGAATGCTCTGTTGCCATGTAAAGGTGGATGGGAAAGTTGTAGGGGTGGATGGGAAAGCTAGAAAAAGAAAACTTGTGAATGTATATAAGTGATGTGAGAACTTGTAATTAATGATTTGGATCACTCACATCTGAGTCTGTGCATCAGACGCTGCAATCTACTACTGCAGTTACAGCAACCAGAAAACTACACATATTCAGTGGAAGAAAGGTGTGAGAATAAGTTGCCCATCAGCCTTGTTCCTACTGAAGCCCTTCTGTTTCCCAGCAAATCAGATGCCATCAACTATTCTACAGCACAACAACCCCTGCAGCTCCTGCAATGCTTGATCATATCTCCCTAATCTCATCAAGTTGTAATCAAGTCTTCATACCCAGTATATATAAATAAGACCTCTTTTGCTGTTGGATTTTTACGTTTGTGCTTTTGTTAGCATAGGTAGGTCTCATTTGCTCACATATCTACCCATCCACTTTGTGTCACTATTGTTGCCCAACTCTAGTTTCTACATTAGCACTCCTGAATTTGGGCTCTCTAAAACCACCTGATATTAGTCATGCTTACCAATGAGGAACTTCATGCATTCAAATCTTTCTTCAGGTCTACAGCAGTGAGTAGACAGTTTTGTTTCTCTCAAGAAGGTATAATCTAAGTAAATGTATATTTAGCATGTTATCTTTTTTTTTCCTCAATTTTCTTCTGATACTTTCTAGATCACTGCTTATCCAATTAATACTTATATTTATTTATATTTCTATCTGTGACAAATTACACTTTAAATTAAATGGTGTCTATTTTATTGTATTGTATACTCATATTATCTCTGAAAATAAAGAAATATTTAACGAATCAATGTAGCCATCCTTAAAAAGGAGCACAAATTTAGATACATATTTGTCATTTTCACTATAGAAAACTGCAACAACAGCAGTTTTGAGTATATACAAACTATTTAAAATGGTATACTTTGTTTTGCTTGCATAACATCACCAAACTTCAGGCAGATAAACTTTCATAGTTATTTACTCTTGCTAAATACTGACGTTATGCCCAGCACTTGAATTTGACTATTAAAGGAACAAATTGTTAGATTAACAATTTAATTGCATTAGTAAAGTGGCAGGATATTGCTGGTAGTTCAAGTTTATAATGTAATTAAGTGTGTTTAAATATAGCTAATAAATTTCTTGAAAAATCAGACCATAAATAACCATTGCGTCTTAAGACAAAGTCCCCAAATATGTTGCTATCATACACACTGTGCAATTTTGAGGAAAGGAAATTATTCTAGACAGATGAAGGCTAAAATGGCAGCACATTCAGAAATGGTATAGTGATGTTTGCTGGTTTTATGGAATATGTGAAACATGAAGTAGTTTTCTTCCGGTACTTCTTCCAGGGCTTGAAGAAATTCTCTCTAGTTTACCTTTGCATGTGCCATGGAGAAATGGTGAGTTGCCTTTTCTGTCTAGTATCTATAACTCAACCTTCAAGTACGTATCTGTGAGATAAATTGTTCATGATAATTTTTAAAAATATTCAGTATGCAAATTATCACAAAAGTCACAGCTATCTTTCTCTAATGCAGTTTTTCATAAGAGCATTTATATTAATGGCAGCATCAGATCACTATAGTGAATACAGAAGACAAATATATACTTCTAACCTCTTAAGAGTACTTCAAATTCTGCCTCAAACAAACTATAACTGTCATGTTAATTACCTAGCTGTATGAAAACTGGGTTATCTTTCAGCCTCTGGCATTTTTTAAGTTCATTCATTTTCTTATTTGTCTTTCTCTTATGTCTTCTTTTTATTGAGAAACTCTAAATATAGCAGGGTCATAAAAACTCAGCCCAACAATGAGATGAATAAGGAGGAACATTTTCTGAAATGGGATTGAGTACTTTAAATTCCATATATATATTCAGTATTTAGTCATTTCATTCTTTTCTTTTTTGCAGCTACATATAGCTACTTCAAGAAATGACAGACTCTACTGAGACTTGATACTTCTGAACTGATAAAAGGCAGGGTTTATAATAATAAATTATTAAATACATGTTTCACATTCATTATTAAAAAAATCATTCTTTGAAATATGGCTGCATCAGATTTAAATAATCTAAAATCCAAAGTTTCAGTTTGCCAGTAGAACTATATAAAAAAAAATCTTATTCACCACCACTTTGCCCTTTTTTAATAGCCTATGCAACTATCCAAGTTGAGAGTGAATAAGAATTAACTAATTTTAATGAGCACCTTGAAGCCATTTCACATTCATGTCAGTTACTGCATTAATACACCGCAGAAAAGAGCATCCCACAGAATTAAATGTTTTTATTCTTTGGGATTTTCCCAGTAAGAAGGATTTTAAACTCCTTCCTTCATTCTTCAACTCAATTTCCCTGCAACCAGTAGTGAGAAATGTAGGGATTAGATGACTTGCTGATGAGCTTATGGCGAATATGTCAAGCTTCAACACTGAAGACTTCGTATGCTGATAAAATAGCACCTAAGGTTTCCTACTTGGTAACTATGATCCATATGCTGAGATGCATATGTACTGTATGTGTACTGCTGGTCAGAATATTGGAGGTCATTTTTAAAATAAACAAACCTGATGGACATGCTTCTGCATCCAGAGTAGTGCATGACCTGGAAGGCACATAAAAGTTGTACCTGCGAGTGCACTCATTATCTTAACGCTTGGATAGCTCCAAGTGTGATCTTCTGGGCAGCCTCAGGACATAAGCATGCTAGCAGAGGGAAAAAGGGTATGCATTTGCATAGCGGCGAGCCTGCTTTTTGCCCCTTGACAGCAAGACAGGCAGCTGTGAGATGAAACTGCAATGAAACATTTTCAGCATCTTCCATGAAACCAACATCCAAATTATGCCAAAATCATTTCTGTAATTAATAATTCATGTCACCAATTTGTGCAATTACCAGTACCCTGGCAAATTCTACTACCTGTGTTGACAAATGGAAAATGTACTTATCACTTTTAGAAATAATACTCAGAATTATTTTTAAGATTTGCATACGAATAAGTTGTAGAAAATGGTAAGGATGTATTGCTTTAACAGATGGTTTTGTTCACTTCTTTTAACACTTCGATTACACGTAGTTTAGATCTGACCATGCATAGTAATAACAGCTGGTTTCTCAGCTGCAGACTTAGCCATTGGAACACAGCATATGTGTTCAAGAGAAAGTTTCAGAGTTAATAAATTAATAAGCAGGTGAGAACAAACATCAGATACACAAAAGACATAAACTTCAGTATTATGCCCTTAGACAATCTACAAAGCAATAACATGCCCTCTATTAAGCTGCCATTATTGATTTTCAGTATTATAAGGTTAAATCTGTTCTCTGAAAGATCTCTCAATTAAATGACTTTCAAAGAGATGTGCATCCTGATTGAGATGTATTTGAATTTCTTTTTCCCATCATTGTAACAGCTTAGATGCAGCTCAGGATTGAGATCGATTCACACACACTTAATTCTCTCTGTTGATGACAGAACCAACTGCTTTCACTCTGTGAATTAATTATTTATTTATATTTTTTTGTGTGCTTCACAAGCACCTTGGTACATAACTTAAAGCAATAACAAATAGATCACGAGAAACACTGTTCAATTCATGCTATATTTGATATTGCTTTAAGCACTGGCAAATAGTAACAGTAATTTTACAGTAAAAATATGGAGAATAAAAGAATGAGCTCCAATATTCCATATTGTAGGTACTATAAAACCTAAAGCATATGAGGTACAATACTAATTACAACTGAGATGAAGACTCCATACACTAAGCATGATATTTTAGTCCCACAGTAATTAAAAGGGCTATTCATTGTTTAGGTTTCACAAGCTGTTTAGTAGCAGGAATTCCCACTGGTGAATCAAGGAAATTTAGTCCAAAAAGACATTTCTTCTCAATCTGTTGGTTTAACAAACATGTAAATTTAAGAAAGTTAATAATTCTAAATTTGTTACTAGACATAAAATTATAGTTCTGTTTATTTTCTTGTTTTCTACTGAGATGGCATTATTGGTGAAGAGGCTAAGTGCGCATCTAGTTCAAACGGATTTGCAGTAAGTAATTTTTGAGTAAGTATGCTTGGTTTTTACTTATTCATTTACTTAACTATTTCAGATCTAAGTAATGAAAAAAAAAACCAAACAATTTAATAGTTATAATTCACATAAAAGATTATTCAATTTTTATGTCAGTTGAATTTAAAATGAAAAATGAATTTAATTTATGAGAGAACCCAAAATAGTTGCCATGCTTTCCCTATTTTTAATATTTAATGGAAGATAATTTGTTGATATTTCCAAAGGTATGTGGCATAGTTGTAACAGTATTGATGATGTTTCCAATGTCTCGATGGTCCTTTCATGGTTATGTAAAAAAAACTGCATGATATCTGTTTGACTGTATAAGACAAAATGACCTCTCTTAAGCCTCTTCTTTTGTTAATATCACTGGAATGTATCCAGTATAACTGAAATAATACAAACACGGACTACTGTTTCATGCATTCCCCCATGCAAGACAAAATGACCTCTCTTAAGCCTCTTCTTTTAATATCACTGGAATGTAACCAGTATAACTGAAATAATACAAACATGGACTACTGTTTCATGCATTCCCCAAACCAGTGAGAAATTGCTGACAAAGTAAAACTGGCATTCACTGAGTTAGGCAATTCAGTACATTGTTCTCAGGGAGTAAGTAGTATTGATTCAATTGATTCAAGCATAGGCAAGTGGATTGTGGATGAAATTAATTATAGGTGTAGGCAGACTTCCTGAGGTCTCAAGACTGACTCAAAGTTTTTGCAATAATGTTTGCCTGCAATAAAGACCCTCATACAAGAACAGTACAACTATAGAGGGAACCTAGGCATAATTTCAATAGGAGCATAGTTGATATAGAGACAATTCCTCAGAGGCTGACCCGCAGCTGAATGGTGGTTCTATCACACACTGATCTATATTATTCCAACCAGTAGAACACAGGGAGAGAGGAAAAAAGCAGCCAGAAGAATCATAATAAGTATTTGTAGTGAGGTACAATACAAACTTAATCATTGAAATCCAAGCGTATATATATTTGTGTATGTGGGTATATATTATGCATAAGAAAGAGATAATTTGGGACAGACGTAAACTTCACCTTACTCGCCATCTATATCCTAAATCACTTTTTTTCTTAAGATAAGAATAAATTAATGAGAGGTCCTCTGGTTCTTTTTCTGCTATTTTTATTTATTTAGATGATTGTTGTTTGTTTCTTTGTTTTTAAGTGAGTATGACAGTGTATCAGTAATTGTTTCCCAGGAACCTATTGGTGAAGATTTATTTTTAACTCCTGCTTCTGTCCAATGAAGGAAAGGCTGACTGCTCATTAAGGGGAAAAGAACCAGGAGCTGAGCTTTGAAACAAGGCTGTTAATGCAGAGTGGTAGTAGCCAGATTTATCCAAGAGTCCAGAACCACCAGATAGGTCCATTGCAATGAGACAGCTCAAAAGTCAAGGCTGAAAGCTTAGTCAGTATGTTAGGTTCAAGATGTGCATACCTAGAAGGGTGACAATCAGAACACTGTTGTGCTATTAACACTGTTTTGGTTGAAATCAGGACACATGCTCCCTGCTTCCATGCCATAAATGAAAGCACAGCTGCAAACTTTTTGCTGTTTACAGCAGTGTGTCTAGTCAGTATATCAAAATGCATAAAATTCCTTTCCATAGCATAGTTGGCCATAACTTAATTGCCATTTTGAATGCTATTATTGTTAAAAACATAGCACATAGTTTAGTTAATTTTCATTCAAAGATGCATGCTTAATTCATGAGTGGTAAAATCCAGCAAAAAATGCTACACCTCTGAGACATTTTTCATCTTAAAAAAATGTGGCACAAGTTTTCCTTTTGATTCCATAAATTACTTGATTTAATTTTGCAAATCAAAATCTTTTCAGCCTTTCGCTTCCACATAGCCACGTTCCTTCCGAAAAGTAAATGTTGTCCCCACGATCAATATCCACACTTTTAAGGAACTCCAGGAATTGGCCATGATTCTGTCCCTTGGACTTTATGAAATTCACAGCTTTGATGACAATTTGTACAGCACAGAATCATGGAATTCTGAATGTTGAGAGGGACCTTTAAAGGTCATCTAGTCTAACTTCCCTGCAATGAACAGGGACAACCACAGCTCAATCAGGTGCCCAGAGCCTGGTCCAGCCTTGCCTGGAATGATCCAGGGACAGGGCATCCACCACCTCTCTGGGCAACCTGTTCCAGTGCTTCACCATCCCCAGTGTAAGACTTCTTTCTTATATCCAACCAAAATCTGTCCTCTATAAATTTGAAACCATTTGCTCTTCTCCAGTCACCACAGACCCTACTAAAGAGTCTGTCTCCTTCTTTATCCATTTTTAAAGCTATCACACAGATTTTCTTGATAGACAGTGTGGTGCTGCTTCATCAAATGTGAGTTGCTGGCAGCAATTACAACTTTTTCTATTAAATTTATAAGACCCTTGTTTTTGCCAAGCATCACCAGGGCACCACAGACATGCATACCTGTAGGTAGACTAAAATATTATTTTCAACAGTTACTATGTGTTACTCATCAAATAGCAAGAGCTCATGTAACACACGTAATACAGGTTTCAATTTGACTGAATGCCTGTGGTGGGCACAACAGCAGAGTTATTACTGCATGCATCCTCCACTCCAAAGCATTCCATTGTCTCTTACACAGTCTGTGCTTGAGCTATATGCAATCAACTCACAGAAAATATTGCTAAATTTGTGGTCTTGTGGGGTCACATTACTAGCTGTCCAGGGCCACCTGTGGTCTGCAGACCATGGGTTGGACATGCTTGCTCTCTAGCAAAGAGGTCTCATAGCTAACTTGGTAAAAACTGCCTCCTCCTTTTTCCTGCCTTTCATTGTATCAAAAATTCTTTGGTGTAAATCACTGTAAATCACATAGTGGCCTATATATTGCATGAAGTGTGACAGCTACAAGGTTGGGCTGAATGCAGCCAGGCTTTCCTGGAAAATGGAAAATATAGTGAAGGTGTATGGTGTTAAAATCTGAAACACTCTAGAGAATGCTGGAGATTCAAAAACATTCAGTGGGAAGAAGTTCAAATTCAGTCTTTGAAATTTTTCCCTCAGTCCAGGGCCACTGTAGTAAAGCCAGTTTCTGTTCCCAGATACACAGATTTACATTCAGAATCCAGTTCATTCCAAACATGTGGAAAATCAGTAGATGAAACATGCACTGCTCTTGGATGTCCCACTAGAACAAAGAACCCATTGTGATCTGGTGAACCTAGTTTTGCAGACCTTTTTGACTGAGATAATTGAACAGTACACTAGCTACTTAACTGTTGATCTCTGAATGCTTAGAAGTTCACCAAGATCTGATTTACAATTTAATCCTTGATTACAGATATGCTCTTGTAAACCATGAAATATTCAAGTTCAAAGACTTGGAACTCAGCACTTTACAGTCTGTCAAAATTTCATTACTACCAATGAGAGGAAAAACCATGATTTAAAACTACAAAAAATACAGAAAATGAAAATATCATTTATTCTCCAAAATTTTGAGATTACTGGTTAAGTGTATCTCCAGACTGAAATCATGCTGTTTTCTAAAATGTAATGATGTGAAAGTTCAAGCAGTAGAAGAAGAAATCCGGAGTGAGTAAATGATCATTATTTTGCATTCTGCAGGAGTAACCTATAGTGCCTTAATCACTAGCATTCTGTGTTGGTTTGTGTGTTGAAGAGGTGAAAACGGAGACAAACTTCAACAAATTTGCGTTCACTTGTGCTAGTTAACTATATAAAACTTCCATAAAATCAGCTGATTATTCTGTGCAAGCTGTACTTTTCTGCCATGATTTATTTTCTTAATAAAACATAGCCACTATTCTATATTCTCTATGTGACAGATTTAAATAACATGAACTGCACAAAAGGGATGGAGAAAAATATATTAAAATGATGCAAAAAAAGCCTTTTCCTTTAGGTTACAGGGGTTCTTAGGATATGCTTTTCAACCTCTAATAGGGAGAACTGACATCCTATCTCTAGGGGAAAAAAAGAAAATACACTATTATCTTTTCTAGAAAATAGGAATTGTTTAATTTTTTTTTTTTTTGACATTTTAGCCAAGTGAATCATTCTGATTTCTAAGCAAAACATTTTACAGCCTATTGTTTTCTCTTGAAATTTTCAATCAAGTGTCCAGTTTTGATATTTTGTACTGTCAGTTGTGTGACAGTGACAGAGCATACATTTTCTCATTTTCATCTCAAAATGTGCAAATATTAGATAACATGATAGTAGTCATGGTTCAGATGGTATGTCTCTCTGATTGGTTGGCTTAGGCATGGTTTATTTTAAATTTTTGTACCTATATAGTCATTTCCATGCAGAATGTAACTGTTTCTTTCTTCAATTTTTCACTCTCCATCTCCTTCTCATTTGTTTAAAACCAGCTACAGGATTCTCATGTGCTGTTATTAGATATGGTGATATCATCCATTTTTCAAAGCATCTTAAAAATACAAAGGCACTGTATATGTAATTCCTTTTGTACAATTAATGACATTGAACAAGTAACTCGAAGGTCTGGTAACTCAAAGAATAGATTACTTCCATCTGTCTTTTGGCTACAGAAAGGTAGCAAGCCAAGACATTATTTTCCTCATCTTAAAATAGCTACGGTGTAAATTCAACCCAGCCATGTGTGGACCATTGACAGAGTAGCCTCTAATGTCTGGTGTATACAAATGTATACAGACAATATGAATAAGCATGAGGAAATGTAGCCAAATGTTTCATTTAAGAGAAGTTGTGAGAAGGAAATGAACCATAGGACTACAATGTGTAAAAAAGTGTACAAAAAGTGTAAAATCAGTAAGTGTAATATTACAAAATGTGTAATATCATCCTTTGACTTTCTTATTTTTAATATTATTATTTAATATTATCATGTAATATTATTAAGCATAGAAGCTGTGTCTAGGAGGAGGCTATAGCCTAAGATGACTTTTTTTTTTTCATATACGTACACAGTATCCATTCAGAAAAGAAATAATAAAATCAGTCATCTGTCCATTCTGATAGCTTCTAAGTGAAAGAAATTAACTTAAAGTACTCTCAGTAAAAGCAGGTCAGTAACAACAGTACAGGAAGAACAGTGGCAGTAAAAGGCACTATTCTATGTATGTGGCTCCAAAAGTAATGCCTCCTACTTATTTCCATGGAAAATATCACAGATACAAAGTACAGAATAACATTATTTGATAGAGTAAATTCTCAGCTACAAAACATGATTTTTCAACATAGACACCATCAGTAGCTACTCATTTTCATTAGAAATTATAAAGAGCCTGCATGCCATACTAATAAAATTCTGCACCAACATAAATTTGGAGTAATGCTAAAAGCAAGCTTTTTGTTGCAGTTGTTGTTCTTCTACAATCTTAGATAATCATCTTACACTGATTTTAGAAGGGAAAATTACCCTGTGTCTCTGGCGTGCCTCGTGTGGGAACAGAAGCATATATCATGCTTCTACTTTTCTTATTTGCAGTACTTTTCTTATTGCAATGGAAACATCATGGTGTCTACATTTATGAGAACTTGGGGGAAAACACATATTTACTAACAGACAGATGAAATAAACACTTGCCTTAGAACTCACAGAAAACATGTTCTTCTAAATTCTTCATTTTCTTTCCTCAAAAGTTAGTAATAATAATAATTTTTAAAAATTCTGCTGTTCAGTGGCTTTATTTCTTAACAAATGCCACCTTTAAAAAAAAATCATTTTTATTTTCTTCTTTGTCTTTTTGTTTTCTGCTTTGTACCTATCATATAACGCTGACCTTCATTTAAAACCTGCACTGTGTTAACAAAGTCTTTCCCTCACAGACAGCTGAAATGTGGATTTTAGCGAACTAAAGGATTCCCTTTGCAGCAATCCATTAACTTTTTACAAAGGACATGAAAGCTGCATACACTAATGAATGTCACTGAAGAGATAAAAAGGAAAATATCGTTTTTCTTCTGATTCAGAACATATGTGTAACTTTGTCATTTCAAAGCCACTAATCTAATTCCCGTCAGATATTAAAAAAAAGGTAATTGTTCAAAAATGGAAATTGACAGGAAAAGCAGACATTACCTTTTAAAAAGTTGGCATTGGGATATCTATATGACAACAACTATACCGATGAGATGGTACCATTAAATGTCTTTAAGGTTTCAATCTTCCACGTATGAAAAAAAAAACACATGAGGTTGTGTTTTTTTCTCTGCCTGACTTGACCTGAGGAAGATTATTAGAAGCTACACCTTTCAAATACAATCAATTCCAGTTTAGATATTCACTTTGTAGAATCTCACTGTATGTAATAAATAACTGTCAATGCAAACATTGCTATAGTGATATATATGTGGTATATGTTATAGAAGGAAATACAAAGAATGTCAATAACTCTGATAATTAAAAAGAAATAATTTTCTAGAACTTTTTTACTTAGAATTGTAATGAATATGGAGAGCAAACTTTCATACCAGAGCAAAAATTTATTCTACCAAATTTATATCTTAATTATCTACCATGAAATGAATGTACAGATATGCACAAAGCAACCAGAAGACCAAAGTGAATGACTTGGTAATATTTAGAACAGACTTTTATTTAAGTAAATGTTGTGTAAGTTACTGAGAACATTTTGTCTAAAAGTGGCCCAGTTGTCAGACATAACAATGTTATTTTCTATATAGTTCACTCCTGAGAGGACTGAAAATAAGGAATAAATTTTTGTTCTGGAGAAAATAGAAAAATATTGAGGAAATAGGAAAGTATTCATGATCCACAATGGTCATATTAACAGAAAACACAGAGGATGCTATTTGATTAGCAAAAAACGTATATCTGAATTCAAAAACTTCCTAGAATTCTTACCATTGTGGAAACATCAAGCACAACATAACATATGCTTCAATTCCTTTTGATGTACCCAGTTCCTAACATTGCCTTAGGCAAACCCAAATTGTTGCAGAATCCAGAGTTCTCAGCATCACCAAATCTGCCATTCATCTGTGTTTAAACGTTCAAAAGAACTGTCTGAATGGGATGAGGACTACTATTTGATAACCATTAGCTCTATCTTTTTCCAAGTGCAACTGAATACATTTGTTGAGAAATGACTTGTGCTCAGAGTGTTCACCCAAAAGATAAGCCAGGTCACCATCTGATGAGCATCTAGAATAGCAAGGATAATAATAACTAGATTTTCTTTTTCTCTGAAGATAGATTAATCCTTTATTGTCCTAACACTATGAAAGTTGCTTTTGAACAGCTCAGATTTCTAAAAGTCTATATCTGTTTCTGGTTTACTAAACATTAATTGTGCAAGTGCTTTGAGTCTGGTCAAACTTCTAGATACAGAATGCACACACAGAAACTCCTCATTCTTGTTCTAGAAACTGCCCTTCTTGAACAGAGCAAAAATGTTCCCATTTCTGATAACCCATTGTTTTAGGATATTGCTCAACCATTAAATACTAAGAGTAGCACTGGTTTTATTTCATTGCGGTTTTGTGGTTTAGTCATCTAGATAATTTTGTCCATCCCAATCATGGGATTCTTTAACTTTGCAGACAGAAAATATAGAAAAAAATCAGTCACAGTGCTATTAGCACTCTAAACTCTGTCCTTTCATTGTGAGCTTATTATTTTTGAGTGTATGTAGAAGGTGACGCTGACTTGGTTACTGAAGTTAGCTTCTAAACAAAGTATCTCAGTTGCTTGAGCTTACTTTAAATTAGACTGATTTACTTACTAGTTTGATCTTTGATAGCATTCATACTAGAATTTTACTTAAATATTCCATCTCATTAGAGCCATCTTCTGAATCTCACAAATTTAAGTATTCTTTGCATGAAATAAATACATTCTTTTTCAGTTTCTATATTTCCTTGTCAAATCCTTTCCTCTCTTCAGGTTTATAAATGCTACTAGAAAATTAAATAAATTAATTATTAACTTCAAGAAGGTCAGTATACTGGCTGAGGTAAAACTTGGAAACCTGTAAAAGTGGATGAAAGTGGAGTATTAAACTACAGAACCATATTAACCTGCTGAAAAATAGTAATTGAGTTCCTGCTTCTCAAGTCTTGCTAATACACCTTAATTCTTTTTCTGTTTCTCTTGGCCCTCATTTCTTTCTTTGTTTCTTTGTTTTTGTGGCAGGATAAAAGAGACAGTAAGTACTGCATTTAGTTTTGATTAGTCTAGAAATCTTATTCTGATTAGACAACCACTGTATCTATCTTGAAAAAGCAGTTGACTGAAAAAACTGAATAGTTAACCATTTAAACCTTAAATCGGATTTTTCCTTTATACCAAACTCTTCTTTTCAAAAAAAGTACAGGAACTTCAGATCTTTACAATATCTAGCCATCTGTCAAATCTGCTTTCTATTGGTGAGTGGGCTCATAAATACTGAGAAATAGCTAACAAGCACTAGAGGATAAATGGTGAAAATCACATCCAAGTTAGCTACTTCCTGTTGGGAAATTAGACTAAGAGAACTTGTAACAATTTAGAAATTTTTTAATGAAAAAAAAAAAAGAAAAAAAAGAAAAGAAAAGAAAGAGTGAGATCCCTCCCTTCCCTGACCATGCACACACACACACACACACACAAACAAAAATTACAAGATTTCTTAACCTCCTGTAGTTGTTTTGGTGCTCAATTGTCCTATGCATCATGCATTGATAAATGCAGAGTGGACTATGCTGGAAATGTACCATTACAGCGATGCAGTATATAGTAAAAATCCATTACTAAATATTTATGATAATTTCTGGCAGGTGCACAAAAAAGATCCAGTAATAAGAATGTCAGTATCTTTTACCGAGTATAAGGGCACAACTGCACATCTATGCAGAACAGTTTAAAGCATAGGACAGGTTGTCTAATTGGTACTCAGCTCTAAAAAACCACACAAAGAAACAACAAAACTAATTCCACTGTTAGGGAAAGGAGAGGAGAGGAGAGGAGAGGAGAGGAGAGGAGAGGAGAGGAGAGGAGAGGAGAGGAGAGGAGAGGAGAGGAGAGGAGAGGAGAGGAGAGGAGAGGAGAGGAGAGGAGAGGAGAGGAGAGGAGAGGAGAGGAGAGGAGAGGAGAGGAGAGGAGAGGAGAGGAGAGGAGAGGAGAGGAGAGGGGAGGAGAGGAGAGGGGAAAAGGAGAGGAAAAGGAGAGGAAAAGGAGAGGAAAAGGCCTTAGATCTTTCTTTTTGAATAAAGAACCAGACAGTAGAAGATAATTTGATTCTCTCAGAGGAGCATCAAGGTGTAAAATAAAAACAATGATTTTAGATACAGCATCTTATTACCTAAAGGAGCTGCTCAAAAACTGGGTTGAAAAAGCAACACGATCCTTACTGAGATGAGGTCTCCATGTTTGCAGGAAATGAGTCAAGGACTCAGTTACTGAGACTGATGGTTTAGTTGTACTGCAGTCCCAGTGCTAATCATCTCTCCTCCCTTCTGTCAGGACATGTCCCAGCTTTTCTTTGTCCACCTGTCAGAAGCAACAGCAGATGTTCTAGCATCTCTGTCAGCTACACAGTTAGTCTCTTTGACTACCAGTGCTGGATGAATACTGAAAGTGTTGGAACTCGGTGTGTATCTCATTCCTACTATAACAGTTCCTAAATTTGATATCTAGCTATCTGTCATATGTTCAAAGAACTATGGAAAAAAGAATATCAAAGACTTCAGATGCAACGTCTGTGTCCTGAGACATCATCAGAAACAATTGAAAGTTTTGTGGAGACTAACTGACCTGCCCTGACCAATCTCCAAAGAAAGTTTCCATCGAAATTTTAGTGATCTAACATGCTGTAATCAAAGTTGTGAGAAACAGTTTTATCAGCAGATGCTTCATAGAATCACAGAATAGGAACCCTAATAGGAACCCTTGTGTTGGAAGGAACCCTAAATACCATACATCTCCAATCACCTGTCTTGGGCAGAGTTGCCACCTAAGAGATAAGGCTGTCTAGGAACCATCTAACCTGAAGGCATCCATAGTTTCTCTAGGCAACATATGTCAGTGCCTCACCACTTTCTAAGTGAAAATTTTCCCCCTTAACATCTAATCTAAATCTCCTCTCTTCTAGTTTAAAATTGTTGCTTGTTAAGTTCTTTCAAATCTCCAAATTTCTCAACTAATTTCAAAGAATTTAAATAAATTATTTCCCTCATTCAAGGCATCTTAGGCAAAATAATGAATATGCAGTAGCATCAGTCTTCATACACACTACTTGCATACACAGCTCTTACATTGTTAAGTTTTCTTTATTCCAAAATCCTAAGCAGACCTCTAGAAATTGTTTTTTCTCATATTTTTTCTTCCTTCTGGAGAAGCAAATTTCCCAAGGTTAAAAAAAAAAAAAAGAAAAGAAAAGAAAAAAAAATTCATATAGATTACTTACTTCCATTGAGAAATAGAATATTAATGGTTTTCATTTCACTGGAAATGTTTTTTGTTCAGTTGGTTTTGTTTGTTGTCTGTTTATACTTTTCTTGCTAATACAACAAAATTTTATGAATCATTCTTATCCTGTGGTAAACTTTTTTATTTATGCTTAGTATGAATCATTTTCTTATTTCTTTTCTAACAAAGCTCCTATTTCTTTATCAAAATATCTTTTTTTTTCTAAGATGAAACTTCATTGTTTTGTCTTTGTCTCCCTCATAATACCATAGAGCTAATTAGCTTATTTTTTAGTCCAATCTATCCAGACACCACAGAAAACTGATTTTCCGGTGCTCTTACAGAAATATTCTGGCATTTATCAAAGGTCTAGGGGGAGCTTTCCTTGGTGATCATCCACCTGTCTCACATATTTCCTTCATCTTTTTTTCCTCCCCCTCCCCCATAAATTGTTACATAGTAACTCAACTAAGAATACCAGGAGAATGTAGCAATTAGCCTATTTTCATCAAGTGACAGATGTTTCAAATGCTCAGTCATCTCCTACAAGGTTTGAATCAGGAAAAATGCACCTGTTGAATGCAACTGCAGTTAAGCAGCAAAGATGCATTATAACTTTGGTAAGAAGCGCTAAAAACCTCGCTTCAACTTTTGAAGTTTCATTTTAATACAACTTTTCCATGCAAGATTTTTGTTATCATCGGGAACAGACATTTAAGCTGGAGTTGTAAGACCTCACTTATATTTGCTCATGAAACCACATACTTAAAAAAAAAAAAAAAAAAAAAAAAGAGTATCCAACTTTCCAGAAAAATCTTTTGCCAGTTTTCAAGATAAACAACAATAATTCCTATAATTCCTGGTTTTGATTGTCTTGACAGTAATAGAAAATGTATTATTATCTTCTGAATTTTATTTCTGGCTCCACACTGGTGGAGTTGTGTCAATGAAGTTCCAGTCAAACAGGTGATTGTGCAGCCTGCTACCTTTATCACAGAGAAATATGTCTACTACTTCATGTTCACAAAGTGGGGCAGGTTCCTGTACAGATCTGATAACAGATGACTATGGGCTCTCAATATGGGATAAAACCATTCATTTATGGTAACTGCTTGCTATTTTTGCAGTGGTTACACAAGTTAATCACTGTAGATTCATAGTTCTTCAGCAATTTCTAAGTATGAATTTTTGTTTAACCAAAAGTACACTACAAAGAAAAACTATGAGAACTTGATACACTAAGAATCACACCTGGCTTGCAAAATCTGTATGTATCTTTTAAATGGCAAAATAATGACTTACATAGGCAGCCAATGAGTTGTCATTGGCTCATGTTCATGAATGTGGGAGAATTATTTTGTTTCACTCTACTACTGTATCAAACAATTGTGATGCAAACACTCCTTCTTATCCTTTATTTTTACTGTATGATTGACGGACTGCACTGTATGAAAATCAATTACAATCAATTACACCATCTTTTAAGATAAATAGTACATACCTACCCATATAGGTGGATGATTGGAGTGATTTTGATTTAATGTTTGCTGTTGCATATTTTTTAAATGAAATAGTTCTTCAAGGGAAAAGATGAGTGTTGGAATTCAGTAAAAATATTTACATACCTAATCATTCTACACAATTAATCTTACTTCAGTATTTACTGGAAAAACAATCCAGGTAATTTCTGGGGACTGTCAAAGGCAACTGATAGTGATTAATGAACTGATGATTCCTAGGTCAGCTGGGGAAAGTACCTTGTTGGACTGGCTGCTAATAAATGAAAAAGAATGGATAGATGTGGCAGAAGTCAATGGCAGTCTTTAAAGCAGTAATTGTGCAATAACAGAGCTTAAGATCCGACAAATTGAGATAGACAATTAGAAAAGTCACAGTCTGGGACTTTGGAAGACCAGATTTGGGCTTGTTCTGAGATCTGCCTATGGAGTCCTAATGAAAGAGGACCCAAAGAACAAAAATATCCAGGAGAGCTGACATTCCCAGAGCACAGGAACAGACCATACTGATACATGAAAAAGGCAAAGGTCCTCAGTGACTTTTCTTCATCTTGCTTTTATTTACTAGTTGGGCTTGTCCTTAGTCTTTTGTAAGATTTTCCTCACAATGATGTTTTTAGGTTATATAGTTACCAATTTATTTTTCTTCAGCACTGGAACAAAACAAAATTCTATTGTTGTTTTTCATAGTGACCTCATGTTCATTCTGTGAGAAAAAGATTATGCAATTTGCTAATGCTTTCCCAGTTCGCTTTGCAGAAAATGTCTAATTTCTACCACAATTAACATGCAAGTAGAGCTTCTAAAGCTATTAAGTTCCAGTAAGTTTCATGAAAACTTTCATAAGAGTAGTGAGGTGATAACCATGACTGTGAAAAAAGTTGTTTCGTCTCAGCAATGTTGGCAGGGACATGAAAGATAAAAGCTTACTTAGGGGAAAAAAAAAAAAAAAAAAAAAAAAAAAGTTAAATTTTATAGGAGAAAAACTGAAGTGCTAGCAGGCAAGTTTGGAGATGAAGTAATAATGGTTTAGGAGATGTCTAGCACACGGATTTGTAATAAATCCACTTAGTACTGGTTTTAACTAATTCTGCTCCACATACTCCTTGAAGTCTGAAATTTGAGAATCTTGAGCACAAAGTGAAAATAAAAGCCAATGAAGTTGAAGCTTATAGTCAAGTTATGTCGTGAAACAGAAAAAAATAGTTGTATCCTGTCCATAAAGAAATCATGCAAGTATCTTTTCATAGACCTGGTTATGTACCCCCACTCATGGCCAGTGGAAATCAAATGGAATAGTCATGGGATATGTGATGTCTCAAAGATTCCAACATTGAAAAACTCACTGGAAAAAAACCAAATTATTGACAAAACTATGGGGTACGAGAATATAATGTAAAACAAAGGTGGAAATGGTTATGAATGAAAATATCTTTGGGAAATTATTACTGACCTTCAGATGAGCCAAAATCACCTCTATCAATCTCTTCTAAGGAGAAAGAAAGATCTGGTGTTTAATCATACTATTTATTCCCTTAATGAAATGAAGATTTATGAAAGAATCAGAGGAACAATGTAAAGTGAATGGCATGATTACACCTTTTGAGAGTCAGAATTCTAGAGCTGCTTATCATTTTTCCGTAGGCATAGTTATTTTCATCTTTGAATATGTAAAGCAAAATGATGTATGTTAATTTCTTTGCTCTGAAGAGAGCATATTTGACAGGTAATAGTCTACTAGATGATCTAACAGCTATGAAATATAAATACCAGACATGGTTTCTGATGAAATAAAACCAGTGGTTGATTCAAGAAAACCGCAGAAATCTTTCAGTTCTGACAGGTCCAGTATCCTTAGTCCCTCTGAATTTAATAGTTCATGAAAAGATTCATCCACAGCTTTTCACTGTCAGTCTTGGTTTGGTGGGAAACTGTAGGGTTAAAGCTGCATCTGTAGCTTATTACTGGCAAATGCTTACCCTTACCATGTACTCATAATGAAGCATACTTATTATTCCAGATTAGAATCACTGCAGCTATCAAGAAGGGAGTAACAGATGTTTTCACAGGGCCTGGGGACCAGTAAAATGAACAAGATGGAATTAGGGATTTTGAAGAAAGAAAGCAGAATAGAGATCTTCCCTTTCTTTACATTTTGTTTCCAAATAAATGCCAAGGACACTTCTTAATTAAATACTCCAGGGCTTACCCTCCTACTCCTGTCCCAAGATATTGAATAGAATCCTAGCTGATGAGGAAATCACTTCTTGCAGTTAATTCATACTTGCAATGAGAAAATTGATAAGAATACATTCTGAAACATCATTTCTCTATCACAAAGCTTAACTTGGACTAGTTCTCACTAATAATGTTTGAAGTAGCCTGTATGAAAGGGCAGAAGATGCATTCAGATGATACAGTGGACTACAGGATTTCATTTAATGCTCCCCTTCACTGTTGCAGCATTATCAGTATGTAAATCATTATGGGAAAATTCCTTTTATGCAGCAACTTCAGAAACAAACTTCTCCTATTCTCAAATACTCTTTAATGAACACTTTAATAATACTTCTATTTTTTTTTCCAAAATCAAGTTTTGTATCCATTAGCAAATCCACATCAGTGCAGTTTACTTACTTTGATACCCAGTGAACTTAAACTGACACAGTATTTGTATATTTAACTAAAACTTTCAGTCTCGTTTAACTGCCTCAAAACAGTATCAGAGCAGATTTCATTAAAAATATTGACAATAAAGGTCAACTGGGGCAGAATAAACTAATAACCAGG
Organism: Chrysolophus pictus; assembly: GCA_037305975.1. Taxonomy (NCBI): domain Eukaryota; kingdom Metazoa; phylum Chordata; class Aves; order Galliformes; family Phasianidae; genus Chrysolophus; species Chrysolophus pictus. The sequence continues at coordinate 22,011,870 of CM074577.1, read as the reverse complement.
GGAAAAAAAAAACAAAACCAAAAACAAACCAACAACAAAAAAACAAAACCCAGCAGCAAATGTTTACTGAATGAGACATTAATACATTCTCATAGTTCTTCCCTTTTTTTTTTTCCCTGCACTGATCCATTGGGAGTGGGACATGGCAATCCTATTATCCTGTAGAGGGATATGCCACCACTCAATAATGCCCTAATTTTAAATGTCAAGAATATTCTCTTAGCAGAGTACATGCATTCAAGTGCCAGAGAAGACTGAAGGACCAACGTGAACATCCCATAGTATCATCCTATGATGAGACATCTTAGACATTCACATGGGACAGGTGTTGTGAATGTAAATATTTGCACTGGAAGAGAACAAAATCTAACTTGTATGGACATAAGTTGTTCATTTCTTTGGCTGGTGGGCAAGGGAGATACTTAAATATCTTTTTCAAAGCAGGCATAACTTATGTTTTTGCTACCTATGTAGATGTCTCCCTTGACTTGGACAGCTAATTCAATATCACTGATTGAGTACTCAGAACACCAAAAAAACCCCGTGATAAAATAAAACAATCAAAAAATAGAACAATTCTTAACACAGGCATTTGAAGACATTGTAAAAGGCAGAGAAATGTGAGAAATTGAAACAGTGAAAGTATCTTCTTATTATCACAGATATCGTGAGGGTCCAGTTTATCCCCAGCAACTGTAAATATTTGCAATTATCTACTAATTTTTATTAAATGGGTACATTGAAGCAAGTGCAAGTAGGACTTTATGTGTCTAATACAGGCTGGTTTAGCAATAGGGATCAACGCATTATTAGTTTAAGGACCAATATATTGGTTCAGCAAAATGAATTAATGCATGCTCATTCAGTAAAATCTTCCAGTTTAACTTTCCTTGGTTGTTTGATATGTGAAGGCCTAACAGTCTTGCCTTGTGAGAATAAATCCTTGCTCCATTCATTTTGCAACAGACCACTTCTACTTCATATAGTGTGTACTGGGAACTTTGTAGTTCCCAGGTGTACCTGGGACTCTTCTTGTGTTTCAAATAAATTGCTCTGTGTTATAGTGTGCCAAGATAAAAATTTGCTCAGTATGGAATAGAAAGCAATGGAAATTTGCCAGATCGAGGGAAAACAGCTGAAAGTTGGACAAGACTCACTGTGAAGAAACTGAAGATTGTATAAAGGGAATGAAGTAGGTGGTTGTATAATCACCTGAGGGCCACACCATGAATGATCAGAGGACATTAGTATATATAAATAAGTCCTTGGAAAGAGAATGAACACGAATGTCATTTTCAGGAAATGTATTGCATATACATGCATTAGTTGTATATATATAGAATCCAAACTCTGAGGGTGCATGTTTGATTTGTCAACTCACCCAGTTTGTATCATGAATTAAAAAGCGCTGCTTTCTAATACCACATTGGAGTCAGAGTTTTCTTCACAGACTTTCAGATAACATATAACTTTTTTATGAAGTTATATGCAGAAGATATCATGCAACATATTCCGTAATATATAGTTTTTCTTCTGCTTCTAAGAAATTGTATGAATGTTCTAGGTGTATATATCCACCTAGAAAGTACTCTTTGAGTATTTTTTTTTTCTTCCTGGCACCTGATGTTCCCTTAGAATAAGAGCTTCCTAATCTCAAATCTCAAATTGTATGTTCCAGTTGTTCCAATTTCACCTAACCCTGCTTTAAAATTTAACCCAATATTTATACATTTATCTATTAAATCAATATTTATATCCACATATTTTGGATTTTTTTTTTTTTTTTGTGGGAAAATAATGAGGCAGGCTTATTCAGCAATATAAAAATGTAAAAAAAAAAACATATAATCCAATGTATTAAATCATATACAAAAACAAACAAATCTACCTGTAGTTCCAATGAATTATAGACATTTTAAAGTAGGTATTCTTACAAATAAATTGTGTATGTTCGTACTGTATTTCATACATATTTAGCATATTTTAAAATTGTACATCAATAGTTCTTTATATATTTCTCATACAGTTTCATGATACATAATTATGTATTCCAAAGCATGAGAGTTAAAAGAAGTAGTCAGAGTTCTTTTCTTTAATGCCTGTTATTATGAACATAGAATTTGTCTTTGTTCTGCTCACAGCATTCCGAAAATCCCTGAAAGACTGTCTTATAAGCACTGATTTCATTATTTGCATATAGATACTTCCTTCTAGATATCATCATACCTAGAAATGCTTCTGCATACCAGGAGAGTTCTTTCTAAAGAAGCCAATATATGTTGTCCTCCTGTCATCACAGACACAGAAACACTGCTCAAGAGGATGAAGGTCTAGAATGCAATACACAGAAAACCTGGCACTGATATTTTTTTGCACATATCTCTGCAAAGCGCTATATATTTGCAGTTATAAACTCTGTAGCACAGAACAGCATTTTGTCCAGTCTGGCTGGAAATAGTTATAAGTGGAATTAATAAACCAAAATGAAAGGAACAACAGGATATTTGGAAAAGAGAATCTTGGTTCTTGACCTCAAGTACCAGAATTGCTATTGCTTCCAGCTGGCTCCCATTTGTTATCACAAAATGTGCTGCAAGAAAAATCCCACAGTGTGTAGAACCAGTGTTAAGGCAAAGAGAAAAAAATCCATGAAGCTGATCAAGAGAAAATCTTGCTGTGATCTTGAGAGTGGTATAAGCTGACTGTCCAAGTGGGCACAGTTATGACTCATTTAGCAAGTAATGAACCATCACTTGACGTGATGGAACTCCTCCTTCCCATCAACTCTGCGAGAAGTGGCGAAGTCCTATGAAATATTTTATTTCATGTTACTTTTCTTTTTTTTCTTTACTTGGAAACACAATCTACTTAAGCAACACAAACATCTCTCATGTTAAACATGATTTTACTTTTAGTATATTAAATGTTCCACATGCCGCTGCCATGTATTTAAATTCTGAATGACTGCAGTCAAATAGTAGTACGGCTTTAAATCAGATGGAAGGAAATGCATTTTCCTCCTACTCCTCAAAAATTTGATTCACTTAAAAGGCAAAAACCAAGCCAAAATAAAACAAAATCCCTCTTGGTCAATTACCACGGTCACTACAATAATACAGGCACAGGACAAGTAGAATTTTGTAAATAACACAATTTCCCTTCAAAATCCAGTCGCAGGTGTTTCTTTCTGTAACGGATTGTATCTCTTTTGCTCACAGTTAACCTTTTCTGTCAAAAAAGTGTGGCTGGCTATAGGAGCACTCCTCTGTTCCTTTTCTGCCTGCTAACCTTTGCAGCCAGTGGGAAGCCTCTAGAGAGCAGAAGGGGAAAACATCCCAGCAGAGCACACCTGGGTCTGCTGGGGTGGGTGACCCTCCTAATGTACAGGGGAACCAGCTGTGACAGAGCAGGCACAACAAAGAGTAAGAGCATAAGAAAGGTTCCTAAGAATGAGTGAACAAACAAATACCAAATATCAGAGTGATAGAATGAAGTAGTTATTGGAGATACAGAAAAAGTGTTTGGCACTTGCTGAAAGAAAGATAATAGAAATAGCTGATCTGAGGTTAATACTAGTAAAAATTGCCTTCCCATAAAGAAGGAAGTGATTAGACCACGTTTTTATTATCAATTAATTCTGTAGATGATCTTCCAACCAATTGATCTAAGTCTCCTTGTTTAGAAAAGTAAATTCTGATTTGTTTTAACAAGCCATTGGCTCCAGAGATGCAAAGCCTTTGTGAAGTATTCAATTTCTGGAAATGTGTATGAACATTACCTTCAAAATTCTGGTACATTTTTACAGCCTAAACCTTCAGTAGAGATCTATCCCTGGCATGTTTTAAAGATCAAGTGATAAGATTACCAAAATTGTTTCTTCCTCAAAGAAGGGAGAGGATATAAATGCTAGTCTTGTTGTCATCACCAGTACACCAGGAATAATTCGTTTTATGTTGCAAAATTCTCCATGCCTGTTAGAGAAGGCAAATATTAATTTCATTACTCATAACTCATTATCAAAACAAGTAAGGTTTCTGACAGCAATTTGTAGCAGTTAACTTCAACACTTGGCTTTTCATTCATCTCAAGTGTAGATTCTAGGTAGCACACTTAAAAACTAAGGAAACAGTGTTTTATATAGATTCCTGGTGAACTTTTGTACAGTTGCTGCATGGGGAATTTCCTGTAAAGTAAAAGGTCACCACTGCAGCTCTCCAATTCAAACTGAGGAACATCAATGGTAGAAATCTTGTTCATTATGCTATTTGCCAGCCTAGCAAGAGCAGAAAATTCAGATAGGGAAACAATATTTAGGAAGGCATTCTGTTTAATGCCTTCAAGATCATTTATCTTTTAATATTTGAAGCTATATTTCAGTTTGTGGAGTGAATGAGAGCAAACGCAAGCTAGCAAAGTGACTTGAAAACACAGAACCAGCTCCTTGTGTTCTAGTTTTTTTACTACTCTATCTCCAGTGTAGAATCATTCTTGAATAACGGACATGTTAATTTCCATGTTACTATACATATTTTAATGAAAACATAATTTGATACATGAAGAAACACACACATAAGGAATCTCATGAATATTAAGATTTCGGTATTTCAATAGCTATTTTTGTTTTTAGTATCTAGAGGTTCCATCCTTTGTCTGTATTGTTACATATGCTCCCCACTCTTTGATCTGCAGGACTATAATTCAGATAAAGTCCTAAAATAAATTTTATTTCATAATGCTTCAGCTCATGATTTGAGCTGTGGATGTCTGTATTACCATCCCATGTGCCTCAGCTAGGATAATGGCTGTGGGATCAGCTTTTTATAAACACAAATAGAGAGAGCACTTGATGGAGGCAGGTGAAAGGTGACTGGCAGATGTCAGAGATGAAATTGACAGTAAAATTGGCTGTGAAACTCTAATCTGTATTTTTCATTTCCAAGCCTCATTCAGTAGCCCAGAATTCTAACTCCTCTAAGCTTCAACGGAGTGTAGCCAAGAAGAATTACTTGTTTCTGAGATGAAAATACACGTATTCTCATCTATTTTGACTTTGCAAGGAATTAGCTACTTCTAGCTGTCTTCAGTTACAGAAAAAAGGAAAGAAATGCCCCCCTCAAAAAACACAAAAACAGCTAAAGATCATATGTGTGATTCATAGTCTGTGAATCTTGAATTTCAGATGCTATTTCTGTATGCACCAGTCAAAACTCAGAGCAAAAACATTTGAAAATTACATATCAACTATGCCTTTTTAAAAATAAACAGTGAGGAGTATGTTAAAACATGAAGAGAATTCATGTCTGAAGAGCTAAAGATAAGCTTTTCTAATGCTTAACAATTTTTTGCAGCAGTGACTAACAGTCAGATGATGCCAATGGATAGTTAAATAGAGATTAATTTCAGTTGAATGACATTACAAGATGTCTTATGTATTGATTGTTAAGGACCAAAGATCTTCCCAGTTATTGGTCATCTTGATGATACATTTTGATGATATCCAATCAACTGTTTGAAGGGATCATCTGCAATCCAGACATTGAATAGATCTTGGTTAGAAAACGAGCCCTGAAGAATAAAAGGTCAAGGATATTTGACCTTAATGTCATACACTCGCTGTAATTGTAGTGTTACCCAGGTATCCTTTTGGCTTCTGCCAAGCAAGAGGAATAAGAGAATGGAGGGAAGGGACAGAAGTGAGAAGCAGCAATAATATTCAGCGCTACTGCAAAGGCCCATGTCCCATTGAATTGCATCTAGAGTCAAGAGCCCTGGGATTCTTGTGCTGCACTTCATGAAGACTTTGACCATGTCAGCACTGCTGAAAATCAGTACAGTTCTCAGTATACTTATATAAAACTGTTTAACCTGTGCTTCAGTAACTGATGGCACAACACAGAGAGAATGGGGGACTGTACTTCAAAACAGTCAGACTGATTTGAGGTTAGTGGGTAGAGAAAATTCTTAACTCAGTCTTAAACAACCTTCAGCTAAATAACTTTATAGTTGAAGAACAGCTATTTCAGTCTAATCCATGATTTCTTTTCATGGAAATAGTTGCACTAATGAAAAACTTACGTGTATGGTGATGTTGCCTAACAAAGATGGACAAAACTGCTTCCAACAATTTTGTATAGAACAAATTGCTGATACAAAGCTTTTCTTTATCTCTGTATTCATGCATATGATAGGAAGGCTGTATCACTTACCTGTGGATCAACTTTCTGACAAGCCCAAAGTGCTTTAGGATCCCACAGTATCCTGCTACTCTAGTGAAATTCTTTTATCTTCCTCTAAACTTCTTCCCTCTTGCTTAGCAAACATCTACTTCAAATGGCTTTGTTTGCCCTTCTATTTACAATTTCAAGCAAGTTTTGGAACCACTGCTCTTGCTCACTTGCCTTTGGTACTTTCTGCTTCTGTAACCAAACAAGGCTCCAGGCAAACACTGCCAGCTGTTCTACATGGGAAGGTGAAAAATTTGGCATTTTATCTGCATTGGAAGAGGTCATGACAGTTAATCGTTCAAGATCCTATGCATGAAAGGCACTGTACATGTGTAAATTATTAGTCTAATTGTAGCAACAGAATGGAAAACGGCAATCAGCAATGAGGAAACTGCTGCATAGATGTTTAATTACTTGTATGCAACAGCTGTTGTAATTGAAATTGTGACAAGACCCTGGTATTAATGTAATGATTCTAATAACTACATGCAAAAATGAAGCAAATGAATAGTTGCCTTTGGCAGGACTAAATATAACAAAAACTGAAATTAAATAACACACTAAGCAAAAAAAAAAAAAAAAAAAAAAAAAAAAGCATCACACAGGGCACATAAAAAGCAAGATGATTAAATGTCTGGAGGATCTCCCTTATGAGGAAAGTTGAAAGACTTGAGACTGTTCAGCTTGAAGAAGAGAAGACTGAAGGGGGATCACATCAATGCTTATAAATACATGAAGGATGGGACTAAAGTGGATGGGGTCAGACTCTTTTCAGTGGTGACCAGCAACAGGACAAGGGACAGAGGGCACAAACTGGAACATAAAAGTTATTCCTGAACATGAGGAAAGGCTTCTTTATTTTGAGGATTGCAGAGCACTGGAACGGGCTGCCCAAAGAGGTTGTGGAGTATCCTTCTCTGGAGACATTCAAGACTTATCTGAATGCCTACCTGTCCAATCGACTCCAGGGAACTTGCTATAGTAGGTGGTTGGATTCTATGATCTCTGGAGGTCCTTTCCAACTACTATAATTCTGAAATTCTGTGAAGTATGTATTATCAGCGTCCTAACAGATTAGAATTTTCTTCCAACCCATCTTCTAAAATGGCTCCTTGCCATCCTGTTGTATAAGAAGATACATTTCTCAGTGTTACATTTCTGGCAGAAACTGAAGATTATAAGCAGAAGCCTTGTTTCAGCAACTATTCTCAGAAGAGACTGAACTAAGCACTGGATACTTGGTCTCATCCTGCTACATGGAGAGGCAATAAATAAAACTATATTACAAAATAAACACTGTAGCTAACATTTAAAATGCAGTTATTATCATTATTTACTTCCTGAATGGCATTACTGTAGTAACAATTAAACTTATTCTGAATGAAAATTCAGAAAGAGGTCATTGAAATTAACTGCACATGGTTAATAAATATATATTAAATGATTTTCAGCTTGTCTTTCTAAACGAATAAACTCCCACCACTTTATCAGAGATGAGACTGTGTTTTTAACAGGAAAGACAATTTCAGTGAGATGCAGATACTGTGCTAGCATAAGAGAATGAGTTGAGCTTCATTCTACATATAACATCTTATTTGCAGTCCATTCATAAAAGCATGATGCATTATTTGTCATGGATTTCTAAAAAAAAAAAATGTTTTCAGTGCTCAGCTACAATTTTACTTCAGTGGTATTGATTTGCTTCATTGTAAAATTTTTCTTTGTTTTCAAACAGCATTAGTGCTACAAACAATAATGCTAGTCATATGCTCACAGCAAGCAGCAAAATCCCAAAAGAGCAAATTCTACTAATATTAGTTCAACAATAATTTCAGCATAATATTCCTAATTGTCTGGGAATTCATCTCAATTATTTCTGTGCAAATGTTTTGTTAATGCATGTAATAATGCTAAGGTTGACTTTTCCTCTGGTAGGAGGGTATGCAGACTTTACATTGATGTAAGCTAGGTGTTCTATAATGATATGGTAATGAAATCTACCATCTAGAAGTATTTCTTAGATAGATAGGAGCCCCATTTTAACCAGATTCCCTCTTCAAAGTGTTTTGTCTGCCATCTATTTTCTCATGACAATAGAAATGTCACTGAACAAATACATTTTTGATTACCTAGTCTGTTTGACTTTCAGTGAGTAATTAATACTGTTATCACCTAATCAAGTGTTGCTTAAATGTAGAACGTAAACGATGTCCTTGGCTTTGTTCTTTTCACTCTGTACACTGGCCAAAAAATAGGCTCTTGAGTAAGCTCTTCCAGAGCTCACGCTGTTGAAATTAAAAAGAAGTTATATTCTAATAATGTAGATCTTTTTGTAAGTAGAGAGCTGAAGAATTTATTAATCTATCTTAGAACATATCGAACTTGTTCTTTAAGACACGCATGAGAATATTTTTGTTTTCATAAATATTTTAATTCATGTTCATGACTCCGTGTAAGAGCAAATTATTTTAGTAAATAAATCAGGGACCATACCTTTAAATTTACCCTCACAGCCACATTCTAGTTTCTACCACAGTCACTGGGGTCTTCTCATTAATTTCACAGGATTTCAATGAGGTCCTAACTGACAGGCAAGCCATTCCTGCATGTATTCTACATGGGAGGGGAGGCAAGGGGAGGGGAGGGGAGGGGAGGGGAGAGGGAAAGGAGGGAGGGCAGGGGAGGGGTGAAGGAAGTGGGGAGGGGAAGGAGGGGGGGAGGGGAGGGGTAAAGGAGGGGGGAAGGGGAGAAAGGGAGGGGAGAGGGGGAGGGGAGGACAAAGTTTCAGTATTTATTTTTTCAGAGGGAAAAGATAATATTCCTTTGACAAAGACTCCTAGGCAGAATGTAGAAGACCCTGAGGGAAGTTTGTATCCTGAAATTCTCCCACATTTCAGGTGATTCTATTATCTACTAGTATTTCAGAAGCAGGTCATTCTCAATCTCTTCTGCTATATAAAAAAACATAATAAAAGTAATCTGTCATCTGGGACATTCTGCAGCAGAATTTAGGTCTTCAGCATCTGTATTGAATAGCAGAACTTCATGCTAACATATATTCCATGTGTCTTCTGAGCTTCATCAATTTCATTTTGAACCTGATATGCTTTCCTAACAAAAAAGTTTCATTCAACAGATCTATTTTTTATACAGATTTTGTGTTAGCTTTGTTATTCATGTTGTTTTGCAACAAAAATAAGCTATTTCCAACAAAGACTTCTTCAAAGGGTTACAAACCAAATGTCATTTAATCATGGAGTGCCCAGTATGCTTCTACTGGGATGCTTGGATATCTGTTTGGATTATGGTTCTACAAAATGTAGTGAAGAACACTATTTCCCAACTATCACCTTTAGATGATGTAGGAAATCAATATTTAAAGGGGGTGGAAAAAAAGATTAGGCATTCAACAGACTTGATGCAATCCAGTAATCTTGAAAATATGTTCATTATTTTAAAGAATGGAAGAATTTTTTTCATTGTAAATTCTTGATGTTTTGTCAAATACGTGAGGAAAATGGAAAATACAGTAGATAATAATGGCTTTATTATCCAGCAGTCATGCTAGAACTCAAGCTATAGTCTTTCTCAGTTTCCTCTGTCTTGCATCAGCAGAATCCAAAGTAACAACACTAAAATCCTTGAACTCAAGAAAGTGTGTGTGCAATCTTACAAGGATTCTTTACCTTTTTGACTCCTTGGCAAAAAAAGTGATGCTTGAAATGCTGGACGTTTAATGGAATTGCACAAAATAGTATCAAGATTTTAAGCATCTTTAATCATTACTAATGGTATACTAATGGTAGATAGTACTTTTTTTTTTTTTTAATCTGCCCAACTTCACAGGAAAAAGCATTGCTAGTTTTTTTAATTCTTGAAGATTTTAAGTTTGGGACAACTAAAACAAGGTTTGAAGAACAAAAATATATTTTCATATGGAGCTGAGTGATTCTGAGAACTATAATTGCAAGTAGGAGATAGTCAAATCTACACCACAACACTTGGACTACCAATAAACTTTATAGCCTAATCAGTCCTCGGTCATGTCATTTAAGAACTGAGTTTCCTGTATACGTATTTGTCTATCTCTCTTTAGGATTTTCAGATTTTAAGGCTTTTGCATTTTTTACACTCATGTTGTTTTTTGATGTATTTTTTACCAGGTGAAGGTAACTAATGAACGAAGAAACAAACAAAAAACAGAAAAAACACAAAACCAGCAAAAGCCTAAGGAGAGACTGTTTCTGAGCAATGGAAGGTCTGCTTCCAGGTCATTACTGGGTTATCACTAACTCTGAGGGTTCAGCTCTCATGAGCTTCTCTCTGTGCAAATAAAGTGCAGCTAAACAACTGAACCATCTGGAGTTCTTTTCTTTTATGGCTATTATTACTCTCAGTTTAAGGGGTAAGTCTTATCAGTCCAAAAATTTAGAAGACTTCTTGATATCCACTTACTCGTAGGCAGGGTCTCTAAATTTATATTGCTTTAATACTACCGTAAGCCGTTTTGATAAAAGTTAAGAGGTTCTGTGCAAATTTGCACATACACACTCATGGGGTCATCTGCCATTTGGGCAGTTTCCAGATGAAGCTGGAGGTGCATTGCCATTTCAGAGTTCTTGACTTCAAATTCTTTGAAGAAATGAAAGAATAAATATAGGAGTAAAAAGCAGGACTTTCTTTGTCTAGAGCTACAAGATGAAATGTAAAAAAGCCTGTCAAGATAAGGGTTTCCTTTCAACTCCTCAGAAACTTTCAGTAGTGCTATGGAGAACTAGCACTTCATTTTTGTTTCTGCAGAATAAAACAACTCACTCTTTTTTTCTTTTTTTCTTTTTTCCCAGTAAAAAGCAAGAAAAAAACAGATTAGAGGTAATAAATTGTAATAATTTATTTCGCAAATGACAGTTCATCCTAACTTGGAGACCTAACTCCAAATTATTTTTTAATATTTTAACTGTGTACTCCCTTTGTAAATCAATAATTCTGCTTTTAGAAACTTCTCTCATTAGAAATGACAATAAAATATGAGGAAGAAATCCATTTAGCATGCATCATTGAAAGTTTATCATACTTAGTGGGCTTCGGATTCAGTCCTGCAAACATACATAAGTGTTTTTTTCTGGTGATAGTATTTGGCCAAATTGCTCTAAAGCAGGTTTTGATGTAATACCAATGCTAAGAATAACTGAGAAAGGGTTAATAGTCCTTGTAAGCCACAAATGCAGGGAAAAAGAAATAATTCCTTACTCTACTCCCCTATTTTTAAATTAGACATTGAGAATTCTGTGTCTGATGCTCTTTAATAAAGGGGACGCTATTAGCAGCTTCCTCATCATAAATGTTTGCTTCAGACAGTTTCAAAGCTATGGTAAGTTTTAAGAAACTGACATATCAGAGTTCAATATTTTGGCTGTCTCCTTTTGCTTCAGGGTTGAAGCAATGTGTACTATGTGTACTAGACCACCATCAGGGCTGGCTGTTTTTGCTGGTGTGTTCATCAACAGATACAGAAACCAAAAGCTCTACACACTGCAGTACTAACGAAGCATGACTTCATTTATACACACAGTTGAAAGGGTTCTCTTGCAGTGAGAATCCCTTTCCTCTATAGGGTCCCTGACATCTAGCATAACACAATCTTATCCTGCAATTCTGTCAGGGGCATGGATTATTTTCAGAGTGCTTAGCTCTGTTAGACTCTCCTCTTGTAACCAGGCATCTGTTTGCACAAACATATTTCTAACTTAGTTCTTTTGTCTAATTTAGGTAAGAATTTATCATCTCAATTCTCTGATCATTGTCATGAAAGTCATCGTGAGGGAGGGAAAGATGCACAAACACATATCACAGACAAGTATTATGTTCTCATTAGTCTTGCTTCCATCCAGTGAAGAAATCTTTGAGTACTTGTTGTGCCATCTTTTGGTACAGAAGTTATTAAACATCTGAAGCTCTAACTTGCTCCTTGCTGTTCTGTGCCCAGCAACACAGGCAGTTTTTGTAGGGATTAACAAATAGACCAGGCAGGCCACAGCTTTGTCTGAAACTAATGAAACCATCTCTGTGACTTGCAAGCTGGTTGCCACAGAGTATCATGTACACATGACTTTGAGCAAACATATAATGATAAATTACTTTCTCGATGGAGAATATATCATCTTGGTTCTGAAGAACCTTCTGACATGCTTTAGTTTTGTTGCTGATCTTTATCAGTGCAACTTCTCAGTCTAACGTAATGTTTCAGTGTAAAACCATTTAACCTATAGTGATAACTGCCAAAATAACAGAGACAGAAGAATCCTTCTCCACAGGATTAACATTCATTATCTTGTTGTTTAATAAAACAGGAAAAAATATAAAATTTTATTACTTCTTGCATAATCTGTTTCATTTTTTCTCTTCTTTTTTTTTTTTTCTTTTTTCCCCAATTCTTTTTTTATACTTTTTCAGCCTAGAGCTTTGAGGGTTATTCATTCTGCTTGAATTGGATGAGGCTGAATTTCACCATCTAGCAGTGACAAAGCACCTAACTCTATGCACAAATATTACCTTTCTGGAATAATCTTCAGAGATTCTCCATACAAGCAAATTCAATTTTTAAGAATATACACTGCTTCATCTTGCATATGTTATTTTGAGGTCTTATCCAAAGCTTTTCTGAAGCTGGAGAAAGGAATAAAGAATCTTCCAAAACTCTGACTCAAAGATTTTGCACTGTTAAAATGATTTAGTAATACTTCTGTAACTCATTAAGCCAAATTAATGCAAAGCATCAGATATAACTAATATCTAACTTCCTTATTGCAGTGCAGGAGAAGTTGTATTGTATTGATTCTCCTGGAGTTCATTTCTATAGCTGTTTTCAGTTGAAATAAAATAGATCACATAGGCAATTCTTTTTGAGTCTCTCCAACTTAATTACAAATTTAACTATAATTTTTGCAATGTATATACGCTTAATAGCATTTTATCTTGAAAACAATCATAGAGAGAGAAAAAAAATCCAAATATCAGTTGGGATAGGGTTGATTTTTCTTTCATAGTGTCTGGTATGATGCTATGTTTTGGCTTGAGGTGAAAAACAGTGTTGATAACACACCAATATTTCAACTGTTGCTGAGCAGTGCTGTACAGAGCCAAGGACATCTTGTTTTCTTTTTCTTTTTTCTTTTTCTCCTCCTGTCCTGCCAGTGGAGGGGCTGTGGAGGTACAAGGAGTTGTGAGGGTACAGAACCAGAACAGCTGACCTAAACTGACCAAAGGGATATTCCATACCTTACAACATTATGTTAAAACAAAACAAAACAAAAGTTGAAAAACAGTGGGGAGCTGACCATGGGGCAAGTACTATTCAGGGATTGATTGGACATCAGTCTGTAAGCGGAGAGCAATTACTTGTGCATCACTTGTTTTGTGTGTGTATATATACATGTATATAATGATTATCATTAGTATTATCTTTTGTTCTGCTTCCTTTTCTGTCTTAGTATATAGTTTTTATCTCAACCTATGAGATCTACTTTGTGCGGGTTTTTTTTGTTTTTTTTTTTTTTTCATTTCTCTCCCTTATCTCACTGGAAGTGGGGCAAGTGTGAATGAATGATTAGTGCTGAGCTACCTGCTGGGTTAAACCACAACAAAAATGTGTAAGGAAACACATATCCATTTTTCACACAAGTATTCAGAGCTAGCTATTTAAACTGTTTCTCATGGTTAATATGCCAGGTTTCAGAATTTTTTGTCTGAAATATGCAATATCACTATGCAAAATGCAGACTTTGATACCCACTTGTAGAGCACTGGCTTACACTCTAAGTCCTGTTCATTTCACCAGAATAATTTATAAGTGAAGTCTTATTTGATATAAATTAAATCCTGTATGCCTACCTTCTTGTTTTCAAAAAAGAATACTGCAATCACCTAGGTTGTATCAACCATTCTATGAAAAAAATGTCAGACTAAGAGCATGAATTGTTCTGACAACTTCTGGTCCAAAATAATAGATAAATAAATAAATAAATAAATAGAAGTTCTAATTTTAAACTGGAAATTCCAGTTCTCCTGTGATTATCTGGCTTTATATGTTGTCATAACTTAAGCATTTTCTGCACGGGGGACAATTCACTTAAGTCTCTGTTCCTCTGGGCATTTTTTCTTTATAAGTAGTTCTTGTGGTCTGCGTTTTTTTAAGCAATATTACAAACAGTTCCAGCATTTCCATTTTAAAACTAAGTAAAACTGTGGATGACTGTCAGTAATTATTCTCCATTGCTCGAATGATTTTTTTTTTACAACACAAGACATAAGAGAAGTTCACACCCTCAGCTCAATTCCTTTTCAAAAGCTTCTCAATCTTTCTTTAGTTGGATGCATCCAATTTTTTTTCTGAAGAAATGGAACTTAATATTTTCTGAAGACGTTGAACTTATATTTTCTGAAAAATACTCCATCTGAAACAAAATCTTATTTTAATTGTAGAGAAGCATAATTTAAATACTAAATTGGTGAATAAGGAAAGCCCACTGCTGTCTATTGTAGAGAAAGAATTTTTTTTTTTCTTAAAACACTGATCTCTTTGGTCAGTGAACACTTTGGCAATGATTTCCTGCATATATGTGAAAGCTGTTTCCCATTTCATCCAAGTAGACAACAGCAAGGATATGTAGCACATTTTCCTTTAAAATACAGGTAGCATTTATCAATTTCTCTCAATTATTTCTGTCTAATAATAAAAAATAGCATGAAGTTCAGGAATATAAATGTTTACTAAAATGAACTAGCCACACTCCTGAGGGGAAAAAAAAAAAAAAGAAAATGTTTTTTTAGTTTTTTTGGTGGGAGGGTGAACATGAGGGAGAGCATATGGGAGTGGTATTGTTCATACCATATCTTCAGTTAAACTAACAACTGCCTAATTTCTTTGGGAAATACTGGCAAATATTCTGGTAAATGTAGATTTTGCAGAGATTATGCCTTCTCCTTTAGGCTCAGAAAACAATTTGGTTTGGAAGTTATACCTCCAAAGGTGGGTAAGCTTTAAAGCTTAGCAACTATTTAAAAATTGCTTAACAGATTCCTGGTAACCAAAGCTATGTCTCAGGAATTGTCTTAAATTGCTTATAAAAAACATGCTATAGTTCATTCATATAAACAAAAATAATAATAATAATAATAAAATAATAATGATAATAAATATATATAGTAAAATACTTTAAAAAAAGAGAATAAGAAAAAAAAGAGAGTACCCAGTTCCTGCAGCAGCACACTGATTTCTGGCAGGACTGTGTCCAGGTAGGAGCCCTCCTCCCACACTGCTGAGGGATTCCCCTCTATCAGTAGCTGATAGAAGCAGCTGGTCCAGGCAGTCAGGGTGGTCCCAGATACAAAACTGCTCCCATATGAGACTGTGAGAGACTGTGGGGCTGCAGAGTCCATTAGCCAGCCCCAGAGACACCATGGGAGCCTGTCGAGGAGGAAAGGGCCAACCCAGGTGCAAAGCTGCTCCTCGCAGCCAGCCCTAGAGATGCCATGTGCCCTTCTCCACCTTTCCCAAAATAGGCAGCATTAGGAAATGGAAGCACGGGGTTATCAATCCTTCCCATGGCTCAGTCTAGGCAGAACTGGTTTCCAGCCTCAACTCCAGTGGTATGTAAAGCCTCCAATCCCCACAGGCCAAATCTGCATCAGCAGGGGCAGCCCATTTCTGTGAGTATTTTTGGCCTGGTCACTGTGTTTGAGGCACATGGATAGGCCCATAGTTGTTGCCAGCTGTGGCCTGGGAGTGAGCTTTCCTCCTGCATTTGGGGAGTGCCAGCAGGTCTGAGGGGCAGTTCTGCTTTCAGGATCTGCCAGACTGGGAGTGCCACAGCACATCAAGCATCTGAACCACTAATTTCTGTCCCAAAGTCAATTGTTGTGCCTCCTGTATGAACAATAGCCTTCTTTTATAGAAAAATGACATAGCAAATGATTTTCTCATTCTATACATTTTCTTGAAATGAGGATACAGAATCCCTGCACATTTGTACTAGGAAGCATCTACACAAATTAACTAAATTCTTCTTCTCAAAGAAGATCTTTGAGTTTTCATTTTGGAATGAGGAGATAAGAAGGTTTTAAATTTTTTTTTTTATAATATAATTTATTTCAGTTTACAATTATGTTTCAGGATTACAACTTTTATATCCAGCTGTCCAAAAAATGTCTATAATCTCAGACACCCTTGAAGCTATTCAGCACATTTTGCTGCTGCAACCTGCGACAACACCAACCTTTAAGGGACACACAGGATATCAGCAGGTTAACATTATGTGTAAAAACCCACAAGCTGTAAAATACTGTATGCAGAGAGATAGTATGGCATGGTGAGAAATAGCAACTACCACAAAGGACAAAAGTTGCTAGAGGCTTCTTCATGTTAGACAAAAAAATCTAGAGAAACTGCCAATGAAGATTGGAAATCAAAGTGTTGATATACATAATGTCATCAACAAAGAATATATCTTTCACGATGCTTCAGTAAATATATCAGCATAGAATACTGCAGGCAACTTGAACTCTTTCTGCTTGTTCAAAATGATGAGACTCATGCTACCACACCTTTTCTGTTAGAAAGATTGCCTCAGATTTAGTACAATTCCTTTTGAAATTCACATGGTTTGTTCAGACATTTCTGTAATATAGCATTTGAACATAAACTTAATATGCTTATCCTGAGCAAGTTGCAAAGCAAAAAGAAGAGTGACACAACTGAATAGGTACAATTGAATTGTTAGGAAGCGGAGGACTCTGGTAAGCAATGAAATAGGCAAGAAAAAAAACTAAGAAATTACAGAAAATTGACAAAGAAATACCAAACATTTGCACACAGAAAAATCTCCAATGGGGCTGCACACCAGGATCCTTCCTCTAGTGAGAAACAGCAGATGTTGCAGAAGAAAGGACAGTTGGACTCTAAATGTAGCCAGCTAACTTGCCTATAGAGAGAGCTCCTGAAACTGTTGATGATAAAGTCTCAGCTTATAAGGCGTGCATGTTTCTTTCTGTTAGAATTTGGAAATTTACTAAAAATGTTACTATAAGTACTGAAGGCACACATCCCAAGAAGTGATTCCTGTCATACATTCAGGCAAGGAGAATCAGAGATAATCCACTTCTGGAAGATACAGCCTTGCTCCCACCCCTGGGTCCTGGAACAGCTCTGTGTCAAGAGGGATGCAGTGTGCATCTCCTCCATGCATCTGCTCCTGATGAAACCTTTTCCCCTTTCCCTCACTATGCCATTTGTGCAGTGTCTCTGTTGTAATCTCTTCTGATCTCTGAACCAATTTCATTAACTGGAGCCATTTAAAATGGCTAAAATATTTTTATTTGTAAGATCTTTTCTTATTTTATTGCAAGGAAGAGTCTCTATGTTTCTATAAGAAACATGGCAGTAATTTTTTTTGAATGAAGTACCTACAGTTCTGATTTTATAAGAGATAATCATGGCTTACATGAATGGAAATGATAAGATAATCCTCTAGCATCCATTACAGTCATCAACATGTCATTTTAAAACCCTTGAAAAAGAGTTTTAATTTTATTTCAGGTTTCAGTTTTGCTTTTGAAAATCTGTCAAAGGTTTGGCTGCATCCCACCTGTCACAGTTGAAGAAACAAAAAACTTTTAAAGATTTCAGGTGGAAGTGTTCAACTAATCCTTTAAGATGCAATGTGACAAGTAAAAATGAATCTGCTCTTCAGAATTGGAATGTATACTTTGTACTTAGCCTAAAACACAGGAGGTAACTCAAAATTGTGCACTGAGATTGGCACTTTTCTTAGCAACAAAGACCCTAACTTTCTTTTATGTTGTAATAGAAGATTCTTTTAATAGCATTTTAAGTTTTAAAATGTATAAGTTTAGAAATGAAAACAGTAGAGAAGGGGCCTAACTGCATCTTAATTCTCTCTATAGAATGACAAACATCTTCACTACACCACCAAGAAGAAAGTATCAAGTATTTGGAAGCTGCTCTGTGACAAGCTTTAGAAAGATAATGAGCAAAACTATTGACAAAGAATAAAAGCAGAGAACAACAGGATCATTACGAACATCTCTGAACTCCTGGTTCCTTAGCTGGAGTAAAGAAGCACTGCTTAGCCTAAGATTCCAGCTTACAAGGGAGCACAGAGACAACTGGAATAAATTACCTTCAGACTAAAGAACCAAGAACTTGTGACAAAAGAATAGGTAGGCTTATGTTTGTATTCCAGTACTGTTGCTCTATTTACTGTAACAGAAAGTCTCTACAGCACATCTGCCAGTGGGCTACCTGTATTCCTTACAGACTCAAAAATAGTGTTTGACAGTACTGTTTGGAAAGATCAATAACTGAAAACCCAGAAGAGTGAGGAGCCACATTCACACTGAACTGAAGATTTTTCTTTTTAGTCTGAACTTATGCTATTTTAGAATATCTTCTAAATATGTAATAATTCACCTTTCTTGGAGAAAGAAAGCACATTTTTTAACAGAACGACATGACATTTTTTGAGCAAATAAAGCAATCTGCTGCATGAAGACCAGAATTCTAAGATGCAGAGGCTGGATAACAGAATGTAACCTAATAAAAAAAGTTATGAAGAATAATGTTTGGGGAAAAAAAAAAAAGAGTATAACTAATTTTTTTTTAAGGTTGTTTACTTAGAAGATAAGTGATTCCTCTCCTGTGCTCTTGCCTTTTCTTTCAGCTGTATAGGTCAGCCTAGAAAATGCTAGGGGAAAAAAAGAAGAAATGTAAATTCATATTGCAGAAAAAGGTTAATGGTGACAATAAGATTGTTTAAATAAATATTATTTGCTTTAACCTATCTTTCAGATCAGAGTGATCTCACTTTTCCAAATGGCACGGAAAAACCCTTGAATTTCTTCTCTGTCCACTTTCGGTAACAAATTAAGACTATATGAAATATGGTTTGGGTGTTTTTTTGTTTTTTTTTGTTTTTTTTTTTTTTCTTCTGTTTCCTTATTACTCAAAACAGTCTTCCACGAAGTTCTGTAAATCTAGAGACTGACATTTTACTTGTTATTTGCAGGCTTATCTTGCTCTTTTTTTTTGCCTGGCCATGGTCCCTGCACTTTAACATGTTTCTGTGAGGTCTCCACTCAACCTATCCTATAGATAGGTAACCTATCCTTACTGGAGATACTTCTAATTCTCTATACGCCTGATGAGTTTCAGGCCACAGCTATGCTATTATTGAAGAACTGTCTTGAGAAGTGACAGAGAAATGCCACCTTTTTTATTGATGTACTACAGTCTTACTGTGGCCTCATACAAAACAAACAAACAAACAAACCAAGGAAGTAGGTAAAAGTATTGACATAAGACAGCAAAGTCATTATTCAGGCATAGTGCTGATCTGTTCTTTTGACCTATTTCCTTTTCTTGTTCTGGCTGTAGTAGTTTTCTACCTACTTTCTTGTAGCCTGAAATTCTGATTCTACTGAAGAATTGTGTGATATCGTATCATTCCAAGCACATCCTCCCTCTTCTCTGTTAACATAAATTCTTATTTTTGTTTTCTTTCTGAAGTGCTAAGTGTCTTTTACTTGCTTGTTTTTCCTACTGTCTTTAATACTAACCAAAGAAAATTGTGTGAATTGCTCAAAAATGCTGGGGATTTGAGGAAGAGAAAAAGAAAGCTGGAAAGGAAAAGGAGAAAATGAATTTTAATTCTCTCACATTTCATACAAGTGATTGTTGAGCAGGCCAAGAGAGATGATTCTGCCCTTTGACTCTTCTATTGTGAGGCCCCCACCTGGAGTACTGGTCCAGTTCTAGGCTCCCATCACAAGAAAGGCATGGAGTTTCTGTAGCAGATCCAGAGGAGGACCATCAAGATGATCAGAGGGCTGGAGCACCACACCTGTGAGGACAGGCTGAGAGAGCTGGGGCTCTTCAGCCTAAGGAAGAGAAAGCTCCAAGGAGATCTTATAGTAACTTTCCAGTACCTGAAGGGAGCCTACAGAAAAGCTGGGGAGGCACTTTTTATACGGGCAGATAGTGACAGGATGAAAGAAAATGTTTTTGAACTGGAAAAAGGTAGTTTAAGATTAGATATCAGGAAGAAATTCTTTACTGCTAGACTGGTGAGACACTGGAACAGATTGCCCAGAGAGGCTGTGAATGCTCCCCACTCCTCCTCCCCCCCCCAAGCATTCAAGACTAGGCTGGATGGGGCTTTGAGCACCCTGGTCTAGAGGAAGGTGTTCCTGCCTATAGCAGGGGGATTGGAACTAGGTGATCATAAAGGACCTTTCCAACCCAAATCATTCTATGAATGTGCTTCATTCCCAGGATCTTTATATGTCTCTCCACACACTCTGAAGTTTCAGGCAATCGCTCTCCAGAGAACTAAATTTTATCAATTAACAATCTGTTCAACCTAATAGCTTCTTGCACATTATCTGAGGACAGAATAGAAGAAAGTGTTATCCCATCTCTGCCCACATATTACAGACTCGTTTGATTTTAAATGCAAGTATTTACTGTTATCAACAAGAGGTGAAGAAAACTGCATAATTGTGGATGAGGACAATTACTTCCAAGTGTAGCCTTATCATGGGGAAATCGCTCCAGTACCTGAATGCAACATAAGAGATCTGTCAGATTTGCCCTTCCAGCTTCAGAAGGCTGTTAAATGAAATGCAGCATAATGAGGGAAAGCATGGCTTTGACTGTTGTATAGGAAGGATATTTGAGTTTCTTTGTGTGAATGTATTTAAGACAAATAAAACTATCCTAAAAATTGAGTTTTACAATTTTCTGGAAAATCCTACTGGGTCACTCAGCCTGAATTTCATTTACCACATGCTGTCTTTAACCTTGCAGAATTCCATTATATCAATCAAGTACAATTATTGGAAATAGTTTTCATTTAGTTTTTTTTCTAGATAACATGAGATCGAGCTAAAAAGAACTTGGACAAAGGTTGCATATAGAGGTAATAATTCAAGCAAAGTTCGTTCAGAAAATACTCAGTGTTCATATTTGAGGAAAGAAATGAGACTTTTTGTGGTGAGCTTCACTTTTCGAACACATCTTCACACAAGCATCTTTGTTACACATTTGCCAGTAAAAGTTCAGAACACAGCTAACAACACACTAAATTAGAAGGTTCATAGAAATGTTATTATGTATTACTTACTTTTCCTGCCTATAAAGGAAGCGGAAATACTTTCTGAGGAATGTGTCACGCTGCTCAAATGACTCAACTAATGGAGAATAGTTTGAGTGATGGATTGCATGTCACAGGATGGTATTTGCACTTCCAGATAGACCCCATCTACACATTTAGGTCTCTAAATACATTTTGTTTTCAACTATTCAATACACTTTGCCTCAAATATTTAGGCACTTGAAAATGAGTCTTGGACTTCTATGTCAGTTGCATGGTTTTGTGTAAATTACCTTAAATATTTTAAAATTCCTGTGCTGTTAACAGTTGTGGAAGTGCAGAGCTTCTATACAATATACATTATTTTACTTTGCACCGTTATATTTTAGCATAGTTATAGAGACATACTAAAGGAATACAAATTTATTTAAAATGTAACTAGTTGATAAGAATTCTATGTATTCATTACTTCACCCAGAAAGAATGTGTAGATTCACTGGTAATGTCACTTTCTATAATTTATATCTGGCACTGTAATAAAATAGGTTTTATATCATCACTTTTTGTCATGTCTGCTAATTAGGATAAGCATGAATGCCATTCAGTCATTAGAATTAAGAAAAATACTATAATCATCAGTTTATCCCTGACCATTTTGTAGCTGTAATTGCGTCACAAAATGAACACTTTTTTTTGTTCAACAGATCAGATTTTCCTCCTTTGGACAAAGTTATTGGATGCAGAGTTATGACACAGGTAGGCTTTTCTTTTACTAATTGCCAGATCCCAGATTGCTGCCCAAAACCTGTAGGTGCAAATTGCATGAACTTATACAAGTGGAGAAGTAGCATCCACAAACTATCAAAAATGTTAATATGAGATAATTTACAGCTCATTTTGAAAGTGAAACACACATACAGACTGAAAGACCTATTTGGGTCTATCACTAATGGTTGTGATCAAGCACAGATGTTGTTCTAGCAAGCAGTAGTGATGTTTTTTGTACATTTTCTTCAGAGCTCATCCTATTATATGAGGAAGCGGTAAAAGCTGGAAAATTCAACCAAAATATTGCTGTAGATGACACAACAATTTTCAGTGTTTAAATTCAGATGGCTGAATTTCCTTCCTTTAAGTAGATCTCAGAATTTTCCAGTCTGATAAAGCCATGGCAACCAGGTGAGGCTAAATCTCAATATGCACCAGTGTTCACCATTAGCAAATTCACCCATTCACTTTTGTTCATTATGGACCTTGGGTTATGAGTCAGTATATTTTATCATGTCCTTTATCTAGAAAGATATTTTATATTTTATTATTTACATCCAGGATTAAATATCACTGAGCAGTTAAAATTAACAAAGATATCTAAACAGATTCCTGAATAATAGACAAGGATCCTCCAATATTGTGTGTGAACAAGCATCCTCCTACACTATTTAGATGCACTTAGAATCAGTGCAAAAATCTCAGAAGAGATTGCCCTGAAGACAAAAATCTGAAAGAAATGAAAAACACTTCCTGAAGTACATTATAACACACCTTAGAAAGTTTGAGGAGAACAATGCCAGATACTGTATGTTTCTTTATATGGAAAACATCATTCTTGCAAATACTTTGTGTGGAACACCAAACTTTGGGTCTGAAACTCAGCAAAACAGGAACAGAAAACACCAGAATGAGGTTGCTGCATATTTGTTGGAAGATATAAAAATTCAAGGATCTTCACTGCTAGCTTTCTGAAATTCCAGAAATTTAAGGGAACTAATGCCAATTTTTCTGTGCAATTGAAGGAAGCATCTCACCTGTTCCTCACCCTAAACTTTTGAGTCTTTTAGGATCTTTTTATGTTGATGTTTGTCAATATGCATATTTTGTTTGTACATTCCATACTTCAAAAATGGATTTCTTATCAGGGCGAGTTGCCCTCCATATTAAGAAAAGGATAGATTGTGAAGAGCTGCCTCTGAGAAATAGCCATGATCAGATTGAGATCTTGTGGGTGGAAACCAGAGACCAGATCAATAAAGGACATTTGGTTATACAGGCAACCTTATCAGAACCTGCTGATGAGGCCCTTCTTGCTTCAGCTAGAAGAAGCATCTCACTCTCAAGCACACCCAGATGTCTGCCAAGAAAGCAATACTGTGGACTACAATCAGTCCAGGAGACTCCTGGAGCTCACTGAGGATAAATTCCTAGTCTAGGTGTGATATAAATCAACCAGAGGAGAAGCATTTTTGGTTCTGATACTCACCAGTGCAGATGAGATCTTTGAAGTAGTGGATTCAAGACTATGTGGGTTGTATGACAGTGCTCTAGTTGACTTTGTGATCTCAAGGGATATGGGCTGAGTGAAATGCAAAGCCAAGACCCTGAGTTTCAGGAGAGCAAACTTTGGATGTTTAAGGAACTACTGAATGGCATTCCCTGGAAAACTCTCCTTAGGAACAAAGGAGAGAGCTAAGCAGACAATTCTTTAAGGCTGCCTTTCAGAATGTACCTCTCCTATGAAGAAATGTTGAGGGACTTGGACTTGTTCAGACTGGAGAAGGGAAGACTTTGGGAATCATTACTGTGGCCCTGCAGTACTTGAGGGGACTTTATAAACAGGAAAGAGATTGAGTTTTACATGGTATCATAACATCAGGACAAGTAAGAATGGTTTAAAACTAAGAAAAGGGTGTACAGTGGGAAGACTAGCACGGTTAGGATGGTACTTCACATGTGTTATAGTTGGAAAGACTTTCATGGTGAAAAAGAAATGAAGAAATGCTTACCCATATCCAAGGATCTAGGCTCACAGTGGAAAACTCCAATGAGAGTTATCTGCAGGAAGAGATCCTCCCACCATGGTAATCAGCCCTTAAATGGGGGTCTAGGAGAAGTGGAGCCAGATTCCACCCCTTCCGGTCACACAGATGAATTGCCTTCACCTGTGCTCCCAGGGCTGACTAGTCCTTGCCTCAGGTGATCATTCAGTGGTTCAGGCCATGACTCAACAGTTCCCATACAAGGGGAGATTTAGATTAGTTGTTCTGAGGAAATTTTTTTACTCAGAGGTCAGTGAAGCACTGAAATCTCTGGCTGCCCTATGCCTGGAGGTGTTCAAAGCCAGACTAGACAGCCTGATCTAGTAGATGGCTACCCTGTCAATGACAGAGAGTTGGATGTAGATAATCTTTAATATCCCTTCCAAACCACAACATTCTGCATTTCCGTGGCCATTGTTGGCTGGACCTGTGGTACGTGACACAGTGAAGTACTACAGTATATGTCACTGGTGAGCATCAGACCAAACATTAAACATTATTTAAATGATTTAGTAAAACAAGTCCAATTAAGTTCAAAGAGTCCAAAGATAAGTAGCAGTGAACAAGGCCTGTAGTCAGAAATAACCTTCATTTGGTTTGACTGTAGTCATATGGCTGCTTCATAACCAGTACAACAAACTATTTAAGACAAATTGAGACAAGACTTTGAACTACACTGGGACCCTTCCGGGGCTACAACAGAACGGAGGAATCCAAAGCAAAATGGCTGCAATCATCTTTCCATATCAGTGCTGCCATAAATTAAAAGCGTGGAGTAACTTTACTAACTTAAACCAGCTTAAAATATTCAATTTTACTTGAATATATTTGGCTCTCTCACGAGTGCAGGATTTCACTGTCCGTTTACTGTTCCATTAGTAATACTTAACATGCTGTCCCAAAAATCAAAAATGATTCATGGAAAATGTGCAACAAAACTGAGATTTACCCATTGTCTTTTGTGGAAGTTAGCCTTACAGAGGAACCATCAGTTTTCTGGAAAGTTTCTACAAATATTTCTCTTGGGTGTGATGCACTCTATCCTGATTTGGAATATGGTAACAAAGCCATCTAATGAAAAATTTTTTGAAAAGGCCACCACCATCTGATTAATATCAGTTAACAACACATGGATTTTTCTTTTCAAGTGAGATTTTCCTAAATCAGTACAACCTTAGATGTCCCATCTGTTATAAGAGACAACCTCTTACTAATTCAGTGTTAAAATCCACTTGAGTTTGTTGCAACTCTACTTACCATTTCAGCAAACCTGGTCTGACTTTCCTAACATCCTAGATAGTGCATGCATAATTAACAGAAAGCAAGTAGTCTCAGGAACATTAATAGTGACAGTCATAGCAATAAGACAGATTTCTCATCTCTTTTGCCCATATATATCCAGTAATCTTTTTTATACCCTAACACAGACATAGTATAGTACTTGAGAATATCATAAAATGAGATGTGTTTTCAAGACGGTTCTGAAGAAACATAAGGGAAAATTTGTCTATGTCTTGGGTCTACATATACAACATGTGGAGATGTATATAATATTTATGTCGCAGCTATGGAATAATTTATAATTGAGATTTTAAAAATGTGTTTTTTCTGTCTTTACAACTCTGAGATAGAAAGCAGCCACTGTGAAGATAGTTTTAACTTATGAATCTGAAACTTTACGGCATGTCAACATGATATATTGTTAATGTAAAAATATATATATGGCAGTATTTTTAACTTAAAGGACTAGAAAACAGAATGAGGAAAACATACCAACTCAAAAATTTTAAGCTTCAGTCTAACTGCTCTGAGCTTTGATGCTGAGTTTATAACTGTAACAAGGTTGGTAACAACAGTTCGTGTGACAAAACATATCTGGGTTTTTGGAGAAGAGTATTGTGAAATAAAAGATGACAGACTGCTGATGAGCTGGGAAGCAAGAACCAGGCATTCAGGGCAGATCCATGAGCAAGTAGACTGGAAGCAGAATTTGAAAAGGGATGAGCTCACTTGGTCCTTCAGGGGTCAGAGGCTGGAGTCAGCCACTGTGAGAATCCTTCTTTGTTTTTTTTTGTCTCAAAGCTTGCTTCCTGAGGTATTTCTTGTGATAAGACTGACTTGTCTAGGAGATGAGTGATGGGTGTTGCTGTGTGGTAATCAACATCACTGTGTGGACAATTTTAGCTGTTTGCCTCAAGAAGATAGTGCTCAGGAGTGTTTACTGGGGGATGATGCCATTGTATTCTGTGAAGGCAAGATACAAGTTGGTGCCTCCCTGCTCCCTCTTATCTGCTGGCAAGGCCAGGAAGATAGGAACAAAGGAGTTTCCGCTAAGATCCCAGAGCCAGAAGCTGCCACCCCAAGGAGAGCTGACTCAACCACTTTGGGTTTGAGCTGTCACTCCAAAGACTGCTGACTCAACCATTTTGAAAGCATTGAAAAGGAGCCATCATCGCCATGGTCGTCGCCATCGTCGTTGTCAATAGAACAACAACGCCCGCTGACCCACCGCTATTGAAGATCAATGACTGAACTACGAACCTCGCTGGATCCATGGTGGTGACTATGTCCCTCTTGCTTCCTATAAAGACCCTTGCTTCTTCTTTCCTACCTTTTCTATCGCCCTCCTTCCCTTCCCCATTACCCTAATTCATAATAGCGTCCGTCCTCCCCTTCACCATCTCCCTAATTAACATCTGTAATAAACTGGTCGGACCAACATTTGAACCGTTGTTTCTTAATCTCACGCTGGGGATATAGATATTAAAAGAACCTCCTCTCCCTCCTATAAATCGGAGCGAGACAGCCACACATCACACAGGGGAAAAAAAAAAAAAAGAGTGAGAAGTATAAAAAGGTGAAGAAAACTTTTGTATTGAGCAACTACCACCTGAGCTTGGATGGTCACCATCAAGAAGCTTATTTTTCCCCTATTTTTTACGTGATAATGATCTCTTAAGGATGGAACTGGGTTCCTAAGCTGCAGACATCTCACACAAAGTATCTCTATTACTCTTGCCCACAGGCACACAGTTCAGTTAACAATGCTAATATGGGCATGGTCTCATAGATTAAAACACAAATTTCTTAAGTATATATTCATAAATTATAGAATGTCTTAGGTTGGAAGGGACCTCAAAGATCATAAAGTCCAAATTCCCTCCACAGGTAGGATCTGCTAGATTAAGATTCAGATCAGATTGCCCAGGGGCCCACCCAACCTGGCCTTAAGCACCTCAAGGGATAGGGCATCCACAACCCCTCTGGGCAATCTGTTCCAGCACTCCCTCAGGAAAAAAGTTCCTTCCACCATCTAATCTAAATCACACTTTCCTTAGTTTAAAACCATTCCCCCCTGTCCTATCACTATCTACCTGCATAAAAAGTTGATTCCCCTCATTTTTTTAAATTCCCTTTAAATATTGAAAGGCCACAACAAGGTCCCCCCACAGCCTTCTCTTTTCTAGGTGTTTCACTCCAATTACTGAAGGAGATGGTTCAATATATGTATATATTGATATATATATCAATATATGTATATATATATATACACACACCCAGAGCAAGATTAAGGCAGAAAATGAAGACAAGATATTGCCAATCAATTTATTACAAATCCTAAGCAGTTAAGGTATGCAGATAACATTGGGAAGTCAGCAATAGCAAAGAGAGGAATACTAGTGAGCAAATCATAAAGCAGGGATAGTCACCACCATATATCCAGTGAAGTCTCATTGACCTGCACGTTGCTGCAGGTTTTCAGCAATGTCTCACTGACCTGTACAGCTGCAGTTCAGTGGAGCTCTCCGTAGGATGCAGTACTCTAGCCGGGGGCCTCATGAGCAGAGTAAAGAGGGACGATCACCTCCTGCACTCTGCTGGCTACCCCTCTTCTTACAGAACCCAAGATGCCATTGGCCTTCCAAGCTGCAAGCACACACTGCTGGCTCACGTTTAGTTTTCCATCAACGAGGACCCCTAAGCCCGTCTCAGCAGGGTTACTCACAACACGCTCTCCTAGCTTATATATATATATATCTGGGATTACCTTCACTAATGTGCAAAACCTTGCACTTTGCTTTATTGAACCTCATTAGGTTCACAAGGTCCAATCATTCCATGGAAGTCATATTTTGTTTTACCTTCACAAAGATGTTACCAGTCTTTTATAAACTCATGAAGATATTAAGAGAGTCTGTGCTCATAAGATAGGAAGATTTCAGAACACAAAAGAATGTGTTAAAGCCGTCATCTTTCTGAGAGCAGCTATACATACAATGGGCAATGTCTGGAATAGATAGGAGTATCTCTGCATTTACTAGCTGCAACTTTCTTCAGTGCTCCATAAACATTCCTCCTAAGCTTTTAATGAACTTTTACAGAGGTGTTTATATTACTAAACAGTCAAGCTGTATACCAGAAGTTTTATAACTAAGAATTGTCCTTCTAACCACTTACACTATGTTTTCCACTAAGTTCTTAAAAATTAAGTGCCTCTAAGGACAGGCTTACTTTCAGTCCTGGAAATTTCTCTGGATGTATGTTATCTATACGTAGCAACGGGACAGCTCAATACAAAGGAAAAGGAGTTACAACAAAGGTGTCATGACAAGAGAACAAGCACAATAAAGTGATGGTATAAATGAATGGAAAAAGACTGCTCACCCATATCAGATTTTAGGTTCGTAAGGGAAAGCTTCACCAAGGAGAGACCTCCAGGAAGAGACCTTCCTCTAGTGCCAGTCAGCCCTTAAATGGGGTCTAGGACAGGTGCAGCCAGGTTCCATCCCTTCCAGTCACACAGCTGATTTGCCTTCACCTGTGCTCCCAGAGCTGACCCGGTCCCTTCCCCAGGTGCTCAATCAGTTGTTCAGGCCCTGACTCAAAAGTTACCATACACCTTCAGTTCCTTAGCAAGCTGATTCCCAAATGTGATATTCTTAAAGCCCTAGGGGAGCACAGTTCAACACAACTGTGTTTTCATTCCAGCTTTGGGGTTTTCACACTCCAGTGCAAACAGTGTCTGGCTTGCAGTGTCCAATGGGATGCAAAAGAAAACATCCTTCCAATCTAAAACTGTACAGCGTTTATCCTTCTCTTTAATAGTTGTCAGGAGGGTATGTGGGTTTTCCATAACGGGACATATTTCCATTACAATTTGACTTATACCCCTTCAATCCTGAAAAAACTGATAATCTCTGGAGTGAGGCTTTCTGACTGACAGAAGTGCAGTACTGCACCATGAACAGCAATCTTGTAATAGCCCTCGAGTCACAAACTTACCAATCAGTGGCTGAGTTCCTCTCCTACCTTCCATTCTTATGAGGTACTGTGTTTGACTTGCAGGCTTAGCTTCTGTCTTTAGAGGTATTCAAACCATTTCAGCTGCTTTGGATCATTCTGGAATTTCAGTAGACAACCCCAGAAGATTTACAGCAGACAGTACTTCATAGGGGTCTACTATTATTTTATCAGCAGATATTTGTGCAACACAAGAGGTCGAATTGTATCCTCACATAGTACCCAAAGAAGCCATCTCTTCCGTGACGTTACATTCTTTATCTACTTCCATTCTTTATCAGCACTTCCATCTAACACCAAGGCATAATACTAGAAATTAGAGTCCACAGGGGTCAGTACTGAGGGTAGCCCTGTTTAATATCTTTATTGATGATATGGACGAGGGGATTGAGAGCACCCTCAGGAAGTCTGTGGGTGACACCAAGTTGGGAGGAGGCGTTGATCAGCTTGAGGGCAAGAAGGCCCTACAGAGGGATATGGATAGGCTGGATCGCTGTATTGAGGCAAGTGGGACTGTTCAGTCCGGAGGAGGCTCGGGGGAGTCCTCCTCACTCCTTATAACTCGCTGAAAGAAGGTTGTAGTGAGGCGGGGGTTGGCCTCTTCTCCCAAGTAACAGCGATGGGATGAGAGGGAATGGCCTCAAGTTGCACCAGGGGAGGTCCCCGTTGGATACTGGGAAGAATGTCTCTGCAGAAAGAGCGGTCGGGCACTGGCACAGGCTGCCTGTGGATACTGGGGGAATCACTGTCCCTGGAGGTGTTCAAGAACCATGGGGATGTTGCACTGAGGGGCTGCGGGCAGTGGGCAGGTGGTGGGGGAGGGTGGACGATAGGACTTGGTGGTCTTAGGGGTCTTTGCCCACCATAAAGGTTCTGGGATATCTATGAATCGAGTCATTAATTGTAACGAGAGGTAATCAGCAGCAAACAACCAAAAAGTAAAGTCTCAAGAACATGATGGAAACACGTAAATGCTTGATTGGGATACTGATGGAGACACAGGCCTGGTAGCATTCAGGTGGTGTCAGGAGGATGGATCTGTCGCCCAGTGCCTTCAGCAGCGCCAGCACGTCGGGTTACAGCAGGGCTGCGTCCAGCAACAGGCTTTTCACTCTGTGCTGGCTGCAAGAGCTGCCGCCCTCCTGCTTGGGTGCCCCGGGCCACACCCTGTGAGGCTTGATGATGTCACAGAGGGTGGCACGGAACGGCCATTTTGACCCACAGGGTGTGGAGCAGAGCTAAGGCTGAGGGGCTCGGGCAGAGCTCATTCTGACCTAGTGAGGTGAGCAGGGAGGAAGGGGCTGCCTGAGGCTGCCGAGGGAGGAGGAGGGGGCCCCAGCACTTGGGGCCTGAGCTGTGAACTCACCCTCATCCTGCTTCTCCCATAGGTTGGCACAGGAGCGTGCGGAGGAGAAAGCCCAGCGCTACTGGGACAGAGACTCTGCGAGTGCTCACCGTCGACGTGCACCACGTCCATGGGGACAAAGAAGCCTGCTGGCTCATGGGAGCCGGGTGAAAGTAAATTATCCCTGCGCGTAGCTCCCCGTCGCTGGGCAGAGGGATTCTGGGGGTCTGCCTGCGGCGGAGAGGGGAGGCGAGGGCATGCAGGGGCACCCCAGCCACCATGGGCAGGGCCCCTCTGCTCCTTAGTCAGGGCGGCCGCCGTTGGGCTGTGGCTGCCTGCTGGCACCGCTGGGCCTGCAGTGCCCCTTCCCCTCCAGGCCTCTGGCCCTGCCCCTCAGCTGGCACTGCCGGCACAGAGTAGGCTCCTGGGACAGCCCTCGAGGGCACCTGGCTCCACAAAGCACTCACTGCTGTTACTCTCTCCTCTCCAGAATGCGTGCTGTGCGCCCAGGGAGATGTTGACCCATGCATCTATGGGCGCAAATGGATCATTAAGGGGGTCTATTTCCATGAGTTTTGTGTGGTGAGTTCCCTCACGGCTCCTTCCACCATCCTCCAAACAATGGATCCCTCCTTTCTGCCCAAACAAGATCCCACTCTTCTCCCACACAGGTATTTTCTGGCGGCCTTCTTCAACAGGCAAGAACACAGGAGGGAAAAGAAAATTTAAGCCTCCCTGACATTATACTCGCAATCAAGCAGGCCGAGCAGACGGTGAGGACCTGACCCAAACAGGGAGCTTTGTGCCAGGAGAGGCTTGGCGAGCTTAGCCTGGTCCAAAGAAAGCAATCCCAGCCCTTCCAACCAGTTCCAGGAGGAGCTTGCAGACGAGCCCTGTTCACCAGGCAGCTCTGCAGGGTACCACCCAGCCCTGTCCGCATCCTGTGCCCTGCCCAGTGGTGCGCGGCCTGCTGCATGGGTCCCGAGCCTGCCGCTGATGGGGGCTGCTCTGCTCTTTCCAGCACTGCTTCGTCTGTGACAAGAGGGGAGCCTTCATCACCTGCGCAGAGACAGGCTGTGATCGCAGCTTCCACCTCCCCTGCGCTTCAGAGGGTGAATGTGTCACCCAGTACTTTGAAGAGTTCAGGTAAGGACTGCCAGCCCTTGCCTGTGGGCTTCCAACCCCTGCTGTCAGCACTGGCCAAAGAAGCGAGGAATACACTGTGACACCTCCCAGCAGCTGGACAGTGCCAGAGCCAAGGCCTGGGGTTCCTTCCTGTTCCTCTGCTCTCCTTGCAACACTTGTCACCTTGCCCCTCTCTCCCATCTTCCCCCAGGTGCTTCTGCTGGGAGCACCGCCAGCAGCAGGCAGTGGGGGCAGTGCCAGCACAGGACACGCCCTGCATCATCTGCATGGACTCCGTGGGGGACAGCACTTCGTACAGCACCATGGTGTGTCCATCCTGTCGATGCGCCTGGTTCCACCGGACCTGCATCCAGGTAGGAGCCCTCCCCTTGCCCAGCAGGCACAGCAGGCACTCAGCAGCATCAGGCCCCGCTCACGTTCACGCTGCTTGTGTTTCTGCTGCAGAGACTGGCCCTGTATGCAGGCATTATTTTGCACTGTCCCCACTGCAAAGATGAAGATGAATTTTTTGATGACATGGCCGCCATGGGGATCCATATCCCACGCAGGTTGGTATCCCACTCCTGGTTATCCAGGTGTGAGGGCACAAGAGCTGTGCCTGCCCAGGGACTGCCCCAGCAGGCCTGGCTCTTTGCTGCCTCTGGTGAGCACTGGCCTCAGCTTCACACAGAAGACAGAAATGGGGTTGGGCTGGAAGAGTAGGGATGGCCTGGGTCCGTCTTACTACAGAGACAGTGGGTACTCATCAGATTCCTTCCCTTCTCTGGCAGAGGACCAATGTGGGACAGCAATTTATATGCACAGAAGGGAGACAAGAGCAAGTGCTGCAATGCCAGTGAGTGCCGTTACCCACATGGCAGGGAGAGGGCAGGAGAGGGGTGAGTTACCTCAGAAGCCCTCTGGGGCTCTGTGTGGGATTGCAGCATCACTGCAGGCTGGGGGGGCACAGACTGAGCACCAGAGCTGTGCCAGGCACTCCCTGGCTCAGGTCATGTAGCCCTCACAGACACAACTCGTTTGTTTCCCTAGGCCCTGGGAACTGCTCCTCTGCAGCTCCTGCGCTGCGCAAGGCACCCATCGACGCTGTTCCAATTTGGGACAAAGCACAACCACGTGGGAGTGCAACACCTGTGCTGGAGAGGGCACCTGTAAGAGTCAAACAGCCACGTGCCACTGGGCTGAGGCCTGGCGAGGCCTTGCTGAAGTCCCTTTGGCCCTGGAGGGATGGGAGCCTCTCCCACCCCAGGGCTGGAGTTCCATTTCCATTTCCATGCTCACCTTCCTGCCTCCCCTTACAGCCTCCAGCTGCAATGTGGACAGTGCTGGCCCCAGCACCGCCATCCAGCTGGGACTGGGGCCTTTCCAAAGCCCCACGACGTCGGAGAGCAGCAGCAGCTGCAGTATCACCAGCCAGGCATCATCAAGGCCGTCTCAGAGTTCCAAGGTGTCTGAGAGCAGTGTCCTGCCCAGCCAGCACAGGACAGAATGGAGGAGAATCTGCTCGCGTTTACATCGCAATGACGACACGAGCGATGAGCCCCAGGGATGCTGTGGGAGTGCCGAGAGCAGTGCCTCGAACTCTGCCAGCCAGGGGACATCACAGTCTTCGAGGCACTCCCCGGCAGTCGGTTACAGCCGACAGGGACGGCGGGCCCAGACGCGAAGCTGCTCTCCTCTCAAACATCAGGCTGCAGAGTCCCAGAGCCAGCCCCGAAGACGCTGAGGGAGCCGGCTCGGGCGGCGAGGGCCAGCCCAGGAGCGAAGCCTCTCCCGGGTACCGCGTCAGGCCTGGAATACCAACCGCCAGCCCCAATGATGCCGCAGGAGCAGCCGCGTGCAAGCTCCTGCCTGCTTCCACCGGTCCTGCGTCCAGGTAGGAGCCCTCCCCTTGCCCACAGGGGATCGCAGGCGCTCATCAGCACCAGATCCTGCTCACGCTGCTTGTATTTTTGCTGCAGGAACAGGTCATGTGCACAGGGATTTATTGCTCCCAGTGCCCTCGCTGCAGAGACAGAGACTGGTTCATTCCAGACATGCTCACTATGGGGATCTGAATTCACATTCAGGTTGGTGTCTTTCAGCCAGCTCTTGATATGTGAGGGCACAAGAGCTGTGCCCGCCCAGCGACTGCCCCAGCAGGCCTGGCCCTTTGCAGCCACTGACATGGACCTCAGCATCATTGGGAAGAAGGAACTGGGGATAAGGTGGAGGGAGAGGGATACCATGGATTAGTTTTAGTCCTGGGGCAGGGAGTGCTCATCACATCACCTCCCTTCTCTGGCAGAAGACCAACATGGGAGGACAAGAATGCCTGTGCATCCCTGGGAGTTATGTACAGGAGCTGTGATGCCAGTGATTGCCGTTACCCACATGGCAGTGAGAAGGAACAAGGAGAGGGGTGAGTTACCTCAGCAGTCCTCTGGGACTTCGTGTGGGATCACAGCCTCGCCACAGGCTGGAGGAACA
Organism: Chrysolophus pictus; assembly: GCA_037305975.1. Classification (NCBI taxonomy): domain Eukaryota; kingdom Metazoa; phylum Chordata; class Aves; order Galliformes; family Phasianidae; genus Chrysolophus; species Chrysolophus pictus. Next base: position 21,977,408 of record CM074577.1, on the reverse strand, counting down.
GGGACTGAGCCCCAGAGCTGTGCCAGGCACTCCCTGACTCAGGTCACCTTTGTCCTCATGGCCACAACCCGCTGGTTTCCCCAGGCCCGGGGAACTGCTCCTCTGCAGCTCCTGTGCTGGGCTGGGGCAGCAGGTGCTCAGGGTGGCCTTGCTCAAGTCCCTTTGGTCCAGGAGGGATGGACCCACCCCAGGGCTGGATTTCTGTCCTGTTCACCTTCCTGCCTCCCCTTACAGCCTCCAGCACCAATATGGACAGCACTGGCCACAGCACCACCATCCAGCACAGACTGGAGCCATCCCAAGGCTCTGCAGGACTGGAGAGCAGCAGCTCCGGCACCACCAGCCAGGCACCATCGGGGCCAGACCACAGTTCCGGGGTGCCTGAGACCAGGTCCAGGCCGCCAGGGTGGGCCCAGACTCGAAGCCGCTCTCCTATCAAACATTGGGCTGCAGAGTCCCACAGCCAGCCCCGAAGACACTGCGGGTACCACGTCGGGCCCAGAATATCAACCACTGGCCTCACTGATGCTATGGGAGCGGCCGTGTGCAACCCCACATGCTGGCTACAGTCATCAGAGTCATCACAATAAATCTGAGAGTTCCTTCATGCCACTGTCATGGCATTTTGTTCTTCTTTGCCTTTCCCGAGGTGGGCAACTTTAGTGGCTGGAACCACAGGGATCCTTTCCCCCCAGCACACATCCCATTCCTTCTTCCCTGTGGCACGGTTCAGGCTGAGATGGGTTCTGGCCCCAACTCCAGCAGGGAGCAACGTTTCCAATGTGCAACGTAGTGGAGGCTGGGCTGGCAGCTGTAGCCCTTTTCTGGGGGTGTATCTGACATCTTGGAGATGTTGCTGTGTTTGGTCACACAGGCAGCCCCGGAGCTGCTGCTGGCTGTGGGTTGGCCTGGACTTTGGCTTTCCTCCTGCATTTGGGCAGTGCCACAAATCTGTTTCCATTGCTTGTAAACATGACGCCCACCCTAAATTTACTTGGTCCAGTTGTCTAGGATAATATCCTGTTGGTCTGTTCCTGGATCCAATGTGTTCTACTAACTCTCCCAGTGCAGTGTGACATCTTTCATTCACATAGAACTCAAAAGACTTTTCCAAACCGGGCAGCTCTAGAGCAGGAGTAGAGATCAGACCTGCCCTTAGTTGAATAAACACTGTTTGGCATTCTGGTTTCCAGTCTGAAATTTCTCCTTCTCCTTTCACAACTTCAATATTCATGATTCTCGATCAGTCCACAGTTTGGTATCCATAATCTACAGCATCCTGCCATACCTAAGGAAGCTTGCATTTCCTGTTTTGACTTTGGGCTCTGGTATTTGACGTACGGCCTCCTTGCACTCACCCCCAGGCTTCAGTATCCCCAGGGGATGGTAAAACTAACATAAGTCACAGGCTGATAAGCTATTGGTGCTTTCTTCTTGGAAAATTCGTGAGACTTGTTGTCAGTTGTGTTAATTCCTCCCTTGTATCAGCACCATAAGTAGTTTATTCACACATTGGCACAGTGTAGCTTCCGGCTGTTTGTGCTGCCATCCCACCTGTAGCAATTGGACAGATCAATACAACAGGAAAGGCATTACAACAAAGATGTGATGACAAAAGGGCTGGCACAATAGAGAAGTGCTATAAAGGAAGGGAAGAAGATGGCTCATCTGTATCAGATGTTACGTTTGCAGGAGAAAGCTTCACCAAGGAAGGACTTCCACTGGGGATCCTTCCCAGTGGCTGTCAACCCTTAAATGAAGTCTAAGAGAGGCGCAGCCAGGCTCTACGTCTTCCAGTCACACAGTTGAATTGCCTTCACCTGTGTTCCCAGGGCTGACCTGGTCCTTTCCCCGGTGCTCAACCAGTGGTTCAGGCTGTGACTTAACAGTTACCATACACCACTGCAGCAAATCTCATAGACTACTGTATTTCAGTATTGTTCCTAAATTATTCTATAGGGAGGGATTTTCATCACAATGGAGCCAGCTGCTCTCTTGTGAGATGCAGCTTTGGTTTCTGATCACAAATCTCAGTAGTCACAGAATCCCAGAATCACAGAATCACAGAATGGCCAGGGTTGGAAGTGGACCTTGAGGACCATGAATCTCCAACCCCCCTGCCACATGCAGGGCCACCAACCTCCTCATCTAATACCAAACCAGGCTGCCCAAGGCCCCATCCAACTTGGCCTTGAACACTTCCAGAGATGGGGCATCCACAAGCTCTCTGAGCAGCCTGTTCCAGCACCTCACTACTCTCACAGTAAAAAACTTCCCTCTGACATACAACCTAAATCTTCCCTTCCTCAAAACCATTTTCCCTTGCCCTGCTGTTATCTACCCTTGCAAAGAGTTGATTCTCTCCTGTTTATAGGCTCCCTTCAGGTACTGAAAGGCTGCAATGAGGTCACCCCGCAGCCGCCTTTTCTCCAGGCTGAACAAGTCCAGTTCCCTCAGCCTGCCTTTGTAGGTGAGGTGCTCCAGTCCCCTGATGATCTTTGTGGCTCTCCTCTGTACCCTCTCCAACAGCTTTCTGTCTTTTTTGTACTGGGGGCTCCAGACCTGGACACAGTACTCCAGATGGGGTCTCACAAGAGCAGAGTAGAGGGGGAGTCAAGATTTTAAAGTATAAGAATCACAAGTTTTTTTATGGATGTAGAGAATTAGATATATTTTGATTAGTTTCCAAGTGCATAGCAATAGTTATGCAATGAACCCTTCAAGATTAGCCACTCACTCAGGAGGCTGAGTGAACTAATTGTCCAACTGTGGGGGAAGTGAAAGTGAGCGACCTGTACATGTTCCCAGTCTTCTTTCCCTCTGCACTCAAGTGTCCACCTTAAGGAAAGTTTAGCAAGATTTTTATTTGGACTTTGCTCTCCTGCTGGGGTTTTTATTTTATTTATTTTATTATCTGCTAAGTGACTTGAGCTTACCTTGTAAAACACACCTTTCAGTTTTAATGAATTTTTAAGATTGAAGAAGCTTTTATAATTTATTTTGGAATTAGCCATGACTAACATTTCCAGTAATATTTGCCTAAATGTTGCTTTTCATATTCAGTCTCTGAGGAAGCGTTGGCTGTGGAGTTCAGTAACTCTGAACATCCTCTCCATTATTATAAAAGGAGATGGTACTGCAGATACAAAGTTGTCTTTTCTGGATATTTAGATTTTTGAAAATATACTGTAAAAAAACCAACCGATTGCAGACCCATCATTGAAATTATACAATCAGAGTAGGTGGTGTTGATGCATGTGTCATCCTCTTTTGATCACATTCCTTCCAAGACTCCTTAAATTTCAGTCCTCTTACTAAAATTCAGGGATGAATTCCTGTTCTACTAAGTCAACAGCAAAAAACAAACAAACAAAAAATCTACTCAGATGTTTTCATGTTAAAATCAGAGGTGTTCTCCTGTTAGCGTGCTCAAAATGTAGTGTAATTTAATATTGTAAACTGAATATCAACATAAATGCTATAAGCCTACCTATTCATTTAACAGCTGATGTCAACATCACAGCATGTGAAATTCAGGGAAATACATAGAGATATTTAAATGCCTTTCATTGCAGTAATTGTACTGAAAAGAACAAATTGAAGCTGCACATTCTGATATCAGGCCATGTTCATGAAACTGGCATATGAATGACGTAACGTAAGATGACATATCATAGGTTATTACTGGCTCACTGACTCAGACAAATAGAAAGAGAAGATAATAATTAAAAACAATGATGACTCAGAGAGAAGAGAGGAACAATAACCTAAACAGATAGATAAATGTCCAGAAGTGATATAACATTGAAATGAGTTCCTTCTTCCAGTTAGGAGAAAATGTAGTTTTTGGCAAGCACACTCTGTGAACTGATGTGATCTGATTATGCTTATTAATGCTGCTAGCTGTATTATTAAGACAGATGAGGTGGAGAAGCCAGAGGGGGGCATATAGGCAAACTGATCTCACCTGGATTAGTGCTCCACCTTAATTCCTTTTTCACTGCATGAGTAAATCAAACACCAAAGTTCAAGAAAGTCAGACAAGCAAGTGATGGGACTACAGTTCAAGATGAAAAGTTGGGGAGGAGTGATGAATGCTCTTTCATCAGAGGAATTATAAACAAATGTTTATTTTTTCATAGAACATTAATTCTTTTCCCTGTCTCAGGTCATTTAACATATGCTTTCATGGTAAAATGAAGCAGTGTTTTCCAAAATTACAATTATTTTAATTTATAGTGTGTATAAAAAAAAATACTGAGTTTACTGTATGCATCCCAGTAGATGAAAAAAGAATTTCCAATTTCAAACAGAAATTAGTAATGGAAGATCACAATCTATATTTCTATATGACATGAAAGAAAAACAGAATTACAATGTAGAAAACATATAAATGCTATATCAATGTCATAAATAGTGGGATCAAATATAACTTCAGCAACTTTGCTCATGACAGTAAGCTGAGTGGTGGATTCGACACAATAGAAGGAATGGATGCCATCCAGAAGGACATGGACAAGCTTGAGAAGTGGGCTCATGAAAACCTAATGAGGTTCAACAGGACAATCCCAGGTGTGTTTACAGACAGGGAGAAGAACTCACTGAGAGAAGTTTTGCAAAGCACCTGGGGTTCTGGTGGATGAAAAGCCAGACAAGAGCCAACAGAGTATGCTTGCAGCCAGGGCTGTACCCAGGGCTGCATCAACGGAGGGTGACCAGTAGAGAGAGGGAGGGGATTGTCTATATCTACTCTGTCTGTATAAGGACCCATCTGGAGAACTGTGTCCAGGTCTGGGCCTCCAACACAAGAAAGACATGGAGCTATTGGAGTGGGTCCCAAGGAGGGCCATGAAGATGATCAGAGGGCTGGAGCAACTCTCCTGTGAAGACAGGATGAGGGTGATGGGCTTGTTCAGCCTGGAGAAGAGAAGGCTCTGGTGACACATCACTGCAGCATTCCAGTACTTAAAGGGAACCTGTAAACAAGAGAGAGACTGTCTTTCTACATGGGCAGATAGTGATAGGGCCAGGGGAGTGACTTTAAAGTAAAAGAGGAGAGAGTTAGGTTAGATGTAAGGAAGAAAATCTTTATTCAAAGGGTGGTGAGGGACTGGAACAGGTTGCTGAGAGAAGTTGTGGAGAAGGTCAAGGCCAGGTTGGATAGGGCCTTGGCAGCCTGATCTACAGCATGGCGTTTTGATGATGATCTTTAAAGTCCTTTCCGACATAAGCTTTCCCCAATTCTTTGATCTGGAGATAGAAACAACATGTGTTATTCTGTAAAGATATGTTTTTCCTGTGTAGCTGAAGTGGATGTATTTCTGATCTTGATCGAAGTGGACAATCATACTTACAACCTACAACAGGATTTGGAAATAAGGATTTTGTTAGAGTTATATTTGCATAATCACAGAATCACAGAACTGAAGGGGTTGGAAGGGACCTCCAGAGATCATTAAGCTCAACCCCTCTATCAAAGCAGACTCCTTGCAGCAGGTTGCACAGGTAGGTGTCCAGTCAAGTCTTGAATATGTCCATAGAAGGAGATTCCAGAACCTCCTTCTAATGCCAGGGTTGTATTTCTCAGAAGAATAAATTTACTGCTTTCTATCATAGTTACTCTGTTTCTGGTTCTAGTATAGCTTGACTAATATTATTTTGGGGAATCCTGAAACAGGAAAAATAAACAAACAAACAAACAAAAAACCCAAAAACCAAGACAGTGAAATGTACATCTCAGTATATTGTCAAAATTGTGATTTAAATGGTTCAGCCTTTGACTGATGGTGTGGTTGGTAGGACAGGCAAGAATTAAGAGAAAATAGGGAGTGTACATTCTTTCACATAAAGGTCCAGAAAAATGGAAAACAAACTTTATGAAGGGCTCTGGATCACAGCACATACCATTCCTTACTCAGAAGGAATATATCTAGTCAAGAGTGAAAAAAAATCAGAAAAAAAAAGTTTCTCAACAGAACTGTATTGAAAGCACACATTCAAAATACCTATTTTGGAAGAAAGATGGAATCCTTAATGAGGGACTGATTTGGCTGAATCATAAGTTCACGAACTCAGATGACAGAGAAAGTGGATAATGGCATCTACCAGGAATAAATTCTGAAGTATAGCAGGAGCATTTGTAAGATATTATTCTGTTAACATCAGTGTCTCAAAGCTTGCTGGGGACACACATGGACAAATCCAGGCAAGTCCTGGGCAGGGGTTGAGAAGTCCTTTGTCTGGAGAAATTTGATGGACAAGTCCTGGGCAAGGGTTGTGAAATCCTTTGTCTGAGGGACACAGATGGACAAGGCCAGGGGCAACGAGAGAGATAAAAACTGCAACTTAATGGCCGTGAAGCGGTCTTTTGTGTGGGCTTATTTCAAGGAAGATGGCCATCTCAGGGGGTACTCACATGACTCTTGCTCAAGCACCCAGGGATGTCACATAGGCAGAAAGAGAAGAAGGATAAAATGGGGACCTACAATCATGAGGTTTAGGTTTTCTGGCAACAGATTCCTCATGAAGAAGAAGAGGTTTCTGCCATGAGAAGCCTCACGACCTGGCTCTCTCCCTCCTGAACTTGCTCTGCGCTCTACCACGATGCTGAAGAAGAACAAAGGTGTCTGCCATCAGATTCCTCACTACGGAATTCCTGTTTGCTGATGGACCCTCCTGGGCCTGCTACCTGAGTCCTGCTGCTTCCTCCCGGATTGGCACTGTGACTTCTTCCTGCTACCTGCTTGCTGCCCAAGGCCGGCCATGCTGCTGCTCTCCCCCCCTGCTGCCTCTGCTTCGGAGCTTCGAAACGTCGTGCAATGGGACCGCTGCTGGATCCTGGTGGTGACTATCCCCGCTTTACGCGATTCTTGCTTCTTTCCTATCTTTTCTATCGCCCTCCTTTCTTTCCCCATCTCCCTGATTAGGATTTATAATAAAGTGGTTGGACCAATATTTGAACCGTTGCTTCTTAATCTCATGTCAGGTATATAGATATTAAGAGAACCTCATCTCCCTCCTATAAATTGGAGCGAGACAGCATTAGAACAAAAAATCAAAACAGTATCTTTATTCCCCTCATTCACCAGAAAATTCAGTGGAAAATTCATTGACTACTGTGAGAAGAGGTCAGAATTCCTCCATGTCTAACTGCTCTTCTATCCATTACTAAATATTTTGAAAGATAATGGAGGATACGTGGCAGGAGACTATAAAAATTTTTGCCTGTCTTTGAAAGAAAGACTCAAGATACTATGTAATGTTAAGCAGAAATACAACTCTCAGAAGAAATTTAAAGCAAATAATCTTAGAAACTATTTGTGTTTACCTTAAAAAAAAAAAAAAGACCATCAGTGAACACTGACTGTGAAGATATTTCTTTGCCAGATTTCTTCTAATGAATAAAGAATAGGTGTCACATAAAGCAACATAAGTAAAGCCTGAGATGCTATTTAACATAAAAATATAAGTTAATAAAGCACCAAAAAAGTTCCTAGAGCAGTGCATATGCATCTGGTTCTCATGGGACTGAGTCCAGGTAGGAGCCCTCCTCTCATCCTGCAGCACGGCAGCACACAGAAGCACCATGCACTGCTTACACTCTCTCTGTGTGTTTCTGCTGCAGGGACAGCCCCTGAACAGTGGCATCTCTGCTTCCAGTGCCTCCTCTGCAGAAACAAGGAGTGATTTTTTTCAGAAATGTTCACCATGGGGATGCAAATCCCACTCAGGTTGGTGTCCATCTGTCAGCTCTGGAGATTTGAGGCCAGAAGAGCTGTGTCTGCCCAGGGACTGCTCCGACAGGCCTGGCCCTATGGTGTCTTGTGAGAGTTGGCCTCATCTTTATGGAGAAGCTGGAAACAGAGTCTGGGTGGAAGGGCATGGATGCCTTGGATCAGCCTTAGTCCAGGAAGTGTGTCCTTCTGACCTTCCTGCCACCAATAAATGCTCCAGAGCCAACTCATATCTCATTTACCCCAGCACTACCAGCAGGGAATGGGGCCATCCCATGGCTCTTTGGCACCAGAGAGTAGCAGCTCCAGCTGCTAGCTGGGCAGCATTGGGGCCAGCTCACAGTTCTAGGGTGCCTGAGGGCAGCCTGGTACCTGGCCAGTCCAGCCAGACTGAGGCAGACCAGAGAACAATCCACTCTCATTTACATCGGGATGAAGATATCTATAACCAGCTCCGAGGATGTCATGGGAGCAGCTGTGCTGCAGTCCTATGGGGTGCTGCTGAGAGATTCTACTTTGAGGATGCTGCCAGCCTGGGGATGCCTCAGATCATCAAGCACATGAACCACTAATTTCTGACCCGAAATTTTTTATGCCTCCTGTATGAGCAATACCATTACAGCCAGTGCTCGTAAACATGATGGCCACCCTTGGTCCAATTTTCTAGAGAAATGTCCCACTTGTCTCTTCCATGATCTGATGTGTTGTTCAAAATGACATCTTTTATGAATGTATCATTAAAAGTCTTTTCCAGATTAGGAAGTCCAGGAGCAGACATCAGAGCAGCTTTCAGTTGAATGAAGGCAGTGTGGTATTTTGGATTTCCATTCCAAAATATCTCCTTCTCCTTTAACAGCTTCATATGATGGTTTCATGGTCAATCCATCATTTGGTATCCATAATCTACACCATAATCTACATCCATACCTGAAAAATCTCATAGTTCCTGTTCCAGCTTCAGCACTTGTACTTGACATATCAACTCTTTTTGCTTGACCCCCAGGCTGAGAATGATGGTAAAACTCAGGTAAATCACAGCCCAACAAGCTATGTGTGCCTTCTTCTTGATTGCAGTGTATCCAATAGAGTTAAAAAATGTAGATTTGCTGTCAATTATATTATTTCCTTCTGTTTCAGAGCAACTATAAGGTCATCTACATATTGCAGCTTCCAGGTGTTCCTGCTGCCATCCTTCCAGTTCCTTAGAAAGCTGATCCCCAAATATAGTCAGTCTATTTTTAAAGCTCTGAGGGGCATAATCCAACATAACTCTATTTTCCTTTCAATTTTGGGGTTTTTCCATGCAAATGCAAAGTCTGGCTTGCAGTGTTCCATGGGATCCTACATGTGGGCTGCAGGTTGGAAGTGCCTGAAATAGCTTTTCACTGAAATCCATACTCATTAAACATCTAGTTTTGCTTGTATTTTTATATACAAAAAATATACATAATGTACTAGCACATAACAAATATGTACAAGTAGTATTTATAAATGACTATTGAGAGGAAAATGAAACACTGAAATCTTTTAAAAGAGATCAGCATTAATTCTGATTGTTTTTTGTATTCAGTTATTCAGTTGGGTAATTGCAAACAGTACAGAAAAAAAACAACAAACAAAGCACAACAACAACAAAACAACAAAAAACAAGCTGGTGATCTGTTAATGAACTCTGAATCCTGAAACCAATGCCAAGCAAAGGGCCACTGTCTAATCAAACCAGCTAAAGGACTTGGAGCTTTCAGCTACTTTCAAAGGCAGAAGAGGTCAGCAAGTGCACAGAAACATGCAGCTTCAACTCTATTGGCATAATGAGCTAAAACACTGCTTCTGTCTTTAGTAAATAAACACATTAGTGCGAAAGCAAGGAAATTAAGTGCAATTTCAGCACAGAAGCATGATTGAAGCAGTTACAAGTTTTCATAAATATTCTGTGTCTTGCTTATAAGAAACAACTCATAATACCAAAGATGTATATAGGAGAAGAGCTAATATTTTAAAAAACTGAGTTGTGAAAATCTGGATATTTAATTATTTTTCAGCAGAATTTGATTTATCTTTGGATGTTAACCAGTAGATTTATAAAAAATGCTATGTTTTCCAGAATCTCAGACATTACTTTTGTCAGAAAAATTGTCTAAGGAATTAAGCAGCTTTTGGGCTTCTGAAGTAGATTAATTCTTTTTTTAAAAAAGAAAGAAAGAAAGAAAGAAAGAAAGAAAGAAAGAAAGAAAGAAAGAAAGAAAGAAAGAAAGAAAGAAAGAAAGAAAGAAAGAAAGAAAAACTAACTAATTAACTAAAGCAGGACAAGATGTGTAATAAAGGCAACATTTTCTAATTTATTTTGTATTTAAGCACATTTTATTTATAGCAGTGTTTTGAACAGAGAAAGATGACGTAGCAAAAAGAGCAAATAAATTCACACAAAACTGATGACAATCTCAAAGAACCAGTTTAAAATAAACTCACTGCCATTCAAAAATTAGGTGTACCCTCAACACAATGAAATTATGAACATTATACAAGTATAATAGATGAATACATAAGAAGTAAATAATTTTAGTTTTCCCAGTGTGTACTCTTAGGTGTTCTAAAGTCCTGCTATGAACTGAGTTAGGAACCTGTTTTGCACAGAGGCTATTCATACACAGGGAATGAGAAAGAACAGAGTACGATCATCTTCCTAAAATGCTAAATTGATGCAAAATGAATGTGCGCAGTTGTCAGTGTCTTTTCATGGAAGTTAACTGAACCAGTTTGGAGAGACTATTCATAACCTCAATTGTTTCATTTGAGGGAAAGCTTCAAGAACAGACATGATCTGATGGTATTCAACAGCTCACTGCACTGACATGTCAATCATCTTTACCACTGACTATAAGCGAAGTGAACAAGGATGAAATAGGATGAGATTCTGTAGAATTTAGAGTTAGGGACAGGAAAAATGCTCGCATGAGAAATTAATACATCCACATGATCTTACACTGCTGTGTCTCTCAGATACAATGTTCTGAAATTGGTCTCCTCTTATGGGATGACTTGGTGAGTGATGATCTTAGGTACAGAAAAATATTTATTTTCACAGTTTTCCACACATTTGCGTGCTAAAATTGAACAGATCCTTACTAGAGTCCTTACCAAACTAAGTATGCTGGTACATTTTTAAAATCTAAGTCAAAGAACGTATTTGAAATCTGAATTTCATTACTTGTTGGAGCCATTTTACTATGCATCTTTTATTCTTGACAGTATTAACACATAAAGCCTTTTCCTTTCAGTGCAATACCAGAATTTTATTCAAAGATGATATTTTTTATTTATTACTCTTGTTCAGAGGGAAAAAAATAAACTTTTAATTCAAGCTTCTAAAGTGCTGCTTGACTACTTAGCTAACACAACACAAGGGAATAGTAATCTCCATTGAGCGACGCAAAAATGACTGAGACTGTCTAAAAAGTGTTACAAGAGATTTAAATAAAAAATAAAAGAACATTGTTTTCTGGCAGATATCATTGTGCATGGTGGTGACATCCAGTACTGACTTAAGAAGTAGATCAAGTACTTTGTGTTGACTACATATTATGCAGTATTCAGCATTTTGTTCCCTCTAGATGCTTTTTCCTCCTTTGCTGTCAATATTTTGTTTTGTATGGTGTTTTCTATGAAATTTTGACAGAAACTATTTGCCAGAATTTCATTTTGCTCTTTTCTCTCACTGTTTTACAACCAAACCATGTGACATGGACATGCTAAGGAAGATTGCACTCTGGGTTTGTTCAGTACTGACTGCAGGCTATACGGCAAGCTGTGCTACTGCCCAAAATGTAGGCTGCATTTTTTCACTACTTTTCCACTACAGAGATATTGGTTTTTGGTGTGTATAGTATTTTTTCTCATTTTTGTACATGTAATACCTCTTATCACATTAAGTCTGTTTTTTAGAGGATCTGCTATCGTCATTCACACAAAAAAATCAATTGCATTTTTGGTTGTGCTTCTTTGGATTAAGTTTATAGGAGCAGCAAAATCTAGCAGCATGGAAGGAATGCAAAGCATTTTCAACTCTGCAAACTCTGCAGCCCTAGGTTTTGTTACAAGGCAGAAAAACAATGGATATATTCTCTGAGCAAGATGTTTAATAACCACTTCAGGCGTCCTCAAGCTCTATCCAAAGCAGAAAAATACGAATAAGTAGGTAAATACTGCATCATCAGAGAGAGCATAAACCACTATGTATGACACGATGCTTGTGTGTTTATTTGTGGGTTGCTCCGAAAGTAATACATTCTATTTATTTCCATGGAGACAACAACGATGATAGAGAAAATTCTCAGCTACAAAATGCTCTTTAACAGTCACAGCCATTAGCTATATATTTTTGCCAGCAATGAAAACAAACCTGCATTTGCGCTTGTAAAAATCTGCACCAGTGGAGGCAATCTGCTTGCACAAGAATATATGTAGTAAAAATCATTATATAGGTATGTGTCCAAACTTCATTTCAGAAATTAATCATGAGATTTTTGAAAATATTTGAGTTGTTAATGATTTCTTTCCCACTATCTGAAGAACATAAGACAAAAGTTGTTCAAGAGTATCTTTTCCGTTCAATTGTGTCTGTGCTATGCCTGAGAGTTAGCTCAACAGAAAATGGAATAAGTTTAGAATAAATGTATTTACAAATAAATTTAAATAATAAAAATAGGCAGTGGAAATGCAAGGGGGAGGCTGGATTTTGTCCTCTCAGTTTTTAGGTGAACAGATAAAATCAGTTCTACTAGACAGAGGTCTAAATACCAGACGACTTGAACAAATGCTCTAGTTCTCTGGAGTAATGATATGCTGACAACAAAGCTCCCAATTCCTTTATGCCCATGTTGCATGTAGGGAACATGATAAGCAGTTAACAGCCATGACTCGAATACATTGCAGTGGAGAATTTTGTTGTATGCTCTGTACGAAAGAAACATTTCTTACTATTGCTTGTCTGGCAACAATGTGAACACATTGCAGTCGGAAGTGGTGTATAAAAATATTCATTTAGAAAGCTCCACTGGGAAGTCTATCCAGTAATATACAAAAGCTAGCTCATCATACCTTTACGAAAAATTTGGGCTTCAGGGAGAGCAATATCTTGACGCAGGTCAGCCTGGCACTATGTTTCTGCAGGGGGATAAAATTCATCACTATTTCTTCTAATAATACAGTCTTGATTTATAGGCCATTACCTGCATTTTGTTTTACATGGGGTGGTTAAAAAAGGAATTTTTTGGATGAACGATGTTTGAAACTCATGTATCAGTCATTTTTTTTTTGCTGTATGTAATATTCCACAATGCTCTGTAAAGCTCTCAGGTAGAATCATCAGTCATAGCTAAAATATAGATCAGAACTACTCCTGCCCCAGGCTTTTTGAAACAGAAAAATAAATGCCTCTAGCACAGACCCTCCACTGTCATTTCACTCCCAGTATGCCCTCAGCTTCTTGGAAAACAAAGCAATTTTCTCCCAGGAGAACCATCAGGGTAGCATCTTTGAACTGAGACAAACTGAGACTGTTTCAAATGGAAGCAGTGGGGCAGGCAAGCCAACCCCAAAATAACCGGTCCCTTCAATCATGAGGTTCATGCAAGAGTGGTGAAAAGCAAACACAGACATATAAATGTAAATACACCATACAGAAAAATCTACCTTCAATGCCACCCTAACTGGATGAAGATGAATATTCCCATCAGTACACCTAGATTCTGGATGCCTCGTTTCATTATTCTCAACTTCAACAGTTTTCCCATCTTAATAAGTTCTGTATTCCAGACTATATATCTTCAAGCAGAAATCTTTTTTTCTTCTTTTTTTTTTCTTTTTTTTTTTTTTAGTGTAATGGAACAAAACACTTAGATCTATCAAACAAACACAATAGTAAAGATGATGTATAGAAGCATTTCAGTACAAGGATAAAAGCAATCAAGTTTTGACACAAGTGTACAGAATTTGTTGCTCTGTTGTGACTTTCACCTTCTCTCTTTAATATATTGTCAGTGGTTTAACCTCTTTATTCAAACCAAGTTGTTAATTTTACCTTATGATGTTTAATATAAAACGGTATCAATAGAGGTTCTGTAAGAAGGTGTGGATCTGAATAAAGTTGTGTTTATAAGCATACCTTCGAACGTAAGGATTTTATTTTTCTGGTATTCCTAGAATATTCTAAATGAAACAAATTGAGTTATTTGTGTCTATGAACAAGATTTTCTCTACCTCTTTGTTCAGAAATACTTTAAGTGCCCATACTTAGCTGGATTATGTGACTATTGTGGTAAGTATGTTGGTGTGAATTCAGCATAAGTAAATAAAAGTTAACTGTGAGTAGTTGCTGTCATGTTTGCACATGACATGGACAGAACTAATAAAATGCTGTAAGTTAGATATAAACTTCTATTACGTGATAAATTTTAAGTACAGGAAGAAAACATTTCATTGACCAAGAAATGCACAGATCACTGCAACGATCAGTCCTCCACAAAATCTTACTGCATTATCAGTGAACTCATATTAAATATAAGTAGAATACAACCTTTGTTCTACAAAAGAACAATAAGAATTACAAACATATACGTAATTGCACATATATACAGACGCAAAGAACTTAATTAAGCCAATTATTGTTCAAATTACCTATTTATTTAATAGTAATCTATATAATTGCACCATATTCTGTTAAATTACATATATAGCATTTTTTCTCAGCAGACAGCGTTTAGAGTTTCTGTATTAAAATCATTCTATTTTTACATAGACTTTATAAAAAATTATCAGGTAATATACTTAACAGCAGTTCCTTTACAAGTTTAGGTACTGGAACCAGGAACAGCAACTCTAATAAGTCTACTCACTAATTTACTGGTAAGAGGTAAATGTCATTTAGTTACAGATGACATTTCTGAAGAACATGAATAATTTATTTGCTTATTACATGGGTAGTGGAGAATTGTGTTTCGTATGCTTAAGATATTAATTTCCTTTCTTTCAAGTTGTCACACGTGTGACAGAGGATGTGATAGTTCAGTGCATTCTCTATTATCACTTCCAACAGTAAGTGGATTTAAACAGTTTGTTGGATTTGCTTTGGATTTTTCAAGTTTTAACATAAATAGTTGTAATCTTTAATGTCAAAGTTTTCTTTCTTTAGACATTTGACTATCCTGACAATGAATAAAGAACATAGCTAACTTAGTTTCTTAAAAGGTATTTCGTCTGCTACAATCTTGAGCATAATATGAAAGAATCTTTTGAATATCAGAACTGATGTGTTTAATAATAGTGAAATAGAATGGTTCACATTTTTATTTTGTTAAAACTGAATCTTTCATGTGGTTGCTCTGTAATTTTCAGCTCTCAGTAATTTAGTTATATAATGATTCACTTCAGAGCAATTTGAATGGGATAATATATGCTTGAGGACAGTATAGGATGAGTCAAGGTCAGCAATTCTTTGACTTCAGTTTCATAATTCAATTGTACTTTAAATTGAGTTGTGGGTTAATTTTCCTGACTGGCATTACCTACACAAGTAACAAGTTAGCTGAAGAAGGTTCATGAACTATACCTGTAACTGGGTAATGGGTGAATTTCAAAGACAAAGGAGGAAATGGAGGTAAGTATTACTGGGCTGGAAATTATTTGACAGTTTCTTCATATTCCAAATTGTCAGGCATGACATTGGACCAGATTTTTTACAAATAACCATTTTATCTCATTTTTAATATCTCTTCTCTTTGATAGAAACCATTTCTTTTTTTCATTTCTACTTAGCAATATTTTCCATTGTCACTTAGCAAAATTTCTTTGAGTTGAAGCAGTTTTCAAAAACAATCCCTGAAGGATTTTGTAGACCGGTCACACTGATGTCTGTGCCCGTTAACAAGTTGCATTTGTGTGATTTACCAAAGCCTCATCTGGCATGTAAATACAAACATCCACAATCTCTCTGGGCAACATGTTTCAATGTCTGACTACCCATACAGTAAATAATTTCTTCCTGATATCTACTCTAAATCTACCCTCTTCCCATTTAAAGCCATTTTCCCTCATCCTGTTGCCCTTATAAAAATTCCCTCCCCGGCTTCCCTGTATGCTCCCTTCAGGTACTGGAAGGCTGCTATAAGGTCTCCTAAGAGCCTTCTCTTTTCTAGCAAGTGCTGCACCACTCATCTTGGTGTCATCGCAAACTTGCTGAGAGTGCATTCAATCCCCCTGTCCATGTCACCTACAAAGATGCTAAATAATGCTGGTCCCAGCACTGATCCCTGAAGAATGACACTCTTCACCAGTCTCTACTTTGACACTGAGCCACAGACTGTAACTCTCTGAGTGTGACCACCCAGCCAATTTCTTATTCAGCAAGTGGTCCATCCATCACATCCATTTTTTTTTCCAATTTGCTGACTGGGATGTCATGCAGGACAGTTGTCAACCACTTTGCACAAGTACATGTAGATGGTATCAGTTGCTCTTCCTTTATCCACTGATGTTGTAACTCCATCATAAAAGGACACCATGTTTGACAGGAATGACTTACTCTTGGTGAAACCATGTTGGCTACCACCAATCACCTCATCTTTATATTCCATGTGCCTTAGTAGGGTCGTCAGGATGATCTGCTCCATGATCTTACCAGGCACAGAGATGAGACTGACTGGCCTGTAGTTCCCCGGATCTTTTCTTCCCTTCTTGAAAACAGAGGTTATGTTTCCCCTTTCCCAGTATCCTGAGATAGGTACTTTTACCTATCTTTGAACATTTTTCTTGGCTTCTGTGTGCTTTCTCTAGTTTTCCAATGGAAACAGATTGTTTTGCTGAGTAGTTGAAATGGGATGTAAGGAGACAACTGATTTTAGGCAAAATATTTGAACATTTTGGACCAATTGGTTACACAGTGGAAGAAATAAAAGTAAGTTTCTTGTTAAAAAGCAGATATTAGGGGTTTTACTCAAGGACAGAGAAGGGAAAAGATGATGCATTCTATGGATGTATCAACATTTTTTTTTCACAACACACTTTCACTTTTATTGGACTAAGCTCTTTTTTTGTTTTATTTTTTTTTCCTGCTACTGTTAATTTTCCTCTAGTAAAATATTCAGCTACCATATACATCACTATATATGTATTTCTTACTACTAAGTGAACTATGGTATCAAGTCCATTATTACAGTTATTCCTTTACTGTGTGTATTGTGTTACACATTATCATGTTTCAAAAACTGTTTTGCTCACCTGAATATTTTCTATTTTTATTGCATAGGAAGATTAAATCATCCTGAAACAGTAAGTTACTTAATCTCTTTCTTTCAGAAGTAATTAAGCCTTATCTTCCCCTTAGTTAGGCTGTTTATAGGATTTCAGTTTAAAAAAAATGTCCTCAGTTTACTCATGTTTTTCTTCACATGGCTTCTGTCACATCAACAGGATGACAGCTTCCTGAAGTGTCTTTTAAGTGTTAAGCTTTCCACGGTAGAAAATTTCAGCTGCTTTTTATTCAGAACAAAGAAACTCAGATTCTGGTCATCCAGAGATTCAGTACTTTCCTTCAACAGATTTATAAGCATTCTGTATTTTCAGGCCACTGAATGGTCCTTTGCTTAAAAAAGCAGAGGAATTTACTACTGGAATTTCTACTGTTTGTTCCTTATCCCCTACATGATTGATACAGTTGTCACCATGAAGTTATATTACTTGGTCTTTTCCTTTGATTTTTAATTGTGAAATATTTTGGATCAGGTTCCACTTAAGAAAAGTGAAAGCAGCATTTAAAGCTAACCTTTACTTTCAGAATGAGAGGAAGTGAGAATTCTAGTTGTATTTTACATAAAGCAAATCAGACAAAAATAGAGTTACATTCTATGTCCAGGCAGAACACATTTACTTCAATGAACTCTGTAGAAATAGTTGTTTAGATTGTGTCAGCGATAAGGGCATGATGATGACCTACTTCAATCTAAAAACACCAGCAGTAATGTAGCAAGGATGGAAACTGGAGAAAGAACACAATGCTGGATACAGCCACAGTGCTATTTAAAAATTGAATTGTTTGCATTTCTAATTTCCATTTCAAATATGAACTAGTGACCTTG
The DNA here is from genome assembly GCA_037305975.1 of Chrysolophus pictus. NCBI lineage: Eukaryota > Metazoa > Chordata > Aves > Galliformes > Phasianidae > Chrysolophus > Chrysolophus pictus. The sequence continues at coordinate 21,959,545 of CM074577.1, read as the reverse complement.
TATTGAAAGGCCTGATATTTCATACTGCTCTTTTTACCCAGAGAAATTTACCAGAGAAATTCACTATGCCTTTATTTAAAAGTCTGTCAAGAATGGGATGCTCTTCAGCAACACAAAGGACCATACAGAGTAGTCTGCACCATCCACTGCTAACAGCACAAGATGCAAAGAGACAGACTGACCATAGCTGCCTCTCACATTCAGCATGAAGTCTTTCAAGTTGTGATAAAGTCTGACATAAAACACCTTGCACACAAGGAAAAGCTTTTCACTTTCAGAGGGCAAAAGTTTTCTTTCTCACAGAAGTAAATCACAGCAGCATCTTCTTGGCTGTCAGAATAACGTAGAAGTTCACCAGACAACAAGTATCTCTTCCACACATTTAAACTGAGATGTTTCTGTCTGATCTTTTTTCTTACAAGGTGTTCTTTCTTTCTAAAATATATCTTGGTAAGAGGCAGTCTGAGTTCAAGTCTAAAATGCTGTCCAAAGTCACGTACTTTCCATCTGACGAACTGCATCTTTGTATATACTACTTTAAAATCATGTCATTGACAAGGAAGTTGAGAAATGCAGTGAAGATGAAGGCTCCTACTAGCCAAAGCATTTTTCTTTCTTCATTTTTGACTTGTGATAAATCTCAGATAGCTTAGCTGAATGCGGAATAAAACAAACAAATTGTTCATCTATGTTTTGTGTTTTACACGTACTCTATTTTCTTTTGACTTCTTTGAGACAAGATAAACTAAGAGTGAGCAATTAAATCATATCAAATTCACCTATTCTCAAATTTAGTTAAAGTGAAAGAGTTGGAGAAGCATTAGCAGATGTTCTGGTATGTGTGCCACATTGCAGAAGTTTTCTCCAATGTCTTTTGAATTCTGTGAGTATTTAGTGTTGATACAAATAACGAGAAGAGTTCTGGATTCCTGTAAGTAGACACATGACCATTTTCACCTGTGGCCTTCTGTATAGCTGTTGTCCTTATTCTTGCAATCTTCACCAGAGGAATTAAAATTCTGCTACACAAGTGAGAAAATTGGAGCAGCTTTTCACTAGGAAAATACAATCCAAAACTTGTGTGTGGAACAAACTAAATATTATAAAAAATTCACATGTATAATCAGCAAGCCCAAAACTTAAATATACCATTTGTAGTCTGCATGTTGCGTCAGTGACCAGGCAGTGTAGGAGGTATCTATAATATCATCAGATGAAATTAACATTAATTGAATTAGAAACACAAATAAATAACTTCTTGTAAGTATGTTCTTTTTCACTGTGTTGTTTTCTGAATTTCATATTCTGTCCCAATTATATAATACACATCACTTCTGTTTTTATTACCTATAATTAAAATGGTCATAAAATAGTTCAGTTTGAAATCATAAAACTTTACAATGATAATCATAATACATTATTGAAAAATCTGTCCTGCATCACTATATATTTTGTGGAATGTGTGGTTTATCTCTAACTGTTTTAACAACAATTGCATCTGTCCTGGATTTTTGCTTTCTATCTACTCTACTACCTTTCCATTTCTCTTTATACTTCCTATAACCACTATTCACTTTGTAATACTGGATTCAGAAATTTTGCGCTATAAGCCAGAATTTCTCTAGCCAAATTATGTAATTTTCTATGTGATTCTACAGCACCTACGACAATGCTTAACAAGATCGAGATTTTTAAAGTTACCATAGAAGCTGATTAGAATTTCATATTATTATGCATGGGAAAAATGTAAAGAATTCAGCTGTGATTAAGTCCCATTAAAATGTTTGCCCCAGAGTAAAAAATGAAAATTGGTACATTTAGCAGCAGCTACCAATGACAAGTATTTCCATTTTTAAGAGAGGTGAGGTATTATTCTTAGATTCCCCTGGTATTTTTAAGATAAATTATAGTACTACAGTGCTTCAAGCATGTAGGACAAATGGGATCTAGTCCAGGTAGAAAAGAAATGAAATATGAAACAAAGGAAGTGGAATATAAAGTGAACAATACATAAATTTCAGAATCACCCAACCCTGCAGAACTTGGCAGACAATAGTAATTCTCTTTTATTGAAACTATTTATTAAGCAATCCACAAAAAAAATGTTGTAGATTGTAACATACATGGGATTATAAAAGGAAGCTGGGAGATACCCATTTAACCTCTCACTCCAAAGTCAGTCTCCCACATCCATGATAAAGTGCTTTGACCAGTGAGTTATTGGTTAGTCCTTGTAGAGTTTGATTTATGATTCTATCTTGGACTTGTTTTGAAAAAGTCCTTGTAATAGACTTTTCATCAAATCCAACAGAAGTGACTTCTCAATGTTCTGATGAAATTAGAAGGAGAAAATTTGTCAGGCTTTTCATCCTGTGTTACTGAAATAGTAAAATATTATTAAAAGAGGGGAAAATGCATTAAATGCTCATTTGGAAAATAAGGACATGACTTGAAGTGAGTTCCAGAGGGTCGTTTGTTGTTGTTTCTATTTTTAATAACACTATATAGGACATGGGGACATGGGGAAGCAGTTTCAGATATGGTTAGAGTCTGAACTTACAGAATAATAGAATCATAGAATGGTTTGGGTTGGAAGGAACGTTTGAGACCATCTAGTTTCAACACCCTGCTATAAGCAGGGACACCTCCCTCTACACCAGGTTGCTCAAAGCCCCATCCAGCCTGGCCTTGAATGCTTCCAGTGAGGGGGCATCCACAACCTCTCTGGGCAACCTGTTCCAGTGTCTGACTACCCATACAGTAAATAATTTCTTCCTGATATCTACTCTAAATCTACCCTCTTCCCATTTAAAGCCATTTTCCCTCATCCTGTTGCCCTTATAAAAAGTCCCTCCCCAGCTTCCCTGTATGCTCCCTTCAGGTACTAGAAGGCTGCTATAAGGTCTCCTAGGAGTCTTCTCTTTTCTAGGTTAAAGAGCCCCAGCTCACTTCATCTACAAGATTTGAGAGATTTATATCCCCTTTGTGCTTACTTTGCCTTGTTTACTTCATTGACTGAGTGTTGTAGTTAAAGAATGCATTTAGTTAATACTTAAAGAATGTTTTGGTGTTGCACCTTAAAAAAGCTCTCTGTCTAAAAACTGTTTTAGTAAAATCATCCATCTTGGGACAGGCAAACCAGAAATAATGTATTTCTTATTAAAGGAGAAGCTCTTTTCACATATTCAAGTATGAAACAATATTGAATTGTACAGCAGAAGAAATGGCATCATAGTTTCTGATTTGATACTTCATGATTAAAAGAAGTCAGAAAGAAGAAGGACATTATTTTTATTTTTATCATACCATGTGTAACTGACTTACTTCTCAGAGCCAATAATCCAAATAGATCTTTTCAGAATAACTAGGGTAACTAGAGTTTAAAAACATATGACCTCAGAATAATTTTCCTCCACGTTACCATTTTCATGTTACCATTGAAAAATTATCTAGCAGAAACATAAATGGAAAACACAAGTTCGTTCAAAAAGTGTAAATTCAAGGAAGCTGCAAATAGTAGAAAACTTGAGCTGTTTAGGAGAGCTCCAAATATGGTCTTCATGAAAGAGTCAGGATACTTCAAGCGTAGCGTTAAATCAGCAGGCCTACACAAACAAATAAATAATTTGCTTAGTAAGAGGGAATTTTATTTTTGGGACACAACTAGTATTTGACTTATGCCCCCTGAAGTCCTACTCTGAAAACTGATTGTTACATATGTTGTACTTGAGACTTCCAAACAGGGCTTTGTTCTCAAACCAGTTCCAAAAGATGAAAATAATTACTTTTTTTGCATGGAATGTGGATATTAAATCAGATGTTAAGTAAAAAATGTACAACTTTTATAATAAAGTCAAGAGCCATCTAGTTTGTTTCAAAATCATTACTGTGGAAGGTACATGTGTTTGAAGAACTGTGCCATGCTTGAGAACTACCTAGAAAAGCCTAGAAAAAGCATATGACAAATCTGTTCCTATCCAGGACTTGGGGAAATAAGATGGCAATTGGTAGTTCAAATATTTGAGTACTTCACTTACTTATAGGCACCTTTTTTTTTTGGCTTCCCATTAGGCTATTTAGACTAATTTTTTTTTTTTTTTTTTTTTTTTTTAAGGTTTTGCTAGTATCTAACACCTCTCAGGCTCTGAGTGCCCCATGAGCTCTAGGAGTCCTAATTCTAATGTTCTTTTTTCTCTAAGGATAGGGATGAGTCAGCTGATACCCACTGCCCCACTGCCCACCAGCTATATTGCTTTATTGCATGTACTTCCAGAACAAAAAAATCAAATTTAGAACCACCTGATGTACAACAGCTGCTCTGAAGTAACATCTCCTTTTTTATTATGTTGGTCCACCATTTCAGAAATGGATGTTTGTGGTATGGCAGCATAGGCCAAACATTCCCACCAATAATCTGTTACATTTTGTTGCTATGTGACAGAGGGCAGCAGAAGGGCAGTCTGACAAAATGGCACCTGACATGGAAGTGCACATAAAGCAAAGGAGTCACTGAATTCCTCCACACAGAAAAAATGGCTCCAATTGACATTCACTGACACTTGTTGGACACTTATGGAGACCTAACAGTGAACATACTGAGGCAGTAGGTGGTGCATTTCAGCAGAGATGACAGTGAGAGTGGATCACCTCTACTGGTGCAGGTTTTTACAAGTGCAGTATTCAGGCTTATTCATCACTGGTGAAAATGCATAACTAATGGTTGTGACTCTTGAAAAAAAGTGCTTTGTATCTGAGAATTAGCTCAAGTGGTGTGATGGTGCTCTTTGTATCTACTGTATTTTCAATGTAAATAAATAGTAGGCATTACTTTCAGAATGACCAATGTAGGAAGAGTGCATTGGATCTCCAGGACTTTCCTGTTAATTAAAAGGTTGTAGATGGCCTTTAGAGGAGTCACTTAGCACTAAAGTGCCTCAGGGTGACATGATGCTCACAGAAACATTCTGTTAAAATCACGCAAAAAGCTTCATGGCCTAAGAAGATTCTGTGTACCTATACGTTAATACATTTTGCCAAGAATTGAAATTAAACAATAAGAGGATAATGAGCTCTGCTGAGAGAGACCCAATGAACTTAGATACAAAGATGATCTAAACTCTTTATAAATATTCTTCAGAATATGTAAACTCAAATGAGGACCTGAATAAAATAAAGTAGTTTCTCCCCTGGACTTGCATTTGCAGTCAGGCTAGTAGTCACCTTGCAGTTGAATGATCTCTCACCTTGCTGAGATTCTCCGGGACTATGCTGAGGCACATGTGAGAACTGCATAGGCTGGTGCTAGACAGTATGAACTGGCCTATGGGCAGTAACATAAAATAAATAATCACATTTCAATTTCCTGTCAGACTTCACTTTATTCTCAAATTCTGTCTGGGAAAGATGATTTACATTCAACATGTAATGTGTCAGCCATGATGTCTCTGTTTTCTAGGATGTAATTTGTAAAGCCTGTTAATTCACTTGAGAAAGAATGAGTGATTCCCATACACAGCTATTTCATTTGACTGATCATTGGGATTACACCTGCCTGTTTTTTTCTCTTCTAGTCTGTGTCAACTTAGGACATTAACTCTGGCTGTTACCACCAATCTGGTTTCCTAGATGTGCAATTCCCTAACTCACTCATGTGGATAATTCATTCCTCCCATAATGCTGTATTTCAGTTTCAGGACAGTGATGGTTGGAGTGTAATAGTTGCCACAAGTAAAAGTAATGAACCATTTAGCAGTTACACTGCAGTCTGTTGCAGAGTATCTCATGGCGACTGTCTCTCCCTACTCATCTGTAGCAATAATCATGTAAGACAGTCTTTGAAATAGTGACACAAGTGAGTGACTTTACCAGGCATTAAAATCTGTTTAAGTTACCATACAGTTTTTGGCCCCGACCTCATTAATACTGCTGTATCACTGCTCATTCTTATAGACAGAGTGCCTTTAGGTAATTCTAATTCTTTGGTGAGTATAAGATACAGGAGTGAAGAGAAAATAACCCATTTTAGTTGTGATGTGGAATACAATAACCCATCACCATAGCAAAGAGCATATTTTATTTGAAAAATACGAATAAAAGGTTTTGTCCCTTTTGTTTATTAAAGGAAAAATGTAACAATTTCTATCAGTAACACTTGCATAAGGAGGTATACTTTACATTAATCTTTTGTTAAAAAAAATATATATTTTGGAGACTTTGGAAAAATAAGGATGGCCCAATACTTGCAACACGCTCCTAATGTTCCTTAGAATGCACTGTGCCATTTATATGTACTGCAAGTACAAGGTCTTAGCACTTTATAATCCACAAAGTTACCTTAGGCAGCATAATTTCATATTCTCCTCCATGTATAGAACATTTCCTTTGTGTGAGTCTATGAGTTTGGTTAACTCCAGATCGGTCCAAGATTTTTTTTTTTTTTTTTTTTTTTTTTTTGTCCCTAAAGGATGATTTTACAAAGGCTTAGAGCACAGAAATTTTGCAGTTCCTTTTAAATACCAGTGAGAATATTCACATAGACGTTTTCTCACATTATTCGCAATTGAAACAACAGCATCAATTAGAGCTTGAAAACAAAATGTTTACAAATAGTTTGATTTTCTACAAAGAAATGCAAAAAATAAAGTGCATAACAGTGAAATTACTTTAGACTTTTACAGTTTTCTATGTTTATGCAATAAATGGCAACACTGATAAACAAGTTATCTTCAGTGTCTGAATCTTAATCTGAAACCAGCTGAATTATACTTCCTTTTCTTTAAAATGCATTAAATCACATTTTTTACTCTTTTTGGGTTTACAATATATTTTTACATTTCCTACTTACAGAGACCATTTTCTCAGATAACATATCCTTTACAGCATACTATCCACCCCCACCATTACAAGAAAGAGAATTTGAGGTAATGTGACAAATTAATTGTGTGTAAGTGCATGATTATTTCAATAGCTGTCACAGAATTAAAATTCTACATCTGAAATCTCTTAAGCATCCCCTCTATGTGCCATTTAATGTTACTATGCATTTTCCAGCTTAAATAAAACTGGCAGTTATCAGCATTTAGTTGTTCACCGACAACAGGATTACTATTTAGGGTAATGGGAACATATCTGAGAACATGAGTATACAACAGGTCTATGAAAGCTTTAAGCAAAATCCATACAATCAGACTTAAGCATAATCCTGGTAAGATTTTCCCACAACACCGTCACTGAATTTACACTGAATTTAAATCAGCAACACTACAAAATGACTGTACCTTCCATGAAACAAACACAGTATTAGTTTTCTTTCAGTTTAATCAATGTGAACATAGAAACTCTCAAATATATTTTAAATTTGTTTATAAGACATGAAAGACCAAAGGAAAATTCTGTGGGATAAAGGAAATAAATCTGAAAGTGTTCTTTTTGCATCATGAGGCCTGCTTCTGTGGCCCTGAAGATTTAGTATTCTGCTATTTGTCATGCAAACAATACGGCACAGCAATGTGCATTTGAGTAAAAAACATTAAGCATAGCAAGCATGCAGACGCATCATGACAGAAAAGCGCATTTGGCGATCATTATGGATAGGACAAACCAAACAGAACACACTGCAGCATTGCTGAAGTACAGTCTCAATAACCCTGCAGAATTTTAAATGATTCAGAATCCCCGGGGCTTTGGGTTAAAATGTTGTGTAGCAGCAAGAGAGCACCAGGAATAGTGAAAAGGAGGATTCTTGATTCTGTGAGATATGACCTCCTCTTTTCATTAACTTCATCAGAACACGAGCATAAAGAGTGATTGTTTGTGTTGCCGCACTTAACTTCTGTTGGCTTTAAGCCTGAATGTTCTATAAAGCAAATAAAAATAAAACAATGACTGGAGTACTACTAAAAGCACAAAACACATATGATTTTCCCTGCTTTGGCGTAGGACAAGTGGGAACAGGTATAAAGATAACTAACAGTAGTTTCTCAAAACTACTGTATAACAATGAATGCTGCTCTCTCGTGTATATGCAGTACAAACTATTATGACTCATGATACTACCAGTGTTCAAAGATTTTCTTCTTAGCACTCTACTCATACCGTATAAAAACTGACAAGTCAGAAAAAGTAAATGTAATCTAAATCAAAAGAAAATTTATCCTCAAAAAACTTGCATTTCTAGTTGTTTTATTTGGGATGAAATCAAAACACACCCTATGTGTTTTGTGTTGTGTATCAGAAAAGATACATCAACCATTCTCAGGGTAAGAACAAAGGTCACTGCTTTAAAGTAGCTGTTAAACTGTATTCTACAATGAGGATGGCCTCAGTAAATGTACTGCTAGAAGATTCTGTATTTGGGAAAAATTAAATAACAAAGTCTGAATATAGATTACAGAACTACTCTCAAATCATCAGTAGAACTTGTTAGGTGTTGGGTGTTTTCCCCTCTAAACTGGTTTCTGAATTTGGTTGTTGATTGAAACAGTATAATTTCCAAATTGAAATGAAAACAGTATGTTCAAAAAACAACTCTGGAAGTAACTGCAAATAATTTTTTTTTTTTTTTTTCCAAAGTGTTTGAGAAGTTTCTTTCAAAGCTACTTATTTCTCCAGAAGGCTGTGTAAACCAAAAGCAATCATCAGCTTACCAGTAAGGAGTTTATTGAAAAGAGTAAAAATTCTCAAAGTAGGACTGATCAAAAATTGGATAGAACTTACCTACTTAAACTGTAAAGAACCAAACAGTCCACTTGTGTGGCTCATATTAGGTCAGTATAAATACAGACTCAGCTTGGATGAACAAGAATTGGAATGCATTCAGAAAAGAGCAATGAAGACAGTGAAGAGCATAGAAAACAGAATTATGAAGAGTGGCTGAAGGGAACCAGGGCTGCTAAGTCTGGAGGAGACCTCATTGCTCTCCACAACTACCTAACAGGAAGTAGTGAGGAGGGTGTTGGTCTTTTTTTTCCTCAGGTGAAAAGTGAAAGGACATGGGTCGACAGTCCCAAGTTGCATCAGAGGAGGTTTAGATTGGATGCTAGGAAGAATTTATTCACAGAAAGTATAGCTAGGCATTGCTAGATGCTGCCCAAGGAGGTGGTAGGGGCAGCATTCCCAGAGGTATTTCTGAGACATGTGGGTGTGATACTTAGGGACAGTGGTTAGTGGTGGACTTGCTTTGGTGACAACACTTAACCTGCTGATCTTGTAGGTCTTTTTCAAGTTAAATGATTCTATGATTGTAGATAATTATTTCCCTGCCAGTCTGCATCTCTCCATACCAGCCCAAAGTAGGCAAATAATACAGAGCTTCTACCCTGAACAGTTTCTCTATGAAATGCATACCATAAAAGCCCACATCTCTAAGTATCCAATCATTTTAAAAGCACTAGACTTTAGTAGATAGTGAACCTATTCAGTCATAATCCTTCATGGGCGTTAAAGTTGATGTTACAGCCAGAAGGATTATCGTGGTGAAAATGGGAAAAGAAACAAACAGGGAAGGAATGCTCACCTGTATCCAAAGATCTAGGTTCACAGGAAAGAATTCACAGAGGAAGGATCTCTTTCTGGAGATCCTTTCCTAGGTGGCAGTCAGCCCTTAAATGGCTGTGTGACTTCCGGTCACGCAGCTGAATTGCCTTCACCTGTGCTCCCATGGCTGACTCAGTCCTTTCCTCAGGTGATCAATCAGTGGTTCAGGCCATGACTCAACAGTTCCCATACAGTGGGATACTGTGTTCTCCTTGTCCTCTCATAGTATTATCAGAAGACAGAGAAACAAAAGGTTAAACTTTCAAACAAACCAAGAGGAAACATAAATCTTATAGATATTAAACAGCCTAAAAAAAAATTACTAACACAAGAGATCGATTTATTTCATCCATAAGAAATCCAAAATGACACATTTTATTTCTTTCACCCTCCACTGGCTTAAGATGTTTATCTTCCCATGATGTTTGAAATAGGGAGAAAAAGAGTTTGTTCTGCTTAGATAGAAGTTACTCTAAGACAAATTAAATATCTATATATTGAACTAAAAAGAAAGCAAGCATCATCATTTTGATCACCTTGTTTAAATCTTCTCTACTCCAGTCTTACCAGCAGCAATATTTTGCTTTTAGACACACACAAAAATTGACACATTATGATTAAGAACACTGTCATAAAGTGACTGATGTAGCTCTTGGATTAAGACCAGCAAAAGACTTCAAAAGCTCAGTCTATTGCCATAAGTGAAGCACAGTGAACCGAACAACTGCATGCTTTAATTGTGCTGCCATTCTTGTTTTTACTGAAAGAACCTACGCTTCATCTGCTCTGCTGCATAAAGAGTACTTCAGATTCATTTACATGAATGATGTTCCCATGAAAAGACAAAAAGCAAACACATCGAAAGCAACGCTTCTTCCAGAGTGGGTCTGGGGTTATGGTCTAGCGCTGTGTTTGCACTGACAGCTAATGATGCTTTCCCTCTGCTAGCTGGTTAGGGATAAAAAGATTATGAGGGACATAATGAAATGACATTTTCACATTGCAACCTGCTAATTCAAACAGATTAAACCATCAAAGGACCATTCATTTTAGAGGACAGGTGTGGATTATCCCTGCTGTTAAAGGAAAATGACTTCTAGGACTTCTCACACTGATAGTAAACCCCATTAGCTACCTTACACTGGGATCACAAGGCCTAGAGCACAGCTAGCAAGGCAACCTCAAAACCATCTGCAAATGATTTGCTCTTCCATTAGTTATCTTCCTAAACAGGCATGATCAGAAACATACTGTAGCTCGGAGATGTTAAGCATATTGCAATAAAAGTGTCATTGCCTGGCTTTACTTTAGGTACTGTTACAGATACAGTACCACAGACTTTATTGAGCAATTAAAAATATACACAAGGGACAATTGCTTCTTTTCTCTGTATTTTTCAAAATTTTACTTTCTTCCAATTGGAGAACCCAGTTTCAAATATGAAAAGGGCACTTGTTCTACAGTAACTGTGTACAACTTGCTCAGTTCCAAGTACTGTATTCATATGCTGTTATCACTGTTGTCGTTCTATCTCCAGCTGCTTAGGAATTTCTCTGTTCTGGGAATTACAGCTAAGTTGTTCTTTCTGATTCTATTTCCCCATAGAGTTCAGCTAGCTTCTTGAACTCAGGCCCCCAGTCCCCAAGGTAATTATAATCCTGGTCAGATTGTGTTGTGACTGAATCCAGAGAGCTGATAGATCCAGCTTCCGATCTATGACCTTCATAGGCATATGTCTGTAAGGAGTCATATGGGGGCACGCTGGGGTCCAGATCAGCCTCTGCAAGTCTTTGTTTAATGAACTCCTGAACATTTATACTGTCAAGGCTTGAAGAAGGATGATGCCTGGGTGCAGGCTTAACTTCAGGGCGGACATCCCTCCGATACTTTAGCTCTTCTGCAGCTGATGGATTACGTAGTGCTGTGATATCAAATGCTTCTGTGTCTTCTTCTCCACCGCCCTCATCGTCATATGTCACAACATTTTCTCGGACATCTTCTTCTGAAATGATCAAAGGCTCCTTCTTGCTACGTCTTAGGGTGATGAAAAGGACCACAATTGCTAAAGAGAAAACTGCAGATTTTAGATTAGGTTTAAAGTTTACAGTTGAAGTAAGTAGATATATGCTACAGAAACAGTAGCTACTAAGTCATGAATTGAAATACTTGCAGGCTAATACTTGTACTCTGATGTTATTAAGCTGGCCTTGAACCGGAGTATCATAAAATCAGGCACATACCCAATTTGGAAAAGAGCCTACTTAGAGTCCCTAAGTGAGCAGTACCTTTGTTGTGTAATGTTATATGAAATTACATGAAGATAGATTACTGTATGCCCAGAAAGCACTCACAAATTCTACACAGTTGAGTTTTGACATAGCAACATGCCAAAAAGCAACAAGTAGAGATCACACAATTAAGGAGAAAGTTAATAATCTTATTGTAAAAGTACAAACTTCCAATACAGCCTGGTCTTCCAAACAGCCAGTAAAGAACACATTCCTATTTACTTTGCAGGAATTTCTATGGTTTCTTGAGCCAATAATTAAATCCAGTTGTTAAGATTACTAGGGATCTCATATAGGACACAAAAATGGATAATACATTAGCAGTTAGATGAGAAAGGGATAACTAAGGCTGCATTTTTCAGATGCATTGTTAAAGGCTTTCTGAGCTTCATTAAGACTAATATTCAGCATATACATATAATTAAAATGTACAAGCTTTATTCTTTCTCTTATGAATGTTCAATCTTGTATGATAAAATACTAGATTAAAAACCAAATGTATTACTATATATTTTAAATCTTTTCTTTTTCAGAAGGAATTTCTGAAGTAAGAGGTGAGAGGTGCACTTTTTTAGAAAACGTAGAATCTTCAGAAAAAAAAATCCTCAAAATATTCCACGTGAGTCACAATGCAATTCCTACTATTTCTTTTTCCAGTTCTATTAGTATGCAGAGAGACACCTGAATAGATGAATATTACAGAGATATGTATCCAGCAAGTTTTGCCTCTGCCACAAAAAAATATTAACTAACGGGTAACATTCAAATTGGCCTGGGTAAAAAAAAAAAAAAAGAAAAAAAAAAAGGGGAAAGAAAATGCACTTGCAAGGACATTTATCTAATGGAGCCATCATATTATCTCATGTGTCCCTTGCCCCCGAGGAGTATGTTGTGCATTGCTATCAGCTTATCTCACAAAGGTAATTAATGGCTTTTGTATAGTGTTAATGGTGCTTCTCACAGTGTAATGCATTTCAAACAGCTTTCCTCATCATCTTTATTCTATCATTTTTTTGCACTGTTCTAGGCATGGAATTAACCAGTGGTTTTTTGAAATCTTTTCAAATTACAGAAAAATGATCTGCAATGCTAATTACTTGATAACCCCTGAAAAATTATTTCTAGTAGATTCCAGATATTCATGCATGTGCTTTAAAGGCTTTTTTCCCTATTAATTTTAGCCGAACCTTTCCCCTCTAATCACAGCTATGTGTTTCTAATTGCCTCCTACTACCAGGCAGCTTCTGGTTCAAAAATCATATCATATTAAAAATTTCTGCCCTGTCACATTCATAGAGCCAGCAGAAGATGGCAGTACTTAATATTGAAAATGACTTACCAAGAAGAATGACAACACAGAGCAGGATTGCGATTAAAGCTCCTGTGCTCAAGCCAGCTGAGGAGAGGAAAGCTTCAGCATGGCAAGTTCTCACACGTCCATCTCTCTCACATGCACAAACTCTAACAGTGAGAGTACTGCTGCTGCTGAGAGGGGGCACTCCACCATCAGAAATCAAAATTGGGAGGTAATAGATATCTTGAGTGGTTCGACTGTATCTCCTTCGTCTTGTCAGGATACTGGCTGTGTTATCTACAATATCATAAAAAAGAACAGAATCAGAAGCAAAATGAAAAATATGATTGACCGTTTGTTTCCCATCCAGCAGAAGCACCAGGCATTTTAATATTCCACAATCCTAACCTGTGAAAATGCACAATCTAGATTAAAATCGAGTGAGTACCATTTGTGGTCAAAGAAGGAAAAAGAGGAGGCAGGAAAAAGTAACTAGAACTAAATAAATAAGCCTTTTTTAAGCTTGTGTCTTAAAGTCAAATTGGACTTTGACAAACATTTTGAACCCAGATTGCAAGTGTTTTAATCCCACGATACACTGTTGGTACTATAATAGACACTTGTAAATGTGAATATCTGGAATTCTGCAATTCTCTGTTGTGGAACTTTTCCACAATTTTCTGATTCTCAAAATAACTCTTAAATGTCTCTACTAAAAGTTAAAATTAAATTTTCATACGTTAAGGTTTGTGACAGATTTTATAGATGAATTGAGCTTTCAGAAAATATCTGAAAGGACTCCTGCAGTAGAGAGATCAGGAAGAAGAGAGAGGTGGAAGGGAAGGTAGAGGGGAGTGGCAGAGAGCGCAGATACTAGATGTTTTAAACTGATGAAGATATAAGGTAAATAAGGATGGTAGAGAGAAAGTGATGCAAAATTCTGTCACTTATGTTCATCTGGCATGTATTACAGTTAGTGAGAATGCTAAAGCTCACTACATGTGCATTGCAAGAGCATTTATGAGCATAATTAGGATGGTAAACTGCCACCCATGCTTCTTCAAGTCTAAAAAATGTAAGGAGCATAAAGGGAATGCAGAGGAAGAAATGCTATGATAATATACAGTTGTATCTTAATTTCAAATGTAGTATTTCATTTTGGTTAGTTGCCCCAACTTTAAAAGACAAGAGTCTGCAAATAAAGCAAACAAAACTACAGACTGAGATATCGAAAGTGTGAGGTGATCCAGAGAGAAATCAAGAAGCAGGGAGAGAGGTTGGAAGAAAAGTGCTCTCCTCTCGTGCCACTTGCGCATGACGTGGATTCCCAAGAGCAGGTTTGTGGTTTTAAAGATTTAAAAAAAATAACCAAGAGGTGATAAGTGCAAAAAAAATATGTGTTCTGGATTTTTCTTCCTATTACAAAAACAAACAAAAACGAACACAGAAAACTTATTTTTGCTTACCACTGTAGATACAGCACTAAATGTGTTTCTCATAAATTATGAAAAAATGTAGCCTGTGCCACTTTGTGAAAATTAAGCATGGCAACACATCTAGTGTGTCATATTCCAGTCCACGGGACTGATTATTTTCTGCACAGGTATTTGAACGGAGGAATTAGTTTCCATCTACACTGGGTGCAAACTATATACCAGGTGATTACGCTTCATGCCATGTCACCTGTCCAGCTCTGTACCAAACTTTAAAGCATTAATTTTAGGTCACCTCTCTACATTTTATTTTGGTGTATCACTGAGTAATAGTACTGATAATATCTGTTAGTGTAGCCTGAAGGCATAATATCATAGTATATTTGGTAACAGCTTTCACATGAGAAATATGTATGAAGTAGGAATTACCCATGGTCACAAAGGAACCAGGCTGTTGACCTCAAAACTGCACAATGTCAGATTCTCTGAAATTGAACCTGATAAGCTCTCTTCTCCATCTTCCCTAATTCTTGCAAATTTTCAATATGGTTATTTTGCTACAAACTCATTCAGTTTTGTTCTCATTTGCAATGGGTGCAAAATACGATTTCTATTTGTTTATCTGTTTTCAGTAGGCCTGAAGGTCATCTTCAACTATGTCATGCCACAGAGCACTTTTGAGGACTGAAACTTGAGATTCATGCCAATTTGTTCCTTAGAGGTATGATACCAGCCACATACAACGTCATTCACATTCATTCAAATTACAAAACACTATTTAAGCCAAGATGGTATGAACAGATAATTCTGTCACCTGAAACAATCTTATACAGAGCAAGATCACAACATTATGGGAATAAATAATATTTGCAAGAGTTTATTAAATATCTTTGATATATTCACATGCCATAATAAAAATACTTCCAATAGTGAGCAGAAGACTTCCAACAGAGAGTTGATGGGAAAAACAGGTAAATCACTTTTAACACAGGGTGATGAAAGGGATTCCTGTATAACTGAAAACTTATGAAATGCAGAAAGATGTCTCTTATAAACATTCTGATAAACTTTAACACTACTCCTGAGCCTATGAAACCCTATTCAAAATGCTCTGATGTTCTTAGTACTGTAGAAATTTTTAATTATCAAGTTATTTAGAAATAAATGATTTCCAAATTATTCTGCACCTAGACTAGGAAGTGAATTGTTCTGTTTTATAAATGAAGGAAGAAATCAAACTTGATAACACCAAGACTCAGACTGTATTTATTTTATAAATAAAATTCTTCCCTAAGGCAGAGTGACCAGTGGTCTTTGGTCCATAATTACAGTCTGTGCCCAGCTGGAGAGGTCTTACTTGGCTTTTCTGATCTAATTTTAAAATACGAGGAAAAATCAAATTTAAGAAAATTGAACTAACTTGTTCTTTGATAAAAGTGTGGTCTATTTTTTGATTAAATGCAGTACCTGAACAATCAAAGTGACATATTTTAAAATGCTCCCAAAAAAACACATAATGTCATGGAGCACAGATTGCAGATAGATCACCTACATGGCTTTTAAATTAAAAAGTGGGGAGTAAAGTAAGCAGCAGTTTCAACTTTCTGCTACCTAATATTGCAAAAACAACAACAACAACAACAAAAATTTAAATAATATTTTACCCATTTGCCACTTCTCCTTTTTTTTTTTTTAATGCCTAGACTGTCAATCCCTGCTTCCCTAATAGTGCTGGAGGTGTGGATAAAAGTCTTCCATGGCTCAAACAGAATACAAAATGACCTTCAGTTGGTTGGTCTGTCAGCTGCCAAAGCAGTAGCAGATTAGGGTCTGGACACAATACAAAAGCAGAAAAAAAAAACACGTAAATTTATGATTACTAAGGAATTTCAAATGAATGCATATTTTGCATGAAAATAAA
This sequence comes from Chrysolophus pictus, assembly GCA_037305975.1. Classification (NCBI taxonomy): domain Eukaryota; kingdom Metazoa; phylum Chordata; class Aves; order Galliformes; family Phasianidae; genus Chrysolophus; species Chrysolophus pictus. The sequence continues at coordinate 21,943,075 of CM074577.1, read as the reverse complement.
ATAACGTACTCTTTATACACACAATGTGATGATTGCTGCTTCTGCCTTTCTGTATTCAGGAAGAAACTCTTCATCATCATCTTCCTCACAGGGATGATAGACTTTACAAACTTTCTGGTTCTTCAGTATCCAATTTATAATTGCTTCCTTCTTTGAAATGCACCTTGTTACAACTTACTAGCAGAGCTTCTCTCTAACAATTTCTTTTTTTTATCTCTGTCATGGTTTCATGGTTTTTCATCAGTATTCCACATTATGAAATCATGCAGTGCATGGGGATTTAGTGTTAATGCTGCAGTTCCGTGGATTGTCAATATACTTCATGAATTCTGGTCTCCTGGTCTCAGAAGAGAAGAATGAACTACAATTCCCAGAAGACTTCATTTTACCGTTTCTGTTTTCCATTTGGAGGGAAAGATAAAACAGACTGGAAGTCACAAGGCTTCTCCTCTTTGCTCCCTGGCTGTTTTCACCCATGGCATTAAAGTAATGACTTTGGTTTTGGAAACTATCTTTCTCATTTTATTTGGTTTCTTAGATTCAAATCCAATCACTGTATTCCAATATTTATTATACTGTGTTATCTCTCATTCTGCTACTGTATTTAGTAATTATTTTTCTTTTCTTAGCTCATTACCTTTGTTATCGTTTGTCCAAGCCCCTTTCCCTACCTTTTCCCCTTCCCTCTCTCCCACCCTCCCTTTCTCTGAGTATGGGTCGGGTCCCTTTGCCCCCTCATCACAGAACTTAGGCTGAACTAGGCTGAACCATGACAATCTTCTGTGCTTTGCAGACTGTTAAACAAAACAAGGCTGGGGAGCGAGTGAGATCTCAGAAGAATGATCACTCACATTGCTGAATTTTAGCACTCTCCCTGGGATGCTGTTGTTTGGGCCAGCTAAGAGTCTGTCACATAAAACCCAGCCTGAGGCAATCGCGTACACCAGGGATCTTCCCAGCAGGCAGTGTGGACATGAGTGCACCAGTTTGCCTCGTGGTGAAAAAGGAAAAGGTGAAGAACCATTTCCTAACACCCAGCTGCCCCTCCCCTGACACAGCTCCATGCTGTTCCCTCAGGCCCTGTTGCTGTCACAGAGAGCAGAGCTCAGCGCTGCCCCAAGCTGCAGCTGCCATGAGGGCTCCCCTCAGCTCCTCTGCTCTGCACTGAGCAAACCCAGGGACTACAATCACTTGTATGACTTGTATGTCTTGCCCACCAGATATATCACTATCTCTGTTGTTTTCTTTTGGACACGTTAATTATTCCAACAGCCTGTGGGTCCTCAAGCATCCTCAACAGCTCTGTGCTACACTCCGCAGCACGTAGCTTCTTTTCATGCTATGGTAATACTGCTCTGTTGGGCTGCAATACAGCTTTCATATTATTTCATATAATCTCATAAAAAAACAACAACAAAAACATAATGATGAAATCTAAGCACCTCTGGGTCCAGAGGAGGTACAAGGACAACTGCTATGCAATGTTTTCAGTCAGCCTGTGTTATTATGCTTCATTGCATCACAGTTCTAGCTTTTATTTTAAGTTACACTTTTCAATTTTTTTCCTCCTCAGCATCAATACTGCTACAATAAACTATTATCTACTGGTCACCTAGAATTTCCCGTGAAGTCATTAGAGAGGCACAGCACTCCCATGTGCACATTTTAGGACACACACTTAACAACAGGAAGAGAAAGCAATTTCAGAAAAGTGGCATTTCTAAGGAGAATTCTATTTCAAGTTGCCACAAATAAGGAAATGACAATCATACAACAAAGTTATCCAGAACTAATACCTTAAAAACCTAAGGATGCGTTCAAGGACTTAGCTTTAAACTTAATTCCCTAATTCCATATCCATAAGCTAAGCATTAATATTAACATCTGTCATGTCTCACATTCTAGAAGAGAAAATTCTCAGATCTTATTCTGCTAACTTCAATAGGTGACAGCAAGTGTTTTTACCAAGAACAACATTCCATCTCTGATTAAAACTTTACATTATTTTTCTTACTCTGTTTACAAACCCTGAAGACTTTAATTCAGCTACCTTGTCCACATATGCAAGAAAATTCTACCAAATTTGTAGAAGCAAATCTTCCTGAGACTGTACCCAAAGAAGGCCCAATATTTAAATTTGAACAGGAAAGCAAAAACTTCTCCTTACTTTCCCTGGCACAAATCTGAAAAAGAGTGAGCAAGTCAATATTACCTTATAGCTACAGGAGCAATCATGAAAATACAAGCTGAAAAGAAAAGCAGCACTAACCTAATATAAAAAAGAAAAATTGAGAATTCCTGAGCAGGAAAGGTTTCTGATAACTAAAAAAAAAACCCTTAAAGTTTAGCCAAAGTGCACTACCAACTGCATCCTGACAGCTAGTCTGATGTTCTAAGCATTCATCTTTTATTAAATTGTTTACGTTCTGTATCAAAAATGATGGGAGGACCCATTGAGAGGGCAAGCAGAAGAACAGCTTTTATGAGAAGGGTCTTGACATCACATGAAAAATCCCACAAACTATGAAAGCTAAAGGTAGTCCAGTATGAAGATAGATGTCAAGAGCTTACTGAGAAAATTAAAAAACAAACAAACAAAAACAACTTTGTTATATCAACAGAACTAGTTCGAAAGATAAGAGAGAAGGAATTATGAATTGAGACATTCTTTTGATATCTGAAAACAGGTACACCAACCATACATGGAACACAAGTATAGAATAGTAGCAATAGTACTAAGATGCTGGGAACAACAAATCTGATGATTCTTCTAGGCTTGGAAAGAAAATTATTTTTCTTTACAGATTTAAACTGTGAACTTTGCTCCTGAAAGCAGGAAAAGAACCAGGACTTGCTGAAGATGAAAGGGCTGGCTGCTAAGGGAAAATTAACAGCAACATAGAGAAAGAATGACTCATCTGCTTCCCTGTGGTGTACACTGCCCCAGTGCATGACCACTAAGCTTTCTCACATTTGAGCTGTTACTTTGCAAACACAGCAAGTTAGAACATAAGATTCCTCTTCAGTGGATCTGAGGTTACAGATGGGAAATTCTGCATGACTGTAAAACAGCAGCTCTTCACACTCTGAAGATGTGGCAGTTTGTTAAGCCACACCGCACACTGCAGGCAAGGCTGTTATCACATTCCTCTTTCCATTATCTCTGTCTTTTCATGTTGAGCTTCTGAACAAAGAAAAGGCAGAAAGGCATAGGGAAATCAAAGAAGCTGAAATACAATGATAACACCAAGGAAGGTGACTACTGGAGCACTTTGGAGAATACAAATTTATCTATTATTCACAATTTGAGAATTCCTTTGATACATTATATATTGGAGGCAGGCACCAGAGAAATGGTAATAAAAAAATAGAGTAAAGCCTTGTTAATAGATTAAGACATGTTTTAATTTTCAATTATACATGTTCTAAGTTGTAATTAATTAAAACCCAAACAAAATACATTGGAATGAGAGGCATTTCCAAAGTGAGAACATGTAATTTGTTTATGTGGGATTATACTGATAGACATTTATTTTTCATTTCTTTACTGATAACTCCTGAAGTACCTTCTTGTTTTTCACTGGTTTCAAAGATGCAAAACATCAGCACTGAAGTAGAAGGCACGAAAAACCTGTACACTATGAACTAACTTACCTATCGGGTCAGTCTTGGAACCAATTTGTTTTAATCAAAGAAAGATTGAAGATGCTCGCAGATCTGAGGAAAAATTTCCTTTTTACCTTGTATGTTGATTGTTTGATAACGGCTCACCAGGATAGCATTCAACCTGTTTATACTGACACGTTCTATGGATTGTGCTTGCAGTTACTACAAATAATGCTAATTTGCACTTTCTCAGATATTACTTGTCTCTTCCACATAATTCTCCTACAGATACAGCTTCTCTTCATTACAGGATGGTATTTCATTGAAGGGCAGTAAGAACATACATTACTGTGGAACCTGAGAGAGTGTGCCACATCTTTGATATAAACAAGGAGAGAATTTCATAAATGTTTCCCATTTATGTTGGGTAGCAAAGAATAGGGTTTAACTTGACCTTCAGTGCCACTTCAAATGCTCTAAAGTGGTATGGTGTGAAGATCTTCCTAAATAACAGCCATGCAAGGTAAAACTGATTCTTTTTTTACTAAGTTTTGATCATTAAAATGGGAAAAACACTCATTTGCATCACAGACATGGTGGATGAACGCATTACAAATTTCATCTTATACAGACACTGTAGAACTCAGTATGCTCTAGATCTTTCACAAATGCATTTCACTTCTGTGGATATTAAAATAATTTGTGATCACAACATTATAAAACACTAACAAAAAGGAATTTGCAAAGAGTCAGAATTAAAAATCAGTGCACCCTTGTTTCAGTTCCAGAACATTCCCCATGACTGCGCAATTTTCAGAAAGCCAAATCTTTGAGAAAATTGGGCAGATGAGAAAAATAAAATTGCAATTTTTTTTTTTTTTGGTGAAATGTAACCTATGTCCTGAAGAAATAAAAGGAAAGCAGAAAAAATCCTACATATTCTGAGTTGCTCTTCTTGAAAGTAAGCTAAACTTTGTCTAGCTTCAGAAGATTGCAGTTAAAACTTCCAAAGGCAAGATAACGTACAAATCTTTTTGGCAGTGTTGGGTGAATTTGTACAGTCTGCACAAACCCTTACTGCCCAGGAAATTTACAGGACTCATTGGAGCATCCATTATAGACTGTATATCTTGTGAAAAAAAAATACCACCAGCAAAACATTGCTTTACAGTGCGTAAAATTCATAAATGCTCTCTCGCACCAAAGTGACCTGTCCTCTGGGGATTCAACCTTTTGCTAAGTCCCTTAAAAATGTGGCATAACTTCTGCTAGAGGTCTCTAGTGGGTAACAAAATAGGCAAGGAGAGAGAATATATATATATTTTTTAAAATTCAGGCAGTGAGAGAGACAGTGTGCATCCATATATTAATGGATAGGGGTATCATAACAATAAAATATTCTTACATGCATTTTCCATCAAACTAATGAATTCTGACAAATATATTAACCATACGTTGATGATCTGGAAAAATACTATGATTATTTCAGGATTTAAAAAAAAAAAAAAAGTGCAATTATTAAATTCAATAGGTTGAAAGGATGCCACTCAGAGGGACTTTGGCAAACTTGAGACGTGGGTCCTTGTGAATCTCATGAAGTCGGACGGACAAGGCCAAGTGCAATGTCCTGCACCTGATCTGAGGTGGTCCCAAGCAGAAGCACAAACTGGGGAGAGAATGGATTGAGAGCATCCCTGAGGAGAAGGATTTGGGGGTGTTCATTAATGAAAAACCCATATGAGCCAACAGTGTGTGTCTGCAGCCCAGATGGCCAACTAGAACCTTATCATCAAAAGAAGAGTGACCATCATCATTGAGCAAAATGATTCTCCCCCTCTACTCTGCTCTTGTGAGACCCCACCTGGAGTACTGCATTCAGATCTGGGGTCCCAACTTAAGGACACAGACCTATTGGAGTGAGTCCAGAGGAGGAACATGCAGATGATCAGAGGGCTGGAGAACATCTCCTATGAAGAGAGGCTGAGAAAGTTGAGGTTGTTCAGCCTGTACAAGAGAACTCTCTGGGAAAATCTTATAGTAGCTTTCCAGTACCTAAAGGGGGAAAGGTGATCTACAGGAAAGATGATGAGAGATTCCATCAGGGAGGGAACGTAGTGTTAGGACAAGAGGTAACAGCTTAAGACTAAAAGAGGGTAGATTTATATTGGAAATAATTAAGAAATTCTTTACTCAGGAGGTGGTGAGGCCCTGAAACAGGTTGACCGGAGAAGTTATAGATATTCCATCCCTGGAAGTATTCAAGACCAGGTTGGTTGGGGATTTGGACAATTTGATCTAGTGGAAGGTTTACCTGCCCATGGCAGAGGAGATAGGTCCCTTACAACCCAAATGATTGCAGTTCCACAATTCTATGAAACAGCTCTGTTCTGAAGAGGCTCTTCCATCATAATGCCCAGGCAAATTTTAAATTGGACTTGCAGTAGCTGATATTTCTGATGAGGCAAAAACTGCAACTTTAAGGCATTACACAAAAGTGATCTGGATTTCAAAATTATCTATTGCAATATAGTAAAAAACAATGTCAGAAGAACATGTACAACAAATAACTCAGATATGTAGCATCCAAATAGCAAGAAAAAAGCACTTCCAAATTAAATAACAATTTCGCCGTCCAGGTTTTAGTAGAAATTGCAACACTTCCCTGGACAGAATAAATTGTAAACAGCCCTGTTTTCATTAAAAAGCCATCATAAGTACAATTCTCAAACAAAGAGGCATGTTTCCTGGGTTTGCTTTCTAAAATTGCAGTCTTCAGGGAATGATTAAACCTAATGCATTTTCTTTGTATAGCAAAGAAATTTTATAGCCCTCCTTGCTTACATGGGTATGAATACTGCATCCTTTTGCTGGCTGTCCTCTTGCTCATGCTCTTAATTTTTTTTTCTCTCTCTGAACTGTCAAAACAAAAAACTTCAGCCATCATCAAAGAATGTACTGTAGCACAAGGTAGTCAGCAGGGAAAAAAATATCCTATTCTGTCTTCTCTATATCTTTTCTCTAAAATGAAAATCATCAACACCATCAGAATCCAGAAGGTGATCCAACCAATTCTTAGGTTCAGATAGACTACATGCTTGATATAGTCCAATATTCTCCTCTAAGGGTTTTAATTTCTTTATTTTGAGGGTATGTACTCAAGGGCTGGAGCTTTAAAACGGTGGACTGTTAATGAACAAAGGCTCAAGCTCAGATTCAAGTGAGATAACCTTTCCTGGTCACACAATCAATTGTATGGACTGACAATTTAATATCTATTTCCTATTTTGAAGCAATGGGTTACTACTAATCTGAATCATACATATGTTGAGATTATGCAGGTATGTAGGGATAAATTAGGAAATGTTATGCTTGTGTAACTCTTCTAGATTTCAGTGACAGTGCATGGATGTGTTAAAATGTAAGGATCTAATTTAGTACTGTAGAATCTTTTGATCTTGTAGATGTACTGATAATGGAGTAGAACGGAACATTTATGCAATAATGCAGCTCAAAATCAGAGCAGTATCATGTTGTTTAGGGTTGTGAAAACAAGGGAAGAAAATGTCTCCTGAGATTTTTGTGAAATTAATCCTTTGTCCTGAAAAATAAAAAGAGAGGATGACCTGATTCAAAAAAGTCTGCAAGAGAAATATAGCTGTGCATTCACAGATAGATCTATCACTGACCACCACATTCAATGTGACGTTGAGCTTTTGTTTTTCAGCATTTTGCATAACATTGAAAACTCTCTTAAGGCAATTGTTGGCAAAGTTCTATAGAAACAAAACAAAACAAAACAAAACAAAAAAATCCTAGAATTCCAACCATTATTGGATTATAAAATCCAGAAATAAAATAGCAAACTTAACAAACATAAGAAATATTTCTGCCCACCATTTCCTGGAATACAAAATAACAGAAATTCAAATTCTGAGTAGAGAGAGAGACAAGTGTGGATGGAAAATAACTAGCTATTGTGAATGTGCTTAATCAATTTAACTTGTACATATACAGTATTTTATCACAGAGAAAAGATCGCCCAAAATGGCAGTTTTTAAACAGAATCAAAAGATAATACGTTGAGTAAAATTGTAACAATACTTCAGTTTTAAAGTTTTCTGGTTGTTTACCAAGTCGAATTTCTTGTTATGATTTAAGCTAAAATATCTTTGTATATGCAAATTAGAAACTGTATTATTGGAGTTTCTGTACAGAAAATGCATACTTACTCTTTATCTTCTTAGGTTAAACAAAAACAATTTTAATACTTTTCTAATATTGACAGATGAATTTATTTTTTCTGTGCTAAGAACAGTTAAATACTGGAAGAGATTCCTAAGAAAGATTATGCAGTCTCTCTTCCTTCAAATATCTTTGAAGAATAGTTTCATTTGTACAATGATGGAGTTAACACTTCTCAGTCATTACAGATGTGCAGTGATTTATAAGATCTCAGGGGGTATCCCATTGTATTATTGCAAAAATACAACTACAATAAAGCCAACTATCACTTATTTCCACACACAGATATGAACAAAAGCACACAATACACTCTTACACCAAAAAGTCCCTGAAGAAAGCAACAGACAGGCATTTTAAGTATACTTTCATTTTCAATAGAGTGCAAAATGGAAACAATTACATAAATGGTATGGTTGATTCTTCTTGGGTTATTTTATTTTATTTTTTGAAAAGTAGATGTTTTTTTGATGCAAGAAATGTTCAGAAAAACTAAGCCAGGTGACTCTAAAGGCAACTATTAGGTGCAACCCAAGTACTTTTTAGACATGCCTTATTAGGAAGAATATGAAGAGGTAGACTACCACTCAGGAAGCACTGAAAGACCTATTCTTGGTATCATATCCATAAATGCAAGCACAAAGTCAACTTTTTATTCACCTTAAATTCTTAGCTCCTCCTCTAACGAAGGCAATAACCTTGAAAGAACTCACTCAATACTATCTACCTAGAAATAGATGAAAATGTCAACACATTAATTAATCCACTTTCTGGAAACATTTGTGAATATTTGAACTACAAATGCTAAAATGTATAAAGGAAATAGAATATCTGATTATTCATGGTTTGCAGTACGTTATATACACCATGCCCTTGATATTAACCAGTTTGATGATGACATACTAATTTTCCCCTTCTGTAAGAAATGCATGCAAATTACATCCCAGACAAAACAGAGATCCATTTTGTACAGAACTGTGTGTTTGATTTACCTTCATTATCCCTTAGAGTAAAGTTGGGATTCAAAGAAAGCCCTTCATCAAGAGAAAAATGGAATCTGGCCCCATTTGCAGAGTTATCTTTGTCAGTTGCAGTGATGGTCTGAATTACCTGAAATAAAAATTAACAATGAATGTGCTGAAATTTGAACTTGACCCCAATATTACCTGACCTTAGTAAAATGTTCAAATTTTGCTTATTTTAATTTTCTACTTGACTGCTGTTAAATTCAACAGATGATATGACTGGGTCATTAGCTTGATTCTTCTAGCATGAAATGTTTTCGGAGCTAGATAAATGCATCTAAAACATCTACACTTTCCAACATTCGGATATGGTACAGACAAAAATCCCGGTATGGAGATTTTCATCATCTGCATTTCCTCCTACTGACCTTCAGAAGTACACTTTTGCCTAGGCTTTAATTTCTATAGAACCTAAATTCAGGCTGAACCAGAATGGTCTGTCCAGTGCACCATCTTGCTTGACATCCTAACAATGAGATGTACTTCAGTATTGGTTAGGAAAAAGAATTTTTTAAGGAAAATGGTAAGCTCTGTTTAAAATTTTGGATAAGAATCAGTTTTAAAACTGTCAGAAAACAGAAAATAAAAAACAGCTGCCACTCCTGGGTATAGTTTGATTTGCCCCAAAGGAACAGAATTAGATGTAGCAACTATGTACAGGAGAGGTATTTTTGAAAGGTAAGACCTCTACCTTCAAAAGCCCTGATGATTTTTAAAATTTACTTTCAACTAAAACTGAGCTAAGCTTTTGGAATCTGTGACCAAGCAATATTTCTAACTCTACTTTCATTTTCATGCTGGGCCTGGAAGCTCAAGTGATAAAGTAGAATTTAATAAAAGTTGTTCTTGTGATATATCCAGTGAAGCCCACATACAGTGCTGCACGGAACTGATAGATATCCTGAGGGAAATGTAAAAGGGGGAGGGAGAAGGGCTCTTTTCATGAGAATTTTTCTGTTCAGTGTTCAGCTGCAGTCTGCCTGGACTGAACCTGAAGCATAAACAGTGTGGGCTCCAGAGGGTTGATCTATTTTGAAATGAAAAGGCAGCACACAGTTCTCTACCTCCATTCATGTATGAGAAGCAAAACAAATACATTTTAAAGCCAGACTACAATGATTATTCTGCTGAACATATACAAGATAGTATATTCTATAGACTATGCTAGTTTTAAACAATTAACAATACTGCTGATAACTACAGAGAATATTTTCTCATGGTACTTTTTTACTGACCTGTAGAAGAATAAGGTCAAATTGAAATGTCTATAATCATGAAGTTTTCCAAAGACATGACAATGTAGGTGAAAATGTTCAGTAAAAGCTAGTTGTTCTCTACTGAATTTTGAAAAAATGCATAGGAAATTGAAATAATTACCATGTAAAAACAGACGTTTATTTATCCTAGATAGATATTTTAAGTTAATAATGTTCAAAAGTTATGAGCAAAGCAAGACAAAAACAGGAGTTAATGTAAGTATATTTTCAAGAAAATCAGTTTCCATTATTACTCAAATACCAAAAATACAGTTAAATGCAATTCACAGCTGCAATAAATACAGACCAGATCTTAAAAAATGTGAATTGTTAAGTACTGCTCATATATCATACATGCTCATATGTAATAATCATTGAAAGACACATCACTTAGCTATGTACTTTCAGATTTTATTTGATGGCCTCACAGATAAACTTTTGTCCTGTTGTCCTCTCTTAAATAAAATGTTCTGTGATAGTTTACAGAACCTGGCTTCAAGAATATGTCTTTTTGCAACAAAGATACTTTTGATCAAGACCCCACTACCAAAAGACCAAAATTAATTAATAGGATGCATTAAAACTCAACATTCTACCTGCTTTCTTACACGTGGAAATTTGAGTATCCCCTGAATACAGCAACCTATGTAAAAAGTACAGCACCAGATGGTATAGAAACAATGCTTTACCAAGTGAAAAATGGACACTGTGTGTGTAATGGGTCAAAAGAGCATCAGAACAATTCTTATAAGAAAAAGGGCCATGCTCTTTCAGAATAAGCCCTTGTTTTCCAAGGAAAAGATTTTGAAGACAGTCTTTTAGAGGCGAAAAACAAAAACGTGCATCTATCTGACATTCAAATGTACTCCTAGCCCTTTTCTAATTAATAGGCCAACTAATTATTAGCCTACTAACAGATGTTAACATGCACCTCACCAGAGTTGCTGATTAAAATAAAAACGTAGACAGAGAAACTCAACTTTTGTAATCCTCACTGACAGCATTGAACTGAAAGGTTATGCTATTTTTTTTTAAAGGAAGGGTTGTCCAGAAGAAAAAGAATTTCAGTAATGAAGGAGAAGTAATTGAAAAGGATATAGAGCAGGAATTCAGTCCAGCTCAGATGCTTTTCAGAACTGAATCAATAAACAAGTAAATATATATACGGCCAGTTTACAGCAGAGGTGTCCCTTGCCAGCTATGATTCACTTCCTTTGACTATTAGAAATAACAGTGTGCAGGATAAGGTAGCTCTTCATGGCAGCACAATGTTTATACACCCTGATTCTGAAAAACTGTTGTGTATGTGTGCACGTATGCATGTGTGTTATTTACAGTAATACATAGTGTCAGGGAAATGACATTTCATTACTACCATAATTTTTTCTATTACTCTTCTGAAAAACAACCAGAAATAATGTTATTTTTTGCCATCAATATGACTAGTAGACCTAGTGACACATTTTAACAACCTCATATTCTGTCAGGACAAGCAGTGAACTTGGAAACATTTAGAAAACTGTCAGCGTTTCACTCCTGCAATTTCCATAACAAAGCACTTGAACTTTTTTTTAAACCACTATTTGCTCTCGTTTTCTTAAAATTAATAAAATGAGTCCTGTTTTCAACAAAAAAAAATTTCTTTTGTAATGGTAGTTCATTGAAGATTCTGAAATGTCATTCTCCTCCACTGGCTATATTTCACAACCATACAGAAAACAAACGTATCTCTACAACTCAGCATTCATAGAATCATCGAATCATAGAATCACAAGATTGGAAACGACCTGTAAGATCATCTAGTCCAACCATCTTCACATTACCACTGCTACCACAAGCTACTAAACCATATCTCGCAGCTCCTCATCCAGACGCCTCCTGAACACTGCCAGGGATGACAACTCCACCACCTCCCTGGGCAGGCCATTCCACTCTCTGAGAGAAAAAGTTTTTCCTCATGTCTAACCTAAACCTCCTCCAATACAACTTGTGGCCATTTCCCCGGGTCCTGTTTGTTGCCTGGGAGAAGAGGCCAAACCCCTCTTCACCACAACCTCCCTTCAGGAAGTTGTAGAGTGCAATGAGGTCTCCCCTGAGCCTCCTCTTCTCCAGACTAAACAATCCCAGCTCCCTCAGTTGCTCCTCATGAGACTTGTGCTCCAGACCCCTCAACAGTTTCATTGCCCTGCTCTGGACACGCTCCAGGGCCTCAATGTCTTTCCTGTAGTGAGGGGCCTCACCAGTGCTGAGTACAGGCGGATGATCACCTCCCTGCTCCTGCTGGCCGCACTATTTCTAATGCAGGCCAGGATGCCGTTGGCCCTTTTGGCCACCTGGGCACACTGTCGGCTCATGTTCAGGTTCTCCAACTCTGTATATTATCTATGATCAAATCACAACTGCTTCATTTACATTAATATGTATTATCTATTAGGCTTCATCTGAAAGCTGTTGAAGATAGAGAATTTACTTTCTCAGTGACTACTAATACAGAAAAACTATTACTTCACTGTGGAAAATATCATCTTCTCAAAAACATTTTTGAGATGCTTAAGGGGGTTCATTGAAGTACATTTTCTTATGTTTTTTTATTACTATTTTGGAAAGTAAATAAATTGAGCCACGGAGAGAAAAAGAATCAAGAGACCGATAATGTCTCTGATTTCTCTCTGTAGATGCGTCTCTTGAAAATAAATAGGCAAACACAAAAAGTCTGTCAATGACAAACAATCAGTTTATTTTGTATATAATAAATTCAAAATAGATGTGCTAGGACAAATGCCCTCAATGGCTATGCAGCTTATCTCCTTAGATTTCCTGAAGAAAGAAACAAGAACTCATACAGGACAGGGCAGAGCTGCAGCCCAATCTCAAGCATTAGTCAAGTAGCTGTGCCTGGCAGTGTCTGACAGAATTTATTCTTTAGTGATATTTTGTACTACTCATTCTTACCAGATGATGGATAATTCAGAATAAATGCTGTCTTTGTAGTGATTCAAAACTATTCAGCTTGACATGTTTTCTAGCACATGTAAAGTTGTCTTATTCTATAATCTTTGCTTATTTGTTCTTCTTTAATACTTGTCGTTCATTGACATTTTTTTTTCTTACAATAGTAGTCTTCTGAGCAAGAGCCAGGTGCTTTTGTATCTTTTTGTTGTTGTTTTCATGTGTTTTGTTGTTGTTGTTATTTTTTATAGCCCAAGGACATCACAATCTCTTCTGAAGCCTAGCTGAATACTGAATAAGAAGTCAGAGCATGTCTCATACGGGCATGATGCAAACTCATAATTCCAACCTACAACCTGTGTAATAAAGCATAACTGCCATGAAGATCTGTGTAACAACTCAGTCTATGCAAAGAAGGTACTTCTGGTAAAACAAACTTGGTAAAGTTCTCAAACCATGGACCACAGTGAAATGCATCAACCATGGAGTGGTAGCTGGAAAATAATTGTTTTTCAATCTGAATTGCAACCTTCCCTCTGCTCATAGTTTTGGAAGAGCTGTTCAGCATGTCTTTCTTGAAGACACTTCACAGACAGGTTCACCCTCATTTGACTTTCCATCTGAACACTTCTGAGCAATCAAACGTGCAAAAAGTGAGGACAGCAGTCATGTTAATCAGTCATTCCACTGAGTTATATTTGAAACCTTACTTCCACATAGCTCTTAGTGAGAGCTGTTAAATGTGCTTTATCCATTTGTTACTCTATAGTGACTTTTCAAATTCCATCTGGCAAAATTAAGGTTTTTGTATTGTATTTTCTTGAAATAACAAGAAAATACCTTGAATGAATTCCAAATTTTCTCCCTTTAGTCAGTTAAAATACGAATACGTTTAAAAAGTTGGGTCAAATGTGAAATATGAAATCAGAAAGATCACATCGTGTGTGATCAAAATAAAGTTTTAACACATGCAACATTAACAGATGAAACAATTCTTCTTTCTCACTGAGAAAAGATAACTGTAAGAGTTACCTGACCAGGCTTTGCATTCTCACAGACCACTATGTCATACTCTCTGGCGAGCTCTGGAGGGTTGTCATTGACATCCAGGATTCTAATGCCAACTGGAACATGGCTCACTAGCCCAGGATTATCTGAAAAATATACAGAGGATATTTATATGTATTCAATATTCATATAATTAATTACATAATATATATATAATTTTCAATATTATGCAGCAATATATTCAATATTATGCAATATTGAACATTACATAGGTATTATTTTACAAAAACAATTCTAATTATGTTATATTCAGTATATTGTGACATCCTCAGTGTACAGTGACATCCTCAATATACAGGGACATCCTCAATTAAAACATGATTTCTCAACACAGCAACTGGGTGAGAACTAGATACAGTTGCAAAACTTTAAGTAGTAAGATCATGAAAGATGACATTTGCTGAACTTCACTGTTTTGAAAAAAAATAGAGTAGAAAGCATAGTTAGTTATGTCATAGCAATAAAAATACAAGATACTCTGAGAATGAAGTAGAAGACGGCTGTTGGTGCTATTACATGCTGTCAAACTCTATGCAAGAAACGACTGATTATTTTTCAATTAACATCAAAGTGTCATCACATTAAGACCTTTTATATTTTTCTTGGTCCCTCAATGAGTTTAGGAACTAGGAAGGCAGCTCCAAAAGTACTGCCTATTTTATGATGTTGGTCCATGACATCAGAGGCAGATGTTGGTGGTATGGCAGCAGAGGCAGAACCTTCCTACCAATATTCCATTACATTTTGTTGCCACGTGATGGACCAGAAGGGCAATCTGACAAAATGGCATCAGACATGAAAGTATGCATGAAGCAAAAATGTTTCACTGAATTCCTCCATGCAGAAATAATTGTGTCCATTGATATTCATTGTTACTTGCTGAATGTTTCTGTAGACCAAACAGTGCATGTGAGTAGAGTGAGGCAGTGGTTTTCAGCATGTGAAAGAGAAGACACATTCCAGATGGCCATGCACAGCTGTCACACCATGAAATGAACAGTGTTCCCATCAGCTCATCCATCAAATCAGTTGATTATGATCATGTAATTGTGTGTGGAGCTGAACATTGCTTTCAATGTATTGGAAATGATGGTGATAACTTTAGAATATTGCAATGTTTGTGTCAAGTGGGTTCCTGCTCACACAGGAACAAAAACACCATATGCAAGTTTGTCAGGATCTACTGAACCAATACAAAACAAAAGGTGATAACGTACTGGATAACATCATTACCAGTCATGAGACATGATGTCACCACTACGAGCCAGAGTCAAAATGGCAGTGCATGGAGTGGTGATGTGAATTCCCCGTCAAAGAAATTAACCTGAAGGCTTGAAATTCCAGAGTCAGGACAAGAGGAAAACAACTTTTCTCTTGCAACACAATAACATCAGATCCCGTAACAGTTTGAAGACCATGGAAGGCATTGGCAATCTTAGCTGGACTATCCTACCACAACGTGGTCATAGAAGCTGTGAAACAGTGGGTCACCCCCTACTACTGTAGATTTTTATGAATGTGGCATGCAGGCTCTCATTCATCGCTGGTGAAAATGCACAGCTAACGGTGTTGAAAAACAGTGGTTTGTAGTTGAGAATTTGCTCTATCAAATAGTGTTATTGTGCTCTTTGCAGCAGTTGTAGTCTCCATGGAAATAAATAGGAGCCATTATTTTCAGAGTAATGAACACAAAGTTCAGAAATAATATGGAAATAGAAGCATACAGGCATACATAAACCATTCCCAAGGCTGATTTAAACCTTCTCATAAGTTATCATGTTGTTACACAAAGCAATCAATGAGACTTGCATTTTCTGTGAAAATTCAGTATCAGTGACACATCAGTTAGAAAATGTTTAAATAATGGTGTCTAAGTATATGATCTATAGTTGTTTGAGAGCTCACTTTCAAAAAGAGATAACTTGCAAAAAGCACAATGAATAATTTTTATTTTTTTTTCCAGTGGAAATAAACTTTCTGTGTTAAGATGGGGAAAAAAATACAAGTCTTAATGCATCATTCTTTTGTTCTTACTATTATGTACCAAGACACTTATATTTGATTAGAAGAATTATATATTGAGGCCATTTTAAAATTAGGGGCAATATATCTTCCAAAGTCTGTGCAAGTATCCATCTTGTAGATAACAAACTTCATTTTGTTTTTTACCAATTAAATTAAACTATCAGTAGAAAAAAACAAAGTCCATCATTCACGCACAAGGTAGAAGAATGGGTTTTACAGGTTTATTTTTTTAATGTGCGTGTTTTATTTCTAGTTGTGCTTGTTCATGTGAAGGAAAAAGAAGCAGAAACATTAAGGATGTAAAGTTCACCTGTCGTGGTTATTTCTATCTGTATTTAGCCACGTTATGTTTTCATCAAATAAAGAGTCATTCGTAAAATGCCTCAGATTTTTCATCCCTTTGAGGGCATTTGCTCAGAATACTAAAAATCATTCATTAGTTTAGACATTTAGAATCAAAACCACCAGTAATGTAGTCTCCTACTGAAAGAATATTTGAGAGCACTGGAGTTTATTTTGACAATGTGTGAGATATATCCTTCTATGTTTTCATCTGGGATATTAGTCAAAGAGCATGGGGTTTGAAAGTTTTTTTCAGATTTTTCATATTCTCTTTTTGATTAATATGACTGTTTGCATGATGATTTTCATTCACTTTTGGAAATTAGTCATCCATCCCCATGAAAAGGGAATAGGAGGGAAATCAAAATGATAAACAGAAAAGGAAGACTTAATTTAGATAAGATAGGAACCTCACTGTCAGTTCCAATTAACACTAGTATAAAAAGTTATAAGAATACATTCAGAAGAGCTATAGACTCGCAAATTCCATTTTCTTACTGTGAATGGTCAGTTGCAAAATTAGGAATATGTTTAATATATAGTACTTAAGTAGACTATTTTAGTAGTCTAGAGAAGTGTTTAAATGCTGTGAATATATAAAGGGGAAGTGAAGAACAGTTGGCTGTTTGCTATGCAGTTGGATGAAAGAAACCATCCATCTCAAATTATGAAAAAAAGAAAAGCAGCCTTCTCTCCAGAACTTCCTTTGAACTTTGAGAATTAACTGAAAAGATGTTTGGCCCTTCCTTGGTGGTAGACTTTAAGATTGTGCAGAACAGCATAGTACAAAGCAATAAAGATTAATGCTCACTAACATATTGTATGAAATATTTTAGGTAGATTGTTCTGTCAGTGCTAACAGACAAACAAATTACAAAAATCCTAAAGTCACAATTACAGGATATAAGATCGAATAATAGATGATCTAATCTGTAGATTATGAAAATATCTATGTTCTTGAGCCTGGCATGCTCTAACTCACATTCTATGAGGTATAAAATCATAGAATCAAAGAATCATTAAGTTTGGAAAAAAACTCTAGAATCATGTAGTGTGACCGTCAACCCATCACCATCACTCCCACCAAGCCATGTCCCCAAATGCTACATCTTCTCTCTTCTTGAAAACTTCCAGGGATGGTGACTTCACCACCTCCCTGAGCTGTCTTTTCCAATGTATTACCACTTTCCGAGAACAAATTTTTCCTAATACACAATCTGAATCTCCCTTGGTGAAACTTAATGTCATTCCCTCTCATCCTGTCACTGGTAACTGACAAGAGGCTGATCTCCACCTTGCTACAATAGCCTTTCAGATAGTTGTGGAGTGCTGTAACGTCATCCCTGTGCCTCCTCTTCTCCACAATAATTTCAGGCATATGAACTAGAAAGAGTTATAAATTACAGGAAAGATACAAAGTAGACAAAGGAAGAGCACACAAAAGAATAGTATATAGATCAAAGGCAGATATTAGAGTAAAGGGTTAAGGAAGAATCCATCTGGGAGTGGCTTCAAAAGATACAGTGAAAGCGATGAAGACTTTAATATTAGAAAAAGCCTGAAGATTTTGTCAGAAGGCAGAAGTATTTGTGACAACTAGATAATAATAGAATCTTAGCTGAAAGGGACCTGTGTAGGTCATTGGTCTAGTCATCAGTTCAAAGCAGTGCTATCTTCAAAGCTGGAAGAGGACATAATATATCTAAGAGGAAGGGAGAAAGAAATCAGGAAAAGCTCAGGGCAGAAGGTAACAGAGACAGAGAACTGTTCTGTTGATCTGGCATGTTTGGAATATTTACTGAGGAAAGAAAGTCAAATGTTTTAATCAAGTGTGTGCCTGTCCGGCAACAGACAGGTAAATTCTTTTGTTCCAGTATAGTATATCAGAACCCCTTCCCAATCCTGAACAGTGTTCTCCTGTATAACTGTCACTACTTTCCAATGCATCTTACCCCAGTCTGTTGAACTTGCATTACTTTCACTGAGATTTCACAGAGATTCAGAGAGCTGTTGCTTTTTTTTTTTTTTTTTGGTTGTGTTTTATCTATCTATCTATCTATCTATCTATCTATCTATCTATCTATCTATCTATCTATCTGTCTACCTACCTATCTGCCTATTTATTTATTTTTGGCAGCTATTTTGCAGCACAAGGAATTACTATTTATCTTACCAGTTCAAAAGAGTACAAGGAATTGTTGGTATTTCTGGAAGCAGTTACCTTATAGGATCTTCGACCTTTGCAGGCAAATTTCCATACTGACAGCCTACTTATTACAAAATGCTAATACAGAAAGTATTAACATCACTTTCCAAAGTGGTCTTGAAGTTTGTCAGATTGTGTATACTACATCAATACGTATGCAAAATGATAACACAGATTATAAGGGAGGGAGGGAATAAGAACAAATTAACAAGAACCTTATAAGCAGGTTGTATTTTGGTTTGTATTATTACAAATTATTTATTTTATTACAAAATAAATATAAACTACAGTCTTTTGCAGGTGTGCAGCTCACCTGTAATCCCCCAAACACTCTGATAACTGATCCCTTTTACATTAATTGGACAAATGCATTGCAGTAGTTTGGTAATTTCCAGTTTTGAGATAATCAGTGCCGACACATATTTCAGTCCTGTGCATTATAAAACAACCAGATACATTCTGTATCCTATTAGCATTATGCCTCAAGAGAAGATTTTTCAACGTGAATGCTCACTGTTTTAAGGGATAACTGAAGCAGAAATATTGTTTTGATTCACCCACATTAGGGGCTTGCTTTCTTATGCTTGAGATTTTTCCTGGAATAAATGGTTCTTCTACCAGAATACTAAAAATTGGTAATGCAATCAGTTTCATTGAGTATCAGTGCTGCAGCCAGGCAGGCCTCGCTGAAGTTGTAGAATTCCTTATCAACACCCAATCTGGAAGCCTAAATCTTCTCCCAGTTAACTTGTTTGGGGAAACTTTAAAAACCCCGGTTCAAGAAGAAAGCTTATTTTTAATATAGCTTCTGTTGTCTCAGACTTCTTTTTCACATAAACAAAATTCTCATGAGCTTTATGAAGATAAATTCAACTCGAGTGACACTAACAGTTCTGATGTCAATAATCTTGTGCTTTTATTTATTTATTTATGTAGTGTCTGTGTGTGTAAAGTTACAATGGTATAGTTTAAGACTTATGAAAGTTAAGTAGATAATTTAATACAGAATAAGCCTGAACTATTTTAATAGAATGAAGAACTTTGGAAAAAAAAAAAGAAAAAAGAAAAAAAAAAGATTTTCCACCTTTTCATGATGTAGCACAAAGATTTTCACCTAATTTAGGTTTATAATGAATGCCTATGCTTTTTCATGATTAGTATTAAATATCACTCTTAATCACAGCAAAAACATTTTCTTTTCATTTTGACAGATTTTCAAGACCTTACGATGCAAACCAATATTTGGGAAGTTCCACCAGCTATTTTTTGTGGGACTTTTCAAAGAAAAGTAGAAGGCAGATCTCACCTACCAATGCTGAATAGTTTTGACAGAATACAGATCTAGAATGGATGAAATATATCACAGAAGCAGAAGTAAAATAATAAAAGAATGCTTTATATATAAATGAGAGGAATATTTAAAAAAATATGGGTTTAATTCAGGGTGTTGGCAGTAATAGAAGTAGTAAAAGAAGCAATATCAGTAATAATAGCACTGCAGCAGATTAAACATTCAGTACTTTCAATCTGGCTACTCCCTCTGCCTTATGCAAGCAAAATTCTGCAGCTCGTTGACAATGCTAGTGCTTACCTCCTGAGTAGATCAGGGCACCACAAACTGCACTGGTTCTGTGGTCAGTAGTGGGTCCATTTCGGGATTCTGGTACTGCTTTGCAAAGCCCTGAAGGGGAGAATGTCACATGATCCCAAAGACTGTCTCTTCTTCAGAGACCCCCTTGGTAGCTACCATCACCAGGAACACCACATTTATCATAGCCCAGGGAAGCAGGTAAATGAACTGTTAAATGCAAACCCAAGTGGAACAATAAGGGAGGTTAGGAAGAGCCATACCCTATACCATTTTCAGACGACACTGTATGAATATTATGCCTTTCCCCAAAGAAACAGAAGAATAAAATTCATCTTGCCTAGGATGCAATGACTAAACCGAGATAAACATGGAAATAAGCACTGAACTTGGCATTAGAGAAATCACTTCTTGAGCAGGATGGAGAACTAGCTGCCTCAAGACAATTTTTTTTATAAAGAGTTTTGCGTCAGCTCTACTTATTGCATAAGAATGCAATGGTAGATTCTGCTACAGATAAGATTATTATAATTTCATGGTCCATTGGTAGGCAGCTTATCAAGACTGGAAATAAACTGTGTCACTGGAGAATGTGGACAGAGTGCTAGTATTGTGTCTAGATCTTGCCATTAAAAAAATGATAGATATTCAGTTTGTCACTACTCCATCAGCAAAATAGCCTTAGAACACAGACCTTGTATTTTTAAAAATCAGCTTTAATCTGGTTTTCATTTAGGGGAAAAGTAGGAAATATTTTGTGGCAGATTCTGTTTCTTGAAAAAATAAAAAAATGTCATTGTTATCAGTACCAAAACTCTTTCTGTAACTGAACTAGCTGGCAGAATGTAAGTTAAGTAAAAATGAAGAATGAGTGTGATTTTTTTTCTTTCATCATTGGGAATTTGTGGGAGGTGCTGGCCCTAAGGTAGCACTGTGCGATCTGGCTCTGTAACATATCTATAATCACAAATGCAGCAAAACAATATATAAGGAAAATTTCCCTTTACTGATGTCAAACTAAATGTGTTCTTTTCATTATTTATACTTTTTATTATTTATACTTATTGTTAATACTTAGACACACTTCACTTTGTCAAAAAAAAAAAAAGAAAAGAAAAGAAAAAAGGTTGTCAAGAAAAAAGTATGGACCAAAATTCACTATAAAAAATTCTGTATTCATTTTAAGGAAAAATTCCTTTTGAGGAAACCCAAGGACACAAAGCCAGCAACAAACTCACTGGTATTAAAAAGAATCATCCTACTGTCCACCAGAGATAAAAGGTTAGGAGATTACAGCACTGTGACAGCACTTCGCTCTGATTTATATTACTTTCTGTTAGACCTTGAAAAGGATTCGATTTATTTATTTATTTATTTATTTTTGACGCAAAGTATTAAAACTATTCTTGGTTATTGGAAAATGGTAAAGTGAGAAAATAAAATGTCATCAATTCTTGCTCTTTTTTAATTCTTCCAGTGCTATGTGCCAGGAATATGATACTATATAGACTTATTTCCTCCAGGCAACACATATGTTGTTTTCATGCGTTTCAAAACACAAAGAAAAAAATGTGTTGTTTTTTTTTTTTGTCTTTTGGTTTTACTTCTTGTAATATAAATCAGTGCACCTTTAAATAGCATTAACAGATCTATTCTGTTTGTTTTACACTTTCTCTCCATCTTCCATTCTCATTCTCCATATGACTGTTAATATCACATGAATGCAAGATCTAGAAGCTGTTTTTCTCTTTGTCAATTAAGAAGATATTGGACACACTTAGCTTAGCTGTTAGAATTAACAGCTAAAAGGAGCTTCTTGATGTAATCTATCTTGTATTATTTCCAAGTAGAAATTTCTATTGAAAGATATCCTTGATTTCTTTCTCAAATCAAGCCATTTTATGATTTATGCCAGTTTTTGTTCCATAGCTATCAGTTGTTCTTCTCGGGCGGTAAGGCTTCAAGAATATTACTATTTGTTCTGTTTGCATCGTTGCTTTGAAAACTTTGAAGTACATGTTTATTTTGCCTTGGAAATGGCTGTGATTTGGGACTTTGCTGTTGCTTTTAATGTCAGCACTACTATTTGCTGAAGAACAACCTTAACTGAATTGCTCACAACTGTTTTTACAACCATTTTCTTTTGGAATTCTTCAGTATTTTGAAGTCAGAGAATCACATAACCATAGACTGGCTTAATGATCCAGTTCTAGTCACTTTGCCATAGGCAGGGAAACTTTCCACTAGATCACACTGCTAAAGCCCCATCCAGCTTCAAATGACTCTAGGGATGGGACATCCACAACTTCTCTGAGCAACTTGATCGAGTGGCTCATCACCTTCTGAGTAAAGAATTTCTTTACAATATCTAACCTAAATCTCCCTTCCTTTAATTCAAAGCCATTCCCCTTGTCCTATCACTATCAGACCATGTAAAAAGTTGCTCTCCTTCCTGTTTATAAACTCTACTTAGGTATTGGAAGGCCTTCTCTTCTCCAGTCTGAACAAGTTCAGCTCCCTCAACCTTTGTTCATAGGAGAGATGCTCCAGCTCAACACTCCATGTCCTTGTGTTGAGGATCCCAGGCCTGGATGCAATACTCCACATGGGATCTCATGAGGGCAGAGTAGAGGGGAACAATCACCTCCCTCTCTCTGTTGGTGACATCTCTTTCGACGCAGACCAGGATACAGTTGGCTGTCCAGGTTACAAGTGCACACACTACTGGCTCATGTCAAGTTTTTAATTCACCAGAACCTCTAAGTCCTTCTCTCCAGGGCTGCTCTTAATGAGTCTGCTCTCATGTCTTGGATTGCCCCGACTCATGCGCAATACCTTGAATTTGGACTTGCTGAGTCACATTCAGCTTACAGGGATCCACTTCTCAAACTTGTCTAGATGCCTTTTGATGACATCCCTTCCTTCTATTATATGAACTGCACTACTCAGCTTAGTGTCATCTGCAGGCTTGCTGAGTGGTTGTTCTTTTTCTTCCACTCATTCTATATACAGTTCTCAGAGAATCATAGAATGACTGGTGTTGGAAGGTGCCTCTGGAGGCACCTTCGTCCAACTTCCCTGCTCAAAGCAGGGTCAACCAATGTGCATTGCTAATGCCCATATCCAGTTGGTTTTTGAATATCTCCAACCACACAGAATCCACAATCTCACCTGGCAACTTGTTCACTTGTTTGACGTATCTCACAGTAAATTTTATTATTAATATTATTAAGTGGAATTTTCTTTATTTCATTTTGTGTCCTTTGCCTCTTGTCATTTCACTTGGTACATCAGAGATGAGTTTTTACTCATCTTTTTTAATTTTCCCATCAGGTACTTAAACATACTGGCAAGAACATCCTGAACATTCTCTTCTCCAGGCTGAAAAACCCCCAATTCTTTCAGCCTTTTGTTGTATGTCTGGTACACCAGTTCCTTGATAATGTCATGCTCCTTCACTAGACTTGTTCAATTTGCTCCACATCTCTTTTGTCCAGGTGGGCCTAGACCTGAATCCAGCACTCCAGAAGTAGTCTTAACAGACTGAGCAGAGCAGTCTGTTAAGGATTACCTCCCTTGACCTGCTGGCAACCCTCTTACACATGCAGAGCATTATGTTTTTGGTTGCCTTTGCCTCAAGAGAGCACTGCTGAATCATGTTCAACTTGTTGTCTACCAGGATACTCAGCCAGGTATTTTTCTGAAATTCTACTCTCCAGAGAGATGACCCTCCATATGCACTGGTGCATAGGGTTACTCTACTTGAAATGCTGGATTCTACATCACAAATTCATAAAGTTCCTGTTCATTCATTTCTCCAGAATGTTGAGATCCTTCTGGATCCCAACCCTCCACCATATCAGCCATTACTCCAGCTTTCTGTCATTTACACACCTGCTGAGTGCACTATGTCTCATAAACCAGGTCATTAATGAAAAGATTAAACAGTACTGAATCCATTTTTGGCCCCTGTGGTACTCGACTAATGACTAGCCTCTGGCTGCACTTCAGGCTGCTCATCATAACCCTTTCAGCTCTCCATTTCAGACAGTTTTCAGTACAACTCACTGCTCATTTATCTATGACATACTTCCACATGTCTTGTTCTTGTGTGAATTTATCTCAATCTTCCTTAATTTTTAGTAAGTAAGTGTGTTACTTAGTAATCTCACTTAATCACCTGCTGCCCATTTTATGTGTGCTATCATTACAATGACTTTTAGTTGACATAACACAAACGACTCCTTAAAATAGCTTAACCTTACCTTCTTCCACTGTCAACAACCATTCATTAAGATGATATCTTTCCTCTAAATTAGTCTTTCATCAGTTATAAAACTATGTGCTCTTACTCTGTATTTTCCTATTTCTATTACTCTTGTCAAAGACTTGATCAAATCTTTTAATAGAGCCAAGTAAATTGTATCCCCTCCTTCTTTTGAACTGTATTTTAAAAACCTTTCCAAAGAATTCCAACAAGCTAGACATGAGACATGTCTAGTTTTAAGTGAAACCATATTTTTAAATCTATTGCCAACAACTTTTAGTCCTTTCCCTCACTCCAAACAGTTAGTAGACACTTCAGTGTAAAATACAATATTGTTTTACCATCTTTCTTGTCCCTTAATGCCACAAGGAGATTTCAGGAAGTATTTTTACTGAAACAATCAAAGAAATGACATCTTTGGCGTGCTCTGGACACCAAATTCCCAGTTTTCATTCACCACATGCTGCTGTGGAAGAATAATGCAGATCAAAGAAAATAAAGGATTGTCCCATTCTTCTAGTAGTGAACTCTGCTATGCTTTAGGCAGAATCAATACAAACACAAAAATCACTGTTCATTACACCAACGTTACTTCCACAGAGGAAAGTGGTAGAAGTTACACCAATTTCACAGAAGACATTTGAGCAATGTAGAGTACATTTGACTCAGTACATCCTACAAAGAAAGCAAAAATTCTTAGGGAGAGTTTAGAAACAATGTAAGAAACATACAGATATCATAAATTTGAGGCTAGAAATACAGTGCTGATTTTAAATTTCCTTCACATAAAATAAGCACAGCTACCAGTAGGTTATTCAAAAGGTTTCTGTCACTGAAGTGTGGCATTAACAAGAAAACACTTCAAGAAACTAACTATAACAGTAATATTGTTTCAGCAGAGCACCTCTTATTTTTGAGGCAGAACAATCTTCCTGGGCTTTCCAGATTCTGCAGTGTTCTTGGTTAGGGAAATTGTTTCAGAAAGCAATAAATGACTCCAGTACATCAGACAAACTTAAAGATTGCCCTTCTGACAGTCAAAGCACATTTTGGTCATAGTGCTCTATCTGTTTTTCAACCCCAGGTTTTATTTATGCCATGCCTTATGGATGGAACTGAAAATGAAGTCATAAAAGGATGTAGATATGTAATAGGTAACGCTTACAAGTTCGGGCCTTTATGCTGTATGCACAAAATATGTTCCTTCATCAATCATATATCTAATTAATGCTTTTACAATGGATTTGGAAGACTGTATCAGTGTTCTAATTTTCAAATTATTTAAGAAAATGGCAAAGAAGTAGGCATAAAGAAAGGTTATCTGCCATTTAGGCTGCCTTTCAGTCTGTCTGCCATCTATTTCCTCTTCTATGTTCCTTTTTATATTTTTCACTACTCAATTGTTATCCAAGCTGACAATACAGATCTACTTATCTTCCTTATGCCCACTTTGATAGCAAGAAAGGCAATGCAAGGGAAAGAACAAGATTTATGTTTTCCCCTAGTAAGTAGCACCTTGAATGGAGAATTCTAAGCAGGATTTCTTAGAAGAAAAAAAAAAAGAAGTTATTTCATCCTCATTATCAATTCAGTTATCTTTTAGTTATAATCATCCTAAGCATAGTCAGTGCAATGCCACTCACTAGACTATGTGAAATAAGTAGTGCAGAAAGCTATGTTTCAGTTTAATGCTATTGAGATTTATTTCTGCAAACAATAATATTTGGATTCTTTCCCAAAAAGACTAGTGACTGCTCCTTTTTGTATGTTGCAATGGGGCTTTTAAATCTTATTTAAAACTAACACTTATTATTCACTTTCTTATCATAAGGCTTAAACTATATTTAATTTCACGCTGCACTGAAATAACAAATATATTGTTAAGCACAGAGAGGTGCAGTGGTTACCATTTGTGAAGAATTAATCATAAAACTCTAGATTTTATTGTTTAATACAGAAATTTATTTACTTGAAAGTGTCAACTTAGTTGAAACAGCAATAATAAACAAAAACAATTTGTTGTCCTTATAAAATCTGTAGGTGGTATTAATTCTGTAACATATGCTAGCAGTACAGTGGCAGAACAGATTCCATTTAAACCAGATTCCATTTAAATGAAAGAGATGAAAGCACAGGGGACTCACTTATGTTAGTGGCACATGTTAGAGGTAACAAAAATGTAGACTGTCATGAGACAATGATGGCATACACCAAAGAAAAAGAAAAAAAAGGGAAAAAAATAAACAGAAGTTCATAGTTCGGATCAAAATCACTTTCCATTGAAAAATGGTATCACTAAGAGTACTCAGAAAGTCTGGATTTACTGATACCACATGGGATTTTTTTTCATTTGCTTGGCTGAGTTTTTTTTTCTACAACTTTGTGTCAAAGTAAGGACCCTGTAATGTAAAAGTTAATCTTTATTTCTTTAAACTGTCCCTGCCTCATGTAAAAATATTTAGCTGGGACATTTATTCAGACATTTCTGACAATTTCAATAATTTTTTCAGGTGGTGGAAATCCATCACACTTTGAGGCCTTTTAAATGCAGTGGGAAGCACTTTTTGTCTCTGCCTGTTAAAAGCTAGAAAAGCACATTGACTATCAGCAACTACTAGATACCTGTTGGAAATAAATTAATATTGGCATATTTGACAGCATAAACAGTAGTTACAAGAAGAAAGGATTAATTTCTCAGACTGTACTATACAATGTTGTCTTCTAAGATACATAAAAGTAAGATACACAAATAGGACAAGCCATTCATTTTAGGCCTTTCAATGTTTGCACAATTCCTTGGTAAAAAAAAGTTCTATCACATACAGAACACAGAAATTTCTCCTTTACTGTTGTTAGTTAAAAAAAAAAAGTAGCTTTGTTTAAAAAGAACCTAACACTTTGAGACAATGTTCCTTGAAAACCAAATATTATATTTTCTTTTCAATTTTTTTAATACTATGTGTCACATATATCATTTACCTATCTCAGACGCAGCCACTGTGATGTTGTACCAAGGTGTTTCCTCTCTGTCAAAGATCTTGGCAGTTTTAATGGTTCCAGTATTAGCATCAATGGTGAAATATCTATCTTCTTCTGTGTTATGATCAATGAAATATCTAAGGAGAAATAAAATAGTAAATACATACTCATTGTAAAAAGTATGATCCAAGGTAACAGAAAGCTACATAAGAATATTACTTTCAGTCTTTCAGAGATTGTGGAGATTTTAGAAAACATCTTAAGAAAAATTCTGTATTATGGGGATGCCTGAAGTACCATTGTCTTTCACTCCTTTCATAATATTATTTGATCTTTTGATATATAATAAGATTTCCACTATGAGTCACAAATACATAGATTGCTAACAGGTGATATTTTAGACAGCAGTGCTCATTTCTGTCAAAAAACTCTGAGCATATTTACTTTGATTATAACATACAACAGAAAGGCAGAAAAGAAAACAGAAAAATATTCTTCTGCTTCAACAGCCTGTTCAGTCCCAGTACCTGTTTTGAAGCATGTCTTTTTGACATGAAGTTGATGACATGGCAACTTAAGCCATTTTAAACATGTACATTACAAAGACTAGAAGCAGAAACAGCTGATTCCCAGAGATGCTGTTGACATTAGCCTAGAAGCCTAGCAGCATCCCTTCTTAACTCCCTTGGCTTCTGGGCACTTTGCCTAGCAGAGAAAGTAAAAACCTTTAAGTGGGTAATGGAAGCAGATGGGAACACAAAAGACGAGATTGACAAGACATTTTTTTTTCACAAAGCCTGAATAGCTTACAGTAGCTTTTAACAAATGAACCAATTACACACCCCTATTAAACCTTCTCTTTTAGACCTGATGAGGAAACAAGGAACAAGACAGAGCCTTTTATGTACTATAATTGTTTTCCTTGATAATTTGCCAGCCTTGCTTTCATTCTGGGATATTTTTAATATATGGAAGCTACACATAGATTGAAATGATTTATTTGTTCCATCCAACTGCTCTTATTTCTACATCACCAAAGGTTTAATTGCCAACTAATAAAAAGTAGTGCACATGAAGGCTGCAAAGCTCAAAAAATTAAAAATAACTTCAGTTTTATTACTCTCATAATGTACTTATTTAGACTATTTACAGAAATGGAAAACAAGCAAGAAACATTTGGATGAATGATACAAAAAAATAAGATATGCTTTGTGAAAAAGCAAAGGAAATAAAGGACTAGAGGAGGAGGTAGCAATTTGAATAAATCACCTTAACTGTTCAAAGGACATGAGAGAATGTAAAAGCCAGCTAGAATATGATGATTTTTTCTTTTAGAAAGAAACTGAACTCATCTCTTCTAGCAGTAAGAAATATTTTACATATGGGTAGTTTGGTTTGTGGCATTTAAGATTTGTCTTTTCACGTTTCCTATATTTTCAAGAGTTAAAAATATGTTCCAGTCACTGGAAATCTGAGTGGACCAAAGCAGGCTAGAAAATCTTTCCTTTTTGACTCTTTGCATCCTTCCTCCCACCATCCTGAAGAGTGAAACAGCCCCCATATGACTGTGGGGGTGGTTTGAGCAACAGCAAACCTTTATGCTTCTATGGAATAAAAATTTAACTTACCTTCTCATATCCAAACTAAGTCAGAACCCATGTGACCCATCAATTACCAACACTTGGGAACATCTCATTATAAAATACTTCAAAAGTGCTCAGTGATGAGACTTAAGATGTGGAAGATGGCAGTGGAAGTTGCTTCAAGCAGAAAAAAAGACTTAAAAGGTCTCCATATTAGAAGTAAACTGGAAAGATCTTGAATATTTAGGAGACGGGGGAATCACTTTTAAAGAATTCAAGTCAGGGAGTATTCTTCCAGAAAACATTATTTAATCATTGTGTCTTAAGTTGGATTAAAAAAAAAAGCAAAAAAACCAACCAACCAAACAAAAAAACCCCAACAACAATAAAGCAAGCAATATAGATAGAAAAGAATAATAACAATAATAATAAATTATGAATTACTAATTTCTGAACCATAGAGCTTGTTGCAGACACACTTTAGAAAGTTGATATGCTTAGTAAACTCAATAGATAAATTGAGAATAAATTATTGACAGTCACTGATCATGACAAAATAAATGTTACAGATATCCAAGCAAATCTGTGTTGCTTTCAAGAAATACTGGAATCTGCTGTGGACACACAGCAAAGCAAGAAAAAGACCACCACAGTTATTCTCTTGGTATTTTATCTAGCAGTATTGGTCCAAGCTACCCGCACACTGGGAATCAGAATTCACTTTTGAGTTTCAGAACAATTGATTTTACCAGTGTTTCTGCTGGTCTTAGTCTACTAAAACGAAAGCTGTGCAGAGCTGATCAACTGTGAGCTGGATTTGCAGGTTCTCCAAACAGTTACTTGTAACGGAAATGTTTTGAAAGATTGATCCAATATCAGTGGAAAAGTTTTACTTCCTATGCAGGCAGATAGTCCTACCTTTTCCTAACTACAAAGGAACTTTGTAGCCAGAGTGGAATCAGACTCAGAAAGTACATACAGCTGCCATGCTTGGCACAGAGCTGTGTTAAGATTTGAAGTCTATCCAGAAGATGCATGCTTCAATTGGATCAGTGCCTCCAGGCCTTATACTTCATACTTGGCAATGCAGGCAACCTGACAAATTTTTGGACCATGTTAGCTGTGCTATTGTTAAGGGAGAAATAATGAAGTCTAGTTGTGTTGGACAAGATGGACAGCACATGCATACACAGACCTCATCTGTAAGAAGAAGAAGTGGAATAGCGACAGAGGAAGGATGGAAAGAATAACTGTTCACCAAATAATTCTCCTGGAGACCTTAGCAAGACCCTTTACTGTCACAATTCTCTGTCAGGCATGTGATGACAAAATGTAATTCCTTCTCCCTGACTACAGCCTTGTTCTTGGCTCTAGAGGTCTCCTGAAAATTACATGAATTATTTAGCGAAAAACAAATCAAAACAAAACAAAACAAAATATTCACTGAGCTATTCTTATGGAATATGTATTCTTAATTAAAATATATATATATATATTATACATGAATCTTGCCTCTGCAAACATTTACTACTGATGACAGCGTTTACTTATTACCAACATCAGACAGTGACTACTCTGAGAGTCAATATTGTGCTAATAACAATGTAGGACTACTTGCAGACATAAGCTTAAAAATAAACAATTTCAAATTGGGGTTAATGAGAAAAAAAAAAGCAATAAGAATACACTGCTGCTTTTTTCCATGTCTAATTCATAATTATAACAAATTACCACTTTTCCCCCTATGAGGAAGCAAGAGAACCAAAAAGAACAAATATCTCTACCAAATATGAAGCTTATGTAGAAAAACTGAAGCTCAATCCTGCTGTGAATTGTGACACCCAACACATCATTTTCATAGACATATAACAAAACATTGTCTTAGATTTTGAAATATGAACAGTTTTTTTCTAAATCACTTACTTAAATGTATTCTATATAAGCTGAAAGCTCAGTATTGGATGAATAATTTAAATCGCACTTTCTATGTCACTCATCGAAATAAAACAATCCTGAGGTGATTCATTCAGTACCACTTTCATTTCCAGTGACAACAGAAAAATAAGGAATTATAATAATTTATCCACAGCAGCACTTTCTCTCTACATCCTAACTTTTTCATATAGTTACAGCACATTAAAAGATCTAGAGCTCAACAGAATTTTTCTTGATCGTGTATGAATAAAACAGTGGCCCTGTCTAAGGCTTTTTTATTATGAAGTTTATTTCTCTCCCATTAATCCATATTCTTCCTAAATATTGCAAAAATATTCCTAAATGAAGCAGCCATTTGCACTACTGGGTCTCCCATCCTTTATGAATGTCTGTGTGAAACAAGCTACAAATGACATTCTCAAAGAGCAAAGGAACTATGAATATTAATATAAAGCTCTACACTCAGATATCCTAAAAATATTTTGTAGGATAGAGCCACTCATTCTTGTCACATGTAAGAGGACATTTAGAACAAGTTTCATTGTATTTATAAAGCACTTAACATTTTAAGGCTTTATAAAATACGAGCCACAAAGTTTTCTATGTGCCGATTTTGGCTGGGACAGAGTTAATTTCCTTTCTAGAAGCTGGTATGGTGATTATGGGTTTTTCTAGGTTGCAAAGAGCTAGTGCAAGTTTAGAATTTCAAAGTTATGTCAAAAGTAAATTTTCATCATGACTATGCATGATGCAGATCAGCAACAGAATACACTCTTACACTAAATTACATTTAGAAGGATTATGAACACAGAAAACCTATTAGTCACAGTTCCCAAAGAGTGTTTGAAGAAATTAAATATCAAAACTATAGGCACTGAGAAATTCAACATGTATCATCATCTTTTTAAGGTAGAATCACTGAATGGAAAGGCATTACCAGCCTTCTTATTTCTACTTCTGACCAAACCCCCAGCTTCTGTGACTTCACATCTTGTTTCCCAGATTTTAGAGAAGCAGCGGTTCAGTGAGAACAAATATTCCCACTTTTTTTTTTTTTTCTCTTTTTTTCTTTTAACTTATTTTTTAAACCAAAAGTGCTTGCATGAATTAGGAAATAAAGAGAAAAAACTATATGCAAGATGGGCCCTAGGCGCTCTTGACATATAAAACAGTTTGCATTTTAAAGTAATTGGGTTTTAATAGCACAGAGAATGCTTGAGCATGAAGAAGGTTCTAAAAGATGCTAAAGGAGTTTAATAACAATCACTGAATCTTTTAGAAGGGTTTCTGAAGATAAAACTCATAATTATTTTCATAATCTAAATAATTATTTGGCTTTGAAATAACATTAAAATCAATTTGGTAATTGATAAATAACTGGAATAGTCTGTTAAGATCCCAGCATCCACATCCAGTTTTTATGTTTCATAGTTAAGCCTTGAATTTGAGATTTTAAATAGTTTTGAACTTTTGACTTGTCTTTTTTTGTTGTTGCTTTTTGTCATTAAGCAAGTCTTTAAGACATTCCTTCATTATGCTATTATTATTTATTACTAAATTTAATACGAGCAAACAAGAACTCTTTCAAAAATTACTACCTTGTCTACAAAGCTCTTAGTTCTAAACTTCTAAAATCACATTTCAGGCAGGTTCAAATTTGTAGTTCATAACATCTCTTCGAGCTTGTATATAGAGATATATCTAATAGTCAGCTCTCAAATAACAACGGAAAATAACAACTCAAATAACTCTCAAATAACAACTGGTTACAAAGAACCACTAACAAAAGTTAGTGGGAATAGTGGCCAAACTGATCAGTCATGCCATCTAAATGCTATTAAAAATCAAATACTATTAAAAGGAAGTCTGTTGGGTTGGTTAAATACGTTAGTGAATAATCTCTCAGAAGAAAGATAGCCAGATTCAAAGGACAGAGAATTTAAAAACAAAACAAACAAACAACAACAACAAAAAACTAGAAAATAGATGTGTGAGGAACAACTATACAGTGCATGGGAGGTATATGAGGAAGAAAAGCAAGGAAATTGATTGGCTGCAGCTCCCTGTGTTTGGCCAGCTGGAGAGCTGTAGGAAGTGTGCCATGGTGGGCCTTAACTCTGGTGCATGCCCTTCATCTTCCATCTCCCTCCTAGCAGCAGCACTGCCAGTGAGCCTTGAAGACAAACGTGGTGGGAAGGCAGCCTGTTGCCACACTTGTCTTGTACCACACTGCCTCCCTTCCAGGGACAGTCTTTTTCCCCATTGGGAAGTTTCCCCAAAAGTTCAAACAAACTTCTCCAGGAGAGAAAAGCAATTGGGAAGTGTGACACGGTAGTCATCTGCCAAAACAGCAGGTAACCAATTTTCTCCCTGCAGCATGTCTGGTAAAGGAGACATTAGATGTTCCAGAGTTCTGCAGCACCTTAGGCTGTGTTTTCCAGTTGTGAAAATGAAATACATTTGAAGAGAGCTTGGAGAAAATGATCTCTCTGTTTACCATTTCTTCACTTCTTTCAGATAGGTATAGCATTACTTTGAAGAGAATACTGCTCCTCTCGGAGTGCTTGCAGGATATGCTGTTCCCACTGAGTTAGCTCTGGTGCTGGCTGCCAGCTGATCAGCAGTACCTTGACATCTCCTGCCCAACACTCCCAGCTCACCTCTTGTATCAAAATCCGTGCTTGGCAGATGATGACAGAGCCTTACTTCTCCTCATCCCAGGAAGGTGAGGTAGCAGGTCCCAGGAGGTGCGGAGGAGCTGCAAATTGCTGCCTCCCTCCCAGCCAAGCCTTTGAGTGGCAGCTGCTGCTGGTTTGCATTTCATGCAGAAGTTGGCTCCCTGCTGCTGCTCCTGTTCCCACTGCCTGAGCACTGCTGGCACACTGCTCACCTTGGACACTGGAAACTAGGAATGCTGTTCACTTGAAGGAAATGAGACATTTCTGTACTCCCATCTTTTCTAGCTGACAATTTCTGTCTACATGTGCTAAAACCACTGATCATCTTTCCTAGCTAATTCTGCCAGTAAATGTAGGCTAAGAATATCCCACACTCTCAGAGGCATAATTCAGAAGTCAAATCAAGATAAAAGTTTTTCTTCTTTTCCTGACTTCATGAATTTCTTCAGAGGATTTCAATTGTCCAACTGCATTTTTAATAGACACGTTGATGGTAGAACTGTTACATCACAGTTTATTTTTATTCAGAGACATTAACATTAGATTCCAATGTTGCCAAAAAATAAAGTGCAGTCAGTATTATACGACAATCACTTTTTGTTCCCAAAGGTTTACCAGCTAAATAATGGAATTCTACTTACATATTTTTTTCTGAGTCATGCTAAAGAGCAAACCAAATAAAAGCAACATCAATAGATTTATACATATTTATGGAAGTGAATAGCCCTACCAAAAGACTTTGTTACAGAGATTATTCAGATATAAACGCCAATTCCTAAAACCATAAAAGAATTTTAAATATTGTAGGCACTCTGAAGCCAGAGGAAATTACACTTGAAGAAAGAAACGAAAAAAAAAAAAAAAGATGTACTGGAATGAAAAATCAGGCTCACACCGCCACAATACTAGGATGTTCTGTCAGTATTTCTATCAAAGATTTAAGTAAGGGATGGAGGTAGCTCTGGTTGCTGTGAGATGTTGACCACCATCCTGAACTGGATGCTTCCCAGAGAGAACAGCTGTCAGAACAGCTTACCAGCTCCTGAACAGAGAGGTGGATGTTTTTGTTAGGCAGATTTGTTTTGGGGATGGCAGCAGTGCCATTTCATGGGAAAGTGGGAGTCCTGGGACATGCAGCTTGACAAGAATAAAAAATAAATTGAGGCCTCAGGGAAAAAGTCAGCAACAGATCTCCAACCTCAGCACAGTAAAGAAAGGTTTTAAAATGGTTGATCCCTGTGAAGACAGATAGATCATTAGAGAAGAAACTGGAGAAAAAAATCCACTCTGGCTTTAGCTGTTCCAAAAAGGATGTTCTTTTTCTATTCTGATTTACAAATGCTCTTGAGGAAGAATAATACTGAAGGAATGCAGAAAGCAAATGAATGAAGAAGAAGGTGAGATGGAGGAGGTCACAGCTCCTCTCTGCTAGCTGTGAGACATTCACATACTCTGGAAAGATACTTTACTGTCTCTGTAGGTGTTGGTCACAGGGTCACAGGACAGTGTCATGCTTTGAGGGCTTGAGCAAAGAGGTACCTCACTCCACAAGCTCAGGGATGGCAAGATCTGGGGAGATGCTTCCCCTTTGGGCATGCGAGGGAGGGATGGTCACTGTACACAGTGACACTGATCACAGCAAGCTGCCTTAAGTACAGCTAACAAAGCGTCCTATGCACAGGATATAAAACAGCAAACTGACCTTATTCAACTTATACGACATCCAAACAACAACTAAGACGCACGTATACAAAAAGATGAAGAGTATTCTTACATTTTTCAGCAGGAATAGCATAGAAACTGATACTAATCTCATAGGACAGGAAGAAAATAAATTGAAAAATATAATTTTCATTTGCAATGTCCCCAGTCCCATCACAGGGCTGGGAGATCATCTCCTTCCACTGAACAGTCTGACATTCACAAAAATAAAAAGGCCTTTTCTGACTTTGTGTGGGTAATTTTTGGTTAATACTTTGTTTTTATTTGTTTCATTATCAGTTGGCTAATTCTGCATTTCCTGGAATTGAAGGAATGGTTTTCAGCAAAAGGAAAACCATGTGTAACTTTATGTTTCCTTTTTTTTTTTTTTTTTTCTTTTTCTGCCTATTACTTTTAAGCAATAGTGACAAGAGAACAGAGTAGAAAGTTATTTTAGAGTGACATTAGGAAGTCAGTAAGATCACTCCAATTTCCTATAGCTAATCAATTTCAGTCCCAGCTAATAAAATTCATTATAACAAGGTAAGATTACAGAGTGGCCAGGGTCCAACATGAAAATGATTTGAATTTCAATGTATTAATATAACAAGACTTAATATGGTGCTTCTGTAATAGTGCAACTTTTTTTCACACATACTACACTTACTAGGATGCAATCAATGTTAAAGAAGACACTCAGCTCCTTTTAAGATAGTATCAGCCTGGGATAGAGCTAATATGAAAGAATTTGCCCATGTCATACAATTATTTTCACTGCTCTATCAGAGTTCAATAAAGTTTTGTGGTCCTGAAACCATGCCTTTGCTCTTTCCTGACCCATTAACTCGGAAGGGGTTTGGGGAATGGTAGCAGTGTTATCTTTCTGAAAAGCATTCCACTGAAAATAGAGCAGATGCAATCAGAAAGCTCCAAGGAATGTTGTGAGCATGCACTGTGGCTAGACACACTCACTATCTAAATATCACCTATAGGAAGACGGCAGGGTTTCAACAGGCACAACTGCAGCCCTGAGGCAGTATTAGCAGCCTAGGGCTGCTCCCATTGCACATATGCATCCTGCCAATTAAAAACTTCTTCACCTCTAATCTCCACAGAATTCTGCTGTGTATGGGTTCAGGAAGAAAAAAAGATGATATCTAAGTGCAGAGAGATTTAAAATGAATGATTTATTAAAATAAAATGACAGTAAGTGAATTCAATCTTTATCTATTCTTTCATGTAGTATTGGCAACTTTCAAGACTTGCTTGCACATCAGATATTTTATAAGACATAACCCTGATTTTTAAAAGCAATAAAATATTTTGGTATGGAAGTAGACTACCTGACACAAATGTAATGAGCCTGTAATCTCTTCGAATAAATTACAATTTGGGATATTTTCTCTTCATTTAGAAGATAAATTTTTTAGCACATGCTTATTTTCCAAACCACTCACAAATAGTTAAAATTAATATATGATGAAGTTTATTTATCTGTCTTTCTTGTGTTGTCTGTGGCTATGTTTATTTTTGCTATTTCAGTAGAATTATAATTTTCAAAATACAGGACTTCAAAAAATTTCATTGAAAATGCATTTCTATTTATGCAAAAAATATACAGTCACTTAAAAAGAAAAATCCTTTAGAACTGTCAAACTGCCAATCAGATAATGTCTGAATAAAATAAACCAATAATAGCTACAGTTGTTATTAGAGGTTCTTTTGCTAGGATTGAAAAAGTTAAACAGTGTTACAGGGATTGGCAGAAAGTCAGAGCCCTCTGAGATGACTTGGTTCAGAAGCAAGCTGAAATTACTGGGATGAAATTGTAGTGAGAAAATGAGAAAAAAAAGTATTCTGACTCTTCACCACTGATAACAACAGAAGTCATTATTATTATTATTATTATTTTAGCTTCAATAATTAAATTTTATAAGGATTTCCCCTCAGCATTGTTAATTACTGTAACTACTCCTCTCACCATTATTCTAGTTATAAGAATCATTCCAGCCACCAAAATAAAGTGATAGCTAATTGGGGAGTGAATACATCACAGCACCATATCTCTTCTAGCAGACTGACAATAGAGAAATGATATGGTTGCATCTGTGTGTGTATTGATTTATCAGACTCACACATAGCAATGAGCACCCTTACAAAGTAGAAAGGACGCAGAAGTGGATAAGGAAAAACTGTGAAGAAAATTGCTGCTCCATAGCTGTCCTGCAGACTTACAGCATTGGGAAATGCATCCAATTCTCTTGGCTGAGGAAACATTATTCCATGCAGATCAGCTGTTCAGCTCTTACTCTAGCTATCTGCTGTGGAGACTATGTGATATGTGCTTTCTCAAATTGAAACTTTCTGTCTTTTTTTTCTATAATGACTTTTTTTTTTTTTTTAATGAACTTGGAACTGTTCATGTATGAGGGAAAATCATGGTCTTTCAGAATCACTGGGGCTTAGTTGAACAGTGAAGGAGACTCTTGCAGATGGACACAGGACATAAGGACCACACAGGACATAAGGACCACACAGGACATAAGGACTACACACACACTTCTGAGAAAAACCACCTCCTAAGGGCCCTCCTTCAGTACCTGCCTCTGGCCAAGCACTAGTTCGGCCAAGCCACTCTGCCTGGCCCAGGGCTGGTGACATGTCGCATTACACGTTATGGATACTTGATTTGCTAAGGACTGGCAGAACCCCTCTAACATGTAACTGAGGGCTGAATCCTTTCAGAAGCAAAAATTCAGTACATTCTGGCAGCATTTTATATAATTTTCTAATTCAACAGAAAGAAATGGAAAGAAAGACACAAAAATGAGCAGAAAACAGGAAAAAAAGTCAACTAATTTATTTGAATAATATGGATATTTTATATTCTGACCTCAATCATCGGTTACAAATTCTTGTTTGGGAAAATAAAAGGCCAACACCAAAAGTAAAATATTTGGAAATTCCAGTCTCTCTTCCTACAAATTACTTCCTGTTTCACCAAAAAAAAAACCCGTTTCCCAGACATTATGCAAACTGCTGCAGCTTTTTTGACACCATTACTGTCTTATAGTTTTCTATACAACAATTTCAATGGCCACAGATGGCTGAACTAGTTCTATGGTAGAACTAGTCAAATCTGCACTTGTCCTTTCTACTTCCAATCTACTACAAATTCTAGTCTGGCAGAGCTAGCTGCTGTTTCAGAATTATACTATTAAAAACTACAGGCACTTAGGAGTTGTTTTTAGTGGTATTTTCTAATTTGTGCTATGTGTTGGACATAAACAATAGAGTGCTGATTTTTCAAAGGCAGTAACTTGCCACTAAGAAATTGTATATATTGATTTTCTGACACTAAACATTTTGAATCTTCAAACAATTCACACAAGAGAACCATAAAAAACTGATTATTTCATTGTTCTGCAAAAACTGTTTTCATCCTACCAAAAACTATCACACACATCCAGCAAACTCCAGCTCAGTCAGGAGCCCAATTAGCTTCTGAAATACTGTTCTCCAAGTAAATTCTCATCTAATTTCCACAAAATCTATAGCATTTTGTCATAAAAAGAAGTAACCCCAAATATATATTCATGAATATTTTTTTCCTGAAATATTTTAAGTCCAGCACCACTTTCAAGACAAATACTTCTGTGTTGTTCCACAAAATTCACACATTGTATGTCAGTTTACAAAGTAACATATCCAGCAGATAAAGTGAGTAAAATACATTATCAGATCCTACTACAGGTGAAAACATGTAACTAAAATCTTCTTCTAAACCAGTAATGAATTCAAGCCTTAGTTCCAGGGCAGTCAAGGTTAAATCCAGATGCTTTTAAATTTAGAAAAAGCCATATTATCATCCATATGCATGTTTTTGGCATCAATGCTTTTTCAAGCTTGCTGTGGGGGTATTTCCAGTTTGATTTCAGTTCCTTAGTTCAGATCATGACTTATTTCCAACCCAGTTCTGTTGCTATATGAACTATTTCAATTAGGGCAACAACACAGAATTCTCCCTTTTTTTCTTTCTCCTTGATAAGATTTTTTTTTTTTTTAAGAATAAATTCCATTATAAGGCTATCAAAGTCTTGCCTTCCTAATATATAATGTTTGTTTAGTTTTCAAAGGATACATCTGATATTATAAGCATTTGCTTCTCATCACTTTTACTTGCACCAGACCTTGCAATAGCCTGACACATGATTAGCAATGTCAGTGGGCTGCACTATTAATTTTTTTTTCATTATTCTACTAAAACTGTAGTATATAAGAAAATAATGGCTTCCTCTAGAAATACAATTTTGCAGCAATTACACTGCATGACTGTCAGGAAAAGAGCACCTAATATAGCTCCTGTCTTGCACAAGCAACT
Organism: Chrysolophus pictus; assembly: GCA_037305975.1. NCBI lineage: Eukaryota > Metazoa > Chordata > Aves > Galliformes > Phasianidae > Chrysolophus > Chrysolophus pictus. Next base: position 21,903,247 of record CM074577.1, on the reverse strand, counting down.
GGCACAGCAAGTGTGGGAGGAGTGCAGAGGACCATCTCAATATCTGCATATATCCGAATAATATCTGAATAACAGGAAAATCAGCATTATGATCATGAATTGATTTATAACCAGTGGTACAAGACTCACTGGCAGAAGGACAGTGAAGTGCATAATTTTACATGATGTGTTAACATGCACTGGTCTTGTGTAGTGGTATGCTTGGAGAAGTGCTGCTGATGTATGAATAATGTACATGCAATGTACATTATTGCTCAGACTGATGGCTAAATAATGATTTTATGTAACGCAACAAAAGGTTGAGTTTACATTATTAAATCAAATCCATGTAGGCAGACTGTAACACTGTGATTCCAACGTACTTTTTCCTTGTGTGTACTAAAATAAAATAAACTGTTTCATATATCATAAATCTCATTAAACATTTAGCAGGTGGAATTCAACCCAATATAACTTGAACTTACTATACCTCACTAAACTGTTGGCAGTGTCAGGATCTTGTGCCGTTACAGTGCCAACAGCTGTCCCGATCTTTGCATTTTCATAAACTTCCATGAGATAAGAAGGCATAGTGAAGAGAGGAGGTTCATCCACATCGCCAACTATGATCTTCAGCATTGTTACATCCTTGAATGGTCCCAAGTGCGAAAAGCGGAAGTCAAGATGAGTATTTGCTCCTTCTATATTAAGTGTATAGGATTTCTTTTTTTCATAGTTGAGTGGCTGTTGGCAGAAAAAAAAAAGTATTTCTCATTACCATTCTGTGCTTCAGTTTAGCCTGGTAGCTAACTATATCTTTTCAGTTTAGTTTGGTAGCAGGTTACTGTGAAGGGACAACATTCTGTGATATTTTGACAGTCACTCACATACATTATAAGTAGAAGGTTATACATGGAGTAGGATGACTCAAGTTTTCTCTCCAACAGAATTTTGTTCTGGGAGAACTCAGGGTTGTGACTGAGCATCAAATTCTTCTTCTGTGACAATGCAGTCTCTGGATTTTATCATTCTTCAAATTTAGTGGTCATTGTTAGATGCTTAAAAAGTATTCCAAATTAAATTAATTTCATACCTTTAATTAACAAGTTTAATAGACAGTGATGGGGATTTAGAATTATTTTGGGCACCTCTTCTCTTAAACCTCCATCTGAAAAGCAACTCCTTGCATGAAAACACTCTGCTGTAATATAACACAGAAATTTAAATATGTAAGGATGGTCTAAACATATGCATGCATGTTTTTCTAAAGAGAGGCAAATGCATGGTGTATACCTATAGTCTAGACCATTTTATTTTAAATTCTTTACCAGCAGCAACCTGAGAGACAACTTCTCAGCCTGTCTTACTATGTACTGCTTCACTGCACATGGATTAAACAGCCATAAGTTGAAAGAAAGTCTGCAGCTGTAGATGCGCCTTCTACAAGTCCTAATGATCAAATAAAACCTAATAGAAAGCAAATTCCTGTCTGAACCATCCACAAGAAGTGCTACTGCCACTTTAGTCTTACCTTTATTATTAAAATCATTAATTAATTTTATTAATTAAAATTATCAATTAAGGTATTAAAATCAATAGGTTCCCACTAGGAATTCCACATCTCTACTAGGAAGAAGTTGGTTTGACTTATGTATCACATAGCACTTTCTTTCTTAGGAGTAGTATTTCTAATTAGCTATTTACATGTCAACATTTTATCTGTTTCCCTTCTTTTATATCTCTTTTAATCCTCTGAAATGTTTTAGGATTACTAAGAAAAAAATGATGGCCTTGCAGATCATGAAAATAAAATTCAAGTATGCAGATTCAGTTGCATGCTGTTAAATCATAAGCTTTATGGACAATATTTTGTTACAAAGACAGTGAAATTAATATTAAAATCAGGAGCATGAACTGGCTAATAGTCTTCAATTTTTGTGCAAAACAGTAAGTTATGCAACCTTTTACTGCAGTTAGAACCAGCCTGAGCTCACAGGATAGGCCATGACACACCCAACTCCCAACTCTTCCAGTGTTAGATGGTTATGCAGTGGGGGTGACTGAGAGGACCACAGCTATGGGCTGTTTTCTTTTGCGTCGCTAAAATAATTTACTACTTTTCATGGACAGTAAATCACGACCTTACTGTGAGAAGTTACCTTTTCCATATATTGTTTGCTGGTGTTTATTGCTGAAATGTCTATAAAAATACATTTTCCATTTACATGCATTAAACATCTTAAGATACTGATCTGAAAACCAGTAATAAATAGCAAAAACTGCATTACATGATGTGTTGCACAAACACTACATACAATACTTTATAAACTGAGAGGTCAACTATTTTTTTTGATTTTGCAGAGAAAGATGAATGTGTAAATGAAGAACTTGTACTATACTGACCGTAGGGACTAAATGCAATGATGAGGACAAGGCCAACAGGAGAAGAGCCTGAGAAAGCAGTCATAAAACAAGGCACTTTGGACCAAAGCTATTTAAATGTACAAGCATCAAGAACAATCCCTGTTGTAATTTTTTGAACTTTTATCAGTATCTGTCTGCAATTACATGAAGTTCAGCAAGTTTCCAGGAATCAGTTAGACTCATGAGGCTATAAAGAATGCCAAGTGGTCATTCATCAGTCTCAAGAAAATATGTCATTTCAGGCAGTCACTGAATAGACTGCTAAGCTTCACAGGGTTACATTTTAAATGCACTCCTCTGAGTGCATTTCAATGTTGAGGAAAAGCGCCCATACGTGATAATAAATTCCTCAAGACTTTACTGGGTTACAACTTTCTGCCTTCAGCTGATTTATAAAGAAGGATAGGTAGTTAATATATATTGCCATGCTGACCAAAGCAGATAGTTTGTACAGATACGTACTACTGGTAAATTTCAAACAGTCTCAGAACACAGCATAACAGTAATTTGCACATTCATATAATACTATTTTTATGACAAAAATTTAGATGTCAGTAGAAAAATAAATCTCAAAATATTATACAAAGTAAATGTATATTCTTCTCTTTCATCTCCTGTGCCAGGCTTTAGCCCACATCCCACAAGGTCAATGATCTAACTGGAACTCCCACAGGTAGAAATTTTGGCGTGACAGAACGTCATAAAAATCAGTATTGTTTTGTGTGGACCTACAGCCTGACTGAACAGAAATCAATGGAAGTGTTCAAGCCTTCGATCAATGATAAATTCTTATTTCCTATCACACTAGAGAGTTGAAAAGTAATACTTAAGCCAAGAATTATGAGGAACTCAATGTGTGATTTGTCAATGTCTGTATATTTTGTAGATAAAATCTAAAGTAAATTTGAGTGTTGATGTATAAGAAATATAACTGGTCAAGATTTATATATATTTCTTTGAGCTAAAATAGGTCAATTCATACAGAAATAAATCTAGTAAACACAATTTTATATAATCTATATGATTTCATACTCTAAAATTTTCTCATTTTAATTTAGATGACATTCATTTATTTATACTATATTACTGCTATGAACAGGTCAAATATTAAATCATTATTTGCACTGCTTTGTAGCATATATACTCTAAGATTAAACAAGTTCAAAATAGGATGGTAAATTTTAAATAGGAGATTTGGGAAAATAAAATTTATACTGACAATATTTGGATTAAGTTGTACAAGAATGTTAATTTTTCTCAAAAAACATGAGGCATAATATGGATCCTAAAGTCTTGTTTTCTCTTATGTAGTTATTCAATTGGACAATATTAATGTTTCTTATTTACAAGTACACAAGTATCCCAGATAATCAGAAAAAGCTGATGTTTCAGTGAGCCTAAGTTTTTAAAACTGTAGCCAAAACAGTTTTTTCTCTTAATTCTTTTTAGTCTTCTTTCCACAAATTCTCCAAAATAAAAATCATATACTTGGACACAGAAGAAAAAAAAAAAAGAAAAAAGAAAAAGCCTACACTCCTGCACAGTGATTCACAGAGGTAAAGAAAACAAAACAAAACAAAACAAAGAACAACAACATTACTTTCAACATTTTGAGATATCTTGGAGAAAAGATACACATTGCACTACAGAAAACTATTACCAGGGGTCCCAATTAGTACTAATTTTTTAGTTTTGCTTGTTCTCTCCTGAGAAGTAAGGAACTTTTCAATCAAAGGAAGCCAGATTCTACATATTTGAATCACTCACAAGTATTTTTCATTGTATACTTGATAAAATATTCAATAACTGAAATCTGTTTGCAATTTGAATGCATAGAATTTTATTTTGTTGGAATACTGCTTAAAATACTGTATTAAAATTGACATTTATTTTACATTTACAGCTTGTACAATGCTGTGCTAAGAAGTATGCTCATCTACTGTCTCAGGTAATCTGTGCTGTTTAGCAGTAGAAGGAGAAAATGGAAGTATTCCACACCAGCTTATGATTTGTTAAGTGTTACATTTCTCAGTTGAAATAAAATATTAACCAAATAAAGTGTACCCTTTCCTGTCTTGATAAGAAAGGGACTCAAGCTACTGTCATACGTATGTAAAAGAACAAGAAACGTATGCTTCTGTCATATTCTAAAACACAGCGAAATGTCTGCCAACAACAATAAGAAACGGAATTTTACATATTCAATTTAAAAACTACTTTGTTTTGTTGTAGACTCTTCCTTTGTTCTTCACGTTCTTAATATGCATCTCTGTTGTACTTAATGAATAATAGCCATGGTGAACTTTTAAACAGAACAACGTTCATTTTGAGGAAGCAACAATAGATTACAGCATCACCTCCACCTAGGCTACCATGAGCTTCACCAGTATAGAAAAGTCGAGAATTTATTTTTATGGCTGAAAGGCTGAAATACACCGAATTAAAGTTTTTTATGACTCTGAGAAAGATAGGAATCATTTTTAAATCATTATAAATGATGAAAATAACATTTCCTTCAGTTACAAATACATGCATAAATATCTATCCAGATGCAAAAGAAAAACATTTATTACAATGTTGTCATTTGTTTAGATTCCCTTTTCTCACAATTTCTCTTTCAGAGGTTCTGGTTTTCATCCTTCCTAGTTTCAGTCGAGCACAGAATACACATGAGCTAAATCTGAATGTAAATTCACTACCATTTTTTAGGGCACATGGATGTAATTGATGCCTCAAAACAGTAACAACAAAGCCATGTGAGAATTGCTAATTGAAATCTGTTAGTCCAAATGAAAAAAAAAAAAAATCAAGAAAGGATTTCCCTTGTTGGAAACATTTTTTAATAAAAACATTTTAAAATATAATAACTCAACTTTCTGTTCTATTATTAAAGTAAAGTCAAGTTTATCCATAGGATATTAACATAAATAGGCAAGTATTTCAGGAAAGATTTGCTGTGAACTCATTTCAGAGGGTTTAATACACAGATGAAATTATCTGTGGAATTATATTTTTGTACGGAACTTAGTTAAGAGTGGACTTAAATAGCAAGAACACTTTATGATTAATAGTCTAAATAGACTGGGACAAATGCAGGAAATGCATATAACAGAATCATAGAATGGCCTGGGTCGAAAAGGACCACAACAATCAACTAGTTTCAAACCCTATGCCCTGGGCAGGATTGCCAAACACTAGACCAGGCTGCCAGAGCCACATCCAGCCTGGCCTCGAATGCCTCCAGGGATGGAACATCCACAACCTCCATGAGTAATCTGAGACCAGTGCATCATCACCCTCTATGTGAAGAAATTCCTCCGAATATCTAACCAAAATCTCCCGTCTTAGTTTAAAACCATTCCCCCTTGTCCTATCACTATCCATCCATGTAAACAGTTGTTCCCCCTCCAGTATATGCTCTCTTCAAGTACTGAAAGGTCACAATGAGGTCTCCCTGAAGCATTCTCTTCTCCAAGCTAAACAAGCCCAGCTCAATCTTTCTTCACAGGAAAGGTGCTCCAGGCCTCTGATCATCTTAGTGGCCCTCTTCTGGACCTATTCCAAGAGCCCTGCATCTTTCTTATGCTGGGGGCATAAGAAAGTACGCAGTATCCCAGATGGGGCCTCACAAGAGCCGAGTAGAGTTGGGACAATCACCTCCCTCTCCCTGCTGGCCACCCCTTTCTTAAAGCAGCCCAGAATACCATTGGCCTTCCAGCCTGCAAGCCCACACTGCTGGCTTATGTCCAGCTTCTCATCCACCAGCACCCCCAAGTCCTTCCCTGCAGGGCTGATCTCAGGTTGTTCTTCCCCCAGTCTATATAAATACCTGGGATTGCCATGACCCAAGTGCAATACCTTGCACTTGGTCTTGTTGAACCTCATTAGGTTCTCATAGGCCCACTTCTCCAGCCTGTCCAGGTCCCTCTGGATGGTTTCCCTTCCCTCCAATGTATCAGCTACACCACTCAGATATATATGGTAACTGTGTGATGGTTAGGTCAGTTAAGTTTTGAGTCTTTTTGAGTTAGTGTCTGTATTACACAATGCAAAATACTTGGTACAGTAGATAGCCAGCTAGGAAGAAATTCAAGTAACAAAGGTATATGAAAACTTAACTATACATTCATTTCCATAGATAAGCTTTCCATAGAAAATTTCATGCATTTCTGTACAACTCAAAGCCAATTTTCTTTTTTTTTTCTTTAAATATTTCATTCATTCATTTTGATGAGTAAAACGTCAGCAAAGTAAAATTATTTTAATAAACAACTCACTTACAAATATTAGTTGTGACCACCCAAAACAAACAAACAAGCAAACCAAAAAAAACCCACGAAAGATATAAATGTTTCTGTCTTGAATTTTTTTTTTCTCCCTGCTTTCTCTGAAAAGGCTTAAGATGTTCTAGAGAGCAGCATGGATAAACTTACACTGCTGAAGTTAATAGGGTGACACAGCAAAAAAAAAAAAAAAAAAAAAAAAAAAAAAAAATTAATTACAGCACCTGCTTATTTGACATTCAACATAACATTTTTAATGACATACACTAGGAACTTTCAATGTCTGCTGCTTACCTTCTTCAGGGAAAGAATTCCTTCCCGTGTTTCTTTGTCAGTGGATATGGAAAACACCCCAGCACCATCACCATTTATAATTGTGTACTTCATGTCAGCATTTGAGCCAGTGTCTGCATCATTTGCCTTGATTTTGCCAACTGCTGATCCAACCTGAGCTGACTCAGGAACATAGAGCTGATAATGTTCTGAGGGGAAAAAAAAATGAACAAAAAACAGCTTGGACATTTTTTAGCCGAGCTAAATTAAAGAACCATTATGTGCGTAATGCATGTCTATGAAAATGGGATAATACTTCATAGAGAAAGCTGACAAATAAACCTATAAACATACTTAGGTTCCCTAAAGATTCCAAATGAAAACTGTATCTTCCATAGGATAACTCAGCTCAAAATCCAAATGACTTAAAGCAGGATTTGTTTTTCTTTACAGCTCTTTTTGCTGCTCATCACATATCACGGAAATTAACTCTGAAGTTTACTTATAGAATTTTTACAGTATTTTTAAAAGTTTACCTTCTTTGTAGTCAAAATATATACATCTTCAGCAATTTACCACACCATTATTGCCATAATTTGCACACCATAATTTACCTTACCATTATTGCTTACCAGTATTGTCCCTTTGCACGCATTTTTCCCTTGGTATCCAAAGTAAAGGAAAATGAACATAATGGGTACATAAATGAACTAGAGAATAGTGACTATAAAAGGTACCCATAACAACTTTCAGTGTTTTTATGTTAGGTTAATCAATGGAAAATAAATTTTTTTGGATGATAATTTTCTTAATTGCCAGTATCATTTCGGCTTAAATTTGATGACAGGTACAAAGTTCCTATTGGGACACAAAAGTTCTACAAAGAGAAAAAAGTCATAAACAGGCACGATGCAATTATGTAAAACTCAATTTCCATCTGAAACTAGGCCAGTGAGATTGGCTTAAAGACATTTTCTCCAATAATGTTAGTGCTGTAACACAACAGGGATGTTGAAACCAAAGACTTTCAATAGAAATTATGAACATACAAAAATCCCCTCCAAACATGTCTCATTTATGACCCTATCAAGCATCTTCAGAGTTTATATCACATGCCAACCTCCGACACAGAAAAAAAATGGCAAAAAGTCAACTTCAGTTACTATATATCTTCTGGAAACTCTAAAACTTCTTCTAACTTCTTAAAGCATTCTGCAATAGCGAATGCAATAGTGAAATGCTGAGGTGCAAGAGAGTGAATAAGAATATTCTAAATAACAAAGCTAACACACTGTTACAATTTGCTGGGTTTAAACCAGCTAATATGACTGCAAATGTACCTCAGTAAGCATACAGAAATAGAAAGGCAAGTTTTAAAATGAATTCAGAGGTTCTATGATTCTATGATTACATGTGCATTATGGCAGAAAAACACTGATCAGTGAATTGAAAAAACTACAAATCTACAGAAGTTTCAACTGCAAAGGGAATGCATGCTATTGCTAAAATAACTTAAAGCACTGGTTAGAAAATAGGATATTTTATTAAGAATTTCTCTAATTTGTTGCTCAATGGTTCTTAAACCTTATGATAGCCAACTGTTTTTGCAATACTGCTCAATTAGAATTAGTAATTAATGCTAATACACATAAACAGTGAGAGAAAGATAGATGAGTGCACAAAATGTTAGTCCAAAGAGAAAGAGAGGTTTACTAGGAAAATAAAGAGCAGGTTAAACAAACAAACAAACAAACAAACAAAAAAATCAAGTAAATCTCAAGGAAACAAGAAATGCCCAGCAAAATGAGTGAAAAAGTAAAACCTATCGTGCAAATTCGAAAATGTCAACTCTGATGCAATGAAAAAAATTCTGCTCAATTGAATCATTGATTCAATTAAAATGCACAGCAGATTCTTTGACATGCATATAAAAGCCATTCTTACTAATTTTGGTATAAATGCACTGCATTAAATTCTACTGCAATGTTTCATACATATAGATGATATCAAGTGACATTTTCACATTGCTAGTTGCTTTATTTTGTACATAAAATTATAGTGACGAGATTCATTTTGGAATTTATTTATTGTTAAAAAAAAAAAAAAAGAGAGAAAACAAGAAATGCTGTCTTTTGACACTTTATCTATGACTAATGCATGCCAAAAAAAGAAGAGTGAGGCCAGAAAGAATATGTTACATAATCAAGACACTTCATCAAATGAAAGTGTTATGTCCCATATGATAGGGTGAACTAATTAGAGACTTCCAAATAGTTAAGTTAGTTCAAACATATCCACACAACACTACACTTTGCTTTATAATCACACCCCAAGTGCTAGCCATCTGTTTCAGAAAATCATGTTACTGATATCAAATTCAAACATTCTGAAATTCTAAGCCCTCAAGGAAAATAAGTATCTGGAATCACTCACTCATTAGTTACCTGTCAGTATTTGTAGAATTGAAATGTTTTGGAAAAAAAAGATAATTAAAACAATTGCAAATTAAAACTGCTGCATTAAGAGGTCAGAAATGAGAATTTAACCATTGCCTCACATAGAGATCTTGAAAGTATGTAACACTGAAGTGAGCCACTAGATAATTACAAGCAATATTATCTAAAAATGACACAGAAGAGGTTAGGATTTGGCAATATGAAGGTTAGATAAATAAATAAATTTACACCAGAGGTGGAAATCAGAAATGTTCTTTCTAATCACTAAATAATTGTAAACTTTATTATTGGAGAGTACAGGAATGAACCAGTGGCCTAACAGAACATTTCCTTGGGCATGAACTCCATTCTAATAGGACATTCAACACAAAAGGTTTGTGGGATGAGTATGATATGAATTCATGATTTGGTACCACAAACTATGAGTTTCTGTCATTTCCTAACATCTGACTAGGCACTGAAAGTTTTGATACTGTTCTGTATCAAAACTGTTTCATAAAACCTGCCTGTGTTGAACAGATTGTTCCCACACTCCTAGCATCAGAGGCTTCCAGCGGCTTCTATAAAGAAGAAATTTCAAAGTCTTCAGGAAGTTCTATGTTGCTTTAAGTGGTGGCTTGGCAGCTTATAGATCGTGATTCTGAAAAGGCTGATTTGGTTCTTAATTTTAATGTTAGTGTTTACTCAGATGCATTCACATGGCTCATGAAATTAATGCTATTTTCCTTTTAATGTACTGTAAAGAATAGTAATATGAAAACACAAAGTTTTATTCTAATTGAAACACTGTTCAAACACACATAAGAGATCTTATTTCTTTCAATAAACCTATATGGCTTATCTGTCATTACAGTACAGAAACAACTTAAAGATTTGAATAATGATTTACTTCCCATTTCAGTTAGCCTACAGGCAACCTATAATGCTGTGTTTTACTCCCAGAAAAACAATTTCTTTGTCTGAATCTCTTCAAAAAAGAAATATGACAGTATATACAGCAACTCAACAAGCAGATCATACACTGCATTTATTAATCTATTTTTCTTGATAAATTTGAATTACTTTTCTACCTTGTAATGTTCTCTGGAACAGTAAGAATTACTTTCCTTAGTAAAGGAAGGGAGAGCAGATGCAATACTGGGCTGACAGAAAAATAAGTAAATATTTGACTTGATGCTATTTGTTTATCCAAGAGTACAGTTTGAATAAGGTTTATTGTTTGTTGGTAGTAGAGGCTCTTTTTTTTTTTATTCCTGGTACTAGCACAGCCTGGATTGTACTCTCATTTGGGCTTAGACTCGTGAAGAGCATGAAAATTAAGGTAGTTCTGAAGAGCATCCCTTAAAATTGTGCAGTCCTATTTCTATTTCTCTGCTCAGTAAACAAACGAGAACTCGCTTAACTCTCCAAATCATTACTGCCTCAAACATCAGAAACCATATGGAATGAAAATGATTTCAGAGTACTTCAAAATGGTTTTGTTTGATTTTGATATGTATGAGATATGTATTGAATAATCTATCTTTTACATAGAAATCATCATATATGATACCTAAGAAGTGAAATAAAAAGCACTGCTAGATTCCATATACTACTATTAGAAGTAAAGTTGTGGCTTGTAGTTTGACATTAAAGCTCACTATATTGAACATATATTGTCCATGAATATCTAACCAGATTTAATGTAAACATACTTCTACCCCTTCTAGATTCCTTTTATATTTGAGGTCTATAGAAATGTGTTATCAAGTTTCACAAATTCTTGTTAAAGGAGAATTTTATAAAAACATTTAACTGAAATAGTTCTCTAGCTTTAAGAATATGGAAGAAGCAAAATATTTGTTAGCACCAGAACTATGCCATGTGACTATAATGCAAATATGAACGATATCCAATTTTAACAGTTAATCCTAATTTTTAATAGCAAATCCCTCACACTGATGGCCACCCCTCCTCTGATGGAACCCAGGATACCATTGGCCTTATGAGCTGCAAGCACACACTGCTGACTCATGTTAAATTTTTCATCAGCCAGGACCCCTAAGTCCTTCTCAGCAGGACTACTCTCAGTGAGTTCTTCTAGTTTGTATACCTACCCAGAATTACCTCGACCCAAGTGCAAAACCTTGCATTTTGCTTTATTGAACCTCATTAGTTTCACAAGGGCCCCCCTTTTGAGTTTATCAAGGTTCCTCTGAATGACATCCCTTCCTTCTGCTGTATCAACCTCATCACTCAGGAGGGGTGGCCAGTAGTGTGAGGGAGGTGATTCTCTCCCTCTGTTCTGCCCTCATGAAATCCCAGCTGGAATATTTCATCCGAATCCGGGGCCCTCAGCATAAGAAAGATGTGGAGCTTTTGGAGAGGTTCCAGAGGAGGGCCACGAAGATGATCCAAGGACTGGAGCACCTTTCCACGAAGATAGGCTGAAGGAATAGGGTTTGTTCAGCCTGGAAAAGAAAGGGTTGTGGGGAGACCACACTGCAGCCTTCCAATATTTAAAGGGAGTTTATAAACATGAGAGAAATCAACTTTTTACACAGGTTGACAGTGACAGGACAAGGAAGAATGGTTTTAAACTAAGACCGGGGAGATTTATATTAGATGTCAGGGAGAAGTTTTTAACTGAGAGAGTGGTGAGGTGCTGGAACAGGTTGCCCTGAGAGGTGCTGGATGCCCTGTCCCTGGAGGCCAGGTTGGATGGGACTTCGAGCAATCTAATCTAGTATTTGATCTAGTGGCTGGCAATCTTGCCTGTGGCAGAGGGGTTAGAACTTGATGATCCTTAAGGTCCCTTCCAGCCCAAGCAATTCTATGAATCTATGTCATAAAATGACATTTTAAAAAAAGTGAGGTAAAACAAATTTTGCATATACATATTTTCAGACTATTTTTATACACCGCTATAAAACAGCAAAGCTTCAACAATCAAGCTTTATAAAAACTCTTTCCTTTTTGAATTATATTTAAATTCCGCCTTATTCTAAAGAACACAGTTAGATGTATGGAAGCAGAAAATCTACAAATGGGGAATCAGGAAGTCATTTCCTTGTAAAATTGGGCTCAAGACATAATGGTACAGATCTACTACACACTATCTGGACTGTAGTCATTAGCATTTGATGTACAAAACATGTCAGTGGAAGCATCTGCCAAGTGTGATGGTCTCGATGCAATCAAAATGCATTCATCCTAAACAAAGCAAAACATGTCTCATCTACTCATCCTAAGCAAGACTAGAGAGAATTAACAAAACAAAAGTATACAGAAAATTCTTATGTAAATCAAGCTTGATACAAATGTTTCATCAGCAGATGAACATTTATTAACAGATTACTGAAGTAAATTTATGACTATGAAATTCGTGCCTTCAACTATCAGCCAAATAGATCCATCAATGCTAAAACTGACAAGAACTGAGTGATGCTGATTATTGACAAGATCTTCCCATGCAGAGTGTTGTCTGCCAGCTTACATTACATAGCTAGTTCATGCATAACTAGACTCTCTAAAAAAAAGAAACGTGGTGATAAAGGAAAATAAATAAGAATTGTACAAGATGCAGTAAGTAGATGAAAAGCAACATGCATTTAAAGATTCAGTTCATGATTCTGATGAATTTACAACCTCTTGCCTACTTCCGACACATACCACTGTGTTTTGCAAACAGAATTTTTCAGCTACGCATCTTATTTCAGAGATTATTATTACCATGTATTCACTTCTATTTCAGAACTGCAATCACACTGATCCATTTATGCAGAAAAGTTTCATAATCTTCATAGTCTTTTTGGTACTTTGGAACACTGTAGCTCTTCTTCTAGTAATTTCTTTGAAAGAAAATCAGCTATATTTTGAGTGAGTACAGAAAAAATACAGTAAACTCATATAAACAGATAGATATATAATTTCTTTTTCAGGTTTCAATTAGTTTTTTTGAAGAATTTATTTACAAAGGACAAATCTAGCTTACCCTAGTCCATATGCATTAACTCCTATCGACAGGACCAGAAAGACAGACCTTTTAAACACATACAGTAAAGTGTGTTTCTAGATAAAACAAATAATAGAAGCACCAATCAGACATGCTTCCTAGCTTTTACTGATACTCACACAGTGCTCATACAGTTGCAGTCAGATTCACAACTCACATGTACGGCAATGGAGAAAAAGAAAACTAACCAAAAGAGAATCTGGTTTAGCTTAGGCTCAGCCTGTACCAAGATTTATATACTCGATATATGTAGTTTTGGTTAGTACTTCCCTTGAATTCAGTTCTGAATGTGACAAATCTCAGTAAGAATCATTTAGCATTCCATCTAATAAGGAAATTGAAGAGAAATTTAACTGAAAAGCATGGCATACAAATAGAGGAGAAGAAAAATAAACAGTGAAGTTGTTTTTATTATGTATTACTCATGTATTACTGCAGTATTTCATGATGGTAAGATGGGCTGAGTTTAGATCATTTGCTTTGATTCACTATTACTAACATACAGCTACCATTTTTTTGCAATGGCTTTCAATTACACTTGTTGAAAAGAAGTGAAAAAGCAATGCTACTGTCAAAGTTGTGGTATACTAATTCTGTGTAAGAAAAGAGAAATGTTGTAACCAATAATACTTGTTCCAGGATTAATATTTTCTGGTAAAAATGGTACATGTTAAAACACAGGGTTATTACCATGCTTTACTAAACAATGATTTTCCATTAGAAATCAAATGATGCTTTGTAGTTTTTGAAAATATTTTATGCAATTATTAGAGTCCCTTAAACTGTGTAGAAGATAATAGGAAGATTTTACATTTCCTCAATTTTCTAAAATACTAATACAAATTAAGAAATTTATGTGCTGATGTACACTTTTGTGTCAGTCAGTCAGCTTGCCAAAAATTTCCACTCAAAATAAAAGGGACCAAACATAGGGATCCATTTCTTCCCATATTTGCAGAAAAACTAAGACATTTTCTGTAGTTTAACTGCTTTATTGTATTTGATCAAAGATATGGCTTTCCCTTTGTCTTTTCAAAAGTTTGGAATTATTAAATAGAACACAGAACGTATTGACAATTTTGTGAAACCTAAAACCAAACATACTTTATTAAAGGTTGTTTTTAAAACGCTTGTGTATGTGCATTTGTGAGGCACTAAAAAAACACTCTTTTCTACAATACTTTTAATGAGCCTTCTTATTGCTTGACCAGATTTTACATAATGTGTACTGCCAGGGAGCTTTGTTTTTCCCTGGAGCATTGTGATCTCTACTATTGTTTATAAATTTCCTCATTCAAATAGCTTATGTATTTCCCAGTGAATGTACCTATAGCTACTAGTCCATTATGTTCTACAAGAGCTCATGTAACGTCTGAGTCCAGGTTACAAGATTCTTACTGGCCTTGAGCCAATCGGCACAGGGAATAGGTTTTGCTATGCAATTTCATTCCAGAAGAGTTTCAAATAAATTGTCAACTGAATTCTGAGTACTTACAGGGCTCCAGCTGTTGTGTCAGATCACTATACATAAAATGAGTTGGATAAAAGTGAGCTTCCTATTAGTGGTGTCATAGCTGGCAGTTGCTGAACGAGACTGTCTCTTTTTCTGCTGGTCATCCTGGCAATGCGTCCCCTAGCCATTTCGCCTTCAGTTCCCAAGGTATGGATCTGTGGGTCTCCTGCCCCGTTAGTCACAGAACCAGGTTGAACCAGCCCATAAACCATCAACCCTCCCTCTTTTTTTTTGGGCCTGTGGGCTTGCTGTTCCCCTGTCACGAACACAGATAGACATAGAGATAACTCCGTGACAAGTGGTCACACAAAGATTTTCTAACAAGAGTACTCTGGCTAACACTTTTACATACATAAATGTGAGAACATTCAGTTTGACACCAACACTGACAAATCATTTAACTAGGAGAAAGGCAGACTTCACTGCAGTTCAACAATTGTGAACAGCTTAGGTTCTGACTATAGTGCAAAAAGTGATCTTAAAAGTTTGCAAGAGTTTAGAGAAAGAAATAGAAGAAGAAAACTGATACATATGTATGGAAGCAGCCAAATGCAGATCTGAACTTTGAATGTGTTACTTTTTGTTGTTTTGAACAATGGAACAACATAATTCACCTGTGGGATCAAAATTATGTGGTTACTGCATTATGCACATTCTAAAAGGTGTGGAGAACAACCCACATGTGACATGAGTATTTACTTATCACCCATCTCACTCTGTTTAATTGAAATAAATCTTCATTGGTTTCATTGGTAGTATTTCAGTTGTTTCATACCTGTGCTTCATAGGAAAACATGAGAAAATTGAAAAAATATTAGAGAAACAATATTGCTGAAATCATACAATTCCTTCATAGCTTTCTCCCCTTGAATTTGAATTTTGATTTCACTAATAGCTTCCTACTTCACTGACAATCAATACAATTTTCAAAACAAAATATATATTGAAATTGTACGTACTCTGAGGAAACCTGGGTGGATTGTCGTTGACATCAGTGAGTGTGATATTTACTGTTGTTGAGCCTGACAGCCCTCCAACCTGCCCAGCCATATCTTTGGCTTGAATGACAACAGAATAATGCTCTCTGGCTTCCCTGTCCATGTTATGCAAGGCAGTCCTGATGACTCCTGTGGTGGAAAGAAAACAAACGAAAGAAAAATGAGGATTAGCTTGTTCTAGCAAAGGGAAATGCTAAGCACAACTGTTCTTTTCAGGAAAGGTGGAAGAATAGAAGTTTTTTCTGGAAAGACAAAGCTCTTCTATAATCCAAGTAAGCTGGGTTTAGATGATATTCATGGTTAAAAGCCAATTGGGTGCCTCCTGTGTACAAACAAATAATAAATAATGGATTATATATGGAGATGTTTGAGAGTGCTTCACTATTTCTTTTTAGAGCAAAAATGCCAGATGCTAGCCAGTCGACTTGCTTGAGATTACAAAAAAAAAAAAAAAAAAAAAAAAAAAAAAACAACCACAAAACCTATATAGGTTGCTCTGAAAGTAATGCTTCCTATTTATTTACATGGAAACTACAACAAAGAGCACAGTCACTCCATCTGACAGAGCAAATGCACAGCTACAAAACACTGTTTTCAAAGACAGTTAACACTAGCTATGCATTTTTGCCAGCAATGAACTAGAGCCTGGATGATGCACTGATAAAAATCTGCTTGAGCAGAGGTGACCTACTGTTGTTGTCACTGCTGAAATGCACCAACTTGTGCCGTGGTGTCAACATAATAAAACACCAGTCATTACAGAGTCAAAGAATGGCCAGGGTTGGAAGGGACCTCAAGGATCATGAATCTCCAACCCCCCTGCCACATGCAGGGCCACTACTTTCAGAGCAGCCCTCAACAACTATATTAGTAAATTAATAATGAATCCAGCATTGCTAAAATGCACTATCTCTGCTACTATAACTGTTTAAATATCTACTTAACAGAACTATTAATGAGAATTCATACCTAAGTGGAGAAGACATAGATTACTTTTTTTTAATAAAATTTAATTTCAGAATAAGGCTGCTTATCTTTTAAAACTACCCCAAATATGTACTTCCTTATTTACACTTATAAATCATGCACGCTTTTCTTCATAAGTGTATGACAAGTGAAGGATAAGCTTTTATTGTTTCCACTACTGTACAGAGAGAAAACTAAAACCAAGTAAGACAAACATTCTATTTATCTTTATGCATCACAACCAGGAATTTATCTTAACATTTAGTCAATCATACATGCACAAGGAAAGATTACTATAAAGGAATAACAGTCAACTGTGTAAGTTCAGTTCCAGTGTTGGCATATCTTTCATTCATGAGGATGTCTGTAAATGGTAATTTATTTGATCACAGGCTGACAGAAAGTTCATGGAGTTCAGTAAATGGAAATGTCAAGTGCTGCAACAGGGAAGAAATAAGACCAGGCACAACCAGTCCATGCTGTGGACAGATGAGATGGAAAGATAATTCCATTGGTGAAAATGCAATTGAAGAAAAAAAAGACAGTTGTAAGAAACTTCAGGTTCTGAAGTACACAGTAGCGGCTGATTACTTAACATTTCCCAAAGGTATCAGTATCAGGAAGTGCTATGGTTTAACCTGGCAGCAGCTCAACACCAGTTTTTGCTCCCTTCTCCCTACTAGAGGAATGGGGGAAGAGAAATGGAAAATAAAAATAAAGTATAACTAATGGGTTGAGATAAAAAAAAAAAAAAAAAAAAAACTATTTACTAAGACAGAAAAGGAAGAGAAAAGGGAAAAAAAATAGCAATGATAATAGTATATATATTAAAAAAAAAAAACAAAAAACAAACAAACAAACAAAAAAACCCCACAATGCAATTGCTCACTATCTGCCTAACAATGCCCAGCCTGTCCCCAAGCAGAAGCTGCTCCCCTGGCCAACTCTGCTCCATGTTACAGTTTTTTGACTTCCACACTCCTTTTAAATTCAAATACAGCCTGAATCTTTGTCTCATATTTGCTAGGCACTACTGTTACCTTGTTAGCTGGCTACTTCTCAGCTGTATTTCCAATATTTATTCATCTTTATTAAAAAAGGAAAGCAAGAATAAAAAAGTAAGATGTATAAATCATTACAAAAACTTCCCCATACTGTTTTGGATATTAAGGAAGAGTTATATTAAGGAAGAGACAGTTAGGTTAAAAACTGTATACATCATGTGGAAGTTTAGACCTTGGAGCAGAGTTGCAGATGCAGCTCTGGATCACTGGACTGTTAAGTCTAGTCATACCAATTTCCATCTTAAATTATGTGAGATCTGTTTTCCCACATGGAAGGCTACTCCTGAACACATTTTTTCTTCAAACTTGTCTGAATTTATGCACCTCTAAATCATAGTCATTTTTGTTGTTATATTTTTTCCCCTGAAAATCTCTAGTTTTGAACTGTACAATTTGAGTTCATCTTTATTGATCATTCATGACTAGATACTTGCTTATGTTCCAGTTCAGACTTCACAACCACAATTATCAATTACAGCTTATATTTTCACTTTATTTTCCAGATTAGACACATGGGTGGTTTATCTAAGACAGAGTTGCTCAGGACTTTCTCCTCCAATGATATTTCTAAATTAATGAGACTGGAGTTACTGCGCTCTTATAATCAGCCCTGCTACAAGGTCTTTCATTATGCTCTTCTTGCTCTTCACCTCAGAGACATAAACTTCTTCCTCTTTACTCACAATTCCTCACAATTATATTCTTTACTATTTAACTGTACTCTTACCTGACAATCTGATGCGCTTGAAGTAACTTAACTTATTGCTTATATGTAAGAACTCACTTTAGATTCAGTAACCAATGTACAATTTTAGTCAGCTTTCTCTTACAGCCTATTCCTGTAAGGTGTGTGAATGGAACCTTCCCAGAATAAATGATGGTTCATTTTAACATTCTTAGCTCAAAGGTTTTCTACCTAGTGGAAAAAAACAAAACAAACAAACAAAAAACCCCAAACCCGCTTTTGCTTTAGTGACAATCTAATTTGTTATGGGCTAGTTAGTTTTTTGTATGGAAATTATCCATCCTGCGTTGTATCCTGCTAATCAGTGGAAATTTTCTGAATGGCCAGTAGGTTTTACTAGATCTCTTATACTCTAGTTTCTTATTTGTGTGCCTTGTCATAAACACAACCACTAAACTGATTTAGTAACTTTTAGTAATCACTCAGGAAAGAGAACTGCTAGAGATGGCAATTTCATTAGTATTACTTTTATATTTTGAACAAAATTACCTATTTTTATACCTGTGTTGCTTTAGGATACGTAGTTAACTTTTTTATTTTAACTTAATGTTCTGAATATATTATATATACTAACATACATTTCAGAATCTAGTACTATTCTACCTTGAAAGAACTTGACATATCCCTTTTGTGAGAATGAAGGAGGACTTTTATGGCTTTTGAATTTCAATTTATTATTAGTGGTTGAAACCTCTTAATTAGTAACAGCCTGAATTTAGAAAATAAAAGAAACTTCCACCAAAGCCTCCCGAATTAAGGGACTGGAAGAGATCTTCACTGACTGAGCAGAAAACATACCAATTTATGTGGCAATTGCAAGGATGCCAAATGAAATCATAGCATCTTCCACTGTTTTCATAATGAAAAACATAATCAAATGAATTAAATTAAGAATATGCTGCCATGCTGCCTGCCAACAAGCAGAGAAGCAACACAGATCTGCCACATAAAATTGCTGCAAATCAAAGGAATATATATATTACAGAAATACCATAGCAACTGGACACCCTATTTGAGCAGGAAGCTGTCGTTCTTTCTCTTGTCAATAGTTAAAGCATATGTATATAGCTTACAAATTTGTCAATTCTGTTCAATTAAAATTGTTCATACTTTCTGAAAAAAGTAAATTTTTTTCTCAGCATCTTGTAATCTGGTTGAATTAGGACACTACCAATAGGGATGTCTCTCCACTGAAATGATGTACATGTTCCATTGACTTCGGAGCACTGATAGTTCCAAATTTCTGCCCTTTGAAAAGGTATCTACTGGATTTAGCAGTATTGGATTGCTAGTTTATTCCACTCTGACTGTAGTTATTCCTGCAAACATTAACTCTTCCCTTTGGCTCAGAAACCTGCATTAAAATTATCAGCTAATACGGCATTGAAATAAAACCAATATTCTGGTGCAAATCTTAGTATCTAATAACATAAAAGATCAGCCTGCTGCACTGACATTTCTATTCTGCTTTCATACTCAAATTCTTTCATCAAATAAGCCTGGTGTGACTCTACATGGCTATAAAGATTGGGGTGTCTTTTATTTTTTTCTGTTGAATAGCTAAAACACAGGTCTCTATGTCTGAGAACCTCTACACAGTAAAACTTGAGTTTTTAGCACAACTCCAATGGTAGCTTGTAGGTTGCCTGGCAGTAACTTGAACTATGGTGTATAATTTTTTTTTTTTCTGTGTTTCTGTTTCTAATAAGAGTTAATCATGATGAGTAAAATGGGTCTATATTGTAGACCAATGAAGCTAGAAGTGTTTTTTAATACAAAAATGAAGATGGAACAGAATAAGATGCTTCTACCATAATAATGAAACAGTAAAATATTGAGTTATTAGATTTAGTTGGGCACAGTATGACATGCAGCATCAATTCTGTAAATATTTCCTAGTTAAAGGGAACATCTCATAACCATTTACACAAAAAAAGCATGAGCTGAACTATAAGAGTGCAATGGCCTTGATTTCCCAAAAATATTTTCAGATTCTCTAAGACAAAACAAATCAGTAGTGGGAAAGTCATGCAGTCACCACCTGGGCAGTTCAAAAGGTGGGCTGCAAAGTCACAGGATGCCACAAAATTGTCCAAAGTTCCTAATATCTAGTTTAAATCTACCCTCTGCCCATTTAAAGGCATTTCCTTCATTCTATCACTACATGCCCTAATAAAAAGTCCCCCTCAGCCTTCCTGTAGGCCCCTTCAGTTACTGGAAGGCCATTTAAGGTCTCCTCAGAGCCTTCTCTTCTCCAGACTGAAGAGCCCCATCTCTCTCAGCCTGTCCCCATAGGGGAGGTGCTCCAGCCCTCTGATCATCTTCATGGCCCTCCTCTGGATCAGCTCCAACAACTCCATGTCCTTCTTGTGTTGGGGGCTCCAGAACTGGATGTAGCACTGCAGGTGGTGTCTCTTGAGATTACTATCAACTCATTGCACCAAAGTAGATATAAATTTTGTAACTAGCCAAAACTTTGCAATTCAGATGCTTCTTAAGCAATATTTCTTGGGAAGTAATCTAAGCATACCTTATGTTTTAATATAATTTATACAACTTGATACATTCACTGTCAAAATACGTTCCTCCAAATAACTGATACTCAAGTTTAATGGTAAAGCATTAATCCAATAGATTCCCTATGTTAAAAGGCATATGGTACCACAGGATCTCCCACAGAACTCAGAGCATTAACAGAACTAGCACTGTACTGAAACTAGCAGCTAAAGCACATCCTACTAAAAGCATGTAATTTTAAACTGAAGTGATCAAGAAGTACAAGATATTACCTATTTTCTCAACTGGATATTCCAATTCTTAATCATGAAGTCAAAAGTCTACCCTTTATTTATTTATTTATTTGGCTTAATAGTGCAATGACAATTCATTTTGAATTGCTTTATTCTTATTTTATGATGTAGTTCTCCTGAATATATTTCTACTTTCCTCACTTCTACTATAAATCCCGCGTCCCAAATTGTAGGACTTTGCATTTATTGAATTGAGTAGCACAGTCTATCAAGTAATCCAGGTTATTCCACCAAGATGCGCTGTTTTCATCTGTGTTCAATATTCTGTCCATTTTCTGTCACCCAAAACTTTTATCAGTAATACTTTCATACTTACTTCTAAACCATAAAGAAGTTGAATAGATTTGTTCTTACACCAATCCTTTAAACCTCTTTCTTTCTAGATGATCCTGCCTGGATGACAACTTTTTGCCATCTCCCAGATAGCACAGCTCAAATCCAGTTAATGTGTGCTTTGTTGCTACTACTCATTGCTATGTATTTTATTAGAATGCCATGTAATTCATCATTTCATGAAACAGTGTAATTGGGTTTAACTTGGTCTTTTTACAGAAAATATACTGAAAGGCATTACTGCAATTTTTAACAAGCTAAATACTTTCTCAACTATTTCA
This sequence comes from Chrysolophus pictus, assembly GCA_037305975.1. Classification (NCBI taxonomy): domain Eukaryota; kingdom Metazoa; phylum Chordata; class Aves; order Galliformes; family Phasianidae; genus Chrysolophus; species Chrysolophus pictus. The sequence continues at coordinate 21,881,128 of CM074577.1, read as the reverse complement.
TTTTAATTTATTTTGCATAAATTTGCCAGCCTACTGCTACAGATTTTCTTTAGCTGGTCCTTTCAGAAGATTTGTACACATTTACATTCTGAAAATGTTCTGGTATTTCTCTAGTAATACAGTAGTTAAAGTGAGGATTGTCATGATCAAAACTGCATTAGCAAGGTATTTAAGTAGTTAAGAATTTATTTGAGACTGTTTCTTGAGAAGTCTTGAGACTTCTTTCTTCCCCAAGCAGATGCGACACAGCATTCTTCATACTTACTATTAAGACTATATGGTGTGATAAGCAAATAATTGCTTCTTTCCAATACTGCATAGATCTAGTTCCTGTAGCATTCTTACAATTTTCTACATCTTCATCCATCTTTGTTCATGTTGTTATGTGCCATTTTTTCTCCTCCCTTCTGGCTTGAAAAATTCTACTAAACCTATTTAAACTGTCGTCTTTCACGGATTCTTAGTTTCCAATATCTTTAGCTTTCTTTATGTTATCTACTTGGTAATTTATAATTGCCACATAGATGTTCTGAAAATAATGCCTCCTATTTATTTCCATGGAAACTAAAATGAAGAGCCCAATAACTCCATCTGACAGAGCAAATTCTCAGCTACAAAACTCTGTTTTCCAACACAGTCATCACCACTAGCTATGCATGTTTACCAACAATGAACAATAAAATAGAAGGCATCACTTCTGGAGCAGCTGTCTTATACAAGGATAAGTCAGTGATTTTGCATTGACTAATATCTTTTCCTTGGGACTGAATTAGCAGTTCTTTCATTGCTCTGAAGAAATATATGGTTAGAAGCAAACAGGTCTCAATGATTATTTTTCCAGCTTCAATAATATAGCAATCAAATTTTGATGTGTTCCTGTTAAAGCAGTATGGTCATGCCTTACATAAAGTAGCCCAAGGCAAGGCTAATGTTCCTGCTTCTGAAAATGAAGTTTTGGATTTTTGGATTTTTTGACAATTCAGTTAAAAATGTATTCAAAACCAAAGAGAAACACTACTCTAGAGGGGAAAAAAAAAAAGTAAAAAAAAAAAAAAAAAAAGAGATGACTGCTGAAAGCCCTTAACTAGTGAATACTGGCTGTGTAATGGAATACTTACATTATTATGCTCAAGATAACTATATATCTATACAAATATATCTAGATACAGAAATACAAAACTAACAGATTAATGTTGTTTACTTATTGAAACTTTCTCCATTACAGATTACTTGTCACGTAGACAAATATAAGGATCAAACAAATAATGTGCACATGAACATAAGAAAGAGGCAAAAAACACTGGGAAGAGGGAAATTATTCATTAAAGGTGATTTCTTCATAATGTGAACTTGGGGTTGCATTTAATCCTTAAACGACATAATGACACTTGAGAAGAACAAAACAATTAAGTAGAAAGGGGATGCTTCAGTAACCCCTGGACACAGCAGATGGGAATTAAGTACCAGAATCCTCTGAAAGAAAATCCCATTTGACAAGAAAGAGCTTAGAACTATTTGAAGACTGGTTGCTTATATTCACTAGCTTTGAAACACCCTTCTCTTAAAACAGAAATAGTTTTACTACTAGTATCAAACACTGCTTCTTGTAATGTCATATGCCTACATATCCATCTACATGAAAATCTTTTTAATTTGTAGTTTAAATGAAGTGACAAAATAACAGAGAGCTCAAGGTTAAAGTCACTAACATTTCACTCATAATCCACAGCTCCTCCATAATAGAAAGGAAAATTGATTGAATCACAGACATTACTTTGCATTTCTCATCTATTATTATTAATAAATTAGACTTTTATGCAAATTTAACTTTTTGTCCTTAATAAGCACATGAGAACGTATCTAAATAATTTGAGATAATTAACATAGTTGCCCATGATGTTGAATAACATTGTGTTTTCTTTTCAAGCAAGTCACCTTGATAAAGAGAGACAAGAAGACAGTGATTATTAGCCTGACAAAAAAGCCTTCAAATAAGGTCAAAATAGTGTCCAGCTAATTAAAACCTGAATGCAGCCATACAATCGTGGAAAGATTTCACATTTGAACAAATTTCATATGCTGACCAGTTTAATTATAATTGACAGACAGTGTCTAGACTTATAATTCAACTCGTCTTCTAGTAAGAAAGTTTGCTTAGCCAATAGACCAAGCTTTTACATGGTTGTGCTTTTTTCTACCCATGACAACATACCCATGAGTGTGCCACTTAACCTCAGTGCATCACTGACCTGTATGTAACACGTTAAGACCTCATAGCAATATAGCTGAATTTATATGTAATTGGCATAAAGTACTTAGATTTCAACCTTAGTCATCATTTAAGTATGCTTATTTATAAATTTCAAGTGCAAATGAAATACAGTGAGACTGATGACAATATGGAAATGCAAAATGTTTTTCATGTATAACCTAGGTACTTGAATAACAATGAAACTAATACTACAATGTGTTGTGATTGTGGCCATGCAAGCTAATGACTACTCAAAGTAAAACCATCAAATTTAACCATCATTAAAATACAATCAACAAAAATTCTTTATAAATTGTTTAGTAGCAAATTTAATACAACTGAATGTAACTATCTATACATTTATAAGTACATATGTATGTATAGATGAAAATTGCTACATATAAGATTAATAGATTTGCTTGAAGAAAAAATCTTAGAAACAAAATTTTATTGTTGTATTTTCTAGAAAAAAAAACCTTTCAACTGAAAAAATTTATATATATCATATATACATACATATATATTTTAATATGTTTCAAATATAAATGTATATAAGTTCAGTGAAAGCTTAGTTCTCATAACAAAATTTCAATCTAGTGAAAAAAACAGTTAAAACTCCACATAGAAGAAGAGATGTTTAAGAAATTTAATCTGAGTAAACAGAATGCTGACTTAAGAACAACAGTTGTTCAAAATAGATATTTTTGAATGCTGAAAATGTATAAACACAGCACATTTTTCACAACTTTCTTTTGCACATGGAAAATATAATGATTCTATATGTAGAAAATTTAAAGTTATTCTATATTAAAACTTCTGATATATGTTCCCATAAATGTTTCCTGTCTTAGACCTAACACACACAAAACCTTTGTCTATTAGGTGACAAAAAAGGTAGTTATTTACTTCTGCTGAGATTCAGCTGGGATGCATTGATCTGAGAGTTAGATATTGATTTGGTCAGAGTAAAGATAAATCTCTACCTAGAGGCACAATAAATCAAATAGTTGGCTGAGAACAGAAGTCTGTGTTGTTCCATTGCTATAGGTGCACTGCTATCAAAAAAATAACTACTGAATTAGAGAAGTATTATAGTACATTGAAAAGAAACACCCTCACACTAAAGTAAACTGAAAAAGCATCAAAATAGTCACACAAAATACAAAATATGATTGCTCCATGACAATACACAGTTTTAAAAAGTTGTTTCACTTTTTGATTTGTCTGAACACATTATTCTGCAAGGTGAAGGCCCTCTTCCTGAATATTAGTATGGAAAACACTTTTATGTTGAAACTGAAGCTTGATTGCATTTGAAATGATTCTGCATTCAGATAAAGCACAAATCTGAAAATACAAAAGCCTTCCCTTAAAAATTCTTACTGAATACTAATACTTATGGGAATAACTCCATATGTATTTAGTTTTCAGCCCTGGGAAAGCCAGGACCCCATGACCCCATTTACAATGAAGAAAGCAACTTTATTAACCAAGTCACAAGCACCACAATTTTATGCAAACTTCTATGATGACTGCTGGAAAATAAATAAATACAAATTAAAAAAAAAAAAAAAAAAATCGAAAGATCATCTTTCATTTCCTACCTGCCATTTTCATCTACAATCACTGAAAAATGTAATAGCCTTCATGTTATACCTCCAAGTTTCCATTATTTCTTTGATAAGACAATAAAACCTTAAAACTTAATTTACTTGATCAATCAGCAAACAGTTACATAAACTGCACTGATCTACGCAATCCCTTCAGATGAACACAATATATATATATGGTTGCATAACAAATGCATAAACATGCCTTTTAAAGCTCAGTGTAGATAAATTAAAATGCACAAACTCAATTAAAGATTAAGTAAGCCTGAGTAATTGGTATGTCTCTTTTAAGTGCTTCATATTTTTGTACAGTTTGATTGTGCTTTGCAGTTTAACACATTACAATGTTTCAAACATGCACTGAATCAACATTAGCTGTCTAAATATTTGACAAAATGTAATCTTGACCAAAGATGAAGGTGTGACATTCAAATTTTTTAGAGACAGAAATATTTGGGAAGATGTGAAAAAAATGACGTAACAACTGGTGCAAATTTCCACTGACCTTCTGAAAATAAAATTTTCCTAGGATTGATACCTTGAATGAATTTATTTGTCTCCATAATTTATTTGTGGTCTATACAGGGAAGAAAACAGATCAGTAGCAGTGTTATAATTAGAGCTTTTTTCCTTCTCTAGAATTACATGCTGTGCAAATGTTTACCTCATGCAAGCCCGGAATGAACAAAAAGGGAGATGTTAATACTATCTAACTGTCCCTTTCACAAGAAATGATTTTCTAAAATTATATCTGTTTTCTCTATTTCTTGTTAAAGAATCCACTGTACAGTAATATAGAGAAAAGATAACAGGATTAAATTGATTGACCATTTGGTATGAAGTCAATGATTGCTTACTAAATGTGTGTTCTAAGTAGTGATGGGAATTAATATGACAAAATAAAATGGAGATTCAGAGAAGAATTCCAGTTTTCATTCCATATTTTATTTACTATATTACTTTAATCAAAAGAAACTCAGAAAGGTATTGTTTTCCTGGTGTTCTCTTTGTGTATACTTCAGAGGAAGACTTCCTCTAAACTTCACCTACAATAGTAAGCACTGCTCCTTATATGTTACATAGAATATAACCCGAGACAATACAAAACAGCGTGTCTAAAGCAATTTAAATGTACCTACAAATATGATAACTGATATGTAAATAGATGTTTTTAAAAGAACATTTCATCTCATGTACCAAATTAGAAGCTATAAAAATCAATGGGATCAGGTCAGCCATAGTAAATCCTAATTCAACTAGACAGGAGCTTTCCTTGTGCAGAAAATGCAGCAATTATGGTTTGCCATGTTTGGAACAGTAAAGTGTTTTTCTTGTCCACTCTTCTTAAGATCTTAAAGTACATATATATAATGAAGATGAGCAGGAGCTCACATTGTTGATCTCGATCTGGTGTAAATCCAGGCACTTCAAATAAAGATAATGAAGCTGCAACGATTTACATCAATAAATAATCTTATCTTTTATTTTTAGTTGAAAAAGCTTCTTATCATTAGGGCTAAGTTGCCAATACAGTACTCTAGATGATGAATTCTCACTCTTCAGCTATTAATAGCAAGAGGAGCTCATGTTAGTGAAGGCTGCCTTTATGAGAGAGCTCCTGAAAATATGGCAAAAAATGGCAATTTTTCTTATACCATTATGTTCATACCATTATGTTTCCTGCATGCCTATTTGGGCCATTATTTTCCTCTTAGGCAATCCAATTAATTTCTCTATCCTTCTACTCACAATCATATATTTTCTTTCATGTTTGTATTTTAGGCTGTACTGAATTTTTTACCAATTTTGTGTTATCAGAGAGAAACCAGTTCATCCGTGAGACCTGATATCTGCTACAGACACAAAGTGGTTCCTGAATACACAATGTGCAAAACTATCAAAACATATTTATAAAAACAATGTATTTCTGCTGATGACGTGCATCTTTTGAGAAAAGCTGTAAGTAAACCAACACTGGGAATGTAACTAGAAGAAAGCTCAAGTGCTATAAATTATCCTGAACACAAGAAATTAAAACGATTTATTAAGTGGGGAAACATCTACGAAGTAGAATTTATTTCCTGGATGTAGTATATTTATTTGCAGCAAAGTTAGTCACTGTAACATTCAGGGAAGTGAAAATTCAAATGGGCCATATGTATTTTAAGTATTTTAGATTTAAATAAATGACATCTATAGACTGCTGCATCAGAAGAGTTCTGCTGACTGTGTTAGAAAACGTAACTTCCAACATATAATAGTCCAGAAAATGGCAATGGTGCATAGTAGCTGCTTCAGAACTAGTAGAGGTTAATCATTTAGGTCCACAATATCTTCTTAGTTTTGATCAAGACTAATAGTACACTTGTAAAAAACACTTTTACTGAGGAAGATTTCCCTGTACGTAGGACAATTGTCAGCTTGACCTCAGAGAACACAGTATCCTAATAAATCCTTTTTAATACTTTTGAAACTTAGTAAGAAGTAGTATTCTGAATGTTAAAGTCTGAACAGTAAAACTCAAAACATATTTTGACATGCATAAAACTTTTGCACTGTGATCCATTACCGTTATATAATATCACTTAGATTGCTTATGAACTGTGTTGCAAAAACCATTTACAAAAAGATTGGAGTACAGACTTTTATAACCCTTTCTAGAAGATATCATTTATCAAATGGAAAATGGCACACAAATCCTCAGAATCTTAAGAAAATTTAATGGGATACACATATATAGTTTGCAAAGGACACAGCTATATCACTCTGCTTTGAATGAATTAATATATTTTTCATGAACAATTTTCTAAAAGCTGTCTGCAAGCATTAGATCTTTTATTTTTGGTCTCCCACTCTGAACAAAAAAGCAAATCCTAGCAAAATAGTTTTCCTTACACAATAGCAAGACAATATAGATGAAACCAGTAATTTTCAAGCATAAATGTCTGAAAACAGTCATTTAAAAACATGGCCTCAAAGTAAGTGTGCCCACTTATATCTGAGAAACCATATCTAACACTAGGCAATGATATTTCAAAATATTGATTTCACCATTAGTTCCCTGTATCTAAAAGATTGATTTTCAACAGAATACAAGGCACAGGTTTAAAGATACTGTTTTACTGCATAAGGCAGGGAAAGTTATTATCTTTGATAAACATTACTTTAGAAAATGGAATAACTGGAGATTCCATCATTTATTATGCCATAGCTTGGATGATGCTAACAATTATTACCATCTGAAACTCTTATCAACTATATTTACAATGCGTGACAGCATGATTAATATTACATAAATAGTTAAAATACACTTATTACCATAGTCCAAGCAGTCCAATGATGGCCATCTTCTCACTTAATGTCATGTGAAAATCATTAACTGGGACTACCCCAATCCTGGGAACTGACAGTGTGCCCACAACACAGTCCTGTGCAGAGCACTAGATAAACAGACTACAGTCCACCCAGTTCCACGAAATTGTTCCTGGAGACTTTTGTAAGAACTATTTCAAGCAAAGAATAGAAGAGGTTTTAGTTGTCCACACAGTCCCACACAAATACTACAACATTGTGAATTCTGCTGCAAATATGAAATTTTCACTTTCTATTGTAAGGCTCCTGTTATTATAACGGCATATAAAGAGAGTGACTTGACAAATCTGGGCATTTTTCATTAAATCCATATTCAGAAATGGTACAAAGAGCATCTTAATAATTAGAGATCTGTTTACTTTGTGTAACATTTAAAGGGACACAAGCAGAAAACGGCGAGAAAATACATGGAGAACTGAAATTCATCTCAAACTTCAAAGAGTTTAGATTTTTCTCTATTTGCGTGCCATATTTTAAAGGCTGAATTCCAGAGCTTTATTTTATTCCTTTCACATACAGTGATCAACAGATTAGAGCCTTGGGTCTCCATGTTGTAATATAGAGGGCTTAAATACGAAGTAGAAGAACATTCCCTAATTTTACCATGGAAACATGGACGTCAGTTTCCCTCAAAAAAGTCAAGTCATTCTACTTGCAAAAACTTTCCTTTTGCTTTCAGAAATGTTTCAGAGTCCTACTGAATCATGACATAGTTTGCAGTTTTCTTCTCCTGCCAGCTGTGTTCTGACTATCTAGCTATTTCTGTGTAGAACACAATTATGTGAAGATTCTCTGCCTCTAAAGACTGCAAACCAGGATCCCTGTGGTCTCTGACATTAAATACAAATTCCTTATGCAAAAGCCTGCCAATCCTGCAATTTATCAGAGTGTGACCACTTAGAGGACAAACATGATTCCCAATAGCCGAACACTGCATGAAACCCCCCCAACATGAAATATAACAAATAATTTAGATCACTTAACAAGAGCCTTTACCTGCATTTTTATTATTTTTATTATTTTATTATTGTTTTATTATTTTAATATCTTCATCACTAATTGCTTTAAAAGGCTAGAAAAACATCAGTGATTGTGGTAGCGATGTTGTTTGACAGGGCGTGGTATATAGCAATGCATGCGTTAAATAGTATAGAACCAGTATAAAATAGTATAGAATAAAAATAGAATAGTATAGAATGCAAACACTGCACATTTGAAAACAGGAGGCAAGCTGAACTCTGCTTGGCAAGTCCTCCATTGTGTATTTACTGCATGTCAGTGACTTTCATTTTATTTTATCAGTTTGTTTTTATTTTTTAGCTACCAGCTCTCCTTTTTTATTTAGCACTGTGCCAGCTTTAACTATATTTCATGCTTTTCTCAGTGGTGGTAACTGACAAGAGTTAACTGTGTCACACACTACATTCTAACATAAAGCTTTTGAGCAACACTGAAATCATTTTCCAGGCCATTAGGTGCATTCCCCAACTAAAAGACTGATATGTTGATAATAGAATAGAGATAATTCAAACAAGTACATGCAGGTGCAAACCTGTAAAAAGACAGAACACTGCAAGGATAATGGATTTTCAGCCACCACTTATAATCCTCTCCTTGAATGCAATGTTTGTGTTTGGTAAATTTCTTCTGTGCAGCTGGCATATTATTGCCTCACAGTAACAGCATTTGGAAAAACAAAAGAATGAAACCAAATTCTGAGTGAACAAACTGAATTTCACAAAGAATTCTGGAGGGAATGGAGGAGGAGTCACAACATCTTTCAGAGCCAAATGGTACAGTTTCTCTGGTATAAACAATATGACTGTGTTTACATGAATAAGGAACTTTCAACTAGAAATTACAATCATTTGTTTCTTGAGCAGTTGCGGCCTTGTGTCGTTATATCTATTTAACTATGCAGTGATTCAAAACACACAAAGGAAATAAAATGTCTTGATGCATACTTACGAAAAAGGAAGCAATAGAACTCACCTATGGTTATGTCCAAAATGAATAGCAAGAAATCCCCAAATCCTCAATTCTTTTGATGCATTTTCAATGAGATTATTGAACTATTGAACTCTCTAAAATCTATGATTTTCCCAAATTACTCAACACATTCACAATTCCTATGCAAAAAACTATAACGGCTATTTTGCAATAGATACTTAATAGATGCAATAGATGTTGCCCACTGCAATTGAGATGACAGTGCTATGCAGAAACCTTACATTCAAACATCCAAAACAACGCCTCCAACGTGTAGATGTTAAAAGTTAAAGTTCTGAATTACTGTAACCAGAATATGCTTGTTTGATAGTACATGTTTTTCTATTGTGTTATGCAATGTTTTTTACAAGAAACACAGCTAAACAATTATATAAAAGAACAAGCTAGGTGCCAGTTGACTGCTGAAGTTCCTAAACTAATCTCATACCCATCACACCATTTTTACTATTCTTCCTGAGCCTCACATTTAAATCACAGATAATCCTGAACCACAGCAGAATCTGGTTACAATTTCTGAGTGTCCCGTACTCAGAAGTTCTGTCCTATGTGCAGGTATTCCACACTTACCAAAGGAAAGATAATCTAGTTGCAGTAGAAGAGATTAAAAACAAATAAAGAAACAAACCAAACCAAACCAAAAAAACCTACTGTTTGTTTCAGCATACAGAACAAAATGCCATCTAATTCACAGTTTATGCTGTGAACTGGAAATCTGACACTGCCCGTCTTAAAACTTAAAACATTTCAATTGCAAATATTTATTATGTAGGTTGCTCTAAAAGTAGTACCTCCTATTTATTTCCATGGAAACTACAACTGCTACAAAGAGCACTACAACACTATTTTATAGAGCAAATTCTCAGCTTCAAAACACTGTTTTTCAGCATAATCACCACTATTAGCTATGCATTTTCACTAGCAATAAATAAGAGCCTGTGTGCCATACTCATAAAAGTCTGCACCAGTGATGGTGAACCACTGTTTCATAGGTGCTACAATGGCATTGTTGCCAGGAAAATGTTGCCCACACAGTCCATATTTCATCAATTCAAATGGATATCAGAAGGCACCAAATCCACATGATACAGTGGGTATAGTAGGACAGTCCAGCCAAGACTGGCAATGTGCTTTATGATCTTCAAACTGGTATAGGGCTTGGCATTATCTTGTTGCATGAGAAAGACTGTCTCCTTCTCTGGCATGACTCTGGAAGTTTGAGCCTTTAGCTTAGCCAGCATCATGACACCAAGCTGAGTGTTACCCAGAGAGGTTGTGAATGCCCCTTCCCTGGAAGCATTCGAGATGGGACTTTGAGCAAGCTGGTCCAGTGGGACGCGTCCCTGCCTATAGCAGGGTATTGGAACAGGACACTCTTCCACGGACTGCTGTTTTTACTCCAGCTCATAGCAATGACACATCTCATCACTGGTAATGATGTGATCCAGGAAACTGTCACCTTCAGCTCTGCATTCGTTCAATAGATCCTGACAAATTTGCATATACTGTTCTTTCTGGTCCCTTGAGCATTCAAGGGACTCACCTGGCACAAACTTTGCACAAACAAAATTCCATTCCAACATTGCCACCATTATTTCCAGTGCATCAAACCCAATATTCAGCTCCATACACAGGTGCCTGGTTGTAGTTCACCAATTTGTGCAGAGTTGCTGATTGAGACATTTTTGTGGTGTGACAGCTATGTGTGGCCATCTGGAACGTTCCTTGTCTTCCACATCACTGTCGCCACTGTTGAAACACACCATCCATCACTTCACTGTTCTCACAATCGCTGTTTGGCCTGCATGGAGGAATTCAGTTCCATGCTTTTGCTTCATATGCACTTCCACATCAGATACCATTTTGTCAGACTGCCCCTCTGCTGCCATCTGTCACACGGCAACAACATAGAATGTAATAGGTGAGATGATTCACCCTCTACTGTTATACCACCAACATCTGCCACTGACACTGTGTGCCCACATAATAAAATAGGAGGCATTACTTTTGTAGCAACTCTTTATTTTGACCAGGCAAAAAGCATGTAAAACACTGCACAAATATTCAGAAACTAAAATAAGCAGTGAGTACACTTATTTTGATCAGAAAAAATAGGCTCCTACTGTGCAATTTTGAATTTCTGTGCTCACGTATCATTCACCAGGCATTTATTCTTTCTGAAATTCAGGAAATCAGGAAACAGTGAAAGACTTATGAATAAATTTGAAGAAATGTATTTAAAATCTCTACATGAGTCAAGTAGAAAAGAAGTGGGAAGCAAAGATAGACAGGTAGGGGACACTGCACACTAAATTAGCTTTATACATGTCAAGGGTTTCTCTGTCTCAAATAACTCATCCACAAAATGTTTCAAAATATTGACCAAGGGAATAGTGTCAAACTCAATGGAAACAAACAAATAAACACCCCAGCAAAAAAATGAAATTCTGCAGTCCTATGCTTTATATAGAATGTACTGCCATATGATGTCTGGTAAGAAATTAAAGGGAAAGGACAGCCTTGATTTGGTTTTCCTTTACATTTCCCATTGAAGTTTTATGTTATCTTTATATAAACGTTTAGGAACTGTGACTCATATAATTATAATTTTGTTACAATCTGATGGTAAAAAGAACACACAGGATACATTACTTAAATATATGCTTTTTAAGTCATAGGTCTGTGTTGTTAACAGTCCACTACAAATCTCACCTTTTTGGCTAAAATATGTCATTCTGCAGTATCATATAATTTTAGTTCTACAAGAAGCTCTTGTTAGTTTCATATACGACCTCTTAATTATTTTGAATTTAAACAGCTGTCCACGTTATATTTCTCAGTGGCTTTTCACAACTATGACCATAGTTTTCCTTTAAGAAACATGAAATTAAGTCCTGTTCCTGAAACTGTAATTGAAAAACTGTCATTTGTTCTGTCTGGTTCAGAAGAATAAAAACATATTTTTTCCCAGACATAGAGGAGATTCCATCTCCTTTCTTCTGCAAACCTTCAAATTTATTCTCAACTATGGAAATACATTGCCATGATGATATTAGCTAGACAGTTGTGAAAACAGATGTATAGATAAAACATAACATTATTTACATTATTACATTATTTACATTCTAACATTATTACATTACAATTATTTTATCATAATATTATTTCATGCATGCTGAAGGGACATGGTAAAACAAGACCCTGACTATCACTCTTGACATTATCTCTAGTAGATCTCAAGTATGTTTTGGAATTGCTTTTCTTTGTTTGGAAAAGCTTGAACTAGCGAAATATTTCCCCATCCGAAGTTACAGTGAAAGCAAAACAATCTCAGGAATATTTATGAAAAAATATTCTAGAAATGAGTAATGTTGAAGAAGTTTGTTATACCAAAGCTAAGTCCTTTTAATTTGAGGTGAATTCTCACTTATAAATATAACAAAAAAGCTTTTCAAAAACTTTTTTTTTTTTTATCTGTTTAATATAACTGACTAATCTGCATGTATTGTTTTAATAGCAGTCACCTAGGCTTTTCTAGCAATAATTTATTTTCTAACAGAATCATGTTTGGCAGTCATTGAAAACTGTACATATTCAAAAGCATGAAGAGGAATTTTTTTTGTCAGAAAATTCTTATTTTTATATCTTGATATTTCTGTATCTTGACTTCATGAGAAAAATATGCATGTGTGTAACTAAAGTGCTTGAGTATTGAAATTTCCTGCCGGAAGTGAATGTTGGCAGCTTTACAGTTTTTACTACTGTTCAGTCATTGTGCCTGTCTTTCAGGATGGCAGCCTAAAAGTTGGCAGATTAAATTTATATTGTTTAAATTATTTTTTGTTAAAAGCCTCAAACAGCATAGCCCCTAGATATCTGTCAAACTTCCTTCCTGAGTTTTGTCCTGAGATGTTATGCTTATATAAAGTTACAATTTAAAGTAGATTTAGCTATGATCTGTAAAGCAAGTAATTTTATCTATACCATGCATTAGCACAGATCAATGAAATTCACACTTCTACGGTTTCCATTTCTCCTTCCCTTTCTCCATCTTACAGTTCTAACCATTTTCCTTATGTTCAGCAAGTAATTTACTCCTTAATAAACTTTCCCTGACAGTGGAAATGTCCTGTTTGCCAGTTTTGCTTAGCTTTTAAGCATTTTGGTGAAGCAGTACTAATGAGTTGCTAAGAAGTATTATTCTTCCTAGAGATGTGATAAAAGAGAATTTGCATTGGAACACACAATGTTGGAGAAATATCAATATATATAACCAGATTTTAGTTCTGCAGCTATATCTTATAATTGTCTCTCATAACTAATACACTTTATAATCAGTCGTCCAAGAAAACACCGAATCAGTTAAAAAGAAAGCTTGTCCAATAACCTTCTCAGTGATTCTATAGGGAAAAAAAAACAGTTAAAATGCATAGATCTACACATATATAAACGTAGAACGAACGAAACAAAATAAAAATTCAAGGATTGCATGAGCTCACTGCAGAGCTGCTCAAGAAGTATATTACAAATAAAGAACAAGTCTTCCCTGATCAATTTAACTCCTGCCTGTGGAAATCAACCCACGTCCACATTTGAAGCAGGAAGTAAGAGACTTGCAAAGCCATCAGATTGTTTTGATTATTCCATCATGCAACGGTAACTTTCAGCAACATCTGGCTTTATTTTTACTTTCCTTGCTAACATATATGTAGTTGCTAAAACTATCAGAATATTTTTAAATAGTAATTGCCTCATGTTACTTACTGGAATCTGAAGGAAGACTAACAGAAATTAACATTTTCCCCATCTCTCATGAGAATCAATGTCTACAGAACACACTCTTTTTTCTTTCAATATAAGGGACAGGGACGAAGGGACTGTATGTGCTGGCTAAAGGTCAGAAAACACAGCAAGAAAAAATGTCCTTTTAAACCAGCTGGAAGTCAGCAACTGCTGCTTCTTCAAGGACCAGGTCATAGCAATGTCCTTGGTACAGTGTAGCTCAAACTACCCTATGCAAGTTTGTGAGAGAAAAGAACAGAGGGAATAAGGACTCAGTACAGGAAGCCTGTTCATTTCTCACTACAAGTTTATGGGATTGAATTTCTGACTAAGAAAAACCCGATATTTGTTTCCATAATATATTATATCCTAAATAGATATTGCATCTTCTGTGAGTTATTACATGCATTATCTGCAAAAAAATATTTAATAGGCACTACATGCTAACAACTGATAAACAATGGTTACACTAACGCTACACAGAAAGCAAACTATTTTTAATTTGATAATACCTAGTTTCCTAAAATCCTTTAACAATGAAGAACATTTAAAAAAGCATATATTTCCCTCATCTACAGTCTGCTTTTCCTCCATGGGCATTAATGCACTTAATCTAAAATCAAGTAAGCTAAACAAAGGCAGACACTGGCTAATACATTCATCATACTAATTATGTGTTGCATGGTATGTTTCTTCCATCAAGTGCCTCCTACGTATTTGATATAAACCTTTCAAATCAAAAAGAAGAAAAATGAAAACAAGTTTCTAAGCCAAGCTACATGATTGAGAGCATCACTTATCCTAGTGTCACTGAACTACAAAATCAATTAATGTCTTTTATCATCTTCAGAAAGTGCTATCTAACAGTCAGCCTGCAACAAATTACACTAGATATTCCAGAAAGCAATTTCTTCTTCCATTTAGGATTAGGATGTAAGTAAATTGACCCTTTCTCTGTATGCTCACAGTGTAAGGAAACAGATCACTTTTCTTATGCAAACCTTTCAAAAAGGTTCTGAATGACTTGATAAGATGAACCATGGTGTAATTTAAATTCTGGCTCAGAACATACAAAGGAATATTTAACTGAGGTGTAATTTTTATGTAAAGTAACTTTCTGTAGATGCATTAGTACGTCATATAATTTAAACAGTAGAATTGACCTTGCTCCTAAATGGATTTAAAAAAAAATAAAAATCAACCTAGACAGTGTTTTCTTGAGTTAACAAATCTGCACTGCTATTTCATTACCATATTCAGTATCTCTGTTTTCTCTGTTTCAATTTCCCAAATGTGAGTAATCATCTCAGTGTCAAGAAGATGTCTGATTCCTTTTTCACAGCATTTTCCCAAAATTCATCTGACAGCAGATCCAAGTTTCACAGTACCGACCACATTTTAACAATAAATCCTTCCCCCTTTCCACTGTCAGTTTGGTAATAAAATGTATTTCTCGAAGTAAGTGAAAAAGGATTGGTATTATTGCTGGAAAAAAACTGCCTAGAAGACAAGAGAGCTCTTTTCCTCCTGCGTTACTGCTCTCACTGTAGCCTGAGACACAACTTTGTTCTGAACATGAGGGTACCCCTATTTACTTTCCAATTTTGTCGTCTCTTATCTGTTTCCAAATGGAAGTCAAGCAGTTCATTTTTAGCTGCAACACTTCATAACGTAGGTACTGACATTCTGAAAGAACTCATTGCTTTCATTCACCATTTCAGATAGCTGAATTATCTAAGAGAGCATTCACTAGCTCGAACTAGTATTTGGAGTTTAAATCTGGCAACTTTCAGTAGGAGACCTTTGTCTGAAAGTTCCACGAAGCACATGCAGTTTTGCTGATGCACATAAACTGGTACAAAGCCTCTTTACCTAAACTTTCCTTCTGTGAAAACAGATCTATGACAACAATCTGCTATTTACATGACACAGACCAGTATTATGTTGTGAAGAAGGAGAAATAAGAAATCTACGCAGTTTTCTTTGCCTTTCTTTCCTCCTAACAGGTCCTCTGCATTTTCTTTCTGCCACAAACCATTATCCTGAAGGTCAACCTATGTCATTACACTTCTGAGACTGTCAGTAACATATTTCATGGCTGATGTTCAAATTTAACCTATCTTAAATAAAAAGAATGAAAAACCTCTGTTTGATTTCCAATTTTGGTAATCAGGACAAAGTATAGCGGCCCTCCTGGGGGATTGGCTTTAACTTATGATCCACTCATTTTTCCATGTTTAAATACAAAGCATAATATGATGTAATTTTTGCATAAGGAAATATACCAGTCCACTTTTGACTGGCTATTTTTTAAAGGACATTACCTAGGCAATGCAACCGAGGCATTTAATGCTTAAATATCCTGACATTGCTCAAAAATACACAGTACTCAAATACACAGGTACAAATTTAGCAGACAGAAAAGCACAGAGAGAACAGTGAATTTTACAGTCCTTTACATAATGCTTGTTTTGAATGTGTCACTTGTGTATTCAGTGTAGTTTCCCCTTGTGTAGATGGTACATTACTAACCCAGTAATTGAATGTTTTTAAAGCCAAAACAAAATTAAAAATTTTGGCAATATTAGACAGTCTTTAAGAAGTCTGAGGGGAAAAAGGTACAGTATCCAAAGGAATTGTAAACGTTCCAATTTTCCTCACTTCAAAATAAGCAATAGCTTATAAGAGTCTTTCACTCCTCCTTCATTCTCCTTCCTTTTGTCTCAGGAGCCACATAAAACTGTGACCATCCTGCTAGCTAAAAGAGCTTGGGTACAACTTCAGGTGTCTGCCAGAAAAGGATGCTTCTGAATGACATAAAGTATTCCCAAGCTTCAAGGGTACATTTGGTTTCTCTGCAGTAGTGAATATTTATACAAAGGGTTTTGCTGCAGTGGAACAGGGAGGGAAATACTGCTATGACTCTTTTGCTGAATTTTTATATTCTGCCAAAAATGATATTTATTATTCTGAAAGAAACAGTAAAACAAATAATGCACCTGGATTTATATACAAGATCTTTACACAAGACTCACTTTAGTACCAACGATTCTTGCATGCAAATCATCTACATTCCATTTAAAGCTACTATATCTATTCTTTATGTACACACATGTACACAAGCTGCAACATACTTATTTTTCCTCTGATGCTTTTAAGAAGTACTTCCCGTAAATCTTCACCTAAGCATGAAAATGTGAAATGGCAAGTTTGAATTTCAAGCAAGAATTACAGTGAGATTAAAATTCTTAATTCTTTTGTGCATTTTGTGAATACCTGCAGGTATGCAGAAGAAAGGGATGTGAAAAGTCTATGTGACTGACTGCCTAACTATGACGTGGATGTCACCCACATCAACAGTTGCCAGTAACTCTATTCTTAGTACAAATACCATGCAAGACACATTTATGTCAAGATGTTTCTTGGGGAGACAAGTGCAGAACTGCACTGATCTTCTTGTTTACAGAGAAATAATGCCCCTCAGTATTTGTTTTCTTTTAATTTTCTAATCTAGGAGGAGATGCAAACTGAAACAACATAAAATTTTAAGAAAACACTCTCCAATATAGTAGAGACTCATAAAGAACTGAATGCATGACCAGGAATGAATTCTTCAGATACAGAGATGTCCACATGAAAAACCAGGCTACATGTCTGAGCCTACATGATTTCCTTCAATGTAAAGGAACATGCTTTCCTTTGGTTTGGAAACACAAGCAGAAAAGGACATTACAGTTTACTGGTTCTACTCCTTTTGCTAATGAAGGTCTAATGGATACTCAGAAAATGGAAAATCTCATGGTGAAAGAGTACTTGATGCATCTTTCATTTTTCTGCCATGCAGATGACTGAAAATTATTTTATTACAGTGAACGTAGTTTTACTACAGCAAACACACAGAAAATATTACAAGGTGAATGGAAACAAATAGAGATTTATAAAATATTTTTTAAATGTCTATTAATAGAATAATCTGATTTTTCTAAGAAGCCATCTAATCAAATATTTATGTAGCCATACCATATAACTGAAATAAAGATGCAGAATCTGTCTACAAATCTAAATAATCTTAAGATTCCCCTTGTTTCTGTCCTATTTATCAGCACAAAAAGATGAGGAACAGAATAGGCTGATGGCTCGAGTCTATGCAGTAACAAACCTAGGTATTTGCAAATGTTTTTAAAAAAAACTGCACAGTGACATCACTCATACTGTGAACGGCTCAAATATTCTCAGTATATACTCAGCATATATTCAGTATACATTCTAGCCATTTCTCAGTGCAAATTAGCCCGAAGAAGCTATTGTATACCATGTGTCATTACACTTATGAGTAGCTCATTTCTCATGTTGCTATTTCCTGTGCTTAAGAAAAGTACATTTAGCAATGAGGGTTAAGCAGATAACATACAGCAAAAAATGTACTTGGAAAATTTAATCCACTAATGTATATATTACTATACTCCCAGTTCTTTCCTCTTAGAAGAAGATTGTTCTAGAAGAAGTAGATTCTTATATTCTTATATAGATTCTTATATCTATAAGTTCTATATAAGAATATAAGAAATAATTTTAAAGTGTTATCCTGTAATTTGTTCATGAACTTTCCTCTTAATCTTGTTTTCCTATTCATGCTATTACTGTCATATTAGGAGATAAATTTAAATTTCAACTGTCAGTGGAAAATATTGCTGTAAAGAGCATGCCCCTTTCAGCACAAGACATACGTATGTTCTCCAAATTTTTCCCATTGTGGCTCTTGTCTTTCACACATTTGGAGTGCAATTATCTCCTATCGACTCAATTATTCTCCAGGCACTGCTTGGCTTGCACTGCAGTTCCCTACCAGTACCGCTTTGAGATTGAACTAATAGAGCATGGAAAGTTTGCTTTCCATGCTGAAAGCAGCCCTACAGAGCTTAGACTTCCCAGTTTTGGATTTACAGCCCAGTCAGCCTCAAACCATATCACACAACACTATTCTACCTGCAGTCTTATGGGATCCTATGCTCCCAGGTGCAAACTTGCAAACTCACAAACTCAGGGATGTTATGTCAAGCATTCTTAGCAGGTATTATTTAAATTGGTATTATAACCTTCAATTGTAAGAGTTTTCAAACCACAATGGGTAAGCTGTTCCCCTAAGTAGCTGTTTGGCTGTTACAAATATGCTTTTTTAGTGTCTTTTTTTTCCCCAGATTTTTTTGATAGGTTTAAGGTTATTTACTTATGTATTTGAAGGAATGCTTTACATGAAATCTGTCAATGCAAAATAATTATCTATCTGCAGCAAATATGTAAGATGAATCTTTTTCAGTTCTTTTTTACATTTTGACAGGCTGCAGCCTTTTCTGGATTTTTAAGAACTCTTATCACTTGTTTCCTCAGTCACTTTTTTCCTTCTGACTAACAAGGACAGTTGTTTTAATATTTATTTTCATATCACTTTTTCCACAAATTTCTTACCATTCACATTATTTTTTTCTGGATCCAAATTGTCTCTCTAGTAGCAGTTGAGATGAAGTAGTAGAGACACAGAGGGTCTATTTAAACAGATCCACATATATAACAAAATTTCAGAAAACAAAAGCTTTTTTGACTAGTACAGGGGAAAAAAAAAAGCAATCAGAGCAAAACTGCAAGCTGTGCTAAAAGACTTATGAATTGAAGGAGTTGGAAGTTCCACTGACGAATTCATCTGGGCGTGAAAGAGAGCAGATTTTAAGCTTTTAAACCTTTTTCCCTTGGCATTGCTAGTGGGCATTTCCTAAAGCCTTTCCAAAGATGACACTCTTCTAAGTAAAACAAGCAAATGTTGAAGAAGGAAGAAACTTACATGGCTAAATTATAAATTAGATTATTTAGTTTGATTATCATCTAGGTCATGTAAAAATTCATAACACTGAGGAAAATTGAGCTCTTCAGCTTCTAGAAAAGTCACAGAAAAAAAGAAACTCTGAACTTCATTTGCTGAAACAGTGCATTAACAATGGCAGGCTGAAGATCAATGTTATTTATTGAAGAAGAATTCTTTCAATGCTATTCAATGAAAAATAATTAATTGTTAATTGTAGACAAGCATTAAAAAAACAATAAGGCTTATGAATTATCCCCATCATGAGAATGAAAACGATTTTCTTTAGAAACAGGGTTTATATTTCCTCAAGAAATTCTGAAGGGATAAATATTATTAATCTGTTATTCAAGTAAAAATATATATCTGGTACTCAAACACAGCAAGGACCAGGGCATGCCAAAGCCAAACAAAATTCTCCTTTCCATATTAACAGGGCATTTTTGAGTTCATCTGATTTAACTTTAAATATCTGTGATAGTTTAGTTTGATCTGCTTGTCTAGATTTTTTTTTTCCCAACCAATTAAGAGAACTAGATACTTCCAGGATGCTTTAGACCTTTCAGTGAGATTAGAGATCAGAAAGAACAAAAGTAGAATAAACTGCTTGATAAAATCTCTTCTAGTACTGAAGCAGCAGCATGTGATTTATCTTTCTTTTATCACACAGAAACACAGAATGCACTATTTTCAACTACCTATCCAGGAGATGGGTTCTGTACAGGTATATGTGTGACAGGGAGATTCTAGTTGCCTCCAACATCTAAGAAAATCTGAAAGTTTGAAAGCAGAAGCTTACAGGAATACTGCAAAACAATTTATCCTCCATAGCTGTAGCAGACAGGTATTTCTGCCACAAAGGATTATAGTAGTCTCCACAATGGAAGACATCTACCTGAGAAAAAGAGATCTAAACTACTGGTTCGAGCTGCACTGCAGATGAAGTTGCATTGTACTTGTGCAGGATGATCTAAGAATACTCCTGCAGCAGAGGGAAACGTCAAAGATAAAAAAGAAATGGTGATAGCAGGTGATGGCAGTTGAAAGATTATTTGTCACACAGATAATTAAGTTTTTGATATCTGAAAAGAAACAGATTAACTTGTTTACTAGATGTAAAGGTAGTAGGTCTTCTGAGATGTCCAGAGAACTGGGAGATGCAGGGGAGAGGTCAGTTACTGTAATTAATGTCATTATCAGTGAAAAGCGCAGAAGTAATATTCTGGGAGTTGTCTTCAGGAGTAGGGGACTGGGATCCATGATCACCGTTGAAAACGACCAGATTCATATGTAATACCTGAGAGTCAGGCAGAGATTTCCATCTTGAATAGGTGCATGAGAATTTGGCAGAACAGGAATTGGAGGGGCTGAACAGTATGTTCAGGCTACACTTCAATCATGATGGAGACAGGCTGTTGGCACTAAAAAGGTTACTGAAAAGCATTTAAGCTAGGAGAAAAGTTAACAGTCAGAGAAGTGCCCTGTTGAGCCTGTTGCAAGTCACAAGGGAGAAACAGCTATCGTTTATTGTAACCCTGAAAAGGCAAAGGGGGAAACACATAGCATAGTAACATCAAATATCAGAAAGGCACCTCGAACAACCAACATCACTACCTCCAGCAGCATGAAACACTAAAGGAAGCTCACAAAACTAGCCAGAAATATATACTGGCCATTGAGGTGCTAGAGCAGATCCAAAGAAGGGCAACAAGACTTGTGAAGGGCTTGGAGAACATGCCATATGAGGAGCGACTGAAGGAACTGCGGCTGTGTAATCTGGGGAAAAGGAGGCTGAGGGGAGACCTTATTGCTCTCTTCAAATACCTGAAAGATGCTTACAGTGAAAGCGGGGTTGGTCTCTTCCCACTGGTGAAAGGACGAGGGGAAATTGCCTCAAGATGCGCCAGAGTAAGTTTAGGTTGGATATCAGCAAACACTTCATTACTGAAAGGTTATTAAGCACTGGAATTGGCTCCCCAGGAAGGTGGTTGAGTCAGCATCCCTGGATGTGTTTAAAAACCGTTTGGATGTGGTGCTCAGGGACATGATTTAGCAGAGAGTTTTTAGAGTTAGGGTAGTATGATTAGGTTGCGGTTGGACTTGATGATCTTTAACGTTTTTTCCAATTTGAGCAATTCTATGATTCTGTCCTATGATTCTATAGAAATGTAAAGTAATGAATTCAGGGAAAATTACTTAAGACATCCATCCATACTGGCAGTTTCAACTAACAAAAACAGAGTGTACAGTCACTGTCAACACTTCCAGATCACTGGCATAATGACAACTAAAAATTCAACAAAATGCTAGACAGACTGGAAAAGTTATTAGGAACAAAATGGAGGATTATATTTTGCCACTCTTTAAAACTTGAATACTGAGAGATATTCTGGTCTTAGAACATGCCTTAGAAGACTCTGAGCTACAGAGGATAAGTAACGTTAGGTTTGGTGAGGTTCTCTTATGAGGGTCTAGAAAGGTGGACAGTCTTGGGTCTTCTCATAGGTTTATTTACACAACTATTCAATATTTCTTTCTCAGATAAAGAAGCATGAAGTGAAATATCACAGTCAGTATGTGACAGGAACATCTTCTGGGTTAATAAAATGTAAGACAATTTAAATGTAGCGCTTTTATTCACCAAATCCAACAATTCTAAAATTGAAATCAGCTGATGAAACTTGCCAGACAGGCTGGTTTAAACTAGAAAGTACTTCTTTAAAAATGCAGGTTCTTACTATAGGACAGCATCAGCAGGATCAGAAAAGTATTAGATAAACTCATGATCAACAGATTAATAAATTGATAGTGTTGAAATTAGGGAAGGTGCCATCTCCCTGTATCCCTAATAAAACAGCTGTAGATGCAAGTATTAGGGGAGCAATGTGTGGAAAGCGTCCTGACAAATGTCCTCTCCCTAAACACCATTTCCCCCTATTGTTGTCAAAGGCAGAATACCAGCCTAGACAGACCACTACTGTGACAAAGCAAGCTTTTACTATATCCTGATTTCCCAAGATCTCTTTGTATGATAGCATTTATTGAAAGTCATGAGGATTTTGTATTTTCCACCCTCTCAATCATCGTGAAATATATTAAACAAGTCAGAAATCAAATTTTAGACTGAGTTCCTCTATAAAACACCAACATTACTATAACTTAATGGTAATCTTATCAAAGGTATATTACATTGATTTATGATGATGTATTTGTCCATGGATCTATGTCAACTTTTTATATATTGTTCTGATTCTTAATAGTAGCTCTATTGTTTTGAACAATACTCAGTTTTCCTTGTATTCCTTTGCTTGCCATACTGTTTTTCTACCATTTGCAAATATGAGTCTATTTATGTGAATCTTCCTTTTTTTATTTTCCAGAAATATTTTTTCAATTATAAATATTTAATGAACAGTTCCATGTCTTACTTCTTTGATCACGCATTATGAATAGCTAGTAATATTTCTTAGTCTACTACTTCTCATTTAAAGATGCAATCTCCTACCAAGTTTTAAGATGTGCTTGTTCTTACTGTATAGGTTACTACGTTGACTTGTTTCCTGAATGCATTTTACATAAAATGTTTTGAAAAGTTTAATAAAATGTTAAAGAATTATCTTAATAACTTTACCATGATAGTCAGAATCTATTTAAGATTGTATTATTCATGTCTTCATTCAAATAAAATCAGATGGAATATATCTAATGAAATACAGGATTAGGTCTTAAAGGAAAGTTCAGTTCTAAGAAAAGATGTCAGCTGAAGGCAAGAGTGGCATTGATTTTGAGTTGCATTCACTTAGGAATCCAAAATACTTTGATGTTTTACAGTACTGTAAATAGTAGTAACAGCTTACAGAGAAACACACACACACACACAAAAAGACAAGAACTGAAGATGTTTATGTCACACATGGGGAAAGAAAGGGCAGAATTCTGGAAACAGAGAACAGTATCTGTAGAATCGATTTGATCTAACAATTTCCCTTGGGCAGCTACTACTGGTGAAATGATATGCCAGCAAAATTGCTTTCCAGAAGCAGCAGCAGCTGGTGCAGGAGTAGATGAGAATAAAAGCAGAGCACAAAATTACAATAAATACAGCAGGGAGATTATGCAGGGTTTAAACAGCAAAGAAATATGGATTCTTTTAAATGGATTAGCTTAATTTGTATACTTGAATTTGTCGTCACTTTGTCAATAATTAATTCAAAAGACAGCAACCAGCTTAGTCAGAAATAAATGAATCTGGCTAGAGGTGAAAGTCAGGGTATAAAAGGATATCAAATTGGAGAAAAAAATATATATACTGTATTCTCTCTCTTTTTTTTTTCTTGTTAATACTAATTAGTGCATTAAAATCATATTTTTAAGGGCATTTAAGTCATTTTTGATACCTAGAAAAACTACAAGCATAACCTGAAGCAGCACTTCTTTCGCGGGAAAATCTTGCAGGATTCTGCAGTTCAGAAAATGGTCTAATGACAAAAGTTAAGAAACACTGAAAACGGAATCAGTCAATGTATGACTGTATTACAGTGAATAAAAATGGTTTATGATGATTTCAAGTACCATATTCTTCATCAGGGTAGAACAAAGAAGCCTTTATTATGCTTTTAAAATATTGTCAATATATCTTAAACATGTTTCAGAATGTCTCTTTTTTTTCCTGAACTGCAGATCTCCCCTCTTTCATTCATCTCAATAGTTCTCACAGCAAGCCTTCCTGGGATCCAGAGACTGGGAGCCAGTTGATTATTCAAACATCAGTACAACTACACTGAGCATTCAGGCACTGCCGTCATCAAGAATTGCCACAGGGAAAACATTCAACCTATTCACTCTGGATATATGTACATTGGTTGTTTTTATTTTTGTTTTGTTTCTCTCCTTTCTCCTCTCCCTTTTCTATTATGTTTTGGTAATATGAGTTGCCTTATAGCACAGCCTCAACAGACAATTACACAATATTTGAACATATGAGGAACAAGTTGTTGCAATCACCAATAAAGCTGTCAAAAACTATACTACAGCTATGAAATCATTGTAAATGCATAATTCCACATTTATTAAACAACACACTCATCTAAACAAGCTAATTTAATCCTTTCACAAACTCAGAAGAACTTGATTTCACAAATCTGCACATGAATTACCGTATTCTTGCATCTTGCACTTACTTCTCTATTTAAACTGTGAGAAATTAAACAGAATTCTGTGATAGTATGTGATAAAAGCATTATGAAGGTAATGTGAAAGGAAATAGCCTCCAAGAAGCCTCTCTTCTGTAGTATTCTTTTTTTTACAGTTTCCTCTCCTGACTCTTTCCATTAACTATCACAATTTACTTTTTCCTCCAGTAGATTTCATGTCTCAACTTCCCCAGACACGTTTTTGTTTTGCATGGCCTACTTGATTAGGGCAGTTTGTCAGAAGAAGTGTTTTACCTGAGAACATATGTTCAAGAAACAGTACTGTGAGAAGCAATGTGTATTATCCATTGGAAAAGAGTACTTCCATTAGGATATACGGCAAACATAGTCGCAAAATAATTTAATAAATCTTTCAAGATGGAAGACTTAAAAAACAAGAAAATTTGCAGTTCCATATCATGATATATGTATATACATATAGATTATATAAAGCTTATATATACAAAGCTTATATATACAAGCTTTACATTTTTCTGTCTTGGTAGTAAATGTCAAATTGATTAATAACATTTGCATTTTTTCAGTACTTTATTTCCACCAAATTGACTATTTAAAATTCCATTAATTTAATTCACATTAGATGATTGGATGCTCCTTTTGAATACAAAACAATATGTTGCACACTCACTGTAGAAACAACAAAAAGTTCCACACTGTGGACAGGGTTCTGGCTGAACTATTTTATGTCCCATCTTTCTTTCTTCACGCATACCATTCCATGATGCTGTGCCATGACTCTGGTACAACTTCAGAGATGAGTAATGTATAGTAATATTAAAGCAAGCATTATACGTAGCAGTAAAAAAAAAAGGGATCTTGAAAAAAATGCTAATGTGGAACCTAATCACTTAAAATGGCCACATGAATTGAAAACATGGTTAATTGTAATTCTGCAATAAATACTGTCCTAAAATGGGATTAATAGAAGTTCACTTATGTACACATTCCATATATTTGCATGCACACCGTAAGAAAACACAAATCCTAAGAGACTTTTGAATATTCTCTCTGGTCACAGCAATCCTCACATTGGTACGCTATAAGATAGATAATATTGTATGAAACATTTAATAACTCAGATCACTATATTTTCATTTCAAATAAGCTGTCATAAAAAGGCAGAAGACTAATATAATAACAGCATATGTTCTCGGTGGTACAGTATCAGCGCAACAAATCTCCTTTTCAAAGAACAGCTTATTTACGGGGGGGGGAACCAAACACCTATTTCTTCAGTATTTAAGGATTTGTTAAATAAAGTGATTAGCGGTAGGATAGGAGCAGATGATAAATCAGAGGGAGATCCACTGTAATGCCCAACGAAGATGGTTACCCAGTAAGTAGAGAGCACATGCTATAAACAATGCTTTTTGAACCTTTCCATCATGGCTACCTCCTTGTCACTGATTACAGCATTTTCTTCCCTGTTAAAACTCTTTTTGCTCTGTGTGAGCCACTCCATGAGTCAGCGTGGGACTGAGATAAAACCCTAATGCATAAAGTCAAAACACGAAGAAAAAAAGTAGGCTACATTTAATCCTTGCTACTTTAGGCCTGTCTGGGCTTCACTGAGTGAGGAAGAACTGTGTTGAGCCACATATATTATATATACTAGTAGTAGTAATATATTAGTATATTATACTTAATATATATAATATAGTTAATGAATATAAGTAACAAAACTTTCTTTAATTTTTAATGTTTTTTTTTTTAAATTAAAACAAAAAAAGAAAGCAACAAAAACATAAAGCTAGTGGGCTGGACACATATGCAGATGAAAACAGTGTCAAAAGGAAAGACTGAGACATGGGTAGACAAAGATTTTCTCAGCTTCAGACAATACTGCTACAAAAGAAAAGTGCGCAGTTTAAACATAAATTAAAAAATACTTATCAACTCAGAAGCATCAAAATAATGTCATGCCTCTTCATTCATCCTTGTCAATTTTTTAAACAAGAAATAAACTTCAACAACCAAACTTTTATGATCAATTATGGAAATAAAGACAGTAAAATATTTTTACAATGTCTATAGCAAATATCTACATTGCAGAAAATTTTCTTTCACTTATAGCAGAAACAATCAATTGCTCCTGCTTACTCAAATCCAATTTTATAAACAAAAGTTCAGTTAAACAATAATAACCCAGAGACATCTATGGTATTCTTCACAGAATCACAGAATTGCTCAGTTTGGAAAAGACCTTCAAGATTGTCAAGTCACACTGCAACCTAACCATACTACCCTAACTCTAAAAACCCTCTGCTAAATCATGTCCCCGAGCACCACATCCAAATGGTTTTCAAACACATCCAGGGATGGTGACTCAATCACTTCCCTGGGGAGCATATTCCAGTGCTTAACAAACTTTTCAGTAAAGAAGTTTTTCCCGACATCCAACCTAAACTTACCCTGTTGCAACCAGTCAGAATGTCTTGCCATTTCCTCTTGTCCTATCACCTGTCACCAGTGTGAAGAGACCAACCCCGCTCTTACTGTAAGCACCTTTCAGGTATTTGAAGAGAGCAGTAAGGTCTCCCCTCAGCCTCCTTTTCCCCAGACTACACAGCCCCAGTTTCTTCAGTCGCTCCTCATAAGGCATGTTCTCCAAGCCCTTCACAAGCCTTGTTGCTTTTCTTTGGACCCGCTAATATAGTAAGTATATGATTAAACATCCCAAACAATTGAATATAACAAACTCCAATTCCTATCAGAAACAAATGATGAAACCCGCATCTTTCCATTAGCAGTTCCGTAAAACTAGAATCCAGTTTCTCTACTTCTTTATCATGAATGTACCAAAACAACATACTATGCCTTCATTGGCTCTAAAGAAATGATTGAATAAAAATATATATTTTTCAGTTTTGTCTTCATTGGAAGAAGTTAAAAAAAAAATTTAAAAACACAAACATCAGTTTGATATAATTTTTTTCCACTCTTCTCCCATCTAACCTGGCAAACAAGATAAACAAGTTTTCTCAGAACTTTAAATCATTGACACTAAAAGGAATAATATTTTTTCATACCAGTCACAATGTCTTGTCGTTTCAATGACTGCACTCTTGTCTGATATAATTTTGAGGAGCTAAATGAAGCCATATAATCTATTAAAGTGAAAAAAAAGTTCAATGTTCTTCTTTTATAATTAGTTGTAAGTGATATGTTTCAACATAAAGAAAAAAATGTAACTAAATCAAGCAAAGAACAAATAATATTTAAATTGCTACTGAGAACATAGGCTGATAACTGTAACAGCACACATTGTCAGCTTCTTTTCTATGTTATTTTCTGCATCACTTAATACTTAAACTACAAAAATTCAATTTTAAATTAGTTAAGATTTACACCTAGCTCAACAAAATGAGACTTCAAACAACTGTGTACCACAACGATACTTGTCTTCCTTTATGATAGTTATTTTCACAATAGTAAGACTGGAACCCAAAACTGGCCTTAAAAGAATGGAAAATACAAATATTCTATGTCACGGAATCACAGAATGGCCAGGGTTGGAAGGGACCTCAAGGATCATGAATCTCCAACCCCCCTGCCAAATGCAGGGCCACCAACCTCCCCATTTAATGCTAGACTAGGCTGCCCAGGGCCCCTGGCCTTGAACACTTCCAGGGATGAGGCATCCACAACCTCTCTGGGCACCTGTTCCACCACCTCACCACTTTCATAGTTGAATAATCAATGAAAATTATATAAAGGAATATTATATAATCAAATAATATTAAGAGGTTATAATAATGAAATAAGCAAGAGAGGTAGGCACAGCAAGACAAAGAGAATAAACAGGATGCTTACCCGTGTCATGGGCTCGCTCAGGAAAGACCAGCGGAGTGGATCTTCCAAAGAGAGCTCCTTCCCCACTGGTAGTCAGCTCTTAAATGGGTCTAGGAGAGGTGGAGCCAGGCTCCACCTCTTCCTGCAGCACAGGTGAATTGCTTTCACCTGTGCTCCCAGGGCTGACTCATTGCTCACCTCAGGTGATTAATCAGAGGTTCAGGCCATGACTCAGCAGTTCCCATACAATAGTAAAGAACTTCCCCCTGACATCCAACCTAAATCTCTCGCGCCCCCCCCCCCCCCCCAACTTAAAACCATTTCCCCTTGTCCTGCAGTTATCAACCCTTTCAAAGAGTTGATTCCTCTCCTCTTTGTAGGCTCCCTTTAGCTACTGAAATGCCATAGCCTTCTTTCCTCCAGGCTGAACAAGCCCAGCTCCCTCAGCCTGTCTTCATAGGGGAGGTGCTCCAGTCCCCTGATCATCTTTGTGGCCCTCCTCTGGACCCTCTCCAACAGCTCCCTGTCTTTTTTGTACTGGAGGCTCCACACTTGGACGCAGTATTCCAGATGGGGCCTTTTCTGATGTCAAAAGAAAACCCTCAAATATTATTTCTCAAAACAAATCTTTCCAGCATAGTTTTATTTCCTATCTCTATGTGTATATATTGTGTATATTGCAGAATGTATGTTGGAATATACATTTTATTATGCATTTAACAATAAAGTGTTAACTTCATTTGGAGCCACGTTTCCTTTCCTACCTACACAATAAGAAAAAATGTGGATATACATTAGATAAGAAAAGAATAATTTAACTCATGCATGTACTCATTCATCTAATCACTGGGAAGGCAACAGAACATCCTAAAACATCTACAGGAACTTGAACTGTTATTCTGAACCACTACAGTCTGGTGGCCAGATGGCATCCGTAAAAAGATATAGGATAGTGCTTTAAATGTAAGTCATTTTGCTTCCATATCATTAACATTTTTTGGGTGAAAAAAATAAGGAAAAAAACCTCATGAAAGCAAAACCAAAAGTCTCTTCCTAAATATAATCACATTTTAAACTCAATTCTAGTATTTCCCTTCAACTGGCAATTCCAAATGAATTCTTAAGTACTAAACTTCAGCAGTATCTCCATATGTAATGCTTTTAAACATTTTATTTTCCTTTGTGCATTTCCACAGAATTCCTGAAGATAACTTTATTTTTAAAAATACAAATGCCATATATTAGGTAAGCAAATGAAACTCTGCCTCAGAACAGTTTACAGACACAGGAGAGCAATCACAGAAGATCTGTAGGTTTCCCAAGCTGTAATACTGCAGTAATATCATCCAGAATAGCAGAGGGAAAAAAAAAAAAAGTTATAAAAGAAGGGAAAAAAAAAAAAAAGGAAAGAGGAAGGGGAAGGGATAAAAAGCTATGTGCTATTCTGCCAATCCCTTTGTCAAAGGTATGAGAAAGCAGTTCTGTGGAACAGTTGGTTTGGTATTTTTGAAGCCAGCAAATTCTGTACGTGGTACTTTCATAGGATTTTACATGAGACATAAGAGCATGTCTGAAAGAAGTTCTGATTCTACTCTGATTTCTACTAGTACAGTACTTAGGGTCTGTCAGTATGGCTCCCTCTGAATGCACACACCAAAACAATGAGGTTTCTTCATGAATGTGAGCAGTTAAAATCACTGAGGATCTTATTGTTCCACAGCAGAAGGGAAGATTCTCATCACGATACCAGATATCAATATCAAGCATGTTCTATACTATGTAAAAACAGTACAGAAAAAGTTCAAACACAACATTGGCATCTTTGCATTGGTGAGATAAGACTGATTAAGCAGCAAACTAAAGGCACTACTAAAGGTAATTCTATATTAAACTATGAAAAAAAAAAAAAACCCTTAAAAGGTATATTAATTGTTTTTCATTGGTATTATTAGATTTGTAAGACTACCAGATATCTGCTGATGTCAAAAAGTCAGAGTCTCAAGTTCAAATGACCTACTATTAATGTAAAAAAAGTATGATAAAGATAGTAGCTAATACAAATATTTATTGAAACACATGTATCGTGAATAATTAACAGCAAATCAAGAACCATTGTAGTTGGGTCTTTTTTGCAAAAATAACAACATTTTTCACTTGTTGCAAAAACAAAACAAAAAATCACTAGTAAGTGAGAATGATGATGTGCAAACACATTTTCCAAGAAATCAATAATCAGCATATTTTTAAAATGTCAGATGAAATCTCAACCTGGTTAAGATATCACTTATCACTACTGTACCTCCCCATCACACTAAAACATTTTATGAACTTTTGAGATGAAAAATGATGTCAGCCTTTATCAACAAAGAGACCTAGAAAAATGAATGTTATGTCTGACTAAAATTCTGTATTAAGTATGGAATGTATGAAGTTTTATTAATATGGATTATTAATAGCAGAAGAGGGAAATATTTAACTTGCTCAAAAGAAATGTATCAGAATTGTCCAGAACAATGCCCATGGTAAGAGACTGCATTAAAATAACAGGTAATAAATAACAAAATCCTCAAAGGGGAACTGGAAGTTCCAACCCATGTTATAAAGCCAACATAAGTTTCAGATATGAACATAAAATGTCTGGATTTTAACTATATATCAAATGTACTTTCAGTCACCAGACAACAATAGTATGCTAGAAAAAAGCTACCAGAGCATTTGATATTTGATATTACCCACAGCCCATCTTATGCTCCTAAGTGAGGAAACACAGAAACAGGAACAATAGTTCTGGGTACAGTGACCTTTTTCTTCTGTAACTGATTTGACAGGCAAGATTTTTGTAAAGACACATTGTAAAAAATGAAAAGAAAGAAAGAAAAAAAAAGAAATGAAAAAGAATATACATTTCAAAGAAACATATTGCTTACATAAATAGAGCCCTAAGGGAACGCATCTCCAGACAAATTATAGCTAGTATAATGAAATAATCCAATTCCACCTCAGCACAGATCTTCATTCACGATATCATTTCATCTTGCCTAGGCTAATGCAGTAATTTATTTCGTGGCTTCTTAAAATCCCATTTTTTTGGAGCAGGCAGCTGAAATACAGACAGCTCATATTCATCCCCTAGATAATTCCCATTCTTCTTCAAGATTACATTCAAAATAGTTTTTGTTCTTGCAATCCTGAAAATAATAGCTTAACAACTTTCCCAAGAAGTACAATATCTGTTTCTTACTCCTTCGCATTTGCTGAAATCCCTTTTTAGTCTTTAATATCACATACAATGTCACGTTCCATTCCACTGAAATAGCTTTTACTTGCTTCTGCACCTCACAACACCTTAGTTTATAAACAAATGCACAGTACTGAAAAGATATGACATGGTGTCCTTGGAGCCTTCTGTTCTCCAGGCTAAACAAGACCAGTTCCCTCAACCTTTCTTCACAGGAGGTGTACTCTAGCTCTCTTATCATCATGCACTCCTCTGGACTCTCTTCAAAAGATCCACATCTTTCTTGTGCTGGAGGCCCTACATTGAGACACAGTACTGCAAGTGGGGCCTGAGCAGATGGCAGAGGAGAGGGGCCCAATTACTTTCACTGTCCTGCTAGCTATCCTTCTTTTGATGCAGTCTAGGACACAGTTGACACACTGCTGGCTCCTGTCCAGTTTTTTAACCACCAGGACCCCCAAAGTTCTTCTCTACAGTACTGCTTTCAGTGAGGTCTTCTCCCAGTCTATACACATATCTGGGATTGCTGTGACACAGATGCAGCACACTTTGCACTTGGTCTTGTTGAAACTCATTCAGTTCTTGTTGGTCCACTTCTTAAGACTGCCCATGTCCCTTCCTCCTGTCATATCAACCGCACCACTCAGCTTAGTGTCACTGTCAAACTTGCCAAGGGTGTGCTCGATCCTACTATCAAAGTAACTGATAAAGATGTTAAAGAGCACCAGTCTCAAGATGAGCCCCTGGGACACATCACTCATCACTGGCCTCTTCCTGGACATAGAGCTTCCAGGTGGATTTGTTCCACAATCTTTCCAAGCTCACTGGTCTGTAGTTCCCAAGGTCTTCCTTTCCACACCACTTAAAAATGGGTGTGATGCTTTCCTTTTTCCAAGCAGAAAGTGATTATATAATGAAGAACAGTTTTAAACTAAAAGATGGGAGATTTAGATTAGATATTAGAAGGAAATTCTTTATTCAGTTGGTGAGTAAAAAGCATGGTGAGGCACTGGCACAGGCTGCCCAGAGAAGCTGTAGATGCCCCATTCTTGGATGTGTTCAAGGTCAGAGTGGTGTTTTGGGCAGCCTGATCTGCTGGATGGCAGCTTTGGTTATGATATGGGGCTGGAACTAGATGACAATTAATAATCTCCAAACCAAGCCATTTTTTGATGTTCTGTGAAAGTGTTCCATCTCTTATTTCTAAAGAAGAAAGAAAATTTTAATTCTAATGCAAAGCATAAAAACAGTTTTCTCCTTTTCCTGGAAAGGCATGAAGGCTAGGTAATATGTATGGAGCGAATGAATTCACGTTTGTCTCCTGATTGCAAGAGTTAGAATTCTTACATTGAGTTCTTGGTACTATACACACATTTCAAAAAGACTGTTACAGACTACTTCAAAAACTGTCCACAAGTCTTGGAACATAAACTGTACCTATATCTGGAAATTGATTGTCTAAATTGACAAGTGATAAACAAAAAGAAGTATTCAGATGAGAAAATACAAGTTTGCTTCAAAATTTCCAGTAGAAATTGTTTTTCAAAGACAAATGCAGTTTCTTTAAATTGTTCGTTTGTTTGGGGGAGCAGGCTGTTGGTTAGGGAAAATTCTTCTTCCTCCTCACTTCATCGCTATGTAGAAATCTTTAACTAACAATAATCTAATGAAAAAAAGCCCACAACATCGTGGCTATTAATCTTAACAGTGATTTTCAAATTAGAGGCTTGATGTTCAATCAGAGGTGCATTATTTCGTAATTGACACTTTAAAACTACCAAACACATTAATGACAATTTCATTCTGATTCAGAACAAACTAAAAAGCTAATTATTCAATGTTTCTTGTAAGACAGCTATTCAAAGCACTAATTAGTTATTTTAGTTAAAACTAGAATGACAATAAAAATCACTCCATAAAAACCCCCTAAATAGGACATGATGTGATATTTTGAAAGAGATGGAAAAATAGATTTTTTTTTTTTAAATTCCTTTGCATTTCAAATGGACTCTGTTGTTCTTTCTAATGGGAAAAAGAAGAAAAACCTTCAATTTAGCCACATAAAGATAATAAAAATACACTCCTATGCTGTTGCCTTAATTTAAAATTTAGCACTGAAATGTTAGATTTCAGAAGCTTAATGCAATATTCACTGAATACTAAGTGAAACATTTCAAATCAGCAGATTTCAAGCAAATTTTATAAAACTGACCTGCGTTATCTCTAAGTCACAGACATAGTCCATCACTGGCCAGTGAAAGAGTAGTAATGCCATTCTATTACATTTGGTACTGAACTATGATCCTCTTGGAACAGTAACACAGTTATACAGATACATATATTGCTGTGCTTGTAGAACTAAATCTAAACAAACCTAATTTGGAGTGGAACGTCAGAAGTGCTTCCCACAAAATCAAATGGCACCAAAACATTACTGAGGCAGTGCAATGATTACTGTCAGACAAAAGACCCTCCTTTTGCCATGAGGAGAAAGACTGGAGATCCTCAGACTCTCCTTCCATATGACATACAGGTGTTTCAGTGTCCATGCTGCAAGAAACTGGCTAGCATCAGGATATGCTAACGTGGATCTAGTCAAGGTGAACAGAGACAAATTTTTCTATTCTGTTCTTTACATACTAGGCAGAAGTTAAAAGCTGTAGAGAATCCCGTTTAAAGGCTGTCATCTGCTTCCTTCACAAATCTCAGCCATGCCTGAGGTGGCCCTGCTGCCCTCAGCCCCTCCTTGCTCAGGAAGATGAGAAGCACATACGTGGGCAGTGAACAACATCATTAGAAAATGCTGGAGTGTTCTTCCTTCACAATAAATCATACAAGTTCTGCAGTGGGTCCCAGATATGGAGTGGAATGAGTTAGCTAAGGCACCATAAGGCAGGTGCTCCTGAGCCATGGACAGCACACACTTTAAAAGTACTGCAAATACTGTAAACACCAAAAAAGCCACCTTCCTGGATATTATTCCGAGCTCTAAATTCTATAATGTATTTTTTTTTCTCTTTACATAGGGCAATATGTGCTGCAATTCATACAGTGTATAGAGAGAAGCTGACGTATATTAAATAGATTCTTATCTATAGAAATTAATAATAATGCAGTAAAAAGTTAAGGTGGACTTAAAAATCCTAGCATTCAATGTGAGTTCACAAATACTGTTCCTTGTTTACCTATAACCTCGTATGCTCTCAAACACTGGCACATCAATAGTAAAAATGAAGTTTTCACTAAGTTCTTTTAAGAAAAATGTGTGACCTGAGAGAAAATGTAAAAGACATTTGTTTTTTGTTTGTTATTCTGCTTCTGCCTAGGAACGTGTGTCAGCAGCTACATGAAACATTTTTAATTTCAAGGCCTTGAAATTCACCCTGAGGATTTCTGACAAAAAGAAAGGATCTTCAGAGTGAAAAGAAGAAAGTAATAAAAACACAGTAACATTGTAGCTGTCATCTGGAAACAGATATTAGTTGCATCTTAATCCAAAATGAGTAAAAAACCCACAGTGAATGCCCACAGAGGTTAAAACACTTCTAAACTCTTGCCAATGTTACTGTTAAAAGGAGGACAAAACTCCTGCTAAGTGGGAAACTGAAAGGAATCACATCCCAAAGAAAAATATCTGTGACTTCTTCACCTCTTGTATGGTTCATTTATCTAGACAAACACAGTTAGTGCCCCATTCCATTTTCATATTTCATATTTCAAAAGAAGATAAGTGATAATGGATATCTGACATACAGGCCAATGAAAATTACTGTCCCTGGACGTCACTCCTATGAGAAACAAGAAATTAATTGCTCCTCATACTTATAAAAAACAATATATCCTGAGAGAAGTGAGAAGTACATGGATAGCAAACATGCATCATCTGTCTCTTCAAAGCTACACCAGAAAGTCACAATCTAATAATCTATGTTTAAACTCACAATTATTTAAGATCTAACTTCCCATAGGCCTTTCTCTGAAAATCAGCTCCAGAAACTTCTTAAAAAACTATCAGATATTGGCTTTTTGTGCAATCATTTTGTGCCAGCAGCCCAGTTAAAAAAAAAAAAAAAAATCTACTTAGAAGTGCTTTATAGTGGAAATACTTCTTTATGTATATACATACACGTGATAAGTAGTGGATATACAGAATTCTACAAGAATATTGAATATTGACCAAATATGTCATAAAATAGTATGTTTAAAATAATGTCAATACATTGTATTTACTGCTATTTTTTGACTTATTACTGTCAGTTGGACATGGAGATGGCGCATCAAAATAAAACAAACATGTATACATGCTAAGAAATTAATGTTTTATATAATCTAAAGTATAATTTTGTTAAATCAAATTATTACTAAGTGCACTTTTGTAGAATACCAGTTTTTAGTTGTTTAGAAAAAGTGCATTTTCTCTCGATTTTTTTTAACCTTATTTCATCTTACCTGACAATTTACGTGATATTTTATAAATATATATAATAATTCACTATGGCATTGATTACGTAAATAATTTGCTGATACATCTTAATGCACAATATTATTTTTATTACTTCATTATACCTTGCAACTGTAGCTTTATCAGAGCATTATGAAATCCTTGCAGAACGTGCAGAAATTTGAGATTATGAGCCAAATTTTCTGAGTCATTTCCAGTAAGATGATATTGCCATTCATGGAAACTGTTTCAGAATCAGAAAATGCAACTGTTGACATATACTGTCTATAACACTGAGAAGCCCTTGGAGATGATATCACATCTGAACTAAACGTAATGCCTCACACAAAATATGCAGAATAGCCACTATGAGTACGAAATTCTGTAAAAAAAAAAAAAAAAAAAAAGCAACAACAAAACAGCAGGCTCCCCCCTGCGAGGTATAAAACAAGTTAGATATTTAGCATAAAGACCATCTATTTGGAAAACAAAGGCCTCCTCAGTACACCAAAGAATACTGTATTGAAGCTTAGATGCCAATGATTAGCAAAGTAAACATACTGGCATGCACTTTCAGTCACTCAGATACTTGCGCAGAATGTTATGGATGAGGTGAAGAAACCACTTCACTGTGATACTAACTTTTTTGAAGACTGATTACAAATAGATTAAAGCTAAAACTTGAGAAACACATTTAAGAGAAAGGATCTGCATTATGTTACCAGTTCTTGCCATTGCACATCGTAGGTAAGTATATGAAGAAAATCTCATCATAAAGAGATATCCTTCAAGAGAAAATAACTGATAAGTCCCTCATTTTATTTTCATCTTTCACTCAAGTGTAGCCTAACTTGCATCATGGTTAGATTTATATGGAATTGCAGCATTTTCTGCCCGAGCACTTTGAGATGCAATCTATTGATCTAAAATGTATTTCTTGAAAGAACAGTTTGAGAGAGAGCAAAACCTCATTTAATCTATACTTTTCCCTAAGGACTGCTCTCCTGATGGCTATATCTGCTTCTGGGAGTGCAAGAGCTTTGCTAAATTCCAGGAAGGCTTCAACTCCTACAGCTTCCCTAATGTTACAAATGCAATTGAATTTTTCCTTACGAATATAGTAAGCTTCACCTCACAATACTACACAACTGAAATACTGGTTGTTTCCACAGACCAGCTAAGGAAAAAGGAAGAGCAACAGCATATTTTAATACTGTAATCATAACCACAGATATTATTCAAAATATTCAGAGCCTATTCACAATCTTAAGCTTACTGTGCTGTTTCTGTTAATGCTTATGTTGTTCAACCCTTCAGGCACCATAGTACCACAAAGCCATTCATTTCAGCGGGAGAGGGGAGAGAACTGGAAAAAAGGTAAAACTTCTTGGCTGAAATAAAGTGATGCACAGTGTAATTGCTCACCACTGACAACTGATGCCCAACCAGTCCCTGAGCAAGGAACTGCACCTCCAGCCAACTCCCCCAGTTTCATTACTAGGCATGACAATCCCTTTGGGCAGTCGGGGTCATCTTTTCTGGTGCTGTCCCTTCACAGATCTTTGTGCTCTGCCAGCCTCCTCACTGGCAGTTCAGTGTGAGAATCTGAAAAGTCATTGACACTGTGTAAGCACTGCTCAACAATAACTACAACCCCGGTATGTAAGCTACATTGTTGTTGGTTTGGTTTTTTTTTTCTCCTATATCCAAAATATGGCATTATACCAGCCACCATGAAGACAATTATCTCAGCTAAAACCAGAAAGCTTGGTAAAGATAGGAAGGGATGGAGTACTGCAGGGGTTGGAAATGCACTGTGAAGCAAACCCAGAAAATACAGGCCCAACAGAAGGGAAACTAGGCAATCCTACTGTCAGGTTTTATGTCCCCCCCCTTCACACAGGCACTGACCTTGTGAGTGATACTAAGCAGAATATTGACAGGAGGTTAAGTGCTGACATACAGCTGATAAAGGTCAAATTTCCCAGACAGATCACAGTTCTGCTGATGGTTTATGAAAGTGGTTTCTCATACTCTTCCTTTCAGATAAGAATTGAATTACAGAGGTCCTCCAGATGTCATCTTTGTTATCATATTTTAAAAATGTGGTAGAATTAGTTCATAGATACCTTGTGATTTTTGGCCAATTGATACAGAGCTTGTGTTAATTCACTTTTCTTATCAAGTATCTCAACTGCTGGAAAATATTTCTTGAAAAGTATTGTCTTAAGACATAATCTTTGGAAAAGTATTGTTTCCACACCAGATTTGATTTTCTGTATTGTTTACTGCAAGATATTATCAGTTACTTTTATTCAAATGTTTGCCTTGTTCTGAAACACATATTTATTCATCTAATGTAGATTATGCATAAATTATATTCTGAGAGTCCAGGATTTGTGTGCATCATAAAAATCAGTGTTTATACGCAACTACTGAAGGAAAAAGTATTTTCAATCAATTATGTATGCTTAACTTCTTTTTCACAAGTCTGCCACCTCTGCCTATTCCTTGCCTCCAGTCCAGAAATAAATGCAATTTCTCAGAACAAGAAAGGCAAAAATGTCAATTTACTCAAACTAACTACTGAAGAAATAGCATTATTAACACAACGTATTTGTTTTAAAAAAAAAAAATCTCATAGAATAGACACAAGAAGTTCATTCATTGAATAAATACATAACTACGTTTCCAATTGCAGGCATCTTACCATTACCAAACCAGCAGGTCTTGGAAAAGTACCTCAGCATTGTGGCTCACTCTAATTTTTATTGCTATTGAAGAATTTTATTGCCACTTGACAACTGCATTTCTGAAATTATCATCCTCAATAATACCAATACTGACAACAACTAGTGAAAAGGAAAACTGAACTGAAAAACAGTGCATGGATCATGAAGCAGAGTTGTGTATTAATAAAGCATTGAGTTCCCCTTCGCTAAAACTTCATTTCACTTCTCAAGCCAAAAAAATAAGGAAACAGACTCAACAGCCTAATAACTCTGTTCTCTAGAAAGAGAGAGAGAACTAGGACTCTACTGTCGAGAAAAATTACACCTATTAGAACAATTAAAGCAATAAAGTCACTGCTTAGTTCCATAGCATTACGGATTGATCTATAATCTACTGCTAGCACTGCAAGGACCAGTCCTTGCGTAAAGTCTTTAAACACAGAGTGTAGTGCATTAATCTTCTGAGTCAGTGTCCTGGCAATCATCCCAGCTGAGCTAAAAATTACAGTAACGTATATATAGTTTTAGGGTGAAATTTCACTCATTCCTACTCCTTCAAGTTAAACACAGTCTATCACATGTGCAATTTCCACATGTTGTTTTGATAGAATATTAGCTTTCCTTATTTAAAAACAGAGAAGTAGTTGTTCATATATCTGTTGTGAAAAGTTAGCAGATGCAAAGAGAAATACCTGTTCACGGTGTTAATCATCTTCTGGCAAAAAAAGACATTTTACAGATAATTACAAAAGAACTCTTTACTCACACCAATATCATTACCTTTTGTAATAGATGTAGTGTAGTATTTTAGACCTTCAGAAAAAAAAAAAGCCAGCATGCTATTATCCTCAGTACATTTGAAAAGACATGAATATCTAGAAGCACAGAAAAGCAATCTTAATAAACACAAACCTTAGGGAACTTTATACAATGGCCCACAGAAGATAAAAGCACAACCTGGCAATGGTGAACAGATAATTTTTACAATTATGAAAAAGACTGTAAAAGAATAAGGCAACAGACTCCAAGACTATGCAATCCTGTACGTGTCTCATTGCTTTTGCAGTGACTCTAAACAGACAAACATTGTTCTTCTCCTGGCATTAAAGGAAGTGGGCATTAATGGGTGTATTAGGAGTCTGTGGAGTTAAGGGAACTTCATGAAGTACTCCTTTAGAGCAGAAGCACTTGGATTATGTAGGACACTTATAGAGTCCCATAAGGCCATTAAAATGATACTGGAGGATCTGAGCATGAAAGAAGGAGATAGATTAAACACAGAACTCTCCAACTTCAGTATATCTACAATATACCAAACCTGCATATCCATAGGGGATTGTTAATCCTAATAAACTTACTTATTTTAAACAAATGTCATCAAGTCAGATATTTCAACTAAAAAAAATTAAGAATTTCTTATGCCGGAAATAGGTATGCTTATTAAAGTAAACTGCACAATTTGAATTCTGAAATGATTTTATTACCTAATATGACTATTCTACTAAGCCATATATGGAGCACTCTTCCTTCTTGCACTGGAAAGTTTACATAATT
This sequence comes from Chrysolophus pictus, assembly GCA_037305975.1. Lineage (NCBI taxonomy): Eukaryota > Metazoa > Chordata > Aves > Galliformes > Phasianidae > Chrysolophus > Chrysolophus pictus. Next base: position 21,840,282 of record CM074577.1, on the reverse strand, counting down.
ATTTTAGTTTAAGATATCTTTAAGTGAAGAAATGAGGTAGATATTTAGCCATTAAATCTGTAATTGTTACCTCAGATTAAAAGAATTTAATTTTAATTTTAACATATTTCTCAATGAACTATGTGTTGTACACACTCATACATCAATATTAAAGCTGTAAATAACTTTATAGGCTATCAACATTTTTTTGTTTCCCCAAAAGAATGTGTGTACACTCACATACTTAAAATTAATCTGTACAGATCATAAGATCACAGAATATGCCAGTCCCACATCAATTTTATCATGAAATTTTAAAACAGATAACAATATTTGAATTGAAGACAAAGATCTAGAACTTTGCTCATTTGGTGCCCATGAGACACACCTTTACATTTGGAGGCATCTATCCATCCATTAACTATCTTTATTGTCTGTACTTTGCTTAAGAACCAAATTAGAGAATTAGTGAATAGGTCATTTCTTATAGGCATGCTAGAAGCCATTATTTGTATTATTGTGAAGAGTGAAAAGCTGAAGGAGCACTCTTCTCACACTTAATAATTAAGTCTGTACTAATTTGGAGTGTAATTCTTTCACAAATAGGCATACATATTTATTTACTATTAAGTATCTTCAAGTTAAAAACAGAAACTTTAATTTGTGATTAAGAACTTCATAATACTACTGCTAAAACAACAGATCATTATAAACACAAATGAATACAAATACTTTTTTCACAGTTGTTCGGTTCAAGAGTACATTTTCTCCTCCCATCACATTTCAATTCAAAACTGCAATGAACAGTTTTTAACACTTATTTCATCATAGTTACAAGAACCACTGAGAGAACAAATGCCCCACCAAAGGTATTCACTCTTTATTTTCTGCTCTGAGATACTGATGCAGTGTGTCAGGCAAGAGCAGTGTTTAGATAGGAGCTTACTATATAAGAAGTAGAGCTGCACTATGAATTTCTCTTTCATTCCTGAAGTATGTGGCAATTGAAAGCAGGCTGCTACAGGTGCTGGAAAATGCACAGTCTAATTTGAGATTTCCCAGGGTAAAAAAGAAGGGCTTATGGGCTAGGGCTCCCAGTCAGATGTTAACACCTGCTGTTTGATGAGCTGCACTTGACATGAACAATGAACAAGGAAGGACAGATCCTATGAGTCAATGGATCAAAAGACCTTATGGTTTGAGAAAGACGCGGTATGTTTGGAACTCAGATTCCCAGAAGAAGTTTTCTTGCATATTCAGGCATTTCAAAAGATTTTCAGGGTTCTGTAGAGTGGCGGAAGAATAGTTTAGAGAAGAGTACTATATTAAATATAAGAAGTATATTAATAATTATTTTTCAATCCCATCACTGATAACTAAGGGGTTTTTTTTTGTTTGTTTTAGTGAAATTAATGGTAGCATAAACAAAAAGTGACTTATGTTCTCTGGGATCCCTTGAATATTTTGATTTAAAAAAAGTCATATGCCCCCCTATATATATGTAATCTTCACAAAAGCACTTAAGATCTACACCTTCACTTCTCTTTCATCAGCTTTATTAACATGTACTTATTTATAAAATGCAGCAGAATATTTTGCAGGAATTGAGAAGGAAAGTAAATGGAAACCATAGGCTATCCCAGATAATTACTAATTACATAGCTAATTACTATTACATAACACAGCTAATTACTAAACATAATTAATAAACTCAAACAAAACATCACCAAGAAAATCATTCAAATTCAAAGCATATTTCAAATCTTTAAGTTTCTCGTTATGCATAGACAGTAGTTCTGACATTCACAGTTGTAACTGTACAGCTATAGTAAGTTTCTACCAGTAGAAATTCACAATTATTCCTTTCCAGAGAGGAGGGTGAAACAAACAAAACAAACAGATTCCCCATGTAAACATTCTAATAGAATAAGGAATCAAAAACATTTTCATATTCTGTACACATATTAAAAACAATTTAAGCTCATAGATGTTATTAAAATCTTTCTCAAAGCCTAAGGCTTTCAGAATGAAAACATACTTCCATCTGCTTTCTTTATAACAGAAACAAATAGTGACATAACAATATTATTTTCCTTTATGATACAGATCTGGTATTGAGAACACCCATTATGATTCTTCATTGAACAAATAACAGCTCCAGACTATCTGTTCCACACCATTGTTAAAAGAAAAAAATACAGGGCACTGACTCAGAGTGACAAAAGAGAAGTAAAAATGTAGGCCAGAGTTGTACATGTAAGTAAAAGAAGGGCAGAGAAAGCTTCAGTATTGTACCACTGATTTGCTATATGTACTCCAGAATGCTTTTATCTGTGTCAGCTCATAGTCTGCAGGCTAAAGTGTGCACCAGCAGTCATTTCTGGAACACGGTACGAACAACATTGCATCAAGTTTACCCCCAAGCACTTTACACAATCCTTCAGTGCTACCCCTGTCAGGCCTTGCACTCTCAGGTCTTTCTAAAATGAGTTCAGCAATTTATAGAATAAGTTATGTCAAGAGACATCTTGGAGTCATCTAGTCCAGCCTCCTACTCAAAGGAAGTGTAATCAAAAGCCATCTTAGATGCTACAGATAAATTTCTCTTGTACTGAAGCAAGTGCGTGCCTCCAAAGTCCATGGAGACTAACATACATAAGACATCTAAATGTAAAAAAGTTACAATAGAAAAAATTTCTACTACATTTTCTTCACTTCAGCACAATTGTCTTCCATACATTAAGTGTATGGAACATGATAGATAAGTAGAAAGGATTTCATTCTTTGATAAGGGAAAAATAGTTTAAAAGTTCAGATGCAAAAAGACCTCTCACATTTTACTTCTTTAATATTAAGGACTATAAATATATTCTAAAGAAACTGCCATCATATTTATAAAGAAAATGGTCTTCAGATAATCTACAGATATTAACCTGCAGCTCCAAAGGAGATTTCTTCTAGTGATGCAGTGTAAGCATAAATAATTTTGCTCGTTCTACTTCTTGAATCAGAGAATACAATTTCAGTGCAATGACAAAACAGTAGTTTTATAAATACAAAAATGATATTAATTTATAATGGGATATGTACTGAGGCACATAATAATCCTCCTAAGCCAATCCTTCAGGCAAAACAAAGCATTTAAAATCATAATATATTCAGCACACTTGAGTCAATTCCTAAACAGAGGCTTGAAGAGATGTAAAAGTGCTATTCCACTTTTGCTGATTGGCTCATATCATGGCATAATGCAGAATTAATTCGGTACCCAGTTGGCTCATTTTAGTACTCAGTGAAACTCTAAAATTTCAGTGTTAAAGCCAAAAGTAGGATATAACAGGAACTAAAGAAAAAAATTCCCACCCAGCCACATATTTTTACACTGGATTCCATCTACCAAACTTTATTAACTGCAACATATTAACCAAATCACATTGATAGATATGTAAAACACTCACCTGTTTTAGGGTCAACAGAGAAATATGGCTGTCCCTGAAGAATACTATATACTACTCTGGCGCTGTTTCCATATGTAGGGTCATCTGCATCTGTTGCTGTCACCTGTAGAACAGATGTACCTGTGTATATAGGAAAATAGAAGTTAGTTGATAATGCATGTAATTTTACGGCAAATAGGAAACATTTATAGGTACATTTCTAAAATGCCTGCATTTCTCATATTCTCAAACTGAGAGATCATTGGCATTGCCTCTGTATTGTTATTAGCAGTATTATTAGAATTAGCATTAGTACACAGTGTACTGAAAGTAATGCCTCCTATTTATTTCCATGGAAACTACAACAGATACAAAGAGCACAATAACACTACTTGACAAAGCAAATTATCAGCTACAAAATACTATTTTTCAACACCATCACCCCTACTAGCTATGCATTTTAGCCAGTGATAAACGAGAACCTGCATGCCACACTTGTAAAAATCTGCACCAGCAGAGGTGACTCAGTATCACTTTTGCCACTGCTGAAACCCATTACATGCCACCTCACTGTGCTCACATCCACTACTCGGTCACCATAAACTTTCAGCAATTTTCAATGAATATCAGTAGAGGCAATTTTTTTCTGCATGGAGAAATTCAATTCCACACCTTTGCTTTGTACACATTTCCATGTCAGACACCATCTTGTCACGACAATATAAAATATGAAGCATTACTTTTGGAGCAGTTCTCAGTATTTTATATATATAAATATATATATAGAGATATAATATAAAATATATGGGAGCTGGTTTAGCCTAGTAACTGGAGTGCTCACCCAGTGTCAGTCTCACATACTGAAGGATGCAGGTTTGAGCTCTGGCTGTGTTCAGGGTGGTAAGGCAATGGAACAGAATGCCCAGATGCGCTGTGGATGCCTCATCTCTGGAGATGCTCAAGGCCAGTCTGTATAGGGTCCTGGGCCCCTCAGGTTGATCTAGCACCTGACCTAGCAGTTGGCAACTCTGCCCATGGTAGGGGTGTGTAACCAGATGTTTTTTAAGGTCCCTTCAAACCCAAGCCATTCTATGATTCTGTGATTCATTCCCTGATGATGATTGCAGTGTATTTTTATACTCACTTGAAAAAAAAAATTCTCATTCTCTCTATATGTATAAAAGTAACTTAATTACACACATACAAACATACATAACTTTGCAGCATATGCATTTGTGCTTGTTCACACATTCAGATCCTAAATCTGAATATTACTTAAGAGTTATGAACAGCTCATATTCACAGACTTCAGGATTATTATCATTTGTGGTACAAATTACTGCTGAAACGCATATTTAAAATTATTTTAATAAATGGCCCCAAATCAATAAAAGACACCAAAGGATTAAAAAAAATAAATCAAGCTATCAGAAGGTATCAAAGATCTGTGAATCAAATAATTACATAAGAGCTGATGTAATTCCATTGATGAATACAATACTAAAAAATAGATAAGGAGTTTAAAAACAAAACATTTGTATGCAGCTAAAACATACCACCAGAAAAAATGATGTGCTAGCAATTGTGATTAAATTAAGATAACATAGCAGATGTAATGAAGATAAGTGATTTTAAATGTACTGTATTTTTCAAGATACTTAATGATGAATCTGTTATTCTACCTTTGCACGCACTTCACATAAAAAACCAAGTTAAAGAAAGTTAATCAAGGTTCTGTCTTCTTCCTACATGCATACACTTCTATAGACACAGCTTCCAGACTCTTTTGGTTCAGTATTAAAATAGAGGAAAAAAACAGAGGAAAGGTTTATTAAAATAAAGAAGAGCACTGGCTGCTCTTCCATAATTCTGAAAATGGCTTCCCAGCTAAATTAGCCATGAGGGATCACTTGCACTTTTGGGTGTTCAATTTCACACTTCAGTTCTGAAGAGAAAGATGCTTTTGAATTGAATCCCTTGATCTCCCTCATTGTACTTCAATTTGCCTCATGGAAGAGTTTCAGAGCGTGCCAATTAGATTCCTTCCGATTAAACTAAACCAGAAGAAGTGCAGTAGCAGCATGGCTGATTTACCCTGACTTCAGAGAGGTGTTTGGTCTCAGAAACCAGACCAGAGCTAATCCGAAAGGTTTCCCAAGAACATATGGTAGGAACATGGAATCCAAGTTACACAGTTTCAACTATCCAACTTTGTAGATCAGTTTCCAATGCACAAAGTTATCAATGTAATGTAAAATAATTTTTATGTTAATACTCAGTGTACATTGGGAACAGAAATACTTAAAATCATTGGTTCTCACTTAGAGTACTGGATTCAAATCTTTGCAGATACATTCTTACTGCTGTTTCAAAAAGTATTCCTTCATTCTAATATACTAATACTAATTTGGACACAGAAAGACTCTTCTTTAGTAAGCTTTAGTAAAAGGTACAGCAAATGTGTTTTCATACTTAAATACAGTACCTTGTGGTCTCTGACAAAGCCCAAATGCATAGTCTCACAGCTGTATATATTCATACATACATATTCATAAATAAAAGGATGCCTTGATGAATTTGAAAACTTGAAAATTGTAATAAAATCAAGCTAGTAAGTTATTTATAGTTATTCAGGTATTAATGGTAAAATTGACTAAATCACTGAGAAAATTAAATACGAAGTTATTGTAATTTTCTTAGAATATTCTAGGAATCTATTCAGCCCTATTGATTGTTGTCTCATTTTAGCATAAGAAACATTTTAGCAAACAACAGCAGGTCACCTGAAATGCAGAAAATAAGGGTTTTACACCCTTCACTACAGCTCATCTAAACACTGTAAGGATGTACAACAGCTCAGCTGTTGTATTCAGTGGTGAAGATTAATCCATAATTCATTTATTGTTTACAGCCCTATTTATGGCTTTATCATTTTAAACTGAAATTTTACTTGTGGAATTTTTAAACATTACCAAGTTACTGAGACACATTGATTTCATTCTTTTCAACTGCATACAACAAAAGAAATCTATCCAATTGGTAGCCACCCACTAGGCTTCGTTACCAGAGCAGTGGGCAGCTTTTGTACCTTTTTATATAGAGATTTTCCTGCTTTTAGAAACAACAGTTTCTGCAGCTGCCTACTCTTCTTACAAGTTATCTTTTTTGCTCTTTTTCATAGAACTCTTGAAATTCAAGGTAGGCTTTGGAATGGATGAACCTAGCTATTTCAGATAATAAAAATACATGAAATAGATTAACATTTAATGGTACTATCATTCCTCACATACTTTCTTCTCCACTTCTCCTATTTAAAAAAAATGGGGATCAAATCCGAGTGCTTGTGTTGCTAGTTGGTGGGACAAAGAAATAGGGCTAAAGAAAGGAGATATTTCACACAAGCAGCTGGCAGGTCATTTTAGCGTGAATGGAATGCTATTACGCTGTAAATTCCGAGTAAGTGATTTTCTAATACATATGTATCTCTCTCCTAGCAAACACCAGATAATAGCAATTTCGGACTGAATAGTGGTAAAGTGTTCTCTTTACATCTGAGAGAACACTTAGAATCACAGGTTTTAACTTAGCACCACCACCCCAACTCTCAAGCACTCTTTCAGTGCAAAGTAGTCCATCAGGTGCCAACCTTTTCACTGTACTAGGCAAGCGTTCCATTGTATTAAGCAAGTATGCTCAGTATCTTACAGGATATGTCTATAATCGGCCTCTTGTCTAACTCGTTTATTTGTTGAGCACAGAGGAAACAGCTTGGAAAATGTAGGTTAGAATGCCACACAGGAAAAATGAAAGCTTAAAAGTGTTTATTTTCCTTTAGGTTACTCCTTCAAAGTTAGCATTCCTCAGCTCATTAAAATGACAAATCATGATCTTAAATGTATTTGTACCATTCAGATACAGCATCAGTTTTTGTTGCTGAGCTGTATGTAGCAAATAGGTGTAGTGAACAATTTAGATGGAAAAGAATACAGTGCAACTGAGATACCATTTTTAATGTTAAACATTCTGAATAAAATAATGTAATACAAAAAATAAGCATCTAATTTCCCTAGAGAATTCAGAATAGATACGAACATTGGACCCAGAGGCATGCCTTCCATACTTTCTTCACTAACGTACTGTGAAAGTGCCTGTCAAGGAAAACTCAAAAATTCTGCCACGAAAGCATTCTGACACTCCACTTAGGCAATAAAAAGACTTCTTTTCCCCAAAGTAGAAGCTCTGCTTATTCAGAATACAACTACCATTCCACATGATTTCCCCCTACAGTTTAGAGATTACATATTGGGAATTCCATTTTCTTAGCTAATGTTTTATGCTGTAAAATACATCTGCATGCTCTGAGCACTACTCTGGTAACTCTGCCTTTTTTCCTGCTATCAAAAATAACAATCATTCTATTTGGGAAATCAAATTGTAGTTTTGTATTGAAATATTTTGTTTATTTTTGTTAATATTTTTACAATAAAAATGTTTAAATATCAAGGAAAAGCTGAAAGGAATACTTCAACCTGTCTCTCTGAAGACAAATTTTTAATGTTTAATGAAGTAGTTCAATAAAACATGTCTGTTGAGAATGCAAATCTGTATGCATGACTTCCCATAGTTTGCTGTACTGTTAAAAACTCAAATGGATCAATATTGGGAAAAAAGTCAAAGTGAAAATAAGGTGAAGTTTAATGAACACAGAGATTTCCTGCCTAACTAAACTAATTCCTAAGTTAGTATTAAATCAGAAACAAGCCAACACATGTTTTAGTTTCACTCTACATTAGAAAAATGATTTCACCAGAAAATTAACTGTTGGAATCCAGTGACTACAGCATTGATCCAAGATCATACTGTGAAAAACTCCCCATATTTTTGAGTCAGCTATCTTTATTAGAAGACAAAAATCAAACCCACAAAAAGATAAACATTTGTTACGCAAATCATATTTATGAACATGTGAACACTGCCTTTCAAATTATCTGGAATTATGACTGTCTCACATTACAATAACCTGGGAAGAAGTACAGAACTGCCCAGTGTGTCTATTAACTGCCTAAGTAGGATGTATTGGGAATACTCTTATGCAAGAACTCAACACTAGAAAAGTTAATATGCAATACTGCATTATTTTGAAGCCATATATAGAAATGAGCAGATACGTAAGGCTTTTACTGACTGAAAATCATTCTATTTCCTTTTACATTTAGATAATCAGCACTCTCATAAATTATAAAACAGAGTGCAGTTGTAGCTCTCATGGTAGAAGTCATTTCAGACAGAAACATTGGCTCTTCAACCAACCTTTAGAAAAGAGGTTCAGTGAAGGCAAGGAATAGGTGAATTGGTTTTTTTTCCCACCTCTTTCAGTGCAAGAGATAAAACAAACACCACGTTCATTCTCTGCAACTGTGAATACTGTGATCTAATATTTGGCAAATAGTTCAACGAAATTTCACTGTACTCCCTTGACAGTGACTTAAAAATGAAAAGCCTTAAAAGGTTCTACACTTACTTTCTTGATCTGCTTTTAATAAAAGAGAAAGTTACAGCATGTGGGAAAAATATCAGCTAACTTCTTGAGGACAGGCAGGAACCTGCTGCCGAAACTAAGCAGCATAGCAAAGATGAAAAATATCATCCATCACTTTGCATGAATATTGTAGAGAGTTTTCAGTTTTGCCATCTCTGTAACAAGTCTGAGTAAATAAAAACAGAAGGACTAATGATTCCCTAGGAATTCATATAATAACAAGATCTTAAGTCACATGTAGAATCCACAGCTAGATGTTAAAACTCAAGCTAATTATAGACCAATGAAAGTGGCAAAAGGATGAATCTCTATTATTTGACAGAAAGAATATATATCCTGTGGAAGCCCTAATAGAATTATTGTTCCAGAGACTGCAAGCAAAAACTTGTTTACAATATGCAATAAACACAAAAATTCAGTAAATGGAAAAGAATGATAAAAAATAGAAAATATAATCCATGCCTACAGCAGACTACCAGTATGAAAGGGTAGGAAAACTCTACTTTATTCATACCACAGGAAAGTTCTGTGGAACAGGTTGCTGATCTCAGGTAGAAGCAGTAAAGTATTTTATTTTTAAAACATAACATTAATGCTCTCTCGTCCTTGTTTATCATAATCCACTCTGATTTATAATCCAAAATGTCATTATAGGCTAATTAAAATTGCTCTCTGAAAAATCTGTACTGTAATACTTAGATTCAGATGAGTACAAAATTATGACTAACATCCATATACTAATGATATATTTTTGAAATAACAAAAATACATATAGAAAATAATATTGGCTGCTCTTGACTTGGAGGATATCATTGACTTACTTTCCCTTCCGTCCTCCCATCCAGTAAATAACAGTCTTCCAATATTCAATTAATTTGAATTGTCTTCTTTAAAGACAAAGGAAACTTTAGGAAAGAAGACAGAAAGGAAACTCACTGTTCAAAGAGGAAAATTCATAAAAGGGAAGTTAAAAGCCAATATAGGAATAATAATGAAAGGAGAGAAGGAAATAAAAGGAGACCAAAGAAAGCTGTTTCTCCTTTTATACATTCTTGTTGTAAGAAGGACTGCAGGAAGAAAAGGCTCAGAATTATCCATGGCTGAGAGCAGACATCTGAAATAGCATACAGTGTGGGAGGACTTGGGAAGAGGACTGGAAAAGGATAAAAATGCTACAAGAAACTATGCAGAATGAAATGTCAGATTAAGACAATTATCATGCAGAGACGTATGTATTTTTCAGAACATCATACATAGAGGACATTTTAAGAAGAAAAATCAAGGAATTATTCCCACATTTTAGGAAGTAGAAGTGACAGAAAGAACAAAGAGGCAGTAATGAAAGCAAGAAGAAAGTGAGAGGGGAAAATTTTATATACTTTTGATACATGATATTTGGCGAGCTTCAAAGTCCATTTAATATAGTCCGATTTTGCAAGAAAGTTAGAGTACAGTAGATAGTGTTCTTTTCTATCCAAAATTAACGTCACTCGGGTCAACAAAGAAAATACTGGTTTAGAAATCAGTCTGTCTCCAAACTGTCACAGAACTGAACTCAATGACTCAGAAATAATATTTAATACATTTTGGTCTCTCCAGAATTGGATTACTAGATTACTACATTTTTGCAAATGAACTGTGGCATTTGATTCACTTGTATACGCAAGAAAAGAAATGTAGATGTGGAATATACTATTTCACTTATCTGTAATGTAGGTCAGAATTTTGACCCATTTAATCTCTCCATATATTTGTTTGCATACTGCGAAATTGGTCTCCTTACATACACAGATTAAAACTCCCTCATTACATAGTAAGATATGTCTGAACTCAGCACAATAACATCATGAGGTACCAGAGAATATAAATCAAATACAGATCTCTTGTTTAAAATTATTTTCACTTACACACACTTGGAAAGTTCCACAAGGTACTCTCCCATCCAAAATAACATCAACAAGACAAAGCATCTGACTTTCAAGTCTGAAACAAACTATTTTTGTTATTTTCTGACCTATTCATACGAACCATCATCACCATTCAAAGTAACCAAATGGTTGCAAAGCATTAAGATTCAGTGACAACAGTAATGTTTGTATATAGTGACGAATATTGTTGTAAGAGTTGAGTAACTACATGTATTTGGGTATTTTTCCCTTTAGACTTTACAACTGTACTCTGCAGAAGTTTAAAACCTATTATCTGCTTATCTGACAAACAGCAAGCAGAGAAGAGCATAAAAGTTAAACATCTGACACATCTTGGACTCTAAACTAGCTTCTTACATGGAGTGCGTAGGTATTTTACTGGGCAGGATAAAGTGCATTTTCATGAAATAATGATCTGTACTGTCCACTCATTAATAAATACAGTAGACTTAGATAGGTTGAATGTTATGACCATTCTTTAAAAGTACTTATCACAAAAGCTGTATTTGCCTGTCAACCCTGAACTAATTATGTATGTTTGATATTGAGATCCTACAGTTATAAATTAATTTCAACAGCAGAGAAGCTATAAAGAAAACTGATTGCATAATAAGGCATGTCAAAGAATAAGAATATCTGAACTACATTTCTAACACACACAAAAAACAATTATCAACACTTAGGTGTATTTCATTTCACTTTATAAAAGTTAAAAAAGGTAAACAAAGATAAGAGGGAATGGTCTAAAATAATCTAGTGAACTACTGTTCCTTCAAATTTGTTTAATTCAGTGGATTGCACATACTGCTTTTGTAAACATAAAGGAATGAAATAAACAGTGTAGCTGAATAAGGATATACAAATATATCTTGTTTCTAGAATGCAAACTGCAGCTTGCCTAGAAGTGCAATGGAATATGTATCACAAACCAGTCAAGAATAAGGGTGACTCTCCTTTACAGTCAGCATGTATGTGTACTGTTTTCTCAGAACAAAAATCATTAGTAATGTACAAGATTTGGTGTCTTCTTCTGTAATACTTTTCACATACAGTCAATGATACAATACAGAGTCATAACATCAAACAGCTTGTGGCTTTTTTTTTTCCTTTGTTAAAAGACTGCTGAATAGAGTAACTTGTTTTCCTTACCCATTTCAGACATCTCTGGCACAGTAACAATGTATGGTCCATCTGTAAATTTTGGTGCATTGTCATTGATATCCTGTACTTTGATGATAAACTCAGATTCAGGCTCAAGTGGCTTGTTTGTCCTTCTATCAATAGCTTGGGCATGAAGCACATAATGCGTCTTCTGTTCTCGATCGAGGCTTTTGGTTGAATGGATGTCTCCTGTTGTGTCATCAATAATAAATATAGTTCCCGCTCCTTCTCCAGTAAGAATGTATTTGACTGATCCATCACCTTTGTCAGAATTGGAGTGCAGCTGTAGAATATATACACATAAAAATCACATAAAATGACTTATTAAATTTCATGAAAGGTTATTGCACAAGAGATATAAAAATTATAATACTACTGTTAACATTGTTTTGCCTAGTTTTTAACCCACTCAACTCTTGCTATAATTCCTCATGCACTATTATCGACAAGACGATCACTTCACTCAGGGTCATTTCCAAAGTCAGTACAGTTTTTTTTGTTTGTTTGAGATTCCTAAAGTCCTATGTTCATTCTAGAAAAGTTCCCTGAATCAGTAACATTCTAGTAAATGAGATACTTTTTATTTTATTTTGGTTTGGTTTTAAACCTTTTAAGCAGCTACCTTGAAGCACTCATTTCCAGAAAAACAGCCTCAAGCGCTAAGTCTGAAGCAGTCATGCTAAGGATTAAGTATGCTACAATGACTATAACTCAGTCTGACCACCTATACTATCTCCTATGGCCCAAGGACAGCATCACTTTCTACTGTGTCATGTGTCAGAAACAGGTGCCTGTCCAGGATTTCTCTACCACGCCACAAAGTGTAACCATTTCTTCTTCTTTCTGCCCCATTTGCATTGAGCTATGTACAATGAAATAATGAACTTTGACTGATAATTCTGCCATTTGCATTGTTCCTACTGCATACTCTGTGCTACAAAAGATATGTAAAGTACAATATACCAGTCTTTGAGTAGAACAAAGCTTACAATTTACCAAAAAATCCTGGAAAAATCACTAAGTACCTTGCTACATTAACAGATAATAAAAAACAGTCATCCATCTAACTCAGTGCTTCTAACTTGTCTCTAATGAATTGTCTATTTAGATACAAAATGAATGGGTTCTCTAGGAGGGATGATTTTTTTTTTTTTTTTTTGCTATGCTAAGAGTCTTTGCACTTTTTTGTTTATTTATTTATTTTTAATTCAAAACTGTTTTGAGGACAAAATGTATTTATTGAGATATACAATGAGAAAAAGGGATAATGCTGAAATGATCAGTCTCAGCTATTGTGCAGATATACAGAGCTGTTAAAACAGAAGGGGAACTTTCTGATTTTAAGTACCTGTTCTTATTCTTATAAGTTAATCCTTACTGTCTCCCAGTATCTGCAAAGTGGCATTACTAACTTTCTAAGCAAAGTCTGAGTCAAGCACAAACAGAATGCCAATTACCATTAACAATTATTGTTGCACAAGGTGTCAATTTCCAGATTCTTTTTTTGTAAAGGAACAGTTCATAAGCTATAAATAGAGAAAAAGCAAAGCTTCTGGAGATTGAAACAATTCATAAAATACAGAGATGCTGCTGTTTTCTCACTCCTGTCTTGAATTTTAAATGAACAAACTTGCTATTTGTAAAAGGAATAAGCATGAGGCTTGATGACATTTCCCATCTTGTCTGTATTAAAACTACAGTATTAGGGTGACAAATTTTATATCTTTTTCTCTAAGAGGCTGGGCAGGTTGAAGCAAAAACAAACATCTAGTAAAGTAAGATAAATCAGTAGATACAAATTTTAGCCTATCTTCAGTCAGTTAACCTTATTTTCATCAAAGCCACAAGAGGACCCAATAGAATAACCAGAACAAACCAGTGTCACAACTGTGGACCTATTTTATTTCAAGAAGAAAAAAGAGGGGGGGGGGCGGGGGGGGGGGGGAAGGTCTTTATACTTAGCTTTGCACTTAAAGACAGCAGGACAGTTTTACACCTTTCTTTTTGTGTAGTGATAGACAAAACTCCATTACATCCCTTATCATCTTCAGAGTACTACTGCATTCTGTCTATATTGACTAATGCACTCAAATTTCTAGCAATTCAAACTTTATAAGAAAACCAGAATAGTCTCTGAAGAGATTTATTAAAGCCAACAATAGAAGGTACCTTAGCATCCAAATTCTGGTTCATTGTTATTCTATTTTTTTCTGATAATCAGAATATTATTTCCCTTGTAGCAGGCTCCTTTTTGATAAAAAGTATTCTTAAGTACTCATATTAGAAAAAGTTAACACTTACCTTAAAAGGCCACCTAATAAATAAAAATAAATAAATGGCATTACTTTTGGAGCAACGTATGGTTTGAAAGATTTCTACAGTTATGTCTTTCCTGATTTACAGAAGACAACAAGGGAGCAAAATCCTAGCTAGATGCCTGTAGACTCCATTTATTTGCGACTGCTGTCACATTAGTTTGACAGGTGGAAGCCACAAAGCAACACAGACTCGGTGTACCATAGTCTGCTCATCAGTTCAGACATTACTCCAGACTCCTAGGAAGCATGTGACCATTTTGTTTCCGTAAGACACTACCATGCCTCTCAACGGTTACTAGAGAAGCACATGCACACTAGAGAATGAGACACTAATGCACTTCAGTAATGCAGATAAATAGCTCACATAAACAGAAGATACAGGGGTATTTTTCCCCTTCCCTGCCACTGTAACACAATAGAAAGTATAGCAATGATAACTTAGAAGCAAACTTCTAGGTTGCAGAAAGTGAGGAAAGGCTCAAATACAGCAGCCATGGGCGCAGAAATGACAAAAAGAAGATGCTTACCCTGGAACACTTCTGATACACAAGGATCTCCAGCAAGAGACTCTTACCTCCACTGTCAACCCTTAAATGAGGTCTGGGAAGGCGTGGATCCCACCTCCACCCATTCCAATCACTCAGGCACACTGCATGCAGCTGAGCTCCCCTGGGTTGGCCCTACCTTCACACCAGGTGTTCAATCACTGGGTCAGGCCATGACAGCATTTCTGCTCCACCCAGTCAAAACTAGGAAGTTGGAACGTTGCATGAGTCTCTTAAGTTAAGAAGAAATACAAACATATCTCAAACGGAAACATGATTACTCAAAATGTTGAGAGAAGTAATGAATATCATTGAAAAGAAACACAAGAGTGATACATCAAGCAATTACAATACAGCTCTACGATATTGTTTACTGACATTCGATTCCAATTTTAAAACTGCTGCTGAAAGCAGGTTTGTTTTTTTTCCCTTTCTGAAGTAGCTTCAACTTGCTTCCTAAAGCATTCTTACCTTAGATCTGTTCTACTGTGATCTTACAGATCAGTAGCTAGCCAGTAGAGACTAATACATCTTGGACTCACCATGAGACCCAGCTGTCCCTGTTCAGGCCCCAGTTAGGCTGCAGTGGGCCTGGAATCCATTGTGCCACAGCCCTGCCCTGTCCATGGTCCCCACCCAGCCAGTCTCATCGCAAGACCACTCGGCCCAGCCTTGGCCTCTCCCTGTGCCCAGGGAGGTGTTTGGTCCCTGGGGTTATCCAAGTACTCTGGAGCATGCCTGGCCCACTCGGGGATACCCTACATTTTGGCCCCTGCGTGTTGTCTCGCTCTGCTGCCCTGACAGCACCACCTCCAATCCACCAACATCCAGACTGTGTCCAGAACTTCTTGTGAAACGCAGTTTCTATTCTAAGCGATGCAGTGGCTTCTGGAAATGTTACTTATCCATTGCTTATTATGGTATATTCCTAATGAGAATATATACATTAAATATTCTGAATCTGCCCACAACCAGAAGAAGCCAGAAGGTATTTATTTTTCATCCCCTGTTGGGTCTTATTCCCATCTTTACTTTTCTGAATTAAAGAAATTGAAAATACTAGCTGAAGAGCATATCTGGAATGTCACCTTTATCAACTTAGTGAGCTCCACTTCTTGACATATTTAATAACAAGTTGGCTTCAGGATGATTTATGATGGTTCCTCAATCTTTAACTAGCCTGTATCAGCAGTGTGTGACTGATTTAGCAGAGCAGCAAGCAAGGTGTCCTTGTTTTCTTAAGACTTAAATATTTCTCTTCCATAAGTCTAATTGAATATTTTCCTTTCCATTAGTATTTCTTCACAAATTGCAGAAAGATAACATTTTCCAAAGGCATCACTTGAAGAGATATAACAAACTTTTCAGTTAATCAGTCTCTTTATATTTTTATATTAACTTTAATACTACAAATTGTTAAATAGATATAATTTGCTGCATTAGCAAATGTATATATTAGCAATATATTGGCAGCTTTAAAATGAAGACACTGTAGGCTTGCTGCCCTGTTAATACAATATTACCACTGCAATTAATTGCTAAATTGCAGACTCAAATGTTCAGGTGACTATGGCTTAACTAAAGGCCTGCTCACCACCCTTAATCTTCATACATTTTTCTAAATTGCTTTATCTAATTCTTACTGACAATATACTTTAGGATGACTATAATTAAGCAGAAACTAGTGGACAGTATAGAAGTGGAGATCAATAGGAAAGAAGCACACAGATGAGAACTATAAAAATAAACCCAAACCAATCCAAAAGTAGGAAAACAATACCCTAGTTCTGGTGGGATGTGGTATGCTAACAACTCCCACCCATTATCATGCTCCCCTGTGCTTGCATGAGGAAGACAAGTGGCAATTAGAAACCAGGCATGATAAGAAGAATGAAGAAGAAATCTGACTAAGAGTCTGTTTATTAGTGATTTAATTGTATGACTGCTTTCTCCCTTTTGCTTTAATTGAATAATTCTGATTTTTGGTGTGTTGTGTGGGTGGGATTTTAGGTGGATCAGTAATTAATTTTGCAATATTTTAACTAGACTACCAATAAAATCTTGGACCTGAATATAAGATGCATGCTGTTTGTTGAAAATGAAGTACTATGAAGAGATTCCCAAAAGCATGCTAAATTGAAATCTGAAGCTGAGTTGAAAATCAAGAACTGTTGCACTAATCTAATGGAATTAAACAGGGCAGAAATGGCTATGCATAGAATACATATAGATTATTTTGAAGTGACTACATATATTAACTTAAAACTTACTGTTGACAAATAATAAACAACAAGAATAATATGTACATAATTTCAAAATCAAAACTTGAGTTCTGGTAATTACACTGACTGGTTACATGGTGCCTTATCTAGAAGACATTGATTTACTTTGCCAGAGATTCACAGACTTTTGCAGAGAGAAATGCAATGATGAAACTTACGAAGGCTATATTTAATTTTATACACCAGAGGAGAATATGCTCTATTGATTACAGATTCCTCTGTCTCATCTTCCTCTCTCAGTTTACAGCCAATCCTCCTTCACCTAGGCACAAACTCTTCCTAAGCCTAGCAGACTCTCTCTTCATGTTGCATGTAACCCAGCCTCTATCCCTCTGCCAAACTCACTTAAACTCTTATTCTAACAGTCTGTTTTTAAGCTTTCTATCTACACAGTTCTGGACTTCTGTACAATGATCTATAATTTTCCTATGCTCTTATTCACTGTCTAAATGAGAAGCTGGACGTGAGCCAGCAGTGTTCACTTGCTGCCTGGAAGACCAACTATGTTCTGGGCTGCATTAAAAGAGGAGTGGCCAGCAGGGAGAGGAAGGTGATTGTACTGCTCTATTCAGCTCTTGTGATGCCCATCTGGATTACTGCATCCAGGCCTGTGGCCCCCAATTCAAGAAAGATGTGGAACTTGTGGAGGGGCTCCAGAGGAGCACCTCTCCTATGAGGAAAGGTTGAAGGAACTGAGCTTGTTTAGCTTGGAGAAGAGAAGGCTCTGGTGAGACCTCATTGTGGCCTGCCAGTACTTGAAGGGAGCATATAAACAGAAGGGAGAATGACTGTTTACAAGGGTGGATAGTGGTAGGAAAAAGGGGAATGGTTTTAAACTAAGACAGGGGAGATTTAGGTTAAACATTGGTTGGAAGTTTTTCACACAGAGGGTGGTGAAGCACTGGAACAGGTTGCCCAAGGAGGTTGTGGATGCCCCATCCTTAAAGACACTCAAAGCCAGGCTGGATGTGGCTCTGGGCAGCCTGATCTAGTTGTTGGCGACCCTGACATAGCAGGGGGGTTGAAACTAGATGATCATTATGGTTCTTCTCAACCCAAGGCATTCCATGATTCTATTCTATTATTATCTTTTATTTCATGCCTCCTAGTTCTTCTCCTAGTGCTTTTCTATGATTTTATATCTGGTCCTTGGTTTCCTTTACCCCTATCTAAACTTTTGCATTTTTAATTTTGCATTTCTTTGTTCAAATAGACTGTAACTGTCCACCCTGGGTTACCTTTGTTTGTAGAAAGAGATTCTACAAGGTTAGCACATACAACTTAACAGTATAAAGCAGTTATTTGGTAGCTAACATCCAAAAAACATGTAGTATTTAATAAACTACTAGACTAGATATTGGTACACTCCAGCCCTGAAAAAAAAACAACACAAAGCATCAAGCATCATTCAGAATGAGAAGAATCAACTTCAGCTACTCTTTACAATCTTTATCACACCTCTCATTTATTTTCCCACCCTAATGCTTTTTGTTTCCCACCCTAATGTTTTTTGTTTTTTGTTTTTTTTTTTGGTTTTGTTTTGTTTTGTTTATACAACATGTCTCTTTTCTTCTCAGATCATTGAATTACTAGCAGTCCCTGGCTCAATAACCCTACTGCTACAGTTTCGCCTTCTTTAACTTGTGTAGTTCTGCAGTCTTCCTCACAATCCTTCACAACTTGCTGATTTCTTCAACGGTACAAGGTTACAAGGCTGGGCCATATCATTGCTTGGCTGTGGATTACAAATAACTGAATCCGTGGAGGATGGAGGAAGATGATAAGCCCCATTCCTTTTCCTCAAATCACCAGTTCTCTTTTTTGCAACAGGATTCAATCACAGTTTCTTTCCCTTGCCTGTCTCTCATGAGTTTTACTTTGAATCAGGAAATTCCTTTAACTTAATATCCTGACTACACTCATTCTTCACTTCTCCAAATTACTGAACAATTTTAACGGAAAATAAGAGAAAAAAAAAAAAGACCTTCTCCCTAATAATTCCTCACATCTCAAACAGCTTTATAAAAGTACGGGAAAAAAAAGTAAAATAATAAGAAAAGGGACAGCTATAATGACAGCTCATACTACCTTATGCTAAGAAAAGCAGTGTTGAAGAAATCCCCTACCATTCTAAGTATTTATTGCTTCAGTTTACTGGGAAGCAAAGACTTAAAAAGATACGACGGACATTGAAATACCTGCACATGTGCAGTGAAGGGAGATGAGTTCAGCTGACTGAAAATAGCTTAGAGCTGAAGTTATTATTTTGAATTAAAAAAAAAGATGACTTTAGCTATTCTGTAACATTTCACATAAGTAAAAAAAGATTGGTTTTATTTCCACAAGAAAAATATGAATATTTATTATGATTAATTTTTATTATTTTTTAATAATTTTTTGTTTTCTACTTTGTGAGCAGCAGATTCTTTCAAGAAGAGCAGGAAAACTCCCCATTCTCAAGTCTGTTGTCACTGCCAATCAGTTTAACTGAATGCTAAGAGGGCCCCAGAACAATATTACCAGGGAAATCTACCAGTGCTTGTCCTACCCAGAGGAATAACAAAATTATGCACAAATAATATGAGCTGCGAGCTTCTAACAAGGGACAGGAGAATACGCACACACACACAAAACCTGTTACTTTACTTCTGTTATGCAACACTAATTAATAATACAAAATGCAGAGATGTACAAAGAATTGATGGTATAATACTAAAAATACTGAATACAAACTATTTTAATCTTGTAGCATGAATAATCATCAGGTTAACTTTCTTTGTTGTTTATGTAGACACAACATGTAATTTAAAACAAATGGTACAGTAACATAGCAGTAATAAAATATGCATACAAAATTATTCTGATTGGTGCATGCTGCAAAACAAGAGTCTAGCCCATACTACTGAAATTTTCATTAAGCCTCTGCAGTAAAGGCATCCTCAGATTTGCCACAGACTTACTTCCTTTGGTCTGAGCTATAAGATATGTTTTAATGAAATATACTGCTCTGGGCAATGTCACACCTTTTGATGGAATTCTCAGGGGGAATCATTAGCCCTGGAGACAACTGTATAATCCATACCAGTGTCCACGAATTGAGAAGAAGCTATTCCACATCCTTGCGAAACAGAGGAAGAAATGACTACTGAACTGCAATTGCCTCCATCTGCTGAATAGGCTTTCTGACATAGAAGAAAAAATGCATTGCTATCATCCAGAAAAAACATAATGAAAACAAGATTAACTTCACAGTACGACAGTACAGCACACAAACATCCATTCTGCAAGTTCCGAAGTCTTGCTTCTACTTTTTTGGGAGTAATTATGGGGGTGAGTAATGGTGAAATATAAAGGTATCTAAGCAAACATCTGAAATAACAGCAGGTGTACTAAAGCTGACACAAGTAGTCAATATTAGCTTCTATTTTATCTCTGTACCAAAGGACAACTGTAGTGAATGACAAGAAAAATAGAAAATAGAAAATAGAATCTTCAAACAACACAATACATATTTATGTATAAAACCGTTATGTTTTCAAAGAACACTATGCATTTTAGGAAAAATAGAATCTGAAATTGCACTTGTATAAGAAAAATAATTCACCTCTGCTAAAGTCTTCACATGAACTCTCTCTACAGCAGTATTTCAGACTTTTATTTCAGACATCTTTTATTTGGATTAATAATATGATGGGCATAGAAATAATTATTTTTCCAATAAAACAGAACCGCGTTATGTATTGTATTACATATTTATTTTATAGGTTTTAAAGAGCTAGACAGACATCCCTTTTGCAGAACATGATAACCAAACACTACTAAAAAGCATGTTATAATTGTGAACATGCTTGTTTGCAGGCCCCAGGGCTAAATGACTGCAGCGTGTTGAACAGCTTCTCTAAAACACACCTTGTTGTTGGTCTTTTTGTTTGGGTCTTATTTGAAAATAAAACCACCATTATTTTTAAACAGATATCAAAACATGACTTTTCATTCCCCAGTTCTGCTCTATAGCCAGAACAATTGTTTCAGATTGGAGACATACTGCATTTAACCTATAGAACACTCAACAGCAGCATTCAGGCACAATGGCACTAGGTATAACTGTAAAATAAGTGGCCGTCTCTCTCATAGCATTTTGCCCTTCTTTCCTACTAAGCAATAGCCTCTTGTTGTAGAGCTTTTAATTTTCAGATCTCAAAGTCTCATTGAAATGCAAGTATGATCATCCGTGTTTCACAGATGAGTAAACTGAGGTGTATTTAAACTACCATATTTACCCAGAAATAAACACATATCAGATACAAAAAGCCACAAACAAACTCCCATTTATGCAGTTGTGATATATTGGCAATACTGAACACTACAATTCTCAGAGAAAGCAAAAGGGATGAATTCATAAAGGTATAGAAATATTCCTCGAGGACTACAGAATTTCAGAACAGTTAGAAACTTTCCCATGCCATCAAGAAAGCATCATCTATAGAAAAGCCCACTAAATGCCAAGAGATAAAAGTTAGACTTCAAATGAATACTTCGTTGTGACATTCAGTCTAGTAATTCTCAAAATCTAGGGCGGACTTCTTCTGTTTTTTGGGAGCCAAAAGTCTGGCTTCAATGAATATGAACAAGTAGTTAATGTCTGGGTCAATGATATATTACTTCACAACATTCTGTTCTGCAATATACATTTTTTTTTTTGTTACTTCTGATGTCACATGCCACAAAGCAGCGTAGGAAACTTACGCACTCTAGACAAATACATAAAATTGCCCTGATCTTTAAGTTTTGAATATGTCCTCATCCACTGTTACCAAAACTCATTTTACAACAAGTATCACATTTTACCACAATGAATAATTCTGGTAACAACTTAGATTGCTTAATCCATGTAGGAGGACCATACATTTAACTAGAGTTGAACTCAAAGGCCTTGATGATACACTGACACTAAAAGAAGCCCTGGCCATATGACATCACTACTGAGAGAAGAATTTTGTTTCAGTATGTGTTGTTCCTAAAATCCAACAAGAGGTATGATGCCAACAGAAAGCATATCAAAAACTCTTGCCTCTCCGACATATGAGTACAAGTACACATAAAAAATGCTTTTGTTCTGTGCTTCTTTGCACAGAAAACAACTGATTTTCTTTACAACATGGAAGCACTGCTATGTTTGTAAATGCCTTATTGTTCAGCTACACACTCACAGATGCGAACAGCTACGACCTCAACAGTACAAAAAGTAGTTTTAGAATGAGTGATGATATCATAAATATCTACCTGGAGAAGTAAAGCCACTGTTATACAATAAACAGTTTGCTTAAGATAGTGAAAAAGTCAAGGTTAGAAAAGAAAGTTAAGTACATATGTTCTTTGAAAACACCGCAAGATGATAGAGTCTGGAATTTCAACAAAGCAATGAAAAGCTATTTTTTTACTAAAAAAATGTAGAACATTTGAAATAATTATGGAGTAAATATGCAGTTCCTGATTTCACATACTGTTTCTGTAGACTTTCTACATACTCTTGACCCTCATTTCTGGTGCTTTCCCTGTCAAGCTACTCTGATTGCCTTACATTTATTTTCTTTATATGCACAAAGAGCGAATCAAACTCTGCTTTTCCATTCCATCTGCAGTACGGAGGGAAAAAAAGGGAATACACCTACTGCAAAAATGTCTTCCAAAAGACAATACATATATATCCTCAGTGAGCAGGAATGCCAACCTGTGGATTATTTCAGACTTTTCCAAAAGACAAAGCGCTGTTACATCCACAAAACTCTTATTAATTAATTCTATATTAGGTGATATCTTCCTCTGTATAATTCCTTCTGATATTAATAGGGAGGGATGAAAATAGTTCATTTGAGCTGAAATCTGTAACAGTACTAAAACTCTTATGGAAAGTATGATAAATTTGCTTGTTTGGTTGTTTGTTTGACAGTGCTTCTGCAAATAAAGTTCACTCACTGAATGATCTTTAAACAGCATATTCTATTCTGAGCTGTAGGAAAAATAACTGCGGTGCATCTATGCGATATTCTAAATCACTTGTTACTCTTCCACTGTTCCAAAATAATATTGTGAAGATAGAAATAAACGTGTGATTTTCTGATGTAGTATTTGTCAGCTGTGTAAACTCAGCTAGAGAAAATATTAAGTTAGCCGCTCAATTACTTACTCAATTACAGAGTTTGATTAGAGAAAAAATATTACGTGGGAAAGTTCAAGGAGAGATAATTAATTTACCAGCTTCCTTTCATCCTGTACTTCCAAATATCTTTCACACATTTTTGGTTCTGAAGTCTTTGAAGCTAATTTGCTGAGAAATTGGTAAGACTGAGGAAAGAAAACAGGTCAGCCACTGTCCAATGGCTCTTATTTCAGGTGAAAAAAAGTTATTTCATTCTCAAGAAATAGAAAAGAACGCACTACCACATACTGTCAAGAACTGCAAAGATCACTGTTTCAAAAGGAATTCATTCATATTTTTGTGAGCTACTTACAAATTAATGCTAAAGCACTTTTCCAGGTAAAAGAAATGCATGTATTTTTAATTGTTTAGTCATTTTATTTCCTATACATTGCTATATTTGTTATATAATTTTTAAATATTGAAATGTAGTATGACAATACAATCAGAATATTGATGATCTGGAGTACTGATTCACTGCCTCTGCAGTATTTAACGCTTTAAGGAATGTTTTGGTTAAGAATGCCATTTGTCTCTTTAGCAGCTTGTATTCTTACTGTGTGGAATTCAGATTTGTAAGAAACAAACTTGCTTATTTACAGAGTTTCCATCACAAGTTTCACAAGTGATAGCTTTTTCTTTACATCTCCTGTAAAAGAGAATACATTTGTTTTCCTTTCACACCTTCTTTTTTCCTGTCATTTTTCCTTTCCCTGCATCATCGTACTCTTGCTTGTCACTGGAGGCAAAAAGCACCACATGACATATGAAAAGAGCCCTGTACCGTCATGACAAGGACATGTTTCCGCAAGTTTCTTTAAAAGGTCACTATCACCACAACATCTGTTGATAATACAGAATACCAAGTACACTGCTTTTGACACCTCTGTTGGATAATTCAGAGGAGTACCAGTATTCACAACACCCATTTAACACTAGCCCTCTCCACAGATGAAAGTCATGTAATGAATGCAACAAAAGCGACAAACTCGTCACACTTTTAATTGGTGACTATGCTTTTACAAGTACAAATAGAAAACAGAGAATATAACAATTCCAGTGAATAGGAATATAAAGACATGCTTTCCATGAAGTGTGGAAAATGCCTTCTGGATCTCAAACTGATGTTAATTGGGCAGTTTCAAGAACCTTATTTGCATATGTCCATGCTTCATAAAATCGTTACCAAGGAGAAGTTTCTGAGCTAAAGTTTTTTAAGCAGGTAATTAAGCATTTTAATAAGGTAACACCTACCACCAAACACAGTTCTTTCTCAAAGAGATAATGTGCTAATGTTTCCATATTCTTCCCAGCGTCATCATGACCTCTATCTTTCTATAAACGCCTGTATTTGTTACTATTGCAAAATTTTCATGTGGTAAAATGGAATAAAACCCATGTTATTTAGACTTGGTTCAGGACAACTCCTGGACTATTAAGACACACGTTCAGAAAATTGTTACAAGCCTATTTGATATCACAATTTGTGACTGACTTGTGTTTTGGCTTAACAGCATTTGTATAGAGGCATTGTGAAACCTGTAATTGTTGGTAGTTTTTACACCTTACAATGTTATTATGAGTCCCACACGCTATCTTTTCAGTACAGCGCAGAGCATTTCCCTCCTTTCATGGTCAGTGATTCTCATTTTGAATGACAATGATATTTAATGAGAAAAAGAAATGATGCTCAACTTCTGCAACTACAACCAGAAAGACAAAGCTTTCTACATTCCTAGAAAATCATATATAAAAAGAGAGAGAGAGATTCCAAATATTCTTAATTGTTCCTGTGTTCTTGTCTTATATTGTTCTTGGGTTGAATCCATTAAATGTCTGTTTCTAAAATCAGCTGTAGTCTTATCTGTGTACATTGGGACATATAAGAAGAATCTACAAACATGATATAAAACATGTATGTCCAACATACTGTCATGGTTTTATGATTTTTTGTTATCAGTATTCCACATCATAACATCATGTAGAGCACTGGGAGTTAAAGAGTTAATGCTCCAGTTGTGTGGATTGTCCACATTTCCAGGTACCTGGTCCTCAGAAAATAAGAACTACATATCCCAGAAGACTTTCACTGTTCCATTTCCATTTTCTGTTTAAAGAGAAAGATAAAACTGTTTGCAAGTCATGAGAGTCTCCTTCTACTGCCTGTCTCTGCTGTGTGTGCTCCCTAGCCATCTAGCCTTCAGCATTAGCGTAAGGCCCTCCATTTTGGATGCTCTCTCTCTCTTTGATTTGATTTATTAGCCTCAGTTCCAGTTATATTGTACTATATAGTGTTAACTTGTATTCTGATATAATATTCAGTAAATTAGTTTTCTCCCTTAGCTCAATGCTGCTGTTTTGTTTTTAGACCCTTTCCCTACCCTTTCCCCTTTCCCCTTTCCCCCTCTCCCCGGGCATGGATCCGTGGGTCCCCCCACTCCATTAGTCACAGAACCAGGCCAAAAATGGCCCATAAACCGTTGACAAATATTATGAGAAATATTTCTTTTTATATAAAAATTCCCTTCTGTGTTCAAAAACATGGAAGGTGTGCTGAAGAATTGTAGCTTCAGATATATGAATTTTTAAAAGTTAAATAAAAACTTATCCTCTAAGTTCTACAAATATATGTTCCTTAGTACCCGGTGTAAAGTCACACATACTTATATTCGAACTTCTTTCATTTGTCTGCAGGACAGATGTATTTAATGTAGATTATATTGTACTTAGCATTAAAGAAGTGAGTTCAAAAATAATTTCCACAATTGCACTTTGATTACTTTTAACGGCAAGTATTTCAACAAATCATATCAGAATCTAATTGATTCACTAAAACAAACAGTAATATATTCTGCACATTACATCTGAGAGGAAAATTATGTTTATCGTGATGCACTGTCCTATCCATGATATCTAACTCCATTAAGAAACATTAGGGTTTACTTTCTTTACATGTAAGGGATT
This sequence comes from Chrysolophus pictus, assembly GCA_037305975.1. NCBI lineage: Eukaryota > Metazoa > Chordata > Aves > Galliformes > Phasianidae > Chrysolophus > Chrysolophus pictus. Next base: position 21,813,930 of record CM074577.1, on the reverse strand, counting down.
GCAGACTTGCTGCTCCATTCATCGCTATCACTTAATTGTTAAAATCTGACCTTTCTCCAGCACCAGTTTTCCAAGTACACGAAATGCCACAAACAGACTATTCAACCTTTGAGGCAGTATCTTTCTCTCCTTGGTGTCTGTTATGTCTATGCTGACATATCAATACAGATGCCATTTATCATGAACATTTCAGTGATTTTTCTTCTCAGACATTCTCTGACACATTCTCCCCTCTCAAAAAATGCTCAGGCAGAATAGCATTACCATCTCCAGTGATTCTGACTACCAAGAAACTGGTGGGTACAAGTAATGTTTTAAAACAGTATGTGTAAAATGATAGGAAAATTAATATTAAAGTTAATTTCAGAACATAATTAGAATTTCAGCATGTAAAATAAATTATTGCTAGCAGTAAAGGGAGGTGCCAAAACAGAGTCTTTTTTTGATACACAGTTATTTCATTAACACATAATAGAGCTCAGTTTAACTTATGCTAGGAAGATGTTTCTGGAAGATTAAAAACATTAATTAATTTTCAGGAAAAAAAAAATTATAGCTTGGTACTTTGAACACCTCCTGAGTACAAGCTTTCACTCAGTCATCCTAAAGCAAGTAAATGCTATTTGCACTGCTAAAACCATCCAGAGTAATCTAGTGGGTTGCTATTGTCCACTAGCACAGTATAGCCCTAACATCAGTTAACAGTAAGAAAGCAGACTGCTCATTAGTCAGCATGAAAGCAAATTTCATTTTTGTTAGAGTTGAACAATTTTTTTTCTCCCAAGGGATTGCTTTTAACATTATCCCATTAGCTGGAATTATCTTCCTTCTAATCTTAACAATTTTGTATCTTCACAACTAACAAAAGCCAAGAAAAATGCTGGAAATGTAAATTTCACATTCTCTAATGGAGTGCTCAATAAAATTCTGAAGGAAAACTAAAAGGGCCCCCATCCTCCTTTCATTTAACATAAAAAAAAAACAAAACAAACAAAAAAAAAAACCTTTGATTAGGCACAAATATAGACTGTATAGAATTTCATTTGTAAGCATGAGAAGCAAACTGACAGAATAAGTATTCAACATCACAACAGAAACTGGGGAAATGAGGGAAGCTAAATAAGATTGTCTCAAAGCTGCTTCTCAGTAAATGGCAGCGAGACACATTCAACCTGTCATTGGAAAGGTATGTCTAGGAGTCGAATTAACTTCAAAGAAAAAAAATATTTAAAATCAGGCACTGATCTATTACATTCCAATATTAGTAGCACTCAAAGAGCTTTATTTCATTTTAAAGTGACTTTTTTATCTGGCTTATGACTACTCCAAAATGCAGCCAAATTAAATTTTTTGCAGATGTTTTGTACCATTTTTTTTGTGCAAAATTAGCTTCAAAACTAAGTGTTCTACCTGAGTTCTAATTTTATATCTGTTTTTTCCTTGAAATGGATTAAGTTAGAAATGGGAAATGAAGTTGTGCATTTTAAATGTATTTATTTTTATCATTTTAAAAATAAATAAGAATACATATTTTTTGTTTGTTTTTTAAATCATACTAACTTCTTACCCTTACAAGAATCCTGTTGTCAGTCTGAATCCCACAAATCCTTAAGTTCTGTATGACAGAGAATTACTTATTTCTCTGAATTGGTTTCAGGATCATTATCATTTTAATTGACATAATTATTTTCTTTTAAATTATGAAATGCAGAATACAATACTAGTGGACTTAGGATCGGACCACTAACCCTCATAGATAAAACTAGGGAAAGAATGATTGTTTTAGTAACAAATACTGATTTTAATGATGCTTGTTTTGATTTATAATGCCTACAATGAATAATTTATACGCAATGAATGACAATATGTAACTACTAGATAGCATCATAAAGGTAGAAAATTGACATTTCAGAAGATTTCAGATTTTCAGGATAGTAGGGGCAAAGGAAAAAGGGGGGGAGGGAGGGAGGTGAGGACATGGAGTTGCAATAATCTCCTATATCTGCTATTAGATGACCTGGAAAAGAGCATAAAGTTCTTATGTGATAGCTTTATTGCTTCCGAAGTACTTGGCATTTCTGGGAACCACTCATACTGACATGGGTGCACAACACCTTGCCATGTCATAACAGCCCTACTCAGAAACTTCTGTGGTAATGGCAAGCCATCTAGGTAGAGATATTACAAAAGGAGAGTTACTCTTTCTTCAGATCAAGGCCTAAATTCACACTGAAAGAAAAAGGATCAAAAGGAGAAAATGTGTCCTATTTCAAGAATGAAGGCCTGTCCAGCGCCGGGGTGATAATCACTCTGCTGTCAGCAACACCTGCAAACATTATGTAGCTGAAATACCACTTAGGCACTAAGTTAATTCACACTGAGTCATGAAGGGAAGGATAAGGTGATTCTCAAAACATTAGAACCTTGTTGCCTTACCAGTTGCTTGTTCAGGTCCAGTGCCCTGTCAGTCAAGCTGAGCTCTGAGCTGCAGTGTCTGCAGGTGCAGAAGATCAAATGGAGTAGTTTTCTGATGTGAAGAGCTCTGAGAGTTTTCACAGTGGAATAACTTGGCCCCCACCCAGAAACAGTAGGTGGTTTGTTATATTAACTCCAAGGAGACAACAATCTCACTCTGTAGCTCAGTATGTCACACCATCATCTAATCAACCTTTCCCAATCAAGTACTTCAGAATATTCATAGATATGTTTCAGATACTGCCACCTTGCCTCTTTCTTTTGTTCTTCCTTCCTTCACCCTGGACTCTCTTATACAACCTAGCCTGCAACAACCATCTGTCCCTATGCTCCACACACAAGACTGCTCCTTAAAGTCCATCTCCAACTGCATTCACATTGAATGCACTGATATACTATGCTTCCAAGGACACATGAAAGTTCAAACTTCAGTCTGTAATGTTCTAAAGTTTTGCAGAATGAAGTAGAGAATTTTGGGAGCATGACTGGATGAAGAAATGTGCAATGAATGGAAAATTATAGAAAGGGATATGGCAAATAAAATGTATGTTTGTGTATATAGCACACATGCTATCTTGATTAAGTTAAGAAGTACTGCTTATATATAAAAATATTTTAGAAAATCAAACTTCCATTTTACCTTTAATTTTGAATGGAGAATTACGGTAATTTTCACAATTCTACATATTTTTCTAATACAAAGGAGAAAATTTCTGTCAGTCAGCTTAAAGCACAAGATATGGCTGTGATAAATTTGCAGAAAGACATTAAGGACACTCACATTCAGTAAATATGAGTTCATATGCTATTTTTTTTTTTCCTTCTTGCTTTCAGTATCATTCAGGAAATTAGTGTTTGATGATTATACTTGCTTGTGAAATTCTCAAAATGCTCAATGTGAAGCCTTGTGAAAGCAGAATTCAATTTATAATAAAAATCCAGAAAACAGTTTCACAGCCCAAAGTACACTGTGATTAGCACAGCTAGTTGCAGGCTAATAGTGTGCCTTATGGTACTAATGTTATGAAGTTGTGTTACAGTAGTAATGTTATGAGTTTACCTCTGTCCATGTATTTTACTGTTTACATTGCACAAACACTTCATGCTATGCTTTGTGAGTTCAATATTTTTTCTTCTAATTTAAAATAATTATTTTTCAAGTTTCATTCAGTCTTAAAAGATGTTCTTGGAGAAAATGAAAGCCTGTGCAACAGAAACAGAACATTACCTAACAATAAAACAGTATATTTACTTTCAACAAATACAGATGTTCCATACCCACATTTAACTAGCAGCAAGCATGCTTCATGTGTATGAATTCATCCAAAGAAACATTTTGAGCAAATTTTCAATTTCAGTTCAATTCAGTAACCAACAGAAGAGTTTTGACAAAGTAGTCTGGTCACAAAGGTGTTCTTGCCAGTACTCCATTCAACCACCTCTAGTAATAATAATTACGCTAATTTTTTTTTTTTTTTTAATATTATCCAACTGTTAACAGCCAGAAATGGAAAAGTTCACCTGTTGCACTGTTAAAAAAATCAACTTTTTATTGTAATAATCTCTAAACCTTACAGTTTATAAATCCTACACAGCACTATCCTTGTCTTATCCAAACTAAAGTGCTCCCTTCACTCGTTCACTTTTATAGACAATAAAAAATTTATTCTTCACTTCATAGTCGAGGAGCAAATTATTTTCAAAGCTATGCTTCTCTACTTACTGCAAAAGAGGAAGAAAGGTGATATAAAACCTGAGCTGATGAGGTAACTGGACTTGATTTTTGAAGGAATGCTATAGCTGTGTTGTCACACCCAAAATTACTACCCGCATACTAACCAAGATTGCATTTTTCTTCCTAAAACTTTAAGAAGACAGGTCACTCTCTGCATGAGCTGTATGGACTGTACTGCACCAGCACTCTCAGAACACTTCATATACACTTAATAACTGTGTTCTCAATCACTCTGGCTGGCTGAATATCTCTAGCTAATTAGTTCTGAATACGACTTCAGTTTGTTTCATGATTATTTTAGTTATTTCCCTCCTACATTCCCTCCATGTGTATGTTACTTCAAGATTTAATACAAAAGTAACTCTGACATGTGGACAAGTGCTTTGACAAAAAAAAAGAAAGGAAAAAAAATCAGAGAGGGAAAGAAACTGAATGAATGAAATGATGCAAAAGAGTACAGATTAAATGAGACAGAACAGATAAAAATCTGTCAGGAAGGGTTTAGTCATAACTGTTGCCACCATGGGCTACGGGTGGATGGAATGGATGATCTCTTGAGGTTTCTTCCTGACCAATGAAACTGTGGCCCTTTAAAAAAACATTTTAGCTACTTCATGTATAAATCATCTCCTCCTAATCTGTGATCTTGCTTTGATTAAAGATAGGTTCATTTCCATGAATAAATCAAACTTCAAGGTAATTCAAGGTAAGCATTTGTAAAGGGTTGGGAAAAAGTTTCATTTTTATTCAGGGAATTATTATTCCATTACATGCCAGCAACATTTATTTTATCTTATGGGCATGTGTTGAGTGCTGAAATACTATCACAACACATTTTCCTTGATCAAAACAAAATCCACAAAAAACAAACAAAAAAACCCACAAAAAAAAAACCAAATAACAAGCATCTTGTAAGAAGGCTGTTCTTGCTCAAATTTCTTAGCAGACATAAGGTTTTACAAACAAACAGATTTATTCGTTTTCTTACATTTCTTAAAATGGATATTTATATTTATCTTCTTCTCACTAGAATAAGCTTACATACAAAAATAATGTAATCATATCAGTAATTCTTTCTTAGTTGTCAGAGCTTTTATCATGTGTTAATTATTCTTCTGTCTGAATAATATATAAACAGGGAATTATTATGCTTTATTCTGCACAAATTTGATGTACTACACAAGTTTATTAAAATAATTTCTTCACTTTTAGAAACATGAGGGGATTTTTTGGAGTTCTATAAATGGAGGAATGCTGAAAGAAAATAACATGTTTTGAACTTACAAGGGTGCATACACACTTGTTATATATTCCCTCTTATCTGTAGTCCATTATTCAAACAAAGTGGTGAGACCTCAAATACGTGGAGATACTCATTTGTAAAGGAGTTCTATCTTTCCTCACTTTGCCATCCTTTTATACTCCTCATGTTTCCAGCTCTGGCTGTCAATCTCATCAAGTTTTCTTGTTCATACTCGCACCTTTTCCTTTCTCCACATTTTCCCTGTCTTTAACTCACCACTTCTTCAGTCATGTCCCTTCTTGCTGTCCTAAGTCATGAGAGACTGGATCAGTACCGGAGTAGGCAAGAAAATCACTACTGTCAGTGCACACCTGCAGTGCACCCTGCACACCTGCAATGCCCTCCTCTGTTCTACAGCTTGGCTCTGGATGCTCTCTCCACCATCCACCCTGCCTTCAAAATACAATCCAGTGCTTCAATGAAGAGTCCAACCCTCCTTTTTACATGAAAAAACACCAAACCAAACCAAAACCAAATGATAGACAGTTTAACTTATTTTAGCTTGGTAAGTATTTGTGAAATCAAAATGAACAAACAAAAAACAGCTGTAAGGGAGCAGCTCTAATATAAAAATATCAACTCAAAGAGTAAAGTATGTCTATAGAAGATATTCAGATCCAATGCAAAAAACCTGTAAAAATATTCTTGACATCTTTGAGCAAACGGAAAAATAAAGTGGAAATGTGAAATATACAATATTACTGGTCAGTATTATAGTACTGGTCTTCTTGCTATTTACTTGTTATTTCTCAAACAGGAAAATAAATGCTATTCTTTTATGAACATTTTATTTAACTAACATATAGTTAAATTTTCAGTTGAACTGGGAGTCATTTCTTCTCCCTCATCAGCAGGTTTATACATATGCAGAAACAGATGTCTTTGGCACTCAGTTTCCCTTCTTGTCAGTAAAATAAATTTACTATCAGAGGCCTTGAAACAAAACACTCACTGCTCAACTAACCAGTGTACATCATGGTTAATTAATTAATCAATTAATTATTCAATCTGTTTTTCTTGTACATCTCACACACAGGAATAATCGAGACACAGTCACACAGTTTCTCAATCAAACTCTGGAGAAGAACTGTCCCTTTATACAATGTCCAAGCGGATAGATGACTCAGACTCTTTTACACATTATTTTACCCAGGCCCTGCCACCTCCGCATAACAAAAACTTTTCAAACAAAAGCCAACTGCAAATGTAGCATCTGCTTGTTAGCAGGATGTTAACAAAGCATTAATGTAATGCTTAGAGGCCTTTCTGAAAGAAGAGGGTCTGCAAAATTAAGAAGAGGGTCTGCAAAATTCCCTGAAAGTACATATATTGATTTTGATGAATCCAAAGCTTTTGCAGTTTCATTTCATTTTTCAAAGCTGCATCTAACAATTCACATTCGCAACTGTTTTGCTTTAACTCGAAAAGCAACAAGCTAAGTTACCTACCAGTAGATACAGTAATTGCACAGGAATTGTAAAAAGTGTTCTGCATTCTGATATGAATCATCCGTTTTAGGATTATGGCAAGCATTTTATTTAGCTTCATAATTTAGACATGTCTCATATAATTCATGTAAAAGCCCAAAAATTATCTCTATACCCAAAAATATCTACATGTTGCAAGAAGGATAGAACTGAAAAGATGACCCAAAGCAGCTTTCAACAAATAATGAAATATCCTTAATGGTAACCAAACAAGTTCACTGTAACAACTGTACTCTGGTTCCTGTGTACAGACACCAACTGAACAGCAGACACTTGGGTAAGTTCTTCTAATATTTGCACTTTCTGCTCCACACATGATATTTTTCCAACGCCTACCAGAAGAGAAAGCAAGTTCCTCATATGTCATCACATAACCATACTTCCCAAAGCATCTTACTAGACAAAGCTGATTCATGTTTTCTCCTCTGGAAAAACTTCACAGACAAAACTTATAACCAGGTTCTGTTAGAAACTCTTTAGAAGGTGCATCAAACAAACAACTAAGACACAGATCTCAAGATACAAGTATGTTGTAAAAAACTCTCCTTGATTCTCTATGGATGAAGATGGATCTCTAAATACAATTCAGAGAATAAATCCAGTGTTTCACATCCTACATTAGCTGAGAAGCCAGTCTGTGAAATTGAGATTATCTCCATGTTAGCATGGTTTGCTAGAGTTACTCAGAAACTCAGTGTAAACACACAAAACTCATAAATATGTTAATACGCTACTAGATGTTACTAATTACCATATGAGACGCTATTCTTACTGTTTAGTAGGCTGCAGACCTTCAACTCTTCAATCTTTCTGTTCTGCTGAAGCAAGACAGCAGAGATGCATATTGCTCTCTGTGCAATACCTAAACATAGAAGAAGACAAGCAGATGGGAGGAACAGAGTCCTCTCTTACACAGCCCAACTACTTGTTAATTATGGGCTTCAGTGGAGTGATGAACATTTCAGAGTGCAACAGAATTGTAGACACAACACAATGGCACAAGTAAGACTAAAAGTACCACATGCAATAATGAATTTCTGGAAAATAGGAACTGCAATCTTACAGTGAAATTTTAACTAGCGAAGGGAATTCAGAAGAGTAATAAAGAGTGAGGAGAAAATATTTCTGCAGAATCTCAACACGCTTGAAGAACAGTTTGTCTCCACTTCTTTAATGGCACTATTGATAGGGAAAGGATGTAGGTGTTGGAAAACACAGTAACCACTGGCTGGAAACAACCAGGCAGGAGGGAATAACATGGGGAAGAAAGAGCATATTAAATGAGAGCTCAAGGTAAAAAGAATGGCTGACAAACCGGAGCACTGCTGCTCTCCCTTCTATAAACTGATGCAGTGGAAAGATTTCATTTCCTGCATTTACTTGGTTTTCCAAGTTACACAATGCAGATCATTTTTCTTTGGTAAAAAGTACCATCAATTGAAAAAGACTTCAGCTTAATAAACCGTTATTGCACCTACAGATGTACTCAGGGCATTACAGTCATGAAAATAGTTACTGAATAGCAGTGAGTTTAAAATTTTCTATTAAAAAAGAGAGAGAGAGAGAGAGAGAGAGAGAGAGAGAGAACATTGATTTTCAACAGTTCTAGCAATTTTGAAGAAACCTTAATCTACAAAATTGTTGATTGTGGTAGACAGAGAACTTACACATTCTCCCTGGTGCACCTGTGAGTCTTGACGCACTTGTATCATCTTCCCACCTAGGGATTTTTTCATTATTGTTTGCTACAAAAGGCTGACAGAGCAAAACATTGTTCTCCTACTGTCCTGGTTTCAGCTGTAACAGAGTTGTTATTTTCTTCATAGTGTCTGGTATGACGCTATGTTTTGGCTTCAAGAGGAAAACAATGTTGATAACACACCAATGTCTCAGTTGATTCTGAGCAGTGCTGTACAGTGCTAAGGACAGTTCAGCTTCTCCTACTGTCTTGCCAGTAGGGGCTAAGAGGCAGAAGAATCTGAAAGGGGATAGAACCAGGACAGATGACTCAAACTGGCCAAAGGGATATTCCATACCATATGACATCATGTGAAAAAACTATAAAAGTGAGGAGTGCTGAGCAGGGTTAGGGGGCAGCTGCTGCTCAGGGACTGGCTGCGCTTTGGTCAGAGGACGGTGAGCAATTGTGTGTCAATTGTTTTGTAAATAGATATATGTATGTGTATATATGCATAATTATCCTCACTATTATTTCTCTTTTCCTTTTCTGTCTTAGTAAATAGATTTTATTTCAACTTACAAGTTCTATGCTTTTTTCCCCATTCTCTCCCCCATTCCAGTGGGAGGGTGGAGTGAGTGAACAGATGTGCTGCCTGTCAGGTTAAACCACAATGCTCCCTTACAAAATAAAATAGAAAATAAATAAATACTAATATGTAGTCTGGAGCACTTCTGAGACATTTAGAAGAATGTCTGTTTGCTGTGTCAGTATGTGCCTTGCGAACTACCTAATTTCTCCTGAAATAGCAATGTCAAAAATAAATATTAGCATTAATACTGCTGTAGGAAGTCGTGGGTCCCACTTTCCTGGACAATATAAACAGTACATACTAATAGATTTCTTCTACTCTATATCAAAATAGTCCAAATGAAAAAGTAGCCATAGAAAAGTTACTGTGTATTACCACCAGTACTGTATAACGCTACTTATTATTTCTCTTCCCAAAAGAACCAGGAACATTACTCTAACTCTCTGATTTGCAACCATGTATATCCCTATGTGCTGCCTAGTCCAGTGATTTGCATCTTTCTGCTACTATGAACTACTGTAGTTAGTACTGGCATCTTTGGTGAAGACAAAAGGTGTAAAGAGAGCAAAGAAAAAGAGACTTAAAAAATTACTGCTGGAAAGCTTAGGAAACACAGCACAGTCATTTGATACAGAATGCATTAAAGGTAGAGTATCAAACTGGGGTATCAGTGCAAAAGGCTGTGGAGCAAATCAACAGGTGAACAGTAATTGTCACATGTACTTGATGCAGTGATCCAAGAAAAAGTGCTGAAAGCAGTAACTCTAGTACATAAATTCTCATCTAAAACTATCTTGATATGTAGATATCCAAGTAACGAAAGGTGCAGTAATCTCAGTATTATTAATAGTAATATAAAACTTGTATGTGGAGAAAACCAATGCGATTTAATATCAAAAGAATATATTAAGGTAAAACAGTGATTAATCAAGTGAAAATTTGCATTAATTATAAAATCCACTGAGAAAATTGGGAACACTAGCCATAGAGAATTGCAGCAAAAAGAGTTTTCCTAGCCTGAGTGAAATTCAACACAGAAAAATATAGTATAAGACATGAGCTGCAACTGTTTTAACTGAGTTGTCAGTTGCTTCTAATATGACCTCACAGTTCGTTCCTTGAAAAACTTTCATCAGCTCTGTGCTTAGGAACAATCCAATGAGTTGGAAAAGTCCACTAAGATCTAGTCCAACCATCAGTCCATCTCCACCACGTCCACTAAATCACCTCCCTGGACAGCCTGTTCCAATCCATCACCACTCTTTCTGTTAAGAAATTATTCCTAATATCCAACCTGAACCTCCCTTGGCACAATTTGAAGCTATTACTTCTAGTCCTATCACTATCACTCATCTCTGTGCTGGTTGCACTTGTAGTCCCTCCTCCACCTCCCCCCCAGGTCCAGGCCTGGCTATTTCTCCCCCTGTTGGCGGCTGCCAGGGCGGAGGGAGCGTTGTGCCCTCCCATCACCAGGCTCTCCCGAAGCGCCCACCCTCGGCCACTGGGCCTTGTAAGGTTTAAACTTCCCTGTTGTCCTTTTGTATCTCATCATAGAATGCAGTCTGTGAAACTTAAATCACACTCATCAATTTCCAAATCAATCAGCTCTGTAAACATTTATTTTCTAAAATACACAAGCTATTTTATAATTATACTGGAAACTGCCAGTCTGTAAACATAAAATACTTTTTTTTTTTCCTTTGCTTTTCAGGATTAGCTTTGGTTCTTGACAAGCAATTAACTTTCATTTAAGTAATTCTTAGCAGAAGCTTATTAGCTGCAACTTGTATGGTTGTTGTTTTAAATAACAATGAAAAGATCACAAACACCTTTGTCTGGAAAGAAAGTGATGAAGTGATATTCAGATTATGTTCAACTACACTGAGATACAGCCACAGTCTACACAATGTTTAGCCATAAGAAATGACTGTTTAATAAGCAAGCTAGTTATGAAATCTCCACAAAGCTAGACTTGATCTTAAGTAATGCTTAAAACAAATGCACACGTCCTGCCAGAATAATGCAAAAGAAGTTGGAATGGTGGAAGGGAAGGCAGAATTAAATTGTGATTGTTACCAAATGAGAGAAACAGAAGAGGGTAAAAAGTATTTTAAATTTATTGTAAAGCACAGAAACACACGTTGAACAGATTTTTGGAAGAGCTTGCAATTCAAAAACAAACAAACAAAAAAACATCCTTCTTTGGAAATGTCAGGATGAGGAACATTATCGGATATCGTTTCCTAATATCCAACCTGAACCTCAAATTGTGCCAAGGGAGGTTCAGGTTGGATATTAGGAATAATTTCTTAACAGAAAGAGTGGTGATGGATTGGAACAGGCTGTCCAGGGAGGTGGTGGAGTCACCATCCATGGAGGTGTTCAAGAAATGTGTAGGTGTGATACTAGGGGACATGATTTAGTGGACGTGGTGGAGATGGACTGATGGTTGGACTAGATCTTAGTGGACTTTTCCAACTCTGATTATTCTATGATTCTATTCTATGATTTTATGATGCTCTGGCAGTGCTGGGCAGGAGGCCATGCTGGAGTGAGGCTTCCCCTCAGCCCCTGGGAAGGCTCAGCCGAAGCAGGGCACGGTGTGAGGAGGGGGAAGGTAGTAGAGAGGGGCTGTCAGGCACTGACCCCATTCCCCAGTCCTGTACTGCTCAAGGTCGGGAGGTGAAGGGGTCAAGGATGCAGGGGTGAGGCTGGGGCCAGGAAGATGTGTGGGAGGGGGAGGTATTTTAATATTTTTCTCTGTTTTTCTGTCCTGTTCTTTTTTTAATTTGTTCTAAGTTACATTAATTTTCCCCAACACGAGTCTGTTTTTTTGTTGTTGTTGTTGTTTTGGTTTGGTTTTTTTTCATAAAGGTAACATGCAACTGGTCTCTGTATTGACTGAATTTTTCCACTCTATTTTTTCTCCCCATTTTACTGAGAAGGATAAGTGAGGAAGGAGTTAGGGGTGCTCCTGGCATGTGGCAAAGAGGAAACAGACAAACCTACATTCTTCATTTGGCAATTTTGTTTTTAAGAATGTTTAAATGCTAATCTTAAATCACTAAGCGATGAAACTGATTATATGCTGGCTAACTCAAATATGAATTGACATCTCAATTATTTCTCAAGTACTTTCTCAACCCTAGAGAAGTATTCATTTATGTTCATTTTCTTGTATAAGTTTCCTCACCAGGCCCTCCTGAAGCACCCACCCTCGGCCAATGGACTTGGCTGTGCCCTGCGCTGGGGCTGCTGGGACTGCTGGGGCAGGCTGGAAATGGCTGTATTCAGCATGGGGCAGCCCTGGCCTCGCCTTACACTATATCCCCACAGCCTCAGGAATGGGCTGTGGTTGCCAGTCTGGCACCCACACTCTGTACAATTATCTTACTGCCATACATAACCTGTTTTGTAATAGATTGATGAGGATGCATTATTCTTAAGATGCACCACAATAGTGAAATTCCATTTAAAACAACACAGAGTGCAAGTCCTTGCTCAGTTATCTTCCATGAACAGGAAGGAACCTGTTGATGAGACAAGTTGTCTTTATTCCAGTAAAGCTACATAAAAGGGCCACAACTTGGTAAGTTTTGGAAATGTCATTATTACAGCAAGGTAAAGTAGTACTAAGCCAAGCTTCCAAAAATCTGCATGGCAGTCATGGGTTGGGGTGATCAGTAAATAACTTCTCAGTTCCACACCAAAATACATTTCTCTAAAGAAATATGAACTGTTTTAGAAGTAGTGTTTCAGTAGTCAAGCATGTGTCTGTGTGTGCATCAGTTCAGCTGTGTTTGAGCATACACATGGCTGTTTGTTCCCCTGGTGCCTGTGGTTTTGGAGCACTGGGTGTTGTCAACCAGATAAAACAGACAAGGAACTGTGATTACTCATAAAAGACACGAAAAGAAAAAAATAAAAAAGGAAAAAAAAAAGCTAACAGAGAAATCTATTATAATCTAATCTCGTTGTAAGCAGTTGAAGCAAGGGAAACTCAGCATGTTACTAAACATGGAAAACCTGTAAAGGAGGCCAAACTAGCAGGGAAAGCTTTCACTTAAGTTCACCGCTGACCACACTACATATGCTTATGATTTTGCATACTCACAGTACTTTCTGCTTTGAGACTTTCTTCATTTATTTTTTATTACAAAGTTTTATTACAAATTACAAGTACTAGATAGTTCACATAGTATACAGTGCAAATTAATCTAAATATTGTACTGAAGCACAATTTTAAGCATCTGTCTAGTGTTCACTTCAGATACAAATTCAGTCACTTCATCTTCTAACTCCAAGGAATTCATCTTCCTTCGACTGCACATAATATTACTACATTTTAGTAGCAAATTTTAAAGCAAAAAAAGGGTTTGTCAAAATCCTCTCTGTATAGCAACTGCTATGGACTAATTCCTTTATAAAGTGAAATTAATCTCATCCTATTCCCAACCTAAATTCTTTGATTTTTTTTACTAGTACAAAGTGCTACAATATTGAGGTTATCTAGACTGTTGGTATTTCCTAATTTTATAACACTTCAAGTACCTAGTTTGATGAAATTCTATAGCAATCTCTAGAACTGCTTGAAATGTTAGAGAATGTCAATAAAGTAATTAGCATTATTGAGGCTTTGTATCAAGAATCAGTTTTATTGGAGATGTTGATTTTTCATGTCTACATAAAACTCCAATCTTTAAGATTCTCTTCATTCTCATCTTGATCCTTTCCAGTGATTTATTTAGCAGAAAAGTGTAGATATTTAAAATATAATCATCATATTCCTCACCACCACTATCTAGGTGATTTTGATTTTGCCAGTACATTACTTTGCTTATTTTATCCACTGGTCTGTTAGAAAAAAAAAATATGTTTATTACACAAAAATGTATTGTGCAGTTAATCAACAGAATTACCTACTAATATGTAAAGAGGCATCCACCCTAAAACAACAAACAACCTCAGTAATGTACAATTCTGCCCAAATTTTATAGACAATATATTCAAATGACTGAAGAGTCTAAATAGCTCAAGCAGGAATAAGGCTAGTTTACCTTGCAAAATCTGCTGCTAAGTTTTCTCATTAATTTATCCAAGAAAACATAACTACCCACCTACATTCAACTCACAATTTAAATATTTTAAACCATCCAAGAAAAAAGAATAAATATTGGACATTTTGAGTATTGAAATATCTCACAATTTTTCACCACTAATTTCATATCCTACTCCACTCTGGCACTCTGCTGTTTTACTCTCCAATTTAGGCAGATTCTAAATGCATTTGCCCCTGTATACAGGGATGAGAACCCTGTAATACTCCTGTATTTGAGGGAGAGTTGTCCTACCACAGAACACTTTTGGTGATTTTCCGAGATTTCACATTTCCTTTCCAAAAAAATACTCTTATCACAAGAAAACAAAAAATTAATGATGAAGGATAAGATCTCAGATGCTTACTTGGAAATAATGTGAATGCTAATTGATTTAGAACTTTCAGAGCGCAACTAATGTCACACCTCTACATGGACAGAGCTAACTACAATTCCATTTTCAGAATGAATTGCTCATCTAAAATCTTCAATTGACATAGCATTGTTTCTATCTACAGTTCAAAAATGTAGTCCTATTGAAGTGATGGTTGAAAATTCAGTAGAAGTTTGGAAAAAATCTATATATACAGAAAAAAAAGCTAAGAGAAATATTTTATATTGAATTAATTTGTACTAAGAACATATATGTTCTTAGTAGCAGGCTGCAGCAATCACTGGTCTGTAATGAAAAATGGTTTGTCTCTACATATCCAATAACTTTAACTACCTGTTTCAGGCAAACATAAATGGAGAAGTAAAGAAAGCAAACAGAACTCCTCATTAAAAAAAAAAAAAAAAAAAAAAAGGACTTGCAAAAAAATAATAATAATAATATAGGGTGTCATAACCCAAGTAATCTAAACAGTGGTCCAGGAGGTAATATTCTTTATATACACTGGTATGTGTGGAATTAGTTACAACTAGTCAAATCCTGACATTACAAGACATTTTTAGTTTTCACGTAAAGCATTCTTTATCTTGGGAAGAATTCAGTCTTGTACAAGGTATTTATTCTTCTTAACTTGAGTGTGTCTATTTAAAGGAGAAACAGCAGTTCAATCTAAAACATGATGGTTTCATCACTACAGTTGTTCAGTGTATAGAATGTTTCAAAATCTCAGCTGCTGGTGTTAACATATGCGCGTGTGAAACTCGCAAAATGGTAAAGTAGAAAAAAAGCAAAGAAGAAAAAGCAGTGGTCTTGTTGTGTACAGACTTTTTGAGTCCATAAAGAGTCTCAAAGAATACTAGATCACCTCAACAAAGTTACTTTGAATCATTAATTGAGACAAACAACTCCACACAGTGCACTGATGTTCCACAAGACTGACAAACTGTATAAAGCTTCCTCACAAAACCAGCATTATTTTGACATATTAGATCCCGTGTTGCTGTTCTGACATAAAGGACCAAGTTTCTTCCTGGTGCCATTCCACATCAACTTAAATGAAGTTAAACCAGGTAAATACTATATCCCATTTCTTTGGTCTGAGAGTGAACTTCAGTGTGTTTATGCTTCTCTGTTTGTTTGGTCTGTCAAGTCAAAATCTCTTGTCAGTTGGTACATAGCCATTTTCTGTCTCAGGACTGCAATGCAAGAACTCACTAGGAGAAAGTCGGATTGATCAGACTGATGAAAGCACTTACTTCTTTTGATTTTTCCCTAAATAACTGTTCAATGTTTAGAAATTCCATTTGAAAATATTAAATAAAAACTAAATGTCCACAGCATTCTATGACTGGTAGAACTTGAATAAAGTGCCCTCATCCTCTCAAAAGCAAAATATTTAGTGAATAAAGACAGTGTTACTATCAGCATGGATACAACACAGGAGACTGTCTATCATCAGAAATCAAGAAAAAGCAAGCGCACTTGTGAATTTTTAGTATGAAAAGATTTGGGGTGGCAAGTCCTTAGCCAGCTTTTTGTAAAAATAAGCAGAAAATGAGGCAGCTGATATCATGTAGGATATATAATGTCACATATTATTAACTTCAGGTTATATAATAGCTGTACAATGGAGAGGGGCCACTTCCTCAGTTTCTTGGTAAACCTGCTCCTTGAGCAACAGTAGGAGATAGAGAAAAAAAGAAATAGAGACTGCCCTGTCTGACCAATGTCAGCTTCCCATCAACTTAAATGGCACTGAATCAAGATGTTATTTATCAATATTCATCGTGACATTAATGAGGACCTGAGTATGCAGGTAGCAGAAAGCCATAAACATGGTTACAAAGTCCACTAAAATCAGGAGACACGCACAGGAGAGAAACTGTAAAAGGGGTATGTGTGTGATATAAAGTAAAAAAGTATCTATTAAAGTACATAGCTCTACTTATCCAGTACCAACATCTATAATCTCAGTCTCATGGATTCCTCTGGAGAGGTCCTCCAGAAGAGGCTGGAGACATCTCTCAGCCTCAAAATGAATTAAAATAGTTAAAATGTTTCCTTAAATATTAACTCTATTGATTCAATCTTGATCTTCCTTACTTCAAAGAATCTCTAGAAGAATTAAAAAGAAGCACAAATAAAAATCTTTTTCACGCCAAACACATTATATTTGTAATTTAAAAGCTTGCTGAGCCTTAACTCTATTCCTTTTCATTACGCTTTCTTTTCTACATAAGTAAATTTGAATGTAAAATTTTAAAGAAGCGAAGTCCATAAAAGAACAGAAAAATGTTCATTTGCACATTTATGTTTTCATTGCTACCATGCTTTTACTAGACAAAGGAAAATTATTTTGCCTAAATTTGTAAAAGGAGCAACTCAAATGGTAGAAAATTGGATGCACATTGTTCTGGATGCTGTTTATGTCCCTCACACTCATTTTACAAAGGGATTACAATGGTTAGCAAACTACCTGCAAAATCTTTAGACTACAGCATTTAAACTTACCTTTTATTTTCTCTAAACTAAAATAAAACCACTTTTTAAATTAGACTAAATTTTGGAACTGTTTGCTAGTTTTTAAAATGATGAAACATCTCATATTCTTTATTTTACTTAAACCTCTGCCACTGAATGAAGCCTTTTTAATTGTAAAACTCAGCTTTTGTTTCTTCCTTATTTATTCTGAAGGATAGATTTTTCCCTTCCTGTCATTAAATCTGAGATGTGAAATTATCTTGATATGATCAGAGAAGACTAGATTCACTTTCCTGTACTAGAACTAATTTCTTGCAATGACACATCTTCATTTCGACTTGAAAAGGAATTTTGAATGACAAGTTTGTTATGCAGTATTTCTGTTTTCAAGACTAAAATAACAAATTAATACATAGATAATAGATTAATAGTTAAATTTTTCTCTTCTCTTTCCTGTATTCACACGCATTTCCATCTGTTCCATCCTTCCTTACACACCCCATCAAAACAAAATATTTTTGTATCACAGGTAGAAGAACTGAGTAAACTAAGAATCACTCTCTCTATCCCCCAAATTCGGGAAGAACAGTTGTTAAAAAGCTATGCACAGTTGAATACCTGAAAAGCCATCCCTGCCCTGCAGGGTATATTTGAAGTGGATTTAGAGGTATATATTTAGTATATCAAAGATCCAAAAGGTCTACAGAGAAATCAAGTGTCAGTCTTATTCATTACATTCTTGTGCTATTCCCTCTAATAGCATGAATCACTCAGATTCTAACCAACATCGATTTCCTCTTTTACACTACACATTTATTTCTCTCTTAAAGTCAAAAAACACAGTGAATGTGTAGTTATGACCTGCTTCCAGTGTAACTTTTAAGTAATATCACAGGGACTAGACAGCTACTCTGGAGACAATGACATTCAAAATGAAAAAGAATGTTAAAGACTGAAAGATATACTCTCTTCTTCTTTTCTCTCCTAAAATCTTCTGCTCTCCAATTCCTGACATATGAATTATTAAACATGGAAACATGGAAGAAATGCCAACGAAATGCAACTTGGAGGACAAATGTTAGTCTGCAGCACTACAGCACAAGTTATTCTAAGTTTCCTCAGGAGGTCTTCATTCCCCTGAATGGGGAACAGAAGGATGGTACCTGACCACCCAACAGTTCACAGTGCTCTTCCTAGTCCCTTTTTCAGTACTTACAGTCACATTTTAATTAGCATAGTTTTCATCTGGGAACGCAAAGTCTCACATTTTCTCTTGTAGCTGGAAGCTCAGTTCTGTGGATTCAACTGCTTGGGACAAAGGCATTTCTTCCTGCTTAATGGAATTTCTTCATTGCACACATGCACATACACACAGAGATAAGCAGTCTGTCTGAATACTGTTAGACATTGATCTTAGGTAGTTTTCAAGAAAGACTCCCCAAATAATTCATGACTGTAGAAAAAAAGTCACTGTGGTTTTAACTTCTTTACAGATATCTTTTTAAATACTAAACTGCTTTTGGAATTGTCTTTCAGGGGAAGCAAGCTATGAAACACTGAAAACTGATCCCAAATAAAACAAGAGAGAACCTGCTCAATAACGCCAGTACCATGGAAAATATTTAAAATCTACAAAAGGTTTGTTTCTTATTTCTATCACAACCTAATTTTTCCAAGATCTGTGTTTTGCCATGTTCCTTGTTCCTATAAAAGTCTCATAATCATTATTAATACACATTAATTTTACACACATTTCTAGTCTCCAAACTATATTTTCTTACAGAAAAGAAGTAATGATTGAGAAATGGAGATAAGTTTGATATTAAAATATAAAGATGACTTGTTGCCCTAACTTTCGGTGTATAACAGATGATAGCAGTAAAATAATCCATAGTCTTGACAGTCATTTCTTGATAAGAATGAGAAACCTTACTATATTCATTGCAGGCCTATCCTACTCTTGTCCTCAGTATGCATTTCCATGACAATGACTGTAATCATTATAACAGCATTGTACATAATGACTCTGCTTTCTGTGATGATGCTTTCAAATTGAGTGTGAAAAATGTGAAAGGACAGATATCAAATGGCAAAACACTCACCAATGAAGCAGAGTAGTCTACAAAATTAATAATTGACAGAATTGATAGGGTGCTGCCACAGAATGGAAGACTGGAATTAAAGGGCAACACTCACACTGCCTTCTTTCATAATCTGAGGGGTTTTTAAAGAAAATCTCTTATTCAATTAGTCAGGTCAAATGAGGCCTTGTGAGGTATGTATAATTAAATGTAACATCAACTAAACATCCATTTTTCAAAATGAAAAGCAACTGATGCACAATACTCAAAGTTCATCACTAACATAACATCAGTCTCACCTAGTCATTTATTTTTTTCCAAATCAAAAGTAAACGAAGTAATGTGATTGATATTTGCAGTAACTCAGATCATCAGAACCATCACAACTTTATTTACCAAATATAAAGTAGAGTATAGACCTTCTAAGTCTCACAAAGCTTCTGCAAAAATGAGTTTACAAATGTTGTGATGTACTCAGTGTAGAAGATGATGTACATCATAGGGAATTCTTACAGGAAAAGGAAGAAAAATATTGGTAAGTACAGAGGAAGAAATGACTTCAGACAAGGAATGTGCTTCTGACCACAAAGGATTAAACACAATCCTATTCATTGATCTTTTTAAATGTAGCATTAATATAGAGGTCAGAGGATGAAAGAATATTTCCAACATTATCATAGCAACATAAAATTGAAAGGGATCATCCTATAGGTCACTAAATCTGGTGTCTACTCTTTCATGCAATCATGTTTGAGAATGTTATCATAAAGACAAGCACGCTTTACTTCGAAATCCTTTCAGATCCTGTCCACTCTTCCTATTAACAGCCTCTTTGAAAACCTCACTTACGTTCTTATTTCCATCCTAAATTAACTCATTGTGAACAGAACCTAAATTTTTTCAGAAACAAGCTGAATCAACTTAAACAGGTCTCTTTCCTTTGTGGTTTCCTCTGAAGAGAATATTTACAAAATATTCTCTGTTATTATTTTTGATGGCAATTATCCAATCATGTTTTACCTTCCATCACCCACTTCCAACCATCAACCATAATGTTGGATTTTCTGCATGTATCTTCACAGGTAAATTCTTTTTTTTTTTTTTTTAAATTTTTTTTAACAAAATTAAAGACAGCAGTAAACATGTTAGCATTATTTTGTACAGCACCTTTAATACTACCGTGTCTCTGTTTTCACTACCCCAGCTTTTGCAGCTTCAAATCATATCTACCTTATTTAATGTATAACAGTAGAATCTATAACTGATCTGATAACCAGATTTTTCTCTTTCTCTGTCCCTTACACTTGATGAATCAACAGTGTACAACTGTTGAAATTCACGATCTTGTTCTACATGAGCATTATTATACTGTGGTCTTGATGTTTACCCTGTATCTCGATGTACCAACGGTCTTCATGCCATTGGCTCTATCCAGATAATCTCTAGATTCTCCTGCATAGCCCCACATTGGCAACATGTTTATGGAATACTTCTGTTCCAAACTCATACATGAAAATGTTAATCAGACTAACATGGTCTCTGGAGAAATATTCCCTCATCAGTTCACCTACATCATAAAGTTTTAATTCAATGTAACAAAGTATTTCCATTTAGAAATGTCATTCCCCAGTCTACATTTCCTGCACAAATCCTAAAGATTTCCAGTGTGCCAAGTACTTGGCATTTTACTAAGGCTGGTCTAACAAAATAGGGTATTTTTCTGATTTTTTGTGTTGACAGTATCTTATATGCAAATGCTCCAGTTGCTATTTTGAGTTGAGATGATACTGTTCAAATTTGAAAGCCCTGGCTACCAGACATCTGTGATTTCAGGAGCTACTGGTTTCCTTGGATATTTTGCATATTCTAAAATATAATTCTAAAGATTTTCATCTTCAGGGTAAAATGAAGGCAAAACGAAATAGTTCATTTCCCATGCTTTATTCTCATTAACCATCTTTCTTTATTGCTCATATTTAACATATTTCTCCAATTTCATTACGGAAATAAAGATTCTTCTAGGTTACATAATAAGAAATTCTATCATTATGCTGACAGTATTCACGGGGAGAAAACTCCATCTGTCATGCGTCTTGCAATAACGCTATACAGAATGATTTCTGTGCTTGTTTTTTTTTTTTTTTTTAATGTAAATTTAAAACAGAAATTATACAGACAATATTACGCATAATAAACTAGAATTCTGTTGCATAGCCTACAACTGCATCAGCATGAACCTTATGCCTGAAACTCACCATGTAAATAAAAACAAAAATATAGGGCCTGTTGTTCCTACAGACTTATTATGTGTTATAACAAGTAACATACCACCTGCATCTCATTATAAGAATGCCACAGAGAGATCTCCCTTTGAAGGAGTCCTTTTCCAACTACCCTTACATATTTGAATTAATATGTTCTTGAATCTAGACTGTATTTATTATATTCCCTGAAGTAGAACTGAACCTTATTTTTAAAAACTCCAGAAAAGGATTTAGCACTGACATATTTAAATATTATTCACTTAGGGGTCTACAAAATTCGATGTAAGCCACATTCACTGCATGTACAGCTGAGCTCAGAAGAAATACTCTAACTTCATCCTATTTGCTTTTATTGATATTTCTGCTTATAATAAACAAAGAAAGCATACTTAAGGAACTGGTAAGCTCTCTGTGCTTGTATATAACAACCTGAGAGGTGCCCACAATTAAAATGAAGTGACATCTAAAGAGATACCTGGTTTTTCTCCATCAGTGCCACGTTTCAGGAGATGGAAAAATAAAAACAAAAGATAATGACCTTACCTTTCCTACATACTGAGGATCTGGTCCCATGTGTTCTTCTAAAACAAAGAACTGATTCCACACCCATCCACGCTTGGGACGATGATGTACTTCTGTTTCACCTTCTATATGCCTGGTTTGATTTCTAGTCACCTTGATGGAGCCATGATGAGCAGCTCCATAACACCTCTGCACAAAACAGAGACAAACTAGGACTGGGCAGATACAAGATGTACTTGTAATTTTCATTGTAGGATAGGGTTCCTGTTGAAGGTTTTCTTTCTCTTGTCTTTTTCAGCTGTAATCCTTTAAAAAGTTCTCGAGATGGAAGGTGAAGCCTGGTTCAGAAATACAGTCCAGAAAGGGTTTTTCTGCTTGTTCATGGTTTAGCTGCCCATTGGGGGAAGCTCAAACTATATTTACATTATGAAAAGCTGACTGTAAAAACTGATACTTCTTCTGAGGTCTTCACCATTGAGCTCCACAGACGACCATTTTCTATCTAATAGGGAAAGAAAAGAAAGCCACTTACTCATCACTAAAACCAGTAATTTTCAGCTTTTTGACCTTAGATTACACTCACAGCTTTATTAACCATTCTCTCATTGTAGCTAAAATATCAGTCCTTTCTGTAAATGTGCTTTCTGATTGTTTTTATTAAAATATCTTAAGAATTAGCATGTTTTCTTCTTGCTATGAAGAACATATACTTCATTAAAAATTCGATGACCGGGACAAGTTAAATTGGCGATTACCTGCAAATGAATCACTGATCTGGTCTGGCAGTTAAATAAAATCACTGCTACAGTGTCATTAGCCAGATAAGGAATGACAATTCATTTCAGATAAGTTCTCGATCTTCCATGCACTGCACACAGATCCAACACTGTGAAAAATACCATAGCTACCATAGCTTTCAAAGGAAAGTCTCCAAAATGGGCTTTGAGGTTTCTGAATGAGTATTAGAGCATACTGAAAGAGACTTTCACTCAAAATGTGCATTTTTACTCATTGTCCTTTACTTAAATTCCAACCAATACCATACTGGCATTTCATAAAATTAGACAGTATTGATAGAAAATTCAGATATTGCTGTTTAAATGTTTATTTTTATAGAAGGACCTAAGTTCCCAGTGACAAGATTTTCTCTGCTTCAAAAGAAAAATATGATCTTTTTGTACATAATAGTAAAATATGAAAATGTACACAGAAGTTGATGTTGTATATAAAGCAAAATACCTAGGAAAAAATAAAATATGTTTTCACCTCAGAGGAATAATTACTCTGAGCAAACAGTTTGATCCCTTATCTGAATATATCAAGAATCAATCAAATTAGGAGACTCCAAACATGCAAATAAATCTACTCCCCTCCAAAAAAAAATTAGAACTGCTTTGGCTTTGTTTAGCTACCATAAAGTCATTAAAATTTCTATGAACTTGCCAACAGAAAGAAACGGGAATTTTTTTTCCCACAATAATGGAAGAGGACTTCAAGACTTTGCTGTGCACTAGAAATACCCATTAGTGACATATTTTCTATTGTCATTACTCATTTTATTACAAAGGGTTATGCTGAAGTACAGGAAGACCACTGTGTCTAGGGAGGAGTTAAAAAAAAAAGAAACTCATTACAGTATTTTCTACTGGCGAAAGAAATTTTTAGCATTCAGTTTTACCCTTCTTTCCATTTCTATATCAATGCAATCACCCCATCAACCCCTAGAAAGACCAAGTCGCTGATCTCTCAAAAGCCTCGCATCTCATTTCAGAACAGTTTTCATACATCAATAACATATTGTTACCTTCTTTAAATAGAAATGTGACTTAATTAGAATTTTTCAAAGCTAAATGTTGTATGAAGTCATACAGAGAACAAATCCAGAGATTCCAAGTCACATTTGTTTCTAACTGTAAGTTCCTCCTTGATTTCCTCACCTTTCTACATTTTTTTCTTATTCATGCTAGAAATCAGTTTTGCCTTGAGGAATGAAGTTTCCTCCTAAAGAGTCCTATATTTGCAGATGAGCTACTTAAATAAATACTTAAGTCATTGTTATATTTCAGGTGTACATTAAATTAAATGGTACCTTACAAAACAGTAAGGCTGCTATTTTATTTATTCAAGTACTATTATTCTTCCTTTTGTTTCCATCTTGGGAAATGCCTGGGAGCCATTTATAAGACTATCACCAGTGCATAACAATGCAAAAAATTGTATATAAGGTGCATTGAGATTTCTTAAATGGCACATTTAAAATGTATTTAAAAACATTACTACTAAACTTTCCTTCATAAAAACTGTGAAGATGATACTAGTGGAAAACTCATACTTTCTAAAAGAATAAATATATATGAGTGCAGAATATAGCAATAAATCAAGATTTACTATACAGATCTTTGTTTCTCAGTCCTCTCAAAAGTCACCCACAGAGTAAATTCAAAAACAGCAAGATGGATCATTTAAACTGTGTTATTTACACAATTAAAATAAATGATAATAATTTTTAAAAGTGACAAAATTCAAAGGGCTTCTTCATCTCTTAAATGTCTGTTCTGCCTAGGTGAAACGGTAAGCAGAAGAAAACGAATTAAGTGAATTTTCCTTGTTTCAAAAACACTATGTTATTTAATTCCATTCTGAGATTATTAATTAAAAAACACACCAAAATTTGAAGGTTTATTTTTTTTTATTCTCATATCTTTTAAAATTAAACAGAGAGAGAGAGAGGAAAAAAAAAAAAAAAGATGACAATAGAGTCTGTTTCCTGTTATAAACAGGAATTCGGACTTCAAGAGTTACTGAATTGTATTTTAAGCCTGGAGAATCATTTCCACATGAGAAGTTCGACAATTAAAGACAGAAGGATATGTAGTGAAGATTCTTTGAAGTGTTTTGGCTCTTGTAAACTTATATTAAAACCAAAGCCTAATTAATGCTCAGTATAAAGCTATTCTGAGTTACTCAGCATCCTTCTATTAAAGGTCTACTAGAAACATTCATTTAAAAACAAATAAACAAAACAAAGCCATGAAGACAGCAAAGCTAGTCTACAGGGGGACAAGTACAGATGGGAAGATCTGAAATGGATAACAAGGAGATAGGAAATATACAAAACGTGAGCAATTGTAAAAGGACTGATCTTTCTGAGATGCCTTCATTTGCTGCCTTACACTCTTATATTGAGAATCTGACTGCTCAGGGCTCGTCTGTAGCTTCAGATTAAGTGTCCTGCTTTATGGATTTTTTTAAAATGATGCATGCAGCTGCAAAGCAGTATTCTGTTATTGCTGTCTCCTGGGAGCCCCTGATGAAAATGAGTTGTGTATCTCAAGAGACTGTCAGAACGAGTTAAAATTAAAATAAATAATTAAATAAGATGAGGTGGGAGAGTCCCACCAGCACTGCTGAATATCATTACGGGAGAGTAGTTACTGCTTAGCATGGCAGCAAGCCTCAGTAATGAACTCCCAGGAAACCAGTAAAAGCGCAGTGATACAAAATGTGTATGCACCATGAGGAGATGCATCCTTAATAGTGGAGACTTGTCCTGAATCTAAGTGTTTCCTACCTCTCATAATCAAATTGATCATATATCTGTATTCATCTGAATGATTCATTTTTGTAAATGCACATGCAGTGCAGCTCCACATTATTTATTTATTTATTTATTTTACATCCCTCAGGAACCCTTTTCAGTCCCACTGTGATGCAGTTACAATTAGTTATGGTACTTGTAATTAACTGCATTTCTCATTTACTTTCTGAATTCCCCCCCTGCATTCTGCCCTATAGGCTTCTTCCCTGCCGGAACAAATTCTGACTTACCAACTTTAATAACATTATTTGAATATAAACTATCAGGCAGGAAAATAATCTTTTTCTTTTTGCATTTCCTCTGCTTAGTCTATTGCCTGTGTTACATCCTTCACCACTAGAGAAATAATTTTATATTGATCTGGAGATCAAAGACAGAAAAGTGAGCTAGCATTGAAATGAAAAGTTTGCTACTATTTTATCTTTCTGAAGAAGAGTTTCATAGATTGTCAAAAGCATATATACAGCACTCCAGTGGACATCTGACAATTGGCAGGGAAAAAAAAAATTGTAGTTAGATGAAGGGAAATGGTTTGTCAAACTTATCTATAGTTGATCTCTGCTCTCTTTCCCCAGGCTGTGGCAGAGATGACCTATTGGACTTTGTATTAGAAGAAGAACAACAAAGTTCTCAGCCAATATGATACAGGCAACATACAACCATCTATTGAGCAATGCATTCTGTACTACTGACAGAGACAGCATCCAAATTGTTTTGGAGAGAATTTTAAAGCTGTATTGCATATTGTTATCTTGCCCCTTCATTGCATTTATGTTGTAGGTATGTGAATCAACGTTAAAATAAACAAAGCTCATCTCTTTAAGCCAATCACCCCCACTCACGGGTGAACAGTGTCCAAGGTGTGATTTTTTGTACCTCTTTCACACTTTCACACAGTCCTTTGGTAAAGACCATTTCTCCTAATCAAAGAAACAACGACAAAAAAAAAAAAAAACTCTGTTAAGCTAGAACTGACTTTACTTCACTCAACAAATTATTTTACATAAACTAGAAATATTTTTCTTTCTTTTAAGGAAATAGAAAATCTGTTGTGGAGTTAAAGGTGTGGAAAATTATGAGGAAAAAAAGGATCAAAGAAAGACAAGAAATTAGATATTATAAAAAGATAAGTAATAGAAACCATTTCAAGGACATTGAAAAATTCACTGATGAAATAAAACAAGATAAAGAAGAAAACTGGGAAGTTCAACAGGAAAAAGCTGCAGCTGTCAAACCTGCTTCATGAAGCTATGAGAGACAATTTTTTTTTCTAAGATTTACAAGTGAAGAAGCCACAAGCAGTACAATTCCTGTGGAGTATAAGAAAACCAGTTTACATAGTTCAACAGGAATAAAAGTAAGGAAAAAATTAACTGAAAACAAAAATCATGAAAAGAAATTCCACACAAAATATGGGAATCTGTGATCCAGCTTGCCGAGATTGCCAAGAGAAGTGCAAATGTAGCATTTAATCCCCATTTTTCCTTCTATACCAGAGACGCTTTTTCTTTTGGGGCATTCTAAAACAAAATATAACAACACTCCAGACAAATCCTTCCATTTAGAAAGCAAGTTGTTCTTCTGGAAAGTAAATTATTATTCCACATAACAAAAACCTAATTTGACAGCATAGATACTTGTTGCAATGTGTCCTAATGCTGTAATTAGACATCCAAAATTAGACACTGCCCAAGAATTAATAAATTACTCTCCGAAATTGATTTTTTAAAGTTAACAATAGCTGCATTTAGTTTCAGAGTAAGCATTAATTTTTGAAAAAATTCATCAGATTATCTCAGATAGAAAAATGTAGTGAATATTTCAATAACACACTGACTGACAGACATATGTCAAACAATTCCTACTTAGGAGATTCCTTTCTCCCAGTTGCTTCAGGCCTTCATAGAAACAATGTCAGAAGCCTCAGTGAAATCTTCAGTCTTTAGAAGATACTTTTTTCCTAAGTGCTCACAATCCAGACTATTTTCTAAATCTACAAATCAATATATTTCTCTCTCTAGTTCTTCCTTAATTCCAGGCGGAGATTATTCACAAATATCCGTTTTACCTATATCATTAGGTATATTGTTAATTTTTTATTAATTGAAATGCCCTATTTTACTAACTGAAAATTTTCCATGCTTTAAATGCACTATTAATGCCCTGTAAAAATCACAAAAAAATAAAGCTCAGATATCCCCTTGGGTTTAATTTGTGAAATATGATCTTAGAATTGAAATAATTTGGAGTTCCAAGGTTTAATTAAATGATGCTTATGTTTTCATTCTTATTTCCATTGTAGGTCTTACTTTAGACAATTAATACCTAAAAGCTCAATACAGCGCAAATTTATTTCTAGCACAATAGTTTGTTCTAATCTTTTCCTTTGTAAATCTATTGCAGCATACTAAGCAAACCTTGAGACTGAAAAGGAAAAAAATACAGCCCAGAGAAAACTTTTCATCCAGCATTAACACATTGACATTCCTAGTTTTCTGGTAAATTACTGACTGTTTTGTGAAGAATGAATAAAGAATTATAAAACCTTCACTTAAAATTCTGGCTGCAGCCCTAACAATTAGCCAGCATTAACTTAACTTGTGTTTTGGAGAATAGTCTGTTTACATTTTCCTTGACTTTCATTATCATTATTAAAGTAGTTTGCAGTCCACATTCCCCGTTAGCCTAACAGGCCTTAATAAAATCACCTCACTGGTTAGAACAGGTGGCATCGTTTAAACTAGCCAGGTCATAAAACAGAACCAACCAACCAACCAAGTTCTGTGTCCATCGAGCCTTTGCATGTTGACTCTGCCAATATCAGTTTTTTGTGGGTTTTTGTTTGTTTGTTTGTTGTTGTTTTGTTTTTTAACATATAAACCATCTATGCTCCTTAACAAAACTGACAACAATGCAGAAAATCCATTGGAATTAGCACGTAATTCAAGTTATATTATTACAACAGGAATTTTAAAAGTGCACCTAAATGATACTTAGGTTAGATGATCAACAAGATAAGCTATGACCTCAACACTGCCATTAACAGTGAACAGCTCCAGTAAGCAGTAGGTATAGAGATTATTTAAAATTCATTCATTCCAAAAATATGTTGAAAATGGTTAATAAAAGACATTTCATATGAATGGGTATAAGAAGGCATTAAACACTACAAATCAATTTGTTACCCTGCTATTAAGTGCATTTTATGAAAGGGCGTAAATGGTCAGAGAAACACATCACCTTTTTTGAACAAAGGAAGACATGCAAAGTTTGCAAACAAAATAGGAGCAGTACTTAATTGTACTTAATATGTACACATAGACATGCAATTAACACCTATGTTGATTAGTGGAAATAAGACATTAAAACATGATTAAAGGATTCAAAGCCTGTCCTCAGATGGCAATACAAAACTTTTTTGTATGTAAAACAAGCAAACACATAGCAACTTCAGGGTAACAACAGTGCTCTGCCACAATGAACAACTGTAAAAATTTTGTTTCCAACTATACAATGCTACCACAATGCTACCGGCAGAACCACAACACAGTAACAACACAATTACTCACATAAAACTCAGCCACTGTTTCTATAGCTGTAATTGCATACACAGTGCTATTAGCCTTTTCATGCTGTGAAAGGAACAACTGTGAAACAGAGAAAGATGAATCACGAATCTGACTCACACCTTTCTCTTTGTCTCAATCGGAGACCAATCCACCTACAATTATATCTACAGTTCCTGTATGTAGCCAGGGACAATAAAGATATGCAAGACAGCACAAAGATGCTTTTATATTCCCAAAGCAGCAGAGCCTTTTCTTATGTTTTATTTCCCTTCCCAAGAAACTTGCTAGCAGAATAAAAATTTCAGTGATTTCTTGAGTCATTTCTCTCATTTATAAAGGTCAGGTCACTCAGTCAGGGACAAAAGCAAACATATGAGACTCCAATGACCAATAACTTAGTTTAAATAGGAAGAACTTGCAACATTCTATTTCTGTATAATCCACAGGTACTGTTTATTCTAAGAAATTATTTCTCAAAGATGAATAGTGAGAGCTCCTTTGGAAGTATGATAACATTTCAAATGACTGGTAAAACAAAAGGAAAAGGAAGGGAAGTCCAGTGTAGACATAAGAAAGAATTAGACATTTAGCTTCCATACTTTGCTACTAGTTCAGCACCGTATGCTCAAAACTCTTAAAGTCATGTAAATTATTAGTTCTGTTATCAAAATTATGGAATATAATGTACACAATGCACATACATTTCTTAGAAGAATTATAAATAAGTCACTGTTTACACAAGCCTGGAACTCAAAGTTTCAGAGAAAAGTGTTAAGTGACCCACTCTTACAAACAAATCTTACTCTTTATGCTTGAAAATTGAAAATATTTTTTTTCCACTATGCCAAGAGGGGTGATTGTTCTGTAAGAATCACACAAAAATTTTTTTCAAAATCTATTTCATCATAGAAAATGAATAAAATACATTTTTACTGGCTGATTTTTCTTTTCCTTATGAATCAAAATATAAATTTTCACCACTGTTTCTGAAATAATCAACTTTTTTAGGAACTTAACAACACAGAAAGAAAAAACAGAACTTTTTTTTTTAATCATTTTTAACATTATTTTCAATGTCCATCACAGTTATAACCAAAGTAGCCCATTTTTCTTATGCTAGATTCAAAAAAGAAAACTCTGATTCTTACTACATTAATATATTTTGGAGTTGTAGATATTATGGGAGCAAAAGCCCACAGTAAGAATAAAAAGAAACTATGACAACTACATTAAATTATAGCTACATACAAAAAGAAGAATTTATGTGTGGCTGATAAAATATTTCAGAATGCCCTGTTAATTTGTACAGTAAGCAAGGTTTTTGTGAAATCAGCAAGCAGCGCCCAAGTTTTGGAAGATAGCAGCATCTGTTTGGGTCAGTTACTGTCAAATTAATACAAAAACACTAAGATCATCTTTCTTACTTACTGCAAAGAAGAAGCAGTAACATGAATTCTATTTCAGGCTTGAATTTTTGAGTGTCATGTGAAATTAGAGCAAATTGTTATTGGCTTCAATGAACGTACCATAAAGTTTTTATCTACTGATTTGAGAATACCCTGATGCCGCATGTATAATCATACAAAACTGAAGTCAAGAAGAATTTTGGGCATCACCTGGTCCGACCTGCTGCACAAAGTAGGGTCAGCTTCTAGGTTGGACACAACTGTATAGCACAGCTGTAGGTAAGCCTGAGGGAAAGGAATATGTGTTGGCCTGGGGTTAAGCTAGCTGAACAAGAGGTCAAAAGCCACTAAATATGACAAAACTTGCTGGACACAAAAGATTATAACAATATAAGAAGTTACAGAGAAGGAGCAGCTGGATGTCACAGAGACTTGAAAAGCAGCTGAACTTCACAGACAGTGAAGAAGAATACAGGACCCCTATGGAGAGTAAAATATTGCAGAGTCCACAGTGTTTAGGCAACCATCTCAGTACTGCTTTATAGAGTTGAGACTACGAAGGGAACACTATCAGACATACTGAATCTGGATGCAAGCCAAAAGCAGAACAACAACAACAAATATATAAGTCATGCATAAAGAAAAAGTGAAATAAAATCTTCCACAGAAGTAAAACATTGAGTGATAGGAGGCTGGAGAGAAGTGCTGTGGAAAGGGATCTGGGGGTTCTGGTAGACAGCAAGCTGAATTTGAGGCAACAGTGAGCCCTGGCAGCTCAAAGGGCCAATTGTACCCTGGGGTGCACCAGACCCAGCACTGCCATCCAGAAAGGAGAAAAATTGTTCCACTCTGCTCTGTGCAGCCTCAGCTTCAGCACTGTGAGCAGTTTGGGTGCCACGATATAAGAAAGACAAAACTATGAGAGAGTGTCCAAAGAAAAGTTACAAAGATTGGGAATAGGAGGTTGGTGGCCCTGCCTAGGGCAGGGGGGTTGGAGCTTCATGATCCTTGAAGTCCCTTCCAACCCAAACTTTTCTATGACTCCTTGAGTGAGGAGTGGCTGAAGACCCTGGGTTTGCTCAACCCAGAGCAGAGATGGTGAAGGGAGGCCTCATGGTGGCTGCAGCTCCTCACAGGGCAGCACTGAGCTCTGGGCCCAAGGAAACAGCATGGAGCTGCTTCAAGGAAAAATCAGGTTGGGAATTAGGAAGAGGTTCTTCACTGAGAGGGTGGTCAGGCACCAGAAAATGCTCCCTGGCGCACCAAGCTTGTCAGAGTTGAAGAAGCGTTTGGACAACATTCTTAGATATATGATTTCAATTTTGGGTGGTCCTGTGCCAAGAATCACAGAACCAAAGAAGTTGGAATGGACCTCTGAAGATCATAAAATCCAACCCTAGCTGATGTAGTAGGTTGTACCGAAAAGTGTTCAGGCAGGTGTTGAATAATTCCAGAGAAGGAGACACCACAGCCTCTCTGGATAGCTTGTTCCAGTGCTTAGCCACATCCCCAAGCAGATACACTCCAGTTACTCTCTTGCATAAGCAACTCCACTGTCACATCTAGTTGGCCTGCCTTTCCTAAAAAGTACATAGCGATCCATGACAGCATTCCAGTCATTTGAGCTGTCCCACAATGTGACCACAGTGAAATCATGGCCTTGCAATTGACAGAGATCTCTAGTTCTTCCTGTTTATTTTCCATGCTGTATGCATTGCTATACAGGCACATCAGATGAAAAAGGAGCAAAGGATGCAGGTTTCCCAACAAGGAAACCCACATAGCTATACACACCCTTGAGGTGACTGGCCTTCTGGCTGGCCTCATGAGGCAGCTATGGAAAATTTGTCAGTATCCTGGTTGGCCTGGTTTATTCACCAATCATTTGCAATCTTATGAGCATTTCCATTTTGGAACCAACCACTCAAGTTCTTCAGTTTAAAGTCCACATCACTAGGTTAGCTAGTCTGCTGCCAAAAGTCTTCCTGTCTCTTCTGGGAGTGGATCCCATCCCTCTCTAACAGGTTATAATCTTCATAGAACGTTCCATTGTCAAGAAAACCAAAACCCATATGTGAGCACCTGCCACATAACTATAAGTTGATGTGCATTACACATTATTTCTGGCTTCTCCCCTTTTCCCCAGCAGGCAAAACTAATAAAAACTAATAATAAAAGATAATTCAGGCACCATTTTTTTTTCCCACTTGTACTCCCGGGGCATTATAGTCTTCTTTGGTTCTGTCCATGTTCTGACTTCCAGTGTCATTCATGTAGGAGTTGGACTCAGTGATCCTTGTGAGTCCCTTGCAATTCAAAATATTTTACAACTCTGTAATCACTGATTCTATTCAACTCTGTAATTAGGGAATAATTTTAAAAGAAATAGCAAATAACAGTTATTGGCAGATTTCTCTTGTGTTGATAATGATAATAAAAATCACAAGTAAAGAGAAAGAAAAGCTAAGGAGATATGCATGTATGTAACGAGGTAATGGCCTCAGCTTGTGTCAAAGAAAGTTCAGGTTGGATACCACTCTGAAAGAGTAGCAATGCAATGGAACAGGCTGCCCACAACAGTGATAGAGTTTCTGGAGGTATTCAAGAAAAGGGTAGCTGTGGCACTGAGGGACAAGGTTGAGTAGACATGGTTGACGGTTGGACAAGATGATCTCAGAAGTCTTTTCCAATCTTAATAATTCTATCATTCTATGCCAAGTCTAAATTTGTATTTATAAACATGCCTTCTTGACATCACACTTCTGATATTTCTTTAAGTCACTGACTTTCCCCATAACATTATTTCTGCCAACCATACTATAATCACTGTCAACCACACAACATTACTGCTATTATGTTGATTTCTTCCCATCTCACTGAAAACATTTTGTGTTTATATGGTAAAACTAGATCCTTCTCTGGGTGTACCAATCCTTTCATTATTCTTAGCTTTCTCTATTCTCTTGAACTGTACATAATGTGCATTTCTTTTATTGTTATTATTATCTTTGTATCTTCTTTTCTCACTTTTCCAGCTCAGCTAGTATTAAATCATCACAGTTCTCAAATTATCGTTTCTACCATTAAATGTGTTTAGTTCCATTTTAGAGTGCTTTATTCATAAATACTGAATTCCTCAATGGGTATGTCACATCTTTCTCATACATATCTATAGTAAAATACATTATCTCTTAAATGCAAGCAGTATAACTCAGCAACTCATTTTGCAAAGTATTCAAAAGTCAGAACCGATATACAAAACAATCACATCAATTACAAAAGCAGCTTTTCCCAGATGGATGAATGAAAGGGATACAGATAAAAATGTTTGTGGGTACATACATAGAAAAAGTCTGCCTAAGGATAACAACTACAGAAAAAAAAAAAAAAAGGAAGAAGAAAATTACTATAGTTTGGTATTGGAAATTTCTAGGTATAATCACTGTTGAAAATACAGAAATATCATTGTTAACTACTTTGGTTATCTTGGCAAGAAAAGTTTCTAGTAATTAGAAAATACACTTCTTCCAGAAGGCTGCTTCGATGGATGAGTAAATGTAAATCTTCATGCCAGATTTTAAATATTCTTATACCTCGAAAGAAATCAGAACTATGTTTATGGCAATAAGTAATTTTATTGCCACTATGTAACAGAAATGAACTCAAGCATTAAACATTTACTTGAAGTTTTTACCCTATGGCCAAGGTTGAATAGCAGAATGGATTTTTGCGGACTCTCTTATTTTTGAAGACATTTCTTATGTTGGAGGATTTCCCAAGCCCAGATAATTAGATTTCCTACATGTGGCATTGACAAGAAAATCCAGTCATTTGTACTTTAAAAGATACAACTTCTGCATGGTAGCGTAGTCAATATAACATAGTCATGTCAGACATGGAAAATTTCCAGAATATTCAAAGAAAACATTTTCTTAAGTTTTCTAACTTGCTTCATTGCAAAGTCAGAGAGAAGTGATGTACTAAATTCAGGTGAAATCCAAACTGGAAAAGATCTCAGAATTACTTTTTAAAAATCTTACAAAAATGTCTAAGGTGTTCTACATAATTTAACCTAAATTCATAATTTTTTCAGATCTGAAGATAAATTAATCTTTTATAAAGCAGACAATTTTCATGTATTAGTTTGTAATATTCTTCAAATCTCTAAATGTGTTAAAGTCACTAGATCCACTAAATTGCTATAGACTTAGTACATACAACTTCACTATATTCTTATGAAAATTTTAGCTTCCATTCTTGTCCAATTACTTTCCAGGAACAGATAAGAATGGAGATGAATTGAGATTGAATGTCAAAGCCATAACACCAGCAAATCCCCAGGAACAGAAGGGGGATGTGAAATAAGGTTAATCAGTAGGATCACATCTTAAGTTCTGATTGTGCAAACAAAAAAAGACCTACTTAACTTTAAACCTATTAATGAAAAGCTCATTGAAGTTAATGGGATTGTTTGCTTAAGACTAAGCTTAAAACATAACTTTTTAAAGATCAGGTCACAGGCATTTTAATGGGGAACATGGAAGATGAGCTACTGTGAACAAATAACATCAAACATTAAAAGGTACCAGGTAAATTTAAGAATGTAGCATTCAGTTTTAAAATGTTTTTCTTTCATTACCATATTAATAATAACCTAAAAATAAATGAAACATTGAAAGATCATTTTCATATTATTTATAAATAAGAGTCATGGAGTTTGATACTAGGCTTTCTAATGAGGGTTCAAAGTCTTCAAGAAATCACTCACAGTATGCTTAAAAATTTAAAACAAAGTAAAGTTTTATATTGAATTCTTTGCATCCAGTGGACAACTCAAACTGTTATTTACATGCTCTCTGGAGCTCTGCTTTGTTTCTGTAAGTGAGCAGGATGCGAGTTCAGCACAATCCTCCGATTTAATAATCATCCAGCATCATTAAGAGAGCACCACAGTTGGCTGAACATCCAAAAAAGCTACTCTCTCACTTTGAGAAGGAATGTATTTCATAGAAAATATCAGTTTCGGAGAAAAATCTTATATCTCAGTCTCATTTTGAGCCTTAAATGACATTGCTTAAAACAACACTGTTTCCACTGTACTCAAACACAGTATTCAAATAAGGTGAAAAGTGGCAGACTGAGGTCCCTACATGCAACACGCGAAGTATCTGAGAAGGGTGGTGAACAAGTTTTAATATTTAATTATTAATATAGTTTAATAAACTATATCCTACTTATGAAAATACTCATTCAACCTAGTTAGTAAAGAGAACATAATTTAATGAGGAATACAACAATGAAAAGATAAATTTACAAAAGTATCAGCTCCAAAGATGTATAATAAGACCTGGAATATTTACTATGAAAACAGTCAAGAGAAACAAAAAAATCAACATTTTTTTTAGTAATACTATCACTAATCAGCCAATCAAAGTGATATTCAAGCTCATTACAGGCTGTTTTGTAGTCATTTGCATTTCAGCGCTCTGTTTCCTCACTGCTTACCTATCCATTACTTTTTTAAAAAGTCACTAAGGAATACTTGCACCTGTACATATTCTAGCATGGATGTATAATTACCAGAAAAAGTTTGCATTGTAGGCAATACGACTAGTAAAACCCTCATCATCAACTTTTGAGAATTCAAACTGCACAGATATCAAACAAACCACCACAAACTTCAGGACAAAAGAGCAGTATTGAAAAATAAATAAATAATAGTGATTAGAGAAGCTTAAAATCCTAATGAAAGTTCACGATCGTGAACTGGTGTAGATGTAATAGTTTCAGGGCAACTTCAAGTCTACGCAGAAAACAGTGCAATAGCCAGAAGTAATTAATCAAATATGAGATAAAACACAGAGGCTTGCTATAAGCATCTTTAACACACAAGAAAATGGCTAATGGAATGGGCTGCTCACTGTCAAAGTGGAAGGAAAAAGCTGCTTTTTTTTTTCTCACTTCATAAACATCATCATGCATTTCTAATGTAACAGTTTCACAATTTTCAAACATAAAAATTAGTACTATATTCCCGGAACTATACATTTCTTGAGATTAATCAGACTCTGTAAAGGACACAGATGTCAGATTTAAGCAGCGCTGACTAGTATTAAGCTCTCATGCCTCCCCTTTGCATGAAAGTGAAGGGTTCTTATGTGATTATTGTATTAACAGAGATTTCTTATGCATTAAAAGGTAAACAGACTCCTAAAAAGATACTTATACATATAACAAGTATTCGGTAAAGAATGTCACATTCAGTGCTTAATCCAAAGCTAATGACAATGAATAGTAAGATTCTGTAAGGAAATAATAGTTCTAAATCAACCCCGATGACTGAACAGATTAATTTTATGAGATCTGCTTCAAAGGCAATGCTTCCTGTTTTATTATGTTTGCCAGTGACATCAGAGGTGGATGTTGGTGGTATGGCAGCAGAGGCTGAACCTCTGAACGGAATGATGTCTGACTTGTGTATGAAGGAAAGGTGTATAACTGAATGCTTTCATGTGGAAAAAATTGCCCCCACTGACATTCATTGATACTTGCTGAATGCATATGGAGATCAAAGAGTGGATGTAAGCACAGTGAAGGGAGGGTAGCCTGTTTCAGAACTGATGGTAGCAACAGTGGATCACCTCTGTTAGTGCAGATTTTTATAATTGTAACATATAGGCTCTTGTTCATTGCTGGTGAAAATGCATACCTAGTGGTGGTGATTGTTTTGAAAAATAGTGTCTTAAAGCTGAGAATTAGCTCTATCAGATAATGCTTCTCTGCTTTTTTTATCTATCGTAGTTTCCATGGAAATAAATAAGAGGCATTACTTTCAGAGCAACCTATGTATTTCACAGTGTTTTACTTAAAAACGGAGAGCAAAAACTGACAATCATCCATTCTACTTTTCCTAAGAGTCTAATATCTTTTTTTTTCTTTCTAGAGAGCCTATTATAAGACACAGTTTAGAAAATTTTAAGTTTTATATTACGAATTTATAATGTAAGCATTACATTAACCTTTGCAACAATTTACCTAAAACTTTCTACATCCTTTTATGAATACAGATATTCTTTTGATTTAATTAAATCAATAGAGATGAAATAATAAAAAGGAGTTCAGTATCAGATAACATTTTAAACATTACTCTTGGATTCCATTTGGGAAAAGGATTTAAATGAGATTTATTCATCAATCTGCAGTTAGCTTCTGCATATGTTTTCACAAGTTAATTGTGTTTGTTAGTACAAAATCCAGGCTTTCACTTATTAAAATATGTCTCACTTGGTTATTTTGAGGTCTAAACATTCAAAATCCAAATTTCTATTTACTGTCAAAACTTACAAGAAATGGTTGAATTGAATAATAAAAAAGAAAAGAGGGAAAAAAAAGTGAATAGGAACTCAAGATGTTAATCAGTTAATCTGCTTCCTGGGTGTTTACATTTCCATGAGTTCTTCTGTCTGTAAGTGCGGAATACGTTTAAGATCAGTTACTTACTACTTGTGAACAGCAGCTCTTGAGCTCTAACAGCAAAGCAGTCAGCTTGGACTGCATAACATACCCAGGAAACAGGAAATGGATATCCACACTGTGCTCAGAACAACACACTGCAGCAATACACATAAGCTCATTTTATCAATACTTGTTTGAATGTATCCGCACTATACCAAAGATGTTGCCAGTCAGTGATATCTGCCTATGTCAAAAAGGTCAAGAACATATCAATGCATTATCGCATGACAGAGTTCAACCCTGTTTATTTCAGCATGTATTTAAACAAATGCCTGAGAAATCTGGCCTATTGCAAGGATACGAGAGTTTTAATGCATGAATCAGGGCATTTATTACATAAACATCCTTTTAAAATTTCTCAGTTGTTAAAGGATAGATATATACTGTACATACTATAACATGAACTAAATGTACATGTGGGTAGTAAATCACTCGAATATGCTATCCAAAGCAGAAATTCATTCACTTTAGCTATTCAATAAAAATAGATCCAAAGTACTGATCCATCTCAACAATATTAGATCTGTCACATTTTCTAGACACGCTTTTTTACAGCATATATTCTATTTGGTTTTCATGTGCCTTTTAGCTTTTTGTCATATGTGAGAGAGAATTAATCCAATTCTGTCAATTCATAACTTTTGCCAAAGAAATATTATACAGCTAAACAGAAAAATCTTGTAGGTTTATTATTGTTATTATTTTCAACTTTAATCCTTCACTATTTTTATTTATGTGGGCTGAAATTAATTTTTAATGCACTCTCACCAAGGGGAGAGAATATGAGACCCCGGAGGAGCTGACTACATACGCTAGTGTTAAGATAGAGCTCATCGATCCTTTGCTATGCACCAAAATAAATGATAGAAAGCAAACATTTTATGAGGCAGTTGTAACTCCATTTCTACATGCAAATAGAAAATCCAGTGTATCAAAAATGTTCATGCCAAAATAATACCAACCAGAAACTACATAGAATAACAACAGTTCTTAAATAAGCAGAGTGACAGTTATGTAGTAGTGGTGTCAATATACTTCCACTCTGCACATACATACAGACCATCATAACAAAGCATTTATCTTTCCTCATATTTTATTATTCTTTTTTCCACTGATTTAACACTATCAGAAATCATAAACCTTCTCATCGACACTGTCCTAAACAGTCAATGTCAAAGTAATCTTGCTTTACCCCTGACACAAGCACATTCAAATGTGTTCTGTTTCTGTTCTGAAAAAAAAAAAGATTCTTCCTGAAAATAGAGGAGAAAACATAGAATCATAGAATCACAAGGTTGGAAATGACCTATAAGATCATCTAGTGCAACCATCTTCTCATTACCACTGCTACCACAAGTTACTAAACCAGATCTCGCAGCTCGTCATCCAGACGCCTCTTGAACACTGCCAGGGATGGTGACTCCACCACCTCCCTGAGCAGCCATTCCAGTGCCTGACCACACTCTGAGAGAAGAAGTTTTTCCTCACGTTTAACCTAAACCTCCTCTGGTACAATTCTACATTCTAGAGACCAGCAACATGGGGATTCTTTTCCATCTCTCCTCTTAAAATCTTTAATAATGGAATGGTTAGTGTCAAATGCGTAGAAAAATCATTAGGAAGCTAGCCTAGGCAGGACAAGGCAGGATTTGTACTGCTAAACTAAGATCAGTATCTCTGCTTCTAAGAATAAGGTAATTAGTAATCTTAATCCAAAAATTTAGTTGGAGCATTTAGAAGTCATATATCCCTTGCCATTCTTTCCAATATTTTATTAAAAGCTTTGCTTTTACTTGCATCATTCTTACATTTCAACAACTACTGTCTACTGAACAAACCTTGGCACTGATTTTTAAAACTTTAGTGCAATTATATCCATAGGGCATTTTGCTTTCAGGTAACTTCTCGAGCAGTACAGCTACCAGCCACAGGAGACACCCTATATTATTACAGTTATTCATAAAATATGTAATATTTATTCCAAAAATCTAATCATCCATTATCAACATACAACCCATGTAATTTGTGTGATGTGTCAATTCCCTCACTTCCTCTGTTCCTTCCTTGGTTTCTATCAAGGCAATATTAATTATTCAGCAGTTCACATTTGTTTCCACCCAAAGCCCAATGAGATGGCAGGCAGGAGGTGTACAGTCCCTCAGAGAAAGAGGTATTGATTCTAAGCTGAACAGATGGAGGAAGGTTGTGGGTAGGCAAGACAGATGATTTCCTCCAACATAGCTCCAGCGGCTATTAAAATATGCAGTCCACTTCCTCTGGCTTTCTAATTCTCTGTCATCTCACTTCAATCTAGCCCACTTAGTGGACAATAAACCCTTCAGCTTTTTGGCTGGGTTAGTTCTTCTCTGGTTATTGTGCTGAGTTGTTTCCCCAAGGGTATGAATAAGTATCAGACTTGGTACCTCAAAGGAAAGAGGAAAACAGCTGGGAGGCGTTCATCTGGCAGCAATGAGTAGCAGATTGGTTTGCCCCCTTCTAATCCGCATCCTGGTTACATCCTCACAAAAAAAGCACTCCACGCTCCTTCTAGCTACTCCAATAAAAGGCAACATTGTTCCTTTGCTTTCTAAGCCTGTTATTTATCCCAGAGTCAGGGACATCCTAGTGCATTCTCCTTCTCTGCACACACATATAAACAAATGGCATTACAACATATTAAGGCAATGTCCATAATTCCTAAGCTACTATATCTCCAACAACCTATCATTGTGACCTTCTGTCTCAGACGCTTTCATGCTTTCAATTCTAAGAAAAAATGTAAATTCAGTTTTTAAACTAATTTGCTGAAGGAGCAACCATTTTAGAAGTACAGTATTCTGGGTGCAGAATTTAAAGATTTTTTTAGGTGACTGTTCTCTAGCAACAGCTTTAGTGCTTAATACAAATGCAAATATGTCTAAACATTTATGAGTTCAAGCTTCACACCTATTTATGTTTTACTTTAATTTCTCACATCATGTTACCAGGTCTAACCAGTAAGATTCATTATTATACATCACTTTCTTTTGCAGATATTTTCTCTTGGGAAGAAACAGAAAGCAGTTAACACCTGTACTATGAAAAATCTGACATGATGCAAAAACACTTAAATTAACAGAGAAGCACACTGCAAATAAAGCTGACAGTCATTTACAGTACAAAACAGAGTGACATTTTTAGTAGCATGAAAGTGTAGATGACAGGCAAATCTTTATTCAATTATTTCCTAGTTTCCAAGGGCAGAGTTGTATGTGTACATTCAAACTGCTTCCTCTAATTTTAGACACTTTCTATACTGAATATTTAAAACTACTTAGTATCTAAATCAATTTAACAGAATGCCACTTAACTTACTTCTTACTTTCAGCTTTCAATAATTTACTCTGTATACTTCAATGCTGCATACAATCCGATTCCTAAATACAATCAAAGAGGTCTGCTCGCCTTTTTAAAATGTGTTTCAGTTTAAAATAGCTAGATTTATATGTGTGCAAGATGCAGAGAATGAAATGACAGCATCATATTTATATTCTTCTTAGTATTATAAAAGTTTCATACCAATCCATCCGCGTATCCTACTTACTTCTGCAGCTAAAATAGCAGGTAAAACAGGCACTTACTGTTCAGTGGTTACAGGACACTTCTCCACTTCTTTTCCAAGCAACTTGCCAAATCAAACCTACTGCCTCTTTAGCTGTAAGCAAACAAAAAAAGAGTCAGATTTCAAGGAACTGAGGGAGAGGACATTTTACTAAAAAATGTCTTCCAGATGAAGTAAAAAGCATGTGATATTAACCCTTAAACCTTTTCATCATAAAAGCTATTAATAATCTATGAACGTGAAATCCCTTCACAAGTATACAGTTAAAATCTTTAGCAAGAAAAAAAAAAAAAAAAAAAAAAAACAGAAGCAGTCAGATAACAAACAAATGCAAAAAAAACCAACCCAAAACAAAACAAAAAACCAAAATCCATTGCTTCTGCACCAAGCTCAATTTTCTAGCCTTTTACCACAGCTTGAACCATGAATATTTCAATAGTGAATTAAATTCTTCTCATTGCTTTTCCATTGGTCCACTGCATTACAGCATTGGGCAGGGTTTGTGCCTACCCCCATGTTAGTATCACATACTTTTTTTGTTTGTTTGTTCGTTTAAAAGTATGATTATGTTGCCTCATGATTATGAAATTATATTTCTTTGAACAAGCTTTTTATTTATCTTAAAGCTGGAAATTTCCATAGTGAAAATTCTACTGAAAAAAAGGCAGTTGTATGAAATTTTCACTTTCTGAACTACACAACAGTTACTGCATTACTTATCATTTCCTAAAGGTATCAGTATCAGCAAGCATTAGGGTTTAACCCCAGCAGGAAGCTCAGCACCACAGTCATTTGCTGACTCCACCCTCCTAGTGAGATTGAGGAGACAATCTGAAAAAACAACAACAAAGTAGAACTTATGTGTTTAGATAAGAACTACTTACAAAGAAAAGAAAGAGAAAAGAAAAATAATAATAGTAGTGATAATAATCTACTATTAGTAGGTTGCTCCAAAAGTAATGCCTCCTTATTTATTTCCATGGGAACTATAACTGATACAAAAAGTAAAGTAATGCTATTTTGTAGAAAAAAATCTCAGCTACAAAACAGTTATTTTTCAACACAGTGACCACCATTAGGCCACTCTTTCAAAAATCTGCACCAGCAAAGATGACTCACAGCTTCACAGATGTTAAGACAGCACTGTTGCTACAAAAATTCTGCCCATACAGTCTGTCATACATTGGCCCAAAGAGGTGGAAGTCAGAAGGCATCAAATCTGGACTATGCAGTGTGGGTGGTAGGACAGTCCAGCCAAAGTTGGCAATGTGTTCCGTGGTCTTCAAACTTGTACAGGGCCTGGTGTTATCGTGTTGCAGGAGAAAGCGTGTATTCTTCTCTGGTCTGACTCTGGAAGTTTAGCTTTCAGATTAGTCAGCATCTCAAAGTAGTGATCAGAATTGGTAGTTTGTCTGCATTCCAGGAAATTCAGAAGAATCACCTG
Organism: Chrysolophus pictus; assembly: GCA_037305975.1. Lineage (NCBI taxonomy): Eukaryota > Metazoa > Chordata > Aves > Galliformes > Phasianidae > Chrysolophus > Chrysolophus pictus. The sequence continues at coordinate 21,770,692 of CM074577.1, read as the reverse complement.
TTTTCTATCACAAAACACTGTGCAGATCACTTTACCCAATGAAGACTACATCTTGAACTTCTTTTTCAATGTGGAATTCACATGACACCACTCCATGGACTGCAGTTTTTACTCTGGCATGTAGTGGGGACACCACATCACCAGGAATTATGGAATTCTGGAAACTGTCATCTTTAGCCTTGTATTGGTTCAATAGGTTCAGACAAACTTGCTTATCGTGTTCTTTCTCTTCCTGAGTCAGCAGTTTGGGGATCCACCTAATGCAAACTCTGCAATACTCCAACACTGTAACCATTGTTTCCAATGCACTTAAGTTGATATTCAGCTCCCTGATCATGATCAACCACTATGTGTGGATGAGCAGATCAAGAAGTTCTTCATTTCATGGTGCAACCACTGCACATGCCCATCCAGATTATGGCTTGCCTTTGACATCGTTGTCTCCGCTGCTGAAACATGCTACCTACACTTCACTGTGCTCACATTAACTCTTCGATCTCCATAAACATTCAGCAAGTATCAGTGAATGTCAGTGGGGGCAATTTTTTCCACATGAAAGCATACAGAGATATACCTTTCCTTCATACACATTTCCAAGTCTGACATCATTCCATCAGACTGCCCCTCTGCTGCCATCTGTCACAGGGTAACAAAATGTAATGGAATGTTGGTGGGAAAGTTCAGCCTCTGCTGCCATTCCACAATAAGTGTTGCTTAAATATGATGTGTGTCCTTTACAGAATCTGCTCAGTCTCAAGAATTGTGTAATTCCAGGAAAACTACTATTCATATTTAGAAATTATAAAAATATTACATTAGAAATGCATGATGATATTGAGGAAGTAAAGAAAAAAAAACACACAGTTTTAATTTGTGACTTTGACAGAGTTCCCAGAAACATTCCAAGAGGCATTACTTTCAGAGTAGCCCTCTTATATTTACAAAACAAATGTGCAATTGCTTGTGGATCATCACACCCCAACCGATGATATCCAGTCAGTCCTTCTACATCCCTCCCTTTGGCCAGGTTAGGTCAAATATTCTCATTCTGCCCCCTCCCAACTCCTTGTGGTCCCTTAATCTCTCACCAGCAGAACAGCGTGAGGAGGTGAAAAACTGAAATGTCTTTGGCTCTGTAGAGCACTGCTCAGCAACAGCTAACACATTGGTGTGTTATCAACATCGTTTTTCTCCTAAACCCAAAACATAGCATCATACCAAACACTATGAATAAAAAAAAAAAAAAAGACAAAATCAACTCTATGCCAGCTAAAACCAGGACATTATGCAATGCAACACATACCAGCCGTTTGGTAGAGTTATTAATAATTGCTGTTCTACCACAAATCAAATGTGCTGGAACTATTTCTATAACAGTAGCATAAAGAAGCATCTGCAATTTACGGCAAGCCTCACTTACAAGACACCAGATAGCATCTTAGAAAATTAAATTTTAAACAGTCATTTCAGACCTAGCGTATGTTAGAGAAGTCACTGCATTAAAGACAGTTTTTTTTCATGAAGTATGCAAATCTCATCATGACTACAAAGTGAAATATGAACAGTCTGCTTTCTGAAAGAGGTCTGTGTTATTCTCAGACCTCTCATCAGCACCAGGACCAGTAACCAGTAAGTACTTGCTTTTAAATGACCACCACTAGCTCCTACATTCCTGTCTGTCTAAAGCAGCAGTTGGTGATGGGAGTACAACAAGTCTCCCTGCTGTCCTCTGCATGCCCACTCTTACACATTGCTAGGAGACAGTCCCAGCGCTGCACAAGCGAAAATGCATTAAAAATGCCATTTTAAAAAGAAATGTTCTCTGAATGAAAATGGACATTACTACTGTCTTCTAAGTTGAAAAAATGAGACATGTCAAGCATCAGGGATAAAACCTGCTTGAAAGCATGGATTAGGCAAAACGAGGTCTGAGCTACATCTGCCCACTCTAATTCTCCGTAGAGAAGCACAGATGAACCTCTGCCAACTTCTATGTCCCTGCAACACCATCAGGGCAGAAGACCAGCAGTGACAGCAAGCTGCCTAACAGCTGTGCACTGGCTTAAGATATGGGGAAGGCAAAAGCAACTAGCCCCAGGTGAGGGTCAAAGGCCCCTGCCTCAGTTATCTAGATGCTTGCTGCCTTCTATATTCCAAAGAATGTTGTGCATTGAATGCATTACAAGGGCCTGAAATAATGGTTTCTAAAAATCTTTAAACTACCCTGCTCTTGCTTCTGTAGTTCAGTACAATGCACAAAAAGTGACTTTTGAAAATCTATTTATTAACAAGTGATTTAGCACTGGAACGAAGTCTTTAAAAAGAGAAAAAAAAGTGTTAATGTTCTTGTACTGTAGCGAAGTAAAACACAACAGTTACTGGAACTACACTCATTTAAATCAAGTGCAGAACTCTTCTGCTACTCAGAGTGACAGCACTAGACATGAGAGCGTATTTGTTTATGAACATAAGGGTAGTTCCTGTGGATTTTCAAGGCCGAAGTCTGGGATTTACCTGATGAAAATATGCTCCACAACTTCTAACATCAAATGTAGTAAAGTTACTTATTATACAATACAATAGTATATATTAATACTATAATAGTGTAGCACTAATAACATTGCTTACTGCTCCCAGTTCTCAAGCTTGTCTTCCTCATCCTACTTCTTTTCTACATACTCTAAGAGTATTGATATTATTATAATTAAAAGTCTTCATTTCAACTACAGATATGACTGAGCTTTACCAACTGCTTTTTTTCTCATCCAGAAACAAAATGATCATTAAGTGATTTCAGAAATCAATTGCTTTACTTCAAATCATTAATATATAGTATCCCTTAGAAACTTCTGAATGCTCTACATTCCTACAGATGTCCTCTGTCCTGCTACAGTTTTTGGATAATCCTTAATGAATATTATACTATCAACTAACCATCTGCTTTCTGTTGCTATTAATATTTTTATAATTGTTCAGTAGAAAATTACAGTATAGAATTACACATCCAATTACACAACACATAATAATCATTTCTGGTAACAGAATGACCCTAGGTGATCCTCCAGAAACCTGAAACATTTAAAAAATGTGGGCATAGTAAAAAAAAAAAAAGAAAAGAAAAGAAAAAAAAAAGTAAAAAAGTACACTTTGATTAACAGAAATACTTTCCGTACTTGCTAAGGAAAGGCTACTTATATCAGGCCTGACAGTGACTGATAAGAGGGAACCTTTAGGAAACAAATTTGGGGAATCAAATTAAAGTGCTGAAAATGCCGGTTCTAAAATGGTTATTTAAAATATGTTTAGTCACACTTGTCATTGCATAGCATTTATTATTACCAGGATGAAACAAACACTATTGTTCATTTAATACTTGCTGTTAAAACAAAATGAAATATAATGTACACCATCTGACCAAATATCGGAGAAGAGTGTGGAATCAAAGCCTTTACTTGAGTTGCTGGTGGTGCCATCCCTTATGTGTCTCCAATAATTGCAGCAGGCTTACAGCAGGAACAGCCCAAAGCTTTGTGGACAGCGCAGAACACATGGAGCTAATCTCTGTAAACTGCAACACATTTCTGATCTGAGCAAGCCGTTAACTCATACTCCTACTGTGTCAACAGAAAAGCTTATGGCAGATTAAGGAAAGCAGTAAAGTTCAGCACTGTCTTCTATGTCAAGCAAGTACAATATAAAAACAGCATTTTAAAATAATAAGAGAGGTATTATCAATTATGCATAAAGTAAGCAAGATGTTTTTTTTTTTTTCTTTTCCTTTTCACTAACTCTTTCCTGAGACGCAGCAGCATAAGATCATTAAGATCATTTGCCATGATCAAAGTGCAAGGATGGAAGCTTTCAGGTCTCTGTTAGGTGCATGCATTCCCTAGCGTGCTGTTCTTTCTATACATAGCTGAAATCCAACTGAGCAAATAGATGGTATGTGCAAGAGTAGAAAGAAATCAGGCTTTTAGTGCTGCAGCTTTTCCCCATACTGGCTGGGGAGAAAGAATATCTAACATAGAAAAAAATATTTTATCTCTCTATATATATACACACGCAGATATATATATGTATATGTGTATATATATATATATATAAAGCATTTCAGATAATCTACTTACTAAGAATGTGTGTAACAGCTTTAAAAAAAAAAAAAAAAACACAGCGCTAATGTGTGTTTAGATGTAATCAACATTTGCTAAATACTTATGCCATAATATATAATCTGTAAAGTTCAAGAAGTAGGGAAAATAAATTAACCGATAAGCCACTTAACTCTCTTTTCAGCAGTGTTTACTCAGCATGAAAACAAAATTAGCTTAATAATGGGACCAAGCTCCAGCTTGACATAACTATTCCTATACAGTAAAAGCAGCAGATCCAGGGAAAGTACCCTGTAACCTGTTTGCATCCCACATCAAAATCAGAAAACCTGAAATTCTCTGGGACTTTGGCATTTCCTGTTACGACACAAAAGGAAGGTATACCATGCCAAGCGACCTGGACAAGCTTAGGAAGTTAAGCCATGTAAATCTAATGAGGTTCAACAAAACGAAGTGCAAGGTGCTGCACTTGGGTGTTGGCATTCTCAATATGAGAACAGAGTGGGAGAACTCACTGAGAACAGTCCTGTGGAAAAGGAGTTGGGGGATCCTGGTGGATGAAAAGCTGGACACGAGCCAGCAGTGTGCTCTTGCAACCAGAAGGTTAACAGTATCCTGGGCTGCATCAAAAGAGGGGTGGCCAGCAGGGAGAGGGATGTGATTGTCCTCTTCTGCCATCACGAGGCCTCAGCTGGAGTATTGCACCCAGGTCTGGAGCTTCCAGCACAAGAAAGACATGGAGCTATGGGAGCAGATCTAGAGAAGGGCCACAAAGATGATCAGAGGGCTGAAGCATCTCTCTCACAAAGACAGGCTGAAGGAGCTGGGTTTGTTCAGCCTGGAGAAGAGAAGACTCCGGGGAGATCTCATTGTGGCTTTCCATTACTTAAAGGGAGCTTATAAACAGGGGAGAGAATGACTTTTTGCATAGAATCACAGAATGGCTTAGGTTGGAAGGGACCTTAAATATCACCCATCCCAACCCCCTGCCATGGGCAGGGCTGCCACCAACTGGATCAGGCTGCCCAGGGTCCCACCCAACCTGGCCTTTAATGTCTTCAGGGACGGGGCATCCATAGCTTCTCTGTGCAGCCTGTGCCAGTGCATCACCACCCTCAGCAAAGAATTTTTTCAAAACATCTAAACTAAATCCCCCCTCTTTTAGTTAAAACCATTCCCCCTTGTCTTATCACCATCAGACCATGTAAAAAGTCTGACTCCCTCCTGCTTGAAAGGCCCTTAAAAGTACTGAAAGACATCAATGAGGTCTCCCCTGAGTCTTCTCCAAGTTAAACAAGCCAAACTCGCTCAGTCTGTCTTTGCAAGAGAGGTGCTCCAGCCCTCTCTTCGTGGCCCTTCTCCAGACCCGCTCCAACAGCTCTGCATTCTTCCTGTGCAGATGTACTCTGCTTGAGATGGGGCAAGAAGGAATGATTTTAAACTGGAAGAGACAAGATTTAGACTAGATGTTAAGGTCCTGTGTAAAATTTTCATCAACGACCTGGATGATAGCAGAGTATGCATTCTAGGATGGAAAAGCATGGCCAGCACATTACAGGAGGCAACATTTCTCCTCTACACAGCTCTGGTGAGATTCATCCAGAGTGTTCTGTCCTCTTCTGAGCCACCTAGCACAAGAGAGACCTAGACATACTGCAATAAGTCTAGTGAGCTCTGCTCACTGCTAGTGAGGGCAACCAACTCTGCTAGCTTGTCCCATGTACAGTCTGCTGCTTTCTTGTTTAAACTGAAAGACAGGCAGATGATCTTTTTTTCCTGCTGTTTTTGGGGTTTCTGTCATATCTTGAAAGTTTTGAAGTGACCAGAACTCTGTGGCAATTAATGCTAATACATAAAATGATTTGTATAATCTTAAGAACCACCTTAGGTTTATCCTTCAAGAACCAGAACCAGTGCTCATGATGATCAGTGCTTTAGTAGATACTAAATGTATGCATGCTCTCAGTACAAAAATCATAAGCTAAAAATGCAGCCTACCTCCACAGAAAAAAAAAACAAAAACCTCTACTCAACTGAATGACTTCCTCAAAATACAAACATCAAAATGTCAAGAAAATCTTGCACCAACAAAGGAATGGATTTAGAGATTTGAGACTTAAAAGTACAATTAATAATCCAACCAAAATCTTTCAATCTGTGTAAATTCTTCCGAATCAAACATCCCAACATTATGTAGTACACATGCTAGTAATTTTTTAAATAGACAATATGTATCACGAACATTTACTGCTGCTTCCTGCATGTGCCTATCTTCATGTTATGTTTAAGTACAAAAAATACATAAATAAGTTACCTCAATCTGCTGTATGTCTGATCTCAATCTAGTACTTTATCACTCAGTGATATTATTCTACAGACTTCTTTGTCTCAGACACAATTTTAAAGTGCAGGTAGCTATAGAATGCATACAACAAAAGTAACAAAAGTCATCCTACAACAAAATGTGAAATGCCACCAAGATCACTTGCTAACTTCACTGTGAAAAGCTTTTATCAAGTGTAAATGAATGTTTGAGGCAGAAAGAGTAAAGTCAGACTGCCATCTCAACAGCATGGACATTACGCCAATGTGATGAGGAAGAAACAAATATGTGATGCAAGGTTTGTGCTGCAACATTAACTACAATTGTTTTTATTTAATCTGTGTAAATTATAAATGTTTTTAGATGTGTGATCTACTTTCAATGCTATAGAGAAATGCCAGTACTGGAATTTTATCTTAAGGTTAAGTTTAATTAACAGCCACTGGATAATAAAGTATTTGTTACCTAAGTTTGTCTAAATTCTATAAAAAGGACCTTGGAGAAGACTAACAAAAGCCTTTCTGCCACCCCTCATTCAGCCTGTCTGAGGCTGCAGTTGATATTACAGGGCTAATGGAGGCAGCAGTATCTTCTGATGACTGCTGGTGATCTTGAGGGATCTCTGGAAGACAGAAAGGTCTTGAGGTACACATTTAATCCCCTAGAGCTATAGGAGTATAGCTATGTTTGCCTACTTAGTATTGAGGTGTGATGTTTGGATGATTTATAGTACATGAATGTATGAAAAAATACAACTTCACACTACCAGGATAAAACACAACCTACTTTTCATGGGTTTACTAGCGTATGTGATTCAAGGATACTTGCCAGTCCATTTTAGGGTATAAAAATACTTTAAGAACTCTAACATGCTTCTGTAGGTGTTATTCAGTGTACTTGCACAGCAAGATTTGCTATCACCAAATCCATAGAGTAAGCATAAACATCTCTTACAACTTTCATAAATCTTTGAAGTTTTGTTTCCATTTGTTTGTATGCAAATATTTTGTTTGGTTTCAAGCACATCTAATTTGAAAATTCAAAGCAAAAGCACTTGAAACAGAACATGTAAACTTACTTCAGTGTTGTACAGAGATAAATGAACCATGTGACATCCTAAAATGATCTCAACAGACAGATTTATGACTCTAGGCTATCTAACCTGCCCTGCTTTTGCAAGAGAGGGGTAAAATTGCCCATAGTATTAAAACTCTTAAAAATATGTATACTTTCCTGAAATATCATTGCTTGTAATAAATAATGTAAGGCATTGGTAATTCTAAGATTTTGCCTTGCCTATAAGCTTCTGTGATTTTTCTTCTGTGATTATTCTTTCCAAACAAAATTAATTTATTCCTATATATCATTTGAGGAAAAAAAAAACAAGTATTTGAGATTATTAAGTGGACCTAAACATTTTCCCTACTATATTCCTTACACAGCATCTTTTATCAATCATTTTAAAACACTGCTGAAAGAAAAGAGAATCAACATGTCAGCAACACTTCTTTAGGATACATACTAAAAAGATCTACTCCCAACAGTGTTATGGATACATTGTGCTTTCAGATACTGCTTTGAACAAGCAATCACATTCCATACGTCACAGAGAAATGATAGCTGAAACACACACCATCCCAAAACATTTCCCCTTCTCCAAGGTCACTTCAGTGGATTAGTTCTGATAAGGGGATGTCTATGGGAAGTATATATAGTGCGAATCCTTTCCATTCTCCTTTTTCCATTTAGATTCTCAGATGTATATGGAATCTGAATACGCCCAAAAAACAGATCTATAAGCAAAATGACAGCCTAGCAATCACGTAAGGATATGAGGGACCCACATATACATGTAAGATTACAGGCTGAACTTGCCATTGTTTTTCTGACTGGTGCTTTAAGAAAACAGCCACAATTGAAGAGTAATGAACATCATGCAAAGGCGTGGTAAGGAGAGGAAAAAAAAAAAAGTATCTCTAAAAGTTTCTGAAAATCCAATGAAAGCAGTTTTTAAAAAGAGAGAACAGAGATAAGAATGCATTGCAAAGCTACAACAAAAAGCTCTTAATGCTGGAGATACAAGAACACTATTTTGTTCATATATGAAGCTTCCTTCAAAACTTCATCAAATATCTGTCATACACTGGTTTTTTTGTTTTTTGTTTTTTGTTTTTTTTTTTATCATTTCACAACCGGAAAACAGGTCCAGAACAATGTTTTATTTTAGTAAGTCTTGAGTAATGAGAGAAAACATGTTAGAAGAAATATATTCTATGGCCTTCTAAATGTGAACACAAAGTCCAGTGGGGATGCGTTTTTCCTTTGGAGTAACATAAGATGACATTATATTAACTCCTAAAAAATTTTGTTTTCCAGATTTTGTTTTGTTTCCTTCTGTATAAATAATGATCATCCATACAGTGATCAGTCTAATTTTTTTCCTTTTCTATTGTCTTAGAAAGGTCAATAACTAGGAAGACAATGAAGAAACCAATTTTCTTTGATGACAGTAAGGACATTTTACTAGAGAAACCTAATCCTCTAGAGCATACTTTGCCAAGACTTAGTTTACTTATTTCAAATTGTAACTTCTAGAGTCTGTATGTTGATAATTACATTTCTGATTTGGCTTTCAGGTGCTGTACACAAAACAGTTTTCAGTGAAATATCAAGACCCACTCCAAAAATGCATATTGAGTCGTAAACATTGCTGCCTTCTCATAATATAACTTTGCTATCAGTACAAACTATAAAATATTTTTATTTCTTCTTTTTTTTTTTCCCCTCCTATCATTTTAAGTAGCATCTGCAAAGGGAAGAATAAGGTCAATAAATAAAAAAATTGGTCAAGATTAGAGATAGTATCCTTGCATTTGGAAAATATCTATTGCCTTCTTTCCTTAGAAATAGACATTTGTGGTTTTTTGTTCTTCATTCACAACTGCCCTTGCCTACCTCAAAGATATGGTATTCATACAATATTGATATTAAATAGGTACAATCTATATAATAAATAGGCAAAATATTACCAGTAGAATAGCTAAAGTATGCTTATAGTTGCTCTTTTCCAACACTAATAATGCAAGGAGACATCCACAAACAACTTGCAAATACAAAAACAAATAAACAAATGTACTGAATAAAGAATTCATAAGATAACTCATTTAAATAGCAAGAGAGATTTCACTAAGCTGGATAAGGTTGCTTTTTTTTTTTTTTTTAAAAAAAAAAAAGCCTTTTTAACCTTAATTTCTACTTTCCTTAAAACAAGATCAGCTTTACTTCACAGAAATAAAAAAAGTCAGAAAAAAATTATTAATAGATATAGTCAAAGCAGTCTTCTTACTGAAATGCACTAATATGCATCTGAAAAAAATATTTTATAGGAAAATTTTGATCTGATATGTAAAAATGAAATATCCCTTTTGTCTGTTTTGTCCTGTAGGGGGACAAAATCTTTTTTAAAAAAGGACTATCTGTAGTTTCTAAAGAACTGCTTGGTATTAATGTACAGATTGTACACCAAAAACCTCAAAATCCTCACATTTAAATTTCATATACAAACTTTGTAATGCACAAAGAAACAGCTATTCGTATTAATTCAGGCTTGAAAAATTAGGAGAAAAGCTCTGAAGTAATTTAAGGTTGTTAACAAATATTACTTCGTCACTGAATAGCATTTCATAAGCTAAACATGCTTGGCTGCTATAAAAGACCTGAGGAACTACTGAGGAGATGGATTGGAAAAAATATTTAAAAAAAAAAAAAAACCAATAATTTTCCCAATGCAAATGTTATAGTGGTTAGGACAGAGGTCCTAATGTACATTATTAAGAAAAAAAAACAATTCAGAAACGATGTCAAATCTTCATAATACTTGCTCATGTTAATTTCATTTATATTATGCAACAATTAACAATTAGTTTGCTGATTTGTAAGTAATAGTTCAGGGCCTTTAAATTCTATGAACAGTTTACTCCCAAGCCTGAGTAAAATGAGAAACACAAAGCTTGATCCAGCATCTCTTGTGGTGCATGAGTCTTTTCTTAAAAATCACTAAAAATCATCATACGTTCTTATGTAAAGTCTAAGGGTAAATCTTCATAGGTCAATGGAATAAACAAACTTTAATCTATATTTTCCACGTGGGGCAGACTCTAAACATATTCATCACTTGCACTGGCAACATAATTCTCTCTGATCCAGAAAAACCTTTCCATTCCTCAGATTACATCCATGTCAGAACCAGCTGAACCCACCTCTCAGTGTAACTCAAAGATAACTATCCTAAATTTGTATAGCAAGATTTTTGCATCTGTCATTAAAATTGCTCAGCAAAAGAACTTCATATTGCTTCTTGCAAAAGTCTGAGAGGTTCACACAGAATGTAACAGACTTAGCATGATAAGAAAATCACCTGCCAAGCTTAAATCCTCCCATCAACAAACTCTGTAGATGATTACTGCAAAGTAGCTGAGTCAATAAATCACTTTTCATATTTGTGAAATAACCACTTTATAGGAAGTTATTAGAGGATTCCCAGGTACACCAGCCCTGGCTGCCATGCCTGGAGGTCAATTAATTATACAAATAAAACTCTATATTGCAGAATACTGAAGAACAAGAAGGTAAAAAATAATTATTACTTGCTGCTTAATGTTGGTCTTTTTATATGCATATTTATAAGACTATGTCTTATCTCATCTATGTTTAAACTATATCCACCCCACAGAGAGAATATTCTAAGAATTTCCTTCACTCATACTGCAACTAAGTTTCATGGGCTTCAAAGTATTTATTTCCTCTCCAACATGCCATTATTTTCATGTGAAGCAAAGCATACCCTGTCAAGTGAACATGCAAAATATGTAATTTTAGGCTCTTTTATAAAGAAACTTGTGAATAGGCCGTCTTCCCAACTGATTTCCAACAAACAGCTAATGGGAAGTAAAATTATAGCTACAGTCTGATCCTGTCTTACAGCAAAGCCTTACAATGAAACTCAAGAAGGGTCACCTCCTTCGGTCCATCTCTAAGTAGAAAGCAACAACACACATCTATCAGCATATCTCTGACTACAATTTTGACAGTTTCGATAGTAAAGCCCCGTTAGGTTTATCAGGATGCTGTTGATATTGCAGTTAACAATGTATAAAAATTTATGCCTCCATCACTTTAGTATGAAAAATTATCAGTGAAGTTCTATTAATAGATATAAATACTTACTTCTCTTAGTTGGGATACATATAGCTTATACATCTTTACTGACATAATGTAAGTATACGTCTTTGTTCATGTACTCCAGGTACATTAGAAGAATATACATTCAATTTGCATAAAGGCATGAACGGCTGGAGACAAGGTACAGTATAATTGCTGCAGTTAAAAAGATGTTTGTATAAATCTTACAGAAAGCTGTTGGCTCTTCATAGTCATATAAACCTTTAGTTTGTGTTTGCTATATCAATGGATCTCAGAATTCCTGGCAAATGAACAGCATCAGAATATTTTGTCCAGATGAGAGCACATCTCTCAGCTCAGTGGATTTAAAACATAAAAAAAAATAAACCAAAAACCTCTAAAAACCAAATCAGACTTAATTACCACTGGGACTTTATTTATTTATATCCTTAGATACTCATAAATTTTGACTAGGAGTAGAATACGCCTACTGCTACAAATATTAACGACTACGAATGCTTACTACAGGCTTACTTTGAGGTTAATCGAGGTTATGGTTTTTTTGTTTTATTTTATGTGGTTGTTTTTTTGTTTTGTTTTGTTTTGTTTTTAAGTATTATATTTAAATGACAGAGCAATATTAAGGATCTGAATCTGCTTCCAAAAAGGCAAGAATTCTTTTAATGAGAATACAGAACATGGTTTCCACTGAACAATGCTTTTATCTAACAAAAATATTTGTCATACAAAAAGCTTTTAGCAATTGCTTTCCTTTAACAAGTGTGTATAACAAAAAAAGAAACAAAATAAAGAAACAAAAAAACACAAGAAATATCCACTAACATAGCACTGTGAGGTTGGTCCTGCTTCCATTTATTTTAAGACTTCATAAATAATGAAGAAATCTCTCTCTTTCCTTTTTTTTTTTTTTTTTTTTTTCAATGGCAGTCAAGCTCAGGAGCTCCTGACAAGAGTTTTCCTATATGCTTTTCCTCATTTTTGCTAGAAACACACCAATAATGCTGCATTTCTGAGTTTCTATTTAGTTTCTCAGAAATACAACAAAAGCTACATGTTCAATAAATAAAGGACACCTTAAGTTTAAAATACTTACAAATATTCTGAATATTTTTTTTGTACTCATGTCACTTTTGAGCTCTGCTCAAATCAGGAATCAATGAGATAAAGTGACTTGTCCAGACAAATTTACCTATAAGGGTGCAGATTACAACCACTCTGGGTAATCTCGTCCAATATGTGATTGCTATCATAAGATTATTTTCTTTTTTGACCAAAGTACCAACATTACTAGCTTGTGCCCATTGTATTTTGCTTTATTGCCATGCACGCTGAGAAGCATCCAGTTCCATCTACTCTATACTCTCCCATTAAGTAGCTGAAGACAGCAGCAAGATCTCCACATCGTCTTATATTCTTAGGGATAAAAAGTACTTTAAATATCATCTCAGCAGCTTGTCCTTGAATTTGCTTCACTACATCAATGTATTTTCTGTCACAGGGTGCTCAAACTGGACACAGTACTTCACATGCAGCCTTAAAAGTGCTTAGTAGAAAGGAAAAACTATTCCCCTCAACCTACCAACTACTTTCTCGCTCATGCAAAGCAGAATACAGTTGGCTTTCTTTGCACAACTTTCTTTAGTAGGACTCCTATGACCTGTTCTACAAAGATGCTGCCTGTCCTGCTGGCACCAAGCCTGTACTGCTGCATGGTACATTATTCCACCCCAGATGCCAAGACATAATGTTTGCCTTTGCTGAGCTTCTGTCAGCTTATTTTCCCTGTCTGTAAATGTTCTTCTGCAATCTTCATGAGAGTGCAGTCCACCTAATTTTCTAGGTCATTATTATAGACATTAGAACAGCACATATTCTAGCTGCAGTTCTTGAGGGATACCAATATTCACCGTCCCCAGTTGGACTTCTTACCACTGATAAGACAAGGGGAAAAAGCCAGGGTAAGTTTAGGAACTTTTTTACAGAAAGGTTTGTTAAGCACTGGAATATGTTCTCCAGGGAAGTGGTTGAGTCACTATCCCTGAACGTGTTTAAAAACCTTTTGGATGTGGTACTCAGGGACATGATTTAGCAGAGGGTTGTTAGAGTTAGGGTAGTTTGGTTAGGTTGTGGTTGGAATTGGACTTGATGAACTTTAAGGTCTTTTCCAACCTGAGCAATTCTATGATTCTATGATCACAACCTTAGGATCCTTGTGGTTCAGTCAACCTTTGCAGCTTGTACCGCACAAATTTGGCTGTAAGAATCACAGAATCACCAACATTGGAAAAGACCTCCAAGATCATCCAGTCCAATTGTCCACCTCTCACCAATATCTCTCACTAAACCATGTCCCTCAGTACAACATCTAAATGTTTCTTAAACACCTCTATGGACTGTGACTCCATCACCTCCCCCTCAGCAGCCTGTTCCAGTGCCTGATCACTCTTCAGGAGAAGATTTTTTTCCTAACATCCCAACTGAATCTCCCCAGCACAACTTGAGACCATTCTCTCCAGTTACATGGGAGAAGAGGCCAACCACCACCTCACCACAACCTCCTTTCAGGGAGCTGCAGAGAGTGATAAGGTCTCCCCTGAGCCTCCTCTTCTCCACACTACATATTCCCAGCTCCCTAAGCCAGTCCTCACAAGACTTGTGCTCTAGACTCCTCATCAGCTTTGTTGCCCTTTCCTGAACACACTTCAGGGCCTCAATGTCTCTCTTGTAGTGAAGGATCCAAAACTGCACACAGTTCTTAAGGTGCAGTCTCACCAGTGCTTAGCACAGAGGGATGATCATTTCCTTAGTCTTGCTGGCTGAATACAAGCCAGAATACCATTGGTCTTCTTGGTCACCTGAGGATGCTGCTGGCTCATGTTCAGCCGAGTGTCGACCAAAACCCCCAGGTCCGTTTCCTCTACACAGTCTTCCAGCCACCCTGTTCTAAGTCTGTAGCATTGCCTGGTGTTGTTGTAGCCATAGTGCAAGATCCCACACTTTGTCTTGTTGAACTTCATCCTTTTGGCCTCAGCCCAGCTATCCAGATCCCTCCTGCAGGCAGATCAGCACTTCCTGCCAACTTGGCATCATGCGCAAACTTACTGAGAGCGCGCTCAATTCTCTCATAGAGGTCATCAATAAAGATACTGAACAGGACAGGCCCCAGTAACAACCGCTGGGGAACACCACTTGTGACTGGTTTCCAGCTGGATTTAACCCCATTCACCATCACATAATAATAATAATACAGGAAGAAGTGTTGGAAGTCCTTCTAAAATCAAGTTAAACAACTTCCATTCCCATTCATCATCATTAGAAAAGACACTTATGATGGTCAGTCATGGTTTGCCCTTATTAAATCAATGCTGACTGCATACATTCAGTCTTTTCCTTAATGTCCTTAGAAATGGCTTCTGAAAGGATTTGCTCCGTAACTTGCTTAGAAACTTTCCGAGGTTGACCAGCCCCAAGTTATCTGGATCCTTCTTGAAGATAGCTTTGGTTTTTGCCTTTCTCCAGTCATCAAATGTTTTCCTTGATCACCACAACCTTTCAAAGATGAGAGCAGCCTCACAGGGACGTTGGGCAACCTTCTCAGCCCCCTCAGATACAGCCTATTTGGTCCCATGGTATGTTTAATTGACTTAAGAGCTACCTAGTTCTGTCTATGTCTATAGAGAGTAATATCTGACAGCCAGCTTCTGCTGGTATGCTCAGGAACCTAGAAAGTCTACAAACCTAGGCAATAATACCTCTGTAGGATGCATCCAGGAAGCCCATCTCATCTTCCACATACATTGTTTTCTCATTTTACTAATGCTCAGTCAAGAGTCTCTTATTCGTCTGTGCTGGTATTCCACCATAAATGTGTAACTTTCTGCACACCGGTATATCCACTGTAACTCTAATTACGTTGTCCCTTTAGGTCAAACAGAGTCTCCAGATCCTTTAGCCCTCCATTGCAGATCCCTACAGGATTCAGCCTAGAAGATTCTGAAACAAGACAAAATTTGTTGCCCTGAAGTCCAGGTTTGTAATTTGATTTGCCTTACTCATTTTTTCTTTCAGAATTTTAAACTCTACAATCACTACAATTAAATCTGCTGCTGACTTCCACATCTGCAGCCAGTTCTTCCATTTCTGTGAATAACAGGTCTGCAGAGCATCTGCCCTTATTGGTTTAATAATCATTTGTGTCAAGAAGTTGTCTTCAATACATGACAGGAACCTCTTGTTTCGTTTGCTCTTTGTCATGTCATTCTGCCCTTTCTGTAGATAACAAGGGTTGTTTTAATCACTTATGTTATAAGAATTCCTGAAGTTGTTCATCTACTTCTTCTGTTTGGTCATGTTATTTGAAGCAGATATCTAATGCTGCGTTACTCACATTGGCCTGCCTCTTGAGTCCTGCAGTTCTTGAATGGCTCACCGCCTGCACCAATGCAAAGCTCTGTGTGTATGAGACACTTCTTTGTGCAAAAATTGTATGGTCACTTTTACACGCTTCTGTCACCATAAAATAGCACAGCGATCATCCTTCTGAAAATAAATACTTATATACTAGGGAACTTGCCTGCACCTTAAGGACTACTGTAGCTTCCAGTGAATTTTGCAATTCAAGTTAATGATTTTAATCCTGCAACTCTGAGAGAACAATAACTTCAGTTTTGAGGTTTGTTTTCCAAGTCCTTTAACATCCATAGATAATATGTAATTATAAGATGTATATAGTTTTCTTTTGTCTTTCAATGGACCAAAAAAACCAGTCCTTTAAAGCATTTTCAGCATAGGAGCCAGCTAATGTTTTATTATTAAGAGTTGCATATATTTGTCATATTTATGTTTCCTCCCATGTATAAGTAAAAGAGAAGTTTCATATGACTCATTTCATCTAAACTGATTTAATAAATCATACCAGGCACATCATTCATCTGAATCAATTGGTCATTTTAAATCTGTTACTGCACTTCGTGTTCATTTATTCACTTGCTACCTTTGAGCAGCATGTTGATGGTCTGCTTCAGGAATTCACAAAAAAAAACCAATTGTTTTTTAAGAAAGTAGTTTCTACTACTTATATACAATTAGGAATATGGCTTTGGATTACTACATAGCAAAGAAAGAAATAATAAACAATAATACATAGACTACTGTATAATTATATTGTCTCACACTTCATGTCTATATGTGCATTCTACTGTGAGAAGTGTATACAGAACAATACTTTTTATTCAATTTTATTTCATTTTACACATTAATATTGCTGATGCATTTGATCACAGAAATATGACTTATCAAGAATAAATTCTGTTTTGGTATTTCAAATTTAAGTAATTCTTATGGAAGCTTAATACTGATAGCCCTTAGCACTAAACTACCAGAGGTCAATTTGAAAGGAAAAAAATTTTTTTAATATAATGAATGTTGACTTCTTATAATTTGCTTCTGAGCCCAGAGGGTACAGTGAGATAGTATTTTCAATCTTTCATACATGTCCATGGAAGCAGAATTCAGCTGATTTTCTTTTTAAATTAAAGCTGGAATTCTTAAATAAATTGCTTGGTTCAGAAACTGCAGCTTAAGAGAGCCCACAAAGAAAGAAAAAAAAAAAAAAAAAAAAAAGGCATTGATGGAATGCTGTCCTCATGGTTTCAGGAGGAGCTAACCAGACTACAGGCCAAACAATTCTTCCAAAAACAGTATTTTAAAATAATCATGAGAGGTAATCATTAACAGTATGGAAAAAGGCTTTCAAAGAGAAAATAAGCTTATATGAAGTGTATAAGCATTCTGCTCCTTTTTCTTCTTGCAATTGCTCTGTACTTAATTTGCTGCTAATTATTTATACAGTATGGAATATCTCACCTCTACATTTGCTATTTGTTTGTATTCAGTCTTGGACAATCAAGGCCTCAGTCGGTATTGTGGATCTGCATTTTACTGCTGTACAAACTATGGATCTTTGGACTGGACTTTAAGATGGGAGCAAGGATAGTCAACATGGCCATAGTTTTAACAGTGCACAAAAAACACAATTACAACAGGCAAGTCTACTCTGAATTCCAAAAACGTATCAAGTGAACTATATAGAGATTCTCTCAGGGAATCTTTAATACTGCCAAGGGTACTCTTACTGAGTGAGAAAGACAAAGATCACAGCTGTGGTAGGTGCGCTGATTCAGGAGAAAGCATGAGCTGGGGAGGGAAGGGTCTCTACAAGTTAGCTCCAATAAAGATAGCACCGTAGCCAAGACTAAAATAAAATTGGCTTTGCACGCTCATCAGTGGCATTTTTTTTTTAATGAAACTTGTTAAAAGATAGCCACAACCAATGCAGCTTCTCAGTCACCAGGTTATTATGCACTTCTTTGCATATTTTTATGTGGTTTATTTTATTTTGGGCAACTACCTATGCGTATACACGATAGCTACGTGATACATTAATTTTCATGTTTTCAATTTTAGATTATATTCTTATTCCTGAACACAGTATGCATTTCTACACCTTAAAATACTGTCTTCAATGGTTACCTACTTCCTCCATGCAGACAGAACTAGACACTATGTCTAGGCTGGACTGCTCATTTGCAGGGTAAGTGAAGTTTCATAGTGAAGTTACATTACCTATACATTTTTTCCAGTTATGACAAATCATAAAGTGGTTTAGTTGAGACTGCAGCAGTGCATTTGATCTGCAGCACCTGACATTTAACTTAGCAGACGCCCTGCTGTGGTTTTCACACTGGAAGACGCTGGACAGTGAAGGCTCCTCCTTGCTGCTGCCAGGGTTTGGGGACTTAAAATCAGGTTCCAGAATCAGAAGCAGTTCCCTTCATTGGGATCCAGTTTATGCCACTACAAACCTGTCCTGCGTTATTCATTCTGGGAATCTGAACGAGCAACATAAAACCTTAAGCAATTTAATCAGTGACCCTTCCAATCAGGGCATGCTAGCCCTAAGTACAAATGCAGTGTGGGGTAACATGTGGGATCTGTTTTATGTTAGTATAAATCAAAGTCAAACACAGAAGATCTTCCCTATCCTCAGGCCATTTGAACAAATCTTTCATGTGTGAAATGTAAATGAAGTAAACAAATTCAAGCAGAGGATCTGTCAGTCTCTGACACTATCCTTACTACAAAAGGATTGGTATTAACCACGTCCTGAAAGAATGTCTCTGATGACTCCATGCTGGATGTATCTTGTTTGCTTGCTTGCTTCTATAAAAACCTCATCAGAAATAAAATAAGCTAATCACAGAAGAAACAGATTTCTCTTTACTAATGTTTTGGCTTTCACTGTATACAAATGCATATAATAATAATTGTATTCCATCACTTAAACAGTAGCATGGGAAAAAGGAAAAAGATAATAAATAAAGGTCTGACTATGAGACTCAGTCTATTACAAAATATCAGGAACATTCTTCATGCCTCAATATCATAATTATTTCCACAAGGTCTTAGATACAAGTGAGGAACTGCAAACTCTGAACAATCAAATAAATCAAAATGGAATAGGTATGGTTCCTGTGACGGCCCTGCCAAGAAGAGACAAGCATCTCTCTACTGAAGGGGAAGAGCAGTAACAAGGATGCCAAGGTAACAGCTGGGGTTTTGATGATTGCAATACCAAGAAAAAAAAAAAAACGTCTTTTGTGGAAAATTACTCTTAAGGTTATGTGTATGCTTAAGCAATATGACTGGTGTGATTTAGGAATCATCCTTTTCTCTCTCTCTCTAAATACATACACATAGTTTTCAGGCCATATGTATGCACAATACACTCAAGATGTTACGATGAGTATTTTTAATAAGAGTACAAATAAAAAGAAAAAATTGAATAAGAATTTTACAAGTTGGTGGGAAAAAAAAAAACAAAACACAACAAGAGTATGCCATTGCAATCAGTTTTTGTGACTGACTTCAACATAACATTAGGCTTATATTCCTTCAAGGTTTTTTTATTCACTTGTTTTTCTTCCCCCCAATTTCTAAATAAATAGCTCCCAGCTTTTTAAAAACTGAAGCAGAAAACATACATGAAAGTGACATATATAACTTAGTTCATCAACTCTTTGATTCCTCAAAGAAACAGGACAGATTTAAGAAAGACTCAGGTGTACTGCCGCAGAAAAATTCTTCTATAAAACCAAGAAAACACACTGCAACAGCAGATTGCCATGGAAGCCCCACACATTCCTTGGTTATCATGGTGAACACTTCTGAGCTTCAGCAGAGGCAAAATCCCTATATTCACTGCCACCAGCCAAGGAGTCTGAGTCCTACAACTGCTTTACCACAGTGACTGACATAGAAAAACAAAAAAGTTCAATCAAGCTTACTCTAATGAACTCAGAGCACTTGTATGAAGCTGAACCGAGCAGACAGAATTTCAGCTCTTAGTTGAAGATGACATTTGGATTCAACTGTCTTGCTATCTGCAAATTTCAGTCGGTAATTCATCACCTGAATGGAGAGCAATGTAATCTACATGCACATCTTTAACATAAATAAAATGTTTGCACATACACATACATAAAGAATAACTTTGGGGGAGTTTCTATTGCTTTACACCATCTTTTTTCTCAATCTTTCTTATCTGTTCTGCAATATTTCTTATTCAGTTTTAACAATAAAGTCTTAGAAGATCCTGAAAAGAAGCCCAAAGCAGCTCCACTGTTTCAACTAAAAAACAGAGAACATGCATAACTAACAACATAATGAAGTTTTTCAATATTTTTTAACCACCTCTTCTGAATTTTGTGAGCTTTACATTGATATTTTGTAGTTATTAAGCATTTATTTGGAATTATATAATCATTAAAAGTCTTTTCTTTTAAATAAACTATATTAAATAAATATGGTGGCACTAATCACTAAGTAAAATTTGCCCCACTTTATAATTCAGGATGTCGAGGAGAAACAGCTCAAGTAACCATAAAGAACCATTGCCAAAATTCATGGGCAGAGTCCAATGCATTTTGCCAAGGCTATAAGTAACTCCCACCATCTTCCAAGTTAGTCCCAGGCCACAAGACTGTTCTTTTTTCCTACTCATATAAACACTGGTATAACTACATACATTGTTACAACTCAATCATATTAGAATGTTTTTGTCACAGAATGTCTAAATTATATAAAACTTACCTTTAACTATACTTGTATCTGAAAAACAAATGTGCTACTACTTTAAAATTGCTTCAAGGTATCTGAAAATGCATTGAATTAGTTTTATTCTAAAAAAATGAAAATATGAAAAAATGGTTTCAATCGTTTATATCTACATTTTCTAGAAATACTCGCTTTGTTCAAAACTAATCTTGTCTCAAGTTTTGGCCACTGCAAGCTACAAAAAAAGAAAATTATATAAAATATAATAATGAACTTGAAAATTGAAAAGGTATCATAAGAAGTAAAAGCCAGTAGTATCAAATAACAATAAACAAATTTGTCTTTTTCTGGGAAGACTCCTCACCTGGAGGTCTTAGAATACCTACTAATATCTTTGTAACCAATTTATTAGCAAGTTTATACTTATTTATTAATGCATGACAAGTCATATTATTTTTCAAAATACATATTCACAAAGATGTGAATAAAGGTAATTTAATAATATAAGGTATTATAATACAAATAATGCAAATAAAAATAACTTTAAGAGTAATTAATGCAAAGTAAAACTCACTAATAAAAGACAGAAAAATAGATATAATTTGCCTAATTACGTATGCATGTGAGGCAAACACTATACTGACATATATAAAGTTAGAGAGATTATGATCAAACATTTTTAAAACCAATCTGTAACATTAAATTACAAGATGTAACATTTAGAACGCTATAAATCATTTTACTGTTAAGAGATAAAATTGGCTGTGAAGATTTGATGCATTTGTAGTTTTAAGGCAGATAATAAGAAAACACTGCTGTTTCAATGTGTGACTAATATTAACACTAAGCAGCTCTACTATACCTTGGGATTTTGATGGTAATTGGAGCACCCCACCAAAACCCACTGCTCAGTGCTCCAAAATGAATGGCTGAACTGGATAAATGCCAGGAGCTTAAGGTATCTGTTTTCAATCTTCGTAATTAGTGACAAGGCATGAATTGAATACTTAAAGGAGTGAAAACATTCCTAGACTGAATCTTAGTATGCAAAAACCATCCTACTGAATTATCTTCTTGGCTGGCATTGTGAAATGTGTGATCTGGCGAGAGGTATAGATCCAGCTCAGCCTAACTGAATGCATTAACTCCTGTAATGTTATAGGAATGGAATTATAATATTTTATGATGGCTCTGAAGATAAAGTGTCTCAGCTATTTTATGAACAGGATACAGAAAGGAACAAACCATTTGTTCGAGGTACTCAGTTGTGGAAAAACTTTTCTCAGAAGAGAATAGATTTTACAGAACAATTCATTGAGTAGGCAGAGTTAATTTTACAACTGTTATATACTTCATATTTTCTGAAATAAGAATTACATATGGCACTGCATTCTTTTTTCCCACTCCATTTTGATCTGAAAAAAAAACACATTTGTAGAACACCTTGCACATCCTGTACAACATGGTTCGATAATTAAATCAGCAACAGATGAAAATGCATTGCACCATGAAGAGTTCACTCGCAGTACTAAATGGATACCCTAAACTTTGTTTAACCTTGAGAACAGATGCAAAGCTAGTTGTTGGCATAATTCCGCCCAAATAAACACACAAATCAAACAGATCGAAACAAAGGCCTTCGGGATTTCTAGGGGACTAAATTTGCTGAAGTCTGTGGACAAGTAGTCCTGATAAAAGCCTGAGAGAATGCTGGTTAAAGGTGTTACCTAAAAGCTATCCTTTTATGTTTATGGGTTGAGCTACTTCAAAAAAATCCATATAAAAACAAACAAACAAACAAAAAAAAGAACAAAAAAACACCACTTTCCAAGATCTGTTCTCTACTTCCAAGCTCCCACTGTCACTTTGAGACACATCCTGCAGATTCTCCTTTTGCCTTAGTGTTAATCTGGCTCAATTACCTTCCAGAATGCTAGTAAATGGGTGATAGGTCTTTTCAAAATTTGCTGAAAATGTTACCGAGGCAGAGTGTTTGACAAATCTACAGTACTAAAAGTAACTCTAACACTCCATATATTTCATTTCCCTTGTTTTGTGACATTTGGTACCATGTTCGGTACCATGTAAACCATAGACTATACCATAAACTTTCACTTTTGTCATCTTTTCTTGCACACTAAGAATCAAGAAACATAATTCCTATTCAAGTCAGAATTATTTTCTCTATCTATAATGCTAACTTTGTTACAAGAAGTGTTTGGGAAACAAAATATCTATTTCTAAAAGCAAAAAAACACATGTATTTTATACTTTCATACTGTTTGTGAAGAGGTGTTCATATGTAGTAGCTGGAATGCCAAGATTTCACTCACTTTTTTTTTTAACTGAAAGTAATGAATTTGACTTTCCTCTCAAATTAAACCTCTTAGATTGCAACTGCCTATCTTGAAGATGACACACTGCCATCAAACATTTGTTTTTTACTGGTTGCCATGGAAATGAAGTGGAAAGTTCATTCTATAGCCCTTTCCGCTTGTTGCCTTTGTTCTATTTTAATAGGAAAATTGGTTATCACAAGCACTTTGTGAGCTATTTTTCTTTCAGATGGTCATAGAAAAGCTCTCTCTATCAGTTACTTGCTATTTCCCTATTTCATTATGTCTCATCTACTTACCTTGGACAATACAGATGTTATACCCAGGACTATTCTTAAATGTCTTTGTCAGAATTCTGATTCTTTTCATGTCCCAGATATAAAAATTAAACCAGCCTAATAATCACACACACCCTTACATTGTGTTCTCCTGCTAACTCAGAACTTTCTATATATTCCTTTCTTCTTACCCATTTAAATTTCTGAACAGATCTCACTATTCTGCCGTTAACATACTGTGCAACATAGCATTCATTTCTGACTTCCTGTACAGTAACCAACAACTACTAGTGTCAATCTGGGGAAGTACACCCATGGATTCCTCTTATAATGGCAAGGAGAGAAAACAGTTTTATAATGCTTTCAGAACTACAGAGAGAAAAGAAAAACAGGCTAATAATTGCATAATTGCCTTTGTTTTCTGAAGAACAAGGGGTATTCCTGAAAGGGCTACAATGGTAATGATGGTTACAGACACACAAATGATTTCATGAACTGGGAAAGAACTTGATCAAAATTCCTTTCCTTTAACATCTGTCAGTTTACTGAAAACTTGCAGGATGTGCAAGACATTAGTCAAAATAACAGAAGGTAAAATTTCTGGAAGCATTAAGTTCAACACTAAGCTCAGAAAGATATTTCACAAACAGCTTCCAAAGAAAGAATATATTGACTAATGAGAGCTGAATATCACTTTGAAGTACTAGGAAATGGCGTGCGCACACACAAAAACCCTTCAGCATCAAGAAGGAGGCATCAAAACAACAAGACAGCAAACCTACAATGTTATTTAGAGAAATTTATGAACTTCTGAGTCACAGAATATGGAGAATGGAAGTATGGCTAGTATATTTATATCCAAATTATTTTCAAATGCCTTAAATCCATATGTCAAACACAACTAAAGCATTTAGGATCACATTTCTCTCTGGGCACAAGTCTAGTCCTGCAGAGAAACCTGAGGGAGACCTGACCTGCAGAGGTATAGTGTAATCCTTCAGTTGTGCTTCAAGCTGGGATTTGGACAAACTCCCTGGTTGAGAAAAGACTATCATCCCTACACAGGACAATTAGGGTGTCCGTCCCTGCAATTTTGCTGCTTCTTTAGGAGCAGATGTGTAAGACAAGTGAATTAATTTGGCTAAATTCCTATTCCCTTCAAATGCAGACTAAATTTTATTGTAGTTATTCACGTGATCTCCATTTTTGCAACATCAAAGTACGTTTTAAATCAGAAAACTGAATACAAAATTCATAGAACCTCAACTTAAGCATCTGCCCCTTCAGCAAGCAGGCTAAAAACAATACAGAGCATGTAACTGCGTGGTTCCTTCTCTGCTTGCTGTATCTGCAAGTCAGTGCACAGAGAGCAGAAGAGAAAATAGACCAAATTATTATCTGAGCTGGAATAAATTACTTGCTCCATATAGCAAAAGAAGAGCAGGTGTTCTTTTTGGAGCAGAGCAGCATGCTCTGATGTGAGCTTAATAAGTTAAGCAGACTCTACTGAGACAGACTGAAGATTTCAGTGGCAGTGCATCTACTACCAAGAACCCTATTTATCTTAAATTCCTCAAGTACTTGTATCATATTTGTCAAGGCTATTTAATTTAAATCAACTCTTCAGGAACCAGAACCACAAGCAGCAAAAATCTATAACTACATGAGCAGCAGCAGAGTTACACGGCTACCAGCTTAGAATGTGTAAATCAAAATCATAATAAAAGGCTTAAAAATGTATTTGATCATACCACTGTTGCTACTCCTTTAGCAAGAAGGAAGATGTGGAGCAATACAGAGATTCACTGAACAAACAGACTCATGGAAAACCATATCACTACAGTAAACTTGATAGAAAATGAATGAATTCTGCCAAACTGTTTCTGCAGAAAACTCATGATTCCCTATATAGCAGATCTCAGCTGTAGAGGTTACTACACCTTGCACAATGCAGTAAGCTCTTAATGCATAATGAGTAGCCCTAACAGCAGGCAACTATAAGAAGTTATAAAAGAAAGTATCTTTATTTAATCATTTATTTCAGAAAAGATGAATATTTTCACTGTTTGTATTCTGACAAGACACTCAGCACAATTTCGATTATATTTTTCATTGATCTATCATTTTTCAATGTACTTTTAAAACCGTGTGAATAAATACGTACCCTTCCTCACATATACACAAATGTTATTTTACTGCATTGAACATTTATGCAGTCATTCCAGATTCTGCTGCTGAAGACTCAAACGAACATGTGAGTAAGCCCTTACTGATATAAATACTGCTTATCCCACAAAATAGTCGGGCTCACTTTGATGACCCTATTCATACCACTGAAACTTCAACCAGAACTTTCACAGACAGATTTAATATGCTCATTACACGGATTTTAAATAGCATTTTTTTCTCTGTGAGTTTCAAAGGGGAAAAAAAAAAAAAACAGTTTTTTTTTTTTTTTTTTCCATGATAATCTAAACTAAAATAATGTCTGGACTACAATTATATATTCATTCATAATAAGGAAGAAAATTATTCTAGCTCCTATACTGGGGATACCGGTTACATCCTCATCTTATGAGATGAAATTCAATTTTCACTGTAAACAAATGTAGCTATGAAACAACTAGTACCATATCAAAGCTTTTAACCGCTTTTAATTTTTGCTTGTTTATTTTAGACTTTTAAAGATCACTTCATAAACATGTTGTAGCAAATGTTTTCCTCTTTCTACTTTTAGAGGAGTGAAAAGGTTTCAAGTGCTATCATCAATCCTTCTGTCTTACAGTATCTGATATAGTTGCAAGCAGTAAACATACTGTGAATAATATGAACTTAACAGTTTTAAGTGGTCCCCGGTGACAATATTAAATTTGATGATAAATTTTCATTGAAGTATACAACAATAGTCTAGCACCTTCTAACTACGCATCACTTCCTCACGAGCAGACAAGAGAGCTTTTGAGGGATGTCTTACCAAAGAGCTCAACTCACAGTTGTTTCAGTGGGGATAAGAAATGGAATTAATAGTTACACTGGGTGTAGTGCCGAGTGTGGATGTTTTCAGTGCTGTTTAAATATAACAGCGATGAAAGAGTAAACAGAAACACATACTATATTGCATTTTATACAGAAATTTTATATTAGATGACGTACTCTTGTGAAATTTTAAGACCTGATCAACATATACAACATCTGTGACATACATCAGTGCACTGAAGGCACTATAAAATATTCTTGGTGCTACCATATGTTCTCAGTGCTCCTCAAGTCACAAAAAGTTATCAGAGATCAAAAAAGACAAGTCAGTATGATAGTCAGCTGATACCCCTGTTCCACCTGTCCAAACAGTCAGGGAAAAGACACGGTGAATTAAGAAATGAAACTAATGATTTCCTAAGTAAATATAATGGCTCTAAAAACTTACACTTCCTTTTCTAAAATGCATCACACAGTTGACAAACACTTGTGTTTGCAAGATCCTAGTTGTTTTCTCTTTTTTCTCCCAAATACATTTTTTACTAAATGCTTTTGAAAAGACAATCGCTTCTTGAGTAGGAAGCAAGATATTTTCATGCAGCATTAACGTGCCATTACAAAGAAATACACAACTCCTTTCACGTTTCATAAATAGAGGCTTTTTCTTAACAAATACAGAACATATTTAGCTATCTCTAAATATTTCATCTAAAGAGATTATTAACTCATAATTATTCTTTAAATGACAGCAAATAACATTTCCAAAGCATAGACTGAAAAAAAAAGTTTTAACCTTTAATACACATGAAAATAATTTTATAATCCAGGAATGAAAATAAAGTTCGGAATTTTTACTTTATTTAGGTACTCAGTTTTAGAGAATGTACAGAAGACAACAGGCCAAATTAAATCCCCCATAGTATATTTATTTTTCTCAATGTTTGCCCAGGATAGGTCTACCTACTTATAATGTAGTAATTTTGTTTTGTCAGACTTCTGATAACAAAGTATTTCAGCATCAAGCTGCATAATTTGATGCCATTTTGAGCATCAAGAAACACTGTAATACTCAAATACATACAAGCAATGCATTTAGCACAGCGCCTGCAAATAAACTTATTGGTTTATATTAATAGCACTCAAGAAGGAAGGAAGAAAAAAAATCAGTTAACCTGCTAACCAAAGTATAGGAATCAATACAGTTACAGTTCCTTGTTAAAATACACAATACATAATCCCTTTATTCATTTGCAGCTTTGCATTGATGACACAGTACAAATGATCCGTCACAGATGTTTTTTATGCATTTGGCTGTAGAAGTAATATTTTTTATTTAGATTACTTGAATAACCAAGGTGAATACTTTTAGCTACAATGGATCATCCAACAATATCTATTGAAAAAATACTACCAAAACCTAGAATGCTTTATCAGATGATTTACAGGGCCACAGAACTAAGCTTTTTTTTTTTTTTTTTTTTTTTAAAACCAACACACAGATCAGGTATACAAAAATTTTCTGCTTTCTTTTGTAAGATTTCTATTGATACTGACAAGGTATCGTTTTGCAAAGCAAAAGTCGAAGGTACTCTACTAACATCCCAAAGACAAACTCCCAAAACATATAAGTAAAATACAGACTAACAAGGACATATTTTATTCAAAGTTTCAGATCCCTTAATATCAGAGAGCACTTACAACTAAAGTAGTAATTGTTGTTAAGTACAATGAAATCCAAGAAGGAAAATTTTTACATACTTGAATACAGAATATACATTCTCTCTTTCTTCCTTACACTGAGTAGTGGCTTATTCACAGTAAGTATATCAGAATCACCACCAAGTAGCTATTCACTGAAAAGCTTAAATTTTCAGTACAAGATTAGCAAATAATCATGAAGTTTACATTTAACAAACTTTAAACTCAGTCACTAGTGAGGAAGACAGAAAGAAAACAGCATTAATGTTGGGTATGTTGTATAAATGATATGGCATAGCATGAGAAGTGGAAGGTTTGGGTTTTTTTAAACAATTGCTAAAATGATCCTGGACATTAAATACTATTTTCAAAAGAAAATCAGCAAGAGCTCAATTACGTGACATTACTGTACCAGATCACTGAAAAACACTTCATCTATGTTATGCCAGCAAACCCTTTCAAGTCATGGCAATGCTCAACAGGCTACAGGCTAAAGACATGGTCTGGGGAGGGAGCCCTGTGGAGACAGGACAGCCCTGCTCTGTCCTAAACTCTCCTCTTTGCTACGGTAGTTTTGACTGCAAACTTGCTTATAGTGAACATGTTGACAATGAACCTCACAAATCTAGTGGATATAAAAGGATGCTTGGTGAGACTTTGTGACACTTTGGAACTTTTGGACAAGCACTCTCACAGACCAACGACCACCCCACTTGGCAGACCAACATCAGAAACCAGACTGGTGACTTTCTCCCTCCCCCCATTTCTCTCTTTTCTTTCTTCCAAATAAAGCTGTTAAGTAAAGTAAGGCTTATTTTGATTTCTTATGAAGTTGCATCATTTAGCTGCACAACTTAGACAGTTATAACCATAAGAGTTCCAAACTTGTAAGTTAAATGTAGTATAGAGATTCTCCTTAAACTGATGATTCTGCTTGGACCCTGAGGATCAACTTCACCTTAATTTAATCCAGAAGATTTGCAAGTCTGGTCACCACTCCCACCCTTCACAGGCAAGACATAACAATTATGCTTTGAAAACTTTAAGTTTTTTTAAGTCTCATATTCCTATATAAACTCATAATATTGCATTACTGTAACAATCAGAAAGACCAACACAATGGAATGGCATTCCAGGAGATGTAATGACAAGGGAACTACAGTTAGGTGTCACAAGGAAAAAGGGAGAGTGATGAAGATCTAGGCTCACAGGGAAAACTCCACAAAAAAGGGATTTCCATCCAGAGATCCTTCCACAGTGCCAGTCAGCCCTTAAACGGGGTCTAGGAGAGGGGCAGCCAGGCTTCACCCCTTCTGGTCACACAGCTGAACTGCCTTCACCTGTGCTCCCACGACTGACTCAGTCCTTGCCTCAGGTGATCAATCAGTGGTTCAGGCCATGACTCAACAGTTCCCATACACATTGCAAATATTTTGCAAATATTTATTCACTGAAAGAATCCAGAGAATATATGTCCTATAAAGGACAAAATTCCAGTTCTTTAAGTCGGAGTTTCTTCCATTTTCATCAATATCTGCATTCAGATGATAACAAATATATAAATCCAATTCTTGTAAATACACACATACAAATTCTATTGTGCTAGCTTATTTCTCATCCTACATCCAGACTGAGTTTGTTGTCAGAGCTTGACTCTTGGACCTTTCTTTACTTGCTAGTCTGTTTGTGAATTGCACTTTTCTAGCACGCATAATCCTCTACCTTCTACTTAAACACAATCTGTCACTCCCATGTTGATCAAACTAATAACACCAAGCTACCTTTAAGTTTTGGGTCACCTGTATCTGGACTTCAGTATGAGTCTATGAGACAAAGACTTTCACTAATGCATTCTGGTAATAGCTGTGTGTAATGCATGCTATCAGTCACTTGACTATGTAAAGATGATATATTTGCAGATAACTGTACTGAACAACAGCTGCAGAAGCATCATCTTTTGTTTGTATCTAAGAATAAAATAATTTAAAATTGTCTAAGTAATTAATCCCAAAAGAATGTGCTATAAATAATGGGTTGACAGTAAACCAGCATTCTATATCATGAAAATAATGGTCTCTTGACATTATTTTCTATAAGCTCCTAATATCCTTATTTTAACTGTCCATAAATTGTCATCATTCTGACAGGTTCTTCCTCCTACATCTACATTCCCAACTATCACTCTCTTCACCTGTATTCAAAGATTAAAGCAATTCTACTCTCATTAAATGCTGAGATTCTTTCTGCAGTTGTAGAATATATTCTTACCGTGTTCTCATACAGAAAGGTTCTACACACAGATAATTATCACATTTCTCACATTCTTGAACAGTGTAACAAAACAACAAAATAATCATAAAAATTCTCCAGAAGTTTCAATAAAAATTGGAAAATCAAAACAAAACAAAACCTGTTTTGAGATTTGCTAATGATTTAGAGATAGCTTCATTACTTTGGTGATGCATACTGGCATAGCACTGAATAGTCCAGAAATGAGTCAGAAAATAGCTTCCCTGAACTTTCCACTGGAATGTTTGCAAAAACTGAATGATTATCTAGCATGCAAGATTTTAACTATTCTTGTATTTACAATAAAAGCAACAAAAGTGCATCCGTTAAAAGTTTTTTAAACTGTAAGCCATTTTAATTTTGAAGACTCCCTAGTATTACTTTTGACACAATCGGTACCTTATTTCCTAACAGCCCTAAAAAGAAATGCACATCATAACAGTATAAGCTCAGAAATACACAATTTTATCATATAAACAAAGTCAAAATAACCCAAGTACTTTCCTGACTGTGGGATAGTTAGTAGAAGGTGTTATCACACAGCAGTCTTTCCTTTAGAAACAGAACTTATTTTTGTAAAATTTATAGAAAACTTTGTATCTTTGAGACTTCTAACCATCTGTGGAAGTTGGCAAGAGATGGCCAACGGTTAAAAAACTTGTTAGTTGTGGAGGAGAGCAGGATAACACATACACATGCATACACAGACAGTATGTATTATTAGACTGAGTTCCTTTACTTCACATTCTGAAACAGTGTACTAATGTCAGAGATATTTAAATAGACATCCCAGATTGCCTTTACAGTGTCTAAAGTTTTCAATGCATCTGATCAGAATGAAATCCAGAATATTTTATACATTATGTATGACTGCTAAACACAAAACTAAACTTCAGAATATTAAATAATGGAAGACATGACAAGACATGACATTAAAGATATGACAAAGGTATTCTGCTAGTTGCAATCTTAAAGGAAGCATGTGCCTATGGCATTCGTTTTTCTATTTTGGAACTTGCATTTTCAAACATGCACACAGACTTCTGAAGCAATACATAAAATCAGTTAGTACTCTGAATTTCCTCTACGTAGAATACTTCTATTTGTTTTTTAACTGTTCATTCCAAATATCAATCTGTCCAAATTCAACCTGAAGATGAGTTGACTCTTTCAGAAATGAGATTGAGACTGGTTAGTACCAAAAACAGTTTGTTACCTTTCCAGTAAAAGATCTGATCATGACCTTTATTATGCACAAACTGCTTCTAATTAATAACATTTTGAACTGGGACTTCTACAAAACACATATGCAAGTTTCTGCCAAGAAACAAGTTCCACTGGTAGAAGAAATTCTGTCTGAAATTTTATTTCAGATACTGCAAAAGAGTTGAACAATTGGTATCATCTACATTACTTTGTTCATTAGCCATCATACACCATCAAATTTTATACAGCTGTGTCAATGAGAAGTACACTCCACTTCAAGGTACAATTATCCACTCGACGTTAAAAGTTTTTCCATTCCAGACAACTTGATCGAGAAATGTTGTCTCCTTTCTTGGTGTGGGAATTACACAGAATTCAACATTAATATATACAGGACAAATTCTATTGTTCTGTAGCTGCCAGGACAAATATAAGGTCACAGTGTAAAGGGATTAACTTTTTTTTTTTTTTTTTTGCAACAATGAAATATAATGCATACACGTGGCATGTTATTATTGACAGCATCATTTTTATATTAAGAGAGTAAACAATAATTAGAATGGGATTATTTAAAAGTTGTGAAGGACTTCAGGATTTTAAGGACATACTCTCCATAATTCGAATGTGTATAATTACAAGCAGTGTAGCAACTTGTTATTACCAGACTTCTCAGTTTAGGTATGTTGTCAGGAATATTAGGTTTAATTAGTATTTGAAAGGATATTAAATCTTTCCTTTTCAGATGCCAATTCAATCATAATTTCTGCCTGCTTTCACTGAGGTATTGCTTTTGGAATAGACTCGGTACAGAGATATATCTAAAAAGCTTGTAGAAATAACAACTAATGCAGAGTTCACTTAATAAACACTAAATCATTTCAATGTTACTCTTTCATTTTCTGCCCCTGAAAACCTATGTAATTTGAAGACTTCATTTGCCAGAGAGACTTTTTGCATATTTTTCATACAACCGCATTTGTCATGATCACAAACTTTCCAGATGAAAAAAGTCATCTGTGAGAAAAATAACATGACATTTCATGTGAAAAATCTTCTGAAAATCACTTTCTTCCCAAGCATAACAGACTGAGAGAATGGAGAAAAGCACCTTTGAAAAAGTGAAAATTGTTTTCATTAAGATGTACTTTGGTATCTACTCCCCAGCAGTGACTCTGTACTATGCAATAATGCATATCTTTCAAAACAAACATGGTATTTTTTTTCATAATTCACTCGCCTTTCAAGTCTGTCCCTCAACTGTTACTCAGAGGCAACAAAATAAGGAAACATTTTGCATTAACTATAAACAAGACAAACAATTAAATCCGCACCATCACTTCAGCCAGTTCTTTCTTCTGAGTACTACAAAGACCTGCAATTGTCTGTCTGAATTTAACATCTTTCATAGAGGACACTTTTTTCATGCTTCCAGACCTCATTAGATGTTCAAAAGAAGGCTGATTTATGTCTCTTCCTTTCTTTTCACTTACAATTTCCGTCACCTCTACTCTTTCTCTTCGACTGAGTGGCATTACACTCAACCTCCATCTTAATATCTGTCTGAAGCCAACATCTGTTACCCAGTTGCTGTATTTCCAAATAAATCTCTCTGAACTTTCTCTCACGCCATTTACAATCTCTCCATAAACATTACTATTTTCCAGTATAAATCTCTCCTTTATTTCCATGCTAAAAATGTAATGCTTAAGTATTGTACTGACAAACATGTTTTATTTTCTGTTACTCGTGATTCCGTCAACGATATTTGCTGTCCACAACAACTGTCCTGTTGATTTGGTCTGACTTATAAATTTTATTTCAAACCCAAGAGAATTAGAATTTTGATTTTGTTGAGACGGTGTGCTAAAAATACTGACAATAATATCAAAATAAAATGAAAGCATCCAAAAAATATATATATTTTTTAATATTGTATTTTAATTTCATTGGAAAAGAGAAGCTAATGAAGGTGTCAGTATAACACATAGAAATGATATTATCAAAAAATCACTTGTAAGGTTTCCCCTAGTTCATTTTACGAAGTTGCAGGTTTTGAAAGATCTTATTAGCAGTACCATGGCTGCTTATGAATAGCAACATCATCAGCCATTTTAATACTAAGGCTGCAAGACCAAATTACTATAAACTTACTAGCAATTTGGAACGAATCCATCATGAACCGTGTTTCACAACTTTATAAAAGAAATCCTGTGGAGAAGAACCTGGGGCTCCTGGTGGATGACAGGTTGGTCATGAGCCAGCAACGTGCCCTGATGGACAGGAAGGCCAATGGGATCCTGAGGTGCACTAAAAAGAGAGTGGCAAGCAGATCAAGGGAGGAACCTCAGCACTGTTGGGGCCACCTGTTCAGGGAGCTGGATTTAGTTCTGGGCTCTCTAGAACAGGTGTGATAGGGAGATATTAGAGAGAATCCAAAGAAAGGCCACAAATATATTAAAGGAAAGAACTATCTATAATATAAAGAGAAGATGAAACAGCGTGGAGATGAGAAAACTCAAGGAAGGGGGATCTTAATGTGCATAAACACCTCAAGAGAGGGAATAAAGAAGAACCAGGCTCTTCTGACTAATGCTCAATGAGAACAAAAGGCAATAGGCACAGAATGAAACATGGGAAATTCCAAATGAACACTTGAAAAAACTTCTTGATTGTGAGGGTGGAACAGAATGCCCAGTGAGATTGCACAGGTTCCACTTGTGAATTTATGCCAAACCCCTGGCAGTGGGCATCATTAAGTGATCTGCAGAGGTCCCACCAGCCCAAACCACTCAAATTCTATTTTTTTATTTCTAGGCAGCCACACACACAACACCACAAAAATAATTATACTAGAACAGTAAATTAGGCAATAATGAGCTATAACACAAAGCAATTTCAACAAAGACTTCTTTTTAATTCTATCAATGCTGTGGCCAGACTCATGCATTATCCTAACCATGGCATGTAGGTGGTGATATCATAATTGAATATATAAAAGATAACAATGGCCATGAAGCAGAGGGTGAAAAAGATGTTCATTTCTTATGGGTAATAATGAGCCAGTGTTTAGAAATACGTGGTAAAGAAAAGGAGAAAAACAAACTTTCTTTAGTCTTATTAAAATCAAGAAGAGATTTCTTAGTTTTGTTGGCATGTCAGAAGTATTTCAAGCTTCACAGATAACATTTTAGAAGTGCACATCTGCACAATACATAACTGCATGACAGATAAAGAAAACATGAGCAACAGCTCCTCATAGTTAGCTCTAAGTAATTAATTAGTTCATGCCTTTAATATAATTAGCCTCTTACACATTATGGAACAGTTGTATTGAGACTGATGAATACTACCCCAGCCTAAAAGAAAGAGAACAATCACTCTGATCAGCTTCACTCTTCAGAAGAGAAACACTGATAAGGAAAAGTAGAACCTATTGCATCAAGGAACCCATAAATTTTTAGAGTCTGACTTAAAATTCTCCCTGTAGGTTCTACCAGCTCCTACATTTCAAATTCACACTTGCAGCTGTTCTCCTGTCTCTCTAGAAGACTTAGATTTCATTTTTATCATGTGAATGTAAAATTTGATTTACAGCTTGGGCATCAAGGGTAAGTAATATAACAAAGGAACACACTATGTCAAATGGAGTGGGTGAGCAGTGAAGATGATCAGAATTGTGGCTGGATATGTCTGAGATTTTTTATGGCTTGACAAACATTCTATTTAACATAACTATTGTCTATAAATCAGCAATTCCACAGATGAAATTCTATGCAGTTATTGACATAATTTAACACTACCTCTTATTACTGTACCAAGCAAAAACAGCCAAGAGGTTCAGAAGTTGATTTAAGATTCAATGCAAATTTTACGCTGTTGAGCTGCATAAATCAACACACCCCAGACTTTTCTGATCATGGACATACTCATTTTCAATTACAGTTTTACTAGTCAGAAGGGACAAGAAAATTCCACACCATTTCCATGACTAACTCTTTCAAGCATGTGAATCTATAATAAAAGCTTTATGTTGTAACAGTTTTATTATAAAGTCACTTCAAAGCTGACCAGTTTCTTCTCTCGGGGAAAAGAAATTCATCAAGTAAAACAGACAACTTGCTCAGGTTACCGCTTATAGGCATACTTGCCCAAGTGGACACTTGCTGAGTTATCGCAGTAGGGAAAGTTCAGCATTTATTTTCTGTTCTTAAATGTATACAGAAACACATGCAACTCAGACACCATATTGTGGGAAGAACAGATAAAGGATAACATGTAATGTCAACACTTTTCCATATGGTATTTGCCAGAAAAAAACTTTATATATACAGAAAATATACACAGACTAGACTGTTCTTCGGCACTGGCAATCAACAGGCTGAAAAAAGCTACATGCTTTACAGGTCTTTCATTGTAATTATTGGAAGACCTTGCTGTCTTATGTCTCTATATATAAGATAATAAGGCAATAAGGCGAATAAAAACCGTATCATAGAAAGAAAAAAAAAAATTAAGGCATACCAAAAATGAGCTTCAGATATCAAAATGTGTAAATAAACATGCAACTGTTAACTGAGATGACTGTTTCATATATTACTATCTTTTTGTATAGGTTAGTTTCAAAGCACAAAATTCAAAACTTACTTTGAACTTCAGAAGATACTTTTTTAATATCAGATGAAGTAATGTAAAAACACCTAGCAATTCAAGTACACATGAAATATAAAACCAGAAATATATTATTTGCAATGTTTCAAACACACAAACAAATGATCACACTTTTGATAAAGTGTCAACCATGATTCCAGTATGTGTTATAATTTACCTAAAACATACCAACAAACGAGATCATTAAAAGGCAACAAACCAAGTTTACATGGATATCCTTTCCAAATCTCAACTGGTAAATTATCTCATGATATAAAATGCTTCTCACTCTTCAGAAATGAGGGCAAGGTGCAACGTGAAACATGTTTCTGTAACTGTACAGTATGAACTAGATAGTTCAAATCCATTAAAACTCTTATTTATGACTTACATTTAAGCAGAGAGTTAGAAAACATCATGAACTACAGCCATTCACAGAGTAAATATCAAACATCTGAACAACTTCATTACGTAAATGAAGTCTGCTTTTCTTTCCATATCAAGGTTAATTTATCTGACAGAATAAATCCATACAATGAACAAACAGTGCAAAAGATCACAAAAGTGTTGGCATGTGTTACTGAATCACATCACAGCAGTGTGAAACCAGCAGCTGAGAGTGCTGAGCTGGGTGCCTGCTGCCTATCACTCAGAGTCATTGGAAATACATATCAGCTTTTCCCTTTAGCTTTGTTCTCAGGTGTGTTTTTCTTTTCATAAAATTAAAATAACCAATGGGAATGTCCACAGCCAACATCACTCACAAGTAAACCTTATTAAAATGTAAGCTAAGGTCTTTCAATGGAATAGTTAAATGTCTAGAAAATAGAAGCACAATCAAGTAAGAATCTGTCTACAGAGGACAGTTTCATTATGGAAGTTAATATTTAATACATAAGCAATAGACATATTTGATCAAAAATTATTTTAATAATTTTCTGTAAAAAAAGTTCTAACACTGAAATATCATCTTCCATTTATATCAAATAGTTACAAAAATATGACTTTATGAGGACTCCCCAAAATTAGCTTTAAGGACATCAGAAAGCAACCCAGCATTTATGCCATAGTCTTTGAATACGCTCTATCCCCTGAGATGCTCAAGGCCAGGGTGGATGGGGCACTAGGAAGCCTCATCTAGCTGGTGACTGGGGAGTAAAAACTGGGGGTGAGGATGCTGGAACAGCATGGTCTTTAATGTATCTTCCAACTCAAGCCATTCTATGATTCCATGATTCCAAGCAAAACAAGAGCTTTTGTAAAAAAAAATATATATATATCATTAGTATACAGGTTCTAGATTTAATTTTTCTTTCCTATACAAAGGTGAATAAAGTGAAACACTTTCTGTATACTTCAGTTCAAATGTTAACCACTTGAAGCAATTGAAATAGGCAACGCTTCAGAACATCAGCGGGCCAGTAGAAGAAAGTCAAGAGATTTCATGCTTGTATTAGAAAATAGTTTTTAGAACGCCAGTCTTGCAAACCAGAAGCAACACATAATTAACCACTGAAAATACCTGTTGATTTAACAGTATATTGTAATGAATATTTTTCTTCTCAATTTGAATAAGTAACTATGAAATAGAGATACATCTCTGACTGGAAAAATCAAGATGTTGAATTCTCCAATGTTATACAAAGTTTCTTATTTACAAATAGCTAACTCATTCAGAATGGAAATGACCTTTATTTAATTCCTTAATAAGAACTTTCATAAATCTTGAAGGCAGTGCTGGGTGCTAATTACTTGAAAATACAGCTTCAAGACTTTTGACATAATAATCACACAGCTGGGCCAAATCTCCCAGTTTCAATTTCTCTCTATTAACTTTATCACCATGCACTGGTCTTCAGCTAACCACCATAACAAAGAACGAGACTTACAATTGGAAGATTATCCTTGTAATAATTAAACATGTAACAGAACTCACCACGAATATAAAAAATGAATTTCATTCATTTTTTTCTGAAACCACCTAGAGGTCATTGTTTTTTCCTTTTTTTTCTTTATTTTCTTTTTTCTTTTAAAGTTTTTATTTTAACACATGCATGTCATAGAGTTTATCGGGAAATAAGTTACATAATAAGCTTTTCTCTGGAAAAGATTTGCATAGCAGAACCTCAGATCTACTCTACAATTCTAACATGATATTAGGATGTGTTGCCAAAGGTTTATTCCTTACAAGATGAGTTATTTTTTCAGTTATAATTCAACAATACAAAACAGAGCCAGATGGAAACTGTAGCCAGTTCCTGAGCTAATTACTGAGCTTCATTTGCTACAGAAAGAATTCTATGCCTGTATAAGATTGTTTCTTTGCCATAGAGTGAACACTAAGAACAGTTTTATTTGATTAGTTACTGTTACAGATACAGTACAATACAATTAACAGCATAATTAGTAATATTTTTTCTTTTCTTTTTTTTTTTTTTTTAATTGTTGTTCTTCACCCAGTATCATATTTCAGGAATGTGGGGAATTTGAATTTTCTGCAGTGCTAGATTTGAGAAATAATTGTTTTTTTCTTTAAAATATCCTGCATCCCTGGGATATCAAAATACACTGCACACAAACTAATACTTGTTCAAGTGCTGGCAGAATGAGTTACATTGCTCATAGCCCTCGCTTACCAAACAGCGACATCTGAGAAATTTGGTATTTGTTTAAGTATCGAAAGCTTCTAGATAAACGTAAAAAGCTAAACCTAACTCTCAGTTTCAAATATTCAGGCACGCTGCTGGGTGCTTTGCCACATACCTTTGCATCCTTTGCATCAATGGAAAGCATGTTTTTTCCTCTGCTAATATATTTGTATACAAGCTCTGAAACCAATGCACATGAAGTTTTTTACCTTTGAAAATTTTATAAAATGCTGGAAATCCCTACTTGTGTTCATATGCAATTGCTCTGAGCCCAAACCAAGTCAACACTCTCACTACATCATTTTTCTTTTTTTATTGTTGCTGCTGTTTATACTGTTTTAATTCAAGAAAAACCCAAAGCTCGCTCACACACAAAAAGACAGTTATCTTAAAAGAGATTGTAAAGGTAAAAAATGTTTACTCTCTCTAAAACAAGGCTGAATCTGAACTACAGCCAGCTGACTTGTTACAGGCTCTTGCTATATGCTAGGCTGAACTCCTTAGAGAACACCCTGTCATGGTGGAGCACTGCTAGTTCCCACAGCCAAACTGCACTTTGGAGTTAAACTCAGCAGACCTAATTTATTTCATACATGAACTCTTGAAAATAGTTGTTAACCTATCCAGAAGACATTTTTGTTATCTTGACATTTTTCACTCTTTGGCATTACATTAAGCATTGCTTTCCCTCTCTGGATGTTGCTTTGTCAGACAAGACTAGCCTACAATAGCAACCAGTCACCTCAGGACTCAGGATAACAGAAAAGTAAAAAAAAAAAAAGTCTTCTAAAGATATAACGACAAAAAGATCTCCCTGGAAAATAATCAGAGAGTTTCACATTATATTTTTCATGAGTTTTAGTTGCTAAATCACGTGCAGCCTAGAACTCATCCATCTGAGAAGAAAACATGACCTACCACTCTGTGTGACTTTTATCTTTATCATGCTTTGTGGATACTTTTATAGATTTAACAACTGAACCTTCCCGTTTCATGTCAAATATGTTGCACACATTCTAAGGAAAGAAGCAAACAGCATTGAGTCTTACTCAATTTTCTCTTTTCTCTTTCAGCCTGTGTCACCTACGCAGCAGCAGGTTACCTGATTCTGATTCTCTACACATTTATTCAGCATTACCAACCTAGCTGTCCCACCACTGGAATGCAATCATTCACAGCATAGTAAGTTAAATACCTGTGAAAGCACAGATCAGCACACAGATCATAGTTCCTTTGATATTACCAGTAGGGCTCTGACACTAGGTCAGCATGCTCAGTGGCCACTTTCAGATTTTCTTTATAAAAATTTCCCTGTTAGAAAGGTTCATGTAACGTATATTAAACTTTCTATTATAAAAGTGACTGCAAATTATTTACATTGTGAAAAGCTGCAAACTAAGTATAAACAAGCAGTGCTGTAGTTAACTAAGGTAGCTGCAGTTGCAGAAACTGGTCTGCTCCAGTAGAAGTAGTCTCCTACAGTTTTATGAGTTCCAACCAATTTCCAGTATTCATTGAAAAAATTAATGAAAGTAGAACACTCACTAAAAACAGTTCAGTATGTAGGCCATAACCCCATTTTTTCCTTACATAACTAGACTGTACATTGAGCTATAAACCCACCTTAATTTCTCCAGGCCCATTAGAACATAGAATCACAGAATCAAAGAATCATAGAATGGCCTGGGTTGAAAAGGACCACAATGATATCTGGTTTCAAACCCCTGCTATGTGCAGGGTCGCCAACCAGCAGACCAAGCTGCCCAGAGCCACATCCAGCCTGGCCTTGAATGCCTCCAGGGATGGGGCATCTACAACCTCCTTGGGCAACCTGTTCTAGTGCGTCACCACCCTCTAAGTGAAAAACTTCCTCCTAATATCTAACCTAAATCTCCTCTGTCTTAATTTAATACCATT
Organism: Chrysolophus pictus; assembly: GCA_037305975.1. NCBI lineage: Eukaryota > Metazoa > Chordata > Aves > Galliformes > Phasianidae > Chrysolophus > Chrysolophus pictus. The sequence goes on along the minus strand of CM074577.1, from coordinate 21,729,949 downwards.
CCCTTGTCCTACCATTATCAACCCATGTAAACAGTCGTCCCCCCTCCTGTTTATATGCTCCGTCCAAGTACTGGCAGGCCACAATGAGGTCTCCCCAGAGCCGTCTCTTCAAGCTAAAGAAGCACAGTTCCCTCAACCTTTCTCTTTAAGAGAGGTGCTCCAGCCCTCTGATCATCTCAGTGACCTCTGGATCCGCTCCAAGAGCTCCACATCCTTCCTGTAGTGGGGGCCCCAGGCCTGGATGCAGTACTCCAGATGGGGCCTCACAAGAGCTGAGTAGAGGGGGACAATCACCACCCTCTCCCTGCTGGCCCAGGATATAGTTGGCTTTTTGGGCTGCAAGCACACACTGATGACTCATGTCCAGCTTCTAATCCACCAGGATGAGACATACAGAGGAACTATATGTAAGAACTCATACCTGTTCATGGATCTCTAGCAAATCATTAGACAAATGAATCATGTAAAGAAAGTAAGCTGTTATTAAAAATTAAAATAAAGAAAATAATAATAATCTAGTGAGCGCAGTGCCTGTGCCTTTTTACTTGTTTCTTTTTCTAGGTGTTTACCACAAAGTCTTTATATGAACACAGATAACGCCACAGTTACAAGCAAATGTACATCCAACTATATTTACACTCATAACTTCCTAAATTTGCATTTCAGAAGAGCATCCTGTATTGCCTGCCCAACAGTATTGGAAAAAATCAAGATCAATTTCTCAACACTTCCAGTGTAGCTCTTGGCTAAAAGAAAACAAACAAACAAAAAAATACAAAAAAAAGCCACATATGATACAATGATTAGATACAATGGACACTTCAACAGCTGTACCACCTGCAGGCCTACAGCACAGGTCTACAGGTACTCAGAAATACTTGCAAAAATCTGGAATAAAAAAACTGCCAACAGAGAGATTACTGCTCATGTTCACAACTTAATTCTGAGTCACACTACATGCAATAGTTTTGACTTGACTAATGCTGCATCAGGCATTAATCAGCAAAATTTCTGGCTCATTATCTTCAGAGTTAATTTTAGTGAGTCCTGCTTAATGAGCAGCATTTGTTCCCCTATTTCTTAAGTTAAAATTAGGTGTTTAAAATAAAAACTAATTTCACACAGAGGCGTTACTGCCCACTTGCTCACAGGATAAAAATATATTGTTACGAGTAAGAAAACTAGCATTTGGGAACAAATACAGCATGAAAAGATGAGAAAGTGAAGGTCTAGAAAAAATATATATATATATCATCAAATCAATGGCATATCTTGCTAGTTTTCCACCCACTTTTTCACACCTCTAGAACTACACAGTTGTTACCAGATATCTTTCTGGCTGACAGAGAGCTAAGCGACCTGCCCCAGTTGCACACTAACATCATCTTTATACTGCTGCCTCCTCAGATCATTAAAAACATACACAGCCATTCCTGGCACCAGCTAAAATGTCTGAAATTAGACTAAATCTTGCTTTTAAATGTGGGTTATTTGACAGAGAAGTTAAGGAGAGGCTACAGGTGCAATTCTACAGCCAGACAGGAGAACACAGGAACTTTTTGCAGGATGTGGTAAAAAGCAGCTGAGGTAGGCTTGGAGCTGTAAGCTTTTCACCAGTCTCAGCTGTCATCCAGACAGCACTTCAACCACATGATAAGAGAAAGAAGTCACATAATACCACAAACACAGCAATTGTTATTGGAGATTGGCTGTAGCCTATAGCTATGTCTTATGGAACTAAAAAAGTAACAAAACTCCCTCATTTTCTAAGATATCTTACATTTATGGAATATCCAATACATGAAAAATACTAGACCTGAAGAATTCTCACAGGTCAGGTGGTGACATTTAATGAAGCTGTATCCTTACAGAATAGGATGTATTCCAGGAGAGGCCAGATTCATACAGGAAAGCAGCTGATACGATGCTCTCACGGAGCTCAGTGGCATTTGAAGTTTGCTATGCAAGCCAGAAAAAATACTGTGATCACAGTTCCTTAATGAGACAGTTCAGACAACTTTACCTTTGAGCCGTCCAACACTTTCCTTTTCTTGGCCATCTTATAGTTAAAACAACAAGCTCCAGAGCCTCTTAGTTGGACACACACAAAACCTGCCCTTAAGAGTTCATTTGTTTCCAAGTCTCACACTCATAGAGGTGAAAATTAGGTTGTGGCTTAGCCCATTTGGATGCGAACCTAACCAAGATTGATCAATAAATTCAAGTAAATGTTTCCTTCTACACAACAAGTAAAGACTGCTCTGTTGCAGTGACTAAGGAAACACTGAATTCAACTTGCTTCTTTGACTCCAGACCAGAGCTCTAGACAGCAGGCTTTATCTCTCCTCTCTGCTTATTTCAAAAAAAAAAAAATTATTTCTCTGCTCATTTCACAATGGCTGCAAATGAGAAACAGGATCTTACAGAGATGTCATGGGAAGTAATTGTTTAATTTAGCTGCTTTTCAATAACTGTATTAGAAGGTGTGTGCAGGCCTAGTTCTGTGTGGATCATAAATTTCAGAAGAGAATATCAAAGGCATTTGAAAACAACATCACCACATTGCTAACTCTGCATCTTTAACCTCTCAAATTATAAAAAAGACAAGTAGTCACTAATAAACACCAGAGATATGCTACCTTTTCTTTTTCCTCTATCAGCAATTAGTAATAAATTCAAGTAGATGACACATCGGTTTAATGGAAAAAAAAGAAAAAATAAGAGTAAAGTACTTACTTCCATAATTTCTGTCTGGACAGAACACCCTCTAATCTGATTTATATTCCAGAAGGAAAATAGAAGAAAAATGTAAAATACTCTTTCTCATAAAAAAAAAAAGAAAGAAAAAAAAAGAAAGAAAAAAAAAGAAAGAAAAAAAAAGAAAGAAAAAAAAAGAAAGAAAAAAAAAGAAAGAAAAAAAAAGAAAGAAAAAAAAAGAAAGAAAAAAAAAGAAAGAAAAAAAAAGAAAGAAAAAAAAAGAAAGAAAAAAAAAGAAAGAAAAAAAAAGAAAGAAAAAAAAAGAAAGAAAAAAAAAGAAAGAAAAAAAAAGAAAGAAAAAAAAAGAAAGAAAAAAAAAGAAAGAAAAAAAAAGTTTGCAAAGGGGTAGGGAAGAAAAACATGGTTTAGACAATACTATAGCAACAGCAGAAATGATATAGTATTTTTGCTGCTTCTAAGGAAAAAAAAAATACTATTTTGAAGCACCTGGCCAGAACTGGTAGTTGAACTCAATTATTACTCTGTCAGGTGCCATCTGATAAATTCTATACTGTATGAGAGAAGATAAATACAGTAGCTCATGCAAATCATAAAAGAAAGTAATCTCACCAAGCAGACAAACAAATACATGGTATTATCCTTCCTGGAAAGGATTACAAGTAATGAAAATGATGGTATCTCAGTTAATGTTATGTCCGCATTGTTTTCGATGTCCATCTACTGGAGACCTGTTTTTTCCACACTTCTTAGCAAGTGCTTTGGGGAGATAATAATAAGGTTGCTTGAGATTTCTACCAGGGTTGAACAATGCGCAACACGTATGCTACACACATAGCATTTACTTCAGATTATCAAATGCAGTTGCATCACGTATTGGGAAAACACAAAATACCCAGAAGTGAAACAGCAGACTCAGTCCTTCAGGGTAGCTGTTGCTTCCTTTTGCTTAATGCCAGTTAGGCCCCAACTCACTGAAAAAAATTACTACTATTTGTATTTGCTGCTAGGCCATGTTATAAATCAACATTCTCAATCATTCTGGGATGCAGCATGATTTCTTTCAAAACTCAGAGAAGGAAGAAGAAGGACTTAAAAGTCTCTTCTACTAATAAAGAGGCTAATCTTATAATTAAGGTATTCTTGGGATTTTTTTGTTTGTTTTTTAAAGAAGCTTTTTCTCATCATTACTTTCTAGAACATTCTGTTTAGTTCATCGGAATAATTTCACTGCTTGGGGCTTTTCTTCAGACACTGCTCCACAGCGGAACAGGTCTTTCTGGTAAACAGACTCCATCTTCCATATCTTACCCTAAGATGCCATAAATGTTCTGTTTTACCCTCACAGGTTCTTCTTTAGTTTCAGGGATTTCAGATGCTGCAAATCAATTGTGTTTCTGCCATGAGGACGAGCAAGCACTACTTGCCCTTCCTCTGGCTCAAGTTCTTGAATTTTTCTGTTCAATAATGCTCTCATCTCTCCACAAAAACTCATAACTCTCCATGAAAATAACAGATTCCTGGGAGAAGACAGCTTGACTTCATAATCAGTGCAAAAGAAAACATATCCTCAAAGAGAAAGGCATTTGACCTTTAGGAACTTCAGAAAGGAAATTTTAACCATTCTCTTCCCTTGTGATAGCAGCAAAGTAGGCCTGCCTAAGATTCACTTACATTTAGGGAACACGTTAACATCCAAGGTGACAAGTAACAAGGAGAACCCATATTATATTTTCACACTGGGTATTTTTTTGTTTTGTGATATGACAAAAAACTGAAGTGCATAAAACTATTTTGATTATTTTGCCCACTTCATTATTCAAATTTCTCATATATTTATATAGATTATTTTCCTATTTTCATTCATGACACATTATTTCAAAATAAAATCAGTCTTTTCAGGTTTTTTAATACAAACAGAACATCATTTTGTTATGTACTGTCCCTTATACTGAAATTTTCCTCTGACTATACTGTACTTGCATAGCCTTCAAATAAGCAAAATACATTTAAAAATTAAAAATTTTTACTTAGATGTAATGCTTTCCTATGTCAAGACCGTTAAAGCACACTTAAATATTCAGACTTAGATTTCAAATATGCGAAATCACTACACAACTCCACAGAACTCAGCAGGTTATTTTAGAAAACAGTAAACGAAAAAGTAAATAATAACCAAAAGTAAGACCCCTGAACAGAATATAAAGGTAAAATTTAGGTTGAAAGGGACTTTGTGACCTCCCTCTTGTTTCAAGAGACTGCAAAGTAGGCACAGAAGCCTAGGACTGCCTGCCTGCAGGCTATAGTGTTGACCTGGGTCATGCCAAACCAGGTGCGGAACTTTGAGCTGCATGTGAGAGTACTACTCAAAAGGAGTTTGAAGACAAACAATCCTATTCTGAGGAATTCATATCTTAAATACCTTATAACAGATGAGAAGTAGATGAGGCAGGATGAAAAGCAACTTAAGAACAGGACTCTGAGCGCAAAGACAAAAGCAAATTTGAGAATTCAGACTTAAGGTGTGGCAGAGATAACAGAGATGCTAATCCAGGAATGGGTGATAGAGATAAATAAACCAAGAGCATTTGAGGGCTACCTGGACATAAGGCATAAGAATATAAGAAAGATTAAAAGCAAAATAAAATTATGTACAACCTTAGGCATGTAGTTCATCTCTTGATTCAAGTACTATTTTTTTTGTATTTTTTCCATTTCTGAGATTTCAATTAGGCAGCATCAAAGATACTACAAGACGCACAAAAAGTCTTCAAAAGAAAAAGTAGTACTGCAGCCTGTCAGAGCTACCTGACAAGGGAAAGTTCAATAATCCTTTACTGCACTTGAGCAATGAGAAGTGAAAAATATAAGCTTAGAATATAAGTAATGTAAAGATATAGGTATGTGCCTGAAAGGAAATCTCAAATTCATCATGCTAGGCTTTCAAAGACAAACTTTAAACAAAATGGAGGGAGCTGAAAATACCTATTCATTCTGCTTGTGAGAAAAACGAATCTCTCATGCCTTCAGGCAGTAGAGAGTTATGTGGTCTTTTGAACAGAGAAAGTGCAAACTGTAGAGGATCAGAATGAATAAATGTTAAGATGCCAGTCTGACAGGGCTTTTGGGAATCTACTCAATAACAATATTTTTTGGATGTATCACATAGGAATGGTGTATTTGTTATAGTTATTTACACCTCACAAAGTAAGCCAATAAAAAAGAAAGGATGTGTTTATGCATGACAGAGCAAAGACGGACCAAAAAGAAATATCTGCATGAGAACACATAAGAGGTGTACCAGTCACTTCCAGGTAATCTGAAAAAGAGCAAACAAACAAACCAAAATTGGAAACTTTTAACTGGACCAGACTGAAAAAAAAGATTAATGTTGTCCACTTAGTATCTTTCAAGCACTGAAAGATTAGCCTGATTAGTAGGGCTCTTTCTCTCAATTTACAGAAAGACTTGAAATGCAAGATTCATTGAGTCCTTATTGCAAAAAGAAGCCTCTTTATCATGAAAAGGCAGAGGCAAGTAATCCAGTGGAGGAAGTTTCCTACTGTTATGGCTGTAGCAATTAGGACAAGGGTAGCATCCAATATCTGAAAATGAGATTTAAACTGAAGAAAACTTCATCAGGAATCCGTGGTGTTCGGTCTGCTGCAAAGATCCTTGATTATTGGAGTAGGATAATGGAGTAGTTGTGGAGAAGCCACAGAAAAGGTCAGTATGATGAGGAAGTTGATATCAACAAATCTCATCTCCACTGCAAAAATTCTTCCTGTTCTACTGGCAGGAGTTTCAGTAAAAAAATAAGAAATAAAATAAAAAAAAGAGAGAGACTTTTGGCCTAGACAGAGTATACCTTAGGGTTGAGATTCACCTTTATATGCAAATATATATTGCCCTGACGAGCCAAAAATTAAGCATATGATAGCTATAATCTCCAGGATCTAATGTATTACTCATAGCATTCTAAAATGATTTATAAATATTGATTATTAGGTCTAAGCTTGTAATCTTCAAGAGTAAGATACCCATTGCATAAGCAGCTTGCAATATACAAAATAAAGCTGCTTATAGTATATGCTAATTGAAAGAACTTGAAAGAAAGGCCAACAAGACCACATATCCTCTAAGATCAAATTAAGTTCCACACCTCTCTAACTCAAACCCAGAGAAAGAAAGAAATCAACTTCATAATGTGACAAACTGTATAATTAACTATACATTCTTAGAAAAAGAAAAAAGATAAGGAGGCATCAAGTAGCTGACTCTAATTGACACCCTTACTGCAATAACCTGCAATAATACTTCAAGAATAGGAAAAAGAACAGATTTAACCATGTTCTTCTTTTCTTGTATCATATCAAAAAAAAAAAGACTTCAATCTCTTCCTCAAATGACACTTTCACTACTTTATTGAATTCTTTATTTCATATCTTTTATCCTTTCCTTTCTGCTTTTTTTAATCAGTTTCTAAAATTACTCAGCAAAATTGCACGTCAACTACATAGAACTTCCTTTCATTGCGTGAGATATATGGGTGACAGGGACTTAAAAGGCCAATCAGTACAGAGAGTTCATACGCTAAGTTTTCCTGCAGACAAAATATGTTAAGCAGAATTGGGTTCGAAACTAGATGATTACTGTGGTCCTTTTTAACCCAGGTCATTCTATGATTCATTGACTTATAGCAAGGGGCAAAACGGCATTCAAACTATGCATTTAAAATATGTTTCTTCAACTGCTCAAAGCCCATCTTTGTTCCAAATATAATGTTCTCCAATGCATGATATATTAAGGGCTTCATCAAAATGGAGCAAAAAAGTTGGACTTTTAACGTACCTACAACTAAAACAGAAACAGAAGTAAAAAGTGTAGAATGGGCAGTAGTTAATACACAAACATGAGGAAATATAAAACCATGGACAAAACCATGGAGGACTGGAAGGCAAAACCTCCGCAAGACCAATGATTGCTCCATCACAGGCAGCAGTGGAGGACAAGGCTCCCCTACTTGAATGGTAACTGCTGGGCATGCAGGGTTTCAGCAGGAATGTATATCTCAGCAAGCACTGTAATGTTCTAGCTAAGAGGTGAGACTTATTAGTCAATAAATAACTGATGAGTATACATGAATACAGTAAAATCCTGTTTCCAAGTCCCTGGGGATGGTAATAGATGTTCAAATAGAAGTGACACAACAGAGGAAGGGTTACAGAAAGTAAAAATACAGCTTGATTAACTATCTATCTGTTTAAGTTTGCTGATACTGAAGTTTTTAAATTAAGAAAGTGAAAATGGCCTTCAGGTTTCATAAAGGATAAACAACTCTGCTACAGAGGAAAATCAGTTTTAATATTTTAAGTTTGAATGTTGATAAAACATAAGCTGCTTGTGTAGCAGCATCAGGAGATGATAGAAAAGAATAAAATGTTTACCTTCAGGGCTAATGCTCTATGTGGACATTTCAGGAATGTCATTATCAAAGCTTTGGTGACACAGCAAGATCATCAGCAATCAACAAAGATTCACTATACAGGCTGAAAGGCTTAAGACAGCATCTACAAACCAATTTGTAGATTTAGTTTCTAGTTCTTCTTTTCCTCAAAACTCTGATGCCACAATGTCAAGGATCCTCAGCAGACAAAAGCCAATTCTATTTAAGACATTCCTAGATATTTATTAACATTTTCCAAAAGACATAAATCTGAATCTTCAAGTTTCAATTTTGGAGGGAGTCACATATCAAATCACATTAATTTGTGAGTTTTAATTTTAATGAACAAAATAAAGTCATGAACAAAACATTTGCAAGCTTTATTTTAATATAGGAGTCTGTTGATAAAGCTACTTTTCTTTCACATGGTCTGAAATGCAAATACGCAGCATGAGAAACACCCAAGTTTTTGGGCTTTTAGAAAGCTAGAAAAAATAATATCCTATTTCTAAAAGCAAAATTAAAGCTATGCGTTGCAAGTAAGTATATGCACACAAGTCACGTGCTGCATAACACACCCATTAAAACAAGCCACATGCACAGAGATGATCTTCAGTTTTGTTCTGCAGGGTAGTCACAACACATTAAAATATCATAAGCTCCAAAATGAATAGAGCAAGTGCTCTTTAGAAAGTAATGAGCACTAATTATCACACAATGGTCGTGTGGAGTAAACTCATTGCATTTCAAGAACATGACTCCTTTTTTGTTTCTCAGTGCAGAGCCAGGAAAAAGGCAGACATCTTCATGTGCCATAATATATCCAAACAAACAGTACTGTAATGTGGTAATGCAAACCAGACTGACTAACACAGTGAGCATTAACAACTTGGTGAAATCAGTTCTTGCTCAAATTCATATAGTCTGAAACTGGCTCAAGCTCATTAGTCTTCAAGTCACAATGCAGGGCTTACAAAGACAAAGCTTTTCCTGATGGAATTGCTTGAGAGATATTTACAAACCTGCTGAAATGGTTTCTAGGAAGCTTCTTTTCAAAGGCATGTAAAAAGAAACATGCCTACGGTCATCTTTTCCATTCATTTGCCACAGACAAAGAAAAATTGTCTACATAAAGGGCCTTGTCTATCCTTCCACATATCCAGCCTGTTGCTTGCATGCATTAGACATGAAATATGCCAAATGTTTATATAAAATGACATCTGGCACAGTATGGGAACTGCTGAATCACAGCCTGAACCTCTGATTGACCACCTGAGGCAAGCAATGAGTCAGCCACAGGAGCACAGGTGAAAGAACCTGTGGCTCCACCTCTCCCAGACCCCATTTAAGTGCTGACTGCCACTGAGGAAGGATCTCTCCCTGGAGATCACTCCTTGTGGAGAATATTGTGAGTCTACAACATTGGTAAGCATTTTCCATTTATTATCCTCCTGTTACAATAATCTTATTTTGCCTAACTTTCCTGGATATTTCTTAATTATAATATCTGTATATTCATTGATTATGCAGGCAGAAAATTAACTCAGAAAGAAATATATATACACAAAAAAAAACAACTTGTTGGATGAGTCATCTTAAGTTCTCCACAATGCTACCTAAGTTCTCTAGGTCCTGCTTCTACAAAACACATACAGCTACAGCCACCTAGTTAAGAGGCCAAGAGGTCTTCTATGTTATGTTTTCTACCTCCAGCATAAAACGTGATTGGTATTAGTGCGTTGCTGTCATTCTGGCTGGACTTGAGGAACACAAAGGTCTCCTTCAGTCCTATACCCAACAACAGGATCACCAAGAATACTCCTGTCCTAGCAGCAAGCTGAGATGTGGCTGCCAGCCACAGGACCCACTCTCTACACACAAAATGCATAGCCTCTCCCCATGCCAATGGCCTGCTCAGCCAACACTGGGGCAGAGGCTGACATTTAGCCCTATGAGGAGAGGCTGAGGGAGCTGGGGCTGTTTAGTCTGGGGAAGAGGCAGCTGAGGGGAGACCTTATTACTCTCCCAGTATCTGAAGGGTGCTTACAGTGAGAGCGGGGTAGGTCTCTTCTCACTGGTGACAGGTGACAAGACGAGGGGAAATGGCCTCAAGTTGCACCAAGGTAAGTTTAGGTTGGACATTAGGAAACACTTCTTTACAGAAAGGGTAGTTAAACATTGTAAACATTGGAATAGGCTCCCCAGGGAGGTGGTTGAATTGCCGTCCCTGTATGTGTTTAAGAGCCGTTTGGATGTGGTGCTCCGAGATATGATTTAGCAGAGGGTTGTTAGAGTTAGGGTACTATGGTTAGGCTGTGGTTGGACTTGATGATCCTTGAGGTCCCTTCCAACATGAGTAATTCTATGATTCTATGACTGCTGAAGGCCAACTCATCTGCAGAGGGATGGGGAGGACAGGGCCTGCCTCCAGTGCCTTGCAGCAGCCCTGGGCAGCCCACAAAGCTCACATGTACCATATCTAGCTTGAGAATATTCTGAGCAGCAAATAAATCCAGCTTGTGTAGGAAACACTGCACCTAGTATGAATCAGTTGTACCGTGAACACTTTATGGACTTTATCTATCAGTGAGAGAAACTCAACCAGCTTTGTTGAACATCACTTGAAAACATGTATTTGCTTACAGATTGCCTTACTGCTTCCCATAATCATTTAGAAGGGTTTCTAATGAGAAGCTCCACTGCATTTCAAAATGAAACAAATGAGTATAAAAACAAACCCTGCACTTCTTTAGCAGTTTTCTCAAAGCAGTCTAAGGTGCTTCACAGTTTAAAACAGAAAAAAAAACCCACAGCAACCAGACAAAAAAAAAAATCCCAAAGAAAAAGAATAAAACAACTAATGGCAGAGCAAAAGCCACACTGCAAAATGAAGTGATTATATTATACTTTCTGCTATGCAAATACAAAAATATTTAAGATCTCTCTAGACTGAATAAGCAAGATAGTAACTCTAAGCTCAAATTCCCTAATACAAATGCAAGAAATCATGCTGTAATGAATGGCAAATATATAATAAATATTCTCCATCAGCAAAGTGTGTAGAAATTGCATATAATAAACAATGTGTAGAATTATTTTTTACGACTCCAAAAGAAGGCTTATTATTTATTAGAAAGAACAAAATGTAAAATGTAAAAGAAATTGTGATTGAGGACTGTAATCCAGATGTAAATTAGTTTCCTTTTTATTTTTAAATATTGGCAGTTCCCATAGGCAGTTAATAGCTGCCATGCTACGATGCTGTTCATATGCCCTAGTTTTATTTCAACTCTCCTGAAAGCCAACATTTTACACTTGGAAGAGTCAGCAGTTCCCTGGTACTAATACTATATATCAGCATTAAAAATACCTTCTTACAGCCAAATGAAATCTTTCTCACTACTGAAAAAACTAAAGGAGCTACTTCCCTTTTAGATGAGACTTTTTCCTTCAAATATATGCAATAACATGCATATGCACTCCAACACCCTCAGAATTCATAGCCATGATTTTTCTGTCCTGTCACCATTACTGAACTATTGAAATCGCTGTTAATTGCAGAAGGGCTCTCTACTAAAGGAGCACTTACACTTTACCAGTAGTATATGATTTACTGGGGAAGGGTCTCTACATTGCTAATTTTTTTTTTTAAATTATTATTAGTATTTTTCTATCAGTTTGAATATGACTAACAGCACAACATGACAGAGAGTTTGAAACCAAATCCTACCAGATAACCACTATCCCAAATTCCATATGTTACCTTAAGCCTCGTTTTAACAACTACCCTAGAAACTATACTTGCAAAGAAAGGAAAGAACAAAAAGATTTTCATTCATAGCTTTCCCACTATTAGAAATATGAATTAAACAGAATTCAAATCCAAATGTAAAACTAACTCTTGTGTAACAATATATTAGTCATTAGATTAAGTGATCTAATCATAGAATATTATTCAAAATAAATCATTTAATGTAATTATGGAAATGCACATTTACATCTATGAAAATAAGCAGATGGGTCAAAGAATAGCTCATTGTAGATAATTTGATCAGGAACTTTAATATACTTTTAAACAGTACCAAGCTGGTTTTCATTCTTCTGTATCCTCTCAAAGATGGGATGTTTGTGTATCTGTACATGAATCCATAAATGTGGCTGTAAGATCTCAATAATTATTACTTATGAGATAATACAGTGCACTGTACACTGTGGAATACCAAGAAAGGTAGCCAGCAAAACAGGAAATTGTTTCCCACAGGAATGCAGCAAGAGGAGAAGACATGATGGGCAGACAGTATTTATACCCCCTACACCTAGATACGAACTTTGGTTCAAGCTACTTGTTATCACCAACAGGGAGAGCAGGCTTCACCACACAAGCTCAAACACCCAAGCAAAAGACCCCATCAAAAACCATGCAGAACCTGAGGCCAATTTGCAATGTCAGGTCCCCTCCACTCTGTGAAGGAAGAGCTGAATGAGGATGTAGCAGACATGTTCTACCTCTGGCAAGCTTCTTGAGGAGCAATAGGCCCTGCCATTGGCTTCCCACTGCTACATTGACACAACGTGACCTATCACTTTTAGAAACTACTCTGAAGGTTCAATCTCATAGACAACGTTGGATAAACCTGCTGTATATGACAGACTGTGTCCATTTTCGTGAGTCTCGAACAACAATCCATTTCATATCACAAACTGCACAGCATCAGTTCTCGAATAAAACTAGCTAACTAGTCCCTATTACTTAAACTACCATCATAAAAGAATAAAACAATACCTTTTCTTGATTCTTACTGCTTTAATTATCTCACAAGCCTACCAGCTCTAAACCAACCAAAGTGGGTTTTAAAATGAAGCTATCTCAACACAAAACAAAAAATCTCACCAACCTCTACAGTCCCAAGGTAAAAATGCAACCAGAACCTGAGCTGGTTTCGGTACATTTAATACAACACTGCATAAACATCCTTTAAAAGTTGTCCATGTAAGCACTAATTAAATTGTACCGAAACTTAGGCAAAGTGGAGTCAGGATGGGAAATATATCTGTGAGCTAAATATATGCCACCTTGCAAGAACATTTGTTTAAAAGAAGCAAGCAGGTTAGAAATGAATGGGGAGTCAAGTATCAGGGTTTTAATTAAAAAACAGAAACAAAAAAAGACAAAACAAAACAAAAAACCTCAGGAAGCTCTTAAATATATTTTCAGCATACAAGAACTGCAGATGTGCAAACATCACCAAATTGTTTATCCCTTACACATAGCGCCCCCCCAGAAAAAATAACAATAATGATACACTGCTCAAAGCATCTTAACATCAGCAGTTTGTCTCTGATTTTGGAGGAAAAATAATACTTATTCTGTCAGCCATCCTTCTCCCTTAAGGGAGACATGCTTTTTTGGCTCCCACTTGAGGAGCTTCTTAAAAATTCTACACCAATTCCTGAATTGAACTTCTAGATTCCGTGCAACTACTTTTGCTGAAAATGGAAAGCAAAACTGTGTTTATAATGGAAACTGACTTAAAGAGCAATGAACACACTAACACTGCAGCATTGGATCTGCAATGTTCCTTTGAAACAATACTGCACAGTGTTTGTTATGTAGTTATCATGTCAGCGTTCGTTTTACACATTACTGAATGCTTCAGGGACTTGTCTAAGATTGCCTATCAGGTAAGTCATGATACTAAAGCAGCACATCCTGATCCACTGGACTATACTCTCTTTAAACTAGAACACTGCTGACCAAGGAAAAGGCTTTCTATTGTAATCTCAGAACAAATACTAGTGAGACTTATGTGCTGGATTACACAAATCTTTATAGGCAATTTTGAGTTTTCCACATTATTTATGCTTATGACCTTCACATATATACCTCTTTCTTCCGGAAGATGAACAGAATCTCCTCTATGAATAGAATCTATTTACATTGATTTCCCCCCCCTCCCCACTCTGTGTTTCCTCCCTTTTTGTCATATCAGCTGCCACCTTTATTTTACATTGCCTACAAGCAAGCTGAGCCACAATGGGTCACGATGGCCAATTTAGCTCAGGCCTGCATTTCAGGCAGATCTTCCGGAGCTAACTAGCTGTTATCTGTCTGAGGAGGAGCTCATGTTCATCTGCATGGAAAAGATGACTCACTGGTATTTAGCTGGTTTGATTCAATCTGATAGCATTGATAATTTGCAGCACTACTTGCCGTAACAGAACTGTAGTTCTTAACTGGAACAGGAGCTTCCAGACACGGCACAGAATCTTTCATACCCTTCAAATTGCATTTATCAGATTGAGATCTCAGCTGAAGTCTTCCACACAATCATGTTTAGAACTAACAACTCACATTTCAAAGGTGTTTATTTCTAGATGTTGGCAAATTCCAAGTCCTTATCAAAAACAGTAAATAAAGTAAAGCAGAGTTAAGAGACAAAATGATTGTCTTTAAATGATTTTGTGATTACATTCAGACTTTCACAGACTTTTCTGAAGGGTATCATGTAAATGTTACACATCATGGGGAAGATAATATAGTGCAAGAACAGCTGTATTTCTGGCATGCAGACACACACACTCATGCATTTTGAATGTTGAAGACACTTTTCCCAAGTTGTTTTATAACACTACTTGTGTTCATCAGAACTAGTTCCTAAGCACTAGCACAGAATGTACAAAGGCAATGAGTTAGAGTCTCTGCATTGCAGGGCAAAAACACTATACAACAATATTTAGGAAGCAAAGAATTAAACTGCCTTGGGAATTAAACTGGCTAAAGTATAAAAACTTCTGCTGGTGTTTTATCTTACTAGCAGGGTCAGCACTCTGATCCTGGTGAAGCTTTATGGGATTCTTAGTACAGACAAGTGGACAGAATTTAATTTTGAACCTCATCTGGAAATGGTTCAGTCAGCAACACAGTGCCCCCTAAGCCATGCTTATATACTGGATCTACTTCTGATTAAAGGAAGGGGTGCTGTCTGAGACACTGTCTTTTCTAGAGGGAGCAACAGAAGAGTGGGTTAGAGCTTTGTTTGTTTTTGCTTTTTTCTGCTTGTTTCTATTTCAAGTAGAGATGAACTAAAATTCTCTACTGGATTCCTTAGGTAGGATTACTAGTAATTTTAACTAGATACAGAAGAAAAGTATTGCACTACTTCCATAGGTCCACATCTAAGAGAGCCACATCTTACTTTGCATTAGCTAGCTATAATGTACCATGTCTTCATTAGAAAAGTCTGAAATGAAATATGCTGTGAAAGGCAGGGACTAGTTAGGGAAGCCTTCGGTTTATTTCCATAAATCAGACTCCTTACCTGTAAAGCTGAGCAAAACACCAAACATATGCTAAACTTCCAATTAATATTTCCCCTGAAGGTAAACATTTACTATTATTAAGGAGGAGCACAACTATTGCAGAAGGAAAGCTTCAGTGTTTTCACACAACTGTATATGATTGACTGCAGCAAAGGAGTAAAGCTCTGGAAACACAGGAGCTATGGTCAGTGTCTTGGAATGAAAAATAAAAGCTGATTTTATCATCCATGCTAACTTGATGTCATAATTTTACTTGTGTTCTCCATCATATGTCTTTTGATCGTGAAAAACTAATGGGGTATCGATGCTCATGAAATTGGATTTCTCCCAAGCCCTGATTTGAATGATGAACTACATTAAAACATAAGAAATGCTCACAGTGCTTTACAACGACCAGCTCAGACAAATACATGCAGAGGTATACATTTGCCACATCTCATTGGCTTCTGTACCCTCTCCACTCTGTATCTGGTTACTCGTGTACACAAAACAGACTCTCACATGCACACACACACACACAGATGTACAGGACTACTTTGGCTTCAAAGATGCATGCTATGGAAGGCACACTGAGCTTGTAGAAAGCTCCTGGCTTGCAGAAACACTCAGTTCCAGACCACTGGCAGTGCAATTGGGGAAAACGTTGTGTGAACAAAAGGTACACGGTGGTTTCTGTTCACTAATAAGGATACCATGGGGGTGGACTGGGAGGAGATGACGAGGAGATTTATTTCTGGCTGTGCATTATTTACAGTGCCCTTTACACAAAGTAAAGTTGGGTCACTGCTTAAGCTTTAACAAATAGCTCGAGGTACACCTGCAAGAAGACTTTCCTGCTGCAATTTCAGCCCTCAGTTTTCACACAATATTACAGATATAGGGAGAAAAAAAAAAAAAGATCAGGAATTTCTATTCATATATCAAGTTCTTCACGTACAGTCTCACATGGCATGCTTTCTGAGCAGCACGGCACACAGATGTGAGTTGAGCTAGAGATCTGCCCGCGATCACCATGCAATCCCATCTGCACGTCACCCCTGAAGTTAAACGGCAGAACGGCAGGTACGGACACACACACACACAGAGCACGGCTGCCTCTCTCTACCTGTGTTTCGCCAGGTCCCCTTCCAACCGTCTCGGAGAAACGCGATTCTAACACGCCACAGGGGTAAAGCGTACGTACCGGCGGTAACTTCAAGACAGACACACCGCAGGCTGCCGCGCAGCCCGCCGCCTCCGCACCCCACGCTCTTTCAGCCCTCCCCGCCGTGGTGCGTTGCCCACCGCAGGCCGCCCGCCCTCAGGACGCGCAGGGACTTCCGCGGCGCCCGCCGCCCTCGGGGAGCACCCGGCCCCGGCTGCGCGGCCCCGGAGCCGCCGTTCGGCAGCGCGGGGCCCGGCACGTCGGTGCGCCGCCTCCCTCGCTCCCTCCCGCCCCGCTCCGCCGTCCCTGCCCGCCGCACGTACCGGTAAGAGGGGCGCAGCGCCGCTCGGCTTCGCCCGGCATCAGCGCGGCTGCCCGGAGCGAAGCGCCCTTCGTGCCGGAGCGCCGAGCCCACGCAGGGCGGGGAGGGCCGGGCCGGCAGATGGGGCGGGAGTGCACGGAGGGAGCGCGCGGCTCGGCCCCGGCGTGGCAATAAATCCTCGTATTTCTGTGCAAAGTCGTCACAGGCTGCTAAACATTAGGCTGCCGCCTCGTCCGTCAGCGAGCCACATGGCCTCGCTGGCCGCGGGACTCAGGAGGGAGGGATGTCCTCTAACCCTCGCTCCAGCCCTGCTGGAGCGCGGAGGTTCCCTCGCATCCACCTCCAGGTCAGCCCCACGCGCGTCGGGATTCCCTGCCCTTCAGCACTCACATCGCTGCGCTATATGCTGGAAGACAATTTGTATCCTTTTGGGCTGGGCTGGACCAGAGCAGACTGTCTGAGGCAAAAGTAGTCCAAAATCTAGCGCTCGTGTAACAGCTTTACTCCAAACCTACCTTATTTGGAATTAAGATTAATGGCATTCTCCTGATTGAGGTTTTCAGTCATGGAGTAAACACGTGTCCGACCCTGCTTATCCAACCTGCTAAGGCAGTGCATTAAAAATGTAATTAACATGTAAGAGAAAGCCCTGGCACGTTCCCGCCTGGCAGAGTGGAGCCCTGCTTCCAGCCAGCAGGACGAGCGCTCTGGGCGTGCTCAGCTGCCGCAGCCCTGGCAGAGAGAAAGGTCACCGGAATCGGCAGGGGAAAGGAGCATCCCGAGTGCAAAGGGGCAGCACCCAACGTTGTGAATGGTCGAGGCAGGAGAAGAAGGGCTGAAGAGAGCAATTCTATCATGTTAAATAACTGAAACAGAAACCATTACACCTGATCAGATGAAAAGCATAAGACTGTACACTGATTGCTTAAATCAAAGATGGGATAAAATCCAGTGCTGGATTTCGGGAACTTTTCAAACAAAAGCATGCTTAGCTGCTAAGCACTATATACATTAAACATAATTTTGCAAGCAGGGCTGGGACTGAATGCAAGAGGTGGACAGGTGTTTGAATGGGGAGAGGTAAGCCCTGAGAAGGAGCAAAAAAGAAATTGCTTCCATTTGCTATTTATACATCCTCTGGCTTGCAACTGCAGCATGTATGAATCAATGCTTTAATACACAGTCTTCAGAATGTTCTCTCTCATGTCACTTCTTCCTGATTTTGCATAGCTCCCAGCTCAGATCTCGTGATCTGGAGGATGTGTTGCTGTCATCCAGATGCTCTTCTGTGTTACCTCACCATGAGGGAAGCAACTTCCATATCTCTTTGCCAGGGAAGTGGTTAGATTAGTAACACTGGAGGAAAAGGGCGAGAAAAATGACAACCCTGCAAAAGTCCATACAATTCAATCTGAATTCACACCAAGGAACCTTCCAAAAATGCCCTCCTCACTGCCTCAAATGAGAGCAGGAAAGCTGGAACCTTTCATCCTACCAGCCATTTGATGAAACATTGCTGACATGGAACAACCCAGGGTGAGGGATAAAAACAAAGCATTTTGTTTTAGGTCTTTTTCAGCAATTATCAGCAAATAAGCCAGAAATATGAATATGCACCAGATACTGAGCGCATAACTCACAAGTCATTTGTTTCTGCAGTAAGCAGTATGACAAGCAGAGGGAAGTCTTGATGCTCCAGAAAATCACTTCAAAAGGTAGAATCTACGCAGTTCTTTGTTCTTGTGTATGTGTACATATATGTACAATAAATGTATACATGCACATCCGTATCTAGATATTTCAAAGATTTCTCATAGGGAGGAGCAAAGAACATCAGCATAAAGAGATTATGAGCAGTACTGCAGGATAATTTGATACAAAATGGCCAGATATATTCTTAATAGCTTAAAATTTCAAGGAAGCAACTGACACTTTGAAAAAAAATTACCCTTAGTGAACTCTGACACTTCTAAGCCAATATTTTAAGACTAAATATAAAGGTTTTGTGTTCTTGATGTTAGACCACTTATTTTATTGGTGCAAGTGTTAAAAGAATCTACATTTGTCATGGGAAAAGTTCTTCATGAACTACAAAATGAAATTAATGTCTGGAGCTGCAGGAGTAATGCTGAAAAAATTCCAGGGAAATTTGGGTGTAATGCACGGAGTCAGTATTGACATAGGTTCACCTACGGAGTCAGTGGACTCGCGATTTCAGCTGTATAGCAAAACACAAACTTTGTAGACTGCATTCAGGAAGTTTGTTCCCCAGAACTGAGAGCTTGTGGCAGTAGTTACAGAGGTGGGTAGGTGGGAGGAAAGTGGGTATTTTCATACCTTCAAGTATGTGGATTTTTACATGTTTTGGAGCAATAAAAAATGTAGATGAACTAGTTCTAAAGTAGAACATATAGCTCTACCATGAACTAACAAGTTTTTACAGATTTAAAATGAAAAAAAGTTCAGCTTTTGCTGCTGTTTAAATTATCTTTGTTAGATAAGAAGCTCCAGTTAATCATTTATAGGATATGCCTGCAAAACCAATCTCTCTTTGTTGGTGGCTTAATATGCTAAACAAGTATTGATCATCTTGCAGGTAACTGCTAGAAACTGATAATTCAGCTAACATTCAACCAGTTATAAAAAGACTTAGTGGTTCATTAATAAATCAGGTAATGAAAAAATCCTGGTCATGTATAGATTACAAATTTCTTGTACATTAAGAATTTCCTAGGTACATTAAGAATGTTCAGATCATATTGTAATGATGTTACCGACTTCAGCCCAACTCTTTCTCTTAGGCACATGTACTCTAATAGCTGCAGTCAAGAAAAATTAGCACAGCTGCTGCCAAGAACCTCTCTTCACACACCCAGAACAGTTATACCAATAGTTCTCATGTTCTTGTTCTAAGGCATCAGGAATACCCCCGCTATACCCACTTCCAACGAAAACTTTCCAGTCCTACAAAAGCAGTTACATACTTCTTGCCTTTCTCCTACAGTGAAGGGCTAAAAAAAATATTCTCCCAGTGCGTGCCATCAACTTCATAATGCATGCAAAGGAATAGCACCACCCCTGAAAACAAATATCAGTTAACACTGGCTATGTAATTGCTTGTTGTTCTTTTCTTTTTGATTAAATTACATCATTATTTTTGTTCTCAGCTGCAGCGTGTAAGAATCAGTCACAGTAAAATGTCTGAAAACAGTGACACTCCCTCACATCGCTATTTCTCTTCCTATTTAATAAACACTTCTTATTCAAACAGAGCTACTAATAGATATTCTTACAAGTACCACTGCTCGAAGAGAGAAATTTTCTTAAGTTTGTATGTGCTTTACTATGATAGGTCTCTAGAAACGATAGTCTAAAATTATCTCAATGACTGCAATTAACAATAAGTTCTAAAGAACATAAAAGGAAAAGTTGTCAAGGAAGATATATAAATTAATGTATATCTTTGATACGCATCACAATCTAACAATAACTGACTCACCATATCACAGCTATTTCTTAGTAATAAAAAAAATACTATAAAAAAAACTAAATTTGAAATCAAATACATCACAGAATATTGTTGCTTTTCTATCTTTGCATTTCTTATCAAAAATCATGTCCAAATTGACAGCAGTCAACATTTTCATTTTTATCCAAACATCATTTTCTGATATAAAATGATGGGACAGAAATTTTTAACTTCAATGAGTGGGTGAACACAAACCTGAGCCATCTTTATGTTCTGCAAAAGTCTCAGATCGTGTCTGCTGTATATTATGATTTAATTTTTTAATCTGGTTATGTGCACAAATGTTCAGAGGGAATAGAGCTAAAACAATTCCATTTGTCTATGGTCTCTGAATATTCTTTAAGCCATATATTTCCTTTGAAATGACCGATTAGGAAAACTAAATTTTTTTAATGCAGGTTAGCAAATGCTAAACAATACTAATCACAGAGGGAATGGCAATGCTGCTGATACTGCCTTGGCTCCTTTAACACTAAGCATCACTGGAGTATTTTCTAATAAAACAACAACAGCTGTTCCTAGATATATGATGCCAATAACAGTTGCCAGTCACAGAAAACTTACAATAATACAGTCATTTGCCTTTAGTATTGCATGAACTGACAGGTAAAACATACTGGCAGAACTTGAAGGAAACAACATAATACCTGGCATTTTGCTACCTGTTACCATAAAATTCTGAGCCAATCAGTCCCTCTCCAAATGCAGAAAAGCGCAGATGGTACATAAAGGGCATCAGAAACAGTGCAGTGATTCAGCCCCAACTCTCAGCCTCATAACACCACGGGAAGTAGAAAGACCCAGCTAAAGACATTGAAATGATTGACTCAGACATCAGTAGACCTTTCTGCCTATCATGTGGAATTTCACATTAGTGTACATACAATGGACACCATTCAACCATCAAACTTGCTTAATTGGGATATTTCCTAGGAAACCAGCACAACCAACATAACTGTAACAGTGTGTACAGCAATGACCACTGTAAAATGGGATGCTCCCTGATAACTATGTAAGGTTTATGTGCAATTGACAATATTTCTGTAAATTGAAACCTGCTAAGAAAACCACTCTTAAGTCTTTTGAAACTAGTAAAGGCAAAAATAATCATTTTTCATTCACAGACCAATATTAAATCCTCACAGATTATGGTTCTTTCTGGATTGTTGCAAATGGTAACTTAGATACCTTATTTTTTATATAATATATGAACAGATTACAGGCATGTCTAATTTCAAATTATGAATCTTATATTTGGTTGAATTTGGTGGCTTTTACATCCATCGTTCCCAGCTATAACAGATTTTTAAGAAAATTTTACTCAAAAGTAGAGAAATACTTATAGGCAAAATCTTCTGGGACAGCCTGAAGACAGATTTTCTTAAAAATTATTTCTGGGACTTACTATATACTTCTTATCTTTACTGAGATAAAGACATTTCTTCTCTTAGACTCCACACTCAGTAGGCTCAGAGCAGATAAAAAGGAGAATTCTAAAATCAGAACTTAAAAACTGAGAATTCTAAAATGTTACAAGTTGATGGTGAGATTACTATTGAAGTGAGAACATCTTTTTCATTGAAACCATAATGCTGAAATACCCTGGAGCTGAGTAGAGGAAAAAGTGGATAATTTTCTTTTATGTAGAAGATTCTATAGGATGCTGGAGTCCTCACTTTATTTATTTATTTTCACTTCTTACAAATATTAAAATGCAGTCTGATTTTCCTTTGCTCAGTATACCAATGCTTCTTATCTACAGGATCATCAACTCCAAAATTTAAAACACCATTCACAGAATCACTGAGATCAGAAAGAACCTTTAGAGATCATTTAGTCCAAGAACTACTGCTCACAGCCATGTCCAGCCCAACTCTGAATGTCACCAAGGAAGGAGACTCCAAAACCTTGCTGAGTAACCTGCTCCAGTATTTGAGTACTCTCATGCTGATAGAGTTTTTACATATGTTTAAACATAACAATTGCTGCTTACTGCTTCATGCCTTGTCTGTGTACACGTTTTCCGCTCTCCATCAGATATTCATACGTACTGGCAAAACTCCCCAAGAATCTTTGGTCCTCCAGGCCAAACAGTAGCATATCTGTCTGCTTTACCTGATATGATGTATGCTCCCATCCCCTATCTCCTTCATGGCCCTTCAGTAGACCCGCTCCAATATGATCATGACTCACTTGATTGGGGAACTCAGAACAGGACTCATCACTCCAAAAGAATTTCACCAGGGCTGAAGCAGTGAATGACCTCCCTTGACCTGCTGATGATGCTCTTTCCAAACAAATTCAGGGTGCTCTTGGCCTTCTTTGCTAGGAGGAGACAAATGTGCACTGTATCTGTAGTAATTTTACTTTGTGATTACATTGCGCTGTACTATAGGACCAGAGTTGGATTTTGAAAATCACTGAGCTCTTACACGGAGATCTTCACTGCCAAATCATCACAGCTTTTGGGACAACTGTATTTAGTACAGGGTTGTAGAGTCAATTAGTATCTAATCCCAGTGCTTCCATTAACTAGATTAACCTAGTTTCTGATTATAGCAGGAAAAAGAATAAATCTAAGCAGACTTTTGACAGAGAAAGAAACTGAGAGGAAAAAAAAAACAAACTTCTTGAATGCTTCCAGCATCTATAAGCTGAGATTGACAGACTTTTCATTTAGAAGTGTCTAATGACAAAACAAAACTGAAGCATATTCTTCAGAGTTAGTCTTACAGCACTGTAGCTGATGAGGAATCCCCACTGCAAAGGTCTACTGAGCAGGCACAGCACACTCACACATACTTCTTGTTCTGAGATTCCAGACCTGCTGCTAGCATGTTCCTCTCTCTTATGTGCTGTTATCAAATGGAAAATTAAGAGATTTTCCTGAGGATTTTGACAGTGCAGTGGAGATCCCACTGATGTCCATTATATCACTGAAGTAGAAGCTCCTCTGCCTTATATTCCTCTAGCCAGACAATGAGACAGTTGAAGTAATGTTCAAGAAACAATTTTCAAGAAACAGACTGATTATTATTCTCTGAGTTTTACTTCAAGAAGCACTCCAGTTCTACCGGCCAACTACATGCTCCATTTTAGGAAATGTCACTGACTGTCATTTATATAGGTCAAAACAAACAAACAAAAATATAAACACCAAAACCCTCCTAGAATGCTTCTTAGGATGTGCTCTTCTTGTCCCATTTACACTACAATTTGTTAGAATTGATAAAAATGAAAAATTTCACAGTGTGTTTTGTTCTGTAGGCCAAATAAGCAATGAGAAATAACCTCATGCTAAATGGTGGCAAACAATGAAGCAGACACATATGTTTGCTTTTTTCCCCAAGCATAAACAGAACATAGAATTTCTCTGACTAATAAATTTACTTTCATTTTAATTAAAACAGAACATTTAGTTAGATTTCCTCTGAGCTGTCAAAGAATTAAATAGATAAATGGCTAGCAGGGGAAAAAATGACAACATTTTCTTTAGTGCCCCAATTGTAAACATAATCGATTGCTACCCATCTGTTCACAAAAGGTGTCTTTTGGAAAGACACATCATACAAAGCCTTATTTCCTGTAAAAAGCCTTACTAAAGTACTTTGCTTTTGATCTTGTAACTTCCAAAATGAAAGAATCTTTTTACAAAGTGGAAACTGCCCGTTCTTTTTCTATGTATCTTTATATAAACCGTCGTTATTGGTTTACTCTTCCAATTCTTCCTACTATTAAATCATAACTACTGAAGAATGGCTCCCTATCACAATGCCAAGTACGCAGATTCTAATCAAGACTGAAACTATTATGTAGGAATCACAGAATGGCTTGAGTTGGAAGGGACCCCTAAAGATCACCTAATTTCAATCTGGGTCATCTTTCACTACTAGAACAGATTACTCACAGCCCAGTCCAACCTGACTTTTATGCCCCCTTCCAGGGATGTAACATTCACAACTTCTCTCCCAGCACCTCACCACTCTCATTTAAAAAAAAAGTCTTCTTTACATCCAATTCAGTGTCACGTACAAGAAAAGGAAAAAGACCACTCCTTTTCTGTGGTATTTAGCCTAACTGCTAAAGTTTTTTCTTTTTTTTTTTTTTTTGATAGTTTATCCACTTCTGTACTTAGAAATATTAATTTACTGATGATATGTCCTCTCCTTAACTCTCCTTCTTTCAGACTTAGGGATATACAGTTAAACTGGAGAAATACAAAATAAGTCAGGTTGCATTCAGCAGTATGAGTAGGATGAATGCCATCACGATTCTCTACTATCTTCCAATCAGTTCATCTTCCCAGAAAAGTAAGAAGGAAGAGCTACAAGTGGTCAGTCTTATCACAAAATCCCTTCCAAGTTTGTAGAGCAAATCCTTGTAGAAATAATTTCCAAGCTCTTGGAAAAAAATAAATAATAATGCTGTCTAGCAAGTATAGATTTACCAAGGATAAATCCTGCCTGTCCAGTTTGTCTTCTATGGTGGAATGTAGACAAACATAGCAGTGCTGACTACTTTCCTTGAATTTATTAAGGTCTTCAGCCCAGCCTTCCACAGTAACCTTATAGCTAAACTATGGAGTGTTGGACCCAATAAGCCACAAGGTAGTAGAAGTCCAACTGAAGCATAAATCTGTTTCCAGGAATGTGTTTGTCAAGAGTTGATACCAGTTCAGATACTTATTATTGTCTTCATCAGTAATATGAATAGTGAATCAAAATGCAGGCTGACAGATGACATCAGATTGGAGGGAGTGGTTAATGCTGGGAGGGATGGGGTGGCATTCAGAGAAGTGAGCTAAGAAATGGCCATAGAGATGATCTGGTTGCTGAAGGATGTGATGTGCATAGAGCAGCTGTGGAAGCTGTGTCTGTTTGCATGGAGAAGAGAGAAGTTGTAGCACAGAGCTTGTGGAGGAAGCAGCAGAGCCAAGCTCTCATGCAAGATGCACACAACAATATGACAGGGGACAGTGTGCACAAGTGGCAATAGTGCAAAATTCCTCCTGGATACAAGGAGGTAGTTTTTCACAGTGAAGAAAGCTAAGCACTGGGACAGGCTGCTCAGAGAGGTACTGTAGAATTCTGAAGAGCCTTGAGGAGAGTTTTCAATCTAAATCTTTCTTTGAATCTTTGAAACCAAGCTGGACATCTTAAAAGACAGATTAGTCCTTTCATTTTCTTTTTCTATATTGACAAATATAAAAATACATTTCCAGATATGCAAATGCAGTACATCTGAACTCAAGGGAGCTGCATAAGGAACCAGTTTCATACTTATTTTCTCATGAGAAGGTCTATTCTCAATTGGATCCGTTGAAGAAAATAAAGTCAAGTTTTCAGTTTTATAGGAAAAAATGTATTTATTAATAAAATGCATCTGTTAATAAAAGGGACAGACATAGCTATATGTATGCAGAGGACAGGCCTATTTGAAAAGTAGTATTTTTACTATATTATTTCTGTGTGTCTGAAAAAATGTGATGTATACACACACACAAACATTTAAAATGTTAAAGTTGATCTTTAAGGAAATTTTTAAATAGAAATATCTGCAGCATTTTTTTTTCAAAGCTAGAATCTTATTATTTCCTTCCAGTCCTTTATAGTGGAAGGCTACAGATTAACGATCCTTTTTTTCTTTTCTTCCAAACACTTCAATAATAGTAGTAGTTCATAGCTGCAAATGAAAACTCAGCATACAGTATGCATATATTTATGCAACTAATATTACATTGCTTGAAGATGATTGTTGCAGCACTTAAAATATAAAGACTGTTTTATGTTCAGATGGCTCAAGTTAATACTAGTTACTATTATTTTCATCTAACATCCATTTGATTTTGACCTTACTTGCATGTTACATTGTACCACATCTGAAAATATTTGCTGCACTGGCACTTAGTGGAAACAGTACATCATTGTGACTCAAATAAATAAGAAAAAAATTGAACTCCAGCATTGTCCTGTTTTGTGTCAATGCAATATCAGTTTTAATAAACAGATATTAATTCCAACACAGATATTAAACTTGGAGGTTTATTTCCATGTCCATGACCTAAGTCTTTTAATATGTCTTTAATTAATAATGTATTATCTAATTTCGTGGCTCATACTTTCGCATGTGTTTTTTTTTTTAAACCAATCTTATCAATTTTAAAAGATTCCTAAGTATCACCACAGTTGAAAGATAACCCACTTGTCAACTAATAGTTATTAACATGCTGCTGTTAATTTTACAAAAATGCAAGTCCAAGGAGCTTATTACAGAATGTGCACTTCCTTAGAAACAGGGCAGGACACAAACATCTCTGTTCAGAAACAGCAAAAAGGTTCTCTAAGATCCTCACTCTACTGGGAAAAAGGAGAAGGATCCAGAGGCAGAATGCTCAAGTGGCTGGAGATGCCAGCTGTAGCACTCAGCAGCACAGTGGCAGCAGGCAATCAGGAACCAAACTGCCAGAACTGCATGTATCAGACTGAGGCTAGGGTGGATTCATACAAGCTAAAGGTGCTGGAAGACAGCTGTTTCCAGTTGTGAACAGGCATTCATACTTGTTTTCTCTTGTTATTTCCTAGCCAAACCTCTGCCTCCTGTAGGTAAGTTTGGTTGAGATTAATCTGTTAACATGCAAAAAAAAAAAGTGAAGAAACCCTTGCTGGGTCCAGACAAGGCAATGCAACATTATTCATGCTTAAACATGCTTAAAAGTTGTTTGTTGACTTGTAAGGTGCACAAAATCTGCTAATGCCAGGGAAATACCAGTAGGTATCCTGCAGTTGTGACAATGATTAAGTTTATAGATTGAAATGTCATGGATTTATCTCAGAGATTCCACCAATTTTTGTCGCATCTAAGTGACATCTAACGTGGCTCTTAATTAAACTCAAAATCTCTTTTGGAAGTAATGTTTTTTCACCTTAGGATCAAAAAATGTCTTTGTAACACAATGTAGGTTTCAATATATTTTAAGCACTAGTCTGTCTTTTCAACCAGAACATTTTCTATTAAGAGTATCATGTTGAACTAATATTTTGAGTGAGAGGCTCTAGAGACAGCATGATTAAAATGCTCTTAATTGACAGTGTTTGAAAGAATAAAAACATACGGGAATGATTACAGAGATTACACTCACAGCTTGCCTGATAAATTGGATATAACTGCCAATGGAGAAATTAAGAAATAAAATGTTTAGTCAGTGTCAAAGTCATCATTTTCAAAATCTAAGACAAGTTTCATCCTGCTTCATAACTGACAGCTGAAATATGCAGGAACTTAAGAACACTCTCCTCTTTCTTTCTTATAGAGACAATCTGCAGATAAAGTCTCTAAAATCCATTTATTTCTTTCCTGTGATTAAGAAGGCAAAACAAATTGCAAAAATAGAGTTGCTATTTCTATAAATGGAGCACATAGCTATGATTTTTTATCAGTCTTAAATTTCACATTTTGTTTTGTCAATAAAACCAATTTCTTGACATTTGACAGATTTCAGTGTCATCATGCAGCAGAAGAGAGGTATATACATTTACAAGGCTGGCACTTCATGCAGTTTTAGCTTTTGTCATTACTAAAATAGGATAGAACAGAAAAGCTCAGTTGGCAAGGACCTTCAAAGATCATCTAGCCCAACTGCCCAACCTTTAAGGCTAACCAAAAAGAATATTATGGAGGGTATTATCCTCTCATTGTCCTCTTGAGCACTGACAGAGTGGGGCATCAACCATCTCTCCAGGAAGCTTGTTCCAGTGTTTGATCACCCCTAAAATAGAGACTTTTTCTAACGTCCAGTCTGAGCCTCCTTTGGTGTGGCTTTGTGCTATTCCTTCACATTCTGCCATTGCTGAGCAGAAGCAGACCCTGGCACCTCCCTCTGCAGTGAGCAACGAAGGCTCACTCTCAGGCTCCTCTTTTCCAAACCAGGTTAATATCAAGCTAGGCCCTGGATTCCACAAAGATCCTTGTGTAGAACCTAATTAAAGTAATCGTATTCCATGATTACAGTGGACAAAATTGGATCTCTGTGTGTTTTCAGGATCTTTAAATTGCCACTACTGACTTCCTTTCATCGTTCATTTTAGGATATTTGTATAGTTTAGATTGTACTAATGTTATCATATTCTTCAACCACCAGAAACACGTCACTATTTCTCAATTAATTAAAACACTATATTCATATTTAGGAGAAATTATCTGTGACAGAAATAATAGTTTTTGTTCACATACATCTATTTCCAATAATCTTAAGACAATAATTAGTACTGTGTACAGCAGCAATATGAAAAATCATTTAGCAGTAAACACTGGAGTACACTAATTCTTGTTAATATTTAACAAACTCAAGATCAGGTCCCATAGCATATTCACAGAGGAGCTCCACAGCATGTTCAACCCTCCATTAACTTCACTGGGGTTCCAGTAAGATCACCAAGAGTTCAGTAACTCTTCATTTCACAACTAAGATTTAAGTCACCTGCTTTGAATTATGTCAACATGATTAATTACACAAGGAACTCATTAGTAGGACTTTCATAAAACGCAGATAAATGGAACAAGACTTGGGAATTAAATTCTACTACTGTTAACAAATTTTACTATTGTTTCCTCATGTTTACATTACAACTGACGGCTATCTAGCAGTTGGATCACTAAGAAAGATGACAAGTCAGTTTGCTGGTATATTACAAAAAGATATAACAACACTGATTGCATAATCAATGAATGTAAAGATGTTATAATTATGAAATAAATCAGAGAGCTTAGCTAAGCAGGTTATAATAACAAAAAGAGAACAGATAGAATGCTTACCCACATCCTGGGCTCACTGCAAAACTCCAGAAGAAGAGATCCTTACCCTCTGGTAGTCAGCTCTTAAATTGGTCTAGGAGAGGTGGAGCCAGGCTCCACCCATCCTGGCAGCACAGGTGAATTGCCTTCACCTGTGCTCCTGTCGCTGACTCATTGCTCGCCTCAGGTGGTCAATCAGAGGTTCAGGCCGTGATTCAGCAGTCATAAGTATATGTATGTATATATAAATAAAGACACACTCTTCATTTTCTTCATTAACCGACGGCTGTTTACTCCTAGAACATGCAGAACTCTGTAATACTTTTCACATACATAAATACACCTTCATAGCATGAATATTTCACATCCAGATCATATGCAGAATATATCAGTGTATGGAAACTGCTGAATCAGGAAAAAGACATCTGGGGACCACATACACTAAGATATTTAGATATTTTCACACAAGAGTTTCACTGAAAGAATTCAAGGTAATATCTTCATCTCCTCTGTAAAAGGGTCTTACGCTATATGTTTTGATGTGTTTTATTTATTTATTTTATTACCTTTTATTATTATTTTTATCTGTAAAATCTAAGCTCAAACTGCTGGTTTGAATTTCTTGCTACCTTTTCTGGTTTTCTTTCATATAACTACAGAAAATATTTCTAGATTCCTCCCTCTGCACTTTCTATGTCTTTCGAGTACCTCGTGCTGGGAGATTGTCCATAATATTCAAAAAGGTTCCTGTTGGGGAAATCACAGAAGTAGCAAATCTCTCCATCTCTCAGGATTGGCTACTTTTTCTTATTCCTGTTTCATTCCTAGACTTGAAACAGAGATCCTGTGATATATTGGTATTTTATTCCCTTGAAAAATTATCTCATTCAATTCCCTAGACTTTTTTATAATGGCTTCTTTTTGACAAAAAGAATGAAACATTATTTTCAAGTGTTTTTGTCGTCCACTAGCTCTTGCAGCATAGTGGAATACACCATATGCCCTTACCATTACAATTTCATCTATATCTTTTGGGTCTTATGCTTTTAACAGGTATTAAATAAAGTTAGTTTCCGAGTTTTCAGGAATTATTTTTACTCATACTATTCCCTCCTTGTCTGTTTTTGATGTAATTTAAACACAATACTTTTTTTTTTTTGTATTTTTATTTTCTATTCTTTCCTTTGTTCCATTTTTTTCCCCTTTGTTCTCAATATAGAAAAATGCAAATTTCCAGGTATTTACTGGTTTTTGGATGTGGCCATTTCTTTTCTATTGACATTTGCTCTCATATTTGTAAAATCATATAGTAATTCTTATAAATTTTTTTTAATTTTTTTTGTTGTTGTTGTACTGCTGATACATTTTTTCAACCTATTTTTTCTGTCTATGACTGCTGCAACATTATCTTATTCCTTGGAGATCAAGAAAAGGCCTCTTTGTGCTAAGGAAGCTGTCTCTGAATAAAATTCTTATTTTGAATTTCATACTTACGCTCTTCCTTTTCAAAGGAATGGGTAGATTAAAATGTTTAAAGAAAAAGATTCTGTCTCTTTTCCCTCTTTGTAATTTGTTCTTCAAACAATTATTGCTGGATACCAAAACACTTTAGAAACGCCTCTGCTGAAAGGGGGAAAACTGTGACTGACAACTTTGTTTCTCAAATACAGTGTTCCTCGCTACTGCCAGAGTAGAGCACATTTTCTGTGTTCTTTACAGAGCTTTCTTGAGAATTGATAGGAGACCATAAAGCACACTACTGCTTTCATTACATTGCACTTCAAATGCAAGATGTATTTCTTCAGCTACATCTTCTTGAACATAAACATAAACCTTAATTTACTTGTGCATTTCTACCCAAAGTACTACATCATACACATGCTTCCAAGATAATGAACGAGAAAAAAGCATGGAAGACTGCTGTCCCTGACATAAGTGCAAGCTAATGCAAACGTAACTGTTTGTGAAATTGGTTTAGGACTACTGGTCTCTGGAAAATGTTCCCACAATTTCCCTATTGGAAAGGCACAGAAAAATTGCAGTGAACATCAAATAAACTGTTTTAAGGGAAATAACTGCCTGATGAATCAGGCATTATACATACTTAATTTAAAGGGAAGTAAGAAAATTTCTTTAGGATTACCTAAGGAGATATAAATGGAACAGTAAGCCACATACTGAACATTCTCAAAGAAACTGAAAAACCAAACCAGCAGTAACTCAGTATAACATGGAGATCCTAGCCCCATCTAACATTATTTTACTGTTTCCATTGCAGCTGACCACTCAGCCTTGGATAAAGGATAAAAAGTTTACCATGTAACAAAACAATCCAATTTAAATGTATTAACTGGGAAGCGTGATCTCTGCCATTGGGGGATTATCCTGGTCTTCGAAAGACATGCAAAAGCAGATGTTTTGAGGTACTTATTATCCCTTCTCTTCTAAGTATAAACTTAGTTCATTGTTTGAAATAAATGGGGTTTAAGTATTTCTTTAAATTCTTTGCTTAAAGAGCAAATCTACCAGAAATTTCTTTGGCAAAAGAAATCTTCACTAACTACCTACACTTAATAGAAGGTAGATGAAACAATGCTACAGTAATCAATTAGAAGTAATTTTAAGTAGATCCTCTTTCCCATGCTACCAAACAACTGTAGCCCAAGGTTACTTTGATCTACAGCATTATGTCTGTTTGTCACAAAAATCACTCACTCTCATCCCTCCTGATGTTCTATTTATGAACTTCAGTAATACGAATTTGACACTAAATATTGTCCTCTTCCAGGACAGTCTCATGTTGTGGTATGCTTCTGTTTGCTTCTTTGACATTTGTCTTTCCTCTTTCCTAAATATGCGGCAAAAATTCCAGCAGATACCCCATTTGCTACTGGTAAAAGCTGCCACTACCGGATGCTCCCTAATTCTCACATTTTCACAGAATTTTCATATCACTACTACTATTCAGTTTCTACTTTCTGCCTTCATTTCTAGCACAGCTCATCCATAATTTTTTCCTTAACATGCCACTGCCGTCTCTCTTCATTGCACATAATGTGAAAACCTGAAATTTAATCAAGATTAGTGTACCAGTTTCCATACATCAAGTGAAATGCCAATATAGAAGTTATTTTGCAGTAGGCATCTGTCAACATTTTTTGCATGCACTATTAATTAGTACAATATTTACTGCACCAGGGCAAGCAGGGCACAGACAAGTAAAGCAGCACATAGTTACAATGGTCAAGATGCTTAAAGCTCAAGTAAGTGAAAAGTGTAAGCTTGAACCTGATTGTTAGAGATAAAGCCTCAATTATAAGCTCATTCTCCATATTCTTTCCTCTCCCTTCTGACCTGATACTAAGAAACTTGAGAGCTACAGATGCTCTGAGAAACAGCTGCAGTTTTGTTTCAATGTGGCTATTTCCCAATCACTCCTCTCAGGACCGCTGACTCCTGCTTAATTAGCTGCCAGTGAAGTTGTCAGTTCCTTTTCACTCTTTGTATGTATTCCAGATTGGGGAAATGTGATCATTTTCATAGTTCCTGAGTGCAATTTTATTACTTTTAAGTATTTTGAATACAGTTCTATGAATACTACGTTTTGTCAGAAGTATAAAAATATATATATTGTTATGCAATATACATGCAAAACATACATACAATGTATATATATGCATACCAACAACAAACCTAATCGACACACAGAAGGCAAATAAGGGGATACTTATTCACAAAACCTCAAAAAGCAAGCATCCCTTCTCATCCAGCTCTTGAATAAAATCCTCCCATGGTCTGAATTTCACATGATCTGATCGGAAACCTGAAATACAGCATTGTTGGTTTGGTTTTTTTTTTTTTGTGTGTGTGTGTGTGTGTTTTTTTTTTTTTAAAGTCTTCTAACAGATTGTTGAAATATTTTAACAAGCAAAAAGCCCTTCCAGTACAGAAAGCAAAGAAAGCAAAAAGAACACTGATTTTTTGGCACTAGAGAAGTGAACTATATTTTACTGACGTTGTAATGACTACAGATGGCGTACCACACACTTAGGCTAGTAAATAGAAAAGCACAACAGGAAACATCAAACAAAGAGTGACAAGTGCAAAGAGACAATAAAATGCACACCAAACTTTTTACTCTGAATATGTTATGGCTACCCTGTATAATTGCAGTACCACAAACCAACAGGACCCAACAGATCACCTAATCTGACGTGGTGCAAATGACAGTGACTTCAGGATGGAGCAGGAGTATGAGCTCCTGTGCAGCAGAGCAGAGCCAGGGACAACTCTGGGCCCTACCATGAGCTCAAGGAGTTCACGGTGGAGGCAGTGGATTAGATATGCTTGGGTGACCCATGAGGGCAATCCATATTCTGAGCTGAAGGAGAACACAGCTACTTATCATTCCCTCAAGGCTCCTTACACAAGATGGGATGAAATAAAATTATATTCGCTTTCCAGCTGTAAATCTGCTTATTAGTGTCATCCTGGCTTTGTGAGAAAGATACGTCGGTCAGATAGGTAAACAAGATTTTCCATACTGCTTCAGAATACTGGACCAACACTACACCATGTCCCATATTCAGACCAAGATAAATCACAAAAAAAACTTGTATTCATGCTCAGAGAAATATGTTTTTCAGTGGTTGTGCTTAGGAACTTAGTCCTCCCTGAGTCCAGAAAAAAACTGGTTAAAGCCCTGGAACCTAGGAGTGCAAGGATAGATCTCTTATATAATGAAAAGACTGAAAGCATTATGATGAGCACGCGGAGGCTGAGTAGAATGATCCTATTTGCCTCTGAGCTTTTGAAGAATAATTAGAGTAACTCAGATGTTAACAAGTTCTAAGGCTAGAAGGATAAACAGTACGACCCAACCAAACCATTTCTACCAACCAGAAAAGCCTCACCATAAAAACAAACAAACAAACAAACAAAAAACCACTCACAACAACGAAAACAAAAACTCGCTTCATCTTCTGTAGTAAGGTACTGATATGCTTTCTTTTTCCTTAGTTTATTAATTAAGCTATATTAATTTTCCTTATAGCCAGAATGTTAGTAAAATTGTGATTTTTGTTAAAATTTTCAAAGTATATTGTTACACTTCTAACATCAGAACTCCAAAAAACAAAAAATCAGCTATTGTCTAAGGCTGAAATAAACTGAACTCTTCAGCTCTCATTACTGAAGACTTATTTTTCTCATCTTGGATAATTCTTTTGCCACCTTCTCAATAGTACTGAGTAACTCTCCTCACATCTTCATAGCAACAAAAGCAATCTGAGCTATATACAGTATTCTACCAGTGGCCTTTCAATGTATACAGAAACAGAATATCAGTTCCCTTTTCTTCTCTATGGCCCCTCTCCTACTCAGTCAAGGTCCAATTCAGACTTTCATTTTTACATAATAGGGTACTGAAAATTTCCTGTTAAGATCATTTTCTGTGAAGATTCATTAGCACTTTCCTGACAGAGTATTTTAAGAAAAAAGCTCTGCCATCATAAAAGAGCTTTATCTTGCAGTATTAAAATTATTTCTGTTGAATTACTATAATTTCATTAGAAGATACAAGATCTTTCTACAAGTAGTGTCTATCCTTCCTCATAATTTGTTACATTAACAATATACATTTCACTTGCATATTGTCCTAGGTTATTTTTGAGCTTCAAACTACCAACATGAGATCATGTACAAACCTAAATGATTCAGATATTTAACAAAAATGATTACTTTGTTCCTTAAGTAGATTTCATGGTCTGAATTCACCTCTTTGAGGAAGTTTTTAATATTTCAGTTTTGAATCTGCATAGTATATGCAAGTAACTATATAAAATAAGATAACTTGAATATACATGTTGCTGGTAGAAAAAATAATGTAGACCATTATGACTGTATGATATCAACCCACACACATTACGAGATCAGATGTTCTGCATAAGTATAGACTTAAGAGTACAAATCCTAAAGCTTTATTTCTTTTTACATTCTAAATCTTTTGTGTTCAAGTATTGAGCTTTATTTAAAAAATTAACAACAGAGGCTGAAAAACATTCTGAACATTTCCAAAGGACAGAACCACAGAATCACAGGCCCTAGTTGGAAGGGACCTCAAGGATCAGGAAGCTCCAACCCCCCTGCCACAGGCAGGGCCACCAACCTCCACATTTAATACTAGACAGGTTGCCTAGGGCCACATCCAACCTGGCATTGAACACCTCCAGGGATGGGATGCATCCACAACCTCTCTGGCAGCCTGTTCCAGCACCTCACCACTCTCATAGTAAAGAACTTCCCCCTGACATCCAACATAAATCTTCCCTCCCTCAATTTAAAACCATTTCCCCTTGTCCTGCCGTTATCTAACCTTTCAAAGAGTCACCTCAATTTTATAATGTGCTCCTCTTCTGATTATCTTAACATTAGGTGGTGTTAAATAAGCAATCATATGAGAAAGAGAAGGCCTGTGCTTCTTTTCAAACATGTTTCTGTTCAAAAGTATAAAGACATGTGAGCCAGCTGAAAAGACGAGACTATATTCAGCAAGAGGAACTTGCTGAAGTCCCATGTTGTATGAAAGCTAAACATACAATTTTATTTAAATGTTTGTTCCACGGAAAATAATGTGTTGTTTTTTTTTTTCTTCATTTGTTTTATACAAAAATTTCTATGTAATAGAGTTTTGAGCTCTGGGTAGAAACCTGTGTGCATCAAGTATAAATGTACTGATGGTATGTCAAATGTAAAACACAAAACTATAATATTCTTAACTTCTTTGTTAGTGTATTAATCAGAAACTGAAGTCATTCATTATTAAAACGTGAGGCTTTTACAAATACTATAAATCTCAGTGCAGACTTACTTGAGAAAAGTAATTATGCTCATATCTGGGATTCATTTTAAAGACTCTTTTTTCCATTGGTTCCCAAAAGTAATTGAAAAAGTCTAAGAAGAGATCTTAGACGGTCTAAGAACCTGAAACAAAATATAGAGAAGTCAAAAGACTATCTCCTGTGCTAGTGAGAAAAATACTTATTTTTACATTCATTTTCAATTTATACATTCAACTTTGATTTTATGATCTGAAAATTATTTACTTTTCATAATATTTGTATTCTTTGAAAAGAAAAACAAACAAACAAAATCCCATAAAATCTAGCAACATTAGATGGCTTCAGGGCCCTTTAAACTCTCTAGTTTCACTGTAGCAATCTGAATTGTGGCTGAATTTTTGTTTTTATTTTTTTCATTGATGTGAAAAAGCAATAGAGGGCAGACTAATTACCTCTCAGCACAGGTATGGAATGGTTGTTATATATTGCTAAGTACCAAATGGTAGCTGGCTTTTATGTTTGTAGACAAGTGAGAAGTTATTAGCAGCCTTGGTTTCCCAAACAGCACACAGGCTGGCTATGTCTACACTGCCTAGTTTTGTACAAGCAGTAACACTAGGGTTCAAATGTCGCCATTTGAGTGGAAAAGAGAAAAGATTTGCTAAATATCTACAAATTCTGCACTGTACTTTAGCTAAATTCTTCTGACCCACATAGGAAGTAACAGTCTACTAGACAGTCACTTCAGAATTAAAAAAAATAAAATGATTAAGTTGTTAAGAGAAGTAACAACCTTGACAGTGACCTTGACAGTGTTGCACTTCCTGGTTTAAAAGATATGGCTGTTCCCACTTTTTTTCAAATCTGCCAAAGAGAATTACACTGTAAAAGATGAGGGTCCAAATATGATAATACCACACATCTTGCAGTTTTTTTTTTAAAACAAGTGGGCCTCTGTCCTATCCCAGTTGTGCATCTGTACCAGCTTGATTCCTAACAATATTATTCATTCTCTTCCTCTACCGAATTCCTGTACGCTCTTCCTTCTGATACCTTGGAAATGTAGGAAGTGGATGAGGAAAAAGTACAATGTGTTATCTCTTGGTAAAAATTCTAGCTACTACAACAACAGCAGTAAACACACAATAGTTTAGGAAAAGACTGAGTGTGTCATTTTCAATTACAGTACTCAGAACACAATCTAAATCAATTCTATGTCAAAATACAGATAAACAATTCATTTTTTTATCAGTTTGCTACTAATATGCCAAAACAAGAGTTTCATTTGAGAAAGATTCTGATAGCATGTTACAATTGTCATACAATTTACCAATTTTCTTTTATGAGGCAAGATTCTTCTGATTTCTAACAGCTCATCAGATAATCCCTTAGAAACAACTGAAAGCAAAGTGTAGCCAAAGTAAATATTAATTTAGAACTAAATCAAATGGAACAATGACCGTCACTTATGTATTCATTTTGTTAAAAACCTGTGTATTATCTAATGGTCATACTACTTAATACTACATAAAAGACAGAAACTGCAAAATCTGCTTAAGTTGTGGGTAAATATTGCACGGGTGGCGACATAAAAATAAAAACAAACAAACAAAAAAACAACAAAAGGCAATGAAAGTGCTGAAGCTCATCTAAGCAGCAGTAGTTCGAAATCAGAGAAAACAATAAAGCTTATAACCCCAATTATCCAGAAGTCTAAAGGGACACAAGAAAACTTGAGATAATTGGAAAAGCCAGCTGGCAGGC
Source organism: Chrysolophus pictus (assembly GCA_037305975.1). NCBI lineage: Eukaryota > Metazoa > Chordata > Aves > Galliformes > Phasianidae > Chrysolophus > Chrysolophus pictus. Next base: position 21,692,080 of record CM074577.1, on the reverse strand, counting down.
TTTTAAGTCCCTTGATCCTAAACACAGAGTTCACACTTACTAACAGCCTCTCCTACTCCCAGGGTTCCAAAGCTCAGTGAACGGAGTTGCACTCAGCTCAAGAGTGCATGCCTCACAATGAGGATCAAATTCAGACATTAAGGCTTGAGCACAAAAACACATCTATGCTGATGTCTGTATAGTCTAAACTTACATTCTGGAGTAAACCATGAAGAACTGTTCTGCTTCCTACAGCTTCATAAAAATTTGATGGTTAGGAATTTGCTAAGGTCAGCAAATGAGAGAGTTTGGGTAAGAGAGAAGCTGACAAAGAATTACAGCTGGAATTGTAGCATTATATTTAAGTCAGTATTATTTTTGACACAAAGATTAATCGAAGATTGCTCTCCTACACTCCATGGCTAAAACTGATTAACTACAATTAAATATTTACAAAAATATATTGGTTTTCAGAACCCACTGATATTGAACACATGTTTATAAGATCCCTACGGTCTCATTATTACAGTCTCCATGTACCAGTATTTGAACAATGCTCTTCCAACCCAGGAAGCTTTGCTTATTTGGTTTAGTACTTAAGGAACAAGGTAGAGGAACACAGAAAGGTGAAGCAAGTACATAAAAGTCCAAAAGAAAACACAAAGAAATCCATTCTGTACATCCCTCATAAAGCTTACTAGCTGTTCATGACCCATTTTTAACAAAATATGTTCAGAATCTCCAAAGACAGACAGATAAGTCCACTTAGCAGTAAGCTGTAGACAGCTACAGAAAAGCTGGCTTAGGCAAAAACTAACTAGCAAATAAATACTTCTGTTTAAAATACAACCAAACCCAAGTATTACCTTTCTGCTACCTTGGGTAAATGGCCACTGTTCTTCCAAAATATATACAAGGGCTGCCCCAAAAGTAATGTCTCCTATTTTATTGTGTTGGCCTTTGATGTCAGAGTGGATGCTGGTGGTATGGCAGTAGAAGTTGAACCTTTCTGCCAATATTCTATTTCATTTTGTTGCCACGTGATGGATGGCAACAGAGGCACAGTCTGACACAATGGCTTCTGATATAGAGTGCATAGGAAGCAAAGGTGTGGAATTGAAATCTTCCATGCAGAAAAAAATGGCACCCTTTGACATTCATCAACACTAGCTGAATGTTTACGGAGATCAAATAGTGTATGTGAGCACAGTGAGGCGGTAGGTGGTAGCAGTGGCATTAGTGGGTCACCTCTGTTGGTGCAGATTTTAAGAGAGAGCATCATGCAGGCTCTTGCTCATCACAGTTGAAAATCCATAGCTAATGTTGGTGACTCTGTTGAAAAATAGCATTTTATAGCTGAAAATTTGCTCTATCAAATAGTGTTATTGTTCTCTTTGTATCTGCTGTAGTTTCTATGGAATTAGAAAGCATTACTTTTAGAGCAACCTACGTATAATAAGATTTTACTGAACTCTGTGTTTCAGAGTTGTTGGGCCTTGCTCACTGGAATTCTACAAGCAAATGCTTTTTACCTTTTGGAGGAAAGCTAGGGCTTTAGTGTTCCTCAGGTATTATCCAGAATCAATTTAATGTTAAGCTTCTCATACTCTGATAAATTTTGATTTTTAGCTGAGGAAAAAAACAGAATCAAATATTAAACATGATCAATAACCTTGCAGGTTATTTCATGTTACTAAATTAGGAAAGGTTTTTAATCCCTATGAATTTATTGTACAAAAATACGTGAATATCTATTGACTTTGCTACGTGCACACTCAGTAAACGAAATATCAATGCACCCTGTTCTATGCCACTCAATTACTCTGTAAACTGTTGAACAGAAAGTTCTCCTCTTCACACAAAGATGTAAACCATACACTTTTATAGAGTTATGGTGAGAAGATATGTTGTATATGGCACTTGAGACTGAGGATTTAGAAGAGGCTGCAGAACGGTATTGGGAATTAATGGGCTGATAACATTCAGCTCAGAAGCTGTAGATATATTCTTATATCTCCTCCCCAGATTGTCTTGTCCAGTACACCTCCATGCAAAGTCTTAAACTTGAGGAAATGAAAAATCAAGCTATTTTACCTGAATTTGCTCCCCAAGACTCTTGAGATCAACACCAGAAAATTTCCACATCAGTTCCCAAAATTGTAACAGATGTAAGCAAGTTTATGACATACAATTCAAAACTCTGCTTCCCTTCCCACAATTTCTTTCTCAAAACTACTGAAAACCAAACTGGATAATGTAATTTTGGAAGGCGCTCAAAGGAATTATAGAATTTTCTAAGTGTCTGAGTCTGAAGCAACACAAGAAAGTGTATGAAATACTGGACTACATCAGTATAAAGTATAATTTAAAAGAATGGACACTTAGCTTTTATTTTTCTAGCCTGAAGTGGTTAGGAGTGTTTCTTTTGGTGCATTTTCTGTGAGGCTCATGCTCAGTTCACTGACACACAAAAGCATTGAAAAGTACCACTGTCAGAAGGTAAGTACCAGGGAGTAAGAACAGCAGGTGGAAACCACGTTGCCTCTGCTTGCATAGAAACTTCTTCATTGATCTGACCCTGTTTCTGACATCTTTGTGGATGGCTAAAACTTACCTATGCTAAATACTGCAGAAGACTACTTCAGTTTTTTTTTTAAATGTGAACATCAAATACATTTTAAGATGCAAATTTTCTGAATCAAACTAGAAGCAACAGTCTTTTTCTTACCGCATGACCAGGTCACTGTCAATGTTAAGTGAATTAAATACATAATTTATTGAATTGTCTCTCTGAGGACTGCATTCTATTTGATCAGGTTCAGTATGCCATCACTATTTTGGAGAGATTACAGACATTAATTTTTTTCTTTCTTTCCTCCTCTATTCAACATCATTCACAGGATCATTTTTATAGCCATCATTCACCTGCACTTTATATGGGAAACTGAAGAGCTTTTTATTCCCAGGATGAAAAATCCTGATTTCAGGATTTCTACCCCATAAGAAAGAGTTGTCCAAACACTTAGTGGGCACCTTGTATTGACTGTTTTGTTGAGAGGTGGCTATTTGCTGAAGATTGAGGTTCAGACTTCATTTCTAGTTTTTACTCTAGCCAATTCTTGGAAGCAAATGATAGTCCTTACTCTGAAAGCTAGATCCAATAGGACAACTCTTGCAAGCAATAGATTTTGCACTAAAGCCTACTGATGCTGACACTAGTAACATTCAGATAAATATAAAGGCAACACAATGTAATGAGTTACAAATTGTCTTCATGTGAACAGCTCTTACAGGACTCTCTCTGCTGAACCAAAGCATTTATTATTGGCTCTTACTTCTCAGAGATTACTCTGGTCTTGCTGCCAAGCGCAAAGACCTTTGCTGATGCCCAAGTGAAAGCATGCTGGGGTAGTCAGCTGGCAAGAGGAAGAGAAGGAAGAGAAATACACTGATTCAGTGCACTAACTTGGCTCCCTTTGGCTTTTCTTTGCCAAACTCCCAGTTTTTCTACTTGTTGCCTTTTACCATCTTTTCTTTTTGAAAACAAAAAGACAAGTTTGCATCACTGATCTGTTTTCTAAAGTGTCTAAGAAGGAAATAGTTTTGACATTTAATACAGACGGTGAAAACAGGCACATGGTTTGAATGTAACTCTTTAGTTTCTTGGTACAAGCTCAAGCTTAAAAGCATATATATAAATCCATATGCCATTTCTTCTGAAATACAGAATCCCATTTATGTTTCCAGATAAAACTAGGTATCTGAGAGGAAAGATCTGTAAAGAGGAAGCTCAAATACAAACTTAATATTGTGTGTAAAACTAACTGCTTACAGATTTTGAACATTTTGTCAGCATTTTTTAAATAATAGGTACAAACCCAGGGTAGAGGAAGGGGGACCGAGGAAGCTGCCTTCAGACTCTATTTTTCTTCTTTGGGCTTCCATATGGTCTTCTTCCATGACTTTGGAAAAGTAGTAACTCTACTTATGAATGGGACAGAGCCAACCCTGAAGATTCAGTCAAAACCTATATAGAGTCCTGATGCTTGCAACACCAACACACTTCTGATGCCTTAGGAATCCCTCTCAGGCCAATCCCCAAACTCCTTGGGTCAAGAAGTAAAGTTTATGTGTGAGCAGGTCTTAGGACTAAGGCTATGTAAAATGTCTTTGCCATTTAGAAAACCACATATTCTGCTTCCCTCACGGGCAGCCTACCTTCGTTGTTTTGCTCTTCCTAGTATGATAGCAAAATTTGAAATTTCTTACTACATTGTTTTCATATTCAAACAAATTTTACAAAAACTAATGACTAATAAGAGGTGAAATAATCTCCTTCACGTTTTTTTCTTCCCTGAAGAGATGCAAAGACAGTGAAATTAATACTTGATTTGACAGTGTATTTTAAGGTCAAAAAGAATAAAGAAAAGTTCATATCTACCCATTGACTGCCTAAGGCGACATTAAAAATCGAACCAGTCAAGCAGAATAATGACAATGTTCTTATTATGTCCCAAATAAGACAAAACCATCTTCTGTAATCACTACACATATTGCTTCTCCACTCCTTAACCCTCATGAATGTCATGGTGTTATCTGGTATTTTGCTGGGAAGGAGATTTTTTTTCTTATGAGAGTGATAGGAAAGTACAGTATAGAGTTTGTTTGTTTGTTTGTTTTTAATTAAAAAGTGAAATAAACCAATCTTTAAAAGGGCATTCTGACAGAAAAAAAAAAAATCTTCAAATCTATAGTTTGTCAATTGCACAGGGATTGTAAAATAGTATCCTTATGTTCTGTTCAGTAGACCAGCATGTAATTGAATGTTGTGTACATTTGTGTACATCTATGTCTTTACATAACATTAAATGATTAGTGTCACAAAATGGTTTTTCATTTAGGCAAATTGTAACTTTTTATTTCTTTTTCAATTCTTTTGAAGAGAAATATCCTCTAAGTCCTGCAGATCAAAACCAAGCTACTTCTTTTTCTTCCACTCCAAATAGTACCAAGTATTCCAATCCGATCTTGACAAAAGCCAATAACAAGCTTCCCTGTTTGTTTTTTGTTTGTTTGTCTTGTTGTTTTTTATCTGATAAGCCTTTTTAAGTTGCTAAGCATACAACTCTTTACCACTATTTTCACATCCATGCTCTAGATGCGTGCAAATACTGTTGCTGTGTTTAGTTAGAACCCTGGTGTAAAAGGGATCGGGTATTCCAAAATACTATTACTTATAGAGCTGGGAGCTACTAAACTTCATAGAATTTGCATACATACGGTGTAGCTTTTAATTTAAGATCCTGATTCCCCTTAATATTCTTTGTGAGAAGCTGACTGGCAGGAGTCTTGGCCTCACATCTCTCTCCTGCACATTTCATGCTACTCCACTGCTCCTTTCTGCCCCCTCCACCCAGTAAGTGCAATCTCTGCTTCTAAAACACTAAGACTGGCCTGTCTTGTTTCAGTTAAATGTAACAGTCTTTTGGCACTCAGTGTAACTTTTAAAATATCAGTACTATGAAATTTCAAATGGTATTATTCATCACTACTAAGAGCTTCTTCCTGAAACAGAAAACTTTACAGACATTTCCAAGTCTGAAAAAGGAATGTTGATTAGCAAAAGGTTTTAGATATTAATGGTCTAATTCCAGAATGAATGAGAATACCAAACTGAATGCGAACACTGCCTAACAGTTTAATTCAACCAATCTCACCTGCTAACTTTTCTTTCCATTCTAGCTCTCTATTCTCTTGCTTCATTACACTACTAGCAGCTATCCTTACATAGCTTGAATATTACTTCTTCAGCAATAGTCCCCAGTACAGTGCCCTGTGCTCTGACATCAGCTCCACCCAATAGCTCCATGTGGCAAAACTAAATTCAACTACATTTATTCATTCCGTGGTAATTCCAGACATGGATGGTATGGACAATATTAGTCCATCTTTTACCAAATGTGAACATGCCTGCCCTTTATAAGTACAGCTCTGTGTTGCCAATTTATAAAAGCCATACTTTAGAGATGTTTTCAATGACTTATTAGGTGATTATCTAGTACAGTACTGATGAAAATGAGAAAAAGCAAACATGACTGCAGTTGTCTCTGATTAAGATCTCTTGAATTTTTTAAATATTTGGGGCCAGTCCTTAAAAGCTAGAAATCTGTTCAAGCACAAGACTGCTTTCACTGTTCACTTACATAACATTGATGTGGCAACTCTAATTCTTACCTAGAAAAGCTAACCAAAGTTAGTTTCTCTTAATGCAAATAAGCAGCTGGAAACTAGAACCCATCCCATCTTAACCCTATGCAGGACACGTGCTTCTGTGGCCCTGTATGAGCTTGAGAGAATGCCTAAAGTGAGATTTTTCTTTTGCCAGAAGGAACATTATTGTAGGTAGGATGAACTAATTATGCTGTGTACTATGCAGACTGCCTGATTCTTGTTAACATCTTTCTACTTATTTATAATATCGACTAACAAGAGTCTTCTGGTGGATATTTTCCAGGCCAAAGACACTGATTAAGAATAGAGAAAAAGATTAAAGAGCATATGCTCCAGGCTGGGCAGAAAAAAAAAAAGAAAAATGTCATTGCAGGCGCCAACCTTGATTCTGAAAGTTTTGAGATTTTCACAGATCTTTGTATCAATTATGATCTTTAAAAACAGTCTACTGGTTTATTTTCTCAGATATATCTTAAGTCAATGTTGCTGTTTCATGAATACATTGTAAAGCTCTGCATCATTAACCGTTTCTATATATAGAACAAAATTTAGTATTGATCATGGCAAACATTTGTAGGAAATGAAATTTTAAATCACAAGTATTAACCTAAAAAAATCTACCCAAGAGGGTACCTCTGCCTCTAAAGATGACAGGAGTTGAACATAATAACTGAAAGCCAAGGATGTAGCACAAGCCTGCGCTACAGAATTTGCACCAAAATAATAATAATAATGATTTTCTATTCTGACATAAAAGACAATGAAGGATGAAAGAGCTATTACCCATTTGATTATTATATTTTTTTACAAGACCTAATGACCAAAACATCTAACACACAAGAACATGCCTAAATTATTTTTCTTGATGGGTATCACTTATATATTGAAAACACAGACAATAATATATTAGAAAAGTAAAAATTTCTAAAGCCTGATTTAGTATGCTACTGTAGCATACTAAATTTTGTATTCCTAGCTATAAGTGAGTCCTTTGGCAAAAATGATATCTTTAAAGGAATTTCACAACTATTTGGAGAACTTAGTCAAATTTAGCCTTGACAGACTGTTCTACAGGTTATAAGAGCAGAAATTCTAACAATGTAGTTTCTTTGCTTTCTTGAGCCTCTGGATTATGAATATTCCCACTGAAAGTTGCATTTTCATCATCCTCTTTTCTCAGTGATTTTTGAGACTATCTATCCAAATCTGTACACCTCAAGTACTCTGCTACAGGTTAAGAATTATTTCTGTGGCTAACCCTTGGCACCATTTTATAGAGTACACCTCTTGCATGAATAGCAACGTGTAAATTTCTATGAAATATCATAGAAATTGTAACAATCAACCTGTCATAAATAGTGCTTATGAGATGGACGTTATCACCACAAAAAATGTTGACCTGCTGAACCTTCTTTCTAAACATTTTTTCTTCTAATCTATTTTTGTGCTGCAGAGAATTGTGCTCAGGAATATACGTTGGGAAACCACGAAGCCTAAAGATAAAGCCCAGAAAATACAACTGAAACAGGCAATATTCTTCTAAATAAAAAGGTGAATCCACTGCCATGCTTAGTTTGTCGCCCAAGAAAAAATTAACATCAATAACTGAATAGTAGTAATGGAAACATTCATATCTATACTACACCTCCATTAGTTTACTGGGCCAATACAGGAAAAAGCAATGAAAAAAAAAAACTACTAGCAAATTCAGACACATGATTTCCTATGCAGCCTACCTGCTGAATCAGTTGCTGTTTAAAAAAAAAAAAAAAATTGAAAAAGAATTACAAAAATATTATAAATTATAATTCACACAAAGAAATTCCATAAATTTGACACTCATTTTCACCACTCTCTCTGTGCTTAATAATTATGCTCAGAAATGTTTGAAAAGATTCAAGATCAATCACTGAAATACAAAAGGGCTTTTTATTTAAGAAGTATCCATTATTTTACCTCAGTATCATTATATTACTTAAGATTTTTTGTTTCTTTTAAATAATTAACAAATTGCACATCAGCAAACTGACACACTAAACTGATATAAAACCAAACATTCTTAAATGTTTAAAAACACTTTGCAGAATGTTTCAATTAAGTCAAGAACATTGACTTCTGATGCACTGGTCAAAATTTGTTCTTACCGAGCTTTAAAAGCAAGTTATACATAGAAATACAACTCAATGTTGTATTTCTATCAAATAAATTTATCACAATGTAACAGGAATTAGAAAAAAAAAGATGTCAAAGTGATGTCTTTAAATCTGTATCGGGGTAACAAAATTAGAATGAGATCCCAGCGGATTATGATCACCCCAGCCATCTTTGACAAAAAAAAAAAAATCCTACACAATGCGATAAGCGTGAATCTAATACCATCTGAAAGGAGTGTAGTATACTTCACCATCCATTTTCTTCCATCTCTCTTGTACACACACAAATCTAATTTTTAAAAGATGGCTGGTTGTAAATCTCTGTTTCAATAGGAGCTCCTGTCACAGTAACCTTTCTCCCAGGAGATTGTATGAATAATGCCGGAAAGTAATATTTTGCATGCTTGAACATAAAACAGTAATGTCAGTGGTAACATATGTCTTTTCTTGTGGTCTACAAAATTCTATCTGTTCATATTCTGTGATTAAATTATAACTATAAATCTACATCTGAATATGCCAACCTGATCTTTATGATGGGTTTATAATTTCCCGTCATTCACCTGTCATGAGGATTGTTCATAAAATTACCTTCCTCATCAGAGGACCAAAATTCTACATTGCAACTGGGACAGATACCTACTTGTCAGGTCCCTGCAGACATCAACACACCTTTATCACCCTGAACGGCCTCACCACGGAACTGCTGGGATCAATCTGTTGAAGATGCTGGCTTCAAATTCCCAGGATAAATTCCTAGTGTAATCAGACACCAAGTAAAGAGTCTACAGTACTGACTATGGACAGACTGGCAATATATCGCAGTGAAATTAAAAACTATGTATCTGCAGAAAATATCAAGGACTAAGAAGACAAAGGCAAAAGATGTATATATTCATTGTGATGCTACGTTTCTGGGAGAGGACAGAGATAAAATATCTTCATTTCTACTCACTGACGAGGGAATACATGTAAGAATTTAGGAAAGATGTATCATCTACTGATCACAGATGTTGTGAATACCTTAGGACTTTCTTTACAGACAGGCATGTCTAGGATACCAGCAAATGTAAGATTTTGGTAAGATGAGCATATAAAAATGTCATTAAAATGGCCCTGGTCAACCATAAAATAATATTATGTGATAATGGCAAGGGACATGTCTGCCGGCACAACCAAAAGCTAGATATCTAGTTGCTATTTGTAGGTGCAAATATTGTTTGAAACAATTAAAGGAAAGGCATCACCCTACTAAGCTGGAAAAAAAAAGTCCATTAAGTGTAGCTATTACCATTTTGTAAAACTCATGCATCTTTATCCCTGTTCAATTCAATCAAATGTCTCAAAGTCAAGGTGGTCAGTAATTGTGAGGAAATATCTTGGCAATCATTACATAAACTAAAATCTTTAACAACTATTAATGAAAAAATATTACAGAATAAAGCAGTTTCATATGAGGCTGGAAAGCAGGACACAATTTTCACACAATCACTAGATGCAGAAAATTATAGAACACAGGTTGGAAGGTACCTCAACAAGTCCAATACTCTCTAGTTAAATTGATGTAAAATGAACATAATTAGGGGAATTGGGAAAAAACATAACATTTAATCTTGCATTTAGAAAATACTTTATTCCACAGAATTAAAATAGCAATAAAGATGTAAAGTTCATCTTCCTAATTCAATCAGGGACTAAGCTCCTTCCCTACTTGCACAGTATGCCAAGTAAATACATGTTTACCTCAGTAACTTGTTAACGCTGATTATAAAACTAGACAATGCGCTGCACTGTGCATTTTCATCAGAACTGAACAAGAAAAGTAGAACTGGCTCTTCCTTAAAGTTCCAGAGCTAGCTAAATAGAGGAAGATAGCCCCACTATATATGACATTTCTTCCAGATTTAATCATGATTTCCATCAAATACTTCTGAATTCTGACACAGTACCTGCTGGTTAAATGAAATTAAATGAAAGCAATTCAATGATTAATGGAAAGTTTATTTCTAAAACCAAAAGTATAAATTAAGATCCACTTACTAATAAACAGTGTTACATTGAATGCCAGCACCTAAAACATACATCAAGTTTAACTGAATGTGTTGATGCAGTTAATGCTTTAGTGTCTTTATTATGTTTCTATTCATCTGAGTTCTGAAATATGTCAAGTGCTAATGTAATGGCTCTGTTACTGGTATACTTCCAAACTTAAATTGTTCAATGAAGAATTGCCTACTGCTACTTGATAATGCCTTTTAGAACAAGGTAAAAAAACAATAGTAAATGCAAATTCCCCTCCCACTCCCTCCCCCTTTTTTTTTCTTTTTAATTAATTGTAAAGTCTTGATGAAGTTGAGGAAAAATACTAAAGATGTTTCAGGAAGAAGGTTTGAAATTATTAATACCAGTCAAGCACCATCTCTCTTCCTCAGAATAATGATACTGGGAACAGAAACATCTTAGAGATTTATTTCTTTATATGTCCAATCCCAACTGGATGCAAGATCACAGAAAAATTAGAATGCTTATTTTGCAGTGTCCTAAACAGTTGCCGAGAAACTTAAAAATAGGGGAAAAAAAAAAAAAAAATCCCACCAAGAAACCTGCATAACTGAAATTGTCATTATTAGTGCATTTGTAAAGAACCTAAATTCAAGTGTCAGCAGAAACTTAAAACAGAAAATTTAAAATACGTTATTATTTTCTATCAAATTAATGACTATTACAGTCATTGCTAGTTTCAGCATTATGACAAAATTATGTTTTCAAAGCAGCAAAACACAATCAATAAACTGGGAATGCTCAGATAAACAAAAATTCAAGAATGAAAATGAAATATTTATTTCAATATTTATGCGACTTTATTTGCAGACTGCATGTTGTATTTTTAAGTAAGGTCTAAGCTCTCTGCTTATACTGGTTATGTTACAAAGCAAAATAGATGCAGACAACAGAGTGAAACTGTAAGCACCATGATCTCTACAGTCAGAGTACACACCACCTTTTAAGTGACCTACTTCTAACCTCATCCTGCGAATGATGTGCCATAAAATAATTGAAAAACACAGAGAAATGTGCTTACAGAACACTTCTTTCACCTTATTATTCTGTGAGAGAAAAACATGTTGAAAATGCTCAATGATGCAAAATCAAAAATGATAGCTGGTAAACACAGATCTGCTTCAAACACACTCCTGCAAATATTTTTCTTATGACTAAAAGGTGAAATTTCAGAATGAACATTCAGAAACCTTTTAAAATTTGTATGCTAAGAATGATGACTTCATTGGCTGACTTTTGTGTGTCCTTAAATGAAGCTTAAATCTGTGAAAAGTTGTCTGATCCATACTTCATTTTTTTTTTTTTTTTAAACTGGAAGGACTGAAACCTGGCATTTTCTTAAGAACAACAACAAAACACCCTTAAACTAGAAGTAACAGTTAATAGTTATAATAAACAAAAAACTATCTTTTTTTTTTTTTTCTGACAATGCTTTCTTTTACAATAAATCTTCATTTTTATATAAAATTGTAAACCTTGAAAGTTGAAAAACAAAGATGTATGTTACATCTTTCTGTATCTGAATATCTAAGAAAGCTTACAATCTCAAAAATCACTTTAATTAGTATTAAACTATCAGTACATGCATACCTAGATTTAGACGAAAGAGTGAAAATGTTAAAATACATCACATTGACTATGTGTAATCTCATGCATGCTTGAAGATTTTTTCTATTTTTCTATTCTGTTCCTGTGAAGAGCGTATTTGATATATAAAAAGTCAATTTACTTAACAAACCTGAATAAAATATTAAGAAATGTTTGAAGTTTCTTCCCAAATCATAGTTAACACATTAATAAAGACAGCTAGGTTTTTTGCAAATGTTGGACATGTGAATATTATCTAAGGTCAAATATGTCTACCACAGAATAAATAAATGTTGAAAAATGTTTTATAATGGTGCTTTAATGAACTTTTTATTATAGTATTCTTTTCAACACAAGTTAAAACCTATTCTAAACTTTAAGGCATAAAAATTGAAGTCTACAATACAGGAAATTCTCACCCACTTCAGCACATAACTTTACATCTTAACAACCTGACTTTAAAAACACAGAGTGGAAACCTGGAATGTATGCTAATAATATGCACATCAGAATAGCCCTGAAAAGCTTCAGATAAGAACTACCATATGAAAGCTACATTCCAAAATCCTCTAAATTCTTAAATGCAAAAGAATAATTCACACTGCAATTTGGCTGACATCTATTCTTCGTTTCTCAATCCAATCAATTTTGCCAAGAGTTACTTCAGAGGCATTCTCATTTGCCTTAGTTACGTGGTTTTGCATCCATATAGTTATGCTCCAGTCTGTCTATAATAAACAAGAACACCCAACTTTGCACATTTATAATTTTCAATCATACAAAAAATATAACCAATTCTGTATTTCATATCACAATTTTCACTGTTATGTGTGAAAATAAGATGTTTACACAAATGAAACAGTGCCATCTTGTGTATTAAGGATTTTCTCTCTTGTCAAAATAGGAATGTTCTCCCCTGGGGATGTTCATGAGGTTTTTGTTTGCGTATTTGATTTTTATTTATATTTTTATTATTCTTCCTAAGAATGATATAAAGTGTTGTAAATAAAATCTGAAGTTAACTGAGGAGAATCATTACTCAAGTCATTCACAAACTTCTGTTAAAGTATCTTCTACTACAACATGCAAAATGAAATAGTTTTCATATGAAAGACTACAGGAAAGTATTGGCAGCCTGTAGTAGATACTGTAAAAAGAAACACTAAGTATTTGTAGTGGGTGATTCCTTGTAAAAAAGAAAGTTGAGTATTTTAGAGATTGATTCCCTGTTCCCCTGAGACAGGAAGTCTCAAGAACCAGAAATCCAGCTGGGGGATTTCTTGCATCTCTCAAGATAAACCTACATCCTCTGCTCCTCTTTCTTCTCTGAAGTGCCTGTATGCACACATCATGGAGATTAAACATAAGAACTAGAAATCCAAGAGTAGTCAATCTGGATTCAACAAGGGGAAATCATGCTTGATGAATGTGGCAGCCTTCCATGACCAGAGGGTAGATGAGGGGAGAGCAGTGGATGTTATGTACTTTGATTTCATGAAGGCTTTTGACATCATCTCACATAACATACTCTCAAATAAACTTAAAAAGTACGGGATAGACAAGTGGACAGTGAGGTGGACTGGAAACTGGCTGACTGGTAGACCTCAGATGGATGATCAGTGTAGCAGAGTCTAGCTGAAGGCCTGTAACTAGCGGTGTTTCCCAGGGGTTGGTCCTAGATTTGAGCATCTTCAACAATGACCTGGATGGAGGAATAGAGTACACCTTCAGCAAGTTTGATGGTGATACTGAAGCTGGGAGGAGTGGCTGGCACACCAGAAAGCTGTGTTGTCATTCAAAAAGGCCTGGGCAGGCTCAATAGTTGAGCAAAGAGAAACACCATTTGATTCAACAAGAGGAAGCGTAGAGTCCTACACCTGTGGAAGAATATCAACACAAACCAGTACAGCTTAGGAGCTAATCTGCTGGAAAGGAGCTCTGTAGAGAAGGACCTGGTTGTCCTTGTGGACAACAGGTAGATCATGAGCCAGCAGTGTGCCCTTGTAGCTAAGAAAACTCAATTGTTTCCTGGGATGCATTAAGAAGAGTGTGGCCAGCAGGCTGAGGGAGGTGATCCTCCTCCTCTGCTCTGCCCTGGTGAGATTACATCTAGAATACTGCATCAGGTTCTGGCCTCCTTGATTTAGGAAGGACAGAGAACTTCTAGAGAGAGTCCAGCAGAGGGTCACAAAGATGTTTAGCGACCTGGAGCTGTTCGGCCTGGTGAAAAGACTGAACGGGCATCTTATCAATGTTTATATAAAGAGAGTGTCGAGAGAATGGGATCAGCTCTTTTCAGTAGGTCCCAGTGAAAGAACAAGGGACAGTAGTCAAAAACAGGAACACAGGAAGTTCCTTATGAACATGAGGAAAACTTTATTTACTTTGAGGGACCCAGAGAATAAACTGCCCAGAGATGTCGTGAGGTCTCCTTCTCTGAAGGGATTTTCATAAGCCACCCGGATGATTTGCTGTGCAACCTACTGTACAGAACCTACATTAACAGGAGGATTAGACTAGATAACCTCCAGAGGTCCCTTTCAAGTCCTATGATTCTGTGATCCTAGACTGCAGTCTCTCAGTACAATTGCTTTAATTTAGATTTGATGTAGAGCTTTAAAAATATAATTGATATAGGTTTAATCTACTTCTGCCCAATGTCCTTGTGTACCTCAGTGAGTTCTCATTTTACAGTTTTAAAAAATATTGACGACCATAATTAAAATGAACAATGTAGCTTACAAAATTGAATTGACAATTTATTGATAACTATAAGGATTTGTGTTATGGAATCATAAATAAAAGATACTATATAGCACTCTACTACCATGTAAGACTGAGGAAGTAAGAAATGTAATTAACAGAACACAGTTGCAGTATCTTGAATACTAAAACAAATCAAACAAATCCCAAACAAGAATATTTTGTTTGACAGATACCAATAAGGATATAGAGTAATTGATAGCTCTGGAGCATCTCTTGCTGAATGCTCTGATAATTTAAAAGCTATGTAACTGTCTGTAATTTGATAGACACATGCACAAAACATTGATTTAGCTGATTAAACAACCATCTTCTGCATCCATAAAATTATTAATTCCCTCTGATTACTTCCAACTTTGCTTAGAAAAGCTGACTGAAGGACACTGCTGCTTATAATACAAGCTCAATACTGGTAATAAATATGGATATACCTCATCCATTTCTGAAGTAGTCTGATATACTGTAATCATTCAAAAAAATTAGCATGTTCCAACCTTTTTGTACCTTGACACAAATATTGCAAAGCTTTTGATACATAGACATTTTTAGAAACAGCAGATAAACACAATTAATTACGCAGCTCTGTACTTCAGAAAAAGTAAGAAATAAAAAGCAATTATGAACCAAGTAATGTTTACATTAGGAATTAAAACTCTATCACAGATATAACCTTAGGAGTACTTCATGTCATTCAACTTCCTGTGCTGAAAATGATAGAAAAGTAACTTTTCCATTAAAAAAAAGCAGACAGCACATCTGGAGAAGCTTGCTTTTAAGTCAAATTTTTCAAGGCAAAGCTTCCACTAATTTTCTTACAGTTCATATGATGGCTAAGATACAAAAATAACTCACTGAGAAATAAAAGTCAAGTAGGGAAAATATGCAGATTGCTCTACAGCACAATCCACTCCACACCAATCCATTTCAGGACAATCATGATAAATCACATAGATTCATAGATTTTTTTTTATAAAATAGAAAAAAAAATTACAAAAATTTGACTAACAATCTCCCAATGTTATCTCTCAGCTTATGTAAATAAGTTCAACATGACATTGCATTTTAAATATATCATTGCAAAGAGCTTACTTGGTTTGAACCCTACTATTTGGAAGTCATAGAAATAAGAGTAATTCAGTTATCTGATAATTGCAATGACTGATTTGACAAACATCAAGCATAAATTAAAAAGAAAGTAGCTGCTACTCCACCAGCATGTAGAAACTGTACTCAGAATTTAGTTAACCTAACATAAAATTCAGATTTTCATGTTACAGATCTTAATGCACAACTTCTTCTATACCAGCTGCAAAATAAGATACATCACAATAATAAAGTGACAATGTTTTAAACATAAGTGCACACATGTAGCAAGGTTCTCAAAACATGACAGTCTAATACATCCCAACCAGTCCTTTGATATAAGTTTTTGATCTTGGTATTTGTTCTCTAATTTTACTAATATTTTATTTACTCATAATTAAATTACAATGAAAAATTAAACTGCCTTCTAGTTACCTGCATTTTATATTTTATTATTTATTATTATTTTATAAGTAGTCATGCACAAGTGGACATCTTCCTTGCACAGCTTATACACAACCGTAGTGATCCTGTACCTGGGACATCTGCTACTTAAAATGCTTTATATATATTAACAAAACAGTACCAGCCATTCTCTTGAAATGAATTGAAAATATTGAAATGTATTCACAATTTCTCAGAAGTTGGCTATATCTTCATAAATAAGAAAGAAAATTATTAAGTTATCAGTCATGAAATAAAGCTTGCTGACAATATAATTTTGCTGTAAAAGAAATTTGTGTAATCTTTGATTACCTAAGGTCATTTGCAAGTGATTCTTATGTAAATTATTTACACATGCACCATAAATATATATATATATATTTTTTACAATTATATTTTTACATTTTCTATATCTTCCAAAATATAACAAGGAATTCTCATCCTGAAAACTTAAGCAACTTGGAAATAAACTGTATTGTACTAAGTTAACATCAGACAGATTACACCCATTTGAAAATATCTGACTCTGTATTTCAGCTGCTATAGTTGTGTCATCTCACATATCTTACATGAAGATCTGGCACAAGCTGGAAGGATGTGACAGTACAGATACAAGAGAGACTGTAAAAGCTAATAGAATATATCCTTTGCTTTAAATTGAGTGCCAAATTATTTGTAGAATGTCTTTTCAATACAATATAAGAATTTGAGCAATCAAGAGAAATTCTATGCCTCCAACTAATTACCTACCTACACACACCTACTACACTCATTGCAATGGCAAGCAACTATCTTTTCACACACTTTCTAGGTCTAATCTTCAGTAAAAGCTTTTTTTTTTTTTTTTTTTTTAGGAGAGTTTTCAGCAGGAGGTTAGTAGAAGGGAAGGGTAAAATACATTTTCCATGTAATGGAATGTAATCTTCTTTTAGACACAGCATGCAAGTGCTGTGTTAACAAAATAGTACTGCAGACATTCTAAAAACAGGTTTCAGTGCAGACTGTCAATGAGCCACACATTTCAGACGAAAAGGTACAGTAATACTAAAATGCACCTTAACTGAAGGAGAGAAATAAGTAATCCCATCTGGCAATAGAAAGATATCTGAGTCATATTCTTCAACTTACTGATTCTGTTTTAACTTCTAGATTTAATTATTTACTAATAGCATAGCAAGGGGTCTGGAGCACAGGCCTTATGAGGAGCACAGAGGGAACTGCGATTGTTCAGCCTAGAGAAGAGGAGTCTCAGGGGGTGACCTTATCGCTCTCTACAACTCCTTGAAAAGAGGTTGTGGTGAGGTGGGTGTCAGCCTCTTCTGCCATACAGCTAGTGATACGACTAGGGGGAATGGCCTCAAGTTGCATCAGAAGATATTCTGATTGGATGTGAGGGAATACTTCTCTGAGAGAGTGGAATTGGCTGCCCAGAAAGGTGGTGGAGTCACTGACCCCGAGTTGTTCAAGAAACATTAAACGTTGTACTAAGAGATATTGTTGAGTGGAAAATATTGACGATAAGTGGATGGTTGGACTGAATGATCTTAGATATCTTTCCTAATCTTAGTGATTCTATAATTATTTATTTTATTAACTGTTAATATTGTTTACAGTCTAAGTACTAAAATTATTTTGAAACTTGTGAAATGTAAAGATCTGAAATAAATAGGACAACTCTCAAAGCCTAAGAAATTTGCTCATTAATTGCTGTAACGTCTTACAAAATACAATAACCATTAAGAAGCCTCAAGAAATTACAAGGGGAATAGTATCCAGCTTTTCATCTAGACAGACTGTTTTGAAAGCACTGCCTTTCTTTTTATTATGCTGGCCTATGACATCAGAGGTGGATGTTGGTCACATAGCAGTAGAGGTTGAACCATCCTACCAATACTCCATTATATTTTGTTGCTGTGACAGATGGTAGGAGAGGGGCAGTTTGACAGAGCAAGAGATCTTTCTGTGAACTAATATTTATAATTTTGCCACACCAAATTATGTCAGTTATTATCTATCTTTAAGATGTACCACCATCTTAGATGTCACAAAATCAACACATAACTCCTTTAGAGTTTAGATTGGTCATCCAGAATTCAATATATTTTTTTCTTGAATTACCAACCTAATATTCATTGGTATAACAAGTAGAAAGCAAATAGATGTATACAAAAGTAATAGTTCACCTGCGGTTTTTAAAATCAAGAAAACCAACTAATAAAAAACAAAACAAAACAAATTCCAACAAGATCAGTAACAGATACAGCCTAGTTAGAATGGAAATACAGTACTAAAATTTACTACTCTTTTGTTATTAAATTTTCATTATTAAAATACTGATCAAGGATTATGCCTTGTATATTATACCAAGTATAATCCTTCTTTAATCAAGTAAAAAATACCTTGTGTCATGCATGTTTTCACTATATTACATATCATTCAAGGTAAGTGTATGAAAGCCCAGAGTTATAAATGACCATAAATGACTTGTTCTGAGAATTACTACTTGTCGTGATTATTAAAATGTGACAAGGAAAAGTCTGACAGTAATGTAAACGCTTTGCTTCTATTACCCAGTCTTTTCAGCTCTCCTGAAGGAAGTCTACCTCAGCAAGTCTACCAGATATTATTGAAAAGCATGATAGTGAGAATATGACAAATTGCCAAGTCCTCATTTCTATCCATCTATTTTCTTATCCATGTACATATCTATCTTTAAAAGTGATTAACAATTTGTATGTAAACTTAGTTTTCTATTTGTATCTGTATAAATTAACCCTAATTTATATAATTCCTGCTTAAGTCAAGGGTCTACTGATAGCATGTAGTGGATACAACCCTAGCAGCATATAGCATAATGGCCCCATCCATTTTTCAGGACCCTGAAAGCTTATTTCAAACTTGAATGAAATCAAATGGCATGAGCCAGGACACATAATTTTTTTTTTTTTTTATCTTCTGGGCTTTCACACACTTACCTTGAATGGTAAGTGTAATATATGTAATATAAATAATAATATAAATATAAATAAAATGTAATATAGTGAAGATAAAAAAATACATTTATCAGATACGTTCTGGTATACAGCAGCGGTAAATACATTTCCTTAAATGCAGTTAGGTGCCATATTTGGCAGCTAAGAGCTCTCTAATTAATTTTATGCATCGTGTTACTGAACATTTAAGGAAATCTTTCATAGTGATACTTTCATATCAACTACATTTCCAAAGCATGCATTCTTGATGTTTGAGGTACTCATTGTCTCCTAGAGCTGCTGCTGCAACAAGGCTAGGGTCACACATAGACCATTGTATCCATCACCCCATATCCTGTGTACAACACTGAACAACATCCACACGTCTGAAAGGAAATGTAAGAGATCAGTGCACGTAACATTTGATGGGGAAAACAGTAAGGAAGATGGAGTCAGGCTCCTCTCAGCAATGCCCAGTAACAGGACATTTGGCAATAGGCACAAACTGAAATACAAGAAGCCATCTTAAAGATAAAAGTAATGTTTTACTGTAAGGGTTATTGAACACAAGAACACACTGCAGAGCTATTCATATCCCTGGGGATATTTTGAATCTGCCTAGACAACCTCGGACAATCTGCTCTTGTTGACCCTACTCTGCTCTTTCCATTGGACTTCTCTTCCTCCTTATGTACTTTACAGGTAGTTTGTGTTTTTCTGTGACTAGTAAGATTCCGCAAATCAGAATACTTTGCACAGCAAGAACTACCGAAGCAGTAGCAAAGAGTTCCCAGCCTAATTACCTTGCTAGAGGAGCTTTTCCAATCAGTGAAACAGTGTTGCATTCCTTCTCCAATACAAATTCCTCCAGCAATCTTCCAACATAACATCCTTCAGAGTAAAGAATTGTGAATTTAGGCCTTAATTATGTAATTTTTTGGAAAAAAAAAAAATGACAAAAGCTTGTCAGTTAAGATTTGTCTTTAATCTTTCTTACCTCCTTAATTCAAGAAAACAGAGTGTCATTGTTTCAAAACTGAGTTACAAGGCAATATCTCTTGGTAGCTTATTAACAAAGCTTTCTCCTTGTTAAAATATTATTCTTTTTCTTACACTGAAAGCCTTTTTAAGATTCAGTGACTTGTTCGCAATGAAATGGTATTACACCTCACCTCACTACTGCTTTGAAAACTGGCTAGTATTAAAACTATGGATCAGAGATAAACAGCAGTGTTTCAAGTCAAAAGGAAGTGCCTGGTGAATGCTACTGGAGTGAGTGCTAGGTCATGTTTTAATTAAATTTCTCATTATTGATCTGAAAAAGTATATAAAGAGCATGCTAACGAGATTCACATGTCTATACTGGAAGGTGTCACACAATTTAAACAACACAGACATTTGGAATGCGTGGGAAGAAAGTCTCCTATCCTCGATTTTTTAAAAATTTCCATTATCTAGCAGTTCTTTTGTTTGTTTTTAAATCAAGTCCAGAAGGAAGATACTATAGTATTTTTCCATCAGAAATGGGAAGCTTTTCTAATGAAAGATACCCTAGAGACAGTGGTAGTGACCAAGTTAGACAGGACTTTTCAGTACTGTTATATTCAGAGGTAGATGTAGCCCAGATCACAATAGTGAGGATAGAATGCTCTATCATAATGTATCTGAGACTGTGTGCACACTAAGAGTGTACTACTGTGCAGAGATTAGCCTCCACCCAATCACAGAACCACTTAGACTGGATGGAACTCCCATAGGTCCACATGATTTAACCTCCACTGCCCTCTTTACACCCTAACCCACCAAAAATAGATCAAATATTCACGACAGTAACCAAAGGGGAAAAAATACTCATGCAAAAAAACTCATATGCATGGGCGTATGAATATTGGCACAGTATTGCCTAACAAACAGGTCATTTTAGACAATTCAGCAAATATATATATATATATTTAATTAATTGAGATGGTTTTTTAATAGCCAGGAAAATGGTTGAGTAGAGAGTTAAGAGTAATTGAGCAGTAAGGATTTTTTTTTTTTTTTTTTAAAGAAGTCTTACGTTTAAAATAAAATCACTGAATTCTGAGCATCTGCGGTGAGATACAGATTTTCAACCTCCTTTTTCACTGTATAATGGAAGTACCAGATGCTTTTAGGAATGAATTGTCAAATATGTTTTAACTCTATTGTTAGAGAAATGCTGTGGGAATGGTAAAAAGATGTTTTTAAGGGTTAGGTGAAAAATGCATGATCCACTCATGCAGCTTGTCTACAAATATGTTTAAGGGTTCAGAATCAAGCCAAAATCAAATATGGACATCCTAAATTACTGGAGAATAAACAGAGCTTCTATGTTTCCTCATCAGATCTTCATGTTACCCATATACGCCGTTAAAACTGATGGAGAAAATTGGAACTAACTTTAGTCAAAGGCAAAACTTGCTGGCCCTTTCCTTTCTACAACTTTCCGCAAGTGATAAATTAAAAAAATTCCAAATTGCCCACCCAGAGACAATCAAAGCAATGATAGGAAAAGATGCAATGAGTACAAACTGAAACATACAAAATTCCGTACAAACATCCAGAAGAACTTCTTTACTATGAGGGTGACAGAGCACTGGAACAAGCTGCATGGAGAGAGAGAGTCTCTTTCTCTGGAAGTACTTAACACCTGCCTGGATGACTTGCTACACAACTTACTGTAGAAAACTTGCTTTAGCAGGGGAGTTAGACTCTATATTCTCCAGAGGTCCCTTCCAATCCCTGTAATTCTATGAAGGGCTACCTGTTTTTAAAAAGAAACTAAGCAAAGGTCTTATAATTCGGCTCACATTAGTATTTCTCATTGGAAAAAAAAAAAAATAGAATTTGAAATACCCTAAAGCTCATGATAGTTTCACCAGTATTTACAATAATAAATACACTGTTACATTTAACTTGATGAAAAATAATTATGAAGGCATTATATTTTTTATGAACTTTTATTAACTATACTGATTTAATAATGTATGTTTACTTCTAGTACACACGATGAAAATGAATTTTGAAATTTATTGTCGGGTACAGTTTAAGCAATTTCCTTCGCGTTACAGGAGTGTGATTTGAGCTTAATTTACCTTAAAGAGAAGTTAAATTTCTATAACCTATGCAGTTCTGTTAATGCCTTTTCCTAATCAGGAATCTTAATGAATTTCTCCTTCTACTACTAAATTACATGGGTATTCATTTAATTATGAGAGCACATATTAAACAAAATAGAGTGTAAGTGAACTTTCACTTAACTTTAACACTGCTTGAAAACCATGGGTGTCAGAGATGAATTACAAGTATTCAAAGCTTCAACTTGCTTTGTTTAGAACTGCTAGGGTCACACTATTAAGAAAAAACACAATGGAAAAACTCTCAGGATTTGAAAAACTATGAAACTGTGGCCAAATTGTTATTTAGTCTTCTAAGACTGTCAACCATTGATTATGTAATATATCAAAATTTAACAGGTTTAGGCAATTAAAACTGTCATGTTGCAGAGTTTTCTTATCACATGATGAAGACCAAATCAAAAGATAAAGGTATCAGACACAGACAACAGTGCACACACAGCAAGTCTGCAGACAACACTAAGCTGAGCAATGCAGTCAGTACACTGGAGGGATGGGAAGCCATCCAGAGGGACCTGGACACGCTAGAGAAGTGGGCCCATGTGAACCTAATGAGGTTCAAAAGGCCAAGTGCAAGGTGTTGCATGAGCCAGTCTGTGCATGCAACCCAAGAAGCCAACTATATCCTGGGCTACATTAAAAAAGGGGTGGCCAGCAAGGAGAGGGAGGTGATTGTCCCCCTCTACTCAGCTCTTGTGAGGCCCCATCTGCAGTACTGCATCCAGGCCTGGAGCCCCAGCACAAGAAAGACATAGAGCTCTTGGAACAGGTCCAAAGGAGGACTACTAAGACAATCAGAGGGCTGGAGCACCACTTCTAAGAAGAAAGGTTGAGGGAACTGGGCTTGTTTAGCTTGGAGAAGAGAAGGTTCTGGGGAGACCTCATTACGGCCTTCCAGTACTTGGAGGGAGCATATAAACAGGAGGGGGAATGACTATTTACAAGGGTGGATAGTGATAGGACAAGGGGGAATGTTTAAACTGAGATAAGGGAGATTTAGGTTAAATATTAGTTGGAAGTTTTTTGTTTTGTTTTTTAATTACACAGAGTGGTGAGGCACTGGAACAGGTTGCCCAAGGAGGTTGTGGATACCCCATCTCTAAAGACATTCAAAACGAGGCTGGATGTGACGCTGGGCAGCCTGGTCTTGTGACTGGCAACCCTGCACATAGCAGGGTGGTTGAAATTAAATGATCACTACGGTCCTTTTCAACCCAGGCCATTCTATGATTCTATGACACAGACGGTCAATCTTCTGCAGTTTGCAGTGTATGAAGAGTGGAGACATAGGAAGGACTGTGCTGTGCCCACTATACAAAAAAAGATGTAGGTCTGCAAACTAAGGAAAATTAACAACAAAAATAAATAGGTACATAGTTAATAACCCTCTTTCTCAATCATAAAAGCTGACTATCCATCATTTGCTGTTAAGGACCTTACCTGTGTTACACGTTCACCTGAAGAACACTGAATGCTACTTGAAAACAGTATTAAAATTCTTTCAGCAATTTACTTTAGATAGATGGCTATTTTTCTTCCCTCAAAATATTTCATGTGTAACACTTAGTCAGCTGTCAATTATTGGTGAACTCACAAGCTATTTGGGTTATAGAAGTAATATGTTTCTACAGCAAAAATGTGTATCTGAAGTGAGTGCTATACTGAGGATGTTTATGTTCTGCCCCCATCTGCTTTACCAAACTTCTCTTTCTCATTTACATCTTGTGTATTAAAGCTTTTAAGAATGCATTATTAACCACGCTTCTTTCTTAATCTGTATAGATCTCCTTCTTAATTGCCTTTGAAAATAAGAACTTTGAGTCTCCCCAAAAATGTGGTCTGTCACCCTCTGTCCCTAAAACAGTCACAAATGTCTGATGAAAAAATTCTCTTATGATACTTATGTAAAGTACTACAATTATTATTATTTTAAAAACTAGCTTTAGAAACCTGAAGTAAAAGCCTTGCATCACACTAGGGATGATCTCATTAATATTCAATGAATGTTAATATTAATAGAGTAATTCCTGAGGAGTAATTCTTTATTGTGAAACTTAGCAATTCAGATTTGAACTACAGGACCTTATTAACTGCCAATATTCAGCATAAATATTTTAGGGATTACACGTGTCTTTGAATGACAACACAATATTAAACTTCATGCATAATTTTTTCCCGTTCAACACTTTGATGATGTATGAGGCTGACTATGAAGACAATTACTTTTGTGTCTTTGGTTGCTTTTCTTGAAACCTGAGGTCCTGTTCAACTCAAAGACACTAAGAGAAGGAGTTAGAATTTGTGCAATTGGGTCACTGATTTGTACTTTACAAAGAGCAACAACTGCTAACACACAGAACACCACCAAGCTGAACATGGAGTGTCCTAATCCAGCCTTCATGAGAAATATTGTGGAACTAAAACATGAAGAATTAAAATTCCCTGTGCACTCTAACTAAGTATGAAATGAGTGGGGAAAAAAAAAAAAAAAGCTCCTTACTGGTGCTATGTAAATATGTAAAACTGCTCATGCATATATCACTGGTTTCATTCAATTAGAAAAGGCAATAAATTATTCAGTGAGCATTTTGGCCTTTTTAAGAAATAAAAAATGCAGAAAATATAGGTAGTGCAAGACCTTAATGGAAGTGCTATTTGTGGGATTACCACTCTGGAATCTACCCTTACAGAAAAAAAAAAAAAAAAAGGAAAACAGTATGAAGAAATAGTCCCATCCAGTGTAAAAGGCATTATTATTCATGATGAGTCAGGGAAACCTAAGAGCTGCTAAGATGCTATAACACTGTGTTTGCACATGCATTCTGGAGACCTGTGCTGATACTGGCAAAAGCATGCAAAAAATGTAATGAAGAAATATCAGGATCTGTGCGTGAGGGTGAGATCTGAGAAATAATCCTCACATAGGGAAAAGAAAGATGGACTGATGAGGAGACTGGAGCTCAGCAAGTAGAGAAGATCTCTTTAAAAAAAAAAAATAGAAATCGTCATTGTAAAAGGCAGTTTAAAAGAAAAATGACATATGCATATAAGAAGAAACACCTGCCTGAAAGTAACAGACTGCTTTCTTTATTTCTGAAATACTAGCACAAGGTCTCCTGAATAAAGTTTTGTAAAAGAAGAATAAAATCACAGCTGAGCAGACCAAGAGATATTGATGACTGGCAAAGAACAATGATTCTCCCATTAGACCACACATGCTTCAAATGCGAAGGATGGTGAAAAGAAAAACAAAACATCTCCCTGTTCAGAATTTAAACATTTGAGGAAAAAAGTCAGGGTTAACATTTTCGCAAAATGGTCCTGTATATTTCTGAATCTTATAGCAATGGAACTAACAGTGACACCTGTATAGCTCTTCTTGTGAAGATAACATTATTTAAACTCTCATCTTAAAAGAAAAATATCCAAACATTTGTATTACTTTCATCACACTGTATGAAGCTTCGTACTTATTCCAGTACTTTGCCCATTGAGGCTGCTGTATGACTGGAACTTCTGAGGAGCAGTCTCACAATCCAACTTCCAGCTCCCAGTTTGAACTCCAGAAGGAAGTAGGATAGAACTTCTGGCTAATGACAAGTATGATGAATTTTCAAACACTGTTACTATCTGCTATTTTTTTCCTTCAATATCAAGAATTTCTAGAAAAAGCATATTGCTGAGAAATGCATGCAGTTTTACAAGAAGCTGTTTTACAGTGTTTTATTTGAATTAATTTCTGCTCTCTCCCCCTCTACTTGAGGAAAACTGTAACTCATGAGAGTTGATACATTCAGATCTACCAGTGAACCACTAGCTAATGAAGATTTTCATCTTACTCTAAAGATGAGCACAAAAATTCTTATGACTCCAGCCTTAACAATCAAATGGATGCAGTCACTTGTTCTAAATCCCTGAGATACACTTGGTGTCTAGTTTCTGTTTC
This sequence comes from Chrysolophus pictus, assembly GCA_037305975.1. Taxonomy (NCBI): domain Eukaryota; kingdom Metazoa; phylum Chordata; class Aves; order Galliformes; family Phasianidae; genus Chrysolophus; species Chrysolophus pictus. Next base: position 21,665,703 of record CM074577.1, on the reverse strand, counting down.
TTCCCTTGTCAGATCAGGTTGTAATAAACCATTCATTTTATTCCTTACAGTTTCTGCATCATTTTGGATTAGAGCCTGGACTAATGCTATGCTTGTTCTTAGTGTTTCTAAATCAAAACTATGCATTTGATTTCCCTTTTGTTTGGAGGAGCACAGTAGCAGGATTTCACAGGACATCCCTGCTATCTCCTCAAAGAAGCTGAACACAAAGAATTCTCTACAGAAATAACTTGAAAATCAACACAGTTAAAACAAAATCACGTCAGTGTACTTCAAAAGACTCGGAAATAAATGGCAAAATATATACAACTGAAAACTAGTATGCAATAACACCAAAATATTTCCACTACCATACATAATTCATTTGAAAATATACATATGTTATAGTCAACTATTACTTATTGCAGAGATATGTATGAGTGTTTTCCTCAGCTGCATTAATGAACAGGAAAAATGACGTCAGGTAAGTTTTAACCAAGTTTAAACAAATTTCTTACGCCATTATCATCCACCAGAAAATTCAACAAGTTTCATTCCTTTTGTTCTCATAGCCTACTCTTGCCATTTCCAGAGCCATGCCCCTCACAACCTATTTTTCAGTAAAGATCACCTCACAACAGACAGCAGTTACTCTCACTATATACTAGATAGAAAAAGAAAAGAGTGTAAACTTCTTTAGTCTCATTTTTTAGCAACAAGTTATTCTATAATCACAGAAGTCGTGTTCTGAGAAACCTATGTATCAAAATCTAAGATTTCTGGGAAAAGTTCTTCACATTTTTAAAGTAGTCAATCTTTTAAATAAAAATCAGAGTTGTGTAAATATCATCTCCAAAATGTAAAATAAGGTCTGAAAGGTAAAAACAAAGGATTAAAAAACAGGAAGAGCTCTCTGAGAACAAAGTAATAATGATGGCAACAAGTTGATATAACTGCCCAATACAGCAGCTCCCTTGTAAAACATTTTACAAAGCTAAGTTTTAAACAACTGATGGGTTGCATAGTACTCCTCAGGAAAACAAAACAAAACAAAACAAAACAAAACAAACAAACAAAAAAACCTTGTTTCTTCATTCTGAAACATGGCAGTGGTTTCTGAATGAACAAGCACCATTCTCATCTGTGTCTTTTGCTGCATTTATAAATATTTCTATACATAGAAAGTTCATAAGACAATCTTCTCATCTTTCCATTTCATAATGTCTTTGAATTATATGGTTTTTGGTCATTCAGTGTATTCCCCTCATGCCAAGGTCTCCATGCATTTGGTCAGGCACCATTATAGTCTCTTCCTTGCATCTCAGGTTTTTTTTTCCCCTCTCTAGCATTTTGCCTTAACTTTCCTGATTAAGAATTTGAAGAACCCCATCATTTCACATAGGCTGTTCCCATCTCAGCCTAGTACTGCTTTTTTAGCCTAGTATTGCTTTTTTAGACTAACCTCCTTCATACATTGGTTGCAAGAATAACCACATTCTTTGCAAAAATTCCCTCAGCTCTTCCTTCATGTTAGTCTTCATTTCCTGACAAATAATTTATCCAGTGTCAAGTCTACAACTAATTTAGTTAGCTATTTTTCTGTGTGAACATAATCCCCACTAGAGAATGAAGGAAGGGGTGACATCACCTAAGAAGCTAAGTGCTGATATCAATCAATCCTGCGACCTAATTACAGACCCATTAAAATTGACACAGAACACACATGAAAAGAAACAGACAGTTTGTGTATTGCACATATTTCCTTCCTGGCTTTCCCTTTTTTTCCCTTAAGGTAATTGTGTGCTATAGATAGTTGGAATGTTATCAGAAGAACTGGGACAGTTTCAGAATTTGAAAACGAATCAATTAAAAGTAAACAGAAATATTCCACTGAGTGTGAGCCAGGTCTGTGTACTGTAATTTTAGAGTATTTGGAAGAAATAAAGTTCTCTATTCATCATCAGGCAGTTTTACAGGTTTATTTAAACACTGTATTTGAACCTGACTTCCTTTTAAAGGGGAACACATGTCACTGTAAGAAACATACCAATTACTTTTCCTTCTGAAGAGACATTTCTTAATCCATATTTTGAGAGAATTAACTACACTACATCATTTAGCTGTTCCATAAACACTATGTGTAAAATAAAACAAAAGAAATAAAGAAGAAAATCAACTAGCAGAAATAAAAAAAATTCTAGACTTGTTTGGAAAAATAATTCACATTGCAAACCCTCAAAACTGCAGAGATAAAAAACTGTAATCATTTTGAATGATACAAATCCAGTGAAAATTGGTAGTAGACATTTGAAGCTGAGTCCTTCTCGATCTGTCATATTTTGAATATTCATGTAAACAAAATTAGACATCATGCAAATACAAATAGTAGGGTAGCAGGCACCGGAATGAACCAATTGTAATCAGACTTCAAGGAACGACATGACCTACCCGTACTGATTAGATCTCATCAAACCCATGATTTTCATGCAAGAAATAAACCCATCTCTTACTCTGCAGCTGCTTCAAATGAGATGACTCTTGCAGCTGAACCACCGTCACAGCCTTTGCCCTATCACGGAGTGCTGGGGCTCTGCTGACCCCCCATCCAGGACCTGGTGCCATGAGAAGGCTTCAGCAAGGCCTGTCCAGCAAACAGGTACACACTTGTCCTTGTCACTGAGCCTCCCTGTAGCCCCAGCGTGCAAAGAGGCCTCCCAGATTCTCCAACCTGAGGCTGGTAGCTCAGTCACATCTACCAGGAATCCTAAGTAGTCCTTCCTTTGAATACACAGTTTATACTCTTCCCCTTTTTGTACAACTTCTGGCTCCACCAGCTGTTGCATTTCACATGTAGTCTTGTTATTCTATTACTGTAGACCCAGAATAGAAGGCACATCCCACTAAATTCACACAGGAAAACAAATCTCATGAGTATTCAGAGCTTTTCCTTATGGGATCATACAGGCTACATGGAAAGAAGCTGAGACTAAATTAGCTAGAAGCATACAAAACACTTAGGTTTTTTAATAAGAGAGGCACAAATAAAAACAACAGATAGATTTCAACTAAGGCAACAAGGTAACCTGTCCATCAGGCAAATCTATGAAGTGACAGAACCATTGAACAAATCATGATTAAGTAATCCAGCGGGATTGAATGAGAAAGGCTAGACATGTTGTGAAGTAAAATAAACAAAACATACCAATTTGTCTGGTGCTTTATAATTCTCTCTTCACAACTGAAAGTGAAGATTTATATAGAAACTTAATTATCTAATAGAACAATTTTTGAGAAAATAGAGGAATAAGATTAGACAAAACATCAAATTTACAAGTCTCTACTGATCAAATAGTGTTAAATATTATACTTGCTGTCTTGCTTTAGAAGACCTAGTGAAATGAAATTTTCTTCTTTAAAAAAAAAAAGTAATGGCTGAATAGAAGAATATTGTCTTTCCACAATTCTGAAAGCTACATACATATAACAATGAGGCTACGAGTTTCCATCCTTAGTCTACAAACCAAATACAATTTGTGAGACAAACTGTGCCCTAGAGAACAGGTATGTATCTAAATGAAAGTCATGAAAAGACAAAAGAGATTTATCATTTATCAACAAGCGTTTCTCTGAAATGTCACTGACATATATGCAGAGACTCATCTAAGATTCATGAACAACTTACTTTCTTTTCTGATACAAAATTTAGATTTGCATCCACATAAGAGAACAATAGGTTAAATGTGTATGTGCTGATTTCTCCCGGGTCACTTATTACAGTACCTCAAATACTGTTTCTGCAAGGAAATAAGATTGGCATTAAAAGAGAAGTTCTTGTGGTTAAAAAGGCAGGAAAGTGTTCTGAACTGTGAATGACGTCATACAAAAATAGTTCAGAGGACTCAACTTTTAGTCTTCAAAGGCCACAAACCTGTTATTAAGCACCTAAAAGCAAAACAAAAAGAAAGGATCCTAGAGATCAACTGTCTTGAACAGGCACAGAGTTGTTAAAGGAAGCTGAAATAATATGGCCTTTCAGGGAGGAAGAAAGTGATTTTTTTTTTCCTGGTATTGTGGTCATTTTGGATCTTTTTGGTTTTGACACTTCTTTAAGCAGAAGGACATTTTTAAATAAAATGTGTTACAGTAGTGGTTTGCATTATTTAATAGCCCCTGAGAAATCTGTGTCATTAGTTAAAATTTCCATGTGGTTTCCTGCCAAGTAAAAAATTAACTAGTCTACAAAGATTTGATGGGAACATAGACATAACACAGTCTACTCTGAAGAGATGCACATTTGGCAAAAAGAAATAAGATTCTGAAGACAAAAAGAATCATAAGCAGTGTTTTTGTGGAAGGAAAATGTCTTCAAGAGAAAATAAGTTATCCTTTGAAACTGCATATATTATTAGAATGCAAAAACTATGGTTGGAAGAAGTTCCAAAAATGTAACCCAGGCATAAATATCTCCTAATTGTAATCAAAATAATATTTCTGCACTCCAACATTTTTGACAATATGAAGAAAATTATTCGCTGTCTGTTCTTAGGTTAGCAATCCTGAACAAAGTAAAAATTAAACCTAAAATAAAATTAGCATCAATTTGATTAATTAAAAGTACATTTACAAACATAGAATACAACTTACTGACTTCAAACAATTCTTGCAACTGATGAACAATTAGAGAGGCTGGTTTTAGACTTGCATAAAAGCAGTTCGAAAGCAGATGAATTTCCTGAGTATGACCTCCATTATTCAGTCAACCTACAGATGAATTTCTGTTGCTTCCTCTATTTAATTATTTGTAAATATTTTTATTATCAGGCTTTCCATTATATCAAACTGAGAAGTGTTTATTATACCTATTTAGAACACAGAAATGCATATTGCACACAAAATGGGAAGAGCTTATAGCTTTCCCCCCCACGCCCCCCCCAGCAACTACGGAACACAGAGAAATTTGTAAATGAGAAATCAGAAAGAAGATAGAACCTCTAGATTTCTTAATTTGTATTTGACTATCTAGTTTTGTATATAGAAGTATAATATAGCATCAGATAAAAGAAAAGCAAATTTGTATCTAATTAATTCCCCATGTTTTTCAAAATAGGAGGGGGAAAAGTCATATTTTGAAATCTATTTTCAAAATAAGTATTTCGTGCTTGAAGATGCGAAAAAGTCACTAACATTCAAAAGCACTTAACAATACTCATACAACAGCAGTAATAATATATGTTTAACAGCAATTTTTAAATGAACATACCTCAAAGACAGTCTCTTAATTCTGAAGAATTACTAGCTCAGCTGCCTTTTTGTCTTCTCGTCTTGAATTTGTTGTGTAACCTAGGGAAAATAAATCTCAGCTTACTTTCAAACTGAGAGCATAAGGCTAGATCCAAGGAAGGAAAAAAGTTAATAGCATTGCTGTTAATTCCTCTGTAATCCTACCTCATTATCTTAAGCAAATAAATCTCCAAAAAGGGTTGCCTTATTAAAAGCGAATTAGAAAACTGAATGTCATCTGGGCAGTGAGACTTTCTCTTAAAATGCAAACGACAAAGAAACTCATAAATAGAGCACTACAGAAAAAAATGCTACTATCAGGCAATCTTCATAGCAGATCTTCAACAGATGTGTATGCAACTATGATTTCACAAATTCATAAAATAAAATGTGTCAAAATCATTTGCCACTAACTTTCAAGTGTCTAAAGAAACATACTCAATTTAAATTCTACTAAATAACATTATAAAGATATGTGAAGTGTAGCAAGAGTGGATATCGAATTTTCAATCCTCCTACTATGCACACCATCATGTGTGACTTACCAAAGAAAATTATAAAAAGAAGAAAGAAGTTGTTTTTATTTTGTCAAATAAATTACCTACAATTCAAGAGGTACAGCCCCTAGGTACTTCTTTACATTCCTTATACGTTTTTAGAATTTCACTCAAAAGGCATAAAGGAGAGAAAAAGTAGCGTGTGCTGTAGAGAAAAATTTAACAGGCTGCTGACAGTTTAGTCATTGTTAGAAAACCATTTTGATTTTTATAAATATTTATCACTTGTAAGCTTCATTTCTCAATACCTTAGTTAAAAAACAGATAGCATAGGCTATCATATCTAAAAAGTTCAAAATGAAGAGTTAGAACAAAGATCTTTTTATTGAGAATCAACCACTTCACTAAAGTTGACTTAAAGGAAACATAACAGACAAGCATAGAAACCAATTGTCCTTTTTATTTTTTAGCTTCAGTGATACTGAACTTCTCAGCTTCACTTTATAAAGCTATTCGTAACTTCTGCTAAGGACAACTTACTTCTAATTGCCTTGAACGTCTGTATCATTGCAATGGAATTATTTTAACAGAAAACAATACAGAGCACAACTTGCTGGAAGGGTATGCAGTGACAGCAAAACCATATGAACCCATTTCTAGAAGATGACGGTTACTGAGATCTTATAAGATTTCCTTATAAGAAATAACTAATGAAGATAGTATTCAAACAAAAGCAATAAACATTAGACACAAGAAGAGATACCAGAAAAAACTAATAAGAGTTAAATGGAGCTTCATTTCACACTCAAAAGCCAGCAATGATGTTGCAAATCAGAAAGCAGTCAGGAAACTCATTTTCTAACAACACCTGGTCCTAACTATAGTTCAGTATTAACTGGACTAATAATAGTTCAGTATTTCTCTGGAAGAGAGAAGAGTATGAAATCTCTCACGTGCAAATTTGATCATGTAAAAGCACACATTTGCTATGCAAAAGAAAAACAGTGTTTACAAGACACAATAGATGGCATGAATATCAACTAAGACTAAGAACTAGAAGGCTAGTTTTTCAATTTCAGTAAATTAAACAAATAACAGAGCTAACATTAAGGTCAGATATTTATTTATAACATAAGGAAACGCAATGTCCAAGTGTCCTTAGAGAGTTTTATATTACTTTTTCAGATAATAGTAAAATGGAGTCTCATACAATTTGTCAAATTGTCAGGAAACAATTTTTCTAGATTTTCAAGGTTCAGGTTCAACCAAAAGCTTCTCTTCATCCAATAGATATTTGAACATGTGAGCTATAAACTTTTCACAGCCTTTTGAAAACATGATAACTGAGCAACAGCAGTGAAATTTGAGCTCAAATTTTACATTTTAATAAATGTTTAGCTGTGAAGGGTCAATACAATTTCCCTTTTTTTCATATTGTTTATTTTTTAGATACGAACAGAAGACTTTCTCCACTAAACAACAACATCTAAAAGTCAGTTATAGCCCCTCACACAAGTTCTTATACCTTTGTATTGCTCAAGTGAAGTATTTAATCTGATTTATTGATTTCATGGTGTTCTCAGAAACTTGTGAAAATTCTTTCAGTAAACCAATTCTGAGGTTTTCTTCTTTTACTGTGTTTAAGATCCACAGTGTCAGTACAATAGGTACCCACATTTGTAAAAAATGTTGATAAATAACTATTTCTTCTTAGTTATGTGAATGAGAAAAAGAAATAACAACATGGATTTAGTCTAGTCTCTCTAGACATCTGAAGATTCATGTTCCTCACTAGAAAAGCTTTACTCTAGCAAACAAACAAATCCAGCTTGTTTTGTTCAACAGTTTAATTCCTGTAGAGGAAAACTGCTTACAATGTTGTATAGAATTACTAATCAATTTATACCCTATTATTCAGATGACTTGAATTTTAATTGGTATCTAGTGCCCAATCTTCTTTAAGAAAATTCCTCCCACTAATCCTTTACCAATTAAAATGATTTAAAAAACAACAACAAGTAACAGGCAGCTTACTCACGAAGCTTAGGACTGGGTGAACTCTGTTGCATTATATCACATCAATGCAAAAGTTCAATTCTGGATGTTTTTTGCACCATTATTTTTCCTTTGTGTTTCTTATGTAGATGGGTTTCTCTACACGAATTGAATAATATTAATGCTTTCCGTGTGTTTTAGTTCATGTCAGAGTGCAAAAACAATGATGAAAAATATTAAAACTTTTCTCAGATAAGAACTGCCACATTTTAAAGTAGACTTCACTAGTTTACTTGACAATAGCAAAAACCACTGGCACAGTTAAACCTAGAAACACCATTCTTACAGTACTAGTTCTAGACAGCGAGTGACTGAATTGCAGCACTACTTGTTGCTTCTCATTTCCTTGAAGAAGGTAAAATAACCTAAAAATATGCACTGTAGATGATTTATGTTATTTAATTAGTGACATTCACTATATTGGAGAAATCCTACTTGCCCATCATTGACTCTTTATAAAGCATTAACGTGGACGTAGAACTCTAGTGACACAGATCTGCCATTATTTCTGTTTCTTGACTGAAAAATGATTCAATATTCAGGATTCCACCTCTACCTGTTACAGCATCCTTAAACATTTATGAGCCTTCATTTTTGGTGAGAAGAAGAAATCAATGAAATGCTTCTGTGTCACCTAACATAGTAATTCTACGTATTTCCGCACAAGCATTCTTAAGGGATTTCTTTTTCCAATATATCTTTTTCTGGAAACACTAGAAAAGTTCATATAAATTTCCACTTTTTTGAGTATTAACTACCCCATTACACCAATAAGCATTAAATATGCAAAGTTACAGCCAAAAGAATTGCGTCACCAAATCACAAGTGTATATGCATGCTACAAAAGGTACAAGAGGTTCTTGGAAAATACAGATACAGCAGTTGAAAAGAAAAGCCATCTGAAAAACCAAGGAGACCAGCAGATTACAAAACATTTTGAACCAAAACAAAAACTACAGAAGAGCTAAAAATTATTTATGCTCTATAGACACACAAACTCTAGAAACCACACTTTCATTATACTTGGTCAATAAACAACTGAATATTTTTACACAGGATGTTCTTGCTTTCCAGAACTAGGTCTGTAATAATCCAGTTATTTTGCTGTCAAATATATAGCTTTTATGGAGATCAGCAAATAGCAGATATAGCTGCTTTAAAAAAAAAAAAAAAAAAAAAAAAAAAAAAAGGAATTACCCATTTCAGAGGATCAGGGTTCAACAAATACCCCAAAGGAGGTTACTCTCCAAATAAATATCTTTCTGTTGCAGCCACCAGCCCTTAAATAAGGTTAGGGAATTGGGGAAGGGTGGAGTCAGGCTTTCAGTCAAATGGGTGAATTGCTTCCAGCTTTGCTCCCAGGGCTAGCTACGCCCTTTCAACTGGTTCTCACACACTGGTTCAGGCTGTCTTAACAGTTCCCATACAGCCTTATTTTCTTCAAATTTCTTTTTTATCTTATTGCTGGTTTTTCTTTGTTCGTTTTTCCTTATAGTAGAATAAAAAAGGATCTGAATTATTAGAAACTAGTGGATTACCAATCTTCCTTGAGTAAGGAGTAATGCACTTTCTCACTGACGGAAGAAAAAACCTAAGCCATAGTTTTTACTCAAAGTAAACTACAGCACTGTCTCTACTACTACTGTTCCTACTAGTGAAGAGGGAAACCGTATTGATTTTCTCCTTTTGCAGTCTTTTAGCTAAACAAATGTAGATTTAGATTAGAAGTTAGGGGGCGATGTTCTTTACTCAGAGGGTGGTGATGCACTGGGAGAGGTTGCTCAGAAAAGATGTGGATGCCCCCTGGAGGAGTTGAAGGCCAAGTTGGATGGAACCCTGAGCAAGAAGAATTACAAAAGGTGATCAAAAGCAACTCTGCCACAGGAAGGAGCTGGAGTTGGATAGTCATTAAGGTCTCTGGTCGAATGTCAACGGTTTACGGGCTTGTTTGGCCCATTCCGTGACTTGCAGCATGAAGGGATTTCACGAATCCGAGCCTTCGGAAAAGGGAAACGGGAACCCCCAAAATAATTAAAAACATCGGCAACAGTCTGAGGAGAAACAAACTGATTTACTAAATATAGTATCAGAATGCAAGATAACATACTATAATACAATATAATTAGAATTGAAGCTAATAAATTAAATATAATGAGAGAGAAAGATTGTCCATAAGCTGGAAGCCTTACACTAATGCTGAAGCAATGCATGCGGTCAGGACAAGAAGCAGGAATGAGAGCTGAAGGAAAAAAGGGACATCAGGTGACCTTGCCAGTGGTTATATCTCCTCTCTGACTGCAAAGCCCCCTGGGGTATGTAGTTCTTCTTCTCTTCTGGACAGGTGCCCAGAACTGGAGCATGAACAGTTTAACTCCCAGTGCACTACATGATGTTACGATGTGGAATACCAATAACCAAAAATCATCAAACCATTTCATGATTCTGTGAGTCTTTCTTCCTACTCTGTACAGGTTATTAAGGTATAAATACTAAGATTTCATTTAGTTCATACATACCTAAGCCAAAATATAGGATATCCTTATCCATGTACATGAATCTCTAACCCATATAGAGGCTCAAATTCATATCCAAAGGTATGAAACAAACAAACAAAAAAGAATGGTCTTAGAAACTAGCACTGAAGCGCTCAATATAATTTCATTGTTTATAGATGAAGTCCAATCATTAAATTAAAATTAGGCTAACACTATTTCTACAGACATCTCTATTTTACATTATGCATCCTATAAATTCTGTATGATTTCAAGAATCAAATGTAGTACCCTGTTCCATTTTCATTTAAATATTTGGCTTAAATAAATTCCACAACTGCTTAAATCTATCTTATCAACTTTTAATGGTTTATCCAACAACTTTTCAGAGTGCAAAAGTGGAAACATAATTTGGGCACAGACAATAGGCTTCAGTTATCTCTAATAACTACAGAATTTATCAGAAGTCACAAGTTCATCTACACTTCTAGTTACTCATGTTTACACGTTGGCAAACAGCAGTTGGAGATCACATTAGAATTCCACCAGAAAAAGTGACACTTCACTTACTTACATTTAATTTACAAGAAAATCATAATAAATTAGTTAGCTAAATTTCTGCCTGAAAGAGATCTAGCTATGTTTTACCAATTAACTTTTCAATGCACAAACCCTGAAATGATTTCTAGTGATTTTATTTCAATCTAATTGTCAGTGGAAAGCATAATCATTCATGAATTATGATTCAATAACAGATCATTTCATACAATAATATCCTACACATAAAAAGATGGAAGACAATAGAAGAAAATCATATTTTAATATTTTAAGTAAAATCATGTTTCTATTATTTACTTTCAGTTAAAAAGCATAAGGCAGGTCCCAAGAAAAAAAATAAATAAATAAAATGGAAAAACATATAAGTGATAAAATTCTTAGTCAAAGTTCTGAATCAATGGAAAGTTTATTGGAATGCTTTATTTCAATTTATACCTTGTATATGTTATAGATAGAACCACATGTCTATTAAATATTTTACATAACTTATGTATTTAGTGGCAGTCAAAAATGTATAAACATTATATACTACTATTACCAAAATACCAGAATGTTCTATGCCTTTCAAAAGCAAAATTTCTAAATTCAGTATAGCTTGCTTTAAACAAACATGCATTTTCTGACATAAAAATACTCTGTTTTTAGAACTCCAGAAAGTTTAACCATGACATACTCAATTCAGACATGGAATTTCTGGCTGCAGTGACATTTTAATTTCTATTATCAAAAGACAGAATTAAAAGTTAGCACCATGGGAAGACAAGACTTATTAAAGAAGAAATGTTCAAGGAAAAGGAATACAGTTCTGTTAAGCAGAAATAGAATGAAATAGAAAGCTAAGGAACAACCTTTAGATGCACAATTGGAACATCAAATTTTCTTCAGATAATGACAGTGAAAACAAACACTGGTATGAGCTTATTCTCCTGTCAAACAATCAGGAATTTTTGAAAGCTCCCCTTAGGTATCTAGAAGTAATGGGTTTGCTTTCCGGTGAGCCTCTTAAAGCCTGAACTTTACATAAAAGAGAGACAACCCAAGATAAAAGAAACGAATAATATTTATAGGCTGCCACTTAGAAGTTCATGGAAAGCCCCATAGTACATTCTAAATAGCACACTGGTATACAATATTTTGTTCATAGAGTATAATTGTGTTTCTGGCTATTCAGTCAGATTACAACAATTTTCCAATTCACAAAAAATTGACTCTCAGTTGAAAGCAATCTGTGACTCCAGGATGAGGACAGGTTTTGAAGTGACTGAATGTTTTGAATGTACAGTGCAGACTGTAGCCATCTGTGTTTTAGAGGGAGACCAAATCCTTCTGCTAGTCTGGGTTAAGAGGAGAAAGAGATAGAGCTACAACAATACTTGTATTAGGAGAAACATTAGGGAAATTCCTTGTTTTCATCGAACTGCTGAGCTTTAGCTGCAGCCACAGTGTTTTTGATCCCAAAATAGAATAAGTAAAAAATACAAATGAATATATTGGTCTGTCAATTATTTCAAACTTGATCATTACTTTGCACAATTTTGACATAAGAACAAATTAATAATTTGCTAAACTATTTATCACTGTACAATCTAGGCAGTTTAGTAGGTAGATGTTGCTTCCTACCTATCTAGTGTGAATAATAACATTTATTTTCTTACCCATTTTCCTTTTCTGGAGCTTGATGGTGACCTTGAACTGACTAAGACAATTTCTGGGGCCTGAGTGAAAACAACAGCAGGAATCCATGTCTAGGAAAAGGACAATCATAGAATCATAGAATTGTTTGAGTTGAAAGGGACAATAAAGGTCATCTAGTCCAACTCCCCTGCGATAAATGGAGACATCTACAGCTAGATCAGGTTGATTAGCACCTTACTCAGTCTGATCTTGAATGCCTCTGGGGACTGGGCTACCACTGCCTCTCTGGGCAAACTGTTTCAGTGGCTCACTACCCTTTATTGTAAAAAAACTACTTCCTTATATCCAGATTAAATCTCCGCTTCTTTAGTTTGTAATAAATTCCCCTTGTCCTGTCACAACACTGTTAAAGAGTCTGTTCTTTAAGCCCCTCTTTCCTGTTAGATTCCCTGAAGTGACCTATGACACATAACTGTAAAATCACTCACTATAAGGACTGTCTCCAGGATAGAAAACTACTGATTCAGTAATGAATTCCTCTGCACTACTGTAAGACAGTATTAGAATTCATGTTAAATACAGATACATAAGGTCTTATTTCCTCACTATCTAGTTACTATAAAGTGAAAATGCTATGTTTGAATTCAATATAAGAATAGCATAACATTTGGACTGTATAAAAGTCTGAATTGAAAACACATTAAGTGCTTGTCTGTAGAAATAATTGAACACCAAGACAAATGAAAGAACATCAGAAATTTGTCTATCATATATTGTCTATAAATCAAAGCTGAAATGAAATCACAGGAAATCATAAATATTAGAAAAAAATGATTTCATGCCTTTTATCACAGCTATGCCAATGGCCTCTGTCCCCAGCCACTCAGCTAGTTTTTGAACTTTCTCACTGCTCATCCAGCCCATGCTGCATTAGCTTCTCTATGGGAGATAGTGTCAAAGACCTTACTGAAGCCTAGGTAAACAATATCCACTTCTTTCTCCTTATATCAAGAAGTCATTTAATCATAGGAATTTATAAAGTTCATCAAAAAATGACTCTTCATCAGGGCCCAAATATCCAGGATATTTGAGTATTATCAGGCCCACATTTTCTCTAGCCTTCCTTTTTTTGTCACCTATATCATCATGGAAGTCCTTTTTTCCTTTAACAACTCTGGCCAAATTCAGATGGCTTTCCTAACAGTGACTTTGCAGGCTCAAACAGTGTCTGTATTCCTTCCAGCTCAAATCATCTTTATGTTTTCTTTCTCTGTTTGAGTTTTGCCAGAGGCTTTTTTCCATCTAGACAGACCTTCTGGTATTCTTGTCTAACCTCCTGGTCAGCTGGATGGACAGACAGCAACAAAATATAAAACTCCTTAAGTACCAATCAGATGGTTTTCACTGTAGCATGCTCCATGGGAGAAGTTCACTAATCTTTGCATACAGAGAATGCGTTGAATAGTATGTAAGCAATTTCCACATTAGAAGGTAACTTACAGAAATGAAAATAGGCAGAAGATAGACTTTACACTGCTCTCATTTTATTCTAAACTCACTGGAAAATCAGTACAGCACAGGGGAAATACACTTAAGCTGTGAAATGCTCTTCCAACCTCCAAAGGCCTTTGTTAGGGCATTTTTTCAAGTCATTAATTTTTAAGTAATGTTTAAAATAAGTGAATAAATAAACCCGAGGAGTCATATGGTTCTGCTGAAATTTAACATATTGATCTAAAAACGAACAGAACAAAAACCATCTATGGTAGCACTATTTCTCCCAAACAACTAAAATGTTTCATATAACACACATAAGTAAAGACGTTCTATTACTAATTCACCTTTGCTTAAGTGTCTGTGAGAATCCTTCTTTGTTTTTTGGCTCAAAGCTTACCTCCTGAAGTATTTCTTGTGATAAGACTCTGATTGATTTATTGAGGAGGGTAGTGATGGGTGCTACCGTGTGACCATCGACATCACTTTGTGCACATTTGAAAGCATCCTCCTCTAGAGCTGCTTGTCTCTGGAAGAGAGTGCTCAGGAGCGTTTACTGGTGGAAATCTGGCCTGTGACTAAATAGCTCCAGCTTGGTGTGGGAAAACTGGGGAATGATACCATTATGTCCTGTGAAAAACAGGATGCAGGTGGGCATCCCTGCCTCCTCTTATCTGCTGGCAAGACCTGGAAGATGGGAACAAAGGAATTTCTGCTGAGATCCCAGAACCAGAAGCTGCCACTCCAAGGAAAGTGACTCAACCACTTTGGATTTGATCTGTCACTCCAAAGAGAGCTGCCTCAACCACTTTGGAACCATTGAAAAGGGGCCATCATTGCCGTGGTCACCGTCATTGTCAATAGAACAACAATACCCAACGACCCAGCACTACAGAAGATCAATGACTGAACTACAAACCATGCTGGATCCGTGGTGGTGGCTATCTCTCTCTTGCTTCCTATAAAGACTCCTTGCTTTCTTCTTTCCTATCTTTTCTATCACCCTCCTTCCCTTCCCCATTACCCCAATTCATAATAGTGTCCGTCCTCCCCTTCCCCATCTCCTCGATTAAGATCTGTAATAAAGTGGTTGGACCAATATTTGAACTGTTGTTTCTTAATCTCACGCTGGGTATACAGATATTAAAAGAACCTCTTCTTCCTCCTATAAATTGGAGCGAGACAGTGTCCAACTTACTGCTTTTCAGACTGCAGGTAGTTAGTCCAATTCCCAATAAAGCAAGGCTTTACGTACACTCAAGAAGTACTTAAACTAAAGCAGCTGATTTAGTGCTGCTGTCTGGATCATTAGTGTGCTAGCAGGGGACTCCCAAATCACAACTTTAAAAAATGCTAGTCAGTTGTTACAGAATTTTTCAAAGTGCTGCACCAGCATTCAGGGAACCTCAAAACTTCAAAAATTTAACTGTTGTTAAATTTGTTGTACTCTGACAGTTACTTACACTTCTCAATTATTGTGACACTTTGCACCAATTTGAAGAAGTGTGAGAACTGTCCAACATGATTAAGTACTGTAATTGCAACAATTGCAGTTATCCAGACTGTTCTGTTATGGGCCAATTATGTGACAGCTCCTGAGGGATACACATTATTGCAGTAAAGTAATGAATTATCACTTCAATCAGACTACTAAATTTGTTTTGTGAAGAACAGAAAATATCCACAAGAAGAAAACAGATAACAGCTAGAGACTGTCTTCTAAGAGACAGAATTATTTTCCATTTTAAGATTTTCTTTCTTGCTACCCATGTAAAATCACATGACAAACTTAAGTAAGTCAAGCAAGCTGTTGTGTTACTGTGAACACATCCACAGATATTCTGTATCACATATTCCCACACATAGCACTACAGTAATTCTTAATGAAATTTTTGTGTCCTTTGCATGACAAAAACAAAAACAAAAAACCAAACCAGAACAGTTTACTCATTTAGGCAGATAACATGGTCTTAGCAACAAATTTTACTAAAAATTCTATATGAGAAGGAAGGTACTGAGCACTTGAGGGAAAAAAAAAAAAAGGAAATGATCAAGAAAAGTCATCATTACCACCCCCTACTGCACTAGACAGATACACTTCCCTGTATGGAACTCTGTTGCTGCTTCTCAGCAGATTTTTTGGGAAGAGGAATTCTCCTCCTTTTTCCTTCCTCTCCTTTCATTTTTATTTTTTCCTGAAGTGTATTTTGTTGTTAGACCCGATATGTCATCGACTACAGGCTTAGGTAATAAATGTTTCTGTATGTGAACATGCCTTGACATGCTTTGCTCAACAAAGCAGTAAAAACAA
The DNA here is from genome assembly GCA_037305975.1 of Chrysolophus pictus. Lineage (NCBI taxonomy): Eukaryota > Metazoa > Chordata > Aves > Galliformes > Phasianidae > Chrysolophus > Chrysolophus pictus. The sequence goes on along the minus strand of CM074577.1, from coordinate 21,649,402 downwards.
AACAAAAATATTAATTTGCTTATCTTTGGATGATTCAATTCATTACAATAGTGGTAGGCAGGTTTCACTGTTCCCTACCAAAATAATAATAATGATAATAATAATAATAATAATAATAACAATAACAATAATAATAATAATAAAGAAATAAAGGCAGGGTGTGACAAGATTTTCTTGCATATAGAAAAGAAAACTCATTTTCTCTGCTGGGATGCACAGAACATGTAGACTGTTAACAAACACTATTTCACTTCATGTCAGAGTTTTTTATTATCAGCATTTATAGAAAAGCTGTATGTGTAGACTTCTGGCAGGTGTTCGTATAGAAAGGAACTGTATTTTAGATGGGTATTTAAATATTCGGGATGAGTATCTTACATATTCTTTTTCTAGTTCCAAATTGATCTACCACTGCTGATGTTTGAAATTCACCACAACACCTTTATGCATTCTGGATGTTGGTCATATCTTTTCCAGGACTTCAGAAGAAATAATATTTGTTTATTCTTTCCATTGGAAGGTTGTATTGCCTTACGAAGCTGTTGCTTAAGAAAACTGTTCTATTCTTTTGTTTTTTTGCTTTTTTTCAATAATAGAGTAACGGGGAAGAATATAGCAATATGAAGTAATTACAATGTGAAGGGGAGAGAGTATGCTTATCATCCTTAAGACTGAAAAAATAGTGAGGAACAAATATTAGAACTCTCTCTCCCCAAAAAATCTGAAATGGAACTAAAAGCAAATTTTCCAGAATTTTATAAATGTGCAAAAATGTTATGAAGCCTCATTAAAATGTTTTGCAACTGTTAGAAAGAGATGAAAGTCTAGATTCATAATAACTGTACTAATAATTTAAATATTTTAGACTGCACTACAGTACTTCTTGCTTGAAGATTCATTCTGCCATTCACATTCTCAGTACAACAAAGATGATTGCAGCTGATTTAACTAAGTATTCCTATTGGTACTGAACCAACACAAAAGTTCCGTACAGGTCTTAATGGAAAATAACTTAGCATTTATCAGATTCTTCTAATAAGTTGTTTCCTCAGCACTGCAGAACTACATTTTGTAGTGTTTATTTAGTCAAGTGCTTTTTAAATATAATCATATTATGTACCTGAATTTGCTCATAAAATTATTAGCATTAACAGATTCAAATTATTTTGACAATAGAGCCTGATAGGGGTTAAGTTTACTTTATAATAGAGACTGAAAGTATGTGCACCTTAAGAGATTGTGGGTGGATGAAGCTGCCCACTTTTAAAATATCTATATCACACATAGAATCTCTTTAGGATCATAAGAGGGAAACAGGCAATTTTACAGTGCAACCTATTTTATCTTAACCTAGACATCTGTAACAAGTCAGACCAAACAACTATTTCCAAAAATTATAAAAATATGACCAAACTTACCAGAAAAAAAAAAAAAAATCTAGGTAAATATTATGTCATTCAAGATCTGAAGGCCTTTCTAACATTTGATGTTTGAGTTCTAGATTCTGAGATGAATTTCTACCAACCTGGAGCTTCAGAACAGAAGCTTCAGAACCTAAAGTCCTGGTATTCTTTGTTGCCTCACAAAACCTTAAAAGTTTCCAGCACTGAACAGCAAAGAATCATTTTCTCACGTGTGCTTTACTCCAGCTGAAGACAGTCTTGGAAGCCAAACCACATGTAGACAATTTCCTCCACTGGTATCACACACCCTGCCTTTAAATAGCATGAATTCCTATAAGTTTTCATAAGCATCAATTTGGCATCCCATCCCACATGCCATCTGCCTCCTTCTAGGATTATGTTCTTTTTTTTTTTTTTTTTTTTGTCGTATTTGAAGGTATACTTAAGAACATTTAAACTGTATCTTTATTAAAGATTTCCATGCATATTTAGAAGATCTTCCAGAAGAAAAAGTAGCTTACCAGTCAGCTATTTTTAGATAGCATTACAAATCTGCTAAGGCAAACCAATTCTATAGGCCTGGTTTTTTCATAAATGGCTTGGCCTGCCCAATGATAGTACATTGGGTTTTTGATAACTGTACATTACCAGTAAATAAAACAAAAATAAATAAAAATAAATCAGTAAAACTAAAAAACAGACCATGCAAACTTGAAAATATTCAAGATATTCTTCCTAGTGATATGTTTGTCATAATGACAGTGACATCAGTTCCCCCACGTCCTTATCAACTCTTGCTAAACAAAATACTGCACATGCCGTACTAGCAGCTATTTGCATACTGCAAGGTCGGTTAGAACAAATAGGATGACTGGCTGATTAGCTGCCATAAGCAGCAGGTGGAATGCTCAAGTTCCATCCTGTCTGTCTTCCCCTCAAGGAAACGCTTATGTAGTTTTTCTGTACAAGTGGTTAAGCAGTTTGTACACCAATAATGTACAAACATAATGCCCTTTTAGCCTTCTTCCTTCCTTTTACCTCTGCTAGAAAATAGTAAACCAATTCGGAAGTCAGAAGGGGCTGGCAGACAGAGGTAGGAATCCTTGTTAGACCACATATAGAAGGTAAAGCAGGCTGAGAACAACCTGATAGTTTAATGACAGTACAGATGAAGAATTTATATATGTAAAAGTATTATAAAAGTATTAAAAACAAGTTCTTATAAATTAAATTGTAGGACAGTACATACTGATGGGCTATAATAGTTATGTAGATTTTGTTCTACTTCTCTGCGAAGACAGTCTTGATCAGCTGTGCTCAGTACAGCACTGTGAATGAGAACTAGCTTCAGACTTGTTAGCACTATGCTTTCTATATTTGTAGGGCTTTTTGCTTAAAGAAGTTGTATGTTGTTTTAATACCATTTTAGCACACCTGAAAATAGGATGCAAATTCAAGGATTATGACTGTTTCAGCATGACTGTGGGATCATAACTGTAAAAATATGAGGACTATACATAATATGTAGTCCAAAAATTTTGCAGAAAACTAATAGTAGCTTGAAAAAATAATCATCTTTTTCTCAGATTTTCACCAGTCTTATTTTCATTATATGCCATAGGCATAACAAACAAAATAATATCCTAAGTAATAGAATCAAAAATAAAATAACAAGTACAATTCTGAACTTATCTTTATTTTAGTTTTTCTATTTTGAAACTTATCATGATTATTCCTGCCATTTCTGGAGTGAGATCTTTTTTCCCCCTCCATTACCAACTCTAGTTGAATTTTTTTCCTTCATAAAGATTTTCAGAAAAATGAGTTATTTCAAATTATGTGAGTTGAATGTTGTGGAATAAGTCTTTTTTACACTCCAATGCACATGGTAGGAAAGATTGATTCATTAAAAACTGGAAACAAAATATGGAATGGTCTTTGAATGCTGTCCACTTAATTGTCTTTATTTAAATCAGTATTAAGTGCAGTCTTGAGAGATTGCAGCTATATTTGGTCCTTATTGTACTTGGAATAATTCAAGAAAGAAATCATTTTTTATCGACTACTCTAGCAGCAAATGTAAAACTGGAGTTGTACAATTAAATTTTTCTTTAAAAATGATGAAAATATTATTACTATGCTAGCATTACTACATTGTTAGTTGTTAACACAAATGTATTATTGATACTACTGTATTACTTTATTATTGCAATATTATGGTAATAAAAATCCTCGAGATCATTAATATCAGACCCTCACTTTGAAGAACAAGTGAAACTAAAGTGCTGACTGGACAGAAGCTAGAACTGAGTTAAAATAGAGTCCTAGAAAGAAAATTCTTATTGAATGAAAAATCTGGGAATGGAACATTCATGGATGTAAAAATCTATTTTTGAGACATATTAGGAAGTTACAAAAACCCTTTTCCTTCTGTATTAAAATAATAATTTTAAAAGCCCACCACTTTTGAGATAAAGACAGATAGTTTACAAAACTAGGACAAAAGAAGTATCTGTTACTTAATTGCCATTTTCAGTTGTAGAATGTGCACAAAAAAAACTTCTCAATAAACTGTTATTTTAAAAGAGGCAAAAAAGTTATGAATATACACATCTATTTCCTTAAGGACATCATCTTAATAATAACAAATAATGAACACTAATCTTTATAACCATTGAATATTCAGTTTATTTCAGAAACTATTAAGTTCTACTAGGCATCATTTCTCTGGGAAGACAGTGTTCCTAGCCTGGGAATAACGAAGGCAGCTGTGGATTTTCTTATTCTTGCTTTCTTCTTTCAAAAAAGAAATCTTCTCTAACTATTTAACATCTTCTTCTTATTAGAGTAAATGTGAAATACTGGCTTATTTTCACATCCTTCAAGTTCACTGCTCCTACAAAAGATAATCAGGTGTTGTAGCCCATCTCTGGACAGGTTCACAAGCAGAAAACAAAGCAGGTTAGGTAACAATCTGATCCAATAAAAAGCACAGTTTGCTAAAAATCTTGTTGCATCCATTCAGCAAATTTTCTCCTCCAGTTCCAAAACCACAGCTGTCAATTAATGTCTGTATTGTCGCATTCCTCACAGTACATCTGCCTTTACTTGCTTCTGAGTTAGTCAAGACTACTGACTGCCTTCTCTGTTGAAAAGGATATTTCCTATGCAATTATCTCACTAGCTTAAAAAATAAAGTATACATGTAAATTTGTGCCAAAGTTGGATGTTTTGGAGGTGCTTATACTCAAATAAATGCACATCAGAGAAGCCAGATAAGACATAGACCCTTTAGGCAACATTCTTCATCTAACACATACCTTGCAAACAATCTTATTTTCATATGTAACTGTTAAGTGCAGAAAGGCAAAACTGCAAATGTTGTGTAAAGCACAGTGAATTTCAGTGGGGAAGAAAAAGTAAGAAGAGAAGCAACACTGAATGACTTAAGTTAAATATATAAAACAAACAAACAAACAAAAAACCCCACAGAACAGAAAACCCATCTCTTCAGCTTTAACTTGAAATTAAACCAGAAAAATTAGAAGAACTTTTTACCCAGAAACAGACTCTATTTCCTAAGGTAGTACATATTTAAGAACATATTTGAATTTCAGTTTATGTCACAGGTGAGTAACAATCTATTAAGCGTGAAGAATATCTCCATTAGGAATAATACAGCTGGCAAAAATATTAGCAACAGCTGCAACCTAAAATGGTATAGAACTTGATTTTATATTGTCTTCCAAACAAACTATGTTGGTAATCTAACCAGCTGCATTTATTGCTGAACTTTGTGAGCAGAGATTTTATTTTGTAGTATACATACATCTTAAATCTGAGTTTATATACTTTTCAGCAAGGAACACATGTGCATGAACGGCTTATTTACACTTGGCTGACATAAACAAGAGCAAAATGCAAGTATTAACTAAGTGAATGAAGGTACTGTTATATAAAATTCAGGAAAAAATTTACTTACCCACTGAAGTATCATCAAGTACCATTCCTTTGATCATTTCAGTGGCCCTCTTCTGGACGTGCTCCAACAGTTCTGTGTCTCTCCTGTACTGAGGACTCCACATCAGGTGAGATCACACTAGCACAAAGCAGAGAGACAGAACAACCTCCCCATACCTGCTGGCCATGCTCCTTTTGATGCAGGAGCCAGAGGGCAGTAAAAGAGTAAGCAGAATCATAGAAATGCTCAGGTTGGAAAAGACCTTCAAGATCATCAGGTCCAACTGCAACCCGACCATACTACTCTAACAATCCTCTGCTAAATCATGTCCCTGAGCACCATATCTAAATGGTTTTTAAATACATTCAGGGATGGTGACTCAGTCACCTCCCTGGTGAGCCTATTCCAATGCTCAACAACCCTTTCTGTAAAGGTGTTTTTCCTGATTTCCAGCCTAAACCTCCCCTGGTGCAACTTGAGGCCATTTCCCCTCATCCTGCCACCTGTCACAAGTGAGAAGAGACCAACTCCACTCTTGCTGTAAGCACCTTTAAGGTATTTGAAGAGAGCAATAAGGTCTCCCCTCAGCCTTCTTTTCCCCGAACTAAACAGCCCCAGTTCCTTCAGTTGCTCCTCATAGGGTATATTCTCCAAGCCCTTCACAAGCCTTGTTGCCCACCTTTGTTGTGTGGCACGTTGCTCATTGCCAGCATGTGGCACATGGCATGGAACTTGCATGTTGCACTTGGCTTACAGCTGGCCTGTGGCTTGTGGTTTGTAACACATGGCTTATGGCTCTAGTGGCCATATGGCCTGTGAGACATACCTTGTGGCTCAATTGTGGTTTGCATGCTGTTGGCAAGCAGCATGCAGCCAGTATACAACCGGCATGTGATTTATATTTATATTTATATTTATATTTTTATAAAAGAATAAACAGATGCTATGCAAAGGGACTTGAAAAAGTTAAGAATTGGGACCATATGAACCTAATGAGGTTCAGCAAGTCCAAGTGCAAGATTCAGGGTGATCCCAGGCATGAAAGGATAGATCCCTAGAAATTTTGCATTTATTTTAATTGAATACATGAAGCTGAATTCCTATTGTTAGCGTTATTGTAACTGAATTAATAGTAATTTGCTTATTAGACTAAAAATTAGACAACATAAATTCTTTGCTTTGCATATAAGCTATTTCTGCCAAAGATTTTGACTGTAAATAATTGATGGAAATTGAAACAAACCAATCTATAACTTGGATGCAAGAAACTGATAACAATTTTACGCATCATTTTCACTTACCACTCTACTGTCTTCTTGCAGACATAATAAAAATAATTAAGCTAATTAATAGTATGATAATATTGAAATGCTTTATCTGTGTCTGATAACGTATCCTTTTGTCTTATGCCACTTGTTTAAATCAATGCTACTCTGATGAAGACCCTTTTGTCCTGATAAGTTAAGGACATACTTCATTTTGTTAGATTTTTAAAATTTTGATTATAACTGAATTATTATACTATCCCTCTTATACATTTGTTCCAAAGCTTCTGCAACTGCCTAGGGAAAAAAATATGTGCTTAAACATGGAGGTGGGTATTTGTTCTGAAAAATGACAGAAACTCACAATTTACATCTGCTAATAAGCTGAACAGCAAAAGGCATCCACAGTCTACTAGTAAAGTTTGGAAATTATCAGACATGCAGCCAAGAACCTTTGCCTGACAGAAGCAAGAAATTATCAGTGAGGTGACTGTGTCACTGCTGAGAACAGTTGTGGTCAGCTGGAGATGCTGCTTTTCCAAAAGGTCAGAAAAATTCCAGAAAAAAAAAACCCAAAACAAACAAACAAACAAAAAAACCCAAACAAAAACAGATCTTTATCTTAGAACTCACACCTCCTTTTCACTATTACAAAATACTACATTTGACACACCTTGTTTGGAAAGAGACTTATCCTCAGCATTTATGAAAACTTTGTGGAAGCAATATCTCATATGTTGAAAGAGACATTGTGATTAAGCCATTTTCTCCATAGAAATTGGCAAAACAAACACACACACACACACACACACACACACACACACACACACACACACACACAAAAAAAACCTACCAGGATTGTATTTTAAAAAGACAAATACCAGTATTCACTGAGGTCAAATTTCTTACCTGGCATCCAGTATGCCCAGTTTAATTTTTCTCACAACTGTACACAATCAAGTGCAAAATCTCTTACATTGAGAAATAATCAGACTACTATAAAAAAGATAATTTATCTCAGTCAATGTCAATATTTTTCACTGACTGAGAATCCTGTATTCTCACACTAATTGAAACAAACAAACAAACAAACAAACAAAAGAATTGGTAATTTCTATCAGACAAAAAAAAAAAAAGCTACCACTACTAATAAAAAAACAAAAAAACAAAAAACATACTACTCAAATGAAATTATGAAAATGTTCGTGAAAATTCCTGGCAAATCAAATTTCAATGTCAAGGGAAAAATGTTCATAAAATTTCATGGCATGAAGAAGTGAGTAACTTTTAGGAGAAGTTCCTCTTTACAAAAACACGAGAGATGAATTATGTTCTGTGAAATGAAGAGTTTTTCACGTGAGAACTGGGCTGTTAATTACAGGACTGTAAACCTCTGAGATCACTAAGAAAACTGGCTGAAATCAATGGATGTGTCATTTCACTAACATTGCCTTCATTAATGACAATTATTGCAAAACTTACTCCCCATCACTGCAGAGAGAAACCCAGATACTTAGCAGGTTTTTATCCCTGCTTTTCTAAAACTGCCTTTACAATTAAAGAAGGAAATATTTATTTGCTATTTATTTATTTGCTAACACAAACAACTGTGCTTTATAAAAATAAAGATATTATTACATGTTAATTTAATCAGAAAAACATCATCAAAACAGATGTATAATCTGTGGTTTTATTTTCAGCACACCAACTTTACTCTCCCTAAAAGTAGAAATAAAATATTTTCTTTAATGCAGAAAATCACTTTTTTTTTTTTTTTTTTTTTTTTTTTAGAAGGAGAATTACTGGTTTTCTATGATAAATTAAAACAACAACAACAACAATAGCTAAAACAGGTCACAGAGGATGAAAAACAACTAGGGCTGGTGCTCATTCGGTAACCCAAGGGAGGAAAGAAATCTGCAGATAAAGTGACATTGCCCCTGTGTAGTTTAGGCTCTTTCAAATACAGTGAATGAAGTAGGTTTTTTTTTTTTTTTAATTTTTTTTTATTTTATTTTTTTTATATGCACATACAGGCTGGATATTTAAAAACAATTTGGCCTGCAATTTTTTTTCGAATGTCCAAATATATAATTTTACTTGCACATGGCATATATCTTTCATGGACATATTTCTTCCTGAGCTATTCACAGAATCACAGAATCACAGAATCACTAAGGTTGGAAAAGACCTATAAGATCATCCAGTCCAACCATCCACCTATCACCCATGGTTCTTGCTAAACTATATCCCTCAACACAAAATCCAATTGTTCCTTGAACACCTCCAGGGTCGGTGACTCCACCACCTCCCTGGGCAGCCCATTCCAGTGCTTGACCACTCTTTCAGAGAAGTAGTATTTCCTAATATCCAGCCTGAATCTTCCCTGGCACAGCTTGAAACCATTCCCCCTAGTCCTATCACCAGTTACACGAGAGAAGAGGCCGACCCCCAGCTCGCTACAACCTCCCCTCAGGTAGTTATAGAGAGTAATTCTTTTCATTACTTGAAAAAGTTATGTTCTCAATTTTAGATTTCTCCTCTACCCTTTTTATTTTGTGTTTGCGATGTGTAAATCTAGACAAACCAGAAAAATTCTCTTATAATTTCTACTTTTGGAGCATATTATGTTAAAAAGGAGATTGTATTAATCGAACCACATAGCAGTTTACCTTGCCCTTTTAATATGTGAATATTATGTTATATTAATAATTTACTAGAATTTAAAATGAAGATGTAATTCTTTTGGTTTTATAACAAGATGTTCTTGTTGCAACAAGAACAGGTCACTCAGTTGCCATTATTTCTGCAACCAAACATAGCTTTTAGAAAATGAAATGCAGATTTTTTAATTTAGTGATGTTATCTTCATCATAAAAGCCTTTTGCATAGGTTTTTAACTACAGTATACTAGAACAATTTTAGTATTAATTCCAAGTTCACAACTCTCAAGAATATATGCAAAATGTGCTAATGGAGGTAGTAAGGAAAACTTGCATGTTTGCAAGTTCATCTTTAAATTCCTCATCCTGTCTGGAATGTCATCAGTAATAAGACATTTTTATGACTAACAGTATTCTCATTATTCTTCATTTATCCTTCAATTGAAATAGTCACCTTCATTTTTTTCGTTAATAGAAACAGTAGCTCTTATTGCAGTTTCTCTGCCCCAGTGAATAGCCCTTTGAAATAAGTCAGTTCAGATGAAATTTGTTCTCTTTAGTGGCTAGACTTTAGAATAATTTACTTTTATTATAATTACTACTTTTATTGAAGAATGTTGAACCTACAACTCTTTTTCATGTTGAAGTGTAACTATAGGAGTTAAAACTGAAATAGAAGGAGCAAATGAAAGGGATATAACCAAACTTAACTGATGAAAATTATGTATGCAGAACTGTCATTCCAGCCATACAATAGTATGTGTATGGTGTTTTAGTAAAATGATAAATGAAGGATAGCTCAGTTGTGCTGACATTATTGCATTAATCTCTCTTTTCCTACATGGAGTCTCATGTTACAAAAAATTTGTGATCTAGTACACCTTAGTAGTCCATTCTGCACATGATAACAACTCACACTTCAGCTTCACTGAGCTTAAACTTTCTTTTGAATATGCACCATGGCAATTTTCATCCCAAATTAACTGGAAGACAAATAAAATGATAAGAGGTACACAAAATATTTCCATTTGCAAATACTGAATTAAGTTACTACGTTCTATGACAGGTTCTATTTGTAGTATTTGATTGAATCTTTTCAATACTTTTTGAATTTTATTTGCTATTAAACACTAATTTTAAAAGATCTTGTCTTAACTGGGGAAACCCCTAAATATGCAATGTTAAACTTATTATTACATTTATTTAAACTGCTAAGTTTAAATAAAGTGTAAATCTAAGTGGTTCTCCACTTCATAATACATAAATCTTTCCTCTGAACAATACTCTCTGCAATCATTCCAATGATTTGCTGCTTTTGTTCCTATATCTAACTAGAATCACAGTCTAACTGTAACAAAAATTATGAATAAATATTCCAGGAGAGTAAAAGTCACAAATCCCAGTCTTCATATGTAAAACATTCAAAGATAGATAGATTAATTGAGGCATACACCAGAAGCCCTAAAATTTCTTTTGATATATTCTTTCTTTAGCTGACTACATGAATTTTTATGTTTTTCTCATGGGTGTCTAGGCACCTTACATGAAGCTCTCAGATAGTTTTTTATTCATCTAGTATGATTTAGTACTCAAGAATGGTTACTAGGAGAAAAAAAAACAGCAACACAAACATTAATAGAAAGGCTATGTATCCAAATTGAGATGTTTTTATCTGATTTGCTTGATTTTTTTTCAGAAGAATATCGTTACACACGCATACTCTCATTCTGACCTTCTATGAAAGCATTTCGTATGTGCAGTCCACATAACCACATAGCACAGGTTAAACTGCTCTTCTGCTGATAAAGCTGGCAGCAAGCATTTTAAGGAGCATACTCTGCTACTCAGTGAATTTCTTCATGAAATAAACATAACTACATCACCAGAAGAGACAATTTAACTTCAACTATATGCCAGACATTTAGAGATGCATCCACATACTCTCCATGATAACGAATATGAGAAGCTAAATCCTCCGCTAAATCTATACCCTTACCTTTTAAAACTTCATTTTAAACTTCATAAAATTATTTATTCCTCTACACTATTCATGATAATATCAGGTCATCATAAATAACTGTGCAATATGCACATAATATCGACTGTAAGAACGTATAAAATGGGTTTGACAATCTCACAAGGACAAGTCGGTCTCATAAAGGCTTTATCCCAATTTTATGAAGTGGCAACTGAAATAACTGAAACAATAAAGTTGCTCCAGTAGACAGAAATTAGTCTTAATTTGATCAATGCAATTTTTAGTTCCACAAGGTGGTTAAAAGAAAGAATGAGTTTGAATTTGTAACTACAAAGCTGTCAGCAACTGTTAATATTATGGTCCTTTTTTTCATAGGAATTTGATGTGTGGATCACAAGATCTGGGAGTATGCATGAAGATCTCACGTCCATACTATTTTCTTATGCTCTTCCACAACCATTACCGACTTGGCACTGCTAGAGATATGTTAGTTATCTGCACATAACATTAGTTTGTCAGTGGTCGGCAGGTGTGTAATCTTCCTGTGTTTAGGCCTTGTTGCTTTCTTACAAAGGTTACTCAGCAAGACCTTTGTTTTGTGTGCTCAGTATATAGTGATAAAAAAGAACGGTATCATAAGGATACTTTTAAATTTGAGTTTTGAATGGCAATTCCATGCCTAAAAAAGCGAGGCAGGCCTGCATCATTCTAACTCCACAAACAAGAGTCCAACTAAGGAACAATTTAGCATATGTAAAACCGCATATGTCTTATCCAATTTAATGTAAGTCATACTTGCATGACCTCTGTGCCCATTATACTAGACATGCTGAAACCATTTTTTAACTTCAAACAAACCTTAGATGCATATTCAAACCGCCCTACAGGTACATAATATTCTTTAAAAGGTAAATCAAATAAATTTGGATTGCTTAAAACAGAAATGTTTATCCACATTGCAAATTAAAAACTAACTACAAAAATTAGTTTTATCTGAAAATAAATCAATACTTATTATCTACTAATATCTTCTGCAATTTTCAATTTACAGTTTTTCAATTGTTTTCAGGGACTTCTTTCTCTGTCACATTCTCTTTTCTGGTGTAGAAAGGTGAGAGGTCATATGCAGACAAAAATGAAGACAAGAAACAAAACAAAACACATTTTATTAAACAAAAACAGTCTAAATTGCAAATATTTTGCAATTTAAAATCTGTACTATTTGAAATAAAACCACACCTCCTTTTCTCTTAGGAAAAACAGTAAATTGCAAGTAATTTCAGATCAGACATCCCCTTTCAGACCTCCGAGACTCTGTGGACCTAATCACTGACACTATAATCATGTATTCCCATTCTGTATGACAATATAAACAAGTTCATTAATCAAAGTAATTGATTATGCAGATCAAATTTAAGTTCAGTCTCACAGGTAATTCCATTTACTGCTTTAGTTTCATAGTACTTAAGCATGGGTAATGGCTGGAAAGGAATTTTTCTACTGGAAAATGAATAGAAAATAAATTCACCCACTAAGCTGATCTTTTTTGTGAGTTTTCCTTCTCAGTCATGATCTTTCCTGTATTTCACAGTTTAAAGACTATTTAAGAAAACTATGGGGTAATTTGCTGTTTTGTTTTTTAATTTCTGAAGGACAGATAATTCCGTTTCTGGAGATCCCTTCCACCTTTTAATTTTTGTAATCAACCAACCATTAACCATGCTTAAACAAAGCCAAATGGAGCCACCTGCATTTTCATACAGATTATTCACACCATTAAAGCCTTGCAAGGCAAAGAGCAGTTAATCACAAGGCCATCATCCTACAGCAAACTAGGAAACCAGCTTCATTCTAGCATGACAGATGTTTCAAAGAGGGACACATTCACTAAGAATCTGCCTATTATTCAGTCAAGGGATACATCTATTTTTTTATTCCTATAAATATTTTTAATGTTTCTCAACAACATTAAAAAGTTAGCCAAGTTTATAAAAATAGAATTACAAGTCCATTCACACTGTCAGCCTCAGATGCCCTGTCATAGGTAGACATTCTCATTATTAAAGTTAGCCAAAGTTTCAAGAAAAAATCCAAAAATTTTGAAAGACTCACAGAAGAGTTAATGTTGTTGTTGAAATATTCTATATGCTTTAGAACAGACATTCAATGACAATATAAAAATGTCCAATTTTAGACAGTAAAGAACAAAATTATTTGCAGTTGCCAGACTAAACTATCAGAGTCATCCTCTATTAAAATCAAATTAGATCTGATGATCAGGATTTCAACTGCAAACTGAACTTTTGTAATTAATATAACTAAGGGCCTGAGACACAGGAATAGTCTGCTAGCACCATGAACGTACAGCTCAGATGAGTCATTTTCACATTGCTGCTTAATTGAAGTAGCTTTTGCTTCAGCTACACTACAGGTACAATTACATGTCATATTAGTATTAGAACAGAGAAAAATATTGGCTAAATTACCATTATATATATATATATATATATATACTATATATATATAATTTTATTTTATTTTAAAGGAAAAAATCCAATTAAAAGCTATAAAATCTGCCAGTGAAAATTTGTATACAAGCACTGGATATCCATATCCAAAAGTCTTATGTTTTAACATGGAAATGATGTTTTTGTCACAGATCCAAAACATAGCATGATACTAGACTGTGAAGAAAATTAATTCTCTCAGCCAAAACTTGTTCACTATCTTACCAGAGGAAAGACTGTTTTCTAAGAGAAAAGTTGCTTCAACACAATGCAGGAGAATGGACACAGAAATCTAATTTACTCATACAATTCTGATTACAATGGAATGTTAAAAGTCAATAACATATCATTGCTAATCAGCAATAACTCTCTATCAGTAATGTGCTAACTTACAAATTTAACAGAATATATGCAAACAGTTTTCAGTGTCCCCACAAAACATTTTCCTTATTTCCTCAAGAAAAAAAAAAAAAACAAAACACGTTGTGCAGCCTAAATCATATAAAGACTGTAAGATTTGCCTACACAAGAATCTGTAGCAAATGACTTTGACAAAGCATGCTTGCGGTCACAGAAACATTTCTCCACAAATCATCACAAAGGATAAGACTGTCACTGCCACATAGTATTAAACCTAGATATTTCAAACTAGTGGAAGTAGCTCTGGACTCCCAGGTTTTTATCACAATGAGGGTTTGGAGGCAACACAATCAAACTAAAATAATCACTTCTTACTAAGCTGGAGCTATTTTCTAGACAAAAATCATTCACAAGAGTAGGGAGTCTGCATGGACTTATGAGTGTGTTGACATATTCATGTGTCATTCCTATTTGCTGTAATTTGTGAACCATTCTAAAAGTTGTTCAAAGTAGCAGGCTCCTATTTTTAGCACTGACATAAGAATTAATTGTGAATATCATCAAGGATATTTTAGATCTGGGACTGTGAGGAGTACACAGGATCTCACTGGGACAACTCAGCTGGCTGCCCAGGATTAAAATTTTAAATCAGTGACTGGGTTTGGGAGGGGGGGAAAACAGCAATACTAAGTACTAAACAACCAAAAAACACTTCCTTTGCTCTTTCCTGTTATTTACTTCTTCAAAGAGGAAGAAGTGTAAGGCAGAACAGAAAATTCTCTCAAAAGCATGGATTCTCCTGTGTCAGTGTTTCAGTGGTTCCTGAAGAATTTAGATACTTTTCAAGACAGACATAGAAAGAAATATTAATGTTAAGAATGTTCTTCCTCACCCTGCCATTGAATCTCCCCCTCTTACTTTGTCCTCTGCTTTAGACAGAAAGAAAATACAATCAAATTCAGTATACAAATACCATTCTTGACTAGAAGCTATGAATACTCTACAAATTTATCTGTACAGATTTATCAACAACTGTCTGAGAATATGCAACTTTTAAATCCAAATAAAATGCACTACGAATAGAAAGAGTATCTTCAATCTTGAATTCATGGATTTTTCAGAAATTCAAACATTTGTGTTGCTTTGCAAGCATACATATGTGTGCCTGAGAGTCTGAATAGGTACTGATCTGTGTCAATAATGACCCAAGGGAATATAAACATTTAAAAATAGGATATTAATAATTTCACATTTCCTAGAATTCTGCAATACCTCAATTCTTTGACATATTTAACCTTTAGTCAGTGTACTACTACAGCATACTATTGCTCTGCACTGTCATTTTAGATGGCCTTCATTGCCCTCAATTTCTTGTACTATATATTTCTATTTCTATATCAGCATCTAACTTCTTACAGTTACACGTATTTGAGTAATGCTTTCCCCTCAGCCACCCCATCCCTGGTGCCTCTCACAGAAACTCAGACTCCAGCATCATAAATGATTTGCCTTCTTCCTGTAGCAGGAGTTCACACTCTGCTGGCAGCTCCAATTCACATATGAATCTCAATTCTCTTGAGAAAACCATTTGTTATTACAGCCCTCCATTCTGTTAAACTGTACAATTCAGTGCAGAGATTCATTCTTTGTGCCCTGCTAGTTTAACTTATTGGTGATGATGAGCTTAACTGGCCAAGGATCCCACGTGAAACTCCGCTCTGATGATGAATTTCACTTAGAGGTGAAATATTGATGGGCTAAATGGGTGAGAAAATATTACATCTAAATTACTTTCAACAAATGAATTTAAAAAGCAAGGAACAGCTTAGGTGAAGCAGGATAAAAAAACCATGATGGTATATGATGGTTGACAACTTAGTCACCCTAGTCTGATTGAATGCTTGAGAAATAAAATATACAAATATATATATATATTTTTAAATTAGGTAGCTTAAAATTAGCAACCAAAATATTTGTGATTTACCATACAGACTGGGATTTTGCAGCAACTGCAAGATTAAATACCCTACAGGAACTGGAGAGTCAAAATACCAAATTGTCTTTCCTCAGTGTTGTCAGAAGCTGATTTTCATCTCTTCATTTTGGTGATAAAGAAGGGTTAGAAATGTCTATTGTTTTCTAGCCATAGCCTAAGAAACAAAGCAATTTGAGACTCTGAACTCAGTGATTTTTCTTTCTATCACAAATGATCTATAAGTTTCATTACTCTGTGATCTTTAATTCCTCAGGCAAAAATTGTATTATATAAAATAAGTATCCCAGAAACTGAAACAAAACCAAACGTGCAGCATTCCAAGCAAACAACAAACAAATAAGCAAACCTCAACACAAAGCCTTATTTCAGTTTATCTACTTAGTTCTGCTCTGTCTGTAGAGACACTATCCATTTTCAACTTGACAGCAGGTGCTGTATTCAGTTGGTCATACTGAGGAGGAATTTCTAATTATATGGTTGAAAATTTTAGACATATTTCCATTACAAAACAGAATAGAGTCTATGTAGAATCATCAGTTTTGCTAGTACATGAAGACAATTTTAGGTAGGCACATTGCCCTGTATTTGTTAAAATACAATATGTTGTGATATGAAACATCCAATGTCACAACAGGAATGATTGCATCTCCAGACTGAGAATTCCACTCAGTGGTTACTGAAGTAACTTGAGAAAGCAACAATTTTGTTTCAGTAGTGAAAAGAAAATGCAAAACAAACAAACAAAAAAAAGCTATTCGAGATTTTGACTCAGTAACAGTACAAAAAGCAGAACAACTACAGAAACTGACAATAGATGTTGAGATAGTAATTTGTCCTGTAAAACACTGATTACAAACAGCTGTCTGCCTGTTTTGGTATAACAGCTGGAACTGGCATTTGCTAACTACGTGAATTACCTGAATCAGTGGAATATTAAACTACATCTTTTCCCCCAGTCTTTCTTGCAGGATTATTAGAAATAATATAAAAATATCTAAAAAAGTCCCAGAAAGTTTGAGGGGAAAAGTGCACAATGTAAAAATAATCATATGAATGTTGAAATTCATGAAATTTTGAAATGAACAGGTTTGAATCCTCACTTTTTCTGACTCAGAAAAGAAATCTTTAAACTCTGCCTTCCAGATTTCTATCTTGATTACTGACTGTTTCACTGGGGGTGAGACAGAGAGTGTACTTTGCATCTACAACCCAGTTTCCCAATTGGAAACAGGGGAAAGAGATGGTAAAAGATAAGCATAATCTAAACAAATAAGAAACAAACAAACAAAAAGGTGTAATAATTTTCTAAGACAAAATTTAGACAAGACTTTGAAATAAAGCACAAGTATTGATTCCAGTTACTCACACTTCCATTTAAAAATAACCCAAATCAATCAGAGTTCCAATTACTGACACTAATATTACACTAGACTGAGGAATAGTATCTTATTGCAAAAATTAATTAGGCTGCTCTGTTTCTTTATACTTTGTCATGTATGTAGTTCAGTGCACCTATGTTAACAATTTCCAATATTTTCTCAGGGAAGAATAGTACTTAACTCTAGACCTGTGACACCTGGGGGCCCTGCTCAGGCTCTAACCCCTATGCAGGGGAGGGGAGGGGAGGGGAGGGGAGGGGAGGGGAGGGGAGGGGAAACACAGAAACAGATGAAATAAATTAGAATTTCGTTCTTGAATTCAGTTTGACCATGAATTCTTTAAAGAATTGCAGTATCAAGCCTGGGCTCAACTCCTTTGCTGAAATAAACTGAATTTATGCTTCAGTAATACTTATTTTAAGGTGGTATTCTTATTGTCCTCTTCTCAATCACTTCAGACATTTTATTTTTAAACCTATTATTATTAAATTTCCAGAAGGCAGTAAAAATGCCAATAATCAGTCAGAACAATAAATGATTTGAATTCTAACCCTTTAATTAGAAAAAATAAATTATTCTTGCTGTCTATCAGAAGCTTCACATTCGCTTTACCCAGATTTAGCCCCTTCACTTTAAATGTATTGTATTCCTTGTTTTTATACAACAAGAATGATCAACAATATACTTTCATATTTAATTGATAATGTATTTAAATGATAATAACAAAAGATGCTTTTAACAACTTTCTCCCATCTTTCACATTTTAACTATTTAAGGGTCTGAATAAAATCCTGAGGAAGAATAAAGTAAATTCACCTGGTGTTACTTTTGTTGAACAACAGCATAGAATAATAATTTTTGCTATGTTTAAAAAGGAGGTAAAGGAAAATTACTGCTTTGCATGTGAAGTGCATGTATTATTCAATATTTGGGAAAATTAATTGAAAAGATAAGACAATCTCTGAGTTACATCATATAAGAGTAAATGCAGCATTTTCAAAAAACCACCTCTCCTATTACATGGCCATTTTTCTCCTGGAAACCAATTATATACTCACTCAATTTATGCTCACATAAACTCAATTGTTCTTGCAGAGAATTTACACAATATGTCTGCTTAAAAATTGTAACACAGGAAATGTAAAAATATCCATCTTTTCTCTCAAACTACAAAGGAGAAGCTCAATGGATTTTCTTAACACAAAGCCAAACAGACAAGACATGTAAACAACGAATCATCCCCTTACATGAAAGAAATGCAGGTGCAGCTGGAAGCAGGGGTTCTTCCTGTCTATTTAACCACTGATCATTGATACAAACACCTTCCCCTGAACAAATTTTATGCATGCATGATGGAGAAAGTAGTTCATGATTCACAAGGTCATTATAAACTGAAAGCAAGTAAATGCAAAATGAAATGGTCATGCAAACGTAGCGTATGAACATGCAGTGACTCATAGCTCTTGTTGCTCCATTTGTCAGATGTTCATTTGTAATGCAGCCATTAGGGCAGAAGAAAGTATATGGTCTGCATTCACCACATATTTTATGTTTTGCTTTGTTTTTCAGAGCAGAAAGAACTTAAATCTCACACCAAATTCTGAATACCAGAACTGAAAAGAATGAGAGATGCTTCACAAAGTGGACAGTGCAAAATATATCCATTATGCTATTCACATGCTTTTCAGTGCAACACAATGAGATTTTTAGACACTTGAAACCTGATGGTATAGACAACACTCACCTGATGCATATGTCTGTAAATAAGCAGACATATTTCAGAAATGGTGGTAGATGTATGCAAAACTTACTATAGACAGTATATAGAGTTTGGATTTGGTGGCTAAGGGTAGATGTTTAAGGATAGCGTATTTCAACCACTGTTACTGAAGCCCTCTATTCCACATTTTATGATCTACAGTCTTATTTATCCATTATGGAAAGGCACTACTCTAGCAAAATACAGTGGTTAATATCTTTCTTTTTTACAGCTAATACACAATATTGAACTTCTTATAAAACAAAATTTAAAAATGTTAGTGTATTTATGCTAGCTAATATTAATTTACTTTTAAAAAATCAGTAAATTCTAGATATAAATTTTAATTTCAGAAATAAAGTACTTTTCATCTGTATCCATAAAACTTCATTAAATTCCAACTTTTTCCAATTCCAGTGTCTTGGGAATATCAAACATCCATATCTGAAAGGAGATTAAAATATTCTTAGCATAGCTACTAGTAATTTTTCACCATTCTTCATGACCTGAAGAACTTTATTCCACCGAAAGCACAGTAAGCTGTCCTTTACATTTTCTAAATGTTTGACTGATGAGAAGAAACTCCTGAAGGAATGAAGTCCAACTCTGTTTTTCTGAAAGGAATGGAGATCCTTCCTACAGAAGTTTCTGCATTTGAAAAATTGTTATTTGAAGAAATTGTAGGGTAGAAAATATGAGCATATGAATGTATTAAAAGATATAAATGTATTTCTGAATAAGAGAGGAATATATATTTAACATCTTATTTACAAACAATTTCATTCTCATGTTTCAGTAGCTTTCCAATAAATGGAAACAATTTTCCTAGAAAAAGAGAAAGCATGATAAGATTTCACAAGCTAAGTCCATAGCTGTCAATTTTTCACAGGTCAAATTTCATATGTAAATACTAGAAGTAGCGTTCACAAATGCACGATTTTGAAGAATGAGATTTAACTTTTTTTTTCCTATGGAAAATACATATTTGTTTAAAAACAAAAACATTGCAGAACATAAAACAAATTGTTACATGATTGGATGCAAGCTGTGCTACCTTTTAAAATAAACTACTTTGAGTTATTTTTATTACTATTGATATTGCATGTAAAAGAAAAAAAGATGCCATCATTGTACTCCAATAGTACTCAGGAGTCCTGTGATGAACCCTCAGTTCTTATGCCAATACAATCTCTGGCAATCAGCATGGCCTCCATACTCCTAGTTATTATGTTTTATCTTTCTGAAATACAGAAAATTTTACTTCCTTTCCATAACACTTGTTTTGTTGGTTTCTTTTTTTTTTTTTTTCCTATAAACTCTTCAGGAAATTACTGTCTCATACTGGTTACAGAAGGATGGCCTGTCCCATCACACAAAACTAACTGATCGAACGTAGCTAAATTAGATAAATGAATGATGGTCAGGGGCCAAAACCTTTGGAAACTCATCACAGAGACATATTTGATAGATTTATCTGTTTGGCTTTTAATCAGTTGTAAATCTCAGATTCATTAAACTGCAATTTAACACTCACAAGATCATCCATTTTAGTAATTTACAATGACGTCACAAGGCAAATGCTGGCTCTTTTTGAATTTAGATATCTGACTACAAAACAAGAATCAGTAATCTTTTTATCTCTAAATGAATAACACAGGATGGTCCCAGAAGGTAATAGCGAGGAGAAGTCTTTAATGCATCCAGCAACCACACACTGTTCTACAGTTGAAATCTGCAAATTGATGCATTAATTTACTGCACTCTACACAAAGACTGGCAGAGACATTTTTGTTTAAACTCATGTAAGTGTTCTCTTTTAACAACAAATCTAATTAGGAATTTAATAGGTGTTATTAACTGTGATTGTGATTCAGACTGTTTTATATATTGCCTAAAGTATTTCTTTTTGTTATTTTCATTCACTTGAAATGTGATATACTTTTGAACAGTACCCTATGTGAAAAACGTGAACAGGAGGTAGGTTTCTTGTTTTGTTTTGTTGTTTATTTTTGGGGGATGGGGGTAAGAGGTATGGTTGTATTAAATTCTGAGACATGGCAATAACCTCTACTGTTTTTCACAGTGTTTAACATTTCAATAATTTCTAAGGTAAAATATTCCTAATCTTAAAAGTCTACATCTAAACATTTACAAGAAAAAGACAGATAACTGGTACTCCATTGCCAGAATAGTCTCTGGGTTTCTACTTTCTAATGAACAAATAAAATTTCTAACTAGAATATTTTAAAAATCTTTTCAGCTATAAAAAATAATCATTATGAAGATTATGTCTCATTATTTCCTGAGATCATAGAATCATAAAATATCCCAAGTTGGAAGGGACTCACAAGGACAAGTCCAACTCCTGAGTGTAAAACTGAATTCTCTTTGACTATCCTTGAACAATTTTGGCAGATAGGGAAAGAATGATTGAGAATTTTAGTTACACAGACTTCAAGATCAAGTGATGAGTTATCACTTATTATCACTGCTCTTTGTATCATACAGTACAGAGATGGAGCCATTAACTGTAACCAAATATTCAGTCAAATTCTCTAGTAATTTATAAATGGAACAATTTCTCACAAAGCCAAACATATCACTTTGATACTTTGATTGCAAACCTTTTTTCATATTTTCACATGTCCTCCATGACTTCACTGCCGTCTTGAAATTTTCAGCTATGTTCCAATATAAAACAATCTCTAATATTTTGATACCTTTGTTGGAAGTGTCAGTGATTGGAAGGAAAATATGTTCTCATCCAGATCTATCATAATTTCTGTTACTAGAAGAGGAGTTCACATTCTGCTGGTAACAAAAAGAGCTGTTCTGTCATTTACTAGTACCACAAAGTATCTTTTCATAAGTGAGTGTCAGAAAACAAGACCAGTTGTTTTGCCAATTCAATCATTTTCAATGACTGTGAATCCCACTATAATATGGTCTATTGGTTCTGCAGAGGATAACTTACTATTTTACGTATTTTTATATTTCTTAGAAATAATTACAGTTGTCATCATTATGTATTTTAAAAGATATATCAGAAATATTTTTATTATCTACTCTTGTCATTAGAGTTCACAAAGTACACTTCTTCATAAAAAGCCTTACAGAAGCTGTTGTTTTTTATTAACTGATATATGCAAAGTATTTTTTCCACTCATTTCAGGAAAATGCTGTTATATATTAGTGGTTAAGTGGAGAATAAAGAAGCAAGAGAGAGGAGAGAGATGGACATGAAAAGATGGAGGATTGTTTCACCCAGGAATGCAACTCAAGCAACAACAATCAAATAAATTTCAGACTCAGCTTTAGATTTGAACACCTGCTATGTGGAAGGACAATATAAAGTATACTGTGTGTATATATTCTGTCAAGCATATTTAGCTTTGCAAAATGTGCAATATGAAATAAAAAGACTGATGATAATACCTAGTCATATACAAAATGTTCACTGAGCTTGATGGCCTTACGTAGGAAGGTATTTTCTGGTCAAGATGCTATTTTACTGACAAGCCAAGGACTTTCCAAGGAGCAAGAAGAAGCCAAGGAGGGGAAAAACAACAACAACAAAAAAAAAAAAACAAAAAAACCCAAAACAACAACAAAAACTCTTAGGAGGCAAAGATCAAAACATGAAGCCACTGCCACAGTTTTATTTCAGATACACAAACTGTATTGTGAGTTTTTTTTTTTTTTTTTTTTACTTAACACAAAATGAGAACATTCCTTTTTTTAAATTTCTTTTTCCTTTTGCACTTGAACTGCATGTTTTGTTAAAAAGAAGTTAGTTTAGTAAGAAAGCTTGGCTCTGTCAACAGATCAGTTACTTGATTAATCAATATAGCTTTCCCTTATTTGTGTAATTAACAAATTAAATAAGAATTGTCTTTAAAATTAAAGCACATCCAGTAAAATTGAGGGTTTCATGATCATTTCAGTATTTTCTCAGCAGATTTTAGGTCTGTTACGTAAGGGAAGGATGAGAATGCATAACTTGATTCAATAGAAGAAAACAAAAAATCACTCCGCATTTAAATCTTTGTCCTCTGATACATAAAATATTATCTGTAACAACATTGAAAATATACAGTTAACCAGATCCCAGTTTTCCTTCTCTTCCAACTTCTCCTAACCTATTGACTGCATTTAAAAAGTTCTATATCATTTCCCAGTTATGTCTGATATTCACAGATTCTTTTCTGCTGTCAGTCCAGGCCAATACAAATGATTTTTTTTCCCTTACAAAGGCCAAAGATCAGATATTCTCACCTTACTTTGCCTTGTCTCATTTATGCCCAGGATTTTTGATATTGATTTTGTATTTTTTTGTGTTAGTTTGCACTGTAACATCTTTCTGCAGAATCTCCTTGCTCCTCACAAGAGGAATTGACTGCTAAAAGAGATGTAACTCCTGCAGGGCTTAAATTACGGTCAGAAGTTATTTAGTACTGTAAGAAACATGAGTACAAATGAAAAAAACTGCTTCTTTTGAAAAGTGTTTGCATTCACTATAATGGGAAAAATGTCTCAAAAAGTTGTATTTTGTTATGTTGGTACTGAGACAGACACAGTTCTTTATGATATTAGTAAAAAATGTGTATGGCGTGACTCTTCTACAGGACTCTCTTTGTATGGTGTGAGTCTTTTACAGGACGCTCTTTGTATATAAATTTTCTATATTCAATACAGTAGTATAGCATTTGTCATATTAAGAAAACTAACACTTTACAAAAGCTGATTAAGTAATGAAAATCACATACTATGTAAGTATTCATATACTATTCACATTAAAACAATTAAATATTTTAAACAATATACATTTTAAAAATGAATTTTCATGTTAAAATATTCATTAAGCATAATTTATAGTAATGGTAGGTTATGATGCATCTCAGGCAGTTGGGATATCTTACAGAATTCTTCATTCAGTCATTCACAAGTCTTTCAATAAACATGAATAAAAAGTCATAACGTGTCATTATTGTTACTTTATTATTTCTGCTTATTTAAAGTAGTACCAACACACACCAGGAGTGTGTGCTTGAGGCTCAGAGGCCAAAACATATTCTGAGGTACATCAAGAGGGGTGGCCAGCAGAGCAAGGTCCCCTTCTGGTCTGCCCTTGTGGAGTCCCATCTAGAGTATTGCATCCAGGCCGGGGGCCCCCAGTGCAGGAAGGATCCAGAATGCTGGAATGTGTTCAGAGGAGGACCACAAAGATTATTAGAGGGCTGGAACTCTTGTCCCATGAAGAAAGGATGAGGAAGGTGAAGAAGAGAAGGCTCCAAGGGGACAACATTGCCTTCCAGTGCCTAAAGGAGTTCTACAGAAAAGCTGGAATAGTCTCCTTACTGGGCAGTGCAACAACAGGACAAGGAGCAGGGGGTTTAAACTAAAAGAAGGGAGATTTAAATTAGGTATTAGGAAGAATTTCTTTTTACCATGACACACTGGAACAGGTTGCTCAGAGAAGTGGTGGATGCCCCACAAAGCCAGGTTGGATGGGGCCCTGGTCTAATTTTGTGGGTAGCATCTCTGCCCAAGGTAGGAGATTGGAACTAGGTGATCTTTGATATTTCTTTCAATTCTAGCCATTCTGTGATTCTATGACTCTTTGATAATAACAGATTTCCATTTCTCCTGTAACGATACTTAACTGAAAGATTATTTTTCTAAATATATTGAAAGAAATATATAACAAACTCAAATGCTGAATATAAGAATAAAATAAGATAAAGCCAAAACCACACAGATTCATTAAAACAGGAAATGAAAAGCAGGAGTTCTTCAGTGAAATGAAAAGAAAATGAATCTATCTGATCACAAATACTTGCCTCTATTGATTACAAACCTAAATTCTCAAGATAATCGAGTTATTTTTCTGTCTTTCTCTCACTTAAAGCTGCTTTAGAAACTCACTCTAAACTCTAGAAACTCTAAATTTTATAACTTAGTTTATTTTTGTTCAATTCAGGTTTTTTGCTTAGTTTCAGTTCTTCTCTTGCCCTCATGACATGAAAGGAGAGCAATTAGTTTTCCCCTCAGCCATCATTTTTATAGGTTGAGTAATTGAAGTCTCAAAAGAAAAGACTATTTATCTAACTCTCACATTTAGAACTTCAGCTCTCCTAAATATAGGCTCAGTGTTACCTTATTTATATAGATAGGTTACTATTGTCTTTCTCCACTTTTATCTACCGATAAAACTCTTTTTTTAATAAAAGGTTTCAAAAAACAGGAGTTGTATTTTCTTCTATTTAATTATACGTTAATTGTTTCAGATCTCAAGGACCCTTTTCACATGACATCTCAAATCACATTTTGTAGCCCAAATGCCTCAAAATTTAGTGTCAGCATTTGTTTGCACCTTATTTTGGAGACAAGATCATTAAATAAAGTATGAATGAACTCCTAAATAAGGAAGAACACTATCAGCTTCCCTCGAGCTAATTATTTTGTCTTTAGGCTTAACATATTGTCTCTCCTTCAGCCATTTCTATCTATTTTAGAACATTATGACAGTACCTATTTTTTCACTAATTGTTTCCTATGGTGCACTGTATCAAGTGTACTGTTGAAGTACATGGGTCTCTGGAACTTCCTTTCACTATATAATTAGTTACCAGAGAGGAAGTCGACCTTCTATACAGCTGATGCATTTAATCTGAAATAGAAATTATGTCAAGCTGCCCAGCAAGATTTCATTTTATTACCCCAAGTATATTTAAAATTTTTGTTTACAATCATATTTAGGGATGTTTTTAAAATCTTAAACATACAAAATAGGTCTTTCTGAAAGATTTAAAACTATTCAGTCTATTTTATTTTCCATCTTAATAACACAGTTATATAGAGGTACTATATATTACTAAGGATAATAATAATAAAAAAGTTTCAATATTGAATATTTGGTACTTCCAGTAAGAAATTTCTAGAAAAGAACTTAGTGATTTTTTTGAAGTTTGGAGACAAATATCTCAAAAGACATTAAAAAGCATTCCTTCTCATCATTGTTACTGTTCTTTAAGTGACAATCAAATTCAAATCCAGCCTAAAAATGAAATGCTTAATAATATACATTCATTTCATTCTACAGGTTAACTTTGTAAGTGTCAGTTAAAGTATATTTGGACTTCATTAGAGATTGTCCAATAATGATTATTAGGCAGTAATTCAATATTTCATTAAAACTTGGCACAGAAACAAGAGACATAGAAAGAGTAAAAATTCTGCAGAGATAATAGACAATTTGTCAGAATATGTATCTATTTGGATTCTCTTAGAAGTTTCCCAGTTGATGGTCAAACCGCTGAGTTCAAAAACAACACAACTTAAATTGAAAGATGAAAGCAAACAAATAGATACATAGATCAAAGTAAAGTGTTCAGTCAATTTTGCTTTTCATCCTTGTTTTACTTTACAGATCTTGCTGAACTTAGTAAAAAGCATATTTTTTAATATAAAAGATGGCATTAAAATACTTTCTACTACAATTAGATATAAAGTTTTTCAAACAAAACAAAATAAGATTAACTAACCTTATTTATAATTATACTATAAAATATGCATGAATTTTGCTGATTTTTTCCAACTCTGGACGAAGGCTTCAATAAGCTTTTGCATAATACTGAGTCAAGAGAAACTAATTTATTAGTCTATGAAAAGAAGTAATAAAGAGATCTTAACAAGGAAAGTATATGTTAAAAATACTTTCCTTATGTTAATCACACCATTACTAGAGAAGACCACGAAACAATATCAGTTCTTAAAATGAGAAATTTAAAAAAAAACTTCACTGCAGAAGAGTGCAATTTCCACTTATTATTTTAAATCTTTCAACTTAACCATGAGAATGACTTTATTCTGTTGTGAAGTGACCTAGCAAAATCTCTAAAGTACAAAGCATTAAAATAGTCAATTTAACAAAGACAGTCTGGAAAGCATTTAAAACAGCATTTTAACTTTAAATACTGGTATCCTTAAATAGTACATACAGTAGTTTTAGGTCAAGATATATGTTTATCTGTTTTCATTTCATACTCTTAAAATTATCTGGAAGTTTAAAAGTTAAGAAGTTGCCTAACACCATGAGAGTCAGCAGACACACAGTACTGCCACTCAGAAAAAGTAAATTTGACAGGACAGATTTCAATATGAGATTGCACTTGAACTTTTAAATAACAACAACAATGACAACGACGACAACAACAACAATAATAACAATAACCCTGCCATGTCTCTTTCCCCTCCTCTCCTTCAAAAGAAAATTACAATCTGTGTAATTCTGGGATATTTAGCCATTCAAAATTCCTCTAAATTTGACATCTTTCCACTCCATCCACCTGTTCTTCATCTGCCATTTTCTCACACCATACTAGTATTTTTGGCTAATAGTATGCAATAAAGAAACTGTGAAATACAACAAATTTAACAAATTAAAAAAATAAGGACTACAGCCATTACTACAGCCATTTTTTTCAAATTCACAAAATTAACTCATTCGAAATAATGTTGTACAGATACCCTCAAATACTTTGAATTTTAAACAGTACTGAATATTCAGCACCTCACAGGACTGAGCCATCTGAAATGATGGAATTGTTTGACATTTTAGTGGTGTATATTTCTAGAGGATCAAGAGAAAATAAAATGAGCCAGTCCTAAAAAATGGCAGGTTAAGAGTTCCAAATTTTTGTAACAACAACAACAAAAGTTGCCATTCAAAACCAGTGAAGACAAATCCCCTTACCAAAGAACAACATTCCCTCTTCCAGATTATGAGTTGAGACAAACTAAGTATGAAACTATGTTTGCCTCAGAATATGTCACACTTTTTTGTGCCAAATGTCAATGATAATGACAATGATAAACCTTTACATATGTCAAAAATTTTGTGAAAAGCATGCTTGGGTTCATTAAAAAGAATGTGGCCAGCAGGTAAAGAGAGGTGATCCTACTCCTCACCTCCTGGTGAGGCCACATCTGGAGTACTCTGCCCAGTTCTGGGATCCCCAGTTGAAAAAAGACAGGGACCTGCTGGAGATAACCCAATGGAAGACCACAAAGATGATTAGAATTGCAGAGCATGTCCCTTATGAGGAAAGGCTGAGAGAGGCTGGTTCTGTTCAGCCTGGAGAAGAAAGGACCATGAAGAGATCTTATAACTGCTTATAAAATATCTAACTGGCAGGAGTCAAGTGGATATAGCCGGGCTCTTTATGGTAATGCCCAGTGGCAGAACAAGGCACAATGGGCAAAAACTAGAACATAGAAAGTTCCATATGAATATGAAGAAAAGTTTTTTGTGTTTTTTTTTTTTTTTTTTTTTTTTTTTTTTTAAACTTTAAGAGTGACAGAGAACTGGAACAAAAGTCCCAGAGAGATTGTGGAGTCTCCTTCTCTGGAGATATTCAAGACTCATCTGGACACTTTCCAGTGCAGCCTAATACATGGAGCCATCTTTCGCAGGGAAGTTGGACTAGATAATCTCCAGAGGTCCCTATCAACCTGTACAATGCTGTGATTCTGTGAAAACCACACATTTTGTTGGATAACCTAAATTCCAATATTAGTGGAAGCTTTTTACATTTCTCTGCCTATAAGAAAAACATAGTATTTACAAAAAAAGCTTCTTGAGGGGAAAAAAAGAAAAAATCTAATATTTAAAGTTTTATTTATGAAGTTAATACCCACATGGCCCCAGCTAAACTTGTAAGGAATTGTAAAATCCAGTTAAATTGTAAGAAGGGAGACGCATTCATTAAATCTCAAAAAGATAGAATTAAAAAAAAATAATTAGTAAATCTTAAAGCTATCATCCCTTGCTGGATTAAATAGGGCAGGATAAGTGGGCCTACTTGATGAACTCTAGTGTCCAGAAAAGAGGATTCTAGTCAACTTCTAGACAATGTAATTTGATGTTAATTATTGTCACATTTAGATAACTTTCACCACTGTCAAATCTTACTGTTTTTCTCTGAAAATTGAGTTCAATATTTTTTGTGGTATTTTCAGTAAACACAGAGAACAACTGCTTGTTATAAAATTTACAGAAGCAGTTTACGGTGGTTTTCTATGTACAAATATGCTGTGACTATATGACAGCCATTTGTGCCAACAATAGAAATACTAATTCTACATCACATTCCAAGAATCCTTATGATGTCCCTCATTCAGTTTCTTTTCCTTAAAATGAAACAAATGCAGTTTCTCCATTTTCTTCTTAGCAGTTGATAGTTTGTAAGCATCATTCTCCCTGCATACAACTAAATGCTCTCCAATTTCACTGAAATCATATGAAGTATAATGCTGTTTCTTATTAACTGTATCAGCCTAAGTTAACTTCATTTCCAATTTCTTGCATTCCAATTTATGCATTCAAAGTGGGCCAAAGAAATCACTTCCCCCCAAAAGTGCGTATGATTGTCTCATTCATTTCCTCCTCCTACTAAAATACAGAACAGATTTGAAAATTGGAGAGTAGAATGGAAATTCTCATTCATGTGTGACTGGTGGATGGTTTTTACCTTCTTTCGTGTTTCCAAATTTTCCTGCACTGCATAAAAATGCATCAGGTACATTCATGATGTCTGCAGCCCTTCATACTTCACCTCTATAGCATATAATATTCATTACTTTTGTTCTTTAATTATTTGTCCTAAGTTTATTTAAGAAGCAATAGAATCATTTGAGAACCTTTTATGTTCTCCAGTAATGTATAAGTGACTTAGCAACTCTGTTAAATCAAACTTTTAATACATTTTTTTGCTGAAGATTGCAGAAGTCCATCTGGTTATTAACTTAATTATTATTTACAGCTACTTGCCTGATTTTTATTTACTTCAGATCACTGTTTTCATGTTACTGAATCATCAAGGAGACCTGAATGGTACTTAATGCCCGTGTGCATTTCCATATCAGTACAAATGGGAATACTTTCTTTTAAAAAAATCTAAATAAATGCTAAATAAAGTTGGTAAAAGCCAGCTAAACTTTCAAAACCAAATGTAGGCCTTTTATGTCCTGTGAAAGTAGTAATAAAAATCATTTCAGAAAAACTGATAGGGGAGTATCTATGTGCTTATTAATATTCATAGCTGTTTATGCTCCTAATTCTCATCTTGCTTTAGAGAAAGCATCAACACTGTCAAAGTAGAGACTCAAACAAAACAGCATCACTGAGTATCACAGAAGACCAAGTACATTAAAAAAAAAAAGAATCCGTTACAATTTTTATTACTGAAAATTGTTTGACATACTCTAACTATACAAAAAAAGTAAAATAAAAATGTTTTCCCCTTTATATGTTATGCTTTTCTTGTATTATCGTAGGTTTTACTTGAAATTACAATTGAACAGCACCCAATTGCTATAACTTTCATCCCCAGACACAGACTAACTTGCTGATACTCAGCAAATTTATTTTTCTTTGATACTTTCCAAGACATGATCTTCCTTCACTGTTTTGAAAGGAGTTTTATGTGGCTTCATACATTTTAAATCCTAATGCTTTTCACTGAGTTTACTTTAAATTTCACTTACTGTAATTTTTATATTTTGCTTTTTTAAGAGTGGGATATTATGAGTCATATCTGATTCATACATTATGTGAAAATAAAATAATCTTTACCACTGTAAAATGAGAGGTGTGTCTATGTGACTATAATAAGCTGAAATGTAAGTGTATGTTCAGCGGACTATGACTGTTTTGGCACTTCTCTTTGGGAGTCCTTATAATTGGTCTAGCAATGCTACTGTCCAGAGAAACAGTCTGAATTCAAGCATTATTATGCTTCACATAACAATGGAAAAAAAATCCACTGAAACATAAACTATAATGGTTAAGGTGCCGTTTTTACACAAATCAAAATAAAAACAGTGAAGAAAAGTGTACAATCAGAGACTACTTCTCAAGGGCGGAGGAGCAAGAGAGTCTACTGACTACCAACAGACAGTATCAATCATCCTCTCCCAAGCAACTTGATCTTTTGTGGAACCATAGAATCATGGAATCACCACAGTTGGAAAAGACCTAAAAGATCATCCAGTCCAACCGTTCACCTATTACCAATAGCTCCCACTAAACCATGTCCCTCAACACCACATCCAGTCTCTCCTTGAACACTCCCAGAGTTGGTGATTCCACCACCTCCCTGGGCAGTCCATTCCAGTGCCTGACCACCCTTTCTGAAAAGTGATACTTCCTAATGTCCAGCTTGAATCTTCCCTGCCGTAGCTTGAAACCATTCCCTCTGGTCCTATCACTAATGACACGAGAGAAGAGGCCGACCCCCAGCTCACTACAACCTCCCTTCAGGAAGTTATAGAGAGCAATGAGGTCTCCCCTGAGCCTCCTCTTCTCCAGGCTGAACATTCCCAGCTCCTTCAGCCTCTCCTCATATGGCCTGTGTTCCAGACCCCTCACCAGCTTTGTTGCCCTCCTCTGAACACGTTCCAGGGCCTCAATGTCTTTCTCGCAGTGAGGGGCCCAAAACTGGACACAGTACTCGAGGTGCGGCCTCACTAGTGCTGAGTACAGGGGAACAAACACCTCTCTGCTCCTGCTGGCAACACTGTTTCTGATGCAAGCCAGGATGCCATTGGCCTTCTTGGCCACCTGGGCACACTGTCGGCTCATGTTCAATACCCCCAGGACCATTTCCTCTACACAGTCCTCCAGCCACCCCGCCCCAAGCCTGTAGCGTCGCCTGGAGTTGTAGCCAAATTGCAGGACCCAGCATTTGGTCTTGTTGAACCTCATCCCATTGGCTTCAGCCCAGCTCTCCAGCCTGTCCAGATCCGTCTGTATGGGCTCGCTACCCCCAGGCAGATCCACACTTCCAGCCAATTTGGTGTCATCTGTGAATTTACTGAGAGTGCACTCGATGCCCTTATCCAGGTCATCAATAAAGATATTGAAGAGGACAAGCACCGACCCCTGGGGAACACCACTCATGACCAGTCGCCAGTTGGATTTAACTCCATTCACCACCACTCTCTGAGCCCGGCCCTTCAGCCAGCTCCTTACCATGAATAGCCCAGTATATGATTCCAGTCCTAATAAAAGTACACCCTTGGGATTTAACAAATGATGTTATCAGAAGAGTCAAATATGTCCAAGAAAGAGCAGGATGAAGCATTTTTCTGAGAGTAGATTCAAAATCACAGCTCAGAAAGGATAGTGCTGCATGTGGCTGTTAAGTGCAGGATACTAGTAAACTAATTCTTTCTAGCAATTCTTTGTACAAAAAAATTGGAATTTCCTAAAACACACATCACACATAAAAATCAGAGTTAAGAAAACCATGCCAATAAAAAATTAATCCATAAAAAATGTGCAAAGTAAACTAAGCTAAGGAATTAAAAATAGTCAAGTTATTGTGTTTTGTAATAAAATACTTAGATTACACAAAAAGAGACGTGATTAACCTTCAAAGTTAAAATCATGCTAGCAATCTCACAACGTCAAGAAGTCTGGAAAAGACTAGATTTTATCTCTAGAAAACATTGAAAATTTTATGAAGAAGGAGTCAAAGAGGAGAAGGTTTTAAATTTTAAGCTACAGAAAGACCTACTGATGTGAGCTTGCGAAAAAAGGAAGTAACGTATTCTTCCATAAGAAATATAGGAACAGTGTTACGATACCCATTCTGCTTTGATCTTGGCAGCTAATATTCCACTCACAGTGTTTTTCTATAGTCAACAATCTAATTGAAAGAACATTATGGGAGAGCACACAACTACTTTTTGATGAAAAGTAAAAATCCACATCTCTCTCCTCTTCCAAACAGACAAACTGCTCACTGGAGAAGGAAGCTGGATGGATCGGGGGGATTTGCCTTTTTTGGTAAATCCGTGTTAGCTGTTTGCATTCACCAGCTTTTCCTTCAAAAGCGTGGAAAGTGTTTCTGAGATGTTTTCTTTTGTAGCTTTCCCTTGATACAGGGAAGGCTGACTGTCTGGAACAACTTCCTGGCTTTTTTAAAGTGAAGTGTAATCTTTGCCTTACTCCAGTGATCAGAAACCTCTGCTGGCACATCTTCTTTGAACTATTTCTAAATTGAGCTTTCTTTACTATGGATAATGCTACACTTCTCTAGGCTAAGCTGCCACCACAACTGTGTTACCCAGAAGACTCAAAAGACTATACCAGTAAAAAACTAAACAAAGGCAGCACTGAGTAGCTTGAAATTTTCCCTGTCCTACTGCGAAACTTATCACATAAATTGTTTTATTTTTCTATTGATAGAAAAAGAAATATCCAAGATAATATTCTAACATGGTTCATCACTGCCAGTTGACTTAAAAAATAAATTTGGCCCTATTAACCAGTTTTTTGCTGTCTGCTGAGAATTTTTTGAGGATATATGAAAATCCAAAAGCAATCCATAATTAGCATCTAAATGGGAAGACATAAGAAAAAAAAAAAGTAGACTACTTCTAGAATTATATGTGCTTCTGTTTCATTTTTGTCCTCATAAATTAAAAATAATTAACTAAAAGAAAGCATATGATACTTCCAATAAAGATTTCCAGCTACACTTCTCAAATTTTGGATGTAAGCTCTCCGTGAATTGCACTTTTTGTCCTCTGTAATAATTCTGTTAATTTTAGCTGGATTATAAAGCATGTTAATTAAAATTGCCTTCTGATACTGTGTAGCAATGTAGCCTATTTACCTCCTTCTCAGGAAATTGACTGAATTGCAGGGCATATGTTACTGAAAAAAGTTATTATTCTCAACAGGGACAAAACATGCAGAATATACAAAATGATGAATGGGGCATATTTGTGATACACCACTGTAACAACTTTACTTAGAAAAAACATGAATGAATTTGAGTTTTATTTTAAGCACTAAATTAATTTTGGTAATTATTTTCTTTATTGAATTCCTTCAAAATTCTTATTTGATTCCAAATGTTCAGTAGTGTTTGCTACATATGTATTACATTAACAACATATCTTAAAGGCCATTTATGAACTAGAAAGACACTTGAGTGCATTATGCTTCTCACAGACCTCAATACTGTCTTATTTCTGTTTAGTTCAGCTAAACGTACCAACGTTTTGACTGCATTACTTTGATAGTTCCCAACAATAATTTTAGTCAAGATAATTTAAAAAATCATCACAAAAAACAATGAGTCCTTACATTTATTGTCTAGTAGAGTGGACACTTGAAGACCAAATCTGTTATATTTCTCAAATAATAATACTAATAATAATGCTGATGATGCATGAAGAGGAGAAAGTCATATAAAAACTGATTGGAATTCTATCTTCCATAGCATTGATGGAGAACAAAAAAGGAACCAGCTGTGTCCAGCACAGGGCAACCAAGACTTTGCCTCACAAAGCAGCCCCTGGGATGCTTCATGGGTGCCTGCCCCATACAGTGATACAATAATATTACAAGAGTACCTAAAATTATAAATAAAAAGTAGATTTTTTTGTGTCCAACTTCCATTTTTTTTTAAACAGAATTTAATAGAGTAAAATAGAGGTTTTATTATAAAGCATACGAGAATTCATATTCTATGTTTTGCATTTCTATCCAAAGAAACATAATAGGTCAGAAGAAGGAAAGCCTTGTAAAACATGAAACTGCTGAAGTTGTTTTTAGATTGTGGATAAAATCTGTCTTTTCTTACACTAAAGATAAATGTTGCTAGTTGCTGTACTCTTGGTTAAAATATGGTTTTAAAGAACTAACTACATATTGTTTTAAGCTTGTATAAAAAAAACTGTGGACTGGACACTCCAGTGAAATTAATGTACATTTGTTTCTCTTCTTTAACACTGAGACATTTATGCATGTTTCAGATCTTTTCTCTTTCCTGGAAGCTTCAGAAATACAAATAGATAAAATCATATGGTAGAACTAAATTAATCTTGCAAGGCCCAAAACCTAAGTAAAAAATTTCACTTAAATTGCTTTAGATCTAAAGGATCAATTTCAGGTGATTGCCAAATACAGGAAGAGAACAGAAATTCATGAAGGCATGCTTTCCGGTTGCCTTAATGATTTGCTGCGGCATTCTGTAGCACGCTATGGAGGAAAAGAATTCACATTGGGAAACCAGAAAAGGAAGACAAGATACTAGCATGGTTGTACTGGGATCTGCCTGTCAAACTGGAGAGTAAGAAGAAAATGTACAGAGAGTTGAAGCCAGGGCACGTAACCTGGAGGTAGTACAGGGTTACTGCTAGGCTGTGTAGGGATGGGATTAGGAAGGCCAAGGCTCGAAGTAACTGGACTTGATAAGGAGTGCAAAAAAGGATGAGAATGTCTTCAATAAGTACATCAAGTGTGAAAAGGAATGTCCAAGAAGGCATATCCCCCCTAAAGTCCCGTTCCACAGTACTTATTTCTATCCATTTATTAGACATATTGGAGCTGAAGCACAGTTTTTAATTTTGTTTAAGAAAGACCAGTAATTACAGCAGGTATTTTCTTTTTATTTTTTTTTTTTCCTCTGAAGTACAATTAGTTCATACATTCAGGCAGCAAGAAACCCAGAATTTATTTTATATGCAAGACAGATAACCCTATGATCTGGAATTTTGAAAAGGTCAGGTTGAGTGATTCATGATTAAATCTTGAGAGTTGACAAAAATGTCAAAAGAGCAGTGCTAAGACAAGTATTTACTTTGCAACAAGTAGCAGAAATAATACTCAATTGATTTCACAGACAAAATCTGGTTTGTTTTATGTAACATTTCTGGAGGATAAAAAGCAATAATTTGCATACGTTCATCACAGTTCTGGAGAAACAAAGAAAATGCTTCAAAATTAATTGTATAGAAATATGGTAATTATTACCGAGTTCTCTGATGCTTAGGGGATGGAATATAACAAGGTCAAATATTTTGTCTAGAAAGCTGGAAACCAATCAATTTATCCACCATTTCATAAGTAAAGCATGTTCATCAGACAACAAAGCAATTACACAGAAATTATATTATTGATAAACATGTTCACAAATAATTAATACTAATGCATGAGTAATAAGTTCAATTTTAATGGAAGAAAAGGAAATTTGATGATGCTATTTATTTATATTTATATGCTTATAAAATGGAAATATTTTTCCCTAGAACTGACACAATACACTAAGATTATTTTTTATCCAAAGCAATTTTTACAGCTGGAATATGAGTGGTAAAAGACAAATGATACAATAAAAAGCAGTATCATCTATTAGTGGTTGACAAATAAAAAGAAAATATATATTGCCACATGGTTCATAAACAGAATCACAAAACACGATATGTCTAAGTAATCTTCTCTGACTGGTACTAGGAACAGTCATTTGTAATAAAAAAATTTTGTTGTTGTTGTTTTGTTTTGTACAGAGCAATAGATTTTGAGCATTGAGTACTGTAGTTTCTATATTCCTTCTAGCATGAACTTAACAGGTTTCTTTTTTTTCAGAGGTATAAAGATAATTTTATTAAATCCTGCTTTGATATATATTATTGGCAATAACTGTATATAATTTTAGCATATATTTTAGGAGGGCAAGGTCTGTTTGGGATTTATTTCATTTTAAGAAGAGCTTTTCCAACATATAACATTATATGATATTGCAATAGTAAATGTTAATATAAACTTCGATAATTAATAAAAAGAGTCATAAAATAAACTGAAAGAAGGAAAGTGTGCTGACAAGAATAAGTCAGTTATCTAGGGTAATTAGGATAAAGACTGACTACACAGAGGTATGAATATATTGTACAAAATTCTATGATTAGCAATTTAAATATCAAATGAAACTAAATGCAGGTAACTGTAAAAATGCATGTAAAAGAAAAAAGAAAAAGCAGGTAAAAGAAAAATTTCATATATTAAATGGAGAATCCAATAGTGGCCACTAACCATTTCAAAGCAAGATCTCAAAATAGATTTTCCTGTGAAAAAGACATAGAAAAACTAATCCTCAAAGTCAATGAAATATTAAGAAATACTAGCATGGTTTAGAGAATAAAGGAGAAAATTTTGTTATCTCACAGTATGAATGCAGAGTTCATAGAAATTCTGAATTTTAAATAATATAGGCAATTCTGGTCTCTTATCTTTCAAGGAATGTAGTAGAACAACAAATTAAAATAACGAAGTTATATAAAACTTTATATAGAAAAAATGATTAGCATGGAAAATACTGAAAAGAGATGAATATACCATACTATGCAATTGTATTTAACCAGGACATTTCAAGTAGGCCTTTCCCAGGTTATTACTGGATACAGTTGGCTAAACATGTATTTGCAGTATATAAATTAATTTACTTAATTCACTATTTTTAATATTTACATGGTATAATTCATATTTACCATTCAGATTACTGACAGTAAATTTTTTTTCTTTAGACTATTAATAAAGAGTTAGCAGTTTGAAAAATAAATTTTAAATAAAGTTTGACTGGAATAAGTCAATTCATACAGTCACATAGAGAGTGGCAAGTAGCTGATGAGATAGGGTTAGGAAACTGCACCTAAATCTCTCATATTTCTGACCCTATCTCTTATATGTGATCTCTTACATGTTAAGGAAGCAAACTGAATACATTCTCATTCTATGGAATTGAATTTTAATGTATTTAAAATAAAGGTTATCGTAGTCTGGGCTTAGAAGTTCTACTTAAAATTTCAACAAAATATCGGTAAAGTGAGACTGAATTATGGAGTTCAGAAAGAAAACAAACCAGTGATCACAAATACTGTTATGAAACTGGAATGGTGAATTTGGTATGAGTAATTATTTTTAAATGTATGAGCCATCTCATACATAAAAAAGCATTTCTTAGGGAGTAAATACATATGCAGAGCCATCTGAAATAATCAGGTACCATTTTTGGTAAGAGGTAGGATTACAAAGAAACATCGAAATCCTGAGCATTCTTAGTTTAATCATACAATAATTCACTTCTGTTTGAATAAAAGATGAGTGAATAACTTCAGGCAACAGGAATACTTATTCATGTCAATGGCCAATAAATCAGATGCCAGTTATGGTACTTTAAATATCAACATCATCAACCTCACTAATTCTTTCACTGGAAAAGGAAGGGTAGAAGAATTGATCACATTAAAAAAAAAATTGCACAAGCCACTCTTGAGGACTGCTTGTTAAAAATTGCTTTTATTGTAGATGCTGAAGCCAAAGCAGAGAGAACTGTTTAATCACCCTAGTGCTTAATTTTCAAGCAGATTAAAATAATACTGCAGCACAGAAAGACAAATTTTTGTCCTGAATTTCTCATAACTAATTACAAATCTTACCAATTAGCATATCTATTACAGTGGGAGGAAAAAAAATAATGAAAGGTTTAAGGAGAGATAAATACAGGAAGATGCAGTCAAGAAAAATTTCTCCTTGAGTAAATTACCTTTGTGCTTTCATCAGCACGGTTTCACTAGTCACAACGCCTCCAACACACACGAAGGCCTGCTTGAGTGACATTATGCATGTGATTCTCTGAACTTGTTTGTACACCAAAATAAAATGTTCCTGCTGTGCCATAACAGAAAGCAACAGGGTGAAACTCTATTAGCTTTTCTTGTTATGAAGTTACTTAAACCAAAATATATAACTAAAGTATTATTCAGTCTACAGATTAGGAGAATTAGTGATACCTAGCAGATCAAAGTAAGACAGAAAAACTCAGCATCTTGATACAACAGATTAATCATTTCCTCACAGTTAAAAATCCTCTAACATAGCCAATGCATACTGAAATGTAGAATTCTACATTCCGAGCTACTACATAATGAAAAACAGTCACATTTCCAAAACAGCATTTAAATAACAGATTACAAATAAAGCAAATTAATATTAGTTACGCATTCCCTTTTTATTGATGGTGTCTGAAAAGAAACGTGAAAGGAGAAAGAAACTGTTGCCTTAATGGTATTGGATCAAAAACATTTCCAGTGTAAAAGGGGATAATAAGAAAGCAAAACATAAGCATATACAGATATGTACTTAATCAACAAACAATGAAGGAGGC
Source organism: Chrysolophus pictus (assembly GCA_037305975.1). NCBI lineage: Eukaryota > Metazoa > Chordata > Aves > Galliformes > Phasianidae > Chrysolophus > Chrysolophus pictus. The sequence continues at coordinate 21,610,113 of CM074577.1, read as the reverse complement.
AGAACTAAACCTAGTCAGTCACACTAATAGATGGGCTAATAGATGGGCTAGCCTGAAATTGCAGGAAAACCAAGGCTCTGCAAGTGATAAGCATACAAATTTGAGGGTCCTGGATCATAGTGGGGCTTGACAGGACACTGCCAGGGAATGGCTGCTGGACATGGGGACACAGGAGGCCTGTGCTTTCCTCTAATGGGGGGAGGGAAGATGTGGGGAAAGGAAGGGGAGGAGTAAAAGGGGGGTGGTAACATCAAACGAGTTGAGCCAGAGAACAGGAAGAGGCTTGGAGTTCACGCAGAAGGTATTGGGTGAGCAGAAAGCCCATGCTAGCACTGTGGAAGTCCCTCAAGAATTAGGTGCTCTATGGACAACCAATTGAGTGTTGTACATCCGGCTACAGCAAGCATTGCTCAGGAGCATCTCAGTGACTCAAGAATCCATGAGGGAAGTAAGGCCTGGGATCTGGGCAAGAGGCCATGCTGATTCTCATTGTATGAATGCTTGTGAACTTAAGAGTGTCATCATGTGCCTGCACCAGTGACATTACATCTCTGCTAGCCAAAGAAGAGAACCAAAGTCTGTGGTAATCTGTTTATCTGGCCATGTCAGCATCCTTCATGCATCCCTGAGTCTCTCATCCAAACACAAGAATGTTAGGCACCTGGCTGCCCAGGCTGGGCTTCAGTGGGCAGGAGCAGTGCTGCTCCCAGCTAGCTGTGGCAGGATGAGGCCACACCAAGGAGCTGTTAATACTTCCTATTAACCTTTAACTATTGTGATGTATTTCCTGAAATCAGTTCATCCTTCTGCTAATATTTTCCAGAATTTTTTTTTCTTCTCTTTCTTTTTTCTTCCTAATACCCTCCTATGCTGTCATGTCATCCATAAAGCCTCATGAAACATCTGACTGTGCTGACCTACAACCTAAAATAAGAAAGCCAGTCTTCATTAAATTGGTATTTCAAGATCATGCTGATGGTCAAGCAATTCCTCACGAGATCCATTTCCTACAAGAGTAAATACCTGGTCAGCATGTTCATATCACAAGCTGTGTAAAGCAGAGTATTGGTAGTGGTGGAAGAGTGTTGGAAACAAAGAAATGACAAAGTTTAAAACATACTGAGACTACTGTGTCACTCTTAAAAAAAAAAAAAAGCATAGGGTTGTGAGCAACAAAAGCTTCTGTTCCATAACTAACTTAGAAAAGAACTAAAGCAAAGTGAAAACCAGAAAAGGCCCATAAAGAAGCTGAGGATGCTTTTGTCCCTTCTCAGCAACCAGTGTCATAAGAGTGCAATTAAATTTTATGCTACTGTGAGAGCACTGCATTAAGTGTACATAGATTTTATTTGAAAGAAGCTTTGAAGTCTCTCATTCTGCTGAAACTGATTTACCAATGTGGTCTTCTGAAATCCTCAAATTATACTTAGGTAGCTCTGAAAGTAATGCCTTCTATTTATTTCCATAGAAATTACAAAAGGTACAAAGAATACAATAGCACTGTTTAAGAGAGAAAATCTTCAACTACAAAGCATTATTTTTCAACTTAATCACCACCATCAGCCATGCATTTCAGCCAGTGATGAACAAGAGCCTGCATGCCGCACTCATCAAAACCTGCACTGGTGGAGGTTAACCATTGGTTCACAGGTGTTAAGATAGCATTGTTGCTCAGAAAATGTTACTCACACAGTACATCTTTCATTAGTCCAAACAGACGGAAATCAGAAGTTGCCAAATCCAGACTATGCAGCAAGTATGGTAGGGCAGTCCAGCCAAGATTGGAAATATGCTTCACAGTCTTCAGACTGCTACCTTCAGCCTTGCATTTGTTTGATATGTCTTAACAACCCTGCACATGGTATTCTTTCTCTTTCTGTGTGAACATATACGAGATCTAGCTGGTGCAAACTCTGTGATATTCCAACACTGTTTCCAGTGCATTGAAGCCAATATAATACTCCATACACAGGCAAACCATAAATGTGGAACTCACATCCACTTCTTGTTCTCCATAAGAATTCAGCAAGCATCAGTGAATATCAGTGGCTGCGATTTTTTTTTATGTGGAGGAATTCAGTAACACACACTTCTTACACACTTCCAAGTCAGACATCAGTTTGTCAGACTGCCCTTCTGCTTTTATCTGTCACACACCAAGAAAATGAAATTGTTGGGAAGGTTCAACCTCTACTGCTATATCACTAGTATCTGTCTCTGATGATGTATGCCACCATTATAAAATAGAAGGCATTACTTTCAGAGCTTATACTGTTACTCTCTTTTCACAGTTAATTTTTGCACAGCTTATCAACTTCAAATTGTTTTGCAACTATAAATACATTTTGCTATTAACTGCTTTTCTCTGTCTGTTGTACGCTATGAAATTTTCTTTACCCTTCTGCTCTATGGGATGTCCACATGGTGCAGATACCTGCAATCTCCCATGTCATCCAGTCCATGTTTTGCTAACCAAACTTACTAGAGATGTTTCCATTTAAGTTGAAAACAGAAAAGGCTTATAAGACTATGAAAGAGAATGAAATTATTGGTAACCTCTGCATAGAGAGTACAAAATTTAACAGAGAAACTCCTCATCACTATCAAAACTGAAGTCAGAAATCCCAGATAAAGCCTTTCTCTGGATTGCTGCCTAGGAGAAGCATGCAATGCCCTAGTTTATCAGCAGACCAGAACTGGCTAGCAGAAGTAATGTTGCAGTGTTAGCCTCTATCAAGTATACAAAAAAATTCAGAGACAACAGCTGTTAATATATTACTGGAAATCCAAGTTGTTTTTTTTTCCCCACATTTGAAAAGGTAGCAGAGCTTAGCAGAAGAACTTTTTTTCTTCTCTGAGTAGTAAAGAATGAGAATGTACTTATTTTACAAGAGAAAGACAGGAATTCACTGTTAATTTAAAAAATAATAAGAATAAAAGTTGAAGTATCACAAAGTTGCTACAAGTCACGCTGTGCGTATCTATTCCCTTTATATTATGGAAGTACTCAAAGGCAATGATTTCTTTTCAACAGGAAGAAAAAAAATCACTGAATTCTCAGCATGTTTGAATTCAAAATATTCAATATAAGGAAGAAAAATAAAAACCAACACAAACAAGAGCAAAAATCCTAGAAACTGCAAATGCTTTCAGTCACAGTGCAAATTCTTTATCATTTATTCATAGAAATGGCAATAATCTTAAGTTCGGATTGATAATATTTACATTCTGTAATAGTTCTAAAGAGTGCTACAAAGAAAAAAAATAAAAAGAATAAATCCTTATATCTGATTGCAGTTTGCTTGATTCTCATTATGCAAGTGTTTTTACAGTGAATTATTTTAAATGCAAGAAATTGTTATTTAGTTTGTCTCAGAAAAAAATAATCAAGTGGATTTCAGAATTATTAGTTAGAAATATCATACCCAAGAACAAATCATGAAACATAAGTTTCTTATTCTAAGCAGATACAGAACACTTATAGGATTTCTATTAAATGATAATAATTTGGATTTCCAACTTACAAACAATCATTATCTACATTATTGACATTTCTCAAAATAATGAAGCATCATACTGTGAGAATCTTGCATTCTGCCTGATGAAGTGACAGTAACCAGTAGGAGGCTTCCAAAACAACACTGCATACAATGTTCATTAAAATGTAATAATTACAGCTTTTATTTTTTATTAATACTTGGGTGCAATTCAGCTTCATTTTTTCCCTACATGTTTCTTCCACATTTGTTAAAATAACTTTGTATCATAACTGAGATCACAATTAGTCAAGATTTACTTATAAACATTTAAAAGTCACAAGTTATGAAAAGTCCTTCTGGACTTTTAATCTGGAAAGGTCATTGTTCCCAGAATCAAGGTTCTGAAACACAATGTGCACCAAACTCAAGATGATCAAAGCATCTTCAAAGCAAAGCAAGACTCCACACATGATCTTAAGGTAGTTTTCTACTTACAATAGGTAAGTAGTTTTCTACTCACAATAAAACATTCCGTGAATAATCTGGCTCCTATATATTAATCTGTTCTACCTTTACAGAAACAAACAAACAAAACCTTCCAGTTACACCAAATGGTTTTTTATACTGCTCTCATCATTGAAATATAGGATCAGTGGAACTTGAAAATATGCAGAAAAAATTTGAATATATGAATATTAATTACATGCAAGTGGACAAAGGTTGGTAGAAATCCATCCTGTGTATCTTGAAGAATGATACGCTACACTAAAATCCTACAGATTTTGAAATATTTATAATAAACAGAACTCCTGTTGAGGAAAGAAAAAAAATAATGAACAAGACATCAGGAAGACTATCCTTCCTTGGATGTGTTTACCAGATTTAAAAAAAAAAAAAAAGACTGCTGACATATTTAGTAAACTGAATTCCACATTAAGCATTCTTATCATAAAATAGTGCCAGTTTGCTTTTTACACCCAAGATTTAACTGTCAGATGATTAATTTCATTTAGTTCCTTTTCAACACACAGACTGCCATTAACTCCTAATTTACATCTGATCAAATGTCTGTAAAAGTATGAAGTGAAGGAGTCCTTTGTATAACTGTAATGATCAGAACAACAAATTTGCAGACATCTTCATTACTGAGCTTCAGAGTTTTTTTTATTGTTGTCATGGTTTTATTTTTTTTTAATTTTCATTATTCCACATCAAAACATCATATACTGGAATTAAAGTGTTAATGCTCCAATTCTACATACCTATCCCTATACATTACGGAAGTCATGGGATCTGACCCTTCCGGGGGGCGGCGGTCTCTTACTGCCTGGCAGTGGCTGCTGGAGGGTGCTTTCCTAGCCGTTCCAAGCTTTTCAGGTTTGACTCAGTCTCAGGAAATCTCTCTCCTACCTTATTTGATCTATTAGTCTCGATTTCAATTAGATTGTATTATATTGTGTTATCTTGCATTCCGATATCATAGTTAGTAAAATAAGTTTACCTCCATAGATTGTTGCCGCTGTTTTTTTTTCACCCCTTCCTTCCTTCCCATTTTGTGGGGCCAGGTGGGGGGTGGGGAAGGCAGGGGCCTACTGCCCCCTGTCACGGGCATAAATTGATCTAGTTAACTCCTTGACAACTGTTACACATTTGAATCTGAAAAATGACTTTTTGAAAGTAAAATTTGAAACACAACACAAGGATAATGACTTCGGTAAATTTGGTAGCAAGTAGTTCCTTAAACATCCTTATTGTTTTGCAACTAATATTCATGGAAAATGGAAAAAAATAAAAAAATTTCAAGGATTTACCCGTAGATTCAGAAAACATCTTAAACTGCAAGGGAGCTTAAAAGTCATCTAGTTCCAATGCCCTTGCTATGGACAGAGTTGCTATCCACTGGAACAGCCTGTGCAGAATTCTATCCAGCCTGGTCTTATATATGAAATTTATAATCATTTAAGTTTGGATAAGGTGTGAGAAGGATTATGAACAAGCTAAAATTTACATTTAAAGAGACGCTGAGAAAACCTTTTTTCTTTTAAAAAAATGAATAAAATTAAGCTTGGCAGTTACATAAGCTGCTGAACAGTGAAGAGACGACAGATAGGAAACGTCTGTCCTTGCCTCCCACTTCATGGAAAAAATGTGTTTTGTTCAAATTCATGAAAATGTACTTGTTGGATGTTTTTTTGCTTGTTCTTTTTGTAAACTTTTAAAATTTTGCATATTTACTCATATATTTGCTCTGCTTTATTTACTACAAAGAATTCATAGACAATACATAGACAACGATTCTGTATCTATATATCTGAATAAGCTAAATCTAGTTGATATTCTATGCTGTAGTTGTCATCTACATACTTTCCAGAAAGTATGAGAAAATTCAATTTTTTTTTTAATTAAGTATTCTGCTCAGTATTTCTGTAACATCACTGAAATTCAGAACATCTTCTATTTGAAGTCATGATTGACTTAGAATGTTGAATAAATCAGGTAAATCATTAACACTTAATACCTGTTCCAACTTACACACATTACCTAGCTGGATGAACCATTTAACTGTGATTAAAACAAAAAACCAACACAATACTGAATGATAATTATGCTACTTCTCTATTTACCATATTTTTTTTTTCTGTCACTGGATCATTTCATATGCAGATGTCAATGTCAGGATGTCCAATGTCATCAGAAACAGCAAAGATTAAAAGAAAAATCTACTTCTATTATGGAGTAAGTGTATTATGTATGGAGTTTATCAGACAGTTTTAATTAACAAAATCTCCATATATGATCAGTCCTTAAAATTATCTGATATACTCAAATTGATTTGAACACAATCTAGTGCTGCTTCTAATATACTACTTTGTATTTACATTCTTTCTTTTAAGTTTGGTAGTATATTACCTTAACATTCATCTTTGTTTGTTAATCATTTTTATTTCAGTATCAGATTTTGATGATTTTCAGTGGTTAAATTACTTGCTCTTTCCCCATAGCATTTATGACAAATATTAACTTATATTAACTTGGGCCATGTATTACAAATAATAAAGTTATTAAACCATTGAAATAATGAAAACAGTTCACTTAGAATTATTCTATGTAGCATAAAATCAAATGCTAACACACCTAAGAAAACAGCTTTGAGGAGTCGTCATATTAAGCAACAAAATTAGATAAAATAATTAATATTTAATAGAAATAATTTTTAACAGAAAAAAAATAATTCTGGGAAAATAGGGAAAATACAAAAGAGTCAAGGGAATCATAAGAAGGATTAGTACACAGAGACCTGAGTAAATGTGGGGCTTGTAATTTCCCAGATCAAATTTTCAGAACACTGTACTCTTCATCTTATCCATGCTGTTGACAGACACTTAGGCTTTGTTTGCTAGATAAAAATGTTAGTGTCCTGTACAAGTTCCCGATCTTCTGACTTTGTCAAGCCAGTAACTTCCTGGTCACTGTTCTCTGGAACAATTAATTTGATGGTAGTAAGTGGTCCAAATTAATGAATATACAGTTTTGATACTTGATTGCTTCTGCCCCAAGTAAGTTTTGTTCTAATGGTACATTTTTACCTCAGGTGATCAGCTAGACTGATATTCCAAGATATTAATCAGTTGTCCCTACAACTGTAGACATCCATAACAGAAACTCTAACCTTATTTAGGTATCTTATTTAAGTACAGCTTCAGTCAGTAAAAGTCTTTGGAATCATAATTTGTATTATACATTACAGTTATTCACTGTGTAGAGCCTTTCAAATGATGCAGTGTTATGAACCTTCAAGTTCACATTAGCATTGTGTTCAAAATTCAAAAACCTTTTCAGTCAAAATGAAGATGACTCAAATCCCAGTGTTTACAGTACTTCCCCTAGATACACAGCACTAATAGTCAGCCTCACTGCCAAAGTGGCAAGATGACATGTTTCCGTAGTGTCTCATTGCTCCACAGATGAGGGCTTATTTTGATGCTGCAATGCCAAGCAGGAACCAACAATATCTTGCTAATAAATTTGCACAGACACTTGCCTCCTTTAACATGTTTCCTCTGTATGACTAACTGGATGCCTAAGGTATCCTACTGCTAAGTATAATTCATGGATAAACCTAGTTGAGTAAATACATGAAATGGAGTTCTCAAGTTTCAAACTTCCTGCAGTATAAACTGATACAACGTTACTGGGATTCTATCATATCTTGTAACCAAGGAAGTTACAGTCTCAGTTCACATCTACAGGATGTAGATGGGCCATTCCTGGGCAGACAGAAGTAACAGCAACTACAAATCCCCCTTATGAAGTACAGCCATCATTACAGGTTAGAGTGGGACAGTTACTACAACGAAGCTCCTGAAAAAAGCGAGTCTTGCAAACAGAGTGCTAGAAGAGGACAAATTAGTATTTAAGATGAAGAAAACAAGACAATATGTGGTAAAATTTCCCCGGGGAATGATTTTGCTGTTAGATAAATCAAAGTTTGCCACCATATACATTGTTACTTCTACTACCCGCTAACCAAGCATCCTATTTTAAACTTGCTTAATTACAAAGATTTTCATAGAGAAATATAGTTCTCACAGACTGAAAATGCTGAATCCAGAAATTTCTTGTAAAGAGATGGTTACAAATAACACAAACATCAACTGAAAGACCAGAATAATTCAAATATAAAAACCACTTCCCTATTTTATCACAGAACTACAGAACAACTGAGGTGGAAATGGACCGGTGGAGGTCCCTTGTTCTACTCCCTGCTCAAGAAAGTACGCCCAGAGCAAGCTGTCCAGGGCCACATCCAGGTCACCTTAGAAGATCTCCAAGCAGGAGATTCTATAGCCTCTCCAGCAACCTGTGTCATTGCACCATCAAAGCAAAGATACTTGTGTTCAGACAGAACCTCCTGTGAATAGGAAGATAATGATGCGGTGTTTGCTTAGACTGACTTGAATTACTGAATTGCTCCAAAACAGAGAGAGGCAGCAGAAGTTAAATTAACTTATGAATAATGATACAACAGATAATTCTCCCTAGGATGTACAAGCATGATGACCAAAGTAGATGATAACATATGCTTTTACTGTTTACAAGAGCTTCACTGTAAATCTCTACAATCAAAGAGTTTAACTATTCACAATCCAAAGTTTACTAAACATTTAAATTAAAAAAATAATCTTTCCTTCAGCAAGTTTTCTTTTTTTCCTGGTAGAATTCACAAATAATTTGTAATGGCTCCCTTGTCATATGAACAGCTGAAAACTGATGACTAACAATAGCACCAAGGAAAATTCAGAAGCATGAGGATTGTTTTAGAAGTCACCAAGCTTCTCTTCTGTGATTAACAGAACAATGCAGAATGAGCCACTCTATCTCAGGAAGGATTTTCCTTTCTTATTGTTATTTATTATACAGCCACAGTTGCTCTTTGAGGTTTGCTTAATTTGAATAATGAAAATATTTACAAACCTTTTAAAGATCATTCTTTCAGTGCTTTGTCCCCACAGATGCAACAGAACAAGACATTATTTTTAATCATAAAGACTGAATCACTTTGTTCTTCTAGCTCTAGGAGAAATACACCCTCTGGAAGAAAAGTAAGCTTGATCCCTTGTACTTTCAATTTATTTATTATAACTAAAGTTAGAGGTGTAGACAAAGATACTTGATAGATGAAGAACTTTAGCAGCGAGAATTTTCCCGCTGAGTCCACCAAGAAGGCTTCACTAATGTTAGTAACATAGTAAACATGAAATCTGTGTTACTTGCTAAAGAGTCAATAAACCTGCATGATGAATACTATCTACTAAAATATTCACATTGGCAAGACGACATCAGGCTACTTTTAATGTCATCATGACTGAATTTCATAGGATAATTTACATGTTTCAAGGGCACCCATTCCATATCCAATAATTCTGATTAGGAGAACTAAATTTATTTGAAACTCCAGTACAAAAGAAGTCCCAACCTATTAATTACAGCAAAAATGACCTTGGTATTACAGATACATTCACTGTACTCTTTGACATTCATATAAATCTTGCTGCATTGTGAATCATGTACCACATTACTCTGAAATGTAGTCATAAATCTATACCTGTTTACATATTAATTCATATTCTAGATGAAACAAAATGCTTATTGCTTCCAACATCACTATGCATAAACACACTCAGACGAAAATGTATTAATGGTGGACTACATCTAGTCTGAGAGAAGCAACTAGGAAGAAACAATAGATTGCCAGAAATCATGTTGACTGCTGTACAGAATCCAGAGGTAATTTTATTGTGGTCAACACTTAAACCTTATGAAGACAAAATGTTTCCCTATAAATCCATTCAATCACCAAGAAAAGTTGCAAGATTCGCAAGTGATTCTATGGGAAGAATTACAACAACCATAAAAACAAACAAACAGAAAACAATGTTCCAACAATATAACTGTACTGTATTGAAATGCTGTCAGTCCCACCTGAGTTCTTCAGACAAAAAGGGAGAAACAGGGAGTAAAATAATGAAGACAGACAAGACCAAGATATACTCATATTAGGAGAGTTAAGATGTAAAAGTTAAAAGAAAGCTATGACTCTACACAAACAAATCAGAGAGCACAATGGCATTGCAACGCTTTTGATACAAAAATGATTTATACATGGAGGAAGATTAGTATAATTTAAGTAATTAATACATTGGGGGAGAGTATTTTAATAACTATTTTAAGATAGCATTTGATGGCATTTGCAATGAATACTTCAGAGAACTTTAGCAGCATCAACAAATACAGTAGAAAATCTGTGTAAAATAAATAAAATAAGCAAAAGGTATGCCTCACACACACGGCTGAATTATTTCTTTATTTCTGCTTATAATAGGGAACTCTTTATAGGAAATTCTAAAGCTTAAATCAACATCAGAATTTTACCAGTTTTATTAAGCTCTACCACAAGATTATTGTATTTCTAGCAACTCATTCTTATGGCTCAGGTTTTCTTTCTCCATTATGCACAAAATATACTAAAATAAAAATAACCATCTTTGCTTTTCTCTTCTTGCTGTGCTTTCAAGGCTTGTAAGATAAAAGCCTGGCAACTGCTAGAAAATTTCATTCTTTGCCTGAGAGTAAATTATAGCCTCCTTCTGCTGCTGAGCTTCCTTGTTCCTGCAGTGTGGATGATGATTCTCAATTTGCTGTTATAATATACAATGTGGGAAAACATTCAGAGAAATCTAAGGAAATGTAATTTCTTTTACAATAAACTTTATAGCATTTGTTAGTGTGGCTAAAAACAGACAGAAATGTGATTTTGTCAGTGCTGAAGAGACTGAAGTAGGATGTCTATGAGGTGCCAACAATAACAAAAATTCCAGTTTACAATAAACATGCATGAAGAGATATGTTGAGACTCTAGACTCCTTCATGAATGCACTTATACATGCTATTGGAAGAACAGTACATTCATTGGCTAATAACAGGAACTTTATTCTTTCCTGACAACAGCCAGAAAAGAGTATCACACATTCGTTCTCACAAGCATCCCTAGAAATACAATACAGCAGCAAGATCAGGTTATTTTCCATGACATTGTCATTGGTGTGTAGAATATAGAAGTGAAAGCTTTAGTCTTAATTTTTTCTTTTCATTATATTATGATGCATTGCAGCATCTGAAACGATGGATTACTTAAAGCAGAACTCCTGAACTACATCACAATTAATGTTAAATGATTTAAGAAAGTGACGTAACTTAAGATTTTTTCCATCTTTACTCAGTATCATCTTACATCCAGGGAACTGCCTTCTGAATTCAGCCAATCTCCTAGTTTTCTAGAGCATAGCAAAAAAAAAAAAAAAAACAAAGTTTGATTCTAGTGTTTTTACTAGTGGAATATTTGCTGTTGGATGACAGGTGTTTCAGTACTCCAAAATAAAACCAGTTTGTGGACTTGATGGGGTTTTCAAAGAAAGCCTCTCTCACTTTACCTTTGTCTATACAATAAAGTTCTCCTCACAGTACAGATCAAACCTTTCTGAAGTTGCAGTATTGAATAGCTTAAAATACAAGGATATTACTTCTACATGTATTTAAAAGAAATATTTGTGCTGAAGTACCACAGCCAGCTTCCATTATTTAAACTGCTTTTTTCATCTTCTAATTACTATTTCATTTTTCCAGTATTGCAAAATAGATTTAATATTTTTACTTATTTCAAATTATCCATCCATGTGTAGCTGGTAAGAAAAATGTGATTCAAGACCAAAAACTAGAACAGATTATCCTGAAACTGATTGCTAATATAAATGACATACACAACAGTATTTTGAAATGAATCAGAATGATTAAAATCTCTCCTGTAAGAACCAAAAGAAGAACAAAAATCACACACACAAAAGTGATACTCTATGTGAGCAAGTAACAAAATGATACAGAAAACCACAGCAAAATCTGACCATAGAACAGTTGATTAATAGAATAAACTTGATAAAAATATGGGGAACCAATAAACCTTACTTTCATTTAGTACCTATGACAATTTAGGCAATGAATCACAGCAATATAATTACAGTTAAATAAGAAGAGGAAAAAAGGAGTCTTCTCTTCCTGAAACATTGCTATGGTATGCTAAGATCCTTAAGGATGATAAAAGTACACTTTGAGGGAAGACTGAATCATGTGATTCTAAGTAGAATACTAGAATGATTTGGAGGGAATCTGTTCTTCAACTATTATCTGCTGACACACCCACTTAATAACCCAAAACTTCATTTTGCCTTTCAATACAGTTCCTACTTTGTTGCATTTTGTATTCGAAGGACAAACAACTAAATTCTCAGAGTGTTGAAGGAGAAATCATTACCAGTATTAATACTATTACAGCTAATATAAATGACTATTCTGTTCCTGGGAGTCAAAACAGGATCTTGGCCATCTTGGAGTACTTAATGCTTCCACTCTGCTCTGTGCTTTACAAAAAAACTACATCCATGCAAATGGAAATCAAAAAGCTATCATCCTCATTTAGTATAATTTTGCTCTACTTTGCTTTGGTATAGATGACCAAAAAAAAAAGAACAGAGTAATACAAATCTAAGGCTTACTTGACTTCCTTTAAAATTGTTGTTGCATTTGGCTGCTAGAAAAAATAGAAACACGCAGAAGCATTCCGTGTAGAGCAAGGACTACTTGTCTTACACACACACACACTCACAGCCCTACGACTATATATTACCTTCAAAAAATAATCTGTGCAGAGAAAGAATTTGGATTATGAAGGTAACTGGACACTTACAGAATGTCCAACATGACTCAGGAGTTTGGTAAGGAGATTATCACAATGGGTTGTATTTACAAGCTTAAGTCTCTTTCTGAGCAAATCCCATTCTTTTTAAAAACAACTAGAGTGAGGTAGCTTCTGTAAATAAAGAGAGTATCAATTCAACAAAACACTTTTTGTACTAAGGTCCATTTGTTCTGTGCTACATAATTAAAACTCCAACAAAAGATCAATTCTGCTTCCCACTCGAAATCCAAACCGTATGGCACATTTGACACCTGTTGTAATTACTGTCCACATAGTAAAGGCAGATTATTTCTTCAGATTTGCAGCCAGCACCTTAACACTGGTTGGTGTCAATTTACTTTATAAATACATAGTATCTTTAATATGTATATATACGTAACCAAACATTAAGGATATTTTTGGTCTTTTTTTGTTTGTTTGGTCTTTTTTGGAACATTTGAACATAGTAAGCCTGTATCAAATTAAGTGCCACAAAGTATGATCTCTCAAAATTATTTTCAACAATTAACATAAATAGACGCAATTCAGGAGTACATCGAGAGATCATAGAATCGTAGAATATCACAAGTTGAAAGGGGTTCACAGGGATCATTTGATTCAACTGCTGGCTGCACACAGGACACCCAAAAATCATATCCTGTATTTGAGAGCATTGTCCAGACACCTCTTGAGCTCTGGCAAACTTAGTGCCATGACCACTGCCCTAGGGAGCCTGATCCAGTGCCTGAAAACTCTTGATGAATAACTTTTTCCTAATACCCAGCTCGACCCTCCTGTGATGTAGCTCTATGCCACTTCTTGTGTCCTGAGACTGTTAGCAGAGAGAAATTTTACCATATACTCTATAGATGTAACTTCTCTTTATATAAATTTATGTCAGAAATAGGAACCGACTAAAACATAAAATGCTTCACTGGTTTTAAATAATGAGTTAAATAGAAAACTTGCTCATAATAACAATTAAAAATATTAAAATATTTTAAATCACAGTCAAATCAATTAACCATAACCATCAGATCAGTTTTCACAGAAAACTTAGAAGCCACCTATTGTCATATCATAATTCAATAAGTCAGTGATTTGTAAAGTCAGTGAAGATGAGACAATGTGGCTTAGTTCCAACCATCTAGAATGAATTCTGCCCATGCCCCAAGAGTCTCAACCCTGGAGCAACAGTTGTACCTTGTACCAGCTGATGAAATCTCAGTCTCTGTCTGAAATTGTTAAACGCTGCTTAGAATGCAAAAAACTTACCTTGTCAGAGGGTACAAGAGTGTAATGAAATGCATACTGACTTATCCTCAGAAGTAATAAAATGAAGATCACCTTTCATCGTGAGAATAAAAAAATCCACACCAAACTTCTTTCCCAGTTTATAAGGGGAAAGTAGAAACAAAACAGAAAATAAAAATACTACACATGAATAGTTTATTTTGTACCTTATTCACCTACTTCTTTTTGCTCTAACTGCTGTAATTTCTCTATATGAATTACAGTTCACATAGCACCCATATGAGTTTTCAGGGCAAACAATAAGGATTGACTTGTTTAATCCAGATTTCATATACGCTTTGCAAAAATTTGCACGCACACACAGAAAGTGCAGGAAAAGAATATTCTTCTCTTAAATATGCATTGTCAGTAACATTCAATTTCTATTCTCAGACAAACTAATAAGAATAAATAATACCACAGAAATATGCCTGCTGGTCTCTTACTGAAAAGATCCTGCAGTTATCATCCTCTCATAAGCACACAGATTCCTACTAATCCACTTGTAACAACTGTTTAAAAACAGAGGATTTTTCACAATCCTGTAGGAATACAGGTTTTTTGTTGTTGTGGTGGTTTTTTTTGTATCTAAAAACAGAAGGAATGTTAAATAATCAAAGCCAAAATTCTTCTGAAATGGATCACTCTCCCACTCTCAGCACAAATTACAAATTAATATTCATTCTGTGTGTATTTCCCAGCACATCCTCTGCACAGTGTTCAAACAGCTTTTAATGAATCCTACACTCTATACTTACTCACTGTAATTTTCTTTTTATTTCCATAAAAGCCTATATAAGGTGTGTTAGGGTGAGATAAGTTACTTTCAGAAAAGTAATTTCAATTATTACTAACAGTCTGTTCCAATGCTGCTCTATAGGCTTCAAAGAGAACTTATAAGAGCAAAGACAATGTTTTTCCCACTGTCAGCAACTGTAGTTGTGCAGGAATTAGCTGATATGAACCACTATAGAGAAGGAAATAGCATTTATATGGAGAGTGCAAAAGAAATGAGATGCTGTTACCTAAATTAGTTGAATTAAATTTTCACTGGCCTCACTGAATATTAATCACCCACATAATTTGTCTTCATATTGTAACCAAAAGCTTCTCCAGTTATCAGAACATGCTGACCTGAAATTCCTTTTATAAGCTGAACTTGAATCAAGCCATTTAATTCTCAACATGTGATTCATTTTGGAGAAAAATATATATATACTCATCAACAGTGAAAGAATACCGTGGTATTTATCAGAGTAATTTACTATCCGAACACCTCCTTCATATCAGATTGCTATAGGAAAATATCCAGACATTTATTTCTCAGCTTGTTTCTTAACAAAGTGGTAAATCTCCATAGAACGTAAACATAACAGATGCTACATACTACTCCTGCAGAAAAGACAATATTAAAAAAAACAGATGTGCTCCAAATGCTGACCTGAAACTCTATTCTGTTGAGACTACTTACTTTTTAACATACTGAAAATGGTTTAGCTGGGTATATTTATTCAAAGTTGAAATACATTTCTACTGGAAACTTTTCTTTATAAACTCCTTTACTGAATATATTTTGCAAAATAGACCTCTCAGCTTTGGAATGGCCCTTGCAGTGTACATAAGGCAACAGAAAAGAAAAAGTCATCTGCCTATATCACTTTAAAGGAATCTAGTTCTCCTTTCCAGGAAAAAAAATAATTGTCTCCTGTCAATCATAGAATGACAGAATCCTTAGAGTTGCAAAGGACCTCTAAAGGCCAACTAGACCAACTCCCTTGCAATGAACATACACAGCTAGATCAGGTCGCCCAGGGCTTGATCTGGCCTTGCTTTGAAATTCTTCAGGGACAAGGACTCAAACAAATCTCTAGACAATTCATTCCAATGCCTCACCACCCTTATCATAAAAGACTTCTTCCTTATATCCAACCTAAATCTACATTCTTTGATTTTGAAGCCTTTCCCTTTTTTCTATCACTGCAGATCTTGCTGAAGAGTCTGTCCCCTTCTTTCCTATAGCTCCCCTTTAAATATTGAAAGGCTGCTATCAGGTCACCTCAGAGCCTTCTCTTCTCCGGGCTAAACAGACTCAGCTCTTTCAGCCTATCATCCTAGGAGAGGTGTTCCATCCCTTGGTTCATTTTTGTGGTCATCCTCTGGATGCACCCCAACAGGCCCATGTCTCTCCCATACTGAGGATTCCACATCTGCATGCAGTTCTCCAGGTGAGGTCTCATCAGAGCAGAGTAAAGGTAGGATCACCTCCCTCAACTTACTGACCAAGCTTCTTTTGATGCAGCCCAGGATATGGTTAGCTTTCAGGGCTGCGAGGGCACATTGCTAGCTCATGTTCAGCTTCCCATCCACCAGTATCCCCAGTTTTTTGGCAGGGCTGCACTCAATCCTTTTATCCCCTAGCTTGTATTGATAATGGGGGTTGCGTCAACTTAAGCACAAGGCCTTGCACTTGGATTTACTAAACCTCATCTGGGCTCATCACTTGAACCTGTCTAGGTCCTTCTGAGTGGCATGTCATCCCTCTGGTGTGTTGACCACACGCCACAGCTTGGTGTCATCAGCAAACTTGGCGAGGGTGCATTTGACCCACTGTCAGTGTAATTGATGTAAATATTAAAGAGTATCAGTCCCAGCATTGACCCCATGGGGACACCACTTGCCACTAATCTCCATCCAGATATTGAGCCATTGATCACCACTCTCTGGACTTCATCCTGCAGCCAGTTCTTTGTCCATTGAACAGTCCACCTCTCAAATCTATCTCTCTCCAATTTGGAGATAAGTATGTTATAGGGTACCATGTCAAATGCCATACTACTGAAGTCCAGATAGATGGCTCTTCCCTTGTCCATTGATGCAGTAACACCATCATAGAAGGCCAGCAGGTTGGTCCAGCAGAATCTGCCCTTGGTGAAGCCATGCTGGTTCTCCTTTGTCACCTCCCTGTCTTCAATGTGCATCAACATAGTTTCCAGGAGGATCTTCATGATCATTCCTGGCACAGGTGTGAAGCTTACAGGTCAGTAATTCCTGGGATAATCTTTTTTACCCTTCTAAACAATGGGTGTGATGTTGCCTTTATTTTCAGTCTCCAGGGACTTCAATATTACATGATGGATATTCATCCTTTAATTACCTTTAATCATAAATTAGTCAAACAAATCTTAGCACACCATGTTTCTTTGAAGGTCCTACACACTGAATGATACATGTTCATTTCTAGACTTACGTCTCTTCATTTGTATTCACATAAAATAAAGTGCCACTTCCTAATCTATCTCTGTTATGCTTCTGTGACACAAATCTAATTGAAGACCCATATTACAAGTGCTTACATTTTACTTAAAATTCACTTACATTTTTTCAATTCATCTTTAGTTTAAGACTGTTCCCATTTCGTCAGTATGCAGCAGAGCTGCTGGGATAAATTCAGTTAATATCAGAACATCTTAGGAAATCTTTGAAATATCTTGCATCAGAAACTAATTACTCCGAAATGGGGAAATCTTCCTATACAATAAGCCTATATGGACCAACACATCCATTCTAATCGGTTCAAAGAAAGGTGATAAAACTTGTCTTAACATCAGAAGAGTTATGGTGTTATTACAAACCAGCAACATAGAAATATGTATTCATTTCTCCCACAGCCCAAATTAACTTCAAACAAAACGACAGAATGATGGCTAATAGCCAGTGTTACTTTAAGCTCAAGAGCTAGAGTTCTGCTGTAGTATACCTAATGGTTTATTCTGTTATTTTACCAGGAAACAGTACTTTTTCTTGATGTAATCTTTTGCTTCAAATGCAAAAATGAGTTTCACTAAAGCAAGAAATATTTATGAAGGATAATTGTTTTTTTCCCCCAAAATAGGAAAGATGAGTAGTTACTGAACATTTTGCTCTCAGTTCACTGGATGGTAACAATTCCCTAGAATTAAATTCTAGAATTAATAATATCAATAATTACGTCAACATCTACAGAGAGAGAAATGGTTTTCTTTCCTATGCAAATGTTAATCCAAATTTTCTTCTTTCCTTCTAGTTGAAGGAGATATGAAACAGGAATGAAGTAGTGATCTCAATGAAATATTGAAAAAATTGTTCCTGAATGCTCAGGAAATTACATTAAGATTATAAGTGAAAATGAAGCTACTAAGGCAACATGAAAATGTACACTTATTTGCTTCATTACTTGATCCAATATTTGCTTAAAATGTTTGGGGTGGCCTAATAAAAGTGATTAAGGTCTGATTTTCTCAGTAAAAATGTGAAAGAAAATCACCCAAACCTTAGCACAGCGAAGTTATGTCTACTACAAACATAAAAGGAAGCAGCACAATTAAAGCTCTTCAAAGGCTTTGAAAACATATAGCATTATAATAACCCCCAAAAATATTGTGAACTCTTGCGTCACCTAAAGAGTGCTTTATAACTGTGTATCTGTATTCCACCTTTCTGCATTACACTTTCACCTATTCAGTGATATCAAGGACTGTGTCAAAACCACTCAAGCAACAGTGTCTTTAGCTCTGTCTCACTGACATCAATCACACTCTTGCAGTTTTAGGACACCAGATAAAAAGCTGGCTTCGTTCCCTATAAAAGGTTTTTGTGGTTTTTTTTTTCTTTTATGTTAATAGGAGAAAATACAGAAGCAAAGCAAAATTTATCAGTTAAGAGTGTTGAAAAAAAATGTATGACATCCAGTGACATTGAAAGTTGCTTTTATCATTCCCATGTGTAAAATATCCTTCTTCTGTAACTCGGTTGTGCATACCTGACACAATGCATATTGCGGTCACTTAGGAATAGTTCCAATAAAACACAGTCATACAACTCATGTTAAATTTCCTCGGTTATGTGGAGGTATGGCTGAATATGTCATCTCCATTCTTACATTTGAAGACAGGATAGATGTAACCATTTACACTAACATTTGAATGACATAGAAATATACTCATATAGAACAACTTGGTGATTTTAGTACTTTCTGCACTAAGTGGGGGAGAAGTATGTAAAATAAAAAAATAAATAAAACTATTTGAGAATCAAACAGGTGGATAATGATAAAACCTAACTGTTCAGGTACCATTTAACTGGATTTGCCAATTCTAGTAGCTAGTTGCTAGATACCATTCTTGACCACCTCTAGCAGGGAGATGAAGTAATGTACTTTTCACAGATGATCCTTTGTATACTTGTTCCTACTCATGCCTTACATTCCATGAGTAACACAGATCACAGAGCAGCACTCTGCCAGATGCTGGACAGGGGTTCCAAAAAAAAAAAAAAAAAAAAAAAAAAAGAAACATATTCCCCCAGGTGACTTGTAAACACATGGAAACACAAAAGCATTAAAACCTTTAAAAAAGTATTAAAAATTAAAGAAAAATACTTTCATGTTAGGGATAAGAGCGAAGGCAAAGCAACTGTTAAATCAATTGTTATTCACCTAAAGAAGCTCAAACAGTTCACTGGATGTGATGAAATTTTTGAAAATATGAGGAACTACTTACTACTAGATAGTGAATAACTAATAGGTTAAAAATATTATGTGCTCAAACAGTCTTGTAACTCTGTACTGAAGAAACAAGAAACCTGACAATTCAGCAACTTTCACTGAAACAGAACTACAGGTTTGAATATGCTCAAATAATACTTCTTAATTCTATGGTACTTAAATAAACAGACTACAGCATAAGTATTGATCTGTCCCTTGTAATATGACATGAAAAGATTAAGATGCTTATCCTGGCAAATTTATAAAGACAATATTTTATGCATGGATTTTTATATTTTGTCAGCTTTTAAAAATTTTAGTTCTTGTACATTAAAGGAATACTTAAGTATATAGCAGTGGTATTTTTAAGGCTTGTAATAACCTGGAAGTAATCTATGATTTCACACCTCATTCTAAATTTAGGAAAATCGGCTAATCAGAAAATGTTTTCATTTTAAAACAGTGACAAATTACTGCCATAGAGAAGAAATACTGATTCTCAGTTAAACTGAAGAACACATGAATAATGTTAGTACAACAGAAATATAGTTCTGATGTTACACTAATATAGAACTAAATCTGTTTAACAGAATATTTCTCTATTTCTTTATCTACATACATTAGTTACTTATCAGTCATTCTCAAATAAACAGCACATTGATATGATTTTCTAAAATATTTGAACTTTTCACAGCAATTATTACCCAATGAATCTGATAGATAATGATCCTAATAAATGTGAATGACAGCCAACCAAAGAAAAGTTAAAATACAGGTACCAGACCACTACAGTTTTTTTCATTGTTCCTATAAACATCTATTTGTATCAGAATATCAAATGGCAGATATACAACTTCATAATTAGTATAAAGGCATAAATATAATATAGTAATATATATAGCTATAACTATAATATATTACCACGTATATTATACTATATATATAGCTACGTATATAACAATATACATAATTATATATACAATTAGTATAAAAACAAATGAAAATTTAGCTACACCTTGTAAAAAGTGAAAATAAACTTATCTATTTAATCCTATATTTTTACTCGACCAGCTTTGATATCTCTCTCAAGCTATGACAGTGGAAGGTTTAATGGAAGGGTGTGCCATTTACTGAAAACTACAGAGTTTAAACAAATAAATACATAGAGTATAAGAGAAAAGACATCACTTACTGTAATGTGAGTTATGCCATCAAACTGTAGTTATATTCTGATTTCTTTTACAGGGAAGCTTTTTTGCTTTCCTAAAGCACTGTTTGCTTTAAACTACCCAAGAATCAATCAGAGATAAACATAGAAACCAAAGGCAAGCCTAATCCTCTGTTTCACATCCAGTTGTTTTATTTTTCCTTACAGCAACACAAGTCAAGAAATCTTCCTGCTTCTGACAGGAAAGTCCTCAAATATACCCCAAAGTCCTTAGGTCAAGTTATTAGCAAGAGTTGAAGAAATGTCTGTACAATTACATCATTTTTACTGCTCCCCATTTGCCTCTCTGTAGTATAACTTGTAAACAGTTAAGGTCTCTAGTCACTCTAGAGGAACTACAAAGAGTAAAGCTAAATTTACTTAAAATGAAATGAAAAACACAACGATGAATGTTGCACAGTGTAAACCAATCAGAAATGAAGAGTCAACTGACTCAGAACTAGACTACGACTCTTGGCCAACACCTGGCAAGCCTTGTCAATGATCTGACTTTTTGCACATGAAGCCTAGCTATCTTCCATACAGCAAAAATGATGATAATAATAATATATAATAATAAATAATAAAATAATAATTTTTTGTTTATTCCTTAAAAGCATTTTAAGCTTCACTATACTACCTGTTCTATTTTCACATACTTTTCTTCATTTCTTAACTGTTCTGCTTCACATAGAATCTTAGAATGGTTTGGGTTCCATTCTAAGGAGAGGACCTTAAAGATCACTGAGTTTCAACGCCATTCTGTGAACAGTGACACCTTCTACCCTATCAGGTTTCTCAGAGCCCTATCCAGTCTGAATGAACACATTCAGGGCAACCACAACTTCTCTGGGCAAACTTTAGTTAGTAATACTTGCTCACTTCTTCTAGATCATTTTTACTTTGCTTTTAAAGAACTCTCCTGCAGTCACAGAGAAAGAGATAGACAGTCTTCAAATCTCCCATTGGAATAATTGTTGTCTGGCTAGTGCTTTTCTTAGCAATTGACACTGATAGCTTAATAAGTTATATCATAGAACGGCCTGGGTTGAAAAGGACCTCAAAGATGATCTAGTTTTTCAAACCCCCTGCCATGGGCAGGATTGCCAGCCACCAGACCAGGATGCCCAGAACTACATCCAGCCTGGCCTTGAATGCCTCCAGGGATGGGACATCCACAACCTCCTTGGACAACTTGTTCCAGTGCATCACCACCCTCTGAGTGAAAAACTTCCTCCTAATCCCTAACCTAAATCTCCCCTCTCTTTGTTTAAAATCATTCCACCTTGTCTTATCACTATCAACCCAAGTAAACTCATTCCTCCTCCTGTTTATATATGCTTCCTTCAAGTACCAGAAGGCCACAATGAGGTCTCCCCAGAACCTTCTCTTTTCAAAGCTAAACAAGCCTGATTCCCTCAACCTTCCTTCATAGGAGAGGTGCTCCAGCCCTCTGATCATCTTAGTGATCATATACTTCAAGTAGAAAAGCGCAGTATTGTTCATATATATACTTGATCATGATGTGCTTCTTCCTATCACTGTTTGTGATTAAACACTGAGATACGTAGACTTTTATTACTACTATCATTGTTAATTGCATAATAATTCACAATTACAGTCATTGGTGCTAATTGAGCTTATCACCTCCTCTATTTCTGGTTTCAGAAAAGTGACCATATGTAATTACATCAGTAGATCAGTGAAGACAGGAAAGAAGGTAAAAACATGGTAGTAAACAAGTAAAACTGACCTTTAGAGTGAGGAAGAGAAAACAGTGAGCATTACATTTCTCCAAGATGAAGGACTCCATAAACTGAGAACTTGTCTTAATAAACCACCAGCACAACCAAAATGAAGCTTCTCAGGTCCCAGAAGAACAAACAAAAGGGGTGGAAACTACAATGTGTGCATATAACTATTTTAATGACATTGCTTTTTTTTCCCCTGTAATATTTTGAACTGTACTAAAGATTATAAGAGTTTTAAGATTCAATTAAAACATGAATAAATCCTCAACACTTATTATTTAGAATGTATGCTTCCTCTCTGTTCATAAACAATAACGTTTACTGTAGCACCCCACAGCTTCAAGCACTGATGATTCCAGCATGCACTGAGTCCACAGACTTTCCTTGGCTTCGGAACTACAACTGCAGTTGCTGGGTTCTAAATTGTCACCGGATGCATGTATGCCTGCCAGCTTGCCTGCTACTTCTCATGGTACAGCATGCTGAGGTAGATTGACTACGTAAAGCTAGTAGAGGTGAATTCCACATTGTCTCTTCTGACACAAGATTGATAACAGAATTTAGTTGCTTCACTCATTATGAAAATTTTATTTGAATTTCTTCATAAGAATTCTTTCATAGATTGTAATGTCTTTGTTGAAAGTCAGAATAGGCCTGATAAAAATGATGGGTTGCTGTGTAAACCTTCAGCTTTCGCTGTTGCTGCTGGCTTTTACTTTCTTACAAAAACACAAGAGCTGCCACATTTCGCAAGCGTGCATATATATGTGCAAGCATATGTCAAGCAGAGTAAACTTCAATCCCTAATGAACAGAGCATATTATCAATATATGTTGCTCTTCTCCAGAAGGAATTTCAAATCACTGACGGGACCATTAAAAACCTAGTGATCATCAAGTTCCTCAAAATAGAAAAGGAAACTCAAGTTTCTCACATTGGCTTTTTATAAATCTGAAACTATTTCCCATGTATTTTATATTTTCATTTTTGGACCAAAAATAAAATGGAAACCAAACTTGCTGATAAGGGGATTTTCTTTTTTCCTGTGTTGAGGCCATCTCTTTCAGCACTAGTCTTAGACTGATAGAAAGTCCCTTGCTAAAAATCATTCTTTATTCAGAAATAAAACTGATGATCAAATGCATTGTACCAACTAGGCAAACATGTAACTAGCAGTCATTTCTTGTATTAGATTCTCTTTCAAAATTTTATAGAAGTGATCTAAATAGAACATTAACAAGGGTCACCTCAGAAGCCTTCTTCTAAAATTGTTTTCTGTCTGATGATTCATTTTTGCCAGTGTGTAATAAGGCATCTAGTACACATATTCCAGCATTTTTCTCCTTGTACTCATTATGTCTTTATGTGGAGAGCAAAGGGGCAGCTGCTCTCTAGCAACTGAGACACAACCAAGGAAGTGGCATGGAGCTGTGTCAGGTTGGGAATTAGGAAAAAAGCTCTTTACCAGAGGGTGATGGGCACAGAACAGAATGCCCAGAGCAGTGGAGTGGCTTCAATTTTGAGTGATCCTATATGGAACCAGGAGTTGAACTCTATCACCACTATGGGTCCCTTCCAACCAGGACAGACTATAATTCTGTGATTCTACGGATTCTCTACAACTCCGTGCTCATTCGAACAATAATTGAGATATACCCAAAGATATTCCTGCATGCTCTTAGTATGATTTTTTTTAACCTACACATTTCATGAATTCCACTTCATTATGTTTAGTTAATTGAAATTTATGAGGGAGGATTATTCAAAGTTCTTCCATTGAAGTCATGCTAATTTTCTTTCCAAACCATACTGTTCTTGTAATGTCATGAGCAACTTCTCACATAGATAGTTGTGAGTGTAACATTTATTTGATCACAAGTCAGTGAACATCCATCCAGTCTCTCCCTCAAAAATTAAGCAAACTCCAACAACTATTCAGTCTTTCCAAGACCTCTAAAAGCCTACTTATAACTTCTTTCTAAAAGAAACATGTCTTTGCTCAATCTTCCAATGCTCACATGATTTTATACTAGATATCTACTTGTTACTTGAGTCTGTGTACTCAGTGTATTCTCCACTGTTTGACCTAGTAGGAACCTCAAGATCAGTTAAGGACCTAAACTGAAAAAATATATATTTTAGGTTTTAATGGGGACA
Source organism: Chrysolophus pictus (assembly GCA_037305975.1). Lineage (NCBI taxonomy): Eukaryota > Metazoa > Chordata > Aves > Galliformes > Phasianidae > Chrysolophus > Chrysolophus pictus. Next base: position 21,585,416 of record CM074577.1, on the reverse strand, counting down.
TAGTTATTCGATGCTTAACTAAATCACTTGCCACTTGAACAGAGACTGACCTATGCATAGTTCAACAAACAAAAATCAGAAAAGTTTGTTGTAGTTAAAGTGAGCATAAGTGATATCCCTCTGTAAATGAACCACTATATTGCAGGATAATGTTCACTACATAAATATATAGGAGAGCTGCTCAGCAAAGTTATACCTCCTATTCTAATACGAAGAATCAACTTGGACTGCCATACACCAATGCCCACAACATCAGAGGTGGACGTTGGTGTATGGCAGCCCAAGTTGAACCTTCCCACCAATATTTCGTTACATTTTGTTGCCATAGTGAGTTTCAGCACTGGCAACAGCAGGTTCACCTCTTCCGGTGCAGATTTTCATAATTACAACATATAGGCTCTTATTCATTGCTGCCAAGAAAGTATAGGTAATAATGATGAATTTGTTGAAAAATAGTAGTTTTGGTAGCTGAGAACTTGCTCTATTAAGTAGGGTTACTATGCTCTTTGTAGCTGTTGTAGTTTCCAGGCAAATTAATAGGAAGCATCACTTTTCAAGCAACCAATATAAGTGAAATATTGTTAAGTTTCTATTATTATCTCTTATGTAACATAAAGGTATTTCAAAAAGTTGTCTGATTCATGAATAAGGTAGTTAAAACACAACTGTGATATAATTGGCTTGGTAGATGGTATCCAAAAAGCTGTTGCCACGTATCCTTCAAATAAAAGTATTAGTTGTAGAGGTTTAAATATAACTGATATTGCAGCATTTGAGTTCAATAACCTTTTTAGAAAACTCATACAGAACATTAGTCATACTCAAAATGATTTTATTGTATTATACACATAAAACTGACTCAGATTTTCATATATAATTATAAACTAAATCTCCAAGCTTCACACAGTACCACTCATACACTATTTCAAGCAGTAAGCTGTAAAAATACCAGAACTAAGATTTCAAGAACTTCTAGACATCTCTTGCATAGTAGAAGTTTTAGATGGTGTATAGTTTTATATCTGACATTATACTTTCACATGAGATAATGTAATCCACATTGTAAGCCACACATAGCGCAAGCCAAAAGTGCTCAGTTGTCCTACTGTGATTTTGAGCCCATTCCATTCTAAGTTGTGAATATCCATTTTCGCATGATTAACTTCAAACAGAATAATAATTCTGTTGTGAATGAAAATCTAAAAGACTAAGTGAAGTGTTATAATTGCCAGTGTCAGGAATATTAGATCCTAAGGTACAGAAAAGTTCCTGGTAAGACACTGAGATTACACCATTACTAGACCAGGTCAAGAATTTTCCCTTTTTTTTTTTCCTTCTAATGCTAGATATTTCACTTGACTCAATTATACAAAATGGAAAATTTGTTATCTCCAGAAATGTGTACTTCCACTTTATGAAATTATTTCATTTCTCACAGAAACAAATAGAAATGGATCAAATAGAAACTGATACAGCATAAAGAACCTTCTGATATAATATAAAAAGGAAATAACAGAAGTGTAATATAGCAACTTAAATGATAAAATATGTTGTTTTTGTGGATATATTTATTTCAGTCTCAAAAATCACCTGAACATGTCACTTCTGTTCATAACAAATTCAAACAAATGTCCTTTTTTCCCCCCCCATTTCTCACTGCAATACATGAAGTACACTCATCTTCAGAATTGAGATTTTGCAGTATTGACCCATTTAACTACAATTAAACTAATTTTAAGTATCTAGAAAAGAAATCACAGGTAATTGAAAAACTACAGTTAACTTGAGATGTAGAATGAAGATTACAAGTGTACTGCACCATAGCATGCAGAGTTCCTATTTCCTGAAATAATACCAAACAGTGCAGTAGATGGAATTATGTACTTAACTTACTTCTACACCTGCACATACTTAGATAATGTAACACTCAAACTACTCTCTCATTTTATTACTTTTCTCTACATAAAGTTGCTTTCAGTGGGATCTACCAGCAATCTGCTAAGAGGCCCTTAGGATGAAACCAAGCTCTTTACAGAGGCACAGAATGGGAGAACCTAAGAAATTGATCACACAATGTAGGGGAGGTCTGAAACTTGCCACAAGGAAAAATTATTCTACCACAAAAACAGACAAGAATTAGAATGAGTTCTAGATAAATGCTGTGCATTCCTTGCATTTTTTCAAGACCCGAAAGGGCCAAGACCTAAGCCATCTTCCCTGAACAAAGTTCTTTCAGAAACAGATTGCAGTACTTAAGCTCTAAATTCCACTGGTATTCATACAAATAATATGTATACATAGACTAGAACCACATGTTCTTCTTTGTCCTTATTTCCTTATGAGAATAATGATAAAACCATAAATAAAGCGGTTGTCAGGTAGGAGTGGAAGTCAGAACTATGCATTTTTGGTCACAAGTATTCATCTGACTGTCACTGTAATTTTGGACTTATGCTTTCACATACACTGAAATGGTAAACACATGCCCACACTGAAGCACTAAGTGCCTACTGAAGGAGGGACTGCTGGCATGTTCAGCATTAGCTGTGAGGTATTAGCTCCAGTAGAAGATGATTCAGAAGTTTAATTTTATTCAGGAAGTATTTTAAATTCTTTTATTTTCAATTCTATATCACATAGGAAACTATGAGAAAAAAGAAAAAGTAACTGCCAGATTTACTAATGCTTTATCAAGGCTTTAATTTCTGCTATCTCAAGAGTGAAATATTTAATAAACATAAATTAGAACTAAAATCTTGTTTGGAGATCTTTCCTTTGTAGTTGATACCTGAATAGACAAGAATATAAGCTGTAATAACTGCAGGACATGTGAATTGTAGATGACTTTCAAACATAACACTTCATACTAGATACTTACTGACATCTTTCAAGCCTCTGGCATCCAAAGATTTACTAAAGGAAAAACTCAAATGGATTTCTGTATTCATTACCTTTTACTTCTACTTCAAGATTATTCTTTTGTGTGGACAACTCTTTGTGCTTAAGATCTTAAATGGTACAGAAATAGTGCAAATGGGAGCACTGGACGGCTTAGTAATCAGAACAGGAGAAAACAGGAGCATTCAAGAGGCTAGCTGATTTTTATTTAAGACTTTAGAGAACAAAAAGAGAACAAATTAGAGGAGAAACCCCTAAAACCAGACAAAATGCCAAAAAATAAGTGGGCACAGAAGGTGCCTGTGTCTCCAATACATATGTTCTCTTTCAGTGGATACTGATAATTATTTAGGAATGGAATTGAACCTGATGGAGCTTATGGTCAAAATATAATTACATCAACAAAACTATTTCAAATGGGGATCTGAGAATTGAGAGGAAAGAAATATACAACAAGATGAAGAAAGAAGAACTTAAGACAAAACAAGGATGATATATAGGAAACTTTGAAAAACAGCCCATAGGTTCACATACATATATTCAGATTCACAACAGTAAAAGCAAGTCCAGCAGAAAAAGTAGCAGTAAGTAGAATAAATCCAGACTGCAGGAGTACATATGCTATACCTGTAGGGTAACAAATAAATGAATCAGAGGTCTGTGGCTCCTAGAAATTGAGTACATTAAGCTTAGACAACTTTAAATGAGTCTTGAACAAATACTGTAAATTGGAAGAACCAGGAGTGGTATATTAAGATTTTGTAATGTGACTATAATTGCAAAATGTACAAGCGCTTTAGGTAACGGAGTAAAGCAATCAAGAAAGGGAAATAAAAGATAAATGCATGTTAGCCAAATGACAAATTTTCAAGATAAATAACAAAGAATTATTGCAATTATGCAAGAGATCCTACTAAACAATTAGAAAGAGTGACTAGTAAAGCCAAAACCAGGATTAGAAGCAGCATAAAGATTGAGATATTTTGGATGGAGGGACTTCTAAATGACCTCTCAGGCCAGCTCACTGTCACTAGTACCATTTACTAACTCTGGGCGTAGTTACCAGTGTTAATTATTGAGTATCAACTCAGTGGTATTCTATACTCACAGCTAATTTATGTTACAGCTATTAAAAGTTAATTTAATGTGTGCAATATAAGTGATTAATAATACATAAAAGCTAAGCATTGTTGCAGACCAGCATCATTACTGAATTTAATAAAAGCTCTGTTTTAATATTTAAAACTGTCTTGAACTGTCTTTAAACAATCCAAACAGAACAATCTCTATTTACCTGATATATATTTCCATAAATATCTATGTATTTTTTCAATTAAAAAAGTCAATTTCTTAGCCATAAGAAAATGGATTCTTAATAGCAGGGGAAGTTCCACCATATTTCCTTGCAACACATTGAGATAATGATCTCTAAACTTACCTAAAACAACAGCTAAAGTAAAGGACCTTTTGATGGATTCTAGAATTCTCTTGAAAGAAAAAAAATAATAGGCAAGGCAATTAGTAAGCAAAGAACTCAAGCGTATTTGGGGAGGAATGTCTAAAATCTGAAAGTGAATAGGAAGCATTCACTGAAGACTATTTTTCTGGACAGAGATACCACCTGAGTATGAGATTGGTATGAATGTTAAGAAGATTAAATCAAGAAATAATTATAAAAATGCAATGAAGTGATCTAAATAACTAATTTCAGTACATTAGAAGAGGAAAAGCAGATAAATAAACATAGAAAAAACTAGTGGATTAGTGTATAGAAATGGATTAACTGGCCACACCAAGACAGGAAGCACTCTGAAAAGGTATTTGGTCACAGATGCAATAAGGTTTGAAGTGAAGTTCTAAGAAAAAAATAACTAAACAGTTGTTTATAACAGCAGTATAAACAGTAGAGTGCAGGGTCTTGAAATACTGGTGAAGAACTCATGAACATATGCAAAATAAAAACAAAATATAATGTTCAAAAAAAATCAAGATCAAAAATAAACAAACAAAAGAATCTCTGGTAAAATAGCTCTGTCACTGCAGCATGTTTAGAATGTCCTTTTCTTAAGGCACACTTTAAACAAAAAACAGCCAGTGATTTTTTGAGACTACAAAAATGAGAGCATGTCTAGAAATGGAAGACATTATCTGAGTAAATAAAAAATTTAAAAGAAAAATGAAGAAAAATAAGTATCCCAGACAGATGAGATGCTAAAATTGGCCCTGACAAATAGCCACACTGGCTGTGTCTGTTCCCCCCACACACAGGAGAATGCCCCAACACTGGGACTGGGTCAGTTGTGAGGTATAGCTTTCTAAAACGAGCAGGGTCTACAAGAATAATTAGCTTCCTAGGATGGAAGTAGACTTGCCTGTGGACTTTAAAGGTCATACGGAGAAACAGTGGCACTTGTCATATTTCTATAAAGTTTGTTAGCTATTCCCCAGAAGTGTTGTTTCCTGAAGTACCTCACAGTACAAACGGTAGCAATCAGTATGAAGACACTCCATTTTGAATGCAGCTGGTAATGACTTATTTCCCAGGAAGACACTAATAGGAACCAATAGGAAATGATTTCATACATGGTTTTGATGAGGATACTAAAGATGACCTGATCATAGAAAATTCCAAAAATGGCTAGAAAGTTTGAAGGACCTAGTATGACCAGGAGTACAGGCCCACACTCCAAGTCAAATGTAGACTTCAAACAATAACTCTGTACTTTCAAGGAATGACCTGAACGAGTAGAAGCTTAGCAGTATAATTCATCATTAATCTGAAGAAAAGCAAATCCACGTCAGAGATCAGAAACCATAGTTCTGAAGTAATTAAATTAACCTTGTTTATGATAATGGTTAAGTTAAAGTCTTTACTACGAGAACGGTGAGGTGCTGAACAGGCTGCCCAGAGAGGCAGTGGATACCCCATTCCTAGAGGTGTCCAAGGCCAGGTTGGATGGGGCCCTGGACAGTCTGGTGTAGTATTAAATATGGAAGCTGGTGGCCCTGCCTGTGGCAGGGGAGTTGGAGTTCCACAATCCTTGAGATCCCTCCCAACCCAGGCCATTCTGTGAAATAAGTACAATAAAAACAAGTTCTAATAAAAATATTCAGAAAAAAAGTCATGAGGGTCATCAATAATGAACACAGAGCAGCAATTACAAGCAACCTAAGTATGTTCATAAAATTAGATTGCACCTTGCCTGTTTTGAATACTCAGACTGGCAATAGGGCAACATGAGTAACAGGTATCAGTAGGAACTACCACTGTTAAACTGAATAGAATTCTGTAATCAAGACTTTCTATTTTTCCCTGTAGAATTCTGAAATAGATAGCATACTAATTCAAAAGTAGACTGCACTATTTTACCCTGATGCTCTTTTTTTAAATAAATGATTTTAAATGGAAAAAAACCAAAGTGATTTTAAAATTTCAGTCATTGTGTAATACAACTTGCATGAGAAATTGTTATTTCTGTAGAAGAATAACTGAATTACTGTAAGATTTTTTAGATGAGTAAGGAACTGATAAATGAGAATAATGGGTTAGTGGTGAAAATTAAGGTAAGGAAAAATACTGCTAAAACACTTCAAGGTCTTCTATTGGGATTTGTATTTTTCATTAACCTTGGCTCAGAATATAGGGCTTTTTAATGAAAAGTGCAAATGACATATTTAGAATTATTGTCAAAGGGCTGGAATATCATACCTGGATAACTATGTAACCTTGAGAGAGATATTAGAGTCCTATCTACTACAAAGAAATGAGTTCTTCCAATTATTTAATCTGGAGCTTGATGTTCTTGCGGGATAAAAAAAAAGGAGTGTTCAACAACTATTCCATAAATTCTTTTTGCCAGAACAGCCAAAAGGCTGCTCATAGGTAACACTATTTTATTACATTGGCCCATGAGATCAGAGGCAAATGTTGGTATGGTAGCAGAGGTTGAACCTTCCCGCCAACATTTCAGTACATTATGTTGTTGTGTGAGAGATGGCAGTAGACAGGGCAGTCTGACACAGAAGTGCAGATGAAGAAAGAGTGTGTAGTGAACTACCTTATATGGAAAAAATAGCACCCCTTGATATTCACCAATGCTTGCTGAATGTTTTTGGAGACCAAAGAGTGGATGTGAGCACAGTGAAGTGATGAGTTGCGCATTTCAGCATCGGTAATAGCTATGTGAAAGATGAACCATGCTTAAACAGCCATGCAGGTTTTTACGTGTGGCATGCAGCCTCTCTTTCATTGCTGGCAGCAATTCACAGCTAATAGTGGTGACTACACAGAAAAGTAGCATTTTATAGCTGAGAATTTGCTCTACTAAACGTTATCGTGCCCTTCTTATTTGTTGTGGTTCACACAGAAATAAAGAGGAGGAATTAGTTTTGGAGTGGACTACATAAAAGAACTCTAATGCTGTTCTTTATACAGTTTTTCATAGGTAGGCTTAACAGCCTATTATGTATTTGTAATGTCCATGTAATGCAACATAGAATGAACTTTGAAAAATCTTAAAGGGTGCAATGACAGGACAAACATGACATCACTTAGTGAACTGACCTTGTTGTTGCAGAGTTACATTTCTTGGGACAAAAAAAAACATTTGGTCATTCTTGGTGTTTTGAGCTTCATTGTAGTAGTGAAATGTTTCTGCTGAAACTGCCAGTTACCAAAGTGAACATCTGATTAATTCTCATTACTAGATTATTTAGTTGCACTCTACAGAAAATTGTCCCTAATTCTCTACCTAAATTCAATATTCATCTCAATTAGAAAGAAACCACAATAAACACCTGTAGCACTTGTGCAAGGACAAATGAGGCAAGTGTTGAGTCTGATGAATATTTGTCTATTAGCCTTGTTACTCTTTACGTTTTTCATACTAAAGCCAGTATCAGAAAGCGGTATATTTTAATAGCAAAGACATTCCTGGAGCAAGTGTATTATTAGCAAGCCTAACAAAAAACTGCAGCACAGACTTCCAGCAGCCATCAAACATACATGATGCACATTTAAGTATATATTCTCTTTATGTACACATTTTAAATATAGAATCTATTTTCAAATACATTCACAAAACTCGCAGAAAGAGTTAAGTGCAAAAAATAGTTATTGATCTAGCTTTTTTACTCAAGAAAAACCAAAAACTACAGTTGGTGAACAATACAGCATTGTTCTTATTGTTTCGCTTGCCTTCTAACATTAATCCCTAGATTAATGAAAAGAAAAAAAATCCCAATAAAAGGCTCTTGATGAAAAAATAAAAGAAATTTAAGAATAGAAGATTAAACAAAGAGGAGGTATAGCTGAAAGTGTCATAAGGTCTGGTGCTATCCAAATCAAAAACATTCTTCTCCAAGAATATTCTTCACTGCATTGCTAGGTTTGATAGACTGTATTACGGCATGCGAGAGAAAAAGAACTCCCCATTCAGTTAATATTGACATCTCTATGTGATGTCAACTTCACACACAGGGAGTTGAGGAACTATTTTCCTCCTTCTCCCCCTCCCACTACATCCTCCTTTTCCCTTTCGTGAACACTGTTACATGCAAAAAGAACAGAAACTGAGATGACACAATTATCAGAAAACTCTTTTTTTGAAATATATCATCTAGTTATGCCTGTATGAGTGAACTGAAGTGAGACAAAGAAACAAAAATACTAATTTGTTCTCAGCCACATGCAATCTGTGTTTATTCACAGTTCATAGAAGGACAATAGCAAAACCCTAATAATGAAATACTTCCACGGTATTCAGTAGACACTGAGGCTATGCTTATCTTCATACACAAAATGATGAAACAGCCTTGTCTCTATCCATAAAGCAAAAATCCCTGTCTCCCAAGATGTTGAAAGGGCCTTGTTCAAACTGGGAACAGTCCCAGGCCTGTCTTACCCCGGTCACGCTTTTAGCACAACCATGTCAGACATATGAGTTACTAAATAGAAGGAAAACTTAATGCCAGTGACTCGGCCTAGGCCCTTTTTAGGTATTACAAACATTGTTTGAGATAGTAAAAAAAAAAAAAAAAAAAAAGTCTGTTTCCTGGCAGTGTTTTAATTAACTTTCTGAATTTGCAGCCTTCCTTCTTTAGCACTGACTATAAATAATTTCCAATGTAACTGAAAGTCTGTAAAAAGTCTGATTATTAAGATCAATGACTACATTAAACTTCTGTGGATAATTCAGAGATTGTTCTCTTCCCTAATAACATAATAAATAAACAATAAATAAACAATAAAATAGATGGTTGCAAGACATTTGAAGTGGGAGTAGATTAAAAAAATATTTAATTGGAAACAAGTGATTAATGGTCACTAGACAGACACCTGAAAGAAATAATAGCTATCAGCAGCTTATGATGGACAAAACATACAAGTATCAAAAAAAAAATCCAATGAGAGTTGAAAAATAGTACTTATCCAGTTTCCATAACTACTTCCTGGCACAAAGAAATAACTGTATTCATTTTGCAAGGGGAATCCTGAAGTAATGAGTCAGACCAAACATCTTTTGTTCACAGAAAGCGGACACTAATATTAATGTCAACAGATCACCAGAAACTGTGAGCATACAAGTGACTTGAGTATCCCATAAATAAAATCCTTATACAGATCATCCATATAAATAGCAAACTAATTTAGCCTAAACCACTAGCCTATTAAAGCCTAGAAAGTTCATAATAATGAACAAGTACCTTTATTCCACGTACTTTGAAAAATGTACTTTGAGAAGGAAAATAGCACTACCTATGATTTTAAAGAGCAGCAACAGTTATCCTCCATGCTTTAACATATAGCGTCTACCATCTGAAAAAAAAAATAACTTGCTGTTCACAATAAAAGATATTTAAAACATCAAACATATCTGAGCGCAATCAACGAATATACTGACTCATAATGCTATAATGGGATGGAAAGTAGAGCAATAAAAGCCCTCTGGCTACAGCAAATGCAACCTAACCCTAGTACAGCAACGACACATACAGAAACAAAAGAAGAAAACCCACTTACCTCATAAGAGCCTCAGGTAAACAAGGACCTCCAGAAAGATACACTCACCTTCACTGCCAACCCTTAAGTGAGGCCTGGGAAGGGGTGGATCCTGGCTCCACCCCTTCCAGTAACTCAGGTGCATTGCATGCAGCTGAACGCCCCTGGGATGGCCCTGCCTTCCCATCAGGTGCTCAATCACTGATTCAAGCCATGGCTTAACATTTTTGCTATAAGAGTGTTTAAGAAAGTTTTATTTTTCACATTTGTTTGTATCACTAAAATATGGCTTTATTTTCAATTCTTTACTAGGTAAACAGCAACCTTTAGGCTTAATCTTTATACTTATCAGTATTAAAAAGATATTTTTAAATAAATAATGAATTTTAACTATTAAAAATGACAAAACAAAAAAAGCACCACAGATTCAGAAAAGTTGATGTGGTTGAAAACTTAGTTCCTTGTTACTGTTTGCTTTCTTTAAAGAGACCTTTTAACACTGATTCAGGACTATGATCATACTGAAACAACACTGTAGCTGCAAGGAAAACACTGCATAGTATGTAATATATTTTCCTAGATCTTAAGAAGAATCAACACTTTTTCAAATTGTACTACTAGATGTACAATGCTTTTCATGGGAAAGTACAATATCCTTTCCTTGGATTCCATACCATATCAATAACTGCAAAAAGTCCTGTAATTTTAGATAATCTAACTCCCTTTAATGAAAATGTTTGCAGTACCAGTTCTGACAGTGTTGTAGCTGAAATACTACAGTCTTATAGCAAATACAGACATGTAATCTTCCAAGAAGGAAAAGATGTGTTCCCTTTTTAAATGCCAATTCAAATACTATTCAAGTTACGTATGCAAAACTGATTACCTGAATCAAAAGAGATATTGATTAGAAGTCACAGCTCAGTAAACTAAAATGACATTTCAATATATTATTGACTAGCAACCTAGAATGCAGAAAGCAACCTAATTACTTCTACACTAATGTTATAAAACATGTAAAATCTAATTATTGTTTTTCAACTCACCTTCTCTCTTCTGTCCCAGAGAGCGATCTGGTTATCTAGTTTTTCACAAATAAAGCAGGCTGGGTGCTGTGTTGACAAGGAGAGCCATGCCTCTAGACCTTTTAAGCCTTCAAGGATCCAGGTTTAAAAGGAAATAAAACAACTACGTTTTTTTTCTTTTTGTTAGGCACTGTTAACTTCAAAAAAGAATATGACAAAACAATGTACACTTTCAGCACAGAAGCCTTTCAGAGTCAAAAACATATAGCTGTATAACTTTTATCAAATGATCTCTAATACAGAATTTGAATTAAACCACACCTACAGTGATACATTTCCTCATACCTTGCCATCTTAGCTATGCTAATTGTGTTCAGAAGTTTTAATTCAAGACTTTTTCTATCTGGATTTATTAAAACAAATTTTATTTTAACCTCAAAATTTGCCTTCTAATTTGTACATTTCTTTCTCTCTTAACTGCTAACATTTCAAAGACTATTTCTCATCTTTGCAAACACACAATTCACAAGCTCATATGTACACGGAAGACTTTCCCCCTGTGTAGCAAGCAGTTAAGTCCATCAGCATGGATGGTATTACAAGCAAAAGATTAAAGACTACAGTGTAGATATCAAAATTATTATGAGACCAGAAGGTCCTTCCATGGTCAGAATTGCCATGATTTTCACTGCTGCAAGAAACTTCACACATTTTATTTCATGGTGGTTCAGAAAACATGTGTTGCACTTTCTTCACAGAGAAAAATGCTAACACATCCTCCTCAACAACTGACAAGCCATCTGGAAGGTGAGACTTGCGCTGTAAGCTTGTTCATCTATGGGCTGCTCTTTCTTTATATAGATCTGCATCTGCTTCATGACTGCTGAGGCAGCATCATCATCAGCTCTCTGAAGGTCCCTGGAAACTTTCACCTCATCTAATCTTAGTGGTAGGTTTTATTTTAAAGCCTGGAAACAGTACTGCTTGGCAATGTTTCACTGCACTTGAAGTCACTTGCTTTCTACTTTCCACTATGGTCTTGAAGATGAACAACCTTGCTGACCTTTCCAACAGGAAATTGCAGAGAACCCTATTGATCCCTGTAGGCTGCTGACCAACATAGTCCATGACTAAATAGAGAATTAGGGATTATAAAAATAATTATAGGTAATATTGTAGTCACATGTCAAACATATATGGGGGAAAAAACAAACAAACAAAATCTACATGAATTCAGTGAAACAAAGAAAAATGTACCTAGAGAAAAATGTTTGTTGATAATATAATTTGAAGAGAAGCATATCGGAGACTACTTTTTATTGATACTGAATTGCTAAGAAAGTTTTAAAACTCAATATATGATCACCGAGGTCCTAATTCATCATAGAAATATGGAATGGTTTCGGTTGGAAGGGACATTTAAGAACATCTCGTTCCAACTTCCTGCTACAGGCAGGAACATCTCCCACTAGACAAAGTTGCTCAAAGTCCCATCCAGCCTGGTTCTGAATGCTTACAGGGAGGAAGCATCCACAGCCTTGCTGGGCAACCTGTTCCTGTGTCTCACCACTATCACAGTAAAGAATGTCTTCCAATATCTAGTCTAAATCTGCCCTCCTCATTTCTCACAAAAGAAATACCACTAAATTTTATATATATATAGTATATATACTAATAACAACAGATTTTTGAGAAACGTTGGTTAAATAGAACAAGTAAAACAGTCTGAGCACTTACTAGAGAGATTTCCATTTTTGCCAGCATCACAAATCTATTTTCTGTTCGTTGTTCTTTACCTTACAAGACCATTGGTGAGTCTTTAGTAGAAAACAAATTGTAAATATGTTAGGAAAGAACACTGCACTGTTTGTCAAATCAGATAAACTTAGTTTCGCTTATTAAATTACTACCTTCCTAATGCTTACTCATTTCCTAAGATCTTTGGATACCTATTACTTTATCAAAAAGAATGTAAACATGCACAATTCATTAACTTTTAAAAATGTATTCTTCTCTTCATCTATTTTTCATTAGAGTTGTAACTAAGTTAAAATTGTTGCATATTCACTTCTCATCTTTATCTTCCTGTAGTCAAACAAGTACTACGTTCCCCTCCCTATCCTTCCTAGAGTGTCTAAGAAGCTGCCAGATATAGATGAATGGGTGTTCAGGAAAGTACAGAACAATTACCTAGCAATAGATATACCTATATCCCACAACCTTTCGTACAATTGTAATTGTTTTTTTTTTTTATATTTTTTATTTTTAGATTATTCAGTGTGCGTGCCTCTGTATAGAAGACTAGACTGAAATTTAAATAGTGTGATAAAATAAATTTAAAATATTTTACAGTCTTTCAAATCAGATTCAAAATCTCATGTTGTCTTCATTGCAATATTTTTTTTTTTTTAATTTAAGATCTCTAAAAGGCATAGTTATGTGAGAAAAAGCCAAATCATATCTTATTCTTTCTTATACACAGAGAACCTAGATAATTTAGGATTTTCTTACACAGTGAGATGTCTTTAATATGCAGGAGCAAAAAGAACTGGAAATACTCCTGCAATTACAAGTGGTGTGGTGGGCAGGTCTTTTAAAGAGTCTATATTTACAGTGATCTCTGGTGCTCACAAATCTGAAAATATTTCCCATCAACAAAACTTGAGTCCACAGTGTATACCAGCAGTTCACCTTTTTAATCTGTGATTTTTTCAGCTACAATTGACATGACACAAAACCCACAACGAAGAAAATGAGAAAGCATTTCTGGAGCAAATTGCAGGTATTGTGGACAGCTATTCCCATATACCTACACCAAATGAAACAAATTTCAGAGCAACATTAAAGACTACACCCACTACGTTTGCAAAAGGAAAGGATCCAACCTCCCTATTAGTCCTATAATACCAGGAGTGTTTCATGATATTTCTCTGTAAAACGGTAAAATTTGCAATGCAGCAAACAAAAAAAACCTGTGGCATCTTTACAAACTGCCTCCTTTCTCTTTTCTGCATCTCCCTTCCTCTCCCTACAAAGGCAATTTCCAGTTTCACTTAGATCTTAGCTGCACGACATGGACTGCAATTGTTTGGAAGACTTTAACTTCTCTTCACTTCTTGGTGGCATGAATTAATTCTGGTCACTATTCTTATCTTTTTATTATCTTTATTCTTCAGGATGTGGAAAATCCTAATGTGATAATTTTTGTAGAAATTTCAAATCACATATAAAAGTCAAGAAGGGCACATTTAATTGAAGGTGTTGTACAGAAAATATTTTAACCATGAGGTTTTATGTGGAAACTAAAAAGAAGAATCACAGATTATCTGTGTATGAATAAGGCAGACCAAGGAGACAAGAAAAGAAGAAAAATTCCATAAAGGCAATTGAAGCACTAAAATAAATGATAAGACAAACAAAACTGTTGGGAGGAGGGACAATCTTTCTTTGAACTGTTTACAAGTCAAATCTAGGCAAAGTGAAGTAAAAGGCAGACGATCAATTTCATTTCACTTTTAGAAAATGAAGAAACATTTCAACTTGCTATAAAACATTTTCTGTTAATTGTTATTATTGATCACTCCAGTTCTGTATTTGCACAATCCCAGACCTCCTCTGATACTGTATGGCTCTATAAAATGAGATGTGCTTTGGTTCTTGCATTCTTACATTGAAACTACACCTCAAACTTCTAACATTTAAATACTGTATCTGCCTCACAGTTCTGGTCTTTTTAGCCCAACTGTTCAACTTCTCTTCACCAATCATGAACAGCCATTGCTAATTCTATCTAGAATAACCTGCTAGTGAAAATAAAAGGAACACATTCTGTTCTCCTTTTCACTGGGTTTCTCTACCCTGAAGATTGATGTCTTTAGCAAAATAAGTTGACAGTCAGTAATGACACCTATTTAAGAAAGTTATTCTTCAATGCAAAATTGCTTTGAATCTTTTTGAATGATTTCACTTATTTCTAAACGGTAACTAAACTGGAAGGCTGAAATGCATTTTCCTACTTTATTTCTAGAAATCAGAGAAGCTCAGATACGTCAGAACTATTGCATATTCGGGGACTTTCTAAATATTTTAAGACACATATGAGGCAGAATCTGAGTTTAAATATCTTTAACATATCATTCTGACAAACAAGAAGTTACTGAACTGAAATATGGATATGTATCTGAAGCCATAGGTTCCAAGAGCTACACAGCAAACATGCAGGACTTACAGCTGAATTAAAATTCACCAAAAAAAACTTAACTTTATAGAGTATGTTTCTACAAATAGGGCACACTAGTATCAGTTTGGAAGGTACCTAAATATACGCTAAGCTACTCAAATAAAAGTGATTTTTTGAGTTGCAGACAAGGAAAAAAAAAAAAAAAGAATAAATGTTAAAAACAAGTTACTGTTCAGTGTATACATCCAACTTTTAGCCTAGGTTAGTTAGAGGCAAAACGCCCTAGTGGTTAGTGGCAGCTCCAGAAATATGGAGGTAATAAGAGGGAAAAATAACCAGTCAATTTTATAAATCTCATAAAAATGTGCATATTTAGAGCTTACTCAAATTCTCATATACTAGAGTACAACAATCAAAATACAAATACGGATGCAAATATTATTTCAGGAACTCACTGACATTCTTAGCATTAAAAACGTTACTTTTCAAATATTTGAGGGTATTTATTTTTATTTTCCTCTAAATCTAAAATGCATACAACCACTAGAATTTTATATGTATAGATTTTAACCTTTGTTAGTTCAGTGTCAGTCTACTTGAGTGAAGAGTCACATGACTTCAACAAAAGAAAAGCTAAGTGATCCAGCTTATCTAAATCCCTCTGAAGGGCCCTCCCTACACTCAGGCAGATCAACACCACATCCCAACTTAGTGTCATCTGCAAACTTACTGAGGGTACGCTCAATCCCCTCATCTACGTCATCAATAAAGATATTAAACAAGATAGGCCCCAGTACTGACCCCTGGGGGACACCACTTGAAACAGGTTGCCAGCTGGACTTTGCTCCATTAACCACTACCCATTGAGCACGGCCCTCTAGCCAGTTTCTTACCCAAAGGAGTCTGTACCTGTCCAGGCCACGGGCAGCCAGTTTCCCCAAAAGAAGCCTATGAGAGACCATGTCAAAGGCTCTGCTGAAGTCTAGGTAGACTACATCAACAGCCTTTCCCTCATCTACCAGTCTGGTCACCCAGTCATAGAAGAAATCAGAAATCGCAGAATACGCAGATATAACTTCTCTGATCATGGTTCTTGTACAGGTGGTGAAACTTAATTTATTTAGTAAGTTGACCTGAGAATAATATTTCCAGTTCTGCTTTCACTGTCATACAAAATGCAGCCTATGCAGTGCATAGATATGCAGCAAATTCAGCATCATAAAGCCAGGATAGTGTTTGAATACAGAAACAGATTTCATAAGCAGAAGGACTGCAGATGTCCCCTTGGTGTCTTCACTCTTTGATGCTAACTCACAAATTTAAATTTATAATTTTTTCCCCACAGAAAAAATAAAATTCTATCTCTACATTTGTGGTTCCAGAGCAAAGGAAAGTTTTGCGACACTACCAGTGTTTATAACAGTATAAATGAGTACAAATGCTTATAATTTCCAATTAACTAAAAGAATAGAATGGTTGTGACATTTACGAGGACACCATTTGCATGCAATGGAAAATGCAATTTTCAAGCAAGTCAGTGTCAATCTGACTTCTAATTTAAGTAAGTGTGCAGATATATAATGAATAAGTGTATATTCTGCTAGTAGTAATGAATTTCAGAGCTCTTTATTTGAAATATGTTTCTTTGGTGCATCAGAAAATCAACCCCTCCTATATTTAAGATGAAAATGAGCTACATTCATGAGTCATAAACAATAAAAAACTTTACTCTTAAAGAGTTTTATTTTTATTGGAGACATATTTATAATTACTGTAATCCATGTACTGAACTGTTCTCTTGCACTTCAAAAGAATGAGAAATATTGTTTTCCCTGTTTTCCTGCTACACTGCAAGTTCTCTTCAGAGCTATTCTGTAACACAGAAGAACAAGGTTAAATTTCTCATTAAATATTAATTCAAAACAGCCCCTGAATAAAATAATTCCTGATTCTTAAGCAAATTTATAACGTTCCCAAGATATGACAGCTTGTTTAAACTAAAATTAGCGTTAATAACTTTCTGTGCATGTATTCATATACATATTAATACATTCAAGTTCTTTCAAATAAAAGTATATCGAGTACTATCAGTAAAATAACTGCAGTCCTGATATAGCTCCCAGTAAGAAATTGCACTTTTACTGATTTAATTAGGAAGTGACTGAACTGTAAGCATTGGATAGATGTACTCTAAGGTTGTAAAATAAGAACAATTGTGAGTGAAAATCTGTATCAATTCATTATAGATGTTGACATCGTAAATGCTATATTTTCTTTTCCTCTTCGAAGAAGTGTCTTACTATTTAGATCCAAAATACTGTGTTTTTATTTTCAAATTGTGAGCCAGAACTAACTACAATTATGACAAATCTCTAATTCAGCTTATACTGGTTTACTTAGTTCTGTCTGCATAACACAGTGTAAAACCAATGTCCATGAATAAGCTTATATAAGTACTTCTCCATGGGGTTTAGATTGCCCAAATTATGTGATCTACATGGTGCACTACAAAGATTCAACATCTTTTCTGACTTTCATAGGTAAAGATGGAAATGAGAGTATTGAAAAATGTTATATGCATGCTTCTCTTTCTGCCTAGAGACAGAAATGGTAAAATCTAGGCTTTCAAAATAAGTTGGGGTGACATAAAATGTTCTGAAGTTTGTAGGCTTTCCCTATATGACCTAGAGAAACAAACATCAACCTTGTTTTATAAACACCCACAGGAATTTACATATTTTATACACACTCCTGTAAGCGAGGATTAGAAAGGAAAAGTATTGTTAATGATTGAAGAGAATAAAAACCTTTAGGAATAGGTGCAGAAAATAGTTATGGTATTTCTCTGTTTTTTATCTTTGCATCTTGTGAGACACATTGTGTCTCCTAAGACAGAAGGGAAAGACAAAGATACTCTGTAATTCTCACAAGATAATTTAATATCCTATTGTTCAATGTACTTAACTTCTAAGACAATGATTTTTCACCTATTATAGCTTAAACACGTCAAACTAAGTTGTATCATTACTTTTGCATAAACAAAAGTAAATTTGCCATTCTCACATTCTTGATTTCTAACATCTAGCAAACTTGTATGGAATATATGATATGTATTAAATGCAGTACGTGTGTTTTTAAATCTACTAATCACTGTTTCATTAAGTCATAAATGGTAATAGAAATGCCTAGTTGCAGTTCTGCCCTTGTACCATGTATCAGCAGCTCCTACCTTTCTTTCGACAGTGAGGAATGATGCTAAGCTAAAGAAACATCTGAAGCCAACATCCAGGCTCAATGTAAAATTAGTATCAGAGTCCATTCAAAGACATTCTTTATGATCAAACTTCCTACCCATTCTGTTTTTATACCTCAGAGAACAGAATACCACTGAAGTATAAAAAGAGGTGGATCACACTGTTCAGCCCCATAGCCATCACAAACAACAACAACAATAAAAACTCAGTTTTCCTATTAATTCAGTGGTAGAAATTAGCAGTGTCTCAAGCCTTCTGTTGCTTAAAAGTATTTGACTTCAGTAAGAATTACGAGATGATGCACTTTATTTCCACACCAAACAATTATGTATTTTCTTTTCTTTTCTTTTCTTTTCTTTTCTTTTCTTTTCTTTTCTTTTCTTTTCTTTTCTTTTCTTTTCTTTTCTTTTCTTTTCTTTTCTTTTTTTTTTTTTTTTTTTTTTTTTTTTTCCCATATTCCTGTGAAAGGAAAGGATTCTCATTTTTATCATGCGAACCCCACAAGTTCAGTTACTAATTTTAGCAGGGTTATATTAGAAAATAATTCGTTTTAAGGTCATTCCGAGAACTATGAGAGAAAACAGTAGAAATCAAATTTCTACTCCAAAAGCCTGTTTCCAGCAGAATTTTTTATTCACTCATGTTAAAACAAAAAGGAAGAGAGAAATAAATAGATAAATAAATAAATAAATGGGGGGGGGGGGGGGGGAAGAGAGAAGGATCAGATGCAAGGCAAGAACATCGTAGTTCCATCGTTGTCCACTTGACAAACACTGATTCATTATCACTGTACTTTGTTATTTGCAGTGGGTCAGACAAACTTCCTCATGTCCTTGAAGAGGTAAGAATTCACATCTCATACTCTGAACGGTTAAACTACAACATTTTAGAGTCAGATTAAAATATTTCATATGGATTCTTTTCTTCATAAGGAAAAATGCAGATGTATGTGGACATATAAAAATATAAAAATATACAATAACTTGTATATGTATAAGTATATATATATATACTTATATATACTTGTATATACATATTTAAGTGCATATAAAATAGCCTTCCATTTTGTAGTGTTACAGGTATTGCATGATTGTAACTTTCCATTTTCTTTCAATAAAACTTGAAATTGGAAAGAAGTAACTCAGTTTGCTTTAGTTTCAATTTAACAAACAGAACAAAAAGAATAACAGGCTTTCATTGAGTAGAAACGTAAGAATTTGTTTCTTAAAATATTCTTTCTTATCCACTAGCAACTTGGCTACAGACATGATTTTTCTTCGTATCTTCTCTCTGCAAATATATATATATATTTTTATTAGTACTCCTTTCTGAACACTGAGTTTCTAATTCAAGGACTTTTTTTTTTTTTGTCTAACTGCCACATGGGAAGTCTGTTCTCTAAATGAATGACAGTATCTCCAAGAATCACAATCCCAGTGTGACTACCCAGATTTAAAAATAAATTCATTCATGGGAAAAATGTCTGAAGCATTTTTCTGAACTGATTCTTAAAAGCATTTAAATGTACATAGCATATTTTTCAGGCAAGAAAAGGTGGAAGCTTGCGGAAGAGTGGCTGGAAAGTTGCCTGGCAGAAAAAGACCTGGAAGGTAATGAACATGAGTCAACAATGAGCCAACAATGCATCCAGGTGACCAAGAAGGTCTGTAGCAGCCTGGCCTGCATCGGAAATAGAGTGCAGCCAGCAGGACTGGGGAAGTGGTTGGCCCTCTGTACACAGTCTTGATGAGACTGCACCTCAAGTCCTGTGTTCAGTTTTGGGCTCATCACTACAGGGAAGAGATTTAGTTGCATTTGCACAGACAAGCAATAAAGTTGATGAAGGGATTAGAAAACAAGACTTATGAGGACCAACTGAGGGAGCTGGAGCTAAACAGTGTGGAAGAGAGAAGGCTGAGAAGGAACCCCATTGTTTTCTACAACTATCTGAAAAGAGGTAACAGCAAGGGTGCTTTTGGTCTCTGCTCTCAGGTGTCAGGTGTTACACAAGAGGCAACAACATCAAGTTGCAGCAGAAGAGGTTTGGGTTGGACATTATGAAGAATTTCTTCACTGAAAGAGTGGTTAGGCATTGGAACAAGCTACCTATGTAAGTGGTGGAGTCACTATCCCTGAATGTAGTTAAGAGATGTATGGACAGGATACTTAGGGATGTGGTTTAGTGGTGGACTGTGTGATGGTTGGTTCAAGGGTATTCTCCAACCTACATGATTCTATGATTTTGGATGAAATAAGTGACAGATGTTATAGGTCATATATAATATGCAGTACCTTCAATATCTGTATGTTTATTTTTTTCCTTTACTCAGAAGATGTAAAAGATAAAATGTGATTTTCTTTTCAAAAAATGTACCTGGAATATATTATTTTGGCATGTTTTTTCCCTGTTCTTTGCATCTTCAGAACACCTGGGGAAGAAACTTCACTTGGATGCAAAAAGTAAAAAATATATTAAGCTAGTATAATACTACATTGTAAATGCTTCAAATAAAAAGCATTTTTTTCTTAGTAAAAACTAAAACAGACAAAAAAAAAAAACCTAACACACTCACAAAGGAAAAGGTATTGTAAACATTAGGCACTTCCTGAATAATTTGGAATGGTAAATTTGAATCAAAAATTACACTTTCTCTTCATATGAAATGACTACATATAGATTCATAATTTTAAGACATTAAAAAATATAATCATGAACAAAACACTTATTTCTAGAGTACATGCTGCTTTCAAAATAGAGTAAGAAATATTTACACTGAACTACGTGATGATCTCTGAGGGCTGCTCCAAAAAGTAATACCTTCTATTTTATTATATTTTCCCATAATGTCAGACATAGATGATGGTGGTATAGCAAGAGGTTGAACCTTCCCATCAATATTCTGCTGTGTTTTGCTGCCATGCAACAGGTGGCAGCAGAGGGGCAGTCTGAAAGTATGACAGTCTCAAAGAATGGCATCTGACATGGAAGAGTGGATGAAGCAATCAGGATTCCGAGGATTTTCTTAAACATTTCTCAGTATCAGAGAGCAAAAATCTTGATTCTACTCATCCATGTTATCATCATTGCAACCTGTCTAACCTAAGAGATTATCCAAAACACAATGAAAAAGCACAGAGTAAATTACAGTTCTATATGCTACATCTGTGAACCTTTTTTTAAAAATATAAGATAGAAAATAGAAACAGAGTGGATTTATGCTGCCCAACATGAAGAACTATGTCTACAGTTCTTTCTTAGATCATGGAATCTTAGTTCTCAAAATGTTGAACAGCCTTAACATAAAATGAGAAGCTTACTTGATTCTTACTTGACATCTTGTATGATTCTCGTTTGCCAAGAAAACTATTAAGACATAATCCTTTTAATTGCTCCTATACTGCAAAGCTCTTTCTTTTTTTTTTTTTTTTTTTTTTTTCCCTCTCCACTTCACTATGATTGGCAGCTGATTGTATGGCATTTCTATCTATGCACTTCCTTCTTCGGTAACTGCTGACCAAAGTTACAAGATTATTTTACCTCTGGGCACTGCTCATGAAAAATTAAAAGAAAATACTGCTTGTGGTAATGCTAGTTAACCTTCACAATCAGATTTGAAACTGACTTACGCTGTACAACATGCTGCCATAGAACACTGTTACTAACAAATGAGTATTCATGCCCTCTGGGAAAACAAAACAAAACAAAACAAAAATATCTAAAACATATCTATATATATATCTTATTCTCAATTTCTAAGTAAACATGTTTAAACGTAGTAAAGAAATTTCTATTTTTTATTTGCTGAGCTACTAAATGTATCAAGATCTTTATAAAGTCAGATAATCAATGTCCAAACAGATAATCTTTCTACAATGAAGGAAGGACATTTAAGGTCCCAAATTAAACAGCTCATAAGCGACTAAAGCTGTGATGATGATCCCTGCACACTAATACCAACAGTGGCAGCAACGCAGATTTCGGCTGGCACAAAAATCGCTACATTACAATTCTCCTTAAGTAACTTTGGCACTAGCGACCAGCAAGATTAGCTATTTTTGGCCTTAGAACAGAGATAAATATGCACCTGTTTTGGTACTGTATAGATCTGTATGTTCTGAAATAATGTTATTCCTAGGTCTTTCTGTAATATGTAAAGCACTATACTCACTGAATATGGTAACAGATGCCAATTTAGGTGTAAATGCATTGTTTTATAATGTTATTTAAAATCGAGGATGGTGGAAGTTTCTTTGTTTTCTTTTTTTTTTTTTTTAATTTGTTCTTCTGGTTTTGTCTGCAATAGTGTAGTTTTCTGTATTAAAAAAATTAAATCTGGAAATGCTTGTTTAAAAAAAAAAAAAAAAGCACAAGCACAACCCCTCCCACCCCCCACCCCCCCATCTTGCTTTGCTTATTTAACACTTTTAAGTTAATGTTTTTATAAGCATTATAATACATTCCTTTTGCAAGGAACAGCACTACATGACCCTGGACTATATTAAATGACAGTGATTTCACGCTATCTCACAGTAAGGTAAGTAAGGTACACCACTGTAAAATAATTGGATACTTATTGTACGTATAATCTTATGCATGTCAATACAGAAAAAAAACATATTGGCTAATAAAACAATTACATGAAAACAGAAGCATCTCAAAACCAGCAATATTTCATGGGGAGATACTTCGGATAAATTTTTAAGAAATGAAACTGTAAGGGAAATTTTATTCTGCATCCACTATACAAGCTTACAGCATTCTTATTTGCATTTGTACACATCACCTTATTTGTCGTGATAGTCACTGTCATAATACAGCAAAGATGTTTATGTTTACACGTATGCTTTCCCACTCCACAACCCACTGGTGTGACCTCTCTCTGAGGACTGTGTGCAGTTTTAGGCACCACAAAAAGGACATAAACCTATGATGGAGTGTCTAAAGGAGGGCTACAAATGTTGTAAAGAGTATAGAGGGCAAGACGCTTGATGAGTGGCTGAAGTCCCTTGATTTGTTCAGCCTAGAGATTTACTGGGGACCTCATTATAGCCTACACATTACTCATGAGTGGAGAAGCAGGAGCTGATCTCTGTTTCATGACAGTGACAGAAATACAACCCAAAGGAACGACATAAAGCTATGACAGGAGAGGCTGCATATCAGGAAAAAGTTCTTCACCGAAAAAGAAGTTGAGTACTAGAACAGCTTCCCCAAGGCAGTGGTCACAGCTCCAAGCTGCCAGAGTTCAAGAAACTTCTGGACAGTTCTGTCAGTCATATGGTCTGATTTTTGGTGGTGATGTGTGAAGCCTGGATGATGCTCTCTGTGGGTCTCTTCTAACTTAGGGTATTCTATGATTCTGTGATTCTATGATTTTTTGAAGTAAATGAAATGAATTTAGAGTTATCAAAATGCTAATGATCATGTAAACTGACAATGCCATACAATGAACTTTGACAATGTTGTGCAGATTGGTGATACCAAAAGGCCTCCTTGATGTAAGTTTTCATGTGAATGAGTTCCTGTACAGTTGGACAGAAAAACATCTCTAGGAGACAACACACTGAAGAAAATTGAAATACATTCTGAGAAGTTAGTGTAGGAAAGGGAAACGATTTCTGCTCGTATTGATAAATTGAGGACACAAAGCACCTGCTGAAACCATTCAAAGACACAGCATATCCAGTAATAGCAACAGGTTATAGCTGCTACATAGCTTATGCTGTATAGCTTATGCCACAAAGACTATTCATGAGGATAGTGGCATACATATGTACACATATATGTAAGGTCATATTGTTATTACACGTGTAGTTCAGAATACTCACTAGTACTTCTATGAAAGCTTAAGTTTGGAACAGTTTTACTCCCTGTGGCTGCTATTAGCGTAAGTAGTTTTACAGAACAGGAGGTGTTGTGTTTAACTCCACCTGGGGACTGAACTGTCTACCACAAGAATTAACAACTCCTACTTATCTATTTGAGCAGGAATTATTCATTGACTGTGATTTAGGGAATAGAGTCTAAGTTAATCTCTGGAACAAGCTCGTTATTTTTACTCATAGCTTCAGGTGCTATTCTTCTCTTTAAATTTCTATTCTATTTGTATTACCTCTATATTTTAATACATAGGTCACTCTGAAAGTAATGACTCCTATTTATTTACATAAAAATTACAACAGATACAAAGAACACAATAATGCTACTTGATAAAGCAAATTCATAGTGGCAAAACACTGTTTTTCATCATAGTCACCACCATTAGTTATGCTTTCTCTCTAGAGGTGAACAAGATGCTGCATGACACTGTCCTAAAATTCTGCACCAGTGAAGATGATCCACTGTTTCATAGCTGCTATGACAGAGTCATAGCAGTCACTGTGATCAAATCCACTGTTTGGTGTCCATAAATGTTTAGCAAGCATCTATGAATGTCAGTGGATGCAATTTTTTCTGCATGGAATTAAATTCCACACCTTTGCTTCATATGCACTTCCATGTCAGATGCAATTCCGTCAGACCACCCCTCTGCTGCCATCTCTTACATGGCAACAAAATGTAACAGAATTTTGGTGAGAAGGTTCAGCCTCTACTACCATATCACTAACATCTGCCCCTGATGTTGTGGGTTAACATAATAAATTAGGAGGTGCAGCCTTTGTTATATCCTAACAGAGTTCCATGTATGTATAGCAATATCTCAAACATTTTTTTGTTTGTTTGTTTAACATGTAAATGTGTAAAGAAAAAAATCATCCTCCTTAGAGTAGGTTACATCATGGGAAGGAAGAAGTATTCCTCTATTGTCGGATTAAATAGATATGTTTCCAAATGGATAAATACTTGAGGACTATCTTAAAGTATGACTGAACTATATCCCCTATTAAACCAATCTCACTTTTCCCTCAAAATTGAAAAACTAAGTCTCATTTCCATGAAAAATGCGAAATCTTTATTGAATTCATTGCATCTTGCACAGATTAAAAGCAAGTATATACTTTTATTGGTTATATGCAATACGAGCCTCCAAAAGTAGAACAATGGGCTGTATATTTTACTTGCAACCAGTTTAATTATATTACCTGACTTTAAATATCTGTTTTCACTCCAATTATAAGAAAATTGTGTCATGAAGAAAACTATACATATTTTGTTTTTGAAAGATTTGAAAGAGTTGCTAACCTCTATCAAGCATGTCAGAGATGCTTTCCTTTTATCTTTTGTGCAAAATTACTTACAGGTAATTGTATTCCCTTCAGCGAATATACAAATATTTTCACTAGAACTACCCATTGTGCCAAGACTGTCAATCTGACAAATTACGTTTGACAGAATCTAACATCACTCTAAGAAACCAAATTTAAAATACTCCAGAGCTACCTGTAGAATTTCACTAAGGTAGCCTGGACTTCAGCTACAAAGCATATACTCAAGAAAACTAAAGGTGAAACAGATACAGGTTTATTCTGTTTCAAATTAGTAACAAATTCTCATGACTTCAACAACAACAAAAAACTAAGCTGAAACCAAGAAGTCTTCCAGCAAAGTACATGTATATCCCTTTCCTTCAGAGGGATTTAGATAAGCTGGATCGCTGGGCTGAGGTGAATGGGATGAGGTTCAACAAGGCCAAGTGCCGGGTCCTGCACTTTGGCCACAATAACCCCATGCAGAGCTATAGACTTGGGGATGAGTGGCTGGATGATTGTGAAGAGGAAAGGGACCTGGGGGTGTTGGTTGATGCTCAGCTGAACATGAGCCAACCGTACAAGAAATGGCAGATTTCAATATCCACACTCAGGACCTTACTCAAGGGTGCTTCCTAGAGGATTGCTTGGAACAAGAAATTACTTGAGATAAGTGCTGTGAGATCAGAATCTGCAAAAGACTGTGCTGTATTAACTGTTGTCCAGTTTTAGCAACATGATATAATGGTGTACGTTTTTCAAATACTTACATTGTGCATCCTATAGTGTGCTAGACCACACTTTTAGAGTAGCATGGAATGGTTGCAGACAAATGATAAGTACTTATATTATATCTGCAGTATTTACATTTTGCAAACTAATATCAGTATTTACTTATGCTCACTACATAGAAATGCACTAAAATAAATACATATTAAGTACTTTTTTTCTATTGAACTATGAAGGTATAGGAATTAAGTGCCATTAAGACAGTTCTCTAGATTCACCTAAATGTTTTCCAAGAACTTTTAAATGCTTTGACATTCTGTATGATCATCAACTACTTTGTTAAATTGGAAAAAATAGTGCTTCTGTTTTAATGTGACTAATTACTCCCTCAATAGACTTCTGCTCCACTTATTTTAACGCTGAACCAATTTTTTTTTAACTTGTAAACTTCAAAACTGAGTTTTCTGCTTTTCTCTCAGCATAATTCAGTGCATAGGCATGCATATAGATAAATATCTTACAAATTAAAAAACAAACAAACAAACAATTTTTTTATGCTGTTCAGTTTCCTCAAAAAAGAAGCTAGAACACACACACTCATACTGTCTTATGTATATATATAACATTGGGAATGTTAAAAGTTTATTGAAATACAGGGTACTAACCTCAAATCCTAAATTATAAGATTGCTATACTTGTGTTAAATTATAGTCAAATGGCAGATGGGAATGCTGTTCTTTAAATGATATTCCTATCAAATAATAATCTAACTTAATTTCCCAGCTGTTAAAACCATTTACTCTTCCTGAGTATCTAAACAACTCCACTGCCATAAAGCTGGAAAAATCACTGACAGAACTTGCAGAAGAATGACAATTATCATCCTCCCAGCAAAAAGGTAGTGCTCCCTTCTTCAGCACTTTGAGAGGCAACCTATTAACCTTCTAACCATCCTCCAGTCTGTTCTCCAATCCTCTGTAAGCTAAACATCAAACATTTAAAAAGCCCCCCCCCCTTTTTTTTCTGTCAGATGCACATTAACATTTTGAGATTCAATCTGTTATCAAAGAAAAAGGAAAAAATTTTCCCTTAAGAATCTGAAATACACTCTAGGCTGTTTAAAAGATACTTAGTGGGTAAGATAAAAGTTACTTTATGACGTTTCCTAAGTTTCAGAATTCCTTGATCTGTAGTCCTCCTAAAGGAAGAAAGGAAGGCCAATGGGGAAGAAGAAAAATGTGGAAAGGAAATGGAGAAAGGTGGAAGAAAGAAATGTATTCAGCCCTATTGTACCTAGGTACTCACATATACCAGATGTCCAGCCAAGAATTTGAAGAAGAGTTAGGATTTTTTCAAAAGCTTCTACTCCACACAGGAATTTCTCAGTTACCACATACTTCTTCTATAGAAAGAAACATTAGATTGATATACCAGACTATTATAGCAAGAAATAAAAATTTTATGAGGCAAACTTGGCTCTGAAGAGAGAAAATCAGTGAGATTTCAAAGAAAAGCCTAATCTATATCTTGCAAACCTGTAGTAAATCTCTTCAGTAATTTCTTCCAAAGCAAATTCTACATTTATATGTACAGATATTTCCTTGCAAGAGTCTGAATTCCAGATCCTATAGTATGTTATTTTTCATTTGTAAAATACAAAATCACAATTTAGCCTGTAGTGTGTAATTTTTTCCCCTGTCTTCTTTAATTAAGTAACCATTATCACTGCTTTCAGATGTTCTGGAAGTGCATCATGCTATGACAATCATCAGCTATTCTAATCTCAGAATGAGGAAATAATGCCACAACAGCCTAATCCTACTCTACTACACTGCATTTGTGAGTTTAGGTCTTGTGTGCATCTTCAAGGAGCTACTCAGCATGCTACATCCAGCCTGAGGAAGCCAATTCAATGCTGCAGGATTGCAGTTCCTAACATCTGAAGGGATGCAAGATCAATTATGCTATCCTCTCTTTATAGCAATTAATCTAATAAATAGCTTTTTAATTGATACTGTACAGAGTTTGAGTGCTTTTCTCACTGGTATAAAAAAGAAGCAGGCCCTCTTGATGCGAAGCAACTTTGTATTTCATTTATTCACAAAGGCCATTATAGCTCTATTGCATATTTAGCAGGATACAAGGGATCACGCACAAACAGCAGGTCTATTAATTACTGCATACTCTGACTGCAAATGGTATCAGATGACAGCATACAGAAGGGGAAAAGTAGGGCTGGCAGTATTTTTTGTTCCTTCCCATGCTCATTCTCCAAAAGATACCCTCCAAATTTAACAGATTTGAGTATGAACCAGTAACTTTGTATTTTGAGCGGCATTTGCAACAAGTTGACACATGAGAAGAGTAAGTAGTTTTCAAATCTGACCTGTAAGAAATTCACTCATACCAAGGATGTACTATACAAAATAACGAAAGAAAGAAGTCAGGTGTGACAGTCAAATTACCCATCATTCATATTTGCACAGTGAAGTCTCAATGGCTAGTGATAGCAGTTTTAGGCTCTTTAATAACAACAGCAATAGAAAAAACTTTGAGATAAAAGACAGCAAATCAATCTTGCCAACAAAATTCCCATTGCTATCTATATCACACAAACTGCTTTTTTCCTCCTAGGCACACAGTATCTGATTTCCTCTCAGACTGTCTTCTCATTACCATTTGTTAAGCACAAAGCTTAACTTAAGTGGCTCTCTTTGCGACTAGGACCAGCACAGCTCTTTTCTCAACAATGTGGTGAGATGCTGTGCTGCTGCAGTGAGTCCCTGAGAGCTCCCATCATTGCCCCCAGGTTTTCACTGTGTAAACAAAGCTGTTCTTAATTGACTTTTATTGGTAAACATTGTATCAGGTATTAATGAAACATCCAGACTTCGCTCTATGTAAAGGACATAAAATTTAGGTTGAAAGACAGAACAAAAATAAGGAAGCACAAACACCCACTAAAAATGTTAACAAGCCTCTGATATAGGTTTTCAACAGAAACATTCCAGGAATTTAATAGCTATTATACTGCCAAGTAAACCTATAGATAGTTGTGGAAGAAATCCTGAAGAAAATTCTCTGTTACTCATCCTGTAAAAAGCCAGCAGAAAGTTTAATCTAGAGTTGTAAGACAAAAGAAAAGCTACTGTGCTAATCTTCAGAATTCATATTTATCTCAAAACACAAATAACCATGTTTTGTGCTTAGAAATTCAAAACGCTATAAATTATTAACATCTTTGGTGAAGTGGATAACATTTTATCAGCTGCTTTGCTCAAATACATGCACATCTTTTGCCTTTCACTAACCCAGAAAACACTCACAAATAAGGTATTTGCAAACAAAAAGTCTTCAACAAATTATTTGTATTCAAGAACATCAGTGTCTGAATAACAATTCCAGGTATGAATAAATGTATAATGAATGTGAATACAGTACACACCACACTAGCACACTGATATTCATAGAGCCATTAAATACCAGTACAGGCTTTAAGCTCATCAAATATCCCTGACTGGATCCTATGCACCTCATACAGTCACTAGCTCTTCCCTTGTTCTCCTACCTACACACCAGATAGTTGGGCTTGAAATTTGTTTGGGAATTGCACTGCTGAAACAGACACAGAACAGACAGCAAGATCACACAATTGAGGGATTGAACTAGCAAGAAGGAAGGAGAGACTACATTTATTAGATACAAGGCTGGGCCACACAAATGTAAGGATCGTGGCATAGGAGATGCCAGTTTCTCCACCTTCTCTCCATTTCCATAGTTACTCCTTTTCAATTCAGCTTGATTTCTGCCTTTTCCTGCATGTAGCCTCTTCCTAAACACTCTTTATTAAGCTTCACACTTTTACATAATCTCCTAAAGACAAACTGGGGCTTTACACAATCCCAAAGGACCCCTCAAAACATCCTTTAAAAATTAACTCCTCTTTTATAAGTCACAATAACAATCTTGCTTGCACTTCATTCACAAGATTTTTATTAAACTTCAAGAGTCCAAACTTTCAGTGTCCATTGATCAATGGTCAGGGAGATACGCTCGTCTGTATTTTCTCTATTATATTGCTTTCCTTATAGCTTATGTACCTGGCTGACCTTATGCTGAAAAGCCAATGACAACATATCCTGAGATAAATCCTATACCCTCACACTGCAAATCTCCAAATACCAAACGAGATCTAATGGATGTGACTTTCTGTCTCAGTTGTCACTGCTGAAATGCAACATCTGCTGCGTCACTGTGCTTTCATCCACTGTTTGGTGTCCATAAGCATTCAGCAAACATCAGTGAGTGCCATTTTTTTTCTACATGGGGAAGTTCAATTGCACACCCTTGCTTCATATGCACTTCCATTCTGTCAGACAGCCCTTCTGCTGCCATCTGTCACACAGCAAGAAAATTTAATGGAATACTGGTGGGGAGGTTCAACCTCTACTGCTATATAACCAACATCTGCCTCTGATGTTGTAAGCCAAAGTAATAAAAGAGGAGGCATTACTTCTGGAACAGCCTCTGTAAAATACTCTTTTTGCTTTAGGTGTAAACATTCAAAAGAAAACTGCAATCTATTGATGAATAAATTTTTTAAAAATAAAATGAATTATTGTGCCAGTGCAAGCGTAAAGAGAAAAAAGTAGATCTGAATGTTAATTCTTTTGCACACTGATGTAAGAAAGCAGTGAATTTTCTTAGTCTAGATCCACAAGTAAAGAAAATATATTGAATTGTGTTATCATTGTTATGATATTCAATTATGTTTGATCTCCTAGTTTTTATTGATCAACACTGAAGATGGGCAGATAATAAAAATCTCATATTTTTTGAAAAATAATTAAAAAAAAAAAAAACAGTAACCATGTATTCAAGACACATGCAAATTAATGTCCTTACTAAGTAAATGGAAAAAAAATCACAGTTATTTTGTGCCGCCAGCAGAAGTTGGCTATAGGCTAGGATGCAGCAAGTACTCAGCCTATCACCATACACACATAGCTCCAAAATGGATCAGTGTTGGATCTTTTCCCCAGTGAGAACATCACAAATCATGTGGTCAATCTGGAGTTACTGCAGAACGGAATAGAAGAAATAGATTGTAAACAGACCCAATCTGTACCACAAAAAGTTTTATCATTTAAAATAACTTTCACTAATCACAGAATTTATCTTCATAATTAATAGTCGTATGGAGAGAAAGTCAAAGGTGATATTAAAAGTAAAGTAATAAAGAGTAAAACAGCATGGTTTTTTTTTTTTTTTATAAACGTGATTAAATCACTGCAGTCTGAAAAGAGTATAAACAAGGGGTTAAAAAATAATATAAGCTTACTTTCTGTACATTTCATTATCATGCTGCCTCAAGCTTTCCCATACATAAACACCATTATGCAACTCATCTGTATAAATCTACATAGACATTTTCTCTCTTGTAGCATCATTACATCTTTTGGTTTCATTAGGTAAAGCGTAGAGAATAGTGCAGTAGCAATGTTTTCTCACCATTACAGAGAGAGTTGTTTTTCTTCTGTACTTGTACTGACATACAGACTAGGTGACACAGAAATCCACTTATTACGTAGCAGGAACAATAAAAAACTATTTGTTCAGAATCTCTAAGCACTAAAGGAATCAAACTTTAATTTTCTTTTCATGAAGGGCCCACTGTCATGAAGTATAAAATTCATTGTCAGATATGATCTGGGTTTAAAATATATATATATATGTTTCACAGCTGAAGCTTATTGTTTATTTGGGAAAATCAGTACTAGAACATGCAATATTCGTTTAACTACGTGTCCTGTCTCTTCTACCTTATAAGGTGAATAATGAAATAGCATACAGATATCTTCTGTGAACAGAAGAAACTTCCTTGTCCCATTTAAAACACTGGGCTAAAAATTGCAAAAGGTAAAATAAGACAAGTTCACTATAGATAAACAGAGCAGCATAATTTCTGTAAGTATACCCAATAGAAATACTAAAAATTTGGCTGCACACTGAAATTGTCAATAAAACAAAGATGTTTGAGATAACACTATTTATTACATCTCTGCAGTCACACATCCTGAAGCTTGTAGTGTTTCTAAAATATTGCTGGCTTATGGCAACGCTTGCAAGTATGCCAGCAAAACTGTATTTTGTGAGAGTTAACAAAGTACTAGGTAACACATCTTCCTGTAGCTAATTGCAATTCTTAGGCAGCACTTCAGTACTTCGAAACTAGGAAACTTGAAAACATTTGGTTACATTGTACCAAATACACAGACACGTACTGGGTCTGTGTGGCCTGCAACCAATTCAATCTGCAGCAACAAATACGGTGTTGTGTGCTAGAACTGTGATGAAAGCAATGCTCAGGACACGACAGTGTGCAAGAGGTTACAAATGCAAATGACTCAAAGTGACTGATTGGGTATTTCACATTGTGTAACATTCAGTTGCAGTTAGGGAGCTCAGCCAACTCTTGCTGAAAAGCTCACTGTGCATAGGCCTGTCTGCGAAAGGTGGTGAACTGCATTGCATGTTTATCTTTCTTTTTCTATTTTTCCATTTCCCTTACAGTTTTTTTTTCTCTATTATTTTTATTTTTTTTTTAATTTTAAAATGTTAACCTACAAGTATTCTCTTTCCTATTCTTATTTTCCTCTTTTCCAGTCTCACTGTACGTGGGCATGAAGGGGAGGAATAAGTGAGCACCTCCATGGTGGTTGGCTGTCTTAGTTAAACTGCAACATTACTTCAGAATAAATGAAAATAGTAAATGCTTGCTAAAACAACATACAACAGTGTAGAACACTCTCTGGTATTAAGTGATTGTTTTTTTTTTGTTGGTTTCTTTGTGTTTTTTTTTTTTTTTAATTGAGCCCAGCAGATCAAAATAAACTCCAGATAAACACTGTTCTTTTTCTCTAGACTGACTGCATACAGTTTTAACAACCTAATTTGTATATAGTACTTAGGCACTTCTCTCACACTATGCTTCCTTCTCTTCATGTTGACTGAGACATCACCCACACTGTCTGGCATCGCTGTCCTTTTCTAGACAGGTTCTGTTACTATTACTAGGAACTGCTCATCTTAATGAGCATTCTCACTAGAATGTATCACAACAAAAGCAAGCAGAATAACCTCAGTCACTCTAAACTTTCACCTCCTGCTGACCAGATAGATCGAAGTATTCTTATGGATTACCTCTTGAATTTCTGAATGATACTTACTGATTAGTAATTTCATTTGGTTCCTTCCTTGCATATTTATTCTGGACAAAACCAGGAAATTCCAATGCAAAGGGAAAGGTAAAGTGTGGGTGTATATCCTCAGATGAGTTTCTACTTCAATAACCTTGAATATATATTGGAATAATGGTAAAATATGCACAGCTTTTCCTTGAGCAATTATTGATATTTCAACTGGTGGGTACATTTCTCCCTCACATAACACTAGAAAATTCAATTTCTGAGCTCTCTTTTGATGAACTTCAGTTCAAAAACTGAGAAATAATACTTTTCCAAATAGTATTTTTTCTCTCCTTTGTAGAGTCCATCAGCAATATAAAGTTTTTATAAAACTACTCAGTCTAAAATGAAGATTTTGCTGAATAATTCCAAGTGTTTTAAAGATTTCATAGTACAGATTGAAATCTTGTTATTCTTCTTTACATATTATCCATCTCCATTCGAGAAACTTGTTCATAATCACCATTTTACTGAGATGTTTGTACAGGTTTGTAGTTTAAAATTACTCAGATATTTTTAGCAAAAGCAGTAAACAGCTGAAGTTAAAGGACTAAGTAACTGGTATAGATTGTGTTAAACTATGACTATATAAGGAGTTCTTCTACCAAGACTGTTTAACAGAATTCATATGTCCTAGGCCAATCACCTTCAACCTGTGGTTCATTTTTCTCCATATGTGGAAAAAAATTATGCTTAAAGACATTCCCACATAGAATGGGAATCAAGTGTTATCTCACAGCATAGAATAGCAGTGAAGCACACACAAAATCCTCCACTTAAAATACAGATAAAGTAGCATCATCACATCACTGACAAAGATGAACAACATAGGCATATCTTCACAACTATTACACTCTGTGGTAGTGTCCATCCAATCCCTGTTTTGTGTATTACTTATTATAGTAGCATATATAAAATAATTTTAAGTCATTAGTAAATGAAATATGACAACACAGGCTTAAATTAGCATTCAAGTGTTTTCTGAAGTGTTGAGTTGCTTACGGTGTAACAGACCTAAAAGCACTGTTCCAGACTGGTATGGAATAAGTTGAAACTTAAACTAGAAAGTTTAACTACATCACCCTATTTCCTAACTCATCTTGCATGAAGTTGAAATGAAAGTGCGGAACAGAATAAAAATTGCTTAACAATGTGCAGTATTAAAAAGATAAGCTAACCAAACAGTTCAGGAAAGTTTAAATGAAAGCCTCAGAAACAATGGCACAAATTGGCATGATGTATCCAGAAATTTAAGTTACATTTTTCATCTTATTAAATGAGCAATTTGACTGTACATAACCAATCAAAGAAGAAGAGATGCTTATAATATAGTCTGTATTGTTCTGTGTGTTTTTGTTTTGGATTTGGAGCACAGAGATACTACAAAGCAAGTACAAGGCAGTATCAAAAAAAAAAAAAAAAAAAAGTTATGTTCACTGATAGAATCAGGAGAAACTCTGTAACTGAAGTCAAAATGATCAAGTAACTGCAAGCCTGAGCACAATGTTCTGGGCACAGAGCTGTAGCACACAGCCAATTGAGAAAAAGGGGTGATGGTGCAGGGATAATGGTTTGAGATTTCCCTCTAAGAGCATAGCACTTTCACAGAGATGTACTGGAAAGCAGCTCTTGTAGCAGCAGATTTACAGTTTGCACACATCAGCATCAGGTAGTGCAGGCAGCAAGCAAGGAGTATGTTTACTCAGGATAAAAAGAGAGAACAGCAGCACAGTGACCTGGAACAGAGCAGCGTGAAAAACATCAACTGAAGTTTCAGTAATGCATGACTAGACTCATTCAACAGGAAAGACACATGCCACACAGAAGAGTATGAGCAAGGTATTTGTCAGGAGACACCATGTTTTGCTCTGACCAGTTTGGTACGTAGCACACTACTCTAGAGCAAAATAGAGACTTGCTCCTGATGTCCATTTAGCATTTCTAAGAGAACCTGGAGTAATTTGTAGACATTTTATGACTTGTTCTTTCAGACTTTGCTGAAAAGTGTAAAAATGACATAGCCATCATGAAGACACAGGGCGAGTGAAAAGGAGAATAGTATTTAATTCTCTCTCGCTCTCACACACACACGCACATACACCAAACTGCTGTCACAACTATGGAGGTTACCTTCTTGACATGTGTTTATTTCAAATCTAACTGATGAAATATGCAGACAGAAATGTTCCAATTGATGAATCTGAAACACCCATGTAAGGGTGTATGGAATAAATTCCAAATATTTCCAGTGTATAAAACCATAGGCAAAATCCTCTTGCTGTTATAGGCCTATTATATTCTGCTATATGCCCAAGTACCATTATCTTTATTTAACACTCTGTGCTTTTGGCCCTCCACATCACTGCCTAGCATAACAGGAAGTAAATTGGATTCTAAATATTATGGTTTACTCCCACAGTTCCCTTCTGCAAATTGTAGTGTTTGGAAATTTTTTTGCATAATCGTATTCATTATAATTCATACCCAAATTATTCATGATATTAAAAAAAACCCAGCTATATGTATTGAAAGTACTGCAAATATTTTTAAGTAGATGTTTCAGTAATTCTGTATTTATAAAACATAAATATACTACATTTAAAATAAAATGCAAGCCCCCGACACACTTAATTTCTCATTCAGTACAACATCTATAGGATGTGACCTAATAATTTCTGCTTTTATTTCTTTAAGAGAGAATTTTAAGAACAAGCTAAAATGTTATTTTGAAGCTAGTAATTAAAATGAGTGTACATTTTAAAACTTACATTAATAGATATTAAACACTTTATATAAAAATTATATTCTTAAACTGCATTCAAACATGCCATTAATACAAGAATAAAATAGATTTCTTAGCTCCTGAAAATACTCAACAGTTGCAGAGAGTTAGAAGAACTCAAGAAAATTTGCCTCACAGTACAACTGCATACTGTCAATCAGAAGAATGCTATGCATTTCATTCAGAAACAAAATGATGTGAGAAAGCACACATGATCACTACGAGAGCCTAAAACCAACACTGCATAATCATATTTATTTTTAGCCCAGAAAAGACCATCTCCTTAGCGTCATACTAAGGTATGTACTTAATACCTTAAGTACTAAGGTACTAAAGGTATTATCAATAAAGCTGCAAGAATATTCTATAATTTTGTATAAAAATAAGGGGATAAATTTAGCTTAATATTTTCATTTTAAAAAAAAATGGGGATGTAAGAGCTTTACATTTAATTAGAATGAAATAAGCAACATTTTAGCTACCGTGAAAGCATTTTGAAATTGGTACACTTCAGCTAACAAGTCTGTCCCAAGAATGGATACCCTTATAGGCATTCAAGGACAATTATAATCAAAGAGAGCAGAAACTCCAGTGTTCTAATCATACCTGTCCTCTCAGTAATGCGATTTTTACAAGGACATGAAATCATACTACACAGACTAAAAAACAATACTAATCTAATATTCCAGGTACTTTCAGTATAGAGCTACATACAAATTAGAAGAGCAAAACAAAATTAAAAAAAAACCCCACACTATGCCATGTTGAGTAGCCAAGTAAGTAAAAATAATTAAAAAAAAAAAAAAATCATTTTGTTAAGGATCACCAAACAGAATACAAAATCAGTCTAATAAAGGTAGAATTACTGGCATACATGCTACTGATAAGGTATAAACAATTATACAAGTTTTGCACATTTTAAACTTTTACTGTTTTATTACCAAGATACTTTAAATATTGTATGACCACCAAAGCAATAGAAACAGACAGGTTACCAAACATTTCTGGAAATAACCCAGTTAAATTGCATATTCATTACATTTATCTATGGAGCACACACATTACCAGAAGTGGTGCGAGCACTTTCAGTGATATATCCCATGGTCAGTACACTGAACTGTGTGCTAACAATAAGTGCCAAGAGTAAAGCTTTACAGTTTTAAAACAACATTGGCAATTTTCAATTTGATCCTGTAGCTCATATGAGTAATTTCCTTCTTGGGTGAAAACATCATAAATAACTTCAGTAGATCTTTAAGCTTCTGTTAAGGGTATGGAAAGAAAATATTACTACTAACTCAAGGAGAGATGTTTTTTATAGTCATTTAGTAATGTGATATATTCTAAATTTAGATGCAAAGTGTGATATAATCTAAATTTAGATTATCCTTCAACATAAAGAATAATGTTTTAAATAGTCTGTATTTACGAACATAGATTTTGGTTGGAAGTGGTAGAATAAAATGATAGGAATAAAATATTTTAGTTAAAACAGCAACTAAGTCATTACAGTGACACAAACAAAAGTAAGATTTTAAAATGATAAACCCATCCACTTAAAGACTTTCAGTGATAAGCCTACAATGTTGAGGACTAGACACTGAGATGGTGAGTATTATACTGAGAAATGTATCAAGTTTGAAATACATTAAGATAAATCCATGTTAAAATGTAACAGGTTGGAATTCTTCACCATCTGGGCAATCTGACCTGAGGGGAGTGTCCTGTTTTGAGAGGCATGATTTTTTTCCTTGTTGTTACCGATGTGGGCAGACACAAACTCCATTAAGTATGAGTCCTCTTGAAATTATGGCTAATTTTTAAGAGAGGTCTCCTGTCATAATCTCATCAGAATAAAAGTATGTTTTGAAATACTTATTTTCTCATTTCAGACATTTTAAAAAACTTACACTAGAAACTGGAGAAGGCAGAAAAGGGAGGTGGTAGAATGGGCACTGTATTTAAATGTGAATAGTAAGTAGTCCCCCTTGCTCCACCTTTTCCAACTTTCCTTCTGACAGAGCTCCTTGTTCACTCAGTACCAGAGATACATCAGCCACTCCTGAAAGCCACGTGATAATTGCTGAGGTGTTCACAAAAGCTAAGTCATTTTCAAGGAAGATAATTAAAGCCAAGCAAATATATTTTTTATACATATATATAATTTTTCCAAAACTTAATGTATCATGAAAGTCTAATACTCCTGTCTGCTTTATCTTTCCACATAAGCACATAGGTAGGGTTAAAAAAAAAAAAAAAAATCCACACAGCATAATGAGTTAAAAATGATGTCAGATTAGCAAAGCTGAATGTTGCAGATTCTGAAATTAATGAAAGGAAAAATACTGAAAGCACAAGTCTGCTCTTTGTTGACTTTGCACTGGAATTTGATCAAAAGTACTGATTCACAACTTCTAACCCTGAAGTAAAAAATCAGCTTGATACACAGAATATTATTGTTTATCCCAAATGAGTGCAAAAAACATTTTGACAATCCTTTATGATACTCTAACATTCCCTTCAAACAAACATGCATTTCCTGCTCTGAGTTGGAAATTTCCTCTCAAGTAGTGTTTGATGAACTGAACGAAGAGTAATCTGCCCAACCAAAGGTATGTTGTAGTTCCACAGATAACTAAATATTGAGAGAAAAATTAAGTAATCAGAATGGGAAAGATTTTAAAGACTGGCTTTTTCAACATATTACATTTAAAATGCAGAAGAACAAACTATCTTCAGGAAGCTATAGTCATCACAAAATGAAAAACTGATCTGCTTAACAAACATCCAGGATACTGAACAGCTCAGTGTGAAAATGATCTTATTGGTTAAAACAGAGTGTCAGGATGAGTAAAGAACATTTCCTGAAGAGATAGAATTAGTTTTGGAAAAAACGTTAAGGCTGTTTTTCTTTCACTGCTGAAATAAATGCATCCTGTAGCTGGAAGGAATCAAATATCTCAGGGGAGACAAGGCAAATTATAGAGGCCACAAAAAAAGGTAATTATTTATAATTAATTAGGTATTATGTACTTTGATAATTGACATCTACAGTAAGAACCTCCTTATTTATTGATTTATTCTTGTTTAATTCTGAAATACATATCTACTACTATTCATACAACAATATTTTAGATTAGTATTACAGAACATTGTATCTTAAAATGTATACCTAAAAAGGATTGATTTTCAAAAAAACACACATAGGAAATAACTTTATTTCCTTGGACATTATAAGTACTTAAAAAATGACACATTACTGAATTTATTCACAACTTGATTCAATGGTTTCAAAGGATAAGAATTTTACTTAAATAATACAGTTCTAGTATTTTCCATTTAATTATTTATAAATGACAACTGCACTGACTTTTCTAGCTCAAATGTCCAGTCAGTGGACATTTGGATCACACTAAAACTGTAGTTCTGAACAAATGTATGCAAAATGCACTCCTCATTTAGGAGATGCTAAAGCTCCTTTCTTTCCTAATCATCTTTATTTATAAAAGATGCAAAATTTATCTGTCTTAATTGAAGCATTCTGTAATAAAGACCTTTAACTGTCCCAAAATCTAAAGCCTACACATGTCTTTAATTATTTGGACATAGCTGAGCTGGAAATAAATATATACTGTCTTTTTCTTATCAGATGAGTATATCTACTGTAACAGTTTCCATCACCTTTAAAGTTGAACCATTCTTTTCAAATGTTATCCTGTTAAATTTTTCTTTATTTTTAAACATCATCATGGCTTAGAAATAATTACAGCCAACTAAGCACATAATAAAATTAACAAGATAACTTCAGCCAAAATTACAATCAAACTATTTTAGCAAAAGCTGAAAGAGACCTAATTTCTGTGGTTCCCTCTTTTTCTCAGAAATAGGCACAA
Organism: Chrysolophus pictus; assembly: GCA_037305975.1. NCBI lineage: Eukaryota > Metazoa > Chordata > Aves > Galliformes > Phasianidae > Chrysolophus > Chrysolophus pictus. Next base: position 21,545,220 of record CM074577.1, on the reverse strand, counting down.
AAAGTTATGGTCTTTCCATAAGAATGCTTCATTTATTGAGCCTTTATGTTATCTTAAATTCCTACAGAATGTGTTCACAAAGAATAATAATAGCAAAGACAACACTGCACTGAAGTTATGATATGGTATATCCAAGAATACGCATTCTGATCTTCCAGCATCAAGCCCTGGTTTTCCGTGAAACCCCATGAGTCTCTATGCTCAGAATTTTCCTCAAGAAATATGGTGAGAAGTGGAATGAAGAGCTGAGTTATTTTAAGGTGTTTTTTTTTTTCTTTTTTTTTTTTTTTTTCCCACAATTCTAGCCAAACTCACCAACAGGAAAGCAATCCCCATTCTCAGAGTCTGGGTATAGTCACAGTCTGAGAATACAGCTCACAGTCTCCATGATTTTCAGCAAACCACCGCATTGTCTGTTTCTAAACTCACTTTTTCTGGAAATTGTCAGTTATTATCTGATTACTATAAGATTAGAAAGCTATTCAAGGATACTATTATTAAACAAACATAGGAAAAGGAATCATAACCTATCAGCATACCTAAAAGTCTGCTAGGACATTGCAACTGACTTAAAAAAAAAAAAAAAAAAAAAAAAAAAAGGAAAAAAAAGATTTTGTAACTATTTAGGTCAAAGACATACATCATACATACTCTGCAATTTTACTAAAATTTTTAACTGATGTAATTATTACCAGCATTTACATGTCACCTTCCCTAAGTACCTTTCCTGCAATATAAGACAGTTGGCCAACAGGGAATTCGCATGGACAATGCTAAACTGCACAACATCTACTTCATTTACAACCATCTTTCATTTACAGTTAACATGATTCCTCCCCAGTTATGTAGCATGCATTTGTTCTGTACACTTTCATCACTCACCTGTAATAGAGTGACCACAACAGTGATTTTATTTTCTTCCACTGATACATTATTTGTGCTTTCTCACACTTATAAATTTCTTCACTATTTCAATACTTCAAATACAAACTTCTTGATGGAAAAACAGATATTCAGAACAGCAGCTGTAACATTTATTTACATCTAGCTTAATGACTCCATGGTACTACTTCTTCTTCCTATTTAATTAAGACAGTCAATAAATATAATTTTCACCTCAGTGATAGGACTAACTTGCCTAAAGTAGTCGTAAGCATTAAATATGCTTTCCATGTGATATGAAGTGTTGTTTCTCAAAAAGATATTTTATATACACATTTAGAAGACTGAGAGGATGTCTTATTAATACTTATAAACATCTTTATGCACATCTTTATTTTTATTTATGAATATCTCAAGTGTGGGAAACAAAGGGACATGGCCAACTTCTTTTCAGTGGTCTGTGGGAACAGGACAAGGGGAAATGGCCATAAACTGGAGCATAGGAAGTACCAAAAGAAGTGCCTTCCATTTGTAATTACAGTGGTCAAAGGGAGAGCACTGGATGTTGTCTAACTTAAGTCTAGAAAGATTTCCATAATCATATCCTATTCAGTTTGGAATAAATGGACTGTACGAAGGCTTGGATGTAAAACTGTCTAGACAGCTGTCCTCAAAGTAGTTCAGCGGCAGTCAGTTACTAGCGGCATTCCTTAGATGCTGATACTGAAGCTAAAATTCTGTAACATCCTTAATAAAACTGGAACAGTGAGAAAGAATATACTCTTGCAAGTTTAATACTGGCATCAAATGTGGGGAAAAGACAATACATTGAAGGGTTCACAGAGACTTTAGCAAGTCCATTGACAGCAAGTCAGAGAAACAAAATTTATATGGCATTCAAAAAAGTAAAGAGAAAATTCAGTACCTTGGACAAAAAAAAAAAAAAAAAAAAAACAAGAAAAAAACAGTAACCCACACAAACACCAAACATACAGTAACATAGGCAGAAGACAAGTAACAGTCCTGAAGAAAATAATTTGGATTTCCAGAGCACCATGAATCCAACATGGGTCAAAAGTGTAACCTTGCAGCAAGGAAGATTATCCACTTGCTAGATTTCATCAGCAAAAGCACAGTCAAAAATCAAGGGCAATTATACTTCTTCATCTGAAACACATGAGGGTACATGTGGAATATTATCTCTAGTCTGGGATCTTCTAGTGCAAGAGAGAGATCAAACTAGAGAAAATAAGGATAACTGAGATAGTGAGAAAGTTTGATCACGTGAAATAAAAGGGGGGGGGTGAGGCAACACTATTTTGCCTTGAGAAAATAAGGTAAATTTATGAATGTAGCTACAGCCTACTGCTTTCTGAAGGTGGTTTAGAAATAAGACTGGGCCAAACTCTTCTCTGAGGTGTTCTTCTGTTGTTCTACATTTTCTATGCACTGAAACATCTTGCCCAGGAAGACTGTGGAATCTTCATTACTGACAACAGTGAAACTTTGACCTAAATGACACTGAGAAACATGCCCAAACCTTGAAGTGGGCCTTACTCATTTCACACTGCTTAGGGTATACCTGAACTGTGAAAACAAATTCATAGTCAAGTCTGCAGCTGCTCTGATATTTTCTGTTTAAATGGACATGACGTAAGATACTGTAGTATTTATTATGTATTAGGAGAGTATTCATAGTGGAGGATGAACAAAGCTTTCATTCATGTCAGTCTGACATTTGCAAAATTGATTTGTTGTGACATTTAGAGCAGTACGGTCATGGTTTGAACTAGTGTCTGACATTAGTCAAAGTAAATTACAGTGGTTTTGCTTAAAAGCTTCCTATAGAACACTTATTTTATAATGCAAATAACAATTGTTCTAGTAGAAACAATTTAAAAAAAAAAACAAAACAGGTATACTAACATATCTGAAAACAAAATTGTTGAATGAAGGCAATCTAGAGCATTAAATGTTAATCACTGACAACAATCTAATGTTTACACATTTGAAGGGCTAGTCACTAAACATAGAATAGAATTAAACATAGAATAAAATTAAAAGTCTGTGCCAGTGCAATAAGAACATTACCTGTGTATTTCATCTTTAAAAAAAAAAAAAAAATAGGAAGATGCCATGACAACTCCTGAAAAGAAAACAGGAATCACATCTGAATGAGAAAGAGTGAGAGAGAGTACTGAACGACAGGAGACTAGCTCAAATGTCTCAACATATTTCAGTAGTACTAAAGGTCTTTTATCCATCTTGTTTCACAATGCATAAATTGATCAGATAGACAAAACAGTTTAAGTTAAAAAGAGATGGCTAATTTCCTTCTGGATGAATCTTATTTCTGGATTTTTTTGTCTAATACCAAACTTTAAAGGTTTCCGTGGCTGTTTTATGGAGATCCCAAAGTTTTGGGTTTGGGGTTTTTTTTTTTTTTATTACTTAATCACAATTTAAAACAAAATACGCGGTTCTTTCAAGATTCATATCTGCAAAATGTACTACACACAATCCAAGATAATTATCCAAAACATTTTACTTTCTTTCTTACAGAACAAAACCTCAGGAACTAAGTTAAAGAAATTTTTATGATTAATCACACAGATAATGAATAGCCCAACAAAGGACTTTCACAGCATTTAACCCTTAACCCCCATCATTCTATTCTCCCATGGTAAAACCAGATGAAGACACATAAGTACTATTCCCAGGCTGGGAAAATTCCTTAATTGTGAGATCCTCAGTTAATTGACATAGGTTTCTGCTCACCAGGCACCTCAGAAAGCCATGCAGTCTACCTTTGATATCAAGCAATGTGCTCCCTCCTACTTTTCTGACAGCTTAGCAGTGACCACACATCTATATGGAGTCTTTAAACTCTTTTGCTTTCTGTATCTCTTCTGTTATATTTGCCTTGGTTATTTGCCAAGTTTTCAGAGTTTGCCAGATGGTCTCCCTGTATTCTATTAGGCAGATCCAAAACAGCTTAATTTCTAAGATCAGGTGAAATCAAACTAATGTGATCAACAAGTAGAGTACATATACAGATGTTTATAGTTTCCACATATTCCTTTCATAAAGTTTTAGCTCAATAACATTAATAAAAAAGAACTCCACAGAGAATTATTCTAAGCTAGAACAACACTTATTTCTTTTTCAAACTAAAAATTTTTTTGTGTTGTATAGTAATTATAGAATCATATAGATTGGAAAAAACCCTCAAAACCATGTCCAACTATCAGCCTGACCACAACAGAACTACATCCCTAAGAGTCATATCCACTGCTCTATTAAATATCCATATGTATGGTGACTCTGTCACCTTCCAGGGTAGGCTGTTCCAATGCCTAACGACCTCTTCAGTGAAGAAATTCTCCTTCATCTAATCTAAACCTCCCCTGGTGAAACTTGAGATCATTTCCTTGTACCCTTTCACTTGTCACCTATGAAAAGGGGCTGACACCCTCCTTACTGCAACCTCCTTTCAGGTGGCTCTATAGAGCAATATGATCTCCTCTCAGTCTCCTCCTGGGCAAAGAGCCCCAGTTCACCTACTCTTTCACATGATGCTCTTTTCCATGTATTTTGATGTATAACTACTAAAAAATGGATTTTCTCCTTTTGAAATAAATATGGAATTCAAGATGTTGTCCAGTTATCAGCTCTATGACATTTATTTTCACAGTTTCTTGCAGAATTGCTCTGTATCCATCCTAACATGTCTGCTCCTTCCTTTAAACTGCCCAATTTGATGTGCAGCCCTTTCCCATCATAATTACAATTAAATTTAACTTACAGCTTGGAAAGGAAAAAATAATGAAAGTTATTTCTTCCAAAGCAAACTGTACTCCATTTGCGAGCACTACAGACAGCACCACCCTGTTCACTTTCCTAGACAAGTTTTCCCCCTAATCTTATCCGTACTAGGGTAAACTCATGATTTTGCAAGAGCTATCATTTTCCATCTTAGGATTTACAATAATTAAGGAAAATACAGTATCAAGTCTGACAGAACTCTTATTCTGAAGGACAAATCTAGAACTCATACTGTCTATAATCTTTCATTTTTTCTTCTAATGATAAATGCAAAAAAAAAAACCAAACCAAACCAAACCAACAAACAAACAAACAAAAAACAAAAACCAAACACCAAAAAAATCCAAGCACCATAACATTATACTCTATTTTCGTAGATTTTCATTTTCCAATTCATTAGCAGGACAGCATATGTCTTTTTAGAGTGTATGTATATTATGGTGAAAAAAAAAAACGAAAACAAACTTTTAAAAAGGAAGTTTAAACTAACAATTAACTTCTAATCTCCCCATTAACTTTACACAGATCCTACATTAAATAAACTAGACTATAAGCACTTTTAATTTGAAAATAAAACAAGATCAATCTGATTGGAATATTCTTAGATAACAACATATTAGAGCTAATAATGAGTTAAGATTTTTTGAAGAATGGAATGAAACAGCTCAACAGCTGAAATACTTCAATTTGCATTTTAATACATTTCTGCAGATTGATATTCCAAGCCAACAACATCATAATGTGTTTACTTAGAAAGGAAGAACCAACATTAAAATGCTAGTGTAAGAGGGAAAGGATTGTCAAAGGTATTTTAAATATTCCCATAGTTGATATTTTTCACTATCAGTACCATGACTCTAAATTGAGTTCAGGGACATCTGAAGCCTTAAATCAACATTATTTACTATCAGTAGGTAAATCTGATAATTAACGGTACAAAAAGGTGTGTAATAATAGGAAGTTTTTACACCAGATGTTTCCATTGTCTGTTAATGAAGATGCAAGAAATCAGTAATCTCAGCATCACTTTTAAGTGTTAAACACTGCCTATGAGAAAGCAATTGTTATGGTTCTTAATATGTGCCCATATAGATCCAAAATAGCAGTACCACTTATTCTCTAGTCATGCTAATAAATCCATAAACATTAAAAATATATCTGATTACCTACTATTGGTTTCCTTGCCATTTCCATTTTCAGTGACTAATGAATATCAGAAGCTAGGGAATAATTTAAAAGTCCACAGGTAATTACTGAAAAGTAAACTGGATTATTAGTCTGTGATTTATAACAGATCAAGTTAAGTGCTCCGTACAAGATTGCTACTGTTATTCAGCACTTGCAGTTGCTTTACCGAAGAATCGATAAGAATTTCCAGTGTACAAAGAGAAACAAGTTTGGGTACGTTTATATGTATTAGTACTCTTGCAATAGCATAATATACTCTTTAGTTTAAGAGTATTTTAACATAATGTTTAGTAAATAGATGACATCTTCATATTTATTAAAATATACCCTAAAAGGTACATTTTATATACCCTAAAAGGCTTCTATACCCTAAAAGGCCATTTTTGGTGTTTTACTGTTTCTTTTTAAGTATCTCAAATCCAAACAATGATACAAATATATCCAAAGTGATCTTCACTTAGCAAACAGCTTTACCATAAAGTCAGAACTATATTGCAAGCTTTATGGTGCATATCAGCCTCACCAGACTTACTTCATAAGCAATGACATGTCTTCAGATTCATCATGGTTATTAACTTCAAAGGGCTTTGGTTGTGTTATTAAGGGCAAATTTACATAAACACCCAGAAGCACAGAAGAACAGTGACAAGCCAAGGAACCAGAGCTACCCCAGGCACCTGAGCAAACCAAAATCCCTGATCAAGCTCTCTCCAGGGCTGAGAAAGGAGGTGGGTTAATCAGCTGTTCTGTTGTTACTGTTCTACCAGTGAACAGTACTGTCCCAGTGTGGGACTGACTTCCATATCATCTTACAAACTGACGGAGAACGTTGCCTTCAGTTTTCCAAATCAAGAACAGCTTTGCCACAATATTTCCATTCTTTCAGTTTTAAAGATGCCAATATTATGAACAAATAGCAAATCAATTGCCAGAACTGAAATTAACCTACTGGAAAAATACTACATTGTTGAAAATTGAAAGCCTGGCAATAAAAAGTTATCAGAAGCAGAATTTGGGGAATGTTCACTTTGTTTTGAAAACATCTTTTTGTTTATTCCAGATCATAGACCATAATACATATAAAATATAGCATTCCTCTATCAGGAGATCTACTTTCTACTTGTCTTATAATGTACTTAATTATAGTTATACTTACGTACTTATAAATCACTAGAAATTCTGAAGTTTGTGGTAAACAAGATCAGTAGATAATCTATCCCAAGAATAAGCATGCAAAGAAAGATACGTGCACAAACATATCCTGAGACAGTCACTGAGTTTCTGAAATTACTTTCAACAAATCTAGAGAAAATGGAAAGTGGTCTGATGTGTCTCAAGGTGAAAATTCCAATTATAAAACACTCCCCCAAAATCTCTATCAATGCTATTTTTTGAAATCTTAAATGTTCCACCATCAGAGCTCATACTAAATTATTTCTTACCAAACATTAACTCAGTCTTAACGTGTCTACTTTGGTCTAGAGAGTGGCTTAAGATAATAATTTTGAACTTAATGTATTCATACTTAAAATACATAGAGAAGAAAGTTAATTTATCACTTTTTTTTTTTTCCCCCTTGAGAAAGCTCATATAAAACTGAATATTTCAATAAGTAATACAATGGTGATGAATTTTAAAATCTGAATACTTACTTTTGTTGATTCAACATTAGAACAGAGAAATACTTTAGTTCAGAATATTGATGATTCATTTAAAGTTATGATGATTTTTACATGTTTTTAGAATCTTCACCTACATTAAAAATGTGGATAAATACATTTTGTAGCAATCTTGAAAACTCAGTGAGGAGAAGGTTTTCGCATGACTGCATACATATAAAGTTAAGACATTTAGAGTACAGAGGTCTTATTGAAACACATGGAGATTTTGGTCCTACTTGAAAAAAAATCAAATGTATTTTCTTAAATACACAATATTCAAAGACCATCAAATACAAAGTTCAGAAGTTTGGCAGAAAAATGATGCGTAAAACATAGTTAAGTAAAGAACTACAATGGGTTAATGTGCTGATGTTGAAATAAAATGAACCAGAGAAGGGGAAACTATTATTTGTACACATAACAGTTATTGGAAGTACAAGACTGCTTCAAAACACACGTAAAGATATTTGTTATTGGAAATCTTATTAGTCCTATCAGAAATACACTCTAAGTGCATTTTTTCTAGTACATTTACTGAATAAGTAAGTCTTCTGAAAATCAGCTTTGGCCTGCTGCCACCCGCTTGCTTCATTTGCTGACTTTTCATACTCAGCACTTCAGATTTCTGTAATGACTATTTACAAGACAGGAATTTAAAAGGATGAATGGATATTAGTGAAGTCACTCGTGAACAGTACAGTCTTTAACCAAAAAGAAAGTTACTCTAGACACAGTGTAAAATAACAAATGCTGGGGTCCAGATTCAAGCCTAATGACCACAAAGCACAGGTAAGTTTTCTTTGTCTTGATTTTATCTCTCTAAACCTCAAAATACACGTGTTTAACACTATCTGAATAGACACATCTGATTATAATTTACTCAGAAAAATTGAAGAGAAACACTGCAATGAAGATTAATGGAGAACAGAAAAGTAAACAATACTCCAAGCTACCAAGAAGGACATTAGCGAACCCTGCTGTAAAATACTGATACACAAAACTATTGAGACATCACATCTCAGAAAATATAGCTTTTAAGCCCAATAGTATAACACCAAGTAATCTTTAGATCAGATAATATAAAACATGGTACTAGTTTCTGTAAAGACAAAGATGGCACTGATCAGTGGGTATAAGTTTCTACGAACAGAGGCTGCAACATTGCTGGAATACATTATGTATTCTTTTTCTAAGGTTATATTTGCTTATTTTTAATCAGTAGTGTAAATTTCTAGGGCAGATAAGGATTCTGAATAGTCAGTTGTTGACAAAATAAAAATACAATGCAAAAGACATGAGCACTACAAAAAATAAAATACAAAAAAACAACAAACTCCATGTCCAATTAATGACTAAACACAAAATTTACCAAAATTTTGATAATATAAGGAAGTCTCACAGTGTTTCTGAAGCTCATTAAACTGAAACTCCTATCGTGCTGGGTATGCCGGTTAACTGTAGAGACAGTAACTTCAGCTCTTCCTGAAGTGTCCAAAATAATTCCTGAAAAAAATTTAATCTTTTGAGAACACAAATAAAAGCAAAAAGAAAAAGAAACAAAAGCACATTAGCAAGTGAGAAAAAAATAGAATAGAAAACAAACACAAAAAAAGGGAGACACATTGCAATCATAGCACAGAAGCTCATTTTCTTTGCCTTTCCCCAATGCATTGTGCATCTTCATAGACCAGCCTGTGAATCCATATGTGCTGGTGTCAGGACACCTTGTAAGCATTTCTAACTAACTCCATTCCCCATAGAGGAAACAGGAGCTGAAAGCAGCTGGGACTGAGGGAATCTGAAACTTGAAATTAGACATAAGTTACAATGTGGTAGATTTGTGTCTTCACAAAAATTGCTATCCTTAGAGTCTTAATGCATACTGACATTTATTGAAGTGCCATTGCTTTGCACAAGGAAGCAGCATGATGCACCCTGGTTGCCACAGAAACCAGGACAGTTCACACTCAGCTTTTACTTCAAATTCCTCTGCAGTGCTGAACAACACTGCCACTGCATCACAGAGCATGCTTGATAGTGAGAATCCTGCTCCTGTCATATCTGCAAGGTCACAAAAATAAGCAAGTCCACAACATAAGAATTCTGTCCAATTTTAACCCATCTGCTGTACTAATATCAACATCAGAAAGAGTCCTATAAATAGAAAAAACTCCACCAAACCTCTACCAAAAAAATATTTAACATTATGCCTGCTGTACTTCACTACACAGGGAGAGAAAAGCTTTTCTCAGCTGTTTAATACATGAGACTCTATCCACTGCAGTATTAAAGGCTGACAGTACTGGGTCATTTTTTGCACACCTGGAAAACGTGTAACAAGAAACATTACGGTAAATTACTAAAAATAGTATTAGACAAAAAGAACATATCCTTGCTATATGCAACCCAGGAAATCTAGATATAACCAGCCTCTCATTTATCCTATGACCAGGAGCTGCCGTACTTGTGATTGCCCTAGCAGAGCTGAGCAGCTGGAAGCTTGAGCAGCAAGCATAGGAACCTGAGCACACCACAGAAAGAAGGGCTGCAGCTTCCACCTTCCTTCTTGCTCTTCAGTCATCTCAGATTTTACAGCATTTGTTACAGAAGTTTCAAGTCACATCTGGTTGCAATAATGCTGTCGAATGAAACAAACACACCCTTCTCTAGAAGCATTTCTACATGTTGACCATTGTTATTCATATTCTTATAGAACTATAAAAATCCAATTCTGCTATTAAGGGCTAAAATTTACCTTTGTGTTTTCCACAATTTTATGCCTATGTGTGAAGTAGCTATTATAGGCCTTAAAAGGTTTTAATCACTTGAATAAGTGAATTGAAGTAAGAAGCACTAATACAAGTTTAGATACCAGAAGTCCTTCCTGATGCTCTTTTTCTACTATTGTAATAAATTTAGCATTTCCATGCACATCTTACACATGTATAATGCCTAATCTTTTCCCATTTTGTCCTCATAATTCTAGCTAGACTTGAATCTACTCAAAATTGAGTACAGAATTAATGTCACATAGGTACATTAGCATTAACAATTGTTATGTATTTGGTATTTACATAATCTCTGTAAACTTCCAAATGCTGTCTGCATTTGCTTCCTCCCTTGAGCTGCAGTGATGCCCGAAGTTAGAAGATACTATAAATTAAAATGGCTTTTGTGACAAGTCACAGAGCTTTGAACAAGACTCTCAGATATCACCTGCTTAAATTGCCTCACTGAATAGTAGCCCAGACTGATCTTTTCTATCAATGATATATTATGACCAAAATAAATTAATAATAAGAATTAAAAAATTGCTTAATTTAGATTCCCACAGAATGTATCAGAATGCACTCCAACAAAAAATTTTTAATGAATAAATAGGGATACCTGTCACCTTCAGATTTCTAATAAAGTACAAGGCAAAAAGAGCTGTGTATACTAAAACAGCACCCATCTGCAAACATGTTGCTTCAAAAAGCAGTGTAAAATTTCCCTTCAGAACATCTTCAGTTTTCTAAAAAAAAAAGGTTTTAAAATACAGGTAAAAACTGCTATACACATACTTGTGTGATTGCTCAGATGAAAAGGTCTGGATTCAAAATCACTCTATAACTAGAGACACATATATTCCCTCACATCTGATGGAAAATCCTGAATATGTGATTTGTTATAGAGAGGAAGTCTTTCCACCACTCCTGTTGTTTTTCAAATTTTTGTTATTTTTCTTTCTTTTTTTTCTCCCCTGACAGAGCCAATACAAAAGATTTAAAATGTATCTTCCTGTTTAATCTATTACCTAATAGTGATTTTATTCAGCTGAGAGATAAAAAATGATAAATGTGAATTAAACTAGTTTGAGTGTAGAATATGAACTGAATAAATATTCTAAGCAGGATTCTGAGTTTTTTCATTGTTGAGATCTTTGAATCAACATAAACCATAAATTATAATTACTTTATTAAACTCAGGATTTTAGAACAGCTGAAGATGAAAGGGACCTTTGGAGGTCATTCGATATTGTGTGTCTGTGTCCCCACTCAAGTGCTGCCACCTAGAGCTGCTTGCACAGGAGCAAACTTTCCTAAAATCTTTATTTATTATTTTAATAAACTGGCTAAAATGTAATCTTATTATAGTACAAGGTCTGCAGCACAGATGGGAAGCCTTCTGTGTTAATTGGGTGCTCCTCGTTGGCCCTTTGTACCTACAGGTATGGTGTAAGTTCATGAAGTACAATTTCCCAACCACCCCCACATATTCTAATAAATGCTTTCTCCATAAATAATGGGTCAACAGGTCTATGTGAGAGAATTTTGAATAGTATTTAAAGAGGTATTTGCTTTTGTGGTAATAAACTGCTCATTTCAAAACTAGTTGAAAAATATGGCACAATACAAGGACAACACCATTAAACCACCAATGATTCAAAACTTACTTTAAGTCTTAAGACTTTGCTATGTGACTTTTGAAAAGTATAAATGAAAAAGCAGTATTACTACAAATACTGCAAAATAAAACCCAAAAATATTTTCCTTCCATCTCCTGAGGAGGCAGCCAATGTGATGCAGCCTTCTTCCTTAAGATCAAATGCTGGATTTGCTGGTTAATCCCCACTATCTGCAACAAGGTCTGGTCAATCTGAATCAAACAATTTCAAACGTCACTGAAACTGTCTTCCCTTCAGAGAACACAGATACATCAGACACAAGGCTCTGAAAACCTATTCACAATCAGTAGAATATTAACAATTCTCCTGTTACGCATAGCAAGAGAGTTATGATGGGTCTTCCCAACTAACAGGCCTATTTCTTTTCACTCTCCTCACCACAAGCTCCCAAAGCACTCTGGTAATTAGTCAGGTGTCAAGAATATGTTAGCTCGCAGAACAAAAGTCTTATTTTTTTTCTTCCAGTGCATTAGATTATTAAAGAAAATGTTGAAAAATACTCTACTCTTCTCCATGAGATTGAATACAGAATATATAAAACAAGGAAAATTTATAGTAAGAAATAGCTAATTCAAAATATAGAACAGCAGGTGCTAGCCTACTAACTCTCTCCAACATCTTTTTTTTTTTTTGATTAATGATTATACTTTTTGTTGACTACAACACTTACACATTAACAAATGTACTAGAACTTGAAACAGTGCATCCCAATAACAGTTGTGAACTGATACCATTCAAAGATAACATTTTCTCAGCCACATTCTAGAGAATAATCAGGAAGTGTCTTCACTGCCACTACTCATGGCACGATTGTTATAAGATAAATGCTAAAAGATTATACTCTTCTATGTCTGTAAACATATTCAGTTCAGTATTGCAGTACAATTGCAGTATATAAACTTACTATAAATAAACATGGCAACTGATTGTGGAATTCACAGTTTTAAATAAGAAAAAAGGAAAAAAATTACAATGATGCACAAAGACATTTAGTGCCACACGTCCACTAAAACAAATATCTGTCCATGCTTATCTCAAATATCAAAAGTCAAAGTGTACCAAAGACCGTTCAGGAAGTTACGTAAAACATTCACCAATGCAAAAGTGACATCTAAATTTATGGCTCAATTGATCATCATTTTTACTGTGGGAGTTCAACTGTAAATAATTTACTTCAGTGAAAATTACATATTGCATTTTTTGACACATTTTTAACTACAAAAATAGAACAAGATGAAATGAGAGAAAATTTCTGAATTGTAACTTAATTTGACTTTTAGCTTTCCTAATCAAATCATTACGCAAAAGATAGAAAAGAACATCTATTGCAAATGAAAAAAAAACTAACGTTTTCTCTTCAAATATATGATTAATTCCAAGGACTAGGAAACAGTTATCTAATTGGATAATCACTGCTGTAGAGGCTCTGAATTTAAAGATGCAATCTGTCAGTCACCTAAATTTACATACCTTCAAGACCTTCCAAGTACAAAGTGCATCATACTTACAGAGGCTCGGCAAGTTGCTACCTGCTAGTAGGATTTCAGTGAACAATTCTGAATCTCTATCTATATCTTATGATACAGTAAGCTACACGGTAACATATTTAGTAACAGAACTAAAATTCAATGAGTTTTTTCTGTTTTTCATTTTCCTCACTGTAAAACTTAAAGATTAAAAATGTTAACATTTAAAATAATCTGAAAATTTTAGGCATACTTTTAAGTACAAAAAATGTATTTTTGATGTCACACTTGTACAGGCTGTTGATAACACTCATTAATCATCTCTCACAAACATTTGCAGGCATGTTTAAATAGGTATATTTCTGGCCAATTGTGAATGCATGAGATTTTCTCTTCTTTCTAAAAGACAAATATCTTTCTGACATTCAGATATTCTTAGTATCACAGGTCCACTTAGGTAATTTGCAAATATCCTTCAGAACCTTGTTCTATATACAAAAGCTTATGTGGACAATGAACTAATTGAAGTATGCACAAGTAGAAACAGCAAATAAGCATAGTTTATATTTTGGTAGTTGCTTGCAGTTTTGAACTGCAGGGTCAAATTTAATGGCTGCATGCTATAAAAAGTGATTCTGTTAGAAGTGGCTTGAGATCTGGCAGTTAGGATTCAGTCTACTGAAATACAGTCAATACTGAAAGCATTGAACAAACTCCTGTATGCCACGCAAATAACAATTTGCACCAGCAGAGGTGATCTACTGTCACTACCACCACTTCTGAAAGAAGTCACTCATTGCCCCACTGTGCTCACATTCACTGTTTGGTCTCCGTCAACATTCACCAAGCACTGATAATGGTCAGTGTATGCAATTGTGTGTAAAGGAATATTTGTGGGAAGTCTTAACCTCCACTACCACACCACCACCATCTGCCTCTGATGTTGTGAGCCAATACATAATAAAATAGAAGGCATTACTTTCAGATGAGTCCTTGTATGAAGACAGATTCTCAACTGTACTTTACAACTTCAGAAAATTAGCTGCAGTCACTATTTTAAAAGAACCAGGGAACTATCAAGGATTATAAATTCCTCTTGCTACATTGTAAGAGCAAGACCATTCTCAGAGCCCCATTCACAACTTCTAAGGCATCACCACCCACACAGTGGCTGTGCCCCTGTAAATAGTTTACATGGACCTAATACTTAAGCAAAGGCAAAATCTGTCAATTTCCTCATTTTACACATCATTTAGAGCAGTGATTGTGAGTTAGATGTGGATTGTGTTTCTCCAATAGAAAAATGCTATTCATCTGAACATTTGAGTCATTGAAAGTGGCAAAATGAAAGTATCATCTCCACAAGGAAGCATACACTCAGTTGTTCAATGATGAATCAATGTTTATCCGTGTTTGCATGAACAGTAATGTAAAATCACATATTAATGTATCATTCTTTTTAAAAAGCTAAACAAAGTTTGGTTTTGAAAATTTATATATATTAAAAAGCATGCTAGCAAAACTTCACAGCTAAAAAAAAGCAGTATCAGGTTCTAATTGCTCTGTGAGAATACTGCACAACTCTAAAGCACATAATTTTTAATAGGTTGAAAGAAAAGTACTTCAGTTCTCATTACAATATATTCTCCCCTCCTCTTATATTTTTCTTCCTTATCTTCTTTCTTGCTGTTTCTCCTTCCCCCTACCCTGATGACTTCTAACTACTTCATTCCATTGTCCAATTCATCCTGTGTCATTACCAACAGATCTCCTCACGCAATCTTCAATTACTACAAAAAAGCTCTCAGAAATAGTTTAACAAGAATTTTTATTTTCTTATTCTAATTACTTAGCTGTGATTAAAGCCAAAATGCTTTGAGACAATACTTGAAGATTATAAAAAGCTTCTTTTCTATGAACCAGATTTTCTATTTGAAGATTGCCTTAAAGTCTTATTGCTCTCAGGCAGCCCTTTTCACTTCATTTTGTATCATCTATAGGGACTTAAAAGGCAACAGAGATGTGATATCTGAAATTGGTGATGAATGAGCTATTGATGAACACATTCAGGACATCTGGTAGCCATTCTCATCCAGCCCAGTAATACTGCCATTATCTCATTTCAGAGATCAGTAAGGGTAATCAATGTGCTAAAGGGGTTTCAGTGTTACAACACCCAGTTTCAACCCTATTGAGAAATGATATGTCATTTTAGGCATATCCAGAAGTTCTATAAAGAAAGCAGGTCGTAAAGAAGCAAGGAAAAAAATTATATTAATCCAGAAAAGCAAACTTAGAAAAACCTCAGTCTGATCAAGTACCTCACCTTTTTGCCAAGTTTCCTTGATGAGCTCAGTGAAATATTTAGCATGAGTTTATTCTTCAGTTGTTATCCTTGCCCCAGGACTATTAATCTATATACACCTTTGCATTTAGAATAGAACCCTAGACATGAAATTTTCAAGACATTTACAGCACAATCTGTTATGGAAGAAAATGAGTTGCTGAAAAAAAAAAAAAAAGAAGAAAGAAAAAAAGGCTTTAGGTCTTCCATTAGTCTTCTAAAGCTAATTAAGAAAGGTTATATGAACTTGTATTCCTGGATAAAGTGATGAAGCAACATTGATATTTTCAGCGTGACATACTAGGCATAGAAAAGAAAAATATTTAAAATGCTGCTTGGCATAACTTGATATCAATGTGAACTGAATAAAAATAATCTGCTGTTTCTATTTTAATTTTCTGTTTTTTCTTCTTAATCTACATCCTCGTCTCTTTACTGCTGCCCTACTATTCTGAGTTCTTTTTTCAGCCCCTTCCAGTGTTTATGTGAAATGTTGAAGCTAGAAGTACAACCATATAACCCACTGAAAAGATAATAAAATAAGAACAACATTCATTCTGCATCATCACTCCCATGCATCATCTGCGATTGCTGACTTAGGTTTGAGGTACCTGTGCAGGATTAAGCAGTCGTCTTCTTTTTACCAGACTGACTCCATGACTGATTTGCATACTCTGCTGACAGAGTTGCTGTCTCCAATAGTCACATGCAAAATTTAATACATACAAAGTTTGATAGGAAGTATAATTCCATTGAAGCTTATAGAAAATTAACCCTATACTACACTCTAGACAACTTTTTTGTAGCCATTGTATATCCAGGTCACTGATGAATATTGTGAACAAAATTGGACCCAGCACTGACCCCTGGGGAGCACCACTAGTCACAGGCCTCCATTCAGTCTCTGCTCCACTGATTACCCTATGAGCTCTGCCAGTCAGCCAGTTTTCAACATACCTCACTGTCTACTCATCTATCCCGCTCTTCCTAAGTTTACCTACAAGGAGGTCATGGGAGACAGCATCAAATGCCTTACTGAAATCAAGGAACAGAACACCTACTGCTCTTCCCTCATCTACGCAGCCAAATTAATTGAAGTTTAAGAATGACTTTTTCACTGTCACTCTGCAGATCAGAAGTTTATATTCAGAGTCCTGTTTGCAACAGCCAAACTGACTTCTTATGCTCTTGAAATTCTTCCTTTTATTTGTCAAATCTTGCTCAGACACAATATAGGTGAAAGGAAGGAGAAAAGGTTGCTTCCATGCTCAGTCATCATTCATAAAATTAACTACAAATCAAGAGTTAGATCACAACTTTTTGAAGTATCAAAATATTTTTTTCTTCCCCAGCACGAAGTCCTATTTGTAGGCTTACTTTTTTTCTTTATAGCTATTTCAACTATATAATAGGACAACTGAAAAAATGAAAGCAATCTAAGAACTCTCAGAAGAGCAACATGAATTCTTAGTCTTTAAAAACACTACAATCACCTTCTACTGAGATCAGTAATATGTCAAACTGTACAACATCCTCAAAAGAATGTATGAGTTTCTGAGATCATTGGTCGGTTCAGTCCAGCTCATTCTCACTGGTGTTAATAAAATATACTTCATTCCTGAATACACAAAATGTACACTACACATTATTTCTTATATAAGTTGGATACAATTTCATTGTTTTCTTTTTGAAATTTCTGTTTTCCAACTGAAAAGCTTTTTATGGTATTCCACCATATTTGGCCTGAGTGTCATGGTTTCAGTCTGTTAGAAATTTATAGAAATCTAAAGTTTTAACTGGAGTTTCCTGTAGCTATGTATAACACAGCTAAAAACGTGTCCTATTATTACAACTTTCTTGTAATCATTTGGATATGAATAAATATAAGTGTTTATTTTAGAGAAAAATATTTTTGTTAATAAATGCATTTTTGCAAACTTCAAATTGTATGCCATTGTTTAGTTTAGTTTAGTGTCACTTCCAGCTGGAATCCTACACCTTTCTACAGTCTCTATTGGGAAAAATATTATTCCTTTCAATTCTGAGCTATATTATATGCCATTAAAACTTAAGTTTTAAAAAACAATCACAGTGGTTACCAAATATTCATAAGCATAAATATTCAATTACACCTCACAGCACATGCAAGCAAAACAATCTTTTACAGACCTTTTGCCCCTCAATTAGGTCTTCCAGCTTTAGAATAGATCTATATAATCTGTTTCTTCCAGTTAGGCAGATTCATCACATGAAAATATTCAGGGAAAAAAGTCAGTAGTGACTCATTGTAACTAAACTATGTTTTCTATCCAGAGAATTCACACTTGACATCTGCAGTGAAATTTCTAAACAAAGGGAAACAAACCCTCAGTTCCTGTACTGAGACTTTGGCTGTTAACAGCTTCCAAGCATTAGAGGACATTATATCGTGGCCTCCACTACAAAAAAATGAGCCTTCCTTGTATGTATTTCATGGTATAATGTTACACTTGACTTTTTGTGTTCTATAATATCAAATTTTTATTGAATTTTACAGAATGACTTTTCCTCTTCGACTCTTAGAACAGTGTACTATTAAAATCTTTTTGTAGTGTACTTAGGATGTCTGTTCCTTTAAATACATACATTCTTAATACACACATCCACAAATGGAAGAAATCATACTATTCTTGTTTAATGTTTTAGAACACCTCCATGAAATGGGGAATTTTTTTATTATGCACAAATTTACAGTGCACTTCAAATTGTACAAAACAATCTTTTTTTCTTTCATTTGGCATTTCACTATTGAATCTCCATGTTTCTTTAACATGGAGAATCTGGAAATGTACTAAATCTGTTAGCGTTGAGTTCTTCCACCTATTCACAAAGAAACGAAGGCCATAAAAAAAAAAAAAAGGGGGGGGGTCAAAGCTTCTGTACAGTATCCTAGCAGTTCTGAGAGTTCAATGTATGCAGGCTACATGAGATATAATGTAATTATCTGAAGCTGTTTAAGAGATATCTACTGTGATTTATCCACATTAGTAAACCACCACAACTGTGGTTTTCAGTTAATACTAAGAGCTGTAAGTCCAATATCAAACACTTAAAAGTTACCCTCTGCTATTTGCATAATTGACATTTTTGTGGTTTGAAATATAAATTTACAAAAAATTAATTCATGATAGCATAAATTTGTGCACAGCAAAAGGGAAGAAATAGTAAATTACACAGCTTAAATGATCAAAAAGCTTGTGTTAGTCAAACTTTATTCCAGTTTCTGATAAGGAGAGAATTCAAGCATGACAAGAAGAGAGGTCTCTGGATGATATTTAAGAGAACCAAGTTTTAACTGCACATATAGCTTTATGCTATATGTGTATGTCTCCTCACTCTTATTTTCCTATTTATCCCTCCACATATAATTATGCCTTGACTGGCATTCAAGACATTACAACAGTTCTTTACTAAAAGGCAAGTTGAACTAAAGAGTAATTTTAGAGACTTCTAAAGATGAAGATAATTTTAGAAATTACACTACAGTCCAACTAATGTCTCTGTAAGACTTTTCACATTTTCAACAAAATATTCCCCTTTCGCTGCCAATGCATTAGGCTTCTTTTCTCTCCCAGCACCACGCTTACTAAAATAAGGTTGTGAAAGTTCCACTCCCATGCTTCAGCCATAGGATGAAGTCAAATATCTTTCTGGAATAATTATAAGAGCCTCAAGAATAAGGAAATGTTACAGTATCGAGAGACTACAATGAACATTACTTACAAGTATGCTATCCTCAACATTTTTTTTTTTTAAGTAGATAAGAAAGTGCATAAATGACTTACGGAAAATCACTTGAAACCAGCACATTAAAAATTATTAGTTTGCTCTAGCAGGAGATCACTAGGGCTTCCAAAATAATTCTACACATGATTGTATTTGAACCATGGTGAACAAAAAATTTACATTAATTCTTCATTTCTCTACCTGTAGAGAGACAGGAAGTTAATTGATGAGGGAAATTGATAGTGATCAGAGAGGGAAAAATCACTCCTAGGAACAGCTACAAATTAATGCAATGACCTTTGATTTTGTTCTATCTCTAGTTAACGTGGCTTTTCTGTAAAGAAATAAATATTTCAAACTCTAAACCTTAGGAGAACTGATTTTTTTTTTTTTCCTGAACTGTTCTCACTAGTTTGCCATCTGACTATCAGTCAAAATAAAAACAAGATTTGAATCTCAATACATGCATCCCAGGCATGGGGCTGTATCTCAATTTACAACTATTCAAGGCAAATTCTTGGATTCCAAAGGATTCGTGCTGCTAGCAGACAGCCTTGAGAAATCATTCAGACAGATATCAAATTCCCCAAAATTGGCAGAGAACTATGTTTTTGACACTTTTTTCTCTCTGTAATAGTGGACTCTTTCATCAGGATATGGGCTATATTCATTTTTCATCTATTAATACTTGCTACAGGATATAGTGAAAACAATTTTAACTAATAAGATACTGCCTGAAAATTGAATGATGCATTGAAAATAGCAATTGAAATTAAGATTTTTCCAACCTCGCTTTGCACAAATTAATAATCTTATTACATCTACTATAGAAAATAGGATAGGGAAAATGGAAGAAAACCATGAGAAAAAATAGAATGATGAGAAAGTTGAATGAATTCAATAAGTTAGTTATTGGTAACTCACAAGCAACATAGCCATTATTTGCCTAAAAGAATGTTAGTTGACCACTTTCAAAATAGACAAGTAATTACATGTAAAAAGTTAGAAATGGAATAGATCAACAAGCAGAAAAAAAGCATCCCATCAGGCTGCAGTATGCCTACTAGTATTTTAAGAGAAACATCCGTGAGCAGAATAATTGTGAACAAAACTACTATTGTTATTAAGTGTAGTTTTCCTGCAGATGCTGAAAGGGAGAAATAATGAAACAAACATGGGAACAAAATGAATGAATGCAAAGTGAAATTCAGCAAAATGACATTGGTTAGTATAAGAAAATATCTCACACATTCACAACAGTTATATATTTGTTGCAGTTTATACCAGCAGGCAGCTCAGCACCATAGGGACATTTTATCTCTTTCCCTACATGTTAGACAAGGAAAAAAAAAACTGTAAACAAAAGAGAACTTAAGGATAAGATAAAACTATTTATTAAGACAAAAAAGAAAAATAGAAACAAGAATAAAATCATATATAAATATCTACAATGCAATTACTCGCTTTCAGCTAACAATACAACCATTCACCAATTAATACCTTGCAATGTCCCACCAAGACCCAGTCAATTCCCAAACAGCAGCTATTCCCTTCCTATTGTCCATAGTTTATAGTCTTCCATATGGTGTCACTTGGCCTAATTCAAGCACCTGTCCCTGCATCTGCTGCATAGATGCAGCTCTTCCCTACTGAGTGGCCTCACCTGACTCTGGGTATGCTCTCATCACTCAGCAAAAAATAAACAGAACGTTTTGGTGTGCTATTAACATTGTTTTGCTGAAACCACAACAACTTTTAAGCCTTAAATCAGAAAGAGTAATATGGAGATAATATTGGACAATACCTAAGAATATTTTTATTAAGTCAGTGTTATAGCTGTTAGCTGAAAAGTTTCAGCAGAAATAATTCTCCTGGAAAGATCAATTACATTTGTATACTGTCTAGCCCCAGCAGGATTAACAATACTACTCATGATTTACCAGTGTACAGAACTTATCTCTTTCTCTTTTCTTGTGTTGGTGTTGCTGTTTCATAAATTCAGGGTTGCTTTTCTTCTTCTGATCAAACAGAGCATCGGAGCATTTTAGTCTTTACCAATATTTTTAAAGATATGCATATTTAATACACCATAATTTTTCCCTTCAAATATGCAGAAAACTGTTTCTTCTGAAAGTCTTCTGCTGTTCATTGATCCAAGTCCCACTTGGCAAAATAACTCTTAAGTCAAAACTTGAAACAGTTATATAAAACAAAATAAAAAATTAAGAGCTGCATTCTTTCCAAATGAATGAATAACAAGAGCAGAATACTTTCTGTCATCTAGTAAAAAATATAAAATTCTATTATACCCTCAAAATTGCATATTACATACAGGGAATAATTTAAGCATCTTAATAATTTACAGCATAATAATGATTTGTAAAACTGAATTATTGATGAAAAATGCTATTCTTTAAAGGAATAATAAATCAGAAGTTCCATGTCTGTATGCAGTGGTTTCATCTTATTTACAGAATTCATATCATCCTTAGAAAAGCAGTTACCCCAGCAGAAAATCTTCAGTGCGTAAGGGTTCCTGCTTACTAAAAAAGGATACAGCAAAATATATAATACCCTATCCATATTTTATTTATGAAACGGTCTTTTTCCCACTCTCCACTATTCACAGCCTTCCACTGCTATCACTGATGTTTCTTTTGGGGGTTTACTCCTTATGCTTTGGCTCATGCATTAAGATAATTTTTAATGGACTTCTGTGACGAGGCTTTGGTAAGCATGAGGCTGCATGAGTAGGGGACCAATGGTATTCCATATCAGATCAAAGCAGCTCCAGCTGTCCCAAGGGGACCCACTGCTGACACAGCTGAGCTGTGAGGGAAGCTGGGAGTATGCCTCAGGGATACCAGATTTGAGAAAGAGGAAAATCTGCTGTGCAACAGCAGCTGGGAGAGAGGAGCAAGAGATGTGAGAGAACAGCCCTGCAGGCACCCGGGTCAGGACTCAAGCTAGTCCCCTTATAAACAATCTCAGTTTTTACCATACACACATCAATATGGACAAGGAAAGAGTAATGTAATAAAAAGTCTTACAGCATTGAGAAATATCATTTTAAAACTTCTGGTTTTAAATGTTTAGTTTTTCTAGATCTCCTGTTCATACAAGCTTCTATGCATATTTTAGTATTTTCATACAAGCAAATTTTACTTTGAAAATATTGAATCAGAAATTAAAGAAAGCTTTCATACTCTCCTTTGGCACATACTAATTGGTTTTCTTCATGAGACCTGAGATGAGACTTCTGACCCTCTCAAGTGAGATTTTAAATCTCTTCATGTTATGTTTATAATTCCCTGAAAGGTCCTTCAATCTATATTTTCTGTATAGAAAACGGTCATTTAATATGCAGAAAATACTAGCTTAATACTTTTTTTATTAAAATGATTATCTTTGTTTCACTTTCTTTTAAAATTATTTTACAAATCTGCTTACAAATTTTTAATAGACACAAAGTATTAATTATACACTGAGTATTAATTTTAATAGTTTTATCATTAAAAAATACACTGCTTTTATAGGAAAACTGAGGGATTACATGAAGGAGCCTATATTTGTTGTTGTTTATTCTGTATATCCTTAGTTAATTTCTTAGGATCAGAGAAAAAAACAACAACAAAAACACTGTATTCCAGAGGTAGAGAGAGGTTGAGTTGGGATGTTTGAGGACAGTCTTATCGTAAACCATTACCCTGGAGAAAAGATGCTGTCATTTTGTAACTAATGTGAAGCTAAAAGCTTCCACCCTTTAAACAGACAAAAAATATCTCTTCTAATGCTTCGTAAAGCATCTGAAATTCCTTCCACATTTCACCTTTTACTTTACTGTTTGAAACAGAAAAACAGTTGTACATAGCATGTGACTTATATTTAAGTTATTTGCAATGCTTTTAGCAGAAAATATTCCTGCAGTTCTGTTCAAAAGAAAAAAAAAAAAGAAAAGAAAAGCCCTTTTTCTTTACAGGCCCTATTTTCCCAATGGGCCCCTTCACAATTCAGAACATACTTAGGTGAATTCTACTCTGTCCAAGTATCCAAAATCTCAATAACCCAGAGCTACCATGGAAACCAGTATTTACAAAAACTTTTTATGTATTTTTCCCCTCATGGAGCAACTCTGTAATATGGCAGTCACTGTATAGTCTTTGATCACAGGATAATGAAAACTACAAATTCTGCAAAAGAAAATACCTCAAAAAGCATTAGTGTGCTATTCCCTCCAGCTCTTTCAGATCATTTTGATAAACTTCAGAATTAGAAAATAAGCGCCTGGAAAAAGCCATTAGCAACTCCAAACACACTTAACTAACTTCATTAGTCAAATAATGGTTGTTTAATGAAATACATTAGAAACATTAACAGCAATGAACAAGTAAGTAAAATGTAAAATTTAAGACTTGGAAAAACAAACAAATTCATGTTTCTCTGTGGGTTTTTGCTCATCTGTTTTGCTTTTTGTTACTGTTCTGCATTAATTTAGACCATGATGTAACAACTTTATCCTCTAAAAATACTTCAGTGCATTTTTCTGTTGTTGTTAAAATTAGTAAATAAAACATATTGCCACACAGAAAATATGAGAGGAATTTAGTAGACATCCTTCACTTCTGTTTTACCAAGGGCTTAATCACTGCCACACACAATACTCTTATTCCCAAGTGATGTGTTATGATTTGGACAAACACAAACTGAATATTCACCAGCAGTTCATTCTGACCACAGCACAACTAGGAGATTGAGCTGGGGACAATCCCCCTCTACTCAACACTCATGGTATCACCTCACAGATACAAGATCCAGTTTTCTGCATTCTTGAACATCAGAATTACAGATCAGTGAATTGCAGCACATTTAGAAAATGACCACCAATACAGTAAGTGGCTGGTGCACTGTCTCTTTGAAGAAAAGCTGAGAGAATGAGGCTTTTTCAGCCTATAGAGAAGTTGTAACGTCAGAAGGATCAAACAGTGGTCAGCCAGACCATAGCTACTGGCTTTTAATGTTGCTTCACTCCAAAAAGACAAGAAGTAACAGACATAAGGAGAAATAAAAGGGTCAGGCACTAAACAGAAGGAAATAATGTTTTCAACCTGAACAACTGATCATGGTTTGGAACTAGGTGATTTTTAAGGTCCTCTGCAACCGAAGCCATTCCTATGATTCTATGATAAACACTCAGTAGTGAACTGGGTGTCCCAGACAGTCTCCATCCTTCAAGATCCAGTTGGGAAAACTGATTTGTTTTGCTTTGAGAAGGAGGTAGTAACAAGGACTGTCTGAGATCCCTATAACTAAGATCATTTTATGTTCAGTATAATGTGAGATAAAAATTAACCTAAAGCCTTTTTTTTTTTTTTTTTTAAGGCTATTCTTATTTTAAGGTTTTGCAGCCATCAAAGTCTGCATGTCACTCGTATTTCTTGGTTTTTTGTTTGTTTGCTTGTTTTTAACATAACTGTCTAACTGCAAAACAAAACCACAGATCTGAAGTTTATGAGTCATTTAAATCCTCTAAAATAGGGTATCTTGTGAGCTTGAAAGAATTCAACACTGAACAAATACCAAGCTAACATTCCATAAAAAGATGAATTTTGAGGTGTTAATGAAGATGTCACATTTGAATGAAGAATTTAAAGAATACAAGGAATGGTTTTGATACACAAGCACAGCTATTACATGTATACTGATAAAGATATATATCATATATATACACAATTGGAAAACTAGATTCATATGCTTATTCACATACAGTTAGTATGCAACAGGTATTGGATATTTGGATCATCCTGCTCTTGATAGAGGTGGATGGGTGTAAACACATATAACGTCTACCTAAATAGAAAGTGAAGAACGTGGTTTGCTCCTAAGCAGTTAATTAAAAAAAAAAAAAAAATACTGGGGTGTGTCATCAGTTATTTCATTACTAGAGTAGGATTGCAACATGGCTATGTCATGTGGGAAACTTCACAGTGACAAAGGAGTACAAATATGCACAATAGCTCAAAGACTTAAGCAGTAGAAAGAAAAAGAAACATGATTTCTATTGTTTTTTTCACTTAGTTGCAAAGTTGTATTGAAGTTCAGAAACTCACACTGTGTTTTCTAGCAGTTTTATGGCTCTGGGAGGATCATAAAAGTAAGTTCAAAAATGGCTAATTACCTGGAGATGGAAGATAGACGTACAAAAAAGAATAAGTCAGAAGAAATAAGAAGTTAATTTTAAATTCAGGATGCTGGTGAATCCATTAGAGAAAAAAAATCTACACGCATTAACATTTAGAAGTCTGCAAAGAAATAATGTGAGAGAGGCCAATGTGAGAAAACAAACAAATCTAAACTGAAGCTTTTATAAGACAACTCAGTACAGAAGATATTCAGTGAGTCCCAAAGAGTGCATTTTCATAAAGTGTAAGAACAACTTGTACATTCTGTGTGCAATCAGGAAGAAACAGAAAACCAGTCAGCTGGGAAACTATCACAGAGCTCAAGGAATAGCATGAGCACAAAATGTTTTTTAGGAAAATAAAGATAATAATGACCAATAAGGACAAATGTTACATCATGGAATAAATAATTTTTGATATCATATTCCACCAAAAGACTTTTTGCATTTAAGCTACATCACATTGGAATAGGTAATGATCACAATTCTCTACTAAATGTCTAAATTAAGCAAATGCTTAACAGAGACAACACACCAGTTCACTTGGAGAAACCATTCAAATGAATTGACAAAAGAAACTGTTGCAAAATTTATCATCATAAGAATTCCAGAATTAAGCAAAATATGCATTAAACAAATTGGTATAAAATAAAACCCAAAAGATAAAAGCCTATTATAATAATTATGAAATCTCAAAGTGAAAGATGAATGACTATCTCCTTAGTTAAGGATTGGCTGAACATCTTTTGGTATGACAGATCGATGCCCAAGAAGCTATCTGAAAAACATACTATAGTATGAATTTATTATTCCATTCACATTGACTTTATCAACTGATTTTCATCTACACTAATAACTGACCCTCAGTCATGACTAAAATACTTTCGTCCAAGTTAGATACATTGGTTATTCTCTCCATCACCTTCCAAGGTAGGGGGAATTAAGAAGAAAGGGGTGAGTGGAAGGATAGAGAAATAAGGTTGTGGTACTTTGAAGACTTAAATTTTTTTATAGGAAGAGGGTAGGTAGGATGGGTGGATTTGCTTCTTTCATCATATTACGAGATAAAATCTTTTTCATTTTCTTTTTTCTTTTTTATATCAGTGTGCTGGTTTTAGTCAAATTCTGGCTATGACTAATGAAAGTCTAAGAAGCAAAAAGCAGGAGAAATAACCCAAATAAATAACAAATAACAAGTATAGAGCCAATACTGACATACAGTATGTCTCTAGTTAAAATTAGAACAACATAGTTTCTGATGCCAATGAGTAATTTTATACTAGCCATCTCAATCATCTCACCCTTTACCTTTCCTCCCTGGAAACATGCTGCAACATGTTCCAGCACCTCACCACCCTCTGGGTAGAAAATTTCTTCCAAACACCTAACCTAAATTTCCCCTCTTTCAGCTTAATGTTTACATAGGCTCTTGCCTATGTAAAACGTCAGTCCACCTACTGCTTGTAACTTCCCTTCAAGTACTGGAAGACTGCAATAAGATCTCCCTGAAGTCTTTTCTTCTCCAAGCTAAACAAGCCCAGCTTCCTCAACTTTTCCTCATAGGAGAGGTGCTCCAGCCTTCTGAACATCTTAGTGGCCATCCTCTGGACCTGCTCCTACAGCTCTGCATCCTTTCTATAGTGGGAGCCTCAGATCTGAATGCAGCACTCCAAATGACACCTCACAAGGGCAGAGAAGAGGGGAATAGTCATCTCCCTCTCTCTGCTGGCCAATCTTCTAGCCCAGGGTGCTATTGACTTTCCTGGCTGCAAGAGGACTGTTGGCTCATGTCTGGCTTCTTGTAATTTAGGTCCCTCAAGACCTTCTCAACGGGCCTACTCACGAGTTCTTCTCCCAGTCTGTATTCATATCTGGGATTGCCTCACTCAAAGTGCAACACTTTACACATGACCTTGTTATACTTCACTAGATTCTTGTGTGCCCAAATTTCAAGCATGTGCAGGACTTTGGTATGGCATCCTGTCATTCTCAGTTTTGAAAACAAACAAATAAACAAGCTAGAATTGTAAACCAAACACTATTTTCATTGGTAACTGTTGATTTCTAAGCATCTGGAAGCTCTGAGTGGTGTAAATAATAACAGCATTTAATTTTGTTTTACAGAGTTACAGCATATTGAAAGTACTGTAATACAATCTTGGAAAACTACGGTATCAAATTTTTCTTTCATATGATGTGCTTCATCTTCCCTGCCATGCTTAATATGTGGGGTGTTGCAAATATGAAACCTTTCCTAATCATCACTGGAAACCTTGGCTCATCTGCTTTTTTTAGTCATAAATAATGAGCCAGTTTGCATGCTTAATACAGGAAGAAGACTTTGTACAAGCTGCATAGTTTAATTGAAGCATAAATCATGCAGCTGGTTATAACTTAGAACTATTATAATAATAAATGATTATATTTTCTCTACTTGCTTTGCATGCTTAATATGAAACTAAATTAATGCTCATCTGGTAGCCACTACATACCAGTAGTTGTAATCTGCTGCCAAGAAGCTATTAATCTAGCTGCCAGGTGATTCAGAAAGTTGAAGTAGCCATGCTTTTTAGAAATAATTATTAGTGAAAAGCCACAAAAAAAAATCCCCTGTTCAGTGAATAATTTCAAGTCTGTGGTTAATTATAAACATAAAGGTATTCTGATCATTTCAGCAAAAGATTTGGGCACATAATTCAATTCTTCCTTCCATATGCTTAGGCCTTAATTGTGTTATAATGACTTGGCAATTCACCAGGGCAACAAGATCAGTTGCTTGGGAGAGACTTTGATTTTAATTTGTCATTCTGATCTAGCAACTGCAAGGAAAATATGATTCAAAGTAGGCTATCTCTAACACACATTCATGTTTTTACAACAATTCTGATAAATTTTATCTCATTGTATACTCTGGGAACTGATGGATGAAGTTTTCCTGTAGCCTACATGCAGTTTGAACCTCTAAATCAGTGCTCAGTCATTTTGACTCATCTTCTGAATACAAATATCATGTACAGAGGAGAACGTTCTACACAGATATAGAATGTTTTCTATTGCAAGCAAATCAATCCATGTAGAAAAAAATAAAGATTTTTTGATAAACCTTTTCTGCACTTCCTAATGGCAATAATAGCACAACTTAACACTGTGATATACTTTATTGGTTTACGTTGGGCATTCTGGTAGCACTAGACTGTAGATGAAACTCAAAGAAAGTAAACCAGGTTGTTCCATACCTATTGCATTGTAAAACTACACTGCATCTTCATAAAGCTAAATCCAAAGATAAGATCAGGTAAAACAAAATCAGTAGTTAGATATGAACTCAAAGTTTGGAGCAATTCAGAATTAAAAATTAGTCCCAGGTCTGAGCATGTTCTTTCCTGATTCTTTTTTAGCAAATCTCAGCAACTTCCACCAATGTAAACACTAGTATCTTGGTTCAATTATAAAATCTACATTCAACTGAACTGCAGAATTTTCAGAGCAGATCAGCACACCGTCACTGAAAACAAATTTGTCACCTGTGCTAATGCAAAGAATAAAAAGTATTTTATTTTGTTTCCCCTAAACTTTAAATCCAAAATGCATGAGAGGATAATAATGGAAAACATCTTTGTGAAGCTTTACACTATAAAAGTGTTGGACACCAACTAGCTATGAACACTTTCATGTGTTCAAAAGAACTTGTGGCAGAACAATATTAAAATTGCCCTTGCAGAAGTTTTAACACTGTTTTTCTTTCTTTTTTTAATAACTGCGCTGATATGTCTCACAGAAAAAGGTTTTTCGAAATGTTTTTAAGTTTTTATGTACTGACTCATACCATCTTATTTGTCAGTCAATTTTTATAATTTTTTTTCTATAGAGTAATAGCAAAGAACTTAGACTGGCATAATCTGAGACTTTTAATAGAATTTCTTAAAGTTAATAACTGCATTCTGTGCAATTTTTCTTCTTGCAAGAGAGCAAAAAAATGAAATACAATATGCATATGTCCTGGTCACCATGCTCAATGGAACTAAAAGAAGAATGTGAAATTCTACTGAAATAGTGCCACAAGAAGAAATCCTAAATCTTAATCCTGCTAATACAAAGAAGCATACACTGCACTAATTTTGAGGAACTACCACGATGGTGCTTTTCTTAAGATTCAAGGTAGGCTGGATTTCAAAGTTAAGTAAGATGAACTCAAGCTGAAATACCAGGAGTTATTAATTACATCACCTGACCACAGCAAAAAGAATCTATCTTAATCAGCTTCACAATATTTTGCATCATTTATATTAAGATCTTTCTAACCCAGTGCCAAGATAAATAAACTGAAGGACAGTGGTAGCACCAACTAATTCGCAGCTTTTTTTGAAGAAGATATTTCAGAATTGAATTTTTCTCCTTCAGAGAGAACAGTCATCTGTTAGAAATGCTGAAAAATACTGAAAGATTAAAGATTATCAAATATATGGAGTGTGGGAGTTTTCCAAAACATAAAGAGGTTGTATGATAAATACTTCTATCCTTTTTTTTTTCCTTTTTCCTATAAATACATGCAATTATAGAGACAAGAAGTCTCATATTATGAATTCCAACTTTCTCTTTACTTTAACCAAACTTGTTCAAGTCGTATTTCTACTGAAGAATATCTGAATTACAAGTAGGATGAGGTCTACATGTTTTGATAAGAAACCAAGAGACAGGTAGATAACAATTTTCAACAATTTTCGAGAACACAATTCTCTATACAGAATTGCAAACATTGCACCTATATGTTCAAAGAAGATCCTCAAATAATTTGTGTTACAAATAAAAAATTTTCTCCCTACCAAGAATGAGTCATATATATAAACCTTAATATCAGAGATCATATGAACTTTTCAATTTATCCACATTCAGAGTTCATCCCTCATCAACATTATATTCACAAGGAGTCTAGCAATATTTCTATTACCCAGTGTATAACCTGTTCAACCTGTTTTCATACTGCAGATGATCAGACTTCTCTGAATTGACTATTGACTAAGTCTATGAGCTCATATAGGAAATCCCCTTAGAAAGTCATTCAACATCTTAACCTAAAAGTGTTTTAAATAGAACCAAGAAAACTTCAACACAGTATGAAGTATCATCCTCAGAGCAGTGTGAAATGTACATTATGACTCATGGCAATTTGTGTTGATTTTCTAATCACTTTTCACTGTAACATTGTGTCAAGTTTATAGTAACAAATTATTTTTTAAAAAGGTCAATATTATACTGTAAATTAGATGATTAAGTTATTTTCTCCATAAGTGGTACTACTTAACCAAATTCACTCAGATAGATTTATATTTACAGTCCCCTGAATTAGGCAACTAAGTGATTTAAATTTTATCAAGTGTCTCTGAAAAACACAAAGTTCTGAAATCAGACTATTTCCTCTTGTAGTTATAGCCTGAATGTCAATTTTTGGAGTCTCACTTTGGAACCATGGTTTATCTGCAGTATTGTGTTGAACTCAAATCCAATGTTGGACACACATCTTCTTGTGAGAAGAAGAGGCATTTGGAAATTGTCCATTGCCATCACATATTTGAAAGTTTAACTATACTCTGGATCTCATTTTGACAATGCCAACATCAGAAATGAGCTCTTAAAAAGTAACGTGGATAACAAAACCCAAATAGTTATAAGTCATGTAAGACTGCAAAGAATGAATGGTCTTCCCAGATGCCAAGCTAAAATAAAGGGAGGCAAAAGCACTGAAAATATATTTGCAAAATCTAACAGGGGATGTTCTCCCTCTCCTGGGCTGCTGTATTGCTAACTTCAACTGCTCCACATTTATTCTTATGCTGAATATTTGTTCCTATTAGTGTTAGAAAGACATAGTAGAGATTACTGACACTGGATGGCAAGACATCCTGGAAAGTGCTCATTTTCTTATAAAAATTCATTTTGGTTCTTATGGAGTGTCTTATATACAATAATGTTAATTAACTAATGCTATGAAGATCTGAGAGGACTTTTGTCAATTATAAATTTCCGCTAGAGAATTAAAATGGAATTCACTGTTACAGTATTCATTATAAAATTCTGTGAATATATTAAACAGAAGTCCAAATTATCACAGTAATAGAACAGTTGGGAAAATACATTTGTGCCATTTGTTTAAATATATATGTATATCAATGCTATATGAAGAGCAGTATAATTTCAAATCGATTGCCTTCTTCAGTTTTAGAGAGATGTCTATAACCAAAACCAAACAAACAATTATCTTCTGTCAGCTAGGCTGTGCTTGAAATAGTGCATTGTGTCCCACAAGAGTTTGATAACCTGGTTGAGAGAATACGAGAGCATTCAGAGAGCAATTCACTTTTTCAGGAAAGAGCTGCCTCATTGTAAATCCAAATTTTTGTGGATTAAATGCTGCATTTAATCCTTTATTATGGAGCTCTGAATTTTTTGTTTCACAGATTTTATCTAGGGATCTAAAATATACGTCTAGTAAAACCAATTTTTTAAAAAATTTATAATAAAAGCTTGCTTATACAAGAAAATAACATAAAAACCATAGTAAAAGTTCAAAGACAAGAAAATATTATCCACACTTTCTCATGGTGATGGCAAAAAAATATTAGCATATGGAAATGTATTTGTTTTGAAAAAAAAAAACAAAAACAAAAACAAAACAACAACAAAACAAAATTGAGTGCAATCTACAGAATAATTTTGTATCAAACCAACTGAGACACTTCTTGCAGTTAGGTTGAGATGAACTTAACTTTCATCATGATTCTCAAAGAATATGAAAATGAGCTTTCCTAACCATAGTAACTCCTAATAGCAGAATCTGCTTATAAAGTCATTGTAAAGGAAACTTCTAGGAAAATTCATTTATATGAGCCTACACAAGACTTTACAGCTTCTAAGAGAGTCTCTGTTTAGTCCTAAAACGTGAAATTAGCCGCCCAGAGAGGCTGTGGAGCTTCCTCTGAAGACAGTCAAAACCTGCCTGGACTCTTTCCTCTACAATGTGGTTGCAACCCTTTTCCCTTTAGGGGTGATTAGATGACCTCCAAAGGACCAATTCAATCTCTAAAATTCTGTGATTCTGCGATAAATACAGAGAAAAAAATCATAATAATTCTCTATACTCATTCTGTGGTAATACGTGAACCCCAAAACTCTATGTGTGAAACCCCAATTCTCTACCTTTTTTCTCTTAATATTCACTCTTACTCATGGGTGACCAACATTTTGACTTGCCTGGGCCACACTGAATGAAGAGGAATTGTCTTAGGTGACATATACATAGGCAGCTTTGAAAGTAATGCCTCCTATTTATTTTCATGGAAACTAAAACAAATATAAAGAGCAGAGTAACTTCATTTCATAGAGCAAATTCTCAGCTACAGAACACTATTTCTGAACATAGTCATCACCATTAGCTATGCATTTTCACCAGCAATAGTGAAATGGCTTGCATGGCATGCTTCTCAAAACCTCAAAAGCAGAGGTGTCCCACACTTGCTATCGCAATGCTGAAATGTACCACCCACCTCTTATGGTGCTCACATCTACTGTTTAGTATCCATAAGTATTCAGGAAACATCATGAATTTCAATTTATACCATGTAGAGGAAATCAAGGACACAGCTTGTTTCATCCATATTTCCATGTCAAACACCATTTTGTCAGGACTGTCCTTCTACTATCATTTGTCACGCAGCAACAACATGTAACAGAATATAGGCAGGAAGATTCAACATCTTCTGCCATCCTGCTGACATCTGCCTCTGACATCATGTGCGAACGTAATGAAATAGGATTCATTACCTTTGGAGCAACTCAGATAACTAATGGCGATTTGTGTATCACCTAAGGTCTCAGAATACAGCATGTACAATAGTAGAAGCTCCTCTTACTGTCAGACAGTAACATATAGATAAGCTTCTTCACAATGAAGTAGAAAGATGTCTGAATCACCTCAGCAATATCCAGTTAGCAATATGGTACTAAGGACATCGTATGTATCTGATGGAGTATAGAGTAAATGGGAACATAGAGTAAGTGTATAATTTATAAAGTGCCTGGAATTAAATATATTTTTTTTTGCCTACTAGTCATTGTATAGTCATTGCACGTTTCAACTGGTACTAAGTCATTGAATTACAAAATGTCTTTGTGTAATCAATGCTAAACAAAACTACATTAAAATTACTCTTAAGTGATGAGAAAGCACCTCCAAAAGTAATCTGGGGCATTTAACTGTACAATTATTTCATTTTACTATCACCTATTTCTCCTATTTCATATGATTAATATGTTTAAATAAAGCTAGTTCAGCTCTAAAACATTACCATCTTAGATAATTCAAAAGAACAAACTACAAGTTACACATTCAGTATTAGAAGTGCACTTAAGAAAAGTAAAAACTTAAAGCTTAACCTTTGGGTTTTCATCAAGCTATATGGATGAAGGTATATGTGCATAATGTAGCATCTTCTCCATAACAAGAATACAAGAATTACTAGTGTATGAAGTCACAATCTACAGGGAGTTAATCACAATCATTAATCATTGCACCACATTCTATTTTTTTTTGTGTTGTTCTTTCCCGAATTGGAGTGCTGACAAAAATAGACTTCATTTTGTTTACTGTATAAATTAGGTTCAAATCAGCATCACACCTTGTTGTTGAGCTGGAAAGAAAAGTCAATGAGTATGCTTTGTCTGAAGACTGATTATCTCAAAATTCTGAACATTTATTAATATAAAAGATCTTCTCAACTCAAGGTTGGTGATTCACAGCCAAAAAACAAATACTTATAAACTAAGATTAATGATGGATATCCAGGTCATAACACAAAGATATCCTATTCAACAAACAAACTTTACCTTCCTATGTGTTCTCACAATAAGAAGCAGAAGGGAAGGAAGAAGAAAAATGAAATACACATGATTCTCAATAACAGGGATAAACTATCTTTTCAGACAAGTCCAATTGTCCTTGCTCCTGCTTTCCCATTTGGGGAATGACAAAAGAAACAAGCAGCATATTATCTGAAAAAGAAATTACAGTATCTGAACCATGTCAGTCACCTTCCTTCCTCCAACTTATGCAAAACCAAGAATGCAATTTAAATTTAAAAAAAAAAAAAAAAAAAAGCATCATTCTAAAGTTTAGAAATATTTTTCTCTGTATTAATAAATACTTGCATTTTTACTGCAATAGCAGGAAAAATACTGCCATTTTTAAGGAGATATAGTCATTTAATTTAAACCTTCAAAAGTTTTTGCTTTGGAAAATGTTTTGTGGTGTGCTTTCTTTTTTAAACCACTGCACAGTGATAAACAACCAGTTAGAGATATTTCATATGACGGGAAGACACTTTTGAATACTGCTTGGCTAGCATTTGCTAGAAGTACAACTTTTGATGTGCTGCCGTTCCCAGGAAATTCATGAACCACAGCTCAGGCCTAAGAATCAGCAACATTCTTGTTTAAGTGAAGAGTAAGCTATTCAAATCCCCTTTACCCACTTTCTTTTCCTCTCAGAGCATCACAGGCTTTTCACTCTGCGTAATTTCATTTACTGTAAGAGTGACTTCCACCATCATCCTGAAATTACAGTGTAACTTTCTAGTATATCAATTTGCTAAGATTATAATAAGCAGAGCTCTTAAGATAGCAGACAAAGAAGGATTCAAAGTAACCTTCAAGGACAAAATTAAACATTACTACTTCTTTTTATGACTAGCTAGAAAGAAAATCTGTGCTATTCAGATGTGTATAGGAGATCCTGAAGTTTGCAATAGGAGAGAGATTTTCTGAATTATATCTTCAAATACTTATCACTACTTATCATTTAATAATAATAATAATAATAATAGAAAAGGTTTATCAGCATTTTAACACTAAACTTCTGGGAAACAGGTGTTATATGTAATCTTGATGAAGACATTGCAAGACTAAGAAGACTGCAGTCCTCTTTCTTAGGTCTTTCAAAAGGAAAATTTCAAGCAGAGAGAAGATGATATGAGATACTTTTTGAAACTAGTTTTTATAAAATTTTATCCATCATATATTTCAAGGAATATTCAGCCCAATGAGTATCCTAACTCATGCCTTAATTATGGCACTAAACATGCTTAGTATTTTGCAACATTTAGGATCTAAAAAGGGATGGCAGTCTTATAAACCTACTACATCATCTAATTTCTTCTTAACATCGTCTAATTGCTCCTTAGTTTTGAGCAGAAGTAGCTTCTAACAGTTTCCTCAAAGTCTTTCACCACAATTTTAAAAGATGAAGAAAATGATAAACTGACTCATCAACATCAACTTTTACTGCTCCAGTTTGATATTTGGTAGGAGTTGGGAGAATATTTTACCTAACACTGGGACTGGTGGTAAGTATTTTTAATTTTCATGATTTTTATGTGTACTATAATGTTCTTGTGATCACTTGCTAATTTTTTCTAAGACAGGGATAAAGTATATTTCATCTTTATTAAAGTGCCAGAACTGTTTTTCACAGCATCTTTATTTTTGTTAGGTGCTACATGGTGGTCAAGAGTATCTACTGGTCATTCACTTACCCTGCTATGTTGTATCTATAACATTATTGCTGGTGGTATCAAAGTACAGGACAAGATGATCAGGTTCACATGACAGAAAACATGTGATTTATTACAAGCTCACAAGAGATATCAAATAAAACAACCCATCTGAGGGTCTCCCATCATTTGTACTCTCCTTTATGTGAGATCTACATTAAGCTCCAAATTATACATTGTTTGAGAAATACTGAAAAAATATTGTTTAATTAATCAAGTTTTGACATTGGTTAAGGCATAAGAGTGTACAAGCAAGAAATTTCCACAGCACTTGTCACATCTAGAATATTAGTAACATTACATTCTCTAATAACAATACATTCTCTAATTTGACTGTCAACAGCCACATTTGTCCTTTAGTCACTACTCCATGCCAATATTGATTTTGCAGCAGAAGAATTAGTGTCAGTAAAAATTACTAATAAAACACAAACAGGTAGTTTTATTCAGTTTAGTGGAGTCACATTTCTAATTTTAGCTGCCACTCTCTGCTTCCCTAAAATGAGAAAATGGGAGGAAGTAACTACAGAAGGGCTGTAAGGGATGGCTGAAAAAGTAGATGGCAAGATACAGATTTAAGCACTCTTTACACCTTCTTTTTTTTATTCTCATCTCCCAACCACATTTCCCTGACATCAGAAGAGTCATCTTTTCTCCTATGTACAAGAAGAATTTATAATGCTCAACCTAGATAAAAATTGTATCTTTAACAAGAAAGGCCAAGATTCAAAAATTCTGAATGGTAGGTAGGTATGAGAGAGACAATTCCCTCTGCCACTCCTCTGCATGAATAGCAATCTATTTTTTTTCTTCTAATATTTTTCAATTTCCTTTGTTACTTGTTTAATAACTTCTAGAATTTCAGTACCTCATACTTGTCCCCATGAAAAGGGAGCTGTCTTAAGAACATTATCTACAGACTTGTAAATCCTTGAATTGCTTCTACACATTGCAGATACCACATGCTATTCAAAAGAAATAAAACAACTTTGAAAAGTAAGAAAATAAACAAACAGAACACATGCAATGAGTCAAAGGCTCATAAAAGAAGAGACTAATATACTTATTCACAATTACTGAGTCACTTTCCTGACAGTTGACTACATAATCAGAAAACATTTCCCTTTATGCTGTATCATACGTTTTATTCCTAAGACATACAAATGCCCAGCTGTACAGTGACAACTTACCCTTAAACTTATGTTTCAGTTTGTGTCATTCTTTTACTTGTTCTAGTTATCCCTGATTCTTCAGATGTACGCGCACACACGCACACACAGAAAACAAACAAACAAACAAACAAAAAATCATAAGCCTGCAACACCAAACAGAAAACTTACATGAACAAGTTGCTGCTTTTGAAAACCTCTCAGGAGTGTTCTTTCCATGCATTGTCTTTCTGGCAGCACAACTGTAACTGAAAGGTTGAAGAGCTGCAAGAAAACTTAAAAACCTGACTGAATCTACACCCATCTCCAGAAATTTGTAATTCACAATAATAAATGCCTTGATAAAAGGCATCATACTTCCTTCCTTCTACATAACTACTAACAGGTTTTTCTGCCTATTTCTCTATCACCACCTTTAAGCCTACCACAGATTTCAAAAAACATTCAGATCCAGCTTAACTTAGAAAAAAAACCCACAAATTTTATTAATGGAATCTCATATAATCTAAAACAATGATCTATTCCTTAAAAGCACAAAAATAATTTTACCTTGTATTATTACGGTTGATTACATTTCAAGATCTCCACATCTGAGAGAAATCAGGTTAAAATATATATTTTTCCTGTTAAATACATAATATCATACTATATATAATAATTTTCTTCAGGACGCCCATAAAAAAACCCCAATACATTAAAGACAGCATTTCACAAACATTTTCATTATTCTAGAGAAGAAAAAAAAAAAAAAAATCTGAACGTAAACACTATAGACCATACCAAATAATTCTAAAAAATCACAGACAAATAGAAGAGTGTTTTTGGAAAAGCATATCTTAGCTTTGTTACGTAGGGCTTTAATTGAAGTCTACCTTCATGAAATATGGTGGTATGAGATAATGATGTTGTAATTTCCTACCCTTTAAACTCTAAAGCATTTAGGGAGTAACAGTCGTGCTCCTTTTGTCTACGTAGATACACATGACCTTGCACATTCTAGAAAAGCATTCTTGAGTTCTACTGAACTTATTAGCTAGAATACCAATCTTCAGAGTTTTTTTCACCAAAAGTTTTGTTGTGATTGACATACAGTATAGATATTTATGTTTATTCTCCACCTTAGGAAAGTAGATATGATAAGAAAATAATCATCAGTACAGTGCTAGTTAACAATCTAGAATCCCCAAATGAACTTCCTGGTTCTTCAGCGCTACTCTCAAGGACTGTTCCTTCCAGTCTGTATAAATGCCTTGAATTCCTCTGGCCCATGTGCAAAACCTTGCACTTTGTCGTGTTGAACCTCGTTAGGTTCTCCTGGACCCAGCTTTCAAGTCTGTTGAGGTCCCTCTGAATGGCACCCCTTCCCTCCACCGTGTGAACTGCAGAACTCAGCTTGGTGCCATCAGCAAACTTGCTGAGGGTGACACTCAATATTAACTTAAACTATAATTCTTGAAAAATATTAAAATATTCAGGTTTTTTATTATTATATGATTAATAATCCATCATTTCCTTTAGGAAGTATCTTAATTATAATTAATAGCAATCAATGTTATGGTTTTGATATCAATGCATTTCCACTTTAAATTCCAAATGCAATTCAGACATGATTTTTGTCCAAGGAGTAATGTGGTTGTACAGTGTAACTAATATTCTTACCGTAACCACAGCATTTAGCAATTTCTTCTTTCTCCATAAGAATCACTGTCAGTTTTTTAAAAAATTACAGCCCTCTTTGATATGTAAACTATCAAAAGTTAAAGGCTTACAATAGCAATTAAATAAAAAATGAATGTCTACTCATAGCACTTTTCCTACTGATTCACCAAGAAAGATTTTGGTCATTTTCCTCAGGGATTTGTCTATGCATGCAATTCTCTCTTATGGATTGCCACACATATTTCTGACAGGATATTAAAAACTGGGATGCAATGTCATCAAAATATACCAAAATTTAGCCTGAACAGGAAAGAAAACATTTTATCAGAAATCAAAAATACAGTCAAGACTTCAGAATAGGAGGGAATTAAAACACCTGGAAGTCTTATAAAATAAGTAACGTGGATAAGCAACAGCGCACACTGACCATGTTCCCACAGTAATTTTTAAAGAATAGATGGTACAGAGCTCTGTGTATTTCATCAGCCTTTGGTAGTAATTTTGGTAGTGATTTTGAAAATTATAATTTGAGCACATGGCTATTATATTATATTAAAAAATACCTGACCTAGTTGGGTATTCCAGAAACCTACAATGAACACCGCAACACAGTGAAATCTCTACTGTCATAAGTTAAACACACACCAAACAGTAACAGTTTGTTTATTTATTTATTTGTACATTAAAGAACCCTTTGCCAGAAGTTAAACTGAAGAAGTCTTCAGATAGCACAAAGCTCTGAAATAATGATTTTGTCCTTAGAATAAACAAATCATCTAAAATACACTCCTCTGCAAATATCCCTGATTCTATCTGGATTCCCTGATTCTATCTGGGTCCCTGATTCTATCTTTCTATCCTAGAAAGTTATTCATCTTGAAGTGTACCTGAAGAAAGAAACAGTCTCAAACTGAATTAATCAACAGTAGTCTATGTGAACTGATTATGTTTTTCGTTACCACCAGTGTCTCAAGAAGTATAGTTTCTTTTCCACATGCCAATCTATAGAGCCGTTTCTAAATTCACCAAAATACCTCTAGAAATAATCTCTTCTCTTATAGTCCCATAAAGAATCTAGATAGCTATTTTTTCAAAGAACATTTTCTACAACCTTTCTGAGAATCCAAGAATGTCAGTAATGCAGAAGAAATATTTTAGAGGCTAATTGCTGAAGCATTGCATACCTTTGTGGGTGACTCAATAAAGATGAAGAGCAAGGAGAACAATGAAGTATTTTAAAGTATATTTGAGTTGACTTTACCAACACTCTAGAAGCCTTCTATAAAAGGTAAACTGATCTTACAAAACATAAGAACTTTTTTTTCTGCTATAGTATTCATCATAATCCAAATTTACACTGGAAATCTCCAGCTGGTCTTTTCTATTTCTAGTCTAACACTTGATAAAGAAGAGAGCAGAATTTGGCGAAGATTTGGTGTGAAACCTTATGTCTCCTATAGGTTTTTAATGTTGTTGTTATAACAACAGATTTTTTGTCTAATTTTTTTTTTCTAGTTGTCACATACATATGACAAAGCACTAGAGCTAACTTGATTTCACTCAGAAAAAAATTAGTAAACATGTTTTAAAAAAACTCTGGATGTTAGCTCAGCAACTGAATTTTTGTTTTGGGCACTGTATCTAAGGAGGAGGGAAGAAAGAAGGTTGCTCTCATTCCCACTGTGCATTTTTGAAAATAGTATTTTCACAACTGCTGTCCAAGTGGGATCGGTTATGAGTCCATTAATTCAGAAGCATCTTTCCTGGGAAACATGTGATTTGCAGCAAACACCTGTTCTGAGATCAGTATGACATACATTGCATTTTTGAGAGAGGGTAAAATTAACTTCTGAGAGAGGTCCATAATACTCATTATTATTTTTTTTTTCGAACAGGTCAACAGCTTGAATAAATAAAGTATTTTCTTAAAAAAAAACAAAACCACAATGATTATTCAGCAGGGAGGTCACAATTAACAGAAAGCCACGTGACTCACTTGCAACAGGTCTGGCAGTAGTGAATAACAACAGTTTGTACAAGGGCTACTCTGGCCACTGTTACTGAAACTGCAAGATTAAGTGAGGCAAAAGATCAGACACTCCTTCCATCTGCCATTTTGATATCTAAGACACAGATACATGTAAGTGCAATGACAAGAAAAATATGACCAACCACATATAAATGTGAAACAACTCAAGTATTATGTGAATCAAATCCTAATGCCTGAATGAGCACAAAGGGAAAACCACATCTTTTACACAAACTGCCCCTCCTGGGAAGTGACTAGCAGGGTTCCAATGCTACTGAGTATGGAACAGGCACTGACACAACAATACCAGAATGCCTAACCCATCAGTTTCACATGCACCTCTTCTAGACAAATAGCAAACACACACTATACCAGTACTTCTGAAGAAGAGAAATAAACAAACAAACAAAAAACCAATAGTGTGACTGTATTACATGTCAAACCTGATTCCTGCCTTATTGATTCTTCTCCTATGCCCTTACTAGCTGTTATATCTATTTGAGTCTGGCTTTCTTAATGTTTGCATTGATTGTGACCCTCCTCTGGACCTGTTCCTGTACTGAAAACTGCACATCTGGATGGAATACTCCAGGTAAGATCTCAACAGTATTCCCAGATTTCATTTAAGGATTGGCAGTGGAAATGAGGGTATTTTGATGGAGATCCCTTCCTACTGGAGACCTTTAAAGGCAAGCAGTTTTTCCTCCTTCGTTTCTGTGCAAGAACATGGCTGCTGCATTTGGCCTTGTTCTCATTTGCTGCAGCCTAGGATTGTGCTATTCCACTGTTATTGTTGTACTTTCCATGATGTACTTTCCATCACATTATAGCATACAGCATTACAGCTTGTCAAGCATAATGAAATTTTAATTAACTCGAATCTATTGCATGTTGGTGAATATATCTATCAGATTCACACAGTTTAAAAATAAACACTTGCTACAGTTATACTGTATTCACATCATAGAATCATTGAATCAAAAGGTTGGAAACAACCTGTGAGGTCATCTAGTCCAACAGTCTTCTCATTACCATTGCTACCACAGCTACTAAACCAGATCTCGTAGCTCCTCATCCAGATGCCTCTTGAACACTGCCAGGGACGGCGACTCCACCACCTCCCTGGGCAGCCACTCCAGTGCCTGACCACTCTCTGAGAGAAGGTTTTCCTCATGTCCAACCCAAACCTCCTCTGGTACAACTTGCAGCTATTTCCCTGGGATCTGTTCATTGCCTGGGAGAAGAGGCCAAACCCCTCTTCACCACAACCTCCCTTCAGGAAGTTGTAGAGTGCAATGAGGTCTCCCCTGAGCCTGGTCTTCTCCAGACTAAACAATCCCAGTTCCCTCAGCCTCTTCCCATAAAATGTGTGCTCCAGACCCCTCACCAGCTTCATTGCCCTTCTCTGGACACACTCCAGGGCCTCAATGTCCTTCCTCCAGTGAGGGGCCCAAAACTGAGCACAACACTCGAGTTGCGGCCCCACCATCCCATTTTCCTGTACAATGTAAGAGCTTAATAAGTTGCTTGGTGAGTTTATTGGGTTTTTTTTTTTTTTTTTTTTTTTTTCAAGCAAGTATTCATCAACAGAAGAACAGTTCTAGTAGAAAAAAAGAAAATAGTGAAGATCAGTTCATTGCATATTCTGCATAGAAGGTTGATTGTTTTATGTTACTTTATTGACCCATGGCTCTGCTCAGGTTATTGCACTGCAGTGAACCAAACAATGAATACATGGTAAATGCAGGTAAGGGGGTTATTCAAAGTGAAGTATTTCTGCTGAAAAAGCATTCTGTTTTTCACTGTGCAAAGTTGTTTCTCTTTTGATTTCTTTTGTGGGTTCATATTATTTTTCCAAATCCTTGACTATTGGAACACTGCAGTACTTAAAAACAGAAGTTTGTTGATTGTGTTCATATGAATGTT
Organism: Chrysolophus pictus; assembly: GCA_037305975.1. Classification (NCBI taxonomy): domain Eukaryota; kingdom Metazoa; phylum Chordata; class Aves; order Galliformes; family Phasianidae; genus Chrysolophus; species Chrysolophus pictus. The sequence continues at coordinate 21,502,080 of CM074577.1, read as the reverse complement.
GGCTGTAGGTATCCATATAGGAATACAAGTAAATATACCTTTACGCATGCATCATATCTGTAATTTCCATTGTAGTTGGGTTTTGGTATATTAAATACAGTTTTTGGCTTAGATAATATGTAAGGGAAAAAGTTGTTTATCTGGTCATGACTGGATGCAATGTAATTTCAGTTTGGGTCAGTGAAACACATACAGTGATTTCTTCTGTTGTTTTTTTTGTTTCGCTTTTTTGGATGAACGTGCTCCAATAGTGCATAACAACAGTCATATTAAATATATTTGTCATCATTGTAACTTCTAAACAGCAGAAATAGTTTAGATTTTGCTTCAGACTGATGTTTTAAGGATAGATTTTTGAATTCAATAACACACCAAAAGTTGAATTAATTCTGTTAAATATTTATATCTATTTTCGCAGTACTTTAAGAGGAATACTATCATATAAGTCTGGTTACTAGTACTATCACTCATTCTAGAGTAATTCATTCTCCAATTGCTAAAATCATTAATATTCAAAGCAACTGTCAAGTAAGGAGAGTAATATTTTTCAGTAATTTTTATTTTAAATCACTAAATTAAATATGCTTCTCTCCCACCATGAAATATTTGCATCTACATGGTTCTGATGTGCAAGGTTTAGTTTTCGAGTCTTTTGATGGTGATACTAGGTTACTTAATCTAAACTTGTATGTAACAAGTCCAGTATCCAGGATGACGTGTACATGAAATGCATTTCACAGCTTGAAAATTCTAAGCTCTTGTGTTAAACATTTTGACTAGTACTCCTGGACTTTCAGATTTTTATGGATTACATTAACAAGAATCAGGTTTACAGTCTGCCTTCAGAAGGTCTTCCTCTTTGTAAGGTAAGGATAAAGATATTAGAGGTATGTTAATTTCAAGGTGCAGGCTAAGAAAAATATAACTTGACTTTAACTTCTGTTGTAGAAATGGTGAAATTGATTGTGCTAGCAGTTCAACTTGCCTGTCCCGTGACTTCAAAAAGAAGGTTTTAACGATTTAATACATTAAAGCCCAAATCTATTTTCAATTTCTGCAGAAATATATTCAGATTAGCATTTGGTAGAAATCACAAAATCAGATAAGTCATTTTGCTGTTTTAAAACTCACATTTGTTTATTTAGATCAGTGACTCTAAAAATTGCATTGAATCAGGATGTTTGTATTTAGAGCTTTTTAAATTGTAATTCTTGTGCAGTTGCAAAAGTCAGCTCTTGCAGTATTACCCTGTTTCTCTCAAATACTTATTTTAAGTAAATCTGCAGTTCCCCATGATCAGTCACTACAAGCCTGTACTGCTCTCAATAAAGTACCTTGGATCAATTCCTCAAAGGTACTCTAAGAGCATTACAAGAGAGCAAGGAAGAGCCCTCATAGCAGGGAGTGTAATGAGCTGCCTGTTCATTGTAGAACAGGGAGATGTGCATGATGCCCCTGCTGGCAGGGCTGGGGCCATCAGCCAGGGTAGTGGCAAGTAGGACGGACTGTGAGGTTTTGGTCATATTCAGTAAAGAACCCAGATTGTCAGTTAAACGTGAAGTGATAAGGAAGGTCTGAAGTCAAACCATGTATTGGTATCAGGTTCAGTTATTGCTGGGCAGGCTGGTGGTGATAAGTCAGGTTTGAGGTCAAGCTAGGAAATCAGCTTGCAGGTCTTAATCTGGATTAGTAGGGTATTTGAGTGCTCATGAGCATGGCTATACATTAAGTGGAAATAGGCTCAAGGCTCAGGACTGACATCAAACGGGGGTCCTGAGTATAAGGGTAAAGGGTATGAGCAAAGGTTAAAAATGAAGATGACAGAAGCCCCTAAAGGCTACCTAGAGCACTCACAACCCTGATATGACTTTAGTAAGTGATGCTGTCTAAGGGAACTCCTGTGCTTTTGAGAATCTTCTCTTTTGGTTCTTTGGAGTTGATGCTACTAATGTATGGAACTTGTTTCACGTTAGTTTGTATGTACAGCCACAATAACAAAATTGATAGGAAAATAATGAATGCTTTGTGTTTTAGGGAATGGTTAAAGTATTGGCTACAGTAAAGGCACGCTATCAATTTAGATTGCATAATACCTAAGGTCAAGATCTATGACAAGATGCCACAATTGAATAAATTTGTACCTAAAAGAAGTCTATTGCAAAAGGCACAAGAATCAAGAGAATTAACAGAACACATTAACTATTTATATAGAATAACTATAGCTTTACTGCTTCAAGCCTCATCTTTAAAAGAAACTTTAAAGACCAAAAAAAAAAAAAAACAAAATCCCCCACAAAAAGACTTGTAGTTAAATTTTAGTTTAATAACCAAAAAAAAAAAAAAAAAAAAAAAAGAAAGAAATTTGAAGAAGGGGGGGAAGAGTTCCATTTTTCCACATTTTGGATAGACAATATAATGTTTTTTAATAAAACAAACTTCTTGTGCTATATGAAGGAAAACATTTTAGAGACAAGAAAGGAGGAGGAAAAAAATGCGTCAGGAAACCAGTAGCTTCCTAGTCCTGTGCACAGGTGAAGAAAGTTTTATTTTGAAGTAATTATCTTATTCAGAGAATGCTTAAACTGGTTTTGAGTTACTATTCAAGAAAAGGCCAGTTATTTTTTGTTAAAAATTCTAGCTTTGTAGCATTTTGTAAGATTAATGGCTGGTTTCTTGATATTTAAGTGCAGGCTTATTATTCAACAGAAATGAAGAACGGTGGCCAATACTGAATCTGTATCCAATGTACACACACTGCAATAATTGATGCTCTCTGTGTTAGGTCACCTATGGTAAATTATTTCTTTAACATAATTCTTTAGCTCTTCACTTGTCCTTTTAGATATGTGATATTTTTACAAATTTTACAGCATTCTTCTCTGGATATTATCGTAGGTCTAAGATTTCTACAGATGTGTTATGAAAGTCAACAACAAAGAGTTGGAAAACAGGAGACATGACAGTGATATCCCTTGGATTTGTGTAGACAGTAAGACTGGACTTTAATTTACTGTCTGAAAAAAGTTCAGTGGCAGATCCTGAGAATGTAAAAACATGACAGTTTCGAAGAAAATATCTGGAGGTAAACCAGAATATTGTGTCATTTATTACCTAGTGTCTGTACACGTCCTCTTACGCCACAGTAATACAAAGTAAGGAAAGATATTTCACCTCAGTGAAAGGTGGCTAACCTGTTTTGACTGAGAAAGTTGGTGGGTGTGTTAATCTTTACATCCTGTGATTTCTGACATTAAGTTTTTGGGCATACCAGTCTATCAACTAGACAAACTGAAAGCAGTTCCTCTAGTGATGCCTCTCTGAAGTACTGCTAAAGACTCTTGGTTATGTTCATGGTTTTTGCATGGATTTTTACTCTTATGAACAAAGCAAATAGGTAGAAATTCAAATGCCATAGAGTTATATAGCTATCAGACTAAGTACTTAATAAATGTATTTTTGTTGTTTCGTAATTGATATTAAATATCAATAGAACTTACACAATTGTTTTCCTTCTGCCTAGTGGCATTTGATCTAATCTAATTACTTAAGTTATTAAGAAGTTTGACTTGTTCCAGGCATGCTGCATTTGCTGCACTTCAGGAGGACACTTGCATTAATAAAAGCCCAGTGAAGCCAGCACAGAAGTTTCTGGAGGGCCTGCAGCCAGTTCCAAACTTACATTTTTTTTGATCTCCAGCATATTTTCTGGAAGAATAAGACTGCAGAGCTGAATGGGTCCAAACGTGTAACACTTTAAAACCTGTTAATCTCTGCTTGTAATACTTTGTAGACTTAAGAATGACTTTTTTTTTTTTTTGCTGTTCTTAAGGTAAGAATCCTTCTTCCTCTATTTAGTTGTCAAAAACAGAAAATGAGAAAGAAAAGATGATCTAGGTCTGGGGGATGGCTTCAATTCATGCTGGAGAAAAACAAAGATACAAACACATTGAAAATAAAAAAAAAAATAGGGTGGGAGAATAGTTATCCAGTTGTTTCTCCCAGAAGTACAGGTAACTTACTCTGTCTTTTTAGAATAAAACAGACCTTTGGTCTAGACAAAATCTCCCTAATGGTATGAGAATAACTTATAGTAAATTATTTTTACCCTTATCCACTTCATGCTATCTTCCTATTCCCATGTATCTTCAAGTTAGTCAGCTCAGATAACTGACAAGCAGTTGTCCAAGTTGTCTTTGTGACATTCAAAGAACACATGGATCCATGCTGAAAAAGAAACATGCCCCTCCCCTGAATATTCTTTCTGACCACAGAAGTAAAATCTGTGCAACAAATCCTGCTTGAAGAGGCATACAACAGTACAATGAAGGATTGTTGTTTAATGGACACCGTAGAACTTTCAGGGTTTGCTACAGTTTTATTAGTGATAAGCAGTGTCATAACTGCAATGGTGGTCACCGATACTTGTTTTACCAGCGGGAAGTAATAAAGAGTACACAGTAATAGCGTTGCTGAAATCTTACTAATTAAATTCTATACTTTACTACAAGATGGTGTTTGAAAATCATTAAGGAAGTGCTTGATGTACTACAGTGATTAGTATTAATGGGCAAACATCCAAGACTGAATGTCTTACAACATTGAAGCTTACCTGAAAACTTCTTCAAACTTGCAGTGTTTCAAAATAGCTCAGAGATCTTTTAAAAAAGACTGTTTCCCTGCAAAGTGTTTTCTTTTGATCTCAGGCAAGACAGTAATTTCAAATGTTAGTTTCTCACATGATGTTGAGAAGATACTCTCTGTTACAAGTAAAAACACAAAAATAAGAAAAACATGTTTATATTACTCAAACTCCAGAAAATGTACTAGATACAAGACTTTTGCCTGTTTACTTTAGCTTGTGCACAAGCTAATAAGTTTGTTCTTATCTCCAGAAAGAAATTACAATACTGATTTCAGAAATGTGCCTACTGCTGTTATAAAGAGTCTAGGAACTACTGCTGAATCCAAAGATTATGGAAGAACAAAGCACTACAATATATTCAGTTATTTTTAGAAATAACAGTCTATATACCACTATGAGAAATGCATTTAATTGTAATATAAATCTAAGATTATAAATGACTTCCTCATTTATGACATAATTTCCATATACTGTATAGGCCTGTTTCTCTTTCAGAGAAATTAGGTGTTGAGAAATAAAGTTATTTTCTGTTATTTTTTTCCAGTAAGACAACTAAAAATAAGAACTTTCTGTTACTGACATTTTTTTTTTTTTTTTTGTCTCCATGGTTATTATTTGTTGTTAAAGTGTTTTGATTATACATTGAAATAGCTAGGGAAGAGCTTGGGTTACATGGGACCTTAAAGATCATCTAGTTTCAACCTTCCCCGGGGCCCCATCCAACCTTGCCTTGAACATCTCCAGGGATGCCAGGGAAGGGACACCCAAGCTTCACTAGGTAGCCTGGGAGCCAGTGCCTCACCCCCCCATGTAAAGGTTTTTCCCTTAACATCTAACCTAGATCTCACCTCTTAACTTAAACCCATTTTTCTTTGTGCTACTATCATTGGACTGTATAAAATTCAGTTTCCCTCTTGGTCATAAGTTTCCTTCAAGTACCTGCTAATGTCTTAAATATATAAATGATTCCTTGCATATATTTTAAGAAAGCATGAAACAGAAAAAAAACCATAAGTTATTTTGAAGAAATTGAATGCGTGCCTGAAGAATAGATTTTTTTAAATCAGACTTTAAATGTTCATTAGAAATCAATGGTTTACTCAAGCTTAACAGAGCATTGCATACTGCTGAAGGTTTAATTAGATGAAATTTGAGTGATTTCTGTTTACTATAATAATACTTCACATTTATACAATTGTCATTCAAAAGTATTTAAGAGTGGTTTGTGTATTGTGTGTATATAAGGGATAAATTAACCAACCAGTAAATTAGACACCTCTGGATTGAAACTCTACAGCAACTCTGAGGCAATGATCTTTTTTTTCTTTTTTTAAGTGAAATTTTATTGATTTCAAGGAAGCAGAGCATACAATTGAATTAAACTTCTTTATAGAGAAGACAACAAGCCTCTAGCTGGGGCACCTGACTCCTACCAAGAAGGCATTCTCTGCTACTTAGTTCTGCTACAGACTTTCATTCATTTTTCAGGCAATTCATTGTACCCGATTTGGGCCTTAAATAAAATGTAGATAAATAAACAGCCACAAAAGCTGAGCTGGAATAGTGTACATACTGTTAATTGCTTTAAGTCCAAGCTAGTCACAGTTAATTACAGTCACCTTCTAGTGATGTAGAAGCATTTTTTCACTGATGGTAAGCTAACCTGGGAGGTACCGTGTTTGCTATGTGCTAATGAGGTGGTTACTGGAGATAACCTGCCTTGGGTCTGAGCTGTCAGTGACATAAGCCAGAATACTTAATTTACTCAATCTTATTTTACTTCATGAACTATGAACGAGGACTGTTTTCTTCAGATCCTTATTGGAACTTGTAGATGCTGTTTAATAGAACATTTCCTTCCTCATCTGTAAGAAAATATTCGGTTTAAGTGTACATATAAGCTGAGAAACAAAGATCTGGAGTAGATGAAGAAAGGTCTTCATATCTGTTTTCATGTTTAAGTTTGTTGCATATTCATTATCACTGTTTGTAAGTGTAAGTGGAGCCATTGCAAAAAGGTGGCCAGGCCAGGGAATGATTCAACAACACAGGATTTTTTCCAGCAAGGCTGATAAGAATAAGAAATTTCCTCAAAACTACCAGAACAAGTGAACAACTCTTTCACATGCATTCTGACACCTGTGTTTCTCCTGGCCTTCCCTCATATGGGATGACTGAATTCAAAAAATCAGACATTTCTTACAATTTTCTGGAAGAGATGAATTGAAATAAGGCAGTGTTTCCAGCCCATTTGCTGTATATTACAACAGATGTATTACATCTGTGTTTGACTATTCTTTAATTACTTCTGTCACCCACAACAGTACAAAGGACTAATTACAACTAGTTCCTGGTACGCTACTTTGGTCTCTTGAAATAGAACTGTAGCATAATTAAATTAAAAGCATTTCTAAGGGCAAAAGGATACTAGAATTTGGTCCACAGTAACTTTAGTACAGCCGTTCAATTGCACATATGCTTGCAGAATCATTGTTTAACTTGATGCAAGTAACAATCATTCCAGACCCCTAGTCATACATTCTGTCCTTCTGACAGCAAGTTACATAGGTAATAAGCATGTCTACTCTCCATATTTACGGTTCTTATTGGTACAGTGTAACAGGACTCAGCTGGCTAATATTTTTCATATATAACTGCAGTATTGGTTGTTACTTAGATAAGTGCATGTAAGTTTTTTGGACATCAGTAGTAGAGCTTCATATTCAGTCTGATCAGACTGTTAGCTGTTGACTTAACTGCAGAGATCACTTCAAAGTAGGGAGCTCATACTAAACATATTCCTTGCTTCTGTTATCTAGCTACAAGATGAGTTCAAAACATAACCGTTTAATTGGCAGTGGAAAAATTATCCTCATTTAATTACCTACATATAAAAAAAAATCAATAAAAGTTTTTAGTTGCTCTGTAACATTGAAGTTATCTACACCCAGAATAAATCAATTCAAACAGAACTTGCTTTGGTAATGAGACTACTAAACAGCTGTAACTGCTTAATGCAGCTTTCTGTGCAATACCATAGGTGGAAAGAGCCCCCTAATGGCTTTAAGTTATCTAGAAAAGAAATGAAATTTCACTTTCAGCAAGTTAAAGCTGGAAAACAAAGCAAAATGATTTTCAAGAATGCTAGATTAGTTTTCTTGAGAAACAGTGATAAAACCGAATCAGTTTAAAGTGTTGCAAGAAGGCTGGATTAACAACATGGTAAACTCAAAAGTAAAAGTACAGTTTGTAGAATATAAACTCAATCTTTTTTTGTTTTGGGGGTTTTTTCAGTTATTTTTGCCTGGAACTGATAATTGACTGAAGGAGATAATTACATTGCAAACCTTCATTATGGAAATCAATAATGCATTTCATGGATATAAGCTTAGAAAATTAGGAGTCCAAACAAATGAATGTTATTAAAAAAAGTAGTAGTCCTTTTGCAAAAATAAATAACTCTTATTAAGAATTTATTAATTTCCTTTTGAAGCTTAACTTGACTGCAAAAAAAAGATACTAAACTGGAGAAAACTTGATCTCTGCCTCATGCCAATTCTGTGATTTCAATTACAAAAATAGTGTCATATGCTCTTTAACTATATGTTAAGATAAGTGTAAACAAGGCCTTTAGAGAAAAAAGCATGACGAGTATGGCCTGTTGGAAAGTTTTGAACATATGTAAAGGATTGTTTCTGCAACTTAAACTGCATGAAATATTCCTAGGCAAGATTCACAAGGAACCAAAGTGAATTAGGCATCCAGTTACGTCCTCCTTACAAAATTCCATCTGTACATAATAAATCTAATTCTTCTGATATAGGTGTCTCTTCTCATTGCAATTTTTAGTCACTGAATGGGTTTTTATCACCATTATTTATGGTGAGATTTTGACACTCACATTCAACATAAAGACATCTCTTCTTGATGGCATTTCCACAGTACTCATAACACTGTTAATTGAGTAAAATACCTCTGGACAAAAGCTAATTTGATAAAATATGTCCCCAAAAGACTTTCTTACTATTTGGAAAAAATGTAAATGGAAATATTGAAATTGCTGCCCAGAATCAATTGTCTGGATAAAAACCAACACAAATGTTATCCACAGAAATTATAAATCAATAAAACAGCCCAGATTTCTTATTTTATGTAAAATTTTTCTTTTGGTTCATCAGTATAGTTTTTATTTCTGCTAATATTTGTTTGTCAGAGACATTGAAGCTCTCTTAAGCCTTACATACTTCACTTGTGATCATTTAGGCACCCCTCTCCTTCAAATTATTAACTCTAAAATGCTATACATGCCCAATGCCCCAGTATTTCTAAAGCATTTTATCAGTTATGAATAAACTTTTTGGTAACTAAAAATTTCTCTTCCCATGTGTGATTTTGTGACATCAAGATTTGGATATGGTGCTCTCTAGAAATTTATAGAAATACCTGGGTCAAGCAAGTGATTTTTCTCTATTTTGGTATATTTGCAATCAGATAAAACATATTGCAATTAGATTCTAGTCTAGAAGTAATGAACTAATTTCTTATTTGATAATCCAATGGAAAGTTGTGCTTGGATATGTGACAATCTAGTTAGTTAAACTCTTAGGTTAAGAAGACCGATGACTTTACTGAGGAGGAACAATTATGGTAGCTGGTGTATCAAAAATTTCTGTTTGGATCAAGGAAAAGAGGGAGAATACTGATGAGGAAAGTGGTACAGATTAACCCCAGCTAAAAGAACTGTTTTCTTAATGAAGTCATTGTGCTGGATTCTTAGACATTCTACCACAGTCTGTAAACTTCCAAGTCAACCAACTTCCTGACTTATATAACCAAAAACATGTTAATTTTCATTTTAATCCATTACCTTCCACAGAAACAGGAAAACCATATACATTATAGCTGAAGGAAACGTGCAGGAAGTTTATGTAGAGCATAGGTAGTTTAGAGACAGTGGTGTCAATGTCACATCAAAATAAGCAATGGGATGTCTGCTTCAAACACACAGCACTGCATCACTGAACATCCTAGAATACATATTTCAGGTCATAAGCCTTGATCTTCACTTTGCAGGCAGAATGTTAGCAATAACTACAGTATCTATAAAAAGATGGCACTCTAACGCCGTATTATTTAAGGCAGATCATGTTTGTGCAGCAGAGGTAAGCTTGCAGTCAAATGACATACTGCTTCAAACTACTGACAAGCACTGAGAAATCCTCTAGCTGAATGTTCTCCCTGCCTGTCTTAACATGAACAGGAAGGAATTAATAACATGAGAGCTTGCGTGCTGTCACAACTCCAGGCTGTTTAGCATGTGTGAGACAGGTTAAATGAAAACATCACACAAGTAGTTAGAAATTGTTTTTTCTTGCTGCTTTAACCCTTCAGGTAAATGGGAATAAATATAATAATGCAATGCCCAAACCATGTCTTGTTCTTAATCTGCTTTAGGCGTGTATAATATTAGCTGCATTTCATCCATGAATGAAAAAATCTAAGTGCAATGAACGCACTCTATACATAAATTCCAAAGCTTGTATTTAACATGCAAAATACAAAAAGAATAAATTCTTTTTTTAGCTGCTCAGAAAAATCAAAGGATGATTTCCTTACCTGGAAGATGAAACTCTGTATTATTAGTACTATGTGAACTAAGGGGACAGGATGATTATTTTCTTCCGTAATAAGCTGCTTCTTCAGAGATGCAGAGGATTAGGAGACAGAATTGTAAGTAAAATTAACTATTCCAAGGTCTGATCTGTTATCAGTTGTACTGGCGAAGAGCTGGTATCCTCTTGCAAATGCTAAAAGGTAGCTCAGTGAGTTGTCCACTTCAAGAGCAAAATACCAGTGTTGTCAGGCACCAGCAGTCACATACTGATGCTACAGTATGTACAGTCTCCCTTTCTTGTGCTCTCTCTCACCCTGACGTTCTCTCAGCTCTGAGCCTGAGCTCCTTCTGCTGCTGTATAATCAATCTAGCCTGTCTGAATCTAATAGGCCTCTATTTAACCAGCCAATCAATAGCACAGATTCCACTGCTGCTCCCCAGGGTCTTTTCCAAGAGTGGTGCCAGCAGTAGGAGTTTGGCCAGCACTTTAACAAAGTATTTATCATTATTTTATTTCTCTTTAAGGAAAATTATTTAGGAGAGCTCAGGTTCAAAGCTCTCTCTCTTTTTTTCCCATGAGAGCTACATAAACACATATACTGTGCTGCATTTTTTTTAATTAGTTCTATGCAGTTTAGAGTGTATATATATATATAAATATAAAAAACAGAGAGCTCACCCCAAACTAGAAATTAACTTATAAACTTGTGGAACAAGCCTCAGCCTTAAGGTTCTGACAGCTCAAATAGCAAGTTCTGTAACTTAACCTGTTTTAACAAGTGTGAAAATTGAGCATAAGTAAGAAAAAAGGAGAATTGTGATTCACAGGCTGCATTAATAATGCCAGTCTCCTGAACTGCCTTTTTTCTTACAGTTTGTTTTATCTCACATGACTATTTTTATTTTTTGAGTTCTTATCAATATGGAAACAACATATGTTAAGATATATAAAGGTTCAGAGATGATATTTACTCATCACCGTATTTACACTGTACAGATTCTTCTGCTAAAAGAACAATCAGAACTAACTTGAACATGGACTTAAAACAGATAGCTATCGTGCTCCACCAGTATACTGTTTTGGACTGCATTATGCTCCCCAGGTATGCAAGCAATACAGACTATCAGAGAGCAGCTAAAACAAAACTTCATGATGGACACTGAGAAGAATTGTTATTGAGGCAGCCTGGCTTTTGGTGGTAGTGGTTTGGTTCATTTTTGTTGCTGTAATTGTTTAGGTGAGTAAAAAAGAGAAATCCATATTTTCAACCTGATCATCCTAGTCATTCAGGTTGCAGTTGATAGTTGTGAACTAACACTCTGAAGCAATATCTAGCATACTCCTGACTCCAGAAGGTAGATGTCTCAGACTGGTAAGGAGTGTCTCAAATCAAAATAAGCAGCATCACTTTGTGGACAATTTTACATTTGAAAGCATTTCTTTGAAGCTGTTTGCCTTCGAAAGGGAGTGCTCAGGAGTGTTTACTGGCTGAAGACCTGGCCTGTGAACAGATAACTCCAGCTTGACACAGGAGACAGGGAGATGATACTTGTATCCTGTGAAATCTCCCTGCTTTCTCTTATCTGCTGATTTAAATTTGCAAGAACTGGAAGATAGGAACAAAGGACATCCTGCTGAGATCCCAAAGCTATCACTCCAAAAAAGCCGACTTGACCAATTTGAACTATAAATAAGAGTTTGTACTGTTGTCTTAGTCCTTGTCAACTGAACAACACAATGACCCATCACTACTGAAGATCAGCACCTGACATCAATTGTCGCCTGTAAGTCTGAAGAAGGAAGAGTACAATGTATTTGCTGTTTCCCTACTGAGTGTGCCTCATTCTTAGTGAGGCCTTCACATATGACTCTTGAAGGAATTTGTTAAGTTGCTGACAAAAAACTTCAGAAACTAAATGAAGTTTTGATTTTCTGCTTCTTCAGCACTTTGACTCTCTATTAGTCTGAGGATCTGTCAGCATGTTCATTGCTTTAAGACCCTGTACCCTGCCCTGAGAACTCAAACTTGCAGCTAAACCTCTTACTCTATGACTAAAATTGCTTTGTTGACATGTTAGCATATCTCAAACCTCTTGAGGAAGTATAAGCAGTCTAGTCTAATGCCCAATCTGACCAGAAGCACATAAGTACCTAAAGGGAGCCTATAAACAGGAGGGGAGTCAACTCTTTGAAAGGGTAGATAACTGCAGGACAAGAGGAAACAGTTTTAAGTTGAAGAAGGGGAGATTTAGGTCAGATGTCAAGGGGAAGCTCTTTACTATGAGAGTGCTGAGGTGCTAGAACAGGCTGCCCATAGAGGTTGTGGGTGCCCCTTCTCTGGAGGTATTGAAGGACAGATTGGATGGAGCCCTGGGCAGTCTGGTCTAATATTAAATGTGGAGGTTGGTGGCCCTTCCTGTAGCAGGGGAGATGAAGCTTTATGATCCTTGAGGTCCTTCTGGGCAGCCTGTTTCACCGCCTCACCAATCTCATAGTGAAGAACTTCCCCCTGACATCCAACTTAAATCTTCCTTAACTTAAAACCATTTCCCCTTGTCCTGCAGTTATGTACCCTTTCAAAGAGTTGATTCCCCTCCTGTTTGTAGGCTCCCTTTTAGGTACTGAAAGGCTGCAATTAGGTCACTCAACTGCCTTCTTTTCTCCAGGACTCAACTGAAGAGAGAAAAGACAACAGGAAGAAAAAAAAGAGACCCACTATTAAACAGTAAGAGACACTTCTAAGCCTATTCAGACATACACACAGCTATAAGAAAGGCAGTTCTATTTAGCATGAGCATTTACCCATGTAGGAAGAGGCAGTAGCAGATAACCAGTTCTAAACCACCCAAGAAAGGGCAATGGTGACAACCCAGTTAAATAAAGGTTTGCTTACCCATCCCAAGGAACAGATCCACCAAATTCTCCAGAAGGAGTCATTTCCAAGCAGAGACCCCTTCTATGTGGTATCTAGGCTTCAAATGAGACTTTGAGAAGAGTACAACCTGATTCTACCTCTTTTAGTGGAGTGGCACAAGTCAATTCCTTTCACCCACGCTCCCTACTTCCCTTCAGAATATCTATCAGGTCCTCAAATAGACAATAATCTCCAACAAGATACCTCCATCTCCACTGCCAACCCTTAAATAAGGTCTGGGAAGGAGTAGATCCTGGCACCACCCTCTCTGATCACTCAGGCACATTGCATGCAGCTGAGCTCCACTGGGTTGAGAACTGGGTTGACACTATCTTCCCACCAGGAGCTCAATCACTGCTTCAAGCTGTAACTCAGCATTTTCACTACAGAGGTGTTACGGAGTTATCTAGATCTATCTGTGTCCATGACAGGGGAACAGCAGACCCACAGGCCCAAAAAGAGTAAGGGGGAAGGGTAGGGAGATGGGAGCTGGGCCTAGAAGCAGAACAGTGGCAGTGATCTGAGTAGGAAAGTTAGCTTACTAAATCCGATATCAAAATGCAAGGTATCACAATATAATATAATATAATTGGAATTGAGACTAATAAATAAAATGAGAAAGAGTATGTCTGAAACCAAAGACCTTATGCTGAACTGAAAGCAAAAGAGCTGGGGAGCACACCCACACTATCAGGCAGTGAGAGAGAGAGAGTCCCATGAGTTGCCAGCTTTATCTTCCCCTCTGAATGCAAAGTCATCTGAAGTATGTAGTTCTTCTCTTCTGAGAACCAGATATTAGGGAAATGAGCAGTTTGTAGAAGTGGGGCATTAACTCTTCAACATCCAGTGTTTTACATGATGTTATGATGTGGAATACCAGTAACAAAAATCATAAAACCATGGAAAAATGGTAAATCTTGTATCACTCCAAGAACTCTTGTTGCAACATCAGATGAACTCTGGATGAATTTTACCACAGCAAGCTGTGCATATTCTATCCATGACATTGCGTCTTTTATTTTGTGTATCAAATAGAATTACATGCCATTCCTTGACAGGCTGGGTATTGTCTCTGTCATTACACCACTAATGCACAGCACAATCTAGCAGAGCATGCTACAGCAGGTTCCTTTCCAGCAGCTGCCTGTGCTAACCTATGAGCTACTAAGACCCTAAACACGAGGCCAGAAGCATAGATGTGCCTGTCCTAATACCTAGCTTCTTCAGTGCTGTATGTACCACAAGACTGCTGGTACAGATGGGAGGAGTGCTCTGACAGAGGCTGAGAGAAAGGAATTCACTACCCTTTTGAAATCTTACTTCATGAGAAAGTCCTAACTGTTCTGCATCTAACGTAATATAGTTCATTTGAGGCCATAAACCAAGAAGTTACACATGAGATACCATTACAAAATCATACCTTGTGCAGTGATGCCTTAGAGTTTGATTTTTTTTTTCTAGTTAAAAGCAAAACTGTCAGGATGACCTTGTTAAGGTCAAGATAAATGTTTAGATCTCAAGAGCTGACCTTTTATGCAAACACAATCGTTCAAGTAATGCTTACTGAAATTTTATTTGTGCTTTGGAAACATAAATGCTGGCATGTAGTTGTCAACAGACAAGCTTTAAATGCCTGTGCTCGGTGCTGAGACATGTTCATATTGGACATATGGTGAAAGTACCTTGTGGACACAACGTCGGCAATGGAGCATGATACTGCTTTAGGAAAGTATATATACAACGTATTACAAAAAGATGATTTCAGACTGAAGAAATTTATTATGTTTTTCTCTCAGTCATATAAACAGTTACTACCTACATAAATAGATGTTTAATACTGCCATATTAAATATTAGGACCAGTATTCAAGTTTGAAATGCTGAGCTAAAGAAAGTCAGATTGGTTTAAAGTTCAAGGCAGCATGAAGATACTCTGGTAAGAAAGCCTAGAACCTGTTCTGCTCCAGGGTAGAAGCAAGTCTTTGTTTGCATATTATGTATGGGTACTAGTGGTAGTGAATTGTAAGTGCAGCCTGCCATTTAAACTATTGTATCCACTGTACACAGAAGAAATACCCTTTAGTCCTTTTACTGAACACAGATTCTTATTTTGTCCATAAACTTAATCACAAAATTACTAATCAACATCTTGATCTTTCCTGTCTTCTTTAAAGCTGGGACAATAAATAACAGAAAATTAATAAGGATTTATAGTCTTTAGCATGATTACAATATAGGAAGCCATCTCTGGAATGAATAACTTTTTACATAGTATTGGAGGGGTTGCCAAGAAAAAAAGAACCCAATGGATAAAAGCTGCATTAATGAGCATAGAGAAGTACACAGTATATGTTATTAATTTAATGTTAAAAGCTCAAACAGAGACTTAGCAGCTAAGGAAGATATAACAGAAACTTCTGAGTTAAAAATTATGGTTTAAAAGAAGAAATATTTCTCTCAAATAGTATCAGTATCTTTTTTTTTGGGAGGGTGGAAGGAACAAGCAATCAAAAATCATTTAAATCTTAAATTTAAAGAACAGTTTTAAACTACTTATGACATATTAGAATTAGTTAAATTGTTTAGAATTGAATAAAAATCTATTTGTTGCTGTTATCTCTACAAAATTAAGATTGCATTATATAAAGATAAGCCAAAGAAATTAGCTATAGCCACCTGGTCAAAGGAACCATTATTGCTAGAGTTAAACAAGCTGAAACAAATCCCAGGTTCAGACAAAGTAGGCCTGACAAACCTCAGTTCTGAGAACTGCAAAATAAAATGAATGAGTTGTGCTGTCATTGTGTTACATTGCAGCTGTTTTTAAAATTGCAGTCATTGTTTCTTCTGTAGTATGTGCAGTGCATAATTTTCTGAAGAAAATACATATAGAGGCAAGTGTCGCTCTACTTTTCCTTTTCTTTTTTTTTTTTTTTTTGGTGTTGTTATGATTAGTGGTACAGCAGTAACATTTAGAAGTCCACACATTGCACAATATCATGTTAATTTACAAGACAAGATCTTAAATAATAAATACATTTTTAACTGAAAACGCAGTTACTGTACAATGAGGGGAAAAATGTAATTAATTTCGTAGAACATGTAGTATCTCCCACTAGGCTTCTATGAAACATATACTGCAATTGATATTTGAATTCGGGCCACAGAATTTGATTTACAAACCCATAGCAAAAGTGTTAAGTCACAGATTAAACCAGTGATTGAGCACCTGGTGGGAAGACAGAGCCAATCCAGGGGAGCTCAGCTGCAAAGAATGCACCTGAGTGACTGGAAGGGTTGGAGCCAGGATCCACACCTTCCCAGACCTCATTTAAGGGTTGGTAGTAGAGGTAAGGATCTCTTGCTGGAGATATCTGCCTACCTGAGGCCTTCTGAAGGAAAGTAGCTTCCTTTCTTTGTTTTTTTCTTATAGCTGTTGTGTTTGAATAAGTCCTTACTTATGGAAGCCTATGACTTTGATCCTCTGCTGTCATTCCTGTGCTTTTTATTGTGTTACAATATTATAATACCAAAGCTATTGCCCTTTCAATTTTGTCAGTTGGAAGAAAGAGAGAAAATAAGAAAAGGTATGTACTGCGTGTGTCTTCCTGGCTATGTTACCAGCATTGACACAAGGGTTTTGTTTTTTATGACCCTTGGACCCGCTATGAAGGCACATGTTAGGGAAGGATAGAATCTACCTGCCTAGAAGGGGCAGGGAGACCTTTGGCAAAAGTTTAGCCAAAGTAGTGGGGTGGGCTTTAACTGAAGAATGGTGGGGATGTGGTTCAAAATGACAATACTCATGCTATTGCAACCAACTGGGGAATAAATCAGGCCTACCAGAACAGTAACTAATGTTCCTTAGCTACCTCCCACGATACGAGCCAGAAGACCAGCTACATCAAGAGTGTATATAGCTATAAAGGACTTTCTTACATCCTTCTAAGGAAACCTACGTTGTCTTCTTTGTAACTCTTTTCTTCTCTGAAGTACTTTATATATACACAACATGGACAATAAACAGAGAATTAGAGATATGTTTATGTTTGCAGGTCTCTGATCTTATTGCAATGAGAGAGAGACATGGTGGGAGAGTATGCATGACTAGAATGTTGCCATGGATGTTTATATCCTTTTTAGGAAAGACAGGCCAGCAAGGTAAGGTGGTAGAGTTGATCTTTATGTGAGAGAGCCAGGTGAGAAGGCATGGCTAACCCAAGGAGCTCAGGTGCAAGCTATGTACCTGAGTGACTGGAAGGATTGGAGCAAGGATTCACCTCTCCTCACCCACGTTTAAGGGTTAACAGCATGTTCTGGGGGTAGACACTGCAGTCTTCTTGAGTTATCACTGGTTTCCAGAAGGGGAGAACTAATTTGCTGCCTTTATTTCCTGCTCTTACTTCAGTGTGACTATATCCTATTCAAATGTACTGTAATTGCCTTCTTTTGCCATATAGATCTTAGGTAAAATATTGGCCTGTTAATTGTGCTTTTTGTTTACTTCTATCTTTTCCAATGGTCATGATATTGTTAAAAGAAGGATATTTGACATTGCTGAAATGCAGTGTTTATTTTATTGTGAGGCAGCTGATCCCAATGTAAGAGGCAATATAGTCTCCTTGAGTTCATTGGGGAGGGTCTTGTGAAAGCTTGAACTTAATGTTTGGCCTGAAGGCCAGAGATCTAAAAAAACAAACAACAACAACAAAAACACAGGATGAGTCTAAAAAAGGTTTAGCAAGATTTGGGAAGGAAAAGAGTTAAAGTTGTAATACAGAATCATTCACTTCTGCTAAATACTGAGATTGAACCCTATGGGAAAGAGCTGCTAACATCTGCTGATTAATATCCTGGGTCATTAGGAAGAGGACAGTGTCTGATATACTTCCAGACACTTAGTATAGCCTTTTTTAACTTACTGCTAATATTTGCTTAATATTATCCTTTTTTTCTCTCACTATTTAAAAAAAAAAAAAAAAGTAATAACAAATCTCCCAACCTTCTTCCAGCTCTCTACTTTGATTATGAAAAGATATACAAAAACAGGATTAAATGTCTGCTGTGTGACCTTTGTGTCAGCACCTTTTGTATCAAAAGGAACAGCTTCTTGTGGTTTGACTTGATCTTCTTGAAGGTCTTTTCCAACCTGAGCAATTCTATGATTCCACGATCTTTCTTGACAAACTTACAATAATAAAATCTGAACTGCTGCTAGAAATGTAAGCAAGAAAGTTCAAAAAGATCTCACTTTTGATCTTTACATAAAACAGTGCTGATTTGCAGTGGCTGGTCCAGCTTCATTGCAGATACATTGTGAAGTTGGAATAATGGGGTTATACCTACACTGTAAAATAATATTCAGCTCCTTATTGCTCTGATGTTCTTTCTAACCATCTCCCTGGCAGAGAAACTAGTTCATTCAGACACAAAATTTGTGTGCAATTCTGGCTAAAATTCCCTTCTGAACTGATCCAGAAACTGCAGTTTGACTCCTTATGCTCTACCTGCTTCTCTAGCTCTATCCTGGAATTGCTTGGGTTATTTATCTTAAATATCTCTCACATTGTATCAGGTCCTATAATACAGAACTCAATATCTAGCCTTGAAAATACTAGCCTGCAATGGAGCTCTTCCTTGTTTTTGACAGTTTGCCCTGGATGACAGAGGAATGGATTTAAAAAAAAAAATAATGCTTATGTCTTAGAAATAGTGATCTTAATGTCATACAGTGGGCTTGCAGCCGGTATGCCATACAGGGAGCTAGTTGTAAGCCCTGTGTAAACAAGGCACTCTACACCATTTGGCTGAGAGATGGGAACTATTCCCTTATGTGAAATACTTCAGTAATCTTTTTCTCTACCTTGTTTTCTACAAAGATAAAAGGATGCACTCAATATGTGTTCATGTACTCTTGGATGGACTCAGTGAAATTAACAATCTTTCATATTGTAAATGAAGTTGGGTGCTAGTCTAAGTCATGCAGAATGATGACATTTGTATGCTCAGTATGCACATAACTGAAGTAATAGTTTTACAGATGCATGTATAACTGTATGTAGTTACTGTAATTCATTTCCATAGTAGAGAGAAAAGCACTGGATAAAATGCGAATACCAACCTTGAATAACATGCTGTGCCCCTAAATCAATCTATTATTTCATGTTAAAAGTCATTTAGTTTATACCAGCATGTGTGTTTTTAAGTTCAGACCAGTCCATCTCATTCTGCATGATACCAGTAATACACACAAGTTGCAGACATTAGTAGCATTTGATTGCTGAACTGAACAATCTAGAACAGGATTAGACCATATTTACAGAAGATATCAGTGCTGAAAATGTACAGAATTTATGAAGAAATACAAGTCATATGAATAGCTAAGACTTTTAGTTAATAAGTCAGATTCTGTGGTAAGTGCTGCACAGAAATGTAAATATTTCCTGAGTGTTGCTTTCCTATGTGCATACTGGTGTAGGAGTAAACACTATTTTGTACCTTTTATATGATGCAATATGCACACAAGTATACAGTGACATGATGCACACAAAATCAATTATTACAGTAGAAGGCGTTAACCTATACTACAGCACAATTAATGATGGCAAAAGTTCAGCTTACTCAGCAGAGTTATAGTAATCATTTGAGTGATTTGAGTCATCTCATATTTTTCAGATAATCTTGTCTACATTGCCTTGTGCTTTCTCACTGTAAAAAAAGACAAATCTATGCTAACTTTGCTGAAACAATAAATATTCTGCTGTACTTGCCTCTGATATTTTTGGATAGACTGTATAAGCTAGAGTGTTACCATCATCATGTATGAGGACAAAGACTGATCGGTGAAGACTAACATCCATTTTTCCACTGGTAGGTTGATTTTTGTCAAAGATCAGTTCATTTGTTCAAATTGTGGGGTTTTTTATTTGACAAGTTTTTCATTTAAAAAAAAAAAGAGAGACCAAATGCTTCATTATAGGCTTGTCTCTAATGTAATTGGCCTATTTCTGATGTTTTAAGACCTCTATCAGAAGATAGAAATTCCAGAGAGATTCTAGGATGTTTGATTCTTCAGATTTTAGGCTCTTACTGACATAAAAATACTAGGTGGAAGATTGTTTCTGTGTTTTTAACATATATCTATTTCTTCTGCAAAATTTCAAATAGGTAAAGTCCTATGTTTTCTTTATGAAAACAAAAGTGTTGCAAAAAGGAAATGAAACCCTGAGCTTTATAGAGTTCTATTGAAGCCAAGTAGTCTTCAATTTAGGTGCCATAGGAAGTATGATGCTGAAAACCATGGAGAATCAGTAAGTGTTTTACTGCCAGTGCTGTAATATTTCTAACTTTTATCAACATGTTGTTAGCTATATACTGATGTTCTCTAGGTCTGTAGATGTACATAGGTTTATTTTTACAATGTGAAGCCAAAGGTTCTGACATCTACACTGAGAATGCCCAAACCGTGAAACAAAACCTGAGGAAATACAGTTTCTCTCTTTCTATTTTGAAGTGAATTTGCTGTGAAGTGTACCTGTTACTTGGGTTTCTGGGGGAAAGATTTATGGCTTTTACTTTTTTAATATTTTAATAAAAAGGGCATATGGCATATTTCAAGTAAGGAATTTCACTTGCAATTTATTATGGTATGGATGATGTGCTTTTATTCCAACTTTCAGAACTGCTTCAAGAATCGTGGGATTTATTCAAGTGAAATGTGTATGTGTTCATTTGTGAAAATGTGTATTTTCCTCAGGCTCTTAACAGAACATTTAGTACTGATAATGTTATATACTGTTGTGTACTTAATCTAGCTGAGATATTCTTTCCAGATGTGATTAGGGGAGTTCCATACATACTCATAGGTAAAGAGAGGAAATTAATATTAGGATACAAGGAATACAAGCTTTACAACATCTTTTTGCATGAGTTCTTATTTGAAAGAGAGCAGCATCTTTCAAGATAACTTCTTGAAGTATTTTCACTGTTTTAACTTTAAGAAAGCTCAACAAAAATAGGAGCCTGTTTACTGTAAATAAAGAAGTAGGAAATATGCTTATACTACTCACAGTTGATGATATCTAGTCTTTGTAGATTCAGGAAAATTAGCATATCAGTACCATGTAAAAACTGCCCTGGCTTTCACACTTCACAATTGATACAATCACTTTTATGTCAGTGTCTCAAGATTGTTTTTTTTCTTATTTCAATTTAGACTAATCAAAGCTAACATTCTCTGTTGTCCTTTACAGCAAGGATTACTTCCACTCTGGATCATTTGCTTTAGACATGACATAAACATAATGGCATACAGTAATTTTTTTTTTTTTGAAGCATATATTTCTCTTTTCATATCCCTTCACTCCTATCATTGTTGTATAATTACTTCAGAGTACCTTGTGTAACACAAGGAGCAGCCTTTCTCCAAATCTCTTTCCATAAACAGCCACTACCATCTGAACTTTGAACTCATCTGAAACTAGAATTTGTTTAATTTATCCCAGAAAAAAAATTATCACTTCTTAAGGTGAGCTAACAGAATTTTTTTTTTAAATAAATGTTATTCTTTTGTGCAATACATTAGAGGACTCCCATTTCCCATCTTCACTGTGTCTTGTTCCAAGATCTAATTCTCTGTAAGTTATTTTGGTTTTACTCTAATTACACATTGAGAAGGATCTATAAGTATGGGCACTTTTCTATCCAATTATGACAATGAAACAAATGAGATGTTTGTACAATAATACTATTCAGGGAGTAATTTCTAGAAGTTACTAGAAGGGAGGCACATTCTAAGATAAGATTTTTAATTTCATACTGCAAATTTTATTAGTAGTTCTTGATCTGGATAAATGCATGACTCTCTAAAAGAACTTTTTGAAGGATAAAGTGTTTATTCAGATCAGTGGATCATAAAGACTACTTAAAGTATTTACATTCTACAGTTTAAAAAATCCTGATTAAGAAATGAAAGGAAATCACGGAATTACAAGATGTCTGAACTTCCATTCAGAGAAAAGAAAATGTTTTTATTTCTTCATCTCTTATAAAATGCAGAAGCCTTTTTCTTTTGAACTTTGTCTTTCAATTGTTGTTGGAAAAAAATTGAAATGTTAAAAACAAAGATGAGAAAGTTATCCCATAACTTGCATATGTTAGGAATATATTGGTCTTTTACTGGAGTAGGAGACTGAAAAAGAGGAAAAGGGATGAGTTCTTTCAGAATAAAGAAAGAAAGTCATTTAAGCTATAGAGATCATGAGAATCACATGTGTTATATCAATAATGGAAGATTAGAATCTTTTTTTTTTTTTTTTAAATCCTGTCTGATACTAAAGAGTTGTAGATATTCAGAATATGAGGAATAACAACGTATTTGAAAAAATACCTGAATGTTATTCTGCGTCTTGGAAACTGTTTACTTTGTATCTCCTACATTCTCAGGGAAAAAAAAGGGTTTCTGTCTATAGAGAGTTCATCTTAAAAAATGGGTTAGAATAGCATTTCACAATTGAGCTCTGTGAATGTTTGTCCAGTACTTTACACATAATGCAATAACACTATGCTAAATTTTTAGAGAATAAAACAGAAGCAAAATGAGAAAATAACAATGCATAAGCTCTTATAAGAAAAAGATGAATACATTATAGTATTTCTCAGTGACAATTGTCCCCAGAGTGTTGTGAGATTCATGAAGTTTCTGAAGAATCTGTGGTATGTGCAACAGTAGCAATGCTAAATATTGAAAAAAGTCTGAATGAATTGTACACTGAGGGAAGGAATGGCAAAAATTTTTTGCAAGCAATTCATATCCACCCTTTGAACAGCGTGGTCAGATTGTTTAGATTTAGGATTTTTTAAATATTTCTTTAAGGATTATTAGATAAGCAGTGTTCTCTTTTGCATAACTCTTGCACTGTCTCTTCCAGATAGAGCATACCACAGTCTCTCTAGCGAAAATACCTTGAAATTTTAAATATTTCTTTCTTAAAATACCAGAGGGGGGAACTTAGAATGCTGTTGGCGAGCCTTACCAGAATTAAACTCTTAAAGGACCAGGTGATGTAAATATCCTTAAAGGCAGCAATAGCTTCAGGATCTGGAATTAGAGAATTAGATGTAGTTTTTTGTTAAAAAAAAAAAAAATCTGAATTATTTTTTTTGTTATGGGGAAAAAAAAATAATGTAGAACTTTTCTAAAGGGATTCTCTGAGAGAATGAAGACTACTAAAGGCAGCGATTTATTCTTTATTCTGGCCTTGAAAGGAAGAGGTTCTTGATCTATAAAACAAGCTTGTATCAAGAAGAATGTAGAAATCCCATTCACACTTCCAAGAAAAAAAATATTGAGGGAAAAATAACAGATTTCTTCAGAACAGAGAGTGTTTTTATAAGTTCTCTATAGACAAGTTTAATACATTAATGTTAAATACTCATTCTGTACTTACAGTGATTCTAGACTAAATTCAGCATCTACCTGAGGAACTTACAAAGAATCAGCAGTGATAGGTGCCAGAAAATCATGAGATACATAGGTCTACAGTACAAAATCTAAGTCAGCTAGTGAAGTATCTTTTCATTTATCTTCTCTGGATCATTTCTTAACTAGTGAAATGAGACCTCCTTGCCCAGTTTTTCTGGAACACTAAATAAATTAGCTATCAGAAAACCAAAGAATCATAGAATTGTTTGTGTTGGAAGGGACCACAAATATCATCTAGTTAAACACCCTTGCCATGGGTACACTTTTGAAGTCCCACTTTTATACTCTTATATCTTATTACTGAATATACTCATATTTCATATTACTGAAATGTGAAAATTGTGGACTAATTCCATTCCTGCAAGAAGCACGAGAGCACAGTATTAATGACAAAGAACATGTCATTTCCCAAACTAATTTCCTGAATATTTTCTCAGTGAAAGTATGCAAATTTCCCCATTCTCTAAGTTGTTTTTGTTAAATCTATTAAGCATTATCTCTCAACAGATGCTTTTTTCTTTCGTTGCTAATTCTAAATATGAAAATAAGGACACTTGTAACATGAAGTACTACTTTCTTTTCCTTTATCCTGCTAAATTTCATTATCAATGAGAGTCTCTCTGAGTACTTAAGCCTTTATACTTTCCTAGGATGAGCCTCTGAACTTTTTCAGTGCACACTTTGGTTCTTCAAATAATAGCCATCAAGAAAGAGCTTGGAGAAACCCATGTTATGAAGATAAATCCATTCTACTCCTCCATTTTTACTGGATAAAATCTCTTTTGTGTTCATAGTATTCCATGACTGATAATAGTTTAGGGTAGAGATACTGCCTTCATTTTCAGTAACCTCAGCTCAGAACTGCGGTAAGAAATAAAAGGGAGAATGTTTCATACTGTCAAACAGGGATCTGAGATTATCACATAGTCACACTTTCCCACTTACTGAATGTTTCACTTGATATTGTTAACTTATATATCATGTACTTTTCAGTAAGCAAAAATTACCTCAGCTATAGGAGTCAGTTTGGTACACGGCATGCAGCAAAACTCATTAAAAATGACTTATGCATTTGATTAATGGTGTAACATGTTCTAGGAATATCATTAAATGTAGAATAAATTGCTTCATTTTGTCAATGAAACTTATGATCTTTCTCTGAACTGAAGTTTGAATGGTTACATTTGCATTTGTTCTTGTGACTGTGTGCAAAGGAATGACGTTTCTCTTTAAACTCGCATATAACTCGGTTGCTTACTTCTGCAGCTTTACAAAATAGAGGAGTGCCTATAACAACCTAACAGCAATTGTTTATAGTGTATTTTTTAGTTGTTTGTATGTATGCACTGCATTCAGTAAACTAAAGAGAATTTCAAATCCTTGTGAATATATTACATCATTTTTGAATATGTCCTAAAATAACATGTCCTCTTGTTTTACTCAATTTTCATCAGACTCACAGTATGTTGCTTCTTTAGTGGGGCAGTAGTGACACTGAACTGAGTGACAAATAAGTTGGTAAATGAAGCTGGAGCAAGAAGCGGTAACTTATTTTTTTCCCCAAACAAACTGAAACAGTTGCTTACATTCTTTGCTTCAGTGTTGCAGAAGTGGAATGCGAAATAGAAGCTGGAGGCAGACATGTTTTAAGCATTCATAATACCCTAGGAAAGAAACCAGTTCAGCAATATAAAGTTAGCTGAACCCCAGGGTACAGCGGCTGCACTGCACATACAGAGAAGCGTGGAGTGCAGCAATAACAGAGCCTGAAAAAATAAACACATGAAAAGCCTAAACTGCTGAGTGCTCCAGAGGTGACAGCAAGTTTGATGTGGCAGATATAACCTTTGCCTTGCAGCTGTTCAGAAGAGGAATGTCTACCATTCCTTTGGCATCACACACCTTTGCAGGCAAGATAGGAAGAAGGAGTTAGAAAGTGCAAGTAGCTGTTTAGCTAAACTTTCACCTTAAATCAGATGGTTGACTGAGAAAAGAATAATTAGTATACATTAGTGAGGCAAATTACTGATTACAGGTGCTATTCTAATATTTGTGTAGTATTGAGACACAAGCACTATTTAGTGAGATTTTTCTCATAGCTTCTTCTGTATGGCTTCCCAAGTACTGAAGTAAAAAATCAGAGAGACATATTAAATACAGGAAGTGTTAAAAACAACGTATGTTTTAAATCAGATGCCTTCAAGTCAGCAGTCAAATTACTCTCCTGTAGGAACTAAAAAAAAAATACACATAGCAACAGCATATTAAGTTTTGGAGAGATTGTTGCTTTTTTTTTTTTTACTGTGAAATATTTCCAAAATCAAGCATCATTTTCCATTTAAATCAGAAAAAGTTACAGGTGTTTGGCATCTGCATAGTAGTCCTCTAGATAATTTAATCATGAAGTCTTTCAGGAATAGGAATAAAGACACTTATTTCCTTGGGAAAACATCTTGAATATTCTTTCCATCTTGTTGAGGAGCAGGGCTGAAATGTCTGATAATATACTCATCAACTATGATATGACTGCAGAAGACAAGGCTTAGAAGAGGAAACAGGAGGAAAAATTAGTATTTTATATTTATTGTGAGGAACTAATGGGATTTAAAACTGCAGATCAAAACTGGAGGATGCCAGATTTGTATAATTATTTTAGTACATTCTGGAAGAAAATAAAACTATGTCACTGTCCAATCTGCTTAGA
The DNA here is from genome assembly GCA_037305975.1 of Chrysolophus pictus. NCBI lineage: Eukaryota > Metazoa > Chordata > Aves > Galliformes > Phasianidae > Chrysolophus > Chrysolophus pictus. The sequence goes on along the minus strand of CM074577.1, from coordinate 21,475,723 downwards.
TGTGGGAGAAGATCAGACCTATTAAAAGATATGTCTTCGTGCTCAATGCCTGAATCAGAATGACTTTCTTGAAAATGAGTTTTCTGTAGTGTTGCAAATTTAACTAGGTTATCTACCTCTTTTAGGCTTCCAGCTCAAAGCACAATATTTCTGTACTCACTATCATTCTCAGTATGAACCTTTTCAACACAAAACTGTATGTTTATATATTAGCTTAATCTCAATTTGCTCTCAATTGCCGGTAATATGTGAAGCATTTTGAGAAATTTAATTTAGTAGAACATCAGTGCAATACCTATACTGATTATTAAAAAGTTTTATTAAAAATTTCTTAAAATTGTTGTTCCTTGTGGTGCTGAAGCATGGAGGTTTCACCTGGGAAAAAAATGCTAAAGGATTTAATATTTTTTGTTTATTCTTTAGAAGATTTGATGAATAATACAGAGATGAAAATGAGTTTTTTTAATATACTGGGAGAAAAAATGCAAGTATCAGCCATCTCTCCAGTACCAGTTTAAGATTCTCTATTAATTTTGTAGATGGAGGTAGAGACATTAAAAAGAAGTTAGTGTTGGTATTTCTGGAATGCATTCAGAAATTATAGACAGCAGATATTTTTCATAAGATTTTTCTAGGGAGATGACATTATCATATCTTGCTTTAAAATCAGTATCAAAAGGAGCTGTGATTTCATGATGAAGTTTTCTTTAATTTCATTTGAGTAGAAGATGAAGACAACAAACATTTGTTGGCATGTTTCTAAAGCTTCAATCTTATCAAAGTTAAAATTATAAGCATCTAATTTTCATAACTGCATGAACTTGAAACCAGTAATTTAATTATAGATTATTTGGATTTTTTTGATTTATGTTCCTGAAAAGTTAAAGTTGTTATCATTCATCATTGTGAAGAAAATCTTAGAAGACATGTTCAAAATAAAAGCAAGCAAACAAAAAACAGGCTGGTAAAGGTAAACAAGAACATTCATCCTTGTGACAAACAGCCAATAGCATCTTGGGCTACATATAGAAGAGGACTGTCCACAGGCTGGGAACAATGACCCTTCTCTACTCATCACTGATGATGCACATCTCAGAAAAAGATAAGGGATTTGGACATTCTTCATATGAAGTGAGTCTCAGCTAGGAGTATTCTACCTGGAGAACAATCTGAGAAATGTAGAATTATCAGTTTGTTTAAATTCCTGAAAAGAGGAAATAGGAAACAGTAATGCTATCTTATAGTATAGTATCCAGATGTACAATCAATGAATACACAGGTGTTATAGTATAGCAGAGACCTTGGCTATGTAGTTGTTATACCAGAGCAGAAAATATAGAGACACTTACCCATATCATAGGCTCATTTATGAAACTCCAGAAGAGTGGATCTCCAGAAGAGATCCTTTCCCACTTGTAGTCAGCTCTTAATTGGATCTAGGAGAGGTGGAGCCAGGCTCCACCCCTTTCCAGCAGCACAGGTGAATTGTCTTCACCTGTGCTCCTGTGGCTGACTCACTGCTCACCTCAGGTGATCAATCAGAAGTTCAGGCTGTGATTCAGCAGTTCCCAAACACCAGCAATAAAGCATGAGCCTACAGACACAAATAAATAAAAGAAAAATCCACTTTAACATAAGACTCTTCTCTTTTTAAACAGAAGGATAATTTAGCAATGAAAATGGATGCCCCCTGTTTATGGAATCCTTGCTCAAAATTTAGCTAGGCATGTCCCTGAGCCACTAGTTGTTGCCCCTGCTTTGAGCTGGAGAGATGGACTAGATAACATCCTAAGGCACTCACATGACTTATTTAGGGCTTTGAACAATGTAAGACTTAGTTTAGAAATGTTAGTAGTCTGGTAATAAAAAGTTCTCTCTCAAACTTGGCAAGTAATGTTCTGGCTGCTGACATAATAGTATTTCAGTTTCCTTGTGATATTCTGCTCTACAAAAGCCTTTGCTTTCCTGGCCTGACACCTAGCCTCCTTGGTGTTCAGAAGGTCTGGGGATATTTTCTGCTCTCCTTCAATTCCTTATCGTCTGTCTTCTGAAAAAATAGTAATAGTTATGCTGCTTGAACAACTTTGGTTGTCTTTTATACATCTACTCTTCTCCATTAAGAGCTATAGTACAAGTCTCTATACATGCAACATGTCAAGAATTAATTCATATGTTATAAAAATATGAGTTGTCAAACAGCACTGTTTTCTCCTCTTTACCCTAGTATAATATCCCCAGTATTTCTCAAGGCCACGTTGGTTCCCAAACTGTACTGAAATCTCAAGTTCTTTTCACAGGTAGAATTCACTCAGTAACAAATGAACAATGCTATTGTGTGTTTTTTTTTTAAATGTAATTATAGTATTTAATAATCTTATTTTCAGTCAAAATTAAGTGTTGTCATCAAACACAATTTACAGTTGATGTAGGTTATATGTCTGGCATCTCTTGCAATTTAAGATGCTTTATATTTGTGCTCATGTTCACATTCTTTCCTGGCTGCAGATGTGTTTTCTTTTTGAAAAAACATGAGTAACTCATACATATCAAAGAGAAAATATGTCTCAGAAGCCACACTTGAAATAGAAATGTCTGGAAAAATTATTTTCCTAGATCTGGTTGTCCTCATGCATTATTTTTGCAAGTGACACTATCACTACTGATTTTATAACAAATAGGAAATCATTAGTAGTTCATTTTCTAATTCATTTCCTTATTTAGATAATTTCTTTCATTTTCATCCACCTCCTGCTTATCTCCTTTCTACTCAGAATGCTAATTTCCCTTTCAAATCAAGTTCCACTGAAGTCAGCACAGACATTAAAAAAAAAAAAGGAATTCTTGAACAATATGCTCCTGTTAGAATCAAATCTTATTTGATGCCAAGATACTTCATATCTTTATGTAAGTCTTAATGCATTTTCTATGTAATGCTTTTGTTTCAGTATATTGGCAGTATTCTAAGGTCATAGGTAGAAATGAACAAGTTTTTTTTTTTTTTTAATCTGCACTTACTGAAAATTTTTCTCCCTTTAGATTTTCAAGGTTCAAGAGAATCTAAACTAAATGCAAATCAAAAATTGCAATATTTTCTTCTTAAGGATGTTGCTGGTGTGGTACTGTCATCTTTGTACTAAACCCAAAGTCATCAATAATATTCACTTTGCAATGAAGAGAGGAAATACATCTGCATGTGTTCTATATTAATTTGACAGATATTTTTCATTAAATTGCCAAATGTTTTTTTCCCTATTAAACCCAATCAAGTCATATTGAGATTTTTTTGTTTGCTTTTTGGTGGTTTTTTTTTTTTTTTTTAAAGCTCAGTATATTAAAGATGAGCTTGATGGTTGCCAAGCCGCTCTCCATCATATTTGAGAAGTCATGGCTGTCAGGTGTGGTCCCGGATGACTGAAGGAAGGGTCACATCACTCCCATTTACAAGAAAGGGAGCAAGGAGGACCCTGGGAACTACAGGCCAGCGAGTCTCACCTCTGTGCCTGGGAAGATCATGGAACAGATCATCCTGGATGACATGCTTGACCACATGAGGAAAGGGCATGTGATCCGTGACAGCCAGCATGGCTTCACCAGATGAAGGTCATGCTTGACCAATCTGGTGGCCTTTTATGATGGAGTGACGGCATCGGTGGACAAGGGAAAGGCGACCGATGTCATTTACCTGGACTTGAGTAAGGCCTTTGACATGATCCCCCACCACATCCTTATCTCCAAATTGGAGGGATGTGGATTTGATGGACGGACCACTCAATGGATAAGAAACTGGTTGAAAGGCCGCAGACAGAGGGTGGTCATCAATGGCTCTATGTACAGGTGGAGGCCGGTAACGAGTGGTGTCCCCCAGGGGTCTGTCTTGGGACCAGTGCTCTTTAACATCTTTATCAATGGCATCGATGATGGAATTGAGTGCACCCTCAGTAAGTTTGCTGACAACACCAAGCTGAGTGGTGCGGTCTACACAATTGAAGGAAGGGATGCCATTCAGAGGGACCTCGAGAGGCTAGAAAGGTGGGCCTGGGTGAACCTGATGAGGTTCAAGACAGCAAAGTGCAGAGTTTCACACTTTGGCTGAAGGAATCCCAGGCATCCATACAGACTGGAAGGAGTGGTCCTTGAGAGCAGCCCTGTGGAGAAGGACCTGGGGGTCCTGATAGATGAAAAAGTTAATATGAGCCAGCAGTGTGCCCTTGCGGCTCAGAAGGCAAATGGTATCCTGGGCTCCATCAAAAGAGGGGTAGCCAGCAGGGACAGGAAGGTGATTGTTCCCCTCTACTCTGCTCTTGTGAGGCCCCATCTGGAGTACCGCATCCAAGTCTGGAGCCCCCAGTACAAGAAAGACAGGGAGCTGTTGGAGAGGGTCCAGAGGAGGGCCACAGATGATCAGGGGACTGGAGCAACTCCCCTATGAGGACATGCTGAAGGAGCTGGGCTTGTTCAGCCTGGAGAAAAGAAAGCTGCGGGGTGACCTCATTGCAGCCTTTCAGTACCTAAAGGGAACCTACAAACAGGAGGGGAATCAACTCTTTGAAAGGGTAGATAACTGCAGGGCAAGGGGAAATGGCTTGAAGTTGAAGGAGGGAAGATTTAGGCTGGATGTCATGGGGAAATTCTTTACAGAGAGAGTGGTGAGGTACTGGGACAGGCTGCCCAGAGAGGTTGTGGATGCCCCGTCCCTGGAGGTGTTCAAGGCCAGATTGGATGGGGCCCTGGGCAGCCTGGTCTAGCATTAGGTGGGATGATTGGTGGCCCTGCATGTGGCAGGGGGGTTGGAGATTCATGATCCTTGAGGTCCCTTCCAACCCTGACATTCTGTGATTCTGTAAGAGGAAATGTCTGTTCAACAAAGCTTATGTTTCAGAAAATTAAATCTGCTATTAATCTTATAAAAGAAAAACCTGCAGTATTGGAATCCCATACCCTATAATCTCATTCCTTGAAATTAAATGTTCATTCTTGGCATACCTCTCTCTTTGTCAGTTTTGGCCTACTGACATCTAACACCGCATTCCAAGATTATGTCTGCATGTACACAATTTTTTTCTGCATTTGTGGATAGTTGCCAACTACTATTTCTCCTCTAATTGACTTATTCATCATTTTTTGGCATACTTTTTATTTTTTAGTCTGTAAGATGCTTACTGTATTAAATTATCTTAAAAATCATTTCAGTGCATGTAATTAACTATATCTAAATGAAGTAGGTTTTCCCTTGCCAACTGTTTCAAGTTTATTTGATGACATATGTACTGACATACTATGCTTTAATTTGGGAAAATAGAACTGTTATTTACAAAGTCTCTCAACACTTATTTTTTCTCATAGTGTGTTTCCTACTTCTCACATTGTATCCTTTGTCGGGAGCATCTTGTAAAGTATCACAAGGCAAACGTGAATTTAGAGGCATTAGCTGAAAACTATAGTCTATTATGATGTTTTCTTTGTGAAAGGTATTTCACATTTGTTATAAATTAAGTAATCTTTGTTCCTTTCCAGTAAGAGATATAGCCCTGATTTCTTGGATCCTCTTGTTTTCCTTCTCAGTCTGCTTATGGTAAAAGACAATATTCATATTTGTAAAGAAACTTAGGTAAAGTTAATGTAGTTGTAGTATGTTTTCAGTGAATACAAAAAAACTGAAATACTTAGATATGTATTATTTCTTACTCATGTTTTCAAAATACATTTTAAGACAAGCACAAACATTTCTACCTGCCTTCAAATAGATTTCACAAAGTTGTTGATTTGTTCCAACAGTTTTGTGCTTCATAATTTTTTTACTCAGTAAGAAAATGTTGTTATCATGGATATTTAACAAATCCAGGTAAAGTTGTGTATTCTTGAGGAAGTGTTGTGAACAATAACTATGGGTAAAAAACTGTACTGAGTTTTCATCTTCAAAAAAAAAAGCACACTGTATAACCAAAGAATATTGTATAAAGGAATGTTGTATAATCAAATAATATTAAGATGTTATAACAAAGAAATAAACAAGAGAGTTAGGCAAAGCAAGACAAAGAGAATAGATAGGATACTTACCCATATCATAGGCTTGCTCAGGAAACTCCAGTGGAGTGGATCTTCAGAAGAGAGATCCTTCCCTACTGGTAGTCAGCTCTTAAATGAATCTAGGAGAGGTGGAGCCAGGCTCCACCCCTTCCTGCAGCACAGGTGAATTGCTTTCACCTGTGCTCCCCTGGCTGACTCATTGCTCGCCTCAGGTGATCAATCAGAGGTTCAGGCCGTGACTCAGCAGTTCCCATACATACATAAATACAGAAGTGCCAACAAAGCTGGTTGGAATTATATGTTTAGAAGAATACTCACCTTTTATTTATTTTTTTTTTTAATCAGAAATAGGTCTAGATTTGAATTTCACCAGAGTTCAAGGTTACAAAAATATGTCTTAATACAGATACAGAGAATAGAGCTTAAGGCTGGCTCTGCACTGGTACATAATCTTCTGTTTTTCCCTTGCAGCTTGCTTGGAGACATCCTCTTAGTTGTTTCAGCATTCAAATTATTTGAACAACACCACAAAGTTAATGTCCCCCAGAGGTTTTCTTTTTTATTTTGTTCAGGACTTTCCAAGGCCCACTTTTTTCAATGAATGTGCTTTTTTTTCCTGAAGTTTCAAAATGAAAGTGATAATACTTTGTAGAGGCACCTTTCTATCAGATATATAAATCTACTTCTTTTGAGAGGATTTTGAGGAGAAATACATCATGATGCCTAATTCAGTCTTGCTTCACTGTATATAGTACCTAACATGAAAGACATTTAGCACAGGAAGAGAGTTTCAAGCTTTTCTCCTGAACCCACAGAACTGTCAAAATAAATCATGTACATAATAGGATTGTTCTGCACTATTTCAAAGTACTAATATTTTTTTCCTTGTATCCTAACATTGATTTTTAAGACATGCTATTATTTTATTATTTTAAGCAGTGACAGTAATGGGATTGCAACCAAGGCACAATCATTTTAAGCACAAAAGTAACTTGATCATGATGCATTAATAAGGTTTTACCAGTCTGTAATCCTTTTAAGTATTTATACTGCTATCATTTCATTGTACTTTAGGTTTATGGGGTTAGAACTATATGATTTTGAATACCCTTCAACTCTAAGCTATTATATAATTCTAAATAATCCTCATATATTTTAAAACAAAATATTTAGAATGCTATGTAGCAAAAAGAGATTTAATTATCTTTAAGATAACTGCTTCCTTTAAGATCATGCCTGTAGCAGAACTGAGAAAAGAATGTCAGATCCTGACTCTGAATTCAACAGTTTGTTCAGTAAATCCTTTTTTACCCAGGGTATTCTGGTGGGTTTTGTTTTGCTTTGCTTTTTCTTGTTTTAATATAATTTCTCCAAATGATTCAGTGTTGTTTAGTAAAATCAGCAATTACAAAACTATTTTATACATAATAGTCACGACAGAGCAGTTTTTCAGTACATGCCTGCCATGTGAATACATCTCTCTGTTAAGATATCTTCACATCAGCATTTAAATATGGGCAAATCTAGTAGAATCATTTGTCACCAACTATGTTTTTGAATATTGAGTAGAAAGTGCTTGAAAGTTCTGTCCTATTTATGTTAAAAACTACAAATAGGTATGGAAAGGTCATAGTAGATATCATAGTTTGTAATAATGTCTATCAAAATATTCTGCTAACGTAGATGTGGAGGGAGTTTTAGAGCAAGACAGAGGAGAGCATAGCACAGTTAATGCTATGACAAGATAAGAACACTGCAATCCCTATGCAGTTAACTTAATCAAATCAGTGATAGGATTACTTGAAGCATAGTAAAGGGAATGTAGGAGAGAGCATTCTCCTTTTTTTATAACTAAAATAGTAGTAGTCCATAGAAAAGGTAGTATGTTGGTGGATCTATTTAGTGGATAATACAGATAAAGTCATTGGAAACTTTCTAAAAGGCTAATATTTGAATCCATTTAAGCCTAGGACATCTGTTTGGCACATTACATAAATTGTTTTCATACTCTCACACTTTCTGCCTCTGATGTTTAAGCTTTGCTGCACAGCAGAACATTGTGAATAGAAAGGTTTTATATGATTTTGTGGGTACAGTTGTTATGGTACTGACAAGCTGTGACATAGTATTGAAATAACATTTAAGACCATGTAAGTAACCATTTTCATCACAAAAAAATTTCAAGAAATAAGCCTCCAGCTTGGATCTTATTGATATATGCTGGTACGATGCTTGTTCCTGATATCTGTTGTCTTGTTGCTTTCCTCTGTCTGTGTGCATGTGTGTGAGGTATGTGTTTTTCTTGTACATTTTCTTGTATTTACTCCCCTTTTCAAAATATTATTATTAATAGTAATAATAGTAAATTCAACATATATTACTCAGTCATATAAGACTAATCTCCAAATGTTGTACACTGGTAAAGCTCAACTATCATTATTAGTAATATGTAAGTTACTATTTAAATGATTTGCTGTATCAGCCTATTCATACTTCTATTTTAATATAATGGCTGATTTTGTTTTGTATAGACTTATGACACAGAAATCCATGAAGACCAACAGATAATACAGTGTTCTATTTTACTTTTAGACATGTAGAATATCTGTCAAGTAAAAGATTATATATACCTCATTGTGCATTAGTTGTTATGCCAATCATTCTCAAACATAAACACAGAATCTAACAGCCTAAAACAAGAATAAAAAAGATGCCTGCAGACTATTTGTCTCTGTCAGGGCACTGGGAATCTATAATGTATTTTGGAATTTGTTAGTAAAATTATGCAGTAGTCTGTATTCAAGTTGCCAGCTCCTGTTGAGATATACTATGTTGTGTCTGATAACTTACTGCCTGCAATAGACCCTCTTTGGAAAGCCAGTGGCTGTTCTGGTATTTTTCCTCCCTATAGTTCAGCAAATGTATTAAAATTTATCTTTCTGCTATGTGGCAAAATTCCCAAGAAATGCTACCTAACATTGCTTCATAAGTATTATAATCAGTTGAAGTGTTCTTTTGTTTGTTTGTTTTAAAGATGAAATGGCATGGAAGCATTCCTAGCTGTCCAGTGAAAAACTTTCACTCTGTTAAAAATGTCTATGTAACTTTCAATTTTCAAACTAATATGTAAGTATGCGCCTAAGATTAAGCATACCTCTAAATATAGATATCTTCATAATCCAGATTTCAGTGTTCAGTCACAAATTTCAGATGTTAAATATTCAAAACAATGCTCATTAACAAGCAACTGTCAAGTAATTGTTCATATAAAACACCTGTTCTTGAAAAGAAAATTCAAGAAAATCATAACACGTTGGCAGCCATATTCTAAGCATGGAAAGAGGTGAAACACACCTCAAGCTGCATGCTTGACTCAATCCTTTAGTTACTCTGTATCAAAAGAGGAATTGGTACTTTCTTAGAAGCAAAGTTGCATAATTAACTACTGACATAAATAAGGTATGGAGACATTAGTCTATGAGTTGGGTTTTTTGAGACCCCTTTCTTTTTATAAATTAAAAAACTTCCCCACTCAGGAGAAGAAATATTTGTTATGATAAGGTAAATATATACTACTATAGCCATGGTCTGCTTGAATATTCTTTGGCAGAGATTTATGGAACTTATAGTTCTTATGCTGTACTTTACACTTCTCTAATGTCACAGCCTCCTCATGACCTCCTCAGTTTCTGGTTTCAAACATCACACATAGTACTGTAATTCTGGAATTATAGGTGATGGAGAGGAAAAAAAAGTAGGACACTGCAGATGTCAACTTAAATTGGACATGGCCATAAGCAAATAGCAAATCTGATGTAATATTTGTTGGCAGACTGTTGAAGAAATTATGACGAAGCCAAAGAATTATTCTCTTGGAAATTCTTCCTAAACTTTCAACTGTCTCTGCATTCAGACACAGATTTATCTGACATTGAGCACAAAGGAATGCTGATTGCAACTTAGGCGGAGTTAAAAAGGCAGCTATTGTACAGGAGTGAATAAGTGAGATGATGATGATACTTAGTAGATTGTGACTTCTCTTTCTGAGCCAGCAGTTTACCCCAAATTGTTATTAAGCATGGAAACTTTACACTTAAGATCTCATAAAAGTATGTCTTTGAGCTTTTGATCGTATCAAATTGATGCTGTAACCATTTGCTGCATGTGTGCGACAGGTTTCTCCCTTTGTCTGCTTACAGGAAAGATGATTAATTGAAAGAACTTACTTTTCCCTGGAATATGAGCAGGAGAAAAAAATAAAAGGTTATCTAGGGGAGAAAACCTGTTGACAAAAACAGTTACAGTTACCATAGATGCATTCAGTTTCTGTGCTTAGGCCAAATCAAAAATAACAGAGGACTATTAGGTATTGGCTTCTGTGGTGAACAATCAATGATTGTGGTCAAATTTTGGAGAGGCTCTGGGATGTGTTTGTGCTTTTTGCAAGTGTTCTCTCTCAAGGAGCAGTGCTGGTCAGGGTTGTCCGTAGCTACCTAACAAATGCTGTGAGGCATTAATGGTCACAGAAACTACACAGTACAGGGCTACATACGCTGATACTGCTTAGCATATTTCTAATTTATTTCATAAATCACATAGACGGCTGTCTGCTCTTTGCAGGCATAGAGTGTTTGTGGCAGTCTAGAAAAAATTATCTCTTTTTAGCACTGGGCTATCAAGTGATAGTGATGCTCACAGTTTGTATCACTGCAGAACTAGATCCTTCTGAACAAAGTATGAAGAAAAAAACATTTACCAGGTCTCTGTAGGAGAATACAACAGAAATGTGTTCAAAGTAATAGAGTAAAAGATAACAAGGGACATTAGCAGACCAATATTACAGAATCACCAAGGTTGGAAAAGACCCCCAAGATCACCCCGTCTAATTGTCCACACATCATCAATATTTCTCATTAAATCATATCCTTCAGTACAACATCTAAGCATTTCTTGAATGCCTCCAGGGATGACAACTCAACCACCTCCCTGGGCAGCCTTTTCCATACATGACCACTCCTTCAGAAAATAATTTTTTTCCTATATCCAACCTGAATTGCTCCAGGTGCAGCTTGAGTATATCCCCTCTTGTCCTGTCACTAGTTATGTGGGAGAAGAGGCCAATATCTACCTTGCCACAACCTCATTTAAGGTAGCTGTAGAGAGTGATAAGGTCTCTGAGCCTCCTCATTCTCCTATCTACAGCAGCAAGAAATATTTAAGCCTCATTAAAATTTATTTCAGTCTGTCCTGGATGTTCTTGCTGAGGTAGCTGTTAAGGCAGCTTGCAGCGTTCCAGCACTTTCTGGCACTTCCCTGTTAGTGGTAGCCCACCCCTGCTCTGTCCAGGATCCTGCCCAACATCAGATGCTTGGATCATATTCCGTGACCAGTGTGTATGAAGTAATGAATGAAAAGGGAAGCTGAAAATTGACCTCCTCATGAACCGTTTAGTACAAAAATGAGGATTCACTTGTAGCTAAAGATGCCATTGGATATAGCTTGGAGAAGAGAAGGCTCTGGGAAGAATTCACTGTGCCCTTCCAGTACTTGAAGGGAGCATATGAACAGGAGGGTGAATGAGTTTACATGAGTTGATAGTGATAGGACAAGGGGTACTGGTTTTAAACTAAGACAGGGGAGGTTTAGGTTAGACATTAGGAGGAAGTTTTCACTCAGAAGGTGGTGACACACTGGAACAAGTTGCCCAAGGGGGTTGTGGATTCCCCATCCCTGGAAGTATTCAAGGCCAGACTGGATGTGGCTCTGGGCAGCCTGTTCTAGTGACCCTGCCCAAGACTGGGGGGTTGAAACTAGCTGATTTTTGAAGTTCTTTTCAACCCAGGCCATTCTATGTTCTACTGAAGCTATAACTAAAAAAAAAAATTAAAAAAAAAAAAAAAAAGTGCCACTAAAGACAGTAGGATGTTATTAAAATTACTTCAACAGAACTTGTAAAAGCTGGAATAGTTGTGAAAATTATGAAATACAGTTTAGGGTCTTATTTAAATGTGTCACAGTTATGTATGCCCTTCTTTAGTTTTCAAATTACATCTAGACTATCAGCATGCAGGAAATCTGTCTGTTCCTCTTGATCTTGACCCTAAAAACCAGTTCTAACCCTTATTGATTGTGCACTGGTCTCTGATAAAGCAATATGTCAAGTTATGTGATGTTAAATGAAGTACTGTGTTGACTTGTGTATTCTGCACAAACACATCAGGAAGCATGTCTTCTCATGATAAAATAATTATATTTTTTTACTTCTTTTACTTTTGTCTTAACACCCACACTGTCAAATTTCAGACTAACAGGAATCATTTTTGCTTTTCGCTCCAACCTGCAGGGTGTGAAATTGTATCTTGTGGTTTACTGGGACATGACATACCACTTCAGCAATTGCTGGAAAATTGTCATCCTCAGTGCCACTGAGTGCTACTGCTGAACAGAATTCAGAGCAGAGTAGAAGAATAGGTTTTCCAGGCTTTAATAGGCAAACAAATACAGAAGGTGTACATTCACAGAACAATTCTGTTTTTTACTAAATATGTTATCTGATAGTGTTCTAACAGAGCTAATCTTTTGAAGTCCTTGAACTAAAATGTCAGTAATATTTGAATTGTTATTTTCAAATCAGTTCTTCAGTATGCTGCTCAGCTCTGTGGGGTTGTAGGGCTGAAAGAGTCTGAAAGAGCTAAAAAAACACTGTAGAAGTAAAAGAAGAGAAATTCTGCCCAGAATATAGAAGCCTATTTTTAGTTATCATAAGATAAAGAAGGGAGAGTATATAGGTCAAACTCTGTGCAGTACACAGGAAGTTTATATAGCATTTTTCATGTGGAACTGAACACAGTTCACAGTTCACACTGGACACAGCAACACATGATGAGGAGTACATCAGCTTGAAGTAGGTTGAAAAGCTGTTCCCCTTACTGTAAGTACATCCTCATCATGAAGGGACATTTGAAGAGACAAATGGCAACCAGAAGGATTATTCTGACATCTAGGTTGCTGTATATTTCAAACTTCAAAATATTTATTTGAGTGCATGTGAAAGATTAAAGATGCTTCCTCTTCTGCTTTGTTGATAGTTTGACTGCCCTAAAGTTCTTAACGAGAGATGTAGCATTCTACAGAGGTGATTTTAGCGGGCATCCTACTTAGTGAGTTTAAAAGTTCAGGGGCCATGAGGCACTGGAAGTATTCAGAGCTTCACAGAACTGTCTCTTATCTCTGTCAGCCCCATTAAGTTATGGTTGAGACAGTTAAATCCAGATTGCTATGTTAGATTTTTTTTCTTGTTATAAAGCAAATAATAAAAATAATAGAATTATAGAATTTCTTAGATTGGAGGGGACTTTAATTCCCATCAAATTCCAAGCCCCCTGTCCCCCCTGCCATGGGCAGAGTTGCCAGTCAATAGATTAGATTGCCCAGGGCCCCATCCAGCCTGGCCTTACAGTGAAAAGTGAACATTTTGAACAAATGTTTCTTCGGAATGAATTCTATATTTCTCTTAAGGCATTCTTTCCAAACACTGTTTTAGAGTTATCTATATTCTCACAGTGTCAAGAGCCAAACTTACATTTCTGGTGCTGATATTTTATTCCTGTTCTTCCTGCTAAAAGCAGGGTTGCTTTTTTTCGTTTGTTTGTTTCTTTTCTTTAAGAGGATGTTACGTTAAAACAATATATACAGTAATAACGTTAAAGCCAGCTTAGTTGTTAAAACATTCAAGTGAATCTGTCTGTGTATTTGAAACTTTGACTATGAAAGCAGATTTTGATTAGAATGCAATTCTAGTGTAGAACAAAAGGATGTTTAAGAACTCATATTTTCTCATTTTTATCAGAAAGCCTATGAAAATTCATTAAAAGACAACATGTACTTTTTGTCCACGTGAATTAACTTTGCTGAGTTAAAAAAAAAAAAAAAAAGTAGTTTACTTAATTACAATGTAATAATTATTATGTAATGCACTCTGAAATTTGGAATATTTTCACATTGTACTCTTGGCCAGAAATATCTGCTCATGTATTGTTGTGTACATGTACTTTTATACTTCTCTGAGCTGTACATAGAGATTGTTCCAAAAAGACAAATACACTTAAAATTAAGCTAATATCAGTAGGCATTTTATATTGCAAACACGATTGAATTTATAGTCATTACTTTATTTATTTTTTTATTACTCCAATACTGCAAAGTGCCCAAGGTTGCAGAACTAACAAAATTAGTGAGAAAGTATTACTGCAATTAAATGTGACAGGTGTGTTATGCAGACTTAAAATAGAGCAGCATCTTCTCAACGCTGTCCTGTAATTATTAATATAGGCAATAGAGGTGTCACAAAAGGTTGAAAGAAGTAGCTTAACAGAAAAACAGAACTTGACCATTCCTGTTCTAATGATTCCCTTGCATTATCACAAAATCTCCAAATCACAGAATTATAGGGATTAGAAGGGATCCCTGGGGGTGATGATCTCTGGGGATCATCAAGTCCAATCCCCTGCTAAAGCAGATTCCATAAAGCAGTTCCAATTATTCTCAGAATAGTCTTCAAAACAGGTTTTCCTAAGTTAGCATGCTAGAACTTATCTTCTTCCTTGTGAAGAGCCCAGACCTCTTCCAGGAACAGTAAAACATTTCTGCCCTCTTCTAGTCCGTGTAGCGTAAGCTCTCATTTTAAAATCAAGTTTTGAAGTAAGGATGGAGGGGGAAAATTAAAAAGAATTTAGGTATACTATGATTGTACCTAGAAAGACTCTAGGATAAATACCTGATTGTTTATGCCAGAATCCATTGTCAACTTGCCAAATGTGAAATGCCAGTTCTGATTCTTTGTTTCTGTACTTGTTCTCTATCTTATTGACTTTCTGTTTTAAGATTATAGTTACAAATAATGACTCTTATTCCACTTAAAAGTACTTCCCAAAACAAAAATAGTAAAAGTTGGTAAGAGATTAGTCCAGCAAATCATGTTTTCCATGTGATCCATTTCAAGGATCTGTAGGTTTGTTACTAGATCAGACTAAGGCTTAGAAATCTGAGGTTTTTTCTTCAAGACGTTTGGGGATTTTTGCAACCCTGAGCTTTTTAATCTCTCACTGCTACCTTTCCACATACACTGACACAAGTGTAGTAGCAAAGTTTTTCTGTCAAGGATTGCCATGTGTATTTCTTCAGTTATTCCTTGACTCCTAATCAGTTAGCAATTGATTAACACTTCTATGGAAGGGAATATGCATTTAATATGGATTTTTCTTCTATTTGCCTATTCATGTCACTGCCATTGATATGGGCATTTTAAACAGCCTCCTAAAACTTCTGGTTGAGATAATTGAAGTGCTCATGAGATTTAAAATTTAATTATTTGTTATTTAAAATAAGTATTATGCCAGTTTTAATGGAGTTAACTGTTGGATGTCATTCAGTCCACTACTCATTATTTCATCTGTCTCAATGCTGATTCTTGTTTCTTCTACAATTTCTTTATCACTACGGAATGGCCTGCATGTTGAAGGACTCTCCTGGGCCTGCTACCTGAGTCCTACTGCTTCCCCTCCTGGACTGGCTCTGCGAATTCTTCCTGCTACCTGCTTGCTGCCCAAGGCCAGCCACGCTGCTGCTCTCCCCCCCTGCTGCTTCTGCCTCGGACCTTGGAAACGTCGTGCAATGGGACCGCTGCTGGATCCTGGTGGTGACTATCCCCGCTTTACACGATTCTTGCTTCTTTCCTATCTTTTCTATCACGCTCCTTCCCTTCCCCATCTCCCTAATTAGGATCTATAATAAACTGATTGGACTAACATATGAACCATTGTTTCTTGATCTCACACCGGGTATACAGATATTAAAAGAACTTCATCTCCCTCCTATAAATTGGAGCGAGACAGTTGCATATTCTAAATACTTTTCCAGTTGCTATCAGGTTCATGCTCTTCTGACTTCCAGTGGAGTCTTCTGTTTCTTTTTCTGCCTCAGTTCTTAAAACTTGACAGGTACAAGGATCAAGTCAGTACATAAGATGGACTTGCATAACATTTTATTTTGCATCTTTATTTTTATATATTTTAAAGGTATGGAAGTGTTCTTTGAGCAAGTTCACTGAATATTTTTGAGCTATACAGTCTCTCCCCATCTTTTTTTTTTTCCTATTACATTTGGAAAAACAGCAGCTGACAAATACATAGGCCTCTGTGATGCATGAGTAATTGATGTTATTTACTCTACTGTACTTTAAAATTCAACATTAAAAAAAGGGGGGAAAAAAAAAAGGTATTTTTGTATTGATTGATCTCTCACCAGTAATCAGAAATTGCTCTAGGTTTTGTTATCTTCATGTATTCATGTTTTATCATTTTCTGATTTCTCAAGTGTTTCATTTTTCCTATTCCTTAACAGCAAATAACATTCAATTCTTTTAGCTCTTTCTTTTAGTATCTCATAAACATGTTTGGACTTGGTATAAATGGACACCTAATCCACTGTTTTTTCATTTCTGATAATCTTCTGAGCATATGTCTATAATAATTGTTTAACCACTTTCTAATTTATGGCTGCACCAGGTCTCTGCTCTGTCTACAGTCTGTACACATAGTTGTTGTTGACTGTTCTAAATACACTGTTCCACTTTCCCAGAATTCAGCCCTCTAAAAATTTCTCTGGAATGCTTCTCCGAAATAACACTGGAGAAGAGAATTTTTCCTCTGCAAAATCCATCTCTTTTGTCTTTGTTGAATGATTTTGCATTGCAATTTCATTTACTTTAAAAAGTATCAGAGGGACTTCAGTACTCAGTATTCTCAGAAATTTTTCAAGCCATGAACTAAATTTGATATTGAAGATTAATTACAGATTATTGAAATATCTTAACAAATAATCTTCAAAATTATTCTATTACATGAGCTTTTAACTGGGAGCTAATTGAGCTGAGCTAATAAAACTTAGTCACTTCTCAGAAGCCAGAGCACTAGAGCAATGCCAGCAAACTTACAGTAAGTTAGAGAGTGGTTATTGTCACAGAACTTGATTTGCAGAGGTATCCGGACCCACCAGACCACAGACCTTGAATTCACAGTGCTGCAAGTCCCTGGTGATGTTCCGTAATATTTTCCTAAACTTCTTTATTAATGTATACCCTTTAAGCTAGTGATATATCAGTTACAGTCTGATGGATTAGGTTTTTGAAGCCACGTTTATTAAATTGCTCCTAAGTGCTAATTAAAATCTAGTTTCTTTGAGTAAGTAAGTTTCTTTTCCACACCTCTAGAGATTAGTTTATGGGTATTTTTTTTCCACCTCTCACTCATGCATATGAATAATTTTTAGAGCAAATGTGTCTGTACTACTGGTGTTTGAAGAGCAGCTTATTGAATACTAATTGCTATGTCTGGTACATAACTGAAATATTCTTGAAAAGCTACAACAGCAAAAAAGCTTTCTGAAAATCTGTCTTCCTCTGAACTGGCAAATAATTTACTATACCGCTAAGATCCTGTGCTTTCCTTGGTGGAAGAAACTGTACTGAAAATCAAATAGCTTTTAAAATGCTGGTTATTTCAAAAATATTTGTAATGAGTTTCTTCCAGAAAGAATATTCATTTTAACAAGCTTAACTGAAAACTAGAAATGTTCAATACTGTCTTTTTTTAAAATTTATTTATGTATTTAAAGACTTTTGGGAAGCGAAAATTGAACTATTTTTTTTCTGGTTGACTCCACAGTGCCAATAATTGTCTGGATTATGGATGAGTTCAGTGATTTAAGGCAAAATCTTTCTTGCAGGATGATTCTTTGCTTCCAAGGTTTACCTCTTTTGGCTCAATATCTTCCTAAACTGCAGCAGATTCTGTTGAGCCTTCTCTGGTATCTGGGAGGCCCATTAGCCAAGTCTGTCTGCTGTCTCAATATGACTGTGCTTCTAGATATGCAGCTTTCTTCTTCCTCCTGCTACCTGGCCCAGTGTCTCTATTTCAACTTCAGATAGCTGACCCTCCTTCTTTAACTGCCAGATTCTGAATCCCCTGGAAATGTTTCTGCTTCAGACAAATAAATTGGATCATACGGCAAGATACATTTTCCTGCTTCTTTCAGGGATATCACATGACCCTACACTGCTCTTTTAAAATGAGTAATGATTTATGTCTCAAACAGTTGAGAAAAAATGGCCAGAAATATATTATCCACTAAAGGAATTGATTATTTCTTGATAGAAATAAAAGAACAGAGTTCATTTATCTCCCAAAAGACAACACATAGGGCAGTTATGAACAATACAAAGAGCGGCAGACCGTGAAGAAACAATAGGCTTCTTTAGCTTACTAATATGAAGTCCATTATTTATATTAAATTTTCTATAAATTACATGCAAATGCTACTATGAACTTCCCAAAGTTCCTGTTTGTTCTCTTTTTATTCTGAGGGAATCCAGTATCTCTAAGAAAAGCTTGAACAAAAAATTGTTGTTTTTTTCTTTTTTTTTCCTCTTCCTGTTCCTAACTGTGACATGTATGAATATGAAACAGGTATTATAAATGGTATTATCTAATCAGAAAATTCACAACTCTCAGTCTAGTATAATTTAATATAAGCAATTTCATTCTGAATAATATAACATAGTTATAAGTAGTAGTACAGCTGAAGTAGCTACAAAATGAAACTAGCCGTTTCAAGAAACATCAAGTCAAGTAAGAAAGAAGATTTTATGTCTCTGTGGCCATTAACTCTCAGATAGGACTGTCATAGAATTACTGAATCACAAACTGGCTTGTGTTGGAAGGGATTTTAAATATCATCCAGTTCTAATAACCCTGCAATGGACAGGGATACCAACCACTGGATCAGGCTGCCCAGGACCCTATTCAACCTGGCCTTGAGCACCTCCAGGGATGGGGCTTCTCTGAGCAGCCTGTACCAGGGCCTCACTGCTCTCTGAGTAAAAAAAGCCTTCCTAATATCTAACTTAAATCTTCTCTCTTTAATTTAAAACCATTCCCACTTGTACTATCACTATTAGACCATGCAAAAATTCACTCTCCCTCCTGTTTATAAGCTCTCTTTAAGTACTGGAAGGCCACAGTGAGGTCTCCTTGGAGCCTTCCCTTCTCCAGGCTGAACAAGCCCAGGTCTCTCAGCATTTCTTCATAGGAAAGGTGCTCCAGCCCTCTGATCATCTTCATGGCCCTCCTCTGAACCTTCTTCAACAGCTTCCTTGTGCGAGGGGCTTCAGACCTGGATGCAGTATTCCATGTGGAGTCTCACAAGTTCAGTACAGAGGGGAACAATTTCTTCTCTTGTCCTGCTGGCATCTTAATGCACTATATGTAACCATACTTGATTACTGCAGTCAGTGTGGGGGCTTGTCCCTGGAATCTTGTTCACTTTGCTAGTAGTACAAAAACTAGATTGAGGTGTAGAGGATTTTGAATTAGTGCTGGTGAGCCTTTGAGTTCTCTTGGCTTAATACATCCCTTAGTTCCCCAATATCTTTTATTTAAAATAATAAAGGCTTATAATCTATAAGACAATTTTACTAATGGGTCATTTTATTTTATTTAAAATCAACTCCATTTTCTCAATTGTTTTCTATGATCTTTTCCTAATATTTCAGGATTAATCAAAATAACCCAGAATAACATGAAGATTTTTTTTTTTTTTTCCTTGTCTGGTAAAGAAATCTATTGATAATCATATCAAATACTGGGCTGTAAAATCACTTTTCATATCATTATCCAAGAAGTTAAAGTTCCAAAGAACTACGTAGTCCTCAATCTTACATTCAGTAAATCCATTGCATGTCTGAGACCCCGTTTAAAATATTTGTAGAGGTTGAAAGGGACGTCTGGAGATGATCTAGTCCAACCTCGTGCTTAATCAGGTCTTGTAGACCTGAGGTTGCACAGGAAAACATGCATGAACAGCCTTCTGTGGCTTGAGCACTTGGTATAAAAAGCAAGGCTGATATAGAGATTTCCTCACTTTTGTATTGCATCCAAGCCAAAACAGCAAAGTAGTTTGTCCCTAATTTTCAGAAACTGCAAACAGTACATGGAAAATGGATTATTATGGAGGTAGTAAGCAAGTGCAATTTTATTTTTCCAAATATATTTCCGTAACAGAAGAAAATCACTAAATGATGGAGGGTGATGGAAGCCCAGGCTGGTGCCTGAATACATGCAACAATGGGCTGTAGGGTCACCAGCCAAGTGGTTGTGACATCAGTGAGAGATGACTGTGACCTCACTAACCCTTGTGTTTAAAATTGGGGGACAGCATAGACCAGCATGGACTTATGTCTGGGCTCGAGCTGAGCATATGTCCAAGACTTGGAGCACTGAATGAGGCCTTAGTTGGGTGATGTAGTCCTTAATATATAGCTAATGTTTCCTTCGTATCTTGGAGAAATAGATATTTTTCTGCTATATAAAATTCTTACATTCATAAACTCTCCTCTGAAGTTGACATTTTTTTCAACCCATATCATCTTGGAGCATTATATCTTCACAGAAATAGTTCTATATACCTATTTTTGTGCTGCTTATATGAATATATTTGTATGCACAAGAATCACTCAGTCTGTCTGAATATTAATGCCAATATAACTTGTGTAGAAATGAGGAAGTAAGTATTAATTATGCTGATATGGAATAGTGAATGCTCCATACTGGATTGTTATATTGTAACCTTGTAAATTAATTCTGCATTAATATGTGATAAAAGAAAATGTATCATAATGCACATGCTAGAAGGAACATCTGAAAGACAGACATCTTTGACATTCTGAGCAGCTTTTTACAATGTAGCAAGCTTGGGCAGTCATGTAGTGTTTGCAAGTACTGTGTCTAGTAACATTGATATTTTTTTGTGGAATTTGGCTGCAAGCTTGATATGGAAAGCATTCTGTCTGGAATACAAATGGATTTTTCCCTAAAGGTATACTAATTTAAGAAATTCAATTTCATTTCAGCACTTCTCACTGTTTCTTGTTTTGTATTTTTGTATGTGTGTGTATTTGTAGAATAAATTCAATTAAAACTATCTCAAGCTGTTCACAAGGGTCACACTCTGGCAAGCATATTTCTGTAATCCTGTTGTTAACAGACATATGTTTCATTTAGGACTGAGTAAGATGTCTAATTATTTTGCATTCCTTCTAGTATGTTTCATATTGTCAAAACTGAAAGAGTTATCATTTAATCCTAATTTTTTTACAGGCCTGAAAAAATCATTTACTATCAATTTCTGTAAGAAACAATAACCTTTTTTAGATTAAGATATTATGTTCAGTTGTCCTGCATAGGTTAAAATAATTTCTGTTATTTGATGGCAAAAACAGCACAGCTCTCCAATCACATTATTTTCCTCTTAAATTTCTGCTGATGAGTAGGTTTTAATCTAGAGCTTCCCAAAATCTTCTTGAAACCTAAGTGTTTAATTACATTTCTGATTAAATAACTAAATATAGTATTATTTTTTTCTCTAAAAGAATCCTTACTCCATAGCAATGTGGTATCCTCTTTTTATTATTATTATTTTTCCATTCTTTAGTTATATAATCATTTTGTATGTTTTTTTTTTTTTGTGTGTGTGTGGGTGTGTGTGTGTTGCATAGCACAAGAAATTACTATGTCATACCTGTTTTGCAGCATTCTTTGATTTCTTTTCTCACTTATTTTATTGCACTATTTGGCACTTCAATAAAATTCTTGCTGTCTGTTACCACGAAATCCTGGCCTTCTTCTATTGGTTACCTTGAACTCTCATGAATGCTGTGCTAAAATATGAGATCAGCAACATTCAGTCAAGGACTGAGAACAGTGAGCTTTGTGCAATCCAGTTTTGTTTTTGCAGAAACAATGAGATTGCTGACAAAATGCTCTGATAATCAGAAAAAAAATACCAAATGAACATGATTCCCTAATCACTTAATCCTGTTACCGTTCCTTTCTTCTACTGTAAAATCTACTGTATGTTTTGAGATAATGCTTCTGTTAATCAGATTTTTTTTGTTTTAATTTAGATTTAAGTAAAGGTATTTCATTTCAAATATACAACTTCAGGTACTGTTTAAAAGCAACAAGTCAATTCAGAGTGAATATCCCATTTTTTAAATGTGATATTCCCATCTTTAATGCCGTCATTTATATTTACAAATCTGTTTCTCCCCTTAAAAAAAAAAAAAAAAAAAAAAAAAAAAGTTTGTTTTGTTTTTGAATCTTTGAATCTGATTAACAATGAAAACAGTTGCTGAAATACCTGAAATATGTTGCTGGGAATATAAGGATTCACCAGTTCAAACTTGATGTTAATTAGTACAATGGAAAGAAAAAGTCAACAAGGTTGCTCAGTATTTCCCTCTTGTAACCAAAGTGACAGAAACAGCTGTTGTGGAAGTCTACAATCTAGACGTAATTAATAGGGAAATAGAAGAAACATTTTGGTCATCTTGGAGAGTTGCTGCAGATTAGAAGGCTTTGAAGAGGGGCAGTGTAGTGAAGTCAGCCTAGGAAGTGAGAATCATCCCTAGGAAGTAGGTGAGTGTATGGATGCAGTCTTTGATTATCAATTAAAACAACAACAGGCTGAACTTGGGGGCCAGAAGAAAATACTTATTTTCTTGCATTACATTTTCTCTCAAAAATGGGAACGAGAGTTCTGCATGGAAAAGGTTAAGAACTTTGGGAAAAAGTTTGTTAAATAACTCTCATCCTTCTAAACCTTGGGCTTTGGCTTGAAATCTATTGCCCATGAGGTTGGAAATCTAAATTGACTGCAGTAGCAAAAAATGGGCAGGGATGAAAGAACACGAATCCTGATCACAGAAAGGCAAACTGAGTGCTGCATAGCCAGTAGCCAATATAAACTGAAAAAATCCTTTGTAGGTGCTTATGTTTTCCTGTGTCTGGAGACTGCCATGCATCCATACACCAAAGCAGCAGTTCACTGTTCTTCAAAGTAGCTTATGTGGAAAACAATTTTATCTGTACTAGAAAGGGAAACTTGAGACGAGTGGCAGGAGTAGCATTTCCACAGAGAGTATATGTCAGCTACAAAATGCACCACTGGTCTAAAAGAAAAGACTATATTGTTTTATATCAATAAATTGATATGTATGTCAGACTCCATCACAGATACAGTAAAAATGATATAGTGTCTCTCAAACTGTTAAAACTTAGGGCTAGAACAAAAGTGAACACAGAAGGTAATGGCAGAAGAGGTGTAAGGAATAGAAAACTCAGAAAATGTGCTTTAAAATTACTCAGAATACAGGAAGAAAAAACACTGGGTGGATGAGACTGATGGAAGTTAAAAATGACAGCTATTGGATACCAATTAAAGCATGTGCAGAAAAAAAGCACATTGCAAGGAAAAAAATAAAAGTACTTCCACTGGCTACTAATAATATTACTTGGCTTTGCTAATAACAGATAGGAAAAATGTATGGAATAGAAGGAGGCTGGAGTCAAGACAGTCTGAGGGATATGATATTTTATCTTTAAAACAGTGGTTAAATTCACATGATGTGTGGTGGTTTTCATCTGTATCACTGAAGGATTTTTTTAATTTTGGCAGATAATATAAACATAGGAAAAATAAGTACATATCTGAAAGTTAGCTAGAGAGAAATGTTAAAGTCAAAGAAAAATATTGCTACATTTTTTTAAAAAATAAGAGAAATATCATTCTTCTGTATGGAAAGGAAAAAAGACCAAGATCTTATGCAATATTGTAGTACATAGAATGCTAATGATCTGAAAAAATCCGGTTCAAACAAGAAATTCAAAACAAGATCTTAATATTTTGTCTGCTGCATTCTTACAAGTTAACCATCAGAATAATGTCTGTGAAGGAAAAATTTCTCATGTTTTCTTCATTTTGGGTGAAAATGACTTCCAGAACTGCAGATGGGTATCACAGAATCACAGAATCGCCAGGGTTGGAAGGGACCTCAAGATCATGAATCTCCAACCCCCTGCCACAGGCAGGGCCACCAATCTCCCAGTTTTTTGAGGAAAAGGGAATAATTAAGTGATACACTCCATAAATTGAAGAATTAAAATATGTATTTCACCTTATGAAGTCTCACAACTTTTAAGAAAATAGCAAATGAGATAGTAGCCTGAGACTAATAGGACAATAAGAGGTGGCAAGAAAGAAAAGCATATTCTGCTACCAGAAACAACAAAACTGGCCTTTAAATTTGACTATTCTCACCCACACATTTTGGATTTCCTTTCCTATGCTGCTTTACTAAGTCTTTTAAATTTATCCTATTACCAGTTGTGAAAGTAATAAAACATTCTGTCATGAGTCCTCTATATTTTATTCAAGCAAAATGAAAAGCTAAAAATTGTATGCAATTTGTTCATGTCTTTGGGGAAATATAAACGATGAATGTAAATAAGGATTTTAAATGAGTTCATGTCCTACCTGACCTTTGCTAAAACACACATACTTAGTAATACCAACAGAGCTGATTATCAAATGAATTAGACTTGTCCAAACACTGTTGCATATTTTCCAGTTCCATGTAATTATGAATATCAGATTCATTGTGAGTAGTGACTGGTAGAAATAATGCTTCTAAATCAAATCCTTTGTCTTAGGCAAATGCACACCTTATCAAGAGAGCATTCTTGTCTTGGGTTGTTTACAGACTAGCAGACCTAAATCCTGGAAAAACTTGTACAGGAGATTAATTTGAAGTGACTGAGTAGTCACATTGTTCATCAGATTTTGCACTTGGTGTCAATATAAGCAAATACATTTATAATTACAAGATAAAAGTCCATGTAGGCAAAACAAGTAAAGATGAAAGTAAGAAAATTGCTACACCTTATATAAAGAGGCAGCTGAAAAACTACTCAAAGAATTAAGTTAAGGTTTTTGGGGAATAATATTTCTAGTTAGTTCTTGGAAATCGGAATCCCATTGAGAGTAGAAGATGTAGTGGTCTGCAGCGACCAATTTACTCAGGTTTACTTTTTATACAGAATACTTCCTATTTTTCTTGTGTTTTAAACAAAGACAAAATCTTCACAGATTTTCAAATTTTACCAAAATCACTGACTTATCAGCGATGAACTCTGGAGATTTTACAGAGTAATGTAACGGTTCATATTCTGCCAGTAAAATACTGAAAGGTTAAAAATCAATTAAATTTTTACCTAAGACAAATTCTTCTGTGATATTGGAAATAGCAGAAAGTAAAAAATAAAAAATCTCTTTTTGCTTTTTAATTTTCTCTGGTAAGGGTAGAGGAAGGCTACTGCACATTGGAGGGAATTTGGCCTTGGAGCAAAAGCCTCTTCTGGAAACATATTTCAGGGTAGTAACTGTACTGGTGGGCTCAGGCCACTTGAAGAGACTTAGTAGCAAGTGCAGATGCAATGCCAATAAAGTTGCCACAGCTCTGAGCAACATCAAGTAGTAATCAAAACTCAATGTAGAAGTGTACAGAGATCTAGATTCCACCACAGATGTGGGGTGTAGTGTCCTGATACTGACTTGTTGCAGATTTTTGGAAGCAATTATGCAGTAGAGCTCCTGGCAAAAGCCCTGGGTGGAACTTAGGCCTCCTGAGTACACCACAGACTGCAGATGACTGAATCTCAGCTGGTAATTAACTTACTGTCAAAATCTGATGGCAAATAGACAAAAAGCAGGTTATTTCTGCCAAAGAAAGAAGAGAGTGGAAGGGATACAAGAGAAGCAGTATTTGCTTTCATCATGTGTGAGGAAGGAATATCACTCACTGGAGGGAGTGTCAGTGAGCAGCTTTTTTTTGCGGCATTACATCCATAAGCAGTCTTGTTAATATTTCCATCGCTGTAGTTGGTGTCATATCTTGACTTTCTGTCTCCATCAGATAAGGAACACAGTGATGAGCTAGAAGAATGAAAGGGAAATGTTTTTAACTTATTTTCTGTAAGTTTGGTAGCTTCTGTGCTTCAGTCATGAGATCTGAGGAACATGTAATTCTAAAAATTAGAATAAGCAATCAGTTATGATGAATTAATTTGTCCACAACAAAATCCAAACATTATTTTTAACTTTTTCATTTTTCTGGAGTTTTTACTCATTCCTCGAAGGAATGGAAAAGACTTCTAAAATATTACTAAAAAGACATGTGAAATCATTGATTGTATAAGATTGGAAGAGACTTCCCAAGGTAATCCAGTCCAACTCAGTGTTCAAAACTAGGCTAATTTAGAGAGCTTTTCTCAGAGACAGTTTGAGGTGGTTCTTTTTTCAGATTTGTTTTCTAGAAAAAGCAAGCAACCATCCAAACAATGACAAAAGCACAAACAAATAAATGAGAAACAATACTTTGTGTCAGGGAGTATATGATCTTAATCTATGAGGAGAAATGGCAGCCAGACATTACCAAAACAAAGTAAAAGACTAACTTTGCCTAAATAAGATACAAGGTTGTACATCATCTGTATGTAAAAGATTATTACAACTTGTGTCAGTGTTGCTGAGGCTTGAACAGAAACTGTCTTTTATGAGACTAACTGTGGGAAGGGGGGAATTGAATACGATGAAGTTTTAAAAAAATAGTGAAAGAGGCCAACTTTAATATCTCACTGATTTTCTTGTCATTGCAGAATCATTCATTTTGTTCTCTGTTTTTTTTGTGCATAACTTTAAGAAGATGAAAAACTTCTTTCAGTAAGCCTAAACTATCTCCCACTTGAAAGATTTTTTTTTCTTCCTTCATTTCATATCATCTTAAATTTGCCATTATTTGCATACTTCCTTTTCTGCCTACCTGATGTAGTCAATAGACCAAACATAGGATCATGTATCACAGCAAAAGCGGGAAATATTCATAATGTACAGGGAAAGAGGTTTAGGGAATTAATTTTGTTTCATTTTTAGTCACACTACTGACTCACATCTTCTGTAAAAATGTTTTGCTTTGTGTGGAATAGTCAAATCTGATGCTTATTTCTTCATAGACATTGAAATCTTCAACATTACAAAGTTCAGTGTTTGAATATAGCAGTACGATGTCATGTGCTGATTGCATGATACATACACGTGTGGAAAAAGAACTATGGAAACATTTTAAAATGCTTTCAGAGAAAGGATTCATTTTGAATGAAAGGTAGCAAGTCACATCACTAGTGAAATACTGTACATTTTAATGTTGTCACCCACAAATCCCAGTTCCAGCAATGAGGAGGTTGTCACAGAGAAGACATCCTTCTTTTCTGTGGAAATATGACAACAGGAAATATGATCAGAATGCTTGGGACTGTTGACAAATTAGCTGTAGAGCTCATTATTTATATCTAAGAAGTTTCCAGGAGTTGTCCTGAGGTTCCAGTGAGCCATCACAGTAGCTGAAAGATAATGTGACACTGTTCATGCAGATTTTACATCTAAAATCACTCAAAGGGAATAATATCTCAATGTCCATTAATAACTATACTGGAAATGTGTTGCAGTAGATGCAATGCAGTACTTCGATCCCATTATCGACTTTAGTTTTCTTCATCTTACTCTTCTTCAGTTCTCTTTTATCTTGTTGCTCACAGGCCTGGCAATGGGAATCACTTTGGTCAGGAAATTACTGTTGTTTGCCTTTTGCCTCTGGTTTTTTGAACTGGGGTTTTGTGTCTGTGGTCACCTGGGCCTGCTGGTGAGCTACTGTGTGGTGATGATGAAGAGCTAAGTGACAATTCATCAGTCAAACTGAAGCGATGGATGGTGCCAGATAATGAGCTATGTTAAAATTCTAGAAGAATAATCAGTTGACAGATAAATGTATCTGACAGCAAATTAATGTTTGTTTTCAGCTTCTGTATACATCTGTCCTTGTATCCCACTACAGTCTTCTCTGAGTGTTGTTTCTTGAGGGGAAAAAAAAAAAAAGAAAACAACAACAACAAAAAAAGAGGATGCACAAGCTAGTCATATTTCACTTTAAAATAAAAGAGAGGAGATTTAGATTAAGTGTTGGGAGGAAATATTTTACTCAGAGGGTAGAGAGGCACTGTAACATGTTGCCCAGACAATCTGTGCATGTCCAATCCCAGAGGTGTTCAACACCACGCTGGATGGGGCCCTGGACAACCTGAAGGAGTAGGTGGTATTCCTGCCCGGCAGGGTTATTAGATCTAGATGATCTTTAGGGTCCCTTCCAACCCAAAAATTCTATTAAAAAAGTAATGATTAAAAAAATACATAAAGTACTTAATCTGTTTGAATGATTGCACATGTGCAATAGAAGTAAATCACTACCATATTCATTTTTAAAGAAGATTTAAAATGGAGCATCCACCAAATTGCAGTAATATTTTAGATCTCTCACAAATGGAATTTTACCATTATCCAACAAAGATCTTCTTAGGAGACACACTGACACCAGCTCCACATGTTTTAAATAACCCTTTTGATAGCCCTTTATATTGCCAGAGAAATATAGAGTAGCATACAATGTAACTGCTAAGAAGCAGATATAAGATTAGAACTCTATCCATAGTAAAGACCCCTTCATAATAACAGCCATTTTTGCCACCCTCATCTGGCTTTTACTTAATACCATAGCACAAGCAGTGCCAATGCGGGTGACTCCTTGCTAGTGAAGAGAGGGTGCAGTTTCCTTGCAAACAGGTTTCTAGCCCATGGAATCAAGCAGGGGATGAATGATAGTTATTATTTCAATCTCCTGTATATTACTTTTGCACCTCCATCAGAGAAAAAAGATCTCTGCTTTCTTCTGAATGCTAATATTACATTGGCACTTGTGCACATCTTGCCAAATTGAGGTTTAAGTCCAAATCTATCTTGTTTCTGTGTTTTCTGCAAGGTCATATTCAATGATAGGGAACTGCTGAACTCCTGAGTATTCTAGAGAGAAACATAAGCCTTTGCAACTATTTAGTATAGGCCTTAGCAACATGACATTCATTTTAGCCCTTCATTTTCTATCTGTTTTTCAGGTGTTGATACAAGGTCAGAGCCAAAATGGTACCCTTTTTACAGGCTGAGAGAAAAGTAGGAATTTGGAAGGATTTTGTATTTGGCCTTTCCTTGTAATATAGTAGGTGTGCTACCCCTAACTGCTGAGGCTTATGTAAGATATATCAGCTTGGAAGTCTCCTTTGATGTCCTCTAGCATACTCCTGATTTCTTCCCACTAAAGAGAATCCTGTGAATGCTCTGAAATCCTGTAATCTAAACTATTTTTATGACATCATATGCTAATAATTTTTTCAGCTTCAGGATGACAGTAGTTTTCAGATTTCTAACTTGATAGTAATGTTGGTTTTTTTTCTGTTAGCTTTTTACAGTTCTTTTATATGTATATATATATTATACATATATATATTTCCTTTTGTGGATGTCAGTTTTGAAACAGTGTTTTGCAGTTGTAGTATAGGACTACGGGCTAGTCGTTCAGGCACTTTACCAAATAGTTGAATTTTTATCTTTGAAAATACTGCAAAGTTTTGTGTCTGGTTATTGTTCCATATTAAAATGAAATAAAACATCAATAAATGCAGAGTTCCATGGTACAGCTGCCTGTACCACTTGAAATCTGAAGTCCAGATGTAAGCTGAATAGAAGACAAATAAAGGTCTAACATCCCTCTGTTTGGAACTGAAATTTGTGTCTCATCTTGTACCAGTCTGCTTAAATGCTTGCAAATTCTGTTGTAAAAAGAACTTGGAAGTGCTCATACATAAGCCCTTAACACTAGATTTCTATATGACAATAGACTTACAATGAATTGTTAATAATATCCCATGCTTAGAATAGAGAAATCTCACTGGAGAATTTGGAACAGTATTATAAAATAAAACTTTGAGATATTTTTCACCAGCTGAATCTTGAAGATCAAGTGAGAAATACTTAAAATCTGGAAATTCAATTAGAATGAAAATGTTTCAGTGGAATAAGCAGTATTTAATGCAAATCCATGCAAATGACACTCCAGTCCATTTCTGTGTTTCATATTTGGAAGATCTTTATTATTTTAGTTTTATTGTATTTTATGATATGCCAGTCAGTAATAGAAGAACATGATAGCTTATTATTCCTGCCTCTGCAGTAAAGAGGAGTTGTTCTGACTCCGATGGAATTATTGAGTTGGTTCCAAACAGTGCACACTTCACATATTCTGTGCTATCTTCTTCTTTTAAAATTTTTAGGAGAAATAGGTAGCTGTCAGACAAAATTTCAGCTGATGATGTTTAGGTTTCAGTGGATTTTGAGAAAAGCTAAGGCATTCCCATTTCTCTGATTTACTTGACAGCAAAAAACCTAGGTATAGAACTTGACTAAAAGTGCAAGCATTTTCAAGTGACTTAGAGGATTTAGGGGAGTTTTATTAAACTTGTCTTTCATTATGTTTTCTTACATTTATATGCTGCTATTTATAATTTGCTAAATTGTGGCAACACTTAGGGAAATTCTGTTACTACTTCAGAATTGTTTGCTAAATCAACACATGCAATATTCACAAATTGCTGTTGCTAAGGGTGTGGTAGGCAAGGATATTTTTATAATCAGACACAGCAGCATATGGACAAATGTGGCTAGGGCCCAGGGCTGGCTGGGGCCAGAGCTGTCCAGACAAGGCAGTGGCAACAAAGCAGGTGTTGACTTAAGCCAGGAAGTGGGGATGCTGAAGACTCAGCATGCCCAAGACTAAGGTCCTGTTCACAGAAAAGGTTATGTTTAATCTGCTTTTGTTTTACAGTCAAATTTTCTTGATCTAATGATGTAGCTTGTAGGAGTACAAGTTCTGTGTTCTAGTGCAAAGCCATTCAGGTTGATCCAAGCATCTTTCCAGAAATTTCAATGGGATGCCTCACATTCTCATATTATCTTTAGTTATTTGCATATTTTCCATGCAGTTAAACTTTGTATATGTAAAGGATATATATTTTGATCACATTAAGCTCAGTTCAACTGCAGTAAGATTGGCTTGGAGTGCCACTTGTACTACTTATTTTAATATACAGAATAACAAGAAAACAGAGGACAACAGTCTTGAAGTGTCCTAGTAGAGTGAAGAAGCTCTAAACAACACAGTATTAGCTGCAGCCCATTTGTTTTTTAATGAATAGCCTACAATGTTGCACCTGGTTACCTGTGGTTCATATGCATTAGCTTTTCTTAAAACCAAACAGCAAAAAAGTATGGATTGCACTTTTGCTGGAAGCAGATCTAGATTTTCTAATTTGAAAGCCTGGAGTCACCTGCCAATTTTGACAGCCCCATAAATAATTCAAAGCAACATCACCACAGCTACTTGGCTGTTCTTCCTGGCACCAACCCCATCCCACCACTTGTGTTCAACTTATATCACATCTAGCATAGAAGCTGAAAACCTGAATTTATTTCCACATGAAAGAGGTCAGATGAGAAATCCTGCAAAGTTAGTCTTGCAAAACTAGTGAATCGATTATAACTACTGAAAATTATATTGATGTATACAATTACTTACTGCCAGGAGGCCTATTATTTTTTACTGTATGTAACATAATTGGTAGAATTCTAAATTTATAAGTGCAGATTCCACAGGTAGATACAAGAAGATATTGAAAATACTACATTACAGACAATATATTTGCAAAAGGAGTTACCTAATTTCTAGTAGGCTAATTATACTTTCAAGGGCAGTGTGTTCCTTTTCTGGCCTTGCAGGAAAGGAGAAACTAAAAACAAGAGATTCAGGATCACAGCACAATGCTACGTTGCCTAAACTGCCCCTCAGACATCAAATCTATGGACTAAGCTTTTCTTGGAGTTACAGTTCAGTCCTGTGAAACGAACTACTGTGAAAATATTGAAATTCTTTCTAATGTAACAAAATTAAAATCTCAGTTACTGAAGATTCATATAGGCCTAAATATTATGTAAAACAGAATCTTATTATTCTTATTAAATAATTATTTATTTTTTTAGATTTCATTTTTAATGCAATTATTCACTATTCATAATTAAATTAAGCTTTGTCAATCTGTACGTATTCCTATATGAAGTTTTCTGTTCTTGCTCTTTTGTTGATGCCAGAGTACTTTATAACACAATTGCCTTGAGACCCTAAGCTATATATGAAATAAAAAATATACTTTATTTTGATAGTGAAATCATTGCTAAAATAATAGTATTGCAAACACTTCAAAGAAATTTGATTTCCAGTTCATATTCCTGGCATCAAACTAAAATAACCACTGATGCAACATAATATTTAGTAATAAGTGAGGATGAGCTACCACAGTGTTTAGAGGATATGCTTTTAAAATAAACAAAATACGGGTTACTTGTATGTAGTAAGAAATCTAAAAGAAGGAATACAACAATAATCTGAAAACATCCCCAATACAGCACCTGAACCTGAGAAATGATATCAGATAATATCTAATGAATATGCTGAAAAGAACCTTTTAATAAGTTATCTGTGAATGAATTATGATACTTGCATATGGGTTTGTAGCTTAAATACTTTTTGAATAAATGTAACAAATACACTGACCCTTTAGAGTACTGAGAATTAAAATAGCTCACATACTCACAAAGGAAATGTGATATTTTAACTATCTTAATTTTTTAAGTGACATTTGATATCTCAGTTTCTTGATTCAGAGCCTAATTCAGAAGGTCACTTTTATCCCAGTGATGACAGTATTTTTAAGGACACATTTATCTAAGGGCAGTTGTTCACATCTCTTTGATATACAGAGTGATTTAAGCAGGGACTAGAAAATAAATAACAAATACAAGCTTGCGTGAAATCATGAAATAGGGTCTACCCTGTTAGAAAAGAGAAAATAATATTTGTCGCTTCTCTGGATTCTTGCGCAAGAGTTAAAAAGCGGCTTAAAATTTACAATATACTGAGTACTCCATTTCTGAAGGTGCTGGGATATTGTATCTGGAGCTGACGGCATGTTCTTGTAACAAAACTGAAAAAATTATGACTATTAGGTGATGTGTATCTCAAACAACTCTGCTTGATTCTTTCTGTCCATTTGGATTTGTGGAACAGGAAGACTGAACTTGAAGACATATACAAGATATCTTAACATGGCCTAATAACAGTACCAAAAACATTTAAACACATGCAACTTTCTTCCTTCCTTCCTTCCTTCCTTCCTTCCTTCCTTCCTTCCTTCCTTCCTTCCTTCCTTCCTTCCTTCCTTCCTTCCTTCCTTCCTTCCTTCCTTCCTTCCTTCCTTCCTTCCTTCCTTCCTTCCTTCCTTCCTTCCTTCCTTCCTTCCTTCCTTTCTTTTCTATCATGTGTAGTGCTTTAATATAACATGCTAATATTTTTGATCATGGTAGAAACCATTGGGCAGTTGCATAACTTTAAAATGCTTCTGTCAGAAAGGATGGTACTGTAAATGTGTGCAGTAATTTCCTGCCCCCCTACTCCCCTTTTTTTCTTCCTTGTATCCAAAATCAACTATATTTTCAGCTTTAAGTAAGCACTTTTTTTTCTTAATAGGTCATTACTTTTGGTTAATGGTACTTGAATAGATCTTAATGATGGTCCTATGCTTAAACAGTAGATGCTTCACACAGAAAATGTTTTATGCTGAAGAAGGCCCTCTGAAATTATTTTAAATTAAGAGCACAGCAGATCTCTTCAGAGCTTGCCAGCAAAACTTATTTCAAGACATTTTGCAAATTTCATGTAATTACTTAAACTTTCTATAAAGTATATGAAAGTAGATTTCTGTCCCTTGAAAGCCATTCCCTTTGATGTTTTTCAATTAATAGGGAGTGAACAAATTAAGTTTTTGGACATTCTAAGCTTGTTACAAATCTAAAATGATTTAGTAACATTGACATAGAATTTAATTTTCAAATTCATATAATGAAGGAAGAAGAATGTTTGAAACCTATTTAATAGGTTTAATCAGCAGTACATTTTATCAGAGAAGTATTATAGATTTTGTTCCTCTTTGGGTCTGACAGAATCCTGTTCTTAAGCATGGCCTTATCAAAGAATAATACCTTATATATTAAAAAGAACAGCAACAACAATAGCAAACAAACAAACTTTATTTGGCTCTCCTTTTTCCCTTTCTGATAGGACAAATTTGGTAGCTCTCTTGGAAGATGAAAATTAGCATGAAATTTGTAGTCAATATAGTTTATAATCTGAAAATTTTGAACCATTTTAGATTCATATTCCATAATAGCATTTGATTCAAGGAATGTATTTTAACTATTTATTTGTGGGTTTAGATACATATATAATTTCTCTTTTTCAATCTTTGATGTGATATGCTAAACATTTTGGCTTTGAATATTTTTTCTTCACCTTTTTTTGATTATGTAATTACAACATACACTTAAAATATAATCCTGTACAAACTGTGATAGTCTCCATTCACTGTTCCAATTCATCATTTCATTTTATTATCAGGTATTTTCATTTGCAGTGTGGATAATTCATATATTTCCTCGACTAAAACCTGCTACTGTATGTTTTTTTAATTCAAATCTGACAATTTGCTCAAGTAATTGAGCGAGTCTCCTGCAATGGCTTTACTGTGTCATCAGTAAGTTATGGATATAGATCTGTGGATATCTGAATACAGATGTAAGATTTATACTGAACCTGGAAACAGAACAGAGACATTCAACATGGCAAAGCAGAGAAAGATAGAGGAACAGTGGAGTATTTACTAATGTCCAGAACCACATATGGAGTAAATTTAGATAGTACCATTCATATAGATATATAGCAGTTGAGCATTTGAACTTTTAAAAGCTGTGCTAATGCTTGATAAAACTTACTCATAAAACTACATGTTAGTCTATTATCAAAACTAGGGACAAAACTTCTGAGAATGTTTTGAAAGGAAAAAATATGTATTTTCCCAGCCTTTGTTTTCTAGTGCATTGAGTACAAAGCAGTTGGTAAACAATTTTTCAAAATGTTCATTAAACCAAACTGCCAACAAACAGCATGAAAAAGATTTTCCTTTTCCATTTGCTTAAGATGGAGATGGATCCAATCATTCTATGACATACAGAGCTGTATTTCAGGGAGAATATTGTCCAAAGTAGATTATTTGCAGTAGGAACGCTAACTGCTGCAAACCATGGCTACATTTTCTGTTTCTTATGTTGCTGCACTTCACCAGTATATGTTGCCTAAATCTACTGAGATTTCCTTGGAGTCTTGATGGACTGCAGTTATTTCAACACTTAAATTTGCTTTCACTTCTTGTTCGATGTTGTGTCACTTCTCTATTTCTCTCAGTTTTAAAAATCAGTTTGCATCAAATGCAAATGTATTTGTAAACTAGATTATGAATATTTCCATGCTTTCTATTTTACTTATGCTTTTTTATCATATTCCATGGTTATGCAAATCGGACATATGTCTATATTGAAAACAGGTTTGAAATCTGGAGAAATATTTTGTGACTCTTTTTGGTTTCTGGATACATGTTACATTTACATTCAATACTGCCTACTAAAACTGTATTCAATGTAACATTAAGTATTTGTACTCCCAAAACATTTCAGACATACAAATTTATGCCATGGAGTGGAAATTTGAAAAGTTGGATTTTTTTTTCTCTAAGTGGCTGAAGCACTGTTTGAAACTTTTAAAAAATTGGGGTAAGTGGTTTTAAGGAAGTAATCAAGGAGTAAAATAATAACAATTTGCAGAGTACATAAGTTTTCTTCCTCTTCTGATGTCTTCTCTATTGACTTCAGCAAGGCTTTTGATACCATCTCCCACAACATCCTGATACTGAAGCTGAGAAAGTATGGGATAGATAAATGGACAGTGAGGTGGATGACTGGCCATGCTCAGAGGGTTGTGATCAGTAGTGCAGAGTCTGGTTGGAGGCCTGTGACTAGCGGTGTTCCCCATGGGTTGGTGCTGGGTCCAGTCTTTTTCAATTTCTTCATCAACAACCTCGATGAGGGGATAGTGTCCACCCTCAGTAAGTACACTGATGATACAAAGATGGGAGGAGTGGCTGACACTCTGAAGGCTGTGCTGCCATTCAGCAAGACTTGGACAGACTGGAGAGCTGAATAGCAATAAGCCAGATGAGGTTTAACAAAAGCAAGTGTAGAGTCATGCACCTGGGAAGGAATAACTGTGAATAACAGTATGGATTGGAACATGACCTGCTGGAGAGGAGCTCTGTGGAGAAGAGCCCAGGTGTCCTGGTGCATGATGGGTTGACGATGAGCCAGCAGAGTGGCCTGGTGGCCAAGAAGGCCAATGGGATCCTGGGGTGCATTAAAAGGAGTGTGGCCAGCAGGTCAAGGAAGGTGATCCCCTTCTATTCTGCCCTGGGTAGGCCTCATCTGGAGTATTGTATCGAATTCTGGGCTTGCAGATACAAAAAAGACAGAGATCTCCTGAAGAGATGTTCAGCGGAGGGCCACAAAGATGATAAAGGTTCTGGACCATCTCCCATGTGAGGAAAGGGTGAGCAAACTGGGTCTGTTCAGTCTTGAGAAAAGAAGACTCAGAAGTGATCTTATTAATGTTTATAAATATCTTAAGTGTGGGAGTCAAAGGGACAAGGCCAACCTCTTTTCAGCGGTCTGTGAGGACAGGTCACAGGGAAATAGCCATAAACTTAAGCATAGGAAGTTCCATACCAATATGTGAAGGAACTTCTTTACTATAAGGGCGGTGGAGCACTGGAACAGGCTCCCCAGGGAGGTTGTGGAGTCTCCTTCTCTGGAGATATTCAAGACCTGCCCTGATGCCTACCAGTGCAGTCTGCTGTAGGAAGCCAGCTTCGCAGGGGGGCTGGACCTGATAATCTCTAGAGGTCTGCTCCAGCCCCTACAATTATGTGATTCTGTGATTCTGCATCACCTATTTATCTGGGGGAGGGGGGGGGGGGGGAGGAAAAAAAAAAAAAAAAAGAAAAACTGTGCCAAAAGCCACAGTAATTCTTACTGAAAGATTCAAACATTAAATCTGAAGATTTTGTAAAATTATCACTTTCTTTCAAGGTCTAGCTTTCGGACTCTGTAAAGAACATATCAGCTTTTGTTGAAGAAAGCAGTTTTGAATTTTTATTTATTTATTTATTTATTTATTTATTTATTTATTTATTTTGCTACCAGACAAATACTTCCCATATATGACCTGAAAACCACCTTATATTCCATAATTTCTCAAACTGGGAAATCTTCTACTGAAAGAAGAAATTATCTGACAGAAACCCTAGTGACATAAAGTTAGTTATGTTTCAGTTAATGAATATTTAAAATACTATAGGTCATCCTTTCATCCAGAGGTGAAATGTGGTTTTCCATACTGAACAACAATAAGAAAGAACCTACTGTAGGGAAACTGCAACACAATATAGGGGTGTGCTTTAGCAGAGAAGTTGGACTTAATCCCTTCCAAACCCTGCAATTCTTTGATTCTGTGACTGATGCTTTGGTTTTTCAAGGTAATTCTGACAGTGGTCAGAATCCTATTCTTGTGATACTCAGTTAGCGAATGAAAATTTCACATACTTTCCTGTTGATAATCACTGTATTAGTACCGAGCAAGTAGAATTAACTTAGTTTGCTGGCTTCACTTTCATTAGTCAGACAGAAGATAAATTGAGCTGAAGAATGAAGCCTGAAGAATGTTATATGTAGGTTGTAATTGTTGTAAAAGTAATACCTCCTCTTTATTTCCTTTGGAAACTGCAACAGATGCAGTAACTCCAAGTGTTGATGATTGTCAGTGGGTAATTTTTTTCTGCATAGAGGAATTCAATTCTTCATCTTTCCTTCCATGTCATTTGTTATTTTGTCACACTACCCCCTGCTGCTGTCTGTTGCATGACAACAAAAAGTAACAGGATATTGTTGGGAAGCTTCATCCTCTTCTGCCATACCAGTATCTGCCACCGATATTGTGAGCCAATATAATAAAGCAGGAGGCTCATTTATTCAGGAAACAAATAAATCCAAGTGATGAATGCACTGCATAGAGTCTTCAGAAACATTCTTTAGTTCATCTTTGCCCGTCTGTAGAGACTAATTTAATTAGCTTGTGGATTTAACTTCCTTTTGACATGTTACTTGATAGTTTGTAAATTCTCCCCCTCTTTTGGAATCAACAGGTTATTGCTTCTCAGTTTAGCAATCAGCCATTTGTGAATACTAAGAATAAATGCAAGGGTCATCCTACAGCATGAATAAATAATAAACTACAAAGCTGTGCTTTAAATGTGTTGTTTGTTAAGAAAACCGTGTCAGTTTTTAGTACAAAAGCTCAGAGCTAAAGTAATTAGGCAAAAAAGCTAGCAGTTTTTTAATGACTCT
Organism: Chrysolophus pictus; assembly: GCA_037305975.1. Taxonomy (NCBI): domain Eukaryota; kingdom Metazoa; phylum Chordata; class Aves; order Galliformes; family Phasianidae; genus Chrysolophus; species Chrysolophus pictus. The sequence continues at coordinate 21,437,410 of CM074577.1, read as the reverse complement.
TCTCCAGATTAAGTATGCTCTTATACATGCAGCCTAAGGTTTTTTTCCTAAAGTAGTCTATGAAGACATCATGTGTTCTAGTGTGATATGTTTTTTACTGCATATTGACAGTTGCCATAAGACACACAGACAAATTTAGATTTGGCTACTTCTATGACCACCAACATTTTACTGTAATTGAAATGCCTACCACTTTCTAATGAAATAAACATTCTAGCTACACTAACAACAATATGTATTGATGTTTCAAAAAGTAATAGTAAACATGGAAAAATAATACCTGCTGAACCATTGAACAGAAAGGCATAGAGTAGGTAGGAACAAAGGAAAGGGTGCAGAAAAGATCAGTGTGTACTTCATGCAGAGCAAATTCATCTTCACCATCTGATTTTCCAATCCACAGATGACTAAACTAGGAATGGTCTTAGAAGTAAAAGATGTGATCTGGTCCTATTTCAGTTCATGACTGTGAGAAATACTAAGTGCGTGAAACTAGGCACATTCTTTTGTAAAACAAGCTGTAATTACTTTACAGATACAGATAAAAGTGTTACAGATACTTTGTATATTAATTATGGGATCTAGCTGGATCTATTTCAGTTAGTACAACGTCTTCTAACTGAACCTCAGAAGGAATTTCAAGTCAGTTTGGCACTGATAATTAAATAGTGAAGCCAAAAAGAGATGTTTTTACTAGAGAAGTTACCCTCAGTAACCTCACTTTTAAATTTATGGCTTGTACTATACATGTTCTTATTCATATAAAAGCTTCAATTAGAGAAAAGCTTGACTGGTGTTTGAAGCTGAATTTATTATGAATATTATTATTGAAGTTGGACTGTGTGTAAGCATATGAAAGTGATAAACTAAATTCCACGGATTATTTTACTGTACAAGGAGGTTTGGTACCTTTTAGTTGAGAATAATTGAGAGAAGTTTTATAGAAAAAGCTTTTATTACCAGGTATTAATAGACCTAAAAGAAGAATCGCATTCTGTGATTTTCAATTCTGCACTGGAATTACCTTCTGGTAGCATGAAACTCAAAAGTATCAGAAGGTGATACAAGTGAAGGGAACTCCTCTGTTTCCTTTATACATTTAGGTATCAATATATTCCTTAGTGATGGTAGGCATTTTAAACAGTGAAATATAAATAAATCAGGATTGTGAGGTATTTTTAAATCTTTTGAGGCTTTTATTTTTCATTTGTTTTAGTTATTTTCATAGTAGCATTTTGGATTAGAATCTGCTTTATTTTCTGTCTGTCTAAGCAAATAATTTCAGAGAAATATCTTTATTTTAACAGTATCTTGCAATACGTCAGAAGCTGAACAATAAAAGGTTACTTCCTTTCATTTTTGTTGCTATGTTCTGTATCTTCACAGAGAAAAATGCAATTTTTGAGCACTGTAGAGTAGTCATAAATTTAGTTTGAGGAGGAAAATCTATTGTTGAAAACAGGATTCTCAACAAAATACTAAAATGAACTCTGTGGAATTTGGTCAATCTGAGAAATCTGGAATCCTGACAATTGAATTAAGATACAAACAAATACATAAGTAAATAAAAACATCAGCCTGGTGTCTTGAAACTTCACAGTTCTTCAGTTTCCTCATGTATTTTATCTTTCCATGAAGATAGAATAGCCAAGTCTGTGAAAATACAAAAATTAAACTATTTTCTGGAGAGGTTAGAAGCTGTTGTAATACTTTCCATAAAGGATGGGATGAAGATGATCAATTAATCAATGACAATTTAACAATCTGAAAATGTATTCAGCTAAGGGAAACTCAAACATTCTAAAAAGAGGAGTGATGGCACCAGTGGAAGAGCCTTGATAGAGTAAGGTAATGTAAATAACAAGATTTCTGGATATCTTCAAATTTAATGAACAGCAGTTTTCAAGGTTTATCTAACAGATACATTATTAGTCAGCCTATCACATTTGGTTTTAGTAATTGATAAATTTCTTTACTATAGAAACATTTAATTTTAATATGATGTAATTTAAGAAGACTTGAATATTTTATATACAGTTTAGTCAGAACGTTGCTCTGATGATTTCAGCTGTGGTTAGGTATGAGAGAAGGAATAGTTTTATTACTGTAACATGCTTTGAACCTTGGAGAGACATAAAAGCATGAGTGGACTTATTATATTGGTACTATGTAAGTGTGAATTTGTTTTCCACTGTCTAACAATGCAGTTCAAATGTCAAGCAAATGGGATTATACTTCTGAGATGTAAATATGGACAGATCTGCTAGCAGCTGAAATGAAAATATTAATGACATTTTACAGACCAGTATGCTTAATGACAGCCATTAAATATCTTTAAGATCTTTTTCTCTGATGTATTAAGATAAAATTTGTGCAACAGGAGTACTTTCAAGTTCTGACTAATGTTCAAATTCCATTAGTGAGAAGTGTAATTCTTAACACCTAAACCTGAAACAAATGGATGCTCAACATGAAAAGCTTTAACACTTTTCTTTTGTAACTTACAAATGACATAGATTTAGAAAAATTAATATATTTTCTGTTATAAAGAGATTTTCTAATTTAAATTTGCTCATCTAAGTTAAAATATCAAGCAAATATTACCAAATATTTCTTTTCAGCAGATGTTGCTTATTTGGGCATTTCTTCCATAGATCTAGGCATCATGCACATAATTTCACTGTAAGAATTGTAGAGATATGACCTAATTTTCTGTAATCTTAAATCAGTGAGATTTCATAGATTTGAAACACAAGGTAAGCAGTAAAAGACAGAATAGCTGAGCTGTAAAACCCACTGTTATCAGAGAGAAAAAAAAAAAAAAAAAGTGGAAGAAGTTGCAAAGCGAAAGAGATTGTAACAATAGGGAAGAAGAAATGAGAAGGGGGTTATTTTATCATTACTCACACTTTTTTTGACAATGTTGTCTCCAGCGCACATAATCTCTTTTGCTTTTAAAAATGCTGAAAGCCACTTCTCAAGATGTCTTTCCCTTTCATAAACTTTCTGAGTGAATAAAGCTTTGTAAAGATTCTTCTATATTTCTTTTATCCAAAGAAGGGTTTGAATTACATTTTTGAGGATGAAGGTGGAAAGAAAGGGAAACACAGGACAAATTCAGACTCTTTCATTCAATTTTAATTTGTTGGAGACTTGTAGCTAGTGCTAAACACCTTAAGATTGACAGTTGAAGAAAACGGTCTCTCTGTAAAGCACCCCTTTTAACTCTGCTTCCTTAGTCATATGGATTGTATCTTTTACATGCCTGGTCATAGAGCAGCAAAGAGGTTACTGCTATCTGCAAACTGTGAGTAAAAATAGTTAAAGTAGAAGAATGAATTGGAAATGATGGCTTCCTGAAAGTGACCTGTGACTTTCACCTTGAATTATTCATGGATAACCTTATTAGGCAAGTTGTTTTTTTTTTTTTTTATAATTCATAATGGATACATTTTAAATAGTCCAGCTGAGAAAATGTTGACTTTTATTTCATTCATTCCCATTCCATTCATTTTATTCATTCATTTTGTTTCATTTCACTACCAATATCTTATCTGCTAAACTGTTTTTTTTTTCCCCAGGGTAGTTGAAAACCACATTTCTGATTTTTCTCCATCCACACAAAAATGAGAATTATGATCACTTTATTGTCTTGTATTTCTAGCTTCCCTATGCAAAGCTATACTGATTCATATAATGATCTTCTGTTTAAATCATAATTAGAATGAAAACATAGAATAGTCAGTCATCTCAACAGAAGTCACTGAAAAATGACATGTGGGTTGAAAAAAGATTGTATGGTTTGCATTGAGGCCAATCCTGGAATTGCAGCGCTGAACTCAAGCCTATCATCTTGCCTACCCATTAAGGTGATTCCCGTGGTTGATGACTTGAGAAATAGACCTTTGGGATCAAAAAGTGCGTTCATGATATTTAGTAGCCCAGTAATCTTAACAACAACAATTAAATATCCTTAAGATTTTTTCCTTATTCAGAATTTAGAATTTGCACAACAGGAATGTTTTCAAGATGCAGTGGCTAGCATAGATATCTGCAACGGATTTGCCAGGTTGCAGCATGAACCAGTAAATGAGCACCTGAGTGCAGGGAGCAGGGAAGCCAAATCCACCCTTTCTCTCTCTTCCTCTTGGTGGTGCTTCCAGGCATGTGTATGCATTCAGAGCCGGTGCCGTTTGTCCTGTCTCCCCCCCTCCTGCAAGGTCAGAGTTTGAGAGGGAGAAGGCTGTGCTCCCGAGCTCACCCTTTTTTCTGTACTATTGCTGGGGTGACTTAATTCCTCTTTCTTTGGTGTCTTTTTCTACAGTACCTGTATCTCAAATAAAGGCTCTGTCATCACCTTTGTTGGCTTTACATATGTTTTAACATTAAAAAAAGAACAAGGAAAGACCCATGTCTTCTTCCGTAGGGACAGGTGTTTGCATGTTCACTTGTGTTTTTTTTCTTCTTCCTTCTCATGCTTATTTCCCAGATGTCTGGTGGAAACAGCTGGTGGCAGCACAACAGCCAGGCTAGTGTCGGGTTAGTCTAGTGGCTTAGTGGCTTGTGGAAAGCCCAAAAGGGAAGTCGTGGATTTGCATTCTAGAATCTGGATTAAAACTTCTTTCCAGAGGAAAATGAGATCCTGAGGAGTGGAGAGAGTGGCGCTTCCAAGGCTGGCTTGGTTCTCTGACCTGCATCAGTTCTGTGTCTGTGCAATGGACTTCTTCTGTTCTGTGTTCAGAAAGGCTCAATTATGGTTTACACTGGCATATAACTAAAAAAAATGAGGGATATAAAGAATTTTCCAGACTTCATGCTCAATTTAACAATATAATCAATAACACAACAGAAGGAACAGATAAAAGGGGAACGCTCCCAGTTTGAAAAATTCTGATTTATGTACATATTTTAATGATATGCCTTTTAATAATATTGTTTTAATCCTAAAAGAAAGTTAAGGAAAAACTTGTCTATACAGCAAAAATTGATTATTCATCAGTGTGCAAGCCCATGGTTGGCAAATCTGGGAGGATCATTAACTAGCCAAGCCTTGAGCATTATGGATGAGATAGGTAATACTTCTTCTCCAACATGATAATTCTCTGGGATGAATAAATTTTGAAGGTCTTATCCTGTCTGTGTTCTTGGAATTACTGATATTGGCAATAGAGTTTATTTCTCAGGGAGGTCCTACTGAGAACTCATGCTGGCTCTAGCATGCTCTGAATGCCAAACAATAGATCTGTATGAAGTCACTACCTCCTTCCCACATGCCCAGAAGGCTATCATCACTCTAAAATGTCTTGTGAAGTTGTCCTTCTCCTTCAGGTCCAATGTTTATCTCCAGGATAGTGCTTGTGAATGTCTGAGACATTTTGATCTTTTCCTGAATCATTTCACTGATTCCCTGCATACCAAATATTGTGAGATTCAGACTGAGCAGTCAAGGGTGCCACATTGAGTTATTATGAGCTTATTATGTTATTATGAGATTAAATAGGTTTAAAGCTAGGAGAAATCACTAGATCAGTATCCGGTTTTCACAATGTATCATAAGCATTTTATCTAACCCAGTTTTCCCCCTAAAAAATTCCTAGGATTAGACACTGCTTAAAGGCAATAATTTTTTTGGAGGAATCTGCACTGTTCCAGTTGTAAAGATCTTTTAAATACAGATAGCCTCTGCATGGTCTATTCAGCTTTTTATTGAGACTATCTTTTACAGCACATATTGGAAGTTCTAGTCCACACTGAACACAAAGACATAGATGCTAATTTAAAACTGAAAGGGCATTAGTTTGTTGAGTTACAGTCTTTAAACTGTCATTGCTTTTGTCAAAAAGAATACATACTAACTCAATTAGAATTTGTGCAAAGTATTTCTAAATGAAAATTTTCTTTGTTATGTGGAATATCCTATTATATTGTCATAATAGTTTCTTTGGCTGTTTAATCTGATAGAACTTGTTATTTTTACAAAAGAGAAATCGAAATATGGCTAATGTTCATTCTCTGCTGCAACAATTCAAATATAGGCTAAGTTGTAATCTTTATTTTTATCTCCAGCACTTTCAGTAGCAAGCAAGTAATGTTTAACCATACATTCATAGCTAGAGTATTCAAAAAAGGAGCTGTCTCTATCAGCAGTGTTATCTTCAGCTACACTTATTCCATATTTTGCCACCTTGCTGCATGAAAGGATGAACATAAAGAAGAGCTATCTGGAAATAGCAAACAGCTGATTTAGCATTATGTTTAATGAGAACACTGACAGATACTTGGAGCTGTAATAAGAAGAAAATAGCATAGATGAACCTAGTCACTTACTTCCATGCTAACTATGATGCTAACTGTGACAGTGAATCAGAACCAAATGTTGGAAATGGCTGGGCCAAATACATAGAAAGAGAAGTATCAAGGGAAAAAGTCTGAATTAGCTTAAGTATGTTCTCCCTGCAGGCAGATAGCTCTGGTGTGATCTCATCCCACACTGAAACAAGGAATCGCCTCAGCAGGGCAACTGAACTCTTGTCAGAGATAAACTCTTGGTGCCATTACTTCCTGCAGGGCAATTGGCTCTGGTGAGCTGGGGCATCACACCCTGTATTTACAAAAGCAGCCCCATGGAATGTAGCTCCCAGAAGTGCAGTGAACAGAGTGGACAAATACAGCATGGTGCATCAGTAAGAGTGTGGCATGTCAGTTCACATAGAGAGAGCAGAGTATCCCTCACCACTCAGGAGACTGGCTCACCTATCGGCTGCCTTCTAGATAACAAATCTAGCAATGGTCTTTACTTGGCAGAAAGTTCTTGTCAAAAAGGATATGGCTAACCAGGTTGAGTGCCTGCCCAGTAAGGCAGCTGTTCTGGTCTCTGGCTACATGGAGTGCCTGAGCCTGCTGCTGTCAGTGGAGGGTGGCAGGCATACCATCTGCATAAGGTGTAAGCAGGTAGATGACTTGCTCAGTCTGGTAGCAGAGCTCAAGGAGGAGATGGAGATATTAAGAAGCATTAGGGATTGTGAGTAGAAGGTAGGCTGGTAGAGTAACTTCCTGCTCTACCTACTAGAAATGTACCAGGGCAATCCACCCCAAATAGTGAGACACTCTGTCCTGTCACTGTTGGGCAAAGTGAGAGGACCTAAGGAATGGGGAGAAATTGAAGCAGGTCTCTGCTCACAATCGCAAGCAATCCCACTCCCTATTTACCTCACTTTCCCAGGTGCCTGTACTCAGTAGATTGAGGCTCTGGAACTCAAGGAACAAGTAAGCGAGAATGTGATAGATGGTGCACCCAGGAGGATGTGTAGGACAAGGAGGTCAATTCCACAGCTCAAAATTGGCTCTTTCTCTAGCTACAAGTGTTGGGATTGCAGGCTCTCATCCTCCTGGGGGACTTCAGCCACTCTGATGTGTTCTGGAAAAGTAGTATGGTGAGCTGTAGACAATTCAGGAGGCTTGGGGAATGTATTGAGTATAACTTCCTGAACCAAGAAAAAGACAGCAAGGTCCAGCAAGGGTGATGCAATGCTGGACCTGTTGCTCACCAATGCAAGTGAACTGACTAATGACATCAGGACTGGGGGTTGCCATGCAATGGTGGAGTTCAAACTCCTGAGGCAAAGAGCAAACTCACACAGACAAAGAGCAAAATCAGGAAGTTTAATTTTAGGAAAGCAAACATCCAGTTCTTAAGAGAGTTACTCAACAAAACTCTCTGGAAATCTGGCCTCAAGGACAAGGGAGAAGAGCAGAGGTGGCAGATGTGTAAGGACGCTTTCTTTAGGGCACAAGAACTATCCATCCCCAGGTGTATGATATCTGGAAAGAAAAGCAAGAAACAGATAGCAGGGAGCTGATCCTGCCTCTCTACTTTGCACTGGTGAGACCTCACCTAGAGTATTGCGATCAGATATGGAATCCTCAGTACAGGAGGGTTGTAGACCTGTTAGAGCACATCCAGAAGAGAGCCAAAAAAGTGATTCAAGGGATGGAACATCCCTCCTATGAGGACAGGCTGAGAGAGCTGAGGATAGTCAGCCTGGAGAAGAGAAAGCTCTGATGAGACCTGTTAGCAGCCTGTCAATATCTAAAGAGGGACTATAAGGAGGAAACAGACAGACACATTAGCAGGGCCTGTTGTGATAGGACAAGGGGAAGTGGTTTCAAACTAAAAGAGAGGAGATTTAGACTGGATATAAAGAAGGTGTTTTTGTTTTTGTTTTTGTTTTTTTTTTAAATAGTAAAGTTGGTGAGGCACTGGAGCTGATTATCTGGAGAGACAGTTGATGCTTCAACCCTGGAGACATTCAAGGTCTCAAGACTGGATGGTGATCCAGATTTATTGCATGGGAGCGGAAGTAGATGGTCTTCAGAGGTTCCTTCCAACTCCAAAGATTCTATGACTTTATGATTCTAAGTGTAAGAATTTGACAGCTGAAATAACTGGCTTTTCTTTCTTGTATAGTTTAATTTGAATGTGAGCTTTTGCTAAAACTTTTCATCTGTGTGTTCCCCTGAGTCTTTGTTCTTTACTTTTTATGCTCACTTTTCTGGTTTCATTGAAAAGATTTATTTGCTTCCCTTCTCATTGTAAGACCCAGATACTTTGTATAGTCAGTCCAGCCCACTGCATTCTTTTTTCTTCTGTTAGCTTCTGTTATGGTCTACGAACTTTGTATCAATTTGCTCTTGCCCTCTTTTTTCTTCTCAATAATTAACCCAGGGAGTGTTGGTTTTTTTTTTTTTTTTTTTTTTTTTTTTTTTTTTGTGCATTCCTTAGTTCCGAGAGAAGAAAATCTCCCTTATCCTTTGTTGAGGTATTTGAACTGTTCACAAAATGTACCGTCTCAGTGCAGCAGGAGAAATAATAGGAGGTTCTGTCCTTGAATATATATTCTTTCTTTTGTGGGAAGTATGCAAGGGGAAAAAATGAAGCAAAGGATAAATACTAGATAATCAGAACAACTTTTTTAGCTTGGTTGTTATGTTGTTGTTTTGGCTTGTTTTTGTTTGTTTTATTCTCTTCCATGCCCTCTGACATTGTCAGTGGTGAGTGGGAAGGAAACATTGAAATCTTTTCTGCCATTAAAATAAAGCAGAATAGACATATTATGATTTCCATATAAAATATTTCCATTCCGTCACGTTATGTGGATTTGATTACCTAATTCTTTCAAATGTATATATAATAATGAAAATGTTATATGGTAAAATTGCTTTATGGTGACTGCATTTAATTGCACTTTCAGAGTTTCATGTTCCTCAAGGCTTGCTTTTTTTTTTTTTTTTCTCTGTTCCTGTTGAATTTTAGTAGTCTGTAAATAAAATTCAAGACTTTTTAAAAATAAATAGTTGCAAATACTGGTGTTAACTCCTAGGTATTAACAGTTAGGACATCTTCACTGCATTCTTTTCAGTTAAGTGCAAAGTGTGCATGGTAGCTTCATACTTTGTATTCTATTTGCTATGTTTCAATTCAGGAAAGGAATGGACAGGTCCTTACCAGGGATTAGAAATGAAGAGAAATAGAAGTTATTAACAAATGTAATGACTGATGTATATCAGAGGGCAAAGTAACAAAAGGCATAAGTAATCCCTTACAGTTGGTTGTGCAAGGCAAGAAAGAGAAGGATCCCACTCTGACTGGGCCTTACAGGAGATTGTGTTACAGTGAACTACAGAAGAGTTCAAGAAGACGTGAGTTTTACCCAGTTTTTCCTGTATTATTTTTCTTTATATCATGCTTCCATTTCAGGTTTTCTCTTTTGCTATATTAGTTTTGAAAGCACAACATAGGTCTGACATAAGGTGGGGGGAAAGCATGCTTTATTTTGAGGATGATGCTCTGAAAAATAGCTTACATATATTTTATAGGCAAAAAATATATATATATATATAGGACCTCTGAGACTGGCAGGAACAGTACTTTAGATAAAAACTAGCTGAGTAGTTATCTGTTTTGCAAGATAAACTGTCTGCATTATCTATTGCTCTTTAACACCTCTGATATTATCTTTCTCTTTGCTTTTTATTTATTTCAGTTGTCACAAGCTAAAATATAACTAATTTCAAAACATTCTAATCAATTCAATTTTCATACAATAAAAGAAAAATATCATTCATTTTTCACCCACTGGCAACAGCAGCTCAGTTCAGCTATATTAATGAATGCCAGAAGAAAGCTCTCTAGAATATGCATGGGCTGTTATTCATCTAATACTGCTTTGTGAGATTGTTAAATGACTTTTTGCTGCTCTAATGTAGAGGACATACTTGAAGATGAATGCAAATAATTAATATTTAACTTTATATTTTTCTACATCAGAGCTCATCTGCTGCCTGTGACATTGCAGAAAATCTTGGGAACTTGTTCTGTAACTCTTGCTTTATATAGCAACAAGCCATGCAGAAGTTCTGAAGTTCTGTAGTACCTTTTTTTGTTTGTTTTTAATCTCCAACCACCTTACTGACTCACCAGCTTTGCCTCTAACCAGATTGTAAGGTGCTCATTAGTGGGCTGCCTTGTGGCTGTTTTTCTCAAAGCTTGAACCAAGGGAACCTTCCCACAGCTAGAAATGAGACTTTGCCTTGTGGGTCTTTGGCACAGGTCTTTGTTTCAGCTCCTGAAGTAGAATTCAATATATCTAGGTATTTTTCTTTTTTTATTATTATTATTTTTTTTACTGTTGAATACAAACCTCTTGCAATTCAGCTAGTGTTCGCCTGCCAAAAATATCAATCAATACCAAATAATATTGTGGACATGGCCTTCAAATTTTGAATTATTTCTAATTAAGGGCTGTACAATAGTCACTGTTATTTATTTCTGTATTTGTAAGAGAAACAGCAAATACTTGAATGAACAATAGAAACACAAACTCTTTATGCTCCAAATGTCTACTGTCTTTCAGCTGTGTCCAATGCACCTTAGTGCAGCGAAGTCTTCTTGATTAGTATATCTGAAAACTGAGTTCTGAGTTGGTGTAGGTACACAACTTCTAGCTACTCAGCCAAGATACGCTTTATCTAATCTGTTACTTGATTGATTGCAGATACTGCCATTGGTATGAAAATTGTGCTGTATTCAAAATGTTGCATACAAAATAAAAATCATCTTGTTTGATACTTAGATTGAAGAGGAAGCAGACACTGGGATTCAGGAATAAATCTGTTAATTTACAGAGACCAAGACAATCAGAGTCTAACTGACCATGTTCTGTAGTTTTAGATTTATTATTTTTCTGTTGTGTTCCATTAATCTACTGAAGTGCTTCTTTGTACAGATAAGTCTAAGTCAACAGTTACTCTTAACCAGGATATCTATCTCTAATTTATTTATAAAAAAAAGATATATAACTATGTGAGTTTGTATATCCAGAATCTCCTTATGTGAGTGTATATTTGCAGTGGCTAAGTAATGCATCTGCCAAAGGAGAGAATAGTTACGTATTAGCCATTGTTTAATTTAGTCATTGTTCAGTGGTGGTTGTTTTTTAATGCTGATTGTTTTTGTTACTGCACTACAATGAAGTAACAATAAGATCTAGTTTTGAAAAAATTTCCTTATCATAAATAGGCTACAAAGTGAGTTCCTTCTTAGTAAGTCATGCTATTTCATGGATTTCAATTGAGTAGAAGTGTCTTTTGTACCTGAAAAATAAGATTCTTCAGTTTCAGTGAAACATGGCTTAAAAATGGGTTGCCCAGGGAGGTGGTTCTGTCAACATCTCTGGAGGTGTTCAAGAAACATTCAGATGTGGTAGTGAAGGACGTGGTTTAGTGAGGAAATATTGGTAGTAGGCAGATAGTTGGACTGGATGATCTTCGAGGTCTTTTCCAACCTTGGTGATTCTATGATTCTATGAGAAAATGCCTTCTTAGATAGCTTAATACTCAGACACATTATTTCTCCATATATCCTGTATGACCAACCTAGTGGCCTTCTATGATGGTGTCACTGCATCAGTGGATAGGGGAAGAGCCACTGATGTCCTCTATCTGGACTTCAGTAAGGCCTTTGGCATGATACCCCACAACATCCTTCCCTCAAAATTAGAAAGACATGGATTTGAAGGTTCCTTCCAAATCTAAGGGTTGTATGATTCTATGATATTTCAAGTAGAATACTGAATAATGTGATTAATATTAAATATAACTTATTGGCAGGTAAGGCTCTAAAATTAATAATATATGGACTTGTTCTATATTTCCTGCGATTGTTATTTTTAGCTAAAAAGTCCAGATGTTTCTCAGAAAACAAAATCGAAACAGCATGTTTTTTAGCTCACATTATTGTATCCCACTGCAAGTAAGTGTTTCAGCAGAAGGAAAACTCCCATTTGCCTTCTTCATAATGTTATAGTCAGCAATGCATGGTATAGTATTTCAGTTTTGCTCATGTGTCAACAAGTAGGTTGTCTTGTTCACCAAGGTGATTTGAGAAGTCTGCTCAGAGTGTATATACAATGTGTGCAGTGCAGGCTGACAGACATGGTCAAAAGCCCACAACATAACTAACTGCAGGCTTGTTGTATTGTGGTTTTTTGTTATTCTTCTCCTGTGAAATGAACATTTATCTTGTTTGAAACTAAGGTAAGTTCAGTTTTTTGAGATGAGTTTGACATTTAGCTGCAAACAGGAGAGCATTTCACTCTTTCATTCCTTCACTTCCAAAGAGAGCAGCAGTTGAGTGGAGTTGAATGCTTTGCAATCTATAAAAAGAAAAGGACTGACAATACCTTTTGCATTTACTAACAATAGCAGTGCAATTTCTTGACCTTTTGTTACTGATGTCCTTTTGTTCCCTATGGCAACAGAAGAGGACTTGAACTCTGCATGTATTGCAGGGTGGAGCCTCATCTATTTCAGTGGGACAGCCTTCATTAAAAAACCAAAACCAAAACAAAACAAAAACAGTTACAGAATTGAAATCTTGATCTGAATACAAATCTAAGTGAAAGAGCCAAGTGGAGTCTTCTACCTGAGACCCTTCCCGGTGATGGTGTTACTGTTTTTAGCTAACTTCCTGCATTCTTTGTAAGAAATTAGTTTCCTGCCAGAAATTATAACTAAAAACTGTGTTTTAGTTTACTCTTTTGGTAGATTGAGATTATAAGGAATGCTAAAGGTAAGAAGGAAAGCCAGTTGTAATGTGTTTGACTCTGCCAAGAATTGTCCCATTCAAAAAATGCACACTTTTATGATGTGCAAAGTATAGTTGTTTCAGTTTTCTATGGTGGATTTAGCTTGTGGCATGGTATTATAGTCATAGAATAGTTTGGATTGGAAAGAACCTTAAATCTATACAGTACGAACGCCCTGCTGTGGGCAGGGTTGCCACCCATCAAATCGGTATAGAATGAGAGAATACAGATATGTGCTGGTAAGTTAAAGTGGAGATAATGAAAATAAAAGCAATCTATGTGAACAATTCATTACTAGAAACTAGCAATATAGTTGCACATGTTCTTATGAATATAGCACACCACATAAAACTTATCTCTCCAGCCATCTAATTTCTATAGAAGCCAAAGTTATGAAGTTATCTACTCATGGGTTAAGTTTAAATCTGTAAGTGTTTACACTGTTGGATTAATCAAAAGGCTCCTCTGCAAGTTAGGCTGTGGTGCCCAGTCATGAGGAAAGAGTTCTACTGTATTTAATGAACCCTTTTAATGATTTTTATTTGTTTTTTTTTCAGACTTATTATTTTGCTTCAGCAAAAGAGAAACAATATTAGAGAAAAATTATTAGTCAGTGGTAAGTACTACAATTAAACACTTCTGCATTTTTTTTTTTTAGTAACAGTAACATGTAAAGAAAACCACATGACATAATATCTGTATAACATAGAAATACATGCAAGGAACTGCTTTATCTCTCTTCAAATTCCTTACAATGTTTCAATAAATGTATTTATTCTTCAGTTATTTTCTTGCACTTCGTGGACTTTAATTTTGTATAGAGTGATTTTTCCTCCTATGTAGGAGAAATTTTGCCAATGCATAGGTCTTTCTTATAGACTTGTAATCCAAGTATGATGATGTAAAGAAACAATTTATTATCAGATACTTGGATAAAAATGTCTAGTAATCTCTCATATAATGTAAATATTTTGCTATAAATACATATTCTTATATATGCTTTTCTGATTTGCATTGTATTCTAAGTGTTTACCAGAAATCTTTGTTTTACTATCTCAAGCATTTCTGAGTACTATAGCAACTAACGCAGAAATACAACATTTAAATGAACAAACTGCTAAATGAGAGATCTTCAGAATTTTGTCTGTTAGTATTCTACAACATTTTCATAATAATATTAGGAAATAAAAGAGCAGTCACATGCTTGGGAGACAAACTGTAGATTAGACAAAACATTAAACAAATGTCAATTTTTGCACAATTATCTCTGCTGCAATGTTTCATTATGTCAAGTGCAGTGATTTGCTGAACAAGTATTTACATTGTCTTTTTCTATCTCTTTGCTAATGACAACATATTAAGTTCTGATTAACTGTTCTTTATTGGAGCAGCTGAGAAATGTTCTACTGTCATGTTTTTCATATTTGAATAAGAAAGAATCCTTTAAATAATGTAACATTTATTTCTTGGGAGGGGGGGAAGGGAGGAAGTTGTTCTGTTTTTAAGTAGAGAAAATGTTGTGCTCTGTTTATGAGTTTTTAGGTTTCTCAGAATGAAAGCTTCAGGTGCTTTATGTACAGTTTTTATAATTTCTATTTCTGAAAGCTGCATAAAGACAAACTGCTCAAGTGGGTATTAAAAGCAGAGTTTCAATACGTTTGATATTTGTTCAGTTTTCTCTCATTTGGAACCATATTTAACACCTTCCTGAGATTTTCCCAATGTCTTTCCCAAAAATCTTACCTGCTAAGCAGTGAAGTATTACAGAATATACTAAGTGAAATGTTAATATTTCTCAGTTACTGGATGCCACTGAAGGCAGACAGACCAAAAAACAGCTAATTTCAGTCTTCAGCCTGAAGCCACTGCCTATGAAGTTTTTCTGAAGAATAGATCTGGTCAAGTATTGACATATTTCATCTATGTTTTTAACAAACTTCTTGTATTTTCTCTAAGAAGTAATCATTGTAGCTACTGCAGGGGGAAAAGTCTTCATGCATTAAAATAAGGATGAAACTGGAACAATATTCAATTGAAATTAGAATGCTTTGGTCTGTCAATGGGATTCTACTCTACTTTAAGCAACATAGCAACACATTTTACAGTCTGAAGTGCCGAATATTTCTCAGAAAGAATTCTACATGTAATAGCATGAACCCTGTGACAGAAATTGTCATAGCTCTTTATCTCTCTGTCACCAGGAGAACAGCTATGTACAGATGCTCATGTTGAGTTCCCTGCGCTAATGTAGGTTAGAACAGTACCTCAATCTGCATGATAGTAATCTAATAATTTTAAAATAAAATCTTAGGTTTTTCTTTCTTTGTTTGTTTTTAGCAATACTTGGTTGAAACAACAAGAACTTAAAGTAGCATTACTATTTGCCATGGTAATGTTCTGAAAAACCACAAGTTATTCATTAGTGAATCAGCAGCTATCATGAGATTTCTGTGGCTATAAACATAAACAACATGATCATTTGAGAACCATTGAAAGATTCTTCTGGATGTTTAAAAAAAAAAAAAAAAAAAAAAGGTAGGTGATACAATACTTATATTTTATACTAGGTAGTATGAAAGGCTGAGTAGAGTTGGAATGCAGTCCATTTAAGATAGTTTCCACATTTGGAGGCTGAATATGGGGTAGAATACAAAGATATATATCCTGCTTTTTGAGTCTAAATGTGCTGAAGAAATAATGTTGTTCAGAGCTAAATATCACCTTCAGCACTGCACCAGCTATTTTGTAGGGTAGGTCATTCAGTTCACTGTATTACACTTCTAGTGACCTGAGAACCGAAGGGTTACAGTCTACATACATAGCCAAGAATGTAGTGTTACTGAAAAATTTTAAGAGTCAAATCAAATAATTACCATTACTCTAGTTGCAATGATACAGGCAGGGAGCATTTGAATTGCATCCCATTAAAACAGAATACAACATTCCATTCTCCTTTGACTGTGGTGATTTTTTATTTGCTAAAACCATATTCTTTCTTCTTTTACTTACAGTTACCTAATATGCCCAAATTTATATAGTGCATTATGTAGATATAACGTATTTTCGGTTCTTTTCTTACTATTTACATGCTTTTTGCCAGTTCCCATGACTACATTCTTTCTGGCCAGTAAGGAACCACTGATAATTAGTTCATAACCACTGGTTGTACTTTGCTTGTAATTCTTTATCCTGTATTTGATTCTAGATTCATAGGTAGTTAATTCTACAGAGACTGATAACATTACTCTCAAAATCTTGGCATAATAACTTCCTCACAGTGCCCATGGGTTTTCCTGTCTGGGCTCAGAACCATGCTTTGGTGACCTAGAACCAGGCTCTGGGGAAAAGGCTAACTGTGCAAATGAGCCATGAGATGTGTGTGCTGGACCCTCTCATGCTCAGAATCCATATCAGATCTCAAAAAGTTAGTTTGGCTTGCTAGTGTGCCTCAGTGGTTACTACTATAAAAATATTCACAACATAATTCATTAAGCTAAGTGAAAACTAGAAACACAAGGGCTGTTCCAGTTTTGCTTATCAGTAGTGCCTCCTATTTTATTATGTTGACTCATGATGTCAGAGGCAGATGTCGGTGGTATGGCAGTAGAGGTTGCCAATATTCTGTTATATTTTGTTGTTGTGTGAGAAATGGCAGCAGAGGGGCAGTCTGATAGCATAGCATCTGACATGGAAGTGGGTATGAATTCCTCCATGTGGAAAAGAATTACACTGATGCTTGCTGAATGTTTCTAGAGTCCAAACATTGCGTGTAAGCACTGTGAGATGATGGGTGGTGCATTTCAACAGCAGTGCAGCCATAGTATGTGTGATACAGTGGGTCATCTCCACTGTAGCAGATGTTTATAAACATAGCATGCAGGCTCTTGTTCAATACTGGTGAAAATACATAGGTAATGGTGACTAGCTTGATTTTTCTAACAATGTTGAACTGATATGTAGTCATATAATTGCCTTACTTGCATCTTCCTTGAGATACTCCGGTTATTTTTCCCTGAAACTAATATATATATATATTTTTCACAGTATTGATAATGTTAATAAATCTTTTCCCTGCAGCTTTTGCTGCATTCTGTCATTTCTTTTCCTTTCTTTTCTTTTCCTTTGTTTTTCTTTTTTCTTCTCTTCTTTCCTTGGATTAATTCTAAAAGTCAGAAATGCAGGGAAAAATGTATCAGCTTCAGGGATTTATTCTTTTTTTATGATGAGTTATGTTATTTCATTTTCCATAGAGCTGCTATCTAAATAAAAACAATAGGAAAGGAACACTGTTGGCATATTAATCATAGAAAGTCCTAAGTTGGAAGAGCTCCACAATTCTATCATTTTTTTTAGTGTTTTAAGACCTTGTGGAAGATGAACGTATGCTCTGATGTATTTGAAATGTCAGATAGGTAAGCAAGAATCCTGACAGCCTAGTAGATACTGTGTTTGGGAGTGCTATATGTTGCAGGCATATATATATTTTTTAACATAATTATAGATAAACAATTCAGATGGTCTATGTCATTATGTGCGCTAACCATTTGCATCAGTAAAGACTATTCTGCACTGTTCCATTGTCATATGCTGTGAAAATCACATTTTCACAACAGCAGTTGACAATGTTTTGTCAACTAGTAGAAATATTGTACTAAAATATTTATCAAGTCTGTATCTTCTTAATCCCCTTGGTATCTGTTTCTTTCCCTTCTCCTCAGCAGCCTTTCATCAATTAGAATACTATGGTCATGAATGTGTTGCATAGGGGTCTTCACACATGACGACTACTTTGTGCAGGTTTTTCTTCAATTGCAGTTCTGGGAAACACAAACCTATTTGAGAACGATCAATAATATTATCTTATTCAAAGTTCAGCATTCAGAACTAGTCACAGTTAAATACTGTGATTTAATTAGCTACAGTCCTATTTATTTTCCCTGTGTAGCATCTACCTTATGTAAAACAATATGACAAGGTTAATTTCTAGTTGATAGTATGTCTTGCTATCAGACACAGTACTTCCCCTTAACTGTTTCAGGTAAGGATGTTGTTCCTTAGCATATAGTTATGCTCCTACTGGTTTCTGCTTGAATCTAATGTTTTTAGTCTTGATCATCAAGTTTCTTTCTCTCCTCTGAAATCTGAATAGAAATTCCAAGGATGACCTTTCTGGTTGTATATGAGCAGGATAAAATTTTATGTGTTTTTTTGTTTTTTTTTTTCCTTAGTGTATGCCCAATTTGACATGTCTTATTTTTTTCAGTACTACTAATAGAATCGCTGAATCACTAAGTTTGGAAAAGACCTCCATGATCATCCAGTACAACCAACCACCTATCACCAATATTTCCCCATCAAACCAGTATACGTAATTATATGTCAGGAAAGTTGAATTGTCCCCCATGAGTAAAAGGGTTGTCAATTGTGCAGCTTCTGCCAGCAGTTCCTAGAACATCTCATCTGTCTCTTTATCTTGGTTAAGTAGTCTATAACAGACCTCCACCAGGATATCAGCCTTCTTGGCCTTCCCTCTGATCCTTATCCATAGAGATTCAACCTCAACATTTCCAGCCCTGAACTCAACAACAAAACACTCTCTAGAATGGAGAGCCATGCCACCACCTCTCCTTCCTTGCCTATCCCTTCTGAAAAGCTTATAGTAATCCATTGCATCACTCTAGTTCTGACAGTGATTCCACCATATTTCCATAACGGCAAATAAGTCATAGTTTGCCTGCTGCATGATGACTTCCAGCTCCTGTTTGTTGCCCATGCTGTGTGCATTGGTGTAGATGCACTTCAGCTGAGCCCCTTGTCTCACTCCCAAACCGTCATCCCCTCAGCTCATCTCTAGCAAGACTGGTTTTATCCTCTTTACCCTTCATATCTAGTTTGTAGATCCTCTCAGTGAGTCCTGCCAGCTCCTGCGCTAGGATCCATTTCCCCCTTTGAGACAGGTGAGACTCATCATCAGCTATCCAGCCAGGTGTCAAGTAACACCATGGTAAAAAAACAAAACAAAACAAAAAACCAAACCAAAACAAAAAACAAACAAACAAACAAAAAAAAAACAGAACAAAATTCCTGTGATCGCACGAGCTTCTCAGCTATGTAGTCATGAAATGGGCTTTCCTGTTCTTAGTATCCTCTTCTGCCATGAATGGGTAGAAGAAAATACAACCCATACTCCTGCTCTGTGTGACAGCAACTCCAGTCCCCTGAAGTCCTTTTTGGTAGTCCTCAGGCTTCTCTCAGCCATTATTGTCAGCATGAATTATCAGTGAAGGATAATAATCAGAGGGGCAAATCAAAATAGGAAGTTTCCTAGAAATATCCCTGGCCTGGGCTCCAGATAGGTGGCACACTTCCCTATACGTAGGATCTAGCTGACATATAGGGTCCTTTGTTCCTCTCAGAAGGGAGTGGCCTATGACAATTACACTTCTTTCCTTTTTGGCAGAGGCAGTCTTGAGGTGTGGAGTCAACCTTCTCACCCTAGACAACCTTGTGGGTGGATCTTCCACTGCGTCTTCCCTCATCTCACCCTTGTTGATACTTTGCAACAAGTAGTGTTCTCTTGACACTGCCTATTCATATCATAAGTTCAGTAGATTTCCATAAAGATGAAGTTGACTAGTTTGTATTTGTATGTACAAACCTTGAAATTTCAATGGTGTTTTACATCCCTTCTTGTCTTGACTGAAAAATATAATATTCTGTAGTCATTACAAATGATCATGTTGCATGCAGGTGAAACAGGATGATATTGCAGTCAGCTGAATGGATCGACTTCTTGTCTCTGTTTTTATCTTGGCCTTAGGAATGATATATTGCATGAAGGAGGATTTTAAATTATTACTTACATGTCTCTTTTCTATAAATATTATTTCTCTCTTACTCATATTTTATTATTTCTCTCATTTTAGGAGTAGGTAGATCTACAGGAAAACTTTGTATGTAACACTATTTTCAAAAGGATTCACGTGTTATTTTTCCTTGTCCCAGCCAACAGTAAAACATTCACTTACTAATGAATAAGGTGCTTTCTGGGAACATACATATCTACTGAAAAGCACTTGCCAACCAAGTCCTTGTTGCATGAGAAATTTGTAGTTATCTGGTTGTACTGTGATTTTTTTCCACACTTTTTTTTTTTTTAATGACTTAAAATACTTTCTGTTCAGTATGTACTGTAGATAGCCAGAGGCATTGACATTTAATTAAAGAAGACTCACTATTGTATGACCTACTAAAATAACATCTGGTTTTTTTTTTGTTTTTTTTTTTTTTTAGTAGTAGTAGTAGATACTATTTAGTAAGCTTCCCAAACATAATTCTTCTTTCTAAGAAGACTTTTGGAAAGATAATGCACTTGCACTTGGACTGATCTAATAACCACCTGTTAATTATTGGACTTATAACTAACTATACTGCTGAAGCCAAATCATTTCAGTTAGAGACATTTCAAATACAATACAAGCACTAAAGTATATCTAGAAATCTTTTCTATGTCTGCTATATCCTATCTTCAGGTGCAGCTACTGCATAGTTCTCTCAAAACTGCTCATTTGATGTTTCCTTTCTGTTTGCAGTGAACTATTTTCTTTCTAAAAATATGAAGAACTGTCTGCCTATGTATCTTTAAGCTACTGCTAGCTTAGCTGAGCCTATTGCTTTATTTATTGCTCAGCTTTATTCATGTAAGATTCTGTCAAGTCTCTTAATCTTGGAAATGACCAACTGTTTTTCATAGAGAATACTGAACTGTGGTTGTTTTAGGCCTGGTTAGCTGTAATTTTTCAGGAAAGTTGCATAGTATTTTTTCTATTTCTTGACTAAACATTCGTCATTTATAATATTCAGAAGACATGAGTGCATTTGGTCTCTGAATCTCTGAAGGAATCATCTGAAACATGGGAATTTTATGTACCTTATAAGTTTTTCCTTTCCAAGCCAAACAGAAAGTGATGTGTTATTCTTGGAGGAAAACAAACAAATACCTTGGAGAGGGAGCTTTCACAATTTAAAGCATAGCTTTCTGCCACTTTATCTAAAGGTCATCGCCCTTGTTCCACAGCCACAAGAAGATCCCTATAGATGCTTCCATGAGGCACAAGAACGAGGCATAATTGCATGCACCAGATCAGATTATGTGAAGAGGGTTTTACCCTCATGTTTCTGTTAGGCCTGAATTGGAGGATAACAGTTGGTCTTGGCCTAAGATTGGAGGGCTGTACAACTGGAGCAGTAACCAGACTGCTATGAAAATGTTTGCAAGGAATATCAGAACCTTAGTTATGCTGTTATACCACTTGGTATCCCTTGCTTCATTTGTGGAGAAACATATGAGCATGAGGTTTCACTTAAACTGTGCAAATGTCTGTTTTGAGTAGTTTATGGAAAGGTAATTCAATAATACACTGCTTACAGTGGTTAAATTTAATATTGCCTTGAACAACAGCAATAAAGTCCTTTACAAAACCTTCAACAGGTACTTCATGTCTGGGAGAATGAAGTACTTCAGCTATTCTCAAAGGCTGATCTGTTTTTAATTATGTCATTTCCAGTTGCGGTGGAAATATGGGTACTGCTTTTAGTAAAAGACAGAGTAGAATCCATTCTGGGTCCTTGAAATAAGAAGAGATGTCTCTAGAAATATTCTACTCATTAGTTAGCTTATCTAGCTTACTTAGGGTTTTTTTTACGTTGCTATTCTTTTTTTTTTTTTTCTTCTAAGTCTTAGTGTGTCATTTTACTGACTTATCAACATGAAGCTCAGCAGGAAGCTGACTGGCTCTAGCTTTGACAAGTCAGCCACATACTGAATGTCTTTTTGTGTCCAGAAATCACAATGATGAGCTGGAACAACTATTTGGAAAGAATAGGAATAACAGGAAATGAAGGATTTCCTTTTAGAATTCAGTTGTTTTCAATGGACATGCAAAATTACTTTCCTCTAAGGACAGGTATTGGATGCAGCATTTGCATAGATTTGTGGTAGATTTTATTGTTTTCTGAATTAAGAGAAGCTAAAAATAATCCAAGCCAGTTTGAAGGGAAGGGAAATTCTTGCCAAGAATTTACTGCATGTACAGGTGAAATACATGTACACATTGCAGTGGAAATTAGCAAATGTTATTTAATAGAATATTTCTCAACATATTTGATGTGAACATTACCTGTTGTAGATACAATAATAGCACTGATAGCAATTACTGCAATTTGAGCAAATGGCAGAAAGTGTGCTTAAAACTGCATTGTGATAGGAAATAGAAGCCATTTTTTTGAGATACTGGAGCAGTGCCCTGCAAATAAAGAAGTCAGAATTTTATCCACTTCTTTGTTTGGTATGCATATGGTGTCTAATGCTATCAGATTTAGGTGTTGTTTCAGCTATCAGATGCATTTTGGATTCTGGGGAAACTTAATTGTTTTACTCATTTCTACTTCTAAGGTGTCTTCCTGTGTAATCTTCTCCTTGGCAACTTCTTTAGACACTTCTTACACTCCAATATGCATGTATCTCTGTGCACAAAGTGATAGAGACTCCTTCAGTTGGAGCTAGATGGAAGGCATCACAGCCTGTTTCCCCCTGTGTATACTCTGTAACTTCTTTATATAACTAAAACACAAAGTATCTGCCTACCATCTTCTTTCAGTGAATTGACTACTGTTACCATACTCTAACGCAGTACATAATCTGACTAAGCTAATCCATACTTTCATTCTTTTAATATTGAATATATACAAACTGACACAAACTGATGTGGGTACAAAATCCATCACAGCTTCTATGACTGACACAAAATTAAAATGCTGAGCTTCAGTTAGATCAGGTCTAGCTCTAGTCTGCAGTTGTGGTTTCTCCAAACCACATGTGCTGTCAGTCTTATGCTGTGAGTGAATGTGCTATATATATTTTCAGGCCATTGGTGCACCATCATGCTGAAATTTATTCTTATCTGAAGGCTGAAGCCTCCCCTTAGAGTGAGGAAGAGAAAGTAACTGAGTAAGGTGATGTTAACAAGAAACTATTGCAATTCTTATTCTCTGATGCAAAATAGGCTGCAGGACTATGATCAAATACAGTAAATACAGTCTTATTTCATTTCCTTCTCAGGTTGGAGCTGCTGCAGAACTGTTTCTTTGGCTTGCAAAAGCTTTAGCGATGAGCAAATGCTTTACAATTAAAGGGAGATCATGCAAATAAAGAAATTTGAAAAACGAACCAAACCAACCAAACAACCAAACCAAACCAAACCAAACCAAACTAAACAAACAAACAAACAACCACACACACACAAACCCAGCTCCACATCAATATTAAGTATGTGGAGCTGTCAAGAGGTAGAATACTAGAATGATTTGAGTAAAAAGAATTCTGGCTCTCTTGGCATACATGTAAATTCATATATGTAGTATCTGAACAAATAGATATTTAAACCTAAATTTAAATAAATGATTTTGCCTCCTATAGACAACATTGGATTTTAATGGATAAATGTTGCATGAAGTTGCAAGTAAATGTTGCCTCCTAAAAATTTGCTTGTTTTCTAAATTAACTGCTAAAAAAATTTCTATCAACTTGTTTTGAGTGATAGACAAAGTGTAAAAAAGTGTAAATAAATGAAAAAGTGTAAATAAATGAAATAAATCCAGTTTGGTAGTGTTCCAGTGTGATTAAAAAAATGGTTGCATTATCTTCTCTTCCCTTTCTGGCAATGTTATCATATGGGAGAATGGGGGCAAAAAATACATTGTAATGAGAATATGGAAAACTTTTGTAAGAAAATTCACAGTTTTTACACTATAATAGTGAGTTTAGAGAACATGAAAGACAGTGAAATGCAAGTAAAATGCAGTGAAAAGTCAGTTAATCAGAATGAAAATTTTATGAGAAGAAGTAATGTGATGTTTTCATTGATTTAACAGATTTGATAAAAGTTGAAGAATATTTTGTATGGAATAAAAAAGCATGAACTGAAGCTATTCTGTATAAATGTAAATTGTAATTTGATTATTTAATTCTGTAATGTGCTTTGCCTTGCCATCATTCAATTCAGAGGCTTTCTTTAATTTTGGTACTTACCTCTCAGACTGAGGTTGAAACTATTTTAACAGTTCTTAGATTTTTACCTTTGGGATGAATATTTCCTTATGTATAAACAGACAGAAGAATGTCTGTACCTAGCAACTTTAGAGTTGCTAATGCTAAGTATGTTACATACACTGTCCCTATGGTATTCTTTTTGTTTGTTTGCTTTCTGGAGCTTTTTTTGGTGTTGCTTGGATGTTTCATATTTTTGAGGGGGAGTGAATGTTTAGAGTAGAATTCTAAATTTTGTCTTACTTGTTGTTTGTGTACATTGGGCAGGGCTAATCTGGGCTCATTAATCATACAGGTGCACATACCTTCATTTTTTGCCTTCAAAAGGAATTCATCCAGACAATTCAGAATTCACCATTTTAACTATCCATGCAGGGGTTTTGATGTGATTCATTAAATAAACTACATGTGACCTTCTTAATTTAATATCGTAAAATTTGGATTATTATCAGCGTATTACTATTAGATGAGAAAGACTTTAGAGATCCTTCTTCCACCACCTTTCAGTGCAAATGCAGGCCCGAGACCTCAGAAGGTCTTGACGAGAATATGTTTTCAAAAATATACAATGACTGGAATTACTTTTATTTTTCTCATTTGAAACTGCTGGCTGACGAGGACAGTATCATTAGGCCATCAAACTCTTCTTACAGAAAAGATGAACAAGAGGGACAGTTTTCATCTCTAGTAAGTTAGAAACAAAAAGTTTGCTATTTCACTGGCTTTTCTGTAATGGTTCTGTAAGTACTGACCTTCAGAATCAGAAGATTAGAAGACATGATTCTGCCTTTGTTTTACCCAGTAACATCAACATGTTGCTGGTTGTTTTGCAAAGATCGAAGTAAGATGATTTTTGTGCATGGTCCTGTTAAGAGAGAACATTTTTTATTTTACATCCTCCAGCTGTTCCTCTGTAAATTGAGGTTACTAGACGTCTGTCTGTAGTCTGAATCTCTAAGACAAGCATGTTCAACCTGCAACCTGTGGGCCACATATAGTTCAGCTCAGCTCATACTGTGGCTACCCCTTGCTCCACTCCATCATGGCAGCAGGTCTTCCTTGCCAAGCAGCCTCACTTGGCCCTCAGTGTGCACACATCGCCCAGCAACAATCAAACATCAGTGTGCCATTAACAATTCCTTAGCTGAAACTGAGACATGTGGAGTGCACAGTGCAGTGCTAACTCAGGATCTGGCAAATAATTTTATGCATTTTAGTACACTGACTAAACACAGTAGTTTGCATAACAAAACACATAGCTGTGTTTTTTGATAAAGGAATTCGAAAAAGTTTTCAAGATTGCAATAAAATAATTAATATTTTGGTATATTTGCAATTCCTTTTCAGTTGATATTTGACTATATATATGTGTATGTATGTATATATGTATATATATATGTAAAAAGTTTTGTTACCTATATATGTTAACTATATTGCATACTTTATATGTGGGCCAAGGTAATATCTTTTCACTAATTGCAGCCCAGACAAGCCAAAAGTTTGGACATCTGTGCCCTGAGATGTCTTCCTCACACTAGCTTTCTATTGTATGTTTTGTTCTTTTGCATGCTTTATATGTAAAATCTCTGATAGTTTTGCACTTCAACAATAGTAAAACAATGTTACAACAGTAATTAAAAAATCCCTACATTCTGGATGCTGATTTAAGCATACTGTAACAGCTCATAAATTACTGGAATGCTGATTTGGTGCAGTACATTGTTGATACATTCAAAGCACACAAAAAAGAACATGGAGGAGAAGGGAGAAAATATTTGATCTTGTAGCCCCGCATGATAGGCTTAAATTGTCTGTTATTCTTTGAGTGCTTGCTGGTATGGTTGGTCACTGAAGACTTTGTGCCTGAATCCAAATAATAATAGCAATGACTCTGAAAAGGCCAAAGCTTGCTAATAATTTCCATCCATTTCCAATTTCCATCCAATAAATACTTCTATTGATTCTGATAAGACTATAGAAGTTCATAAAGTCCTGTGGGTACTTAAACTTTAAGATCCAAGCCTGAGGCCAGAGATGATCTCATTATTTAGTGTTTAAGATTCTGTAAGACAACGAAGAACATAGCTTGCAATGTGGATCACATTTAGCTAAGATATTTGCTTTATAGTACTTATTCATTCCAAGTCAGTTTTAAACTGAAAACTGCCACACCTCAGAATTCAGTTTGCTTCTATTCTGTGAGAATTACCTTGCTAGTTCTCAAGGACAGGTCAACAATAGTCTCTATGTATAATGGGTAACAGCAGAAAAGAATTCTCAGAGCATCCTCTCCTTCTGCAGAGGCTGCAATAGCAATGTAGTATGATGCACCTCAGGCTTCTGCTGGTCTTCTTCTCATAAATCACAGGCCTCTGAGCTGCTCCACCTCTACAAAAGCAGCTCTCAAATCTCCAAAGTCTCCTAAGTGCCAAAATGTCAGCTGAAAAATCTGCAATGTCAGCTGAAAAACCTGCACTTCCATTCTGCTGCCAGGAGATAGAACATAAAAGTAGAAACATTTCCAAGAGTCACACCCTTGTCCTTTTCAGTAATTCTGAGTTTCAGCCAATTCTGATCAAACTGCAAATCATAAATTGCAAATATAAAATTTACAAGTATCTTCTTAATCTGTAACTGCTAAGTTTAAAAGAAGACACACTGTGCATCTTTTCTTAGTTTTCTAAGCTTGTTTATTTTAGCCTCTGGAAACTTAAACATCTTGTTGATAGACAAATAATTGTCTGCAGATATATCCATGTGTGCAGGTCTCACTGAACATAATGTCTCCTATTTATTTCCATAGAAATGACACCTGGCACAAAGAGCACAATAATATTTGATAGAGCAAATTCTCAGCTACAAAACGCTGTTTTCCAACACAATCACCACCATTAGAAATGCATTTTTGCCAGTGATGAACAAGATCCTGTCTCAATTACACTCACTTACTGGTACTTATCGGTACCTGTGAAAGTGACACACTCTTGCTGTTCCTGCTGCTGAAAGGCTCCACCCACTGGCTCACGGTGCTCACATTCACTGTTTGATGTCCAGAAATATTCAGCAAGTGCCGGTGACTGTCACTAAGTGGAAATTTTTCCTGCATGGAGGAATTCAATTCTACACCTTTGCTTCATACCCCCTTCCATGTCAAATGTTATTTTGTCAGACTTCTCTGATGTCATCTGTAGCATGACAACAAAATGTAATGGAATATTGGTGGGAGGGTTCTTTCTCTATTGTTATACCACCAACATCTGCCTCTGACTTTGTGGACCAGTGTAATAAAATAGGAGGCATTGCTTTTGGAGCAATCTTCATATTTATTCAGGTAAGACATATATCCAAATAATGAGTGCACTACAGAGAGTCTTCAAAAACATATTTCAGTTCATCTCTGGTCATCTGCTGAGACTAATTTAATTTTTTTTTCCTCAGATTTCTGAGGTGCAATATTCCTGATTCCGAGGTTATTGCTTTTAAATATGGTTGACATAGTTCAAGTTGAATAAAATAATCCCCTTTCTATGTGAATGACAGGCATTCCTTCTAATGTAAATTGAGGTTATTTCAGTATTCAGTGTGAAACTATGACTGAAAGTCAAAACCATCTGAGAAAATTGTTGCCTAATTACCTTTTAATTCCTTGAGAATACAGAATTTCTTCATGAATGAAATTGTAAAAGAAGTGACAAAATAAAGATATCCTGTGCTTTATCATCAATCGTTCATTTGTCTTAATGTTTTTAAAATTAATGTTTATTTCAACAGATTTTATCTAAGATCAGTTTTTTAAGTCAATGCACTTTGAACTGAATTAGCATTTTATCACCATCCTTTTACGTAAGATATTTGTATATGATACAGGAAAAGCATCAGCTTTCTATAATGCCATCAGAGTATCTTGCATGTTCTGTATTTCTCCCTACATAAGAGATCATTCCAATATAAATAATGTTTGCCTTTAAAATAGAATAACCATCATTAGTTTCTCCTTTTTGATTTAAAAATGCTCTCACTCTGTTATTTTTCAGTATTCTTTTCTGGAAATCTTTTGATATTGACTGCCAAATAAACTAGACAGAAAATAGTTTAAAAAAATTGTTTCTTCTTTAAGGAAGGTAAGTTGGAATTAGTCAAATTCATGTTTTTTATTCTGCTTTTGATATTACATGCAAGTTGTTACGTGTATTTATTTGTTTATTTTTCTCATTTTATTGCTGATGGTCTGGAGGACATATCAACAGATGGAAGGCTTGTTTATGCCGTACTATCTCCACAATCTCAAATCCTGTCCACATCTCCCAGAAAACTGTATCTGATATTTATTTATTTATTTTTAAAGTGATAAAATAAATGCATAAGATCCCTTTATTTTGGAGTGCTAGCGTATCATATTTTTAGATTTATTTGACACACTGCACCTTGTTTATACCCACAGTTTATTTTTGAACCCTATTGAGTTATCTGGTGATTTACACAATTTTGAAATCAAAACTTACAAGTTCTTTCTTTATCACTGTTGATACTGACAAGGACATGAAAAGGAATCAGTAAGATCACACAATAGGTACAAAATTCTGTATAGCTTTCAGAAGCTTTATGCAAGTAGACTGAAAGAAGGAAAGAACAAAAGCAATCTTCTGAAATATGCAAGTTATTGAGATTGAGACCAAAAAATGTAGTAAGAAGTTTATTTAAATAAGTGAGACAAAGTGTGAATAGAAGAATCTAAGGAAATTATGTCTTTGGCAGAGAAATATGTATTAAAGAAAGCCAAAACAACTCCTAGTAATATCTATACAAATGATGAATATGTCAGAAAGCATTATTTTTACACTTTGTAAAGAACTGATAATAGTATTACTGATACTATGATCACCTAGTGTGAAAGAAAATGTCTGAAAGCCTTTTGAAGTTCTAAAAATTTCTGAAGCTGAACTAAGCTATGTTAAACTATTTGTGAATAATTCAAGTGCCTTCACAAGCAAATGCACCAAAATCTAGGTGAGCTAGAGATTTGTGTTCCTTCTAGTTCATGATGTATAACACGCATAGACTGTTATTTGGCAGTAGCCACCTAGAAGGACTCATGCTGTTCTTGTACCATTTACGTTTGTGAATGAGAGGTGGATAACACAAGAGTCTGTGACATTTTTTCAGACTTATAAAGAAACCAAAGAGTTGTGTATGTGTCACAGCCTAATGTTATATTCTATAAGTCGGGCTGAAAGATCATATATTTTTTATGGTTCCTAACATTAATTTTGTAGATACAAAGAAATAAATTACCAAACCATACCTCAAATACAGGGTTCCTGTGATGGTGGTCAATTTATTTTTCTTATTTTTAGCTTTGTTGCATCAATACTGTAATCCATATTAAATTACCTAAATATGTATTAAATTGCCTAAATCCATATTAAATTGCCTAAATTTGGAAGTAGAAAATAGTGGAAGTTGTGCATTTTGTGTGGCTTCCTTTGATGGTTAATTTGTATTTAGTGAACTCAACTGGAGAAGAACTGGAGATAAACTGCAAGCATCAACATCACATTAAACTGGCCCTGGTAACGATTGGATGAGGGTGATGGTGTTTGTTTGTACTCCATAGAGTTTAGAAATGTTTGAGTTGCCTGTTATTAAGAAAAATGTCTCTCATTCAATAATATTATATTGTAGTATAAATGCTAAGTTGTGGCTTGAAGCAGTGATTGAGCACCTGATAGGAAGGCAGGGCCAACCCAGAACTGGGATCCACCCCTTCCCAGACCTCATTTTAGGGTTGGCAGTAATGTGAGGTATCTTACCTGGTGATTCCTGCCTATGTGAGGGCCTTGCATGTCTTCTAAATGTAAGTAGTTTCTTACTCTTATTTCTGTGCCTACTACTATCACATTTAAGCAGATCCTCTTTTGCTATATTTTCTATATTGAAACATTGGATTGCAGGATGTCCTTGCTTTGTTTCATTCTGATGATAATGACAGTTTTCAGGTGACACTGTGGAAAACATTTGATGAACTATTTTTACATCCTCTCTTTCTACATTGCTTCAATATTAAAAACACTACTGGTTACCGTTTTCTTTAGCACAAATTCCTTTTTCAGTTTGATCTTAAACAAAATCTATACACATAACTCAAATTAGTAAGTGAAAATTGATACCTTCATCCCATAGTTAACACATAAAATAATACAAATTTGAAGGAATTTGTCTTGTATTTGCATTAAAATACTTCTACTTGAGCTCCTGAGATTGGAAATTTGAGCTTGGAGATATGTTCTGTTGCTCTCAACTACTTCAGCAATACTTCGTATCTGGAAACTGATTCCAAACTTGATGGGTCACATCTAACTTTGCCTTTTTATGGAAGCTGTACACTTTTGTCATATATCCCGCTACTGCTATATATATATTTTTTTTCAGTGATATTACTTTCAGACTGATTTTTGAGAACATGCAACCAGGAGATTTTTAGTGGAGGCTGAGATATTCTTCTTAGTTGAGATACACAGTGGTTCTGAGAAATTATGTTGTCTGCATCACAGGTCACAAAACAAACTTCTTGATTTTAATGGTTCAAGCACTCAGAAATGTCTGATGTGGAAAGTTAGGAAAGAAACTTAAAGCAGGAGCAAGAAGAAGCAAACTTTTTTAATGTGGCAAAATAAAACAAAAATTCAAATTATATCAGTACGGAGAAAAGAGAGTTTTACTACTGAAAATGTCAGTGTTCTAATGAAGGCATCATAAAGCCTAAAAAGTAATCATAAAAATTATTTTTCATGCAATTTCAGAAAATGCATTTCAAGAGGAAAGGCATTAATTGGCACAGTCACAGAGTACAGGTATGTGAGTCTGCATTAATTGTCCATCTCTTTCTGCTCAAGTAGTACCAAGCAATTAAAAGATCAATTACAACAGTGAGAGGGGCAATGTATTCAAAAACCCTGTAATAAGAACTCCACACCAATGCTGATTTCTTCGGTTGCAAACTGTTAAGCAGTGCAGTGGAGTTGTAACAATAACTAGAAGGCAAGCCGCTGACTTTGTTGAAGATTAAGATTATTGTCAAATGTTATATATTTTTATTGTAACATAAAAAATAGTGCACATGAGTTAGTTTAACTGCATAAAAATATATTTGAAGTCTTTCAGTGTGTCTTCTTCACCCAATTTACCCCTTCTTAATGTTGACTTATGAACCATAGTCTGTATTAATGCCAGTTCAATACTTCAGCTTAACGTACCATATTAAGAAATATTTATCACCTAGAGAATGTAATGAATTTGTATTTGTGATTAGGTGTTCAGATTAGACAGACATATGTTGTCATGTTTCAAGAAGGATTAAAAATAATATAGAAATAAATATTTTCCCTATTATACCTAACTTCTCATACGTTTTTTTTTTAATTAATGCAACATAGCTGGTATGAGCTCCTAAAAAACTTTATACTGATGGATTACTTTTAGAGACATAAGGTAAACCATTTTTAGTTTGCTAGATTTCCCTCTCATGCCATGACCATTAAAATGTCTGAGAGCAGAGTGTTTTTATGTAGTTACTTAAATCTTGATTTCTGGGTGTGAATTAAACTTCATCTGTAGTAAAGTTCTAAATAAGGAATGAACACTTTGGATTTTGACTTTAGTCAAGGAGGAAGAGGATATGGTAAGTTTGTATTTGACATTCCATTTTAATTTATATTGGGTATTAATTTGCTAATGCTTCTTATCGTAGGTAGTGTGAAGAGTTACTAAAATAAGTTGAATGAAATCACTTGTACCTACTATATCTTCTCATACAATCCAGTTATATGAGATCTATAAACTTTATTCTAGATTGAAACATAGAAAATACCTTTTAAATCAATTAGTTGTTTTATTATACGATGCTTTTTTTCTTTATTACGAATGTAGACGGCTTGGAATAAGAACTACAGGGTTTTTCCTGTTGCTGTTCTCTATGACTGAAGAGCTCTAGAAAGAATCCTGTCTATAGAACTTCAAATGTCTTCATCAAAGGACATCTTTGTATGTCTTTATTTCTTTAACTGACAGTGAAACTGTTTAGTAAACTTCTGTCTCTAAATTATGCAAATATTATTGTCTTTAGAACACATCTACAATTGTTTATAGCTTCTTCATGAGCATAAAACAAATCAGTATCTTTGCACGCAAAAAGAAAATTTCTTCTCTTATCCTGGCTTTTACATAGTTGCGTTACATGCAAGTGTTCTCTTAAAATGCCAGAAAATAAACACCAGGTAAATGCTCATTTCAGCTCAAGTAATTGGAACGTTATCATGAAAAATTAAAACGGGCACCTGTACTTCATGTTCTACATAACCATATTTCAAAATAAGCCTAACTAAGGTTTTACCTTAGGATCAGTCTATCTTAAACATGCGTAACATAGGTGTTTAGCACTTAAAATGGTGATCTATTCATTTGCTAATGCCTTGAAAACAAGTTACAGATAGAATCACATTAATACTGTTTCAGTACATGTACTTGAACTGCACTAAAATGAATTAAACTGAAAATTATTACAAACAAATGTAGTTTATCAGTAAATTATATATAGATCTTTGTTGCCAACTGCATTGAGCAAATACGTGGTTATCAGGTAGAACTCTTTCCTTTCACCTGCTAATCAGCATTGTCACTGCCCTCTGCTGATTACTGGTGACAAGAAGTAGAGCAAGTAATATTTATCAGTAACAGCTATGTTAGAAGTCTGACTGGTTTTGAATGTGTACAGGAGCACTGTATCCTCTGGCTATGATCACATGAATTTCTGTCAAGTCACTGTGTTCTGGCAGCAATATTTTGTGTACACATAAAGAGGTTGTTGGCTTATGCTTCTGACTTTCTTTAAAGTTTAGATGGACTTGGTTGTTATTGCTTCTCTTCTGTCTGAGATTCTATCAAACCCTCAAATACAGAATTATTCATTTATCTGTTTAATATGAATTTGTATTTAAAATTCTTTGAGTTCTACAGCATAGACTTGCACATCTTTTACATAGAAAGCATTTGTTTGCTTTCTGCAATGGGAATTTTCTTCAGTGTTCAGTTTTGCTTCCAGATTGGCTGTAGCCTCACCAAGTTCCTATCAGTGTGTCCTGGAATTCTGTACAGCATAAAAATACAACTTATATGTCAGGGTAAGTGTAAATTCTGTGCAGTAGCACACTGTGGTGAAGCATAGTGTATGTAGGGCACTGCCACATTTTTTTCCTACCTCTGCATCAGAAGTCCAGGTGAGAGCTATAGTCTAAACCAGCACTGAAAACAAAACTCTCCCCACACAATCTAAAATGTTAAAATGACACAGTGGCTGTTGTGTCATCCAGAAACCTGCTAATTAAATTTAGGTAATATACATTACTGAAAAATAACATGATACTTTTCTTTCATCTTGTTGCATAGATAGAAAAGTAAAATGAGTTTCTTTATATTTAAAGTACCTTATAATAACGGTGTGCACTACAGTTAAGAATGCTCCTTTCTACAGCCTGTCTGTATAATTAGTCAGTCTAACAAAACGCCTTACCATCTGTTTCAAACCTACCTGGGAAATGATTGGTGGGTGCAGTTCAGCTTTCAGAAGGGTGAAAGAAGAATATGTTCACATTTGACATGAAGTAATTGTTTCCAGTCCTCAAAATAGACTTTTCAGGAGGTGGAAAAGAATTTATCTTTCTTTGAGCCTAAACAAAAGCTGAGATAACATTAAATTTTTCCCCATAACAAGCTCCATCTTTTATGAAAATAATTTACTGTCTAAAATAATTTTAAATAAGTTTACTTTTAACAATTAGAGATGGAAAAATCTGGGATCTTGTCCTCTATGTGAGGAATGTAGCATGTCTGACAAATATAATGCTAGAAAAGTTTTGGTACAGAGATAAAACTTGACGTAGTTTTGTGCATTTGCCAGTGTAGATTCCTGAATGGCCAAGACACATGTAAGTAAATCTAAGTAATTATGGAAATCTGTGTAACTTACAAATTAGTAATTATATCAAGGACTTAACATATCTGTATATTAAGTACTATTAGTTAAAATGCCAAAAAATGATACTTGAAGTTGAAAATTAGCACTACTTTTACTATATCAATTTCAATAATTAAATGCTACTCTATTTCATAGTTATGCTAACAATAGTTTTTCCTTTTGGAGAAGAAAAAAGATGGTGTAGAAACAGTATTCTTAATATTTTAAGAACTATGTGTTCCAAGCCCTCTTCTGATTTCTTCATGCAGGCTTAGGAAACCAGTAAACTGCTCTTTGAAGTCAGTCTTCTTCCTCAGTATTGTTCAAAACACTATTGTGAGATTGGGTATGTGTATAATCAGTGAATATACGGATGTTATAATTAAGAAATATATAAGAAAGACAAAACAGTTATCACGATAGAGAAGAATGGATGGAAAGTTTACACTTGTCCTGGGCTTGCTCTGAAGACTCCAAGAGGAGCAATCTCCAAAAGAGATCCTTCCCCAGTGGTAGTCAGCTCTTAAATGGGGTATTGGGTCTAGGAGAAATGGAGCAAGACTCCACGCCTTCCAGTAGCACAGGTGAATTGCCTACACCTGTGCTCCCAGGGCTGACTCGTTGCTCTTAGGTGATCAATCAGAGGTTCAGGCTGTGATTCAGCAGTTCCCATACACTCCATCCCTTCACAGCGTGAACCAATGATCAGGTTGACTAAAGGGTAAGCTTTCCCTAGTATGGAGATCCACTATATCGTGATGCTTATACAATTTCCATCGTGCCGCATGTTGATACAATTCAAGATGACTGATGATCAGTGAACATTCATTCTTTTACGGGCCAATGCTCGATGATACTACTGGTGGCATGTGCAGGTCCGTCCTATGCTCCTGCAGTCCGATGTAGACCATCACCTAGTGTTGCACGTGATCTGACAGTAACACTGGAACGCTTTGATGGCATTTCGTTCCTTCCGGTGACCCTGAAGACTCTAAGACTCACAGGGAGTAAAACAGATGTTTCAGGGGTACCAGGAGGGTAAAGTCTAAAGTCTGCTCTCCAGGGCAATATACAGGCTGTATTTCTATCCTGGGTCAACACTTCAGCTTGTACTGGGGCATGCCCCAGCTGTCTATAACCCACCTTCTGGCCAGATGTCTGCAGCTGCATAACTATATCAGGCACCAAAGGGGTGTCCTAATCTGCCATAGGCACATGATGGGAGTCCCTTTAGCTATGAAGATTGGAGTGTTGACCACAATATCAGTAGGCCATGTACTTATTACTGGAGGGACTACCAAGTCTTCCACCTTCAATAATCTCCCCCAAGGTGCAAGTAGGCCACACCACTTTGGTCCTACCTGCACCTTCCAAGGCCATTTTATTTTATGGGTACCTGGATCTAAATTCTCAGGGGCAGGGAGCAGAAGATCACTTTCATTACCAATCTGGAGTCTTACCTGATTATCAATGCCCATAATTTGGATCTTAAGCAGGGACGCCCATGTTGTTTGCAACATTCTCAGGGCACTGGGTCTGCCATCTCGGGGTCTTTCATTCAGGTCCCACGAGGTTTCATAGTCTTTTTGTCCACCCCTGCAGGGATTGGGAGTCTGTCTTCAGGGCAGCCTTAAGAATACCATTATAAAATTCAGTGAGGCCTGCCCCCGTTGGATTATATAGCAGGTAGAATCATCATTCAATGTTATTTTCTTCTGCCCAGCACTGTTGCATCAGTAAAATGAGACACTCTCAATGACTTGAGGTGTCCTGTAGACAGACATCAGTTTAGTGAGTGCCTTGATGGTATATGCCTGGTTTGCTTTTCGTACTGGATAGGCTTGTAGTAGTCCACTTGCAGTGTCAGTGCAGGTCAGGGCACATCTCACCCCCTCAAACTGAGAAAGGGGTCCAGTGTAAACCACCTGCCATCGCTGGAGAGGATCATGACCTCTAGCAAGATAGGCTGTTGTTTCGGGCAGTGATCTTGGTCTCATCTTAGAGCAAGCATCCCCCCAGTCCTGGCATGCCTGGATGATGTCAGGTAGCTGTATGGGCAGTCCCTAAGCTTTAGCAGCTGCCCACATTATCTTTTGTCCCACATGCCATAGCTTCTTATGTAACCAACAGGATATGCTCTCAGATGGGGAATTCTCCATTGAACTCGGGCCAGTGTGTCGGTGACTGTAGGGGCTGATGACCAGAAACATGGTAGACACAGTCCTGTGTTTGACTGCATTCCATATGTCTAACCACATGTCTTAGCCCCAGATTGATTGGGCATGGATAGTCTGTTCCTGGGTGGCCCACTGTGCAATCCAAAGAGTGAGCCCCCATGTACAATCAGTGAATACAGATGTTATAGTTATGAGGCATACCAGAGAGTTTGGCTATGTAGTTATTACACCAAAGCAGAAAAGCAGAAAAAATGCCTCTAGGAGAGGTGGAGCCAGGCTCCACACATTCTGGCAGCACAGGTGAATTGCCTTCACCTGTGCTCCCATGGCTGACTCGTTGCTCGCCTCAGGTCATCAATCAGAGGTTCAGGCCATGATTCAGCAGTTCCCATACACCCTGGTACACAGCCCAAATATCTGTACAGATATTCAGGATACCATCACCATGTTCCTTGGTTATGACCATCCACGCAGCTTGCAGTTCTGCCCATTGGTTGCTCTGACCATCCCCTTTGTCAAAACAGATTGTCTTGGTGGAGGGATGGTATGCTATTGCTGTCTACTTGTTTGGGTTGCCCTTGCTGGACCCATCTGTGCACCAGGTATCTTCAGGAATAGGATATTTTCCCTCCTGAATGGGGCTTTTCTCTGGTGGAGTGACCACTGTTTCTTTTGATGCATCACTGTGATACATCTCTGGGCCTAGGATCTTCTGAAGTTCTTCTTTCCATGGTAATGAAGACAGACTACTCCTTTGGCTGAGGTAGGCAACCCATTGTGCCACTGTTTGTTCTTGGGCCACCCCTGTCTTAGGAAGGTGGGTCAGATCTTTCACCCACCCCTGAATCGGCAGAGTGGTCTTGACTATAACTTCAGCCCTTTGAGTTACCAGTTCTACTGCCTGTAATGCAAAGTAGGCAGCCAACAACTGTTTTTCAATCATACTGTATCTTTCTTCTGCTCCATGCCAGACCTGAGACCAAAAACCAATGGGGGTCCGAACAGAACTCTGGCATTGCCACAGGCCTCAACCAAAGCCGTCTTGAGTAACGTGAACATCCAACTCGGCTGGGAGGGTAGGATCAAATACCCAATGCCTGGGCTTGTTAAACTGCCAGTTTTGCCTGTTGGAAAGCGTCCTGTTCTGTTTTTCCCCGGTCCCATAGCTGCCCTTTTTTGTGAGTCTGTACAATGGCCTTAGCAGCTGCACTAAGTGAGGTATAAAGGAATGCCAGTAAACCAATATACCTAGAAACTCTTGCAGCTGCTTCAGTGTTGTAGGGACTAGCAATGCCTGAACATCATCTATGACAGCACTGGATAGTACTTTGGTCTTTCCTGACTAAACCAGCCCCAGAAATTTTATGGACATGCTCGGACCTTGCACCTTTTGAGGATTCATAGCCCATCCTCTCTGTTGCAAATAGGCAGTTAATGAATCTGCCGCCTGTCCTACCACTTCCAGTGAGTCAGATGTCAACAGGAAATAATCAATATAATGATATAAGTTAACATCATCAGGTTTTTTCCAATTAACTAGGTCACACGCCACTAAATTATGAAAATATGTTGGCAAATGCACATAACCCTGTGGCAGAATCTGAAAGGTCCACTGCCTACCTGTCCACGTAAACGCAAACTGATCTTGTGATTCTTCAGCAATCGGGATACTGAAGAATGCATTTGCTAAATCTAGGACACAATGATAGGTTTTTTATCGCCCTACTTAATGTTTCCATTAGGAAGGCAATATTGGGTATGGCCTCCCCAGGTGGTCAATCAGAAGTTCAGGCTGTGATTCAGCAGTTGCCATACAGTAAGATTAATCAAGTTTGTGTTCTCTCAACAAATAGCAACATAATATGTTCCTTAGTTCAAACAGGTGTCTTGTCCTACTTATCCCACATTTGTGCTAGACTTTTTGCCTGAATTTAAGCTGAATGGAGGGAAGTATGCAGACAGTGTTTGGAAGGAAGAAGCAATTGGACATGCAATTCTTACTGCTAAACCTTTCTTTTTCTAAATGGTAGCTATCTGCTGCTAGTCAAGACCACACAGCATTCTTTGGATATGTTATCAAGAGTACCAAATGTATATGCATTCTATGGTAAGTGGCAATATATTAACTACACTCGTGTGAATAGCTTTTTTTTTCAGTGGGGTGAGGAGGGGGGTGAAGTTAAAAACAAAACAGAGGTACAAACAACAACAAACTTCTATTTTATTTATTTATTTATTTATCTATTGGAAACACAGAATGTTTCTTTTGATCCAAATGAAGTGTGTGAATCAGCAGGTATTTTGTCTTTATTTCTCATGTGGGTAACCCATCCTATTCAGGAAGAGTTCAGATGACTTTCACTTGCTCTCTGAGCAACTAAATTATTTGTCTGAAACTTTTCTCCTAATCCTGATTAGCACTGCACAGTATTAGACTCCTGGAGTCCAAACATACAAAGCTTGATTGCTTTAGTTCTCATGTTTGCAATGATATACATTCCCTGATAAAATTGTCTTGTATGTGGCACAGCAACCATGTTGTTCAGCAAGTAATGTCACCGTGAACATGCAAAGTTCTAAGTGTATTACTTTGCTTTCCTACTGGACACGAGGATTTTTGCTTTTATATTGGACGCTCTTTATGGGACTACACTGTGCTATTTCAGACAGCTGGATAACATTTTCTTTCTCATGTTAACCCCCATCTGTGCAGCTTGATAAGAGAAGGGTGGAAAACTGCAACAGTACTGTGATAAATATGAATTTTGACTGTGCTATTACATAGTGAAATCCCTTCTATTTTGTCAAGAAGACCTTGTGAAAGTTTAAAAATTCTCTGTTTATAATGCCCAGGTACTGTGCAGAGCATCCTTGACAAGATTATGAATGAAGTTAGTCACAAAATCGAACCAAAACAGATTTATGATTTGACTGCTTTGATATCTTTATATGTCGTTTGGCAATCCAGGCAAAAATTTAACACTTTTGTCTTTCATTATCAGATCAATTAGAAAACAATAGGAGTCAACTGCGTTCCTGTAGGCTTCTTACATCTGAAGTTTCTCCTCACTAACATTTCAAAATCAGTCAAAAATTGTCTTACTTGGCATCTGACCTTTGTAAACCCTGATGGTGTATAGAATTAAAAAAAAAAAAAAAAAAAAAAGGAAAAAAGGAAAAGGAAGATGTGAAAAGAGATACAATCTTCCATTTCAAAATGCTACAGTTTCTGAAAGCAGCAACAATTTAATGACACACAAAGTTCAAGGTTCTGCTAGCTTACTTTCCCTTTCACTTTCCTTCCCTTTTAACTTTGATAATATCTTACATCTGTCTGTATAAGCTGTTAACTTGTCACATTTAAGATATTTGAAAAACACATGGAATAAATCTGCTGTCCAGAGTGGAAAGATTATGCCTTCACAGAGAGTTTCATAATGTTGGTTGGGAATTTGAAACTTTTGGGTTATAGCTTAAGCCTTCTAAATCCTGCATAAGTTCACTCAGAAGAGGGTTTCTTCTGAAACACACTGAGCTACTCTTACCACATGAGGCTACATGGCCCTTTATTGCAGAATCTGTATAGTCTGCTAGATTTGGTCACACCAACACAGTTTAACTTCTGTGGTTCTTCAAAACCCTGGTTTACTTAAACAAAGGGACAAAATAATGCTTAAGCAGCTGACTGGAAAAGGAAAAAATAGGTGATTTTTGGTGTATTTATGGAGATGTGGTAAAACCTATAAATAAATATTTCATAAAAGAACAAAATGGACGAAGAACATGACCGAGCAAATAGTTAATGTTTAATGCTGTTCTAAGGATCAAATGTTTTGGCTGAAGTCATACCTTTATTTAAACAGTAGTGCACTGTTTGTATCAAGGAGAGGAAACAGTTTCATCTTGTTCGTATGTTTTGTCAAATTCCTGTTATGAAGGATTGCATACAGCTACTATAAATTTTTTCACTTTGAAATTCATTCACAGAATCCTACACCATTCCTACAGTAATGGTAAATGATGTAGGAAATATTACATTTTTGTTCACTGATAGTACTAAGAATTCAGAGAATAAAGTTATAGTCATCTCAGAGGCATATTTATCTTTTTTTTGCTGTAATATTTGATATTAAGAAAAGCTGTCAGAAGTTTACTTGGATCAAAAGAATTAGAGAATAAGAATGGGATTTTTAAGGCAAATAAGCAATTCTAGGGAAAAGAGAAATGCTTTTCTTTCCTTATTGTCACTGTAAAACACAATTGTTATACCACATCTCAGAAGTAGGTCACCTTTTCTAAGGAAGGATGAGATTGCCCTGGAGACGGTGCAATAGAAGGTTAATGCAATGATTGAGGTCTTAAAAACATTCCTTCGAAATAAAGTTTGTGCCTATTCTATGTGATGTAGGGTTTAGGCTGTATGATATCAAGTAATTATAATTATGATTACAAGGGAAACAGAAAATTCAAATGACATGAAGACCTTAATATTTATTTTCTATGTTTAAATCAGTGAGGCATGTGATTTATTTGTTTATTTCTTTTGTTTGAGACCTTTAAAATCTTTTCATTTGAAGTCTAGATAGCTGTAGGCTCAAATAAACCTATTGACATAGACTTGCTTTTCTTCATGAGATTTTGTGTACAAGAATTCTGATTTTATAAGCAGTATGTTTAAAATCACAGATTTGGATACGCAGCCACTTTTAAATAATAACTTTTAAATAAGTGCTCTCTTTTAAAGGTGAGTGAATGCACCCACACAAGCATGTACAAATACCGATAACTTCATTCAAAATTTGAGATACAGTTTACTGACTTGTTTTACTTGGGTTTTTGCTTTCATCTTCTATGACTTACTATGATTTGTGTTTGGTGCTAATAACATTGAGATCTTTAACCTACTGGTCTGGTATTCTTTTTTTGTCTCTTTTGACCTTCACATTCAAAGCCATTAGTGCAGAGAACTGATAGGCTTTTGGAGAACAGAAGTTAAAAAGTCTTCCCTCTGATTTCCTGATAACTACTTTTTCTTATTTTTGATTTAGAGTAAAAAGAAGATGCAAAAGAAAGTATGCATCAGTGCAATACATAACTTATGGCCCAGCGGTATACTTGTTGCCATTATCTTTCTTTGGAGACATCAGCTTTGTTTTATAGGGAAAAGTACTTCTGTGTTTAATGTATGATTGGAAGCAGAGACCTTTGAGTTCTGTTCTTTCCCTCCATCTTG
Organism: Chrysolophus pictus; assembly: GCA_037305975.1. Taxonomy (NCBI): domain Eukaryota; kingdom Metazoa; phylum Chordata; class Aves; order Galliformes; family Phasianidae; genus Chrysolophus; species Chrysolophus pictus. The sequence goes on along the minus strand of CM074577.1, from coordinate 21,395,739 downwards.
TGCAGGCTCTCAGCATAATTTGTAAGAGTCATAATAATTTTTGTGTTTTAATGATACTCAGAATGGAATATTTTCTGTAGCAACTGTCTAGATTGTTTTTTGAGTTCAAGACTCATGATGTTTTTTATATGGAAAATATCTAATTTTACAAATGTAAGCATTTTAAAATGGTAATAAAATTTGGGAATTTTCCCAGTTCAGAGAGAGAACTTCTAGTGGGCAGACATTCTGCAAAAATGTATGTTGATTTTGTATCTTCTGGAGTCTCAGGAGGTAGACAGAAGGTAGGTAGTTCTGGAAAATAATTTATTTACTTTTTACAAGAATGTGATAAACTCTGTGGACTCTCCACCTTGATGGTTTTTTAACCCTACAGGTATGAACTGTCTTAAAAAAAAAAAAAAAAAAAAAAAAAAAAAAAAAAACCTATGTGAAAGTCTTAGCTGATGGCTGCATTTCTCTCTTGAAAACAGAAGAATATGCCAGAAGTATTAAACAAAGCAGTTTCAGGTAACTAAACAATAACATGCAAATTTGTACTATTTTCACTTCAGTTTCATGTGTGAGGAAGACACAGCATCTGAAAAGAAAGTATAATTATTTTTATATATCTTCTTGTTCTATAGTTTTTCTTTATTTTTTTCTCTCATTTCATTTTAAAGTATGTTGTTCCTGTTCTTCAATAATAGCTGATGCTATACTCCGATAAACTTTGTCTCATTAAGTGTTAGTGTCTGGTACAGCCCCAGTAGCCCTCAACAAGACTCATTGGAGGCACTGAGCAGATCGAAAAGCAATTAGCATTCTGGCTTGTGATAATTACCCACAGTATGGGAGGTTTATCCAAGATGTAGTTTCCACTGTGTCTAATAATAGGATTCTTTAAACACTGATATATTTTCACGGACACACCAGTGCTCTCATTTCAACTCCGTCACTTATCTCAGATAGGGGGAATAAGTGTCCCTCACACATTTTTTTTTTCCCTTCATGAAGTACACTGCTGTTCTGATAACTCATAGTGTCACCTAAAAGTCACCTTGAATCATGTTTTAATCAGCTGGAACAAGGCAACATCTCATTTATTTCTGCAGTTTCATTGCTCTGCAATGCACTGATTGCTGAGACACAGAAATCCAAATTGAGCTCTGATTAAAGTGGAATGAGGATGCAGATGCTGCTGTTGGTTCAGAGGGACACTCTGCTCTGTGCTAGGAAAGGTCAATCTGATTCAAGTTCCAATTAAAACAAAGATTTGTTATCATTCTGGAATTTGTTGCTTTATAACAAATTTATGCTCTGACTGGTTAAATAGTTTTAATAATTTTTCTTTGATCTACTAATTTTTATTAGCATAAGAGCGCACTTAATATCAGTATTCCTATTGATATCACTATTACTACTGCAGCAGGGTGTATTCCTGTTCCCATACATAGTAATATTTCAGAAATTCTGAAATCACACATCACCTTCCAAATGAAACCAGAGATGTGAGGTGCTTATGAATTTTGATCCATTGGTAGTTTCGGAGAAGTAAGTTTTTGGTTCAAACTTGCTTTCATTTTGAACTAAGTCTAAAACAATGCATAAATGAATGGCTGGTTGTCTGGATGCACTCAAGATGAGACATCTGTGCTGTCTTTAGCTCCCAGCTAAATACAGCTAAAGAATAAATGATTACAATAATAAGATGTACCACACAGAAATAGACTCTGATGGCTGAGTGGCAGCATATAGAAATTGTTCATCATTTTTACACTTCAGACATCTGTTACAAGACTGTCTTGGTAGGTAATATTTTATAGCAGGCTCCTGTTTAACATTCCCATATCCACATATTATAAAAGAAAAAATATGCTGCTGTTCTTAGCTGCAGAAATCATGTTTTGAGTTCTGGGAAAGCAGTTATGTTGTTGAGACGAAAGTGTAATAATGCCAGGTCTCTAAGTCCTGCCATTATACTACCTCTAACAAGTAGAAACAGAAAAAGACTGAGGAGAGGGCTAAAATGATCTGTAATTCTACTTGGAGACTAAAAATAGGTAACGTGAGCATCCTGGAAGAACATGGTAGTTATTTCTATTTTTTTAATTTATATTTCCTGAGTGTTGAGAATACTGACAGAGAAGTACTGGGACTTTTCCTGATTATAACTGTACAACTTCTCAAAACTGACATGAAATACAGTGCAGTCTCATTGTACTACCTCGCCATTACACTGGAGAAGGCAATCAAAAAGGGAAGAAAAATAAACCTAGAACTACTTCATGCCAGTGAGAGTCTGAAGATATAAAATGTGAGAACGCGCCTCCATTTGTGAACAAAAACTATGCAAAAATACCAAGCAGGACATCGGTAGAAGAAAAAAAAAAAAAAAAAAAACCCAAAACAAAAAACCTCAATGAATGTTCTCATGAGAATGGATTTCTCAACATTATTCCATATTAATAATGTAACAGTGCACCAATTACATGCATGATTTCTGTGCCCCTGTACAGGGCACAAAGATCTGCGGCATGTTTCCATGAGATATGTGCTTGGGTCAAGTGAAGCATCATAGTTCTGTGCCAACTTGTGAGTGTTCCTACACAGAACTGTCTGTGCTTTTGCCTTAGAGATTTGGGCAGACTGCTGAAGAGTGAATCTAACCCCATACTAACTTAACTTACTGTAACGACTCATCACAAAGACTTCTATGAGTTTTCTTTGTTTTGTGTGTACTTTTTTTCTTCCGCTCTTTCAGGTCATTCAGTGTTTTCTTCCATAGATGCTGGAAGTTCAGCTGTTCAGCCTTCTTATGTGACTTTGGTATTTTGAATTTTACAGCCTGAGTGCAGTGAGACTGACTTTTGTTTGCTTATGTTTTCAGCCCTTAACAGAGACTACTATGCAGTTAAACTACTTATGCTGTGTTATAGAATTAGGCCGATCTATCAGACAGTTATTGGATGGTCTGTACTTTCCTGTCACTTCAGTCATTTGCACAAACTGCAGATCTGAAATAACAAAAATGTGTTCTGATCTGGGAAGACAGATTACGAGTGAATGCTGGAGGTATGCAGAGGATAATTAGTAATTTAATTCTCATTCTGGCCCTGAAAACTTGTGTCTTCTCTCTTAACACTTTTTGATATCATAAACCTGTAAATGTGCTTTTTAATATTTAAGGATGGTAACTTTTCTAGATGTTTGCACAAGTTAAAATACATAGATCAAATTGACAGATGTTAATAAGGGATAAGTCCATGTATTTTTAAAGGTAATGTTTTCCTGTGCTTTACTATCACTTTCTCAGCTCTGTTTCCTAATATTAGTGAAAAACACCACACAGACATGAGTATGAATATCATTAATAGTAAAGGAAATACAACAAAACTGTATAATCCAAAATTTGGCTAGGATAATATCTGATAGTTCAATGATACGTAGGAACATTAATTTTCAAGCAGACTTTCTATTTTTTTGATTCAGGACTTGTAGTTTTTCTTTCAGTTTTTTTCTGTGACATTCCACATTGGTGAAGCTTCAATTCCGTTAGTAAATGAAGATGGTTAGAATTCATTTTTTTACTCTGAGAACAAGTGGCATGCTGCTCTTTTTGCATGTACATTTTCCCTATTGCATTCCTTGGCGTTCTTGTGGGCATCCTCCTATCTTACTGCATGCCATTTTTCCATGTCAACAACCATCACTGATAGATGTCTGCTTCACCTATCCCCTGTGGCATCTCCTCTTCATCTGATCCAAGTAGCCTAAGTGCTACTACCTTTTGGACGTACTGGGTGATGGATAGCTGTATCCTTCTAGGATGCTTAAATCTTCCACAAAGACCAAAGTCTTTGTTTCTAGATTTATGATTATTCTGACGAAGATGTTCATTGGTGTTAACCAGGGATCTCAAATCATCCTTGGACTAAATTAACTCAAAATTTGCTACTGCTTTTTTCCTAGATTCTATTGAGACTATGCTTGCTGCTGGTTAGTTATTTTGAGTAATGGCAGGTTTGAGGAGTTTGATTCTAAATTTCTTTTTCAAGGAAATCAAAATGCTGTCCTCACAATTTCACTCCCTTCCCTTAAAAAACGGGTTATCTCCTTCAGACAGCTTACTGACTGCAGTTCCTGGGCCCATGAAGTTTCCCAGTACGTGTCCAGGAACATGCCATTTTGGTGAGCTCCCATGTCATTCCAATGAACAGGCCAGTGGATAAGCTACTTGGTGGGCCAAGTTCTGTGCAAGTGTAGTTTGCTAGAATGGTCTGGTTTGATAAGGACCTCAAAGATCATCTAGTTTCAAACCCTGACCTTGTCAGGTTTGCCAGTCACTAGACCACGCTGCCCAGAGCCACATCAAGCCTGGCCTTGAATGCCTCCAGGTATGGGGCAACATCTGGCAACCTGTTCCACTGCTTCGCCGCCCTCTGAGTGAAAAGCTTTCTCCTAACTTCTAACCTAAATCTCCCGTTTTAGTTTAAAACCATTTCCCCTTGTCCTGTCGCTATCAACCAATGTAACTGTTGTTCCCCCTCCTGTTTATATGCTCCTTTCAAGTACTGGAAGGCTACAATGAGGTCTTTCCCCAGAGCCTTCTCACCTCCAAGCTAAACAAGCCCAATTCCCTCAACCTTTCTGCATAGGAGAGATGCTCTAGCCCTCTGATCATCTTAGTGGACCTCCGTTGAATCTCTTCCAAGAACTTTGTGTCTTTCTTGTACTGGGGTCCCCAGGCCTGGATGCAGTACTCCAGATGGGGCCTCACAAGAGCTATGTAGAGGGGAACCATCACCTCCCTCTCCCTGCTGGCTACCACTTCTTTAATGCATCCCAGTATATAGTTGGCTTTCTGAGCTGCAAGTGCACACTGCTGGCTCGTGTCCAGCTTCTTGTAATATTTCCCTTTATCCAATTACCAGAGACTTTAGTGGTCAACTATGATTTTTCAAATATGATGGAGAGCATCTTGGCAACCACATTAGCCATCTTTCTAAGAACCCTGGAATGCATATCATCCGGCCCCATGGACTTATATGCATTCAGTTTCACGAGGAGGTCTCAAACTTGTTCCATTATAACAGCAGGACATAATCCACTTTTTTCACTCTCACCTGGAGGTTCAGGGTCCTGGCAGATGTGGGGAGCCTGACTACCAGTTAAGACCAAGGCACTTACTGAGCACCTCAGCTTTTTATGTGTCTGAGGAAGCCAGTTCTCTGTCCTCATTTATCAGAGGGGGAACATTCTCCTTGGCCTGTCTCCTGCTGCCTATGTACCTGTAGAACCCTTCTTGTTATTCTTTACATCCCTTGCCAAGTTCAGCTCTATCTATGCCTTGGCTTTCTTGATCTTTTCTCTACACTTGTGGACAACATTCTTACCTTCTTCCTAGGCTACCCAACCCTTCTTCCACTTTCTGTACATTTCTCTCTTTTCCCTCGGTTTAAACTGAAGGTCCCTGCTCAACCTGCTGGTTGCCAGCTTTCTCTGCTTGATTTCTTGGGGATGGAGAGTTCTCGTGCTCTTAGAAGGGTGTCCTTAAAGAGCTGCCAGATCTGTTCTATTCCTATGTCCTCAAGGATGCTTTCCCAGGTGATCCCATCCAGCAGTTCCTTGAGCAGCTGGAATTTTGCTCTCCTGAAGTTCAGGGTCCTGACCTTGATTTTTGCCAGTCCTGCTTTTCTCAAGATCACAACTCATAATTTTCCAAGCACATCACTGTTTCCAGCTCCTCTTGTGTATTTACTATGCTGCATGCATTAGTGTAAAGGCACTTCTGCTGGGCTTTCTGAAGTGCACTGTCTTTTTAGAGGGGCCCTCCCTCAAACCTTCAGAAAGAAATCTGAAGTTTTCCCCCACTGCTTCCTGAAGGGATATGGCAAGGTTTTGGAAGGGGGGTCAGCGACATTATCTCCTCTGAGGAGTTCCCAGAAGATCCTACGGGATAGTTTTCCCCATAGTCTCCTGGCATGACAGTGACCCCAAGCCTTTCTCTGTCCCTCTGCACACAACTTTCTTCCTCCATTGGATTGAATATAAAATCTGGACAACTTGTTCTATTCTGGTGAGCTTCATTGCATCCCCTTCCCCCTTGCAATCTAGTTTAAAGCTCTCTCAATGAGCCCTGCTAGCTCTTGGGCTATGATCCATTTCCCTCTTAGAGACAAGTGACACCCATTTGCAGCCATTAGACCATCTTGTCAGAAAGAGGCTGCACTCGAGACTAGATTAACGTACCTGCTATCTTATAGATTTCTTACAGGATTGTAGGTGGGGAGCATTTCAGTCCATATCCTCAGAAGTGATTTTATGCCATGTCTCGTGAATTAAGTATCTTACACGTTTTATTATAGGCCTTAATCTCATCAGTTCTTTTTTGAACTGTTGCTTGAAATGTGCATGAGAAAAGTGAAGAGTGTCAAGGGAAACTAAGCTCTAAGATCTGTACTTTTGTTCATTCTTCCACCTGGCTGTTAGCCGTGATGCATTTTGGTTCATGTGAGCTATACTATACAGAAGCTGAATATGCATTAGATACATGTTTTCATTGGTATGAATTTAGTTCATTTGTGGACAGTCTGTTCAGCCACCATGAAGAGCTCCAACATGCTGAGGATGGCTAGGCTTTCCTGCAGTGAAGAAGATTGTTCATGACTCCTCAGAGCATAGTGCTGTACGGAAACACATACTGAACACTTGTCTCTTTCGAAGTCTTCAGCTTTTGCTCTTACAAAAGATTCAGGCCCAGGTTCTGCATGTAAGAGTGGACTTTACAAATGCTTTACAAATGCATTCTAAACTTTTCATATATTCTGAGTTTTGAATGCATAGAAAGCTTTAAAGGATAAAAGGAAATGGGAGTCATTGTGAATAACTCAATAAATACGTGCAGTATACAATAGCTATAAAAATATGTACATTTAGAAAACAACATAACTACATTGTACTTTCTTCTAGAAAATAATTGTTCAGTAATATATCTAACTAGTTCCTGACATTTAAGAAAAATTAATCTGAAAATGCAACATAGCTCAGAGCAGGAAAATTGAAGTAGTTTCTTCTGTAAAGCTGGAGAGAATTTAGGATTGCTAAATAAATAAATTAAGCAGAGAAAAGCTTATTTGGTGTGCAGAGTTACTAAGTTTATATTGACAGGTTTTGTTACATCTTTAATATTCTGGTGCAGCATAAAAGGATAAGGGACACTTAAATGAATGAGCAGTAGTTTAAAAAAGGATATTTACCTCCTGTAGTGTATAGTAGTGTATAAATCAGCTTATGAATGACTAAGTGATTATTCAAGAGACATTTGAGTTTAATAGGGTGGGTAGACTTGAAATATGTCTAACATCACAGTTGTGCAAATTAAATCAGGGCTAATAAAGGTTCATGCTTCATATCACAAGATGATCACTTGGTAGGGCAAGAAAGATCTTTCCCTTGAGGAGCCTTGTACACATTAGCTATTTGGATTACTGGGAAGAGTTTAATCTTCAATTATTCAAGTAGAAAAAAATGAATCTTCTCCTCATTATGCTGTTCATGAAGACTGAATACATTGAATTGTCTAACAGTTCAAGGAAATATGTAATATAAGAGCTTACAGGATCTAAGAGAACAAATACATATGCAGGACATGTATTCTGTACTTCTACCTCTAGCCTAAAAATGGTGCTAACAGACCGTGTACATCTTATGAGACAACTATTTATTGTTTTTGATTTATGGTGCAAAGGATCTGGGCTATGAAATATAAAACTTCTCTAGAATTAGAAGTGTGCAAAAATTCCCATTTCCCAATTGAATGTGGTACAGAAATTTCATATGTTCTTTGATCAGAGAAATAAGTTATTTGAACCTATTCAGTAGAGATGTTACTATTTACTAATTTACTAATTATTAATTACTATATTAACACGTTGTTGCTCTGTTTTTGTAAGTATATTAGATGGCCAAAATTTTTTGCTTCTTTTGGCAATGATAATGTTTCCTGAGCAATAAAATGAAATTTATGAAATGCATAAACTAAGGATTCATCTGTAAGAAGTTCAGCTAAATAAGCACTTCTTGTGAAATGAGGGAAAAAAAAATAATTCTAAGAGTAATGTTGATACAGCCATCCCAAAGAAAGTCTTCATTTGGCTCTTCATTTCAGAGATTTATTAAATATCTGGCAAATTGACTCCATTTTTTGATAGATACAGCTGATAGCAACTTAGTGCAGAGTACCAGTGCTGATCTTTTAAAAGAAAACATTAAGTAGAAATGTGCTTGTAAGTAAAAATGAATCCTTGCAATAATAATTTATTTCTTTATAGCGTAATGCAAAACAAAGTTCTGTTGTGGTGTTTTACTAATTTTTTAAACTATTTACAATGTCATTTGAGATGTAAAATTAGAAAATATGCAAGTTCTTTAACTAAAAGTCTTTGAGTTCTTTGAATTGGAAAGAGAGGTCTTAAAAAACCTCAATCTTCTCTTATTAGTAATATTTACTATAGTTCTTCAGATCTATTTCCACAAATTCTAATTATTTATATATAATACTGATGTATTTTAAGTCATTGAGAAGCATAAACTGATGGAAGAGATTTGCAACTAGAAAAAAACAAATAGATTTTTCTTAAAGGCAGACTTCACACATAATAGTTATTAAAATAATGCCATCGGTCAAAAATGGGTTGTTTTCTTCTTTTGATATGGGTTTTAACTATTATGTGCTAAAGAGCTCCATCTTAACATCACTGTTTATAAATGGTAAATGTCATGTTCCACTGATGGCTATATTGCCTCTTTAGTTTCTGGTAACACAAATCTATTTTAAAATGTTGTTATCAGCTGGAAACTGGTAACGTATAATTTTATAATTCTAGCTAACAGCATATTAAGCTCCCAGTAGAAAAAAATCCATCTGTTTATTCTAGGCTTGAGATGTGTATTTATGTATACACACAGTTCCATGCGTATGTATGTGTTTTTGTTTTGTTTTGTTTTGTTTTTTTTGCCCTTAGGAAGGATACCTTCTTTCACAGTGCTTAGGATTTTTGTGTAAGTTTCCCTCAAATATTTACATTGTTCATCCTTACCTGTTTTAGATATGCAGAACTTCTATTTTTTCTTTATAAAGCCATAATTTTTGAGATACTGTAAAATGTTTTTACTGAAAATATGAACCAAACTACAATTTTTCAGATCTTATACACACATGCCAATGTACACTTGAATTAAAGCATACATTAGTTATGCGCCTAATACAGGTATTAGCCTGATTAGCTAGTCGCTCTGACTCACAAATGCTGTACTGCTTTCTGACAAGGACACATCACTGAAAACACATTATTTACTCACAGATGATTAAAAAAACCTTGTGTAACATTGGAGTAAAAGTATCTTTTTTTTTTTTTTTTTTTTTTTTGTCTAGTGATGGCATGCTCAAATGCTTTTAATTTAAACTGAAACTTCTTTCTTCAGTGTCAGCATTTTCAATGCTGAAGTAAAAATTTAGTATGTATACAAACATGTACCTACATACACAAACGTATACAAAGCAAAACAATCCAGTGCTCCATAAATTGAACAGATACATTCCCACAGAAAGTACCAGAACGCATTGAGTCTAAAACTCATAGAAAAGGCAATTTATAGCAGTGAAAATAGGAATCCTAATTTCATGGAATATAATTGATCAGTGTTTGAACTACTGATCGGTTTTATAACAATAGATAATTTAATTTTACGTTATTTTATTGTGGCCAACTCAAAATATATGATTAAGAGGAATATGTTAAAGAACACTCTAACAATAACTAGCCCACTGATTCTGAATCATTTACCTAACAGTTGCCTACTCTCAGTACATGTTTTTTTTTGACAGAGCAAGATATGAACTTTTATGTTAGTTCCTATTAGCCATCTCTTCATATTTTCTTCTGTGTGAGTTGCAGTCAAAGAATTTTCCTGGTTTGAGTTTGGAAAGAGACATTGTAAAAGGGCAGCTGGTCTGGAGACTTACTGATTACTTAGGTTATTTGTCTTCCGGACTAAACGCCACTGAGACCAGAAATCAATACAGACAAAGCCATGTGAAAAGATTTTAGTGGAGTCTATATAGTTCCAGAGGGAACCTCTAGTCCTTCCCTCAGTGATGTATAAAGACTCTTGGTGTAAATAGCTTTAAAGAAGCTTTTTTAAATTGCTTCCCCTGCCTAAGAAAAACAGAAGACTGCAATGTCAGTATGCTTAGTTTGACATCCTTCTGATTGTTGTTTTTCCACTTTCTGATAACTATGAACAGCCAAAACAGTAGATAGTTGGTATCAGTGGCAGGAACTGAGCAGTGAGTGGGATCAACTTGCAATGGCAGTATTTTAAGTGATAGAGAATACAAGGTTCTACAAAGAGTAAAGCATCCTTTTTTTCTTCCAAGGAACTACAAATTCAAATGATGGAAAACTATGTTAGAGTAAAAAGTGAAATAAGAACCCAACCAATTTTTCCATTTCAATTTGCAGGAGGTAATCTGAAAAGTAGTATTTCTATCACAGAAGAGAGGAATTTATATCTATGGTGTACTAATTATTTATCTACTTTCTCAGACATTTCTTTTTAAGTTAATAGACATTGATGTTTATATATGGAAGTAAAAGGAAATTCTGCTCGTGGCTTTGATCCCAGTTCCAGATGTTCACAAGATTTTTTCCATTTTTACTCTAGTAAATTTCAACAACTGTTCAATTTTTTACTTCACATAAAAACAGTATTAAAAATGGTTCTTGCGTTAATATGTATGCGTATCAGCATTTCTTTTCCCTACACAGACTGTTTTTACTGATACTTTCAACTTGGCTGAAAGGAAGGAAAATATTTGGCTGTAAACAGATGGTGTTAGCTGAGTGAGAAGTACTTTCAAAGACACTGTAATGTCGGCAAAACGAATAAAATATGTTTTAGTACATTTATATTATAAGAAGAAAATTGGATTAAAATGTTAGATAAAATATTTCTGGAGTTACATAATACTTTATACTGAAAAAGCTGAAGTTTACAGCCATCTTATTTATGCCAATATAGTATTGATTCTTTGCTTTTGTGGGTGTGCATACATAATTACTTAAATTAAGGCAATGACTAAAGGCCTGAACTAATTAGGGAAAACGTTTCATTTTATATCTAATCAGACTTAGAGAGATCTTCTATCCTAATAGTTTACAGCTTTAAGACGACTAAGAATCTCCTAGACAACAGAGGAAACAAGGTAAAAAAGAACATGCTTTAAGGTATTTATAAAGAAATTGAGTTTACAGAATAACATTCTATTTCAGGTGTAAGTAGCATGTAAGCATCATATATTCCAGGAGCATTTTTATTGTAATAATTCCCTGTGACAGCTTCATTAAGTCCTTACAAACAAGAAGAGATTTACTGTAGGCCTGCCATGACAGACTTTTCCTACATAGACTTGCATCAACTTTGGATGTACAATTAGAAATGTCAGAGCTCAAATCTCATTTTAGACAGCATTACATATATCGACACTAGAGGACAGAATACACTCCTATGACTGAATTCTTCAGAGAAAGTAGGTCTAACAGCTGTTATATACAAATAATCAAAATAGGAAAAATGAAATAAAAAATTAATTTTAAATGCAAATAAATGTCCAAAGCAAAAATTTTTTTGTATTTTGCTTTTTTTTCCTCTGCAAGAATCAAAAGAATTCAGAAACACATATGAGTCTGTTACCAGAGAAATACTGGATGGTACAAAGCTCTCTGAAAAAGTGTCCAATGTCCTAGTAATACTTGCATAGTGCAGTGCAGCAGAATAAGTGTTGGATTAAATTCCAGGAACAGTGCAAACATACCAGCATGGCTAAATATTCCAGATGATTAGTTTGGACTTTCAGTATTGTTACGAAGTAGCTGCATACATCTGATTTTAAAGCTAGTGGAGTCATTACCATTGTGTTGACACAATCTGTTTTCCGTTGTTTGGATGTGATGAGCGAAGTAAAGCTGCTAATCCTGTATGGAATTCTACAGTGATATGATTTACGTTAGAACATTGCAAAAATCTGTTTGCAGATCTGTTAGTTGGCTTTCTATCGTACTTGTCAAAATAACCATATAATTATTTTCACACATAAAACTTCTATACAATTAAAATCAATGTTAATGGCTATTATGAGGGATCTAAAGCTGTCAAGCATCAAGCTGGGTGAATTATTTTACATGACATTTTTAATACCACTGTTCATAGAAATGCTTGAAGAAATGAGACCATTTGCAAAAGTATTAATGATACGTTATTGCTCTTCTAACCAAGAAGTAAAAAAAGTAGCTATTTCTTACAAAGTGTTCCATTTATGCTTGCAGTCTGTGAAAAACCTATCGCACTTGTAGGGTGGGACTTGCCATGGATTTGCTGAGTGCTTATCCCAGTTGTGTGTTCTGTAGTTCTTAAGATGCAGCTCTGGGGCAGGGTAAATTTGTGCTGTAAAGTACAGGGATTAAGAGCCTGTGACAAATTTCTTGCCTGATTATGTGCTCTTGATGTCATATCAGGTTCTGAGTGTATCCTGCTAGGCTGCTTGAACCTTTTCTATTGGAAGAACAGGTCCTATGTAACACTGAATAGCTTATGAGAACATTATGCTACATTATTATGGTTTGACCCTTGAAATAAGCATGAATGTCTGTGCGTCACAAAGCAGGTGGATGGAGGCAGTCCCATAGTCCCATGATTAAAAAAAAAAAAAAAAAAAAAAAAATCCCAAGCAAAAAATTCCTACTTCTGATTCTGGAGAATATTCAAGGTTCACAGGCTAGGTTGTGAGGACTGCTTCAAAAGTTACAGGAGTAGATGTTGGTAGTATAGCAATAGAGGTTAAACCTTCTCACCAGTATTCCGTGACATTTTGTTGCTGTGCAACAGATGGCAGCAGAGGAGCAGCCTAACAGAAAAGGCATCTGTCATAGAAATGTATATGAAGCAAAGGTGTCTCATCGAACTCCTTTATGCAAAAAATGGTGCACACTGACATTCATGGACACTTGTTGAATGTGTCCACCAAACAATGGTGGATGGGTGGTTTGTTTCAGCAGTGGTAAAAGGTCACCTTCACAAGTGCAGATTTTGGTGAGCAAAGCGTGCAGGTTCTTTTTGATTGCTGGTAAAAATGCATAGCTAGTGGTGGTGATTTTGCTGGAAAAATAGTGTTTTGTAGCTGAGAATTTGCTCTATCAAGAAGTGTTGTTGTGCTCTTTATATCTGTTTTAGTTTGTATGGAAACAAATAAGAGGCATTACTTTAGGAGCAGCCTATGTATATCCTTGATGGATGGCTCTTAAAATTAGCAAGAGTACAAATTTAAAATCCAAAACACTTAGCTTTAATTACAGATATGAGACATCTAATCAAATTTGAAAAATAAGCATTAATTTTTGTTGTTTACTGCATATAAATTGTAAATTATAAAGAATAATTTGTTTTGGCTTACTGGGATTTTTATGCTTCATTCTACCATATTTGAGTTATGTTCCAGTTCAGTTGAGAAACATGAGGAACACATGCACAACCTAATTAAAAAAAAAAAAAAAAAAATCATTACATTAAACAGGGTTTATTAATATCAGTATAACCAAAAAAAGGCAATTCAAGGAAACAAAAATCATGGGCTTCAAATACTCTGTTGTATTTCTACCAGATCCAGAATATTAATAAAATCACTTCTCTCTGTTTCCCACACAAGTGTCAGTGCCAGAGGTCTTTACTCAGCCTTGCACTAGTATGTAAGCAACAAAAAGGACTGAAAAAGAGGTCTCTGTACTTAAGGAAAGATGTATCAAATACCTTTAAATCTGCACAGGCCAGAATTGTAACTGTTTAAGGTTTCATTTCAATTGATGGTTTTTAAACATTTATTTCTCTTAGACAAAAGGAGAGGAAAGCATGGATGCGAATGTTGTGCCTCTTTAAATTTTAAGTCCTTTTATAGCTGGAAGTCAGTCTGGAGCAGGGTATGTAGTTATTTGAGTGAAAAAAACAGTTTTCAACCTTTGATCAGATTCAATTGGAATGAAGAATGTCTATGACCTTGTTATCTCTGTTTCTGATGGCTTTCTAAAATGGTTCCTGTCAGGTTTGGTTGTGTTAGTGCATATTCTGTGTACAGAAGGCTTTGCAACTGACTTCCTTGTGTGTGATCTGTCTGGTTAAAGGAGTCTGAGTAATGTATCTGTGGATACAAGGTGCAAAGAACAAACTCTCATTTGAGTCTATAGATGTTCCCCAATAGCACTAGATGATCCCCTGATCTCCCACTAGATGCCTGCTTTACTGCCATGAGAGTTCTCATGGCTGAGCTGATGGATTACAGAGAGAAAGAAAGCCTTGGGTCTTGGTTTCTGGCACCAAGATCTGTACTTCCTTCAGTGTAGCTCTCTGGAACTCCCTGTAGCGGGGAAAAAAGACGCTGAAAGGGAGTGGTTTGGTGACAGTGGTAGCACCCCCCTTACTTCCTACCATGTTGGATAGTTTATACCCATGATTCTGATATGGTAATTTTAAATATATATTGGCACTTCCAGACATAGTATCTTTACTTGATTAAAGAGTGACTATATTATACCAGGAGTTACTGATACATGTTACCAGGAGTAACTTGATACAGCTAAGTATGAATTTTAGCATCTAATAATCAAAACTTACTAGCTTCAATGTACATAAGTAAAGGATGATGGAAGTTTTGAGTAAAACTTTAATACTTAGGCTTCATAAGGAGGTGTTTTTGGCATTCAGGTAAGAAAGTATATTTTCAGAAGGTACGATTTTCATTCTTTTCCAACACAGTTTTGATACAAGAAAATTCAGATTTTAAAATTTAAGAATCTTTACTGAACATGATTAAGTTTTGTATTTCTGTTGTTACTTAAAGTCTGTATATATAGAGAGGTCAGAACATTTCTAAATATGTGCAGTCAAACCCATAAAAATAATAATAAAACCTCATCAAGAAGCACAGAATCAAAGAACTCTTCTCATTGAAGAGTTACAGGAAGTCCTCAGGAGCTCTTTGCACTATTAATTTTCATCAAAACCTGTCAAAATCATACTAAGAATCCAACATGAATTCACAACTCATTTTGGTCTGATGCCAAAAACATTCTGGCAGGAAGTGTTAAATTATTTCTTACTCCTAGTGTTACAGTAGCTAACACAGCTACTTGTGTTATCTTATTTCATTGTTGCACGTTCTAACAGTGGTAGCTTATTTTAATAAAGGTGTAGTAAAAATCTTCAGCTTTAAGGAACTGAGAAATTAACTGCTCAGTTTACTATGACATAATAGTTCTAATTATTTATAGTCCTTGTAGATAGAAAATAAACTACTGTAAAGCCTTCTTGTTTTCAGATGAGAAGATTAATTTAAAGACAAAATATTTTTTGACTGTAGTATTTAACACATTTAAATAGATCTAGATGGGTATAACTATTCAGTACAGTCCACACTAATAGATACAAACAATTGTTTGTAGGTGTTTTATGATATTGGAGTGCAGTAGGAACTGCACAGTGTCTTGTACCTCTGCTTGGAAAAGACTAACAAAGGTTTTTATTTTATTATTATTATTATTGTGATGGTTTTCCTTTTAAAAGGAACAACTAGCAGCAGTGACTTGTTTCTATTTTTAAAGGATCTCCTAACTCCACTGTTTTAAACTTCAGAGCTTATGTGCATGCAGGCTTTCAAGTTTGACTTCTGTGATACCTCCATTCCTTGAAAGAAAGTTTTGTGACTAGTAGAAGATAGGTACTAATTTAATGACTATTAGTGTACTTGCCATCAATATTTAGCAGCTTGTGTGGAGTTAAGCATGCAACTTTATTGCCAATAGAATGACTGTGTCATCCTTTAGAATAGCTGGAGAATCTCCTAGAAGAAATGTGGAATAAGATTGTTAGAATAGAGCCCATAATAAGTACCTTTGGATTTAAAGCTATTATCAGTTTCACATCTTGTGCAAAAATACTGCTAATTTCATAATATAATCCCTAGGCCAGCATTTACAGTATTGCTTAGAGATTTAGCTCTTCTGTCTAACACCTACATGTGCTATAACATGGAACTCAGTTTGGAGAGTGATGCATTAATAGCATTCTTCTCTATTATTCTTACTGCAGAAGGAGTTTTGTTCCCTCATGTACAACAGAGCCCAGCTGGGACCTGTTCTACAGGCTTCAGTGATAATTTTTTTTTTTTTTTTTTTTTGCATGTTTCCTGAAATAATCTGCTCACATGGTGAATCAAAGGAGCAGATTCTTCCTTTGAACATCTGTTCTGCACTTGGAGACAATGTCTCTATATGTATACTCTGTTAAAACCACAATCAACTCCCTTGTCTGTTTGAATACAAGAATTAGGGAGCATGAGTGAAATCAGAATAAACGTGTTTCTATATAGCATACATGATTATACTGTGTAGCTCCTTGCCGCAGAGTATTCTGGTTGCTGGAAGTGAGATCAGAAGGTAACTGGACAAAACAAAGGAAGCAAGAAACATTTAAGAGTTCCACTTGAAGAGATTTTCTACATCTGACACTTCAAATGTTTTTGTTCTTACTTAATCAAGGAGTCAGTATAACAAAACCTATTTCATAGAATATGCTGAAACATATGCAGATGAATTGACTTGCAGAAATCCATGAGCACTTCAAGCTGAGAAGAAAAATGGATCCCAGTGGTCTTGTCCAGTAAATCACTGTATCACCCAAGTTGCATTAAAATCTATGCATCTGCAACACTGAAATGCTTTCTTAAAGGTGTCGTTCTTTTGCAAACTGATGGTTGCTTGAAGTACTTTTCAATGCCTTAATGTTTGAGGTGAGGCTGCACCACTGCAGAGCACAGTGGGACAACTTTTGCCCAGTTGGCAGCACTGAGCCTGTTGTATCCTAGAGTGTGTTTGGTTTTCTTAGCTGCAAGAGCACTCTGCTGGCTTATCATCAACCAGAACTGCCAGATTTATTTCTGCAGCACCGCTCTCCAGAAACCATAATTAGCATAGAAACTTTCTGCAGTCCTCCCATATTGCCTTACCTCACTTTCAGTGGCCATATGATTTCTTTTCCCACCTAAACTTTAGCAGAAGATTCCTGTTCAGCTCAGCTGTCCTTCAGGCCCATCTGCTTGTTTTCAACAATTTGGAATCACCTGTCCCTTCTGACTTTAAGAGATGGTACTTAAAAAGTGACCAGCACTGGTGTGGACACCAATGCCTTCAAAAGTAGTTTCCCTAACTAGTTCCATGAGCAGGCTGTCTGTCCAGTCCTCTGTACAGTGTGGAAATTCTGGTGGCAGTTTTCCTTCTGTCACCAAAGATTTTAAACTTGAACACTTTGTCATCTCTCCGGTTGGGTTGACCACCATTTACTATTTCACCCATGAAACCTTCTCAGTTTACAAGCAACAAATCTAGGAGGGCAGCTTTCCTAATCAGCTTCCTTAGTAAAATCAGGAAGTTGTTATCAGGGTGTTTTAGGAATCTCCTGGACCTGTTTGTATCAGCTGTGTTGTTTTACTAGTTAATGTCTGGTGAGTTGAAGTCACCTGTAAAGACAAGGTGGCTGATCTAGAGGTACCTCTTAGTTCCTTAAGGAATGATTTCTCAGTGTCACAGGTCTGGCTGTATAGCCTATGTTAAACTCTCACAATGGTATCTGTTTTATTTGCTTTTTCCCTATTCCTTACTCAGAGGCTCTCAGCTGTGCCATTGCCAGCTATGAAATTTGTTGCATCCCATCCCCTCCATTACATGAAGAGTAAGAGAAAAGGGTACCTGAAGAGCGCTGATTTATGCGTGTAAAAAAGGTGATAAATAATTGTAAAGTGTAAGGACAGGGTTTTCTGTGAATAAATTTCAAGTAAAATGCAATGTATTCCAGCTTGCTAAGTGCGGTCCATCTACTTGATTGGTCTGTTTTAGCATGTCCAGAGGAGGACCATGAACATGATCCCTCCCCTGTGAGGACAGGCTGAGGGATCTGGAGCTGTTCAAGGAAAAGAGGGCTCTGGGTAAACTTGATAGTGGTCTTCCATTATCTAAGGGGAATTGTAAGAAAGAGGACAACACTCTTTAGCAGGGTCTGTTGTGATAGGACAAGAGAAATGGTTTCAAACTAAAAGAGAGGAGATTCAGATTGGACATAAGGAAGAAGGTTTTTGTTTTGTTTTGTTTTGTTTTGTTTTTTTAATAATAAGAGTGGTGAGGCACTGAAATAGAAGGCCCAGAGAGGTGGTGGATGCTTCATCTGTGGTCAGGCTGGATGGTGCTCTGATCAACCTGATCTAGCTGTGGATGTCCCTGTTCATTGCAGGAAAGCTGGAACAGACAACCTATAAAGGGTCCTTCCAACTCAGATGAGTTTATGATCACAGCAGCCAGCAGCTGAAGTCAGCAGGCTGATACCAGCTTGCACAGAGACAGAGCCTAAAGCAGCAAGAGTGATATAAAGCTACTTGGAAGAAAGGTGTTGAGAGAAAATCAATTGTAATGTGCTGAAAATAGGAAATGCAATTGATTAATGCCCAGGGCCCTAGTCCTCACAAGAAAACAAAGCAGAGAGAGTTGTGACACTTAATGAACATTCAGCAAGCACATGTCACTTTCAATAAGTTCCTCTAGGTTGTCTGTATGTGTCAGAAGTGAAGGAGAGAAGTAGAGCATACAACTATCTCTCTAGTGTTGGAAAATATATTTTGAATTATGAGATTATTAGTAAGTATAGAGTATAGCCTTCAAAAAGGACTTCTTTCATAACTTCCAGTAAGCTTCAAATATCAGTAGAAAAGAGTCCCTAATAATAAGATCCCTCCACATCTTAGGTCTAATATATATTAAAACCAAACATGCCTATTGTACATCATCTATGGCTGTTAATCTGCTGCAGTTGAAATTTCTTATTACTGTAAAGTTAACAGCTGCCAAAATAATGTTTTCTCAGCCATTTCAATTGAGGGTAACAGCCTCTCTTCATAAGAATAAGAGGAGAAGGAAGTGAAGAGAGATGAGTTATAACTAAAGTAAACCAGGAACGTTCTGCTGAATTTGAAATAGTTGCCAGTGCTGGAAACTGAGACTTGCGATGTAAACGTAGAGTTACGTCATAACAAAGTTAATAGTCTGGAAAGTACTGTTGCTGTGTAGAATTTTCTTTAATAACTTATTATCCCTTGAAAACCAATTAACCAAACATCATCCTTCTTTCCTCAAATACCAAAAAATGGCAATAAAAAATGCTATTGAACTGGGACTTACATTTTGTATAATGGAATGTTTTCCATGCAAGATAAGTGTTTGTATCTTGTATACAAAAAAAAAAAAAAAAAAAAAAAAAGGAAAACAACCCCACAACTTTCTGACATTATTTTTCAGCTTCAGCCCATCTAAAGAACATATATACTCTAAATGCAGTGTTTCAATGTTTTGTTGCAATGTCTCTAGGCTAGTTTTCTGAGGGGAACTGTAACCTTCACGTTTATTTCTGTGGTTTTGCTATTCTTATTTCATATACTGTGCTTCTCCTTTAGAAAGACAAGAAAATTTGTTTGCCTTAATTTAAGAAAAAGCCTTTGTAGTCTTCCCAAGGGCATCAACCATACTTGATTATGCTTTTTTTGTTTGTTTTGTTTTGTTTGTTTGTTTCTTTTAGTTACAACAAATGTCTCTTCAAAACCAAAAAAGGCTATGGATGTTAATTTGAAACTGGACGGAGAGATAGGGCTAGGAGGAAAAGGATGACCATGATTTTGTTTCCAAGGAGGCTTAGAAATTAACTTTTTCTTTAAAGTTACATCAGTTCTCCTGGAAGAGGGGGGAAAAAAAAAACACAGCAATCATCACCATTCCACAGAAGCCATAAAATCCTGAGTGCCACTTTGGATTTTCTCCTCAAAAGAAGTGTGTCCCTGTGGCAGTACTGAAGCTTGAAAGAGCTTTGTTCTCAGCTGGAGTGACAGACTTGAGCTGTACAATTGATGTTCAAATACTTCTCTACAGCTCAAGAAAATAGTTCTTTAAGAAGGCTCATGGGGATATGTACCTTCTGATGAGATTAATAAAAAATGGCAGCCACAAACAAGTCCTTCAAATTTCAGCTGTCACTTAAATTTTTTAGCATCATGTATGTAACTAAAATCTATATAGGAAACCACTTTGGAAAAAATATATGAGGGCTTCTCTGAATGTAATGCCTCTTGTTTTATTATGTTTGCCCACAATGTCAGAGGCAGATGTTGGTGGCATAGCAGTAGAGACTGAATCTTCCCACAAATATTCCATTGCATTTTGTTGCTGTGAGACAGATGGCAGCAGATGGGCAGTCTGACACAGCAATGTCTGATATAGAAGTGCAGATGAAGCAGAGGTGTGGAATTGAATTCCATCATGGGGAATAATTTCACCTATGGACATATATCAATATTTACTAAGTGTTTATGGAAACAAAACAATGGGTGTGAGCTCAGTTGAGTGGGTGGTGGTGCATTTCAGCAGTGACAGTTGATCTCTTAAAATCATAGAATCCTTAAGGTGGAAAAGATAGTCTAGTCCAGCCACCAAACCACGACAACCATGCACACAAAACTGCATTCCTTATTGATGCATCTACTCTTTTCTCGAATACCTCCAGGGATGGTAACTCTATCACCTCCGTAGGCATCCCATTCCAGTACCTTACCACTCTTTCAGAGAAGAAATTTTTCCTAATGTGCAACCAGATATCTCCCTTAGTGCAGCTTGAGATCATTCCCTCTAGTCTTATCATTGTTACTGTGGAGAAAAGACTGACCCCCACCTTTCCACAGCCTCTTTTCAAGCAGCTATATGTCTTCCCTGAGCCTCCTTTTCTCCAGACTAAACAATCCCAGTTCTCTCAGTCACTCCTCACAAGACTTGTGCTCTAGATCCTTCATTAGCTTCACTGCCCTTTTCTGGATGTGTTCCATCCAGCACGTTGATATTTATCTTATAGTGAGGGTCCCAAAACTGATCAACATACTCTAGGTGTAGCCTCAAAGTTAGAAGTACCTCCTTCTAAAGCAGATATATTTGAGCACAGCAAGCAGGGCCCTGGCAAAAGTGCATAGCTAATGATGGCGGCTATGTTGAAAAACAGTGTTTTGTAGCTAAGAATTTTCTCTACCAAATAGTGTTATTGTACTCTTGTATTGTAGTTTCTATGGAAATAAATAAATGACATTACTTTCAGAACAGCCTGTATATTTGTTTTAAATGTACTGTAGACTAAGGAATATGAAACTACTTTTAGTTCCCTTACTACATCTTTTGTGTTGTACATTTTTATTTGAAACAGTCAGTAACTAATTTACCAGATGAATACTTTAGAGATACAAAGTGGATGGTACATTTTGACAACATAAATTAATCCCAGGTCCTCAAAATTGTGCTAAAAAAAAAAAAAAAAAAAAAAAAAAGTTGAGATATGATTGCATTATTTTGATCATATGTAAGTTTGTATATTTTATATTTCTTTCCTAGTGTATCTGAATACAGTATGAGTCCCTTGTTCTCTTTCTGTGATGCACTGCACAAATTTCAGGTGCTTTATAAATAAGAAAACAAATGCCTAGAAAATAGCAAAGGAATATGAGGATTAAAAAACTGGGACATTTGTCTACATCACCCTTGAGGCTGCAGGGAAGGTCCAGAGATGATCCTCTATCACGGTGTTCTAAAAAAATACAATGAGTTCGTCTGTATCTTTCATCTGATCTGTAGATATATGGTTGCAAATAACAATGTGTCTATTGTTGGTAACTATTTGTAACAATAACAAATAGTTTCTGTGGCCAAGGTTAGCCATCATTATACTGGCTGGAGATAGAAACTTCATATTCCAACAGTACTGTTTTAATTTTCATAGAACTGTCTGAAAGAGTGGCTATTAATATGCTTTCAGGTAATAAATATCATTATATTTTGATATTTATTTTACAATATTCATAACTTTACAATGAGCATGACTTGAGTGTATTTCAAAGAAATCTCACCACTGTTTCTGAGTTACACGTATTGAAGTGTATTAAAATACACAGTTGTACTAAAGGGTAGGAAAACAGATTATAGCAGGTAAGAAGATAATACTAGCATAAAAGCTTACGTTGTGTAAGAGGTACTGTTATTTCTAAGCAAAGTATGGTTGAATCCATATGATTATTCTCCAGTCCTAAGTGGAATTTACTGAAATTAACCAAAACCCTGATTATTTTCTCAAAGTAACTGAAGGGATGCTTCATATTCAGAAATGACATGCTTTATTTTGTGCTATATCTTAAGGAATCTGCTTTCACAGGGATTTCAGTTTCTTGTTTCAAATGTTATGTTTCAGTTAAATCACCAGACAGAATCACCGACTAAAAGGTGAAAAAGTATCTTGGGCTATCAGCAGACTTCTGCATTAACTGTCCGTGGTGTGCATGGTGCACACCATTAGGGAAGAAAAAAATAAAAATAAAAATTTATTTCAAATGACATTGATTTGTTCTGGCACTTGGTGTGTACTGTAATTCACCTTGTGTTTTTGTTGTATACATTTACATTGAATTTAACTTAAACTTAAGATAATTTTTATGAAAATGATGTATATATACAGTAACAAACTAGCTCTGTTTCAGTTGTGTCTAGAGACCAGTGTTAACTTCAGCTATTCAGGAGAAAAAATATAAACACAATCATTTTGGAAGAAGCATCTATAAGCAGTTGTATCTTTATCCTTAGGTGTAATGTGAATATTCTGTGTTTTCTATTCAGATCGATTCTCATTGTGGATTGTGCAAAATTATTGAGTCTATGTCTAAGAAGCTGTAGTGTTAGTACTTAATATCTTTAAATCCTTTAAATATATTTGTATAAACCTTGAGTAGTGGAGTTTGCTTTTGTATCCATTTAGTTTTAACATTATAAGTCTCTGTCCAGATACTGTGTGCTTGTTTTGATTCAACTGAATCTGATTGCTAATTGATTTAAGGTAAGCCAAAACAAACCTGACTGAATTAGAAATAAGTGTTCATTGAGCCTCTGAAACGGTTTAAGTATATGGCTTTTAAACAACATTTGCAGTTGAAACAAAAGAAAATCAAAGCTCCTCAGGCTTTTCAAGATTGACCATTATAGGAAATAGCACTATAACACCAACATGAGGCATAATATGTTAATAAGTAGAGAGAGTTTCTATTTTTTCTTTTCTCTAGAAGGAAAAACTCAAAAGAATTATACTTTTATACTTTTAATACATAGATCAATAAAAAGAATGCTAGCTAGACCTAGGTGTTATGTACATTTTTAAAGCAATGAGTAGTCTTTCTTTAGTTGACTTAGTCCTCCTAAAAGCCATTCAACTTCTGTTCCTCTGAAGTGATAACACTTATGTCATTAATACTACACTAGGGTGAAGCAAAGTTGATACTGCAGTGTGCATAATCTGGCAGCAATGAATGTTGGACAAACTGTTACTTCAGCATAGCTTGGTGCATCCCTAAGCTGAGATTCCTAAATAAAGTTTCTTCAAAATAGATTTGAAACAACAAAAAGAAAAGGAAAGCCATTTCAGATGTTTAATTTCAATTGCAAAAAATGGTAAACTAATCTTTTCTATAAGTTCTATAACTTCTCTAAAGCTGGTACTTTAAAAATTAATTATTACTCCAAACAGCTATTTTATGTAAGTGATTTTAAGCAGCAGTTGAGACATTTCTATGTCTTCTTCTTGAAAAGCAGGGAGAAGCACCTAAGTATGGATTAACTTCTACAGTCTTAGAGGGTTCAAGCGCATGCTGAGTTTCTGGAACCTGCTGAATTAAAAAGTAGCAACTGAACCATGTTACCTAACTGTTTCAGACATAAGGTAAGAAATACAGGGTTAAAATTTTTTTAATGATGATTATTCCTGTCCCGCATCTGCAGGGGTCCTAATGGGCAACAATAAGCATCTAAATGAAATAAAAGACCATTAGTACTTGTTCTAGTTGTTTTGAGAAACAGAGTATTAGGCCTTTCTTGCTGTAAAAAAGAATGCTGTGGTGTAGCTCAGCAGCAGCTCAGCACCACACAGCCGTTCACTCAGTGCCCCTACGTGGAATGAAGGAAAGAACTGGAAACAGAAGAGAACACACGGGTTGAGATAAAAACTCTTTACTCAAACTGTTTACTAAGACAAGAACTAAGTGATAACTGTATGTATATATGTATATATATACATGTATGTATGTATCTCGCAGTGCAATTACTTGTCATCTGTCAACCAAAATCCAGCTAAAAATAAAACTGTCCACCAACCAATGATCCGCTACCAACACAACATCTGAAACACTGTAACCTTTGAGCAGTAGCAATCCCTGGCCAACTGCCCACAGCATTACAGCTTTCTGCATGATATCAGGTGGTATGGAATGACCCCCTGATTTCATTCAGGTGCAGTCCTGGCTCCAACCACTGCTGCAGTACCATGATGGTGGTGGCTTTTCTCAACTGAGCATCCTGATCCAGTGCTGAGCATGCTTCATCTCTCAGCAAGAACCCAATATTGGTGGGCTGAAACTGGAACAGAAAAACTTGGTAAATCTATAGCTGAGATCAACTGAATGGAGAAATGTAGCTAGAGATTGAGCTGTAAAGTAGACAGTGACTGGGATCTTGCTATATATTCAAAATTAAAAATTCTATATTTTGATCACTTTAGCTCATCTCTGCTAGCTCCTTGAATTTTTAAGGAACCAAAAGAAGACTAAATTGAGACAATAGCATGGTGGGGGTTTTTTTGTTTGTTTTAACAATGTAAATTTAAAGCTCTTCAGTCTAAATAAGGCAAAAGCACCATGTGTTTTTAAAAGCCCATCAAAGGGTTCATGCAATGTTAATGTTATGTTTTGTTGCCTTTTATTTTTTTATTTTATTATTTTTTTTAAGTTAAGAATCTGACTCAGGGAGATAGATATAACTTTATGTAGGCTCACCTGTGCATATTCATCATTTTTGTTATAAAAAAGTAACGAAAGAGTAAATTAATGCAGCATAGTATCACTCAATTTGGGCACAAATAGATGTATATGTAAAGATCAGAATCTCTTTTTGATAGTAGAAAAACTGACCTCTTGGAAATAATTGCCAGCTGAAATAAAAAATAAAAAAATCCAAAGAGAAGTAGAGCATTATTACAGAATGCTTTTATATCCAGGTCAAATATCCTCGCTGTTATTTACCAGAAGGGTTTATGATTTTATTTTCATTGAAGATACTCTTTATGTGACTGAAGTGTTTAATCTTCATTCATTGAATACTCTAGTCAAGTCTAGCTATGTCTAATATGGTAACCAAAAGCTATGATGAAGAAAATGTATTCCTTTTTGATCTTTCTTTTTAAGATGGTATTTTTATTATTAGTAGCAACATTCTTCTACTGTACTATCTGAGCATTTTTCTTTAGATTGTCCTACCTGCCTGAAATATACGAGTTCTGTGAAATATACCTGCTCTGTGAAATATAAGACCACCTTCTTCACTTTTTTTTTTTGTTGTTGTACAGAACTCTGATTCTGATACTGGCCCTGGCCGAGTGCCTATACTCCTTTTGAGGTAGCTGTTGCTCACTGATCTCTAAGCCTCTCAAACTGTACTGTACCATGTTTCTTTTTCTATTCAATCACTTTGATTTTGAATTTCTACTGCTGTTGTATACTTAATTGCTTTCCCAAATTTATAGCAAAGGAGTAGTTAGCAAAGAGAACATCCAAACACTCAATAGACTTGCTCTGATATAGCTCCAATACAGCAAGCCAAACTTGTGCAATTACACTGTTGTACAGAAAGGAATCTTGCAGCTATCTAGTCTCAGCAGCCATGGAAAATATGCTGTGTCTGAGGATGTGCTCAGATCCACCTGAAGCAATAGCTAGCCATAAAAGGTTATGATGGTGCTGTTATGATCAGGTGCAATACAAGGATGTCTGGCTGTGAATACAGTACAACTGAGCAATCTTTTCCTATTTCATCTGCTTTCAGTCCATAGTGTATTCATTAGACCTCACCAAACTCCCACATAGTAAATCAGTTTCAACATAATTCATCCTTTAGATCAGTCAGTCTTAATTTGAAATTTAAATCTCATCTTCTTGTATAGATTTACTGAGAATAATAGTATAATTAAGTAGATTTTCATATGAAATATACATGAGTTTTTACTGCGCAATGTTGTTGAAGGTACTTGTAATTATCCAGTTGACTTTTGCTATAACAAGGCTTTTTTCAAATGATAGTTATAGAAAAAATAAAACATCTGCAGTCCTTGCATTTCCAGCTTCGCATTGTGATTAGGGATACTGAAATAACACTGCAGTTCCCTAATTTTGTATATTGTCTTGCAAATCTGTTTCCTACTCTGATTGTCAAAACTGGCACAAGTATGCTTAAATAGAGTTCTGAGGTGCAGAAAAATAAGTTGTTCTACCTGCTAGAGATGTTAGAAATTTTCTCAGTACTGTGTAGTAGTACTGTTGAAGACACTGGAGCAATTTTTTTAAGTAGATTGTGTTCAGTGTTAGCTAGAACACTGGGCTTTTGACTTGTTGGTTATATTGTCTAGCTGTCTACCAAAGTTCAGTGGAAGACATTTTTGTTGATATTCCATTTCGGGAATGGTCCACAATGGAAACTTGCTGAATGCAAAAATATCATGTAATGGACAATGTTATGAACTTTTATCTATTAAAATGAGTGAATTTACAAAATTAATTTCTTTTGCTAAGCAATGGAGACATTTGTGTCACAGAACAGTATATATATGTTCACAACTTTTCACAATGTGTGTTTTGGTTGACCTTTGTGTGAGAGAGCATCTGGAATGCATAAAGCTGTGCCTGGAAACTGATGCTGTGCCAGGACAGAACCGATGGGTGAGTATTAAAAACCAGAGTAACATCTGTGAAGCTTGGAATAAGGCCTTTTTCAGACAACATGTAGAAATCATGTGTTTGAAGGCCTTGATTCTCATAAGGGACTACCTGACACAAATGATCAGAAGGTGATGGGAAGGTAGTTGCTCTCTTAGACCTGGAGCTTGAAGATAATGAAGACCTAGTCAGGAATATGAAGTGCAAGGGTAGACTTGGCTGTCTACAGTGTTGGCAAGATGGTAGAGCTCATGATCCTGAGAGAAATAAAACAAGCCAATTGAAGGATTCCAACCCTGAACCTAAAGGCTGTAGACACTGACAAGTTCAGGAATTTGCTTGAAAGAATACTATTGAATACAATCCCAGAAAGAAGTGATCCAAGAAAAACACTGGATTTTCGAGGATCATCCACTCTAAATCCAAGAATATTCTGTGTCTATGTGCAGGAATAAAAACAAAGAGCAGGAGATTATTTGCATGGATAAATAATGAGCTCAGTTCTAAAAAGGAGTGAGGTTATTGAGGAGGATGATAGACACAATGTTAATATACATGAATAGAGTCAGGAAAGCCAAAGCCAATCTGGAGTTGAATCTTGGGAGAGTCAAAAAAGTGACTTTAAGTATTTGCTACTTAAGCCAAATCCCTTCAGACATTAACAAAATACACAACTCATAATAAAAAATGATGAGTATCATGTTTAGATGCAAGATGCATGTATATATATAGCGTAGCATGACAGTTCTCTGCAGCGTAGCACAGTCTGAATAGGAATATGACTTTTGGTCTCTCCTTGGATCACTTATTCTATGCTGAATTAAATTAAACGAAATGGAAACAGGATGAACTGAAGAAATTATTTGTATTCCTGTACAAACTAAACATGTTTAAGTGGTCTGAAGTTACTTCTTACTCTGTTGTTTACAACTCGGTGTTTCAACTTTAGTTGAAAACAGTGCCAGTAGCAACCATGACATCCTAAACTATTTAATGCCTTAGGTAAAAAATAAAAACAAAATTAAAAAAAAAAAATCAAACCCGTATGTTTCCTGGTTTTTGGTTTTGTCTTACAATAACTGAAGAAAGGAAAGGATTTATTGTATGGAGATATTCCGACTGTGCTGCTGATAAGTGCACTTGTGCAACAGGTGGAAGATAAGGTGGAAAATACAGATGTAGCATAATACTTGGAGACTCTTATATCTATGCTTTCTCACTGACCTGAAACTGTGGTAAGTAAACATCTGTTTTCTCGACCCCACACCACTCGAAGCAACGTTTTCCATGGAGTATGGATTCTGTGGCCAAAATTTCGTATAAATGTTTCTAAATGTTTCTATAAACTAAAAAAGTTACAGTTTTTTTTTTCTTATAAAGTTTATTAAATTAATAAAATTTAATTGCTCTGTATTGGACACTTAAAAAAATCATATTTTGTAGTCTACAAACTAGGAGTTAAGGACTTAGAAAAAACCACGCTTCAAGTAATGCATTACAGTCTACTACTAGCTAGCAGTACAAGGAACAAGGATGTTCTGAGGAAGAAAGATTCAAAGAGATATTAGTCACAGTACGAAGTAACCTGCTTATTGCATAAAATTAGATATTAGTCTAACGTCAAAATGTCCCAACTGAAATGCTTGCATCTTCTATTTCAAAGAGGATTATTATTAGGACTTTTTGCTAAGTGCTCTTTTTCTACATTTAGTTTTTGCAGTAAAAAATTGAAGATTGGGTAAAAGGAGAGGGATTATCTTGAAGGCCCTGAAACCAGAACTTCTGTGTTGAGTGGAAACCAGGGATGTGTTTAGTCATCACTGCTTCATACAGATTGGATCTTTGGGTATCACATGTCTGTAATCATAAAGATAAAAATCAAAAAATAGTTTCGACTGACTTGGAAGTTACAGGAAGGAGTAAAAAATGAAAAGGAAGATGTTTGTGAAAAACAAGGCAACAGTGAAAATGTGTATCTGAATGTTCTGATGAAAATTCTTCTAAAATTCACCTGGAATATTCTAGGTTGATTAGCTCATGTGATACCACCACCACTGCATTGCATGCTCTGATGGAAAAAAAGAAGGAAAAAAAAAAAAAAAAAAGGAGGAGTGTGGAGTGGGAGGGGCAAACATAGACTACAGAACACAGAACATGTATTTATGCAGACACTGGAAAAACTTAAACTTATCTGGTGGTTTACACTGTTGCAATGTCTATCTGCTAGCTGAAAGGAACTCTTCAGGGAAGAGACATGAGAAGATGTGTCAGATTAGGAAACTGTAAAACAAATGATGCCATGGAGCTCTCCTGACATAAGGACTGTCTCTACGTATCAAAGCAGGTGCTCTCTGTGATGTG
Source organism: Chrysolophus pictus (assembly GCA_037305975.1). Lineage (NCBI taxonomy): Eukaryota > Metazoa > Chordata > Aves > Galliformes > Phasianidae > Chrysolophus > Chrysolophus pictus. Next base: position 21,366,422 of record CM074577.1, on the reverse strand, counting down.
CTCCACATTTCTAATTGCCTAGCTGTCCAAATCAGGATTCTGTGTCCTGCACAGAAGTTCTATCTTTGCCTCAACCCTTTGCAAGTAGAATGTGGGAATTTAGGCTACAAGATGCTACTCCAAATTTTCTTGATATGCTGATTATTTACATCTGCTGTTCTTTATTTCTAAGCCATACACTGTACATTTTTTAATTTTATTTTTATTCTTATTTTTTAAGCATTGGTCTGCATGTTCATCAACACCTGTTTCAGCTCTCCTTTGTCCATACTAATAATACACCATAAAAAGTATATATTAAAGAGAAAGAAAAATAAATATTTTTTTTTGTTGTGATCACTGAAGAGAATACTCTATTCTGCTGTAAAATGGGTGGTTGTAAGGCTATAGGACTTTCTCCCTTTTTTTTTTCTTTGAGAATTCCAGTGTTAAATTCTAGTAGCAGCAGACTTTCCTTCCCCCAGGAAAAGTCTGAAAGTGATTCAGGTGGTCTAGGAGCTGCTTGAATAGGTAGGACCTTCCCAGATCTCATTCCTTTTGCTCACTGTGGTCTTTCACCACTAATTAAGACAGCTGTGCTACAGAATCATACTATTAAAACACACAAATGTCAAATTGCTAGGTAGCTTTACCATTTGGGTGTTTCTTAAAAGTCATTTGAAAAATGTCAGGCTCTGGAAGAGTTCCTTTAAGGCTCAGAAGGGTCATGGCTCTCATTGCAGCGTACCTCAAACTGTCTTAGAGCAGAGAGAGGCATTTCTGCCTTATGAGTCTGCCTTGTTTTCTATAAGCAAAGCAATCTCATGCTGAGAGCAGGAGTGGAGCTCTGAGCAATCTGAGTAGAAAATAAGAAGAATTCCAAAAAACAGCTTACCTTAATAATGTGGCCTTCTCATATGGAAATGCAGAGAAAGGAGATGTGGTATGTAGAGTGAGAATGATATATGGAAGTACTTTGAGTGTATTGTGGATCTGTAGAAAGCTTTTCTGTACCTGACAACACTGATGGAGTTAATCGTTTCTTTAGCTTTCTCATGCCTGTTTCCCAGGTGAAAAGTGATTGCTTCCACCTTAAAGTCTTTGATACACTGAGAAGGTGAATTTTATGTCACAAGTGGAGGGAGTGTGCAATTGGATTCATGGCAGAAGGATAGGATTTCAAATGGGACTTTAAATAGGAGAGTTCTAAGACTAGTAAGGGAGTAAGTGGGGGGGGGGGGGGGGGGGAATAGAGAAGGCAGTGTTTGAATAAAGGGTACAACATCATGATAGTGATTCTTTGCTCATTTGGGATAATGAACAGATAAATTTAAGAGATAAATAAAATGGATAACTAAAATAAAATGAAGTATGTGGGTAGAGTCAGAAATTTAAGGCATGGCATGCAATATGCAGATTATATAATACTTTTAATAGCTTAAATTCCAGTGAAATATCTTTTCAGTAATAGCTTGGTTTTGCCTAGTTTGGATTTTTAAAGTAGAAATGAATCACTGTCTTACAACCCTTTCAGGTTTAGTCCTTTTTCTAGATGTTATTTTATTGATGTGTTTTGTTCTTAAAAAGTATTTTGAGCAGAGTTTTTGAGTTCCCTATGCATTCTATCTGAAAAGCAGCATATAATTTTCCTCTATTACATACTGCAAGATGTGTGAAGAAAACTGTTTGCATTCTTTTCTGTAGTAACTCCATTTTCAAGATAGTCCTGTAATTGCAAAAAATTTTGAGATTGTTTGGGAGAGAAGCAGGATAAGATGAATAGAGATAGACTTTTCTTACTAAGTCTGCAAGTTTAGTTATTCATTCAATTAAAATAACATCTTGCAGGATATTAATTTTCAGTGTGAGTGTGTTTTATTATACCTCAAAGGCCTAACTTGATATGTAGCAATGGGACATGACTGACAGTATTGATTCCTGTTACCATGAGAACCATACCACTTTAGACGAGAACTGTGCTTTCTCTAAACTGTGTGGGATTAGTTTCAGTTTACGATGCTGCCTTAGCTGCCTCTGGCAAATAGCAGGTTTCAGGTACCAGTCAGTACAAATGAATGCAAAACGAGAAATAAATTTAAAAATTTTACATGAATCATGAGATTCCAGCACTGAAATTACAAGAAAGAATGCTGGAAAAATTAAGTGCTTGCTGAAGTGATTCTAATATTAGTGGATTTGCATCAGACGCAGGCTCCATTGTACAAATTATCTGCATTGCCATATAGGCCATGTCTTTACTTGCACACATATGCGTGTGTATGTATACATATATACACATATATATGTGTATTAAGGCATATGTTAAAGTACCAAAGGAGCTAAAATGTATATTTCAAATTTAAAACAGCTTTTCTGCACTACAGCCTTTCGTATTTTCTAAGTAAGACTTCAACACTGCTTTACTAAAGACAATGCTATGGGTTTTTTTTGTTTGTTTATTTTTCTTTAAACTACCATTATATGGCTGTATCTATCATGTATTATGTAATAGTGCATGGTAGCTGAAATTAAGCTAATCTGAAATTTAATTTCTAATTTTATTTTTGTCATATATCAAAATGTTTATTATATATTATATGAGGAGTGTGTATTTAATGTGAGGAAAATAAATATCTTTACTGAAGCTTTTCCTTCAGCAGGCAAATATGTTGACTTAGTGACAGTTGTGAAGTGAGTTTATTCGGATACTGAATTTATACAAGAAGAAAAATGGTGAAGGAAATAGTCCACATTATTAGTTACTAGAGAAGATTATGAGCAGTGATATAGTCAAAACTTAACAAGAGCGTAATAGAGGCTTTGAAATCAGTATTTTCAAAGAGATTGCTTGTAATAAATGCTGTTGTAGACAATGTTTATAGTACAATGTAATGTACTATATTTGCACAGAAGGGCTATTGACAGCAATTTGTATACAGTAATAGACTTCTGTAGTTCAATATAGAATATAAAATGAGTCCTATCCAAGCTGAATTACAGCACTACAGTATTTAATGCCTCTGTTCATTACTTTACCTCAGTGTCTTCTGTAATGCACTGCCTACCTGAATTGCAAGTGTTTTGCCATTCAGCTTGCTATCTTTAAGGAGAGATCAAGAATCTTAGATTGTATATGTTAACAGATAATATAATAAGAGATTGATAGTTTTCTGATTTTACTGCAGAGGAGCAACAGAACTCCTTAAACTGCTGTAGGGAAGTATTCACGTTGCTAACAAATGTCAATACAGAAGTCTAATTTAGTTTAATTTATCAAAATATTTTCTTTTTGAAATTATTCTAAGCAAATATTCTCAACATCCTTGTACTCGTGGCTTCTTTATTTTATAGGGCTAATGCTGTAGAGAATGAGTGATAAGAATGTTGTTAAAGTCTGTGTAAGTACCAAGTACGTGATGAGTCTTAGAATCACTAAGAATGGAAAGACCACCTGGATCATCTAGTCCAACCACTGACCAATTGCCACAATAGCAGTAAACTAAACAATAGCACTAAAGATGTCACATATCTAACCTTTTCTCATTACCTTCCACCATCATCTCTGGTTTGAATTTGAGGCCCTGCTTCCCTCATTGCTCAGTCACTTAACTACTATGTCTGCACAATCCCCGTGCTCACATAAAAGGTATGTGCCCATATAAAAGATATGTATGTATTTTCCACAGTTCCTAGAAAGATGTACTTACCTCAGTGCTGGCTTTTGTATTAGTAATGTCATTAGCCCAGTAGCAAATGAAATCAGCAAAATGAAATGAAATCAGTGTTTCTGTTTCTTTGGAAAGATTATTTTGCCTGTCCCTTTTTAGTGACCTTCAATACTATATGCATGGCAGGAGATATCAAATAAGGATTTGGAATTTACATGTACTACGGTTACTCTCAGTATACTTCCAGACTCATAACATATTCATTTTATTGTCTGTTCGGTTACTTATTTTCATAAATTCTGTGTGGTAACATAACTTAACTCTATTTCTAGCTTGAGTAATAGCATTTTAATTTAACTTATAGGTCATTCCATACAATCTGATTGGCACTACTAACCTGTTTTGATGGTATATTCTTATGATCACATTAAGAATTTATAGCATTGTCTAATTGGATTGTATCTTTTAATGATATTGCCTGGAACTGCCTGTAATAAGCATGAACTTATAGCAGTTCTACAGCCATTATAAAGCAAAATATTTTAAAATTGATAGTAATTCAGTAATGACATAACAGGCAATGAATTGGAAAGCACAAAATTCTGGAATCATCCTTGTTTCTATGTAAGGCTTTAAGCAACTATTAAAATCAGATGAAGCTCATTTTGTGATAGCTAGGACACTGATAGCTAGGACACTACAGTTCTAAAATGTTATGTAAATGTGTTTTATATAGAGATTTGTAACAGAAACTTTAGAATTTCTATGAAGGGAGAAAGAAAGGAAATCTCTAGCAGTGAGATTTTCAATATGCAGAAGTTGCAAGAATGTCTGAATTTTAATGGCACTTAGATTAGCAAATTATAAATATGGCATCACACCTCCATGTAATTGACAATTCCCAGATCAGGAAAGCAAAGCACAGTCTGGAATAAAACAGGCTTCAGCCAGATTAAAACAAATAATTAGAGGTAGGAAAATAAGGACCAGATTTGACTAAATGCTAACATACAAAATAGTTATTTCTGTCTAAGCTTTAACTAACTCTCACTGTGATTCATCATTTACTGACTACATAATACCTTTCTTTTTCCTCCATTTCTTTCATTTGTCTTTCTTTCTTCCTTTGTTTAGGTAAGACTCTGGTAATTGGAGAAGAATACATGTTTGTGTTGTTTGGATAAACAAAATAATGACAAAGTGCTTATTCATTTGTGAGACAAGCTATTGAAACAATTTGACTGTAAGTGAGAGTAGGTATTAGGCAGCAAGAGAAAAATTCCCAGTCAGTCACAGAAGTCCAGTGGAGATGGGACTACATCAAATGTGTTGCCTCATTCTTCCTTTTCAGAATCCATGTTAGACTGTGGATCAATTCAGTGAGACCTTGAAGAATACAACATTAATTGAACATAATTCAATTTTTCCCATCTCAAAATCAATCTTTGCTTCATTCTTAAAATATTATAATTAAAAGATTCTCCATTTCCAAAGTATAGAGAAGGTGTGCCTTTGCATGCATAGTAGGCACCCTAATTTTAGTAGTACTAGTATAGGATTATGCAGCTGAGAATTTCAGTAGCAAGGAACATTTTAGAAGTTATACAAAAGCTAGCTTTGTATGAAATGAGATTGAAATATACACCATGTAGTTGTATACTTTTTCAATTCCTTTTTTATGTTTGTATTTTCAAAACTTGTATCAGAAGTCAAAGATCTAATTATGTTACATTACAGAAAAATCTTAAATTCTGAAACACACATAAACCCAGAATGGTAAAAATGTTTACTCTGCTTTGCAAAGAAAAATACAGAAACTTGGGGAAAAAACAAACAAACAAACAAACAAAAAAACACTTAATTAACTGTCAGGGTGTACAATGATACTTCGACTACTCTGCAGTGAAGATGTGCCTGGGTCAAGCTTGGTCTCTAACCCCATCTCCTGGATGGACTCACATTGTAGTTCTATTTCGAGACCCACTTCTGTCCCTATTTTCTGACTGATCTTGTGGAATATACTCTGAGACTGACTCACTGCTTACACTTGAAGGGACTGTCAGTGTAGCTTATTAGCTGCACCTCATTCTGCCCACAATTTTCAGATATTACTATGCTCATGTGGCATGGCAGTTGAGGGCATCATCTGAGATGGTAGTCACCTGTGGCTCCCAACCCATCCTCTCACAGTAAAAATGACTGCTGACTAGTGAAAGTTACCTTTTTTTTTACTTTAATAGATGTGAAACATTTTGAGTACTCAGTTTTCTTAGAGAAGGTTTTAATTTAAAAAAAAAAAAAAAAAAAAAAAAAAAAAGCTGTAACCAACTAGATGTATTTTTGGAAAAAAAAAACCAAAAAACAAAAAATGGGGGGGGGGGGGGAAGGGGATGTTGCAAAAGCAAGGATTTTGTTCTTTTTAATTATGGACTGAGAAATTCAATACTAGATGCTTTATAATCCACCGTAAGGCACATAAACACCAACTGTTTGAATAATGAATTGTGTATGAGATAATCAATTGTCATCATAGTTTTATAAAGAATGGGTCCTTTCAAACTACCTGATAGGATTTTTTAAAGGGTTTTTTAACACAAATCTCAGACAGCAATGTAGTCTGTATTTTATTAAAGATTTGTTCAAGTATCAATTATCTTAATCTAAAAGATCAAAAGTATGAGTAATAATTTGGGGATAGAGTCTGTGATCAGAAGCTGACTAGCAGGAAATATTTTAGATAGTATACTTAGTTATGTTGCTCTGTGTTCTGCAAAGCTGAGCACTGGTAGTAGTTCTACTGAACACATTTATTCAAAGAATGAGTTTTGAACCTACTGCAAGTTGTACGCTTATAACTCTCCGAAAACTGAACAGACTGCAGAACAACATGCATCAGTGTTCTGTAAAGGATCATGTACACAGTGAAAGAATTTCAAAATATAAAACCATTCATGTTGGCAGCGTCAAGATCAAGTTAAAGGGATAGAAGAGAATGAAGTAAAAACTTTCTGGGAAATTTGTTATGTAATAAATCTCATGCTTCACAAACATTATTTTGTATCAACAGTAGAAAGTACAACTGTATCAAACTTGTGTAAACTTTACCCTTCAAGATTGTTATTTATGGATTCTCTCTCAAATAGTTATCTGGCTTATGGCAAAAGAGGTGGAAGAAATGTAGATTTGAGGAAAATAAATTTAATATGGAGGGAAAAAAATAAAGTTCTGTTATTAACTGCCTGTACATTGTCAGGTCTATAGAATGATGCTTAAAAGATTAAATAATTTGTGCTGAGCATTAAAGATAGCAGACTACAAACTACACTTAGCTTTAACTCCAATCAGGATTGCAGAAGGGAACAAATTGAGGCCAAGAGGAAATTACTGACTATTTGTGCTCTGTGTACAATTTTTTTTGTTTGTTTGTTTGTTTTGTTTTTTAATGGAAATGTGAGGATGCGGGTGCTATGGATTTTTTTTTTTCTACAGGAAATTTAAATACTTTTCCTATACAGTAATTAACTTCTCACTAAGGAAGATGGAGAGTTTACTGATGTTTAGATTCTTTCTGTGTTGATTGTTCTATTTCTCTTCATCTCAAACATACAATGAAATTTTATAAGGGATTCTCCTGTATTTGTTTATTGTCTTAAAACTCTTATTGATGGAAAGAGTGAACTCTCACTTTAAGAATCAATGAATGATTTTCACGTAGTCGAGTGAATACTCTCATACCCTAAGAAAAATAGCATTGATAATGATTAAGTGTGTGTGTGCACATTCTTTCTTATTCCTTGCTGGATTAAGACACAACATAGTCCATGAAAAGCTAAATTCTTTATATTTTGCCTGAGCTTCTTCACTGCCTTTGGTCTGGCTGTGGTCACACTGCTCTGGTACTGCAGGACTACATCTCTTGTCTATGAGATTTCAGTGTGGACAGTCTTGTGTTTGGCTCCTGGATCCCTGCTCTGTGACAGCCTGTCCCTGCTATTCCCTGGTAATATCCTGACCTTTTTTGTAGAAGAACATTAAGTTTATTTATTCAGAATGGTGCTTTTAAGATCAAAAGAAGGAAACAGATCATCTTAAATATGGGACTAAGAAAGTTAATGGTAAATACAAAGCATATGAATTGGGTGAACACTTGGTTAATACAGGAGCAAGAAGATCTGAACTCACATAGTACAGCTGTGCAAGGAGCTTTTTTTCAGAGAAAGGGATATTTCCAGAATTATTAATGTAAAACTGATCATATACAGCCTTCTGCAGCGATCTATAATGAGACCTTCGTAGGATTTGATTTTCTAATGCACCTATGTACCTTCAAAGTGATGCATAGAATACTGTCACTTCCTTTAAAAAAAAAAAAAAAAAGAGTCCTTAGGTTTTTACTTCTTAAGCTGTTGCCTTACAGCTTGAAAGAAAAGATGGGAAAAGATCAGACAAATGAGAATAAGTCTCCAATGTGACATGTACAGATGTTGGAAAGAAAACAAAAGAGAAGAGTGACATCTAAGAGACTTATGGGAGTTAAGGGGAAGGTCTTCTACAAGCTTGTCAGGAGAAATATAAAAAGACAAAGTGGTTTGATTGATAACTGGGGAATTAAACTAATGATAAATCCCCCCAAAATGCTGAGATCAGTTAACTATCTATAATAATTAAAAAAAAAAAAAAAAAAAAAGATTACTGAATAATTAAAAAGTAAATGAAATTTTCTAAAGTAGCTGTGAGTAGATAGTTGGATTAGGGAATCTTGAAGATACTGAGAATATAAAAGTGATATAAGAAATGTGAAGGGAAATAAAAAAAAAAACCATGTTCAAGTAGGTGTCAATTGATGTAAAGAGTTCACATCACTAATTTTAATGATAACATGATTTGTAAAAGATAATTTCTGGAAAATCAGACTTGGAACCTTGCACAGAATAAAAGAAAGCTAGCAAGACTGAAGAAATACAGAAGATGGGAATAAATATATAAATAAATAGATATGTTACTAGCAAAAGTCCTAATAATCCTAACTGAAGAAAAATAATAAAGTTTTAACATATTTCTGTTAAAGGTAGGTACAAAATATTGCAGAGAAGGAGCTGGATTAATACTTACAACCTTGTTCTCATATCTCTTGCAATCACCTGAATTGCATAAAAGGATAGTAGAAGTAGACTTCTATAAATGGGATAGTATAAATATATCATTCATTTTCCACAATAACTCTTTTGTAAAATGAATCATAAAAATAATTGAGGTCAATTGTAAAAATAAATAAAAAATAAAATTCATGACAGCATGTTCTTTACGTCTACATAAGAATAGTAACTGTATGTTTCATACTACAACTGTTTTTGAAAATTCAAATATATTTTCTCTGGATACAAGTAGGCTAGATGAATTTAAAAACAAAAATATGTGATTCCCAGATTTATAGGAAATTGATTCAGCTGGTTCTATGAAAAATTGCTATCAATAATCTCATTTAATATCTTGTAAGATTAAACATTATGTTGATGAAATTCAAAAATAAAACTAGATTTCTCTTGAAATAGCAATGATAACAAAATAACAAATTTGAATTTTAAGATATCACAGGAAAATTCACAGAACAGGATTATTTTAGAATGGTAGTAAATCTTACAAAAAGTAATACACTATAGAAAGAATAAATAACTGTTGACTTGGGAGAAAAAAAAAAAAAAGAATGAAAAATCATAATGAAGATAGTAAATAAAACAGGAACTTGCAATGCAGTAATGTCCACACAATAACAAGTATCATTTACTCTGCTTTATGAGATAACTACCTGGCAATATTTATAGCCTAATCTAGCATAGGAATTGGTGTGGTATTAGTATTTATTACGCTGTTATATCTATTATATCATTCAATTGTTTAAATAATTAATGTACACTACCCAGAAAATACGGGATTAACATCTAGTCACAACTTCTTGCAAATTATGCTTGCCCCTTTCTATTTTGTTCATGCTGTAGTTGCTTGAATTATGATCAGAACCCTTGTGAGACAAATTAGACAGTAAATCTTAAGAAATGCAGTGTTCGAAATGCCCCAGTGGTTAAACACAGGAATAATTTGAGGGAGAACCTTAATTGAAAATTTAAAATAAGTTATGGCACAGTCGTTTAATAGGGTGCTTCTGTCTCATCTGAGGCAACTTGGAAATGTTCTAGAAACATTGCTGCTTTTTTTTTCTTTTTTTTTCTTTTTTTTTGAATTATGACTCTGTTTCTGATATCAACAAACATAGAATCAGAGAATGGCCTGGGTTGAAAAGGACAATAATGAGCATATATTTTTAACCCTCCTGCTATGTGCAAGGTCACCAATCACTAAACCAGGCTGCCCAGCGCCATATTCAGCCTGGCCTTGAATGCCTCCAGGGATGGGGCATCCACAACCCCCTTGGGCAACCTGTTCCAGTACATCATCACCCTATGTGTGAAAAACTTCCTCCTAATATCTAACCTAAGCTTCCCCTGTCTCAGTTTAAAACCATTTCCCCTTGTCCTATCACTATCTACCCATGTAAACAGTCATTCCCCTTCCTGTTTATACACTCCTTTCAAATACTGGAAGGCCACAGTGAACCTTCTCTTCTTCATGCTAAACAAGCCCAGTTCCCTCAACCTTTCCTTCATAGGACAGGTGCTAATGAATTCTTAGGATTTAAAACATCTATTTAGAAGGGGGAAAACGCAATGCATAATCGATGTGTGTTTAAAATTTCACTCACCAATAAGCAAATACAGAAGTCATGAAATAGGAACATATGACATCTTGCAAAAATCTTGCTTTCACTAGAAACCATGTTGCAAGGTATTTTGTGGTTAATGAAACTAGCAGAAAGACTGCTCCTTGCTAAATCCAATGTCTTCCTTTATGCAAAGCTTTCACAAGTAATATTTAAGTTTTTTGTTCTATTTAACCAAAAATGTGTTTGTGTTAAGGAAAAAATCTACATGGGTATGTGCAGTCTATGAATCATATTCATTCTGTGTAAGACTCAGAACACTAAAAAGCTCCTACCTAGACATTAATATCCCAGAGAAACCTCATGGAAAACAGGAAAAACAATGTCACTTGTGAGCTTTAACCTTCATATTGAAGAAACTATTTCAGAAATGTTTCTTCAGTTATTAGAATTGTTCTACTTGCACTAAAAGAAAAGGCCTGCAGGGATTGGGTAGAAGAGTTTATTCTTATTGCTTGACAACCAAATTAAACATTCAGTTATTTATTTAAAATTAGTTAACACTAACTTAATGACAGAATCTCTTACAACCTTCCATTACTACATACTTGTTTTTAAGTTTAAATGAATGTTTGTGCTGTTGCGCTGATTAACTAAAATCTTTGAAGACCACAGCAATTTTACAAAGATTACATCTGAGATTTTCTTTCCCCCAACAGCTCAAGGCAAAGATCTGCTTTTAGTCTCCTGTATGATACTTCACTTTGCAAATCAATAACAATTTTCATCATACTTTTAAGAAATATCCTTACTGTAAATGATATTTTGAATGAAAAAAAAAAAAAGCCTTGTATATTTGGGAAATAATAGTTATACTAGTATTTTTCATGAATTTTTATTTTTCAAATTTAGATGTCCCACTTTAAATCATTTTGGTAGGTGTTATGTAAAATTTGTATTCCAGCTGGAATTGTTTTCTATTACAGAGCTACTTTCCATTTATAAGGTAATGTTCTCATTTTGCTACTCATAGTGGTTATTTGTATATCACTGACTGTCTTGTGCTGGAAGAGACCTTAGAGACTGTCTAGTTTCAATCCCCTGTCATGGGCAGGGTTGCCACCCACAGATCAGGCTGCCCAGGGCCCCATTCAGCCTCTTTTTGAATGCTTCTAAGGATGCAGCATCCACTACTTTTCTGAGTCACTTGTCTCTCTGAGTCGCGTCCCACCATCCTCTAAATAATAATTTTCCTCCAAATATCTGTTCTAAATCATCCCTTTTTTTAGTTTAAAGCCTTTCCCCTTGTTACATCACTATCAGACCACGTAGAAAGTCTCTCTCCATCTTTTTTATAAGGTCCCATTAACTACAGGAATGCGACATTGAGTTCTCCCTGTAGAATTCTCCAGGCTGAACGATCCCAGCTTCCTTAACCTGTTTTCGTAGGAGAGTTGTTCTAGCTCTCTGATCAACTGCGGCCCTCCTTTAGAATTTAGCAGCTCTACATCCTTCTTGTTCTGGTGTCCCCAGGTGTGCATGTAGCACTCCAGATGGGGCAACACGAGGTCAGAGTAGAGGCGGACAGTCATCTCCTCCAAAGTTTCCAACTTCATAAAGGTAATCAGCTCTGAAAATAATTATATTTTACCTCTGCTATTTTTAATTTATTTTCTGTTTCAAATTGATTAGCCTTACTCTAGCTGTGTAAGGTAGAAGTGGCTTCACAGCTGAATGGGATCAGAAATCATTATTCCTGTGTACTTGAAATGCTGAATGCAAATGTGAGTGGCTGTACTAATAATTCTTTCCCTGCATCACTGTATCACCTTTTTCTGTTTGGGGGTTGTTTTTAAGTGCTTTTTTTCTTCCAGTTCAATTTCTCCATCCTGCTAGATGTGGCAGAATTGCAGAATTTTTAAATAATTCACCTCTGTTTGCTCATGAAGAATTATTATTTATATTGTTTTCTGACAATCCAGACTTCGTCTTAATGTAAATAAGTTGTTATATTTACAATGGAGTTAAACTTCCATCATTTTGAAATCAAACCTATGTCTAACTCCAAGAATAAATATTAACTGAAACCTCCTCATCCTCATGATGTAAGTGTACAGTAAACAAATGTCCCCTTTTTTCCCCCTTCTGTCAGTTCTTCTTGTTTATCAGTTCTCAGAACTTGGAATGATACATTGCATTTGATCCTCTCATTTGTCCCTTGTAATTTTTTGATCTGTAATTGGATGAACCAGAATTGTGTTTGCTCTGAAAATATAAATCTCTCGTAACTTAATGTGAGTTAGGAAAAATTGAATTCTTGCAACACACACAAAGTAGTTACCTGCTCAATATTTCAATTGCAAAACAGCATCAGATTTTCTTAAGTAAATTGTGTCATATCCTTCTTTGCTGTCCAGTAAATGATTATATAACATTTTTTTTTCACAAGATTTCTACATCCAAGTACCTGGGTAAAGCTTATTAAAGATGGGATAAATAGTGAACAAGGCAAAAATGTATGATCCTGTTTCTTCTACTGTGAGTCGAAGTGGAGGATTCAGGAAGATAAATGCTTCTCATCTGTTTAAGTTGCTTGTCTCAGTTGGAGAAAATGTTAGTTTCAGATGTAGTCAATATAATGATAACATTCATATAAGATATAATTAAAACTTTCTTGAATAAAGCTTCCTGGAAACTAATTTGTGTTGTTATGAGGTAGTCAGAACTTCAACTGGGAATGAGAATTGTGAATGACCAGTAACTGAAAAAAAATCTGTATTTTTGAATTTAGAATTCAAATAACATTTTCAGCTAAGTGCAGAAAGTCACTATCTGTGAAGTGGGAATAAAAATCCCTTCTTGCTTGCTGGGTGTGTTGTGAATATTAAGCTCCTTAAATGATTATCTAGATGCAACAATAAGCAGTATTATAAAAAAGCACATCAGGAAATGACTAATTCTATTCTTGATCATTACTGGAAATAGTCAGGCCTGATTGTCCATTTTAAATGACATAGATTGAAAACAAAATTGAAGACCTCTCTCAAGGAATATTTCACTTGTAGATGGAATAGGTAGAGGGCAAGAGAAAATACTACTTGAAGTACTATTATACACTTGCATAACAGCCTAGCTAATACAACTCTTTCTAAATCTGAATTCCAAAGTAAATCTTCTTTAGCTTAATGTGAGCATAGAAGTTTTCCTGCTGTAACAGGTATTTCTGGAAATTCAAATTAAGATGCTATTGCTAATAGTATGCATGGGTAGTTAAAGATGGAAAACAAAAATACTGAATGTTACATGCACTCTAGAACTAAAATGAACTCAGTAGATTAACATAATGCCACAGTTTGAACAGTTAATTGTGCAACACCCCTCCATTCCCATGGGAGAAGGAAGAAAATAGGAAAAATGAGTTGAGTGAGATAAGGAGAGAACTAATTTATTAAAAGGAATGTGTGATAATACAGAATAATTAAGAATAATAAATCAAATGAACAAAACAAGATGATGAATAAGAGAATTTTCAAGATATTATCAGCAGGAAATCATGGCTGGCTCGACAGCCCAGAAGAGAGCTTCTTCTGAATAAAAGTTGCTTTATATCCTGGAATCACGCAGGGAAATACTGAGGCTTTCTGAGAATACCAGAGACACTTGGAACTGGAATCCCAGGAAGCCTAGAAACCAGGAACCCATAGTTTGTTCTTTCTCCGAGCTGGAAATCACCTGCAAAACCAAAGCATTCTGAAAGCAAGGAAGACAGCAATGATAGCTTGCTGTGTGATGTTATGATATGGAACATCAATAAAAACCATGACAGGTAAGGTTTTAAAGGAATCACAGTGGGTTAAGAAAAACGATGATTAGCATAGGCAGCTATGTAGTCACTCTATTACTTGCTGTCAGTAAGACAGTCAAATAAAGAAATGTCAGTGCTTTCGACATCAGATTTGACTGATTTGAGCTTACATTTACAATCACTTGTTGGGGACCACCACCAAAGCAAAACTAAAACTAACACTAGCATAAGTGTTTTTACCAAATATTTTTCTCTAGAAATGTTTTCTTATTAGGAACTTAGTATTCTCAGACAAGCCTCCACTATCTCTCAAACGCTGTGTTAAGAAAAATAACAGAAGCAATGTCATGTGCTAAAGAATTATGACCAATAAACATTTCTAGAATCTCAGTCCAAGCAAGACAGAACACTCCAAAGTGATGTCAGTTCATAGAATCATAGAATGGCTTGGGTTGGAAGGGATCTCAAAGATCATCTATTTTCAACCCCTCTGCTGTGGCTAGGGGTGCCAGCCACTAGATCAGTCTGCCCAGGAGCCCATCAAACCTGGCCTTGTCTGCCTCCAGGGATGGGGCATCCACAACTCTTCTGGGTAGCTAGTTCCAGTGCCTAACTACCCTCTGAGTAAAGAATTTCTTTCTAACGTCTAACTTTAACCTACCCTATTTCAGTTTATATCCATTCCCCCATGTTGTATCACTACCTGAGTAAAAAACGTTGGACCCCCTCCTGCCTGTAAGCTCCCTTCAAGTACTGGAAGATCACAATGAAGTCACTCTATTCCCCAGTCTAAACAGTTCCAACTGCTTCAACTTGTCATCACAGAAGAGGTGCACCAGCCATCTGATCATCTTTGTCACCCTCCTACAGTTTTGTTCTAACAGCTCTGCATCCTTTTTCTGCTGAGGGCTCCAGGCCTGTACAGAGTACTCGAGATAGTGCCTCGCAAGGATGGAGTAGAAGGTGACCAATACCTCCCTCTCCCTGCTTCTTACCTCTCGTTTGATACAGCCCAGGATATCATTCTTCAAGAGCACTCTGCTCTTTTCATCCTTCAGGGTCCCCAAGTCCTTCTCAGCAGGGCTGCTCTCCAGAAGTTCGACAAGTCTGTACTCAAACCTAGGATTGCTCCATCTGGACTATGACAATCCCCATTATCAATGCAAGCTGGAGGATGAAAGGATGGAGCACAGCCCTGATTAAAAGGACTTGGGGGTACTGGTGGATGGCAATCTAGACATGAGCCAGCAGTTTGCCCTCAGCCCATAAAGACAACCATATCCTGGGCTGCATCAAAAGAAACATGGTCAGCAGGTAGGGGGAGAAGACTGTCCCTCTAATTTTCACTGGTGAGACCTCACCTGAAGTACTAAATTCATATGCGGAGTCCTTGGTACAGGAGAAACAAGGACTTCTTGGAGTGCATCTAGAGGAGGGCCACAGAAACAATCCAAAAGATCTGCTCAGCCTGTCCCTGTAGGGGAGGTTTTCCGGCCCTCTGATCATCTTCATGGCCCTCCGCTGGACCTGTTCCAACAGCTCATGTCCTTCTTGTGCTGGGGGCCCTAGTACTAGACTCAGTACTCTAGGTGGGGGGTCTCACAAGAGCAGAATCATCTCTCTCAATCTGCTGGTCACATTTTTCTTGATGTAACCCAAGATATGGTTAGCCTTCTGGACTGCAAGCACACGCTGCCAGCTCATGCTAAATCTTTCATCAACCAACACCTCCAAATCCTTTTCCTCAGGGCTGCTTTTAGCCATTCTCTGCCCAAACTGTATCTGTACTTGGGATTGTCCTGAGCTCTCAAGCCTGTCCTAGTCCCTCTAGATAGCACCCCTTCCCTCTAGTGTGCTAACTGCACTCAGCGTGGCATCATCTGCAGACTTGTTGAGGGTGCACTCGATCCCACTGTCCATGGCACCTGCAATGATATTAAAAAACACCTGACCCAGCACTGTTTCCCCAAGAACACCACTTGTCACTAGTCTCCACTTGGACATTAAGCCGCTGATTACAACTCTCTGAGTGCAACCATCCAGTCAATTCCTTTTCCAGTGAGTGGTCAAATCGTCAAATCCATTTTTCTTCAATTTAGTGACCAGGATGTCATCCGGGACAGTGTCAAATTCTTTGCACAAATCCAGGTAGATGATATCAGTTGCTCTTCCTTTATCCTCTACTGCTATAACTCTATCATAAAAGGTCATGAAGTTTGTCAGACATGACTTGGTGATGTCAGCTCCTTGGTGAAGCTATGTTGGTTACTACAAATCACCTCACTTTTATTTTCCATGTGACTTAGTAGGGCCTTCAGGAGGATCTGCTCTATGATCTTGCCAGGCTCAGAGTTAATGCTGGCCTGTAGTTCCCTGTATCTTTTTTTCCCTCCTTGAAAATGGCAGTTATGTTTCCTGTTTTATGTCCACAATCATTATTGAAGTTTCCAGGTATTTTCATGGACAAATACTGACACTGAAAGCACACATTGATATTCATGATTTATTTTGCAAAATACAATTTAAGTATGCCTACTATTTCAAAATAATTTCAGTTACATTATTTACTGTTGAAGTGACTTTGTGTTGTTTGTTGTTGTTGTTGTTACTGTTATTTTGTTTTCAAATAGACGTGGTAATGTAACAAATCTTTGTAGTGATTTTGGATTTTTTTTTTTTTTTGGTTTGTCTTTCAGCTTGTGTGCAAATTTCTGACATTAGGTAGATGTTCTCATAATTTTTTTTCTCTCAGATTGAGACTGAGATCTTTTCACTTGTAGTAATCAACAGTTATCCAAATTTGCATTCTACATTCTACCCTTCGCATGTTCTCTAATCTTGCATGACTTGATTCAAAATATTTTGAATTTAACAACAAATATTCTACATAGTTCAATATATGTAGATGTGTTTTAAATGTTAATACAACCATCCCAAAGGCCAGAAACATATATTCCTTTCTCTGAAGATACTAGAGCAATTAAATCTTCTTGACATTTTAAAATGTTAACCAGTGTACAGTATACTTAGAGTAATAAATTAACATGCTGAGAAATATGAGTAGCTCTTTTTTTGTTTACTTAAATGTGGATAGAACTTTATGAATTATAGCATTCTACTGCAAATTACAATGTTGAAAACTATTATGTGAAAACATTGCCCAGTATAAAAATTACAAACAGGGACATAGATATCGTTAAAGACCTAATCAAGAAAAAAATATTTGCATTGAAAGGAAAAGGTATGTTGTTTTTTGGTTTTCTTTGTTAGATTTTTTGATAGAGTTTAGTTTTAGTTTTATTTATTTTACTTACTTATTTGGCTCGTTAATGGCACTTAGATAAAAGAATAATCAGTGTGGTGTAGTTCCAGTTGCCTTCTGAAATTTCTCGATGCTTATAGGAAGTTTGTTTGTAGTCCATTTATCAATCATGATTTGTGTACAACTACTAGCTAATTTCTAGTGCATATCTCATTTACTTGTGAAATTGTTTCCACTCTACTGCTCTTATTGTCCTAATACCAGTGGTTTAAAGACTGGCATTAAGAGGTTATAGTGAATATGGGCACCTATGCCCTTCATTAGCATGGTTATGATCTTACTCTTGGGATTTCTTCTTCCTCATTCCATGTGTGATTTGGGCCATTTTCATACATTCTGTAACTCAGTGGTTGTTGGTGGTGTTTGTTTGTTTTTTTTCATTGTTTCATAAAACTATCTTATTTCTTAATTTATTATCTGTGGATACATTGAATAGTTGTTCTTCATTATTCCTAAAGCCAGTTTGATTCAGCTCCCAAAGTATTTTCTTAGAATGACAAATAATCATTATCAATTGACATCATGTAACCCGTGTTAAAAACCCTAGATTTGCCAGGTGTCATTTTCTGCTTGTATTTTAGAGGGATTCTGCTAAAACTCTCTATTCTTCAGTTTCCAAATTGCACTCTTCTGATAGCCTAGTAAGTAAAATTGCTAAATCCATTCACACACATGCAATCTTTCTTCTAAGGTAATTAATAATCTAGTAGTTAGGAGAATATCACTGATATGTTCTCAAGATTTACATATTTTATGCATGTGTATGAGAATGCTTTCTTTCCAACTCATAGAAGTACAGCGCCTTGTAAAGTATCTGGAGATTTACTTGCAGGAGGATGTTTTATGTATTATAAAAAATGTAAAGGTCTCATCATATCACATTGCAAAGAGACTGTAAATATCCTAAACAAAGACTTTTTAAATAAAGAAGTTTATTTTAAAAAAATTGAATAGATATTAAATCAGGCATAATGATACCTGTAGTGTTACATTTGTATATGGGTAATTACAGTACACAGTCAGGAATAGAAATCCAGTTCTATCCTTTGATGCATTTTTTATGAAGGAGAAATTCTAGACTACGTAGACTATTTTGACAAATCTAGTAGGTAGTTCAAAAAGTCTGTATTCTGTTTTACTGACTATTTCTAGTTATAAGAATTGAGTTATGACATACAAGTTCTAAGTGAGAATTTTCTGCGTCGCACATCAGTTTTGAGTATTAGATAGTTAGAACTCAGGATCACTAATTTGTACAGTTAATTGCTTGCATTTCACCTCTCTGATATGATTAATATTTCTTTCCTAGGGAGAAATGTTATTATTAAATAATTATTATCCATTTATAGAAATTGCATTACAGATAATAGCTTTTAAGTAGGACATCAGTTTCTGCAAACAGATTGGAATGTTTGGCTGAATAACCATGATAAAATTCATACCATAAATTGTACATAAAACCTTAGAAATGGCCAGCCTTATTACACTGTCTTATATTTGATCTTCTTTAAAAACTATTTAAAAAATTGTCAATTTCTTCAATAACCAAACCTTCAATTACTGCTACCAAAATTGTGCGTGTATGTACATGTAGTTATTTTATGAAATTCATTCATCTATTTTCATTACAGCAGAATACATTGATAATTTTTTTTTTTTTTTTTTTTTTTGGTCAGTATTTCTTAGCATGGGAAACCTTGAAACAGCTTCATTAGAAATAAGAAACTATCAGAGCTGACTAAATGTCAGAAATATTTTGTGTCTATTTTTTTATTTTAGAAGTGTTTCTTTCCACAACTTTCAATTACACTCTGTCTGACTTCATCATTCATCCTCAGAAGGTGAGTCTGGTTGCATCTATTTTCTTATGATGATGAATCATACAGTTTAACTAAGGTTGAGCTCAGTGCTGATGAAAACTTGAACAGCCTGTATCTCAATGTTAACAGCAGTGTTGTCACTGATCCATGCAATTTAAGTTCTTTACACAGCATCTTATTTATTATAATTCTAGTGTTGTTTCCAGAATCTTCCCACTGATAATAAATCACCTTTATCCACACTCCATAGAAAGTTCTATGTAACTTTCTCTTAGATATATTTCAATATTTGCCCTACTTCCAGCTCACCATCTGTTCTTCTTTTTCTGATTTTATAAAGAATTTTTAATCAATTTTTATAAAACTTTAGCATTTTGGTTTTCTGCCTAAGATGTTGCTTCCAAAATCTATGTCTACTGGTTTTCCATTAGGGCATATTTTCCTTCTGTATTTCCTCAGGAGTCTTTTTTTCATAAACAGTTGAAAGCATATCTTTTTTCTTCAGTGTTTATTATTTTTTCCCAATGTTTACATTTTTTTTCTCCTATTTAATTTTCTGCTTCTCCATGCTTCCTTACCATTGTCCGTTTTTGTTTTGCCTTAGTTGTAGATTACCTTTAAATTACTGTGTTATATGTATTTCACTTTCAGCTAATTCCTCGGGTATAAATGTTTCCCTCTTTCTTTTCTATCTGTACATTCTTTCTGTATTTATTCTTTCATCGTTATTTCATATCTGACCTTGTGCAGTGTTCTTTCCAAATGAATTTCATACCATCACAATGAATTACTTTGAATAGCAATACAAGCTATAGGCTTCAGGATATGTATAGATGTTTTGTTCCAAAGGAAGCTGCTCAGGTAAGGACCGTAGCTACAGACTTTAAAAGCACTCTTTAAAGAGAGTCTCTCTGTTTTTAGTAAAAACATGGTAATTAATTCAGAGAAATCACTCTATTCTTGCTGGCTCACAGCGGTTTTCAGAAACTTTCTGAAACGTGAGAAAAAAGAAACATGTGAGTTACATGTTTCTTTTTGTTGATGTTGTTTTGTTCTGTTTCTGTTTTGTTTTTTAATCCATATGGATTTTTTTTAAACCAAGTTTTTGAAGGAAATGGATAGTCAATGTTGTACAACACAGGTGTTTCATTTAGAAATACGGTTGCCTTAGTAATGAGGTAACTGATTGAA
Organism: Chrysolophus pictus; assembly: GCA_037305975.1. Lineage (NCBI taxonomy): Eukaryota > Metazoa > Chordata > Aves > Galliformes > Phasianidae > Chrysolophus > Chrysolophus pictus. The sequence goes on along the minus strand of CM074577.1, from coordinate 21,345,922 downwards.
GTAAAACTTTCAGTCAGTGATATACTTTGATAACTCCTGTTAACCCTTTATTGTCACTATGTTTTTGTATTCACATTACGTGTTTTTTTTTTCCAGATTTTGATGTAAAGCATCAGTTATGGTTGGACTTGCAGTCTAAATAATTGTATAATCTCACAACAAAAGTTTGTTTGCATGTGGACAATGTCTGGTCCTGTAATCAGTTTCAATTTTGAAAGGCCTGAACATTATTTCACCTAACTTGTCATGTAACTGAATTGCTGATTTTTTTTAAAGCACAATTTTTCATAAATTTTGTTACATAAAACAATGGTATTCATGTATATTCCCATCATTAATACCTTAAATCTGAAAATTTTAAATCTTTAAATCTAAAACATTATTTTATTTATTTATTTATTTATTTATTTTATTTATTTATTTATCTATTTATTTTGCATACTCTCCTGGACAGTGAAGACAAGTTACGCTCTCTTAGCATTTCCACACCTCTTGTTTTGCTCCTGACTGTCAAGCTAAATGAAATTTGTGATAAATGTTTTATCTTCTTTCTTTATGAGTCATTCCCAAATCTCTGATCAGTTTTGTTATTGAGCCCTGGAGACTTACAACAATTATTGTTTTTTTCCTGTCACTTTGATCTTTCTTCTGCCTTTCTGGTGGATTTTTTTGATGTTTCTGAATCTAAGAGCTGCATTACATATATAAATATTTTTCTCTTGTTCTTTTCATCCAAGTCATACATTGACCTGTACTGTATCTTTTTTTGCTATCAAGAGCAGATTTGAGAAACACCTTTTCTCACAGAGATACCATGCCTCTTTGCTTTCAATCACAGAGTACCCACTGTCACATACTAATAAAATCACAACAGTCATACTGGGTCAGACAAGAAAATTATTTTCCCCAGGATTTTCTCTCTACCAATGGCCAAATCCATCTATTACTCTCAGGGTAGGGATCAACAGAAGAATCTTATCTGCAAACTTTTCTTCCAAGGTGATTGCTGTCACTGAACCATCACCATGCTGCCATCATCTTAGGAAAGCCAAAGCCCAAATAATATTGAATCTGGTAAGGGACATGAAGGGCAACAAATTGGACAACGCCTCTTTGTTTCAACAGCAAAAGGAAGGCTAGGGAAAACATGGCCTGCTGCAGAATGGAACAATTATTCAAGAACCTTTTTAGATTTGATAAACCTGAAAATGTATATCGAAAGACTCAGTTTCAGGATATAGTGACTTTGTGGGGATTTTGTTTCTTCTTACAGAGAAACAAAAAAACATTTTCCTTTTCTTCATTGTGAAGCTTATTGCCAGTTCTCTACGAGATCTATGTACTCTAAGTGCCTTAGAGTCACAGTAGACCAGAATCATTATCCATTCTTTGTTCTGGCCTTTGGTCTTCACATGGCACTACACGTATTTAATTAATGTTTGCTGACATTTCTACTTTCAGAGATAGCATGCTGCAACCTTCAACCCGACACTTCAGATTTCATTTGGTGCAGCATAGCTATGTAGTCTTGATTCAGTTTAATATGTTACTAAGGTACAAGAAGGGATGTACACATAAGACAATAAAAGGCAAAACACATAACCAGGAGTGGAATTGTTGATATGGTGATAGCAAGCAGCTAAACGATCAAGTGAAAAACTAAGAAATAGCAATTACTAAGGAGAAAAAGCAATTCATTTGAAGATAGCAGTTTGGCAAGAATGAGAATCAGCCCTCTCTAAGATGCAGTGTAGGCCAACATTTTACCTGTTGACTGGGACTGACAGGCTATCAGGAACAGTATAAAACAACTTGATAATGGAGTTTTGATGCATGTTGTGGAAGGTGCCTGAACAAAAGGGGAGCAGAGAGTAAGGTATTATTCCTAAATGTCAGAAGTTGAAGCTACATCCTTATCCTGTCAGCTAGCTGGTAAATTACAGGTTTTTTTTTTCTCAAAACGAACTCCATGACTGAAACAACAGGAACTCTGAGTTCTCTGAACACCAGGAGCATTCAAAAATCAGATCTAGCATTCTGAACAAGTAGAACTCCTCTGAACATTTTTGCAGCCTATGGCAAACAGGACTCATTTGCTCTGTATATTCCAGCCACCTCATATTTACAAAAGACTCTTATGTCTCCTGGTCTGCATAGAAGAACATAGCTTCATGACCTCTTGTTGCAGGAAGGTGGCTACTCAAACCAGTCTCCATCAAATATATGCTTCACAGATACAAATTGATGCATAAATCCATTCACTGGAAGGAAATATCTGAGCAGTGTATGAGAATTATGTGCCTTCATGGTAACTTCTCTAACCATTGGGTAATTTTTGATTAAAAAAAAAAAAGATCTCACAAGATCTCTATACTGTGTTGACTTGTCAATCATACTATTAGTGCTCAGAAACGTTCCATGTTTCCTCCGGATATTTCAATGTCATGTATTGATGACAATTATCATCTGTTAATCTAGCAGTAACTCACCATTTGTTTTGTAACTGAATATTTATTCCTCAGAGTAACATTACAATCCAAACCAACCTCTTCATCTTTTTGCAGTCCAACATGTGCCCTCAGCTATTTCTAACTCTTACAATATACATATGAATGTCTCAACACTGATAGCTTGTGACTAGGTTATAATTGAAATCACACTCTTTGATTCATAGTCCATCAAAGAGTGTTGTGCTTTCTGAAAATACATTTGAAATTAGTTGCTTTGTATACAATTTGATAATTGCAAGAAATGTGTATTGTAACTGAATGTCAATCCAGCAAGTGTTTTGAAGTAAAGTGACTCGATTATTCAGGTTTTAATTGTCATCATGGCAATATTTAATTCCCCACCAGATTTTATTTCTTTTTTTACAATATTTTTGTTTGTGACAGCAACAAAATATTTCAGTTGAATTTCAGTGATAAGCTTCTAAGTGCCAGAATACTGATGCTTCTGGGTTTCAAGAATACTTCATCCTTCTTATTAGCGTACAGTTTTAATAGCAAAAAGGAGTTTATCAGATTGACCTAACAAAGCAAATGGGAGATGTTTGTACTGTGGTATTCTCGAGATTTGAGTTTGTCAAAATCAGAATATTCACTATCTGGAATGAAGAAACTGTGCCCCTAAGTTGGTACAGTCAGTAGTATTTCAGCTCTTTTTTTCCAATGCAAGCTTGCAGAACAGTGTTTCATTTCCTCATTAAGATAAAGGGTTTTCTTATTTGTTTACTCTGTTTGGTCTTGGTTTTAATTCTGACAGTTTACTTGTCACTTTAGGACTGTGCTCCTTAGCAGCACCTTGGTGTCCTTCCTGATGTGCTTAGTCCATGCATTTATAGCCACATCTTTTTTGCCATACTTTCGTATGAAAACAGCTTTCCAGAGTTATTCCTGGAAGAAATGCTCTGTAAGATTCAGACTCACTGTTGATTTGTTTCCAAATCTTTTCTGTAATAGCATTTTAATCTTTAGGATCTGACCAGCATTTTAACCCAACTTGTTTTTTGACTTTCATTAAATCGCAGAATTTGCTCTCTCTTCCTTCCCCTAATCGCAGTCTGTTTCTTTACATATTAAATTGTAGTTATTTTTAAATGTAGCATATATTATATACGCTACATTCAAAAGTAATTCTTAGAATGAGGATTGCAGTTTAATCCAAGTTTATTCAAACCTCTTTCAGAGTACTTCAGGGAAAATATGTAGAAAGAAAAATTCAATTAGAACATGATTAGAACATCCTGCAAAATTTCAGTGAACTGTTTTATCCTCTTAATCTGAAATTCATGTGGAACATATATTTGTAGTATTTTTAAATAGTACGTGATTAAGAACTATGGAATGATACTGTATTTTCACATATTTGATGGAATTTATCTGATTAGGCTGTGTCATCAAAGTTCTGTTTGTTACAGTTAATGAAGTGTCCTGCAGAGGTCAAGATAGAACCTCCTCCATTTTATTGGTGTACTTTTGTCTGTATATTAGTACATTTTAAGCTCTTAGTGAAGCAAGAGTCCCATCAGATTATGTTTTAACCTAGGAAGTGTTGCCACTTGTCAGCCTAGTTTTTATATTCTTTATGTTCAAAATATTTTCAGCTGTACTCTTACTTATTTATTCAAGGAATGTGGTGCGTGGCATTAATCAATGTGCTAGGGAAAGCTTGATTTAAAAAAATCAGTTTTAAATCATGAAAATATATGTACAACAGAGATACACGTGTTTTTCAGTAATCCAATTAAAAAAAAAAAAGCAGCTAGGAAAAACTGTTTAGAAATATATCTTGATGTAAATCTTTGCATTTTATTGGTTTTACATATTTATTTTTTTAATAAGTTACCAGTCTATGAAGTTTGGTATGTATTGTTGGTACAGAGATGAGTATATGTCATCATATTTGCTATCTGTACTTATTTTTTTCCTTCTTCAATTCCAAGTTCTTGATGTTTGTCTGAAGAAAGTTTATTATCCAGTATTGCCTTTGAAAGAATTACATTAAAACTCAACAACAGTCAAAGGGAAGAAAGATAAGAGGCATAATCTTAGAGAGTCTTTAAAAATAAATCTCTCATCCTTGCTAATTACTATTGGTAGTGATCAGCATCCTGAATCCCTGCAAGCTCCTGGGTTGCTGCTAACATTTAGGAGGTCAGAATTCTTCACTCAGGGTAGAGCAGGATAAAACGGCAAAGCTTCACATATCTTACTTCAGTGCTTTCAAGAGCTAAAGAGGGAAAATAGCAGTTCTCTGCTGATCTTCTCTGGTTGCAGATGGGTTGGTGGAGGGTGCAATAGCCAGCCATGGTCCTGCCCCTGATCCAGGTGTCACGTGGGTCCTAGGTGTGGGTGGGGCTGGGCTTACACTCAGTGCTTGATCCATGTGCATAATTATTAGAATCATAGAATCACCAAGGTTGGAAAAGACCTTTAGTATCTAGCATAATTGTCTACTTACCACCAATTTTTCCCCTCTGAAACTATGTCCCTTAATATAACATCTACATGTTTCTTGAACACTACCAGGGACGACAACACAAGCACCTCTCTGGAAAGCCTGTTCTAGCACTTGACCACTCTTCTGGAGAAGAGATTTTTCCTGAAATCCAACCTTAACCTCCTCTGGTGCCATTGGCCTTCCTGGCCACCTGGGCACACTGCTGGTACAGTGCATCAACAAACACCCCCAGGTCAATTTTCTCCACACAGTCTTCCAGTCACTCTGCCCCAAGTCTGTAGCATTGCCTGGGGTTGTTGTGGACAAAGAGCAAGACCCTGTACATGGTCTTGTTCTTCTTGAAGTTCTCCTTGAACTTCATCCACTTGGTTCAGCCCAGTGATTCAGTCTGTCCAGATTCCTCTGAAGGACCTTCCTACTTTCAGGCAGATCGATATTTCCTCCCAGCTTTGTGTAATCTGTGAACTTACTGAAGGTACACTCAATTCCCTCATTCAGGTCAATAAAGTTGAACAGGATGGGCCCAAGAAATGAACACCACTCATGACCAGTCACTAGCTTGATTTAACTCCATTCACCACCACTATCTGGGCCCAGTTCTCCAAGCCAGTTCTGTACATACCTGTCCAAGCCATGGACAGCCAGCTTCCCTATGACAATACTGTGGGAGACAGTGTCAAAGGCTTTGCTGAAGTCTAGGTAACTACGTTGATAGCCTGTCCCTCATCCACCAGGTGTATCTCTTGATAACAAAAGGAGATCATGTTGTTTAAGCAAGACCTGCTTTTCATGAGCCTATGCTGGATGGGCATGATTCCTTGGTTGTCCCACACATCCCATGTGCTCTCTCTCAAGACGATCTGCTACTTAACCTTCCCTGGCACCAGGGTCAGACTGATCTGCCTGTAGTTCCCTGAATCCTCTTTACAACACTTCTTGTAGATGGGAATCACATTGGCAAGCCTTCAAACCTCTGGGACTACTCTAGTTGACCGTTGATAGATAGTGGAAAGGATCTTGGCAATCAACTTCTGCCAGCTCCCTCAATACCCCTGAGCGGATCCCATCTGGCCCCCAAAGAGTTGTGACAGTCCAAGTAGAGTATTAGGTTTCTAAATGTCTCCACCTGAATCATGGGGGTTTAATTCTGTTCCCTATCCCAGACTTCCACTCTTCAAGGAGTAGAGTACCCCAAAGATAATTGATATGACTTTTAAAGATAGACATAAAGAAAGCTTTGAGAACCTCAGCTTTTTCCTTATCCTCAGTGGTCTCGCTCCCTGCTGCATCTAGTAAAGGGCAAAGATTCTCCTTCGCCCTCCTCTTACTGTCAATATAGTTTTAAAAGATATTTGTTCTCTTTTACTACAGTGATCATTTTCTAATCTTCTCTCTGCATATCCTAACGGCTTATTTATACTTTCTCTGAGTTGCCTCTACCTTCTTCCAGAGGAGGTTTTTTCTCCTGGGGTCCCAGAAAAGATTCCCTATTCCTCCATGCAAGTCTTCTTCCCTTCCAGCACAGGGGGATAGCCTGCTAGTGTGCCTCAAAGACTTCCTTCCTGAGGAGCAGTTGTTTCTTACCTTTTTATCTTCTTATCTTTAAAATGGAAGATAGGTCTGGAATTACTTTGAAGATTACTATAGTTTATACGTGACAGTTTAAAAGTGGTTATCTCTTCCATAAAGCTGTCTCTGACCTGGTGTCAATATACAGGATCATATTATAAGTTAAAAGTATATTATAAATTAAGTCATTTTATATTATAGAAATTCTTACTGAGGTGCAGAGATACAAACAAATTCATATAAGCTAAGTTGTTGAGTAACTGGTCAGTACAGATTACTTTAATCATTAGAGCCTAACCATTAAGATTAAGATAGATTTCCATAAAGTCTGCAGAAGAAAATTATTTTGAAATTAGAAGGCATTGAATAATAACAAAAGCACAATGAATATTTTATGAAAATTATTTCAGAAGAAACTACATCACTAATCTAGATATAGATTTCTCTTTTATCCCAAAAAAAGCATCCTAAGATACTAAGTAAAAATATATTCATCAAGCTTATTGGAATATTACTTTTTTTGTGTGCCATTCAACCAACAAAGCTAAGTTGCATTCAAAGTATGAAATACCTTGAAATATGTTTATTCAAGAAGAATCAGAGAGTCATAGAATCATAGTACGTCTCGGGCTGGAAGGGAGCCCAGGGATCGTCAAGTTCCACCTCAACCCACCACAGGCAGGGCCACCAACCTCCAGATCTAGTATTAGACCAGGCTGCCCAAGGCCCTATCCAGCATGGTGTTGAACACCTCCAGGGATAGAACATCCAGAGCCTCTCTGGGCAGACTCTGGAGATTTTGTGTAAGCTTGCCACTGATATTACGTAAATCTCTATGGGTTCTGAAAATACAGTTTTTTTGTATTTTATTTGGAGAAATTTGACTGAAGAAGAAATAATTTACTGCTGAGGTTTGAGTTGGATTTGGATTTCTAATCTACTAGAAAGGTGTAAGAAAAAGAAAAAAAAAAAAAACGTAACTACAATGATTTGGCATATCCATTTCATAAGAACAACTCTGACTCCAAAACTGATACATACCTTCTGGAGAATCGAATTCTCATGATATTTGTTTACATTACTGATTCAGATCAGAACAAGGTAGCATCATTAGTTTGAACTGATTCATAAGTACAGTGTGTATTACCAACTATCATAAATGCATGAGAATTTGTATGGAAAGGAAACAAACTCTTTTGGCTGTGAAATTCTGATGGTATAATGGCATGGTTGTGGAGAATATGAAAGAACAGGGAAACATTTTTATTTATTTGCATTTCTTTATTAAAACAGGGAGTCTCACTAGCCTGTGGCACAGTTTATATAGGTAAAGACATAGATTATATATATATAGGCAATAATAAGTTATATTCATTTTAAAAGTGTATTAGGGTATAATTGAAGGGAAATAAGAATTTATTTTCCTTGATGAAGAACAAAACTTTTAATGGTGTAAAAGAAAATCTTGGTAGGCAAAAAAAAAAAAGTTAATTTTTACTTGAAACGGAACACTGAACTTGCTCCAAATTTCTATTTCTATAGCTTTAAATGGTTCTGTAATATTGAACTAAAACAATTTCGGGATAGAATTTGTAATATTTCATGGATAAAAATAAAGTATTTTCAAAATAACTACAGAAACATTTCCAGTATTTCATTTAAATAGAAATCACCAAGATCATTTCAGTTATCTTTTTTTTAATATGGTTATGAAACTGCATTTTCCAAATACTACATTTACAAAGCCTTACTCAAAAACTAGTTGTTCTCAACAAGTGTGTATCTTTTCACTGTTAGGAAAAAATAATTCTCCTATAATACAAATGTCAGAGCCATCTAAATTTAGCTAGGGACGACAAGAAGGGCTCTCATGGCTTTTGAAATGGAGCACTTCTCCAAAAGTATTTCACTCAAGGCAGGGTTATTTTCAGTGCTCACATGCTATTGAATAATTAGAATTAGAGGTGATGCAGATGGCAGCAGAAACAAGAGGTTTCAGTTGAGATTAGGCCTGTGATCAGGTCCAGGGTGCTGCTTTTGGTCAAGAGCAGGTGTCTCGTGAAAGTGCATAAACTAGTTCATTTAAGGGATGGAAAGACTCAAATTTGTTGCTGAAGTACTGTACATAATACTTGTCAAGTAGAAAAAAATGCTAAATTGCATGTCTTACCACATTTTGAGAATTGCATGGGTATTTAGAACAGTGCCTATGTATTACTACTTTATAGCAACTAAAACTTCTTATGATATATTGTTATAGGCTTAGCTGTATGCTTTTTTTATTTGTTTTAAATGAACACTGAAATATGTATAATACTTCCAAAGGGCCTATTTTACTAGTCTTAGGGATATACTTACTGAAAAACTTCAGACTTGGATATAATTTATTGCAAACTTTTTTAATCAGAAAAGAAGATAACTTGTAAAATTCAGTGTATAAAATCTAGGGTGGTACCAAAAAAGTGGATAACATGAAACTGACTTGCAAGTAGAGCTATGTGCCTGCTCATAAAAATAGTGTAAAAACTGGGAGGCATTTTCCAAATATACTATGTAAAATATCTAGCAAACAGAAGGTTTTAACAAAGCATTCTGTTGTGTTCTACCTTGCCAAATCCTTGAAAATCTAACTACTCTCTCTTAATTTGGGGAAATGGCCAGAAACTGGAGCATAGAAAGTTCCGCACCAATGTGTGCAAGAACTTCTTTACGGTGAGGGTGACGGAGCACTGGAACAGCCTGCCCAGGGAGGTTGTGGAGTCTCCTTCTCTGGAGATATTCAAGACCTGCCTGGACACCTACTTGTGTAACCTAGTGTAGGGAACCTGCTCTGGCAGGGGGGTTGGACTCGATGATCTCTGGAGGCCCTTCCAACCCCTACGATTCTGTGATTCTGTGATTCTGTAATGTTGATTTACATTTTTAAATGTAACTGTAGATTGAAATTGTAGATCGAAATTTTATCTCAGCTTTAAGGAATTACTTGAATTAGAATTTGGTTGTTTATTTTTAAGCAGTGGACACAGTGGTCTTCAGTGAGAAACTGGAAAATATGGATAGATTGAAAGAGATATCTACAAGCACAGAATAGTACAGAAAATTTGAATAATTAAAGGGTGAAAGAAAAAGATGCAAGAAAAGCTAGTGTTCGAACATGTATATAAATTGCCAAGTATATTTCTTCATTTTGAATCCTCTTTTCTCCTTTCAGGCATTCATTAAGAGAACAGGTCTTAAAGACTGAAAAAAGTATAATAAGTTATGATTTTTTTTGGTTGGATTCTTTGGTGGTGCCCAAGGAATGTGAATGCACTTAAAAGGAATAATGCAACATATCCTTCCGCCATTATATTTTTATATACTGTAAAGGGGTGTGAACTCCAGTGTTAGAAATTTTTAAGGGCTTTCTTCACTTCCTACATGGTTAGCAATTTATCATTATGTATTTTGATGGGTTTTACTACTTGTATTTAAATGCAATTGACTATTCATCAGGATTGTATTTGTTATTCAGTGCATATGTTCTGGCAATGCTCTGCTGCCATTTTACTCTCTCTTGTAGCTGGATGAAATTGTATTTATTGATTCAGAAGTACAAGTAAAGGGCACAAACAATTTAGTTTTATGCAGCAGACTTCAGTTTCAGATATGAGTGTTAGAGAGGCAGGCCTACATTTTAACCAGTAGATGATAACATTTTTTTTAATTCCCAAATAATTTCCCTCTAAACCTATGGCACCATGTTGGGGGTGAGGGAGTAAGTATGATCTGTGGGAAGAGCAAGTATCTGTCCTATCCCTCTTTTGGGCAGTGATGTTAGTTAATCTGACAGAGTTCTCAATGAAGGCTCGGCCTTGGTTGTTTACAAACAACCTCTGCTTGCTTGTCCCTATCTCTTTTACCTTTGATGTAAGTCCCAAATGCCATCCACTGTGACAGATGTACACAGTGTTTCTGAAGTGAGTTTCATGAAGATAACCCTCAAGTTATCTGACTGTTCCATCATGGAGCCCATTTGCCCTAGTCAAGGGAATGCTTTCTTGATATTATCTAATCTGCATAATAATTTCAAGAATTCAGGCTCCTGCAAATAGTTTTACAGGATACACAAAAGAGTAGCACTTTTTCATCTGCACTCATAACATCTGTAGCTTCTTTGTTTGGCCAAGCAGCACCTATGGTTTCCCTTGAGCTGGAAACAATACTAACTTAGTAATAGCAACGACTGCTATCTCCCTGTTACTTTAATAACCAAAGAATTTGCTCTTTCATGTAATATGTATCAGACTTAATTATTTTCATTAATTTCTGCAGATTAATGTCTGTAAAAGATATATTTGTTGCTATACAGTGATGTTTTAAAAACTACACACTCTGCTATATAAAATAGCATCTCTTTAATTTGAAGATTGTTCTCGGTATTCTAGCACATGGAAAGAAGCCTCTGTGTAACAATTTTTAGTGCCTACCATTTTTGCTCTGACAAATTGTGAATGATTGGTTTGTAGTTCACTGGCTATATTATCGAGTCTGGTTCCATTCAGTGTGATAAATGATGATAGCTACATTTCAAACAAAATGTAACAGGATTACCTGTCTTAAAATTTGAGCAGATCAGATGCTCTAGAAGTTCCTTCTGAACTTAAATCTAATGTAGTTCTGTAAAAATTGTTTAAAAATAAAAAGGGCTAATGCATCTTTAGCTATCTTCTTTTTCTCACCAACACTGCGTGTTGTGCAAACCAGTTCTCCATGCCAAATGCAGAAGCAGTCACACATCATACCTTTGTGCAATCTTATTTCCTATCCTTGTTCAGACTGGACTGTGTCTTTTCATCGATTTTAGTGCTTGAACATACTAATTTAGAAGCTTCACTATATGAAATGTGTTATTTTTACAGTGTTTTTTTTTTTTTTTTTTTTTTTTTTTGCTGATAGTAAGGGTGTCCAGTAAAAGGACAGTAAAATGCAAATTGTTTATATTTTGATGAACAAGTTCCCTGGGGGTTAAATGAAACTTCAGCATTTTCACTGTAGTGGTGTGGCAATGAGTCATTGACAATGCCCAGTGTGCCAAAGTCCCAGGTGCACAAAAAAAACAGACAGAAAAACAACAGTGTTTTTTTCCTCAGTCATCAATTTCGTGATGCCAAATTGGCTCTCTGGAATCCCCACAGCAGTTTGCAAATGATGTGTGAAATAAAATATTCCTACCCGCACTGGACAAAGAAAAAAATCTTTCCTAACAGTGCTCTGACATGCTATTTCAGTGATGCTTGGTTTCCAGTCAGACACTGCCAGAAATAAGACACTAGTTCCAGACACTGAGAAAAATACCATTTACAAAAATCTTCTGTACATTTTTCTTTTCTGATTTTCCTATTTATTCTCTCATCGTTATTAACCTCAATAGTTTTGTCTTTTGGAAATATACTTGCTTGTACAAGCTTACCCCAACAGTTGTCAGAAACATTGTTATGATTTTTCTTTTTTTTCTAACTACTCATAGCTTGAGAAAGTGCACAAACAAGATGTCCTTTCAAGGTCCATTGCTCTCTATTGTGATTAAGATTACCCATGTACTTTCCTTTTCAGTTCTTTTGCTTGCATAGGATTTAATTCCCTAGGTATTTCCAGCTTAATCTGTAGGCATAATAAAGATCTTTTTCACTGTTAAGTTTACTTTCTTTTGATCTTGTCATTAAAATAATAAAATTATAGTTTCTTCTTTTCATTGGAATTTAAATATTCACGATAGAAGACGTTTGCATTTGTATACTGTCTCAGATTATATAAAAGTCTGCATGTTATTAACCTATCTTTTTATTTAGAAAATATTTTCTCTTTTGGTCACTCGCATCAAAGGTGATATATTAGACCTGAATGGGTGGTAGGTTACTGAATGAATGATAATTCTACAGAATTTCTTATAGATGCAGATGCTGTTAATAAAGACTTTATGGTGCAGAAATGAAAACAAAAATAACGTAATGGGATAAGATAATAAATAGTTAATATTGTGTCATTAAAAAAGAAGAAAAAAGAAATAAAATCACAAGGACAAAACAAACATAATAGTGCCTTTAACAACTATTCCCATAGAATATAAATAACATTTGGTACAGCCTGTCAAAGTTAAATGAAAATTAAAACTTCAACAAGAATAAAATATATGTGTCTACATATATATATAGCAATAAATATATTCATAGGTGCTATATGGCATGGCTAGAATGAATTTTGGATGGGCTGACAAAGGAAAGCATTATTTATTTGAGGTTTGAAAGAAATTGTTTTGTAGCATGTTAATTCCTTTATTTTCAGGAGTATTTTTTCTGTTTTTTCTCAGACTCTGCATGTTGTTGAAAAGAAGATCCAAACCAATGGATTAATGAAATAAGACAATTCCTGCATCTTGAGAAACTGCTACAGTCCTTGGACATCAGCAAATGTGTGCTTTCCTCCAAAACAGTTGTGAAGTACTGTCTAGTGGTTAGTGGGGTAACTGAACTACTGAAGTCAATATTGCTTGCAGGCATTCATAAATGTTCAGCTGCAGCCACTAACATTTAAATCTGTGCCACAGAGAAATGCTGTTAATTATTCTGTGCAAATGTCCACATGAACACATCTATTTTAATTCTGATACCTGAATAAAGTCATTTCAACTTAGCACAGGTAGTTCTTCATGACACCACATTGTACGGTGCAGCAATAAAAAAGAAGATTGTGGTGATTGGCTTCTTGGAAAGTCCCTATTGATCCTGCAGTATCTTTATATCTTTTATTTTTGTCTCTAGTGCTGAGGGAGATGAAACACCTTCAAGAAAAAAAGATTTTATTGTTTATCCCTTTTCCTCGAGGTTGATGACATCCCTCACACACACACTAAAATTTTTGTGGCAGAAGTGCAAGTTACCAGGACTTCATGACTTCCCTACAAGAACTGTAGAACCTGAAAGTAAATGAGATTCATCTGTAACAAAATCTGTAATTGTTGGTGAGAATTAAGCCAACAATCCTTGTAAAGATAATACATGATTTGATCTCCTAATGCCTGATAAATATTGCGTTAAACACATCTTCGGGGGATTCTGCTAACATTCTTAGATGGATACTTGATGTCTACATAAGAATTGTTATGTGGGCATATATCAGGCTTTTTGTTTTCATGCAGCTGCCAGGAAGCTAATGCATTTAAGTTCTTTGTGTTTTTGGCATGTAGCGCAGTTTCTCCATGGGAAAATGATAAAAATGTTTGCAGTTTTAAATAGTTCAAAAATGTTTCTTCATACATATTAATGCTTGTTTTCCTAAATTTCCTTTTTTTTTTTTTTTTTCTGTTGTCATTGATACTCTGATTATCTAAAAGTAGGTATTACTTTAACCAAAATCCCTGAATGGAACTTTGACTTGAACCATGGTCAGTGTCATTTAGTTTACACTTTTGGTAGCTAACCCTCCCCTCCACTGTGTACAAAGGTAGTGGACTCCGTTTAAGATTATCTTTCATATATCTGATAGATCAATAACTCAGGTCCTACTAATCATTTACTTTTAAATTTATTTTAGAGGATGAGAATATCTTCACCATAGTCACAAAATGTTTTCTGAAAAACTATGCAAAGTGTATTTCACAGCTCATTTGTCCCAAGCCCACAATTCCAGTTTGAGCACTCTGCACTAAGCAAATGCCAAGCAAAGCCATACAATGTACATGTGGTCTCTAAGTTTGTTATTTTCAGATCACCTTTTATATTCAGATGGGAAAATTCTTGACTTTGTCTACATTATGAAGTTATTCTCTCCATCCACTGTGGGGAAATGTGAGCAGGAAGAAACCTGCTGAGAATTAATTCAGTAAATTTCAGTTGTTATTGTGTGGTAAATACTTTGCACATAAAAAAGAAACGGAGGTAGGGTTTTGACTATCTTTATTTGATTCAGACTGAAATGAGCCCCTGCTGAAATATTTATGAAAGGACTAACAATTAGGTACTTTATGAAGATGCATTTATATAAAATCCACAACATATAAGACAGAATTAGATTGAGGTATGAGTACTGCTGAGCAGAGAAGACAAACCTCATGAATCTGCTGAGAAAAAGAAGGGAAAAAAAACTTTTCATGCTACATTGGCTTAATTAGCTTCTGTTTATTATTAGTTAACTTGCACCCCTCATTCTAAAACAAAGTTAAGTCCTCGTACTTTTTTGACTAACAACTGAATCTAAAACTACATCCATTTGTGCAGATAGAATTTTCTTTTATACACGTGACTGTACTTGTTGTATGACTTGTTTCGGATGGCAAATTATTTGAGATGAGGAATTACCTTTTAGTATATAAGTGCACTTTAAGTAGTACAAATAGGATTCCATTGTCTTTGCACAACAGGAAATTGGAGATTTAATACAGAACAGTAAGGCCACCCTACACATTAAAAAGCGTACCTGACAAATAGTAATTTCGGAGCTGTGGGTGCTGGGGAATTTCTTTTGTTTCATTAGTATGCTAGTACAGAGAATAAATTTTTATGTGACACATGTGACTCAGACTCTGAACGGTCAAAGTTGATTATGCTCAACTAAAGTACAAGAGCATATAGTGATGTGGTATTAGCTGAGGTTCAGAGAATGGCATTAATATAGGAGAAAAAAGTTTGTTCTAGGTCAAAGGTACGTCTGCCCTACTGAGCTGTGCAGACCAGAGCTTGCAGAGTGAATATTTAGTAATAAAGATAGGGCACATCATGGTTTTCCTTTGAACTATTTTCAGTTTTGAACTTGTTTTGCAATGTGAGCTTTTTTGAAGCGAATATGTTCTCAGTGTGTTTAGATTCCATGTAATTTTTCAGTTTACCCCGAAGGCTCTGTAAGCTTTTAGCATCTTGTGGTATTCTTGCATTGTCTGAGCAACTGCTTCTTTTGTTATGAATCTGTCTTACCCTAGTTTCATATCATGTCCACAGTTCCTGTATTGAAAGAGTGTACAATTTCTCCTCATTTACCATTCCTGTATCAGTTTGATTTTATAGTTTGATACTGTCTCTTTCTCTCTCTCTTCAGTCCTAATCTGTTTTTTAAACAAGATGTGTCCTATGCCACTGAATCTTCTCAACAACATACTTTGGACCTTTTCCATTTTTATTTTCTTTGGAGAACACAGCAGCATAGTGATACTCTCTTGTTTCATTCCTTATGCCTTTACTAATAATTTTGAATGTTTTATTTGCTAGTTTTGCCTGCTGTTTTTACAGAGCTATTGTAATCCCACAGTCCTCACCTCAGAGCCCAACATTTTACTTGCACATCACTTACGTATGCACATTTTCCTTATGCTTCTCCTTACATTTTACTCTGCATAGCTATTTTGCTGCTATCTCTGCATCAGAAAAACACAAATTGTTTAATGGCCATGGATGGATAGAACAGAGCAGAGCAATCATGAACCTGGATAACTTGCTTTTTCTTTTTTTTTTTTTTCCTTCCCTGTGATGCTAAGAAGTCAGTATGCATGGAAAGCAAATATATTTCTATAATGATCTAATGTTAAAATCTGAGGTTAGTTGGTTCCAGAAACAGGCTTCTGACACATGAGCTATTGTTTCTTCTTTCAATAATTTTTTTGTCCTTGGTAAATCCACAGAGCAATGTCCCACAGTATACAAAGCTACCATATGTCCATAAGTGTCATGTAGGTTATATAAGCTGTGTATATATACACTGAGCTTACTGCAGCACCTTATTCATTATCTTTCAGCTACAGGTTTCAATATGTTTGTATGTAATTATAATATTTGTTTGTTTTCAGTAAGATTTAATCAATTTCCTTCATGATATATTACTTTATTATTTCTTCCCCCTATTGCCACATTCTGCCTGTAAGGGGAGGTCTGTTACACCTATTTTTCATATTTGACTACAATGCTAACATTGTGTGAGGAATTCTAGACAATTTCAGTGTGAGTTTTGTCATATTCTATGAATTGGTCTATAGAGTAGAGCCTTTTGAACTGATAAATACAACTTTCCCTAAAGGCATGAGAAGTTCTTAGTAGAGTTTATCATTCCATTAAATTTCTGAACTGCCACAATAGCATGTGTGTTGTGAAATATATTTGGGGGGATAGAGGGAAAGAATGATTTATCAAGGTCAGGTCTTACAATCTTTGATTGATTTTTAGTTTGGGTGTTATAAAAGTTGCCATCTGTTTGAGGAAGTTGCTGCATAGGTATCACTGATTTGAAATAATCACTGCATTTATTACGGTGTTTGAGTTCATCTCATAAAATGTTCACCCGCTATTTATTATATCTATTGAGCTTTTAAAGTGTATTTCACAACTCTAAATATAAGTGTAATTACTCATTTGTTTTTTTCACATTGTATTCTGAAAATAATTGTAACAATTTTATGTTTAGAGCTCCGAATTTTCAGATTTCACTTCTTTCCATTGCTGTGGAGCTGTAAAATTGACCAAAGTCCCTTCCCACCAAGCCTTGCACAAAAGTTTTTATCAAATAAAAGAAAAATTATTTCTGTTGTAATGCGAAGTTTTTGCAGAGCATTTTTGTCAGACTTAGTTCTTCATGGTACAGATTCATAGATTCAAGAAAAAATTAAGATGGGAAAGGACCTCAGGAAGTCTCTGATTCAAATTTCTGTGCAAAGCTGGGTTTAATTTAAGGTCAGATATGCTCAGGGCCTTATCTGATCAAAGCTTGAAATCAGAAAATTCGCAGTTATCTCACACCTGAGAAGGTGAGGTAGGCTGGAAGGAGGTCACCAGGCACTCTGAGAAGGAACCTGTCTCCATTTTCCTCCTTTCCTTCCAGGTCCCCTTTCTTTATCTGGCTTTGAGAGGGCAGGAAAACCACTGCTGCTTGAGGGGTGTCCTCCAGTGCCTCTCTTGCAGGGATGTCAGCGAATGACCCCAACAGTTGATCTCCCTTTCACACTCCTTAATGCTTTGTAATATTTCTATCTTCTCTTTTAGCTGTGCTACTGGGCAGAGCAAATTGTCCAACTGCTCACACCACATACAGGTGGTATCTCCACTTCTTTCTGGCACTTATGTCAGGCTCAGGCACTCCCTGAACTACAGACCTGTGCAGCTGCATGATTGCCTGGGCATTCAGTCTAGGTCATCAAGACTTCTTGGCAACAGCTTTTGCCAGAGTGACTTCTCTAGTTCCACTGATAAGGCTAAGAGTGTCAGGTGGGCTGGTCTCTTCAGTGGGGAGTAGGACTGTGCCCTGCCTGCACACACTGCCGTGGAGACAGGCACGCCATGAACTTCTGATGTGCCAAATCCAGTTTGCTCTCCCTGTTCACTGCATACCTGGTAGCTGCGCTTCCTGGGAACAATCTCTATAGGTGTGGTTTGGCCACTGTCACTCCAGGATTCACCCACACCACATTAGAACTGCCACTGCTAGGGCTTTTTCTGCTCAGAGGGGGGCTGCAGCTCCCTCATTCTCCCTGCACATCTTATGGTAGTTTTTCCTTGTTTTTTCTCATGGTTCTGCCTCTTTGTGAAGGGTCCCTTGGTGTGAGCCTCCTCTCTGAATTTGATCCATTCCAAGGTATTTGATAAAATATATGCTGCTGACAAAGTCAACCAATAAGCTGGGTCTTGTACGTTGCTAAGTCTGAAGTTATTTGATGGCAGGATGGAATAAATTATTTTCACCTTGCTGCTTGTACTTTATTTAACACATCTTAGTTTTCAAAGCATTGTTAATCATAGGATCACCAAGGTTAGAAAAAACCTTCAAAATCATCTGGTCCAACTGTCCACTGATCATCAATATTTCCATCCCAGTATCACCAATATCACCATCCCCAAGTGTGTTTAAAAACTGTTTGGATGTGATGATCAGGGACATGATGTAGTGGTGGGTTGTTACAATTAGGGTAGTATGGTTAGGTTGTTGTTGGACTTGATGATCTTTGAGTTCTTTTCCAATTCTATGATTCTATGATTTCTCCACTAAACCTTGTCCTTTAATGCAACATATAAACATTTATTTAACACCTACAGGGACAATGAATCAAGCACCTCCCTGAGCAGCCTGTTCCAGCACTTGACCACCCTTCTGGGGAAGAAATGTTTCCTAGTATTCAACCTGAACCACCCCAATGCAGTTTGAGGTCATTCCCTCTAGTACTATTGCTAGTTACATGGGAAAAGAAACCAATCCCCCCTCACCAGAACATCCTATCAGGAATCTGTAGAGAGCTATATGGTCTCTTCCAAGGTTCCTCCAGACTAAACAATCCCAGTTCCCTCCGTCGCCCCTCTTAAGACCCGTGCTCTAGACCACCCATCAGCTTTGTTGTCCTCTGGACATGCTCTAGGGCCTCGATGTCTTTCTTGTAGTTGAGGGGTCCAAAACTGAACACCGTACATGAGGTGCAAAATGATCATTTCTTTAGACCTGCTGGCTGCTCTGATACAAGCCAGGATGCCATTGGGCTTCTTGGCCACCGGGGCACATTGCCGGCTCATTTTCAGCCAAACCTCAACCAACAAATTCCAAATGGTGACATCGCCTAATTCACACAACACTCAAAATGCGTTACTTTTACTATTTTAATTTATTAACACTGGCAGCTTAAGAATCTATATTTGATAATATTGTACAGTTTAGTTTACTCTTTCTCGGAAAACATTCAAAAATTCAAGAGGTCACTTACTTTTGTAATGAATTTTCAACTTTGTCCTCCCTGCCGTGCATGCAGTAAGATCAGAAGTAACAATAGCAATAGTCTTACTACATGGAACCGAAAAAGCTAATTTATTTACTGCTCTTGGATTTGTTTATAGCAGTGAATTAGCATTTTGTTCCATGCAGTGCAATTTAAAACCACTTTTCTGTAATTCTCCTTTTTATAGTTGTGAATAATTGCTATGTGAAAAATGAACACATAGCAGAAAATTATTAAATGAGTAATCTCATTTTAAACACATTTATTCTATTAGCTACTATTTATTTGAGAGGACCACACTGTGTTACAGAATATACCCTGGGGTGCTGGAAGTCTGGTTGCATAGAGTTTTTCACAATTCATTTATTTAGTTTCACCACAAATGTTATCAGGTCTTGGTTGGTTTGTCTGGTTTTTTTTTGTTGTTGTTGTTTTGGTTTTTTTTGTTGTTTTTTTTTTGTTTTGTTTTTTTTTTTTTTGTTGTTGTTTTTTCCCTGAAAGAACTGAGTTTTCTACTTTGTTACAGAAATAATTTGATTGCCCAAATGCCTTGTGATTTAGTTCTTCCATACCTGAGCAGATGAGGGATATTAACCATTTTATTGAAACAAACAGCTCAAAATGTAAGTGTAAAGAACAACAGATAAAAGAGGTCTGAAATGGAGCTGTTCATAACTGTGTTAACAGAAGCAAAATACCAACAAATCTGAGGACAAACGTAGCTAACCATCTCCATATTGTTTGCTTTAACAAATGTTTAATCTCAAAATACATTTTCACATGTTCTTGAATTGCATGGTTGTGTGTGATATTCATCAAGGGGATTTTCTGAAGAAAAGTGCATGCATTGTCAACTATCTTCTTTTGGGTTAAAGAGATTGACTATTGTGAGATTATAGCTATCAGTCAAGGCTGTGATATTTGTATTTGTTGCTGTTGTTTTTCTGTTTTTGTTGTTTGGTTTTATGTCTGACAATTTTTTAAACTTCTTTCCAAAACTCTACTGATAAAAAGAGGTATGATTCTGTCTGTTTTCTGTGCTACTCTCTTTGCTAGTGCTTTTCTACACTTCCACACCACCTTCAGTCATGACAACCAAAAGCAAATATCTACACTCAAGGGATTGATTTAAAACATTTTTGCTACTGAACAGCTGTACCGCAAGTTGAAGTTATAGCAGCATCTTCATCTTGGTAGCCTTATTTACCCTCCTACTGATGAGATTTTATATGCATATCTTGATATACACATTAAAATGAACTCACTGCACAATTTAAGCTTAAATTAGGAAAGGGAGCATTCCTAAGCATGACCTTATATACTGAGGCACAATAATGGCTACAGTAATGGCTGACTTGATACCTTACTCCAGCAGTAACAACTAAATAAAATTTGACCAAGCTGAGTCAAGAGACTGTAAAAGTTAAAGTCCTGATGGGTAGTGGTGAAAACTGCTGGAAGAAGTTGGAGATATATAAAAAAAATAATAAAAAAAATCTGTAACAAGTGTTTTTGACGTTTCATTTTGATTTACAGGTATTATTAAGGAATCTTAACTCAGTGGTGCTGCAGTTAAGTATCTCTCTGAGATACTGAGCTTATGGTTTTGTCTCTGCTGAGTTTTCTACTGTTTGTTGTAAAGCTTGTATTTTTTTCTAGGAAAAAAATAAATGTTCTTTTAATGAGTTTGCAAGGTCACAATGTTATTTCAAAGTTATTTGAGCACTTCCTTATACATGTATTTCACCTTTATATCTCAAAAGAAGAAAAAGAAAGAAAAAAAAAAAAAACCTAGATTTATTTGGGAAATGTTGTGGGGTTTTTATTTTTATTATTACTATTACTAAGCTGCTGTAGGAAGAACAGTATCTCTGGGCTCTAGGTTTTCACATATGTCTTCACATAAAAATTTTGAATGCTTTTTTTTCTTTGTTTTGTGGAACAGAAGGTCAGGACAATAGATTTACTGCAATTCTGAATAACTATAGGTTTATGTCTCTGAAAGTTAAGCAGTTAAGCACAAAAAAGACTAGTATGTAGGCTTGTTTATTTCAAAGGTGATTTTCCTGATTTCTTCTTTCAACTTCTTTTTTTCAGATATGATTCTAGAATCATAGAATGGCTTAGGTTGGAATAGAATTAAATATCATTAGACTTGATCAAACTGCCCAGAACCTCATCCAACCTGGCCTCTAACTCCTCCAAGGATGGGGCATCCACAGCTTCTCCGGGCTGCCTATTTGAGTGCCTCATCATCCTCTGAGTAAAGAATTTTTGCTTAAGATCTTATTTAAATCTGTCCTGTTTTAGTTTTAAGCCATTCCTCCTTGTCCTATCACTGTCAGACAATGTAAAAAGTCAGTCTCCCTCCTGCTTAACAGCTATTTTTAAGTTCTGCAAGTCTGCAATGAGGTCTGTCCAGATTTCTCTCTTTTCCAGGCTGAACAAGCCCAACTCTATCAATTTTTCTTCTTAAGAGAAGCATTCCATCTCTCTGATCATCTTCATGGCCCTCCTCTGGACACTCTTTAACAGCTACATGTCTGTCTTGTGTGGGGTGCCCCAGACCTGGATACTATCTTTTCTGATATAGTTCTTTCCTGTAGTAAAATGCTTTTCCTACAAAAATAAATAAAATACTATTATTTCTGTATTCTGAACACAAGAATGAACATGTAATTAACTCTATTTACAACGGATTTATTATTTTATAATATTTATAATACTTTATAATATAAGAATATAAAGTTAATATCTTTAATACATATTTTGGTATGTAGTAAAACAGGTGGAACTAGGAGAAAATGTGTGTGACTCTTGTACTGTATTTTCTCACAGCAAATGAGAATTACACAATATTGTCACTATTGTTGCTGTTGGCTTTTTTTTTTATATTTTATGTTCTTAAGTTAAATAAAATATAAAAATAATAGCCTATACTTTTAAAATCTTTTAAGGATATACCCTTGATTCTTATTAGGTTTACATTTAAAATATTGCAGTTTCTCCAACCTTGAGACAGATATTATATGCATTTTTAGAAGCAAATTGAAAAGTTTTATCATTTTTTTTCAGCTTTAGCTCTTTGATTATATTACCACTTCTGATTTTTTTGTGCACGCTGGTGTTCTTTTTCTCTTCTTTTAGTATTATTTACAGTTCTGTTCTTCAGTGATATTCAGCAAATATCTTTATTTTACATAGAGTTATGATTGCAAATGCTAATGAAATTTTTTTGTTGTTGCATTTTACTTTACATTTTCCTAAAATAGAGAGAGTAGCATGATAAGTCTCTGCTATATTTCTTTGCCTTTTCACTTCCACTGAATTTGTATAACTTACATCTTCTAAACATAGATTTAACTTGGTGATACATGTAAGTATCTGAATAAAAACTCTTTTATGTGAAATACTAGAGGGAACATTTAGAAACACAAACAAACTGTAAAATACTAGTGAATTTTTATAAAGAATGTTTTCATGACTGGATCCCCAGTTCTATATTGAGTTTAGCTGTGCAGAAAGGTTATCCTCACACTATCCAGATTGTGCTTGTTTCTTCCAATACCTTGCTGTAGGCCATTTTGATCTGCAGGGAAGTCTAAGGAGCAATAAGCATTCAAAGGAACAAGCTTTATTTCTGGATTATCTATGCATTATCTGCTTTCAGTTGGAGGCTAGGAAAGCTACGGATGAATTAGTTATATGCTTCTTGTTAAGTAAAAATATCCCATATATCTTGAGAATTTTGTCAAAGTATACATGAGTTAGAGACACAAAGAAAATTCTTAGTGTGTTAAAGCTGTTAAAGAACAAGTTCTTTTATATCTGCATGTATAAAAATTATTTATAAAAACAATCTTCTGTTTTTTCCATAATTGCAGTCAGTTTATGTTTGTTTAGTATTTTACATATATCTGCATAACATGTGCAGGTTTTATTTATTTATTTATTTGTTTGTTTGTTTGTTTTCTCTAAGGAAATGGGAAATATTTGGTAAATTCAGTATTTAATTTTTTTCTTTTCTCAGTGAAAAATATTTGAGCTACCATTCTCAAAGACTTGAGAAGCTTGAATGCAGATTTTTCATAATATGTTGTAAACCAGCAACTGAGAAGTTACATACCCTGTTACAAAAATGTCCAAGTGAATTCTATGTAGGGAAAAAGGAATACAACTCAAGTAATACCTCTTGCAGCAAATTAGTAATTGCTTAAATAATGTTGGAATATGGACTTATATCATGTTCCATTTTGATCTATCAAGGATGTTGAGTAGTGAAGAGCCAGGTAGTAAGCCAGTAAAAATATTATGGAAGATATTCATGACAATCCTGTTGCATGTTCCATACTTTTATGCTCCTGTCACGTTATTAGGGTTCCTCAAACTTGCAGCAATTTAATAGCATTTACCTATTGCTATTGAAACAATTGCCTTCCAGATTTTGGATGATGATTTCATCCAGATTTCAGATGATAAGGATGATGACTAGCTTTTTGGGTTGCAAACATCTTACTGTACTAGTTTTAGTTCAAGTTAGTGCGAGTCAGATTAACTTCAGCATTTTGTTTTCTTGTTTTCTTTGCTTCATGTGTGTGCATGTGTGTGTGTGTGTGCATAAATGAAAGAGGAAATTAGTTTTTTCTCCAACTTCTTTTGTTGATAATAAATTGCATATCTTCTGGAAGTTAAGTGAATAGACATATTGGTGCCTAAATAAGTTTTGTGGTATTCTGTGATGGAATCATCAAATTTGAATCTGTAACCTTTCTGCTTACCTAGCTTTCAGTGATAATTAACTGACGTACAGATGAATCACACTGTCTTAAAATAGAATTAATGAGCATTTCCATTGAGGGTGCAATCTACTAGATTATTAAAGAGCATCTGTGTTCTTTCAATTATGGTAATTTCACTGTTTTAAATAGTGTTTTACATTTCCTGATGGGAATGCAACTATACTCAGCATATGCTTATTAAGCCACTTAGCAAACACAGTTTTATTAATAAAATCCAAGGTGTGCTATTTTATATTTTAAAAACCTGAAAAACATGCTCCAAATACAGGAACTAAGTCCCAGTGCAGCTATTCAGGACAAGCTAAGTGTAAGAACTGAGTGGTCTTCATTCTGTGGTTGGCAGCGTATTTCCAATGTTCTGAGAAACAGTAGCCAAGGGGTACCACTGGAGTAAACACAGATTCACCTTTGTATGTGAACTTCCAAAAGAATCTCTCTATTCGTTTAGAATAGTACAAAGCTATGTATCTTTTTGCTTGTAACTGTATTCATTAGAGGGGAGACGTGTATTTGGATGGGAAAATGGTAACAGTTTCCCTTGAATTCTAAAGAGACTTTGGAAAGACCCTCAATGCCTGAAAATCCAATAGTGTATCAGAAGAAAATTAAAAGGACTGTCTGAGGAAGTTTGGGCCCATGAATATGCCTCTTCCATGGTTATGCCCATGGATTTGAAACATATCTGTGCCTTTTGAATGACCGCTCAAACTCAGTAATGTTAGAGAATGAAAAGGAGAGCGTAGACCATGGAGGCTTTTTTTTTTTTTTGCTTTTTTTTTTTTTTTAATGAAAACTGAAATCAGAAGAAAACCTCTTCAAGTGTCCTGGAGTTGGGAACTAAAGGAAAGAATGATAATAAAAGAAAACCTGGGAAATCTAATATCTAAAAGAGAAGAACAGTACAATGTATGGGGTTCTAGCTGAACTTTCTGTTTAACTGGTAAATCATGATCTGAGACAAGGACCTGAATCATGTCAGAGTATATAATCAATACAGTGGGCTGATAAGATAATCCAAGAATGTACAGAAGTCATTTTCTAATAATGTTTTTGTTGTTTATAGTAAAATTACTGCAGTGTAAAGGTGTAAAGTCTTGCTGGAAACTGTCACAGTGGAAAAAATAGCTTTAAAGTGATGTATAACAATAGTAAGCTGTAACAGCTTGGTTGGGATGGGAAAATGGATAATCCCCCCCCTTCCCCTTCCCCCCCCCCACCCCCCCCACCTTCCAAAAACAAAACAAAACATAAAACAAAACCCCAAAAAAACAAAGGGGAATATGCCTTGCATGCCTCCAAACATTTACAAATTTAAAGCAATATAACATTTTACACATCGTTACTAAATTATAAAGCTAGATAATTCATTAAATATCTGCTAGCAACTAATCTGGG
The DNA here is from genome assembly GCA_037305975.1 of Chrysolophus pictus. Taxonomy (NCBI): domain Eukaryota; kingdom Metazoa; phylum Chordata; class Aves; order Galliformes; family Phasianidae; genus Chrysolophus; species Chrysolophus pictus. Next base: position 21,320,482 of record CM074577.1, on the reverse strand, counting down.
GCTGATAGTCAAGCAGTCATAGACAAAGTCCATTAATAATAGTGGATTTGCAATAACAGATATGCATTGGTTTGAAAACTTTCCAAAACATTTCATATTTCTTAGCTTTTTGCCACATCATTTTTTCTAGGGATGTTGGGAAAATTACAGAACAGAGCAAGGTAGCATACTGTTTCTAGCTAGATAACAGACCTGATGAAATTCAGGACCACAAATTTTCTTATCCTTTTCCTAACAAGGAGGAGAAAATTTTTAGTATTCAAATTACATTTCCATTAGTTAGTGATGTTTAGTTTTTATACTGTTATAACTAGATTTTTGCACAATAAAGCAAATAGAGCCTTGTTCTCCTGGATTAATACTTAGCAATATATGTGAGCTATATGCTTAATAAAAAGTAATAACAAATATACTGTTAAGATTTTTCATGGTCCACTGGACATATGTACATAATCTTCAAACTTGTGAGACAGCATAATTTAGTATCCCCATTTTACAATGGCTAAATTAAAACATTGGGAAGTGACATTAGGGACTCTCACATGAATTGCTTTACCTGCAGCCCTCTCAGAAGCAAGAAATCAGCATTTCATTACTAATAAAATGAAGTTTATTATAATCACAAAAACTGCTTTACGGTTTATCATTACTTATATTTTCTTACTGTATGATGTTATAAAACAAACCATGAAAACAAGAAAATTTTGTTTAAAGTGTTAAGGAACTATACATGTAATTTTAGTTGTTTTGTTGATCTTCTTGTTAAGGTAGCATGATAAGTGTGAAATGGAAACTAACTGTTAGCAGATCCATGGTGTTTTCAGAGATTCACACTGGAACTGTTGTAGAGGAGAGACATAATTTCTCAGCTTTTAGAAAGCTGCTAGCTTCAAATTTTTATCCCAGTTTTATATTGATATCTTTTTGTTACAGAGCTCATTTATGGAACTAATAATCTGACAGTCATCTTAAAACTTTCTAAGTATGAAATGATCTTTTTTTTTTTTTTCTGTCAAAATTTTTGCAAGTTAGTTTATTGACATTGTCCGTGATAAGCCAAGGTTATTTCAGAATGTCAACTACAACACTCAAACCAATCTTTTTCAGAATGGAAGTGGCCTTCACTGTATTCGTATTAGGATAATATTTAACAAAGGAAGGAGTTGTTAGCATTGGAAGGAAACAGAACAGAATTCTATGCGTAAGTAAGAAACGTAGAAAATAAGCGGTTGCATGCACCTACATGCTTTTAATATATATAAAGAAGTAACTAACATTGTTTTTAAATACTAATAAGACTTTTGATGTAAAAAAATATTTCAGCTAAATCTAGGCATGTTTGATCAATACATCTTATTAGTAAATTAATAAGAAAGTTCCTTTCTCTTGGGCATTTTCATATTAATAGATCAGTGTTAATAATGTTGATTTGTCTGAATTTTGTTTAAACTTAATCTCACATGTCCCTGCAAAGAAACATAGCTTGGAATAGTGTTATGATTTGAAACAGAATAAACAACTCTTCTTATTATTTTTTTTACTCATGAGGAAATTCAGTAGTTTATAATCCAGTGCCATAAACTTGAACTTTCATTTAATATATTTTAAATTCATTGGAAACTGCTTGCATTCTAGAAGAACAGATTTAATTTAAGGCAACAGATTAACAGTAGGAATGTAACAATTAACAGACATTTTATCTTGAAGTTATTTTCCTGTCTTGCAACAGATGTCACTGCATTTCAGACATCTTCATAAGAAGACAACAGTGTTATATTCCTTGCTTCTGGGAATTTTTTTATTTTTTATTTTTATGCTCTGTCCAGGTGTAGAAATATTCCTAGATTTAAACGTATATTGTTCTCCTTTTCATCTCTGACTTTTGCATGTTGTAACCAAAGAAGCCTGAATATTATTCATAAAGTTCGAAAACAGAAAAGTTTCCCATTTTTTTCTCTCACGTCAAATATTGTCTTATTAAGACTAAAATAAATGATTTAAATTCAAATGCTGTTGCAATGTACTCTCATATAATATTTGTATAGGACATGTTTGATATATTACCATATATCTGTAAGTATGTTATAAACAGTTTTTAAGCATCTTAAGAAGATAATTTTTACATAAGCATTTGAGTGACTATTGTACTCCCTTATTTCACCACTGAAATGTCATTCCTCTCTTTACTGATTCAATTAATGTGTTATATGGGCAGATAACTTCTATTAACTCTAGTGTAATAATAATTATTATTATTACTTCTTTGCAAATTATTTCTTTTCAAACTGTTTTAAGGAAGCTTGCAGTTTGAATTCAACAACATTTTGGCAGATTGCATGCTACGGATTGGGAATTCCATCCTGTGTTTGCATATTAGGATAAGGACCAAATCATAGAATCATTTGAGTTGGAACGGACCTTTGAGGGTCCTCTGGTCCAACACCCCTGCAATGAAGGGGGACAACTACAGCTAGATCAGGTTGCTCGGAGTCCCATCCAGCCTGGCCTTGAGTGTCTCCAGAAACAAGATATCCACCACACAGCCCAACGGATTTGGGTTTGTTTTTTGGCAGTCTCCCTGGGAAATGTTGTTGTTTTTTTTTTGGTGAAGAGAAGTATATGTCCATGAATCTGGTCAGTAAAGAATGGGAGGTTGTTTCATACAGACAGAATCTGTTCTTGAGAAAGTCTCTTCTCTGTCTTGGGGAGTGGCTGGGAAAGACATAATTGGTGAAAGGACTACTACCTGAAACTGCTAAGATTTCCAAAAGCTGCAGAACTACTCCAGGTCAAAACCAAGTTTTCTCTGAATGCTTCTTTTTCTTTTTCTCCCTGCTTTCTCCCTGGAAACACAGAAACGGGTGTTATTGGAATGTTTCTGTCTTGTAGACTTCTGTGAAATTCCAGCTTAAATGGAATTCTTGACAATGTCACTTCTCCAACTTTTCCTTTCCTTTTACTCTTTTCATTCTCTCTCTCTCTCTCTCTCTTTTTTTTTTTTTTTTTTTTTTTTTTTTTTTTTTTTTTTTTTTTTTTCCCTCAGAGGACTGAGTTTGTTCAAGTTATCTGCTGTACTCTTGAGTTCTATGCGGTTATGTCTAAAAATTATTTACTATGTGAGTGGTGAGACACTGGAACATGCTGCCCAGAAGGGCTGGGGATGTCTCCTCAAAGGAAGTGTTCAAGGCCAATCTGGATGAGGCTTTAAGCAATCTGGTCTAGTGGAAATTGTCCCTGTCTATAGCAGAGGGGTTGGAAATAGATGATCTTAAAGGACCCTTTCAACTCAAACCATTCTATGATTCTATGGTTGTACTGCACTGCTGTTGGGCATCTGTGCTGAAATACTGACTGAGAAATAATATAAATATTTCTCTCTCTCTCTTTTTTTTTTTTTTTTTTTCTTAATAAATAGCAAAGTAATATGAAAATTCATGAATTAAGAAAACTATTATTTATAATTCTTTTTTATTTCTGGATTCAGTTTCTTATACACACCATGAATTCAGCTCAGTTTTCACCCATTCACAGGCAGATTATATCTGTACTTTAAGTATGGTGAGAGTCTTGAGCTACATTATTTCTGAGCTTCTAGGAAGAAGTATTATTGCATTTCCAGTTAATGTGCATTCTTTGAACGGTTTTTATTCGCTATCCTGAGCTGTAAAAAAGAGGTGTGTATCTGTTGAAACATCTTTACTTGACCCCTATCTGAGCCTGAAAAAACATATGAATATCACAGTTTATAGGCATGTTACTGTCTAAAAAAGGAGTCTGATTTACCTCAAACAGGTATATATGCATTACCTTTGAGGTCTGTGTGGGCAGGTGTTTGACTTAAAGTGCAGTGAAATAAACCTGGCATGTGTGGGCTGTTCTTAAATTTTGACAAGCTATGGGAAATTGTCTTTTTAAATAGGATCCTATATTAGGTAATAGAAATAACTGATTATTTAATAGTATGGTTTCAATAGGTGAGTATTAGTGGTAGTCTTTCAGTTGTGGCTGTGTGAAATTATCATGAACTGTCTAATATCAGAACTAAAAACACAGGGCTCTGAGGAAAGACACTGAAGGTTGCCGGCAGTTTCTCATTTGTGAAGTAAATGGTAAAAGAAGAGGGTATCTAAGTTTTGCAGCTCTTTTTCATACCATTCCAGTGCTATGCTTTTTTACCATGCAGCAATTCCATTGATTCTGAAATACTGAAACTGGTAGCCTCTTAGTGGATTAGTTGCCTGTTACTGCTATAACCTAGAAATATTTTTATTGTCGTTAAAGCTAATTCTCCATTTACCACTGGGATTAACCCATTATTTCTGTCCTTTTACTCAAATGTTAGGAGACTGTAAGGCATGAAGTGTAAATGGACTTAGTTATTTACATTTTAATAGACAGATAATTGTTTCTCTGAATATTTTTGACTGTATAACTAGTTCAATGATAATTACCTACTTTATATGTATTATCTACAAAGTAGGGATACATATGATAACTAGATGGCAAAATTTAATATTTATGAAAAACTCACTGTAAATATAGAAAAGTAGTCATTATCACTAAAGATGTTTGTTAAAATTTAGAGTTGGATAAATAATGAATAGTAACATACATTGATAATTTATAAATGAAACATTTGTGTTTGTTTTTGATTGTACTGAACTTTGGTCTCAGCCATGTATCTACTATTGCAGCTCATTTTTGAAGAAAATGATTGAAAAATAAACAAGTAACTGAAGAAAGAAAAAAAAAACAGTTGTTAAAAGGTAATCGTGGATTGCTAATCCACATAAAACTTTACAATTCCTTTGTAAATTTGTAAATTTTGGACATAAAACATCTGCCTAGGACAGGTCACTTACCTAACTCTGGAGTTGGATGTGGCTTTGAGGCCTGATAGTAAAGTATAACAACCACTACATCAGTTTTGGTCAGAAACTTGCAAATTTTTGAGAAAGTGTGCGTTGATTAATTTTATGACAGAAAATGGTGTTATCATCCTTTTTATTTACATGACTAATAAGATTTTTGAAATTTTTTTCATTGTTTCTTTAGGAAAAAAAAGAAAATAGTGATGAATAATTTATCTTCTTTCTTCACCAGTTTGTTTCCTGCAAGAAAGAGGATACAAGCTTTTCTGACTTCCTATATTGTCAACGTTTTATGGGCTGGTTTGGCCCAGTTCTGTGACTAGCGGGGCAGAGGGATCCACAGATCCGTGCCTCCAGAAAAAGGGAACAGGGGACCTCAAAATAATTAAAAACAGCATATAGTATCGGAATGCAACATAACACACCATAATACAATATAATTAGAATTGAAGCTAATAAATCAAATATAATGAGAGAGAGAATGTCCGAAAGGTGGATAGGCCTCACCACAATGCTGAGGTGAGATGCGCAGTCCAGTTGAGCAGGGAGAAAAGGGAGGAGAGCCGACGAAAAGCAGGCAAAGAAGAGAGAATCTGGTGACCTTGCCAGGAGTTATATCTCGAGGCTCTCTGTGACCGCAAAGTCCCCTGGGGAATGTAGTTCTTCTCTTCCAGGCAAGTACCCAGAACTTGAGCATTAACAGTTAAACTCCCACTGCCCCACATGATGTTATGATGTGGAATACCGAAAACCAAAAATCACAAAACCATGACATACATACAGTGGAAACTTCATAGCAGTAGATAAGACCATTATTTGTGTTTCCAAAATTATTCTATATTTTTTTCCTTCAAGTCGATATGAAAGGGATGCAGGGAAGCACATTGGTCTGTGGTGGTGTTCTCTTTATTATGTGGATGTGTCTGAGTGTGTGCACAAAAGAAATTCCAGTTAACACTCTGACCGTGTGTGTTAATCCTCCAGAAAAGCTTTTGGATTCTACTGCCAAAACTTACTGACAGCCTTATACTGCAAAGGTGTCTGTACTTTGCTGTTGTTTTGTTTTGTTTTGTTTTGTTTTTTTCTGCATTTTTGTAGCTCTCATTAATTAAAGGATCTGTTGATTTCTTATAGGCAGCTTTTCAGATCAGCAGCTTTAGCAAAGTAATGTGATTGGTTTCCTTTTTGTACGATATTGTTAAAATCTTGTAGAACAGGAATAACCCAGACTCCTGCAGTAGTGTGTCTTTCCTCTTTAGTGACCCACCTCATCAGGAGAAGATGCAAAGGTGACCAATCATTGACATTAGCAATTCCTGTGAAGAGTGGTGAAATTGCTTGGTCTTAATAAGTGAAGTATCATTGCCATCTAACTAGCTAGTCTCCTGACTTGATCATTGTGTTTTCAACATATGTTTCTGCAGAAGTACTCATCAGGACAAAGACTTGACCCTGAAGGCTGTTCAGTACTAGATTCTTGACTAAGTCAGTGGAACACCTCTTTCTATGTTAGGCCCTACATATCCTACCTTAAATAATCAAGCAGGGCAGGTTTTTATCATAAAAGTGCATGGTACTATGGACTGCGGCAGACATGAGATGCAAAACTGTACCTGTTTTTACTAGTTTTTTGTATTCTGAAATATACTATGTTCTTGGAGTAAAAATTTTAGTCTTGATACTGTGTCTGTTCTCATTAAAAACCCAGCTCTTTGGCATAAGAAATGCATTCTTCACATAAAACATAAAAAAGTTGACACATTGTTATTCAAATTATCAAATTAATACTCAGAAAATCAGGTTATTGTCCTTCAGTTACTGGGACAAAAACTTGGTTTGAGTAATCTTGCAGTTAATCTAGGGATATCCTTCTGTAGACCACAGTTCTGTTTCCCTGCATAGTACCAGAGCATGACTGTCCAGGCTACCCTGGAAAAGGTAATGTCACACACTAAATTTGACTACTGTGTTCTTGGGAAGGCTAAAAGTCAACTTATAATTTACCTCATTTGTTCTCCTTTTCCTAGCACTGAATCTTAGATAGTTGTGTCTGTTTCAGAGATACAGATTAGTTGAACTTCCCCCACATATTCTGTTGCATTTAATGCATGCTGTCTTATGAGAAATGTTAGGACTGTGCTGTTTCGGGCTATCAGTTCCCAAGAGAAAAAATGTATTCTCTTTTACAATAACTTCAGTAGAATAGCTTTTTGAAGCAATTTGTTGTTTTTTATCAAGCACAATAGAAGTTCATTATTTCTCATTACAATGTTCAAGGTTAATGTTCTCTATTCCTATTTCTCCTTCATTTTATATGAAACATTTTTATTATCTAATTATCTATTTTTTATTAGATACCTAATTTTCAAAGGAAAAAATATTAGAAACTTTACGGTGCCTGCAGGAGAAAGTACACAACTAAAAATACATAGATCACTCTGTCCCTTATTTATTTTGAAGGAAAATACAACAGATAAAAAAAAGGATAATAACATCATTTGATAGAGCAATTTTCACCTGCAAAACATTGTTATTCAACATAGTCACCACCATTAACTATGTATTTTCACCAGTGATGAAAGTTAGACACATGACAGACTAGTGAAATTCTGCAAGTGGAGGAGATCCACTGTTTCACAAATGCTGTGACATCATCATTGCTAGGAAAATGTTGGGCACCCAGTCCATCTTTCATTAGTCTGATGGAAATTAGAAGGCTCCAAATCAAGACTACACTGTGGTTGTGGTAAGGCAGTCCAGCCAAGAGATGCTCCATGGTCTTCAAACCATGGAGGGGAATAGGGCCTGATGTAATCGTGTTACAAGAGAAAGATAATCATCCTCTCTGGCCTGACTCTGGAAGTTAGAGCCTTCAGCTTAGACAGTATCATGATGTAGTGGTTAGAGTTCATGGTTTGTCTGGGTTCCTAGAAATCCAGAGGGGTTAACTCTTTCCTGTCCCAAAAGTCAATGCACATCGCTTTACCCACTGAGTACTACATCTGGAACTTTTTCTTCAGTGGGAAAATCACATGTTCACCACTCCACAGACTGCTATTTTGACTCCTCATAGTGGTGACACCAGGTTTCATCACTGGCAGTGATGTGATTCAGGAAGCTCTCACTTTCAGCCTATTATTGGTTCAACGGTGCCTTGAATACAGCATTCTTTCTGTTCCCGTGTGGCCATTCACGAGACCCACCTCATGCAAACTTTTCAACATTCTGATATTGCCACCGTTGTTTCCAACACATTGAAGCTCATATTCTGCTCCATGTACAGTTCCCTAATTGTAATACACTGATTAATGTGTAGGAACTGATCAAGATGCTCTTCTTTTTGTGGGAAAAAGTTGTCCATGGCCATTCAGATCGCTGCCATCTTTCATGTCACTGCTGCCACTACCTCATTGTGCTTACATCCACTGCTTGGTCTCCATTAACATTCACCAAGCATTGATAAATGTCAATGGATGGCATTTTTTCACACAGAAGAATTCATTTATAATCTTTGCTTCATTTGTACTTCTAATTCAGATGCCATTTTTTCAGACCATCCCTTTGCTGCCATCTGTCACACAGCAACAAAATTTAATAAAATATTGCTGGGAAGGTTCAGTCTCTACTGTCATACGACCAACATCCACCTCTGACATTGTGGGCCAACATCATAAAATAGGAGGCATTACTTTTGGAACTTAACTTTTAGTAGAAATATCGTAATTTCATTCACAAACCAAATAAGCAAGGTACATACATAGCAGTACTTATAGGATCTAGTGAGTCCAGGGCACAAAAGTAATTTGAACTTCTCTTTCCTGTTGTATGCATTCAGATCATTACAGAAGTTTGCACTATGTGATTACTTGTTGCGGTTTTGAATGTAAAAGAAAACTTCATCTCCCCCTAAATAAAGCAATAATAGCAATGCAGATATAAACAGAAACTGTTAGAAAAAATTCCTTATTTTTAAATATTTTTGTAATATGAGTCATAGTATACACCAAAGTCCTTGACAAACCAGCATTATTGCTTTTCTGTCTTATCTCAAATTGTACTTCTCATGCAACTTGTAGCTAATATGTTATCTATAACTTCTGAGCCAGATGCCTGACACTTTAGGCATGCCCATAAATAAATTTTAATGTATTCAAATGAGACTGTTTAAAACATGTTCTTCTCTTGCACATGTTTTGGTTGTTTTGAGCTGAATTAGATGATACTAAGGTAAGAAATAATTATGAGACAAACCTCATGAGGCTCTCAGAGTACTTAATTTGCACTGACTTGAGGACATACTGTCAGAAAAAAAAAGTAAAGAAAAGAAAAAAAAAGCCGAGAAAGCAAAAATGTAATGAGATCCGAATACACTAATTAAACTTCCCAAGCCAAAGAGTTGATATTTATAAACAACTGCTGTATTTGATACTGGTCTACTTTATTATTGTTTTTCTAAAGGATTTTTCTCTGCCCATACATGGCTTTCAGCTCACCTTTCAGTTCAATCCTGTCAATAATTTTTTTGAGAAGATATTTAGGGTTTTTTTTGCCATTCTTGTTCAGTAGTGAAAAATTAACCTGTGCTGCAGCTCCTGTCAAAGTTCTTAAGATAGGTTTTTCTTATCAGGTCTAGTAATTCTTCCCAGGAACCTTGATCAATGTGCTTGATATTTTCAATAAAATGGCAAGTCCATGTGGAAACAGATGCAGTGAAGCATCCAGTCATGAACCTGACCTTTTTTTTTATTCTGCTGGTTTGATAACATTTTTGCAATATGGGAGATCATTTTTAACTTAGCCAAAGTGACATTTTTACTTTTTCCATGTACAAAAAGAAGTAGAAATGCAATTTCACTGTGCCTTACTTTTCCTGCTGAACTGCCTAGACCTTTTCAAATACCTTCCCTGAATTATCAAAAGAAAACAAAAATATTGTTTTTTTCATTGCAACATTGTTTCTGTACTTCTACACAGAAGATGGTAGATGTACAATTTAAGAATTCACACAAAAAAATCACTGCAACTAGTTGTTTATTTTCTCCCAACTGTGTTTTGATAATGAACACATGAGTAATATGTGCTGTGATTAAATAGTTATGAAGTACTGAATTTGGACAGGTAAAAAATTATGATAATTTTTTTTCAACTGCATTTGTTCATTTGGCTTTTCATTTAAGTTTTAAGTCTTCCGGAAGCATTTGAAATGCTAGTTACAAACTCATTTTTGAGGTTGGCAGGGGCTGCTGGAGATGACCTAGTCTAAGCTCAGTCCCTGCTCAAAGTAGGCTCAGCTAGAGTGGCTTTTCCACAACTGAGTCTGTCTGGGTTTTGTATATATCCAAGGATAGAGGCAACACAACTTCTCTAGGAAACTTGTGCTAATATTTTATCACTGTCAAAGAAAAATATTCGAAGGGCATTTCTTGTTTTGTTTTGTTTCATTTTTGAATGAAAAACACTTAGGTGAAGTTGTATGCATTCCAGTTTGTGTGTATTACCTTGTCTTTTCAGTGGCTGCCACTGAGAAGAGTCTGTCTATCTTTTCATCTATTTCCTAAAAATGTTGAGATCCCCCTTGAACCTTCTCTTTCAGTGCTCAGAAATGCTAATTGTCTCAGCCTCCGTCTATGTGACAAATGCTTCAATCAGCTCTCTTCAGGGTTTTAAGTCATGCCGCAGAAGAGAAAGCTGTTTCTGTGACATAGATGCAAGATTGCACGCTTTCTAGAGGGATTTATTTTATACATTTGTGTTCATACAGTGCATATGGTCTCTCCTACTGTTTAAAACAAGGAAAACAAAATGGAAAGTTGGAAACTTGATCCTTCTTGTTCTTCTTTTGATCCTTTATTTAAAAAAATACACAATCCACACTCAGATGGCTGTTGGAAATTGAGTTGTTAAATAGGAGCTGGCATTCAGGTTACCGTTGATAGAGAAAAGATTTTGCATTGCCTTGACATATAGAAAATGGACACCAAAAAAGATAAGGGTGAAAAGCTTTATCCAAAGAGAGCGGCAATCCAAAAATGTTTTCTGACAACCAGTGAAGCTGAGGTAGAGAAATGGGAATTTGATGAGGCAGGGATCCGGGAAGACAGACTTCCACTTTTCTCAGTGAACCATGTTGCCTGAGCTACTGAGATGTGCAATCAAGCAGAGAAATGATAGGCTTTTTTTTTTGTGTGTCTGTCTCTTTGGATCTTGGCAAGAAGAACTCTGCTAAAGTTCTGTCCTTCTTTCCTATAAAGTTGAGCGACTGTTTCCCTCTGAATCCCTGTAACTGTAATACTGTGGAAGGAAGCTCTCCTGTGAGGTTCATACCTTTCCCTCCCAGCAGGTTCTGTTGCTGTAACATTCACTCGAGGAGGCCTGGTGGCTGATGTTAATACCAATTCCAATCAGGCATAAAAGTTCTTCTGAATCTCAAAGGAAGGGAAAGGTGCTATTTCTTCTTTCCTTCTTTATCTTTTCTTCACCCAGTGTGCCACAAGTTGTGTGTTAATATAGAATCTTTGAAGTGTGCCTGTTCACCATATCTCTGGTAAAAACAAGCATGAGAAATGGAAGGGGATAGTTTATTTGCAGAGCTATGGATCTTTGGAAAGAAGTGATAAAACTCTAGATTGTATGTTGGTACTAGTATTTTTTATTACTATCACATAAATGAATTAGCAATGATCAAACTTCTGGATAGTACTACTCAAATTATTTCTTAAAGGACAACTAGGTCAATTGTGGTAGTATAAGTGAATAAATCCTAAAATATATATTCAATTAAATTATAGATTAATTATCTCTTAGCTTTGTCTAGATAGTTAGAAATTCTGTTGCTTTTAAAGAAGCTGGGAAGTCTGACTTTCTCTACTGATGAAAATCCTACTCTTTATCAATAAGCAGGATATTACTCTTTTGTTTTACAGAACTATTATTTTAAAGAATCCAAGAAATTCCAGGTTTTGTCTGAATTTCTTCAAGATATTCTGATTCTTTATCTGCAGTGTCTATAAGTAATACTTGAGAAGATGTTGTAGATTCTGCTTTTATAGCATATGAATAATCCTAATCCATGGTACAATTTATTCCTATCATGAGTGTGAATAAGAGTTAAAGCATTGCGTCTGAATTGCTATCAACAGCTACAGGATACCTCAGCAAATAGGAGAATCTGGTGAGACAGCAAAATTCAGTTCTAATTACCTTAATCAGTAGGGTCAAAGCAGCATCAAATTATCAGTGATATTCAGTCTACAATATTTTGCAGTGAATGTAAAACACTGATGCAGGATCTGTGATGATTCACTTTTGCTACGAAGTCTTGTAAACACTTGTGAAAATAATTGTCAGCAGTAATAAATCTGAAGATTACACAACTGTTTTTATTTCAGAAATTTTTAGCACTTTTATCATTCATTAAATTTAATGCATTATGTATATACATTCCACTGCCTAGGAACTGTAAATCACATGCAGTAAATTTCTGCTCTCTCAATAGAGAAACAAACCTAAGGCGTGATTCAATAAACTGCAGTACATGTAATAAGAAGTGATTAATCTGCATGCTTTATTTAGTATTAGACATGCATTTAATAGCACTGAATTGATGCTTAGGTTAAGCACAGAAAACCATTGTGTCGAGGGCAATGTATAATTCACGGGAACAAATACAGGAAAAGAGGAAACATCATCATCCAGAATTGCAGAATCTCTTTAATAAGCCAATACTGACTTTGAAGATTAAGATTTACTGAGTTAATAGTGAAATATCAACTGATGACAAAATCAGGCCATTTACTTCCTTAAGGAATGACAAATCTTTATTTTCTTCTTTCAAAACCAGATTTAAGAAGAAAATCAATGCACTTCTTGTTACTTAGGTTTACTGCTGCAGCCATTCACATGGGCAAGGCTAATTTCCATTTAAGTGCAAATAGCAGTTAATAATAATTTTCTTCTTAAATTGAAAACATAAGACGCAAAGGAAACTGGAATTTCATAAAATGTTTTGTTTTCATTAATGAATAAGCAACTTAATAAATAGATATTTCCATTGCATCTGATTATTTTTCTCTGAAATTATTTTGGGCTAGCTCGTGGAATTATTGATTCTTGTTTTATTATATAATAATCTCTGTAGGAATAACAAGTAGAAATTTTACCGTTGTTATCTTAACATTACTCCTAAATTTCCTAAATTTCTTCTTCCACTCCTACTCTTGAGGAGTGGAAGAAGAAATATAAATACATATATTGTTCCAAAAGTAAGGACTCCTATTTATTTCCATGGAAACTACAACAGATACAAAGTGCACAATAGCACTATTTGATAGAGCAAATTCTCAGCTACAAAACACTATTTTCCAACATAATCACCATCATTAACTGTGCATTTTCACCAGCAACGAACAAGAGCTTGCATACCACACTAGTAAAAATCTGCACCATTGGAGGTTGACCCATTATTTCACAGCTGCCATGGTAGTGTCATTGTTGAAATGCACCACTCACCACCTGTCTGTGCTCACATCCACTGCTTGGTCTCTATTAACATTCACCAAGCATCCAGAACCATCAATGGTTGCAATTTTTTTCCGCATGGAAAAAAATCACCTTTTCATCAAATGCTTTTCTATGGCAGACACCATTTTGTCAGACTGCCCCTCTACTGCCATCTTTCACATAGCAACAAAATTTAATGGAATATTGGTGGGAAAGTTCAACCTCTTCTATGATACTACCAACATCTACCTCTGACTCTGTGAACCAACATAATAAAAAAAAGCATTATTTTTGAAGCAGCTCTTGTATTAAAACTTCATATTTCATGGAGCTTGACCTGAGAATATTTCATTTGGCCAGTAAACTTCGCCACATCCTTGCAGTGTTCCAAATTTGAAGTTCATAGGTTCTTTTGCTGAATTAATTGAGAAGTTTGCGTCTTCTGTGAACCTAGTTACACCATGACATTCAAATTTTCAGCCTATTTGCTTACCAGTTAGTACTTTTCACCATACATTTATGATTTTTCTCCTTCCGAGACACTGTGTTCTACAAAGTAAGAAGGGTCAGTGAAAGTTCTTGTAGACATGTTTTACAAGTTATCTGGAGATCTTGTTTCATTTCAACTGGGCTAGTATTAACTCTGCAGTAATAAGATAATAAATTGTAGGAAGACATATTTTTGGCAAAGTCTTTTGGAAGCTTGCCTGAGTGCATGCATCTGTGGGCTCAAGTCACTCCCATACAGTCTGGACACTGTATTAGCACAGTGATAGATAACAGCCAGAAAAAAAGTTTACTTCTGAAATCTCTCCATGCCTGAAATGAAAGCCCACCAGCAGAACTAGAACTACAGCAAATATAATAACTGAGTACTGGCCATAGCAGCTCTGGAATTGTACAGTTCAGTAGGGAATCCCTACAGTATAATAGACAGCTTTCAAAGGAAATCCAGATGTTTGTAACTGTTAATTCTTCCATCTAAGTTTCATAATTGCATCTTTAAGCATTGGTGTTTTGGTTTTTTTTTTATGCTTTAGTACTTTCCATGCCAGGCATTATACGATGGTTATATTGTCGCTAACAGAGTGAGGTTTTTCTTTTAAAGTTTCCAAGCAAATATTGGGTTTGGCCTCCACCTGCTGAAAAACAGTTGCCAAGCCTTCTAATGTAATGAAAGGACATTTGTATGGGAACTGCTCAGTCAGGCCAGAACCACTGATTGATCACCTGAGGCAAGGACAGAGTCAGCCATGGGAGCACAGGTGAAGGCAATTTCTTGTGTGACCGGAAGGGGTGGAGCCTGGTTCCACCTCTCCTAGACCCCATTTAAGGGCTGACTGCCACAGAAGAAAGATCTCTTTCTGGAGATGTCTCCTTTTGGGATTTTCTACTGTGAGCCTTGGATATGTGTGAGTATATCATTTTTTATTACTTCTTTCTGCTGTGATAGTCTTTCTAACATAAACCTGTAAAATACCATCCTAACCACACCACTCTTCTAACTGTACACTTGTTAATTGTACAGATGTTAAATACTCCAGATAATCTTTAGTTCTAAAGGAGAACTTTGCTTTCTTTTGCATTTTGAAAATATGTTCTGTATTACACACAAATACAGTGGTGAAATTCATAGCTGAAGTAGACTTTTTTGTGTGTGTCTAAAGTCACAGTAGGGAGCTGTGGAAATGCATGACAATATGTTGTTCTTTTCAGTACATGGTACTGTATTCATAAAGAAGAAAAATCTGTCATCAAACAACTTGGTGACTTTCTGGGTGAGCTGAAGGGAACTGTAAAATGTCAGACAGCAGTACAAGAGATAGTATGTGTGTGTTCTGTTTTATGTGCCACACAGATGAATCAGCTGAATTAGAAATAGAATACTTGCGGATAATTTTTTTTCATTCTTTGCATCCTGTTCCCCTTAAGTCAAATGATGCAATGCTTTGAAAGACTTTGTAAGGGATTGCTGTGTTCTATGGCATAGAGACCAGGAGATTTTGTTGTGTTCAAATTACAGGAAATCCACAGAGGAGTATATATACGATTAATATAGCTAAGCGAAGATGAGAAATTAAAACTATGTCTTTCCCAATCATTTCAGGTTAATAGAAAGACAGGAAAATAAGAAATAATTAAAAATAACTGTCATGGAATTTTTCTTATAGAAACATCAGTACATACCATAAAAACATAATCTGTATCAGTGGAAGCATCTATTTTAATAAATTATCTGACCATTTAAAAAAGTTATTTATTTTTTTTATTAGCTCCAGAAAGGTTTAGGAGGATAAGCAGCCCTAGTCTTCAATGTACTCACTTCAAATCCTTTATCTGTTCCATTGCCAGGTCTCTTGGTCTGGCTTTCTTATTTTGTTAAGCAGTTTTCTTTCAGTGGGATCATACTTCTCAGTTTTAATTATGAACAACACCAATGGATGTCTTGTTTTTGGTTTGTGAGTGCTTTGTCTTACCTCCTACCACTCTGTCAAAGGATAATACACAAGCATTTGCAGATTTTTTTTTATAATGACTTGATGTGTTTCATGGTATATTTGAGGCGATTGTAATGATTTGTTGAATTTACCCACTCAGTCAGCATGCTGTGAAGTTAGACCATACACGCAAACTGAATTCAAGCCCCTTACCTCCCCTGACTGATGTACAGATTTAAGTGACTGTAACTTTTCAAGTAATCTTATCTGTCACAGAGGTGCTTGCATTTGAGGGGGTGTGTGTAAAAAAAAAAAAAAAAAAAAAAAAAAAAAAAAAAAACACTAAGGCTTCTAAAAGCCATTGAAAAAAACAGCATTTTTCTTATATTTCTGAAGACCTCAGTAGTCTTGCCTTGCAATAGGTTTGGTACACCAACCAAAACCATTCATCTTCATTCTCTATAAGAGATAACACTTTGGTGTGTTGAAAACCCTACTCCCCAAATGCAAATAACCTGGAAGTAGATTTTGTAAGTATGAGAAGGACAAAAAGCCCGACTGAAAGTCTATTGTGTCATTTTTACCATTCTTTTAAATTTATGCTGGAACAGTAATATTTTTCTTATTTCTGGTGATATTCAATAAACTTTTCAGCTTCCTTATTCACATCCATTAAGCCATTTATAGAGCAATTTCGTAATATTTATTCTCCTACAGACATTATATTCCACTCCTGGGAAAGTGTGTGACTTTGCTCAGCACTCTTAGGAAAGCTTTCCAGGAATCTTATTTAAACTTCTACATCTTACAAATATATTTTTCTGTTGCTTGATATTTCATTTCAAATTTGCTGTTTTTGAAGGGTTATGGATATAGAAAAACCTTTCCTTTATAGTTCTTAAATCTACTTTTTCTGCCTAAACAAAATTATACGGAACTCCAGAAGACAACTACTTCTGTAGCAATCTTTATTTCATTTAGTTCTTGGGTGTCTTTGCCTAGACATTTTTGATGTATCCAAAAAATCTGCATGCTACAAGATGAGTTGTGTTGTGTTGATAACTAAGTAGTTTAGCATAGCTTTTTGCTCTGTGTATTTGAGGGGAAAAAAACTGACTTATTTCTGTTTGAGAACCCTAGCTTAGAATGTGCAGAAACAATATTTGTTTACAGCAAAGAACAAAACAAAATCTATAAATGTAAGATTAGCAGTATGCTATGACTTATTAAAAAAATAGACATAACCAGGTTTTGATCTTTATTTGTGTTTTTTAGGTAGGTGACATCTTTTCCAGCTTAACTGTCCCTTTTTCTCTCTTTTCTTTTGTTTTTAATCTGTGTGCCTTTTTTACTGCAATTAAATAGACAGTTATTGTAGGCTATATGATGGATTTGGTTACAGCCCTCTGGACCTGTTTCTATTAACTTCCTAATAGATTATGATATCTTGCAGGCTCTTAACAAACTTTTGCCTGCTTAATTAGGTGTCAGACAGTAAGAGATGTCACTCTGTTTTCATATTAGAGGGAGATAAAACACTGAAGTAAACTGTGGATTAATTAGAATTAGCTTGCTGGGAGTAGTTTTTTGCACACCACTCTTTGGTAGGGAAAATGGATTTGCTTGCTCTTGTGTGAAAAGATGTCCTAATACAGCTTGGGCCAAAACCTTAATTGCTCTATTATTCATTTGATATGATGCAGGGTCCTGGATTAGCACCTGAAAGCATACATAACAAGATGCCTTTTAAAAATTTATTCTTCAATTCTATTGATATTAAACAGAATTGCTGAATTGGCTACTAATAATGAACAGATTTTCCTTGAAATTCATGAATAAGTATGTATGTCTTTTTTTTAAGGTATATACAAATTACTTTCCTTCATCTTTTTCTGTATAGAAGCTATTGCACACGCTATTTGCTAAATTAATCAAAGCACCTTTTAGCCTATTTCATATGATTAAAACCTGTGTCTCTGAAGATCTTAATAGCTCTTCCCAGAATGTTTTCCATCCTTAGTTCATCACTCCTGAATAATAGATTTTTCAGAATTGTGCAGTGTTCCAGGGCTTTCTACAACTTTTTCACTTCCATTAATAGTCTTGTTATTGAAAATCATAACAAAGAAAACTCTCTAAACCGAATGATAGTTTAGAAAACCAACACTGCTTTATTACGTTTCTGGGTGTATGAGGATTTCTCCATAATGTATGCACAGGAGCTAAATCACCCTCATCATTTATGTTTACCATATGAATATTCATGCAATTTCAACGAAGTTTCCACCTGTATAGGAACTGTTAAGTTACAGCTTGAACCAATGATCGAGCACCTAGTGATAGCCATTGAATTGTGGCTATCACTCTTTTCGCATAGTTTAGAGCTTATCTGCTATTGCCTTTCCCTACACCACCTATTCTCAGAATTATCATGCATATTAAATCAAACTTTGCACCCGCACTCCTGTTCAGTCAAGGCGTTCTTGGAAAGGGTGTTTGGTCTTCCAGATTACCCAGGTAGAGTATGGGTGTTGAGGTACACAAATTGTTCTTTGGCACTTCTCTGTAGTAGATTACTCTTTAGCACCTCTCTGGTGTTTACAGGAAAGGGTCTTGTTTTTAATCTTTGAGTTCTGCCTAAATTGTTTTAATCTTTAGTATCTATTTGCTGGCATAACACTTCCTTGCCTTTGTTTACATTTTACATTGCATGTATTTTCAAAATTATGTAGTTCTTCTGTGACGCTCTTCTAGTACCATGGCAACTACAAGGGCATTTTCACATTTTTCTAAACTTTGTTTTGGAATGCAAGGTCTTAAACTAATTTTGAAGAAAACTCATTGTCTAATATCTCTCTTTTACACAAAACATTGTGGTCTTCTGTTCTGCAAGTTTACCACAAGTATTTGGTTTTCTTGTTTTACATCCCAAAAGCACAAGTGCTCCGCAGCCAATGCAATGCTACAAATAGTGCAAATGACTGGCTCATTTGTCTGTTGACAAGATTACTTCACTGACAGATCAGTCAGGTGGTCTTCGTAGTAAGTTGCATGTTAGTGATGGCTCTAATGGCCTTTCCACTTGTATTTACAATACAGAATTGATTTGTAGGCTTTGTCTTATCATGGACTGTTTGCTTAAATTTAAAATTGAGTTTGTCTTGACTGCTTGTTCAAAGCCTGAGGCTGGGAGATAAGTGGTTTACACTCATCAATGGACGATCTGGGAGGACTACTAGTAGAACAATGCCTCAAAGGAAGCCTTAATTAAAGAACAATTTATTGAGAGATTGTCTATTCTCTACTCACAGAAAACTTCGCGATTTTCTATGTATTGTGGGAGTGGTTAAAAGTTCGAGGATCCAGAGAAATTACTGATAATATGAAGTCATACGTTAAAAGCAGTTATTTAAATCATCTATAATATTCTTGCTGGTGTTTGAAATATCTCTATTTGAAGATAGGTTTGAAGGGCAGTGTTTTAAAAACATGCTGGTAACAGTATATTTCTGCAAACACTCTCACAGGAAACTAAGTGAGAGTTTATTTCCTCCTTCTGCTTATATAGAAATGTAAACTATTTCTAAAGATATTTTAGAGACAATGCCTAGGAAGCTCAATGGCCCTGGGTACCTGCTCTATTGAGCAGACTAAAGAGATCCTGTTCTTCTGAAGGTTTTGGACACACCTATTTAGTTCTGAGAATTATCTTCATGTTTATCTGTCTCTAGATAGTAATTCTAGAAAGCTATTAATAAAAATACTAGTTTATGGTATGAGGATAATGTATCCTATAGCCATGGGGACAAGATTTCTCATATACAAAATACTTATTTTGTACAAGTAGTTCACAATATGTCAATGCTATAAAGTATCTAACGCAATTAGTTACAATACATTTTGCTTTGGTTGTATTTTGTTCCAAAAGAATACAAAATGGTATCACAAAGCAGAAGAGCTGCATGACTGAGATGTTGCTTGCTGACAGGTTCAGTACTTAAGTTTCTTCTCCCATTAAGGAAATTCAGCACTCAATGATCCCTGTTTTAACTTGGCCCAACTCTTCTCTTCAAAGCTGTAAATAGTTCAGACCCCTGAAGTGAGCTGTAAATTGCTGCAGTTTCATGCTTCAGTGCTTTTTACATTTGCTTAGTGTAGCAGAAGTGGTAATACTGCTGTGTGGGAGTCTGTTGTCTGCTGATTAGCTTGGTTGAGAACTCTTAATTTAGTATATGTTTGCCTAGCTGAGATTTGAAAACTAGTTCTCGTGGCATGAGGACCTAACAGTAGAAGAGCAGGCCTGAACCCCAGGTGGAGTGGCAGAGCATTTATTGCATTTAGCACTGTACACTCTCTGTTTGAGAGAGAAGGGAAATCAATTCTTAGAACAAAGCATATTACAAAAATATGCCAATTAGTTTTTTTACGAAAGAAAAACAGTTGATTTGAAAGCAGTCTCCCACTGTGCCCCATGTGTCGTAACAGTTTATAAAGGAAGTGAAAAAACAGTCTATCGCTGCAAGTGGGTGACAAGAGAATATCAAACATGAGTAGGTGCCTTTTGTCACCAGCCAGTACTACTAGTAATCACAAGCAGAGAAACTTGTTTATAAGAAAATATCTCTGAATGGTGTCTCTTATGAAAATAACCTCATGTTTAAAGTCTGTACATGAAACTACAAAACTTCCTGCCTTGTGGCTGAGCAGCTAGAAACAGGCTTTGGTGATTATTTCTAGAGATGTTGATTTGCATAATGTACAAATTTGGTTATTTTTAAGGAATTAGATCTGGTTCTCTCAGGTCACAGTGCTTGAGTTGTTGAACTTCTCTGTAAAACTCTAAAATTAGTAAAAGCAAAACTCCCTATGATCTAAACTTAAACATACTTTGCAAATTAATGTTAAGTTATAAATTTCATTGAATAAATGAATTAATTCAAGATTTTTCATATTAAACTTTTCCATTTTGAGGGTTCTAAAAAGTTTTGACATTAGTGTTTGAGTTTGTCTGCTTTGAACACCTTCAATTTTAGTAGGTTGTGAGGAGAAAAAGATGGAAAATTCAAATCAAAATACTTAATCTGAGACAGAAAGAACGCTCAACTTTCTAAAAGTTGAGAGGTAGTGGGATCAAAGTCCGCATTCTCCACCAAAAACTGCTGTGGAGTTAACTAGATCAATCTATGCCTGTGGCAGGTGGGGCAGTAGGCTCCTGGGCTCCCCCCAGCCCTGCAAAATGGGAAGAAAAAGAGAAAAGGGGTAAGGAAATGGGAGCTGGACTCAAGGGATGAAAAAAAACAATCGATCTATTGAGGAAAACTTATTTTACTAACTATGGTATCGGAATGCAAGATAACACAGTGTAATATAATCTCAATTTCAATTAGACTAATAAATAAAATGGGGGAGAGTTTCTGGGACTGATCAAACCTGATAAGCTTGGTTCAGCTAGGAAAGCACATTCCAACACCCCCTGCAAAGCAGTAAGAGACTGCCCAACCAGGAAGGGCCAGATCCCATGACTTCTGCAATGTACAGGGGTGGAAACTTGGAATTGGAGCATTAACACTTTAACTCCCAGCACTACATGATGTTATGATGTGGAATACTAAAAACCAAAAAATCACAAAACCATGACAGAAAGATTAATTTTTAAATTAGGTGTTAAATACTGTGCTTGGAATTTATGTCTTAGTTTCAGCTGGGATGGAATTGTTTTCTTCAGAGTGCCCAGTATGAAGGTATGTTTTGCTTCTCGGAGGAAAACAATAGTTGATGACACACCAGTGTTTGTATTTGCTGCTAAGCAGTGTTGTAGGGAGCTAAGACCTTTTGCAGGAAGGTGGAAAGGAACAGAATTAGTACAACTGACTTAAAAATGGCCAAAGGATATCCTACACCATATGACATCAAGTCATGGAAGGAGCTTTCAAGGGGGTGTGAGTTTATCTGTCTCTCTTCTGCTTCTCAGGAGGCAACTGGGAGTTGTTTGGGGGAGAGGGAGGGGGTGTCCACAAGCAAATCTTGTGCATCACTTATTATATATATTTGTTATCCTTTTCTTTTTTTTCTATTTTAAGTAATTTTATCTCAACCTGGAAGTCCTACTTAGGCTTTTTTTCTCTCCCCCATCCCACTAGGAAAGAGGGGGAGTGAGCAAACGACAGTGTGGTACTCAGTCACCTGCTGATATTAGCAAGATATTAGTATTGCGCTTCAAAAAAGAAATGCTTTAAATGTTCACTGAACGTTTGTTTAGGTGTTTATGAGCTGTGTTTGTGTACCATTCATTGGAGGCATACTGTGCTAAGAAATTTGCAAATAAAAAATCTCTCAAATCTATGAGTCCAGTGGAAGTGACTTAGCTGTTAAATTTTGCAGAGAAACAGTCTGAGCAGTCTGCTAATAAGTGGTGCACAGGGCATTCTGGATTTTCTAATCTTTGTCAACATGCAAACTGAGCAAGTATTTCTAAATACAGACATTGTTTAGCCTTGCAGAGTCAGAAAATTTTCAGGTAAGTAGCTCCAAGGGTTAATTCTGATCTCTAAAGATAAAAACAAAAGATTCTGTAATGTTTTTTATTCCCCAGCTTTCAACAACTCTTCTTCATTATGTCTTTATCTACCACATTGTATGATGATCTCCTGTTAAATCTTTCTGTGTAGATTTTGGACTACCATAAGTCCTGTTATAATGAGAATTTATTCATGTGACAAGTATTCTATTTCAGACAGTCTGCCAAATGATTGAAAGCAAAACACCATAGCTTCAAAAGTCAGTGAACTGTGATAACTGATTATGTAGTTGTTCATAGATTGGTCAATTCAGGGCAGTAGTTCATACTAATAATTTCTGCTAATGAATACTTAGAGCCTGTTACTTTTTCTACAGGAAATGGCTATGCTGTAGTAGCTTGATCACTTACAACTGCATTATGAACATAGTTTGTAAAATAAGCAAGCTTAGGAAATAAAGTAAAATCCCATCTATGTGTGGAGTTGGTTCATATTCACTTGAATAAGGGATATTTACAACAAAAAATTAGAGATGAATACTTGTCATCTGGAAATTTGTTTGATTCCTTTTCTGGCATTTCCTCTTCATTCTTGCTGCACCCCAAAGCCATAAAGTTTGACTGCACAGCAAACTGAAAACCAGTGAAAACGATGTTATGTTTTGTAAGCTACCTGCCTCACTTGTGTCAGCTGTTTATCCTTTTATCACAGTTATAGAAATAAGAAACTAACATTACTGACTAAATAGTTTGTAAATGCCCACACAGATTACTCTGTTCTTGTAGAGGAGTAAATTCAAAACATAGATTGGTGTGCTTGAATGGGATAATGGCAAAACTGTATCCAGCATGATTCTCAGAATTGTGGCAAAAGGTTGGTCAGTAAATTCTTTGAAGCGAGAGAAAGAAGAATACCTTTCCTTATCTGGAGGAGGTGTGTAGCTGTGATAATTATAAATTCATGCAACAGCAGTGTGACTTCAAGACAGACCTGTGAAGATCTGAGAAGCTTAGCAGGGCCACCAATGTTTCATCTGCAATCCTCCCAGCCCTAGCTCTATCTGAAAACCCATACTCCAGATTCTCAGTCTCCATGATGTAGTTTGGAGCAGAAACAACTGTGGTAAGACTTACAAATCAAAGAGTGTGTTTCAATTTGAAATCTGCTAAGCCTATTTCATTAGTGTCACATTCTTGTTTCAGGTAATAGTAAGATGCCTGTACTCCTGATTTCTAGTTCCATTTGTCTTCTTGTAGATTGGAACAAGATGAAACTGTCCAATTTATGACAGATGTGCTATGCTAAAATTTCATGACTGGATCTGTTTCAAATAAAGTTTATATTTCTTTATGAAAGAGACTTCATTAAAACATTTGTGCCCTATCAAATAAGTTCAAAGAAAATGAAGTCAGATGGAAAACTCTCCAATAGGAGAAAAATAACTATTTTTAAACATTCTCACACTTAAGAGTAAAAGTCAAGAAGGACAACATTAGTTATTTGCATTTAATGATGTTATTTCTGGAATCAGGAGCTGAAAGTGGTTATTTCATTCAGGTCTGTTTGTGGAGAGGTCTTTATAAAAAAACACTAGTGGTTTATGTACACATAAGAGAGGGAAAAAGAACTAGTGTTAAGGAGATGGAGATTGGTAGTTAAGGTTCTTGATGACAAGCATTTCAAAACAATGTACTCTTTCTCCAGACCTCCTTCCACCTCAACATATGCCTTGTCTCTTACCATGGGTGTGTAGTAGGATGAGAGATAATAGGTATTGGACTGTATCATAGTATAAATAAACTTACAGGGTATAGTGTGAATGTGTAAGTTTCCTCTGGTAGTGTTTGCCTTCTATCTCTTCAGTTGGTAATCCTTGGCACAGGCCATAATGTGCAAGGTGATATTTTGTCATCTAATTATGACTAAGTTAAGGACACAGTGAGAATTGTTCAGTACCAGACTTTTCAGAAAATTATGCCAATGGAAGTTCCTTGCATATCATTACGTATGTTAAGAAATCTTGATGAGTACATATGAATTTCTGATAAGCACATTTTTGAAAATGCAATACAAATGTAAGTTAGTTAGCAAAATTGCAATGCACAACTCAGTCAGAAAATCAATGTGAATTCTGCTACCACTTAGTCATGTGCTACCAAGGCTGTATTTCTTTAATAATCAGGTTTTGCTGAGGTATTTACAGACCTGGGTCCTTGTGCCTGTATTTTCAGAACCCCTGTTCTGAACTGTTGTCTCCTGTTGTCATTACAAACTTTGTCTCATTTTTATTCTCAAGTTGTATCTTATTCTATGCTTGCACACATAGACATCCACATGATTTGATCATTAAGGATATGCATCTATATACTCAGTGCACATTCAGATATGTAAAAGCATTATTGCATAAGTGTTTATGAACACAATATTTTTTATACACATGTAATGTTTGTGTATAAACACATTTAATAGTGGTGTGTATGTGTATTTGTACACCTCAGGAAACTGTAGGTTTTGCACTACAAAATTGTATAGAGCTGAAGCTCATTCTGATATAGTAGAGGCAAAAGTATGGCAACTGTATGTATTTATTTGAAGTTTTATTTTGAATTTTTACACTTGTACCTGTTGAAATCTGGAGAGCATGGCATGGCATGCATTTTACCCTCTAAACAAACTGCCTTACATCAAACATACAATCATAGATTATCTTGAGTTGGGAAGTACCCACAAGGATCAGTTAGTCCAAATCCTGACTCCACACAGCACCACTCAGAATTCAAACCCTGTGTATGAATGCATTATTCAAATGCTCATAGAATTCCATCACTTGAGGTTGTGATCACTGCCCTGGGAACCTGTTCTATGCCTACTGCCATCTGGTGATGAAATATTTTATAATGCCCAGCCTGATGCTCCCCCAAGGCAGATCATGCCATTCTCTCAGATCCTGTTGCTGTCACCAGAGGATAGATTAGCACTGAAACAAACAAAAACTAACTTTTCTCTAAATAAAGTCATTCTAACAATGTGCTTTTGTTCTGTGCTTTTGTTCTCTTAAGTGTATAGCCAGAGGTTTCTTTTTGCATTTGAGGGGCAAGAATGTTATATAAAGAAAGAACGACCTAAAAATTACCAGTCACAACAAGGAGTGAAAATAATCCATCCCTTTGTTTTCTTCCTCTCCTATATGCTGTGTTTGTAGGTAATGAGAAGCATACTCCTAACAGTATCTCTTTCTCTTAGGGGTTTTGATCATGTTATTACAATCAACAGTATTAAGAGTTATCTAGGTGCAGCTAGGTGAGCAGCAGTGTAGCTTTGGAGGGAGCTGGGCTGAGTTGAACTGCCTTTGCTTTACTCTGACCCTGAGGAATCCCCAGGCAGCTCCACAGCAACAGGCTGGAACAGCCTAGGAGTTCCAGGAGGTACCCTGGCTGCCAAGGGCCAGAATGAGAGCAAATTGAATCACTAATCAGTTTAAGTGCCAGAATCTGTCATTACTGAGATTTTATTAACTTGTCTGAAATTACTTCAATGGAATTTTTAAAACTAATTCCAATATGAAGGGTAGTGCAGCACACAAAGTAGTAAATATGTAGTCTCTATGTTTTTACAGTAGATCAAAGTTGCCTGTTGTGTTGTAAGAATCAAGGTTGTTTCTTAAAAATAATTCATTTAAATGAACTCAAAGTATTTAAGTTTTCTGTATAGTAATTAGTAAAGAACTGGTATATTCTCTCCCAGTATACATCACATTTACGCTATTTGTTTTAAATGTAGAAAATAAATCCTGCAATTTGCATTCTATTTACTGTAAAATATTCAGGAGTTTGCTTTTAAGGAAAGGTTGCCAGATGTTCTTACTGGCTACCAGCCAGTAACTTGGGCATGAGGTAGAATACTTTGAAATCTTTAGCTGTGAGATTTGTCCACTACTGATGAAACTGAAATACTAAGAAATACTTGTGAAAAATAAATGTATATATGCTTTAGTAAAACATTCATGCTTCCTGCATTTTTTGAATCTCAAGTTAGATTGACGTTTTACCTTTTAAGGGTGACTGTTTAAAAACAAAGCAAAAACAAAACATGCAGAAGAAAATGGAAATGGTTATAATGCTAAAACATACTTTTCTTGGTGAAATTGACATGAGATCAAGGGCGACAGTCTTGTAGTAGCACTTGCTGTCCTCTTGTCTGTGTCAGAGTGACCTGATGTAAAAGTCTGGGTATGAAGGTTAGTAGGATTGTGCAGCTTGTAAAAATACTCAGATCTCTAACTTCCTCTTGATTCTGAACCGTACTAAAATTAAACTATTAACATTGTCTTTAATGGTTATCCCAACAGTGGTTATGTTTTTCCCCTAGAGAAATAATCAGCAGAAGGACAAAATGAAGGTGTGTTTGCAGATTTTAAAGTGATCCCTCCTTGCAAATCTCAGACCCAGCAGAATGAATATCAGGAGAAAGGAACTGCATTGCCTTCCAAGAAATATCAGGCACTTTGAACTGCAGGCTCTGACATTTCTGATCTCTCTTTTATAGTGGTGAATTCCTTCCCAAGCATTCTGTTTTGCCTTACAAGCAGAAAAGCAAGTCAGGTTCAGGGGTAGCTAGAATTTCCTTTTGAGTTCATTTGTACAGTACATCTGAACAATATATAACCTTAGCTAAACTGGGCAGTTAAGACTAAACCTTCACTTTGTCTCCCATTTCTGTTCCTGTTCAACAGATTTGAGAAATTGGTGATGGATGTTTGAGTATAACTTTTTTTTAATCAGGAATTATCAGAGCTTATTTGAAAGAAAACAAATCCCTAAAGCTAAAATATCTTACAGAAAACCATTTAGCATTCATTGAAACTCCGAAGAATAATATCACTGGTGCTCTGAATAAAAGTAAGTTATAGGACTAGTTGCAATCATTTTTCTTAAGACCTCAAAGAGTTTGTATTCAAGCCACATTTTCATTAAATTAGAACTATAATATGCGTTTTTCAGTACAGTGGTCCCATTCTTCAGATACAAGAGTGTTACTCTGTCTTGCAGTAAGATCAAACTGACCATATAATCTTTTCAAAGATTAGGTGTTAGAGTATGAAACTGTGCCACTGCTTTTCCTAAGTTCAAATTTAACTTTATTCATCTTAACAAAAAATAATAAAAAAAAATTTCTGTTTCTGCACTCTGTGTGCAATGGAAGTTAAATTTCTTCTTTAAAATAAGTTAACCACATTTATCTCCTATTGAAGTGCTTTTAACTCTTAAAATGACCAACCCTTGAATATATGCATTAATTGGAGGCAGTACTGTTTCAGGTGAGAGCAACATGTGAAATTGATTTTCTTAAAACAAGTGTTCAGACCTTTGAAATAAGCAATGGATTTTAGTGTTTTTTTTTCTTTCAGTATTAGTGATATGATAGAGGAGTACAAAATATTCTTAAAGACTCAACAACTAGTGAAAGTATTAAATTAGCACAGATGGGATCCTAAATCTCTTTCTGTTTTTGGGTTAGCATTTTTGTGGTTGCTTTGTTTAAATATCTTCTGCTTATGTTGAAGTATATTACCTTATGACATCTTACTCTGTGATATGTTGAGATGCATACTTTCCAAAATTCCTGTATGTACATAGATTACTTCAAGTGTATCTTACAGTGACCAAACATTTTATATCATTTAAAAATATTAATTTCTTTTACAGACTATAATCTTTGTTCTTCAAATGTAGATGGGGGAAAATAAAGAATTTAAGAGTCTTGGTCAAAATTAAATACCCACTCAATTTTGTTACTTTCTTATTTATAGTATTACTCTTGCTTTAAGATGGAACTGTAAATACAGTATATATATATATATATATATATGAATGGTCAGAGCATTACCATATAAGATTTAAGTTTTTTCATACAAAAAAAGTATTTCTTGTTTGATATGTATGATTGGAGATGTGAGCCTTCTATTCAACTTGATAATGCACCCAAATAACTTCAATGAACAGTACCACCAAACCAACAAAGCTTATCTTGTGCAGACTGTTGATTGCCCAAATGGTTGGAATGTTTATAATGGTTTCCTAACACTGTGATAGTGATGCAACTAAATTTCTGTGAAAATAATGCCATCTGCTGTGTTAACTTGTGGAACTTTTTATGGCACTGACAAAGTAATCTCTTTTATTTTCATCAACAGAAACCAGCATTTCAGATTACTGTGGAGTCTTAAGCTGTATTTTTTCCCCTTTCTCAAAACACCCTAAATAGGTAAACTAATATTATATATGCACTGACAGTTTGTTGTACAACTGCAGTGAGTTAGCCCCGTTAAAAGTAAAAATTCTTCAGAGAAGTTTGTGTATAAAACAAATGAATTATTTGTATCTAATAAAGTCTCAGTACCTCTATGGTTATTCTTTGCTATCTCACATTAGGTTTTCACTAATAAATTATTGAACTTCTCATAGAATACTGTAAAAGCTGTGAAAATAACTTTGTCAAGAATTCAAGTAGATGTTCAAATGACTGCTGTCAGCTAAAATTACTATCTGGTTTGCCAAAGGATGCCACTCCAAGGAGATTTAATATTACTTTTAATAGATGCACCTTAATTTTGCTGTGTTATGTGAAATTCTATCTTCCAAAATGGGAAAAAAAAGCACAAAAAACAACTACAAGCAGAATTATAAGTAGTACTCATTTGAAGAAATTCACTGGAAGTTTAAAAGAATGAGCAGAACTGATGCAAATACTTTCAAGCAGAACAAACTTCCTGTTTTTTGAGCAAAACAGAACCACTTTTTTTATTCCTGTCTTTATAAAAGAGCTATTGTTAGATAATTTAGTTGAAGTTATTGATATAAATACAGAGAGATGCCTGCACAGAACTGTTATATATTAGTACTGAACCACATTCATTTAAACAAAATGTAAGGAAAAAATCTAGCAGTAAGGAAAACTAAAACATGAGTCTTAAGAGTCCTACAATGCTAGTGTGAGGTTTGCAGAAACAGGAACCTTGTTCTGCACTGTAAATCATCTTATATACCTGTATAATCAATGAAAATTATATAAAGGAATATTATATAATCAAATAATATTAAGAGGTTATAATAATGAAATAAGCAAGAGAGGTAGGCACAGCGAGACAAAGAAAATAAATGGGAAGCTTACCCACGTCGTGGGCTCACTCAGGAAAGACCACTGGAGTAGATCTTCCAAAGAGAGAGAGAGATCCTTTCCCACTGGTAGTCAGCTCTTAAATGGGTCTAGGAGAGGTGGAGCCAGGCTCCACCCCTTCCTGCAGCACAGGTGAATTGCTTTCACCTGTGTTCCCAGGGCTGACTCATTGCTCGCCTCAGGTGATTAATCAGAGGTTCAGGCCGTGACTCAGCAGTTCCCATACAATACCTTAAAGAATAACAAGATGATTTCAACCCTAAAAGACTCCATAAGCAACAGATATTTACTACTGGTTACTTCACTATATATTTTTGTCACATGTTAACATCGAAGAACAATCCTTGTACAACAGTCTAGGATGGCCCTTTCAATGAACTGTGTAGGTGTTTCCTAGCACCTCTATTATTTGTTGTTGTGAATTTTTGTTCTGTGAAAAGGAATACACAGGTACTAGTGTATTCCTTGATAGCCAGAAATTAGAAGCTAGTATCTCAATTCAGATTCTATTTTCTAATGCAACTTCATTCATACTTTTATGTTCTGTATTGTGTCATTCCCAGCAGTCAGAATTAGTTTTGTGACCACCAGCCATTCAGTACTCATTAGTCCCAGAGAGGAAACATAAAAAGTGCATAGGAAGGCATTGATGGTGTGAACATCTGCATAGGGAATATGTCCTTTGCAGACTTCTCTGAGCTAATTAGTACTGAGTTCAGAATGTTCCAGTTAACCTAACCTGAGCAGAAGTATTCCCATAGCAAGACCTGCTTGTTACCGTGCCTGAACAAATGCATATGTATGCCTGGGGGAACAAAGCCCTGATGCTTTGTGCTGCAATACTCTGAGGTTTGTTCTGCTGCAGCTGAGTCAACTGCAAGAATAAGCCTTGCCTTTGGAAAGCATAGTTAGAGTAGTGCTGGCTTAGCAGCAGCATTCATCTAATGTCTCTTGAATCTGAAGTCACTTTCAGGTTGACGCTGCAGAACAGAATATGCTTCAGTTCACACATACAGCCAATGTGCCTGGGGTCAAATAAGCTCATTATGGAAGTTATTAATACATAGAAATAAACATTGAGTGAAAACTTGTAATAATAAAATATAAGTCTGTGGTGAATAAGCATTCTCACATACCTACTTTACAACTTGTTTGTGATTTTTACTATGAAATGAAGAAATGCAACAGTCAGAAACATGACTAGATGAATGTCTTCATGTACTTATAACTTTCTTTGTGCTAAAGAAACCCAAATAAATATATTAGGAAGAATATATTTTATTGCTGTATATAACTGAGGGTTACAGGGAGCCTAATGATTGAAATTATTACTGTTTATTTGTTTGTTTTTGTTGTTGTTGCTTTTTTACATTTGGAGTCAGGGGAGAGTATGGGGTAGTATTAAGTTGAAGTGTTTGAAGCAGATAAATACAGTAACACTGATAGATTAATTTGCAGGCACAGTTCCTTCTAACACAACCCAAGATCTTATTAACCTTAGTGGTAAGGGCATTTTGGTCAACTCAGTGTCCACCAGGACCCCCAGCTCCTTTTCTGCAAAATCTTTTTCTAGATAGGCAGACCCCAGTACATATTGGTGTGCAGGGTTTTTCCTTCCCAAGAGCAGGACTTTGCACTTCTGCTTGAACTTCATGAAGTTCCTGTCAGTCCATTTCTCCAGCTTTTCCAGTTTCCTCTGGATGACACCAAAATCTTCTGGCCTATCAGCTACTGCTTTCAGTTTTGTGTTATTAGCACAAACACAGCTAATGAGGTGAAATAGTAATAGTAGAGAATGATGTAAATCTTAACCAGCATATCCCTAATGAATTGCTATGAAGGATAAGATATTTGAGCACTCTTCTGATAATGAAGATTGAGGTCAGTAATCATGCAGTTAAATATTTTTACCTGTAGGATATTATGGACAATAAAAAGATTCCTGTTCAACTGTATTCTATATCATAATTTTATTTTTTCAGAATAAACTGTTTGTCTGTCTGAAGAAATGTGAGCAGAAATAAAGAAATAACACGTGCAATGGAAAAATGACACTAGTAAAAGTTGCCTGAAAGGATTTCTGATGATAAAGGGAAAATGAGATTTGCTATCATGAAAGAAATACCAGATAAGGGTTGCTACTTATTATCCTGTGAGAAAGCATCATTGAAAATAAAAGCCGGTGAGGTGGTAGAGGAAATGTTGGCACTGCAGTGCTTTTTAATGCCTAAGGCAACAACTTCTAACTACGTGTCATTTCAAAAACTAATCTGAAGGACAAACAGACTGCCATGATCCTACAGCTTCCTTACAAAATGCTGTTTAAAACAATGCAGATAACTTTTGCAGTTGGCAGTGTAGGTATTAAATAGTCTCAGAAATCTGCAGATGCCAGTTTCAAATCGGATCATAAGTCGTATTTGGTAACAGGGAGATTGCTAAGAGGCTTTTGTGCTTGAAACATGAGCTTGCTCCTGATACTGAATTGAATGGCTCCAGGCAGAGGCTCATATTGTCAAGGAAAGCTTGGAATGCGAATGTGACTCTCATCTTGTTAAATAGTGGCAGTGTTCAGCTAGAACATTTAATTATAAACACTATGTCCCCGAGATATTCATAAATCATATTTTATGTCCTTGAGATATTCATAAACTCACCAAGTTTAGCATTCAACCTGATATTAGAATATGGTTCAAATCTAAAATTTGAGAACTTAAACTTTTCTACCAACCACTGACTGTGTTATATTTGGTACTAAAAATTTCATTCATAGCTCTACATGTTAGATATCAGGGAATTGCATGCCTGTTAGTCTAACCTCTGTGGCAGAGAAGGTAATGGAGCATATCATGAGAGCCATCACACAGAGTATACAGGAAAAAACAGGTGATCAGGCCCAATTGGTATGTATTTAAGAAAGTCAAGTGATACAGATTTTAGGAAGAGTGTCTAGAAAGCTGATAAGCAGAAAAGGATCTGGATGTTAGTCTACAGTCATATGAATGTGAGCAGCAGTGTGCCCAGGTGCCCAAGAAAGCTAATGACATGTTAGTTTGTTTCAGAAATATAGTGTGGCTGATATGACTAAGGATATGATTGTACACTTGTATACAGTAGTAGTGAGTGCTGTGTTCAGTTTTTGTCCTCTCGCTTCAGGATGTGTGTTGCTTGAGCACATGCATAGAAAATAATAGAACTGGTGGAGGGACTAGGAAACAAGACTTGTGGATAGTAACTGAAGGAACTGGAGTTGTTTAATCTGGAGGAGGTTGAGGGGAGACCTCGTAGCTCTCTACAACTACTAGAAAGGAGGTTGCAGCAACGGCAGTAACTCTTTACTCAGGTGATAAGTGACAGGATGCAAGACAGCAGCCTCAGTCTGTGACAGAGGAGGTTTAGATGAAATGTTAAGAAGAATTTATTCGTGGAAAGACTGGTTAGGTGTTGAAACAGGCTGCCCATAGAAGCTTTGGAGTCACTCTCTCTAAAGAGATAGTAATAAGAGATACTGTGCTTAGGAACACAGTTTAGAGGTAGACTTGTTTGAGGTGAATTGTTGGAATTGATGATCTTAAAGGTTTTTGTATGATTCTCTGAAATGTAAAGAGATTGTGTTTTATATTTTTTAATGTCCGTATTGTTTGAGAGTTTATGGAATTTTCTTGAATAATTTTCTCTATGATTTTTCTATAGTGATTCTCGAAATTCAGCTGATTAGTCAATAACTTCTCTATTCTACAATTATAGTGGCTGAACATGTCTTAAGATGGTGCTTTTTTGTTTTCAACCTAATCACTTCTGAATTCACCAATCTGTATGTTTTGTGGAAGTGACTGACAATGGAGAAGATTGATGAAGGATTATAATGCAAAGGCTGTTAATATGTCTGGAAATCTAGAGAAATATAGGTCTGTATCAGTCTTTAAGAGGTAGTCTGTTCAGCCTGTTAGGATTTGAGATAGCAGTATAGATGACATTATTAAGTATAAGGCAGAATTTGTCTTTTTATCTTGATACCGATTTTCAGGTAATCCTGCTGTGTAAAGAGATGGTTAAAACAGAAATATTTCTGAGAATAAAACATAGAGCGATGCTAACATGCCTGTTCAGGCTCTAAAAGATGAAACTTCTCAGTGGCTCACTTTATAAAACCTATGCAGTGAAACCCTAAATGGTACTTATGCAGAAATCTTTTAATGAGATTTCTCTCCATGAATCTTGGGTATATGTTTATATGTAATTAATTTTGCATTGAAAAGGAAAAAACACTTTTTGTTTCTGAATAATTTCCAGAGATGCTTCTACACCATTAATTCAGGAAGCCACAGTCTTAGAGAAACAGAACAAAGCTACCCTGTGCTTGTAGAAACTGTGTGTTTCATACTACTTAACAATACAGTCTTTCTAACGGTGAAAAAACATCTCTTTAAATAAAGGCATTCAATGTCAAAAAAAAAAAAAAAAAAAAGGAGTAGGTTTTATTGCTATTAAATAGCCTATAGTGAGTGCTATTATGTAATCTTTTAAACCATCCTTTACAGCTAGCCTTTTTTCCCTAGGGGGCATAGATAAATAGGTTACTGTAATGCTCTCATGCAGGAAAAACTTATAATCTCCAAATAAAAAGGCAGAAAAACTCAGTTTTTATCACTAGAGAAAGAATGGCTGAGAACAATTCACACATCTGGTGGTACAGTTGTTCTTCAGAAGTCCCAGATATGTTTGACAACTCAAAGTAATTAGTCAAGAAGAATTATATCTGCTTTTATAAAGTATGTGTTTTGAAAATAATTTAAAACTACCAATGATCCTAGAACTCTACCAGCTGGACGTCATGATGCCTAGGAATATCAGTAGGAAGAAATTTGAACTATTTATTAAGCATTTTCAAAATAAGCAAGCTATAAGCAGTATTTTCATGATGGAATACCACATACCATTCTACAGTGGATCCATGGAAAGTTCGATGTCCATAAATGTTCAACAAGCACTGATAAATGTCACTGGGTACCATTTATTCTGCATGGAAAAATCCAATGACATGCCTTTGCTCCATCCCTACTCCCATGTTGCAATAATAGTGGGAGGGTTCAACCTCTATTACTATACCATCAACATCTGCTTTTGACACTGTGGGTAGACCTAGTAAAATAGGGGGCATTAATTTTGGAGAAATCCCTGTGTATGTATCTTACAGTTATGTCTATCTATTGATCTTTGAATTAATCCTTTTTATAATGTGTGTCTTGTTATGGTTGCATTGGTTTTATTATTGGTTATAGTAACTAAGGAAAATACATATTTTTTTTCCATTTTCCCCTTTCCCCCTCTAATATTAATATATCTGTCTTCATTTATTTTTGGTGTTTTATTCCTTTTAAATTTTGAAGAAGAAAGTGATAGAAAGGGATAATCTACTTCAGCTTTGCAGTGGAGAGTATGAGTAAATCTTTCTCTTCAGTGTAAAGTAGCCGCTACCCTCAAGCTGAACAGAACTCATTTTTGAAACCACACAGAAAAATATTGTATTTTTGATGTTGTGAGCCCAGGGGAAATATGAGTTCATACCGTGCCAAATCCTTCTTCCAGAAAATGCATTTTTTTAATGAATTTCTCTCTGGTTTAAAAATATTAGAAAATTAAATTTTACCTCTCTATTTATACTAACAAACATAATAGTTTCAAGTGCAACATTAAAGTGGACTGTTTCTGAGGTCATAAAGAAAATAAAATAATGTTGCCACTGGTCATGTTGGGGTTGAAGGTAACACTTTCTGAATCTTTTATTTCACATCAGTGGTGTAAATCTACCTGTTTTCATACTTCTCTACTTGATAAATAACTTTACTTATTCCTCCTATATTAACATCATATTTCAGATGTTGGTTTTGTTTTATGTGATATATGTAAGTATTAAATGATGTGTGAAATGAGTAATAACAATTAGGATATTTTGTATTATATCTGCTAGTCTGCTTTTTAGGAATAGCATATATTAAAAGTCCTTCAGATGCAATTTCTAGATTGGTATCTCAAAAGCATTTTGTGACTGGAAACAATTACAAATGATGATGGATCATGTATGTCAGTGTCCCCTGAGTTCTGTATAAACTACTGTTTTTAGTTTGCAATGAAAGATTGATAGGAGAAACTGTCCTGTTTTGTTTTGTTTTTAATTTTGATTTCTTTACTGTCAAAGAACAATGCTTATGTTAATTGTGTTATGCTGCACATTTTGTGTGTCTGTGGTTTTAGGTTTCCTGGTGGTTGTTGTTGCTTTTTCTTTGAAACCTTCATTGGAAAACCCCTTCTGTCTGTACTTTTTTACTATCCCAGTAGTATGGAAAATCCCCAGTGCCCTTCTGGACAAAACTGTCAAGCAGCAGTGGTCCCAAGTCTTTTAGTGCTTGTGGCCCTTGGGAGACCTGTGGTGCTATCTCTCAGCCAGGACCCAATGCTTCAGTGATCTTTGGCCGTGGAGCTGTTTGACAGATAATCTGTTGCTCTGTTCTCTTTCTTGGAAAATGTTTGTGTGTCTCTCGTCCAGAGGCACTGCTGAAGCCACCTTTCTGAAGAGTGAGACCTAGTCTTGATCTAGTGCTGGGTACTGACTTGATCCTTGATCCCTTCCTGTCAAAGACACCCTCCTTAACAACTGGGCATAACCACATTATCTAGATTCACATGTCATTTCTGTAGTTATGAAATATTTTTGCAAGTTGTTCTTAGTTCATAGAACATGAAGTCAGATGCTCTACTCTTGCTTCCTTTTTTTTTTTTTTTTTTTTTTACAGCATCATATAAATCAGATATCTTGCTGAAGGTCTTCTACTGAGAATTTGGAAGTGCAAAATCTGCTGAATAAATGTTTAGGGATGTGTAGATTTAGGAACCATATTTTAATGGAATTCTGCTAGTGGCTGAGTCTCGCAAATAAATTATGCTCTATACTTCACCTAAATTTTACCCTAAGGGAAAAACAAACAAACAAACAAACAAAAAAACTACCATCGCAAAAAGAACCTCTCAAAATTACTTCCCTCAGACAGATTCAAAGAGTGAACTAACATACACGCAGTATGCCTGATAATGGAACTGGGATTTGGAAGACAAGTCAACTTAAAAGCTATTTGATAGTATACATCTAAATAGAGAATACCTTTCTGTTGCATAAAAATATGTTATTTGCTTTTACCTGCTCTGTTAAACAGTCATCTTTTATGGAGAAAAAGATAGAAGCTGACTGTTTGAAATTGCTGAAATATTGTTTGAACTAGATGTAATTATTTTCCATGTAGTCTGGTTTCCATGCCTCTCAGATAGTCAGTCAAGGACCATGGCTTTTAGATGGAAAACTTAATTACTGTAGAAACACACTTTGAGCAAATCATAAGGTTGTACTCAAATTCTAGTCTTCTGAAAAGTCAATTATGATTTTTTTCCTATTGGGAAGGTCTTAAAATCTTTTCAATAAGTTTATCTCTTTCTCCCTTGGTGACTTATCAGATTTCTATTAAAAACAAGGATCTCTCATTTTTATTTCTTAAGACATAACAAGTATGAGATGACTTTGCAAAATAACTAAATGTAGAATTCAATATAACCAATATGCTTAGAGCAGAACTAACTTCAGACTTATTTCATTATTTTTGTATATAACTACATATGAAATTTTCATCCCAGTTACTGATTTAAATGGTCTCCAGAGCATACGTAGTGTTGATTCATTTTTTATTTAAAAAGCAATCTTCCCGTCATAAACTGAAACTCGAAAAAATTTCTACTGAATTTAGAAACTGCCTTTTTAAAAAACAAAACAAAAGAATTTGCTAAAGTTTCAGGGTTGGCTGTTTTCATTTTCACTCTTATGAATTCAATTTCAGGAGACTGGAGCTCTCCTTGGAGCTATTTAAGACTGTCAGAAGTCTCTTGTGTTTCTACTAATCCTGTGGTTTATTTTGTAGTGTATGAGTGTTTTGTTTTCCAGACTTTTTTTTTTTTTTGCTTGTTTTTGTTTTTAGTTCTGTGTTGTAAATCAGCTTAGTTCAGGGGGAGCTGTCATGATTTGTGAACAGAATATTTCACTTCACAAAGCTGTTGATTATTCTATTAGAGTTGTTTGGCTTTTCTTTCTGTTTGTTTTTAAATACTGTGTGTAATATTTAGGTCTCATCTGTTTATTTTTTAGTCTATCATTCCTAGACTTCAACATCTGCATTTGATATATCCTTTTTGCAGGCCTGAGAACCCTTAATTCTCTTAACCCATTGTATGGGTTAAGCATGTCAAATTGAATTAAATATTTTTGTTCTAAGTAATTGTTACAAACTATTTTATCTCGTGGTGATTTACTTTTTCATACTCTATAAATATGAGGTGTTTTTTGAGATGAATAAGCTCTTCTATTTTGAACCATGAAATACTAGCATCAAAGACTTAAAAGCTTGGGATTGCAAACTGCAGTGCAACATTCTCCTCCAGAGGTAGTATACGGCTTATTCACACTTTTCTGCATGTATTGTTGCTTCAGTTCCTGGAAAATGGATAATACTTGCAACTGCTAATTCTACTGCTGCCATACACCCAGTAAGTCCTTAGTGATGTCAATGGGATATGAATAATGAGAGTGATGCTAAAGACTGAAAATGTAGAAGCACATAGCTAATCTGCAGGCTTGCAATGTTTTCCTGAAACAAGCTGTGTAAGAACTTTGAAATCAACGTTAATTCATTAATTGCATGAAATGACTGAATATATTGCAAACTTAATAATAGTTATAGTTACTCTAGATTTGAACTTCCCTTTCAGGGAAGTGGCATTGTATTTTTCTATGAAGTATTAGTGCGAAGAAATATCACATACAGTATTTGTGGTTTAACAAGTCAAGGAATCAAGCACCACACAGCTGTTTGCTCACTTCTTCACAGTGCGTTGGGGAAAGAGAATAAGAAAAGGGTAAAACTCATAGGTTGAAACAAAGACAAGGACAGAAAGGATGAGAAAATAATAATAGTAAGTATAGAAAAATATTTTTTAAAATGATGCAAAATGCAATTGCTCGCCACTGCTAACTGATGCCCAGCCAGTTCCTGAGCAACCCGCTAACCAACTCTCCTCGATTTTATTTTTCAGCACAATGCTATGTGGTATGAGAAACCACTTTGGCCAGTTTAGATCAGCTTCTCCAATCCCCTTGCTGCCAGGGGATTGTGAGAAGCGAAAATGTCCCTGACTTTGTGCAGCACCACTCAGCAACAACTAAAATATCGGTGTATTATCAACATTCTCTAAATCCAAAACATAGCATCATACCAATCACTATGAAGAAAATTATCTCAGAGAAAACTAGAACAAGGACAAAGGAAGAGCAAACTCCTTAAATTCAAATGACCCAAATAAAATGATAATTAGGAAGGGATTAAGTTTCTTTTTCTTAATAAAGGAATTTCAAGGAATAGGTGATAAGTTCTTCCATGGGTTAGTCTTCTGATTATACGCAATGTTATCTGAGAAGTGCCGGGATGGGAATGTTTTAATTTAGTTCATTAAATGCTTTCATTTTAACAGCCTAAGAAATAGTGAAAGACATTAATAAAATGAGGCTGTGTTTGTACGTATGTGGCTAGACATTTATGCAAGTTCAGTCAATTCTGTTCATTTGGAATCCCATACAGAGTTTGTAAATTTGTTTTTAACTTTGAAGATGGAGTAAATGAAACATAAACCTATGCACTTATTAACCATGGGCTGCAGGCTCTGTGGTGGAGTCAGAGAGCCTTATTTTGGTGGGTCTTGCTGGAGCTGAGCCGATCCTGCCTTTTCTGATAGTGACTTTGCTCACCTTTAGATGAAGATGTTTTCTGGCAGCTCATACTCTACCCCTTCACTAGCAATTCATGAGAGCAATTGGGTAAGCCTTAAGTTTTCATTGTTTGTTCATACCGAGCTCCCAGATCTATTAATTGCTTTTATTTTGTACCCAATGTTATATAACAAAAGATTTTAATACTTTCTCTAGAGTCGATTTTACAATTACTTTTCAATAATTCCAGCCAAATAACGAACTTGTCCTTGTTGCATCTGAGTGCTTTCTCAGACTGTCAGCCAGAATAACATGGTAGGCTTCCTTTTCTGTGTTCAGAGCCTTTGTATGCTTCTTGTTGGATTATGTGCCTCCACTATCTGTCCAGTGTACTGGCTCCGTAGAGCAAGGAAGCAGAGGTCTAAATCTAAATGTTTCCTTTCTTTAGTTTGAAAACATAACCCTGCCACAGAACCCGCTACAGGGACCTGTAGAAAACCTTGAGTGTAACCAGGACTTTTCTTCTCAGACTCATTCTCTTTCTATTTTGTTGATCAGAATCAGTTTAAAAGCAAACCACTACTAATCAGCAACAGTTAAACTATCAGTGTATTATCAACATTATTTTTCTGTTAACTTGGAACATAATAGTATACCAGACTATGAAGAAAATCACCTCTGTCCCAGTTGAAAGCAAGACATCTAGTTAGTTAAATTCCGTACAAATGTATAATTTTACTTACAAATTAGAGTCACTTTTTATCCTCTGTGAAATAGACAGAAGAACAGCAGTAGTGGCAGGCTATTGATAATTTAGCCATGGGAGTAAGAATCATTTCTCCTTTTAATTCATGCTACCAAATAAAAGCTCATTTCTGTGGGAGGCACTGATGTACAGTATCTCTGCATTTCAGGGAGAAGCAAGAGAGTATTTGTAGCAAGTGAAGATGTGGTCAGTGCTGTCAACAAGGCTGCATCTAAAGTTGTTGAGGTAAAATTTTAATGCTGAGACAGATAAAATGATCGTTTTTTATGTAAAGTTTGGGTAATGGTATTCCAGTAATGGAGCTGGCAATTCTGGGTGTTAATTAAAAATGGGAAAGACATTCCCATTTCTCTCTGAACTCCACTGTGTTGAATTTCCCCCACAGTCAGAGGACATCAGGGTAGGAGATGAACATTCAACCTCCTCTATACAGCTGCCCCTGTAGGCTGTCCTTTTCCTAGGTCCAGTTTCAAGGATCAGAGAGGTGACTTGGTCTGTATTCCATTAGCTTTTTTTAATCCCAGCAGTTTTAAATTTATTTTTTATTTTTAACCATACTGAGAAATACGCCCATGTGGAATATAAGAATTCCATTTTTATTTTCCTGTGGAAATAACAATTCTGGTAGGAGTGATTATCATTTAATTGACTAAACTGTGTTTTTTATACAATGCTATGTAATCTGCTGTTAACTAACCACATTATGATTTATGACACTCTTCCCAAATGTGCAGAGAGGTGGTTCTTTAAATGTCATTGCTATGAACTATAAAG
This sequence comes from Chrysolophus pictus, assembly GCA_037305975.1. Classification (NCBI taxonomy): domain Eukaryota; kingdom Metazoa; phylum Chordata; class Aves; order Galliformes; family Phasianidae; genus Chrysolophus; species Chrysolophus pictus. Next base: position 21,279,638 of record CM074577.1, on the reverse strand, counting down.
CAAAAGGACGGAGTAGCTACAGTTCACAGCAATAGATGTACTTTTAACATGGTCTACTATTTTTCCACTTGAGGATATACCAGAGAGAAGCTTCAGAAGTATAATCATAAGTAAAAGTGATCTGCTGAGATACTCTGTGCAAGGAAAATTGTGTGAGTTGTTCTGAAAGTAATGCCTCCTATTTATTTGCATGAAAACTACAGCAGATACACAGAGTAGAGAAACACTAGTAGAGCAAATTCTCAGCTATAGAACACTCTTTTTCAACACAGTCATTACCAGTAGCAATGTAATTTCACCAGCGATGGACAAGAGCCTAAGGCTGAGCTCGTAAAGATCTGCACCAGCAGATTCACTGTTTCACAGCTGTTATGACAGCACCGTTGATAGAGAAATGTTGCCCATGCAATCCATCATTCATGAGCTCAGTGTCAGATAGTGCCAAACCCAGACTATAGGTGGGTGTGGTAGGACAGTCCAGCCAAGACTGACAGTGTGCTCCATGATCATTAAAAAAAAATAAGTATCTTATGTATTATGGATGGCTCATAAATAAGAGAAAGACAGAGATAGTAATTTCATGTTTCGTCAAATCACCTTCTGGCTTGTTGTGGATACCAGCTTTATTTTCTACTTGCTGACCTGAAGGAGAACTGTATTTTCTCTAGGTTTAGAGTACCTGTATGTAGACTGAGAAAACAAAGGCAATGTGAGGTCATAACCAGAAAATTTTACAGGGTATTGTAGTGGAAAGGTTTGCAGATTGAATTATTTTTTTTAAATAAAGACTTACATTCTGCAAACACTTGCAAGGTCATAAGGGAAATACTGACGTAGCTTAACACAAAGTTTTGATTTGACTCCAGTCCCATCACCAAATATTTTTCATTGAAAATTTCTTACATATTGGAGAGCAAATTTCATTAAGAATTTAAACAGAATCCCAAGATGCTTTTCTTCTTTCAAAATCAAATGTTGAGCTGAATGAAAATGTTTGTGTAGTGACAAATATTTTTTCTGGTTTTTTTTTTTTTTGTGTGTTTTTTTGGTCAAATGTTTTGCTTTATTGACCATCTGTGCCTTCAATTACATCCTCTATCTGTTGCTTGGTGAATGGAGAGAACATAGTAAGGAAAAAAAATATTTCAGACAATGATAAAATTGTGTTTGAAAAAAGAAAATTATACACATGAAGCTCTGTGCTTGTATAAAAAGAATCAGGTAACTGTAGGCATAATTACCGGTTTGAATAAATGACTGCCAAATTTTCACAGTCCTTTATGGATTCTTTTGTACCTAATGGAAGTGTCTACAATTTCTAGATGTTTGCACTATTACAGAGTCAGGGTGACCTGGAAGATGCTCTCAAAATATCTATTACAGTGCTCTCCACATCACTAGAGCTAAACGAAACACCTTACCTCCAAGCATTTCTCACAAAGCATGATCACTTCTTAAGAAAAATGTGAATGACTCCTTAAGCAAGAGAAATTTCCAATGAAAGACAGAAAACAGGCACAAGAGGATAGTCTTTTAAAAAACTTTAAACAATTCATACTGAGCACTACTTTAAGTGGAAGAAAACATTATAAAAGACATTTGTGCTTTATTTGATAACCTTCATCCACTTATTTCCAACATGTAAAATAAATTGGAGAGATAGAAAAGTGGGTAAATTGGATAATATTCTTTAGATTTAAGTGTTGATATTGCAGGTTTGATACTTCTTATGTACGGGTGGTGGTGGTGGTGGTGTTTCCCTTTCTAGCTTATTAGTTTTGGTCTTTGTCTTTTTTTTTTTTTTTATTTCTGGGGTTTTTTTTTGTTTGTTTGTTTTCAAGAAATGTGAGTGAATGATGACAGCATTTCATTGTTCTCAAACAGTTGATACACTAGCTGTTTTCTCAGTGACCAGGAAACTGTATACAGAGGAGCACTGCTGTACAGATGTCTATTTTGCTTTGTTTGTTTGTTTAATGTTTGTCAATTTTAAAAACGTTTTGCATCTTTGCTGAGACACGGGTACAAATGTGTTGGGTTAACACATACAAGAAAAAATACTTTGGAGAAGAATTACAGGTGACACTGGAAGGCAAATCTGAAATTACATTAGCAAATCCATTATATGAAAAGGCAAGTTCAACTGAATATTCTTTTTGAAATGACTAACCTCATGTTTTAGAATAGGGAACGTTGATGCTTGGAGATTCACGGAAGAAACAGAACAGAAGATGAAATGAACTTCTGTTCCAAAACATGCACACACTTGCCAACAGGAAAGTTGTGGAATAAGAAAAGCATAGACACTGAGAAATGTCAATATGAATACTGTCAAATTCAAGTATTTGAATTATAGATGGGTTGTATACATTCATGACTTAGTTGGTTAGATTTCAAAACTCCCAACATTGATAACTCTTCCTGTGGAAATCATTAATGGAGTAATTTCTGAGGATCTGCAAGCCAGTGATGATGTTAATAAATAATTCTTAAACTCTTTGAAAATGTCTCATTCCGGCTTTTATTAAAATCAGTAATGAATTTAATCTTTTAGGTTCTTCTCCAAGTTTTACCACAAAGTAATTTCTTCATTTTGTGCTTTTCTACTCTCAAAATATTACCTTGTGCAGTTTCTTCTCTGTAAAGTATGTAGTAATGAAACTAGTACCGTATGTACTGGTAAGATGAAAATTCATTGCTTGATAACATCAGTGCCTTGTCATAGAAAGCTAAAAATAAAGCTCTTTTCTGTGAAAGGGTCAGTTGCTTATTGTTGAATAAATCAGATAAATCTCAAAGTGGAAAAATGAGTGGCAACGGTCTTTTAACCAGCTAAACTGTTACTTGCATATTTATCCTCAATACTTGTGTTTATATATATAATGTATGTATTTATTTTGGTGGTGGGTTTATGGTTTTTGCGCTGTTTTTTTGTTAATTATTTAAAGACACTTAAGAATAGATTTAGGAACATTATATGAAATAGTGGTTCAGAGAATTATGCTCTGTACTAATCTGGGGATTCCTCCTTCTGCTTACAGTATAGGAATACTCTATATGTAGTTCATCGAATGCAATATTGTAGGCCTTAACTATTATTTTGCAGTGATTAGACTACTTTCACAAGTAAGAGTTTGGAGAATTGGACATCCATTTTGAATTTGTAGTAATCTACGTTCTATTTACTGTAAGAATTTCTGCAGTATGCTTTCCCTCTATGCTCAGTAACAAATCTAATCAAAAGTATTCCAAGAAGAAGAGCATTGCTTGTAATTAAGTTGCCCTGCCCCTTTCCCCACAAAAAAAAAAAAAAAAAAAAAAAAAAAAAAAAAAAAAAAGTATAACATTCAACTATTCAACTTTGTTATAAAACAAAAGCAATGATGTAGCCAGGGACAATGTTATAAATTGTTTTTTATTGAGAAATATGTACTCTAAAATATTTTGGCTATGTGCAGTGTACACCTGAGACATTCTTTCTATTTAAGATTTTTAATTACGTTTCATGATAGATCCAGTTGAGTATGTGCTCAAATATATTTCACATATTAATTGTAGTTCAGCTAAAGGATCACCAATACTTTCATTTAGCAAGTATGACATACAACACTGAATATCTACCATTTTCTTTTCCTCAGTTAAACAGGTTCTTGTAAAGCTTTGATTTCAATCTAAAGACGTCTATGTTTTTATTATAAGATTCTCTTAAAATAGCGTCAGTCTTTTCCTCATCCTGGTATCATCAAAAACTCTCTAACATTGCCTGTGGTATTTTTGCATATGTGTGTCTCTGTGTAATTGTTTTGTTTCTAACAGAAACTCTTTTAATTCTTTGAACTGTACTTCCAGTGAAAAAATAGCTTATTTCTCTAACCAAAAATGCATGTCGTCATTGTATCAGTTTACTAGAGCATGTAAAAACATACACATATTCAAAACTTGTTTTCAGTGGGTTTTAACGTTTCTAATCTTTTATTTGGATATTTCATTATATATATGACACTTCTCTTTTCTGGATTTACTCATACTAAACATAATACATATATGTTATATGGAAATCTCAATGAAATTAGAAATCTATCTTAAAACCAAAAATAATTATTGCTTTTGATAGCAAATCAAAACACACACACACTTGTATTTTATAAATTGTAACAATATTTTAAAAATTCATATTCATTACTTTATGGAACTTATTTGAATTTCTTTAAACTTATTTTGAACTTCTAAACTCTTTGAGTGTATGTTGCTTTCTATGCTGGAAATGACATATTTGATGCCAGTTCCAAAGCTGTCGAGCATATATTTTCTTATATACTTTTTCTACACACGTATGCAAATTGCATTGATTTTTATTATTATATTATTGATTTTTTTTATTATATTATATATAATCTGCTTTGAAATTGACTTTGTTAAATTGGTACAACCATGATTCTTCTGAATTAGAGCATTTTAATTTAGCTCGTTAGTAAATTAAGCTAAATCAATATAACTCACTTATACTGACTGAAGAGTTAAATTGATACAATCCCCTAGTGTTTGGTTGTTTTTTTTTTTTTTTTTTCAAAGATTGAGAAGAAATATAGAGAAATTTATCTCATTTTTGCACATACTAGTTCCAGAATTATTTCTTTCATGCACATGGAAAGTGGTCCTGATAGGACAATTGTTTTAGATAATGTATGTAATCTGTAGCTTAATAAATGTAGCTTTTTTCTAAAAACAACAACAACAACAAAAAAACCAAAAAACAAAACAAAACAAAACTTAAGCAGTGATCATCCTAATATCTTCAGTGTCATTGCTAAACTTGTATAAAATACTGGAAATTATGTAAATTCAGGCTTTTTATCTTACGTTACCATGTAGGGTAACAATTGTATATTGATCAGTAAAATAAATTGCTTTTAAATCCCTTTAATATCATGTTATTATTATTTTTTTTTAATTGGGAAAATAATTCTTGAAGAGAAATAATATAAGATTCAAAACAACCTATGTGACATTAGTTTCATCTTGGAATTTTGACAATCAAAAGGCTTGAATTATGCATGTACGCAAAACAGGTATTCAAAACCTGTATGCCAAAGGCAGGGCCAGTATTCTCACAGCTGAATGCTATATACATGCATTTTTTCAACTGAATTAATTTTAATTAGTTTTAGGTAAAGAAATTTGAATTACTTTAATAAAATATTGAACTGAACTCAAATTTTTGGTCTCTTCTTGTTAAATTTTAAAAAGGAGGAAAATTTTTCATGTATTAGGAAATATAGTCTCTTTTTAATTGTTTTCAAATTCTTGGCTTCACTATTCATTTGATATTTTATAATATTAGTCATGGTTTCCTCCATGTTCTGTGCAAGTTTTGCATCTCTTGTATATGTATGTCCATAATTCATACCATTAAAAAAAAAAAAAAAAAAAACTGTTAAACTGTTTCCTATTTCTTCTTCCATGTTGATGTCTAACAATAAAGTAAACAAAGTAAATTGCATTTTTAAGCTGATGATGAAAGGAGAAAAGGGAGGTAGGGGCTAACTAAGTGCAGATGTTTTAGTGTAGATACACAGTTAACAGTTTACGGCTCTGGGATGGCTCTGTGAAAAATAATACTATTAGAAATACATGACAAGACCTAAATATCAGTTAAAGGGTTCTATGATCCAGTGAGTCTCAACAAGTTAAAAGAAAGACAAATCATAATTTCATGAAATAGTTTAAATTATTAATAGATGTTTTATTGTCATAGATATTACATAATGACAAATGTAATTGTAATTTACATGTATCATAACACATATATTTTTATAATATTGACTTAACTATCAGAATTACTTTCTGTTAATTTCTACCTATACTTTATTTGTGATACCTAACTTTGGAGACATGACAAAAGTAAATAAATAATGCTCCCCAAAAGAATTCCAGAATAAACAGTTAACTTGACACCTCCATTTGAATTAATGGATACCAGAACCTAAGTCAAGGTAAAATCTTCTGATATGAACTTTTTAATATTCATAATATATTATGACATGAGTCATATATATAGACTTGTAAAGAGGATAAGACAGTTGGTTAGCATTCAGGGCTTACTCTGTAAGCTTGCTGTTTATTAGAAACAAGTACATCTGCATAAAAAATGAGCTAAGGTAAAAGTGAAAGCAAGCAAGGGAACCGCAGAGAAAATAATACTTAATTTTATTACAGAGTGCTTCTCCATTCTGTTTGGTTGAACCTATTCTCTCTTCCTACTGTTTTCTAAATAGTGCAAGTACTGAGGTGACTGTTTCAAGCATTTCTACAACATGATCCTGTACTATTATCCTTTCTTATATTTAGATACTGCAGTGGAGCATGACAGTGAATTTCTTTTCAAAGAACTGACATATTTATCCTCTCTTTACATACTAGAATCTGTTAAATATTATATATATATTTTCTTCTAGAGGAATGACTTCTAGCTTATATACAAAAATAAATGTTCTTTGTGGGAAGATGCACCACAAAACATTTTGTGACAAAAATCTGAAAATACATTTTCTGAAATGAATGTATTCATGGGGAGGCATGGAAGTCACTCTTAAATATCTGGAAAGATTCTTCAAAGGCTTCCATTGTAGCTGAGATTTTATTTGGTTGGTCTTATGTGTAAGTTTCATTAATAGTGCAAGAAAGGTGGAATGATTCTTTGGGTAATTACCTGCAGTTTTCAGAAGAAAAAGTATTCATTTTCTTTCAACTTCAGTATAGTGCCTTTTGCCAAGGCTCCAACATTGTTGTATGTACCTGGCCTATTCTGATGGCTTAGAATTTCTGATTTGTGTTTGCCCATTGAACATTAAACAGAGTTGGCTATGAGCCCTACATCTTGAGGTAACTATTAGTTTCTTTTGTGTCCTTAAAGGAGTACTTAGTTGTGCTACAGATATTAGAATTTCTTTGTTTATCCACAGTTTTTACACTAGTACTATTTTCCGAAGTTATGTGAGATGCTACTGTAGCAAGGATGATGATTATAAGATAGTGACTCAGGAGACTTGTTTTTGAGAGTCCACTAGCCTCTGTCTGTTTAAATTCTGTTTAACGGTAGTTGCAGAAAGCAGAATGAACAGTAGGGAATAAAATTTTATTTTGGTATCCATATGCACAGAGGATAGAGAAAATGACAAACAGAAAAACTGTTGAAATCTTTTTTTCTTTCTCTTCCACTAGGCACTTTGAATGTGATAAGCCTATGTGCTAGAACTATTGTTCTAACCAATAGGATTTGTGCCTATGGTTGAATGATGACAGCCTTCATCTGCAAATTGCAGTAAAATGAGTCCTTTTCGGTACAAGATGAAGATAATTGTGAAGCTAGCTGGATTAACTCCTTATTTATTCATAAATATTAATTGCAATATTCTTCAAGACTCAGATCAGAATCTCATCATCCTGTTATTTTATCTGAAACATTCACATTTGGTGACTATTCCATGCTGCAAGCTTAAATCTAGTGGACTTTGAGTCTATTTGTCCTTTTTTATTGTGTGCCTTAGAAATAGCCTGAAGTGCTTGTTAAGGCCTGATCAGTAGTTAAATCACCCACTAATTTCAAGGGGTAGATCCTCAGATCAGATCATAGGATTAATTCTTAGGAGGGGTGTTACTTTTGATAGTAGAATAGTAGATAGAGAATAGTAGATACTTTTCTCTTCTCTTGCTCAACTACCTGTTGAGTAAGTTAAAGACACAGAAAGAGGAAAACAATAGCCAGGCCTGAATCACTTACACAAGGCACTGATGCAGCAAATTAAAGCAGCTGTACTCTCAGCTTAGGACTTCTGGATATTCTAAGTCTCTTACAGTTATTAAGAGGATAAGCCTTGAATGCAGCTTAAAATTTCACATTTTGAAAGCTGTTCTTGTGATGTATACTTGCTGTACAATTTCCCCCATTGTTAGCAGATCTTCTTCAAGCATGATATTTTCATAGCACAATTGAATGAACACTCCCTCCATGTAACTTTAAAGAATGTATGAATATAATTGAATCACTATGATTTTATTTATTTATTCTAGGAATGAATATTAGAAAATAAATTTCAGTACCATCACTCAACATGTATTCAATTAGTGCTGTCCTTTTTCCCTTAGAATATCTTCACATTTTCCACTAGTTTGTTGGAATCATGTGATGTATCACTTAAATATTGCTATGAATTAACGATTGTTAAGAACGTGAGCATGAGAAATTGAAATCTAAATAGTCTACTGTACTTAACAAGATTTTTAAAGAAAGGATTGTACCAAAACAGAGGTTTTTGCAACCACTGTGGCTCATGCATAAAAATTGTTTCAAAGTTTGCACTGATAGAGATAGAGAATCTTGGGCTGGAGGTGGAAAGAAAGAATAATTAGACTGTCTCAGCACACTTGTATGAAGAGCTGAAATAGGCAGATGTGTTCTTATTTATTTTTGAACACAGAGAATCTTCATTCAATTAAAAAAAATAAAGAAATCTATTATCTTGTGTTTGCACTGAGTTCAGGGCGTGGTTAGGAGCAGTTGTTGGAAATGGCTGATGTTGTAGGATAATATACTGTATACATCTATTTCTGTACACATTTGTAATGTAGTTGGAGATGTTTGCCTAAGCCAGTTGACTTGCACTTTGATGAAGTTAAGTAAGATGCTGGATAAATAGATAGAAATCAAGTGAGTTTTTAATGTTCAATTTCCAAAGAACCTCACCAATTTTGTTCACACCTCATTAAGTCTTTAGTTCATCTATAGCAAGTCCATCTACACTACTGCTGAGCTATCTCACACTTCTGACAAGATACAGTTTTTCAGAAGGGGTAATGATATTAAGTGCATTGTGCCACGTGTGTGATGGGTTAATTGATTCAGACTACGGTGGCTCCAGGCAGGGAAGTCCATTTCCTTTTGTGAAATGAGAACCTATGCTGGCCATTATGCAAATAAAAACATAAAAGCTTAGGCTCCCTGCAGCTCTTAGTTCACAGAAGTAGTTTATTAAGGAGTACATCTGTCTGACTTCCTTCATCATCCACAAAGCACTACCTAGTTGTCTTCTGCTGGGTTTATGTTCGCAGTCTCTGGGAACACAGCTGCCTGCTGGCACTTGCTGTTGCTGGAGCAGCAGGAGTTTCTGAGAGGGGATTTTGACAAGCCTAATTGCTAGAACTGTTGAGGCTGCCTGCTGCCTGAGATGGTCACAATATCCCTAGGCTATTTTTTTGGCTTAAAAAAATTTTCTTTTGCTTCCTCCTTTTTTTTAAAGAAAGAGCCTCCTTTCCCTGAACAACTAATTGAATCTGAAAATTAAAATTCAGTTGTATATATATCTTCTACATATAGTTTTAAAATAAAATTATGTATGAGCTTTAATAGAAAATTAGCAATTTAGAGATCAAAAGCCCTTGTGCCAAATTTGACATCCTACCTTGTAACTGCTAAGATAAGTAGAGTGGGAACTTCTTGTAGGCAAGGAAGAGATACTGATTTTTTTTAATCTTTCATCACACCATCTGCAGATAGCAGTATGCGAGAAAAATGCCTTGTCAGATAAGCCTAAAACTTATTTAGCAGATTAGAATCTTTTCCAAAATAGCATATGTTAAATGCCAAATATGTCTGGGTGGTTATGAGCAAAAAGTAATACCAGGCTAATGTGATAAGATAAAATAAACAGAATCATTTTTCAGGTTGTGCTCAGAAGAAACATGGACTAAATCATCTCAAGTGAAGGTAGTTTAGGCTGTTACTTTCTCTTTAGGATTTGTAGTATCAATGAAATGTTATTTTTCTTCTTTCTTTTGGTCTCCTGAGTTAAATGCCTGTTTTATCCTATTATGTGATAGGCCAGCTAGAGTAGAACTACAGGATGGAAGGAGAATGGGTAGATGAGTTTTACCTGAGGTTTCAAATCTTTTTTTTTTTTCTTTCTTTTCTTCAGTAAAGTATTGAAAAAGCTAAATTCATAATGCTAAAATAACTGTGGTAGGAGAGAACACTTTATTCTTTCCTGGGCAATTTCCCTGCCAGTGTGTCCGGAGTGGGAGTTAGTAGATTTATTAAGCTATTTGGTGATCTTTAGAAGACCCTCTCAACCACTTATCCTCTGCTGGTGGATTCCCTATTGCTCCCTGCTAGTTCCCATGACAGCATCAGTAGTAATGGGGCATGTAGAGGAGCATGGTTCTGCACTGCAAATAGCAGGAGTTACGGTTGAGAGATATGGAAACCTGTGCAATAGCATCATGGCAAGATACTTTTGTAATACTAGATCTCAGAAATCTCTGTATGTTGATAGTGGAAGCTAAAGCATTGTGATAAGATTATTGAGAGGAATACTTAAGAATTTATATTTTTTCCTCCATTGTTCCCAAGCCAGCCTTATGATACAGTACTAAGCAAGATAGACTAAAGATTCAGTTGCTTATCAGACAAGAAAAAAGCTGACAATCTCAGAGGAAAAATTAAATCTTTCTGCAGATGCAGTGCACAGGGGACCATGTCCTGCAATGGAATAAACACTGTTGGTGCTAGTTGGCCTGAATCCAACTGCACCTACTGGGGGAGTTGTTTCAGACCCTCATGCTGTCAATGATTGAGAGCTTGCTTCTAGTCACCATCTTGATTTATTCAGAGCTTGTTCTTCTGCCAGCCTCTTTGTTTATCTGAATTATTTCTTTCTCTCTGGTTTTTGCATCTTGATTTATTTGCAGAGAATGATTCTATTTTCTCCTTGGCCTTTTGTGTTGTTAATCACACCAAGTTCCTTTAATTTTTTATTGGCCTGCTTGCTCTCATCTTCACCTCAGTATAAATTTGAGGAAGATTAACATGTGACAGTAGTATACACTGCATTCCAAAAGGGATTTTTCACCTAGCAGCCAAACTCTTTGGGTTGACAGTCCTCCATAGCAGGGCTGCTCTGAAAGTAATGCATCCTATTTTATTATTTTGGCTCATGACTTCAGAGGCAGATGTTGGTGATACGGCAGTAGAGAATTAACCTTCCTGTCATTATTCCGTTACATTTTGTTGCCGTGCAACAGCTCGTATTAGAGAGGTAATCTGATAAAATGGATTTTGACATGGAGGTGAATATGAAGCAAAAGTGTGGAACTGAATTAATCCATGCAGAAAACATTGCAACCATTGACATTCATTGATGCTTGTTGAATGTTTATGGAGACAAAAGTGGATGTGGATGTGAGCACTGTGGGGAGGTGGATGATGCATTTCAGCAGTAGTGAAAACAGTGGTTCACTTCGGGAGGTGCTATGTTGAAAAACAGTGCTTTGTAGCTGACAATTTGCTCTACCAGACAGTGTCGTGGTCTTCATATGTGTTGTCATTTCCATAGAAACAAATAGGAAGCATTACTTTCAGAGCTACCTATGTTGAGGTTGATACAGGATGTAATTGAAACAAAAAATGTGTTCTACAGTGAAGGTTATCAAGCAGCTATGAAATGGAAATCAAGTATTTAATACATACATTTTTATTAAATGATAGCAAGAAAACTCTAAGTAAAATACTACTGTTACTTAATTTTAAAATAATAACTGTACCAATGGTAATTTACTGTTTTCTTCAGGGGAGGAAACTGCTAGGTCAGCTACTTGCTTTTTCTCATCTGTAATAATTGGCACTCACCGTTCAAAATTTTTCAAGTCTTGATGGGTGGTAAGACTTCATTTAAAATGAGATGGTGTATTGATGTCACTTAGTTCTGATTTTGCTGCTTCTCATGCAGCTAGTTTCTCTGCTTGATGTTCTGTGATTCTCATTGCTCTGCTTCCCGTCTGCATATCCATGCTTCACTATTCCCTCTGCTCACTCCCACTAACTGTGCGTCATATCTCTTTTGCTAGTCGTACTTCAGAGTGCTTTACTCGTGATTTTTTCATCTCATCTTTTTCTTCACTGTGTTAGCTGTTCTAGCCAATTTCAGCAGCTTTGCCAGCATGGTGAACTGACCCCAGCCAGCAATTACATACCTACTAGCTGCTCACCTCATAGTGGGTCAAGATAAAGACAGTCTAATGAGTGAAAGGGAAAAACAGAAGAGAAAAAGAAAACACAATCGATGCAAAAGCAATCATACATCACCAGTAGACCAAACCCTAGCTACTCTCTGAGAAACAAATATTTTGGAAAATCTGCCCACCTGGTTTTATTGCTGATCCTCTTGCCAAACCCCAGCCTCCTCTCTGGGGATAGAATGAGAAGCACAGAAGACCATAATTCTGTACAAGACTGTTTGGAAATAGCTAAAAGTTTTGTCTATTAACTTTGTTCTTACCAAAAGTCTAAAACACATCACTACTCAGGCTACTGTGAAGAAAACTGACTTCACCTCAACAGGCGTAGTATAGCTAGTAACTTTTGTTTTTGTTTTAGAAGAGAAAACATAGCACAGAAGAACATGTAAGGAACATGATCATGTTTGATAACTAGTGTATCTCCTACTTTTCAGGAAGCTCTTATACTAAAATTTCCTTTTCAAAAATGTCTTGTTTCTTTAGCATTTTCTCGATCCTCTCTACCTTGCAACTTTGGACACTGAGACTATTTATTCAAGACAGGTACCTGAACAGAATTTTACTACAAACACTAAACTCTTCTACTCTCTAATTAAATGGCTTTCAAACATAATACATTTGGCATTCCAACCAGCTATGCCTTAGGGTGGCTTATAGGTCTGTTCCATTTGCCTTCACTTTGCTTTCTCATAAATAAGTCCCTTCATTTCTTATCATTCTCTACTCTGAGAATAATAATGAGATGAGATGAGGGGGGGTGTGGTGAAATTTTCTTGTTTCAGTTCTCAACTGCTAGCCCTGGCATGTCCAACCAACAGGCTGCATGCTGCCTGGCCCAGCCTGTCCTGAAGCCAGGCACCTGCCCTGCACCATCATGGCAGTAGACCTTCTTCATGAAGCGGCCTGAGCTGGGCTCCAGCCCAGCCCTGAGTGCACATAGGGCAACAACCAAACAGCAGTGTCCTATTAACACTTTGGGCTGTAACCAGAACAAGGAGAAGGTGCAATGCTGACTCAAATTATGGCAAATAATTACATGCATTTTGATGCGTTGACTAAACACAGTCCTGTGAATAGCAAAAAATAAGCAGCCATACCTTCTGTTTTGATAAAGGAGTTTGAGAATATGTTTCAAGATTTCTGAAAAAAAGATCAGCTTTTTGGTATATTTGTGATTCTGTTTTCAGTTGACATGAATTAACCTGAGAATTTTCAAATGGAACATATAGAGTTGCAACCAGATAATCAAATTTTTCTTTGAGTTGAATATGTCTCTTTGTCAGACTTTTGTAAGATCTCTCTTACCAGAGAGGAAGATCCTTAACTTCACCATAATGTCTCATTCATGTCATTGCTTTTTGATAGTATGCATATTTGTGAACAATTATTTTCAAGTATGAAGCACAAGAAGAGTAAAATTTCATCAAAAATCTTTTGATAAACATCTTGAGAACTCACTAAAAATTGCAATCACTTCAGTTGAAGCAGACATTGATACACAAACTTCACAAAAAGTAGGTCAGATGTTCCACTAGTTTTATCTTTTTGTTACCCTCTTTTTGCCGTGTCATCTGATATGGAAGTACATACAAAGCAAAAGTATGTCATTTAATTCCTCCCTGTGGAAAAAGTGAGACTCACTGATATTCATTAATACTTGGTGAATGTTGTTGGAGACCAAACAGTGGACATGAGCAGAGAGAGACTGTGGGTGGTGCATTTCAGCAGTGGTGATGGTAGGTCACCTCCGCTGGTGCAGAATTTTACAAGCACAGCATGTAGCTTTTGTTCATTGCTGGCAAAAATGCGTAACTAATGGTTGTAACTGTTCACAGAATCATAAAATCACAGAATGGCTTAGGTTGGAAAAGACTTCAAAGATCATCTAGTCCCAAACCCCCTGCTGTAGTCTGGCTGATGATTTTTGTTGAAAAACAGTGTTTTGCAGCTGAGAATCTGCTCTATTAAATAGTAGTACTGTGTTCTTTGTATTGGTTGTAGTTTCCGTGGAAATATATAGCAGTCTTTGCTGAAATTAAAGGATTGATCAAGCTCTCTTTTGAAGTTATGGGGCTGAAAAATCTTTAATTGAGGACCTCCTTTAATTCAGTGTTTGCCACATGAACTTATATTCTTCACCCAAAGGCAGTTGGATAAGTATTACTGAAGATGTCTAAAGCAAATCAGGAGATGAGTTTTCCTGCCAGGAGCTTTCTGGTAGACTTCATAGTAGTTACATCTGACACAAAGCTTTAAATATGTTCGTACTCTTCCAAAAAAAAAAAAAAGATGTTTGGAGGACAGCATGGTAACTGAATGAGGAGCAGAAAGGATTTTTGAGGTAACTGATCTAAGCACTTATTTTTGTTTTAATTTCTTCACCTGTATCTTTGATAGGCATTTTGAACTGTTATTTGATGTGGATTTTATAAATTAATTTTTTTTACATTTTATACTAGCCATTTTTAAGGTACAGATGGTTTAGGTAACTGATTACCTTTATTTAGATACAGCATATATATAAATGAAAAGCTTAAGTTAGAATTTTGAGTTTAGAACACCTGTGTGTGTTATGAGAAAAGCTTATCTGTGTAAATAAAAGCATACAGGTAGGAAAGCTCTCACAGAAGTAGTAAATAGAGGTTAAGCAGTAAATGCAAGTACTTTGCACTGAGATTATTTGATCTTTTGCAGAAAATACAAAACTAAAATTTCTTTTTGCTATTAAAAATTATAATTCCTGTGGATAAGGTTTTGCTATATGCCTACAATATCCTGGACTTGGAGGGCTTCCATATTATGCTAATGAAATTGTGCTCATTTCATGCACATCTGCCATCTGCTTATTTTTGTCATCACAAGCAACCACTTGGAAACACATTCCAAACCTTAATTTCAAACATATTCTGTATTTAATGTAACAATGAAATAAAGTCATATGTAAACTATTGTCTTGAGTTCTCCCTTATTATTCTACTACCCCCCTCTCCTAATCCCTGTACAGTTTGGGGATTTTACAGTTCAGAAGTCTGAAATATCCATACAAAATGTATTCTACGTAATTAAGAATATGTAGAATGCTAAAAATATACTAAAATTATATTAACATGTAGGAATTGTACCTTTTGAATGCCTCTCCAGAAATGTAGACTTTGGTATAATGTTCCACCTACATGTGTTGCTAATAAATATACATTGAGAGAAAGGAACAAATGCACTGTGATTTATGAGTCATTGGTAGAAATAAAATCCAACACAATACAGTAATACATGTCTTGTTTTGCTTCATGGAAAATGGCTGTTTTACATATTAATTATTTTCATTTATAAAGTTAAAACCCATCTCTTTTTTGCTGCATGTCAAGCTCTTAAATACATGTGAGTGCTGCTTTGAAAGCAATGCTCCTATTTTATTATGTTTGCCCATAATGTCACAGACAGGTATTGGTGATGTGGCAGTGAAGAGGCTAAACCTTACCGCCAATATTCTGTTACATTTTGTTGCTGTGCGATAAGTGGCAGTAGAGGGGAAGTTTGACTAAAATGGCGTCTGACATGGTGGTGCATATGAGGCAAAGATGTGTCATTGAATTCCTCCATGTGGAAAAAATGACATCCACCGACATTAATCAACGATTGCTGAGACTAAAAC
This sequence comes from Chrysolophus pictus, assembly GCA_037305975.1. Classification (NCBI taxonomy): domain Eukaryota; kingdom Metazoa; phylum Chordata; class Aves; order Galliformes; family Phasianidae; genus Chrysolophus; species Chrysolophus pictus. The sequence goes on along the minus strand of CM074577.1, from coordinate 21,263,917 downwards.
AGTGCATGTGAGTGCTGAGGCAGATAGTACCATGGTTGCAGTAATGTGAAAGACAAACCATGTTCCACACAGCAATGCACAGTTATCACATCAAAAGATGAAGAGCAAATTGGCTAATGATGGTGACTATGTTAAAAATAGTGTTTTGTAGTTGAGAATTTCCTCTATCAAATCATGTAATTATGCTCTTTGTATCTGTTGCAGTTTCCATGGAAATAAATAGGGCCATTACTTTCAGAATGACTGATGTAAGTTAAAATAAATAAGTAAACCACTCCCTCACAGGTTTGATCCAGACAGTGACTAAGAAGTTGTTACTCTAATTCTCTATTATTCTGTAGAGTAATAGATACAAATTATGCTGTTCTGTGCCCTAATTTATCATTCCAATAAAATAACCAGCATTCTTCAGAAAGTCTGTGACAGGATTTCTTTGATTCCAGCAATGTATAGGGACAAGCCCATAGTTACAGAAATTAGCTAGAAATCATTCATTTGTGGTGGATGATCTTGATATATGAACTCTATGCAAATATAATAGCAAGTAGAATGTTTTAAAGTGTGAGGGTCTTCTATGTTTAGACTTCCTACATTTGTGTATATTTGTAGGTGCAAGGTTTTGTAAACAATAAATACTGCAACCTAATAGGCTGCAAACAAGGTAGATTTGCTTGAAGTCCAGATGTGGGGAATTGTATGCTCTGATAATCAAGGAAAAGTCAGGATCCATTACTACAAAAAATGCTGATTATCTTTGTTGCAAAGGCAATGAATTGACTTCTTATTTACTTAGTCAGTTAGTTACTGGTATCTTAAGTATATCATTTACACTTCTTTACTTCTTCTATTGTGAGTGAACAGTAATCAACTTTTCATCAAGTGGCTTTCCAGGGTACCAGAAAAAAAATATTCATACAGCTTATTTCCTTTCTTAATCTATTAGCTAGACATAATAATTTTAAGAGCTTTTATTTTTGTCCTGTAACTAGTGCCCGAGCTGGATTCTGAATTATGTTTTACCACTGTAGCGAGTTAGTCACATGACACAGGGTTCTCTTGCCAGGAAGAATTCTTTATTGCTGTAATGATCGTGATCATGATTGTCAGGAGTTTACGGGCTGGTTCGGCCCAGTTCCGTGACTAGCAGTGCAGAGGGATTTCGCAAAATCCACATCTTTGGAAAAAGGGAACAGGGGGCCCCAAAATAATTAAAAACAGCAGCAACGATCTGAGGAGAAACAAAATAATTTACTAAATATATTATCAGAATGCAAGATAACACACTATAATACAATATAATTAGAATTGAAGCTAATAAATCAAATCTAATGAGAGAGAGAATGTCCGAAAGGTGGATATGCCTCACCAAAAATCTGAGGTGAGATGTGCAGTCCAGTTGAGCAGCAGGGAGACAGGAGGAGAGTGGATGAAGAAGAGCGGAAGAAGAAAAGCCCATCAGGTGACCTTGCCAGGAGTTATATCTCCTCTCTGTGACCGCAAAGTCCCCTGGGGAATGCAGTTCTTTTCTTCCGGGCAGGTACCCAGAACTTGAGCATTAACAGTTAAACTCCCACTGCCCCAAATGATGTTATGATGTGGAATACCGAAAACCAAAAATCACAAAACCATGACAATGATGTATGTCTCTCTCTCTCTACTTTCTAAAGCAAGCTTTTTATATTCTAACACGCATATTCAGTACATTTCCACTAACAATCCATTGGCTACAAAGCAAGCAAATTCCATAACAAGTCTTCATAATTAGCAGAGAGTTTAACTAATGGCTAGGTACAAAACACCTCTGTTTATTCAGACCCTCTACCTCCTTTCCAGAGCCTCATTATCAACAAATTGAGATTCCATGAGGCCGAGCTGACCTCTCCTCTCCTACATTCCCCTCTTATTCACTAATGAAAAAAGCATGCAGTTTGGCCTCGTCGACTCTCCCACATACCACTTAAAGTCTGTAGTTCTCTTCTCTTTGCTCATCTTTTTAATTCTCTATGTCCATGAAAGCACTACCATGGGAATGTTTCCTTTGTGCTTACCTAAGAGTCATTCAGGTATTCCCCCTCTTCTTCAGGAGTCAGCCTGAAAACTTGTAGCACATTTGTTTACTGAGACAAAATGTAGTTCACTGAAAATGACTTGGTCATGCTTATTTGTCATCTACTCTCCTGTTCCAGGACAATTCCGATTACTCTTCTACTAGACCACATTCTCTTTCTGAGCAGACTTGTTAGTTAATTTATAATGTTGTACTTTGGTAAATCATCCAGTGTTGCAGCAAATTGCACTATCCAAGAATGAAAACATTTTCAGGGCCCTTATCCTCTACACTAGATGCTGAAATCCTCTCCATTTTTTATACTTTTATGGCAAAATTTTGAGTCATCTTTGCTTCATCAGCAGCTGGCTAGAGAAGTAAATCGGCTGTCTTCTGTATTCTTCTGAAGAGCGAAGGAGTCACAGCAAATACTCTTTCAAAATATCTCCTTTCACTGAGTAACTAGATGGCTGCTTCTATTTTTCATCCTCATACTGGAAACAAGAAAATACAGCTCAGGTGGAGGTTCTCCCAGCACTGTTTCTTATCTTGGACAGCTGGTTCAAGTCATGCCTGGGGGAAATCATAAACATAAGGCAAGCACAGAATGGCATTTCCACTGAAATTGAATTCAGCATCTAGGAAACTATATGAGCAGGTACTACACCTGAGCAAGTGCTTTCAGAACCAAAGAAATATCTTTGTAGTATCTTGGTATGATAGACATGATGCTGCTTGTTCAAAGTAAATTTATGGTAATATCTACCAAAAAAAGTCAGCCTTCCAACTACAACTTCTTGTAGCAGGAAAAATGGTATCAGAAGATTGGGAGCTTTAATTTATTTTAAATATTGTTTCAACCTTCCTTTTTATTTTGTTGATCTGACGGTTTTGTTTTGTTTTGTTTTGTTTATTTGTTTGTTTGTTTTGATTATGTGCATTCTATATGTAACCTGTTTGATTACATTCATGGTTTTCCATCCCAGGCCATCTTTCATGTCTTGCTTTCAATCACTGCATCATGAACATCATGAGGTTCAAGTAGTTCAAATGCAAGGTCTTGCACTTTTGTCTCAGCAATCCCCACTGTCAATACATGCTGATAGATGAAAGAACAAGAGCACAGCCCTGCTGAAAAGAACTTGGGAGTACTGGTGGATAAGAAGCTGGATGTGAGCCAGCAGTGTGCCCTCACAGCCCAGAAAGTCAACCATATCCTGGGCTGTATCAAAAGAAATGTGACCAGCAGGTTGAGGGAGCTGATCCTTCCCCTCTGCTCTGCGCAGGTGGGACTTCACCTGTAGTAATGCATCCAGGAAAACAGGAGAGATGAGAACCTGTTGCAGCACATCCAGAGGAGAGCCACTAAAATGATCCAAAGGATGGAACACCTCCCCTGTGAGGACAGGCTGAAAAAGCTGGGGCTATTCATACTGAAGAAGAGAAGGCTCCAGGGAAACCTGCAAGTTGCCTTTCAGTATCTAAAGGGGGTGGCTATGAGAAAGAGGGAGGCTCTTTCACAGGCCTACTGTGATAATGCATGGGGAAATGGTTTGAAACTAAAAGGTGGCAGATTTAGATTGGATGTAAGGAAGAAGTTTTTTATGGTAAGTGGGGAGGCACTGGAACAAATTGCCCAGAAAGGTGGTGGATACCCTGTCCCTGGAGAGATTCAAGGTCAGGCTGGAGGGAGCTCTGAGCAACAAGAGCTAGCTGTAGGTGTCCCTGTTGACTGCAGAGGAGTTGGACCAAGTGGGTTTTTAAGATCCCTTCCAACACAAATGATTCTATGAATTACAAAAATATTGTTTATTCCTAATATATTCAGTTTGAATTAATCTTTTCTAAATTCCTCCCTTTTGTTGGTTTTATGCATTTCTAACTCATCTTTGCCTAATTTAGATTTTAAAATCTTCAAGGAAAGGGCTTTGACCTTTTACAATCTTACAAGGATCATGCAATGTTAATGAGTTTTATAAATATTTAATAATAATAATAGGTATGGAGATGTATTTTTTAATAATAGAATGTTCTACAGCTTTCAGAATATTTCTGTGATATTGCTACTTTAAATATTGACCTGTATGACCAATATTATTAATACTTAGATCTTACCTGTATGAGCAACATGATACCTAAATGTATGTTAGGTATTGATTGTACTATGCAATGTATTCACATAGGCTCCTAAATCTGTGTGGTTGCCGCCTACATAAATCTTGCTGAAACCCCTGTGGACAGGAGGGCTTATATGTGTATTGCAGGAACCTGCAAATCAGACATATAAATAACTGTCTGCCCAGGAGTTTCTTTGCAAAATTGCAGATACAGAAATGGAGGTCTAGATTAGCCTGGCACACTGCAGTAGAGCTGTAAACAAGGGACTCACACAGCTGCTCTCTGAAATAAGCAGAAATCTTACACCTATCAGACTGCACATTGTGTACTCACCATGTCAGACTAAATCGATTTATTGACAAGTTTAATATGACTCAACCAACACAGAATTTCACAGCCCACCAACTAGCTAGTTTGGGGAATTGGGATGCATCACCTGTTCCTTCACCTTCCCTGAAATCAAGGGATCCTGATAACAAAGACTTCAGCTTCCCACTTTCCTTTCAGTCTAGATAGTAACAGCTGATGGAACCACATAGTAACTGAGACCCAATATTCAAAGTTCTGGTGTTTCTGCGTGTAAACTACATTCCTGGTTCTGGGGTCATGGGCTTCCAACCAGCTCACAGAGTAGTTGGGTTTGTTATCATGTGAGCAAGATGATAAAAACTAAGTTTCTGTTTTGTTTTTGTAGTAGTTGTTATCACTGTTAGAAAAGTTCAGAGTGTTTTTTACGTCCCCTTTCGTGAAAAATTAGATTTAAGCAGCTGGAAGCACATACAGGAGGTGCTAACAGATTTAAAATGCAGCAAAGACTGTAAAAGTGAAAAGGACATGCTGTGCAGATGTGTAAAGATTATTTAAAGAAGATATTTTAGCTGTCTCACAGAAAGTAGTACTTAACATTTGCAGGTGCACTGGCAGTCAGATCTTATGCTGATTGTCTGCTGCAAACATCACTGTCATTAGCAGTAATAACTCACTGTTTCTAATCTGTAGCTCAGGCTCTTCAGTTTTGTTAGTGATTTTGAGCTATGTTTCGTAATAGCATGTGAAACAGATTTTTGAGTATTGGCTTCTTTGCTCTCACAGAGCCTTTTGGCACTTTCTTTTTTTCTCTTGACTATACTATCACTTAGGCATACTCCTGATTATATGCACATAGCTAATTTATTTTCATTTGAGGAGATTCTGCCGGTTGTATATCTCTTCATCTCTATTTCTGTTGCAAGAGCCCTACTTTGTTAAATAGCACAGAGTAGAAATAACATCTTTATGCATTTTTGATGTATTTTTGTAGTTTTTTTTTCATCAATTTTAAATGCATAAAGCTTTTAAATAATTATTCATTTATATAATTAAAATGGTACGTATGTGTTTTTATAAGTGCACAAAAAATACATATATATGTTTCTATGTGGATTTACTGTTGTTGTAACTGCTGTTTCTGTGGGCATTATTAAAGGTTATTGTCAGTATCAGGCATTTGCTTAAAGAATCCCATTCTGTGAAGCTGTCAGGAAGATAAAAAGTATTTTTTCTTGTCCTTGCTTAAATGTCTTAAATTCAACGACGTTTACAGTAAGGAAAAAAAAAAAATCAGTGTTATGAAGAAAGTACCTTGTATATTTGCTTTCTGCTACTGTCATAAGCCTTTTAGGGTGTGGCTTTTATCACCTGTCTAAAAATCACTAGTGCTAGCCTCTTTCCTTTTCATGTTTGTTCATTAGCTACCATAGTTTATAGTTTAGATTTCTCTGTTAGTCTGGAGTACTCTTTTCATAGTTCTTCTTGCACTGTCTGTATAAATCACTGTGCCATTCCATTTTGCAGTTCCCTATTCGGAAATGAAATCCTGACCCCAGGGAAATCAGTGGCAAAGTACATCAACTTCACTAAGCGCAGAATTTCATTCAACCAGATCCCTGTTCTTTGGTCTCTCAGTTTGACACAATATATCCTTATGTCAGGAATTCAGAATGGAACATTTGTTTTCTGCTCTTTGCTATCTGATTCTATCAAACCTTGCATAGAAGTTGGATCAAATTGTATTGTATGACTGACATCACAGCAAATTACAGATATTTCCAGAAACAGAAGCCAGTGCAGATAACTCATTTTCATGCTGACCAAGGTTTTAATGTCACTGGAAATCATCAGAACAAATGTCAGTAGAGCTGAGCTAGCAAACCAAAGTTCATTTACTAATTGTTTTAGTCTTGTTATCATGTCAAGACTTTAATGTAAGTACATTGTCTTCTCTCTTCTTGTTGCTGGTACTTTAGACAGCTACTGAGGAAGATAAATCAGGATCTGGACATGGTTCAATTTCTTTTTTTTTTTGGTCACATTTTATCAGTAAAAGGTAGTACTGTCTTTTCTCTGTGTGTGCTCTGAAAACTCTTGAAGCATGTGCCATATTGTGAAGTGGCAGATCAGATGGCAGCAGTTATTTTTTCTAAAGGACAAAGGTTTTTTGAGTAGATGTTTTTGCAGTAAAATGCACTAACTTTTTGAGAAAAGAATCAAAATATCCTTGATTAGTAGTAGTCATCTCCAGTTTGAGAAGATTTTTTTCATAGAGAGGCAGCTTGTTTCAGTGATGTTTACTATTTGGAACAAGATGTTATTTGGTATAAACAAGAGCGACAGAGTTCAGCTCCTAGTTAGCATTTACTATTAAGAAAAACAAGACTTTCATTTCATTTGGGTTTTTTGGGGGGGAGGGAAGGAAGGACGATTTTTCAATATCCTGTAGGGCTTTATATTTCCTGCAGTGTATTTATCAATTTGGAGATAAGTTTCCATAAGTTTCTTGTGTGATTTTAACCAAGTTTTGTACTTCATTTTGTTTTCTTCTCACTTCATTTACTACATAACATAAACAAAAATAATTTTAAAAGGATTTTTCTATAGCTCTGTCAGGCTTCATCAAGATGCCAGAACTTAATTGCTTTTTTATTACTGCTATCATTTCAGTTCATCCTTTTTAGAATTGGCAAGGTTATGTTATATCACTGGCCTTAATTAGATGTTCTTTGCATTTTATTGAATGTGTTCAAGTATTCTTATAAAGAAGGTATACTTTTATGAATTGTAACTGCTGTCTGAAAGTTATTTTACCTATAGGGTCTCATGGTTTTAAGCTGAAGGACTACTGAGTATACATAGTTCCTGCATATCTAAGTATGTGTCTGTATCTACCTATCTGTTCATCTGTTTTATTTGTATTTTGCTTCCTGTAGTCCAGGACACCTGTAGTAACCACCTGTACTTTGCAGGCAACTTATAACTTAAAGTGATTCTCTGCTGAAGATTTAATTACCTGTACTTAGTTGCTGTTTCTCAAACTGTTTCAAGATGTAATTAATTGAAACTTAAATCACATTGCAGTACTTGGATGTGTGTGTGCTTGCAGGGGGATTAAACATGAAGTGACATAGTGATTAGTAAACGGGTATGACCTTTATCTAGCTCAGTAGTTGTTCAAAATAGCTATGGCAGAAATGTGAAATGAGTTATAATTTACTCTGATAATATTTGCTTCATATACAGACATCTGTTATTCTGCTGCATCCATTAAAATATTTATTTCTTTAATTTTCATTAGATTAAAATATTGGTTAATTTTCCACACTAAGCACCTTTGATAGAATTGCTTAAAAATAGACATTCAAATGCATTCTTATTTTAGTATCTTATGATAAAGTCCAAACGTTGTGAGAGAATTGTGCCACTTTTGGATAGAAAAATGAAGTAAGCATCTGTTGGCTAGCAGTGAGAGACCTGCTTTTCTGTATCTATAAAATGATTAGAGGAAATTTATCGAACAATCACTGAGAATGGAAGGAACAGCTAGAAATCATCTAGTTCAACCCATTTACTTAGAAGCTTCTTGTCAGTTTTGAATATCTTCAGGGAAGAAGTCTTCACCTTTGCCTTACTGCTTTGCTTGGCCACTTCACAGTTGTGGGGGAAAAAAAAATAGGATAAAGAAAAGAAAAAGGCTTTTTGTTTGTTATGATATTATTATTATTATTACTATTATTTATGCTTAGGAGGGACTTCTTGTACTGCAATTTGTAGCCAGTGCTTTTTTTCCTAGTAGGCACCACTGATAAGATTCTGGCTTCATCATCTTTATTCATTCCATTAGGTACTTACGCATTGAATGTCACCTCACTTACTGCAAATTTATCTGTTTTTTACTTTGTCGGTTTGGTTGTGAGACAGTGATGAAAGCTTTGATAAAATCAAGTTTAAAAACCTTCACTGCTCTCTCCAATTCCACCAATCTGGTTCTCTTGTCATAGAAAGTTATCAGGTTGGTTCATTGGTTCATCCATGCTGATTACTCATAATAATTTTCCTAACCTGAATACTGGAAACCACTTCTACTTGTTCCATCACCTTTACAGGGATGCTGATGAGGCTGACTGCCCTGTGGTTCCCTGGATTATCTTTTCGCCCTGCCTAGAGAGACAAGCGACATTCTCATAGGTCTTCCTCTTCATCCTCAGAAATCTCCTCCAGTTGTGACATTTTCAAGATAATTGAGTGGCCCTGCATTGATATTAACGAGCTCCGTGAACACTCACAGTTCATCCTGTCAGGCACTATGTCCAGGTTGTTAACTGTTCCCTGAGAGTTCTGAGTGTAAGTCTTTCTTGCTGTAGAATTTCCTGTAGGTCTCAGGAGACTGAGGTGCCCTCAGATAAGTATTCTAAAATCACTTTTTCTATTTTTTTTCCTTTTCTTTTCTTTTTTCTTTTCCATTTTTCCTTTTCCCCTTTATCTCTGTGTCCACTTTTATATATGGTCCATTTGGACGCTGTCTTTGGCCAAAACATTTCTCCTATCTATCCAAACTGTTCCGATAGCTAAACTCTTAGGCAGACTTTTAACATGTATTTAGAATTAATCTGGAAGAAGAAAGTTCAAAGGGTTATTCTTTGAGAACCTTCTGCATATTTTGTTGTTTGCACCATTAAAAATCATAGCATAGTCCATTGAGCTGCCCATCTACCAACTAAACATCTTTCTGTTTTCTTGTTACATTTTACCTTCTTTTTTTTTTTTATGTGGTTCCTACCCCCTGGGCCTTACAGAGTAGATCACAATTACTCTCCTTTCTTGCATGGAGAGCATTGGAACACGCCAAGTTTTGTGTGTATGTAACCATGAGCAGTGCGCTAGTCAGCTTGAATCACTTTGACAGAGATGTTCACAGCTGCTGTGATTACTGTTAAACTCTTGGAACTCAAACACAACCTGGAAATTATTTTTAACTGCAACTTGCTGAACCAAAAGAGCTAGATTGATTATGAAGGTCTGTAAGGTTTGGGTTTTTCTCCTCTTACCATGTTATACAAGGGATTTCACTAGTTATTTCAGAATACATTGTCATGTAAGTTGAGGTATTTGAGGTGTTGCTGAAGTCTGACTTCCATTAAAGTGAGATAGTTTCAGAGCATTTCTGATTGAAAGACTTTTCCAGAAACTGGGTAATATATTTCCCCATTTCCTGATGGTCTTAATTGACCATAACTGAAAAACTAGGTCCCTTAAGCCCACAAATACTGATAATTGTGGTTACAACATTTTTTTCTAATTGGAACTATAGCTAATCCTCAAAAGGAGGATTTACCAATACTAAGCATGAGATTTAATGCTGTGATTCCTTTTCTTCATGGACAGATTTATCGGATGCTTGCTTGCATCCAAACTGAAATGGAAATCTATTCTTGCAGATGTTTTAGTACATCCGTTTATTACAATTTAGTAAAAAAAAATATATTGCTATGGAAATAAGATGCGTTTTTTAGTAAGTCAAAATACAGAGCTAATTTAAAATAATATAATAAAAATTACTAAGAAGTGGAGACTTGAGTTAATATACTCAGCAGGAATACCCATGTGCTTCTTACTAGCCTGCAGACTCCTCCATATGAGGTGGCTAACTTGATAGTCCAGGTGTTGTGAATTGTGTTTGTCATGCTGTGCTTCTTTGGGAATTGAACTGTTCACTCATGTTGCTGAACCAACAGAGATGGATTTTTCTCATTAACTGAATCCCAATAAGGTAATCATTATAGACTTCTTTTAAATGGATCTCTGTATTTGATGTGTATTATTCATTCCACCAAAGAAAAGCCTTTGGCTAATCATATTTTAATGACCTACGGGACTTAAAGGGAAATATAATTAATATTCAGAAAATCTTCTGTATTTTCTTATGCAGCATGCAGCTTAATTAAAGGGAGCAGACTGAAAAATAAAACACTAAAATTGGTTAAACATGAAATATGTTTGTTTTCAGTTGAAATCTCTCTGTGGAGGAAGAGTTATTCCAATAAAAAGTAGGTTTTTCTGAAAAAAATTAATAGAGTTCTAGTCATTAAAACACTTTAGCTTCTGAAAATCATTTCTTTTCTTACTTTTTTTATTATTTTTTCATTAGTTCCAGCATATTTAAATTGCAGGATTAGAAAAATTCATTTTAATTTTCATTCAGTTTGTAAAGAATCAGTCTGTGATAGTTCTGAGTTTAATAAAGAATGTTTTATTTCACTTGAGTATTTCTTGGATTTGTACAAAATACTCTTACTATATGTTATACACTCTTCATATACAACTACAGAGTAGCCTTTTCTTGTCGCAGTACTGTGGGTTTCTACTACTGTTTTGCGACACATCACACTTGACCATATAATACAATGGGAAGAACCAGCCTATGGTCTTTTGAGTGAATTGTGTCCGTGGTCGGAAGTTAGCAGTCCCATTATGTTGTACCTGAGTTAATTAACCGTGAGTGGCAGTTAAACTTTCCTGCAAATGAAGGAAGGGGAAAACACAGACAAAACAAAACAGAGGGAGGACCACTAGACTGCTCAGTTTGTGTGTGTAATTTTTGATGTCTCACTCCAGAGCATACAAAAGACAAGAGCCTAAGTCTTCTCAGAGCAAATAAGTTTCACTTCAGACATTTTCAGGCAGTAAACTCAGAACATATTGAAATAATGGGAAACTGACCAGTCTTGGCGTACAACTGCAAGCATTGTCCATGTTTCAGATACACAGTGAAAATATAACAGTACTGAAAATGTTTCCTCTGCCTTGATTTCATGCAAAATCTATGAGTGAGAAAAATTTTTCTTTCACCTATCCTTCAAGATCAGTCAACTACTGTTAGAAACATATACTGGGTTCTGATTGTACATGTAATCCAAATATTGTATTATCTTGTTAGTTTATATCTCCTAAAATTACTCATGAGTATTATATATTCAAGCAATGAGTTGCTCATTCAGGTCTGGGGAGTGCAAAATATACCAGTGTACTCCCTTTCTTCCTTACCTTGCATTTGTTTGTTTGTTTGTTTGTTTGTTTTTGTGATGACTACATCTTTATGGCCTACATGGCATAGGTGCTATTAGAGCTACACATTCTGAGGATTTTATTTCGGAAGAATATAAATAGGCCTGTCTCATTTGACATTTCAGACTATTCGAATGAGCTATACTGCCCTCATCTAGCCTTCAGAGACACATAACCTATCTCGGGTAAATAGTTACAAATGATCTAGAATCTCTTCGGGAATTCATGTTCTCAGCTAGTTAAACCCATTTAGTTCTCTAAAGAGAACAGTTTAGGGAGATAGTCTTTATTGCTGTAATTCATGTTCACATATGGTAGAGAGGACTCAGGATTTCTAATGTCTTAATATCTTCCAGAACTTTCTTTCTTTTCACCTCTGCTCTTGCCTAAAATTTCCACAAAGATTACATTCAATGTCAAAATGAAAGATCTCAGAATAATTTTTGTACCTATTCTTTCTTTTCACAACAAAAGCCATTCTCTTTAGCCTTTTTTTTTTTTTTTCACTCCCACATTTCAAGCACATTAAGAATTGGATTATGCCATCTAATGCCATGAAAATATATCACATAGAAATTGTGATGCAGTATATTTTAGATTTCATGTTTATGCTTTCTTCGTATACTTTCCAAATGGTAAGAAAATATGTGCATATATGTAGATGAAAAACACAACTGAAATGATTTCCAGGTTTTCATTTGTAATACTGGTAAACTAAAAATATGCCAAATTAATCTGTATAATTTTACACATTTTATGTATTTTTGCAGTATTTCAAATACGTAATGTCAATATAATGACAATATACTTTTTTTTTTTTTTTTTAATATTGAAATAGGTGCCTTCAAATGAGAAATTTGATTTGCTGCTGACAGTGTTAGAAATTTTTTTTTCTCTTTCCTCTGTATAGCATTTGGATTGTGAATGATTTATCTCATGTTTGTTTCTCATTATTATTTCTGTTTAAACCTTTGATTGTATTTTCTGTCCCTGCAATTTATTAACCAAGAATAAAGTGTGACTAGACTTGATTGACAAAATTATGCAAGTCCATTGCCCTTCAAAGAACATATTAATCTTGTAGGTAAAAGATTACACAGTGTATACTGATCAAAATAGTTTTTTTTTCCCCTCTCCTGAGGTTTTAGAGTCAACTTTCTCATCATCATTCATACTGCCATATGATGAGATAACAGAAAAGAAATTGTAAGATATCACAGTCATGTACTTTATAACTTAAAAACAAAACAAACAAAAGTAAAAACAGAAAACTATTGTTATATTCAAAATCCTTCCCAGACAACAAAACTGAGAGGGTGCAAAAGAAGATTGGAAATGTTTTTTCATTTGGTTTCTCCTGGTGGCAGACATACTCCTGAAGGGGAAGAATTAAGAAGCTGTATGCTGAAGGCTTACTGATATTTTTTTTGTCTGGAAAGGTTCAAGTGGGTCACAAAAATGTGAAAAGTCTTTCTTTCCTATTAAGGCCTTACGATAATCACTGATCTGGAGCTTTGCCTGAATGCAGTAATGGTTGGTTGAACTTTTACATGCTACATTAAGGTTTATGCTATGGAAAAACGTTGCACTGAATCATCGGCACATCTCTATTCTGTAATGCTGTGGGAGGTTGTTCTCTGCAATTATATGGGCAGTCTGACCTTGCGGAGGGGAGCATCTTTATGTGCATGTGTAAGAAAACCAACATAAGGGAATCAGTTTTAGGAGTCATTACCTAGTGAAAGACAGTCTAAACTGCTACAGTCATATAAATTGAAAAGCTGATTTTTGATTTAGTTCCAGAAAGGCAGACTGTCTATCATAGCAAAACATACACTATTCTTCCGTTACAATGTTATAAGAAAACTTTTATTTCAGTATTTTTTTTCTTGTTTACCTAGTAGACATGTTATGTATATATAACATTCTTAAAATAAGACTTCAGGTGAGAAATGGAGAAACAGAATTAAATTGTAAAAAAAAAAAACTCAGGAATTATTACGAAATGATACTAACTGCAACACAGTACTGAACAGTTGTGAAAGTTTTTAGATCTTTATATTAATAATTAAACCATAAGTTTACTGTCTTTTTTTTCTGAGCTGATGTCAGAAATGATTTAAAAAAATGCTCAGCACATGAAAAAAACAAGAGTGGAAGAATGGGTCTGAAAATTCTCATAAGCATTTAATAAATTATGAAACAAAAAAAAAAGCAAGAATTCTGGAAATGTTGAGGAGTAAAGAGCTAACATAGTTTTGTGGCATCAATTTCAACAAAAATAAAAATAAAAATTGCCTGTTACAATGAAATGGTTTACACAGCCAGTGGGTTTACTGAACTCACAATAGCAGTTTTGTAGGGTTCTGTAAAATATGCAAAGACATGGAGCCTTTATTTCCTAAATTTCTCCAGTTCATGACAAGTCACATGTAAGTATGTCTGTGATTAATAAACCGTATGTGTATATATACGTGTAACATCACAGCAGTTAATAGAACAGAAACAAGTATATATATGTTAATATTACAGGTTACTATAAACATAACTAGTAAAGTATCAAATATACTACTGATGGATTACTTATATACTTTTCCATGTAAAAATTCTCAAAATGTTACCGATGTGAAGCACTTTCAAAACAATTGGAGAAGTGGGGCATGGGGGTGTCAAACAGACTTCAGAAATGGGTTACTAAAGAAAAACAGTTTCGGAAGAGACTGACCACCAGAACTGGGCCCAGTGGTGGGACCAAATAAATAACAAATGATAGCTCATTTCAAAGGTGATCTATGTCCTGGAGTTTGGAGGTGGACAAGCATTCCTAGCAAAGTTTTAATTTGTTTAGAAAATCCTTTAGGAAGAGGTAAATTTTACTCAGCTCAGGAATTTCTGAGAGAGAAGCTTCATTTTGAATAGGAAACAAGACCTTATATCACAGAGACATAAGAGGGTGTAAGACACCACTCTTAGAGCAGTCAAAAAATGCTGATAATTTCTGTTTTCCACCTGTGAAAATCTATATATGATGTTTTCTGTTCTCTCAGAAAAAAAATTGTCTTTCCAAAACTATTTTATTTTCTTTCAGCTAAAGCGCCCAATAGCATTTGTCATTTCCTACTTTCCCAGCTTATTTTCCAGGCTATTTTTCTTCTCAAAGAATAATTGTTGCCAGTGCAATTCCTTATGTTAGCCTTTATCAGTGGTATCATCAGGATGTCTCATGTTCTTAGGACTCAGTTCACTCTTCACTAAGAGGTCAGCGATGCCTTGTCAAGGATTCTTCTGTATCACACGCTGGTTTCCCAGACTAGCAGCCCACTGGCTGGCAGGCATTGCCTTCTGTCAGTGTTTTAGCAGCCATTCTGTGTCGGTAATTTTCCCATTATAGTTGTGTCACCTTTAAGGCTACTCCCATCAGTACCTCAATATAATTCTACAAAATATCAGTGGCTGTACATTCCACGTAGTACTCAGGGGATAAAAATGAGCCAGTAGGCTTAACCTGGCAAACTGATTCCAGTCACAATGACCCTTAAATGACTTGGGATCTTTAAGTCAGCAACACAGACATTATTCACTTCAAGTAATGATGCCTCGTGAAGCTTAATCTTTCTTTTCTTTAACTTTCTATTGGTAATTGAGAAAGTAAATCATAAATCATCAATTTAAATTGGCAAACTGTGGTATTTATTGACATCACATACTCTGTTGTATCTTTAGAGTAATGGAGGGCACTAGTAATACGCCCAATTTTCAGTCTTTTTTTTTTTTTCGCCAAGCATTAGCCATTTTTATTATTATTATTATTATTTATTCTGAATTAAGTAATGAATGAAAAATTATAGGGAAAGGAAAACAAGAGTTAAAGAGGTTAATGATTTTTGAGGATTAAATGAATTCATGTTAGAGTTCTTCTGAGTTTTCCTCCATTCAGTGGTCCTTGATTCAAATGAGAATTAGAAATAATATTCCATGAGGATTCCAGAGGAGAAGAATGGGACCTGCCCTTCGGCATAGCTTTGATTTGTAAGTGGCTAAATGAGAAACAGAAAATACTAAAAATGTTAAAAGTCTGTTCAGAAAGGAGAATTCCTTGGTAGGGAAGCATCAGAAAATGTCCACTATCATCATTTTATCACCTCTGATCCTGCTGAGAAAGCATGGATCATAAAGTATAAGACATAAACTATTAATACAGGGAGAGACTACACTGGACTTCTCTAGAGTACTGACTAGTGAAACTAAGGTTTTTGTGAAGTATGTATATAGTTTTAGAGCATAATGTGCTATGAAAGTTGATACTAATCAATTTATAAGGGCTAGCTGGTTTAAGGACAGTGCATTTGTAGAAAGACCAGTGCAATTAAGTTTAATGTTGTGTTGTGAAAGGGAAGAATTTATGCATCCAGGATTCTTTCTTTCAGGTGCACAAGAAAAATATTTGTGAAGCCATTTATAGCTATCATTTTAAAAAAAGGTCAGCCACCGGATGTGATAATGAGTCTGTTGAAAATTTTTTTCCCTGATTTTTTTCCTCAAGTGGCTAGCTCATCCTTCAGATTGTTCACTGCCCAACAGAAACAACCATGATCCACAAGGATTCCTGTCAGTATTGATAGGTGTTATCCTTTCTCTATAATCTGTCTGTCAAACAAATGCCCCAGAGTTGATCTAGAATTCATTTTTTATTCTGTTTCAGTGTTGTCTGTAGCAATAAAGTGTTGGGATACAAAGGATTGTGGGTTTTTTTCTTTTGTTTTTCTTAATTACTGTTCACCTGTTTTTACTTTTAGAGTAAAAAGAGCAGAGAAGGTGTAAATCTAACTTCTGTGGGCAATTTATTATTTATGGGGCTATAATTTGGGCACTGAAAACCCGTGGTGCAAATAACCCATCTAACCATGGTATACTCTGTTATCGCTGAAGAAGATTCTCAGTGCAGATCATCAAATCATAACTGTAGCTGTAGTGAACAGTACAATTTAGGATTTGTTGAATACAATATTCTTGAAGAATGCAAACATCTCATTCATCTTGGTGAATTCATGAATTCATGAATTTATCTCATTCATCTTGGTGAATAACTACACATCACTTCAGCTTTCCTTTTAGTAATATGAAAGATCTAGGCCATAATTTTTCTCTAATGATGTGAGAAGACCTTCTCCATACCAACCTGCTTTAGATAAACACTGTGTTTTTGACAGACATCTATAAAAAAAAATTCTCCATGAGGCATTTTCAGTGCTTTGCAGATAAGTACATGTAGTTTGCTGTCTCTTAAAACTTATCAGCTTCTGCATCTAAGAAAACTGATTTGTGTTTGTGCTTTTTTTTCTCCATTTCCCCACAGTCATATCATAATGATTACTTGTAATCATAGGATCAACTAGTATAGCCTCTCTCATCTTACAACAAACATTCTTGTTGTTAATTTCACAATTCATGAAATTACAGCTTGCACATTTGCATTTAATCTCTTTTCATTTATTTCTTTAATCTACAAGTCATCTAATTGCTCCTGAAAGACAAGAATATGTTCTTCAGTAGTGATACTGTTGCTGAAATTTCTCACTACCATGATTCTGTGTAATGTAGTCACAAAAATAATAGAAGGATTCAGTTCCAAAACAAGATTCCTTTTCTTATAACCTACCTTTCAATGTTTTTTTTCCTTATTGTGTGATTTTTTTTCCTGGTATTCAATTATTTATTCATTTTATAATCCATAAACACCGATTTTCTCTGCAATAAATGATAATTTCCCATAAAACATTTATATCAAAAGCTCTGCTTAAATTTAGGTGATTAATATGGAGGCATTGTATTTCTCTGAAAAGTGTGATAACAGTCATACTCTAATGTTTGGTAAAAGTATGTTGATTTCCTTCTATCTAAAACTATCTTTGTCATTTCATTTCTGAGATTTTTCTGTACAGCAGTCAAAGTACTCGACTTGTAGTAGCTTAGATATTTTGTTTTTCCTTTGTCTCCCCATACAAACTCCTGACAGAGTAGTGCTACATTTGCTATTCATTAGTTTGAGGTTACAACCTCTACATTGAATGATTTATTGAAAACTTTCCTACTGGAATTCTCTAAATACCTCAGTTTATGGATTATCTTGCCATTCAATTTTATGAAAGTAAATTCAATTTTGCATGTTGTGCAGTCTTTTCTATTACTTTATCTTTAAGTAACTATTTTTCTGCAATTTCAAATTACTTAGCAAAGTTAAGTTCAACTATGCTTATGGCCATTTATATTTCTGACTTTGATTTATGTAGCTCATTCAACCTTTATTCCTATCTTTATAGATATTTTCACTTATTCATTACATTCTGTCTTTTCTGCTTATTTGTCTGTGCAGACTGTTCGCTTTCCCATTTTCTCTTTTCTTGAAATACTGCATTTATATTTAAATTTGGTGCCTCTTCCATATTTAGATCTTTGTATTCTTCTGTCAGCTTTATTAATTATCTTCCTAGTATGTCATACTAAAATCCAAATCCTGCATTTTGATCTGTTTTTATTTCGGCTGCCATTTTGAAATTACTTTAGTCAGCTCAGGATTTCGAGATCAAGTATTGTACTATTTATTCACACCACTTTCACTGTTTACTGGAACTGCACAAATGACTAATTGATTTAGAAATTTCCTGCGTATTCATCTCCAAGCAGGTCTCAGAGTTACTTTTGTAGAGTAGTACAGGTCAGAAGATAAATGTTAAGAAGGAATTGTCTGGGCGAGTTGCATTGCTTTATAACCTTATGAAAAAGTCTCAATTTCCCATCTCTGATGTAGAAGTATTAAGACCTCCTCATGAAGTCTTTTTATGATGTGGTTTTTCTTAAGGGCCCTTTCTTAATATATACTTTACCACCAACTTTAACCTTAATCCCATTCTTTCTTAGCAGTAAATTCCTTTAGGTAGCTGCATCACTGTTACAAATTGTCTTGATTCACATTTCTATTATTCATATTATTTACGATTTCATATTTTCACAACAATTTCTGAAGGCTGTTGTTTACCAATGCCTAACTCATATCAGCAAACAGGTGTTTGAGTTGTTTCGCTTTGCCTTCATTTTTGCTTTTAGCTGGAGCTCCAGCTAAATTACCAGCTGAAATTTCTTCCAGTTATCCAAATGGAACAGAAGGCTATCCTTTCTTTTTGTGTGTGTGTTGTTTTTTTTTTTTCTTCCTATTATCACATTCTTATTCAAATGATTTATTTTTTGCTGTAAAGCAATGAAGTATTAGTCGTCTTCCAAAATCTTCCCTTTCCCCCACCTGTGACCCCACAAAGATATGATTTCTTCTAAATTCCTTTAGCATTCAGGCTTCATTTGCCATCTCTGTCCCACTCCATCATCAAAATTTCATCTGAGAAACAACAGTGTTCTATTACCTCTTCTGTTTTTCTGTGATACTTTCTATGAAGTTTATCAGATACTAGTTCCTGCAGCTTACACTGTCCACTTCAAGGTAATGTATTTATAGTTTTATTGTCTCTGACATAATTGTTATTATCTTTCTTACTGTTATTGCCACAATGCTCCTCACCAATATTAAACTACAAGAATAAAGTCAGCCCTCCCATCTCCCTTCCCTCCTCACCCCTCACAAAAAGAAATAGCCCACTTACCCAGCTTCTTCTAAGTGCATCTTCTTACTCTCTGATCAGTCTGATTTAATATTTTAGATTCATGAGCTTAGGCAGTAGCTCTTCATCTTTAAAGTAACCATAAATGAAACAAACATCAGATTAGTATTTTTCTTTAAAATCAGGCTAGTGTTAAGGTTTGAATAGTTTTCATTTCTAGTTTTTGCCTTTAACATTTTGGGTAATTACATATTAACAGTTTGTTATCTCAATGAACAGCTATTTAGAAAAAAAATCTTCACAAGGGATTGCACTGATAATGCTTTTGTCGACTATAAATTATACTGCTATTTCCTTCTCTAATCTCTGCCATCTAACCACTGAGTTTCCCATAGAGTCTGAAGATATCCTCATGTATTTATATTGTTTGATAATGTTTTACTACCCAAATTTTATTAGGACTGTATTGAAAGTACAGAAAGAGTGATTATCTCTGAAATTAAGGTGTTCTCTCAGTTCTTACTTGTCTCATTCAAATTACTGGAGGAGTTGATTTAATATATATATACCTGGAGTGAAATTAAGGCAGCTAATGAGGACAAATGCTGTCCAACCAGGTTATTGAAAATTCTAAGCAGCTAAAGAATGTGGGGAAGATGGGAAAGTTAGCAATAGTAAATAGAGAAATCCTAGTGAATGGGTTATAAGGCTGGGATACACACCACTGTGGATTCAGTGATGTCTCACTGGTCCATAGAGGGCTGCAGGTTGGTCAGCAACATCTCCTTGACCTGCAAGGCTACAGTTCAGTGGAGGGAGTAGCCATTCTACTCCAGACCTCTTTGAATTTTTATCCTCTTCATAGTATCTTTTTGGTTGCCAGGGCTGTAGTTTGTTGTCAGGGGTGTTTATGTTTGTTTTGTCAGGGAATATGGCATTAAATGCTTTGGTTGTCAGGAGCACTAATATTTTGTTCATCAGGAACAGCAGCGTGTTCATAGTTCATGGCCCTCCATTAGGTAATCGCTAGCTGATCACACAGTTGTCACATGATGGGCTGCTAAGTATGCACACTGACTGTCCTCTTCTCGGAGACAGCCCCCATGAGACAGCTTGAATGACCAAAAGGAACAACAGCTGAAAGCGGTTTCACCTGGTTGCCCAGCCACATAAGTTTCTCTTACCACTGCGATCACGGTGACCACTATCAAATACAGGTTCTATTTGGTGAACCTTGACCTTTGCAGTGTTGTGTTTTGATTTTATGTTACTATTTTCTGTTTATTTGGGAAGGGAGGAGGATAGAGTTACAAGTTGAGATGAAACACAACTTTTCTGGTACTTGCTATGTGAGGTACAGTTGTTACATCAAATAACCTAATAGAAGATGGAAAGGACTAAATTTATGACATCTGAATTTAAATTTGAGCAAGATTTGTCCACTCAGTAGGATTCTCACTGTGATCAAGATATTAGGTTATGCCACTGCCACCATATGTACAGTAGAGAAGGTTGGTCTTGAGCTTTGAGGTAAAATGTAACTCACATTATTCTGTAACATCCACTTTTATGTAACTGTGCAGTGAAGGACTGAACATATTGTTCAATCATGAGGTACCATGTCTTTGAGAAGATTAGGAAGTACATGATTTTACAATGAAGAACAGGCTGTGTCCAAGAGATAGTTAGAATTAAGCATTACTGACCATGTGTTAGTTAAGGAGTCCATTTTAACACTCCTTTCTCTACTAAAGTATCTTTACTACACCCTGATACTTGACTCAATCTAATTACTAATGTTATGTCTAACAAATCAAACTGTGATAAAATTTCATTTTTTTAATCAGAGCTTAGAATCAGTAATTTTACTTTGTATTTAAGGAAATATTAACTACTATTATTCCTACTTTATTAAATAAAATCCTACTTTATTAAATAAAACTTAGTTATTGGGAGGTTTGAGGCAATATTAAGTTACACTGAAATATTACCAAGTATTTTCTCATGCTGTTTCAGGTCAAAGCAGCTGAAGTAGGAAAGATATTCTAAGAAATTGACTGATCATGGAATTCAGCAAACTAAAAAAATATTCATAGCAGTTCATAGCAGTTCAGTGATTTAAATTGGAAGACTTCCCAAATGGGTAAAGGAAGTTCTACTTGACTTATTCAGTCACCTTCAATGTTTTGGTTCCACTTCATCATTTACTACTACCAGTCAACTTTTTATGTTTTAATTAGAATATTTTCATTTGGTCCTTTTTGTTTTGAAATACCCTGAGTATAGCATTGAAGATCTAGATTCTGTTCACATTTCAAAAAAGAAATACATTTTTTTTCTTTGTATCTTGGCCTTGTATAGTCTATCTGTAATATAGCTAGAAGATAAGGAGGAAAACAAGTCTGTGTTGAAGATAACTTACTTGACCACTTGTGTGTTAGACTCACAGGTGTGGGAAGATAGCAGTAAGCATTAGCACTGTCTTTGTGGAAAATTCTATTAATATATATAGAAATGGGAAAACATTGGCTGCAAGATAAATTATGATTCAGAGTAATAAGCACTCCAAGACATGTCTGAAATCATAATCTTCAGACACCTAAGCAGGGAGTACAGCCTTGCGTTCAAGCTGGAAAGGACTTAAGCCACTGTGAAGACTAACATTATTTTAAATGTGTTTTACAGACTGGATCATGGCCACTGCAAGCTGCAAGCTGAGGGAAGAGGGCCAGGTTTCTATCAGTGTTTGTGTCTGAAGATCTAGGTATGTGACTTGATATAAAACAATTATTCAGGATGGAAATTTTATTTTGAAATGTTATTTGTTTCTGTCTCTGAAAAAAATCAATTGTTGGGATATAAATTTCTAGTGATCTTGTGTAAAATTCAGTAAAATAAAAGAAGTATTTTGAGGAAGTGATTTTAGAAGCACCCCAGTCTTTCCGGATTTTGATTGCCTATCTGGCTAAACTCAGGTCTGCCAAATGGTTGTGCCACTAACCAATGATGAAAACTATATGTGGCTCTGATAGAGTAAAGAATCTCTTTTACCTACTAAATTCTCAGCTCATCTTGCAGTTCTCAGTTACTCCTGTGCTTCAATAAATGGTGTAGCTTTCATTATACTTGAAAGCTGGGTATGTTTATATCTATCCATATTATCTGCTTTTCATGAAGAGAAATTTAGACTCAGAAAAATGCCTTAAACTCTTTAGCTTTGTACAAACATTGCCTTACAAAATGCTTGCAGGATTCCAAAAGGTCCATTTTGATTTTGTTTTCTTTCATACTTAGTATGGTGTTCAATCACTGATCTATTAAAAATTGACTTTTATAGTCTTCTGGAAATATATTCATAGAGGATGCGATTTTTAGCCTCCTATAACAAAGGCTGTTGGGTTCTTTGAAATTTCATCTTGCTCTGCATTTCACTTATTTGACAATTTAGGGCTATATGTGGCTTAATGTCATCTAAGCCTTCATTAAATTTCTGTTACCTCTGTTGTCAGTATGAATGCAAAAAGAACTAAGACTAGGAGTCAAAACTGTCACAGACTGTAGGAGGGCTGCTCCAAAAAAAGTGTCTCCTATTTTATTATTTTGGCCCACAGTGTCATAGAACCATAGAATGGCCTGGATTGAAAAGGATCTCAAAGACCATCTGATTTAAACCCCCCTTCTGTGAGCAGGGTCACCAACCACTAGACCAAGCTGTCCAGAGCCACATCCTGCCTGGCCTTAAATGCCTTCAGGGATGGGGCATCCACAACCTCCTTGGGCAACCTGTTCCAGTGTGCCATCACCCCACCCTCTGAGTGAAAAACTTCCTCCTAATACTCAATCTAAAACTCCACTGTCTTATTTTAAAACCAATCCCCCTTGTCCTATCACTATCTACATATGAAAACAGCCATTCTCCCTCCTGTTTACAAGCTCCCTTCAAGTACTGGAAAGCCATGAGGTGTCCCCAGAATCTTCTCTTCTACAAGCTAAACAAGCCCAGTTCCCTCAACATTTCCTTATAGGAGAGGTGCCCCAGCCCTCTGATCATCTTAGTGGCCCTCCTCTGGGCCCACTCCAAGAGCTCTGCATCTTTCTTGTGCTGGGAGCCCCAGGCCTGGATGCAGTACTCAGATGGGGCCTCACAAGAGCCACCTTCCTCTCCTTGCTGGCCACCCGTTTTTTGATGCAGCCCAGAACAGTCGTCCTTCTGGGCTGCAAGCACACACTGCTGGCTCGTGTCCAGTTTCTCGTCCACTACCCAAGTCCTTCTCTGCAGGGCTGCTCTCAAGGAGATCTTCCCCCAGTCCATATAAATTACCTGTATAAATTCCCCACAAAACTTTATTTTATGCAACTTGTAGTTCATACTTTTCTTTATAAACGACTAATTATATTCCCTACATAACTGAATTAATAGTACTTTTGCGTACAAAGAAGAACTGAAAATTAAGTCCAACCTTTGCCAGAGTCAACCATGCTTCTGTTACATATGCTTATAAAAGTAGAAATGGTGATTTGATCCTATTAGGTTGTCTGATAGAATTTGATTAATTTGTGATCTTTTTGAGTTCTTAGATATAACCATTTTTGGACGATTAAATGAAAAATAATGTGTATGATTTTTAAATTTAGTAATTCATCAGGCAAGATAAAGAATTGCACACTGAAAGGCAGTGTTTTGAAGCAGAAGCCTTTCACTTCTGAATACTGGTGTTCTGAGTTGCATTTCATCGTAGGGAAATACGGCAGAGATCTAAGCCTAGTTCCTGGTAAAACATAAATTAATCTATCCAAACTGCAACTCTGACCATTTCTGCTCTATATCTTGCATATCAACAGTGAGAAACAGAATTAAGCTATATAATCCTCATTTTATGTTCTACTAAGTTAAAACATGCAGAAACAGTGAAATTATTTCTCATTTTGTAAGATTGTCTGAGAGTCTTAACTTTAAAGAAATTTCTACTTTTTCACTTTTTAAAGAACACTAGATTTTTTTTTCGTTTTAAATTATTCTGGATTAAAGGTTGCACAAAGGATCTGGGAAGCCTGTTTGACTCTTATTTGAAGTTTTTTCAACTGACATCATAGGAGCAGGATCAGACCTTTCAGATCACCAAATGCTTGTAACTAGAAAAGCTCTGAGAAGTATTGTTCACAGGATAAAAGGAGCAGGGAGAGTCCGTGATATGTTGTGCTGGAATTTCTATTACACAAGGATGTCAGAGGACATGGAATATAAGAGGGAGGAAAGAAAAGAAATGTAATGTTAGGTAATACTGTACCTAAAAAGCCAAATAAAAAGCCAAACACAGTGTGCACAAGGGCACATTTAAATCATTCTGGAATTTTAATGAATAGTCTGTTTAACCTTCTTTATAAGCTAAACAAATCCTCTCACAATTCTTCACAAATCTCAGTTACTTTTTAAAAATGTCTTTCTTTTGACAACCATATTAACACATGGCTCTGCGTAAAGGAACCATGTTAAATACATGCAAAATAACACTGGGATAGACATTTTTTGAAAGAGATGAGAGGATCCAGAAGTATAATCTTCTTCTTGTAATCCTGTATTAATCCATCCTGTACTGCTAAGGCTTTCATTTGAGTGTGAAGCTCACAAAGATTTTGGCAGAATGAAAAAAAAAAAGAAAGAAAGAAAGAAAATGAACTGTCTTCTTCATTTAAATCCCCAGAGAGACACCTATAAAGTATTTCTGCAATCTGTGAAGAAGGGTACAGCCCCAGGAACTAATCTCTGGATTTCTCTCTTTCTGTCCTGACCTTGACTCTTCCACAGCCTCAGTAAGCATGCCTCTGCTTCATGATGATCTGGCTGTTCTTTCTCATCCTAGCACGCTCTTAGGGCATGCCTTTTCATCATCGACTTACTGTTTAACTAATCCCACACTTAGATCACTCAGACATTGAAAGAAGTTTAGTTCACTATCGTCTAGACCTGGAGAGATGATAAATCAATTGATTTTGTAGCAACTGATGAAATTGCCAATGCTTAATCATAAATGCATTTAGTAGACTTCTGAGTAGGACCTGATCTAAGCAGAGAGAGATCACAAAGCATTTGCTTGGAGCTGAAACCCACCTTAAAAGTTAAGAATGCCAGGAATATGTTTGCCTCAAGGCATGTCTATGAAAACTATCTGAAAGAAGAATAGCAAGAAATAATAATTTCTTTTTTCTTATGAACTTTGAATCAACAAAGATTTTACTATTAGAAATGAACTGAAGCTAAATCTTATGATGTGGAATATCTGAGAAGCTGTTGCAAAAGAGTGAATAATATTTTACAATGGTTGCTCTAAAAGTAATGCCTTCTATCTTATTATATTGATTCACAAAGTCACCAGCAGATGTTGGTGGTATCACAGTAGAAGTTGAACATTCTCATTAATATTCTGTTACATTTTGTGGCTATGCAATGGATGGCAGCAGAGTAGTCTGACAAAATGGTATTTGGAGTGGAAGCGCATATGAAGCAAAGGTATGTCAGTTCCATCATGCGGAAAAAAATTGACATTCATCAATACTTACTGAATAGTCATGAAGATTGAACAGTGGATGTGAGCTCAGTGAGGAGGTAGGTAGTATGTTTCAGCAGTAGTAACAGTGGGTCACCTTGCCGGTGCAGATTTTTACAAGGACAACATGCAAGATTGTGTTCATCACTGATGAAAATCCAAAGCTAATGGTGGTAACCATGCTGAAAAAGTTTTTCATATCTGTTATAGTTTCCACTGAAATAAACAGGAGGCATTACATTCGGAATCTCTCTCATACCTTTTTGACTATACCGCTAATTTTTTATTTACAATGCTGTTTCTGCTACATTTATAAACAAATCATCTATTTATTTGACCATTCATTTAAATTAAAAACATAGCTTTGATAAAATCAAGCACTGTTACAAGACATCAGTGGTTTGCAGCATTCCAGCAGTTCTTAAATATGGTGTAGTGGACATTTTTTCTGCATGTTTCCTATTGCTCAGTAATGAGCAATCACAGATTTCCCTAAAGATATTTCTGTAATTTATTTTTTCTCTTGTGCAGGGAAACAGTTCTTTCTTGTGTGCAAAAATGTGCCTCTTGGAATTCTTGGGACACTCCTCCAGCTTGACAGGGCAGCCTACTTTCTTGAATTTCACAGAGGAGCTGTATTCATCCCAAATTTCCTGTGCTCTGTTACTAGATTTTCTCTGTTCCCTCTTTTACTGCTATTCTATGCTCCTTCAAGTGACAGAAGACTGTAAAGGTATTTTACTCGTACTGGGCAGAATCCTGTTGATTTTTCTGCCTTCACAAGTCACCTTTCCCTCTATCCACTACATGATTTTGATTGTGTTGCCAATTGTCTTTGTCTTGAAATACTTCTGTGATAGCCATAGAACTACATAGTAAATGCCATCAAGTGCTATCAAAACCATATATTAAAAAGGAAAACACTGCCTCATGCAGATTTATGATACCTGCTTTTTTTAATATTCTTTGATGTTCCTGGCAAAATTTTATGGAAATTTTCTCAGTTTGTTGATTATAATGCTGTGCCCAGTGTAATCTCTTGAAGCATCAGGTTTTGATATTCACTCAAAAGCACTGCTTTGCATTATTCTCCAGGCTTTACAGATTAAGACTGTAGAAGGTTTCTCAGCTTAAAGTTTTTTCCTGCAGCTCTGTTTTTCAAATTGCTTTGAGTGGATATCATCCATTCAAGATTTTGATATTTTCAGGGATCTTTTTTTTTTCCTACCGTACATTTCTGGAGTTCAAAGAATATGTGGCGTCTTTGCTGTCATCTTTTGCTGCTTGCTGTTTACCAGTTGATCTTTTTCTTGTTTTTGATGTAGTTTTCTATGATATTTGTTTCTTTCCATTCAATATTTCACATTCTTTAGTTTTCTTGTTTATTGGAATTCAACTAAGCTTATGAGTTTAGAATTTTAATGAATAATTCAGTCCTACTCTGAACATTATACATGTATTAATAGGAGTAAGTATTCTCATTATTTTCGAGAATCAAGATAATGCTGGTGCGCAGAATGAAAGTGAGATGAATAGAACAAATCACAAAATTTATGCTAATCTCTGTTGCACCTCATTCATGTAGGTCCCCACTGTATTTTGATTTATTTATTGACTTGAAAATCTTAAGTAAGGAAATGAAGATTGGTTCTAAGCTGAAATAATTCACATGATTATGGTCATCGAGAGCATTTTCTCATTTACCTAAACTCATGTGGTTGGAAATGTTCATCTGTATACACGATACATATGTGATTCTTAGTTCAGTAAATCTTGCTTAGTTTTAGAACTGTTTTTCTAACTAAATTGTTTTTAAGTAATGAAATAGGATAACTGTAGTAGAAGTTAAATAAAAAATAGAGAAGTAAATATATTTCATTTTCCTGCCTTTCATTAAGTTTTACTAGATTAGAAGTCATTTGTAAACAGCTCAATTTGTTAACAGAAAAAAAAAGCAATATCATGAAAAAAAGTAATGTATTCATAAAAACTTGCTTTCATTCTTTTTTTTTTGTTAATCTTCAACCCAACAGTGACTTTATTAAAAGAGTGACTTCTCATAAAGGGAGAGAGAAAACAGACATTTGAACAGATGGGCTTAATAAAGATCTTGCAGTGTATCTGCCAAAGTGGTTGAACACTGGTACTAAAGCAGGACTATGACTGAAAATAATGGTCTTCAAAATAGTTTGTGCCCTCAGTGAAGAAGTTTTAGTTTAAAAGACAAAGGTTGTGATGTAAATGCACATAGATCAAAGAAGACACATAAAGGAACCTCTCTATGTAATTGGAAAAATGCACTCTCTTTCAGAGGAACAAAACTGTGGCGTATTGCAGTAGGAGAATTGCAAATCTTTGTTTTAATTTTTTGAATTTTTTTTGTTTTTTACTTAATGCCAATCTTATATGAGATATAGTTGCTGCCCTTCATCTCAAAACACTCAAAAAAAAAAAAAAAAAAAAAAAGAGAACCAAAAACTTAAAATGTCAAAAAACCAAAACCCATGATTACTAATGATTTAAATTTTCATAGCTATCTTTCTTGCATGGGGTGGTAAGAAAGCAATGTCATCATTCATTCTCTGCTATAGAATTTTGTCTATCCAATAGCATGTAGAAACTTGAGCAAATATTATAGCATCATGTTTTGAAGGGGAAATAATTTCAAATATGTAGTTATTGAGTTTTGAAAATATGTCAGAACAAATAAAGTTCATGTACATTGAATTTGCTTCAACTTGCTAATAGAATTAAATATAAACTGCCCTGTCACAGAAAACCTAGTGAAAGATGATATTTAGCTTACTTCCACATTTTAAAGTTTTGCATGTATCTAATGCTTTTTCTGTTGCCATGGTCAAGGAATAAGACATGAAACGTAATGTAGTTTTAGTCTCTGTATTTCAGCAAAGACTGGGAATAGTCCGCTGTTATGCCTGTCTGCAAAAGTGGGCATGAGAGAAGACCCAGGAAACTACAGACCTTTCAGTCTAACTTCCATCCTTGGAAAAATTATGAACAGTTATGAACGATGTTGTCCTCAAGGATACTGAAAGTCAGGTAAGAGTAAAGCTTCTGTAAGACATAACCAACATGAACACATCAAGAGGAAGTACTTGTACTTACCTTAGCAACTTGATCTCCTGCTATGAAATGATCACCTGCCTGGTGGATGAAGGAAAGGCGCAGATGCAGTTTTCTAGATTTTGGTAAGATCTTTGTTAATGTCCCTCATGGCACTCTTCTGGATGAACTGTCCAAATGAGAGATGAACAGATTCATGCTTCACTAGGTGATCTGGCTCAACAATAGAGCTCAGATAGTTTTTAGTGAGGAGAGCTGCATCTGGCTGTTGGACACTCACCAGCAGACTGGTCACTGGGCTCAATTTTAGAGCTGGTACTGTTAAACATTTTTATCAATGATTTTGTATGCATGGATGCATGAGAGCAGCACATCCTCAGCAAGTTTACTGATGAAACTGAACTGGAAGGTGTAGTTGACTCCCTGGGCAATGAGAGATCTTGCAGAGAGATCTATATCCTTTGGAGCACTGGGTAATTAACAAGTGCATGAAGTTCATCAAAGGCAAATGCCAGATTCTGCATCTAGGATGGAGTAATGCTGAACATGGGAATAGACTGAGGTTAAGTGGCTGGAGAGCCGCTCAGCAGAAAGGGACTTGGGAGTGCTGGTAGCATCACCATGAGTCAACAATGTGCCCTGGAAGCCAAGAAGGCAAACAGCATTTTGGAGTATGTTGCACACAACATAGCCGGACAGTGAAAATAACTGATACTCCCATTATATATGCAGTGTTGCTGTGGCCTCACCCTGAATATTGCATACAGCTCTAATATCCACAATATAAAGTAAAGAGATGTTAAATTAATAACCTTGAAAACATCAAGAGGAGAACAATGAGTCTGGTAACTAATTGGAAGGCACAGCCTGTGAGGAGAGGTTGAGGACAATGGACTACCCAGTTTGGAGGAGACCAAGAGGTGACTTCATTCCTCCCTGCAGCTCCATGAGGAGGGGAAGCAGAGGGAGGTACTGGGCTCCGCTCCTGATCACTGATGGTAGGACATTAATGGCAGAAATCTATACTAAGAAAGGATCAAACTGGACATTAGGAAAAGCTCCTTTTCTTTTTGAGAGTGATCAAAAAAACTGAAGTAGGCTTCCGGAGAAGTGATTTCTGCTCCATGCCTGTCAGTGTTCAAGAGGCATTTGGACAATGTACTCATTTTTTCATGCTTTAGCTTTTGGTTAGACCTGAAGATGTCAGGCAGTTAGACTAGATGATCTTTGTAGGTCCCTTCCAACTAACTTGTCTATCCTATCCTATTCAGATGGAAGTACTTTCCAGGAGAGCGCTCACACTCTCCCTTTCAAGTGTTTAGCTGGTTTTAGAAGACAACTTCACTGACAAGAGATGTTATGAAGGAAAAAATGGAAGAGGCCTCGTCAGCACCTCTCCTCACCTTTGCTTGGGAAACTGCAACAACCAAGTTTTCCATGATTGATCCCTGGCTGTGGGAGTCTGTGAATCTGCTGGTGCTGTACCTGGACCTCATCTCCTACTTTCATGACCTTAATCTTCATTCCAATGTGTCAACTTCACTTTCTGATTTAACGTTGTCACTGGGTGATTGCTGGACTCCTGGCTGCCCCTAGTTACTGTCACCAGATATGATTCTGGCTCTGGCCTACTGACTTAGTTTCCTGGCTCCTGGACAGAGAGTCTGCTGCCTGGCTTCTGACTCACCATCCCTTGCTAGGCAAACTGCCCTTGCTCCATATTTACATTCATGATAGTGCTACAAGAAAAATGAGTTTTCTCTAAGTCTGTTTATTTGAATTGTTTTGGATAAGTTTGTGCTCTTTTTTACTGTCACTTAAGCACTGAATCTGTCTACTTGTAGTGACCTTTACAGTATACAAGTTAACACTTGCGGATACTCATGTGGTCACAATTCCTTACTTCCCACTTACAAATCACTTTCATCCATCATGGAAGTGCCTGTCACCTCACACTAATGATTATTTGATTAGCAGAAAATTGAAATTATCTGGATTAATCATCAGTGACAAAGATTTAGCAATAGATCAATATTAACACCATTCTGAAACTTGAAGGGGACAGAGCATGGGTGCTGCAGAACTAGCCCTTGAAGAATGATCAAAAGAAGAAAAGGGTATCATAGCTATTCTCAGCTTCTTAGTACCTTTATTACAATGAAGCAAAGAGCCAACTTAGCTGGTTCAAGAAATGTCATCATGTGGGGATGCTGCATGCTTAATTTGACAAAAGTCATTAAGAATGAAGCAGCTAGACCAGTTGGCATAGTTCTCCTTGGGGACTTTATTATCTGAACAACCATGCAAGAAAAAATGCTATTACAAATGTGAATGTTCTCAAACTCTTGATTCTTTTGAGTATTCCTGAGGAAAGGTGTAATGTTGCTTAAAAAGAAGTCAACAAGAGAAAAAGTAAATACTTTCATAAGTTAAGTGTAGAGAAAGAGACAGTTTCATTCCTTTCAAGCCTAAACTGTACATTTCATCAGATATTTAAAATAAGTATCTTTGAAAGAGTTGTTTTAAGAAAAGAGTGCCTGTCTCCTTTCTCAAGATATATTTTAAATATTTTTTTCTTTGCAGTTCACATCTATGCAGTATGTCTTCATAAAAGCTGTTGAAGACATTTATTGAATTCAAGGTCAGGGAAATAGTTTATATTCAATCTGAAAGCTAAAGAGATTATGTGTATTTATTTATGTAACACAGAAGCATAAAAACAAAGCTCAAATTGTTTTAAAAATAGGGTGTATAGCTATTAGTAATGGTAAATACAGAACCAAAATAGGCACAGGCACTGGAATAGAAATCATATTCTTGAGTATAGCTGAATGGCATAGCTAAAGGTAGTTCCTGCTAAAATTATGCCTAGAAATATCTCTTTTTGATGTCAGAAAGAAAAAAAAGAAAAAATGGGAAAAAAACAAAACAAAACAAAACAGAAACAAAGAGTTGCATCCTGTGTGATATAAAACATAGGCAGGCAGAAGTCTGATCAGGGCAACACAGGATCCTAAGAGAATTTTTTGGGAAAGCAGAGACCTTCTGAAGTATTGCTACCATATCGACTGACTAAGGGGATGCTTTGAAAGTCAGTTTTATTGAACACAGAAAAGACTAATCTATCATTGGATTGTATTGCTTACTTTTGGGATTGTCTGCTAATGCAGTGTTTCAGAACTGAAGGGTGGGTAAACTACACAGATTGCTCTTCCTTTGCTTGCCTTGGAGAGCACAGTTGTGATATAAAGCACCCAAGAAGGTAACAATACTCAAATCAAGACAGAAAGATTATGGTGTTAGTTAACATCTCAAATTTCTGCAGGATGAAGTGTAAGGTGAAGAAAAGATAAATATACCTAACTAAGAATGATGAGCAGCAGAGTGGTTGTGTCAGTTTAAATCTAGAAGAAAGCAAAGAAGAAAGGAATGCAGTGGCAAGTACTAACCCAGTCCTGAACTCCCCTGGGAATCTGTGGGAACACAAAGCTGGTCCCTCCCATCCTGTCAGTGATAACTGCACCTTGTCTATGCAAATGCTGACTCTGATTAACTGCGTTGCAAGGTCTGTATTCCATAATAAATTAATGTGCCATGATACATTAAGTAATAATGTTTAATTAGTAGTAATTAAACAAGTTAAGTGATTCATAAAATTGGCTTAAAAAAATCTCCCATTATAAAGGTTGAGGGGTACACACATCTATATTTTAAAGACAGCATAAAAAAAAAAAAAAAAGAAAAAGATTTTTTTTTTTTTTTTAAATCCAAAGATTGGTTGATACAAACTGAAGACAGGTATTACCATATTAGTACTTTAGCTATGTTATGAGGATAAGCAGAATCAAGTAGGTAAAAAAAAAAAAAAACAAAACAGGTACAAATATTCAAACTCAATTGTCTGAAGGGTTTTGCTATTTTTTTTATTAGAAACTCAGAAACATCCATTTCCATACTTAAATTTTCTGCAGGGAACATCATGAGTTATTTGACATGGAGAAAGTACCCTTCAGAGTTCAACTTTTAATATAGGTCTTGACTGGCAGGCAAAGAATAGGTGCTTTTTCATTACACCTGCTGAATAAACATAAGCAATCCATGTTAAAGATGTACAAGAAAAGTTTTTCTAAATCAGCTTTGATTCAGATACTTGGAATAAGACTTTTTTGCTAGATTTTATGGTGTTACCATACCAAAGCATGACCTTCTCTAATAAACGCATGTTTTGAAGAGTAGCTTAAAGAGGAGTTCTCACTGAGTGTTTTATTTTCTTCACTTGCCAAGTTAGAAGTTGTTTTCTATATAAACCAATCCTCAAATTGCTTTTTTAATCCAGAAGTTAAATGATTACAATAACTCCATTATATATTTACTGTAGTACTTAGTGAGTAGTGAATTTGTGTGAAGATAGCATTTTCAAATATGCTGGTGTGTGTTAAGCTTCCAGAGATGACAGAGGGGCACAATGACTAAATTTTGTCTTCATAAGGGGTAAATATCTTAAGTTACAAGTTCAGATTCTTCTTTGATTCAGATTCTTCTTCAAATATCTTCTTTCTAGATGGGAGTGATAATATGTGTAGAGTTAAAGCATTTAATTTTAAAAAAACATGTATTTCAGTAGATTCTGATTATTTAGGAAACCTGAACATTATCTATAGTTAAAGAGATTATTTAAGGTCCTTGCTGAAGGAAGTGATGTTTGTATTGTTGCTCATTCCAACTTCTTCTGATGCCACTGACGAGAGTTTGGGTAACAGTGAGTATGATAATATGAGAATGTTGTAGATGTGTTTATGTTTAGTATTCTGACCTGGATTGATTCCCTTTGTTATGATGATGTAAGATGACTCTACAACCAGATACACTCTGCAGATAAGAATTGTTTCTCTTTTCTGAAGTCACTTAAATAAACTGTATATACATACATACACATATATTTATGTAACTAAACAATATCTACATTTCTCAACTCAACTACCATTTTTTTAGGGTTGTTGTTAATAAATAAATAAATAAATAAATAAATAAATAAAATGAATAAATAAATAAATGATGCATTCATCTCTTATCCTTGTGAAAACTTGACAGGCAACCACAAGAGATATTTTACCATTACAAATTAACTTTGTAGCAAATGCTAACAAAGGTATCTAGAAATATACCAAAGAACATTGAGCTCATTAAGCTAGTTTCAGTTCTGCTCACTTCCTATATTTCAGTTGGGTACTCAGCAAGACTTTTCGACTTTCTGATTAACAGATGAGATTGCTAGCTACCATGTTCTCATTGATTTTCACAGTGGTGTTGGGATTTGATTGACAGCCTTGCCTATTAGCCCTTTTATTTTGAGACCTTGAAGCAGTAGCCACAATATGTTAATGTAATTTTTAAACAGGATAGTAAGCCTAAATATATGCGGTTAAATTAAAATTTGTAGTCTTTATCTAGTATATGTGCTTAAGTAACAAGTCAGAGGTAGATTTGTTTTTTTGTTCTTATTTTTATAAGTAAATTGATTTCACTATAAAATACATTTGTTGTTATATTATATAAATTAGCTGGAAACTTGCAAAAATAATGATTTATTCTAGAAAGAATGAATTGTCTAACTTGCAGGTTGTTTAAATTTTCTAATTAAATAAGGTGTAAGATATAATATCGTTTTACTGATAAAATAATTTTTGAGCAGTTTGCCGTGCAATAATAAAAATAAATACTGAATGTCAAGTATTGAGATATATGAATTAAATAATAATTATCATTAGTTTCTTGACTTTGACTTTTAGTTGTTGACTTTGCTGTTGACTATGTGAGAAGACATATATTGTGCAAGGGCATATGTATCTGTCTGAATGTATTACTGATCGCTTAACCAAGATGAAGAGACAGACAACATGTTCTACAAGTAGATGGCAGAAGCTGTGCGGTCTGCAGCCCTTGTTCTCATGGGAGACTTCAGCTTCTCTGATACATACTGGAAATAAAATACAGTGTAGAAGAAACAGCCTAGGAGGTTTCTAGAGTGTATGGAAGTTGGCTTCCTGATGCAGCTGGTAGGAGAGCCTACCAGGGGAGGTGCCCTGCTAGACCTGCTGTTCACAGAGAGGAACTGGTGGGAGGTGTGGAGGCTGGGAACTGTCCAGGGTAGAGCAACCACAAAATGGTAGAGTTTTCTATTAATGATAAAGTCTGGAAGGGAGTCAGAAAAACTGCTCCCTTGGACTTCTGGAGGGAGGACTTTGGACTATTCAGGGCATTTGTAGGAGAATCCCTTGAGAGTCAGTCCTGAAAGGTAAAGGTATCCCAGGAAGGCTGGACATTCCTCAAAAAGGAAGTCTTAGAAGCACAGGAGCACACTATCCCCCTGTGCTATAAGATGAGCTGGTGGAGAAGATTGGCATGAAGGAACAGGGAACTTTTTCTGAGAATCCAGGAGAGAAAGTCTACCTCCTGTGGTAGAAGGAAAAAACAACTTTGGGAGAGTATGCAGAAGTCGTTAGGATATGCAGAGAGAAAATTAGAAAGGCAAAAGTCAATCTTGAACTCAACTTGGCTACTGCAGTAAAAAAGAACTAAAAGCTTTTTACAAATATATCAACAGTAAGAGGAGGGCTAAGGAGAATCTCTGACCTTTAATAGATGCAGCAGGGAGCATGACCATTGAAGATAAGGAAAAAGACTGAGGTGCTCAATGCCTTCTTTACCTCTGTTTTTAAAAGTCAGACCAATTATTCTCGGGGTACTCCACCTCCTGACCTGGAAGACTGGAATGAGGATCATAAAATATCATGATAAAGGTGGAGACCTCTAGAGACCTACTATTCGAATTGGACTGCCACAAGTCCATGGGACCAAGTGGAATCTATCCAAGGGTGAGGAGGGAGCTGACAGTAGTGACTGCCAAGATACTTTCCACCATCGATCAATGATGCTGGTCAACCAGAGAGGCTTGTCAGTGTGACTCCCATCTACAAGAAGCATTGTAACGAGGATTCAGGAAACTACAGGCCTGTCAGCCTGACCTCAGAAAGGATATGGAACATATAGTCTTGAGTGAGATTACACAGCATGTGTGGGACAGCCAGGGGATCAAATCCAGCCAGCATGGGCTCATGAAAGGCAGGTCCTGCCTTGGCCAACCTGATCTCCTTCTTTGATCAAGTGACCTGCCTGGTGAATGAGGGAAAGACTGTTGATGTAGTCTACTTAGACTTTTGCAAAGCCTTTGACACTGTTTCCCACAGTATTCTCCAAGAAAAGCTGGCAACCCATGATTTGGACAGATCTGGAAGACCAGATCCAGAGAGATAGTGAATAGATTTAAATCCAGCTGGTGACCAGCCACAAGTGGTGCTCCATGGGGTTTGGCATTGGGGTCTGTCCTGTTTAACACCTTGATTGATGTCCTTGATGAGGGGATTGAGTGCACCTTCAGTAGGTTTGCAGATGTCACCAAGTTGTGATAAAGTGTTGATCTGCCAGGGAAGGCTCTTCAGAGGGATCTGGAAAGGTTGATTTCTGGGCTGAGGTTAGTGGGAAGAAGTTCAAAAAGATAAAGTGCCAGGTCATGCATTTTGGCCACAACAACCTAGGGTATCGCACAAGGCTTGGAGCTGAGTGTCTAGAAGACTGTGTGGAAGAAATGGACATGAAGATGTTGCTTGATGCTCAGCTAAACATGAGACAGCAGTGTGCCTAGGTAGCTAAGAAAGCCAATGGCATCCTGATTTGTATCAGAAATAGTGTTGCATGCAGGAGCAGGGAAGTGATCATCCACCTGTACTCAGCTCTAGTGAGATCGCATCTCGTGTACTGTGTTCAGTTTCGGGTCTGTCACTACAAGAAAGTCACGGAGGCCCTGGTGCATGTCCAGAGAAAGGCGGCAAAACTGGTGTGGGATCTGGAGCATGCTTCTTATGAGGAGCAGTTGAGGGAACCGTGATTGTTTAATCACTTCACTGGAGAAGAGAATGCTTGTCACTCTCTACAACAGTCTGAAAAGAGGTTGTGGTGAGTTGAGGGTCGGCCTCTTCTCTTACATAACTAGTGATAGGATGAGAGGCAATGGCTTCAAGTTGCACAAGAAGAGGTTCAGGTTGGATATTAGGAAAAACTATTCTCCAGAAGAGTGGTTAGGTGCTAGAATGAGCTGCCCAGGGAGATGGTTCAGTCACCATCACCTGAAGGTGTTGAAGAAACTTTTAGGTGTGATACTAAGGGACATGGTTCAGTGGGGAAATATTGATAGTAGGTGGACAGTTGGACTAGAAGATTTTGAAGGTCTTTTCTAATCCTAGTTATTCTATGATTCCATTCAAGGAAAAAGTCTTTTCCTTTTTCCAACACTTTACAATTGTAGGGACCCATGTATGCAAAAGGAAATATTCATGGACCCAAAATGAAAATTCTAATTTTATGCCGAGAAAGATCATTTTCTTAAGAATTTTTTATATCAGAAAGATTTAATCTCTAATACTATCTGTTCTGTTGACACAAAATAATAATAATTTTGATCTTTGATGGAACATCCTAGCTCTATGTATTTTCCAGCATGTTTCTCTTGATATAACACAATGTACACTCAAAGGAAAAAAAAAAGAAAAAAGAAAAAAAAACAACATAGTGGTTCTGCAAAAAAATGGTAGAAAACTGGTAAATGGGATAAAGGAAGGTACAAAACCAGTCACTGAAAAACCATCTGCTTAAATTAGAAAACTGTGGGAAGCAATCTGAGCAAATGATGAGGAAAGAATTGGCATTATGCCTAATTTAATTAAAAAGGAAAATAATCTTTGTCGTAAGCGTAGAAATTCTTGCCTAGTGATAATTTCATATTCTGCACACATTTTTCTGGTAAGGCAGCTACTTGATAAACCTGGGATTTTAACATGAAGTATCAAGGAATATGCTAAGGGAGTCAAGCAGATTATGGAGAGTCTTGAGTCAGATAAGATACCCATACACCTTGCCTCTCTAAGGTGTCCCTACAAATGGTGAGGAGAGAGGCTTCTTCCAGACAGTGATGCAGCATTAGAATTGCCTTC
The DNA here is from genome assembly GCA_037305975.1 of Chrysolophus pictus. Lineage (NCBI taxonomy): Eukaryota > Metazoa > Chordata > Aves > Galliformes > Phasianidae > Chrysolophus > Chrysolophus pictus. The sequence continues at coordinate 21,226,089 of CM074577.1, read as the reverse complement.
TGGAAGAGGCTGTCTTTTCAGTGACCAGAAATTTTCAATCATTTTTTAGGTGTCAGATGACTAAATGATGTGAATAACTCCAACCTGTATAATGTTGAAGGTGCTTGATATGCATTATTGTCTTCTGGATTTGGACTACACATTCTTCTGTCTTCAGTGGTTTTCTTACTGAAAGAAAATTACAAGAAGAAAAAATTATAGATTTTATGTACATATGCACATGCAGAATGTATTTCAGCTGTATCATAAGTAGTTGTAAATATTTCAGTGATGATCAACAATTACCTTATCATTTCAAAGTGTTTATAAACACCATGGCTCCTCTATTTTACAGGTGATTTATGTAACTTTGAGAAATGATAAACCCATGGGCATTTAATAAACCTGTGCGTATCCAGGATCTCAAGATGTGCTTGATAATGGAAAGTTAAGATATTGTGCTAAGCATTCATCTTGAGGGCAGGTAGGGACAGTAAGGCTCTGGGAATCCAGGGCTGTGGGAGATGTGGCTGCAAGACTTCATTTTGGTGAGTAAGTGCAAAGGTTGTAGGTGTTAGGTGGAGGTCTCTCTTGGCTGAAGAAGTCTTTGGCTGCTGGCAGAATCATAGTCCCAGAGGACTGGGAAGAAAAGGCTTAGTGTATTTAACCTGTCCTACACCTTTGCTGATTTAATGGATGCTGAAGTTTGACTTTTCCTTGGAACTAATTGAAGAAAGTTAGGGGAAAGAAAGTATAGGCTTGTATGTGGCTCCCAAGGGAATGAAACTGAATGCATCTTCACAGGGAAGAGCTGAAGCCATATGAAATGATGACCGAAAATAAATACTGGTTTATTAAGAACGGTAATAAATTGTTCTGACTTGCTTTAAGAAGATATCTGAGACCAATATACATAGATTGCTCCTTTTTCTGCTATATGACAATGTAGATTATACATTCAAAAGATAGATACTTTATGAATACAGTCTGAAAGTGTGGTTACATGATTATATGTATAAGACCTTAGGATATTTGTTCAGACTCCCAAGATCTCAGTGCTATATTGACACATTAGTACAAAACCTCTGTTTACATTCCCATTTCCCACTGCTCTGTTACATTGTGAACAACTCGCACTTTAAGGTAGTCAAAAAAGCAGTTTCTTGGATCTTCAGTCTCAGACACTACATTACTCTGTATTGAGAAATTCTATATGGTTGTGGAATGTTACTCTGATTCACATACTGGAGTTTGAGTTCAAAATTGTAAATGAAATTCTCCATACCTCTTCCTGAGATATCCTTTTTTCTTTGCTCAGGTTTTTTGAGCAGTGTTTGTTCCCATTTAATAGCTGGGGTTCAACACAGTATAGTCAAGGCTTCTGAAGGTTGTTCAGGGGTACTCCTAGTAACAATATCCCTGTGAATTATTTATATTTCTAGGAATTTCTCTTACTTAGTATTAGTATACATATCAGCCTCGAACTGGATGTTTCAATTATCTACCTTCATTTATCTATCCTTTATCCCAGTACATTGTCAAACATCCATTTTAAGCATTTTAAATTTTTAGAAGAGATCTATAGAATCATAAAAATGTAAAAGCTTTAGGTAGGGTTTTCTACTTAATAAATTCCTTATTTATTTTTTCTTTCCCTGGAGGGGATTTTTGTATGAAAGATATTCACAGAGAATTTTCATTAGTATCTTCCTTTTTGGCCATGTAGATTGTGAAGTGTATCTGGAGATGCTATTCGCATTACACTCTGCATCTAGAGATGGGACAATGGCAGATGTAAATTGCAGCTCCCCTTTCAGTTTCTGACCTTTGCTTATTGCTGGAGAAAGCATTGTGTATCAAGTTTGTGGTATATCAGGCACCCAGAAATCTCAGAAACTAGTATCAATAAGTTGTTCAAAGCCTTACTTCTGGCTGTCTTGTGAGCTCTGGCAAACGGTTTTGTTTGGATCTTATCTGGTTAAAGCAGACTATTGCTGAACAAAAGGAAAGAGCTGAGAGGATTCCAAATGGATGTCAGCACAAAGTGAAGATAAAAGCCAGCTCTTCCTAGACACATCCAAGTTAAATTAAAGACTCTAGAAATGAATGATGGGCAGAACAATGAATCTTTATTTTATTCACAGAATTTTTCTTACACTAAATTTTCTTTTTCAGTTTCAAACTGCAACCCTCTGCTTTTAGCCATAACCTGCAGCAACCCCTATTATGGCATTGCTTCAGTTTTTTGTCCAATGTAATTTAATCTTTCCAACTTCTGATATACTTTTGTACAATAATCTGTAATGGTTTCCTGTTCCAATGAAAATTTAAGCTTCTGCCAGGGTCCAAGACTTCCTAATGACTTTTCTTTATGACTTTTACATTTTTATATGTTATTTCCTACATTCATCATCATTTGCTTTATTATACCTAAAAATCCTTTAATCCTCATGAAGCATTTCTCATCTGTTTTACTATTGCCTTTTTTATGAGTTGCCCAAGATTCTAAGCTGAAATCTGCAGCATTTATTTCTTTATGTGCAAACAGAGGTTCATGTGTCCTTGCAGAAACTACAAATGACTAACTTCTCAACCTGACTAATATGATCCTATCAATTAGTTGAATTACCTGTACTAGTTCTGGTCAGATAAGAAAACTGAAGCTGAAGTGATGAAGGTTCTTGCATCTGCATGTGAAACAATTGATTGCCTTGCCTTCTGTATAGTTCTTATTTCCTGCAGGGAACTAACCTTTTCCAGTAGCTGAGAGTCAATCATGTGGAGGCTTTGTAGATACTCAGAGAACACTGATAGTTGTGGTTTTGTTCCGCTTTTTTCTTTTTTTGCTTACCCATGCCCCTGCTAACTAAGATAGATTTCAGAATTAAAATAGTTAACCAATAGCCATATGTGGTTCTCAGAATTTATTTATTAAAAAATATATATGTTATTAGGAATAACAGAAGACCCCTACTCCAGATCCCCTTTTTAACTCATAAAATATATTAATGGAATTATAAGGAATTGGATCTAGAACTGATATAAAATTGCTTTGATCTAATGATACAGAAAAACAGATATTCATAAGTAAGATGAAGTGATTGTTGGTAACATAGGTTGAGGTCTTTCAGGTCACAGCCTCTGAAAAATATTGATGTGTATTTTGAATCAGATGATAACGTGGGGAATTAGGTTGGTTATATCATCACTGATGCCCATTTAAGACTATAGGTACCTCAACTTTTTAAATACATTTGGAAAGGTAATTTGGGTATCTTAATGAGGCATACTTAAAATTTATCACTCTGAAGATCTTCTATGCCCCCCTGCCATGGTTTTATGTTTTTTTTGGTTTTCAGTATTCTGCATCATAACATCATGCACTGGGAGTTAAAGTGTTAGTGCTCCAATTCCAGGTACCTATCCCTATACATTACAGAAGTCATGGAATTTGACCCTTCTGGGTGGGGCAGTCTCTTACTGCCTTGCAGTGGGTGCAGGAGGGTGCTTTCCTAGCCATTCCAAGCTTTTCAGGTTTGACTCGGTCTCAAGAACTCTCTCTCCTATCTTATTTGATTTATTAGTCTCAATTTCAATTAGATTGTATTATATTGTGTTATCTTGCATTCCAATGTCATAATTTATAAAATAAGTTTTCTTTCATAGATCTGAATTAGAGCACTGAAAATGACAGCTTTCTTCAAACAAAAAATAATTTCCTAAGTCTTAACTTAAGGTAAGTAGGTATTTATTACTAGTTTGAGCTCACATCCAATCTCTTTCATTCATTCATAGCATATTATGTAACATGCATCATACTCACTAGCCTACCTTTCCTCTTGAATATCTATGTATGCTAATGTATTCCTTTGTTAATGTTAGTAACGGAAGAAAAACATGAAACACCATCATAATTTCTAACCCCCCTGAATGTGTACTTCTGATGACTTTTCTCGTGTGAAAGTAAATGTGCATACAACACTGCTAACATTTCAGTGAGTCCTATCTGTGCTACATCTGGAGTTGCAGACTCATGGAGAAGCTTCAGCTGGAAGAGCCAACCTGTGGAGGTGGCCTGCTCCCTAAAGAGCAGATCTGAGCTGGCCTGCATTGGCTGAAATAGTGATAGCATATTATATTGCAAGACTGATTTATTAGCATTGTTGTATAAGAACTTAATTTGTAGCATTTGTTAAAATAAAAATATTGAAAGTAACTTTGTTGCTACATTAAAAATTTGCAGATTAAGCTGGTTTTTTATTTATGATGTAAACTACTATAAAAGATTAGAGCTATGTTTTGAGTTCCTCAGATAGCCATACGCATAAGGAAAATATATAGTAGGTAAAATCATTTTTCTAGACATATTCTTTTAATCAATTTTTTTTTGAAGTACATCGTACCTAGTACTTCGTTTTGGTTTGTCTACTTGGTTTTCTGCCTAAGAAACGTTTGGATGTGTTTTCCTTTATTATTAACTATTGGAGTTGGAAACAAAGAAAAATCTTTTGACACTTGGCTTCGGTGAAAAGTCTTGTAATACAAACACATAGAAAAGGGTTTCGACATTGTTAAGTATATGAGGTTAAGAGAAGGAAACAGGAGTCATACTGGTTCATTTATTGAATGTCTCATATTTCAAACTTTTTTTTTATGAGCAAGTTTGATGTTTGCATTCTGTTTAAATAAAAGACGTCTTATTTTAAATAATGTGATGCGATCAATAAGATTAGAAGAAAAAGAGGTTGGAAGAGACCCAGTTGCAGTTCTGTTTGTGTTTATTCTATTAGCTAATAATTTTCCTGTTGTTAAAGCACTGCTCAAATCAGTTGATGAACTACAGACTAAAAGAAAGAACACAGTGTATTTTAGTCATCAGCAGTTGTTCTCTTGACTACTAATCAGAACATAGAGGATATTTCTGGATGCAAAGTCTGTGAAATCTGCCTCTTTCTGTCTCCCACTTCATATCTAAAGTATCTTTCACTATCTAAATGGGACCTGCAAGAAATAAGGGAACAACAGACTCTATTGCAGGATCTGTGGTGGGGAGGCATAGAGATATGAAACTGACAGAAACAGCAACATGAGAAATGTTAACTCATTATTCTGGAAATTACTACAGTTAAATTTATATTTAAATTTTAATAAAACCCAATTTATACACTAAGATATATAAAAGGTGTTCACATATGTATGATATATATTGTGCACTCCTATTAGAATTTCTTTCTTCCTTTCTTTTCTTTCTTGTCATCTTCTGTATAAATATTATGATAAGCTTGATGTAGTAAAAATTCAGTTTGATTATTTGGAAAAATCTTTTCATATGGTACAAACTAGAAGTATTTCCTGAGATACCAGCATTAAAGAAGTAAATTTCTTGAATTTACTTGTTTTAATTTCCTTCGTTCCTTCCTTCCTTGCTTGCTTCCCCTCTCTTTTTCTCCCTCTTTATTTCTTCAAAAATATTCCCTAGGAGAAAAAATAAACTTGCTGTCAAAAAGTCATAGGTAGATAACTCAGCCAAGTTTCTTGTGGAAGGTTACCCTTAACAAGAATCTTGTAATAATTATTTTATCTGTTGTGCACTGACTTCAAAGTAACACACTATGATCTCTGCTTGTTTTCAGTTTGTTTTCACTTGAAAATAATAAGGTATGAATTACTGGCCAGAAGCAGGAATTATATCTACTTTTAGGCATTACAATTTAATGGAACAGTTTTATTATATGAACATGCTGATCAAGAACAGTGGGACAAATATATTCTAATGTAATTTTTTTCTTGTCTTACAGGTATCTTTTGGTAAGCAGCTCAGCAAGAGACAGCAGATCAAAATGAAACTGAACAGTGCAATATGTGTAGGTTTTCTTCCTAACAGTTTCTTCACTGTAGAGGCAATAATAACAACAAGAACAAATAAGTCACTTTTTTGTTGTTTGGTTTTATTTTTAACAGGAAATGTGCAAGGGATTGTTACTCTCTGCCTTTTTCCTTTCTTACATTTGTCTTCTGCAGATATATATTTTTAACAAGCAATAAACAAACAAGATATAATCATATAATCATATGTTTATAAGATTATAATTCTATAATCATAACACCCAGGAGTGTTTGAACCAGTAGTACAGTAAATGTTGTATTGTGCAATTGTTTCTGAGCTAAGAAAGAAGATCTCAAATAGAGCAGCAAATGGAAAATGATGTTTGGAAGCCTACTAAAGAGCAAAATATCTCTCTATAAAATATGCTAAGAGTGAAAGAAAATGAATCAGATTTTTTTTTTTTTTTTTTAAATGACATTTCATGTGATGTATATTTTGTAGCTATTGACTTACTTGTGAACTAATCCAGTCTAGTTCTGGTTTAGCAGATAATGTTCTGGTTAGCAGCATATACTAAGATTTTCTGAAAATGAGTAGTAGTAGATACATAGTTTTATTCTTGCCTACAAAATTTGTTATCATACAGAAATGAAATCATGTGAAGAAATCAAAATAGTTTGGTGCATTCTGTCTTTAGTAAAATCTTACTGAATTTATTAATAATGTTATCCACGTATTGATTTGTCCTTTACTTCAACGTTTTACATAAAACACACCATGTTTTGAGGCTTTTAGTTGCCTAGATTCCCTTTTCTTTTTTGCTGCTACACTATCTTTCTGCAAATACTGCTAGGATACCATTCCCAGTGGGGTAGAGTTGTATAAAATATTTGTTGAAGGAATTGTGATTTCACATGCCAGTTTTCCCAAGGCTCTGGATAGAGATTTTCTTTTCCAAGAAATATTTTCTTTATTTTCTATTTATTTTCACAGGCTAAGCACTTCAAGATTAGATTCTAATCTGGATATAAAAAGTAATATGCCTGTGTTTCTATTAGTTACTCCGTCTTTGCTCTTGTGTTGAATACTGTCATTCCATAACTTTTTTTTTTTTTTTAATTCTGATGTTAGATGTAGAGATCTCTCTAGTGCATCATTCTTACATAACAACTTAATTTAGTACTCAAACTTATATATGTTAATACACTTCAAAAGAATTGCAAAAATTTTAAAGAGAAAAAATGTACTCTGTTTTGATAGAGGTAATGCTCATTTTAATCCTATTTATTTATTTATAAAATTCATCATTCTCTACTTCCTGTAAGTTCTCTGTTTACTGTGGGGTTGCAAGCCACAACTTCAAGAAGAAATTTCAGGACATATGTCTTCCTGCAATTCCTTTCATTCACCTTGTCTTCATGACATTCATTAGTTAGGTTTTCTGATTATAATTTAAGGGAGTTAGGAACACCTTTCATATTCAGTGGTCTTGAAACACCTTTAGCTTGACTCTTCCATTTCTACATATTTTCTATTTGGAAACTTCAGACCTTTGGTTTTGAGGTGATACATTTACATGCTTTGTATGATAGTCTTCTGATACGATATATGGACCTTTGTGTTTGTTTACAGTTTGTTCTGCCATCCTTTTATCCTCTCCCTCCTGTCCTTACTGTACTCCTTCCAGCTACATTATGCCTGCACAGTTTGAACAAATTCAAATAACAGCCAGAGAGGAAACTGGAGAAGGCAAGATTCTAGCTTTCCTCAGGACTTCTCAAATCTAAAGCCAGTTGTCTCTGCCTAGTAGGTGTGAGAATTACAATCTTTCTCTTATTTTATTTTATTTTACTTTACATTATTTTTAATTCATTCACAAATGATCCAAAGTCTGGCTAGCTACAAATGTAGAAAAACAGTTCAAAAGATTAGAGCGCAGAACAGTGAGTAAAAATGAGTGCTGAATGAGATAATAAAGATGGGGGAGAGCAGAAAGGAAGGAGGAGTAATAACAAAAAACAGGTGTAAGTGGTAACAAAAGAACAAAAAATAACAAAAATTCCCACAGAAATGTACCAGGAGATTTAAGAAACGTCACTTGTAGTGTGAAATTCAGTCAAATACTCTAATAGAGAAATATCCAGCCTCAGGATTTTCAACTGACTGCAACAGATACTGTTGATGCTACAGTTACAAAGTGATACGGCCAAACTACCAGGTCCAATATTTAGGACAACAGGAAAGTAGCACAGTACAAAGTTATCTATTAAGCAAAACTCTTAAGTGTGCTTTCCGGACCAGTTTTGTATTTACACTGAAGTCACCTATTTTAATGTACTTGTGAGAACATAACTAGCTGGATAGATTTGAATTATACTGTCATGCGCAAGAAACATGAATTAGTACCACTCTGAAGTATACATCAAATATATGCAGTCCTGAGGAGAGGCCATGCTTTTCTACAACGGTCAAGTGTATTAATAAGGAAGAAGTAGTTCTACACTGTATGTTTTTGTTTTTGTTTTTGTTTTCTTTCTTATGGAATCAAGGAACCTTTTGAGTTGAAAGTGTCCTTTAAAGGTCATCTAGTTCAGCTCCCCTGCAAAGAATAGGGACATCCCCAGATAGATCAGGTTGCTCAGAGCCTGGTCCAGCCTGGCCTTGAATGTCTCCAGGGATAGGGCTTTACCATCTCTCTGGGCAACATCTTCCAGTGTGCCATCCCCCTCACTGTAAGACACTTTCCTTATATCCTACCTAAATCTACCCTATTTAAACTTGAAATCATTTCTGTTTATTCTGTCAACACAGGTCCCGCTAAAGAGTCTGTTCTCTTATTTCTTATAGTTTCCCTTTAGATACCGAAAATACTCTATCGGGTCAGGTCAGAGCCTTCTCTTCTGCAGGATGAACAGCCCCATCTCTCTCAGCCTGTCCCCATAGGAGAGGTGTTCCATTCCATGCATCATTTTTGTGGTTCTCCTCTAGACATGCTCATACTCAACAGGTGTATGTCTCTCCTGCTCTCAGGATTATACATCTGGATGCAGTAGACCAGGTGAAGTCTCACCAGTGCAGAGTAGAGGGGCAGGGTCACCTTCCTCAAGCTGTTGGCCTTGTTTCTTTTGATGCAGTCCAGGTTATAGTTGGCTTTCTGGGCTGTGAGGGCACATTACTGGCTCATGTCCAGCTTTCTATCCACCCATCCAACCACTGTTGCTGTTGCCACTGCTGAAACACACCACCCACTGTCTCATTGTGCTCACATCCACTATTTGGTCTCTATAAACATTCATTGAATGTCAGTGAATGTCAATAGGTGCCATTTTTTCCCCAAGGATGAATTCAGTTGCATCACATTGCTTCATACGCACTGCCATGTCTACACCATTCTGTCAAATTGCCCCTCTGCTGCCATCTGTCAAACTGCAACAAAATGTAATGGAATGTTGGTGGGAAGGTTCAACCTCTACTGCCTTCCACCAACATTGTAGGCCAGTATAAGGAAACAGGGGGCACTACAGTTAGAGCAGCCTTCATAAAATATATAAATATAGTTAATGCATACAAGTAACAATTTTTAGAAGAGAAGAGAAGAGAAGAGAAGAGAAGAGAAGAGAAGAGAAGAGAAGAGAAGAGAAGAGAAGAGAAGAGAAGAGAAGAGAAGAGAAGAGAAGAGAAGAGAAGAGAAGAGAAGAGAAGAGAAGAGAAGAAGAAAAAGGAAAGGAAAGGAAAGGAAAGGAAAGGAAAGGAAAGGAAAGGAAAGGAAAGGAAAGGAAAGGAAAGGAAAGGAAAGGAAAGGAAAGGAAAGGAAAGGAAAGGAAAGGAAAGGAAAGGAAAGGAAAGGAAAGGAAAGGAAAGGAAAGGAAAGGAAAGGAAAGGAAAGGAAAGGAAAGGAAAGGAAAGGAAAGGAAAGGAAAGGAAAGGAAAGGAAAGGAAAGGAAAGGAAAGGAAAGGAAAGGAAAGGAAAGGAAAGGAAAGGAAAGGAAAGGAAAGGAAAATGAGTGGGATATGTGACCTTGTTTTTGTAAAACTAATGCATCAGTATCTGGTTTAATGTCAGTGCTTGCAATTCTCAGTGAGTTCTCAAAGTGTTCATCAGAGACTTGTGATGAAACCTTACTCTCTCTGTGCTTCATCCTTTAAATAGTTGTTCACAATTGTGTGTTCTGCCAAAATGTGATAACGAATAAGGTGTGATTGTGAAATTAGGAATGTTTTTCTCTAGTAAAAGAGGGCTTATAAAAGTGAAGAAACGTGGTCAGATTTTTGAGTTGAATGTCTGATTGCAACTCTATACATTCAATTTGAAAATTCCCAGGGAATGTATGGCTGCCTGGTTGGTTTTTTTTGTTTGTTTGTTTGTTTTTTGCTGTTCACAAGACATTTTTTAGCCAATTAATCAAAATGCAGATAGTTATTTGCTATAACTTGCGTCAGCACTGCACTGTGCTCTCCCCGTGCCCTGGTTGCAGCTCCGACACCATTAATAGCACACCAATGTTTGGCTGTTGCTGAGTGATGGGTGCACTCCTGGGGCAGCGATACAACAGCAGCAGGAAGCTGGTGCAGTGGACATACTGCTGTACCAGCTGCGCCAAGCCGCATGCAGGCTGCAGGTTGGACATGCATGAATTACACTGAAGTAATGAGCTCTGCTGTAGTGGTAAGTAATATAAGTTTATGGAGAACATAATTGACCAAGGGACAACTTAATATGCAGACAGATTTAACTGCAGCTGCAGCATAACTTGCTGTAATTTTCTATCTCTTCATGATGCTATTTCCAGCTTCAGCACACAAAGAAGCATTTGTAAAGTTACTATTAGTACTTAGAAAGATAACTCACACTAGTTGTTCACAGGAGCAGGCAAGAAATTCTGAAAAGTAGAGAGAAGAATCTGTTTAAATCTGTAACACTTAAAATAATATCCCACTGCATGTGTGTTAACAAGCACTTTGCAGATGAGAAAATTCTTTTTCACAATAGATTTCAAAATTTCTTCTAGTTCGAAGTGAGAGGGGAAATAGAATATTTTACACAAAATAATATTCTCTTTTGAAAATATTCTATGCGCTTTAGACATTGGAGTTAAATTCTTTATGATTGCATTTTATTATAACGTAATGTAAACTTAAAAATTGAATCAGAGACAGAAGATGTTAACTTCCAAATGCCAACACTGGACAGTGTAACAGAATTGTTTCTAGTCCTTATTGTTAAGGGATGGGTAGGTTTTTAATTGAGGTTACATTGTTGTGAGGTCCTCAGGAATCCAGTTTTCTTCTTCAGAATTAGTTTGATTTCAATGAAGTGTTGCTTCTGAAGCATAACGATTCTTTCACTGTGTCAGATTGCCCATTCATCACATTCACAAGAAAGAGTCAGTTCTCCTAGGATTATAAGTACAATGTGAAAAGAAGATAGTTTACTTTCACTTTACCTATCCAAGCCCCTAATTAATATTCTTTGAGAAACGAGTACCAAAAGTTAGAAGAATTACAGCATCGTGGATGTTTTTCTGCAGTATTCTTATTTATATCCCACTTGTCATGTCCATGTTGCCATTCTTGTATTTCCTTTCAGTTAGATTCAGGACAATATCCACAGCCCTTGTCAGTGCAGCTTTTGTGTCTGGTGCTTTTCATGGAAGGTGCTAGGATGAGCTACAGTGCTGCATCAATGAGGAGCAACTGAGGAAAACAGGGAGGAGGGGGCTAAGGGGAGAGATCATACCCTCTACAACTACTTGAAAGGAGATTGCAGTGGGAAAGGTGTCTATGTCTTTTCTCAGTAGATGAGTGATAGGACGAAAGGAAATAGCTTCAGTTTGCTCCAGGGGATGTTTAGATTGAACATTAGAATGAAGTTTTTGACAAAGAGAGTAAACAGCCTTTGGAAAGTGCTGCTAAGAGAGGTTGTGGAGTTCCAGTCCCTGGAAGTATTTCAGAGTTATGTGGGTGTGGCATTAAGGGATGTGACTTAGATAGGATTCAGTCAGTTAGGTTGGTGGTTGGACTTGATGATCTTGAATGTCTTTTCCAATCTAGATTATCCTATGATTTTATGATCATAGAAGAATGCCATTGCATATATTTGGCATTTAAGCACTGTTTCATTACCTTTTATTTTATGCAACATGTACTTAAAATGTCCATTCCAGTGACAGTGTCATGCATTTTAATGAATGTCAAATGCAGCTTTTTCTGACGTATTTCATATTTGAGACAGTACCACTGGGGTTCTGAAGTCTATTTAAATACAATTTCATTCAAGATGCAACACAGAAAATTGCATTTAGATCAATCTTAATAGAAAAATATACTAGTTTGATTCTGTATTCAGTTGCAAGGATGTGAAATATTTATGAAACTTCAGTGACCTCATGAAGGATTTTGTCAGTGAAAATATTAATGCTCATGAGAACAGAATCAGAACATTAGTATTCAGACTTGTTCTTTAACTGCAGGTTTTGGAGATGAAAGCATGCACTTAACTAAACACTTTAGTGACTATGGATTCTAAAATACGACATCAGCTGAAATCTCTAGCACTTTCACATTTTGAGTATTTACATTCTGACATCATGTCATTGACAACCACTTCATAAGCTCTTTGCCAAATTTAAAGATTTGTAAAATGTCAAAGACCCTTTTTATTAGCAATGAAGAAGTTTCAAAAGAAATGAGCTTTATAGATGCAATCAACTCTTTCCAAAATCATTGCTAATTGGAAGAATTTTTCCCTGGTTTATGTCAGAGACATTGTTAATATGAGATAAGTTAATATAAGTTTAAAAAAAGAACTTAGAAATCATTCAAACAATCTCTAATATTTCTTAATATATGCCTTTAAAATTCTTAATAATAATAATAAATAATAATAATAATAATAAATATGAATAATAAATATAATAAATTAATAAATTCTCTTAACTTTGAGAATGTAACAGAATTAATTTTACTGTTAGAGCAAGGAGAAATAAAATCTGAAATCAATATTCAAAGAACTATCATAGCTTACAGTCAACAAAGAAAAGTAAACATATTTTAATTGATAATGCCAACCTAGCTCTTGTATTTGATGAGGTGTTTTTTGCCTACATCAAATTTGAAGAAAATATGGATAAATTTAAGGGCATATGCACCCTGAAACTTTGTAATTCTACGTAAAGAAGTGCCACTCTTTTTCTTCCTTCTTCATTGTAATTCTGAAAAATTGTAGGAGTCTAAAAACATATATTAAGAAATTGTACAGGCACCATTCTTCCTCAGTGTTGCTGTTCAGCATTCGTTAATAAACTTAACACAAAAGTTCACTCACACACATTGAGAGTTTTAGGGATTGGAAAGGACCTTTGGAGATCATCTAGTACAGCCCCCTTGGTGAAACAGATTCCCTACAGTAGATTGCACAGGAAAGCATCCAGGAGGGTCTTGAGTATCTCCAGAGGAGACTCCATAGCCTCTCTGGACAACTTGTTTCAGTGCTCTGTCACTCTCATATAGAGAAGTTGAGAATGGTTGAAAAGCCTAAAGGAGCATGTAAAATTCATTTTGAACTTATATTTTAAAATTGACTTTGTGTATGTGTTTCTTTTGCCTTTTCACAGTTGTAGGTACTTAGTTATTTGGAAGAAAAAAATAGTGAGCTAATTGTCTTTAATCTAAAAACATTAGCCATATATTCTATAAAACATCTAGTATAGAAAATCTGACATCCTAAGAACTTCCTTACTATTTAAATCACACTTTAAGTGTATATTCCTGAAACAGAATGGACTATTTGAAGACTAAAATTAATTAGTGTTTTTTTAATATCTTATGCAGGAATGGAAAAACTGATTTTTGAACTTGATAAACCAGAGCAAGGTCAACTGTAACATAGGCTCATGTGTAACAAATTTATGTCTAATGCTTATATTCTTAAATTCTACACACTAACTATAGTGTCCATCACTCCTGGTTATAACTCAAGCTTCCAAAAAGATCTTGTTTGCTTTAGCATCAAAAATTTAATTCAAGTGATATCTATGACTACACATGTCCTCTACATAAGGTGAGACAAAGCCTGAGAGATTTGTTTTGACCCTGAAATATGCAACATTTAAGATATCAGGAATGAGTTTCACGTCACAGTATTTCCTAGATGTATAGGTTTGCTCAGTAGTGATGGCCCCCTTGCTGGCAGCACAGAGCAAGTAGATATCTCTTTATTCAAAATATATGTTGCTACTGTTAAACTGAATCAGTAAGGTCACTGGTAGAAAACAAAAAAAATATTTTTTTTACTGTGACCTTCTTTAATGCACTCTATATATTTGTTGAATACTGATAATAATACTAATAAAATAAAGCATAGTAAAATCTACATCCATTTTGGAGGTTGACATCACATCTGTTGCACTATCTATCCAGTCTTTTTCTTTCTCTTTCTTTTCATAGTAAGATTATTAACATTTCACTTATAAGATTTTTACACCAAGTTTATACACATAATTCAAAATGTGAATTCTCTCTTGAGCCTCCATCATAAACTAAAAATCATAATGTAGACCATTATGCTTGCAGAAAACTCAATGAACATTCACTTGTGCAGCTTCCATGATTGGAGGATGTTTGTTTTGTTTTGCTTTTTTTCCCCACAACTTGCTGTGTGGAGCTATTGTAGACCTACTTCTGTGAGAATTTCAAAAGTCATTTCAACAGATGTGAAGAGCTTCACAGAAGAGAGAAGAAAAAGGTTACTACTGAAGGTCATCAGACTGGTAATAGAAGTGGAACAATATAGTTTAGAGAATTTGTGGTAGAAAATAATGTGTATTTGTGTATAAAAATAATGTACTTAATTTGAATGTATACAAAACCTTACACTCAATGTTGCATACGTTAATTTCACCATCTGAATTGAACAGCGAATTAAAACCTCATGGACATTCAAAGATTGAAATTGTGAATCTGAAGGCTTCCTTTTTCAATTATGCTTCCTTTCCAATTGTCTTTTTACATTTTTTAGAATTGGTTTCTGAAAAAAAAAGAAATATATATATGTATATATTTAATGCAAAAATACTATTCTTCCAATGTAAGATGAGATAATTTACAACTAATTTTCTCTTCTGGATAAAGATTTATCTTTTCAAATAAAAGAAAATATTTCACTTATTCAACAACAGTAATAATAACAGACATTATTTTCATAACTGTTATCATGTAGTTTTAGAAGACAGTCTTATTTCTTCCTTCTCAATTCTGTCTTCTCATTTGCTTTGTCAAGGATCTCAAAAATCATTGGTTATATTGCTGATACAGCTCTAGAATACAGTAGGTAGCTGTGTTAGTGTTTACAGAATTACATATGTGATTAATAAGATAGTAATTAAGAGACTTAGTATTTCTCACATGAATATGGTAGGGTGCTGATGATTCAAGTTTGTGAAGAAATAGCATTTTTTCTGCAAGAAATTTTGACAGTCATCATTACCTATCCACCCTTCCCTAAGGCTATTTTCCTGGATTTTCTAAGTAGTCTAATTTCATATATATAGTCATATGCTTGCTGCTTAATCTTACCTTTACCGCTCATTTTAGCCGACTCTTCAATAGATACTGAAGTTACAGGTATTAGTGCTGTTACTTATTTTATTAGATATAAGTATTCAACAATACCTTTTCATCACTTAGTCCTTTAAAAAATGTAATTCACAGCATGTTTTTTTTGGTTTTCATGCTGTACCATTTAAAAAACAGTGAGCTTATGCCTAGTATTCAAAACAAAGCAGAAAGAAAAACAATGATTTTCTTTCAGTTTGGTGAATGAATTGCAAAAGTACGTGGAACTCAGTACAGATGGAACCAAACTATTTCTTGTAATACTTTTGACAAAATGAAAAGCTACAACAATGGCTATTTTTCAGGCAATTTGAAATTTTTATTTAAGATGATGTGTTAAGCGTGAAAAATCTTTTAGCAGAAGAATAAAAATGAATACAGATCCATTATGAAATGTTTAAATGTTTAAGTAAAATTGTTTTGATATTTCCAAATCATTATTTTCTCTTTCAATACCTCTTTTAAAGATTTTCATTCTTCTTTCTAGCTAGCACTATTCAAAAAATTGTCTCTAATGGTTAATATCTTCTCAAATCTCCACTTTTTTGATGAAAAAGAAAAAAAAAAAAAAGGCTTGCCAAGTTCTATCAAAGCTTTGAAATGCTTAATTCTTATATGAACGAACTGAAGAAACTCTTGTAGCAGTTCCACCTGGGAATCTACTTGAGATTTCCATGTTCTTACATATACCTGAAAAAAATTAGTTTTTTTTTTTTTTGTGTGTGTGTGTGTGTGTGTGTGTAAGATAAGTACACAGTACACACTAACTATTTAGATTTTCATCTGATGGAAGATAATAGATAAACTACCGTGCATGGATGTTAGCTATAGTACATAATTCTAAAAAATGCCTTTGGAATAATCAAATGCTCTGTATAAGCTTGCCTGTAGGAATGCTTAGTGTTAGACAGCCATATTGTAAGAACACAGATTGGGTTTTGAACTAAATTACTAATGTTCCTGCAAAATTTCCAATTTCCCCCAGAAAATTTCCCTAAGCGTAGTCATTGGTTCATCTTCAGTGATCAGGAATGCACTGAAAATATTTTTATGGAGACAGAAGGGGAATGTGCTGGGTGTACAATTGCGTGCCTTGGAGAGGCAGATCACGTATACTGATAATACTTAGAAGTGACCATTAAAATTAAACAAAAACAGTCATGAAATCTGGCAGCCTGTTCGTATTCAATATCTGGCAATTTTGTGAAATCATACTTGTAAAAAGGAAATATAAGGTATTTTTTATCCTGCATTATATAATGTATAATATTTATATATATTATTTTATTCCAGAATATCCTGGATTATTCTACCCTAATCCCAGAGGATACTAATTATACTGACTTTTTTTCTTTTTCTTTAAACAATTTAGCATTAATTAGTTACACAATTAAGACATCTACATAGCCTGGTAACTGGAGCACTTAACTTCAGAGTGAGACACCTGGCTTAATACGCCAGTGTTGGTGAATATTCAGGAATTTTGTACACAGTAGGATCCCTAATACATCACTTGGGAAGAATACTTAAGCTCAAGGGCAAAAGTTTAGATTGGATGTCAATGAGAAGTTTTTTACAGAGAGAGTGGTGAGCTGCTGGGACAGGCTGCCCAGAGAGGCTGTGGATGCCCCATCCCTGGAGATGTTTGAGACCAGTTTGGATGAGGCCTTGGGCAACCTGCTCTAGTACCAGATCTGGAGGTTGGTGACCCTGCCTGTGGCAGAGGGGTTGGAACTTCATGATCCTTGGGGTCCCTTCCAACCCAAACCATTCTATGATTCTATGTTTCTATAAATACTGCTTGCTGGTGAAGAAGAAAAAGAATCACGTTAAGCTCCCCTTTAAAAAAGCAAGAGGGTTATGTATCTCTTGCACTGAGACTGAATGCCTCCATCACTGAACTGTTAGAGAAAGGATGAAAATGGAGCATTTACTCCCTTTCCTCTGTTTTAGTTTTTGAAGTGTGGTTTCTCTTTGTTGTTTCAAATGCCAGGATTTTGCAGTTCTTATTTGGCAGAAAATACTTGACTCAGTTTCAGAGAGAATTTTAGAAATCCTCAAACTGCTTTTCTAGTAAGAGATTATTCAGTCATTTATCTGCTTCTTGCTTCTTACAGCTTCTATGCTGTTTTGTGCTATGAGGTGCTGGTTTGTTATGATTCCAGTGAGAAAGGCTTAGACTTTGTGAGGTATCATTCACAATGCTGTCACTGGAGTTAACACTATAGGAAGAGAATGAGAGTGGCATAGGTACTTTTTCGTCCCTTTCAGTGCTGGTAGGCTAGGGCAGTTAACCACAAAAGGTGATTCTGACCCATACACAGCATGCTGTGCGTATCTCTGTCCATAGCAGAGATTCTTCCCCATTGGACATTTAAGCTATTGCGGGATTTTCTTAGAAAGAAACAAAACTACTCATAATTTCTACAAAGCAGAAACAATGTTCTCATGAGAACTTCTTGCTGCACTGTTATGTAAGGCAGGAACTTGCAGATGAGGTGATTGCCAGTGCCATCTGTCTCCCAGAGCTGGTACAGTATACACAGCCTCACCAGTCTGGTATTGTTCAGACTGTGTGGAAGGTCCCAACTCCTCCATTTGCCATGGAGGAGTCTTCTGGTCAGGATCAATATCAACCATTAGGAAACTCAGCCATACTGGCTGGTAACAGCAGTCTTATTGCCAAGTCATCATGGTTACAGGCTGTGAGTGCAGCTGCCCGCTGCTGTAAAAAAACTCCTATTTTGGATATTAGTGATTGTCTATGATATTTATCTGCTGGCTGACTCCTTTCCAATTTCATGGTGCTACTCTCCTTTTTCTTGAGACATTGGTGGTGGCTGAAATCAATGAGCAGAGTCTAAAGTGGCAGAGTCTAAAGGGAACCTAAGTTATTTGATCCTGTCTATCCAGAACAAAGAGAAAATAAATCCTGTCATTAGTTTACCTTGATTATATTCTGTAAAGCAAGAAATATTCTGTAGATAATGTTAGGAAAATATTTTTAGATTGTATCTGTGTGAATGCTATTCATTAATAATGTCAATGCAGTAGTGAAAATCCTCATCTTTTTCCATCTGTGTAATGCTTTTCAGGATTGCTGCATGCTTTCCCTAGTGTAGGTCTTAACATTCATATATTTCTTCATCTTATGTAGCAATGAATTTGCTTTGAATAACATGAGAAGCCTATTCCTCCATGAGGAGAATATCATGTAGATTCTATTATGGCATGGATAAAGAACTAATAATATTCATAAATGTATTTGTAAGACTTTTGTCTTCCTTGTAGGTTTTAGAAATGAAAATATATTTTCAGGAACACTAAAGGAAAAACAACAACAACAACAAAAGCAGGCATAACTGAGCCATAAACTAGTTGTAAAGCTCACCAAAGTATTTGCAGACAGCTGTTTGCAGCAGTCATCTAGCTCTGAGCACTCTTTGCATCAGCAGTGTCATTGTTTGAGGAATGTTTTTCTGTAATATTTCAATAATTCCAGGAACATGGAGTAGGACCTCTTATTTTTCTTGTATAACTGTTGAAAAATGAGGCAAGAGTCGTCTTTAAATGTAATTTTTTCTTGTTTGACTCAATTTTTGGACTTTATCCCAACCCTTGATCACTGAGATGCATTTTTTTATGAAGTTACAGCCCTTAGGATCTCTTCATGTATTTCCTATTTTTACTGTAAAACTCCTTGAATTACTTGACACATACTCCTGTTTGCCAAAAACAATAGTCTGTCTTTTGTCTTTATATGTATTTTCTAATAATTGTGTTAAAAACAGGCTGTATTCAGCAAGCTGATCATTATTCAACTATCTTCACAACTCTGCTTCAATATGCATCGCCTGAGAAACACATTTGATATAATTACTGGCCATTACCCACTCAAAAAAGGTAGTTAAATAAAAGATAAGTGAGATCTTATGAATCCTAGTGCTGTGAGGCTGGAATGATTTTATCTAGGGATCCTTCCCACCACCTGTTTTATTTATTTATTTATTGGTTGGTTGTTGTTTGTTTTTTGTTTGTTGGTTTGTTTTCTGTACTATAAATATTTTGTTGTTTTGTCACCTTCCTATGAATAGATATAAATTAAATGCTCTAATAATTTAATCCTTTATATTAAAGCATTTATTGGATCACGCTGAGCAAGATGACAAAGCTGTTTTATTCCCTTCTTTAAATGATAAGCAGTAGGAAATAGACCCTGTCAACTGATGCTATGGACTCTCACCAAGACTGAGTTGAAGAACAAGGTACAGTGTATTCAGAGAAAGGCCTTATCTTGAAAAAAAAATCTATCAGGAAGTTGTAGTGCTCAAGTCACTTCTGTTTCTCATTTCATGTAGTTTTTCATTGGAGACTACATACGCCCATGTACACACACGTCCTGTCTAGACAGTGCAGCTCATTTTGGGGAAATTGGCTTTTAAACGTGTAACTGTCAGTGTAATGCTGTAAGATAAAACCTTGGGTATCCCTGAAGGCTTCTCATGTGGATACTTCACTTCTCCAGTGGAAGTATTTTGTTTACATCTTCTCAAACCCATCTCTATATTTTGAAGATTACCAGGCTGACAATATGACATGGTACATTAATTTAAACTTCTGTTTGCTGGAGAAACTAGTACTGTATATGCTCATAAAGGTAAAAAAGGGGAAAGAAGATAACATTTCTGGATACTTATCCCAATTTTTTTTCTTTTCTGAAATGAGTCTAGCATTGTGATTACTTTTTAAAATATGATCCTAGAAAAGTGATAAATTATAATTTAGCCATTTATTATTGTGGTATAGTGCATGGATACAGTTATTAAGTACATTCACATCACAGTAGCTTCAGGAGAATGATAATCAATATTTTTGCCATCAGGTTCTGTAGATTCTGTTAAGATTAACAAAATATTTTTTTTCTTTTTTGTTTTCAGATTTGTCAGTTATGTGTTTCTTGACATCACTGAAGACTAGAATAGAATGTGTTTTCACATCATTTAAATTCTAGCCTCTAAGAGTAAGAAGAATAAATATACAATATTGTGACTTACTTATTAAACATCATCTTGATTTTTCTTAAAAGTGTATGTTCAGAAGATTCAACTAAATTTTTTTAGTAAAATAACATAAAAAAATGCAATTACAGAATTAAGGAAGTTTGTAAGAGTGTGTAGGAATAAAAGGTATAATATAATTAATCTTTCATGACTCTGATGGAAGACTCACTTCCAAAATAATTGCTCAATGAGTAATTCAGTGCGTAGAATAAACGATTGAAAAGAACATCAGTGCAGTAAGTGAAACAAAGTAAATGAAAGGAAAGCATTCCTAAATATTTACACTTGCTGATATGATGTGCTTAATTGACTGTATTTCAGTTCTCTAAATGCCAGACAGAGGCAGAAATAACAGAAGAAAAGGTTTTTTTTTTTTTTTTTTTTTTTAACCTCTTGTGACACATCAGGAGGGAAATATTCTTACACTTCATGCAGTGCTTTGTCAGAACAAGATCTATTTGTAAAGAGGGAAACGAATTGAATTCCTGGAACTTCATTCAGAGTGACTGGTGTATTGTTCCTCTGAAATACTAGGGCAGAGAACAAAATGCCTGTGCTATAGGTGCTGGCTAGTCTGGGGGATGTGGGACCTCAAGATACATTATCATAGAAATTTGAAAACTTGTAGGGAAATATTTTCTTCCTAGTACCTTTGTTATAGTAGGTAGGAATTCCCATGTTAAAATTAAATTGTTTATTTTCCAAGTACTTATGTTATTTATGAACATTTAGCACCTCAAAACAAAGATTAAAAAAAAAAAAAACCATGAAAGTTACAGTTCGATATTTTATAAGATCCAGGTTTCAACTGTGGGTATTAAGCATTTAAGGCACATTGGTGTCTTCAACCATGAATAGAGAGGCAGTGATACTGTACACGGACCTGGATTTAGTTCCCATGAATTTACTTAAAAGACAATAGGTACATGAAAATTCTGGGACATGTTAATGAGATTTTCCCATCAGTGTTGTTCTGAGAGAAAATAAGTATAAAACGTTGTGTTTTTAAGTTCAGTGACAGTAAACACAACCCTTTCTGGCAACATTACCATACCAAAAAAGAGTGTAGTACCTATGCGTGAAAAGATGAATGAATGCTCATTATTTTGAATGCAAGAGTGGAACATGACACTCAGACGGCAAAAAAATTTTGTAGTTGCTCAGATATTCCGTTTTAAGTAGACAACTGTTATAATGGGTAGTTGCTGCTAAATAAAATCACTCTTTGTGGAAGAAAAACAAAGAACTCATGTTCTATCATCTCTCCATTAGACGTCAGTCCTGAACATTTAACTGAAGTGCTTGGAGTTTGCAGATAATCTGAGTTCTTTCAAATATGAAAGCCTTGCAGTGGGCCCATTGTCATTGAAATTAGACGTTTCAAAGCTGTTTAATGAGGGTACTTCCTTAAGGATATATGGTTTCTGAAGAGCAGCAGCGTTGAGGGAGAGGTCCAATTACCTGCATGTAACTGACTTGGAGTGCTTTTATTTGTCAGCTCCACTCTGTGCTTCCATGTGACTTAATGCCTACTTAAATTTGTTTCCCATTTGTAAAGGAGGGTAATAGTCTTCCATTTTTTTTCAGATTTTGCTCCTGAAGGAAGGATAATTGAACTTATCACAGAACCACAGAATTGCCAGGGTTGGGAGGGACCTCAAGAATCATGAATCTCCAACCCCCCTGCCACACGCAGGGCCACCAGCCTTCCCACCTAATGCTAGACCAGGCTGCCCAGGGCCCCATCCAATCCGGCCTTGAACACCTCCAGGGATGGGGTATCCATAACCTCTCTGGGCAGCCTGTTCCAGTACCTCACCACTCTCTCTGTAAAGAATTTCCCCCTGACGTCCAACCTAAATCTCCCTTCCCTCAACTTAAAACCATTTTCCCTCGTCCTGCAGTTATCTACCCTTTCAAAGAGTTGATTCCCCTCCTCTTTGTAGGCTCCCTATAGGTACTGAAATGCTGCAGTGAGGTCACCCCGCAGCCTTCTTTTCTCCAGGCTGAACAAGCCCAGCTCCTTCAGCCTGTCCTCATAGGGGAGGTGCTCCAGTCCCCTGATCATCTTTGTCATCTGATCATCTTTATCATTGTATATTTTTGCAGAGCATGAGTATAGGAAATCAAAGAATATTGGCTTTCAAGCCTCTGAGCAAATGTGAGAAGACTGTGAAAACATCAGCTGAAAATTCTGAAGCCTTTCCAAGTATGTTATCCTCTCTGGAGGAAACATCAACATCAACTTCTATACAGCCTTTCTGTATGCTGCTCTGCACATGCAAGTCAGTTCACACTCCCACTCCTCTTATAAATCCGTGGTTAACTAATAAATGCATTAGCTAGCAGATCATGATTTTTTGTCTTATTTGTGTGCACAAGAGTAGTTGTACTGAAAAAGCTTTATATGCTGTTTTAAAACCAGCATCATAGTATCAGATTCTCATTCTTTAGGTGATGTCTTTTATTTCATCTTCTGTCTCATATTTTATACCTTAGATGAATGTTTGTTTTCCCCTCTCTTTTGTTACTAGCTAGTTCTTCTTTCCTCCGCTTCCTCCTTTTCTTCCTTTTCTCAAGTCTTCCCTGAATAAATCTAACGTCCTGTTCTGCTGTTTCTTTTAGATTTATAAGTCTTAGCTTAAATGTCAGATAATTACTTTGTCTTCTCTATAATGATGTTTTTCATCTGGCGCTCTTTTACCCACAGCCTGAAGTTGCTAATCATTAAAACATCCAGTTTAAACATTCGACTTAATGTCTTTTACATACAGCAAAAAGTAGACCTAAGAAATTCTAATCTAGATGATGCAATAGAGAGCAAGAAATAAAAGAATCTTATACTTTGAAAAGAACACACTGAAAGCAATAAAATAAATAAAAAACATTCTTAACTGAAAGTAAAAAAGTAATCTCTTTCATGTCTTGTTGTGTGGAAAAAACAATGTCTTGTGTATTCCAAGAACTACTGTCATTTACTATCTGTGAAATCAGAAGTTAGGCTAATCCTAGCAGGATTAAAAGTGTCATTTCTAATTAAGTTGCCAAATACATTAGCTTGCTTGAAATCATGATAATAAATTCATACTGATATTTAGATGCTGGGTTCAATACTGGTAAAAAAAAAAAAAAATTATATATGCTGTGAATTAAGGGAGATCTTGAAACAAGCTCTTATTTCTGAACAAGGAAAAAATCACTGACAGAGTAGAATGTGTTTGTTAACCCTGTTCCTAATAAGACATATACTTTCTTAGAGCAAGATTTCAACTTCCAATTTTCAGCTTACTACTGTGCAGCAAGATTAAAGCAGGATTTTTATAGAACCAGTGTTATATAGCAGGCATTAGAAAATATAGTAAACAACACTCATTATTCATAGAATAGATAATTAGTGTCCTGGTGTGGGGAAAAGAAAAGAAAAAAAGAAGTTTATGATGAGTATTAAAACATTATTTTCAAATAAAATAAATATAGTGTCAGACAGGAAGTTTCATGTAAGCTTTTGTATCTAACCTTTAAAGGGAATCACAGATCATAAAAGAATGCAGCTCACTGGTGAGTTCTGCTAATTTCTGGTTTATTTTCAAAGTGTTGCTGGTCAAGAATGTAACTGAAAGGCAAGCACCAACTTTTGTTTGCAGAGGAGAACTTTTCTATCCACACTATTTAATTACTATTTAGATACTTGTAATTAACATGCAACTGCATATAATGCTCACTTAAAAAGGAAACAACCTGAAGTAAATCAAGGTGAAAAGAAATTGTATTCATATTAGTGGAATACTTTATAAAAGTTGATGTGTATCATCTAAACCTTGAGAAGAGTCCAAAAGTCCTGTTTACTTACGGAGGAACAGAATAATCTAAGGTAATGTTCTTTCATTAAAAATATCTCTCATTTGAACAAGTACACATTTGCCATGGAGTAGAAGGAGGCACAACTTCAGCTGCACCCAGTGAACTCATCATGCTGATCTGTTAGTCCACAGTGCATTTCTCTGTGGGGTTTCTTAGTTTTAGCATAGCTCAAAAAAGGATTAGGTCAGAATTTGGTGTTTACATTAATTTTAGAAGTTTTCTTCAAGAAAACTTTTGTGTATGAATTCAAGTCCTAGAGGATTTTCTCCTAGTAGATGCATGTCTTGTGGGACTGTTCCAAAAAATCTCTAAAGCAGATAGAGAGATTCTCCACTGGTCCTGTTTCTGCATAAGTATCAGTAAAGTTGAATTCTGAGACTAAAACTGCTATATTTTTTGTTTTCTCTATTATTTTCCAATTTCCATTTCAGAATAGTAAAGATGGCTTCTATAGGCCACATGAGTCCAGCTGTATCCTATAATCACACCTAATTGACTGTAAAAATATGCAAAGCTGGGATAGAGTGCATTGCCCACAGAGATCTATGTTGTACAGGAATCTTCTATGTAGAGGAACACTAGCATTCTCAGATGCATTTTCAGCTGCAGTGCCTCTTTGTATTCTGTAGGAGAATAATATACTCTCATCCATAAAAAATATCACAAAAATGCAGAACTATAACTAGGTAAAAATTCTCCAAAACCAGCAACAACTATGCTGAACTTGACTTCTCCTTATACAAAAAAAATCAAACCAGGTCATTTAAACTAATTTTCAGGAAAATGAGGGCCAGCCCTTATTTTGACACAGTCTGAAAAGTCACCCACTGCTTTCATTGTATCACCTGTCCTTGCGGTACTGGATCAACAGCATCCCTCGTCACTCACAGTAGAAAAGGTTTGCTGCTGCAGGTATTTTTCAGCAGAGCAGAATATGAGTAAGGGACAATAGGAGGGAGGCCTTTGAGAAGTTACAAAAAGAATGAGAAAACAGAAGGCAGAGAAATGAAAGGAGAAAGAGAATACAAAAGTGAAGGTATGCAGTGGGCTGGTGAAAACTAAAAAAAACTGCACATGGGTGGGAAATAATCAATTTCTGATGCTTTTAAAAAATATGTAGTGAATCTGGAAAGGAATAATAATTGAGCCTTTGTAGAAAAACTCGTGTATCCTTATGCATGTTTTTTCATGCAGTAACATAAAGGAAAATTACTTTGCTTCTGATATGAAGACTCTCTCACCCTGGGCTAGTCTCTCCTTTTATTTGTGGCACCTCTGTGCAAAATGCTGAGAAAGTCAAAGGAACCCAGAAGTATTTAAATATTTATTCTTCATCACTCAGCTTTATACTGTGATGCAAATTGGTCTTGGTTTGTTTGTTTGTTTGTTTGTTTGTTTGTTTGTTTGTTTCACAATAAGAGCTGAGAAACAACCAGCTGAATATGTTTGTTTGTTTGTAACATAATCACAGAATTAAGTTATTAATTTATTAATTTACCTTCAGTTTCCTAAGGTTTCCTCAAATAAAAAAAAATCCTTTCAGTTCTAAACTATTGTGTCCTTCAACATTCCTGATATGTTTAAGTTCTTTTACATCCTGTGTTTGGTAACCCCTGAGAAGCTGAGTAAGGACACCCAAATGAAGTCTAGGAATGTCAGACTCACAGCTGGACAAGGGGCTACAGGAAAAAATGGGAAAGTGGAGTGAAAGCAGAATCATCAGAGCCATCCTTGAGGGCCACCTGGGATATCAGACAGTGACATCACATCAGGTGAATTAAAAACATGAAGTGACCTTACTTGCAAAAGCTGACAGAAGGTATGCTTTCTTCAGTCAGCCAGGGTCTGACTGAGGGGACCTGCCAGTCTTGTCTACACATCCTCTTTCTTTGTGCTGCCCAGCACTGAAAACATACCTGTTCTTTATAATATATCAGGAAAAGATAACACACCCAGGAACAAGTGCTGAAGTCTATTACTTAGAGGCATTGCATCCTTAAGTTTTATCATGCTCTGGCTTGAACTCCGACATGAAAATGATTACACTTGTAACACAATGAATTTGAAGGCATCTTGGGAATCCACTCTTGCAGAATACTTAATACAGTGTATGCTGCTATAATAGTTTGTTTGTATTTTGGGCCCTAAGATTTTGTCTGTCATCTTTTTCCCACTTTTATTAACACTCGTTTTAATTAAAATATGCATGCAAAATATGCACAATAATGCCTTCTGAAAATGAAAAATACCTTCTGAAATACATTCTGAAAATCTCCAATACCTTCAGTTAACTATGTATCAGAATGGACAATTTGCTGTCAGTTTTTCTTTATAGTGCATCTTTCATTGTACCTGCTACATTACTCATTACATCAATTCCAGCTCGATGAGGAATTTAAAAGACTTCCAATTTAAGAATGTGGTGAAGCCTAGTTACTGCAAAATAGCAATCACTGGCTTGAAACTAAGTATCTGTTAAGTGCTGTTGTGAAGCTTTGTTTGAGGCTGATCTCTTTATTAAAAGTTCAGTTTCTATTAAGTGTTACCTAGGAATTCAAAGACAAGCTTAAATCCATTATATGCCAGTGTTCCTGAATAACACACACATTAAAAATAAATGAGGAATGATGGAAGCTACTGAGTCTTTTAAATCTGTGATGCTTGAAGTCATGGTTTTATGATTTTTACTTTTAGGATGAGTTTAAATAAAATGATTTGTTGTGTAGACCTCATAGTACTATAGGATCAAAGGCATCTAAGCATTTTGAAATAAATAAAATATAAGATTTTATTTTCAAATTAATAAAACTTGTAAAATTCTTGCATGAAAGCAACAGAACTTGACACGTCCTATAAAATACACTGTCATTCATCTTCAGGTTTGTATGTAATGAGAGTGGGAGAGTAAAACACTTTTAATATCATTTCTGTGATCCTCTCTAAATGAAGGCATGTGAGTACTATTTGTCTCTTATTGTCTTTCATTTAAAATGACTCACTCAGATTCTTACTATGTGTTTGTTCTGTTATTCAGATCATTCAGTTTTGTGATTCTCAATCTCTTTATAATCAAATTCAATTTGGATGTTAGATAACTGGCCATGAGATTGAAGTGTATTTACCATAAGAAAAAAAAAGGTTAGTTTCTTAAGCTCAGATCTTTGTGTGTATGTATTGAGTGTATTCTTTGAGTTAGGACCACAGCTACCTTCGAGCAAGTGAGAAATCCCACTGGAAATGCAGCCCTCTGTTGAAATTTCCCACATGTCCAAGTGTCTTGGCTTTCTGAACTGTATTTGAAGAATGACTTGTAAACTTAAAAGCCTTCCATGTTAATAACAAGTCTTCCTCAAACAGTTCAGGTTGTACTCAGCAATTCACTGTGAGATATTTCTAAAATCTTCTGCACTTTTTCTTTTTCATACTAATCTGGAAATGAAGTTCTTTCTGAAGTTTAGTTTTTCAGAATTAGATCTTAATCTTTTGAGGCAGTAACTATCTCTTTTTGCATACCAAGACTGGGACTACTTATTCTAGAGAGACTAGTGCAAATAATTTATTAATAAAAATGTATTGTAAGTAAAACAACATACTTACACATATTTCAGACAAAAAATGGACCTTAACTGCTGCAAAGAGGGGTTTTAGAAATGTAAGCAAGTGTAAGCAGAAATAGGTTTGGACTGGATGATCTTCAAGGTCTTTTCCAACTTTCGTGATTCTAAACATTATTCTCTGAATGTTGAAACTTAGTTGCTTAGCTTGAGTTTTTATACTAAACTTCTTTTTTTATAGTTTTTATACTATACTTCAGGCTACGCTGGTTGTAGACAGGTACACTAACAGGTAACCGGTGATGAGAACAAACAATAAGAGATCAAAAGACACATAACAGGGGGAAGAAAAGAAGAGGAAATGGTAATTCAATTAGTGAAGGAAAAATGCAGTGAGAGAGACTGTTAATATAAATGCACAATAAAACTACAGAAATTATCAAGGTAAATATGACAGTTGTATATTTGCTTAACATTTTTAAAGTTCATATAAATGTATATATATGCACTTTTGAAAGAATTATTGATTCATTCCAGTTCTACTTTTGAATGCACTTATCAACATCCAGGAACAACAACCATAGCTCACTTCCTTAAAGCACATGCCACTAATTTTGAAGAACACTGTGTTCAGAACGTAGGTCATACTCACAGACAATGCTCAACAAAAGAATGATCAGGACCAGGAGACTATTTTTATTCCACAGCACTATGTGGTGATACTCTGTATATCATATGTATTCAGTCATATGACTTCTGAGAAAATCAAAGTGTGGAAAATTATGGTGACAAAGGTATAAGTGTGCTAGAAAGAAAAAAAGAAACACAACCTCATCTTCCAGTGTAATATACAAATTTATATGTCCCTTTATGTGCCTAGAAATCTTTTATTCGCTCCTCAGAGTGCTCTCTCCTGACCCCACTTACCAGTCTGACGATGTTTGCTGTTATATGATTCAGGGATAGGGATGTTGGGGCCACTGAGGGAAAGCATAGATTGTTTTATGAACATGTTGCTGATGGCTGCTTTCCTCATTTGAGAAGGCTGCGAGAATGAATTAAGTTTAGAACAAGGTGCATCTATGACAACAGGGAGAGTGGCTGTGCAAAGATTTTTGGTTGTGCAAAAGCCGCTTTCCCCTGTGCTCTTTAGAAGGAACCAGAGCTGCCACGGGTCTTAAAACCTTATTAATGGAAAGGACAGCCTATAATTATGATTTGTTAGTTAGCGTACTGCATATGGTTGACTTAAAAACCTTGGAAGAAACACCAGGGGAGTGGTGACAAAAGACTTTTCACATCTACTTTTCAAACAGTTAGGTAGTTCCATTTGCAACCTATAGTTGTAGCTTGCAAGTAGGAGATGGCTATTTTTGCAGTTAGCTGCTTTTGCAGCAGTTAAAGTGGTCTTTGTGGAGCATTTTGGAACCAGGAGAGCACTGTTGATTGGTGACAGCTGCGTAGAAAAACACAGAGATGTGGATAGAACAGAATTGGAGATGCATAATGGATATGGAGAAGGATACTAACACAAATACTTCTATTTTTTCATTTGAAAACATGAAGTCTTTGAATGACAGCATAAAATGCCTTCTATTCATCCAGAATATGGCAGTTTTAGTTCAAGGCTCCCATTAGACAAGGCATCTCTATGAAATAACTTTGAGAGATACTTAAAGTATACAGTCTGAGTAAGAGCAGACTGAAACGTGTTTTTTTTTTTTTTCCCTTACTTTCTTCTTGTTTGTTTTCTGAATGACAATTTAAAAAAGTATCTATCTAGAAGGAAAATGTTGATGTTTCTGTTGTTGCTCAGTTCAGAGCAGGCATGCCTTGTAGTATAACAGAGTATTGAGTCTGAGGATGGGAAATGACAGGTATGTGCTGTAGGGTTCCCAGTGGGGACAAACTTATAAGAAAGCACAGATTTCTGGTTCTTGCAATTATCTCAGTTCATAATACAGTAGGAATGAGAAGACCCTGTCTTACAAATAGCTACCATTCTTTCTCTTTTAGAGGCTGCTTTAGTTGAGGAGCATTATGGACTGGAACAAGGCAAAATGAATTGATGTCTGGCCTTGGAAGCCACAATGGCTTATAGGTGTGATTGCTAATCCCTTCCTCTTTCTCTCTCTTGCCTTCTGATGCTTTTTCCTCCTCCTCCTGTTTAAAATAGAACAGTTTTCAGAGAGAAAATCTGGTGTTTTTCAGCTGAAATACCACAATTAGTGTATGAGTACTGAATCAAATATATCTTCTCTGATAAACAGTCTAAGAAGGCTTCCAGGTATACAA
Organism: Chrysolophus pictus; assembly: GCA_037305975.1. Classification (NCBI taxonomy): domain Eukaryota; kingdom Metazoa; phylum Chordata; class Aves; order Galliformes; family Phasianidae; genus Chrysolophus; species Chrysolophus pictus. Next base: position 21,195,901 of record CM074577.1, on the reverse strand, counting down.
TGAAAATCCTCATATATTATTCAATGTGGAAGGATTAAAGTGAAAGGAAATCTCTCTTCTTCAGTCCTCTGGGGTGGCTTTTGTTCTCTGAGAGGTGAAATGTCAGGTAGGTTTTACTGTTTTCTTGTGGTCTTATAGAGGTGAAGATGTAGGGTGTTGTAAGCAGTATGTTATATAAGGATTTCCTTATATACAGTACGTTTATAGTACTTATACTCTGTACAATATGTAGTATTGTACTCTATACAGCTGTTCTTTTCTGCATCAGAATATGTATGAAATGTATGTATCGGCTTTCGACATAGCTTAAAAATGTCTATAACCATATTTGTTTTCCTTTTAGTTTAAATCCACAGTGTATTTACAAGATGTCACCCATGCAATCTCATTAAGCAATAGTAGACAGTACGTAGGAAAGGTTTTTGCTTTCATAGACAGCAGGGTTTTTTTGAGAGAACAGATGGTAATTTGAGAGTCTTTCAGTTTCAGGACTGTTCAGTTTCATTTTATAGTCATATTTACTTTTGTAAGTTATAAGTAAGACTTGAAATTTCAATTAAATTGCAATTGTTTTAGTCTTTCTATTTCATTTTATTATTTTAAAGGAATATAGAATTTAATGCTGAATATGAAGTGAAGGATATCCTAGTACTTCTTTGTAATGCATATACTAAAAGCAAGCACTTATATACATCAAAACAAAATTTATTTCAACTAATCTGAAACAACTGCAGCTGGGATGTTGTTGGAAAGAAGATATCAGAGTAGGGGAAAATGTCTTCAAGACAAAGTCTGAAGTACAAATTCACTAAACTATGCTTTGTTTTTCTTCAAAGGTGTTAGCAAATGAGACATAGCTAAATAGCAGCACTCTTGACTACAAGATTTCAATTTATTTTTTAATTTTATTATTATTATTCTTTTAAGAAATAATAGCTAAATTCACAGAGGCTATGAGCCTCAATGGTCAGATTGTGACAAGTCTATTCAGTGGCACTGTTCTTGTTCCCCCAGTCACTTCTAGCAAAATATATGACCATGGAAGGGTACCTCAGCTTCTTTTTACCTTACTTGCCAGGCTCTTCTGTTAGAATTTAGGTTTGTAGACAAGCTATACAGAAGTACGTGCATGCATCTTTTCAGACCCTGACCCAGGATACTAATAGATCTCACATGTAAATGTGGGAGATATGTAGGTTTTCCTGGTGCTGTAGCTTAGGCATAAGCAGAGGAACATGACTATTACAATATTAGTTTCAGATTCTTAATGGAATTCACAATTAGATTTACATGCCTAAACACCCATAGAATGTGGGGAGATTTGTGCAACTATGACTTGTTTCGAAACAGAAGCTAGCTAAAGAGGGGAGATCTTTTTAACTGCAAGCCATCACAGATCTTATTAAAGGTGATAGGTATTCTAAATATTTTACACTTAAGCTAAATGAAAGAAGCAGTAAAGCTCTACATGAGTAAAATACCTGAAAAAATAAACCAGAGCAAAAAGCTTGTTAATGGGAATAAGAACGATTTCTAAGGAATGATAAAAACCACTAGTTTTAATTTGTTGCTGTGTTATTTTTATATATGTGTATTTAAAAAAAAAAAAAAAAAAAAAAAAAGGAAGGAAAGGGAAGAATGGAAGGAAAGGAAGTAAAGGAAAAAAAGAAAGAAGAAGAAAAAAAAAACAGAAACACTAAATCTTTAAATCAAGAGCTGTCAGGACAAGTAGCCTTGGAAACAGTTTCATGTTGATTCATCGTTTTCAAGGAAGCAGGATTTCATGTTGATTTTTAGTAATAACTGAGAGAGAACCAAAAAGGAAGTAACGGTAATAACCCTCTTCCCATTTGTGAACTGATTTCCACAGAGAACAGTCCAGCAAGATTTTGGTAGACTGCATAATATCAACCAAGGGTGAATGCCAGAGAATGTGATTTCAGACTAAGCTTTCATGATTTTTTGACTTCTTAACATGAATATTTCATGTAATATTCTTTTATGATGTAATATTCTTTTATTCTTTTAATTCTGTTAATTTCTAACAGACTTATTGTGTTGATCAGGCTATAGTTTATCTTCTGAGAAATTCAAAACACTGTGAAAAATTGACTCATTAGTCCAGTAGTTTGATTTCATAATACTAAAAAACTTAATGCCTCATTACACATAAAACAATCACAGTGTGAACTCGCTAGTAGTTGCAATAAATGCCCTTTTATAACCCAGTTATGAAGCATCTGGTCTCAAGTCAAGAAGTTTATCATAGTGCAAATGTAAGAATATGTAGAGCAATGTCACACACCAACATACTAGATGTCTGCAAGAATAAGGACATTTCCTTTTCTGCTTGTCCACATGAAGATAACAAGCAGCTATTGCTATAAAATTTCCTTAGTAAGTCCATTCAATGTATATGCAAGCTCAGTCATGCTGACAAATCCTGTGGTTGTCTAGATAATGCCCATGAGAGTAGAAAAGATTGTATTTTCATTTCAAACTGAAAAAAAAAAAAAAAAAAAAAAAAAAAAAAAACAATGATATGGAAAAAAAGGAACAAAAAAGCCAAAAACTAAAGTCACATAGCACTATTTAAAAATACGAATTATAGAGGTAATTACCGAAAATTAGCCAAAGTTATTTTGTCATTTTCTTGATACAAACAAACACCTTATCTTAGAAAATGTATTTTAAGTGTTCAGCTGTACTCTAAGTTTAGGTTGTATAATCCAAGATTTTTCTTTCCTACTGTATAATCAAAGAATACTAAAATGTTACAATTACAAAATAAACAAGAGAGTTTGGCAAAGAATTGCCTTCACCTGTGCTCCTGTGGCTGACTCATTGCTCGCCTCAGGTGATCGATCAGAGATTCAGGCTGTGATTCAGCAGTTCCCATACACCTACCTTAGACACCCTGAGTATGTGAAACTGACAAAATTTTGCTAGTAGGGGTTCAGTTCTTGCTACCATCAGATCACATTTAACTAGTGATTTAATTCTAAACCTTTTGTGGAGTCCATTCAGACAAAAAATGTGTCAGAGATCTCAAGAGCTTTCATGATCCTCTTCTAAATTTCATAGCCAAGCATTAGAAAAAAAGCACAAAGGCGGATGAAATGGAATATCTTTTATACTTGACATTCATAGAGAGAAAAAAAATAATCCCAAAGTTGTTTTCCTATACTGTATAAATGCTTCATTCACTATTCAGTATTGAAAAATTAATTTAGAAGCTATATTCCTGCCAGTAACAAAATTTTCTTTAATATTTGTTCTTGACAAGATTTTTTAGTAATATCCTGCATTTTCTGCATCATGAGTCAAAAAAAAAAAAAAAGTGTATTAATTTTTTATCACTTGCATTATTTTGTATGTAGCAGAGTTCCTTCCAAAGTTTTAGAAAAAAAAAATTTGTTTAAATAGGGAATACAACACTTGAATATATTTTAATTTATCATAAATGCTCTTATAAATCTGTACATTTTAGTAATCTAATCAAATATATAATAAATGGACTCAATAAAAAATATTTCCTTCATATCAGAATACTTGCCATGAATCATCTTTGCTTTTCAAAGTTGCACTTCAGAAACTATAAGACATTTTTTCCAAACCACAATAAAGAATGATGTTTTCTTTCTGCATTGCATCTCCCACCTCCCAATTCTCCTGGAAGCAATTTGTGTGTGTAAATAAAATCCCTCTAATTGGGATACCATCTGTTAGGTTAGCTGTGATATGTCACTGACAATTCATTTATTTGTTTAGTATATACCAACTTTTGAGAGTGTCTGTGGCGAAGCAGTTATTTCAAGGAACCTGAACAAGATCAGTTTGAGATGAATTCTTCTGTTATCAATAAAGAGCTGTCATAGCTCTCCAGACAAATATAATTTTTAATAATCATTGAAACAATGGCTTGAATAGAGGGGAAATTTTTGAGAATATCAACAGTTCCCTTTGAATTTTGTTATTGTACTACAGCAACAGGCTCTAAGCATAGCCATAAGCAAAATAAGCAGTTGCCTAGGGCAGTAGATAGGAGGCTAGTGGCAGCCAGACATCACTCATGGTGTATTTACTGCAATGAATTCTTTGCCTTATAACCTCCTCCATACTGTGTAAAAGCTTACCTCTTTGGTGTTGAAGCAAGAGACACAACTGCAGCAATTTGCTCTCAGAACATAGATCCAAGATTATTCTCCATTTTCCCCATTTCCTGCATAGCTAAAGCCATCAAGGTAATACTTTATGGAGCTCCTGGCTCATTGAGCAAGGCTGTGATGAAGTCCAAATTTTGGGCACTGGATGTTGCATAAACATTCACAGACATATTATGTTAAATATATATATATTGTAAATATGTAAATATATGATGTCTATTTGGACCTCTGCACAGAGTAATGTTTACCTTCTCAAGCAGATATACTGGACAGGATGGTTGGTAACTGGGCAGTGACAGAAGTCTCCTGCACAAATCCTTCAGCTGCATATAGTGAGACTCCTCAAAATGCTGTTCAACTAAGTCCGTATACCCAGTTTGCTGGCTAGCCCATGTAACTACTCCAGTATTTGAATGGTCCATTGTTCTAGATTGCCTTCAAAAATATACAAAACATCTCCTATCTTAGGTATGTACCAAAGACTGCATTGTGTGACCATTTCTGCATTTGCAGGATCAGTTTCTACTGACTTGAAAGTGCCCTATCTATTTACAGTTCTTCTTATTTTGCAACAGCGACAACACAGAGATTCTAAGGATGACCAGACTCTCCACTCAGATTGCTAATCAATAAATGAAACATCAGATAGTGCCTTGGAATTTGTCTATGCGCAGCAAGTCTGCAATTGTTAGGCAAATGTTTTCATGTGAAGATGGGGAGCAATTCAATTAGTCCTGTTGTCTCAAGTCAGTGCATTTGTTTCTCTGTGCAAAAAGTAGCTGTGGAGTTGCTGGACCACCCATGAAACTCATAACTGAATGCAATGTGTGTGTATGCAGGCACAAGCCTAACAGCCTGCTACATCATTTTAAACAGTTACTTAAGTTAAACAAGTTACAAAATGAATTCAACCATTGCAGTTATAAGGTAAATTCCACAGCTTCTGCCACATGGAGCTGAATAACACAAAGGGAGCCAAAGTGACATCCTTTCCCAGAAAGTTATTTTGTTCTTATTTGTCATCTGAAATAGTTTTTTTTTTTTTTTTTTTTTTTTTTTCCCTATACTCTTTAAAAGCATGGAAGTGAGTCTGAACAGAACCCTGATGATTCACTCAAACTCCTGGGAGTATTCATCAGATTGTTCCTAATATATTTTCATGTTATATTGAAAAGATGGTTTACAAGTCACAGCTATTAAAATTTCATTTTAAACCCTCGATTTTAAACTAGCCTATAGTATTAAATCTCTCCAAACCTGATGTATTCTAAGATTCTACCATTCTATAAATAGTGCAGGAAAAAAAAAAAAAAAAAAAAAAAAAAAAAAAAAAAAAAAGAACAAAGGAGATAGATAGCCATGTGAAAATCTCTTCACAAAAACAAATGAACATTCAAAGCCAATATTTTTTAATAGGCTAAATCTAACTTTTTTTTTTTTTTTTTTTTTTTTAAAGAAGAAGTGTAATCAAGTGTCAGTGGATTGGCTGTCATAGCCAAAATGGACTGTTATCTTGGTAATTCTACATAATATTCTTTTATATCACCAGAATGGAATAATTGGTTTATTTCTTTTTAAGGGGTATATTGTCATGGTTTGGGCTTGGGTAGAACTGATTTTCTTCAGAGTAGGATGGTATGATGCCACATTTTGAATTTAGGTGAAAAATGATGTTGATAACTTGCAGATGCTTTAGTTGTTGCTTAGCAGTGTCACACAGAGTTAAGGACATATCAGCTTCTTATTCTGTCCTGCCAGAGAGGGAGCTGGGGGCTCACAAGGAGCTGGAAGTGGACAGATGCAGCTGACCTAAACTGGCCAAAGAGGTATTCCATAGCTTTCAGAGTCATCCTGAGCAATAAAACTTGAAGTAAGGCAGAAGAAAAGAGAGACATGATTTTGCTTTTCTTGTGTGCTCAGCTTTTGTTTTATCTAGTAAACTACCTTTATCTCTCCCTCTGAATTCTCACCCTTCTACCTTTCCAGATCTCTTCCCACTCCCACCTGAGGAGAACAAGGCAGTGGCTACATAGTGCTGAGTTGCAAGCCAGAGTTAAACCATAGCACATGTCCACACAGTACACAGTGTGATTTGTTCAAGACAAAAAATAAGAAATAAGAGCATTCATCAAAAAGGAAAGGAGAGGGCCACAGAAAGTGGCAATAATGCTGTGAAAAGATTTGACCTTTGTTTACTTCACGTACTTCATTTTACCAGCTTTCTCACGAGCAGTTTCCATGTAATGGAGTTACTTCTGCAGAAAATTGGAATAATATTACAGTGAATCTAGTCCGAAGAGGACTTTTTTATCTGCTTTGCAGGGCAGGATCAGATCCATTAATCATAACAATTCTAGTCAGAAGGGAAAAAAAATCCAATGTCATACACATTTCTAACAGAATGAATTGCCTAAGGAAGGTATTTATAAAAACAGTAACCAAAAATTGTAAGCCAGGAGAAATCTTCTGGTGAAATTGGGGTAATGTATCAAAGTGACAGAAATAAGACAGTAGGGTTTCTTTTAATCAGTGAGTTCTGTGTAATTAAATGTTGTGTAACAAAAGAAGTCTTGCTACAAAGAAGGGAAAATATAGATGTGTTTACTTACTTGCTATTGTACATCTTTTGTTAGAGTAAAAAAAATAAAATTACGGAGGAGGTAAAAGTATATTTGTATTTTTTACTGAGTAAAGCATAAAGACACAACTCTGTTCGGTGTTTGTTGTTAGAACTAAACAAGGAGTTTTCTTGTTAATACAAAGGAAAGTACTAGAGAGACAACACATCATGTATGTTGCTAAAATATACTAAATCAGATGCAGAGCCAGGAATAGGTAGGAATATTCCCATAGGTTTGATAGTTTTGTTGCCATTCACATATAAAGTTCTCTGTGAAGTAAATTTACCCCAAAATTCATGGGGTAAATCACAACCACTCTCTAAACTCAGGAACTTATCAGAAAAAAAAAATAGTTATCATCTTCAGCATGTTAAAAGTACTGAGCTCCAAATTGTTGCCAATAGAAGCTGAATAGTTCATGAAAAGTTGTAGCTCAATCATGAATGCTAAAAGACTGTAGAGTAGAAAGACAAGCTCTGCATCTGGTGGGTAAAACAGTTTCCTGAATTCTTTTATACATATCTGCTTGCTTCACTCATGCTGTCTCAAAGCGAGAAGATATCCGGGATCCTTCAAGTATAGCTTTCGGAACTGATTAAATGCAGTACAGTAAGCTGACGTATACTATGAGTTAGTATGTCGTATTGAAGTGCTTGCATTGCTGCTAAAGGAAACTATAAGCAGAGATAGTATGTTATATTCTATAGAGAGTAACATTTATGAGGTCCTCAGATTCTAAACCAACTAGAATTATGCCAGGACCTCAAGTCCATGGAATTCCAAATATATTTTACTTCACATCCTCCTGTTCTTCCACAGATTATCTTTGGACCCTCTTTAAAATAATTGTGGTCAAAATTTATAACTCCCTGTTCATGATAAATCCTGAAGACAAGAAGAATCTAATCTGAAGAACTTCAAGATTTAATTCATTCCAGTTTAGCTTGCTTACTGTGAAAAGAACTAACTTTCTGCAAAACTGTTTAGTAACCTTCTCCTTTCCTAAGTTTTTCCCTTTGCAGCTACCTGTTTTACCTTGGTTGACATTATTCATGGTGACTAAAGAAAAGGTAAATACTCATCCTAGATTTGTTTAGTCTGGAGAAGAGGCGGCTCAAAGGAGACCCTATCATTCTCTACAACTACCTGAGAGGAGGTTGTGGAGAGGTGGAGGTCAGCCTCTTCTTCCAAGTAACAGCAATAGGTTGAAATGGAATAGCCTTAAGTTGTACCAGGTGAGGTTCAGGCTGGATACTAAGAAACAGTTCTTTTCAGAAAGAGTGGTGAGGCACTAAAACAGACTTCTTGGGGAGGTGGTTAAGTCACCATTCCCAGAGGTTTTCAAGAAATGTGTAGATGGGACACTTAGGGACTCTTCAGTGGGATATGATGTGTCAACGGTTGAACTAGACAGTCTTAGTGATCTTTTCTAATCTTTATGATTTTCATATTGATTCATAGGTGGGAAAGAAGATATTCTAGTGCCAGTCTTGCCAGGGTTTTGGTGTCTCTCACCTTTACTTCTCCCTTATTTGCATAGTGAGATGGCACTTGGGAAAATAATGGTAATAACAGGAAATAATACAGAATATAATACAGAATTAGTCTGGGAAACTCGTGACAACATTCTTTATTCTGACAGCTGTTTCAGAATACTGCTGTTTTAGAGAACCAGCCATGATGGGATGCCTCTGTTCATCCAGTAGACTACCATGGACAGGTGCTCATGTATATTGTTAAAGCTTAGGTTTATCAGACTTTGTTGCCTTAAAGCTAACTACCTAGTTCATGTGAATGATTATCAAGTTTACAGCTTGTGGGATTAAAACGTCTTTTGGAATGCTCCAGAACTGTTGTATTCATTCTGCATTGCTACTGTTTGTTCCTTGGGAGCCTTTTTATGCTGAACAGATCCACCAGCTTAAGTGCTTAATGCAAAGACACAGCATTAATACTTGCTGTGATTTTTCATGGCCACAATTCTAGGATACTCTCTTACAAAAAAAAAATAATATTATGTTTCCTTATATATATATATATATATATAAACTTTTTTTTTTTTTCTTCCAAGATTAAGAAGAAATTTCTGTTCTAAATATAGACATTTGAAGTAATATCAGTAACTTTCCACACCCTGTTAGGTTATGTTCTGATGAATGGTCAAGAAAAAATTTTACAGCTTATGTGAGACAATTCTGAGCCATGGTTTGTAACATATTGCCTTTATTGCCAGATTGTATCATATGGCAAACTTTAGGCCTTGCTTTTAAAATAGAGTAGTTAAATCTATCAAAAACCCTCAGCAAGTTGACTTTCCAGTTTTGTGTGAATAACATTGGGAGTTTAATATTCTGAAAACTCTATTTGATGCCACAGAAAGTACTGCACTTTATATGTTTTGAGTCTCTGCTGTGAATCATCGTGGCTTTTTGTTTTCATCTGTGAACATCCCACAGCAAGTTAATTATAGCACTCAAGGCATGTATGTAGGTTGCTGTGTGACACCTTTGCTTGTCCTCAGTTTATTCTTAGTATTGTTTTCAACAGGTATATTTTCAGAATTTCATCCAAAATTTGCATCCTATGTGGAATTGTCCTCAACAAAAAGACTTAAACTCAAATTAACCGTGATCAGAATGCACTAGCTTATGAAAGAATTCTCCATCATCATTAGGCTAAAACACTAATGTGATATTTACAGCTTATAATCCACTTCTGCATGAACAGGTACAAAAGCTTCCTTACCTGAAATTACAGTTTTACAGTATGATGGAGATCATGGGGAAATCATGATGTGTCTCTTTTCTGGCTCTCAGCTTTGGAATCACCTTCTCACCTACAAAAAACCACCTGAAGAATCAAATGCACCATCTGGTCAGAGTAATGTACTAATAGGCTCAAGGGAATTGTTTACCAGAATCTGCTGAGCCAGGTAAAAATCCAAAGTACTTTGTTATGTGAACTGTGTCTAGCTACTAGCAGCAGGAGTAGGAGTGATGCTAGAAATGGGAAAGAGAACAAGTATAATAATAAGAAAGAAAATGATGACATATGAGGCTGATGTTTCAGATAATCTAAAAATTTAGATTTTTATCAAATTATTTCTGTCAGATCTTAAAGATCTTCTTAAAGATCTTTCTTCTTGTCTTAGTATGTCTGCTAATGAGAGGTTTTTGCTTTGCTGATTTTAACAATGTCATTTCCATTTTCATAATTAACGTCATGATGGGAAGATTTATGTCTCCAAAAATGTATTTGTACCCTTGCTGCAGGCTACAGCAATGCTTTTAAATCTAAGTAGGAGCATTTGGAAGCTCTCAAAAACACTCAGTATCTTCACTGTTTTCTGTTACTTCATTTGGTACTACTGTGTTGGCATTCACTCAGAAAGCAAGCATGAGGAGTTAACTTCAGTTTAGAAAAAATCTGTTGTCACTAGTGAGCTAGATTTTATATTAATTATTTTTTAAAGAAGTGTTAGTTCACTCTCTGAAAGTTCACTTGACTTCCACAGCACACTGTGAGAAAGTTTTTAAAAGCTTATTTTCATTAACTGTCATGTTCATAAGAAAAGTGCTTACTGAGTATATTACAAATATAAATTATGTAAGAGGCTTGTTGAGAGCTTAAGAAAGGTAAGATTTTGCTTATTCACTGAAGAAAACTTATAAAAATCATCAAACACAGAGCTTAAAAAAACGTGCACAAGGTGAAAAGAAATCTGCTTCCTTGTTTTGCACTTCATCAGTGGTTATTTATTTAACTAAGTCTCTGGTGTTTAAATATATAATCATCTTTTTTTTTTTCTTTTTTTTTTTTTTTTTTTTTTTTTTCTTCTCATTTGTTGCAATGTGGAGGGGTAAAATAGAGAAGAACCAAAAATGTTCAGTGGAGATTCAACCCCCTAATTTTAAGGGGAAAAATATTGCATATCTTAATACAGAATATTAAGTTGTTTTTCACAGGAAAATCATGAGATCAAGTCACTATGACTTGCTCCCATGAACACTCTAGTCTGGTTTAACATCACAATGCAATATTTTTCTACCAGTGGAATGACTTGTGACAACAATGTTGAGGTCACTTGCGAAGGTTCTTGATGACAATACAGTTAGAACTATGCCTGAATGGACTGAAATTAGAATTTGACACTGAAATAATGAGGGAGAGAAAGAGTATTGGCTTCCTTTTTTCTTCTCTCTTGACCAAAAATTAGAATTCGGGATTTTTAACTAATATTCTTTTTTTTTCTTTTTTTTTAATATCAAAATTAATTGGAGAAAACAGAACAAAACAAAACTGCTATGTTTTCTGTCAACATTTCAGTGTAAATAATTTGACCATTTCCATGTGGAGCACACTGACCTTCTTCTGCAGCTTGGCCCGATTGTAACTTTTTATTGTTTGCAATTATCTGTCAGATATTTTATATCCAAGCCATTTTGTTTTGCTGTCCACCTGTGCAACTTCTGATACAGCTCTCTGCAATATTGTCTGGTGCAGATACATAAAATGGGGAGGTGGTTTGTGTGCTTCAGTCTTGCTGACTATAGAGTAATCTGTCAGAGTTGCCTTCCTTTTTTTTTTTTTTTTTTAAATTGAGAGCCGTATGTCTGCCAGGACAAGTTCAGGCTCCTTTTTCCACAGTTTTCACATCAACCATGTTCTCTAATTGGGACCTCAACACATTCCCTTTCCAGTTCACCATTTGTCATTGCAAATCAGAAAAAGAGGGAGGAGATTAATTGCAGTGCCTTCTCTAGACTTATGGCTTATTCAGTTCAGTGCACCACTAAGTAATTCATGTGGAATATTCTCAGGATAAATATACGTGTTTTATGAGTCCCCTTTCTACAACTCCTTTAAAATTTATTTTATTTTATTTTATTTTTTTCAGATCATTTGTCAACAACAAAAAGACTTATGTTGTTCAGGCCTAAACAAAAGCCCCCCTAAAACAAAATTCTGTGTAAATTCACCAACATATCCCATGCATTACATTCTAGTAATAGATTTAATATAGGTCTTCTGTGAATATTGTAAAGAGAATCATTTTTAATATAAGGCAATATATGACATTCACCAGCTTGCTATTATAACTATTATTATTGAAGTTTATCTTGAATCTTGTTTTGTTCTCATATAAACTTTACTGCTCCTTTTTCTTCCACGATAAAGTAATTCAAAATCATTTCCCTTCTGTTATTGCCCTCTCTGATCTGACCTTCAAATGTCAGACTTTCTGCTTTTTGATCAAGCACATAGTATATGTCTTGACTCACTTATGGGAAGCTGTAGGAGAGAAAGGTCCTTTCATGATTCAAGCCTTAAATGACGTAATCATTTCTTATCCATCATCGACACGAAAAGAACAGATATTTTAGCAAAACTTATCATCTTTCCCTACTGAAGTAAAATAAAAGAGGCAGAGGCATAGAAAATGCATCTTAAACGACAAAAGAAATGCTTGTTTTCAGACACTAGTGTCTAAGCAAAACTGTATTTAAAAGCTAAATTAATTGTAAGAATATTTAGTCTTTAGGCTATATTATGTTTCATGATGCAAGAGTTTTCAGAGCTGGTTCACCGCGTGCCTAATATACTTAATTGCATATTAACGTTAAAATAATAATAAAAAATCACCCATTCTTCTTTAGATAATTATTCAGCACCAATTGTCTTTACTTGACTTCACTGATGGTTTCATTTATCTTTGCTAATAGATAGCTATATGTAACTTGATAAGGAAATCTTCATTTATTCCCAGAATGGGTCAGTGGAACCTTGTTTCCGCTGCCTTGATTTTGAAAACTGCAAGGTATTAAAGATGGATGGCTAACAAAGGAATCGTATGTGTAGTCTATTTATATAAAAATATATATATATATTTTCCAAGAAAATCAAATATGTATAGGCCTCTAAATCGGAAAGAAATGAGGAAGAACTTGGAAGCCCCTTTTTATTTTCACTGTCTAGATCAGAAATTATATGCTTTACTGAAATCAAATTAGTTACCTAGAAGTAAATAAGACTGTGAGCAAAGTTGAGGTCTCAGAAAGCTTTGTTATAATTCAAATTATTACTCTTACATACTTTAAAATTTCTTTACAAATGACATCTATGCTGTGAAATCTTGGGAGTTAGTTCTTTCATCAGAATGGAACATCAAATTCAAGGGTTTTTCCAATAATTATTTCCAAGGGACAAAAAATGATGCCCAAAGGTTTATGATCAGTATTGAACTTTTTCCTTGCTGGCAGAAAATAAAAGTAATGAAATTTTTCCGCCTGCTAGAAAGATTGACTACTTCCTTTCTTGATAGAGAAATTGTACATTTTGTACTCACTTATTTTTCAGACAACTTTCCAATGCAAAATTTCTATTAAAAAATAGTAGTTTGCCATCACCCATGCTTTACACATTGTAAGTTCCAAACAAATGAAATTGCTCACTAACAAGAATCCTTTTTTTTCCTTTTAAATTTCAGACAGACCAAGGGACATATTTTGAAACAGATAGTCTCCCAGTGAGACTACCTAAAGAAACAGAAATAATAGTCCTTGAGCAACATTTCCACACAGGAAGGAGTATAGGCCATTTGACATTAGACCAAAAGATCTACTTTCCTTCTCAGTAAAACACAGATATTGTAATATGCTTCCGGAAATCCTCTATTAAGACATGCCTGAAAGGCAAAGACTGAGGTGAGTGTCACACAGTGCCCATTCATTAGCTGGTTTTAATACTGACAACTAGTCTGTAGGACTGGATTTCACAAGAAATCAGTACAGACAGACAGTTAATGTAATAAAAAAGTCCATTGGAGTATAATAGTCTCCTACTTGTTTTCTCCAGTATTTCTTGTTACTGTTCTTTTTATTTGTAACCCATTTATAACCAGGTTGCAGTATTATTGGTAGTTACTATCAGTCCCCATTTTCGATATGTATTCTTAAAAATAAAATAAAAAAAAATCAAAGAAAGAAAAGCCAAATGTTAATTAAGAAGCTAACTTATTTTGAAAACTTTGGGTATCATTTGTCACTGTTAGAATCTATATTCTTCATATTGTTTAAAGTATTTCATTTGCATCACTTCAGCTAATTATATGCTTGGATAAATGGTTTTCATTATGAATTATTGTTCAAGTTCTGTGAATGATGATTGATTTCTTTTTCTCTCAAGCAAGTAATCATGCTTCATTCATTGTATCTGAATGTTTATAATCTCTTTTCAAACATATGTGGGTGTCTGTATCATTACAGGGATGCCATTACTCAGTTTGTGATATATTTATGCTTGAGAATGACATCAATATCCAGTGGCTTAAGATTTCCCAGTACTAATAAACTTGTAAGCAAGATAACCGAACTTTTGAAATACAGTGGAAAGTATCTTCTACTTTCTTCTACAGAGTTTATGCAATTTACTGTAAAACCAGTAACTTAAAGATACTTTCTTACATCTGATCATTGTTATAAACAGCTCAGAGCTTAGTCTTTAACTAGTTTCATGACTATAAAAATAAGAAATCAGTTAAATAAAAGGCAGGCATTCAACAGCAATTGATTTAGTTAATCCACACAACTCTGTTTTATTTACGATACTTCCTAGGAATTATTAATTAATAAGAAAGGGAATCAATGTTACGTTATTATTCCTATGTATGGTACCACTCATCACTGATCTTTGTACTTAGATAAAGCATGTGGATACAAATGTCTCACTGACAACTCACTGACTTGCATTGTGCTCTACATCAATTGTCACAGCTTTTTGCAGTCAGTGTTAGGAGAAAATATTCTGTGCTACAGCTGTTGATTGTAAGGACTGTCACTTAAAAAACCGAACCAAAACAAAACAAAAGGCTAGAATGATTCATGCTGTGTCAAAGTATTCAGACACTTGCACTCACCTTACACTAGGTACTCAATGCTTTTTTTCCTTCATAATTATTATCTGGGCTAATTATTCTCAAGGTACCCAACCCCCTGAGTTGAAAGACAGTGACAGAGTGAGATGAATCTTCCATAATCTAATTGGAAACTATAAGTGACTAGCATTCTCCAGTTCTGTGGGTCTGTTACATCATTAGAATGTTTATAAGTCTATGGGACTGGATGAGATCTATCCAAGAATACCACAAGAGCTAGCAAAAATTCTCACTAAGCTGTTTTCAGTAGTTAACCAGCAGTCCTCTCTGGCTGGGGAGGTATTAGTGGACTGGATGTTAGCAAATGTGACTCCCGTGTACAAGAAGGGCTTGAAAAAGGATTCAAGGAATTACAGCCCTGTCCACCTGACCTTGATACTAGATAAGATAATGGAGTGGATCATTGTCAATTTCATCATATGACTCACGCAGCCTGTAAGGTTTTATGAAAGGCAGATCCTACCTGACTTAACTTGGTCTCATTCTATTAAGAGTTTAATAGCTGTAGAGAGGCTGTGAGTATTGTCTACCTGGATTTTAGTAAAGTGTTTGACACTGTTTCCTACAGCCTTCTCCTACAGCTTAAGCTATCCATAGATTAAGAAGGTTTACAATTTGCTGGGTGAAAAACTGGCTGACTGGCTGGCCTCCAAGAGTAGCAGTGAATGGAGTTCAAGCTATATGGCTGCTTATCACATACATAATGCTGAAATGTCCCTATTCTTTTGAGATTATAACTTTAAAATGCTGTTTGTGCTTTTATTTCTGTTTTCTTGGAAACTTCAGCCTTAGAGGGACATGCCAAAGACTGCTTCTGTTATCTGAATGTATTATTTGCCACTTGTTAAGAAATTCCATAGTTTGCTTGTAAGAACAAATACTGACAGAATCTTTACTAAAATTATTCTATTTGACTTGAAAATAGACTCCTAAATTCTTGTGGAAGTATGTGAAATGAAGCCGTTTGATTTCCAGCTCATTCTCAGCTGTCATTATTTTCACAAAACACATGGAATACATAATAGTCCAGCTAAACATCAACCTTATATTTATTTATTTGTGTAAAGAGTTGAAATTAGATTTTTACAATTCCTTTTTTTCCCCGTTTCCCTGACTTCAATCTTTTTCTAATAAGCATGATTTCTTGATCATGTGCTCATGAAGTCTACCAGTCTCTTACACAAGCATCCTGGTGCCCTTCTTAGCACTTTCTCTGAGTGCTGAATAAGGGAACTTGAGACTCCTTGGTCTGATATAGTGTGGAATCATTTCCACTAGGTAGCTAGAAAAAGTTCATAACACCACAGTGGAAATATCATTGATTGTTTACATCCGTTTGCCATTGGAATTATAAGACGAAGGGAAAGTGTCTTTCACTTGGCTTCTCTTTATTTCAAAAGATAATAGACAGTTTAAGGGTTAAATGTAAATAGTATGGTTATTATGTAAATGAAATGACTGCTTACACTGTACATTGCATATTCTGAGAGGGAACATTTCCTCTGGATATTGCACATATGGGCCAAGGCATTGTACACTGTGTGGAAGAAATGGAAATAAATTAATTGAATAGTTAGCAAAAATGGTTATTCTAACAGATATACATTAGTCTGAAGGAAAGAACCATAAATGAACAGTGCCTCACCATACTCTCAGTGGAAAATCTCCCTCTGATGTCCAATCTAAATTTTCCTCTCTTTTAGTTTAAAATTTTTCTCTCGTGTCCTATTACTGGGTAGTGGCCATTAAGAGGTTGCACTTGCACAGGGCTTTCCCCTCAGCTAGTGGGATGGCCCCAGCTGGAACAGGGTGCAGTATGAGGAGCAGCTGAGAGGGGCAGTCAAAGACAGTTTCCGTGGAAGATGCATGTTTGTTTCCTTGTGGGCAAGCTGTTTTTTCAGTATCTAGGAACATATTGATGAGTATGACAGATTTCCTCAAGATTCCTGAAGAATTTAACAGCTGATTTTAATGCAGTTTCTCAAAACATCCTTTGTTTGTTTGTTTGTTTGTCTTTCCTGTTTATTTCAATCTGTCTGTCTTTATCCTCTCAATTCCTGTTTTATTACTTTGTTCCTAAGAGCTAAGCTGGTAAATTGAAATTTCAGGGACCACTGAATTCAGTGTTTATATGATATAAACATGATAATATAAGAATGTCTGGACATTTTCCAATAATTTACAAAGTAATATGGGTGTCTTCTATAAACTGTAGTTGTGTATTTCAACTTTTATTTCTTGATTTATATTTCCTTTGTTAAACACAAATGCTACTATAGATATCTTAAAGGTATCAAATGAGAATAAAATTCTTGGAATCCATGATGATATATCTTGCTTCTCCTGTTTAGACTTGGTTTCTAGATCTGACAGGAAGTTTTCATCAAATAGTTTCTTGTTGGAAAGCTGAAGGATGATTTTTTTCTTCTTCTTTTTTTTTTTTTAATATATATATATATTTAAAAAAAATTGATGTATGTTATATTTGAAAAACATTTCTCAGGTGTTTAGTTTTGACTAAAAGTTTGACCAGCATAAAATAGGCAAGAATTACTTCTGAAGGGAATTATCCAGACTGGAAAACCAAAGTTCCAGTCTCTAGTTTACTGCAGCTATAGTTCTGGATTTCGGAACTCTCAGAACAGGACACAGTACTCCAGATGTATCCTCAGCAGTGTGGTACAGAGAAAAAGAACGTCCCTTGACTTGCTGACCATATTCTTTTTTAATGCACTCTGGAATACCATTGGCATGAATGCCCAAGACTTTGGCTTGTCTGGGCCACACGGAATGAACAGGAATTATCTTGGGCCATATGCATCTTTCCAAAAGTAATGCCTCCTCTTTATTTCTGTGGAAACTACAACTGATACAAAGAGCACAATAACACCACTTGATAGGGAAAATTCTCAGCTACAAAACACTGTTTTTCAGCATAATCATCAGCATTAACTATGCATTTTCACCAGCAATGGATATGAGTCTGCATGCTACACTCATAAAAATATGCACTAATGGAGGTGACCTGCAGTTGCCACTACTGAAACACACCACCCACTACTTCCCTGTGTCCCCAGTCCAGTCCACTGTTTGGTCTCCATCAGCATTCAGCAAGTGCCAGTGAATGTTGATGGGTGTTTTTTTTTTTTTTTTTTCCGCATGGAGGAATACAGTGATGTTCCTTTTCTTCATAAACACTTCCATGTCAGATACCACTCTGTCAGACTGCCATCTGTCACTCTGCTGTCATTTGTAACATGGCAACAAAATATAACAGAAGGTGGGAAGGTTTAACCTTTACTTCCATTCTACCACAACAGCTTCTGATGTCATGGGCCAATATAATAAAAAGAAGGCATTATTTTCAGCGCAACCTTCATAGAATCATAGAATCACAAGGTTGGAAAGGACCTACAAGATCATCTAGTCCAGCTGTCCTCTCATTACCATTTCTACCACAAGCTACTAAACCATATCTCATAGCACCTCACCCAGACACCTCTTGAACACTGCCAGGGACGGTGACTCCACCATCTCCTTGGGCAGGCCATTCCAATGCCTGACCACTCTCTGAGAGAACAAGTTTTTCTTCATAAAATATATTATATTATATTATTTATTATATTATTTCCTTCATAAAATATATAATTAATGCATATAAGTAACAAAACTTATTCTGATCTGTAGTATTTTTATAAAAAAAAGAAAAAAGAGAGAGCAAAAAAAAAAATGCAGTGAGTGGGATATGTGACCTTGTTTTTGTGAAACTAATGCATCAAAATTCAGTTTAATGAGGTTGCAATCTGAGTGAGTTCTCAAAGTGTGCATCAGAGATTTATGATGAAATTTTACTCAATCTGTGTTTCGTCCTTGAAAAATAGTTGTTCACAATTGTGTGTACTGCCAAGAAGTGATTACATGATAAAGGTGATTGTGAAGTGAAGAATGTTTTCCTCTGATAAAATGGGGCTTATAAAAGTAAAGAAATATGGTGAGATTTTTGAGTTCAATGTCTGATTGCAACTCTATGTGCTCCATTTGAAAATTCTCAGGTAATCTATTTACGTCAAGTGAAACAGGAGTTGCAAATATACAAGAAAAGATGAAATCTGTTCTTACATTCGTTATAAAAATGGAAAGCATAGCTGCTTTTTTTTTTTTTTTTTCCTTTTTTTTTTGATGTTCACAGGACTGTGTTTAGCCAATTGATCAAAATGGATACAGTTATTCGCTACAAATTGATCTGGCAGTACACTGTGCCTTCCTTGTACTCTGTTTGCAGCTCAGACAGTGTTAACAATGCGCCAATGTTCAGCTGTTGTTGAGTGATGGTTTCATTCCTGGGGCCAAGCTGAGCTGCTTGGCTGGGCTGAGCCACAACAGCAGTGGGGACCTGATGGAGTGGTAAAGCAGACAAGCCTCATTGCCAGCTCAATGAGCAATGGGCCATAGGTTGAACATGTTTGCCATCGGCCTGCTTGGACACAATTGCTATGGCTTGCTTATGGTCAACCTGTAGTCCTCCAGAGCATTTAGGTCCTTCTTCACAGAGCTTCTTTCCAGCAGGACATCCTCTAACTTGTACCCATGCATGCGGTTGTCCCCCATCAGGTGTAGGGAGGAATAACCTCCCTGCCCAATACCTCAGCCTGTCCAGGATTAGTTAAATGGCAGCACAGACTTCTGGTGTGTGCCATACCTCCCAGTTTTGTATAATCAGCAAACTTGATGAGGGTGCATTCTATCCTGTCATGTCACTGATGAAGATGTTGAACAAGACTGGACCCGGTAGCAATCCCTGGGGAACACTACTAGCTACAGGCCTCCAGCCAGACTCTGTGCCACTGATCACAATCCCCTAAGTTCTGCCAGTCAGACAATTGTCAAGCCGCCTCGCTGTCCACTCATGTTTCTCACACTTCCTAAGCTTACCTATGAGGATATTATGGGCTACTGTGTCAAAAGTCTTGCTGAAATCAAGTTAGAAAATATCTACTGCTTTCCCCTCGGTGTTCCTATATTCCTCCCAAGTCTCCAGACCACTTTTCTACATTTCATAGACTTACTTTTTCTGTTTAAGTTTTTTTTTTTTTTTTTTTTTTTAATTCCATGAACTCTTTGCTCAACCATACACGTCTTGTGCCAACTTTGCCTGACTTCTTAACCTTAGGAATGCACCTATCCTCCTCTTTTTTAATTTTGATTATCTAAACTTGTGAAATATGGTTCCCTTCTTTTATCTGTTCCATGATGAATTCTAAAGTGAACTCAGTCTGTAGAATCATAAGAAATTAGGGACTGAGTTTCAGTACTTCTATCATCCTCAGAGAGTATAGACAAATGGACCACTTCCTCATTCACCAGTACATGTTTTTTATAAGTCTTTAGCTCATAGAATCCTAGAATGGTTTGGGTTGTAAAGGACCTTTAAGATCATCTAGTTCCAAACCCCCTTCTATAGGCAAGGACACTTCCCACTAGACCAGATTGCTTAAAGCCCCATCCAGCCTGATCTTGAACACCTTCAAGGAGGGGGCATCCACAACTACTCTGGGCAACTCATTCCAGTATCTCACCACCGTCAAAGAAAAGAATTTCTTCCTAATATCTTGTCTTAATCTACCCTCTTCCGGTTTAAAGCCATTTCCCCTCATCCTGTTTCTACATGCCCTGATAAAAAGTCCCTCCCAACTTTTCTGTAGGCTCCCTTCAGTTACTGGAAGGCTGCTATAATGTCTCCCCAGAGCCTTCTCTCCTCAAGAGCCCCATCTCTCTCGGACTGCCACTGTAGGAGAGGTGCTCCAGCCCCCTGATAATCTTTGTGGCCCTCCTCTGGACCCACAGCTCAATGTCCTTTTTGTGTTTGAGACTCCAGAATTGGACTCAGTACTCCCAGCGGAGTCTCACGAGAGTAGAGAGGCAGAATTGCCTCCCTTGATCTGTGGGTCATGATTCTCTTGATGCAACCCAGGATGCGGTTGACAAAAAAACTCCCTGTAAATGGACCACATATTCATACAATGTTATGTAATCGTTGAACTCTTTCTTTTGTTATTGTTCAGAAAAGGAATTGCCATGAAATGTTTTCTGCTACAAATTTAAAACAGAAGAACTGGGCAGCAAGAAAGCATAGCGTCTTTGACAAATTTTATGATATGACAAAACAAACATATCTCTGAAATGAAAAGTAATCTGTTCTGGCATTCGTGGGGGGAAAAATGGCTGGCATGTCTTTCCTTCTGTAGTTAAATTGTAATATATTCAATGTAGCAGATCCCAAACAAGTGCTTTCTTTGCAACACAGAATAATCAGTATAGCAAGTGATTCTGTGAAATCAAAAAACTAAAAATTCACCACAATATATGTCATATATAAAAATAAGGCTGGTCCCTGTTATCAGTATTAGGGAAAAAAAAGAGACAGTTACTACATAGTGTAAGAATTATCACATTTCAATAATTGCTTTCACATCCAGTTTTCTAATATCAATGGACTCCAATATTTTTAATTAGTCTGTGAATACTTCCTTGTTTAAAGATAACATTACAGTTATTGTTTAAATTTAATTTAGCAGTGTAGGACAGCTAAGAATGGATGCACTATAATACTTGTCATAGCTTTGTTTATTTGTAGAAATATATTACCTTTCATTTGAAGTAGAACATTGATATGAAAAAGTTAATATCTTAGAACAGTTTTACATACTTAAAAGTTACTTAATTTTTAATACTTTATTTTTAGTTCCAATGCCCAATTTTCATATAGTATTGAGAAAAATATTGAACAGTTGAGTTATTCATTATTTCTATTTTACAATACACCATCTTTGGTGAGAAAATTCCACTTTCTTAAGCCACTGACTTTCCATTTCCTTAATGAAATAAAGCAGAAGCTTCAGCTTCACTAATGTAAACAATATTTATGGCATTAAATTGTAG
Organism: Chrysolophus pictus; assembly: GCA_037305975.1. Lineage (NCBI taxonomy): Eukaryota > Metazoa > Chordata > Aves > Galliformes > Phasianidae > Chrysolophus > Chrysolophus pictus. The sequence continues at coordinate 21,174,242 of CM074577.1, read as the reverse complement.
GATATTTTGCTTAAATCATGGCTGACATTTAGAGTTCCTAGCAAGTGGTTAGACTTCAAATTAGATAAGATTAGCTAGTATAAGCTGGAAATCCTGTCACATGCTGACCTCCCAGTTCTAAACACTGAACAAATTCAAACAAATATTGTGCTCCTGCTCTAAAAATCTAATAGAAGTAAGGTAGATATAACAGGTATACATATGCCTTGAAAAGTGAGAAAATTCTATGATGAAATAATGACTTAAGGGCATTGTGAATTACTGAATTAGGTTAGACATCTGTCTTGTTAAAAACCCACTTAAGCCTTTTGGAAGACTGCTCGTCTTGTCCATAACCATCCCCGTAAATGCAATTTTTTTTCTTTTCTGATAGACAAATTTAAGCAAATAAAATTTCATGGTCTTTCAAAGAAGCTATAGTACTGTCTTTTTGACCATAATTTTGTCTGATTTGTCTTCTTTTTGGGAGAATAAAAAAAAAAAGATATTCATTTTTGAATTATCTGAGAACCACATGATTATAGTAATTCTCTTACCATATTTTACATTCTTTTATTCTAATGTTATCCAACAAATGCAATTAATTTTAGTAGCTATGAAATTCATTGTTTTAATAGAAAAGCACAGTATTTTTCCCATGCTTGCTGACTCTTGAAATATTTACAGTATCTATGAATCACTGATTAAGATATGGTGTTAAAATTGTATCTATGTTGTCTGTTTTTCAGCAAGGAACATGTAAATATCTAAGTTTATCTAGACAAAGAAAATGACATGCTGGGAAATTTTTATTTGAAGGGGATGCCAGTTTGTATTAACAATTTATGACAGTAGATGAATATTTTTTTACAGCCTAAGTTGAGACATGCTTCTTTCAGGGTTGTCACTTATTGTGGTGGCTAAGTAGCTTCTAATCTTTTATTTTATTTATCCCGTGTACCATTCTAGAAGAAGGTAACATTATACTGTTCAAGTGGCTCTTGGAGAATGGAAGTCATCTGATTATGTGTGTACTGTTTTTTGTTCTGTTTTGGTTTTGTTTGTTTTTCTTTTGAGTTAAAAGAAAATTTCCACAGCTTCATGTAGTTTGAACACTCTTGGACACTCAGCTATGAGCTCTAAGTAAGTCTAGAACACGTTATATACTTGTGTGAAATAGAATAAATAACCTTCAACTAGTTCTGCATTTCAGAGTTAACTTCTGCAGGTTCACTTAAAAGGCCAGCCACTAGACAAAAGACCACCTAGACATCACTGAAAGACTACCTTGCCTTTCAGGGGAAAAATAAATAAGTAAAATCAGGGAATCAAATTGCCCAGTCCTTTTATAAGTTACGTTTATGAAAGAAGGCTTAGATCCTTGCAGGCATATGACTGCAGAAGATGTAGGCAGCAAATAAGCATTATGAAAATGCTAAAAATGCTGGCTAGCTCAGAATAGTGGTGCCTAGGACAATTCTTGTTCTTCTGTGGTGGTAGTGGTAAGTGCTATCCAGGTAAATGATGTGAGCCTTACCATCAGCCACTGCTGGAAACATCACTTCCACTGGACAGTTCAACCTCTGCATCTGTAACTAGTGCTGAGACTTATAAGCTGGGTCTTGACCTACTGTTGGTGCTATGGTCTGGTATTCAGGCAATTCAGCTGTGGCTTACCTTAATATATTATTTCAACTGTATTAACATGACTGAAAACCGATAGTTAGTTAAGAATTATACAAATATTCCTACCTCAAAGGTGTTCCTATCTGTTAGAAGGATTGTTTGACATTTGGAAATAATGTTGATAATATATATTAATATTCCTTGTGGGCCTGGAATAAACTATTTTAAGAATAGATCAAACTGTAAGCGCATTACTACTTATCCCTCACAACCTTCATACTGGTTTGCTTAATCTTCCGAACAATGTAAATCACTGTTCAGTCAAGCTTAGTGCAAAAATGACATATTTTTGACATAATGAATAGTCCAAACAAAGTTTATTTTCCTGTTAGAACAGGTAAAATAAGGAAATAATAGGTAATATATAAAAGCAGCATCAAATAATTCTGTGACTATATTTCTATAGGAATGCAATGCTAATTAATGAAAAGTTGAAATTGAGGGAAGTATGGAAAAATCTTCAAAAACACTATTCAAGTATGATGTTGTATTTTAATAATGCTTGGTGGTCAAATATTGAGATATTTGCTGAGACAATGCCTGCATGAAGGTTACTTTCTAAATATTTTTTATTTCAGTGGTCATTATGTGCATTTCACAGTGAAGTCTCATTCGAAGTTCAATATTTATTTTTCAGTGTCATTTTTCATAGCTTTTTCAACAAAATTATCTGATGACAGATGCGTTTTGAATCAATGAACATATTTAAAGCAACTTTTTAATGTCTATTTTGGAGTTTCAAGTTATCAGAGTTTCAAAAAACAAACAAATTAAACTTCTTTAGCTGTCAGAAAAAAAAAAAAAAAAAAAAAAACCTTATAAAATTACCTAAAAATTACTGCTTTAAAGAAAGCTGTTGAAAAAAACCAATATTTTTTCATTAATTTTTTCCATAATGTAATCTAACATACTTTTCCCAGTTTGCCACCCACCCTGCACTCCTAAACACTTTCATTTGCTCTACGAACAACCAAATGGCACATTGACTTACATCATAACATAAATGAAGGAGGAAAAAATATTTCTTTAATATAACAATGATGATAAGATTTTAATGGGTTTTGTTCATGTGTCATGACTGTATACAAAGGGGCTAGGATGAATTTCATTGTGTAAATTTAGTTGTTAGATAGAAGCACTATAAAATAATTGCCAACGACAATGCCCAAATCCTTACTCAGCTGGCTGTTTCTAACTGCAGTTAATCTGGACTTTTGAAGTAAGTTGATGTTCAGCAATCTAATTCCTGTTTTCTGAATTTTTGTTTACTACTTGCTTTCTATTTTAGCTTTAGGAAAGTTCCCCTTTACTTTATCCCCTTCTCTCTTTCATTAAATGTGCCAGAACAGGTAAACAATTTGTTGTCATTGTCTACAATAGGCCTACCACTTAATATAGTGCTGTTTGTCAACATGATGCCATGCACGTCTCAGCATCCTGCTTAGGCTTTCTGAAAGAAAACGGTACTTAAACACTTCTTTTTTTTTTCAATCTGACCTCTTTTCCTGTTGTGTTAGGCCAGCTACAAAGATTCAAATGCATTGATTTGTTTTGTGAGGAATATTGCAACTGTAGTGGTGTCCATTTCTGCTGAGACTGTCCCTGGTAGCTAATGACTTTTCAATGTTTTGATGATTAAGTGCTTCTTACTTACAGTTACAGACTGTCATTTAATAGAGGGCATCTTATCTTCTTAATTGTATGCAATAGATACCATAAACTAGTTGTTTGCCTTTTGCAGCTTTGTTCTTCTATTATGCTAGCCTACATATTAATAGGTTTATATATATATTTTATTTGGGCATAAGGGGGTTTAAATTAGGATTTTTAAGATTGATGTTTTCTCCTTTCTTCTCATGCTACTTTTTTTTTTTTTTTTTTTTTTTTTGCTTTGCTCAAAGCATCATAACCAATTGGTCCTTCTTGTCCTCAGTAATTTATTTCTGTCAGTGACCTTGCCTTTATGTATTGATTATGTGCCACTGGGACAGTAAACTGCTGCCTATGCTGAACGATATGGATGTACAGAGAAATGAATTCATATGAGCTGGACGTAGACAGAGATTTTGAGAGTGAGAAAAATTGTTAGCAGAGAATGATCTCAGTTTAATCTTTGGAAGCTCTCTTTACAGCTGATGGAGGGAAGAAACACAGACCCACAGACTCTGACATTCTGAAACCAATGGGTTCCCTGTCCCTTTCTCCATTCTTCCTCTCACATCCAGAAAAGCACCTCGGTTAGTTGTATGTTATGAGCTGCCTTGCTGACTGTTCAGAGGGCTGTGGAGCCTCTAAGAGCTGGGGCAGGCCTTTCCATTCTCTGCATTCTTTGCTCTCCATAAGCAAGCAAAAGTTGATCTCATGCAGGCAGCAGGCCTAGAACTGCTCTGCTTAGGACCTAGAAACTAAACTTCATACTTGGCCATTTTCTTTTAATCAGTATTTCCTACACCTGCACCCACTTTTTAACACCTTCTCCCTCCAAGTCTTTGGTGTCTGAGAGAGTAAGTCTGGGCTTTGTTGTGAGGTGATTGCTGCTGCTCACACCATTACTTCACGTGACACCATGCAGCCCCTGCTTGCCCCAGAAGGTGGAAATCATTCACCCTGGGCAGCAGGGCAACCACTAAATCCAGAATAGGTCTAGACCCCACAGATCCTGCACCATGTCATTTTGTAACAATGGCAAAACCCAAATTTCTTGGACTATGCCCTTCTTCAGAATTTTCCTTTTCTGTTTTTAAGTCAGATTTTCCCTGCAGTCATGTTGGGCTACATGCTTGATTTCAGCATATCAGGCATCCTTAATGCATCTAGAACCTGGATCAAAGACTGTCGGAGAAAATAAAGTGATGTTGTTATCAGTGACAGGAAAGGTGTAACCCACAAAGGCCTTAGCAAAGCCTTTGCAAATATTTCATTTATCTAGTTATCTTGTTCAGGTGAGAATGAACAAATAAAAAATGGCCAAAATTGTAAATTCATGATTCGTAAGGATGGACTCATTTAAGAGTACAATTAGTTTGGATAAATTTTGAGTGTCTTCATTTGTATCGTAGGAATTAAATTCTGTACAATTACTTTGGATTGAGCTGGGTTTCTCCCTTAGCATTATGACCCAGGAGTTTTGATTTAAAAGATAAAACAAAGTATCACAAGCCACTCATCACACTGACTGAAGGTGAATAGGTATTCTTGACCCAGTTAGACCTAGCATCATGCTAATGACACTGAAGTGAACAATTAGACTTTGTTCTACAGGTTTTTTGTTTGCTTGTTTTCATTTTCTCATCAGGTCTAAAAAAAAACCTTACAAGGACACCATATGATTACCATTTTCCAACATATTCAGAAGTATAGTCTGAGATTTAGACTGAAATTTAAATTGTGAGAAGGTTTTACCCCTGTGCAACTTCATCCAGATGCCTAAAAAAAACAGAACTCTGTAATGCTTAAGTATCTCTGCAGTGATCAAGTCTAACAAAAAAGGGCTATTGCAAAAACCACAGAAACTAGTCCTTCTCTGTGTGTGTTTTCTTACATGGTCCTTTGGAGATCTGGCCAAACATACTGTAATAATAAGCACTTTATTGTAGCAATAGTAAAAATAAAGGAGACCTCAAATGGGGCTGCAGTTACTTGTGTTCTTAATGAAAGGGAAATCTTGCTGCTAAGGACTGTACTGAGAATGACAGCACTGCTGGCTATGTTGTCAATCATATTAATCTTATGTTTGAGTAATCATTACTGGAATATATTTCACTTCTTCTGCCCTTTTATCTCTTGGCTTTATTTTTGGAGAAAGAGTAAATGAATGTGATAGTGATAATGAAAGCACTTTTTCCTTGCTAATTTTAAATCACACTGAGAAGGAGACAGAATGGACCAAAAACTGCTAAAGATGCTAATTGCTAACTGTTGCCATAAGTCCGGTCTAAATGTGTAGATAAGGAAAGATGTTTCTCTTCTGTCTTTGTAAAGAAGAGGGTTGTGATAGGAGCATCTGATGTATGATATTTAGCATTTGAATAGCAGATGATTGCATTTGGGTAAAAACTTGAATGAAGCAGTAGAGAAGCCAGGTCAAATAACGAATGCTGTCCCTTTTTAGTTGATTTCTGTGGACATTAATATCCTCTGTAGACCTAGAAGAGGGTGACCTTCACTGCAGTTGCTTGAGTGCCTGGTTGTGCCTCTACAGCTAAAACTCTACAGAAGACCTGGAAGATAAGCACTAGCTACAAAAACCTGTGCTAGCAGAAGCCCAGCAAGCCTAAATATACTGATTTGGAGTAAGAGATGGTTTCATTTTTTTTTCCTCCAAGCTCCCAGAGAAAGAGCTCCCAGCTCTTGTTTATTAGGCCTGGTACTCCATATAGCATGGGAGCCAAGCAAAGAAAGTGAAATGTATCTACAAGGAGCTACATGCTCCTCTGTGGGCTACAGGAACTGCTTTCTATGTTTGTGTCATGGTTTTATGATTTTTGGTTGTCGGTATTCCACATCATAACATCATGTAGTGCACTGGAAGTTAAAGTGTTAATGTTTAAGTTCCGGGCATCTGTCCAGAAGAGAAGAAGAACTACATACCCCAGGGGGCTTTGCGGTTAGAGAGGAGATATAACCCCTGGCAAGGTCACCTGCTGCGCTCTTCTTCGTCTTCCTGCTGCCCAATCGGACTGCGCATCTCACCTCAGCGTTATGGTGAGGCCTATCCACCTTTTGGACATTCTCTCTCATTATATTTGATTTATTAGCATCGATTCTAATTATATTGTATTATAGTGTGTTATCTTGCATTCCGATACTATATATAGTAAATCAGTTTCTTCTCAGAACATTGCCGCTGATTTTAATTATTTTGGCTCTCCTGTTTCCCTTTTCCGGAGATGTGGATTTTATTAAATCTCTCCACCCCACTAGTCATAGAACTGGGCCAAACCAGCCTGTAAACTGTTGACAGTTTGTATTCCATATCTATGATTGTTAATCAAAATTTAAGCATTGGCATATAATTTTCCTCATTGCTTAATTTCTGGCATGCCAATGGACATAATTTTGGTCCAATTAGCACTCTCAGAGTGTCTGGACAGCTTTGCTGGCAGCATTAGTGGAAGATTGTTCTAAGGAAGCAGCAGGAAGAAGACTACTCTGAAGACACGGTGTGTCATTGTGGTTACATAGACGTACCTGCTCCAGGCCAGTGTCTTTTCATTTGCCTGTAGAGACATGGCTCCTGGGCCTTTGCAGCTCTGACTGTAGGGACTGACAGATTCAGACACATGAGGGGGGAAAAAAAAACAGTTGGAGCACTCCAAACAGCCCTCTAACATTTGTGGCTTCAGAATGTAATCAGAGAACTCTATCAGCTCACGCAGGGTGACATTTTCCGGTAATTAATATATTTCTAAGCCTGATCATTGGCTGGGAGTTGAAAGCAGTACTTTGATTAATTGTGAGACACACACAGAATGTTCAGGTTTGGTAAGTTGCAATCATTCCCCACAGTTGATGGAATTTCTCATAGCTGAAATGTAAAAAATAATAATAGTAATAAGTTGATCAATATAGAGGGTTGATATATCCCTGACCTACTATCTAATATTTATACTGACAAAAATTGATGAATTGCTTTATCTTAGGGATATGTTTGCTCTTTGATATTTTGCAAATAGTGCAAACACATTTTTAGAAGTCCAGTGGAGAAAAGTAAAAATCTATTTTTGGATCTCTAATGCCTTTAGCAGATCTGCCAATGCCATCTGTGGTTTTTGCACTGGGATTTCAAACCTCAGCAGTGCTGATAGGGATAGCTTTCTTCTCTGTTGACCATCTGTCACAGGTGCTGGAACCAGAACATATATTATTAATTCTATATATTAAAACTCCAGTTCAACTGGCATGCTGGTTTATTGCTGTGTTTTTGGGCCCACTCTCTGAAAACAACATAGCCAGTTGAGCCAGATTTTTGTTTGTGACATTCAGAAATGAGTTTGTGGATCTCAGTTGCGCTCCTATAAAAGCAAAAGAAAAATGTTCTATTAGGTTCTCATTGATTTACGAAGCAGAAACATTTGCAGAAAGAAGTCTTGAACAGCTTGTTTGTTCAGTTCAGTAGCAGGGACAGCCTGCAGATGATTAGTTCCGCTCATGCCCATATGTGTCATGACAGTAAATACAGATTATTACAAACCGTTTTGTGGAGATAAGGCTAATTGAGTTAAAGTAAAAAAATTAATATATACTGGTTTCTTATTGTTTTGTTTTGTTTTTTATTGTATGTGTATAACAAGAGGTATGGTTTGTGTTTGCATTAGTCCTTTTAAAGGTAGCAAATTATGCAAATACATGCAAAGATTTCTCCGGAGCGTTACTAGTTATCGTGAGTCACAGCTCTCCATTTTAACAAGCTGTCTCCTTAAGAAGAGACTTAAGAACCAGATTTCTAAAAGCACTATAAACCAGAGAGAGGTTGAGAATGTGACAGATTCATTTCACGGTGCTTTGAGGTTTCAAAATTGTGGATTTATTCCATAATGGGACTGAAATCAAATGTGTGCCAATGTTTATATTAAAATGGACAGCTGAGAAGAACAGTTTTGTCACCCATGTACAGGTCCAATCCCAATTTCTACTTCAGACTGTTGTTCTCCATCTTACAAGAAAGTTCTGAATCAATACAGAAAGGATTTCTTGGAGAAACAGTTCTTTTCATGTTCACTGTCATACAGTAGCTAACAACTACTTTTGAAGTAGAGACAACTGGTCTAATAGTAACAGTGACTGCAGCTCGTCAGGTTTCAGTCACCACATAACCTGTGCAAACTTAGGTATGTGCTTCTAGGACACCTCATAGGAGTACTTGCAGTACGCAGGAAATACCTGATTTTTAGTGTTTTGATAGGAGCCTCAGAATGCTGATTGAAATATGTAAACTGTAGAATTTTCCACGTAAAAATTTGAACAGATTTGTTAAGTTTAACTACCACTTTGCTGCTACTACAGATGTCTTTATCAATGGCCGAGATCCTTGCTTGGATGTGATATTAACCTTTGCCTTTCATCTATAATTCTTGATTCTTACTATTGCATTTGTTACTACTGGGGTCTTATCTCATTGCATAATCTTGGGGGCTGTCTGTACAGTGCAGACAAGTGAGCTGTGTGACTTTATCTCTGAAGAAGGCTTTTATATACACCTTACTTTGAATATTGCCTTCAGACATAATTTATAAGCTTTTTAAATATTTATTTATTTATTTATTTATTTATTTATTTATTTATTTATTTATTTAAGTTTGTTTGTTTGTTTTAAAAGAGAATGCTTGGTGATCTGAGTGTTTATGTCCTTCTCTATCATCATTAAGCAACTAAGTTGGATCATGTTTTTCTGCTTTAGGACTTAGAAATAAATACATTACATATGTTTGAGTTCGCATGTTGATGCGATAATTAGTCCAGAGATCTTTTCATCCTCTTTGTCCATTAAACCTAGCTTGGAAATTTAAAGTCCATTAAAAATATGAGTGAATGTCAACATTAATTATTTTATTGTTGTTCACTTTCGTTTATGACCTGGTTGAATGAAAGGCTGCAAAGAAAAAAAAAGCTAGCTTTTTAATCAAGTTACAAATGTTGACAAATGGATTAAGAATCTAATGTTTTAGTGCCTGGAATGTATTATCTAGTACATGAAGATTATCAATATGTGCTAGCTCTACAAAAGATTAGCACCACTCTTCCTTTAATAAAGGTGATAACGAAGTCTTCTCTGTTACTTCGGTTAATCAGATCCAAGAAAAAAGAAAAATTCAAACTGTTAATAAATACAGAGAAGAGTTATTAGGGTGACTACAGAAATGCGTGTGTATTTTAAAAGAGAAAAGGGAAGCACTTGCCTTGTTCAGTCCAGAAAAAAAATGAAAGAGTGGGGGCATAAACATCTGGTTTTGGAAAATATCTCTCAGAATGGGCTAAATACCTAGAGGAAAAAACGCTATTGATTTCAGGATAATATTCTTGGTGGAAAGCAAAACGTTGTCTAGATTATTTCTTAAGGCTGCATTGGTGTTCATTTATTTCTGGTGGAAGAAATTCATGTCTTATTTTCTTGAAAGGAAGATAAAGTACAGGAAAAGTTTGCTAAAGTCTTTCTGGAATATTTGTAAATTCTGCATAAACAAAACAAAAAGACAAGTAGCTCAACAAATGCATACCTTCCGAACCTTAATAGAAACCAGCTTCATAAGTGAGAGACTAGTTTCTAATTCTCAAAAGACTTGTCTCTCATATTTTCCACAATTCACTGCCTCAGCTATGTTCAGTGTTTGGCCAAGAGACTTCATGCAAAATATTTCTATTTGAGGACCCAAGTTTGCTACAGAGAATATTAGGACATTTTTGTGAATGGGTGTTTTGCTGTCGGACTCTTGTGTGGAAGAACAGATGAATATTTCTTTTATCATCTTAAAAGCATTTGGTAAAGCTTAGCTTGCACTTCTCTTTCCCTCTATTTAGTCTTTGATTGAGTGGTAGGAAAGTCTACAACTGTATAGCAAATCACAAGTGTAAGGTAGAAAAAAAATCTGATTGCACTAAATATTAGTATTTCTAACCGTGCTCTAACATATGGTGTTTGATGCAGCTACATACCATTCTTTCATTTTTCATATTTCTACAGTGTTGCTTTTTACTATGAAATGAGTGGACCAATGCCTGTGATTTCATTATTTATTTCATTATATATATTCATTATATATATTGCAGTATTTTTTCCTCATCTTCAGTACTTCAGTCTTTTTGTCTATTATTTTTAGTGATTTAGTATGGAAGATTTAAAAAAAAAAATGCTTGCTAATATTCAGATTTATCTGTTTATCAGCCTTCAGTATCAGTGGACATTGAAGGGATTTCTTATTGTTGCATCTATCTAAATCTCTATATTTGTTCATATTGAACTGTATAAGTCAGTTATTGGCCTTATATGTTGTCTGTACTCATGCTGGCATTTATTTCCTCTCTGTATTGCATTGACTAACCCCTACTTCAAAATGGTTTGGAAATACTACTGTTGTACCTATCCTTTCTATGGAGTATTGAGTTCAGTAACGAGTATCTGAACTGTATAATGCTGTCAGTATAGCATTTGGCACTAGGGTCTGTGTCTCAAGTAAAGAAGCCATGGCTGCTTGCCTAATTTCTCATGCCTCTTTGAGGAAGTTTGTTTCTTTCAGGTTTGTGGTAGTTCAGCAGAATACCTTACAAAAAAACCTTGATGCTTGTTGATATATAAAAGATAAACTCAATTAAATCTGTGATTTTACCTGAGAATGAAATTTATCCTCTTAAGGAAAAAACTTGTATTGTTTATGCTTTGATTGAAGATTCTTTATCTTGACTAATGTAATTGCTGTGGGAAGAAAATGTGATACAACTTGATTGTTGGGTTCCTTGTCTCTTTAGAAATCAGAAAGGTATTGATTATACCATGCATAACTATAATGTATCCAACTCCCTACTGAAAGAAAAACAAGGATAAAGCGTCCTTGCAAAATAAAATTTGGGAAGAGCAAAGGAAGGAGAGGAGATCCCTGCAAAAGAAGATAAAGAAAATACTGAAAAGAGTTTCAGTCACAAGGATCTGGTTAAACAATCTTATCTTGCAAGTGTACGGCAGGAGATGCTAGCTTAGCACCAGTCTGTAAATCTTGTTTGCTGGACAGAACAGAGAGTGTTAGACTTCACAGGATTCAAAGATGGTTCTTGTTGGACAAAAGTACAAAATCTGAACCCCTTTTACAAACCTGTAAAAACAAAGGAAACTAATGGCGATACCTTTAGGGGGATAGGATGACTGACAGGTGAACGTGTCACCTGTCAAGAAGAATGTGAACCCTGAAAACTTCAGCCAATGGGGAAAGGGGGAAGGGCTCACTAGCATCAGGGAAAAGGGATAAAATAGGGCTGCGTCCCCCAGTACTTTAAGAGACTCTGCAAAGCTATGCCCCTGTGGACTCTCTATTTGAATAAAGAAAGCTGAAGGCTCTCCCTCTTTTGGGGTGATAAAGATGACAGAACAAGCCTATTGCAGAAGAATTTTTCCTAACATTAGGAATAAAGATATTCCAAAAAGTATAGACATTCAATTTTTATGCTTTTCTTTTTGAGCAAAGGCAGATTGTTCATAAGGTGAGCTTATGCACTACTTCTCTCATACTCTGTGCTCTGTCAATATTCTTGGTAACACTATTGTTACAATTCAGATTATGAACAACATGATCGTGGCTTTATGATTTTTGGTTATCGGTATACCACATCGTAACATCATGTAGTGCCCTGGGATTTAAAGCGTTAATGCTTCAGTTCTGGATGCCTGTCCGGAAGAGAAGAAGAACTACATATCCCAGGGGTCTTTGCAGTCAGAGAGGGGATATATCACAGAATCACAGAATTGCCAGGGTTGGAAGGGACCTCAAGGGTCATGAATCTCCAACCCCCCTGCCACATGCAGCGCCACCAACCATCCCACCTAATGCTAGACCAGGCTGCCCAGGGCCGCATCCATTCTGGCCTTGAACACCTCCAGGGACGGGGCATCCACAGCCTCTCTGGGCAGCCTGTTCCAGTACCTCACCACTCTCTCTGTAAAGAATTTCCCCCTGACGTCCAACCTAAATCTCCCTTCCCTCAACTTAAAACCATTTCCCATCGTCCTGCAGTTATCTACCCTTTCAAAGAGTTGATTCCCCTCCTGTTTGTAGGTTCCCTTTAGGTACTGAAATGCTGCAATGAGGTCACCCTGCAGCCTTCTTTTCTCCAGGCTGAACAAGCCCAGTTCCCTCAGCCTGTCTTCATAGGGGAGATGCTCCAGTCCCCTAATCATCTTTGTGGCTCTCCTCTGGACCCTCTCCAACAGCTGTCTTTCTTGTACTGGGGGCTCCAGACTTGGATGCAGTACTCCAGATGGGGCCTCACAAGGGCACAGTAGAGGGGAACAATCACCTCTCTGTCCCTGCTGGACACCCTTCTTTTGATGGAGCCCAGGATACCATTTGCCTTTCGAGCTGCAGGTCGGACCCCCAGGTCCTTCTCCACAGGGCTGCTCTCAAGGACTGCTCCTTCCAGTCTGTAGGGATGCCTGGGATTCCTCCAGCCCAAGTGCAAAACTCTGCACTTTGCTGTGTTGAACCTCATCAGGTTCACCTGGGCCCACCTTTCTAGCCTCTTGAGGTCCCTCTGAATGGCATCCCTTCCTTCAACCGTGTCGACCGCACCACTCAGCTTGGTGTCATCAGCAAACTTGCTGAGGGTGCACTCAACTCCATCATCAATGCCATTGATAAAGATGTTAAAGAGCACCGGTCCCAAGACAGACCCCTGGGGAACACCACTTGTTACCGGCCTCCACCTGGATGGACATAGAGCCATTGATGACCACCCTCTGTCTGTGGCCTTTCAACCAGTTTCTTATCCATCGAGTGGTCCACCCATCAAATCCACATCCCTCCAGTTTGGAGATAAGGATGTGGTGGGGGACCATGCCAAAGGCCTTGCTCAAGTCCAGGTAAATGACATCGGTCGCCTTTCCCTTGTCCACCGATGCCGTCACTCCATCATAAAAGGCCACCAGATTGGTCAAGCATGACCTTCCTCTGGTGAAGCCGTGCTGGCTGTCACAGATCACATGCCCTTTCCTCGTGTGATCAGGCATGTCATCCAGGATGATCTGTTCCATGATCTTCCCAGGCACAGAGGTGAGACTCACCGGCCTGTAGTTCCCAGGGTCCTCCTTGCTCCCTTTCTTGTAAATGGGAGTGACGTGACCCTTCCTTCAGTCATCTGGGACCACACCTGGCAAGGTCACCTAATGTGCTCTTCTTTGTCAGGCTTTCCTACCTCCCTCATCCTGCAGTCCTCCCAAACCGCACATCTTGCCTCAGTGCTATAGTGACGCCTATCCACCTTTTGGACACTCTCTTTCATTATATTTGATTTATTAGCTTCAATTCTAATTATATTGTATATCTTGCATTCCAATACTATATTTAGTAAATTTGTTTCTCCTCAGATTGTTGCCACTGTTTTTAATTATTTTGGGGTCCTGTTTCCCTTTTTCCATAGGCACGGATTCATGAAATCCCTTTGACTCGCTGGTCACGGAACCAGGCTGAACTAGCCCATAAACCGCTGACAAACTCCCATAGCAGGGAGCTAATTCCAGCTTTTACAAAATTTGTGTAAACTTGTAATGCAGAAGCTACTATAATCCCTCAGCCAAACACATACACACCACCATTTATTTCCATCTCTGCCATAGTCTTTACCCAGTGTTTCAGCTTGTTTTATCACTGCATCCATTTTTCTGTCGTCTGTTCAATTCATGATTTACAGACTTCTCTGTACACAGAATATTGCTGTTCATTTTCCTGCAAATACAACTTCACTGGTAAACATGGGGTCTTGACTAATGTAATCCTCTAGGAAGTTCTTAAAATATTACTCCCAAAATAGATTAGGATAAGTTTAAGACCCCTGGGGGCTATGCAGAAAATCCACAACTTTCGTAAAGTGCATAACAGATGATAAACTGTTAATGTGTCTTTTCACAACTCTAGTGATAGTCTAGTTATAGTAAATAAACGAGAAGTAGCTGTCTATCACAGTGTAGTGGCTTTTTATCTTTTTTTTTTTTTTTTCCAACTGAAGTTAACTGAGGTTAAGTGAATAGACTTTGCTTAAAGTTCTGTCCTTTAGGTTAATCAGTTATTGAAACTGCAGGAAAGGCAGCAAAAACTCAGATCTCTTGGCTTTTTGAAGTATTGAAAATTGTATTTTTGTCCCTCATGAATCTTTAGAGCATGATAATGAAAATTCCTTTATCTGAGAGCTTCAGTGATTTTAAATCATTGCATGAATTTCTGAGAATTTATTTCTGGTCTTCATGTCTGTCTTGTTCTTCTAGCTAATAATTGTGTTCTTAAACATTGTCTTAGATTTTAACAATACAGTATCAAAGAGATAATCCTAAACTATAAAATAAAACTCTCCTGTATTATATTTGGCACTATTAATTGCATTGAATATGACTTCATCATATACTTCCAGTGTTCAGCAATAAAATAAAAAAAATGCAGGTTATTGGAGCTTATACTTTCTGACCAAGAAACATTTGGAGGTTATACTGCCATATGCTTCATAACAAGTGTGGGGAGAAAATGCATGAGTGAAGTACTTATGTTTACCATACTGGAGAAATAATTAATTCAACTGAGCATCATTATTACTGAGTAATCCCAGCTGTCTTCAAATGAGGTGTCCCAGTGCAACATCTCATAATGCTTTTCAGCTTGTGTTCAATCTGTGTGGTTAACTTTCCAGTGATGCTACTACTATGCATGTAAACCAAATAATCGATCTAAGAGTTAAAACATTAGATAATAATAAAGCATCACTTCCTGCCACATGATATCTGTGCTCACTGATCTCAGCTGGGATCCAATGGCTGGATCAATTAAATGGATTAAAAGTAAATTCTACCTTCTCTGAGTGAATTGAAAATTTTCCAAGATGTGAATTTCCAAGGTTTATCAGCCTACTTGCAGTGTTTCAGTTACCCTTGCTAACAAGTTCTGTTGTAAAAGTAAATAAAGTCATACCCATTTCTGACTCCTATCCATGTTATTAAGTTGCGACAAATTGCACACAACTTGGTGTTGGCAAAGTGTTGTTGGCAGAGCCAACCAGTGTGTTTGATAAACCATATTGGCTATGAGATCTAATGAACTAAATCAGACTGTAGAAGAAACTTTGTCATGTACACAACTTTTAATTCCAATAAAAATACCTAGCTATGTCGAGGTTGAGAATTTAGTATGAATGCTAGAAGGCCAATCTTTCATCAGTCTTAATAATAGAGGGTGATAATGTTTAATATAAGTAATCATTATCCATTGTTGGAAACCGCTCAACTCAAACAACTCTTGAGAAGCAATCTGAAAGTATAGTATATGTGAAGTAGAATAATCAAATACAAGACTCAAATGGTATGAGAATTGGCTTTCTTCCTATTGTTTGCATTACTTTTATAAGATAAGGACCTTCCCATTTAATTTGAGGAACTACTCTAGAAATGTATAATGCTCTAAGAAGTGTTACCTGGTTTCTCCGTTGGTTTATTAGGACCTGAAGAAACTGATTTCCATGATACCCATCCTTTACATAAAGTAGATTACCATTCAGAAATACATTAATACATATTATTTATTAAACACAAGTAATCTGAGATTTCTGAATGATTCTTTCAGTGCTCACTATAGTAGAAACTATGCAGAGCTATTCAATCGGAAAGATGCTGAAGGAAGCCAGCCACAAAATAGTTGTTAAATGCTGAGTAGTAATGGGAAGAGATGGAACAATCTGTAGTACAGAGTCTGGCAGTGTCGTATGCCCTGGCAGTGAGGTGGGTAGTGTCTAAAGGGCACAGTGAAGGTATGTGTGTGCTAATGCTGTAGCATATGAAGTTGTCAGAGGCACTGGATGGAATTTTGATGTGAGGTGTAAAGGAACAACCCTTCTGTTAACAGAGATTGATGTATACCTAACCAAAACTACTAGAAAGTAATAATAGATGCTCATTAGGAAAAGAAAAATCAGACTTCAACTCATGGAGCAAGGGGAGAAATTAAGTCTATGTAACTCTACTCTAGATAATATACTTTCATTTCATATAACACTTTATTAACTTTCAATCTCAGGTCAATACTCTGCTGAAGGGAAAATGTACACTCCTGGTAATTACTGTCCTATAAACCTAAATGCTAAAGTTAATGGGGAAATGTTTAAGAAGTCAGAGTTTAAGGCACTTTAAATTGCAGTTTCTTAAGTAAATTAATACTGATAACTCCGAATGCCAAAGTTCACTGAATTTGCACACTTCAAATGAGTTAATAGAAAGGGGCAGGAATTTGTGTGCATGTGGATAAATGCAATTAAAAGTAAAGGCTATTATCTAGATCTAAACTCACATTCAGTTTGTAGCTTTTTGGATAATCTATTGCTTTCTGTGAGTGATCATTCATTAATGATCAAGAAGAAAAACAAATTAATCAGTATATTCATGTAATTACATAAAGACAAGCATGCATATGTTATTTTGATTTACACAAAATTAATGTATCTTTTGAGATGCTTTAATAAGAAGAAACATTACAGGGATTATTTAATTGAACTGCTTCATCAGTATGTTATTAAGAGCATTATGCTTTATTTCAAAAATAAATAGTATTTATTCTCACTAAGAAAATTTCACATGCTATGCAAAATGAAATCACTGAGCACGGTATATTTAAGTGTTAAATACGCTCAGCGTAGAAGATCACCATTATACTAAAAAAAAATATCATTTCTTATTCCTGCTTTGCATTTCATATTTTTTAATTACAGATTTATGTTCTTTTTTCAATGAAAATTTTATATTCCTTTTCATATGATGTTTGTTTGTATGCTGGGTGTAGATGTCTTCCATCTGAGGGTAGTTTTCTATTTAACTTATTGAAAAGCTAGACCAGAGGAATATGATTTCCAATGAAACTAGAAGACCCTTGAGAATATGGTGCAAAGGAAGTTACGCTTTGTTCTTTCACACTTCACTTTTTAAAATGTATTGAGAGAAATCAGTCCTGGGAATATTGGTTGATGTTCGGCTGAACATGAGTCAGTAGTGTACCTAGGTGGCCAAGAAGGCCAATGGCATCCTTGCATCTGTCAGAAACAGTGTTGCCAGCAGGAGCAGGGATGTGATCATCCCTCTGTATCAGTCCTGGTGAGGCCACACCTCGAGTACTGTGTTTGGTTTTGGGTCCCTCACAAGAAAGACATTGAGGCTCTGGAGCATGTCCAGAGAAAGGCAACAAATCTGGTAGGGGTTTGGAGCACAAGCCTTATGAAGAGCAGCTGAGGGAACTAGGATTGTTCAGTCTGGAGAAGAGGAGGCTCAGGGGTGACCTTACTGCTCTCTACAACTACCTGAAGGGAGATTGTGATGAGGTGGGAGTCAGCATCCTCTTTTATGTAATTAGCAATAGGACTAGAGGAAATGGCTTCAAGTTGTACCAGGGGAGATTCAGCTTAGATGTTAGGAAATACTTCTTCAAGAGAGTGATCAGGGGCTGGAACAGGCTGCTCAGGGATGTGGTAGAGTCAACATCTCTGGAGATGTTCAAGAAATGTTTAGATTTTGTTCTGAGGAATATGTTTTAGTGGGAAATATTGGTGATAGGTAGACAGTTGGACTAGAAGATCTTGAAGGTCTTTTCCAACCTCGGTGATTCTATGATCTGCTACAATTACACATTAGTTGTGATTACCAAATATATTATTGGTCATAATATACAGTGCTTAGAGGCATTAATCAAGACAGATAGTGTCATTCACTTCAATGGGCCACATAGGAAAGAGATGGGATCTTCTGCTCTGTTTTAAGTTGTACTTGATCTAACTTTTTACTATGGGGAGCCAAGAAGATGAAATCAGCTCTTTCTCCAGTTCGGTGAGCAACGGAAAATTAATTGAAGCCCTAGATCTTCACTCCTTCTTCTCCATATTGCCCCAACTTGGCATTGCAGATGCCAAGTAATTAATTATCCCACATGTTCTACATCAGCTTAACACAGACTTTTGTCAAAGTGCCACAAACAATCAGAACATAAGCAATATGGAGAAATAGTCCTGTAGATGACATCAGATTTATTTATTTACATAATTGTCTCCTTGATGGTGCCACCTAGCAAAGCCATACAGAAAGAAGAATTTGAGTAAGAAGGTTTGCAGGTAGAAGAGTTTTTGTCAAGTGGGAAAGTGAAACCTGATTATCTGTCTAAAATAAACACAAAGCTAATACTACTGTAGCAGTCTAAATTATTTCAGTGTTATATCTGTAATGGGAAGGAAGGAAATGTAGTGAAAAAGAAGTATAAACCCACTTGGTTGGCCAAGATTTACATGATGCACACAAGAGAAAGGCCTCAATTACAGGTTTCCCTGTGTTTCAGTTATTACTTTAGCTCTGATAAATCTTTTCTCCTGACCTCCATTTATTTTCTTTCTACAATTAAAAAAAAAAAAGCTTTGCTTTTCTAACTATGAACGGAAACTTCGAGAATACACAACTGGAGATTAAAATTGTGAATGTTGAAAAGGGAACAGAGTGTGTCAGAATTTTTTGGAAACATAAAGACAGTGTATGAAAGATAAAAGTTTCCAGAGTATGGTTCAGTGTATGTTACTTTGATGTTTTCTTACTTTACTTCTAATATGTAAATGTTAGTCATGTGGGATTACTCAGTGTTATTAAATAAGGGAATTCCACTGCAAGTATTTTAGTTCAAAGTACTTCAATTCATTTTTATAACTTTGGAACGCTAGCTTTCAGTTGTAGTATTTAATGGATTTTTTAACTTTCTTAGCAAACTTAACAATAACTGTAATATTTACAGATAGCTTCAGCCACTGCCAGATTTTTTTCTAACTTTAAAATCAATATTAGTAGTAGATTTACATTTCCTTTTCTGCTACAGTGATCTACACCTATTTTCTTTGTGCTTGATCTTCAGCTCAGTAGAAGAGATTGTCCTTCAAATAGCATCTTCGAAGTCAACAAAATGCCATTGTCATGGGGACAAGATTTAACAAGCTTTCTCTTTGAGCATGGAATTCAAATGAACTGAAGACCTTTTTGAACGTAGTAAGAGAAAATGCAAAAACACACCAGCTGTATGACTTACAAAATATTATATACAATTCACTCAGAATTGTATGTACACTTTCATATCGCCTTGTGTAAATGGAGAAAGACAGTAGCTGCATTTTTTTTAAATAATAAAGTGTTCTTAGGAAATATTATTTTAGCTTAAAAACAAAGATGTTTCCTATATACCGTAGTATTACACACACAAAAAAAGTATTGAAATATGAGTATCAGAACTATCATCTCGAGCACTCAAAATTGCCAAGGAAATCTTATGGGAAAAGTTACTGTGTGATGCCTCAAACATAGATACATAGATATAGATATAGATATGGATATAGATGATATAGATATAGATATAGATATTTATTTAAAAATATGAATAAGCAGTATGAAGCTGAATTAAGTTTCCTCAGGCAAATGTATCCTAAGCTTTGAGTACTTGCCTTATCAGTCTCGGTATTTATCTGCTTATTTAGTTATATAATTTCCAAACCATTTTTTCTCCAGTAGCATAAAAAAACTATGCCAGCTAGCAAAATTTCCTGTTCCCTCAATCACAACCATTTTAGCATTGAAGGTAATCAGTTGCTCAGCAGTTTTCTTGATTGAGATCATAGAATCACTGAAGTTAGAGATCTTCTAGTCCAACTGTCCACCTACCACCAATATTTCTCAATAAACCACACCCCTTAGAACCGCACCTAAAAGTTTCTTGTATATTTCCAGGAATGGTGACTCAACCACCCCCTGGGCAGTCCATTCCACTAACTGACCGTTCTTACAGAGAATAAATCTTTCCTAATATCCAACTTGAATTTTCCCTGGCACAAATTGAGGCCATTCTCTTTCATCCTATCACTAGTTACAAGGGAGAAGAGGCCAACCGTCAACTCACCACAACCTCCTTTCTGGCTGCTATAGAGAGTGATAAGGTCTCCCCCGATCCTCCTCTTTCTCCAGAATGAGGCTCATGAGAGCCACTTCTTGTCCATTTCTATGTCTAATTTCTTCTAAAAAAAATTCTTTCTAGAATTCTTGCAGGTTGTTTTTGTTGTGAAATTTTTTTGGCTTTTTCAGTTTTCATTCCCCCTTGCCAGTATATTTCTCATGAACAACTACCTTTCAGTCATGGTAACACTTATCAGTCAGCTCAAAAGTTACTGAAGGACACCTCAAGTATCAGAAACTCTAAATCTCTGAAGAGTTTGATGACCAGTAGGCAAAGTAAAGAGTCGGGACACGCTTGCTGTCTGTGCTGGCACAGCA
The DNA here is from genome assembly GCA_037305975.1 of Chrysolophus pictus. Taxonomy (NCBI): domain Eukaryota; kingdom Metazoa; phylum Chordata; class Aves; order Galliformes; family Phasianidae; genus Chrysolophus; species Chrysolophus pictus. Next base: position 21,153,565 of record CM074577.1, on the reverse strand, counting down.
CAGTTATTTTGTAGCATTACACTGAAAGCATTATTTTTTGCAGTGATTTTTCTTTACAGATGTATTTTAAAAGTGATATTCTGTGACTGAAGTATGAAAAGTATTGTTTTTATTATAAAATATATGATTTTATTTTATAGTTATTTTGCCATCCACAGTAGTGGATCAGCGACTTAGTATCTAAGCAGGATCACAACGGAAGTGATAACACACTTGCAGTCACACTTCTCCATTAGGTTCCACAGAGACTTGATGACTGAGGAAGTGTGTTGACTTACTGGGCTTAGCCTCTGGATGAACGTATGTTCTGCAGTGGACAAACCTTCTGCCCTTTATGCTTTGACTTCTTGTATCCTTGATGGTTCTTTCTTTCCTACTTCTTCCCCATTTCTGGTTCCTTTATCACTCAATCATCCATATAAGCTCTCAACCTCTTTCTCTTTTTTTTTGTTTTGTTTTGTTTTGTTTTTGTTTTCATATTTCTCTATCTTTCTCTTTACTGGTTGATTTTCATTGGGATTGCCTCCCACATTTCTTGATTATGGGTCAATTGAATGCATCTGACAAATCTTCATGGTAAATTCTGCTTTCAAAGTCATCATATTGTGCTGGAGAAAATATTCTCATTTCCTGGCATGGAGTGAGCCACATCCTGTTCAGCTGCAAATAGGAGTTGTGGAGAGGAAGATCATGGTCTGTGCAGGTGTTTATCACCTAACACCTGTGACAATCCACTGAGAAGATCATATTGTATATTCTAAAGGTTTATATTCAATAAATATTGTCAGGATAGGCTAGAAATTTATCTTTGTCTGAAAAGGATTTGGTACCATTTGCATAGCTCAGTTTACTACTCCAATATCCTCACACCCACCTCTCACTATGTATACACGTGCAATTTTTTATTTTTTATTTTTCCCAGAAACAGCTAAGAGCTCCTTCTAATACATGCACATGCACCCTGACTACAAAACTTAACCAGCTGGCCACTGTGGACAGGTAAAAAAAATAACAACTGCAGATATAGCATCAAATGGAAACTCTGACTTATTTTTCCACTGTGTATAACAGCAGAACAGCAGAGGAATATTATAGAAATATGCAAAGAAAATGTTCAGCAATCTTTAGTTTTGCTAAAAATATTAAGCTAAGTATGAATGAAAGAGTTTTCTTATCTTTGATTTTTGTTGTTATAATTATTGGCATCATAGTTATTGTAAATTTCTTGTTATATCTGGTGTTCTGGTAGTTCTTTGTTTTTGAGATGCTGCAAAATGGCTTGACAGATCGAAGTTATCTGTTAGAATAGCAGGTGTATTTAAGGAGGATGTTATTTTGTAGCATAAATAATGGGGAGGAGAATGTTAGAAATACTCAACTTGTGGATTTCTATTCCCTCAAGTCAGCTATTTGACTGCCATTCCAGAAGTGCAGATACAGTGTCTTTAAACTGGTTCTCATTTGCAGCTGTTTTAAACATTTTGCATTGCCCACTGAGTAAGGACTGTGTTTTTCCATTCCTCAGTTTGTTTCATACAGTCAAATCCCACTCTGAAAGCAGAACATAGTAGGAAGAAAAGACCATTGTATGTGACAGAGTTCTGTGAGTTTGTCTGTGTACTTTCCTCCTGATAAATGGTTGTGATAAAAAGATCAAACAATATCGTATCTATTTCATACCCAGTGACAGGATATGGAATTTTTTTTTTTTTTTGTCAGGAAAATTGCATTTCTCACAGTCCTTAGCTGCCTTATGAACCGTATGAACATAGACTTGAAACTGAAGTCTGAGTACCCAATTCTATTTTGTGAAAGAGTTCTCTCAGTAATGGAAGAATCAAACTGGTTTTTCAGATTTTGAACTAAAAATAAGAAAAATCTACCTATATTTTTCAGGAGGAGTTTGGAATTCAAATTTGAGATTGTCAAAAAACAGGCTTAGATATTAAAATACACTAGAATTAGTATTTCCGTACATACAATGGGTACATATTCTTAAATATATATATAATTTCAGAAGTACTCTGTTTAGGAATTCTGTCAATATGGTGTAATCCATGACAGAATTGGAACATAAATAAACATAGTACTCAAACCTAGGTTGTATTTATTTCACTTTCTTTTTTTTCTCTTGCAGTCTTGAAAGCAATTAAAGAATTGTCTCTTCTCTTACAGTTTATTTATTATTTGACTGTAAGACAACAAGTAACCACACCACACTTTTCTCTCTTTATCACCTTTTAAGATATTTTTTTGTAGATCCTTGTACTGAATTGTTTTATGAAATTCAATAGCTAATAAAAACTCAATAATGAAAATAGTGCAACTGTAGGTGAACCTTTTCTGTTATATTATTACAGTGTGTTTGAATGCACTGGAAAAATACTGAACAACTGGAAGAACTGAAGATGTTCATTCAAATGATGATGAGATGAACACTGTATAAGTCTGAATGAACATTCAGCTCTGCTATATTACAATACAGTCAATGGACTGACACCTAAATTAAAAGTGTCATTAAACCCCACGAAGCCTTGGAAAAATGTGTGTTCTGTAAGAACCAATTCATATTATGTGCCTGTGAGTAGAAGAACATGGAGGAGGAGTGAGTACAACAGTAGATTTGAATTTTCTAGTTAACATCCCTAAAATTACAGTGAGTGTATGTAAGTGGTAATAGAATTACTATATAAAGAACTGTTTGTAGGCTGAGTGTTTACTCAGTAGGACAGGACTGAATTAAATTCTGTTCTGAAAGCATTTCTTGTCTAACCTGGAAATGTCTGACTCCAATAGACACTTCTAAGATTTAAAAAATAACTCAGTAGAAATGTGAATATAATGAGAATGAAATTAAATTCTTGGTTGCTTCCAAAATCCGTGATGCTCTAAGCCCAGGTGAAGGGTGATCACAGCATCTTCTTTATGAGGAAACTGCTGTTTGTGTACTAAGTATTCCTAAAATAAACATGGGAACAAATGATCTGCTTGTGGTCCCTGTGTGGAATTCTGTTGTTAAAGAACTAATGTGCTGATGATTTTTTTTAGGAAGCACACGTGCTGGATAAGGTTCCACATTTTAAAAGCTATGATAAAAGTTTTTTGCAGCTTGATCTACAGTTTTGTTTTATAATACCTCAGAAAAGATGTGAAGATCACGTTTTCCATCTCCTGAGCACAACAAAACGATTGCAAAGTGGACATAGTACTTCCATCCTCAGTTTCTTGCCGGCACACTGGAATGATAATATATTTAGGAATAAAAAATAAAGTAAAGCCAGAAGTTCTATGTGAATGTTGTAAAGAAAAAGATGTGCCATAGCTGTGAGTGGGGAGGAAAGAGAGGAAACAGTTTTTAGCTATCAGTGAAAGATATTAAAACAAGTAAGTCTGCAGAGGGAAAGCATTTTCGAAAAACTAGATGAAGAACATTAGAGGAACAGTGATAACGTGAGTTGAAAAATATTGAGATTTGCAAAGCAAAATAAATGCTAAATTCAGAAAGAAGGTTTCAGCAAAACTTTTCTGAGCCTTAGTTTTGTGCTCTTTTTGGACAAAAAACAGATAAAAGGTGGGTGGTTGTGTTGTGTCAATGGTTTACAGGCTGGTTCGGCCCGGTTCCATGACTAGTGGGGTGGAGGGATCCACAGATCTGCACCTCCAGAAAAAGGGAACATAATTAGAAACAGCAGCAACAATCTGAGGAGAAACAAACTAATTTTCTAAATATATTATCGGAATGCAAGATAACACACTATAATACAATATAATTAAAATTGAAGCTAATAAATCAAATATAATGAGAGAGAGAATGTCCGAAAGGTGGATATGCCTCACCACAACGCTGAGGTGAGATGCGCAGTCCAGTTGAGCAGCAGGGAGACGGGCGGAGAGCCGATGAAGAGCAAGCAAAGAAGAGCGCATCAGGTGACCTTACCAGGAGTTATATCTCGAGGCTCTCTGTGACCGCAAAGTCCCCTGGGGAATGTAGTTCTTCTCTTCCGGGCAGGTACCCAGAGCTTGAGCATTAACAGTTAGACTTCCAGTGCCCCACATGATGTTATGATGTGGAATACCGAAAACCAAAAATCACAAAACCATGACAGTTGGCATTTGAATTCTTTTCTTTTTGGGAAAATGGGACCTGAATTATCTGCTTACCCTCCTCTCCTCTTCCTGTTTTATCTACATTGGATTGAAAAGAGAATTCATCTGAAAAGATCTGGATAAAATATGAATGACACAGGGCCTTTCACAGTTCTTATTTTGCTCCTGTGTAATTACATAGTATAGTTTCTGTACTTGGCCATCACATATAACAGTCTAAGGTTTAAAATATGTTCAGTCATGCAGGGTTAGAAGAGTTGTGAAGATTATTGGTATGCTCTTCGCAAGAAAAATTCTAAAAGGCGATCTCAAAGAGAACAAAGCCTGAATACTTTGAAACAGCAAAGTAGAAAACTAAAAAAATATTATATAATATATATAATATATAATTATATAATACATTTTATTTTATTTGGACTCATCAATTAATTTTTGCATCCTGTGGGAAGAAGCTTTTAGAGATGATTTCTGACAAAACTGTAAAATCATTTGTATTTTCTCTTAAGTACTCTAGAAAAGTAGTTAAAAGTTCAAGAGGAAAACCTGAACTTCACACAGTTTTCATTAGAATCTTTAATTTTGGTGAACAAACCTGAAGCTTGAGGTCCAATGTAAAGGTTAGCTTTCTAAAGAAGTGTCTGTTGTTTTGAAGATATCAACATAAATAAGCAATAGTTATAAAAGTAAACGTCAGCTAGTCTTTTTCAAGATTTTAAACTAGAATGTGTCTCGAGTTTCTTGTTGTTGTTGTTGTTTGTTTTTGTTTTGTTTTTGTCATAGTGCTAAACCTGGAAGCCTTCAGTTTCCAAGTGCAGCTTAGTATTCCCTTTCATAATGCAGAGGGCTGTTTGGCCCCTTTTAGTCTTAAAGGTTCTTGGCAAAACTTCTTTATGGTGCTGACTGTACTGTGTACTATGTGGACCCATGTCACTTTGAGAAATGTTTGCTATCTTTGCTGATTCCAGATATAAAACAGATGCCAGGAGTTCCTAAAGCCATTTAACTTAAAGGTCTTTCAAACAACTGTGTCAAGGCTGACAGAAGCAGGAACTGTCATGCCTAGGAAGCTAGCATTGTTGGTGACAGGCTTCTGCAGTGAGCGTAAAGTCAGTATAATAACAAGCTTCTAACAAAAATATCATTCAGTTTTATCCCATTTCTGTATACAAGTCTGCAAGCACACTCTTATATAGCCTGAAAACTCTTCTTATTTTCATATCATTAATCAATATACTTATAACTTTGAATGTACTTCCTAAAAATTCTGAACTGATTTAAGTGGTTAACATGAAATGGTAATGTGCTATAAATATATAAATTCCATCATGGAATTATTTAAAATAAAATCATCCTTTCCTCCTTTTTCTACTGTTCACTATGAGAAATGCCACATTCAGATCCAGAAGAGTGGAGTCTTAGAGCACTGCTTTACAGATGAAACATTTAGTGTATTCTGTGGAGTTTCTCAGTAGTTACTGTCATAAACATGACAGCTTTACTTCAAAATTTCAGTGGACATTAATACAGGACCCATAAGAGGTCACGAATGCTCAAATACTACATGATGTTATGATGCAGAATATGATAACGAGAGTCCTAAAACTATGACACAATTCTAAATAAATCTAATGTTAGGGCCTCACATAGCCAAATGAGTTTCTCTTGATTATTTATATGTGAATTCAGAGACCAAATGTTCTACGGAGTCATCTCCTGACCCCTTGCATGTTGTCTCCAGACATGACCTGGCTGAATTTTGTTTCGAGCACCTCTAATCTTAAGTAAAAACATTTGCCACAAATTTGTGAATGTAAGCACCACGTGGCTGTGCCAGGTACACTTGGTAAGCTGTACAATTCCTATATATTTCAATCATTAGTTACATGCAAAAAGATGTATGCTTTTGAAAGACCTGGGGATATTGTATAAATGCTAAGTAAGTTATGTCCAAGGCAGTCTTCTGTGACACTGACTTAATTACAAGTTTAATTTTCAGCACAATGCCCTGGTTATCTTTTTATGTGATACACTGATGCTGTGCTGTAATAGGAAAATGCAAGTAAATTTTAGCCTGCATGCAGTTCTGTGCTGAAAAGTCCTTGTCAAAAAGAAAACTTGGATTCTTTCAGTAAATTAACTCATGGATGTTTATTACAATAATAATTAGAGGCTAACAAAGACATCCTGCAGACAAGCTGATGGTTCTTCTACTTTTGAAATCACAGTACCTTACAGGGGAGCAGCAGATGCTATGCAGCTATTCTGTACCATGCTTTGTCTGCTGTTCAAAAATATTTATCAATAACTCACTGCATGGGTAACTGGAATGTTTCTAATGTAGATCAGTTGATAGATGTTCTCATTAACAAAAAGCTTCAGGGTATATCATTATTATCATCTTCTTTTTTCTTTCCAGAATTACTAAGTGGATTGGTTTGTTGTGTGGATGTACATGTTTGCTAGAGAGGAGGATTCTGCTCAGCAATTCTTTTTATCAGTTTGTGCTCCTGATGATTTGCCTCTCCTTTCTTCTCCTCTTTTAGACTGTGATTGTGCAGCAGAATTCTAATTAAATTGTATTTAGGACAGTAGATCTAGACAGAAATTTTTTGATGGAAAACTGTATTAAAAGATGGTGACCTTGAATACAATGGTGATAGATTTGCTTTGTCTCCTGTTGTTATTCAGATCAGAATACAAAGCTGCAAGGCTAGATCCGGTTTCTTAAAGATGCTGAAGATAGCTAGCTGAATGCTGATGTAAGAATTCTTCATGAATGTTTGCTCAAATTTCAAGCAGCTGGCTTTGTTGCTGTGGGTTTTATCTGACTTTTTTTTTTTTTTTTTTTTTGGCACATATGGAGGGTTTTGCTTTACTTACCCTTTATAATCTCTGTATGTGAGCATTTGTAAGTATGACTACATTTTTAAAGAAAGCATGTACAGCCAAGCCATGCATACAAAAGAGATTCATAATTTCTTGTTATTATTTTTCTAAATAAAAATTAAATCAGTCAAGCCAGAAAACAAAAGAATTTGCCCATAATGCACCCCCAGTAATGATTACTGCATTACTCTTAACATATAATATTAAGGGCGTTAGTAACTCTGGACTCCTCACTAAGAGTCACTGAGATACCCATATGACTCTCAGATAATCTCTCTACACTGGAGGCACCTGCCAGATGCCTGCATTCATGACATGGAGAAGAGGCTACCACATCTGATAAAGCCAAAGGATTACCATGCATTCTTGCTGCTTGAAGTTGGTCACGTGAGGCTGCAGCAAGACTACAAAATATTAAAAGAGACTTTATGTCTCTTTGGAGGATGTTGAAAGGATCAGGAGTATGGGCAGTGTGTAGTGTTCTCCTTGATTGTCTTGGCTGGAGACTGGGACCCAGGTAGAAGGATAAGAAAATACCAGTTGAATAATCAGTTATAAGGGTAGTATTCCACTTGGGACTTCTGGTTCTTATTTCTTAGACTCACCTTTGAGAGATCATACATGTTGATACAGGATGGGGCATGGCTGGCCAGATGGGGCAAGAATGTTTTAGGCAGCAAGCTGTCCAGACTGATGAAGAAAGCTTTAAACTAGATTTGATGGGGGAAGGGAATGTTCTTCTCACTGATAGAGAAAAGACTGGGAACACTTTCACATTCAGAAGTAGTATGGGTAAACCTCAGAACTGACCCAAAGGAATCTAGAAGAGCTTCTCTAAGAATGTAATACAGCCAATATCCCAGTTGAAGTACCTCTACAAAAATGTATGCAGTGTGGAAATATGCAGAATATATGATGCAATTAGAAAACCACAACCTAATTGGTATCATGAAAGCATGGTGAGACAAATCACTTAACTGGAATACTATGATTAAGGGCTGCAAGCTTTTTAGAAGAGACAGGCAGACCAGGAGTGATGGGGGAGTTGCCCTCTATGTTAAGAAGTGGATATATTTGAAGACCAGCCTCTGAGAAACAGCCATGAACAGTTAGAGAGCTTGTGGGTTAAAATTGGGGACCAGACCAATAAAGAACATTTAGTGGTCAGGGTCTACTACAGACCCCCTGAATAAGGGAATCCCATTGATGAGGATTCTGAAGCCCTCTTGCATCAGCTGGAAGAGGTTTTGTGCTCACAGGCTCTCATTTTGACAGGGGATTTCAACCACTCATCTGTCTGCTGGAAAAGCACCGTGATCACAGAATCACAGAATTACAGAATCATAGGGGTTGGAAGGGACCTCCAGAGATCATCGAGTCCTACCCCTCTGCCAAAGCAGGTTCCCTACAGCAGGTCACAGAAGTAGGTGTCCAGGCGGGTCTTGAATATCTCCAGAGAAGGAAGATCTGGGAAACTATTGGCTGGTAGGCCTCACATATATTTCTGGGAAGATCAAGTACCAGATCCTTGTGGAAGCTGTGTTAAGGCATAGGAATTGATCCAATGTAGCCAACACCTCTCCTACAAAGAAAGATTGAGGGAGCTGGGGCTGCTCAACCTGGAGAAAATAAGGCTTTGAGTAGACCTCACTGAACCCTTCCATATTTAAAAGGAGCTTATAAACAGGAGGAAGACTGACTTTATACATGGTCTAATAGTGATTAGACAAGGGGGAATGGCTTAAAATTTTTACTTGAAGGGTGATGAAGCACAGAAACAGGTTGTCCAGAGGAGTTTTGGAAGTCCTATCCCTGGAAGTGTTCAAGTCAAGGTTGGATGGTGCCCTGTGCAGTCTGAACTAGTTCTTGTCTATGGCCAGGAGGTTAAAAGTAGATAATTTTTAAGGTCTTTTCCAATCCAAGCTTTCTATGATTGTATGATGTATTATTCTACAGCCAACAGAGGCAGAACTACTCCACCTTGACTGCAGAGAAAACTTGCAATGAAGTGGATTCCAAATGACCGAGTTATGAAGAATTCTTGTCCTCAAAGTTCTTGCCAGATTTGTTCGTGTATAAGTATTTATAGCTCAAAAGAACAGTAACTAGAAATGATCTGGATCTTAGTACAAAAGAATTGTGGCTCCTTTATTGTTTAGTGATGTACAGATTTTGGCAGAATTTTGTAGACAACTGAGAAGGAAAAGAGTAAAACATCACCTTCTAAAATACTCCTAAAAAGTCTATAATTATTGGAAAGAAAACTTTAAGAGGATTAGAACGACTCAGTTTCCTGCTAAATTCAGTAGTCTTTCCTCTTGAATACCAACTTTAATTAATTCTTGGACTTCAAGGGGAGTTCAGATAAAGCATAAAGGTTTGCGGATAGTTTTCTTTCTTTCTTTCTTTTGTTCTTTATTTTGAAACACACAATCTGCTGGAGTTTTTCTGCATTTAGAAGCTGATCAGTGGTAATCAGTGGTAAATCTAGATTAATGGAAGGTATATGAAGCTTCTGAACAAAAAAAGAAATGTGCTTAAAAACATTTAAACTTTCTAACTAATTTAAATATGTAATTATAATGTTTAGTGACTTCTGATGGCTCTTTCTTCTCTATCTTTTCTTTGATTATTTTCAGACCTTATTAAAACATTCCAGTTACTCAAAGTTATATTACTTAAGCTTAGCAGTAAGACCTAATTCTGTGTTTTGGCAAACTTCCAATTTCATATCCTTGATGCAAAAAATCTCTGCTTATATTAATGTTCTGTGGCACTGTTTTAAATTTCTTCTGTCTACAGTAGGTCAATATCCTTTATACACATAATTTCCTTTCGAGTAGTGATATAAAAAAATGATTGCAGAAAGTAATTTTTTTTTTTTTTTTTTAATTAAATAGAGTGGAAAAAAGCAGGTTTAGCACTTTTTTAATGATTATTGTTTTATTATTAGTTCAAGCCTCCTAAAACAGGAAATTCTGTTTTTTTTTTTTTTTTCTTACAACATTGTAAATGCCCAGGAAATATGATATACATGAAATAACTCCAACAGTATTTTGAAAACAATAACATTAGGAATTAACCTTACATTGCTTTACTGTACTTATCCTGAGATAACCATTCAGCCTGTGGAAGGTACCAGTAACTTGGATAAATATCTCCAAATATTTGGACTAAAGCATTTCAACACTGTCTGCTGTTTTAAATTTGCTGATAATGATAAAGTGTATAGAAAACTAGCTGTGGAAAATGAGACAAAACTTATTCTATAGAGTTTACATTTTCTTTTGCATTTAAAACCTTAATTCTGGGGATCAAACGAGTCACTTCACATTTTAAAACATAAGGATGTTTTCATGGTTTGAGGGAAAAAATTGGAATTGTTAGCTTTACAAGCTAAAATTCCAAAAGGTTTAAAATCATAAGTCATTATATTTTTTAAATATAAAATGTTTGAAATAATTTCATAAGTTTTGATTCCATGGTAATGCAATAAGTATTTTTAGCCCTGCAGAGCAAATATTAACAAGAAAAGTTTTATTATGGTCAAGTTTTCATGCTTTCAGCTACATCTTTTCACGTAGAATTGCTATGCAGGTGACTTATTTATGGAAATTTCTTTATATGGCAATTTCTTTATATGGCAATTTCTGAAAACAGACACAGTATATTGGCCGTATTTTTTAAAGATATGGGTTTACCATTTTGTATTGTATGAAATGTTAGGGCATACTGGCTTATTTACTTTTCTGTCTTGCTTAATGTAGAGGGCTGATCTCAAGCCAAGCTTGAGGTGTTAGAAGAGCTATCTCTGTTTTCTAATAGGTAGCTGTGAAATGGATAGAAATTTGGAAACTGTGAAGAAGATCAGAGACTATTCCTGAAAGAAAATAAAAGAAAATTTGTTTTCAAGTCTTTTATTTATTTATTTATTTTAATTATTACTCTTGTGTTTTTTATTTGCCCCATTCACTCAGCAGAGATGCATTTCTTCTGGAAATCTGAAATATATATTTCTTCAGTGTTCTGAAGATTTAAGATACTTCTGATTTTTGTCATACTTTAAGAAAGAGGGAGGAAAGTTCATCCTCATGGTCTGTGTAGAATATCATCTCCAGCTTTATAGTCATATAGAGTAAAATTTCTTAATGTTTATCAGCCATACAAGCATCTCTAAAGCTGTCCTACAACTTAAGATCAGATCACAAATTTAGCAGCACGAAGCATACATATTAAGTATTTTGAGTTTCAGTTATGAAATAAAAATATCTTTTCAAGATATCTGAATAAGATTAAATCTTTCTCTCAAAAAAAAAAAGAACACCAATCTCCTCTTTTTTTCCTTACTGTGATTTGCTGATATGAGTCATTGCCAATAGAAAGCAATGAATTCATAAAAATGGCTTCTTGTTACTGATTAGGGTCCCACTTTATCCCACTTTTGTTAGAGAAAATTATGGTAATATTAATACTTGCATTTTTATAGTGTGAATTTTTAACCTAGATACGCCAGCATTATATGATCAATAAGTTTCAATCTAAACCTCTCAGATTCTAACAGTAGTGCACAGAAAAAGAAAAAGATTTCATAAGTGAAATCAGCCCCAGTATTTTGGCAATTTATAGTTCTCCAGCTCATCAGAATTGAGAATTAGTAATTCAGATCTCTAACTACATTTTCACAAGCTGGTGTCATAAGAAGTCATAATTCTATTCAAATCACTGCAAAGTGGAGGTTTGGATGCATTATAACTAACAAAGTTTTGGATACCAGACTGATTTCTATATTTCCATTCAATTACTTTTAACAAGGGCTGCTCTGAAAGTAATGCCTTCTGGTTCATTACGCTGGCTCACAGCATCAGATGCAAATATTGCTGGTATAGCTGTAGAGGTTGAACCTTCCCAACTAATATTTCACTACATTTTGCTGCTGTGTGACAGATGGCAGGAGAGAGGCAGAATGGCATCTGACATGGAGGTGTGTATGAAGCATTGAACTCCTCCATGTGGAAAAAATTGCACCCGTTGGCATTCATTGACACAGAGTACTTGAGAAATAAATTCATAAGTGAACTTTAAAAACTTTTACAGCATATTCTATGCTGTGGATACTTTTACTGTAGTTGTTAGTGAGGTACTGTACAGGCTGTGTAATAGTTTGAATCACAATGAATTGCAGCAGTGCAAACACTCTGATAGGAAAATATAATCAATGACAAATCCTGTGGAAACAAATATGTCTTAAATTCTGTTTCTGCAATGTAGTGATCTTTCCTAGTCTGAAAAGAGTGCTGTTCAGTGCTGCTTCCCCACAGAAATATAAGACTAAATCTTGTCCTGGAATTGACACTTGAAGTTTCCTTGCCGTTTTGATTTTTGAAGTATGTATTTATTTACTTACAATGCTGTCACTCGGGCTGATTTTATGAAATATTTTGAGCCTTGTGCGTTCATAATAAATGACTACTTGCTTATTATCCTCCCCAGCCTAAGAATGGAACAAATCTGTATTACTGTTACTCCTATATATCATTTAGCCTCAAAGAACAGGTGAGAACTTCATTTCTTTCTATTGAAACCATCTTCTGGTGGGCCCACAGAGATTTTTCTAGATCTGGCAAAGTGCTCAGGTTTGGCAGATCCTTTTTTAAATCAGTCTTTTTTTCAGTCTTCATGTAAAACTCCCCAAAAGCTAACCTTTAAGAAATCTTGAAAGAAGCTTGTAAATCAGTATTTCTCATGACATCTACTTTGCAAAGTTATCTTGTTCTGTTTTATATGGCCTACTAGTAGAGGAAAACAGCCTCAGGCCTTATGTATCTAAGATACAAAAGGAAATGTTGATTAAGGATTCTTGAGGAATGAAGTAGAGGTAAAAAGAAATAACAGAAATGTCTACACTCCCATGTGTTACATTGCTGCCCAGTATCAGGGCTGATTTTCCCTATTTCTAGTGATGATCAAGTTAAGGTATGCCATTGCTTTCTGGGATAAAAAAAGGGTGCACAGGGTGACTCCCTGCAATAGTCTTCCATAGCTGAGAACAGAAAGTTCTTGAAATTACTTACAACATTCAAATTTGGTACTACATCTAGACCTACTTGTACAATCTCACAAACAGACTTGATGTTAGAATAGGAATCTGGAAAGCTATAAAATTGAAAGTTAATCATATTTTCCAACTTTTATTCCATTTTTATTACTGATTTATAAACACATTTTCATGAATCCTCTAATCGTGTCTCATGGCAAAATTAATTTTAAGTAATCTCATTTTTTGGCAATATATTTTGTCAGTCTTTATTAGGCAACTGTTTGAATGTCTACTGTGCAATGTTGTGTGCTTCCTGAATGCCTGTAGGGCAACTCACTCTTGTGCTGCTGAAGGTTTGTCATGCATAAGCATGATTTGCTTCCTGAATATGAGGTATTTTTTTGTTACTAGTAAAAGTTTTGTTGGCTAACAGAAGAATTAAATGAAAAGGGGCCAAAGTTTTGACTTTCCAGAAGCTGCTAACATGCCATCATCCACATAAAATAAATTTTAAATTGTTTGAGGTCCTTGACCTGGAAGAAAAACTGTGAAAAGGATCATGACTTTGGAGTCTAGTGATCACAGTAGTCATGAGGAAGTGTTCAAATCTTGCTTGTTTGACTACTAGGTATATTAGCCATGAGTTGTTTAATGTATAATTATTGAAATGTATTGGAGGTAGGTCTGCAACTCATCTCCCTGGTGAATATCCTATCAGAAGACTATATAGTCAAAAATCACTCCTATCTCTCTGACCATCTCAGTCCGTTGAATCATTAATTGTTCTCTGCGAAATTAAGTAGCTTCAAGTCTCTTTCTCCCATCATGATATATGGTCTGAAGGCACCTTTGTTTTAATGCATCTTGAGCTTCCTTTTTTTTTGGCAGGCCAAGGGTTTGTGGTGTGGAGAATCATTAACACAAGACAGCCCAAGTTCTGGTGTCTAGCACACTTCACAGCCAATTTGGGCTGGATTGCAGTGGGGATGTTGACTCCTCAGAGCTGAAGTGTGGATTAAGTTAGGCTGTAAGTATCCACAGAATTGGGCAGTAGTGAAGTTCAAGATATGAATCTAAAATTAGTGCTTTCAAAGTACCTGGGCACCTGAGTAAAGGATACTAGGCTGATCTTAGAAACTGAGGGATTATTTTAATGGACTCAATCTATGGTGTTCAAAGGAGAAAAAAAAATCTGCTATGAGAACATGTGAAATTTGCTACTAACATCAGTTGCAGCTGGATCTTGTTCCACTTTAATCCTTGTGAAACCAGTAACAAAATTTCACTCAGTTATATACTATTTGGCAGATACTGAAGGAGAACATCATTGCAGAGATGCTATGTAATCACTCTATGTTAGGGCTCAGCATTTCCCCATGGCTGGTATATGTACTACTAAGGAATCATAATCAGCTTTTCTAGATGACAGTTAAAGATCTCTGACATTACTGTTTTAACTTTTATTACTGTTATTATTACCATTGCTACTAATATTTTATCTTGGCTCTTAATATTAGTTTAATAAATGCCTGGCATAATCCAGAAAGAAATGACAGTATTTGAATTGTTTAAAAGCCTGATTTTCATGGCTTAGGAGACCTGTGAAAAAATGAATTTGTGCACATAGTTAGCTTCTATCTGAACTCAGGGCAAGACTTTCTTCTGACAACTGGTGTCAGTGCTAGTTTGCACAGAATATTTTGGCCTTCATAAGTCAAAATGTTGTTTTCCTTTTGTGCCAGACTCATATGATTGCAACAGTGAGCAGCTTTCACAGAGAGAAACTGAGAATAGAGTCACACTTGGCTTCAGAGAAGAAATCTGGCAACTAGCTTTGCTTGGCTTCTGAGAATATTCCTGACAGCTCCAATCTGGGGTGGCACCAGCAGTGCACCAGGAGACAACCACTATAAAGAAGTGAACAAAGGTGCACTCTACATTTTTTAACATACTTTGCCTAACTGGACTTCTTTTTCTCCTATAAGCACTCACAGAAAGATAATTACTTTGATGTATAGGTTATAAGGAGTTCAAAAAGAATTTGCCTAACTTTACCTTTCTGATGAAAGTGAATTAAAAAAAACAGTTTACAGTGCATGTGAAAATGAACAAAATCCAAGAAACTGCTAGATTTAGGTTGACTGGGTTTGGGGCTTTTATGAGAACTGACTCAGTCTGATAGGTAGTCCTAATAGGCAGCCAATCTTAGGATGTTTCTGTGCTTTCTGCTTTGCTCTGTTTTCATGGGAATTTTACTTTTTAAGAGGAATTTTCACTCATGCCTCAGTCTCTTGTAGTTGGGGCATGAAATAAAGCAGATTGCAAGTTTAATAGTTCTCTTTGTAAATAGATTTATTTATAAGCTGAAAATCAACAAAATGTAATAATGTGGAAAAAAAAGTATATAATCTTGCAGTAAGAATGGTCCAATTCCCTTCCCTGTTGTCACAAAGCAACTACCTTTAAGTCTACACTTATATTCTGTCTGAATAAAAGATTTTCATTCAAATGTCCTTGGTTTCTGAAATCCAGGACTGGATTCAGGCTGATTACAAACTTGGGCTCCTCTATCTTAAATCACCTAACTGCCCTTTTAACTTGGAGTTTTCTCATCTGCGATGCATAGAAAATCACAGATTATAGCAAGATGAGAGAAACTAAATTCAAGGCATATACAGAGGCATTTAAATCTAGACTAAGGGCATAAGATATTGTCCATCTCTAATTCTGTACTGCTTAAATTGGTGTTTGTCACCTGCACCTAAATTTAAGTTTCTAGCACAAAGGACCAAGTAATGAGAAATACTCCTACAGTTTTCTGGGAATTTCTATTTCTCCTTTCTATAGGTTTTTTTTTTTTTTTTTTTTTTTTTTTTTTTTTTTTTTTTTTTTTGTGTGTGACTCCCTTGTAGTGTTCTGTGTCTGTATTCATTTTCCTGTAGTTTATTTCTTTTCTCATCTTCTCAAAAAAAGAAACAAAGAAATAAGAGTAAAAGAAGTCATTTCTTTTGATAGGGCTTGGATGATTTGCCTCCAGTTTTTAGGGATAAAATTTGATGCTTTAGTTTGGAGAAGGCAAGTGAAATGGGCTTTGAATACAGGATAGCTTTGTGTTAATCGCCACAGCTTTTTGACAGGTTTTAATGCTTGAAGGTGGATTCATTCAGCAGTTTCGGATAGTTGACCTGTGAGCCTTATAGTGATGATAGAAGTCTATCATATTACATGGTGAAAGCACTGTCATGTGGAGCATGAACCTTAGAGCTCTTCCATGTTCTGGGCTTAGAGCTGGATAGACTCGAAATTCTGTTTATGGGCCACAGGTCACAGAACTTCTATAGAGAAAAATCTCAATGATAGTAATAATACAACTAAAATTGTGTCATACTAAAAGCTACTCTTTCTGTTCGTATCTGTTTCCTTGAAGTTTTGATCACCCTTCCATTCCTTCATAGGGAACACACATAGCTGGAGATGTTAATAACGTGAGTTTCCAGCAAACGTAGTCCTTCACTGGGAGGAATATGATAGTGGTAGTGGTGATTTCTCCCACCCCTGAGATCCACTTAAGGTCATATTTACACTAACTAACATGTTTTTATACCTTTCTCTTTCTTAATTGCTCTACAGCTCCATGTTACATCCAGGTTTACTGTATATGATCTATGGTTTTAATGTATTCTAGATACTGTTTCTTTGTTTAGGAAGTTTTGACTGGTTCCAGCTCTACGTTATTTTAACTGGCCTCCGGAGAGTTGTTTCTAGCCACAGGATCTGCAGTGCCGAAGTATCCTTTCCCATGTTAGTTTCCAAAATATCAGTGTTTTTCTTTTTTCCAAATCACAGCTGAATAGGAATAAAATTCAACAGTGTGTTCATCCCATCAGATATAAGATATCTGGGGGGACAGCAAAGTTGTTTGCATTTCCTATTTTCAAGGTAATTTATTTGCTCTCTTCTATGCTTATGTGGCTTTAGTTTCAAAATTAAAGATTAATTTGTCTAGCATATTAACATTTTGTTAGAGGAATCTTTCCAAACATCAAATGAAAATGTGTTATGGTAATGTCAGAAGACAAATCAAAATATAACAGGTTTCACAGGCAGTTTCTTCTAACAATTCAGAGAATTTCTAATCAGGTTAATTTATTTGTAAACACTTGATAATAAACTGCACTCATAATCACTTTTTTTTTAAAGTCTTTGCAAATCATCGGTCCTATTGTAAATTCATCCAAGAAACTCACCAATAGCATCAGTTGTTCATATCAGCATAGAAATAATCTGATCCAAATTTAGTCCCTTGCACAGAAGGGATTCTTGACAGGTAAATGTAAACTGAGCAACAGTGAGCTGTAGGTGTACTATTCTGCAGAACAAACAGTTTGAGTCATTGCTAAGATGATCAGGGTAGTAGCGCTGATTTTTTTAGAGACACACTTGTGTAAGATTGAAAATTTCAACAGCCCAATGATTTTAGTTGGTTAAATTTAAAATCTAGTTGAATAATTTCTTCAATACCAGCTCAGTAAGTTAGATCAAATTTAAAAGAGAGAAAATCTTTTCTTGTAAAAGGCAAAGAAATAAAATAAAAATGGCAGCTAGTATGAAAAAGAACAAGAAAGATAATTGTCCCCAGCTGGACTTTTAATACTGTTATCTTATAAAACATTTCTTTTCTTCAAATGAAATTTCAAAGAAAATTGAACTGCTTCACTTAAACCAAGTTCTGACTAATGTATTACACAGTGCAATGCTGCAAGGATAGCCCATTTTGATAGCATGCAAGTCAGTTGAAGCTTACATTATTCTAATCATTTGTAAACCATATTTCATGTGTAAAAGCCTTTTATTAAGGAGTACTTACTAAGAACTCTCCACAAACTCTTAACGCCTTATTTTAAAAGTCAATGTGTTTCTTTTCATGTATGTTATTATAACGTGTAACAAAAAGATTTAAAATAAATAACCTTGTTAATTGGTTACACTTACTGGACTTCATATCCTCTGTGTAAAGTTAATATTTTCATCAGCTAGAACTATTGGAGTTTCACATTTGAATCAACTTTACTATTAAGGCAGGTCATTAGAAACACGAAAGGAAATTTTTCCTGTTAAGTGTACAGCAGGAGGATTTCATAAAGGAGGATCATAAGGAGAAAGTGAAAGGAGGTAAAATATTAAGAGCTAAAAGCAAGTGATCCTGATTAAAATTTCTGTTCTAAAGTGGAGGATTTAGTTATTAAGATTACATCCGTATTTTAATCCAGAATGAGAAGTAGGATCTATCAGTTAGGTATTGCCTGGTTTTGGTTATTTTTTTTTTTCAACAACCCGACCTCCTTTCTTTTCCTTATACGTTGACTGTTCTCTTTTTGCCTTTTTATCTACAGAAGTTATTATGCCAAAGTTTTAGATATTTTTCCATTTTTCATGATTCATAATGAACCATATTCTATATTCTCATATAGAATACATGTGGGCACAGATTCACACTTTTTAATTCATCAGAATACCTATATCGTGTCAAAATTTGCACATTTTCCTAAGCTGAGCATCCATTATTACCAGAATTCTTCTGCCATACTGTCGCATATTTCTTCATACACCTAGCAGAGATATCACAACATTCTGTTTTATGAGAGAAATGAAGAGAAGATAGGGTAAAGAAAGCAGTGATTTCCCAAAGCAGCACCTACTATGAGTTGATGTTGTGCTGATAGGGCCACTGGGAAATGAAATTGAGTGAGTGCAAGAAAATTTTATAACTCCTTATATATATGTGCACTGATATATGCTAAATACTGACTAAGCAAACTTCAGATTTGGCCTAGAGTTGGTCCTAAAATTGAAATGTCTGCAAGTACTGAGAGGAGTGTTCATCTATGCTATTTTTTTAGTCTTTATTTCTTTTTCTTGCTTATTTTCTTTTCTTTTTCATCATGATACATTGAATGTTCACTGTTATTTCCTTTCCAGGATGTTTGTTTGTAACTTAATTATACCCAGGCCTAGTGGCTGCTCATTTTATCTTATGCCTGTCTGTCTCTCTTTACCCTTATGTTCTGAAAAAGTAATAAGAGACCAGAAACCCTGAGCCAAAGAGCAGACTGACAGGCTCCGCTGTTGTCAGTCATTTTTCAAGCAGCACTGCAGAATGATGTTATTAGGCTCAATTTGACTGAAGTGATGGTGCATCACCATCAGTCATTTCCCAGCCTCCCCTCTATTTTTTTTTTTTCTTTCTTTTTCTTTTATCAGACTGTTGAATGATTGCAACACTGTGATCTTCCTCCACTTGACATGTTCACACTTCTGCCATTTCTGGTCATGTAGTCTGCAGTTTTTTTTCTTGTCTGTTTTATTTTTCTGGCTGTTCTATTTTTTCTGGCAAATTTTATCTTTCTCTTCACCTTGCTCTGAAAAGTAAGGAGTATGTGGCCCTTCTTAGTAACAGAACATAGGTCCTCAAGACACATCTTAAAATATCTCTGTATATATATATTATATAATCTCATATAGCTTATGTATTGTGTACTTATTTGGAGGAAACATTGAACAAAGAGAATGAAGGCTCACTGCTGAATGTTGCAAGTGACTTGGAGGCATCAGATAAATCTGTGGCACAAGATATCTTCCTTGTGTCTTCAGGAAGATCTCCCTAGTCTCTGTACTTGCTTAGAGACTGGGTTGTGGAGGAGGGGAACCACCAGTGATGAATAAGGATAAAGTGAAGGATTAGCTGAGGGATTTGATCCACAGAAGTACCTGGGACCTGTTTGGCTTCACCTGTGGTGCTGAAAGAGCTGGCAAATGTCTCTTCAAAGCTGCTTTCTATCTCTTCTGAACTAGAGGGAGGTGTTGTGGTGGAAAACAGGTTGACCGTGAGCCACCAGAGTGCTCTTGTGGCCAAGAATTTATCCTGGGGTGCATTAAAAAAGGCTTGGCCAGCAGGTCAAGGGAGGTTATCCTCCCTATACATTCTGCCCTGGTGAGGCCACATTTAGATTGCTGCACCCAGTTCTGGACTCCCCAGGTCAAAAAGACAGGGATCTCCTTCAAAGAGTCCAGCAAAGGGCCACAAACATGATTAAGGGCCTGAAGTGTCTCCCATATGAAAATAGGCTGAGTAACCTGGGTTTGTTCAGCCTGGGAAAAGAAAGTCTAAGAGAAGATCTGATAAATGTCTATAAATATCTAAAAGGAGGATGAGGCCAGGCTCTTTTCAGTGGTGGGTAACAATAGGACTAGAAAAATGGCCTAGAACTTGAACATAGGAGGTTCTGTACTAACATGCAGCAGAACATCTTTACAATAAGAAACTGAAACAGGTTGCTCAGAGAGGCTGTGGAGTCTTCAACTATGGACATATTCATGACTCATCTGGATGTCTACATGAGTGACCTGTAGAGAATCTGCTTTGGCCGGGTGGTTGATATCCCTTCCAAGCCCTAAGAATCTGTGATATGTGATAGCGAGATATGTGATAGAAAGGTAAGTGTCACACCTATCTGCAAAAAAGCCAAAATGACTAGCCTGTAGAGCTGCAGGCTAGTTGCCTCACCTCAGTCCTTGGGAAAATTGTGATTCTACTGGGGCCCATTTCTCAATATAAGCATGAGAAGATCTGTGAGAATAGACATCATGGATATACTGAAGGGTAAATCATGTCTTACCTAACTTCTGTGGTCAAATGATGAGAATTGCTGGCAGAAAAAAAAATGATGTCCACCTTTTATTTGAATTATAGCAAGGTCTTTGATGCTGTCACTGTTTAATTATCCAGTTTAGGATGTATGGACTGATAGAAAAGTGGATGGATGATCAGGTTCTAAGTGTACCACCCAACAGTCTGTAGTCTATAAAGAGACTGAAATCAAGCACCACAGATGCCTGTTTTGGGACATGCCCTGTTTAAACATCTTATATGGCCTGCAGGTGGTGATGAAGAGTACTCTCCTTGAGTTTGCAGTTTCCACAGATCTGGGAGGACCAGCTAATACACTCAAGAACAAGGGCTTAGATGGGAGAAATGTATCAACAGGAAGCTCATGAAGTTGAACATAAACCGAGCCCAATGCTAATGCTGGGCAGAGCACACTTATACAAGGACATAGTGAAAGGTGAGAAGGGCCCCATAAGTGAAAGTAAAAAGGCAAGAAGGCTTCACAGTGACTGAGAATAAGGGGGGTGAAGGGGAATAGTTAGAGATAGTTCATAGAAGCAAGAATGCAGAGCTTGTTAGAAAAATAAGGGATGGCAGACACTGTGACTGGGATAGTGAGGGGGATGAAGGCCATAAAGATAAGGGTTTGAGAACAGCCTGAGGACATTTGGCAGGGAGGTGATTAGAAGTCCGCAGGGCAAGAAGAAACCGGTTTCGGGGGAGTCCCCCTGAAAGATCAAAAGTTTACAGTGAAAAAGGTCAGAAGCCTTTGCGAGGAAGATGACAAATCTTCATTCCACAATCCACTACACACACGCAAGAGGGGAGGGTCTGCATGCTAATGAACTCTCGGGGGTGTAATGAATATGTATCCGAATTCCAGGAAAACTATTGATTATATATTAGTTCAGCCTGTATCTGTAGCACAATTTTTCCAGACAGTGTGCAAGTTAGGCGGACCTATCCCCCTTGCACCTGGTGTCTGCACAGCACTGAATAAACAGTACCTACTTTGTAATAATACTTGGGTTACAGAGTTCAATTTCGCACGTCAATAGAGTGTGACCTGCCTGGCTGGGAGCAGCTCTGTCGAAATGGGCGTGGGCAGACACAAACTGGGCATGAAACAGCAGTTTGTCCTAGATGTGAAGATATTCAACCCCATATTGAGTAATACTGGTGGGGGGTCATTCAAGGGAGAGATTGTCCCTCTTACTTTTCACTTCTGAGAGTAGATCTAGGTACTGCATCCAGTTTTAGGATTCTTCAAAACAGTAAAAACATCAACAAATAAGTTTCAGTGAAGTGTCCTCTGGCTAGAGTTAAATAAGCTGTTAAAAATCTGGAGTCAAATTGTTCATGGCAGAGCATGGTTGGAAGGTAAGAGACAGTAAGTATAAGATGTAATAAGACTGGATATGGGGGAAATTTTGTTTACTTTTAATTCCGGTGTACACTGTCTAGCTTCCCAGTGTGTGCAACCTCCACTGCTGGAGTTTTCCAAGACTAGACTGGATAAAAGCATGGGCAGGTCAATCTGATCTCATAGCTGACTAGTTTGAGTAGGAGGTTGGACCTTATTGAGATCCCTTCTAGCCTAACATATTAGTGACTCTGAAGCCAATATCTGCATAGGGAATCAGTCAGAGTTAATGACAGAAAATAGAATATTTTCCAAGTACGCATCTTCTTAAATGGTACTGTATAACTAGAAAGGCACAGAATAGCTGAACTTGTGTTTCTGTGTGGGGGTAATAGAAGTAGAATAATTTTTTATGTTGCATCTTCCTTTCTCCTGAACTGCCCCCATCTTTCACAGATATGTGAATCATGTTCATACACATGCACATTTGCTTTAGATTTAAGAACATACAGTATGAGAGAGCCTAGCTTTTGTGGAAATCTATAAGCACTGATGGAGCAACTTTAAAAATTTTTAAAGAGAAATCTAAATAATACATTTTCTTGAAGTGTTTTGGTTTAAATGCATTTCAGTGCAATCTAATCAATGCTCAGAATAGACTATTACATCAAATTTCCTCTTTTTTTTTTTTTTTTTTTTTTAACAAAAAACGTTGGACAGTCAGGAAATGACAGACCCAGACCATTTTTCTACACTTTCTATTGTTCTTTCATACTAAGGACGACTTTCATAAACTCTGGCAAACTCCATGTAAAATTTAAAATGAAAGACAACATGGTACCAAATATTTACTACATGAAAATATTTCCCTAAGTTTATGCTATGCTTAATTGCGCTAAAACTTTGCAGAATCACCAGAAAACGTATTCACTATGAAGAGAATCCCTTGAGAAAGTAGTTATCATGACCCTATATCAGCTTCAGCTGGTAAAGGAAGAAAAGAATGAATAGTGGATATGGAGTATCTGCATCTAGCTGCTAAAATGCTGTGGGGTTATCTAGATCACTGTTAAAACAGTGAGGTCCTGAGGTTGTGGGTTTCTTTTGAAACTGAGGAAATGCTAACTATTTTGGACTGGATGACGTGTATCACATCCAGCGTTTGTTAGCACGTCCTTCTATTTCTGCTTTTTGCCATCATTCCCTATGGCTGTTGGTCACATTATTCTAGCTTAGTCCTACCTGCAAGGAGAAGAAAAGTTATTTCTGAGAATATGACCTGCAGTACGGGTAAGCATGAACTGTTACTATTTGGCTTTGGTGAAGCTATGCTAATTTGTTATCCAGGAGCTGGCTCTACATGTTCCAAAACAGTGGTGAAAAAGCTGTATCCTGTTAAACGTGCTATCTTTTAATGTCATTAAGTGACTGTGCTTGGCACGTCAGTGCTTACAGAAGATTGAAGCATAAATAATGTCTGCAATTTAGTGATACCTATTTCATAAAGAAAATCCATATTTGTGTTCTACCATAGTCGGTAATTATTAGGAGATCAAATTTACCAAAACTTTTAAAATGTAAAGTCAATGGGATCATAGCTAACAAAATAGCCCCTCAGCCACTTTTTTATTTTTATTTTTTTCTGAGAACAAGTACTTGTTCTTAGAAATGTATTCAAAGTTTGGCTGTAAACAAGAAGATAAACCATATAGTTGATTGTTTCAGAGATCTCTCTATTAGAATCCCTTAACTCCTTCTTGCAACACCATCAGAACTTACAATGTAATTGTGACCTATATAATACAAGATTGGCAGCTGTTTAATGTCTTTTCAGTTCATCTTGTAACACAGATTTTATGATGACTTTCAAGGGCTTTTCTTGTAGCTAAAAAACAGATTTCCTGATTGAAAACTGTGGTTGCTATCTTAAAGATGTTCTTAGAATGACAGCAATCTTTGATCGTCCTATTTCATCTGGGCTGTATTTCAACCCAATTCAAGTTAGATCTGCCAACATAATTCGTATCTCAGGATTACAACACTGTCTTCTTAAAGGAACTTTGCTGTTACTCTTGATGTGTGGAAACACAGTCTAAGAAGCAGCACTTCCAGATGTAACTCACAGGAAACATAAAAATATATCATTATATAAATGTTGCTTTAAAATTTAGAACTTCTGCATGCTCCTCCTGCCCTGCTCATACGTGACAGAAGAGGGTTGATGTAGAAAATATTGGCTGAAAGGGTCCAGGGAAGAATCTGTAACATGCATTGAAAAAGGTTCTATGTTTTTGAGGGACATGAAATGTGACAGAGAAAACGCTACTATTATCATTACTCCAAGTTAGATGTCTGTGTTAACTACTTCAGTTAATGATCAGCTCAGGCAAGTTTTCAGGACCCTAAAGCCATGAATAGAATCTGGAAAGAAGTGAGAATGAGTGATCACTTCAAGATACTCACTTGTTTACTGCTGTACATTGTAGTCACAATAACTATGTCTGCAGATCCTGAGTTTGTCACCTCCCTCTTTCATGATCAGTGAACAAGTGTTTGTAAATAAAGGCTAGCAAACCTCAAAGGGCTGAAGCAAAATGACGCTAATGTTGAACAAGGCTTTGAATACTGACAGCAAAAAGGGAATCTAGTACTATGACAGCTGCTCACTTGGAAGGCTGAAAGTGAGCAAGAGGGTTAGTAAGCCTTTTAATCACACAGCTATAGTAACTAAACTGATTAATGAAGATTTTCTTTCATTTGAATCGGAATTAGTTGGGGTGAACATAATGTTTGTAGATCACACTGCCACCTGGTGTCTAAAAGCTGAGAAAAGGAAAATTAAATGTATTTTCAGAAGATGCTTCACACCATGCGGCAACATGGTATTTGCATACAGAATGAGCATTTCTAACTGTGTAAGATATTATGGTACTCCAAAATTATCGCATCTAAGTATAATATAGATAAAAAGCATGCTGCATTATTATCCCAATTTTTAAATGGATTTCAGGATACTGTACAACTCAGGAATTAGTAGAGCTCCTAACTTCTCATAATGTGCCACAACAGTACTTGTAACTATAAGTTATTACACATTGTCCATAATGAGTACATTTATGAGTACATTTGACACTTCAAAAGCTTTTTTTTTTTTTTTTAAGTAAAAATAGTTTTGTCTTCTGCAGTGATGTTTACTAACATAGGACAAGGGCTTAATAGTTGGTTTTGTTTTAAAAGTGGCTTTTTTCTTTGACTGTAGTATTTGGGGTCCTAATTCCCTATTCATTTATATTAATGAGTCATTTCTATGACTCACACTGAAAATAACTCAAAATTAAAGTACCACTATGTCTGACTCAAAGTAATGACTCACCTGTCTTCCTGCCTTTGCTTCATTCCTGATATGGTACTGAATATACAGCTATAGAATACCCAAAGTGTAAGCAGAACTTGTCCACGATATGAACTTGTGCACAGGTTACCTACAACTATGTCTGTGGCTGTTTGTAATGTAATTCCTTGTGCATGCTTGTCTATTTGAATTGAAATAGCAGTCCGTGGCCCCAGGGGTTCATTTCACAGGACATGGGCTGTAAGGACACAGTTACTACCTCAAAACATTTGTTGTCTGTGGGTAAGAGGAGGTGGGAAATTGCTTTAGGCACAGGTGCTAATGGTCATGCAGCTATTTTGTTTCTGCTCTCAGACAAGCTGATGCAAGATAGTTGCAGTCTGAGGTGGTGCAGTAAAAGCAGAGCCACAGAACATAAGCTGTGGCTGTATGGTTGAGGAAATTCCAGCCAGCTCTGAGCGCAGGAAGAGCAGATGCACAAACAGTCACAGCTTTTCATCTAAACATGGCCTCACAGAATTCTACATAATTTTGTAACTGTAGCTTAGTAGGCTAATATTATCAAATAACATGCAGTTTTAACAGTTTATACTACTCTTAAAAACTGCTAAGACTAATTTTAGCAAAACTGCTAAAACCTTGTTTGCAAGAGAACAGGCTGAGAAGATTGTCTCTTAAACATACATAATAGTGATGTTTATACAGCATGAAAAGTATTATAGAACTGTGGAATATCTGTGTGCTAGGAGGAGACGAGAGGAGAAGGTCTGGACCAAGTAAGAGCTTTCAATAATAAAAAGCTACTGAAAAAGAAAGGGAATTATCTGTTCTGCTCATCCTCTGGGAATAGCAGTAATGGGCTTAAGATTAAAACTTGATATTAGTAATACCTTTTTAATAGTAAGGAAAGACAAGCTGTGTAAAGATGATTGGCTAGGGGGCTGGGAATCTCTTTTAGAGGCTGTTAAAGAGATGTTGGACAAATAGCTCACGAACACATTTGAGATATAGTTGATGTTGCATCAGAGCAGAAGAAACATACTGACTTGTTGAGCTGACTTCTTTTATCTCAAATCTTCCAGGCTTTAGTGATTCACAAATCTAAAAGAAAGCAATAGAGTAGTCACTGATAAGGATTTACAGCCTGTGTCAATTTTACCTTATGAATCATACTTTTCTGAGGGAGTTCTAAAGATCTATTTGTGATGGTAGAGTTACTGTCAATGAACTGAGATGTTCAATCTGTTTTATATAGATCCTCATCATCCTGATCAGAATTTGTACACCTTCAAAAAGCCTGAAACATGCTCTCTAGCATTGTCAGTCTCACTCAGATTGTTTTACCTGCCTTCTGCTGCCAGTAGTGGAAAAAGGGGAAAGAAAAGGAGTTGTGTGAAACTGAGTACCGTGTTTTATCAGGAGAATCACTTATTGTATTGTTTTTATGTACATTTGAAATGGATTTATCCTCTGATACATAAAAAATTGAACATTTTGGAACATTTGCAAAACAGAATAACATGATATAAGACAGTTCTGACTGGATAATCTGTAATAAAGAAAAAATTTCAGCATGAAATGTTTCTTGGATGGGATTTAAATGTTTCAGAGGACCTGATTGGTTTTACCATCTATTGCTGTTTTCTTATTGCTTGTCCAGTGTAAACCAGGTAAAAACTTCTAATGTTTTCATATTTGTGTTACCCAAAAAAATTCATGAACATTTCCTTGGAATAACCTTATTGTTCTTATTGCAAGAAGCCCCAAAATGAGTACTATAGAATTCTGTGCCTTCAGGTTCCCCTTCATCAACTCATAAATCAATTTGGAAATAAAATGCTTGATTGAGCAGTCTTCAAAGTGCATTTACACTGTGGTTTTAGAAATGGCTTCCAGAGTGTGTCGGGCCAGGTAGATATCAGAAGAGGTAGGATTTCTTCACCGGGTTAAAAAAAAAAGAAAAAAAAAAAAAAAAAAAAAAAAAAAGGCAAGCTGGAAAACTTAAGTCCCACTTAAATCTTTTAATGTGTCCTACTGCAAGTGTCTAGCTCACCTGAGTAAGAGGAGGATAAAAAGCCTGTGTAGAGAGCTTGTTCATTCTGACTTCAATGAGAGTTTGAACAGGCACTGAGATCAATCCACTTATCACTGACTTAAGGACCTAGCACCTAGCTTTTAATGAAGCTATAATTCTGCAAAACATCTATCTGTCTTTCTATGTCCTCTGTGCTTTTTAGTTCTTTGTTTAGTTTTTCTCCTTTTCAAATACTAAGATTGTTCTGTTTCTTTGGTAAGAGGGACTTCTCTTCATACCACACAAGATGCATCTTAAAGGAAGTAAAACAAAAGAAAAAGGAAATGAAAAAAAAATATTCTGCGTAACTGCCATAATGTAATCAAACATTATTTATGAACAGAACATCAGAAAACAAAGCAACTGCAGTCTAGATACTGAGAGGCTGTAAATAAGTCTAACTTTGCAGAGGTCAGTATGGTGACATCATTTTATAAAGGCAAAGAATCGATCATCATTTTTATTCTGAAGGTATGAATATCAGTGTATACTGGAAGTAGGAAAAAAAAGTATCTTGTTAAACGAAATCTATGCTGAGCTTGCCCTTAAGGAAAGCAGCTCTACTTATGCTGTTATGTGTTACATTTGTACTATCACCAAAGCAGACTTCAGAAAAGCTTAAATTTTTGTGCATAGAGGTTATGTTCACTTTAATGGACACAGAACTTTTTCCAGATTTTCCTGCCTATCAAACACTACTTCGAGAGTCCTTTCTCTCCCAAGTTGCATATTTGTGTGTTCACTTTACCATGGATTGATGTCTAAAGAGATTTCCCCACCACACTGTGCATGAATTACAGCTCTGAGATCCTCAAAGGGCTATTAATATATAAGACATCCAAGCAAGGTCACACTGAAAGGTAACCAGAGAGCAAGGAATTCAGCTTGCACAGTCAGCAAGCTGATTCACTGTGGTATGCACAGAGCTACCTTTCTGCTCTGTAGCTGTGTCGTGTTTTTCAAGTTGTGCCGGAAGGCAGAGATGCTCTGAATGACTTGCCCTCATTCTCAGCTTCACTTATACTTCCAAGTATACTTCCATACATTACTGTATGTAGATAACTTCTTAACTTCTTGTCTAGTACCTTTAATCCTCTCCCGTGTTTTTATACCATCTACATGTCTATTCAAACCGATAAATTCTTTAAATATTTTGACCTGATGCTGGGAAGCTTTATTTTAAGTGGGTTTTCATTATGTTGTAAGTGTTTATACCACTTAAGTATACTTCCTTTTGTAAATCACCTATTTATAATATCCAGGTCAGAGGATTTGATTAAAATCACATGAAAACTTCAAAAGCCCTGGCATTTTCAATTTTGTTTTTTTGGTGGTAATACTTAAGTGCTGAATAATTCTGTAGTGCTTTGTGATATAAAATACTTTATCTGAAATGTTTATATCAACAATTTTGCTAAAACAGTAATTTTTCTAGTACAAGCCAATTGTGAAATTATATTCAAGAAATATAAGTTTTAAAACACATATCGCCTCTTAAGGTTTTAAATATGAGTATAATATTTCATATAAATTTAATAGCAAAAAATTAATAAGCTACTTTTTCAAACGGAAGAAATATTGAGTAATGAGATTAATTTTGAATTAAAAGGAGTATGATACACAATCATTCTTTAATATATTGAAAACCAAATTTGCATAACAGAATACCCTGCAGTCTAGTTGTACTTATTATCAGACAAACTGTGGCGACAAAATGTAAGATGGAAATACATCTAAGGAAGCATTGTCAATGGGATTGCATGTATTTCTTGAAAATATTGTGGCCTATCAATAATTTTAGTGCCATGTATAGTTGAAGAATCCACTGGTACTTTTAGGTGATGAGAGCTGAGAAGGACAAAACTTGTCTTAGCTCTAAAAACTACTTTGGCGAGATTTATTGTGTTCCCAGCTGATAAGACAAAACGCTTAACACTGACAAAAATGTCATGGTGTACTTCCAAACATTGTTACAAATAACAAAATATATGAAAATCAAAGTAGAACCAAAGGAGAGTAAGTAGGAATAGCTGCCTCTTAGCTGGAGGTTAATCTGTCATAAATATTCAAGTAAGGCCTATTAGGATACAAAGCGTGGTTGAAAAGCATATTTATTGAGGGGAGCATTTTTATACAAGCCAGACATAATCTGCTATTTTTTTCCCTTGTGTTCTTTCGCATGAAGAAAAAGACAGTCATGCCAATTTGTCTGCAAATATTTCAGTTGTGGTTCAGCTAGAGGTAGAGTTACAGAGATAGAGTTCTATGGGCACACGTGGTTTGTGTTAAGTGTTCTCAACAGAAACACAGCCATGGATGCAAAGTGCATTTTCACTGAAAAAAAAAGGAACTATGATACATACTAAACATTTATTGTGGAGAGAAGAGAGAAACAATGCTTTCAAAATAGTTCCTTAAGTCTCTTTAATCAACAAAAAGTACCTTAACTGTACTGTTGAATTTATTTATTTATTTTTATTTTTACAAAATATAATGTCATTCCTATCTGATATCTGAGGGAGAAAAGTTGAAATGACTCTATTTCCCAGCAAATTTATGAGTATTTCAGCCAAGAGAAGTGGGACTTCAGCCCTACAACTGCCAAGTATATCTAATCAGTTGCACAGATTGAATTAAATGATAGGTGAATGACTGATCAGCTCCTTGGTGTATTTTAGCTTTAAAAAAAGGCCAGCATGGTGCATGTTGAGAGAATTGCCGGGGGGAGATGCAGAAGCAAGTAGGTTAATTGATTTGTCCAGGCAGCGGTGTAGTCTAATGTATTAAGTTTGGAAGTAGGACTCAGAAGACATGGGGCTGAAACCTAACTCACCTCCATTCTCACAAGGGTTTTTTGAAGCTTAATAAGGGCTTGCAAATTGCTTTGAAAACTGTTTTCAGACATGCAATCCAATTTAAACTGTAAATATATGTCTGTAGCTGAAGGACGGGGAAGAAATTTAGGCTGTAGAGTTTGTTAATTTAATATAACTTAATTGTTTTTTCACAATTATTTAATTCTGCATTCTCCTATTAATTATCAGGGTCAACTAGGTTTCAGGATGATCTTCTTATATGTGCTGTGTATATTCTTATCATAGTTGCATACACGTTTATCCATATTAAAAAATATATACATTTTTTCTGGATTTCTTGCAGTTTCAGCTGTGTAAGTACCATATTTTGCAATTTAAAACAAGTGAGAGGAATTCTCAAAGTAAGGATAAAACATAGAAAGAACGTATTATAAACTTAAGAATAACTTAAAATAAATTACATTTTTCATGTGTTGCTGCCAGTCCACAGCTTTGCCAGTTGAATCTTAATCAATGGTAGTACTCTTCAGCTTTTCTGTTGATACAAAAGAATCAGAAATAGGAAACAATTTGATGATTACTTTTTTATTTCTTTTTCAGGTTTGTAAGCAAGTGGGACATGAAGGGAGCAATATGTAGATACAGGTTTCATGTTATCTTGATAATCTCTTGTCTGTAGAAGTGACAGGTGAGTATTAGGGCAGTCCTCAGGATGCTTCTGGGTGTGTTTCTAGTTGAAGACACCTGCATGCCAAAGGAAGTGTCCCTCAGGGACTTGGTTTAGTGAGCATGGTGGTGATGGGTTCGTGGTTAAACTGGGTGATTTTAGTGGTCTTTCCAGCCTTAATGATTCCATGATTCTAAGTGCTCTGACAATTCTACTAATTCTACTAGTCTAAGAGTGGTCCAAAATTTGAATATATGCAGAAATCTTCTTAAGCTGAATTAGGAATTGTTACCAACTGCAAATTTTCTGGAAGCTTCTACTTAATGTATTTCACCATCTGGGTACTTTGCCTCTATGAAGTATTTTGAAGTTAGAATAGTGACATTGCATTTCTTCTGCCTCAAAGGAAACTAGACTTTTGGAATTCAAGTAATCAAAGCTCAAACAAGTGTGTGTAATTTTATGAATGTAAGCAGAACCATAAACTAAACACCACAGGCCATTGCTAAGGCAGAGTTACAAAGTCTTCTGTAGAGAAAAGGTACATAGAAATTACATTAAATCATATCCATAGTCCACTGAGCATAATCTAAAACTCTGTGAAGTCAAAGGTCTTGCAACACTCTTTAAAATAGCTAAATTGGGGTACAAGAAAACCCAGCATATTTATCACTGTTCCAATCTCTCTCACTCTTCCTCTTTTTCTGTGATTGCAATCACAGTCTTTGCTAAGGTACACCTGCTACCCTGTTTGATTAATGTTAGTAGTGGTACAGAACCTATTGATAAAATGTAATCATTCATTTTGGAGCCACAGTATGTATTTTAAAAATGGAAGTCTGTAAACATGCCAAAAGAATTTAACCAATAGAGAAGCAAATACAACTTCTGTAGAATCTTTTTATGTGTTTGTATCTGCAAAGAAGATTCACTGTCACAAATGTATTGAAAATGTTGCAGGCATGCTCAGAGTATTTCAGAAGAAATTCATGTTAAAAGCTTGCCAGATGTTTGTACCCGTGTATAAATGGATCTAATACACAATCTTTCCACAATAAACAACTTTATGGAGTCTTTTTTTGTCTGTGTGTGTTGCTTTTTGTTTTGTTTTGTTTTGTTTGTTTGTTTGTTTGTTTGTTTTCTCCAGGGTGGTTAAATGTCTCCTATAAGTATAGCTGTGTTTATAAATTATTTTACATTTCTTATGAGTTCTAATTTAAATTTCTGTGAATTGTAGCACTGTGTCTGAGGTTAGTATTCCAGAAAGTAAGCTTTTATCTGTATTATGTGTTTTTGATAGCTGTTTAAGAATATTGGAAGTTAACTGCAGCTATTTTCGTAAATGCAACCTTGAAGGGAAAAAAAGGAGTGAATTTCTAAAACAGAAGACAAAGTTTCTAGTCTTCAAATTAGCAATGGTTTTACCTTTGCTAATTTTCAAATAATAATGTTAGTGTTTGCAATCTCCAGAGCTACAACTACTTCTAGCATCTTCTGCACTCATTTTGTTGTTTTAATGAACCGTAATACTCATGCTTGGCCAATAATCTCATGTGCTATTTTGACTCAAGGTACTATAACTGTCAAGATAATTGAAATGCTGTCTTCAATGGTGTTCAACAACCATATACCCTGGTCTTAATTTGCATTTATGCCCATGGGATTTAGTGATTGCCTATATTCTTATGCCCTTTGAGTCTGATGTGCTTTAGATTTAGAAGAAATCTGCATGGGTGATGAACCGTTTTATTTGTAGCCTCGTGGGAATTCACAAACAGAGTTTGTCCTTTGCAGTCACTTTGTTGTTTCCTAAGTACAATTTTCTACAGCTTCCTGCCAGATCACAACATATCTTGTAAGAATATTAAAAAGTAAAAGACAATTAAGTTTAAAATACAAATTTAAAAAACATGCTGAATCTGGATGATAGCGCAGTAAATAATGTTCTAAAGTTTGCTATACCATGCATGTTTTCTGTTCCAAACGATTTATTACAGTATGTTGATGTTGTGTTTTTTTGTCAGTACTCCAGAAGAAAGCGCTTGATTTTTCACATGCATTGTGTACATATATAAGTATGTATATATATATGTATATGTATATGTATTTGAAGATGTTTCTCTACAATGTTTTTCCCCTACTGCATTTAGCAGCTCATGAAACATGATATAGTGAGGTGCTGGACTAACCACAGTTTCATTCAAGGCTTACAAAACTGTCAGAATTGTTTCCAATTGGGAAATTTGGAAGGATGGGATATTAGTGAGATTGCTCTCCACAAGATATCAGATCAAATGATATATTTTCCCAGGAAACAAATAGGACCTGAGGAAATAACCACAAGTTGTACAAGAGGAGGTTTAGATTAGACATAAGGAAAAACTTTTTCTCTCAGAGATTGGTCAGGCACTAGAATGGCCTGCCCAGGTAGGTGGTGGAGTCGCTGTCCCTGACAGTGTTCAAGAGGCGTCTGGATGAGGAGCTACAAGATATGGTTTAGTGCTTGTGATAGTAATGGTAATGGGAGGGCAGTTGGACTAGATGATCTTGCAAGTCGTTTCCAACCTTGTGATTCTACAATTCTATGATTCTATGAAATTGTGATACTGTTGTTGATTTGTGATCTAGTCTTAGCCAAATACCAAGTTTATATATTGTCAAATTTTGTCTGGTTTTGATACATTTTGTAGCTAGAATTGAGTTACAGAGTTGATTCCCTAATAATTTTCATGGTACTGTGATGTCAATATGCATTATGTTGAGTAATATATATTACCCTTTAGATTTAGAGAATATTATTTTCTTTTTTTTCAGTATGAGACTTGTAGGGAAAGTTGAAGAAAAGTCTTCTTTGAAAAAAGTTTTTATATTATCTTTATATTATCTTGGAAAGACTCCCTGGTATCTTTCCATTGGTAGAATTCCTCAAATACTCTTTAAACATTAAATTATTTTGTTTGATTCTTTAGAAATTGGCTATGGTGTAGCTTAATCTCTCAAGACTCATACCTCAAAAAAACTGTTCTGAATTTGGAAAAATGTGATTGCATAGAAAACAAAAAAATGTCTAACAAAAGCAGACATTGTGAATTATTTTTACAAGGTGATTCCATTTGTGTAAAAATGCAGATGTCTGTATAGGAAAGTTGGAAGCCATATGGATCCCAGTCAGGCATAACAGTTGCTGAAAAATGCTTTTATGCATGGGAACTTTGCTTAGAGAGCAGATTTTGTTCTTATTGTCTAGCACAGCAAATTTTGGTACTTTGCCCTACCTGCAGAGATTTGTACAGACTTCAGCATGAATGAGCTATGTCTTCCGGATCTGTACATTCAGTATTGAGATTCTCCCTGTGAATTTAGGAGAAAAATATTTCATCTTTTAGAGAAGAAAATGTATCTGCTCTAAGACAGAAGCAGATATTTTCATCTATTTAAATGAACTTTGGACTGTTGGTCTTGCACCAGCTCCTTTTAAACCCTTAAAAAAGATTCCAAGATATCAGTCAAAGGACTTGTACAGAGAATATTCTTACCTTTATTGTGCTATGTGGATTATGTCATAACTACATCCTGCAGAAAACATTGCTCTTTAAGAACAACCCAACAATCACGCATTGTAGCATGATTACTGTTGTTGTATTCATAAAGGATTAATAATCTTCATAGGCATGAAAAATTGTTTGATTGCAACTTTGGTTACTACACAAGAAGATAGTACAGATTTTTAAATGTAAAATTGTAATCATTATTTTTAATACTTTAATACCTTTAATCATTAAAGTGTCTATTAACCCCTTAAAAACAAAATATGAATTTGAGTTTCATAATCCAGGCATTACTGTCCTGAACACACGGAAACTATCCCTTTCTGACTCCTTTTCAGTTAAGCAGATGTTCCAAACCATACAATATTGTTATACAAAGAAAATGTCACTGGTTAATCTTAAAATATTGGTTCAAGTTTGACACTGATGTCACTGAATTAAAATTCATTTGAAAGAGTTACATGCAAGGGCAATCACAAAATCCTGAGCCTGGGTCATGGCAATCCCATAAACAAGTATAGCCTGGGCAGTGATTGTATGGAGAGCAGTGCAGCAGAGAAGAAACTGGGGTATAGGGGGACAAAACAATGAACATGAGCTAGCAGCGTGCACTTGCATCACAGTACACCGACTATATCCTGGGCTGAATCAAAAGAGAGCTGGTCAGCAGAGTGAGGATGGTAATTGTCCCGCTCTGTTCTTTCCTTGTGAGGGCTCATCTGGAGCACTGCACCCAGGTATAAGGCCCTCAGCACAACAAATTTGTGAAGCTATTGCAGTGCATCAGAGAAGGGCCATGAAGATGATCAGAGGGCTGGAGAATTGAAGCATTCTCTCCTATGAAGAAAGGCTGAGAAAGCTGAGCTTGTTCACCCTGGAGGAGAGAAGGCTCCGTGGAGACCTACGTTATAGTGGTTTTTCAGTCCTTGAAGAGTGTCCACAGGAAGGATGATGAAAAACTCTATATTGGTGTGATAGGACAAGGGACAGTGGATTTAAATTAAAAGAAGAGAGATTTAGTTTAGGCATGAGGAAGAAATTTTTTACTCAGAAGTTAGTGAGGCACTGGAACATGTTGCCCAGAGAATTTGTGGATGCCCTGTTCCTGAAGACATTAAAGGCCAGGCTGGATGGAATCCAGCCTTGAGATCACTAAAGGTGTTAAGGTTGGAGGCAGCCTGGATTGCAGTGACAATGTCCTGGTTGAGTTCATGATCTCGATGTGTGCCTGGCAAAGAGTGGCATCAGGACCCTGAACTTTGGAAGAACGAACTTTAAGCTGTTCAATGGACTGTTAGCCAAGATCCCCTGGAATGCTGTCTTTAAAAACAGAGATGTTGAGGAGAGCTGGCTACTCTTCAAGGATGCCTTCCTGAGAGCACAAGAGCTCTCTGTCCCTTTGAATAAGAAAGCGGGCAGAGGAAGTAGGAAATCGGCATGGCTTGGCAAGGACTTGATAGGCACGCTGAGGGCAAAGAAAGGTGCATACAAGCTCTGGAAACAAGGGTAT
Source organism: Chrysolophus pictus (assembly GCA_037305975.1). Lineage (NCBI taxonomy): Eukaryota > Metazoa > Chordata > Aves > Galliformes > Phasianidae > Chrysolophus > Chrysolophus pictus. Next base: position 21,117,539 of record CM074577.1, on the reverse strand, counting down.
GTCACCTGGGAAGAATAAAGGATTGCCATCTGGACTTGAAGACGTGGGATCAGGAAAGCCAAGGCGCAGGCAGAATTGAACTTGGTGTGGGACATGAAAAACAATAGGAAGACATTCTACAGGTACACTGGCCAGAAGAGACAGGCCAAAGCAAGTACACTTCTGTAGGTAAATGTAAAAAGAGAACTGGCTTTAATGAACAAAGAGAAGGCTGAGGTACTGAAAGATTTCTTTGCCTTGGTCTTCACTGGTGGCCAGGATTCTAGTATTTCTCACGTCCCTGAGCCCTGCATCCCTAAACCTTAGGTGGGGACTGGGGCAGTAAATCCCCCCCCCACTGTAAGGGCAGAGCAAATTTGAGACGCCTTATGAGACTGAACGTGTACAAAAAAAAAGCTTAACATGAGCCAGCAGTGTGCTCTTGCAGCTCGGAAAGCAAATGGTATCCTGGGCTCCATCAGAAGAGGGGTGGCCAGCAGGGACAGGGAGGTGATTGTCCCCCTCTACTCTGCTCTTGTGAGGCCCCATCTGGAGTACTGTGTCCAGGTCTGGAGTCCCCAGTATAAGAAAGACAGACAGCTGTTGGAGAGAGGAGAGCCACGAAAATGATCAGGGGGTTGGAGCACCTCCCCTACAAAGACATCCTGGAGAAAAGAAGGCTGAAGGCTGTGGGGTGACCTAATTGCAGCCTTTCAGTACCTAAAGGGAGCCTACAAACAGGAGGGGAATCAACTCTTTGAAAAGGTAGATAACAACAGGACAAGGGGAAATAATTTTAAGTTGAGGGAGGGAAGATTTAGGTTGGATGTCAGGGGGAAGTTCTTTACAGAGAGAGTGGTGAGATGCTGGAACAGGCTTCCCAGAGAGGTTGTGGATGTCCCATCCCTAGAGGTGTTCAAGGTCAGACTGGATGGGGCCCTGGGCAGCCTGGTCTGGTATTAAATGGGGAGGTTGGTGGCCCTGCATGTGGCAGGGAGGGTTGGAGATTCATGATCCTTGAGGGCCCTTCCAACCCTGGCCATTCTGTAATTCTGTGATTCTGTGATTCTGGGTGTCCTGGTCTAGTTCATACCAACTCTGCTTATGGCAGAGGATTGGAACCGGATGGTCTTTGAGGTCTCTTCCTGCACAGACTACTCTGTGATTTCGTGATTTGATAAGAAGTTTCATTGTTCTTTTTGGTTTTTTTTGCTTGGTGATTTATTTTTAGGAGGATGTTGTTTTTATTTGCTTTTTTTTCAGGTTTTCTTCTTCTTTCTTTCTTCTTTTCTTTTTTTTTTTTTTTTTTTTTTTTTTTTTAAATCCACAGACATAATAAAATCCACAGTCTTTGGAAGATGTCTCTTGTGCCTTTCATTTCCATGGGAAAATATTTATAAGTTTTACAGCATGAGAAGCTGAAATGGAGGGCATTTTCAAGTATATTACTTTCTTTTCTCCTCATTTCATCACCCTAAGATGTATGTATATATTCAAAGGAAGAGTTGGAAAACCTGATACAATTAAATTCGAGATTATCATTTCATCTCTTTTCACTTAGATTGTGTTCAAACTTGTCCTAAAAGTGGTGTAGATTACTCTTCAGAACTTTTGCTTTTAATTCCTTTTTAATTCCTATCTTCATTTTATAATAAATTGTGTATGATTTTGGCATCAAACTTCCTGCCACATATAACCACTAAAAACAAGAAAAGTTGAGACTACGCAATATCTATACTTGTGTGTACATGTAAATATACATCTTTCTAGGAGCAATTCTTGATACAGAATGACTACTTTTAAGTGTGTTTTTTAGGATAAATTGTTTTCATCTTTTCTTCAGTTCAGTGTATTAATAACATAAATTTGAGAAGTAGTTTTCCATTAAAAAGAACACAGAAAAATGGATGAGAATTCTAGCTTGACTCTTCCTTCATATCAAGGATATTGGTCATAGTATGACTCTAGGAAAATTTAATGTTGAAATAGTAGCTGTGGCTGATATGGGATAAAGCTATCTTTAATCTAGTGAAAATTACAGATGATAACGATTTTACATGGAATGGTTACAGAACAACTGATACTAATAATAACTTTAGATCAATCTGAATAAAGCTGATTTCAGCCTTAATTTAATTAGTAAATGGATGCAGTAACGAAAGTAAGTCTGTAAATGATGCACTGAATTTCAAAAGAGCAAGAATGATGGACTAAGGACTGTAGATAACTGAAGACAATAAGGCTCTCTGATACGTGAAGATGATGAGAGACTCTACATCCATGGAACTAGACGTCTCAAAATCTATATCCTAAAAAAGGTGTTGTGCACATATCTGTAGAAACATCCCGATGACCAGGGGATTCACATGCATCAAATAGGAGTTCTACTTAACATACTGTTTTTCCAGTCCAGTGGTTTGCTTTAGACAGAAAGATGAGGTCATATTAAATTAACTTTGATGATTCTGGGTCAATTTAGTGTTATGTGGAGCCACAGAGATTTGCCATGGTATTTATTGAAGACCTAAGGTCATCAGGGGAATTTTCCCCCTCTCAATTTATGTTTCAAAGAACTTAAAGCTTACATAAGATGTGGGTTTGTGGAGATGGGGGAAGCATTCTTTTCCAGACTGGAAGGAACAAGCAACTTTGTAAAATATTCTCTAACCCATCATTTCAAGGATTTTTTTTTTTTTTCAATATGTTTTATCTAATCTATGAAACAAGTTTGGTTGATACTCTTATGTGCAGCCTCTGAAATCATCGATATATTAGAGATTTTCATGGTCAAGAGATTCTGCAGCTAAAACTACAAAGAGGGTCAAGGGAGCAATCAATTTCTGCCTTAGCAATGAGTTGAGTTTAAAGTACACATAAGAGAATAACTGTTGAGGAACTCTGTAGTAAAATAATATTTTCAAAATATTTTGCCTTCTGACTCAACTTTTCAGTATTTTCACTATATATTTCTGTTCTCATCTTTCAATCTTGTCTATATGTTTACTTTAGGTTTTTATTTGTTTTGCTTTGAGGGTTTTTTTTTGCTAAAGGCAACACACAAAGAAGTAATGTTTTTCTTCACATTTTCTATGCATAGCTTTATTTTCTGTATAGAGGTGCTTGACCTTTTTATTTTAAGAAAGAGTACCCCTCAGTTTCTATTGTCTGCCACTGTGTTTAGCTAAAGTCAGCATCGATCATGTCCTTGAAGTCTTCTGCTGGAGCTGTATGCATTTCTGAGTGCCGGTGTGATTGTTCCCAAAGGGCTCCTTCATGTGCTTTGAGAAAGATGTCTCTTTAACGTATTTCATTTTCATTCTGTTTAAAATAATGTCCTGTTTAACTAAACACCCCAAATGGCATGACATCTTCTCTTATGTTGTCTCAGATACTGGGTTTAAAGCTCTTTTTTAACCTCCAACTCTAAAAAAGTTGCTGTGACTATGTGCAAATTTTTCTTAACCCAATTTCCAGTACAGAACCAATGTATTCATGCATCCTGTATTAGTATCTGTTCCTCTGTAAAGTTAAGTAGTACAAATATACAGGAATTAAACTTACTGAAAGATAGTTTGGAAATCTGGGTTTTTCAACAGTATTCATCTTAAGAATACAATGCATTGCATGGTAGTTGATGTTTTTGGTAAACCTTTCCTTGACTATCCCATCTTGAGAAAAGTATAATTTATCTGGGAATAAGGAGGCAACAAGAATGTAGAGGAAGATGAAAGTATTGTGGCCACAAGGGCCTTTCCAATAAACATAAAAAACAAAAGGAAAATTGAAAAATTGAGATCACTAGGAGCTTTTGTTCTTTGTTATGGTTTTGATGATCTCATTTACTTCAGAACAAGTGACAGAAATTCCAATAGGCTCAGACAGCTTTGCTTTACTGGGTTTCAAAATGAAATCAAGGTCAGGAGTATTACAGTGATATTAAACAAATGAGTAACATCTCTTACTACAAAAACCTCATTGTTGTATTAATGAACCAGTGTTTAATAATAGTATTAATATTTATCACGTTTTTTGTGTTAAAATTCAGAACTGTAGAAAGGTTTCTTATCTGATTTAAAAAGTGTCCTTGGTTTCAGATGAGGCTTTTCAATAACATTAACTTATTTTCAAAACAAGTAGTACTGCTCATTATACTAGAACGGTGTCTTCAAATACATGCCCAACTTGGGAGAGAAACGGAGCAGTGCTCTGGTATGAAAAGATGCAGCTATGCTAGCATTTTAAGTATTACCATAAGGGTGATTTGGAAGCAAATTTCTTGATGGCCCCTACTTACTGTGCTTTGATTCACGTAACGGAACAGCTGAACTGAATCCCTTTCAGACCAACCTGAAAATGGAGATGTACTCGAGGAACATAGGTCATGCACGCAGGTGATAATGAGTACTGGGCCCACACAGCTGAACTAGGACTGCAATATAGATGAAAGCAACGTAGGTAGCAAACAACTATAGCCTTAACATGAGCTGTCTAGCTTCACAGCTCTGCTCTTGCTTTTCTGTACTACTTGCTAGTGTTTGTTTAAGATGCCATAATTTAAATGCAAGAAAGCTGAAGTGCCTTTATACCAATGCACGTAGCCTGGGAAACAAGCAGGATGAGTTGGAAACCGTGACGTGCTTATAAAGTTATGACCTTGTTGCTATCACGGAAACGTGGTGGGATGATTCCCATAACTGGAATACCACCATTGAGGGCTATCGGCTCTTTAGAAGAGATAGGCTAGGTAGGAAGGGTGGGGGAGTAGCCCTCTATGTCAAAGAGTGGATAGACTGTGAGGAGCTTCCTCTGAGAAACAGTCATGATCAAGTTGAGAGTCTGTGGGTTAGAATTAAGGATGGGTCTAACAAAGGCCAGCTGGTGATAGGAGTATACTACAGGCCACCTGATCAAGGGGAGACTGTTGATGAGGCTTTCTTGCTTCAGATGCGGGAGGCTTTGTGCTCACGGGCTCTTGTCCTGATGGGAGACTTCAACCATCTGGATATCTCCTGGATAGACCACACGGCAAGTTGCAAGAGATCCAGGAGGCTCCTAGAATGTATTGATGATAATTTTCTGGTCCAGGTGTGGGACAGACCAGAGGTGAAGCATTGCTGGACCTGCTGCTCACCAATGCGGAGGAAATAATTAATGGTGTTAAGGTTGGAGGCAGCCTGGGTTGCAGTGACCACGCTCTGGTCGAGTTTGTGATCTCGAGAGATGTGGGCCTGGTGAAGAGTGGCGTCAGGACTCTGAACTTTGGGAGAGCAAACTTTAAGCTGTTCAATGGACTGTTGGCCGAGATCCCCTGGGATGCTTTCTTTAAAAACAAAAATGCTGAGGAGAGCTGGTTACTCTTCAAGGATGCCTTCCTAAGAGCGCAAGAACTCTCCGTCCCTCTGAACAAGAAAGCAGGCAGAGGAGGGAGGAAGCCAGTGTGGCTCGGTAAGGACCTGCTGAGAGTGCTGAGGGCAAAGAAAGGTGCATACAAACTCTGGAAACAAGGGCGTGCCACTTGGGAAGAATACAGGGATGTCGTCCAGACTTGCAGATGTGGGATCAGGAAAGCCAAGGCGCAGGTGGAACGAACTTGGTGTGGGATGTGAAAAACAACAGGAAGACTTTCTATAGGTACATTGGCCAGAAAAGACAGGCCAAAGTAAGTGTACCTCCTCTGGTAAATGTAAAAGGAGAACTTGCTTCAACAGAAAAAGAGAAGGCTGAGGTACTGAATGAGTTCTTTGCCTTGGTCTCCACTGGCGGCCAGGATTCCAGTACTTCTCTCGTCCCTGAGCCCTGCATCCCTACACCTCTGTGTGAGGACTGGGGTGGTAAATCCCCTCCCGCTGTGAGGACAGAGCAGGTCCAAGACTGCCTCATGAGACTGAATGTGTACAAGTCTATGGGGCCGGATGAAGGAGCTGGCTGAGGTGGTTGCTGAACTGCTCTCCATCATATTTGAGAAGTCGTGGCTGTCAGGTGTGGTCCCAGATGACTGGAGGAAGGGTCACGTCACTCCCATTTACAAGAAAGGGAGCAAGGAGGACCCCGGGAACTACAGGCTGGTGAGTCTTACCTCTGTGCCTGGGAAGATCATGGAACAGATCATCCTGGATGACATGCTTGATCACACGAGGAAAGGGCATGTGATCTGTGACAGCCAGCATGGCTTCACCAGAGGAAGGCATGCTTTAACAATCTGGTGGCCTTTTATGATGGAGTGACGGCATCGGTGGACAAGGGAAAGGCGACCGATGTCATTTACCTGGACTTGAGCAAGGCCTTTGACTTCCATGAAGTCTAGACAGGCAGGAACAGAAGCTGAATTTAATGCCAATGAAGTTGCTATTAAGATACCTGATAAGCTAGAAAAGTGAACACAAGCTTCCTGGAGCTTAATAAACTACTTTTTTCTCCATTTATAAAATTTATTTTTATAACTTAAACTGTTTTTATTTAAGGAGCAGATCTGTAAGAAGACAAACAGAATAACAATAACTAATTGTATAAGCGTAATACTACATTTCTTTGTGGATTTTTCCTTTGGTGAGGCCCCAGACTCCAGGCCAACTCAGTTTACTTTTCCTATAATCTTGTAGTAAATTCAATGAATCTTGTCCTCATTGTATAAGTAGGGCTGATTCAAGCTGCACTTGGGTTAGTGCAGCCTAGTTTGGCCAATTGATAATGAGACATGAGGGATCTAGCAAGTATAACACCTATGTTTCTTCTGTTGCTCTGTCTCCATGGTAAAACTGTAACATGTCCCCGCAGAAACTGAGAAAATAAAATAAGCTGCAAGAATTTCAGCACCAAGTAGTGCTTCCACTGTTAATCACAAATCCAGTTGAATTATGACCACAACTTTACTGATGATCTGATGGAATGCCTATACAAAAGATGTATTATAAAATATATTTATCAGTTACTGACTAAAATAAAGGCTTGTTGTGTTCTCTGCACAAGTCAGCTTCAGAAAGTTTAAATTCTCTGTTGGATTCCCTATGGAAGGAAGCAAAATTAAGAGAATAAAAGCAACATTCTTAGTTTGGATGAAATGTGCAAACATTTTGTCTTAACATCTTTCATAGATGGTGGGATTTCTTATGTTTTTTCTTTTTAAGCTTTTATGTCTCTATTAATATCCTTCAAACAGAAATTTTGAAAATGTGATAAATGATAGAACGATACCACCTTCTACAATCATATCTACACTTAAGTAAAACATTCTTCAAAATAACAGATACATATTATGATTGATTTAAATCTACCAAAGTTTCTTGGATTTACATGCATAATGACATTTCCTAATTCTTTTTTATTGTCAATCTTAAAAAGAATCCCTGTTGTACTTTGGTTGTTCTTCTAGAGCTCAGACTTCAGTATTGAGAAACCTCTCCAGTATAGCAAAACCATGCTACTGATCTTGAGAACAGCCATTTGCTGCACCCTGTCATGACTATTTTTTTCCTGTTTCTATCCCTGTTATCTTTCTGCAGAAACATATCTTCTGTGATTTCTCTGGGCTACTATTAGCTATGGAAGAGGGTAGTGTTGGGGCCAGAAGGTTTCACAATACTAGTGGAGTTTGTTTGACAGCAGGGCAGGAATTTTCCCAATAAGACATGGCTAAGAAAGCTGATTTTCAAGTGTTCCTACATTTACTCTAGAGCTGACATCTGCCAAAATTGCAGTAGAAAAATTTTCTTACTTTACGCAATTTGTATAGTTTGTCTCAATTTACAAACAGTTCAGCTAATTTATATCCAGTTTGATTAAATGTTTTTGCTCACTTTGCAGCAAAAGACAGTTGGGATAGCCATGACAGGTCAAAACACTGATTTGCTAATCCAGTGTACTACTTCTGTCGGTAGTCAATACCAGCTGCTTCAGGAAAAGGAAACCCATGATAAACAATTATGGAATATAATGTAGTCAGAGACAAATTATCTTCCTGATCTTATATACCTGTGGTGTGAATCAGACATTGTGAGACTTAAAATATGGAGAGAAACTTAGAGAGAAATAGAGAATTGCTAGGGAGGACTAATTTTATGGCAATCAGGAATCAGTAAAATCAGAATCTTTAACTTACATTATAGTAGCATCTTATAATGTCTAAAGAATGGACTCTAAAATTACAATAATATTTTATATCTTGCCTTAATTTGATTTTATTTGGTTTTAGGAATATCCTGCTCTCAAGATGAGAATTTTACTTTGAACAGGGGATTTTTCCTTTAAATGTGACTTGGAAGGACTCACACAACAAAACCTAATGTTGCAATTAATTTCATGTATACTTTGATTGAATGAGAATGAGTGCTCAAGACCAAATTTCAGGAATGATTTCAAGAAAAAATACTCCAGTCGTGCTGAACAACAGAACAAGATTGCATCTACATTTGAAAGAGTAAAGACTTAGTGGAATGTACGTTGGCATGTTTTGCTCTGCACTAGCACTCTTTTCAAGTGTGTTTTAATCTGTTGTACTTTAGTGTTCTGTACTGGATGGGTTAGAGTGTGGGAGCTCTGTAGCCAAAGAAAGCTACTGTGTAAAGATGAATTCAGTTTGGATAACCCCGATGGTTGCAATGAACTCTGGGTAGAGATTATCTAAGTTCAGTGAAGATACATTTAGACAAAAAAGCATGAAGTTTTTGTTTGTCTAATATAGTACAATAGAAACCAAGATGCCCTGTGAATTTTAGGATGTCCTACAAAGGCAGCATACAACTCATATGTGCAAGTTTCTCTTTGTTTTTATTGCTATGCTGTAACTTTCAAAACTGTCTATTAGTTTTAATTTTTGTAGGAACTGGGCATCCAAATCTCTCAAGTGGCTCTGGAAGAAAATGTCAGTCAAAAAATGTTTATTTCTTAGGTCTGAATATGCATCATATGTAGGTGCTAAAGTCTTTTCACCTTGCTAAAGTAAGGGAATTCCTTCAAAGGCAAATAAACCTTGGCACCAATAAACAGACCATTTCACAGTTTGTATCTCATGCAGCATAGCTATATGTTACCACAGGACAATATGTTAGGCCTTGCAAAACTTGTTGCTAACAAACAAAACATTTAAAGGGTGATTTTTACTTTTAGTTTTCTTCCTGATCTAATTTCATTTGTATTACTTTGAAAAACAGTATCAGTTGATTAATTACAGAAAGCACATTAAAAATGGTGAGAAATTTAATCAGTAACCATTGATTTTTTATTCTGTGCTGAACTTCCCCATAAATGTTATAGGGCAAAGAATGATTGTACATGGCAGCAAGCAAATTTCACTTAAGGTCAGCTTTTTAATTTATTTTTGTTTGTTTTTTGTTTTAGTGTTGCTTTTTTTTTAAAATTTCTTCCATGAGTTTATTGCCATAAACTTTGTAGAATCCTCGAAGTTTGTAATATAATAGCTGTCTGTAGCCACTAACAGTTGTATAGTATTTAGGAATTTCTTTTTGGAGTAACTGACTGAACACTCTATATCACACTTCTGCAAAAACCTCCTTGTGTTATACACAATTGCTTTATATCAACTTCTGTTTATTGTCTTTTAATGAGCTTTCAGTATTCTTGCCTCAGGTGTTTTGAATTCATGTTCGAGTATTTCAGATCAAGGGGTATATAGACGGAAGAAAAAATAAAATAAAATAAAACCCAGGTTTCCTGATGCGTGGAAGCTTCATAAATCAAACCTTAGTAAATTTATCTTGGAGTATCAGCGTGACTGAGTGCGTTGTTTTCCCTCTTTTGTTCAGCCTTCTCCCTTCACAGGGTTTGGTCATGGAGCACTAGGTTATTGCAATTGCTGTCTTCCAATCTTACAGGTTTTAAATAGTCATTAAAATGAACAGTGATACTTTATGGACATGTCTAATTTGGGGAAATCTCAAAGAGCACATATTTTATATAGAATAGCTGGCCACATCACAAAATGAGTTTTTAGTCAGGACCACTATAAGCAGCTTATCACATTTCAGGGAATCAGTGAATAGTCACTGAGGTACATCCAAAGGAGAAGATGAGACAAGAAGGAATGCTTTGATCTATTTGAGATGAATAAAAGTTGTGAAAAGGCTGTAAGTAGACAACAGGAATAGGAGTAAAAAATACAAGCTTATGTTTTCTTGTGTGGTATGCTTTTCAATCCTTTCTCTTGCAATTCAGAGACTTAAATGACAAGATTAAGCTTCTCAGCCAATTGTAATTTACTTTCCATGTCTTTGGGACAAAAACAACAAAGAAATTATTTTAATAACTTTGATTACCTTCCTAACTGAATAGTATGAAAAAAACATCCTCTTTTAGTAACAGGATATAATTAGTGTATTTATGTGTCTTGTACATAAAATTTGGAATGGACCCTTTGGTCATCAGTGCTGTCCTCAGCACAAGCATGACCACTGTGCATTCAGAGAATTGCTGCAATAAAGCATTCAGTACACAAGAGGTTTTATCCACTTCTATCATTCTCATTAGCAACTTTCTCATACTCTGTTCATGTTTTCCACCTTAATTTAGTTCACTTTTCCTATGCATGCTAACTGCCAGACCAGAAAAAATTCTGCTGTCACTAAGTGTTAATTTCATTGCAGTCATGCCTTGAGTATAATATTGTAGATGTATAAATACTAAAAGGGATATTTTCTGCTGTAAGGAATTTACAGTGTAAAGAAAGAAAGCAAGCAACATTACAGACACTGTACAGGGTTACAGTGGGATTATGTAATTTGTCCAAATAAAACAGGAAATTGGTAGGAGTACTTAAAACTAAGCTGAGATCACCTGAGTGCCATTTCCTTGTTCACTGCTGTGTTTTCTTTCTGTGCCTGTATCCTCCTGTTAGCTGAAAAACATGTAACTGGCAGAGAAACTGCAGATGAATGAAGTCTTCTTGGAAACTGCTGACACTATTCTGACTGCTCACATTTCAGATTAGTACTCTGTGCTTAAAGTTTTCTTTTTTTATAAATTAGTCATTAGAACTCTTTAAAATATGTTGCTTTCTCCTAAATTTACAAAATGTCTATATCTTTGTGCTAGTCTGATACTCTTAATATAATAAAATATATCCAGTGTGGTAAGAAGAGCAATGCGGGAATATTATCTCTGAGTTTAATGATAATTAGTGTAAATAATTGCCTTTATGTTCAATATCTCTACTTGTGACTGCCTAATTTTGCAGCTCTATAATATTCAAACAGATGTATAGTTCACCATCCATTGTCAAGTCTTAATCCATCTGCCTTTTATTTCCATAAATTCAGAAAGCAAAATTTAGACAGTGGAAAGTAATATAAATACTGCTCAGATAAATATAAATACTGCCCAGATAGAACTAGGTAAACTGCTTACCTCACTTTATCCTTAGCTGAATCCTGTTCTCACAAAGGTACTTGTGTCTACTTCCATAGATGTATTATATTGAATTTACCAAAGAGTATTTAGTTCCTTAACCCAAAGTTGAATATCATTTTGCCTTCATTACCTACTCTTTCTGAATTCCATAGTATCATAGTTTTGTCCAAAGGACTTTCTGCAGTTCACCTGTGAAATAAGTTTTATTTTGAAATATATCATGATACAGTTTATTAAAATCTAAATCATATATAAGTAGGCCAGTATAGTGGATCAGCAGACAGTTCACAGAGAAGACTTACATTCTGAAACAAGGAACAGACACTAGAAATGTCCATCATAGAGAACATACTCCTCACACTTTTAAGCGCTCAGAATCTCTCCGTGGGACGCAGTATGATCAACATGCCCTGGATTTGAAAGCAATAGGCTTGATAATGAATGACAGCCTTTTATCTGGACAATAATATATGGGATTTCAGAAGACTTAAATGCATACATTAATGAGAGAACGGATCAGTGAAAAGGTGAATATGATTGCTTGCCAAATTAGTGATCACTGTAATGCTATCTCAGATAAATGAGAGAAAAGTTCATAGATAAACTTCCACTAAGCCATGTGTGGAGATAAAAGAAAATACTTTGTTTTGTTTTGTTTTCACTGGTATAAGTACAGCTTAGTTTAAACATAATAATAATAATAATCTTAAACATCCACATGTTAAACATTGCATAATTGAAAATTAGAAATAGGCTGGAAAATGTGATGAGAAAATAATTTAACATCACAAAATTAATAGAAATTGTCAGGTGTTTTTTTTTCCTTTTAGATTTGTGTCTCTCTGTACAGTCTGCTGCCGTAAACACACAGACACACAGACTAAAAGATTAATTTTGTGGATAAACATTAACTCTGATGGAGAAGTGCTGTAATGTCATACTTCTAATCATTCATTTTTCCTTGCCAATAGCTACATTCTATTTGAGTCAGTTTGGAATTGGGTCACTTCTTTGATTTTTCTTATCTAAAGAAAACAGGGCCAGATACAGTTGTTAGTATCCAGAAGCCTTAGAAGATGTAAGTGTGCTTGAAGTTGAAGTTATTTATGAGAGAAAAAGAACGAAAGTCAACATAAAGCTTTTTATTGGAATATATTTCTATTTGGAGTACCTTTTTAGTGTATCCTTAAATCCAGTTTTTCTAAAATCTTTGGATGCTATTTAAAGAGGTATGAACAAGAATTATGCATCACTAGAGAAAACAAAAATGTAGGTAAACTTACATCAAATTAAATCAATTACACCTTTGAGAGTATTTGCTCAGTATTTGGAAGGTTGTAACCTTGAATGTGAAAGAACAGGTGGATTTATAAAAGTGATGGATAGTTTAGCAGTCTGTAGTAACACTGCATTTTGTGCATGCTGAGCAAGTAGTAATGAAGTTTCATAGCTGAAAATGTAAGTTGATCACCCCATCTGTCACTTTGGACTCTTTCCTACTACAGAAAATATGCAAATCCCCAACCTTTTCCTCCATTTTCAAATGGATTGTAACCTTCCTTGCAGCATCCCTGCATACCCTGAAAATGTTCCTGTATTCCTTTCAACTGGCCGAACCCTTTTTACAAGCTCTGTAAACTTTCTTCTTCCATTTGATTTTTTCCAGGAACTCCTTGCTCCTACATGCAGTTATCCTGTCAGCTTTGCCTGATTTCTTACTCATAAGGATGCACCCCTCTTGAGCTTGGTGGTGCTTGAATGTTAACCTTGCAGTTCAGGGATGAAGAAAGCTATGTATTTTCTTAATAGAAACTCAGATTTAGATAAAATTATTTTAAATCTTTATGAACTTAAGTTTGGAATATTGTAATAGAGTTTCATCAGTCTAAAAGCTCTTATAGATACTTTAGGTTAGTTCTTCAATGTATTCCAATGTAGGAGAGATTCAGCTGTTAAACAAAAACTTTCATTAAACTACATATTTTTGTTTTTACCACTAGGTAAGTGCATATTAGCAATGATATCTGATTTACTACAGGAAACTAGTTTTCATCCATAGAGTTTGGTGAAAATAACTACCAGTAATAAATGAAGTTGAATTCCACCACACATGACAATGAAAACATGTCGTTTCACTGAGACTTACGGATTAGATGCTTTATTATGTGAGTTCCTTCACTCTCTCTGATGGATACTGATTATTGATTAGTAACAGTTCTTAATTAAATTCCTCTTACAGCTAACATGAAAACTTACCTCTAAAACAGAATAAATACAAAATAAAGGTTTGACCTGTAATATGTGCTTTGAGCATACTGTGACCTTTGCTGGGAACTCTGTTCAGTACTTTCCTTACTCCAGTATTGCCACAGAAACAATTCTCTACAAATGTCAGTTAACTGGTTTAGCTGCATTGGTCAAACACAGGATGGTGACTTCATTCTGTTGTGTATACCCTTTAACAGCAATGACTTTGTGGCCTTCTGTCCTTAGAGGTGGTTACCTTAAAAACAAAGAGCAAAATTGTGCTGTTACAATGTATTTCTGACTTTCTAGCAATGTACATAAAACTAAACTACATGTTTCACTTAACAAGGATTTAATTTTGCCTTTTTTTTTACTGTATACCACTTCCGTTCTGAGAATTCCAGAATTCTTTTATTGAAAACATTATATGAATAAGATCTATATCTGAGGTGTAGATTGCATTTTAAAAGCCAATTAACATTTGGGATAGATTTATTACTTCACTATCAGTTTAATGCACCTTTCAGGCTGATACTCAAGTTCTGGTATACTTTATAGAAGCTCATGACTAAAGGTAGCATTCTGAAAGAAAAATATTCTACTTCAGTGCTTCAGAGCCATTATTCAAGTGAATATACTGCAGAGTCCACACACACTCTGATACAACTCGCTCAAGCTCTCGACAATGCAGTAATACTACAGGAATGAAGTGATAAATCTCTTTCTGGCTCAGACTCTGTTGACAACATCATATGGAACTGTAACATTTTGAATTCTCACTTTGATTGGTTAAGAGATGGACTTGTGGCTAACTGGTGACTAGCAGGATCTTGTGAAGGCCTCAGAACAAAAACTGTACTGTAACACTTATGAGAGTTGCAGAAAAACACACTGTATGCAAGTGCAATAGAGAAAACAGGAGCTAGTCCTCTTGCTTAAGGTTGTCTTTGTTCCCACCCACAATCACACCCCTCGACAACCACCATGCAAAAGAAGAAGCAGAGCCATTATTTCATGTGCATGGCAAGTGATATTGGACACTCTCTGCCTGGCAACAGCTCCTGGCCCAATTGGGAGGGACTGCTATACGGCATAAAAGGCATTGCCAATCCCACTGCCAGTAGTGCACACTTCAGTCCCCAAGCACCCCAGAAGAAGAGGAGGAAAGAAGATGGACCCTCAAGATGTCATGAGATCTGCAGTGGTGACTTGCTCTTTGCTTGCTCTTTTTTTCTCTCTCCTTTTCTCTACTTTTCTTTTTCCTCTTGTTCTCCCACTTTTTTAACAAATAATGGCACATTCTTGCTCGATCAACACTTTGACTCCCTTCCAAGTCTTAAATCTGAGGGACTGGGACCAGAATAATGAACTACAGGCCACTTCAGATTGCAGCAAGTACCTACAGCATCTTTTCCCCAGTTCATATTATATATCCATAAAGGTTAGCTAGTGGAGAAGAAAATTTGCCCTGTAGCAGGATTTTTTGTCTGCTGTGCCCCCTGTATGTCACACTTTCAACCAATTGCACCTAACACTCATAAATCTCAGGTTATGGGATATGCTGCCAGCACAAAGGCTGCTGAAGAAGAATGAGGTGAAAGGCATCACTGATAAAAGATCATTCTGGTAGACATGGCTCATTTCTGGTTTATGCAAGATCTCTGAAGTACTTACAGGCATAAATGTGACTCATTCATAGTGGACGTCTACCTTGGCAAATATTGGTTTCCAAAATTAATTATCAAAACTTTAAGATAGCCCAAACTTGCATCTTTATAGCTTTTTTTTTTTTTTTTCTTCCTTAGAATGAGTGAGAAGCTGCCAAAAGATAAAGTATTCTTTTCTAGTTAGGCACCTTCTGCCCTCAGCAGTTTCCAATGGTGATAGGTCAAGTTGCCTGTGAGCTATTTTTTGTTCAGCTCCTCTTGCAAGTTCTCATTCACTTTGAGAAGTTTTAGGCAAAGTGAGTGGCACATGAATCAAAGACAGAATGTATAACAAGCACTGGGAGTTCCACAGTCCGATATAGTGAACAGTGATTGTCAGTGTAACAAAGGAAAAAACGTGGTTCTTTTTCACTATCTACTAGGCAGGCATGAATGAGGCAGAAATTTAAAACCTTTATTAACATCCTTCACCCAGATGAGAGAATATAGATTATCAATTTCATAATGCTTAACTGGAATAGGTCTAATTCTTTCCAACCAGCAATCTAATGAAATTTTGTACACCTTAATGATGGTATAACATTAAAAATAAAATAAAATATTACTTTTTATGCAGGGCCATTCTGAACTGGTTGCAGCTATCTTATGAGATTGCCTTTCATTCTTCAGAGGAAAAATAGTTTTTTAAACTGTTAGTTTATTAGATTAATCTTTAGTTTATTTAGCTTTGGAAAGTTTGAGCATGTTGAAAAACCCATAGTCTCTGGATTGCAAGCAGGCCTGTTTTACTTACATTATTTTCTTTCTGTTCTGTATAAATAATTTACTTTTGGTAAACACAGTTAATAAAAAAACACTGGTGATAATGAGTTATTTTGATAATTTTCTTTAATACTATGAATAAGAAATGGAAGTGTCTGATAGACACGGAATAGGATGAAACTGAAAAGAAAAAAATACTGCTATAGGAAAACAAAGCACACTTACAACAACATCGACAACAACAACAAATGGTTTTAGTATATTTTATACTATAATCTGTCCTTTTCATTCTGTTATTGATTCTCTTCGGTTTTAAATATGACCAGTGTGTTTACATTGCAGAAGATCTAGTTTAGCCTTGGAAAATGAACAAAGTTATGTCTCCATCCTAAAAATGTTTCACTTATTCAGAATCGTGTGTATTAAAATCTGGTTTTTCTTTATTAGTTCTGTTGCAGACTAATTCTTCAATCTGTATTGTATTCTCAGTGGTAAAAATTTGTAGTGGAGAAGTGACAGATCTGGTTTCCTTAAAACTATGCAACACTTACTCATTGAATTAGTGATGTAAATTCAAAGTGTCTGTTGTCCTTTTTGATCATCATCTGGCTAAAGCAGTAAGGAACTCTTTGTTAGAGTATTTCTGATGGATGCAATTCATCATATCCTAATACAAAGCGTTCATCTCTTGATGAGATAACGTGCTGTGGGATACTGTCTTGTCACAGCTTTGTTGTGATTTGTCAGGCTTCAAAGCAGTGGGCAGGGTGACTGCCCTACACACGCTCCTGCTCAGCTGCTGTGCAGAGAGGTCAGCAAATTCCCAGTAGGTAATGTTCAGAGATAACCAGTGCAGCCTGGCTACCCAAAGATCTGTGGTCTGACAAGAACTACATGTCCTCCTGATATAATGCCATTTATTCTGCTCATCTTTGGCTATGTAGTGAAATAGGAGTCCAAGGCTGGTTCTCTGGGAACATCATTAGTCACACATTATCTGCGAAGTATTTTACCAGAGTGGAGTCCCTTGAGATGAACATGTTTTACAGAAAGTAACCATTCCTGTTTCTGTGCACTACTTGGTGAAGTATCCTAGTATCCATAAATGAATAATTACAGAAGAAACTTGTTAAATAATAACATCACATGCCTTTAAGAGGAAAAGCAATAGAATACTGCCCTGATAAATGAGTATACTTTCAATGCATTACACATAGATATATTTCATAAAAACCCTAGGGCCCTCACAAATTAACACCTGCTAAAGAGTAGATTTGCTAAAAGAATTATATTTTATTACCGTGCAAGTATTCCCTTGACAGGTTTATATATTTTATTTATAAGTTATAAACTTTATTATAAATAAAGATGATTCTTAATTCAGGCAGAACGTAAAGGAAATTTTCATTACTTTGAGGCAAAATCAAGACAGATTTGTAGAAGAGTCAAAGTGCTTATTAATTTCACTGCCTTTAACTAAACTATGCTTGCTTGGCACATCTAAAAACAAGGTCCAGTCACGCAACTTCTGTCTCTTAGTTACAGAGTTCTGAATTTATAATAACTAGTGTCTACACAGTGCTCATATTCTTTTATTAATTTGTTTATGCAGAGAACCACACTAAGCTCAAACCCCCTTAGGCCACCTAATAGATGAGTACTTGTTGTGAAATGTACTATGCTCCAAAATTTGCAGTTCAAGTAAAGACAGAAAAATAGATGCTTTGAGTTGAAGTTGATGAGACTTCACAGCAGTGCAGAGGTTTTGGTCTCCCAAGGTCCAGTCAGTAGCCAGTAGCATATATTGGTCTGTGTGGTCCTTTCTGAGTCAAGAAAATCTTGCTATTTGCACAGTGCTGAACTCTAGTGAAGGAAAACATTTATTTCTAAGCTTTGAAGGAAGCTGCTAAATAATCACGTTACAGCTATCCATGTGCTCAAATGTGTGAACATGTATAAGTGAACAACTTTTTTGTATGCGGATTAGAAGGCTTTGCATTTAATGTAATATAGACCCATGTGAAAATAATGCAACAGTGCAGATTGAACCCATGAAGTAGCCTCTGAATTCTGATCAACCCGCTCCAGTTCTTCTCAGCTAGATAAATATCTCTGACTAGATAAAATTTGTTTCTGATGCTTCAGTTCTTTTCTTAATTAAGATAATCTTTTTTTAAAGTAGTTATTAATACTGATGTTCTCTGCGGCTTACTGTTCCTTCAAATGATACCTCTATGGTAGAAGCAGAATGAAAACAGTCAGCATGTTTTCTGGATAAGTGTAAACAACTCCACGTTGTCCTGCTAATATTAGTTTCATGGCTGTGTTGGCTCATAAAACCAATGCTGCCAGAACATTCTTGCTCTCTCTCTCTTTCAGAAGAAAAAGAACAAAGTTCTATGCTTCCTACATGGCCTTCTCTTTTTTTCTCCATAGTTGGTTGGTTTTGTTTTTAAAAAGAACCTGAGGCTAATGACTTTCTGTCATTCCCTGCTTCCCATTTTCCTAGATTTATTCATTAAATTTCATAATGCTGATCTTTTATATCTTCACTCTGTTGTTAGCATTCTTGTAATTTAAAACCTACTCCCATTTACCAGCTTTATCTGATGAACACAAATCTTTTTGTATTCATGGACTATAAAGAAAGAACAGCTAAGAATGAAAGGAAAAACAACACTGAAGGAAAGAAGTTATATTTGTGAAGTTCAAAAATATACTGTTTTTTTGCATATTTGTTTATTATTCAGAATTGATTGAGGCTATTTTGTGTAAAAATAATATTTACTTTGGTTAAGTGCCATGTGGTCAGATGATTCAAAAATTCTCACCTTTGTTCCTTTTAAGGAAGAAGATGAAAATGATAAATAAAATTTAAAGTATTTTTTTTCTTTGTTTATACCATATCCAAAGTGAATTTTGAAGGAATTTACATTTTCATGTGAAAAAATTCATAACTATTGTCACTAAAAAAATCTAAAAAGTGTCTGAAATGTCAGTGAAGTGTACCCAATATGTTGAACACCTTGATAAGAAGAGAGACTGGCCCTAAAAATCCTCTTTGAAAATTCCTGGAGCAACTCAACTTTTGAAGTGGTGGAAAATTGCTGCTGGTATTAGCAGGGCCCAAATTATCTGAAAATATAATGAGAAACAGTGGAGTTCTATGTTTGAGGATAATAAATCATTGAAAAGAAATGAAGAGGGAAAACTTTCCCAAGTGTACATTCATTAAAGTTTCACCTTGGTCACAGTGACAAGCTAGCATGGTTCGACAGCAAGCAAAGTTAAGGGGAAATGAGAAGGATGTTCATTCAGTGGAAATACATCATTTAATGCAGTACCAAGTCATCTTCATATGAATCCATAGTGATCAGTGACCTAGTAAGAGACTCATATCTGCGGCTATTATATGTCTCCACATTTATGGGCATGTAGTCATGTGTAGATTCTATAAACCTTGCTGTAAGCAGTACTTTACTGTAAGGCTGGAAAAAAAATTCCTTTGCATTGATAGACTGTGCCAGCCCTAGATAACAAATGAGCACAGAAAAAGAGAGTTCATCCAAAGGAATTTGGGTCTTTAGCTACTGTCACTGAGAGGAAAACTACGGAAAGACAAAGTGCCATTTGATACCTAACATGTCTTCTAAGTTAAACTCCCAGTGCCCCACATGATGTTATGATGTGGAATACTGAAAACCAAAAATCACAAAACCATGACATCTTGACACTGGAGTGTGCAAATAGAGAGAAGTGTCGTGTCAAAGGAATCTGGAAAGCAATTTGCTGTGTTTTCAAGTAAGATCTTCAGCACATCCATACCATTATAACAGAGCAATGTGTATTATTGGCTCCAAAAGATCTCTCCATGAATTCATCTCTACTATTGCCACTGTTTTAGTTAGATTGTAGTAGATCTCATTTTGTAAGTCACAGAATCTCAAGATGATGAATCAAGAACAGTTTACCTTTCAGATTTCCTGTTTTACTGCCCTTTTGAGCTGTTTTTTTTTGTCTCTGTAGACTATTCTCAGGATTATTTTCATCACTATGAGATTTGAGATCTCATAACCTTTATATCTTTAGTTTCAGAGGTTCCTGGTGAGTTTCTCTAGAGTTTCCACTATCCCAGAAGTCCATTCTGATAGTTTTTTCACCACAGTGGAAGTACTAGCATCAGATAGTTAACTGAGAGGTTTGATTCTTACATATTTGACAGTGTTGTAGTTGCAGAAAATATAGAGCACACTTTTCTCCTTTCTTAACAGCTGATATTGGAACCCACAAATAGAAAGGAGAAAGGGTAGTTAGCTTCTTTATGGACATCATTCATTTATTTTCAAATTTCATTATTTTTATGTCAGCCTGATTTAATGTGCTTTATATAAGAAGAATGACAACATGAAGGCCTAAAGTGCTTGTCTCATAGGAGACTACAGGCAAAACAGAAATGCAGTAGCATTGCATCAGATCAGCCCAGATCAGAATTTGATTGAAAATATTTGCTCATTTTTATTTTATATTCTGATGAGATTCAGTGCTGATGTTACACTTCTGTTTCACTTTTTTTTAAGGAAATTTACATTTTGTTGGAATTGTAAGCAGATCAGAATCCTTTGTATGTCAATGCATTGTTATTTGTACTAGATAATTTTTCTTTGTGATCTTCATGGTATAATTTTTTACTGGAACAAACACTGGTCATTCCTTCGATATGGAGTTTTGACATCTAAATTTGAAAACTTGTGAAAGGTGAGAGTCAGTTTTAAAATAATATTAACATGTAAGGACAAGATGTTGAATTGTTTTGTTTATAATATGGAACTAAGTGAGGGGAAGTGGGGTCATTAACTCGTGATTTTATACAGTCTCTTGCAGAAGCTTAGCTGGATACTCTAGTGATGGGGATAGCAACCTCTGGCAAGTAGATATTGTGAACAAAATGAAAGGATAGATAACAGTTAGAACCCTGTGCAAGTTTGCTTGGAATTTAGGTATGCTTCTGTAGGATAGTTGGTGCCATCTTCTGCAAATAAAACTTAGCTCAATTTAATTGTACTGAATCAGAAGTGAAGAAAAACACTTTCTAGCATCAAATACTTCTGATTAAGGCAACATCTCTTGAGTTTAAAATCATCTCAAGCCATTCATAGAATTTCATTTCATGAATAATAGTGATTAAAGCACAATATTGTGGAGATTACTAACTAGTATGAGAACTTGAAGGTACAAACAGCAGACAGGGGCCATTAAATCCAGCCTGTCATTGAAATCCAGCCTGTCATTGAAATTCTGGAATTTTCATATGCTTAAGTCAGTGTTTCAGAATATGAAGAAAAACATGTTCTGCTTTATTCAGGGATAAATTTTGGATTATTCAACTGACTTTGAATTTAATTTATCAGAAAACAGAAACTGAATTTCTTTATTGCAGTGATATTCAGCTATTCAATTTATCATGCCCCTTGTCTTAGCCTTGTCATACTGGTGGTACTGAACGAGTAAGTCATTGAGATGTATTGTTATTTAGACTGTTGGAGAAAATCTTATATGAATGAAAACCATGCTTACAGTTGTCTGTACAAATTACTAGCATATTAAAGAGTTGTCAGTATTTCAGAAAGATCTTTTCTATTTTCTCTGGGAGATAAATAAAAAATAATCCCAAAATAGTTACTAAATAATTTTTTTTGATCTAAAAGTAATTGAATCATATTAAAGATGAATAACAAAATGTAAATGTTATACGCTATTGCATTTAATTAATTGACATTTATTAGTGACTAGTCACATACAGTTCATTGTTGAACGCACTGTCATCAGATTGAAATTTCTGTTTTATGCTGAGATATGGCCCTCCATCCAGTAGGGTACTTTGTTATTTCATTGTGGCTGTGGGACAGATATTGCTACCTGCCAAAACAACAATGAAAATTCCAACTGGAGAACTAGTTGTTGTATCAGAAATGGGTTTAAATATAAGTAGACTAGAAAAGCAATCTGTAACTATGAATGGAAAATATATTCCTACTTTTTCCTTCTTTTTCCATCCATGTTCTACATATAAAGGATCGCTTTATTAAGCTGATAAAAATATTACCTTAGGCTTGGTTAGGATTTCAATAAAGTAAATTATAGAAATGGGTTTCATACCTTTTTAATTCACAATTATACCTTTCTTTGTTCAGGTTACAAGGCGAATTCTGCATCTTGAAATAGTTTTCAAAAGTGTGTCATTCTTGGACTGTACATTAACACAGAGAAAATGTGAATGTGCTGATCCATTTAAATTAAAAGTTTTGTAGAAGGCAAGAACAGTCAAACCAAAAATACAGAAAGTTGGTACTCAAGAATATAGAAAGAGAATAATATGATCAGTGCAATAATAGTATTATGGTAACTGAAAGGATGTAGACTAATAGGAATGGATTTTCTTCATACAGTTGTAGACACCTCAAATTAAAGAGGATTTTATTAGTTAAGTTTAAACAGTGAATTGAAACAACTCAACAGATTTTTTGAAATTAGCATTAAATAAAATTAAGAGCAAATATAAACAATAAAAGGTAAGAAGGATAATGTAAATACAGTGATGAGTATATAACTGAAAAACAGACAAAATGACAAAATAAGAAAGCACACCAATAAATTAATCTAACAGCTAGAATTGTCACAGTAACATAAGCTATCAAAATGTACCTGCTGTGTAGCTAGAAAAGTGGATCTCCTTTGTCAGTCAGCTTGTTTGTTCATTTGTTTTTGAGAAAAATTATGGAAGATCATATATGACATTTAATCATTTCAATTCAGTTTTACAAAACTAAATATATTTTAGTGCTGGATTTCTTGTTATTCTTAATATTAATATACACAGATAATACTGAGTTCAGTTCTAGCTCATTTATCAACAAAAGTCAGTAAAAGATTGGATTCTGAGATCTTTGTAATGATGAGTTGTTCTAGTAGAATGAAATAAAAATTGGTTCATAAAGATTTACAGAAATACCAGGTAGAAAGAACAGAGAATTGTTTGTTATCCCAAAAAATTACTGAGATAGCAAATAAATTACTTTTTATGATTTTTGGATTTTAAATGTTAAATACTGGAAGAGGGAAAGTAAAAAAAAAAATTAAAAATGAGAGCAATTGTATGAAGACACAGTTTGATCATAAGAAATTTTGGCCTCCAGACTCACCTGAATCGAGAGATTTAGCCAAGGTGTTTTAAAATTCTGCAGACTTTATGATTTTGTCCTGATCTGATACTGTGCCTCTTAGTTGTACCAGGAAAAGCTAAGGAGTTAATGTACTAGCTTATACAGTAAAACAGCTGGAATTGCTTGGTAGTGAGTTTTTGCTTGTACTGTAATGCATTTACTAACATTATAGTTCACTGTCCACAGTGCTTGTGAAAGCTGACAAAAAGAATGATTTGGGTGAATGTGCTGGCTGTACACTGCAGCAGCTGAAGACCCAGTACATTTGACTCTAACAGCACTGTCACAGTGAATTTACAAGGGAGAGAGAGCAGATAACAATGGTGGTAGTGTTTATAATGTTAAATTTGCCAGAGTTTTTGCCAGAGCTCAGACAAAAGGAAGCAAAAAGCTCTAAATTCATATTCAGTTACTTAGATCATGATGAAAGAGAGAATTCAGATGTCTTTGAAAGCATTCTCCTGAGAAGCTGGCAGCTCATGGCTTGAACAGATACACTCTGCTGCATAAAGAACTGGCTGGAGGGCCAGTCCCAGAGACTGGTGGTGAGTGGAGTTAAACCCAGCTGGCAACTTGTCAAGAGTGTTGTTCCCCAGAGGTCAGTACTGGGGCCTGTCCTTATCTTTATTGATATTATCTTTATTTATTACCTGGATGAAGTCACTGAGTGCACCCTCAGAAAGATTGCAAATGACACCAAGTTGAAAGGAAGTATTGATCTGTTTGGGGATAAGAAGGTCCTACAGCATAATCTTGACAGGCTGAATAGCTGGGTCACTGGAATGAAGTTCAACAAGACCAAGTGTTGGGTACTCCACTTTGGCAACAACAACCCCAGGCAATGCTACAGGCTTAGGGTAGAATGTCTGGAAGACTGTGTAGAGGAAATAGACCTGGGTGTTTTGATTGATGCTCGGCTGAATATAAACCAGCAGTGTGTCCAGATGGCCACGAAGACAAATGGCATCCTGCCTGGTATCAGAAATAGTGTTGCCAGCAGGAGCAGGGAAGTGATCATCCCTCTGTACTCAGCCCTGGTGAAGCCATATCTCAAGTATATTTTGAGCCCTTTACTACAATATTGAAGCCCTGGAGTATGGTCAGAGAAGGGCAAGTAAGTTGGTGAAGGGTCTGGTGCACAAGTCTTATGGGTAGTGTCTGAGGAAGTTGGGATTGTTTAGTCTGAAAAAGAGAAGGCTCAGGGGTGACCTTAGCATCCTCTACAACTACCTGAAGGGAGGTTTGGGTGAGATGGGGGTCAGCATCTTCTCCGATGTAACTAGCAAAAGGACTAGAGGGAACGACCTCAAGTTATGCCAGGGGAGATTCTGGTTGGACATTAGAAAATACTTCTCCAAGAGAGTGGTCAGGCACTGGGATGGGTTGCCCAGGGATAACGGAGTCACTGACCCTGGCGGTGTTCAAGAAACATTTAGATGTTCTACTGAGGCTCATGGTTTAGTGGGAAATATTGGTGGTAGATGGACAGTTGGACCGAATGACCTTAGCGGTCTATTCCAACCTTAGTGATTCTATGATTACTTATCCATGCTGTACACCATTTCTTTTCCATACATTGCCAAAAACTGTCTCTAAAGCTTTCTCCCATTCTGGGGGAAAGAAAGCTTTATCTATTTGAAGGTTCTGATTCTGTCATAGTAGAGAGCAATTTAGATTAACCAACATGCTATCTTTCTAAGTATCTCATGCTAACTTGTCCTCTCAGTGGCCTTTATTAGTGTTATTATTATGCATTCTCCTTGCCTTATTTTGACGGACAATGTCTGCCTCTCAAAGCACTAAACAGATTCAAAACAGAAGATTGACAGTTGTGTTTCCCCACAGCTGACAAACCATGTTCGTAATACCTTTTTTGCTACTCTTTCATATTTTCTCCTTCAGGAGAACAATGTTTTATAAATATATTCTTCATTGCTATTTAAATTACTTCTGTTGTTATAGCTGAGAAGATTACTGTAGAATCACAGCTCAGTTTTGCACAAATCCTTCAGAATAAGGTATAGTTTTAAAGAGATCGAATTCTGCAAAATATTACTTATCTAAAATTTCTCTGACTTTATTGTATTCGTTTCTCATCTAAACTAAATGCAATCTTTTGAGAGAAGTCAGTACTATTAGAAAATGTGATTATCATCATTTTAATAGCAGTTCCTATTAGTCTTATTATTCATTGGTCACAAAGCTATGTGGCAGAGAAAGTATTTCGACTCTATTTTCAATCCCTTGCAGAAATTTGTGAAATGGCAAGTGTTAAGCAGTATGCCATAAGTAAAGGTGATTTTGCTAGACTTCTATTGAGCTAATATAAAGACCAAATCAGATAAAAAGAATATCTTGCATGTACTTAAGTAGCTCAATTCTTCATCTTCTTGGCATTTTGTGCCATTGCAACACTACCTGGAATCAAATAGGAAATTTCCTCTCCTATACAGTAAAAAACATCACTGAAATCTTGTGACACCAACCCAAAATTAAACAGTCTGGTCCTGGAAAAACAATGCAAATGCAAGTATAAACATTTTCAGAATACAGAATTGAGGCAACTTCAGTTGCTAGATGCAGACATTTGCCTAAAATAAGTTACCATAACAGTCTGCACAAACCAATATCTGCTCAGAGGGACCAATTGTGCAGAGTAAGAAACTCTATCTATAGAAGCCATTCTCATGTACGGCAGGAGAATTATTTTCGGAAGAATGTTCTTCTATAAATGATGCCCAGTACATTGAACAAAGAACATTTATCATGTCTGATTTTTTCATCCAGTTTGTGGGATAAGTTGAATGGTAGCTGGGTACTGACTCGGTTAATGCCATTGTGGGCATACAGAGACTTGCTTAGCATTGTATACCACACATGACACCCTCCAATATATTTTCCCTTATATGTTCAGTCTGGGCATTTTCTATGTAAAATATTCCTTTGGGCTCCAAAGAGTGAGAGTGTGTGAGTTTTTGTTGGATACAGTGTGACATGAAACATAAATGTGGCATCTACTAGGAAAGAAGCCAAATAGGTTATTTCTAGTTATTTCTATCAAGGAAAATAATATTTTCTTCATTATTTCCTCATCTTTAGCAACTTCAAACAGATAAATAGAAAAGGAAGAATTGTGTGTGAAGAAGGAAACAAGTGTGGGGATATCAATTTATGAGACCTAGATGTTTTGAAGAAAAAGATGATAAATAATGATGGGGAGGGACTCATGAAGAACAGGAGAGGTATTACCTGAGGACAGGAGAGGAAAGCCAATGTTACTCCAGTCTTCAAAAAGAAGAGAAAATATCCAAGAAAATACAGGCCAGTCTGCCTCACCTCTGTCCCTGGGAAGATGATGGGCCAGCTTTTTGACAGGCTGAGAGAGCCAGGGCTGTTCAGTCTGACAAAGAGAAGTCACCAAGGTGACCTGATAGCAGCCTTTCAATATCTAAAGGGGAGCTATAGGAAAGAATGGGACAGACTCTCTAGCAGGTTCTGTGATGATAGAGCATGGGAAAATGGTTTCAAGCTCGAAGAAGGTAGGTTTAGGTTAGATATAAGGAAAAAAATCTTTTACAGTGAGGGTACTGAGGCACTGGAACAGGTTACCTAATGTTGTGGTTGATGCCCCATCCCTGGAGAATTTCAAGGTGAGGCTGGATAAGGCCTTGGGCAACCTGATCTAGCTGTGGTGTCCCTGTTCATTGCAGGGGAGCTGGACTAGATGGCTTTCAGAGGTCCTTTCCAACTCTTAGGATTCCATGATTCTAAGATCATTCTGAATGTCATCTTCAAGCAAGCAGAAGTAAGGACATTTATCAGGAGTACTGAGCATGGATTCACGAAGGGGAAATCACTCTTTACCAGTGTGATAGCTTTCTGTAATATCATGATAGGCTGGTGAGCAGGTGAGATGAGAGCAGTAGAATAGTGTACCCTTGACTTGTTTAGAAAATCTGTAGGTTCTTCAGTCTTCCATAGAGGACTGGTTCTTCTAAAGCCACTAGTCATCAGATTTTCTTCATAGAACCAAGTACAGAATAAAAGGAGTCCTGCTTTCCTTTACATTCCAAAATCCTCCTATGGTTGGGGCAGTAGTGACAAAGAAGGAAAGAACATAATTCACACTTCACATATTCTGTCTTTCTCTCCAACACTCCTTCCACTGGAAATTTTTTAGCTTGCATTAAGAAAAAAAAAAAAAAAAGAAAAAAAAAAGAAACAACATCAACAAAAAACCAACAATCTACAAATTGATACATACATTTATATGAAAAGATATAATTTAATCAACTATTCTTTATAAAAAGTATAGATAAATGGAATTCATAGGTACACCTTATTTCTGTTTTTGTCTGAGACCACAAGAGTAAAAGAAGTGATGTTGCAGTAATGATGTGCTTGAAGTATACTACTAGTTCTGACTATAAGAAATACTTTTTAATGTATTAACTTTATTAAATACCTGCTGAATGAAATCCCAGGTGCTTCTATAAGAACTTAATGGAGGTAGGGAGGAGGAAAACCCCAGTTCTTGGAATTTTTTGCCTTTTTTGTTTTTCTGTAATATCTACTTACTCTTTAATGGCCAGGTTGTTGCATGTAGAAATCCTCCTCAGTGTCTTTTTCAGAGAACAGGAAGTTCATTTAGCATCTGAATCTGTAAAAAGTACTTCCCCTTTGTCTGGTGAATCTATTACCTCCATTTAAATTTTCACTGGTAGAACAGTCTGGAATATCTCAGGAAGTTGAAGGTCTGGACATTTACATAGCACCCTGTAAATGCTAAGCAAGTGATTTGAATCCAGGAGTGATTTTTAAACATATTATTTCCAGACAGAAGAGGAAGAATACTTTTAGTCTGAAATCTAAATGTGTAGATAGGCCCTTTCAAGACAGCATGTCATACTGACCCTTTAAAGGTAGTATGTCACATTCTCATAGAACATATATAGTAGATGGGCTAATTCCTTGTCAGAGAGATAGCCCTGAATTCTGAAGGAAATTCAACTTCTTGTGTATATAAAGGGACTTCCAAATCAAGACTTTGGGCAGCATGATTCATACCTTACTCTGCTTGTGGCTAGGAGCTTTCTCCTTCACTCAATACTATCCCAAATCAGAGCCTTTCTCAAGGCGAGCCCATGGAGTGTGTTCTCTATCCTACCATATGATTTTCAGTACTTTGTACATACTTAACTTTCGCAATATGGGAAATTCAGCAGCACCCTCACATACCTTTGGCATCTCCTTTCCAGCCACACAACATATGTATCTGAGAACTTTCCCATATCTCCCACCCTAATTCTTAAGTATTGCCTTACACAAGGTACATCTGTCCACACATAAATTTCCTTAGCAGTTTTCTCTAATTTGCAAACAAAGCCACAGTCCTTCAATTCTTCAGTTATCTGTTTCCAGTTTTGGATTGCTTGTATCTTTAGCTACTTTGTTGTTAGGGAGTTCAAAATAACATGGAAAATGTACGTGTTACTATATAGCATGGTAGGTTGAGTTTTGATCTCTAAAGGTCCTTTCCAGACTGAATTGTGCTATCATTCTATGACCTTCCCTCATAAACAATGAGAAATGCAGGGGAAGAAAATTCTTATTGTTGGAACAGTGTAGCACTTTTTATTTTTTTTCTATTTAATGAAATCAGAAATTAGTTTAACTTAAGGTCAGGTTTTTTTTTTTTAAGAAAAAAAAACGCAATTAGTATAAAATCAACATAATGAGTCAAAACAGAAAACATTGTTTTGATTTTTCTTAAGGACATGGAGTGTTTATGGCCTCAAAGAATGAACTAAAGATGCTCTATTTTGCATATTTGTGGAATAAAAATATACTACTTTAATACAGCTGGAAAAGCAAACATCCCTTCCTTCTTTTTTCTTATGACAGAGATGGCCATAACTGTGATACGTATGAAGTGTAATCTTATTTTAACTGTTATGCCACAATATAAGAAAAGTAATCCTGGAATAACATAGGGACCTTACCTGAAATTTTCATCTTTATACCAAAAAGCCTGACAGGACTACTTTTTCCTCATAGATAAGGAGATATTTCAAATCGGCTTATGTTGGAAGCTTCAAAGTCTTGTAATATACTCATTCTAGGATACTGCAGTTTCTTTCATGAGGTTTCTGTGGTGGCATGGTGTTTTTGTATTTTAGAATGTCAGAGCAACTAGGCTTCTCACATATATTCCAGTAGTCAAACTAGTGCCAAATCCTAATTATGAGATTATTCAGTTGACCTCATGGAACTGTTTTTTCAAACCAGAGCAGAGGTAACTGTTCTTCAAGTCAGCAACATGAATGGTCATTGTTGGAGGTTAACCTAAATATAAACTTTTTTTTTTTTTTCCCCATAAACAAGCATTCACTGTGTGTACTGTGTACTCCAGAACATAACACTTAATTCAAACATTTTTAAAAAATACCTATTTGCATAATTTATGCTGTTTTGCATAAATTTCAGCATAATTTATGCACGTATTTTAAACTAAAAAATCACATTTATGTATATATATATAATATATTAAGCTGTTATAGCAGTTTAGAATCATTTTACTACAAGATTAGTAAATTCTTCCTATATGCAGATGACAACAACTGAAATATACAATTGTTGTTTAGATTAACAGTCTTCAAATGTCTTGTATATAATGCATATTTTTAAAAGACTCAGAATTTCAAATTTATGAACCAGCATATTTTCAATGAAAAATAAATCAATTATTCAATTATGAAATTCTAAGTGTAGAGAGAGAAAGACTTTGGCTGGAAAAATTGCTACCCTGTCCCAGTCATCTTGTCCCCAGCAGCGTTAGGACCAATGTCTATTTTTTTTTTCTTTTTTTTCTTTTTTCTCTTTTTATGTTAATGTATTTACTTGCAGAGACAGAATTTTGCCTAGAAAATTGTGACAGTAGGAGAAATGAATTACTCAGCAACTCCACTTGAACGTAAAGTTCAACAAAAAGCTCTCCAGTTACTTCTTCCACACTTGTGAATACAAGGTAGGATTGCAGGGGAGTAGATCCACTGAAGCCTCTTGGCACCAGGACAACTTCAAAACCTCACTAATAGTAACCTAAGGGCCCTGTTTGCCATTTGAGATTATTCTGTAGTTAGCCACACTTTCATTCATATATGCATTCTTAAAGAAGAAAAGAACAGTATCTCTGAGTTCATTTTTATGATAAATAGAAAATGTCCTTCAATTCTCAAGCTATGTCTCAGAGGACAACTAGGCTTATAAACTGATTGGTACAGTAGAAATAAACAAAGAATACTCCCAAGCTCCAAACTTCAAACCCTTAATTCTTTTAAGATAGGAAGATTATTGGTATTATTTTTAATGTATTCAGACTAGTAGGAAAATAGTTTATAAATCTATTTGATAGACTGCAATGATTCCCATAGAAATAATGTATTCTAAAATATTCTGATTTTTTTCATAACTGTTGTCAAAACATCAATTTCTACTTGTAAATACATAGAAAAATATGTCCTGCATCTTTAGAACAACATTCTACCCATTCAGAGTTGGGCCAAATGATTTTCCTACACTTTAATTTGCAAAAGGCTGGTACTTAGTAGGGCTGAAAACAATAAAAGGACAATACAGAAATGGTGGCAAAATATTACATACCTGATAATAACCATTAGTTTCAGGGGAAGTTCATACATTTTGTGCTCTGATAACAGTTACCTGAGTTAAGAACTGAACCAGCTTTTCAGGGTGCAAAATTCAAGAATATCTACCAAAAAAAGCAAAGAAAGAAAGAATAATCAATCAAGTATAAAAGAAATCAACAAAATTTCTACCTTGATATGAATGTCAAAATACAGGTGACAACTACCAAAGACTTACAGTCTTAGTAAAGATTCCATGTACTAAACAATATTTTAGATAAGCTTTTAGACATACTTTAGATATTAACATCTGAGTTATAATTTTTATGCCTTACTCAGTCATATTAAAAGTTTCAGTTAAGGTCAAAACTGGGAATGGCTTTCAGATTGAACTTCATTTCTTTGCAACAGATGAACAATTCTGAAGTCATTTACATTTCAGAATGAATAGCTGCTGTGTAGATGATACTAACTTTTTATTGAAGTGAAATATAGCCATGGTTTGAAGTTCTCTGAAGACTCAAGAAAATTACATACATATGTATTTATCCTTCCCACGTTATTCTTCTTTTTTTTCTTCCCCCTAATAATTCATACTAGAAAACTGATTCCTTCTCCCCACTTTTTTTTTCTTCTTTCTTTCTGTCATCCTTCATTCCTTGAAAACTGTTTCTCATGTCCTGCAACTTCTGGAATGTTATTTGAGTTATTCTTCTAATGGCTACCTCAAGAAAGAGGATTTCTGTTAATAAAGACCATCATTCTCTAATAGCAAATACTTATGCCATATGTAATGAATTAATTTTGCTTTTAATGAGTATTTCAGATGGAAACTTGTTGTTTTTTACATGTACCCCAACTTGTACATCATTTTAAAATTTATTTTTCTGTGCTCTTGGGTGAAGATTAAGCTGTTCTTGTTTTCTGTTATTCTCTCATTTTTAGAAAATAAATGACTGCCTCTTTTCAGTGTTTATACAATTAAGTTTTCTTTATAGCATTATAAATTACATTTCTAATTAAAAATATTTCTTTAGTCACAGTTTGCTAGCAGATGTAAAAATCACATTTTGTGTGTGTGTGTGCTAGCGTATATATATATAAAATGTAGTGTATTTATATATGTAATATATCCTAATCTTCAGCAAAAATGTTGAAAAACAAAGGAATCACAATCTGTAGAATTATTCTGCTGTTTTATATTCTGTTTGAACACCTTTACAAAATTTATATGACAGTATACAGCTGATTCATGGCAGCCATATATTTTGGCTAAGTTAGCCATTGAACTATACAGATTTAGGTTATTTTCTTCTCAGTCTTCAGTACTGCATGAATGTTCAAAAGTCAGAAGAAGAATCTGTATACAGACAAGCATATCAAAGTTGACATATTATAAAGCTTATTTTTCAGAATCATTTGAATTCACATTATTTCCCCTTCTGTTTGTTTCTACTCCAATATTAAAGTATAAACATTTATGCCAACTTAAGAGACAAGAAATAGTCTGAGATCTGGAAGAATCATCTACTTAGTTTAGAAATAGAATTCACTGAGTGATTTATATGGCAAATAGTTTTAAGATATCTTGTTAAAAATACACTGTGCTTTCAAAAATCAGACACCCTTCTTAAGGGGCTGCATTGGACTTACCTAAGCTCTATACTAGACCCCATCCCAGGTGTACCTGTTGTCTCTCCTCAGCAGGACTGTGGGAAAAAAAAAGGTGGCAAATACCACAAACTGAGGTAGAAACAGGGAAAGCCCTTACCAGTTACCATCAAGGGCAAAACAGACTCAACTTGGGGAAAATTAATTTACCTTACTGACAATGAATATTGGGTAGTGAAAAACAAAGACAAAAACTAAAATGGTTTCACTCTAGTCTCCATCTTCTCATGGTCCAGCCATGCCCTGCAGTGAGATGTCTGGAACCTGCTGTGTTTGGCATGAAGCAACCCAGGTCTTGCCACACACAGCAGCCTCACTGCCCCAGGGACAATGCCTGGACCCTGTAGAGAAGCGTAAGATAAGTCCTCTGATTTCACTATTGGCAAAGAACTCCCATACTCTGTGAATCTCTATGTATTTATGACATAAGCTCAGGATGTAGGTAATGATAGAAATTGGATTGAGCCTTTTGCACTGCTGCAGGAGGTGTCAGTAGCTGGTAGGGCATCTGGAACAACCCTTTGCTCAAAGAAAGGCACGTGTATGGTTTCACATATTTTGTCTGAGCTCTTCGCAATGGAAGCTGTTCATAAGTTTAACATTAATTATGTATGCCCATTGCTTTTTACAACTGTTTTATTGTTAACACCATCCAAGTCTCCATCTTTAGAGATGACTACCAACATGACTGAAATCAATGCATTTTAACTCATTGATTCACCTGGATTTTTTCCCCAACTTTTATTTGAAATACCTGCTAATGAATACACTCTTCCTCTCAGGGCTGACCTTCTTTATTGATACCTTCCCACTAATACTTCAAGCTTTCTTCCCAAGAGTCACTAGTTTTTTCTCATTTCCTTCCTGGACTTAAAATGACTTTTAATTTTCTCTGATGCTGTATCCAAATCTAGCTATCTCAGATGACCTGAAGGAAAAGACATCAGGCAAAACAGCCATATCCCCAGAGTTTCTGGTTGTGAAAATGTTATTAATTGTGGCAGCACAGGGGAATACTAGCACCGTCTTTATTTCAACATATCAAGGAGAAACAAGACTAACTAAACATAATGCAAAACAAAAGAAAATCAAATGAGAAAGTAGTTGTTTCTTTCAAACATACTGTATAGTAAAGTTACAGATCAGGGCACCTGGTGTGAAAGCAAAAAATCCTTATTCCCAGCCATGTCCTCAAACCTGTACAGTTCCCAAAGATGTGGGAAGTCATTCAAACCAAACAGATGGAAATGATGAGTGTTCATTATGTTTGTTTTTGGTTTTTTTTAACCCAATTTTGAAGAGCATGCCAATGCACTATGACATTTAAACAAAATTCTGCATCTTTCAGAGTTTAGCAATGCTTAGACAAATGCCCAAATGGTGTTCTGAAACAAAAGACAGCTCTGAGACAGTGAGATAAATGTAGTACTGATTAAATCAAAATGCAGTTCTTAGCAAATGTAAAAGGAACAAATTAATGCCTGACTTAGGTGGCATTAAACACATGTGAATTCAAAGTAGGTCTAAACTGTAAACTACAGTACTTTTCAATATTCATTAGGTAGACAACAGATAAATTCCTTTGCCTTGATGTTTACAGTCATATCACAAAAGAGACAATTTTTGCTTGCATTCTGTTAAGGGCCTAGATAGAAGTTAACCAATTATGTTTCTAAAAAAAAAAAAAAGAAGAATCAAAATCACTGATCTGTTACTTTTCTACATATTCTTCTGAAATTTGGTAGACAATCAAATTCACTAACTAAGCACATTCTCTATATTATGCTTTTAGGAACAGTAGCCTCTTTTGAATACACAAGAGAATATTTTCTTCAATTGATTCTGTTAATTATGTTAGGATACAAGATCATTCACAGATGAAAAAAATAGGAAAATCTTAATTTTTGTATTATTTTCAATCACTGCACAGACGTGAGATAAAATAACCAGTGCAAAAATGTTATCTTATCTTATAGATAGCTTAATATCAGTTTAAGTTAAATTCAAAATATTTGTGAAAAATGTTTACTATTTAGAAATTTGAGGTGTTTTTTAATATATATTTTATGTATGTTATGATCATAAGTGGGCCCTTGGATTACTAGAGTAGAAGTGGAATTTCTGCTTATTAGTATGTGTTTTACAGTCTCCTTATACTATTTCTTATAGTTTCATTTAAGAAATGATGTCAGCACTTTGACTACCTTCCTCTGAGAATACTGATGCCCAATTCCATTTTCATGCTGTATAGGATTTTGTGCTAAGTCAAAAATGAACTATGGGATGATTTGGATTAAAAAATAGACTTTTAAGTACATGCACATTGTCAAATCTTATTTTGCAGCCATTATTCATACATGTATATTCATATGATTATATATTTATGTATTTAGGTCTATAAGAACTAATTATTTGACCGTAGAACTGCAGTTGAAGACTATAGATAGAGAACTGTAGGTACCTGGAGCTACTCTCTGCAGCAGCACCACGTGTCTTGGCATAAAAAAGTATGCTAAACTTCATCTTTAAGCTGCCTCTCCACCGCAAAGAGATGTGTGATGTTGTATTAAGGTAAAAAAAAAATAGAGATTTCCATTTTACTATACAGAAAGGTGTGTGTAGTTTTTTCTTCTGCATAGCTAACCAGTCACTATCAATAAAGTGCATTCTGATTTAGAGCTAGGGTCTGCAAATATGAACAGAAACCAGTGTCTCATTTTCACTAAAATGTTTTACATTACAATTTTCAGGATACCTCTTTTTGTTATTTAATGGAATAAGAATACTCATAAATAGCTACATCCTTCTGAAATTGAAAGAATCTACTTATGATTCTTTGAGAATTTATGAGAAAAATGTGCATTTGCATTTGCATCATATTACCTAAGAAAGATTTATCATACACTCAGCTAAAATATTGTCCCTTGTAAGAGTATTTTGAAGGCAGAATACTTGAATTTTATGCCTCCATAGGAAACAAAATCAGCAGTAATATGTTGTACTTCATATTTCAAAGCAATGAAAATCTTGGACTTGGATAATGAAGTGATGTTCCCTTCTTTCAGATATTAGTGAATATGTAAGCATGGAGCTCAGTCAGTTATGATATTGTTTAGGATATTGTTCTATGAGCAATTCTGGGGGGCAACAAAGCAGACTCATGTACCTACTCAGGTTGTTCCCATAAGAAATGGAACTTTCAGAGCAGACACCACCATGAAGTTTTCCTTACTCCTGGGAACAGTCTGAATTTAAAAGAGCACTCCAAAAACCTTACGAATTATTCCAGCGTACTTTCTAGTATCACTAAATCCTATATTCTCTTAACATTTTAAACACACAACTGGGAAACGAAATTCTGCATGTATTCGAATACATTGACCTCATTTCTTATTGAGTGCTGGACAGTCCAAAGTAATTCAGGAAAGATGCATCAAGGATGTACAAAATGTTTGTTCATTTCTACAAGTATAATTGGTGGTAATTGTGTGTTACGCTGCTGTATCACTATAGTTATACGTACCTGTACAACTTCCGATCTGTTTGCCTACAGTTAGCAGTTTATTATATGATTAATTTGCATCCCTATGTCTCAAATTTTGTGGATATGAAACAACGGCCATTTCCATTTTCTTTTATTCACTAAATAAATGTTTTATTAAATTCCTAAAACAAAAAAGGAGACCTTGATGTGTTATAAAATTATCATGTTGCTCTTCCAGATTATATAAATAAGAGATTTAATATTTCAGACAGCTGTAGCCTTTATGATCACTATAATATTTGAAATGAACCAATGAGATTAGCTTGTGGAGATCAAGAAGCAAAATTTCATGCAGAGAATTACAACACTGATAATAGCTGAGCAGACTAAATTTCTATAAAATGTGCATTACATGAACAGTTCAAAGCCCTTAGATTAATTTCTTCTTACATCAAATTCCAATTATAAATGGTACTTCAGAATATTTTTAGAAAGCTTTAAGAAATTCACTGGTTTTACACACCTCAGAATTTATGGACAAAAAATTACTGAAGTTATTCACTAAAAAATCATACTAAGGAAAAGAAGATCTTCTTATAAACTGATTTCTCAAAGCACTGAGGTCTGCAGTAAATGTTAATTGAAATGGATGGGAATTAAGTACTTATGTAAGCATTGAACAGTCTCAAGACAAAGGCATTATGAGTTGAATCCCATTGTGGACGCTCACAAGCTGTTGACAGAATAAGCCTGAGTGCTTTGCTTAGCTGGCATCTAACACATTGGTGCACCCTTGTGAAGAAGGCAGAATGATTAATTACAGATCTGTATTGATATTTTAAGAGGTAGGGACTCACAACAGGAAATTTATTTTGCCTAGGTTGCTCCCCTGGAAATCAAGAAACCACTCCTCCTGGCACCACATAATCAAAGAATTTTCTTCTTCTTTACCCATTTATTTTACATCTTACTATTACTTATTTTTTTGTCTTGTTTGTTTGTCTGTATATTTGTTATTGAGACATATACTAAGAAGATATGAAAATGGATAGAATATGAAGTGTCATGTAATATTTCTGTTTATACTGTTTGTATAAAAAATCAATAGATAATATAGCATGGAATGAATCATTATGGCCCATTTTCATTTCCATTATGCTGGAGAAGTAGAAAATGAGTAAGAATATCTACATCAACTGAGGTTTAATAGAAAGACTACCATATCCACACTGTCAGATGTACTCTGCATCCACAAATTTCACCAGCTTGGGAAAATGAATTTTCTTTGTCCATCTTACTATAAGGAGAAGATGCAAAATGTACTAAGATATTAAATCCTCAAAGAACATTTTTATTAAATTATTTGACAATCTTTATTGTTTAATTTCATTCCCTCCCACATACACCCTGTTTGGGAAAAAGAGGAAGAAAAATATGTCACAGTCACAATGCAAAGGAATAGCTAGTGACTTGGATGATTTTTGCAGTGGTTGTATGTGTACTGTGTACACCGAAGCAAAGAGCAAGAACCAAAGAAATGATCAGCATAATATTTTGGGAGATGTCCATATACTTACTCATGTTCTCTGATCTCTTTATTTAATTTATTTATTTATTTCAGTAATGGAGTAAAAAATAGAGTTTAGTGGCAATAGACTTTTTAGAATTTTAGATTACTTGTTATTGTAATTAGCGCTAACTGCACACAAAAGCGAATGTAATCTGCTGATTGCATTCTGAAGAAGTGCTGAGGTGGATATTGTCATCTGTCAGAGAATTCAGATATGCTAATTCATGGTAACTGATTGCTGGTATGAATGTCTAAGTTTTGACAAATCTATTTAATCAGTGTTTTATCAAAAGTCTGAAAATCCTTCATTATTACACTAAGTTGATAAGTGGAACAAGTCGAATCTTTCAATTCAAAATAGAATAGAATACAATACTTCACCTGGGAGGGATCTACCAAGACTATCTAATCCAACCACCTGACAACTTCAGGGCTAGTTGAAAGTCAAACATTATACCAAGGGCATTATCCAAATGTCTCTTTAACTTTGATAGCCCCAGGCTGCCTTTGTATGAAACCTGTTCCAGTGGTTGACCACTCTCCATGTAAAGAACACTTCCCTAATAACCAGTTGAAACTCCACTGGATTAGTTTTGTACCATTCTCACGTGCCCAGAAGAAAGCCCAGCACACCCTTCTGCTTCATCTCCTCAGGGAGCTGCAGAGAGCAATGGGGCCACCTCTCCATGTTCCCCACCCAAGAAAGGACAGCTGAAGTGTCCTCAGCCTTCCCTCACAAGCCATGACTTCCAGCCCTATTACCATTTGCTTTCCTCCTCTGGATGTTTTCAAAGACCTTAACATTATTTTTATATAGTGAAGTCCAGAATGTATGCAGTATTCAAGGTGAGGTCATACCAGTTACAAAAAAAAATGTATAAAATAAAACGAAAACCAGAATGATTTATTTTGGCTAGCTGTTTGTGCTGTGTATAATGCACCCTGAAATGCACTTTGTCTCTTGGCTGTCAGGGCACACTCATGGCTCATATTGAGCCTGCTATAGACCAGCACCCCATGGTCCTTTTCTGCTGAGCTACTCCAGTCACTTTTGTCTCAGTTGTCATGTACAGAACCCAGTATTTTGCTTTGTGGAACTTTGTGCTAATCAAACATTGCTCCAAGTCTATCTAGGCCTCTCTGCAAGGCCTTTAGTTTAATGCTATCAGTAAGCTTGCTGAGGATGCACTCCACTCTTGATCATTGATAAAAACGTTCGACAAGGTGAGCCCTCAAATTGAACCCTAGGGAATGCCACTGGCGACCATCAACTTGTTCGCAGTACCCAAGGCCTTATACCTATTCAGCAGTGGAAGCTGGGTGACAGACAGGGGCTCCACTTGAAACAACATGCAGAAACTTGCTTCCACTCCTCAGTGTCCCTCAAACTGCTGTCTTTATCAAGTGCAGATGAGATGCCAGGCCCACCTCAGTAATGGCTATGCAAAGCTGGCATTTATGTACCAGAGAAGGTAGAACACGGCTCTGTTATCAATCACTTTTTTGAGTTCTCAGATGCTTCTCAGCCTCCCCACCTCCTCCCAAAGCCTTGCCAGCAGACAGAGCAGCTCACCTACCTGGGCACACCTCACACAGTGAACATGCTCCTGCCCTCCAAATTAGGGAGCAGTCGCCTCATGCTGTCTTGTACTCTCCTGGCAGATCTAATCTCTGCTGGTACCATTATGAGACAATGTTTAGGCAAATGAACCCATTGAGATAAAGAACATGTAGTCACAGCATATGTAATAAGAAAATCTAGTCAGAATAAATCCTGCCTTATTCAAAGAGTGTTTACAACAAAATTATTTTTAAGATAAGTTTTGTTCTCAGCTAATAAAACAGTTCTTTTTAAATTGTGTATTTGTATGTACCTGCAATCTTTTGGCCAAATAATTCCACCATTGCTGTTCCTTAGCCCTTATCAGTGCAGGATGAAGGCAGATCTATACCTTGTCTCTGATACAGGTTACAAAGCCAGATGCAGCACTTATCTTTCATTATCATTTCAATTCTGTGGTTAACTATATCCTGAGTGTCAGTCCACATGTGCAGAGTAAATTCTGTAAAGTTTTCCACATCAGATGTGATGTAGATTGAGATGTTTTTATTGTGATACCGCGGGAACTGATAAGCATATTTTGTGGGCCATTATTTTTTATACAAATAACAAAATAATTTATCTAACATTTATAAATAGAAATAGAAAATTAAAGTTCCATTATCCGTTGCCGCATATATTAAGATACGCTGTATCACCCTTTGCTTAACTGATCAGCCCCCTAATCAGGACCAAGAACTGCCAGCATACACTAATGTGGTGAACAGAAAAATGGCGTTCATTACTGCGTGGCATCTGTTTAAATACATTCATCTTCTACTTCGTCTACATCCCTTAAGCATGCATTGTCCAATCACTGAGCAGGGGGGGTCCTGTTGCGTCACATCCCGTAGCCCCGTGGGCGCTTAATACAACAACTATCTAGATGAACAGAAATGTAGAAGTTCTAAACGTGGTTTGTTATGATCGTGTTACATTGCAACATCAGTTTTCTATGGAATTATCTTTCAGATGTCTGCTCTGAGGCTGAGCTGTGTTCCATTGTGATGCATGTTAAGTCCAAAGATCCAAGATAAATTCACACTTATAAGTTAAATTTTGAATTAGTTGTTGTGCAGAAAACTGGACATCTCACAAATGGATCTTGAAAAACTCAGTGTCAGTGTGGGGAAAAAACAATGTGAATTGCAAATTTGTTCACCTTACCCTAGGGGAGAACACAACAAAGAAGTGACAACCCACAAAACTTAGTCTTGTTGTTATTAACTTGGTGCATACATATTTTTGTGTAATCTAAAATGTAAAGCATAAATGTAAAGCATTACTTTAGATACTTGACAGTTCCAATTTTGTATTTCTTATGTTAGCAGACAAAACACTTCACTAAATCTAAATATATATATATATACATTTATATATTTACTCTGATTATCTCTGAGGATTGTATGAAAATGGCATCTTGTGGAGAACTGCTTCAAAATGCAAGTTAAGATAATTATTTCAGATCAGAATTCTATATCAGAATATTTCTGTATGAGTCAGTTGAGAGATTCTCAACAACCAAGGAAGTAGAAACTGAAGTCTTTTGTTATGTAAATTAAAATGCATCATGGCATTACAATTCTTCAGACATTTTATGCATAATTCTCTATAGTTTTAAATTTCAGCACCTAAAATTTTAATTTTTATACATTTATGTATATAACTCTGATTTGTCATTCTTAGTTTTCGGAGCTTAAGAGTTTTCTGTTTACATTTATAATCATATTTAACCACATATATGATTACTCTGAATTCAGGGAACCTATATTTCCTTTAGAAATAAACAAAAACTACAAGTAGGCAACAGTTTGGAAAATCCCATTACAATTTCTATGTATTGAAATATGGACTTTAGTAGCTAACTTTAACATAAGACTTCTACATTTTCAAGTGCAATCACTGAAATCACTCTGCAAAGCCACAGTTGTTGGCTTTATGGAGAGTTTCTTAACTCTCCATATGTAACGTTTCTTAACATTACTTTCCATGAAAGGACATAAATAATGTTTCTCTTTTTGGCAGAGTGTAACAACAGGGTTTTGGAAGAATGTAATAGTAAAACGGAACATATCATAAATAAACCCAGATATTTCAAAGTGTGACCACAACAAAATATTTCACATAAAGGAAAAGAAGATCATTTTATTTTTATTTTCTTCATTGCAATTCCTTGTTATGTTTGCAAATCCACAATTTGTCCCAGAGCTGATGCTTAACTCATGATTTATTTACAATAGTAATTTACAGAAATGCTCATTTCTCAAAGTGAATTATATTTATTTAATTATTTTTGCCTTCCCTGTTTATATTTTCTGTTCATTTTTCTGTTCACAGAAACAACAGAGTCAGGACAGATATTGTATTCATTTTACAGAAAAACACAGACCCACTGCCGATTTATGTACAACCAAACTATTGGAACCAAGATAGAACTGGATTGTGTACCAAGGCCTTCTACTTCATAAAACATTTGACACATAATATCTCAGTCAAAAGATACAATTTAGCACAGTAGTAAATCAAAAAAATTTTCAAACAGAATATTGAAAAATAAAGTTCTTACTAAAAGCAGATCTCTTCTAGTAATAGCAAAGAATAATTTGAAATAATTATTCAGCCTACCACACCCTTTAAACAAAAAATAAGGTTAATAATCTGCTTATTTTCAGCAGGGTATTTCATCTCCTCAGCAGCCTTCCCTAATTCTCTAAGTCATTAATCATATTATTTGTACTCCAGCCAAGTCTTATGAACGTCTATAAATTTGACACTAAGTTTCACTGAGAAAAGCTGAAAGTGTTTAAGAGTGTATAAGGGTTTTATCAATAAGTATTCTTCTATTAGTATTGGACAATATGTTATTAAATGACATTACGTGATCATTTTTGTCCATCTCTATGGCTAAAAAAGCACACACATTTAATACTGAAGTGAGTAACAGAGTTAGCTTGAAAATATGCAGCATAACACACGCATTTCATATTTATTAATTACATTTTTACTGTTCCCATCTCTAAGTTTTCCAGAACTGATTTATGAGGTTGTCAATATTTCATCGAGGTTGACAAGGATAAGATAACCTCTCTGCACTAGTACTCTACATACACACACAAAAAGAGTACATAATGCTACATACCAAGCACCATTCCACTTTCCTCTAGTGGTTTTAAGGAATACTGCATTATTTCATTTCCAAATATTTTTACAATAACTTGCATAGACAAAATTCCACTCACTTTGAGACACAGAGGAGATTTTAGAGAACAGATAAAAGGATGATTTTTTAGCTAAAAACTTGGTTTAGGAAGCTGAAATCTGTGCATACACTGAATTTGGTAGGCCCCTGTGTACCATATATAGTGACAGAGCAAAATGGGGGCACTGCATTTGTGGTGCTAAGTAAGTCTGTGTAGTTTTGCTGCCTGTCAGTGACTTTCACAGCCAGTTTTTGGATTCAAGCCATATATTCTCATCCCAACACAGGGGATATATACTGACAGGGCTGCAAGTCACCTTCACTACGCTCCTCAGCTCATCCATAGATTAATCAGACTGTGAGGAACTCATCCATA
The DNA here is from genome assembly GCA_037305975.1 of Chrysolophus pictus. Classification (NCBI taxonomy): domain Eukaryota; kingdom Metazoa; phylum Chordata; class Aves; order Galliformes; family Phasianidae; genus Chrysolophus; species Chrysolophus pictus. The sequence goes on along the minus strand of CM074577.1, from coordinate 21,074,760 downwards.
CCCTTCTTAATCCACCAACTTCTTTTACCTATATTATGTTGTTAATTTCCGCATAGATCATCAAAACAATCCTGTTAACAAAGTTCAAGCACTGATGATGAAAATGTAGATGAATAGGTGGTACCAAGAAGCCAATGCTATATTCCCTAAAAGAATAACCAGCAAGTCTGAAAGCACTTGACCCTTTTTATTAAATCCTCTTGATCCCTCCATAGTTAGAGGTGCAGTGGTAGCATTAGGGGTAAAAAAAAAAAAAAAGGGAATTGAAAAAGGAAAAATAAAAATAATAATTATATTTAAAAAAATAAACAAAAGAAAGCCTTAGTAGCAGAAGAGGTGAAAAACATTCTGAATTTATTTTGTTGGCGTAAACACTACCTTCAGCATTTCACTAAAGGTAGGGAGAAGAAGAACAGCCAGCATTTGTAATGAAAATTGAGAGATCATATTGTAAAAGGTTTGCAATTTTGTTATGTTTCTATGTTCTCAGGCTCTCCAGGTATCACAGATGGTTACTGGTGTCCTTCCAGCCCCGTCTGCTCTGTACATTTGTAAATATTTCTTCCATGCACTGCCTACAGTTTTCTCCACATTCAATTTTGCTATTCTGCTATTACAGTTCACAGATGATAATTCAAAAGCTACAAGTAGTTTAAATTTACAGCTGACTTAGCAGTGTTAGCTGAAAAAGGCTTTATGCATACATTCCAACAACTACCTGGCTCCTTATCAACTGCAATGCATTATGTATTTTTATTCAAGTCAGATATTTATGGGATGATGGATCCAGTGGTTTCAACCAGGAGCGAGCTACACTACACACTATGTGCAGAAGGGTGTCAGCTTCGAAAGGATCAGAAATCTCCCCCTACACACCTGCAAAATCTCTACCTATGCCTGGGCATGGAACAGATGCACAGCATTGCAATAGATATGAAAAAAAAATATAGGAAAGGATGTATGGAGCACGGATTTAAGAAGAGCTCTCCCTCACTTCTGGATTCTTTTTATTCTTAGGATTTAGTTCAGACTGGTTTTCTTTATGTTACAGACTAGAAGACACTATCCTACAGGACCACACATATGGCACAATGAGTAAGCATCCACCTGCCAACATGTGGATGTTATGCAGAGATATGTAAGGGTAGACCATCAAGATACACTAGAAATGACTGACGTGTCAGTCTACAGGAAAAAGACAGCTACTAAAGATGTACATTAATAGAAATCTTCTGTCATGAATTTAATCTAATCCTTTTGAATTATAGCTTTCCCCGTTTCCTTCCTAGACCATAAATTAATTTTAGAGTTTGTAGGTCTATGATGAAAAGAGCATGTGACTTTACCATGACCACAGACAGAATTAGAAACCCTGTCATGGGACATCATAAATAATTTTACAACCTCACAATTGTAAGCTGATAATTTGGTCTGCATAGTAGAAAACTGAAATTCTTTCAAATACTAAGTGAGGTAGATTTTTAGATGTTCTGGATTTGAAACACCAATCATGGCTGGTTACAGTGAGTGGGATCATTTTGTGTTGCTACCTACAAATGTAGTGTCTTAGAGGCTTCTCCTTTTTAACTGTTACTGTAAAAGCTCTCAAGCATTAACATGAGCACTCTTTTACACTCTCTCTTGATATTTGCTACCTTTACAGACTTTCTTGAAAGAGTATGCTATGTGAAAGATGCCACGTGGCATTGACAGACAGCTATTGGGAGAACAGCAGACAGCCTGTAAATCACTCAGTGGAGTTTCCTGTCCTTTCAGCCTTATCTTACAGAATCTACAATTTCTGCCTTTGCGAAGTACTTGAATGTCAGTGTTTGTTTTCTTTAAATTCTTATAGGTAAAAGTGACAAAAAATATACATATTTTGTTGATAATTTACTTTTCACTACTGTCAGAGCCCAAGTGCAAAAGTCCCAGCATGTGTTAATGAATGTTTTAGTATTTCTAAGTAGTTTGAGTGAATGCAAAGTAGGTTTTTTTCCTCCTCTAGGATGGAGGGGGAAGAAAAACTTTTAACAAACCAGATCTTTTCAACGTATTGACACTTTGTTCAAAATCTGTGGAAAACCTTCATATCTGAAATGAAATTTTCAGTTCTAGTCAGACTATAAGTTAATGGAAAGAAATGTGTAACCTTAACCTATTTCATGTGCATCCTTTCTTCGCGGCTGCTCAAATGTCTTTGGCAGTCAACCAACTCTTCAAAAAAAAAAAAGCTATTGCAAAGATTGCATTAGAATATCCTACTAAAGCTTCTGTAGCTGTTAAAACTTGCAGTAAAATATATCCATTACTGCTTGCTCTGCCAAAGAGTGAGTCTAACGTAGACATTTCACGCATGAACAGTCAAGAGTAAGAAAAGTACAAGCATATATAACACCTATTCTGTGATTATGTTCTCGTCACATAAATTAATCTCACTAAACAGCACTTTCATATGTCATCATGGGCTACGCACTCAGATGTCAAAGGAGAGTCTGTTTTCAGAAAATGCTGATCTATGCTCCTTTGAAACTGAAGATGTGTAGTGATATGTGGTTCACATTGAGTGGACACACCCAGCTTTAAAGGATCCAAGCCTTTATCACATAATTTCATACCTAACTCTCAGAAATTAAAATCTGTCGTTATATAAATGTGAGTACTTCTGAAAGAAAAACAATGAATTTTAATGTTATGTAGGCCATACAAAATTTTGAGCAGTGGCTATTTTGAGGTCTCATATAAACTCTTTAGGAGTTCAATTCTGAGCTGATCTTAGAACATAGTTTTATCACCATCCTTGTTCTCCTTCTATTGAGATTTTATGTAAAGTAGTATCCATGCATGACAAAATACTAATTCCTAGGCACCGTGGTTTTAAGCTGTACTTTCCAGTAGATGTTATTAACTCAAAACTGAATATGTTCACCTTCCCTCGCCTCAGGTGAAAGTATCTTTAGTAAATATTTTTCTTATGCAGACTCAAAGTGTTGCCACCTGAAATGGCACAGAATCTCTAGCAGATCTGTCCCTTTTCTAATTTAATCATTAGTGTGTTGCAACATGGCAGCAAGTTTCAACAATTTTCACCCGTAACTGACTGGAAAAACTTGGACATAATTTGTTAATTGCCAGATGTATTGTCCTAAAACATCTGAAGAGTTGGCCATGAGCCTTTTCTAGCAGTCTCAAGCACATTTTTCTTCTGAGACTTTGGAAATAAAATGTAAAAACAAATATTCACAAAGAAATAGATGACTCTCCATCTGACACCAAAAATGCAAACGGTCCCAATGTGATATTCAACAATTCTCAGTGATAGTAAACACAATTACAGCTCCCTTTTTCAGTTTTATCTTCAAGTGTATTTCAATTTATCATTTTCAGTGATATTCTGTGTTATTACTCTAAGACTAAAGATTTAGGCAAAAAGTGATTTGGATGGAGAAAAGGTTTGTATGAGTGTATTTTTAGAAGAATCATGTTTTAGAGACGAAAAGATTTGGGTAAGAGAAGAGATTGATTTCTCCAGGATTTCCTGGCAAGCTGCTGGCAGTACAGTAAAGAGGATCCTGGTCTCCTAAGGCTGTGCCTACTGTTCTGTCCAGAGACTCCCATGGCTGCTGTTTTTAAGTAACAGTCTCATAAAGCAGGGCCAGGAATGCCTTCATCATCAACCAACAAGCAAGATTTATTCAAATGCTTCTGTAAGTGGCAGAGCTATTGATTCACAGTGATCCCTGTAAACAGCGAGTATGAAGAACAGCAACTCTCTTTATTCCTGCATCACCTATCTGCTTGGAACAGGCATTAGGCAAAGGAGCTGCCTAATTAGGAGGGCTTGTCCTGGCCTTAATGCAGCTTAAGAACAGCTGCTTTAGGTTGTGCTTTTGCCCTGTGGGTGTCTCACTAAGGATGCTTCCTCCCCTTCACAATGGATTTGTTCTGTGGCCTTCAGCAAGTCAATAAATCTACTTAAACAGAATGAAAATTTTCTGATTTGTGGTGGGTGTGCCAGCAAGTTACAGACTGCTTGCTGTTACCGCATAATCCAAGAGGAGTCATCATCATTTAAAATGACATATTGCACTATTTGTAGCATTTTCTAAAAGGCTGCTTAGCCAGGTGCAACTCTGATCTCACTGGGGCAGAAGCCACAGCTGCAAATGGATGAAAATCCAGAATTTTGTAGTGCCAATGAGGGATGATCACCAGATGGGAAATTTAGCAGGAAATCTCAGTGCCATTATAAATCTCCCCTTCTGCATTTCCAAGTGGAAATGAATGCTTGAATGCTGAAAATTGTGACATATTAAACAATTATTGTGAATTGGAGATAGCTGGTTCAGATATACCTGAGATTCTAAACTGGCAAATTTAAAATACAAATGGCAAATTTAACAAAGTGTTGTTACGTGCTTTTGCTGCAAATATTAGGAGAGCATGGAAAAGTGCACAGACTATCTAACTATGGCTTCCAGTGGTATTGGGAAACCCAAACAGGAGCAAACAGGAAATTAATACACAGAAGCTTGCTGATGAAATGTGTTCTCAGTAGCAAAATCTAATGCTTCTACTGTCATCTGTTCAGTAATGAAAAATTTCCCACAAATATTTATGATCTGTCCTCATAGCAAACAAGTTGCACACAGACTTACAGATGCTGTACTAGATGAGTTGGATCACTGAAATATTTTTAACGTCCATGCTTTTATGTCTGTGGGGCATATGGTCCTGCAGGCCAGACATAGGAGAGGGAGCTGTTTGAAATTTCTTTACCCTTGAGAATTATCTGTTTTTTTTTTTTTTTTTAAATGAATAATTAATGAATTTTTCACATAATGGCAGCTTTTTATTCGTAATGGTGGGCAAATTTGTTCGTCACAAAAAGTTACATGAAACATATATTGATAAGTGTTGAAATTCACATTACTAAAAGGGAAGAAAGCCACTAGAGTCTAAGCACTTACTCTTTGCATACGTCTTACTTTTTCTTGTTTGCATAAAAATATCTCAAGGAACTTGTAATTACATAAAGATATGCCCAGAGTGTTGTCTGACTTCATATCATACGTAACAGTCACAAATGTAAATACTCTTAGCTTTTCTTGTGTATGTACAATGGTTAAAAACCTTTGTGTCTACTATTATAATTTTGTAGTAATACATTTTTTTTTTTAATGGTAAGTATTTAGGTAAGATATTAATTTCCTTTTATAAGATCTTTATGTGGTAGTGACATTGAGGACACTAACTACTTTTATCATTTGGGATCACTGTGATACCTGACCAAACAGTTTCTTATGAGCCTCTGGAGGATAATTCTAACTTGTCTTATAATACTAAAGTTTCCTGAAGCTTCTTCAGTACTTACATAGATTAAATACTTAGTGTTGAAATATAATGATTCCTGATCTTAGAACTACACCATCTGAGAAATAGTGTATTGAGTACTGACCTAGAAATCAGGAGTTCAGATGTGATTTTCCTCATTTACCATAGATGTCCTGTGCTAGGAACCATTAGGATTTTTTGTACCTAAAGATGAATGCAAGAGTTGATAGGATTTCCAGAAGTACCAGATCTTAACTCAAGCTTAACCAATATGAATATCAACTCAGAAAGCATATATTCAAACTGGTAAGGGAGGTTGGCTCTATAATAGATTTCTTTTTAGCTTCCGAAATTAGCCTCTCTTTTGCATGAAGAGCACTTCTGTAAAGTGGAGATAATAGCTCATTTGTAATTCAGAGTAGTGTTGGAAGGAAAAAACATTGTAAATTCTGAGTTGAAGTAAGCCAGTAAGTTGGAAATAAACAAGTACAGTTTCTAGAACCTGGCATCTTTTTCTAAGCTAGTGGAAATATATATCAATTTTGTACTAGATAAACTATGATCTTTCAACAAAATTGAGAAAGAAATAGAAAAAAAAAAAATGAAGCTGCTTATTAATTAGACAGCCCTCTCTAAACAATAAGAAATGCATTGCATTTATTTGATCACTGTTATGGATGGAGACTTAAGCACTGTACATTTCACTCATAAGAGGAAGGCAGAAAGATATTTGTTGATATAAAATAGATAAAATATGGTAATTTGAACAATGATGACAACAACTTAACAGCATTTGAAATGGCTAGATATCCTTGACTGTTTACTACAGAGAGGGCGGGGTGTACGCAATGAATCTAAGATTGAATCTTAATTAGCTAGTACACCTTAAATACCAACAAGGAGTAAAATGCAACACATGCTTTTAGCTGAGAAGTGTCAGTTCAAATAAACAAAATTTATGTATTTAAAATCTTAAATTTTGTGAAAAGGCAAGACAAATAAAAATCCTATGGGTTTTTGAATATCAACTAGTTCTGGGAACTAATGAATGGAGAAGATACGTTTGGAAAGGCATGGTCCAATGTAGGAAAATGGAGGGACTCTCCACCTTTCCCCTATCCCTGGAGGTTATGAAGGTGATCACGGCCAGGTTGGATGGAGCCCGGGCCAACATAATCTAGTGTCTGATTTAGCGGTTGACAACCCTACCCACAGAAGTGGTGTGGAAACCAAATGATTTCTAAGGCCCTTCCAACACATGCCATTCTACAATTCTATGGTTCTTTAATCCTCTGCAATCAGTCGAGCCCAGATCATTTGGATCCTAACTTTTTCAGGTGAAGGAGAAACAGATAATTCTGTAATTACAAGTGCAGAAAATATTGCTGCCAGGATAGAAGCAGCCAAAGCAGAAAACATGTGGCTTTACATTATTTTAATAGAAGTCTGAGAAATGACTATTGCACCTTTCAAGACTTTTGCTTTTCTCAGGTTCAAAATTTCCATTATTGCATGACAAGGGCTACATTCAAGCTCCATGAAAGTAAATACAATGCTTGAAGGACATGTCCTGACTTAATGATAATTGTTTATTCAATTTCTGTGCCCTAGCCAAAGTCTGCATCCTGTCCTCTAAAACTGTATAATTTGCCTATGACAAAGTACCAAAGAAAATAGCCTGCACTTTCAAAGATCAACAGACACGAACATTTTAGCTTCCAGACCTTAAGATGGCGTGCAACTTGTGCCTGTATTATCACTATTTATCTTATTTATTATCTGGATCAATTTTATTTAAGACCAAGTCTCCAAATGAGACACTATTTTTGCAGGAAGACATTTTCTCAGGAAGAACGTTTCTAAAAAAGGTCAGGTGGACTGAATCATAAAGTATTTGGCATTCTTCCCTACATGACTTACATAAATAATAACTAGAAGAGGCAGCTCCAGATTGTTAGGAAACAGCTACATTCAACACAAAATTGATTTAAGTCAGTGGCTGAAAATAACGAAACAGCAGAGCTGATAAATCTTTCTGTCTCCGCTTTGTTCTGTACTTTAATTATTCCCATTCCTTTTAAAGAATTTCGAAACTGGAGAATACTGTCGTGATCACTTCATCCAGTGGGATTGAGAATTTCGTTATGGAATTCCTGCTTCTGATCTATAGTAAGAGTAGGTACCACTCAGGAAGACCCATGGTCATAATTAAAACAATTTGAATGATAGATGTCCCTCATAATTATAGTAAATTAATCTAGACGTTAGTTATTCACACTTTTATGTGACTTATTTCTTATCTGAACTTGTCTAGAGGCACTTCCAGTATTTCTTTGCTAAAGTTTCAAACCTTTTCTTATTTTGAACTTGTAGGTTCATATAGATCATGGGAAAGCTAGTCCTAAAAATTTGTTTAAGAACTTTAAGTCTTTTCAGTGTAAAGAAAATATTGCAGGCAATCAATTCTACATCCTGAGACTTTTTTCTCTAATATATTCTAGGAAACAGTCCTATCTTGTGTAGCTTTTGAGCCACTAGCTATAAATCAATCACCAAAAGTGCAATTTTTTTTTTATATTATTATTATTATTTGATCAGAGATACCTCAGAAAAATATCTGTGACATTTCTGTACAATCAGTTCTAAGAAAGAGAACAAATATTACTAGCTATATTTTTTTTCTTGTTAGCCGGCATAGTAATATTTCAAAGCCACTATAAGGATATTAAACTTTTCATTTGTATTATTGAAATTACCAGTAATAGTTCACTTATTTCAAATATGTCTTAAACAATATCAATCATAAAATCATAGAATCACATAATGGCTTGGGTTGGAATCGACTTTAAAGACTGTTGACCCTCAGACCCCTACCATGGGCAGAATTGTCACCCGCCAGTCCAGGCCGCTCAAGGCCCATTCAACTTAACCTTGAACACCTTCAAAGATGGGGCATCCACAATTTTCTCTGATTGACCTGTTTCAGTACCTCACTCCCTTGAGTAAAAAAAATTCTCCTGATGTCTAGTCTAAATCTAAATTTAAATCTAAATCTCCCCTCTTTTAATTGCAAACCATTTTCCCTTGTCGTGTCACTATCAGCTTGTGGGAAGAGTTGGTCTCTATCCTTTTAACAAGCTCCCTTAGTCCACGATTCCAGGCACACAACATCAGTTGCCCTTCCTTTGTCCTTCCTTTATCTTCCTACTTACAATGTCACTACACTGTAGAAGCCACCAGATTTGTTAGACCTTGGTGAAGCCATGCTGGCTGTCTTGGATCAGCTTTTCATCTTGCATATTCCTTAACACATCTTCCAGGAAGATCTGTTCCATTATCTTCTCAGACACAGAGGTGAGATTAACTGCTTTGTAATTCCCTTGATCTTTCTTTTCTTAAAAATGGGAGTGATGTTTACATTCCAGTCACTGGAGACTTCACCTGACAGCTACGACTTTTCAAATATGATGGAAAGTGTCTTGGCAAGCACATCAGCCTGTTCTCTTCGGACCTTGGGATCCATGTCACTGGAACTCATAGATTTGTATACATTCAGCCACATCAGAGAGCATTTACTAATAATCAGGAGAGATTTTGCTCCTTCAACACCTGTTTGCCTAGAGGTTCAAGGATGTGAGATTCATGGGGAGCCTGGCTGTCAGTGAAGACTGGGACAAAGAACTCATTGAGCACTTCAGCCTTCCCAGTGTCTGTTGTTGCCATTTCTCCCTTCTAATTTATCACAGGGGACACCATTTCCTTAGCCTTTCTTTTCTGCATTTGCATAATTCTTTATTATTTTCACATCACTCATCAAGTTCAGTTCCATTTGCATCTTGGCATTACTGAGCCCATCTTTTCACATAAAGTGCTGATCGCTAAACTCTTTTGTTGTTCTCAGTTTTAAAATTAAAATCACTGTTCATATCACAAATAATTGAATGCATATAAACTGATGATATGTCTATGAATTTCATCTAAAACCAGCAATGAATAAAATATAAACAAAAGCAACCATGAGCACTCACTGGCCTTGGCCACAAGGACCACAAGGTCACACAGCTGGCTCATGGTCAATCTGTTGTCCACCACAACATCCAGGTCCTTCTCCGCTGAGTACCTTTCCAGCAGGAGAGTCCCTAACCTGTACTGATGCATGCGGTTATTCCTTACCAAGTGTAGAACTCCACATTTGCCCTTACTGAACTTCATAATGTTCCTCTCTGTCCAACTCTCCAGCTTCTCCAGGTCTCATTGAATGGCAGCACAGCCTTCTGGTGTATCAGCCAAATGCATGTGTACATGTGTGAGATTATATGTTTTTATGTATTAGATGTGTAATGATAAAGAATTTCATTAAAATATATTATACGTATACATAGCATTTATTACTCAATATATTCTACATTGCAGTTATATGTTATATATATTATACATTATACAAGAGCTGCTCCGAAAATAATGCCTCATATTTTTTTGTGTTGATGGTATGGAAAAAGAGGTTGAGCCTTCCCACCAATATTCCATTACATTTGCTGTGTGATAGATGACAGCAGTGGCAGTCTGACAAAATGGCATTTGACATGGAAGTGCATATGAAGCAAAGGTATGGAACTGAATTCCTCAATGAAGCAAAAATGACACCTGCTGACATTCACTGATATTTGCTGAACATGTATGAAGACCTAACAGTAGATGTGAACACAGTGAGGTGCTAGGTGTTGTGTTTCAGTAGTGGACGGTGATTTGACATGACAGAGCCATGTTCCAGATGGCCATGCAGATTTTTATGAGTGCAGCATGTAGATGATTGTTCATAGCTAGCAAAAATGCATAGTTAATGGTGATGGTGACAGTGTTGAAAGACAGTGTTTTGTAGCTGAGAATTTTCTCAATCAAGTAGTATTCTTGTGTTCTTTGTATCTGCTGTTATTTCCATGGAAATATATACGAGCCGTTACTTTTGGAGCAAGCTGTGTGTGTTTATTGTTCTGTTTTATATTATACTGTGTTATATTTTATGTGTTATATATCAGTCTATCATGTATCATTATATACTACAAATATATGCATAGATATTGTGAATATATTGCACTGTAATGTAATAACATTATTTAAAAATATGAAGTGCTTTAGTCTATATTCATATTTTATTTAATACTTAGAGAATAGCCATCAACTATGGCACTACCAACTAACAAAGTTATCATTTAAGAAAAATAGCCAGTGCAATGTTATCTGAGAAAAATCTAATACTAATAATTAAAATATCAATTAAAAATATTTTACAAGATTTATGTGATTTTAAGTTGAAAGAAGAAATACAAATATTAAGGTTTTGTTTTCGTTTTTGTTTTTGTTTTTACTCTTTGACAAAGAATGTCAGATTCTTTTTTTTTTTTTTCTTTTCTTTTTTCTATTAGAGACAGAGACAGAGTCAGAGAGAGAAACACAGTTCTGACAAGGGAGAAAGCTAGGACATTCACTTGAACCATACCAGAACAAATCCAAACTTCATCTCAGTCCGTATAACTTTTATGAAGACTATAACCTGGAAGATAATAATGCCTGTTACATGTATTTCCTCTGACAATTTCTAGGCACAACCTCGTTTTTCATCTCTACGGAGCAACAGTGTCTCCTGGTGGTCAACGAGCAGTTAGCGTCAGACTACGTTTTCAAAAAAGATACGACTCATTTCAGTTTATACATACGAAATCTCTATCGCAGTAAATCTAAATTCTTGTATGAATCGTTTTCTTGGCATTTTTATTTTTTTCTTCTTTAAATTCAAAATGCATTTAAGTACTTTAGAGATCTGTATTAAGTATTTATTTACATACTTTGAAGTAAACAGGTTTTTTTTGAAAAACAAAACACAAAAAACAAAAACAAACAAACAAAAAAAAACCCTCCCTGTGCCTGTAATCTCACCTCTTATTGATTATTACCCAAATTCTCTTCCCCTTCCCAGTCAAAGATGTGTTTGATTGGATTATTTTTTTTTTTTAAATAATATGTCTTTAGACATTTTTCAAGCACATTCACTGTGTGCACTGCCTTTAGTTAATGGGAACTTTCACTCCCTTGTGAAAAAACAGTGCTTTCTAAACCATTTTAATTCCTTCCATTCTGATTTATTTGCTGCTGACACACAAAAAAGGAAAAAAAGTAAATGTCTCCTTACCTTCAAATTCAATTTAAAACATCTCACTTGATGAAATGCCTATTCGCGTAAACATTTCTCTCTGGAGATGGCATCTAAATTTGCATTGTAGAGCTTGACAGCAAAGCTTGATAACCTTATATTCTATTCACTGATTACTAGATGTTTTCTGCTATTTAAGCAATTTCCTATTCACGTTTATCTTAAATTGAAAACAACATAAGGTTCCAAGATTTCTATGAAGAGATCTAGTAGTACAAAAATACTGTGGAGTAGATACTATCATTTATTTGCATGTACAACCAGCAAAATACAGAATGAACTTAGAAAACCTTTATTTGATAGCAGGATTGCAAACTGAAATGAGGTTTTATTTAACAATAAATGCCTTTGTTATGTGGTAGGAAAATATAATTGCAGGGGAATTGGACTAGTTGGCCTTCAGCAGTCCCTTCCAACTCTAAGCATTCTATGATTCTATGATTGTGTAGAATCTCATATTGTCTACTTGAAACTATAAAGCTGATAACATTCTAATATCTGTAAATGATATCAGAGAATCAGGTAAAGAAAAATTTACTTCTTTAGAAATACAGGTCAGCATGAATCTTTGCCACCAATGGTTAGATAAGCATTCAGAGTGTTAAATTCTTTCTATGAAAGTTTTATTATTAGTATGTTCTTCTCTTCTATTTGTTTTCTTTCTACATCTTAATACATCAAAGTGTTACGACACCCAGTATTACAGCTGCAAAGATCTGGAGACATGCTTGTCTGAGAAGCCTCAAAGAATGACATGCAACCAGGTATTATCCAGCTGAAGTAAAGTTTGTTGAATTGAGACTAGGAAGTATTGCTGGGTCAAAGGAATGACAATTTCATAATGACAAAGGATGTCATAAAATTGCTGAATAAAATGAAAGGTACCATCTATATTAATTCTAGGAAATGTTATGCAGGGAAATACTCAAAACATGCAAAAATACTTTTTAATTTATGATAAATGAAAATGGTGCCTGGACATTTAAAGATGTTAGAATTATTTTATTTTTCATATTTTTTCTCACTAGATCTGATGTTCCTATTACATTTGAGTACACTGCAAGTGAATTTCTTTGTATAATCCCTTCTATAAGTTCATACCATGAACTAAACTTGAGGTTTTGTATAGGCTGATGAATATATGGATAACCTGCTAACACAACTTAATTTTATTTTCAGATATATAGTATAGATATATATCTCTGTATCAAAATTCTGGTACATTTTACACAGCAACACCACACAGAAAATTTGGATACTGGAAAGTACAGATTTGGAGACATTCAGATTGATATTGGCCTTGTTTCTACCAGAGTTATTACAATAAAGATGCATTGTTTTTGTTATTAAGATCCTCGTATCAGATTTTACGTCTGTGAATATTGAGTGCTTTCTAAAGAAGGAGGTATCAACCAATGTTTCCATTATGAATTTTTAAAAATATCTTGTCTAAAAAGTAATACTTCTGATGTCTCTGGCAAACAAAACTTGTACATAGCTCCTTCCTCCATGGGAGGTTACTCTTTTCTTACAGGTAGAATTAAGCCTCTGTGAAGTGGTGTATTATATTGGACACCATTGTTTCACAATTCATTGACAGAGGTGAGAAGATTGTGCAATGTGTTAAATGCGATTTTTACAAACAAAACGAGTTACTGTAGCTAAAAACCATTCAGCCTATTTACTGCAAAAAAGTACAATGGCAGCGCTCTTCCTATACAGTTATCAGCTATTAACGGCTCCTAGAAGACACTCATGTTTTTCTTCCACACCTCTTCATCATATTTTTCCATGAAAAGAATGCTGATAAGAATTATTTATTTCTAAATAAATCACAGTCTTTAGAATGATTCAGGAAGTTCAAAGACACAATTAGTTTACAGATGAGATAAACTAGATGTTCACAAAAAGAGTAGAATAACATAACCTTCACTTGCACATTAGACATTTTTAATTTGTATGTTAGGTAACTTCCTTCTAGTACTTGTCATAGAGAAATGATAAGTTTCTTTGTTGCTACTAATCAAGTAGGCATTATAGGACACTGAGAATTTGTTAATTTTAGCTGCAATCGTGTGAAGAGCTTATCAAAAAGTCTCTCAAAGGTCAAGAAATGTCTTTGTATCTTAGGAATTACTCTTATGATATTCACATTACCAAACATGAATATTGCTTACATGATAACTTAGCTTTATAGAAAATGTATCTGAATTGCAAAGTCATTCAAAATCAACAAAGCTAAAGTGCATGGATTATGTTTACCTATGAATAAGTGAGAACATAAAGCAAGGACTATTTCCCTCAATAAGGGTAAGCTAAAAAAAGTTTTTCTATTGATTGCAATCTATCTTCAGCTGTATGCACCATTAGTCAGAAAACCAGGTGACTCTTCCTTGGAAAGGGAAGGGAAAGGAAGGGAGAGAAATACATGTCTGAAATTATTTTGATTAACTCATCCTAGGAAATGCAAGTAAACTACAAGAATTTGTCAGTATTTCTGTTTTTTAGCCAGAGGAGAATCTGCTTCAAAGCCCTGAAAACAAATACACAGAGCTTGTGTTAGTAAAGTACATATAATTATACTAACAGTGCAGATAGGAAACAGCTGACACTTTAAGAGTTTAGTTTTCTCTTCAATACACATGATGTTCATCTATCTGCTCCAGAAGAGTTTAAAAAAAGGACAGTGAAAGGCTAAACCACATTTAGATGGCCTGAGAGAAGGCATAGTGGCATTTTCCCATCTAATTCTCAATTGCTGTGATACTGTGAGCCTGAACTGTGCTATCTGCTACAGCTTATGTACAGACCAGATTTTTGGTAAAAAGTTCAATACTTCAAAAGATCTCTTTGTTTTTGAGACACCCATGTAAGTTGCTAGTTATCTCTGAAAAATATCTGACCATAAGCATTCTTCTAAGAATGTCTGAGATATGATCACGTTTAACACTAGATGCAGAAGCTCTTCTGTTGAAAACCTGGTCTTTGGTGGACCTTTCAGTTCACTCAGGATTACTTTAACATGGCTCTGGAGCATACAGTTGCAGGCTGCTCTGCATCTGATCAGGCTGCAGGAGGGGTACTGTAAGAGTGTGGTCCTCCTGGATAAGATATGCTGTATGAAAGAAAGAGAACACTGAAAAGCATCCAGGTCTATCTATTCTGGCCCTTGCTCAGTACAAGGCAAGATGAAAAAGAGCTCTAGGTTAGTGCATATCTCCCACCTAGTTTGTAGGTACATTAACCAGTAAATTAAATCCTCCACTCACCTAAATTAGCTTCAGTTCTGTTTTTATAGCGTATCTACACTAATTTATTTTGTCTGAAAGACCGATACAAACTTTTCTGAGAAAACATGACTTACAATTTTTCAACAGGTTTAACTGAATCTAAACTGGAATTTATTCATACTATCTGTATTCTTTAAACAATCATTGGCTGTACAATTGCAATAATGATTCTTTAAAATTAGAATTATTGGAAAGGCTTACAAGTAATGGTAAGCAGAATAAGGCAGTATTGATTGACCAGTGCAAAACATTGGTTTGAACTGTAAACAGATATTGTACTACTACACTCCTTTTTGCAGTTCTTACCCTCAGTCACATGTAAGCAGATTCGTGGTATTTATTTAATTACATTTTTAATAGGATTTTAACAGGTTGAGAAGATTTATGACTGAGGAAACATGAAAGTCTGAAAAACATCATGTAAAATGGATTCAAGGCACAAGTTTCCACAGGATCTTTTTCATTTAATAGACTGTGGATTCTTGTGATTTACTGAACAAATATGCTTACCATACAAATGTAAGTCCTTGTTTATACTATGCCTTCAAATGAGTTTTCTCAGTCTAAAAGAAAGTTGGATACTTTATTTTTCATCTAGGTGTTGTATTACAAGCTTACTTCAGCCAAACAAGACATTTTGTATTTAAATTTGAAAAGGATGCATATAATGTGTGCCTAAGCACATGATCTGTGTGGCAGTTATTTCAGAAGATGACAAGCTTGAGAAGTATTAGAAATCTTCTAATTCAAGCCAGGAAAAATAAAATAATATTCTGTTTAATCTACACTTAACATATTACTATATACAATGACAAAGATTTAAAAAAAAAAAAAAAAAAAGAAAAGCCACGAGTGAATCAGGACTGCGATAATTGAAGGCAGTGTACAAACATAGAAGATGGTAGTCTCTATGTGGACTCCGCATCAGTGGATTCAGACCAAGCCAGTCACAAGCAAAGATGCAGAGTGATTACACTTAGGAAACTGCAGAAAAAAAGAATTGCACATAAGCAATGAATCTTCAAAATACAAGGAGAAGAAGGTTGAATGAACAAGTGTGCACAGGTTAGAGAAAATTTAGGAAAAAATTCAGTTCTGTAAAAAGAAGATCAGAAGTTCATAGTAGACTTAACAATCTAACCTTTCACTTCTGATGTGGAAGTCTTTGCTTTTGCTGTTATTTTTTGTTGGTTCTCATCAGCAAAGATCTGTATTGCTAATTCTGTACTTGCACTGCGTGCAAGTCTCTTATCAATGTCGTTGAAAATGTCAAGCATGAAATGTGTTTAGCATGTGCAACAGACTTGTACTGAGCGGAAAATTTTTCTCTGCTTTTGTCTTCTGTTACAAGGCTTATTGCAGATTTGACCTTAGGAAAATAGACCAGAGGCAGAATGCTTGCAACAAAATTTGAGTTGCATTTTTTCAGGGTCTGACTGTCATCTCATTCTGATGAAATACCCATCTAATCCCAGTGAATTCAGTACAGTTACACACAGTACAATTACATTTGTGAGAGTAAGTTTGAGTTCTCACAGTCTGTCACTTGCAGACAGGAGATCTGAAATGATTAAAAGATGTCATGGTTCTATTCCTTGCTGGTTGCAGGAGGAGCTAAAAATTTAGCAAAATACAGAAATTCAATGTAAATATGTGAGTTACAGATGGACTTTTGGAAAAATGAGGTTGCTTTTTTAACATACGTAGGAACTTTTGACTACTTATCTGTTTCTTAGATCAAAGTTAACAAAAACCTTGTAGCTCTGCATTTTTCTTTCTTTTTTAATGGATCGTTAAGATTTTTTTTTTTAACTTTTTTTCCTCATCTTTTTAAATCTAAATATATATCAATGGAATGCAGCATAATTTCATAGTATTCCCACAACATTTTGTATGTCCACTGTAGGAAATTCCATTGCTTCTTTTGCAAAACTTAATGATTCACCTTTCAAAATTTCTCCCTCAGCTGGATTTCTGGAAGATGTAGTGAAGAGCTTGTCTATTACTGAACTGGTTGAGGAGTGTTACTAATACCAAGTTCTGAATTTTGTACTCGCTGCAACATCATGTTGAAGGAACTGATGGGTCAAAACGAGGCTGCACTGCAAACCAAAACCAAATGTCACCCTGCATGATATGCAGACATGATGTCTCTCTGGACTTCAATTTTCATGTCAGCTTTGTACAAAACTATTTCCAGTACAGACACAAACATACTAGCTTCTCTTTATTGTCCATTTGTCTGCATCTACCACTCATGCAAACACACATCCCCACCAACAAGAAAAGGATGATGTAATAAATATGACAATTGAAAGAACAGGGAATTGGGAGATTCTTTTCTTTTGATGTGCATTTTGTGTTTCTAATTTGAGAGCACCACAAAGAAAGCGAGTTCTCTTAAAATCCCCAACCTGAGTATAATGTGTGATGAACAGTAACACTCCAGCTCCAGTGTGTGTTGGCAGCAATTGGATATTCTGTTCAGACATGAGATTTCTCATATCTGTAAACACATGGGAGAACATGATCTAGAAACAAAGGGGAACAAAAATCCTGTGGACTAAGGAGGATCATGTACCAGAGAACTAAGGTGTATCTTCTATGAGTCACAGCAATTCAGAAGCTTCAGGTAAAAGTCTCTAAAGTAGCTTTTCCGTTTCTGATGGAAGAGCTCCTCAGTCCTTCAGAAGAGAAAACAAACAGAGCAGCAATGAGGGCAAGGTCAAGGAACCTCCTGCAGCTGGGGACCTGGGCATGGCTTGAGTGCAGCTGTTGAGAAGCTGGGAGAAGAGTTGGCAGGGCCCCAGCCCCAGTTTTCCATTACCACCTATCATACAGAGGATGTGCTATTGTTTGTTTGAACTGCATAAGCTTGCATAAGCATTCATGGCTTGCAAGTTTTCAAGCAACCTGTAAAATGTTTCTGAATCACCACATTTGCCTGAACATTGCCAAAAATAGTTATTCATCTGAGCACTTTGTAAATGCCTTCACAGATATTCAGCATTCATACTTCATTACATTCCTGCTTCAAAAGCTGGAGTCATCCTGTCATGGTCTAGAAGCTACTCTTGATCAGTCATGCAGGACTCTGGTAAGCCAAGGCAGGCTAACATCTCACATCAAAGCCAACTGTTAAACCTCCCGTGTTATGTGCAGACACTGAAGTTTGCATTTCAGAAAGAAAACCTTATTTTGCCCGTTTAACATTTGCTAAAATGCTACTCAACTGTCAAGGTTTTTTGTACTTTATTATTTCACTTTTGTCATGGAAACCATCAGTTTCCATGAAATTGTTTCCCAGAATCTAATCTTTTATTTAAATAAGGAATATTGATATTCCTTACACGTAGATACCTAGAAACTGAGAGAAAAGGTTTGCATTAGTTTTTTTTTTCTCTTGGGCAATACGGATATATACAGCAAGAGATATTCTCTTCAGTAGCTGAAAACTAACTCATCCAAATGCCAGCAGCATATAAACTGATACAGTGTTCTCTGAATTCCATAAATAGCCTGAAACACCAGCTCTGGGAGATGTGATGTATCCTCTTTATAGCAGTGGTATATTAAGAGTGAAACTGAAAGATATAATCAAGAAAACTATAAACGTCTCACTGCTGCTTGTGCAGTTTGGATCATAACACTGAGCTACTAATTCAGACCCTCGTTACTCTCATGTTTCTAGATGCAGACAAATTTACCACATACTGGTATTCAGATGCAAAGGCAGTAGCTTAGCAGCAGAAAAGGAATGAGTTTAACAGTTTGTACATAACTGTGCAAGACAGTAAGATGTATGAAAAGCATTAATAGTGTTGAAATGAATACCATTTAATAACATAGGAATGTAACCCGTTAAAATCTGTGAATGTAACATATATCCTCAACAGTGGTATTGGCATTAATTTGCAAAGCCTTTCATAGAAATCCAGATATTCTTACGTTTCCCTAAATAAATTTTCCTTCATTTTAAGATACTTCATACTTCATACTTCATTTATTAAGAAGTAATAAAGACTTGCTGTGAAGTAAGCTGTGTTATAGAGGAAGGAAGAAAGTTTCTTTCCTTCTTCACGCCATTTTCCCAGCGGAGAGAGCGGAAGTTACATCAAGATGAGGGGAGCTCCTGGAACATACACATATATTGCTTCACTTCTGCCCAAGATGTGGGACCAAGGCTGAGGCAGCGGTCAGGGGTATTCAGCTTTGCAGCTTGCATGAACTGGTCTGCATGGAGGAAAGATTCATGAAAATGAATGTGAACTTGTGCAGATGGCAGTGTCACTTCACACAAAATATCCTCGATTGGAGCATGAATTCAGAAGATGCAAGATTAAGATGGAAAGAATAGTTTTTAGCCTAAATCAGGCCCAGGAAGTATCTTTGCTCAGATTGAGACATCTGAGTTTTATGCTAACTGAAACACTAATTGAGTTTCGGAAGTAAAATTCATCTCTCACCCTAGAAAATCTTTTTGTTAGAGGGACATGCTTCCTATTTTTGCAAAGAGCACAGTTTTAAAAAAGAATAACAAAAACACTCTGAAAATGTTGATGCTTAATGAAGCAGCCTAGTGACTAAACATTCTTTCATACTCAGGTAATTTCTCTCACTACTCTGGTAGTGTTGCCAGGGCCCTGATGACACTAACAGGTCTGACCTGATAACTCTGCCCACATCCTCTGCCCATAGGTCCAGGAGCCTTATTTCAGTTCAGATCTGGGCCTTTGTTTGTTCTCATGGCTATGATACATGTGCATCTGTTTTCAACTCTGTTTATGGTTGTATCTCTTGTAGCCTTGGCCTGCCCTGCAGGCAGCTTGACCCCAGACCTGTTTTCAGGTTAGAACTTTCAAGCCTTTGCTGTCACGTTAATTCTGGTCTTGTCTCTCTTGTTCTGCCTCTTCTCACTCTTGACTGGGTTCCCTGGGTGGGTTCTACCCTTATTTTGCTGTTAGTTGGGATTTCAATGTTCCCCAGTACTAGCTCCTTCCTCTACCTGCTATCCTGTGGGACTGCATGCATCAGAGAGGCCACTAACTGTGCCAGGCTATTCTTTCTTCCTGTTTTTTCCTTCTCTGGGGAAATGTCCTCTTATAACTCTTTGGCAGCTGTAGGAAAAGTGAACAAAGTTAGTATTTTACACTGTGTGTTTTATTTTCTTGTTTGTTTCTTTTTTATTAGGAGTGCCAGGGGCATAGTGCGTGCACCTGAACAATAGGTAGAATATGGGTGTGTTCAGGTTCAGGAATAAAACATAAAGCTACTCAGTTCTACAAGCACAGCAGCAGTTCTGTCACACGTATTGCCAAAACTGTTGAGGAGAGCATGAGTTTATTTCGAAGGGCCCATTTAGAGATCATACCTGACATAACCTTAAGTGCCAAAATCTCCCCCGTGATCTATGTGGGGATCTTTGTCTCCATCCAACCAGCTCACTGCCATAGTCATTACTTATTGAATTTTATTTCTTACTGTGCTTCTATTATAACGTTGTTCTCTCTACTATAGCACCTATCTCAGGGTTTGGGATATACTTTTATGTTTATTTTTTTCTGATTTTACTACTATTTCCTAAACACTACTTTAGGAGTCAAGAGCTGTTAACCAAAATTTTATGTCTCTGACTACCACCCATCTGCACAACTGACCTGCAGGCAGACTGCCCGGATTTGCTTGGCAAGATAATAACTGACATAAGTACTGAAATATCTCCTCCGCATGGGATGGTCTGGCTGGATACTGCTGACACAGCAGAAGGAAAACTTAACTGTTGTGGGCAGTGTCTTTCTGACCTTCCCTGGCAGAGACCTGTGACTATTTTGACTTATTAACAAACCAAAAAAAAAAAAAAAGCAAAAAAGAACCAACAAAACAAACAAAAAAATCAAACAAAAACCCTACAAAGTAACTCCCTCATTCCTTTTATAGTCCTGTCTTAACACTTTGAGTGTGAGGTGATTTAGCTGAGTCACTGGGGGGGGGTAGGGGGGGGGAAGGGAGGTGAGGGGCAGGAAATACATGCATAACTGGTTTTCTTCCCAGATTAGCTTCAAAATAAAGTTTATGTCCACAGTTTTATGGATGACAGGATGAGATGTTTCAACGTGATGATTTCCATCATAATGGCTTAAACTATTTTTAAACTTTATGTCATTTCTTATTCATCTAAACTACTTACTGATTATAGAATAGCTGTGCAATTCACTATTTCTAGAAGAAAATGGGAGTTTGGTATGTGCTTTTTCAGAACAGAGCTTCACTGGAAAAGTGCACAGTGTTTTTCATTTCTAGATATAGGATTTAAACTTCAAAGTCTTATTTTGTTCTTTTTATCCCTTTGTCCTCCAATAACATAATATTTTGTATATATATATATATATATATCTGTACAGAAACAAGTTTCAGAGATCACAGGAAATTATTTTAGCACTATCTCAGGAGATAGCAAATTTTTATTACTGCAAAGGGTGCTTTAAAATGGATTTTTGCCTTGTGCCTATTCCCACATTAAATTCAGACTCTTCTCTGTCTGGAAAAATTATACCCTTACTATTTTATCCTCTAACATACTCCAAACTAGTCTCCTCCCATCTCATAGGATTCAGAACACTGGCAGTTTACCAACAAAATTTAATGGTATTTGCTATTTTTTAAAATGATATAATGAACTTGAGATCATAAAGAATGGAAAAGAAGAACTGTTATTTCATGTTATATATATATTTATATATATATATATATATATCTCTTATATATTATTAAAAGATCAAGACAATCCAAATAACATCAGGATTAATTGTGCTGTTATATCTGTACTAGTGGAGACGATCCATAGAAGTAAAGCTGGACATAAAATAGGCATGAGGTCTGCTGAGACCTGAAGGGAACAAAGCTGCAACATTTGGGAAGTTGCAACTTAAAAACCTCATTTCAGGAAAATATTTAAGCAGATTAAAATTGCTTTCTTTTTGGTAATTGCTAGGAATTACTTGGTGCCTGAAACTAGCACCGTATTCTCAAATCTATGAAATTAATGTCTTTGTCACAGTCTTACAGGAAGCCAGTTGTACTGGGGCTGCATTAAAAAAGGGGTGGCCAGCGGGGAAAGGGAGTTGATTGTTCCCCTCTACTCAGCTCTTGTGAGGACCCCATCTGGAGTACAGCGTCCAGGCCTGGGGTCCCCAGTACAGGAAGGACATGGAGATCTTGGAACTGGTCCAGAGGGGGACTACTAAGATGATAAGGCTGGAGCACCTCTCCTATGAGGAAAGGTTGAGGGAACTGGGCTTGTTTAGCTTGAAGAAAAGAAGGCTCTGGAGAGACCTCATTATGACCTTCCAGTACTTGAAGGGAACATATAAACAGGAGGGGGAACAGCTGTTTATGAGGGTGGATAGTGATAGAACAAGGGGGAATAGTTTTTAAACTGAGACAGGGAAAGTTTAGGTTAGATATTAGGAGGAAGTTTTTCACACAGAGGGTAGTGATGTACTGGAACAGGTTGCCCAAGGAGGTTGTGGATGCCCCATCCCTGAAGCCATTCAAAGTCAGGTTGGATGTGGCTCTGGGCAGCCTGGTCTAGTGGTTGGTGACCCTGCCTGTGGCAGGGGGGTTGAAACTAGGTGATCACTGTGGTCCTTTTCAAGCCAGACCATTCTATGATACCGTTCTCTTATTATGAATTCAATATTTTGATCTTAAATTCATCTCTTTTATAGTCATTTGGATGGCAAAATCTTGGCCTTTCTATGTACACTCTGGTTTCTGATTACTGAAGGTATAGTAGGATTATAGATTACAGTGGACAGGTGTATTTTTACTTTTTGTAAATGCTGTCCTTTAGCATTTGTGCTATGATCAGTTTATTGTCTGTTTCTGGCTGCAAGAAGTTGCACTAATCAATTAAAGAAGATCTAAAATAAATTTAATGAATATGGGCACTTTTTAGCCTATTGAGACAATGCAGAAGAACCAAGGAGCTGTAAGATGTTTCATTAAGAAATATTTATATAAATCCATATCTACCAAAATGCAACTAAACATGCATCATTTCAGGATCCACTAGTATAACAGACTATCTTACTAGTGCTATTTCATTTTCATTGAAGATTTGCTACATAAAACAGTGTATTTATTGTGCTAGTATCTGGTGTTTATTTTTCTGGTTGGTTTTTCATGACCTGGAAATGAGTTCTTTTTGATTCATCTCTAGCCTCTCATCTCCTGTAACTTACAGAGATACAATGTAACTTACAGGGATACATTGTCGATCTTAGGAAGCATAATTCAAATGATTCATAAGGTACTTATTTCATCCTAACGGGGAGTAGGAAGGAGAATGAAATTCATTTAGTACAAGTTAACCTTTTATCCAGGGCTTACATGGAGAAGTGACTTTCTCCCTTCTGAATGATTGTATTGCTCATTCTGGCAAAGTAAGAACCACACATGATCAGCACACCTTTCCAAATACAGAAGGGTACTCTTTATTTCATATTTATTGTTTAATTTTAGGGAGAATGTTACATATAATACCATGTTATTTACAATGTGGTTTACTGTATGATAAGTATGGGTAGAAATATATCAAAAAATTCTGATTAGAACTTCTGTTTCAAACTTTACATTACTTTTTGAAAATCTCTGTATAGTACATTGCAGGATGCTTTCACTTCCTCTTTAATAGTGCTTAATAGATTTTAGATTTTAATTCTTTCCCCTGAATCAAAAGGATTCAAAACAAAACCATGTTTAGAAATGATGGAAGTATTTGTAATATCCTCCTTCCCCATTAAAAATAAGCTTATCCTAGGCATTGACATTCTTTTCTCATCTGACAAAATCGACTTAATTGGTGTCTAAAAAGGTAATGATGACAAATGAAGACACAGTGTTAGTACAGTGAAAAAACTTTGTTTTTAAGAAGCATATCTTTTATATTTCATATTTTATCTATCCACTAAAGCATCACTGTTATTAATAGAACATTTCATTTGCAAATACAAAACAAATGTAACAAATGGATTTTGCTCAAGATCTTATCATGCTGCAAATAAGTGTAATTATTTTTCTCTAATCTTGATCATTAGATCAAGACAAACATACAGTGAACTCTGAGGAGAAAGAATTACCTTTGGAATACTCACAGAAATGCAGCCAAGCATCATGTCCCCCATGCCCACTGTCCTGGAGCTCTTGCTGAACCACTTTCTTGCTCTCCTTACTGAGGTCTTACCTCTTCTGAGGTGTGGGAACTGCCAGTTTATACCCTATGTGGAGAAAAGAGATTGTTTCTCAACATGATCTTGACTGTGGTATCAGAGCAGTTCCAGTGAGCATGTGTTGGTGGTCCAGCACTTGCAGCCATACTGTGGTGCTGATATTAGCTTCTTGGGAAGTTGAGTCATCCACCACACAACTGTGTTTTGGGAGGCAAGAGTTCCTCGGTTTGTGAACTGTCCAGCTGTTTGTATTGGCCCTGTATGAAGGAACATCCCCAGATGTCCTCCAAGGTCCACTGGAGTGGTCCTGCTGCGTAATGCTACAGGTGTCTCTTGCAGCAGTGCCACCACTTCCTCTTCCACTTGACGTGCTGTCTTCCAGTTCTGCATCAGTTACCCAGGGCTCTGGAGTCTTCAGGACCATGCAGTTGGGTAGCAGTCTCTCTATTTCCACTACATAGAGAAATCTAATCTACCAGGCTTGTGGATTGGTTGCAGACTCTAGTATGCAAAGGACTCAGCCTAGAAAAGAATTGTTTGTGATTATTATATGAAGGCTAAATATCCACTTAGGTATAATTGTGAAGTTATATGAAAGTCTCTTTTGTTTCTCCTACTTGCTTTTCTGGCAAAATCTAGATTTCCATACTTCTTTGGCAATTGGAGTAATCTGCAGTGGTAAATACTCAGCTTGACTGGTATTGCCATTAAAAGCTGCTCATCACTTACATGCAAAGTAAGTACTGCAATGTGTAGGCATATAAAGTTAACAGGTTAGAAAGATCTTGTGAAGGGATTGTCTCCTAAATACTAAATTGTGATTCTTCTGTTTAAAGAACAATCATTATTTTTAGAAGTAATATTCTCAGATGGTGGTTACACCTTACAACTGTAAGACAATAATCACTTGAGATAAGCCTGAGAGGTAATAAGTAATAAATACACAGTACAAATGAGTCCTGCAAAGTTCTCTAAGAATATATAAAATGCCATAAAGATGTTGTTGCACTAACAACATCCTGAGGCTGAGGCTGTCTGAACTGACTAATAACGTAATTTGAGAAAGTGTTTTGGTGTAAATAATGGAAGTTAATTTACAATTTTAATTAAAACAGATAATTCATAAGCAATCTGATAGATCCTCTAAAAGGAAGAACACTCATATTTTCACATTTAAAATTAAAAAAAAAACCTTTTTTCTTAAACCCATCATTTTTTAAATGTTGCTAATTTTCTTTGTGGTTATACTCTATAGCTGGTGAAAAGAAGTAAATTGATTCTTCTGTGGTTGGTTGATGGCAATTTTTTTTTTTTTTTTTTTTTTTACTTTTCCAATTTTAAAACAATTAAACACTTAAACAACAATTAAACAATTAAAACAATTAAACAATTAAATCTATAATTCAAACAAAAATTTCCCTTATTCTGAAAGCTTTTATGGGTATACTTATTTTGGAATCTTGAAGCACCCAGGAATAGTACTGAGGGGTGGAAGGGTGGGAAATAAAGAAATTCTGCACTGATATTTTGAAGTATGATATAAAATTAGATGTCTTACAAATTTCTTAAGATTAACAAAGCTTTTATTACACAAACTAAGAATTCCTTTATATAGCATTTATTTGGAACATTTGTCTTAGGAGTCAAAATTCCAAATAAACATATTCACTTTAAATTAATGGCCGATTACTGTATATGAATATTTTATATAAATAATTAGTTCACTAATTTTTAGTTGAATAAAATTGCTTTCAGTATTAGTTGAAAAGAGTTTAAAAATGATAAAAATGGGAAAGACCAAAAGTTGTCCAGGGAGAGCAGCAGTATGTAATTGCATGATGGGAACAGTCAGTATAAAAAAAAAGATTTTTTAAAAAAATATATATATCTAGAAAGTACTGAACACAAAGAGACAATAAAAAGAAAATGTATACATAAGTAAATAATATAGTGAAATAATTTATTATCTACATGTACACAAAGTATGGTATGTAGATTTAACTTGAGTTGAAAGATAGAACTACAAATATTCTAGGCAATCAATTTCTTGACCTTCACTAACAACTATATTTGCGTCTGAATTGTTTCTCTGTTTGAAGGGGTTTTGTTGAAGTGGAGGAAAGGTCCAGTTCATTCAGGAACCTCTAACTATACGAAGACCACCTTAATGATGGAATAAGAAACAACGCTGCAATGCATATGAACAGGGTGCTCCAGCAGTCTTGTATAAAACTGTTGGTCATCTTTAACTGTATCTGAATAGTTCTATTGATTGATGAAGTCTGAAATATTATTAATTGTAGTCTCTAGACACAGAATCATTTCACAGGAGAACTTGAGGGTCAATGTAGGTGAGCACTGAATTTAAATTGGCTAGTGCTTCATTAATTTTCATTGTTGGACATTTATAAATACTTATTTTGAGATGTAAATGTGAAGAGAGAAATCTTATATGTCATGCATAGGACTGACATTTTTAAAAATGGATTTTTAATTTAAGCATCCTCTTATGAATATAGGAACCTGAAGCATAGCAGATAGGGACTATTCAACCTAGATACTGCAGATTAAACAATCTGAAGTGTGAATGTTGGATCATTAAAGTGAAACATAGTGCATTAGTGATTATATTGATTGGTAGTTACTATTGAAATTTGTTTTGTTGTCTGATAATGATTGGTAATTACTTTAGAGTCAATGAATTCACAGTAATTAGATACTGAATGTAAAAATAATCACGGAAAATGAATAAAGACTAGCTGTCTAACTTTAATTGGTAATTATTAATTATTAACATTTCTGGATATTAGATTTTCTCAAAGGCAAGCCAGGAAATTTATTCTACTCCGGTAATTTATCTACTTGCTGCCCTCAGCATTGTACTTGGGAATTGAAATCCCATGTTTTTAATACAAATAATTTTTAAGTGACTTGGCTGATTTATTGCAGTTATGTTTTTTCATTTGACTTGAGGGTGGATGGGAAGTTGTTCAAATTGTGACAATGGTAGCTTAGAAAATTTTTCTCTTAATAAAACTCATTGTCATAGCAAGATCCCCTTTGGTACACTAAAGTTTCCAGTGTAAAAACTCATAGTATATTGGCTATTCATTTCTGGGCTTTTGCATATATACAGCTAGTCCTTTCAGTTCCTCATGGTCAGAGGATCTCTGAGGTTGGAAGGGACCTATGAAGATCTTCTAGTCCCCTGCTTAAACAAGTTTAGCTAGAACAAGTTGCCCTGGACTATGTCTTACAAAGTCTTGGGTATCTCCAGGAAAGAAACTCCACAATCTGTGCAGGCAACCTGTACCAGTGTTTATTTTCACAGTTAATAAGGTTTTTTTTGTTGTTGTTATTGTTTGTTTTGTTGTTGTGTGTTTGTTTAGATGGGCACTTTAGTTTGTGCCCATTCCCTGCTGTGCTGTTACAGGGCACCAGTGAGAAGAGCTTGGCTATGTCTTCTCTACTCCCACCATCAGATAATTATACACCTCAGTAAATTAACCTCAAGTATCTCTTCTCCAGCCAGAATAGTCCCAGTTCTCTCAGCCTTTCTACAATGACTCCTGTTCTGTCGGTATTAATAGAAGTAGGTTTTCCTGTGCTTATGTACCTTTTCTATGTAGTAGCGGTATTGGGTATGGTTTTTGTATGTTAAATCCTATTTTAATGATACTTTTATTTGAATTAAATTTGCAATAATTGCCATGTCTGAATGTTTGCTTATAAGACTACCGGTAATTAGTGTACAGGAGATTTTTCAGAGAAAGTTGATGTATGCTTTTATAAAGTCACACTGAATGCTGTTATACTGGGTTTTTAATATGTGTGGAAGTTATTACATCATGTTAGTTCTGAAGCTTTGATAAAGACAGTAGGAATTTGTGCTGAGAGTTCTGTGTTGGAGTGTGCACCCCAGTGAAAAATTCTTAAAAAAAAAAAGTTCAAAAAATTAGAATTTCAATTCAAGATAGACTGAGGTTAAAAATTACACCTATAATGTTACAGAGACAGTAGTTTCCATAGTTACAGAGAATGTACTTACCATTGGCGATATTGTCACAGTGCCTTTGTAGGACCAGCTCACGGCTCATCCAGACCAACTCATGATGTGCTGGGGCTGTAAGGAAGGCTAAGTGGAACCAGTCACACCTATATGTCGTGGCTCTAGATGATGTTCAGCAAGGCTGGCACCTTCAGAGAGCTGGCTGTTCAAGGGCATGGCAGCTACATGGTGTGTTCAAAGTCAAACTAATCTTGTCCCTTGCCTGACATGAGAGAAAAGGCAGAGCTTTTCCCAGACTCCATAGCACAGCATTCATGAGGAGAGCTGTGAATGCACCCTCAGCGAAAGTAACCTGGCTGTAAGAGGATAATTACAATAATTTTGTGACTTGACTTTTGTTGCTGAGAAAATCCAAGGCTCAACAGTACTTAAGATTTTATGAATTCAGTTTGCCTAATGAGGCGAAACAGAGGTGACTACATCCCCAGTGCATAGCTGTGTTTTTAATTTTGAAGAGTTATGCATGGCCAGAAACAACAACAGTAATTTCCTTTCTACAAGCATTATGACTTATAAATCATGTTGGTACCACGACAGCATTAATGAGAAAGAATGGGCAGATAACAGAAACTCCTCGATCCGCCTGGCAGCTCTTATCCCATTGGTGCTTGTGCAGAGAGCTACAAACAGCTCTTTAGCTCTTGTCCCCGTGGTGGATGAGACCTGTGTCGCTGCTTATACTTATTTAGGGCATGTTGCATCTTGTCCTGTGCTGCTGCAATGGGCTGTGGCTCAGCAGTATGAGTCATGGGCTGGTGGCACCAAGGGAGGCTCAGGAAGCTGAGAGCTGGTGAGCTGAGAGATTTCTGCAATACTTGTGCTTGGAAGAGTCTTTACTGGGAAGACCTTACCAGAGGAAGAATCCAGAGGTCCCAAAGTTCAGATCCAAGACAACATCAGTGACAATCTGCAGCTGGAGAGGTTGCAAAGGTGCAAAATAAGATCACAACCTCAGTGATGGAGTATTGCTTTTTGGTAGAAATCACACTTCTAAGGCGTGGTCAAAAATGATACGACTTTAAACTTGGGAAGCCTCATTAGAGGCTTTGAGAGGGAATCTTCAGATTATATCTTCATGAAAACAGATAATTCAAATAAATGTAAGGAGGTCAAGTGTCCATCTCCTTGAAATACAACTTTTCACCAAAAATTGATTGCACATAAAACAAGCATTGACTGCTTATAATGAAGCATTTGTGCCATGCCATGGACAACCTGTAGAAGCTGGACAGGCTTGAATCTTGCAAGTAAAATTATTGCTGTTCAGATATTTACTAATTTGAATAGGAAAGAAACAACCAAAGGGTGCTGTTCTGTCCAATAAAGGCTTATCTAAGTATTGTAACAGTATTCCCCTGACATACCTTCAGGGTTTGCTGTTGTGTGTTTTATAAAAATAATGATATTCTGAAGTCATATAGCCCAGGAGTGGCTGTAACTGCTTGTATTTTTCTTGAGAACTGAGGAAGCGACCTTTTTTTGCCCTTGATTGTAAATAATGACTTAGTCAAGGATGAAGTTCAGTGTAGTTTGTAAATCACTATTTATTATTTTATTTATTTATTTATTAAAAAAAATACATACTTATGTATGATTGCCTATCCCTGAGACCCACTATTCCTTCTTGACTGGAAAAAACAACAACAACAACAACAAAAACACAGCAGTGAGTTACACACTACAGTGAGATCACTATCACTCTCTAGCCTTGTAACATGTCTCTGACAGCTTTGCTCACCACAAAGCAAAGGAGGTTGCTAAGCACAAAGGAACTAGATAGAGCTTGTAGATGTCATCAGGAAAAAACGTTCTTAGCAAAATGCTCTCAGGCAGAACACAGGTCTCCTCTTTCCTCTGCAGTGCTTATCATGTGAAGAGCAACTCACGGTGCTCTTTGTAGAGAGAGACTGTAAAATTGTTAATGGCTGTAGATGTCTGTGGAGGTTTCTTCTGCTGATCCTCAGATTGAAGATGGAACTGAAGCTCTTATCACCTAAGTAACACAGTGGTTCTTTACAGGTAACTATAACTATACATAAAGAAGACCTAAGTGTAACCCATCTGTACCTGTATAAATGGGAGTGCACATGTAGGTGCTCTGAATGTATTGTCTCCTATTTGTTTCTATGGAAACTAGAGCAAATACAAAGAGCACAATAACACTATTTGATAGAGCAAATTCTCAGCTACAAAATACTATTTTTCAACGTAGTCATCACCCTTAGCTGATTTATGCAGGTAAGCTCATTGTGTAGATTTATACAGATTTTTTGAAACTCTCACTGAAGGAAATCTGATGTTAGATGAATGCATCATAAATCAAAGTAGGGCAGTGAAAGACTTTACAGATAATTGTAGACCATTTAAAAATGTATATTTGTTGTTCTTAATGCCAGGTTGTTTACTTATACTGCTACTACAAGGTGTTGCCTTCAACAACACCCACAGGACTTGCACAGAATCCAAGCACATATAATGAAGTCCATTTCTCCTCTTTGGCTGACAGAATCAGAAGGTCACCGGTGCAGACACACAGGTACACAAGGATATACAATATATCCACAAGCACCTGCATGTCCTTGGACTCTCTGTGTAGCAGTACAGCCCATTGAATATCCCTGCTCAGATACTGGACACTCACAGAATCGTATAATTACTCCTTTATTCCTTTCATCCACTGTCCCATTGTTACATGATGTTGCATCCAAAGTGAAAGCTATACTAAATGGGGATGACAAAAAGGGTGGTTATCATTTCATCTTTCTTTTCTCCATGCCTCAGTGCAGTTCTGTTAGCTGAATGCACCATAGATGCTAGATATAATTTAGTAGATGATTAAACTTAAATAGTTCTTTATTTTACACTACTAATGCTATGCACTACCCATTAGTCAGTCTAGTGTAGTTTTTCTAAATGACCTCTTTAAATGTAAGATGAGAAAATTGACACAGCAACCTGATTCTCAATTAGTTCTTTCATTGCTTACATCTAATAAGATCAGAATAGGTCAACAATGAAGTGATTCTGTCAGTTTAGTAGCTAGAGGAAGAGCTATGGAAAGTAAATCTGCTTAATGAAAGAAGTAGTGTTATGTTTTGTTCAGCTAGATTTATTTAAGAAATGTAAGGTGGATTTTTGTAGCCTTAAAAAGTTATTTTGTAAATTTTCCTCTTTGAGAGATCTGTTCAGTTGAAAAATATATTTTAATATTCATCGTGGCACAGACATGTACTGCTTTACGTATCAGTTTTCAGTGCATGCAGGGGATACCTGCTCCTGAAAACAATGTATATCTTCCATTAGATCCTGGCATCAAGGGTGAATTTAGATACTTCTATGTCTTCACAGTAACAAGGATATTGCATTTTCTGAAATCCTGTTCTGAGCAAGTCTTCACTTGCTCCAATCTCTTGCTTTTGTCTGTGACTGACTGTGTAGACCAGCTAGGACTGCTGGTATATACATAAGCAGTTAAGGCCAGTTGCTTGGAGTTTACACCTTAGATCACACTTTTGGTTAGATTTCAATGTGAAAAGAGGAATTACATGAGCACTTACTTACACACAGTTTTCTGCCTTATGGATTCAAATAATTTTTTTAAGATCAGACTATGGATCACTGTAAAGACAAACATGCACCAAAATTTTAAATATTGTTTTAGAGTATTTTTTTTAGGTTAAAAAAAAAAAAAAAGAGAGAGAGAGAGAGAGAGAGAAGATTAGTTGTTTAGTGAAAGATGAGTTGTATGTTTCAGCTGTTCTGTGGTATCCCCACTGTTGCGTCTTTGGCACATGTGTATATACAAAAAATCTTCCAGAAAGTAAAGCTATTCTGTGATATAGATAAATGTTTTGCTTACCATTTCAACTCAGAGATCATTCATATTATTTTTTGAAGATTCAGTTTGTATTTCATCACATAGTGATAAACTTAAGCATTTTTGATGTTTGGATGATGAACCTAATCAAATTCCTCTTAGGATTTAACCATGAGCCTTTCCGAACCCGAATGTCTGTGGCAAAGGGAAGGGATTGAACCACAGTCATGGCTACAGACTGGAAGGAACTTCTCTGCTAGAAAGCTCACTGCCTTTTGCTATTACTCACATGCTTGTGTTATAGCTCCTTTTAAATTGCTGGCAAGAAAAAAAAAAAAAAAAAAAAACTGTACAAGAAAACTACAGACAGTTTTAAGGAAATGACATCTTGCCCCCATTCTAGAGTAAAACCTCTCAGAGCAGGAAGTACAGATCTAAACTGTATTTCTGCTCCCAGTGTGGCCAGACTCTACCTTGTTTTCCAGTTTTTATTACCTCAATGGGATTTGCTCAGTTCTGAGCAGTGCCTGGCATGCAAGTTTTTCTTTTTAATTTTCCTCATGGTCCTTTTTGGTACATGATGGCTGACATTGCTCTCTGTAAAGCAAGAGATCAAACAGATGTTAAGTAAGGGATTTTCTGTTCACAGTGTGATTATGCCTCAGAACTTCATTGTTAATCTGCTAATAATGTAGCAGCATTAATATGACAGATAAAGATATGGACTAAGTTAAAAAAAAAAAAAAACCACAACAGGAAATATGTGGAAATATTAACTTTCTCAATATTCCATTTAAATAATTTTCAAGTAACAACTTGTATTATAATCCTATCAGTTTACATCTTATACTCAGCTATTGTTTGAAATCAAATTGTCAACTTGTGTTTTTTATATCCTTTCTATTGTCACATAGAGTTATCTACTTTCATATCAAAATGAGAATAGCAAGATGCAATTAATTTAATTAAAGCTAGATAAAATCTTTTGGTTTTGTCTTTAGCCTATCCGTCAGTTGTGTGCTTTTAGAAAATAACATATGTACTTTTAAATAGTTATTTTAAAAATTAAAAAGCACACACATAAAGCAAAACAACAAATTTTTCTAATAAAAAATACAGGAGTGTTGATTGTCTTCCGCTAGCATGACTGTACTACATAAGTTGCAATAGAGTCTTAGTTTTCATCACTATCATCGTAAAAGAAACAGTGTTACTAATGGTAGGATAATGGAGGTGCTGTAATATGAAGCAAACAACTTATTGAACAAATCTTTTAATCTCCTCTCTAAACACAGAAGGCAGGCAAACTTGGCCTCTGAAATTTATAATTAACATTAAATAACTCTTTAAGTACATTTTCCAGATTTGTAAAAACTTTCTTGTAAGAATTTCTTCATGCAAAGTATAGTTTAAATGGTTTCTTGCTCTTTAGTAAAAGAAATTTTGAACAGTACTACAATTCTGTTCCAAGGCTAATTCACTTACAGTAGAAATGTAATATAATCCCAGCGTTCCTTTCTACAGATGAGGAATATTTTCCTCTTAACATTTTTGAAACAGAAACAATACTTCATTTTTCTTCCTTTTTTCTTTTGTTTCCCCATCTTACCTGGAATTTTCTGCTTTGGTGCTATATATATATCTATATGTATATATATGAAAAAAAAGAAAAAAAACTACTCTGAAAATAAAAATGGGCATTGATCAGCAGTTTATAGTGTTACAGGGAAATGCTATACTGTCCTTCCTCTGCCTCCTCATTTCCACTGAGGTTTGCATCCTGGCAAAAACTGCCTTTGCTACCCAGTGTCATGGTATTACGAGCATGTTTGATTTGCTGGGATCATCAACAAAATACATTTTGTTCAGCAGTGAATTGGAAAGTGCATATTATTTGGAGAATACTAAGAGTCAAAATTGCTTTGTGGATAACTTTTCCTACCTGTAGAACAGCTTTTTCTGTTTATGGCCTGTTTTTCATCTGCTCAGTGCATTTCTCCCACATCTGCCAGTGCTCTGGTGTGTTGACCACGTGGAAATTTTTTCTATGAGCAGAGCTTCTTTGCTTATTATTAAGCACAAGGCAGAGCAGTTTCACCTAGGAATCTGATTTAATCCTTACACCAAGCAGGATGCTTACTTGGTGTAGCCATGGTTTTGTTTGTTTTTCTAACTTTCCTTTTTCCCCAAATGTACTACTGAAATTAAATCTCTAAATACAGTGTGCATCATTTTGTATGTGACAATCACAGGTCTCAAGATCTCATGAACTTAGTCAGTAATCAGAAAAAAATAACTGTGAGATTATTACAATCTACAAAAGAACAAAAGAGCCCCAAAGGTGAAAAATCTGCTCAGAAGCTTTTTTTTTCCCCAGAGGTTTTCTTTTTTTCCTCAGGATGATAGTTCAAAGCCTTTTCTGTAGAAAGGAGAGAAAAAAAATAAATAGAAACCCTAGTTAGGTACCTGTAATGTTACATTTCATTGTGTTAGAAAGCTAGATGCTTTGGAAGGGGATTACTCTGGATAACAAACAGTGATGTTAATCATTCCACTAAGGCTGTAAAATCACAGAATTTAAAACTGCTCTAAAAGCAGTAGTTTTTTTATATCAGAAACCCATATGGAACCTGTAGCAGGTAGCAACTGTCAGGGTTTCTTTTATACTTAAATATGACTCTTCGATGTTGCATTTTGTCAGTCAGTGGTCTTCTATTCTCTCTAAACTTTACAAAATTCTTGGCCTTCAGTGAGTTTTGCTAGCTACACTTGCACTTTTGCTAGCAATTTTGAGCACTTTATTGGACAACTGTTTCATTTATTGTTTTTATCACATGGAGTGATAAAATAAGTGAATTTAAATTATCTAGAAACAGATGATATCTAGAAAGTTTCTGGAAAGGGTCTGAAGATTAAAATCTCAGATTTCTGGATTTCACAGTGATAAAACAGAAATGGAATGAAAGTGCAAGGAGAAAAATTTGCTGTTATAACCTGTAAAGCCATAAGAGTGAGGTTTCCCATCTAGTGTAGCAATCTGAAGAGATTTGTATAACTGGCATTCAAATTCTGCAATTTATTATCCTCTAATACCTCCCTAGGAATTATTTGGTATTTAGTACCATACGGTTTTATGTAGGTTTTTTAAAATGTAGTTTTATTGTTTTTTGCTTTATGCATACACATATACACATCAATTATATATATGTAGTACCTTGTACCTTGGGACACCTTGCATACCTGCATATATAAATGATTATGCACATGTGTGCATGTGTATGCTATTATGTGCATCTTCAAAGTTGTGTTCAAGTTCCTTTTAATAACAATTCTAAGAGATATTTTGGAGGTGTCTTAGTATGTAAGGAGTAGAATTCTGGTTCTTTCTTTTGAGCTAGGTTCCTGAGATTAGCCAGTGCATAACTAAATATGTTCTTTTTGTAAAGCGTAAAAATGAAACAAACCAGCAACCAGCCAAAAACCCACCATTGTTAAGTTTTTGTGTATAAAACTGAAGACCAAATTCTTGAGCAGATTGTGTAAATTCAGCTTAATTGCTCTTAAGATTGTACTGAACTTTACATCAGTGCATGAGAGAGCAGTTGCTCTTACTTACTGGTGATTCAGTTGCTGACATACCATTTATTTTATTTACAAGATCCTGTTCCTAGTGACCAATGACTAAACCTACTGGAAGTGTAAAAGTAATGTTCCGTGTAATCTCATGCCTTTGCAGACTTTTTTCTTTGTCAGCTGTCAGTTGTGTTCTGTTGCTTGAAAAATTATTTGAGAATAATTTTCTGTTTTTACACACTTGCTATAGGGCTATTCTTCTGGTCTGAACACTTCTGACTTTGTCTGTTTCTTGCATTTTCTTTCTCAGAACTAGAGTTATGTGAAGACTGTGAGCAGGGAGGAAGTTTTTCTGAAACTGTCCTTCTTATCACTGTATCAGAGCAGGGAAGTCTAGAGATTTTTGTCAACACCTAGTTACTTACATTAGCAAGAAATGTCTTAAATAAAAGTATCTGGTATCTAAAACATTGTGCACACCACCTGCTGCAGTAGCAAAGCAATCTTGTTCAATTACAAAGGTCCACAATAATCTCATCTCATCAGACAACTTGTTGGTAAGTCCTCATCAAAATATTAAAATTAAAAAAAAAAAAAATGCAAGATTCATTTTTTCTTTTTTTTTTCAGATTAGATTACTTTGAAATTCTTGTTTTTGGAAATCACTACACTCCAAAAACATTTTTAAAAGCCATTAAACAATAGCTCCTTCTCTTAGGAAAAAAAAAATATATATATATATATCCCAAACATGCTCTGAGCACATTGAAGAAAATTATTGATGAGAATAACATTATTTTTTTATCTGTAAGTAAATTGCATATCATGTTACTTCTCTCTGTTTCATATACGAACATTTACTGCAATGAATTTTGGTTGAACCAGGACTTCTACATTCTGGTAATTAAATTCTTTGAAACTGTCAAAATGCATTAATTTCCTGAGATCAGTAAGTAGGGATCTAGTCATTATAATAAGAAAAATAAACAAAAATCAATTCAGATCTGTATGTGGATGATTTCATTGCCAAAGAGGATCAATCAGTTAAACTATATTTTGGAAAGTGAATTTCAGTGATACTTTAAGATGCTTAATTCTAAATAGGAAAATGATATTGTACGCTGAATTAGTTTGCTGAATACACTTACGCAGGATTAACTGCTTCAGTATGATGTAGTTTTAGTGTTTCACCATAACTTCAGAAATGTGCTCTGTGTTCTTCAATATAGGCTCCGTATGTCCAGTGACTTTTGATTCTGTATGAATAATCAAGGAAGCGTGTTGATCACTCAGAAAACAAATAGTTCAGAAGACTCACAGACTAATAAATTCTTTATATGTTTTACAGTCTCCTCAAAACAGTAGTTAGAGAAAAAGTGTTAAAAGTGTTCCAGTAATGGACTACATGCAGTCCATGACCTTATTGCTGTCTACCTAAGACACTGACCCAAGAAAAACAAGTATTTACCCATTCTTAGATCATTTGGTGTCAGACACAAACTTGGGTTTGCTTTTGTATTTTTCTCTTTTTTTCTACTTATTTAATGTAGATAATATTTAAAATATATCTAAGGATTCTGTATAGCTCAGATTATATAAATTTTTTTTCAAAAGCTTAGATCTAATCAGTAAAGCAAAAATTTATTACGTCTAGACAACAGCTTTAAAAAAAAAAAAGAGCATGTCATAGTAAAAATAATGATACTGATTGATCTTTTGATGGGTCTGCCTAGCACAAAGTTTTTCCAGCTAATTTTGAAAATCTACTTCAGGTTTCTGAAGTCACACTGCCTTTGAAAAGTTCCCACCTTTCATTAACACAATACTAGAAAGGACCTTTTCATTCAGGCTACTCAGGAAAATCTTATGGCCCAGAATTTGTCCAGAGATTCAGCCCTCCCTGTCTTAAACTGAGATGATTCTTACTGGCTTCCTTGCTGCTGCTTAGTGCTAACCAGTCAAGAACTGACAAGACCAAGATCAACTTCAAACAACTCCTGTCTCATCTTAGGAGGAACGTATTTCCTACTTGAAAATGTTTGTTTTTCTTTCTCAAGGGAAAGGCTGGGAAAGGATTTCCATTCTGAAACTACATGAAAGCTTTCCTATTTTTATTGACATGGAAAACTTTCAAGAACTATGAAAGATGGAAATTGGGTTTCCAGATGCTGCTGCTGAGAGCTTAGCTCTTGGTGTTTCTACTTTGCTTATTCTGGGCTCTTAGACAAAATTGTGCACTTTTTTTTGTTTCTAAAATGGCTTTTGGCAGTCTTTCTAGATGTAGTTTACAGACCAATTATCTGTGCTGTGTGTAGTGGGTGTAATTATAGAAATGTACTAATAAATCCAAGTACAATCAATATTCATTGTATTGAAAATAATGCTTGTTTATCATTTCATCACAAAATTGTAAAATGTGAATTACAACTTTGATAAGCATGATAAGCCCATGATAAGTAGTTACTCAGCAAGACTCTTCAGTTTATAATCATTTGTTTATTGTAAATTCTTAATATATATAAAATACTTTTTTTCTCAGTGTAACCAATGCTTGCTTTTGTGAGTCATATTTTTTTTGTGAGGAATATCATTTTCTCATTACAGTGTTTTTTTATAAATTTTGCTATTATGAACACAAATTTTAGCATGGATAATTGCATATCTTAATTTTCTTACTAGAAGTTCTGTTGTCCTGCTTCCAGCTGAAACAGTGTTAATTACACCAATATTTGGGTGTTGTTGAATTATGCGAGCACAGCTGGGGCTGGGCTGGGCTATTCAGAGGGACAGAGCCACAGCCATGATGGTGAAGGGTGAGGGAGTGTGATTAATTGCACTGTGACTGCATAAATAGTTATCTCAATGTACAAGTCCTAGTTTTTTTTTTTTTCCAATTTTCTTTTCATCCCACCTTGGGGGGCAGCAAGTAAATGGTTGCTTGATGCTGAGCTGCTACTGCTGGGTTACACCATAGCAACTGGTAACGACAACATGCTCTCACCCCAGCAAGGATTGCAGCCTTGGTGAGTGCCCGCAGCACTTCTGTGCTTTTATAATCTAGGTGTCACCTCCTAGATCCAAACTTTAAGAAACCAACAGAATGGTCACCCAAAGGGGTGATCTGAAGTAAAATAACAGAGAAACGAGGATGACTCTTCTGCATTCAGCTCAGATCACCCTCTTGCTCAGGCACCACACAGTCAGGCCAAGGAGATTTTGCCTCTGGGCTGCCTTCAGCTTGGAGGCTGGAAGGGTTTGGGCTTCCAAACACTCAGCAAGCATTTGGATGAGACAGCTTCCTGCTGGGGAACCCTCCGACATCACTACTGCTGCCTCCAGAACCATACCTGCAGATGCTTCAGAGCTCATCAGCATGGACTTCCTTCCTCCCGTCAGCAGCTGCTCCTGCACTGACCTTCATTCATACTGGGATACCATCTGCTTCCAGCATGAGCTGACCTGTGAGACAGAGAAAGGAAATGTGGGATTAGCACAAATGCAGAAGCCCAAGGCTGTGTCATCACCACGTATAGCAGCCTTGGGAAGTCAGCTGCAACGACAACCTTGGTCAAAATTAAAACAGGCACCATAAATTGTGATCTCTGAAGTTATTGCCATGATCAGAAATAGACACTGAAATCACTCATATAACTGTAGGTGGTTACCTCCAAATTCTTTTGCTTTGGGGAAAATATGGACTCGGAATTGAAGGACACAAGAAAAATGATATGTTTGACCTCAACAGACTTGAAAGGTGGGCCCAGGTGAACCTAATGAGCAGAAGGCTAAGTCAGGAGTCTGAACTTCAGCAGAGCCAGCTGCAGGCTGTTCAAGGGATTATTGGATGAGATCCTCTGGAAAACTGTTCTTAGGGGCAAAGGGATGGAAAAGAGCTGGTCATTTTTTCAGAAAAACTTCCTCAGAGCTGAAGAGCTCTCCATCCTTACCACATGAAATTAAGCAGAGAGGGCAGGAAACCAGCATGACTGAAACTGTTGGATAGAGGGAGCAAGAAGAAGGAAATGTGGAAACATTGGAAACAGAGACATGCAGCCTGGTCAATTTGGTGGCCTTCTACAGTGGAGTGACAGCATCAGTGGGAAAAGGAAGAGCAACTGACATCACCTGTCAGACTTTTACAAGGCCTTCAGTGTTGTGTGAGTTTCCTGTTAGCACTGAACTTGAACAAATCTACCACGGAGCAACACAGTGAACCCTCACTCACTTCAGCAGAGGTCAACCTGCAACCCCATCCTTCTGCCTCTCCATGTGCACACAGTTAGGATGGGAGTGAAGAGGAGCAGCGTGAAGCTGTTTGCATTCCCTGCTGTCTGCTGCGGGGTTTTGCTGGTGGTGGTGCGGTAGGTTTGCTTTTTCTTGAGAGGGTGGGAAGGAGCTTTGGGTTAGAGGCACGTCTTGTGCCAGAGCATCCCCGTGGCATGCGTGGGATCAGCAAGTCTGTCAGAGAAGCAGGTGAGGTTGCATGCCGAGCTGCAGGAGAGGAAGGGGAGGAGGTCCCAGCATGGTGCTTCACGATGCTATGCGATATTGGGCAGCTTGATCATGGTTCAGCAGTGGGATCAGACGAGGAGAAGGAGAGAAGGAAATCAAGGATGGGAGGGAACCATCAAACACAGTTGGTGCATGTCTGTGTATTCTTGCAGACCCAGAGATTCCCAGGTTGTTTCTGCTTTTGTAGCATTTGTGTGCTGCTGGGTGAGCAAATTGTTCTGCTGCTTGATTTTTCTGCAACAGATGCCTAAAAGGTAAATGTCCACTGAGCTGCAGACCAAGCAATACTGCCTGACGTTGGTCAGGGTGAGCTTCTCCTGAAAAGCATTGTGCCACAGCCAGGAAGCTTGGGATTATAGTGAGCAGCCTCTAGGATGCTAGAGATTATTTGCTAACATACCAAATAGTAGCAGAAATCTCCCTGCAGACATCCCAAAGCCAGACAAAATGGGAACAAAAGCGGAGCTCTGCTGCACTCCCACAGCCACAGCGTTGCAAGCTGAGGTGCCTTGCTGTGTGTTGTATTCATCCCAATCCATGTGAATGAAGACTTGGAAGGCAGTCAAGGCATTGATTGAGCACGATGTGCTTTTATTATTATATAAAAGAC
This sequence comes from Chrysolophus pictus, assembly GCA_037305975.1. Classification (NCBI taxonomy): domain Eukaryota; kingdom Metazoa; phylum Chordata; class Aves; order Galliformes; family Phasianidae; genus Chrysolophus; species Chrysolophus pictus. The sequence continues at coordinate 21,034,117 of CM074577.1, read as the reverse complement.
AGGAGGGCGTGAGAGGAATATAAATGGAACTCATCCTCTCTTGTCATGGAGAGAGTGGCTCGGAGCTCATGCTGCTGTCCGGATCCTGGGACTGGAGGCCTGATTGTAAGTCCCCCTCCAAGAGGCTCTGCTTCTCCTCACTTATCCTGGCCTGCTCCTGAATGGAGCTGCTGCTGTCAGGGCACTCACACTGTGCTTGGGATGGGATGCACTGCAGAGACACTGGATTACAATCCAGGTTGGTCACGGTGGTGTCTGGCAGGCTCAGGTTAGCATCTTTAGCAGAGATGGGAGTAATCAGAGTATGAACTTGGATGAGCTCCTTCTCTCCATTAATGTTGCTAGATGGAAGGCTGCCATTGGAACTGCAGTGATTTGTGCTTCCTAAGAGCTCTCCACTGATGGAAGTACACAGAGCATCATCACTACTTGCTCTGGATCTTCTGGATTGGAAAGGGCTCGAGTCACCTAGAAAGGATACACAGGGATTAGTGTCAAACTTTCACAAGCTTAATTATGACAGCGGTTCTTGATCAGGGATGAGCTGAAGATGTTAGGTAGGGGCTTGAACGCTAGACAAAGATACAAGTGCACTGCAAGCTTGAATTCTACGTTACTGAAAAACAGGGTTTTGAAAGCTGGATTCACACCCTTACCTTCCAGGACTACCACTTCTGTTTCTGAGGGCTCCCTGGCAGTATGCTGCAGTTGGCGTTTGGCCACAGAGGATGACTTTCTCAGGCTAAAGCAGCAACACCAACTGCTAGCTGGTGATTCCCTCATCTTGCTGGGTGGATTTTGTCTGGAGACAGAAAACAGCAAATGCTGTGAGTTGTGCGTGGTGCAGGATGAGGGAAGAGCTGCACTGAGCTCTTGGCAGCAGTTGCTTGTTCCTAGCACTGCCTGGTTTCTGCAAAAACATAACTTAGAAACTCGCTCTGTTTCAAACAGTTGAGGATGGCTCCATTCCTGTAGCTCAGCCCTGAAGTCTTGTTGGCTAAATTCCCTTCAACTCTGTCAAGCAAGATGCAGAGCATGAGAGCAAAGGCTCCACAACTGTACAGCACAGCATCTAAGGGATTGCTTTTATTGAGCTGGTAGGCGTAATTGCCTTCTGAGGAACCATGCAGCCACAAAGTTCAAGAGCATCTCTAACTCCTACATTAGCACCTCATCGGCCTCATCTCACTGCCATGTTTAATTTCTAGTGCCAGCAAGTCTGACCAACAGCTCTGTTTAGAGGAGAACTGGAATTGGTTTCAGGCACATGGCCCTGAAATCTGGAAAAACCCACCATTAGCGTAACTTACTTTCAGCAAGTTTTGGCAGTAGAAATAATGGAAAAAAAAACACAAAACCCACCCAAACAATGATGATAGGTACTGGAAAAGAAAGTCTCTTTACCTTTCAGATGGAAAGTCAATGATTGTGTGGAATTTGCCCTGTACAGCTGCAGGGCCTTCTTCCACTTCAATGTCCCTGTTTCTCTCTGTCATAACAGGAGAGCTGCTGTGGTCTCGCCTCTGTGCCTGTGCCTCCTCCAGGCTGAGCAGCCTTGTGGCAGCAGAAGAGACCCCCACAGGCTTGGGCCCTGAGAGAGAATTGTGCCCTGTAAGGGAAAGCCATAGGTAAGAGCGAGGATCAGAAAGCAGCAGCACAGCCATCGCAGTTCTGGGGGAGGTGCTGTATTTTTCTCAGACTTGCTTATCTGAGCCACTGGAAGAAGAGGAGGTCAAAATAACCATGTAGGCAGAGGTATGTTTATGGCAAAGGACATGGTCATAATGAAGAGCAGCTTACTGTATCAAAACAGGCAACAAAAATCCCTAGAAAATGGGGGCAGGGAACTGAGAAAGCTTCGCTGCCACAATTTCATCAAGCTTCTCCTGCATGCAAAACATCATAATGACACTGACGGTTTCCTCCTTGTAAAGCTTGGGCTTGGACATTCTCAGTATCCAGCAACAGGATATTCTAATCTAAGCCCAGAAGTCTGTTGTCCCCTTGATGGTGAAAGAGTATCTCACAGGTCCTGGAGAAGGCCTGGATTTGATCAAGGTGTCACATCAAGATAAAGCTAATGGAGAAAGATACTTACCTGCTCCATCTGCCGTGTCTGATCCGGATTTGGAGCAGAAGAGGACATCTGTGTGGTTGATGATGAATTCCACAACATCTGACTGCATCTGCAGTTCCATGCAGGCAGCTCTTCCGCTGGCACAGGCAGACTCGTTCTGCTGTGATCTGTAAAAAAGGCAGATTTTAGAAGTCATTTCTCCAAGATCGTTTCCCTGAGTCAGAATTGTTGCAGCCAAAAGCTGTCAACAGAGGCTCTGGATACTTCTGCAATGGGCAATAAGTGATGCCACTGCAGAAATTCTCCTGGATGATCAAGGACACATCAGTCCCATCTAAAGAAGAGAGCAGAAATTGTCACCTAGACATTGTGCCCGTGGGGTTGGAGAACAGTCCAGACTCCTCCTCTCCTGTCAGCCACAGATCTTACAGGAGAAGAGCACATTTGATGGAGGAAAAGGGAGGACTGCTTTTCTTAACTGGAGAACAGATGGAAACATTGTGTTGAAACAGAACCAGAAGTTTACCTTAAGAGGTTTGGAGCCCACACAATGGCTAAGTTCTTTGCATGCATGTTTGTGATGGAGGAGCTCCCAGCTAGACACGCCAAGTGTCTCATGAGGTACTCCAGTGTCCTGGAAAACAAGAGAGGCAAATGTTCAGCACCAACAAACATGCCATGCTGCAGTTCAGAAAGCAAATCTCAATTCATGCTAGTTCTTGTTATTGCTACTGTCACTGAAGATGAAGTAGATCCAACCTGACTAAGTGCCATGCTGCAGCACCAAGTTACAGCACAGCTGCAGCCATCAGCTGCACCAAATGTGCCCCCACTGTGCCCAGGAACTAACCCAATACATTAACCCCATGGAGCCTTCAACCGCTTCAGCATACACAGGCATCATGTTGCTAGCATGAGACAAAGCCTGGAATCGCGTCATTGCCCTCTGCAATGCAGCAAGGCTGAGCTCAACAGGCTGAGGGCAGTACTGACCTGTAGTGAGGAGCGGGCAGCTGCTGGATGATGTCCTGCATTCTGACCAGCTGCTCCTCCTCTGTAGCGGCACCAACAGCATCCTGGAATAGTGCAGAAAGGGATTGAGACACAAATCAGGCTAGTAAACCAATGCGAGTAAACCTCATGGGGCTAACAGAAAAAAGGGCCTCAGAGCTGGGGCACTGCTGCAGCCATCTCCCAAGAGGCCCAGGGAAGAGGGAAATGAAAGATGTTGCCTTGGGCTTACCGAGAACTTGCCATACAGCTGGTGGGTGAGCAGAGGGTTTGGGAGCTCCCTGAAGTACATTTTGCAGAGGGAGCTCACGCTGTGAATGTCACGGACGGTTAGCTCAGGAGTCTGCTCAGACTCAAATTCGTGCCTGGAAAGAAGGATGCAAAAATGGTTGAGAAAGAGGAATGCAAGTAAAAAGCCACATCAAATGCAATCAAGCTGTGTCAATCGCAGCACTCTTACCGGAGTCTCTGGATGTTGGATGCAACGCCGGACAGGCGGTATATCCCCTGCACCACGCCATGCTGCTCAATGAACTCAGCGCAGCTCTGGAGGACCTGAGGGACTAAAGAACACATGCCAGCCGTTAATTGAGCTCCTTATTCAAGTCCTGGTTCAGGCTGTAGTGAGGAGCGGGCAGCTGCTGGATGACGTCCTGCATTCTGACCAGCTGCTCCTCCTCTGTAGCTGCTCCTCCTCTGTAGTCACATCCCATCCACTAAGCCCAGCCAGGCTTGGTTGACGCAAATACAAATGTGCTTGTCTCTTAGGAGCGTTTGCCTCACTTTATTCTTCAGCCATCAACTCCCATTACACATTTCTCCATCAGTATCAACCTGCCCCCTGCTAGATATGATCTCCCTTTCATCTTTAGATGCCCATAAGAGGAAGATCTCAGGAGTGGGCTGTTTCTTACCATCATGACCAGAGTGGAGAAGATGCTCTCCCAGGTCACAGCCAAACACACTTTTCTTCTCCATCTCCTGCTGTGTCGGTTTCTTTGGGCGGGCCTTCACGAAGGAACGAAGGAAGGTGATGAGCTTGCCGCGTTTCTTTGGCACTGCACAACAAAATGAAGAAACCAGGTCATTTCAGATTTGGCTCAGTTGGACAAGGCCAAGCACAACACATTCTACAGAGCACGTCAAAACGGGAAGAACATTACCAACAAGTACATACAAAACCAGATTTTCTGCATCTCTGGAGGAACCCAAGGCCAGGTTGGATAGGACCCTGGGCAGCCTGTTCTAGTCTCACATTAAACGTGGAGGCTGGCAGCCCATCCTGAGGCAGGAGGGTTGGAGCATGATGATCCCTGAGGTCTCTTCCATCCCAAGCCATTCTATGAGTACTCTATAGTTTCGCCAAGTCCAATGCTAAACACAGGAGGATTGGGCCAAATCTCTGCATGTTCCTATGGAGCTTAATGTACTCCTCTTGCTTAGCTTGCTCAACTTGGGGATTAATGATCCTCTTGAAAAGCCACGTTCTGATCAAGTGTCTCACTTGCACAACCAAACCTCTATCTGTCCACCAAGGACACTGGCTGTTCTCAGCCCTGCACTGACTAGCCGGAGAACTGCCTTTGCCCTCCCTCATTCTCATTGCCTGCAAAACACCCACCATATGCCCCGTGGTATGCATGAAGGATCATCAACACAGATGATAATGTGGGATGGATAAAGGAGGTATTCTACACGGAACACAACCCAAAAAAGACTCCATTTTTCTTCCCTGCACCATCACATGTAACATCCGTACCTGGCTTTGGCACCGAGTTGATGAGAGCCTCAGGAATGTTGTTATTAATGAGTTCCACACATTCCCCAGGGAAGAATCCAACCTATAACAAGAACCAAAAGAGAGAACAACTATTGCATGCTGCATTTCTCAGGTCTGAACTGTTAAACCAAAAGCTACGTAACATTTTCTTCGGAACGTGCTTGCCTGACGCTCTGTAAGACTATCCAGCACAAAATGGCCTGGATAAAGGTAATAACTTTTCAACATTTGCAACCAAAGGCAAGGTCCTCTGACACAGGGAAACTCTTTACGTCTATTAGGCATCCTGTGCAGGCAGAGCAGCTCTAAGGTGAGATTCCTGCTTTTACTGAAGTTGCACTCTCAAGTATGAAGCTTGTGCCTACCTGAAAGCCGTGCTTGCCTCTCCACCAGGGGCTCAGCTCCTTTGGTGGCATATCGATAACACACACAATATCTCCCACCTGCAAGAGATTGCAACGTCAATCCCAGCTTCAGCACAGCTGGGAGGAAAGCACAGCTCAAATGACTGCATTCTTCTGCACTGCCGAATATCACTGAGCTTGAGAGCAATTTCACCAGTGCAGCTCTGAGGCATTTGCCATTGTACAACTGAACTTGGAGGTGGAAGAGTCACTACATTACACAACAGACAGAATACTGCTGTTCAGTAGGAAATGGTTCTCAACAGCAGCAGGGTATGGAAGAGTTCCAATTAAACCGCACACATAAGTTGGCAGGGCTTCCTGAACAGATCTACACACTCCATACACTGGTCTGCTGTTGCTCAGGGACCAGGCTAGAATACTGGGCAGTATCTGTTTGATATGAAGATTCAGAAGCTAAATAAAGCCATATTTTAGAGTTGGCCAAACGCCTCCCTGCATCCAACCCAATATGGAACTGCATCTTCTAAGCTTCACCTAACAAAACATTCTGAAGGTGTTTGAGAATATTCCTGATGCATTCACACCTTCTGTACATGACAACAAGGAAGTCTTTAACTGCTTACCTCGAGGGAGAGTTCATCCCCTGCCTGGGCAACGTATCTCTTAATGACGTAGGCAGCAGCAATAGCTGGAATATTAACAGACGACTCATCATGGACCAGCAGAGGATTCCCCTTGTTCTCATTCTGAAACAGAGAGCACAGGCCACAGTGAGGAGCTGGAGGATTTCAAGGTGAGCAGCACATCGGCAGAGAAAACTACAGGAAATGCACTCAGTCCTTATCATGGGCACTTCAGAAGGAATTACAAGTCTAATAACAGTTGTTTCTCTTCCTGGTGTGCAGCAGGCACACGCCAAGCAATGCAAATGCAAAGCATCTCTCCCTACTCAGACTAATCAGCAATGGCACCGATGCAGACAGGTGGCCTTGTCCATTTTGTCCCATCCTTTCCTGTGCTCTTTGTCCAGGAAGGTTGATTGTTTAAGATGCTAGGTGACAGTTAAGAGGGAAACCAAAGCTACAGTTGCAGTTCACAAGGTGCAAATAGTGCCATTGCAAGCACAAAGCAGGCTCTCTTGAGCAGTTCAACCAACAGTGAGGCCAAATAGGAACAGACAATGTCTGTTGTTCCTGCAACTATTTCAAGGGAAAAATCAGTAGAGGACAAACACCACAACTGAGATGGTTCCAGTAGTTTTATAAACTTGCCACACTTGCACTATTGTCTTGCCAAAGAGAAGCTCTATTGAAAAGAAGGAGAGCACATCTGTGGCTCACTCTGCTGGCTTGAGTCAGGGAACAAAGACCAATCAGAGCTTCATACTCTACCTCTGTCCATGCCAGGTCAGGCCCACAGCTGATCTTGCTGCATGCCATGGCCATCAGTGTAGGTGTGACAAGCTGGAACTGAAAAGAAACACACTTATATTTTCTCTGTTCACCCACCACACTATTGAGAGACTTCTTCGGAACTACCCTCAGTTACACACTGGCATAGGTGGGTGTTCTAGAAACAACCACTTTGTTCAGTCAATTCAAACGTGGCAGCCTATTATGCAACATTTTACCAACTGGCTATGCCTCTGCTAGCAGAAGGGGCTCAGGCACAAAGCAGCATATGCATTTGCCCAGTTACTGATAGTGCAGAAGCAAGGCAGTGAGAGGCGTTACTGCTGGGGGTGGATCTGCTCCCCAGCCTTCATCTCCCAGCAGCCTCACCACCAGCACCTGCCACGGCCCTGCACATGGATTTCCTCTGCTTGCATCTCTGCTGTGCTCCCTACAGCTGTCGGGCACACTCAAACAGCCGAAGCACGCGTGCTTGTATTCCTGGGTCATGCTGTACAGCTCTGCACAAGCTGGGGCTAGGACTCTTTGCCTAAGGAATTGGTTTCCTTAAGACTAGCTGGTCACAGCACCACAGACAGCATCCTTCTGAGGGCTGAGCTGGAGAGGTAGTGGAAAAAACCCACATGTGACCAGCATCCCATCAAAGCTGGATGAAGTGTGTTACTAAACACGGGGTGTCACTGTCTGCTAAAGCATGTGGGGGACAAAATATGGCAGGTACCTGGCAAGAGATCAGAATGAGGTAGACAAGTCCCTCGAATCCGCAGCTGTTCCTTGTCACTTTGCTCTGATCTTCCACGAGCAAAAGCTGCACCAGGGAAGCAGGCAGAGGGTTGAGAGAGGAGAGAGAAAGAGCAGGTCAGTGAGTTTCCACAATTTAGCAAAGACCAAGGAAAAGGAAAAGCCATGGGACAAATGCCACCTTTATGGATCACTTTGGAATGCATGCACTGGGTGAAAATTATGCCTGATGGTCAAGAGTAAGCAATATCAGAGAATCACAGAATCACAGAATGGCCAGGACTGGAAGGGACCTCAAGGATTATGAATCTCTGACCCCTCTGACACAGACAGGGCCACCAGCCTCCCCATTTAATACCAGACCAGGCTGCCCAGGGCCCCATCCAATCTGGCCTTGAACACCTCCAGGGATGGACAGAGTATCCATAGCCTCTCTGGGCATCCTATTCCAGCACCTCTCCACTCTCTCTGAAAAGAACTTCCCCCAACATCCAACCTAAATCTTCCTTCCCTCAAAAATCATTTCCCCTTGTCCTGCTATTATCTACCCTTCCAAAGAGTTGATTCCCTTCCTGTTTTTAGGCTCCCTTTAGGTACTGAAAGGCTGCAATGAGGTCACCCCACAGCCTTCTTTTCTCCAGACTGAACAAGCCCAGATCCTTCAGCCTGTCCTCGTAGAGGAGATGCTCCAAAACATCTTTGTGGCCCTCCTCTGGCCCCTCTCCAACAGCTCCCTGTCTTTCTTGTACTGGGGGCTTCAGACCTGGACACAGTACTCCAGATGGGGCTTCACAAGAGGGGACAATCACCTCCCTGTCCCTGCTGGCCACCCCTCTTCTGATGGAGATAATATGATCCTATGAGCTCCGCCAGCCAGCAGTTCTCAACACCTCACTGCCCACCCGTCTATCCCACACTGTCTCAGCTTACCTACAAGATGCTGCACAAGACGGTGTGAAGACAAAAGTACTCAGTCAGTGCACAAGTGCAACAAGCGAGCTACTCAGTCAGAGTTCAAGCGCTCCAATGAAGGGACGCAGCAGGCACTGCTCCTCCCCTCATTCTAGCCGCTTATGACATCACTAAGGGCCACCAGGCTGCTCCACCATGATGGACAAACTGAGGAGGCAAGACTACATCACAAGACCAGACTATTCCAACACCCCACCCCAACATTCTAGAATCAGTGGGTGGTTGGAATTCTACCTCAGCCAAATCCTGGACAAGCTGGCATGGGGTTGTCATGACCAAAACGCAGGACCTGGCCTTGCTCTTGTTGAGTCTCGTACAACTGGCCTCAGTCCATCCCTCCGGAGGGCCTTCCTACCCTCAGGCAGATGGACACTTCCTCCCAGTAGCGTACCTTGCAGTGCTGGGCCCACGTAAAATCCAAACTACAGTCTTTTTTTTTTAATTCAAGGGTATGTTACAGCACCAATCTATTTCACCTGTAGAGAAATAAAGGAGGAGATGGGAGAAACACGGAACTACTATCAGACTGCTTTATAAATTTCTTACCCCAGCTTCCCTTGCCTCATCCCCTATCCCAACTCCATGATGCCCACAGGCTTATAGTTGGATATCAAATTCATAGGACTCCTTTCACAGGACTCATCAAAAAGGATGTCACACTTGTTCCTTACACTCAAACTGACACAGCAGTGGTATCACAGTCACTTAAAACACACAGAAGTATCCAAACCCCGAGCGTGCACATCCTCTCCGGCTTTACTAGAGCCCACAGCTCACCTTCACACCTCTGTGGATTTCTGGTGATTTACACTGATGCAGCCTTGCTACAGCTCCGTGGCTGTCACACAAGGCTGGACCTCTTTCTCCGCAAACCCCATCTGCAGACATTGGTTCATGAGGTTCACCACCTGCCCTCCTAAGCAAAAACAAGTACTAAAAACGAGAGCAAAGCACATTGGATTTGACCTGGCCCGATCCCCAACCCTCAGTCCTGTCAGACATACCCTGATGTGGAAACTCATCCCTAAAGCCTGGCTGGATATCAGCACATGCATCATTCTTCAAACACGCCATCCAAGCAGCAAGGATCAAAGCACTGGAACAGCTGAAACAAAAATGCTGTGCGAGTTTCCTGTTAGCACTGAACATGAACAAATCTACTGTTGAGCAACAGGATGTGAGACAAACAGCAGAAGACAACCAATCTTTCAGAACCAGCTTGTTTGGAATCTGCCCAGGCCAAGCTTGCTGAGCTGCTGCTCCTTTGTGCAGGGGGAGATGGTGCAGATGCTATGTGGTAGCTATGCGCAGCATGCCTTTGACTTGCTTTTCCTCTCTCCATCTTCCATCAGTAAAGTGCATTTCAAATCTTTCCTTGCTAAAAAAATCACTTAGGTAAAAAAGAACTGGCAATCTTGCTTTCTAAATTACCTTGCTTATATAGCTTGGTACTTTAAAGCAGAAGCTCAGCAAGCAGTGAGCTACCTTAGACAAGCTCAACGTGCAGGGAAAGTTATTCCTCTGTGTCTTCAGACTTTGCACACATTTCCAGGTGCAGTAATCGGCCCAGTTCTCAGCACAGCTTTACCAACCACAGAAATCCAGTTTATGCCCACCATGCTTTTCTCTCTTCTGAAACACTGTACTGATGCAAGAAGCAACAATTGAAATCGCAGAATCACAGAACTGGGCTTGGAAGGGACCTCCAGGAGTTACTGAGTCCAACCCTCTGCAAAACGGGCTACAGCAGGCTGCACAGGTGGGCGTCCAGGCTGGTCTGGAACATCTCCAGAGAAGGAGAATCCACAGCCTCCCTAGGCAGCCTGTTCCAGAGCTCTGTCATCCTCACCGTGAAGAAGTTCCTTCTCATATTGGTGTGGAACTTCCTGCTATGTAAACAATTCTCAAACAAACTGTCTATAGCATAAAAATGTTTTATATCATGCTCTTCTGTATTTTGGAGTTTTTACATGGTACAGACTTGTTGCATTTTGTTATGTTTTTCCAACTCTTTCTCCCAGTTGAGACTACTGATGGTTCCTGAGAACTCATCTCCCATCTAATTAACATACCCACGTATGCCAAAGCATTCTTCTGATGCCATTGTTGTACCAATATGCGAGTGATGGCTCTGTTTTACCAGTGCACCTGGTATGATTCTTGTTTAACTGTTTCTGGAAAATAAAGGTAGGGAAAGTCCAAACTTTTCATTAAGATTAATCCAATTCTAAATCATTCAAATGAGATCAAGACACATCACAAGCAAGCATTTTCAGGTCTATAGGAAGATGAGAACTTGTAACTCTCAAGTTTTTACTTTAGGCAGAAATTCAGGCCAGCATTTCTTGTCAATTTCTAATACTCCTTACCCAAATCCCAGTGACATTGGATCTGACTTGTACTGTACTTAACTAACGCTTACAAAGAAGGGAAATGTGACACTTGTTAGAAGGGAGGTCACAGAAATCTCCAATCAACAAACATTGCCCTCCAAAAATGTTAGATCTTTAGATGTATAAGAACAAAGTAAGAGTTCTTTCTTATTGGTATCCGATACCCTGAGTTTAGGATATTTTTCTAAGAAAAGGGAAAAAAAAGATATGATAAGGGATACTTAAACCATAACATCTCTAATCAGATCAGACTCCTGCATTATGAACACTTCCATGAGTATTCCTGCAGAGTGCATCATTTAGTCCATTTGTTCCTTAGTGTGATTTAAATAACAAATTTAGCTGGTTGCTTTTGTTTGTTTGTTTTTTGTTTTTTTATTTCTTAAGAATTTGATGAGTGGCCTGAAAATAGTTTGCCTAAAATAACCTTTAAAAACACAGTAGCAATTTGTGGATTCAGCATCCAGTAATTTCCTCAATAAGCTCCATTTTTAACTTGATAGAGCTAACACTAGGAATCTGACAGGTTTGATTTACAGATAGCAAGGGTAACTACAGGTCCTATTACATCATCATGAGCTGACACAGCAGCTGCATAAAGAATAACCCAAACCAACAAGATATTCAAAACACAGATCCTCCTTTCTCAGCCTCAGTGAAGCACAATCCAGAGACAAAAGTTAAGGACAGCTTTCAATTTTTCAATTGAAATTTCAATATTGCATTAGAAGTTGACAACCATGGGAGTACAGTACAGAGAATTACAAGAAGAGAATTAATTTCTCCATCTCCGTGCTTCTAGAAATTTATGATTACAGTTATTTAGTTATATACAAACTTTGCAAAATACCAAAGCTAGAATAACTTACTGGTGTTATGAAATTAAGGTTTACAAATACAAATTACAAAATTCTATGATTCTGAGATTCTAAATACAAGAAGTGACTCCACTCTGATCAGAAATGTCTATTAATTGTGTTTATTCCTTAAATTTCTGAATTCTCATTACACTAGTCCTTCCAGAAAGAAAGAAAATCAGATCTCAGACCCTCACAATTATTCCAGACAGAAATTCCTGATAATATAATTGTTACATCAGACCTTGACAAGGCAAATAAAAAGTTACTCAGAATTAGTTAAATGATTGGTAACATAGCCCTTACCTCAACTATCAAACAAATTAGGTGTTAGATTGATACCTAGCAATTAATTCAATCTTCAGCAATTAGTTTTCAGCTTTCAGGAAAGTTATGTTCTGTCTAGGGAAGGTTGTTTTTACTACAGAAGCAGGATGTCTGAAGCCCAAGTGCAGAGTCTCAGTGTTCCACAAGCCTTGAAGAGGTACACTGTATGTGCTGGGGTTGATAATACAGACACTAGAGCAAGGCCAATGTGATATTAGAAACTTGATCAGCAGCTGATCTTTTGTAAATAAATACATTTTCTTGACAAAAAAGGGATCTGGTCAACTTAGGACATGACCTTTAGGCTGAAGAGCAACTCCCAGAGGAATCACAGAACCACTAAAGACAGTTTGCAAGAACCCCATATCAAAACAGCTCATCTGTAATCAGTTTTTAATCTGTACAGCAGTTATTGGAACAGGCGCACACTTTCTGAAATTGCAGGAATATTCACAGGTGGAATGTATATAACCTGTGTGCTCTAGCTCTTATGTGTGCATGCTAGGAGCAGTGATCCCCCATGTACCCAGTGCTGCAATAAAGACATGTTGACTTTCTAACCTGCCGACCACCAGACCAGGCTGCCCAGAGCCACATCAGCCTGGCCTTGAGTGCCTCCAGGGATGGGGCATCCACAACATCCTTGGGCAACCTGTTCCAGTGCCTCACCAGCCTCTGGGTGAAAGACTTCCTTCTAATATCTAACCTAACCTCCACTGTCTCAGTTTAAAACCATTCCCCAGTTGTCCCATCACTAGCCACCCTTCAAAACAGAACACCTAAGCTGTTCAACAGTGAAAGAGCAAAATAACTGACAGCTCTTACCACTGTATGCATTTAATTCCAAACTTCAGGTCACTGTGTTAATGGAGCAGATAATGAGTTTAATCCAGGTTGCATTATCCTCATAAGAACTTTCAAGTTCTTCATAACAACTAAAGTGACAATATAATATCAGAATTCACTTGAATTATACCATTATTCAATGGTGTGATTAAGGCAGAAAACAGTAATGACAAAAAGGCTCCCAGCACTCATTAGCTTTGCTGTGGCATCACCCCACATATTTCCATGATCAAATTTGCATTTCTGATGACTATAGAAAACTTAAATGCAGAAAATCCTTTGGTTTTATTTGGTTCTGGGTCTAGGAGCACTAGCTAGCAAAAGAGTGCACTGAATAATTGGCTAGATTAAATGAACTGCAGTATATTTGCAATGTTTATTCTGGAATATTGCAGGACTTGACAACTGATTTTTTGCATCCTGTGAGGAGATATTAGAGCATTTACATTCTGATTAGATCTACTACTTCTTTTTTTTTTTTTTTTTTTTTTTTTTTTCCCTTTCTGGTAATATTCCAGAGATGTCGTACAGATGGGAGGAGAGTTCCAAAGTGACAGGCATGCTGAAACCTGAGTGTTTCTTCAGTCTGTGTTTGTCTAGTTTGACCTATTGGCCAATTTTCAGGTGGTTCCTCAGGGTCCACACAAATGTGTCATCACTCAAGTGAAAGATAGTTTGCTGATGGTCCATGGAAATAGGTACTGCAAAGAGTCCTTTGAGGATCTTTGCCATCACTATGGTAGTACCAGTTTCAAGCTAGCTGCTTAAAAACACTGTGAGTAGTGGCACACTATGAAAGAGTCATTTAAGCACTGAGCTGCAAACACACTTCTCTCACTACCTCTCTACCCGTGGTGCACGAGTCAGCCTTTGTGTCTCTGTGCCTGCCACAGTGTGGTTATAAATTCGTGCTCCTCACAGGGATGAGCATACACAGCTCAATAGCTTTGAAATATCGTTTGCCTGTCTAGAAGAGTATAAGTTTCACAGAGACCTCTTTTGAACTTTTATGTCTTGAATAAACAACAGTTCTGAAGTGAGTAAGTGATCCCTTGAGCTGTCAAGCTTTTCATGTCTTACACATTTTTAAGCTCAACCTTCTTGGAATAGCATAGAGTTCCCACAGCACCTTTAAACCCAAGACAGACACACTTATCACTGGGTCATATTACCATGTGACCATAGCCACAAAATTAAATCTTAATTTAAAAATATATCAGTATATCAGTATATAAAAGTATATCAGTTTCTATATCTTAATATTCATGCTCCAGAAGACTGAACTTTGTTCAGTGAAAAATGTACAGGTTTTGAGTTAGTAAATTAGCCTCCTATTTTCATGTTTATGTCTTATTTTTTGATAATTTTTTCCTTCATAGGAAAATGATATTTTCTTTTGTTTTTGTTTTCTAAGATAAGAAACAGAGGAAACCTTAGATAAGAAACAGTCCCAAAATCTTATGATTCAGTATTCTTTAGGAGCCAACACTTGGAGAGTTTATTTCAGTGAATGCCAGTACCCCTGAAAAAGACAAGTTCATTTTGGATAGAATTTCATTATTATTTCTGATGGGTAATATCTAGAGTTTTTCCATGTGCTTTTATGCATTAGTTATTTCTGTTTGAAATGGAAATCCAGATGTTTTTGTTTTACATGCAGCTGTATTAATAATCACCAAAGTCTTCAAATTAAATCCACTGAATCTCTCTCTTTTTTTTTTTTTTTTTAATTAGACACTTACTCATAAGAGGAATAAAATGCTAAAATACTTATTGAATTTCTCCCCATACTCCCAGTGAACTTCACTTTCAGGATGTGCTAATTAGAATATGACTAATGTGAAGCAGGATTTTTCCACGTGTTTCTCTGATAAGATATGCAATGGCTTAAGGTTAATTTACAAATTAATTTTCATAAATATCCTGGAAATCAGTAGATAACTGTCTGAGGGAAATAAAACTAGGATATAAAAGAATCACAAAACCTTTAGAAAAAAGTATCCATTCAAAGTTGGTTCTAAAAACACTAATTCATGCCCATTATTCTGGCATTTATTTATAAAGCTCCTAATTTCTTCTTATATAGTTCCTCTCCACTATTCAAAAACAAAACAACACCAACCCATACCAGAACAGGTTGCATACAGATAATTAAATGTAGAGAGGAGTAGGGGTGGTTCTCTGTGTGGAGCTATGGCCTCTTACCAATGACAAGAACCTTTACGTCAGCCCCCTCACCAAACATCTGTGTTCAGCGTAGGCAGCCAAGGAGCATGTCTTCATGGAACAGCAGCCAAGGAGTAACTGCTTTTTCTTAGCTATTTCTGCACCGTGACCAAGGAGGATATGACCACCATGAGGATAAGCTGTCATTTGCTGAGCATCTTAACCTGGAAAAATATTTAATGTCCAGGTGAGAACTGGAGAACTCAGCTTTCAGGAAATAATCATTCTGCCTGAGCTTAAGCATTAAATAGAGGCAGAAAAACACATATTACAAAATTCTTTGTATTATTTAAGGATAGGTTTGTAGGCAACATAGTCCTTTTATATAGGCTACACTGACAATGACTTTTAAAGCCAAAGCAAATGAATAAAATTGCATTGGAATCAGTCAAGCAATCATTTAGTAATAAGAGAGGATTTGGTCTCTGTCTCTTTAATAATGGACTGGGTTTAAAATATTCATATCAAATATTAAATTGCCTTGAAATTACTAAAATCCTCTCAACCATTATGCAGTAATATACAAATACCAGCAATATTTTATTGAGGGGTAGCAGTCACATTTTACTGAACCTTTAAAATTTTATTGGAAGAATATTCGTCAAAACCCATCAAAAGTATACTTTAATATTAGATTATATTACCAACCTGATACTTAGACTTTTAGAGGATTTAGTGCAACTTACCTTTGCATGATAATCTATTTAATGGTTTCACTCTTCCACTACGTATTTTTAGAACTAGCAATAGTACATCTAAAATGTATGTTCAATAATCCACTTTCTTATGTTACTTTTTTATTTTACCCATCAGTAGACAGTTGACTTACTACATATTTTCAGTTAAGTAACTGAAATTAGGCTAAACTGTTGGGATAAAAACTAACAAGCAAACAAAGAAAGGCCAGAAGATATAGCAGTGCTACTGTTGACTTAAAAACTATCAACTCTGTATAAAGCAAAAGAAGTCTATGAGATCTTCTTCTTGAAGTGAGGTCAGCGACCACATTAGTCCAGGATGCCTAGGGCTTCAACTAGTTACTTTTGAAATGTACCAAAGGTAAAGACTATGCAGCCTCTCTGGTCAACCTCTTCTGCAATTTGATTGCCCTTGGGGTGGAAAAAGTCTTAATACTCAGTCTAAATTCTCATTTCAACTTAGCCTAGTTGCCTCTCATCCTCCCAACAGGCAATTGCAGAGATCATGATAACCTCGTTTCAAGTACAAACAGGCTGTAGTTAGAGCTTTCTGAAGTCATTGCTTTTCCAGGATGAGCATGCACTAGTTCCTCTTCTCAGAGGGCAAGTTCTCCATCTCCTGATTATCTTGGGGGCCCTCATCTGGACCCTAAATGAAGTGTAATATCTAGATGGGGTCTTAGAAGTGCTGAGTAGAGGAGAATAATCCTTTCCTTTAACCTACTGGCAGTTCTTATGTTAATACAATACAAAATGCTACTGGCTTTCACTGCTCAAAGGGCACACTACTGACTGATGTTCAGCTGGTGGCTGCCACAGCTTGCAGGACATTTAATGCAAAGCCAGATTGGCCCCAGGCTGCCCTTGCACTGGTGTTTCCTGCCCAAAAAAAGCACTTGGCACTTGTCCTTGCTAAGTTTCAGGAGTCTGTTGGCGGCTCGTTTCTCTGGCATAAGTGAAAGGTAGGCCTTCACTGAAACACACTCTGGACCCTTCTGATTTTTTGTCATCAGTAAACTGATATTGCTAAAGATGTTACTTTGGAGTCCCTCATAAGCCAAGACTAGCTGCAGAAATATATTCTGAGAATTGTACATATAAATTCTCAGCTCCTTCACATCTATAATGGTCAGCTCACAGTGGCACTGCCATTGTCCTGGATGATCCTGGTGCCAAGGCATACCCTGCCTATTTGTCCAGGAGCTTTTTTTTTGGCATTTAGATCTCATCTATCAGCGCTGCAGGTGTCCTGTGCCTAGTCTTGATTTCTGCTGTTTCTGATTGACCTCTTTCTCTATACAACCTAGCCTGAGACTGTCGATTCTCAGTCCAAACCTCCTGGTTTGGACTCCACCTCCACTGCCCTCTCTGATAGTATGCAAGTTGGCCTGTGCTCTGGGCATTTGCCGCTCCTGACATCCTCCCTCACGGAGCAGCACCCTTCTTGCTCTTCAATAGGCAGCTTGTTTAACCATTTCACAGCTCTAACATACATGCCCAAATCAAACATTCTGTGTAGAACATAAAGGAACTTCATTCACTAAAATTTCCCTGTTTTCAAATAAATTCTTCAGCCTGTGAATTAGATTAGAACGGAGAAATAATAGACACACAGAGAAATTCAACTTCAGTATTATGATTTATTAAGGTAAGAAGAGGTTAAAAATTCAGTTATATGTTCATAAAACTGACTTACTCTTAGATAGATTTTACATCTTTTTTAGAATTATTATAATTTTCAATTTCTTTCAGTGGAGTTACTGCTTCACATTACATCTGATGGAAGTACAAAATTTTCTCAGATTGATAAAACATTCAAAAATGTATAAATGTAGTTTAAAATTGACATTGCTTTGAGGACTGCTGCATGTTCTTCTGATCAACTCTACTGAAAAAAATAAAAGAAAAAAGGAAAAAAAAAACAACATAATTTTGCCTGACTTTTCTTGTACTGTTAAAAACAAGAAAACAAATTGAAATATTGAAAATACATGTCATGAATGGGATTAACGTACTCACTTTTTCAAAAGTCTTCATAGTTCTTTTCCTAATAAATGTTTGTTTTCTATTCAGTATAACTGTAACATAGGAAGGCACACTACTAAAGCTTAGATCATGCCAAAGGGACTTAAGAGACCACTTTCTAGCTTTAAGAAAATGATATGGAAGTGCACAATGGTGACAAACACTCAGTACTCTTCAATAACATCACTGACAGCCAGAACTCAGTTTAGTAAACAAAACACTTCCCTTTCAAGATTTTGCAGTGTGATTAAACAAGTTTTCATTCATTGATAGGACACAAGTGATTGTATTTAATGGTTTTGTTTCCTAATGTAATTTTCTGCATGAACAACATATAATGTAATGTTGAAGATTTTAATAAGGGACAATTATTTTTTTAAATTAAACATTAAACAGAATGCAGATTTTAATAATAGAGCAGAGAAGTGCACAAAATTATTGAGTTTTAAAACTGTTAACACACTTTTCAGTGGCATAAGATTGTAAGAACAACAAAGGTTTGATTTTTTTTTTTTTCCTGCTTCTTCCTTAATTATTCTCTTCTCCATCCCAACCTTCCTGAAACTTGGATACAGAAGGAATAAGCTTCCATGTTCATAAAGGGAAATCTGCACATTGTTAGGTTTTGCAGAAATATATGGTGTTAAAATAGTATAACTGTTAAAAGCAAAATAGGTCTGGATCTATTAGATTTCAACCAAATTTTCTCACTAAAGGTAGTCTCTCATTAAAGGTAGTCTTTTTAATCAAAGCCTCACTCTGCAACCAGGATCGGGAAGCTGTATAGAACGTGTTCAAGTCCTCTATTGAGATATGTCTGGTTACAAATAACTTCTCAATGGATCAGGCAAGGTTGTTGTTTCATTTTGTTTTTGTATGTCCTGGTTTGCTTTTTGTTGTTGTTTGTTTGTTTTGTATTGTTTTTACCATATGGGAATAGTTTAAATGCAGTACGATTAGCTTTAGGACTATGGAATTATCTTCACATCACCTGAGTCTTCAACCATACCTTTCAAAGTTTCTGTTATTTTGTACAGTCAGTATTTTCTGAAACGTGTTCAAAATATGATCAATTACTTTTTACTGGAAGTGGGAGAAGACAGAAATATCCTATCTCTGATGGGAAAAGTGTCTTTCTGTTCTGTGCGCTTGTTGCAAAATCTAAGTATAGCACAGTTTAATCTTTCGGTTTGTTTTTGGTTTGGAAACCTTTTCCTTGTATACACCCTGCTTACAAGATCTCTTTTACTGAAGAATATAAATAATTACTTATTGGATAATGTATACACAATAGATAAAAACTAATGAGTTGCTAGGTGTTAGCCTAGTTAACTTGTGCTATAATGTGCGTAGTGGCCTAATGAATTTTTGCTGGCCTGTCAAACTTAGGAAGCACTGCTCTATATTGCTACCTGGAATGGGAAATTACTTAAAGTCAGTCAATTCCCTATTTTTGTTTTGATTTTAACCATTGCCTGCCCTTTCATAGCTATGGATTTTCTCTTGAATCCTTGAGCTTTTATTATTTCAACTATTTCACTTTTGCCTTTGCTTTATTTTTTTTACCACACGTGATTCTAAATTATGGTTTTTTATTTTTTTTCCCTCCAAACCTGGCATATATATTGATAAAAATAATCCAAGGTCATGCAGCTGTGGCTCATCAAAGTAGGTGGTGGATCTCAGGCAGTTGGACTGCTGGACTACTGGGTAAAGAGGGATTTGGAGAAAAAAAAAAGAAAAATTATGTATACAACTAGTTAATTTCTCTGGGTTCTATGATCCAAAATTAAAAGAGACAAACAAAAGGCTAAGCTGGAATGTTTGCAAAACTTCAGCTTAATGCAAAAAATATTAGGGGTTAAATTATAGAAAAGTGATGTATAGTTATATCTATCAGGCAGTCTTACTCAAAGTTGCTGTATTTAAACTACTAGATTCGTAAGTACACTACCAATTCGGCTGGGAGCATTTACATGCTTGAACTCTTAGTGTTGTAGCTGAAGATCTAAGCTTCTGGGGTCAATAACTGTACATTTGCTCGTGCAGATTTCATGTTATGAAGATACATGTAAAGTCCACTCATGCACATCAATTACTATATTCATCTTATAAAGGTGCAAAGGCTACCACTTCCATTAATGACTTAGATTATTCATGATAACATATAAAATAAGTGAAAATAAGATGAAACATAACTTTGGATCCTTAAGAAGTTGATTTGTATGGAAAAGGATTTAAAAGATGATGGAAAACCTAGGTCCTGGAAGATTCCCTTAGAGTTCAAAACTACTGTCATGAGAAGGTTCAAGGAGAAGGTTCCATTAAAATTTTAGAGGTTATGCATTTAAAATAAATGCTAATTTGTCAGATTTGGTGATAGGAAAGTAATGTTTCTCCACTTAGTGCTCATTTTGATTCTTTCAATGGAGAAGTACTGTTTTAATCCATTATTACTATTCTTTTTCGCTGCATATTGTTGAATGATAATTTGGGGGGAACAAAAGAGCATCAGAACCATATTTCAAATTCCAAAGCTCACTTGACAAATCAAAATACACTCAACTGTAATTTGTTGGAGTAGCAGGAGAGCAAAACATCACAGTGATTTTATCGATAATAGTGTAATTAAGAAAACTGCTTCACAGAATTCATTAATTCAGATATTGAAAAGAATGTATATCACCCTTGAATAATTGTTTCTGAATCAGATCAGTTTGTGCACAATGACAGGACTACTGAATTGGCTTTAAACTGAAAGAAGGTAGATTTAGACTAGGTATTAGGAAGAAATTATTTTCTGTGAGGTTGGTGAGACACTGGAACAGGTTGCTCAGAGTGGCATTGGATGCCCCCTCCCTGAAAGCATTCAAGGCCAGGCTGAATGGGGCTTTGAGCAACCTGGTCAAGTAGGAAGTGTCCCTGCCTATAGCAGGGAATTGGAACTAGATGATCTTAATAGTCCCTTCTAACTCACACAACTCTACGATTCTATGATACAGACATAAAGAAATTTTAGTATGTCCACAATGTAATTAGTCCAGCAGATACAGCTCTCAAAGACTGTGTATTGAGGTGTTGACTGTAGACTTATCACCTAGGTTCAAGACTGTAAATATTTTAGCACTTGTTATACTAGAACTTTATTATTTCTTGCCAAATAAAATGATCACTTATGCTTATTGTGATGGAGACAGTTCCTTCAGTCCAAGCAAGAGTGTTCAGAGAGCTACATGGAAATAATTTTTTCCTGATCTTGCCTATTGCCTAGAAAAAAGGTGAAATTCTGAGAATTCTGAACAGACAAATGGACTTAAAAAGTAAAAATGAATTGCAATGTCCTTAATTTTTACTGTTTTTGAAGACATAGAATTCTAAGTGAACTAAAAATAATGAGCAAATAATTTACTGGTTAAAATATATTTATTTTCTTAATGGTGTAAAATGTGGAATAACTGACTTTGTTAGTATATATCTAAGGAAGGTGAGAAGCAGAACTAGCTAATGGTAGAAGTGTAAATAAAAAGACAGGTTATGCCTTCTAAGCCTTTAGCATGGTATGGAAACAGAATTATTATAATGAAGGTACAGAACAAACTCACCTTTCTGTAAATGAATATAATCTTATTTAGTCATAAACATATATACATGCTTTTAAATCACTACAGTACAAGCAACTAAAACTAGAAATAGCCTACAAATATAGAAACATCTACTGTCTGATGGTATTATAATATAAATTACAGAATTATTTGGAAAAATAGAAACGCACTTGTAAAAATTCTGGGAATGGTATCATACTATTCTTGTTGACATAGGAGTTTACAGACTTCACAGAATACAGGTTTTCATATGCCAGGCATAATTTCCCCAGTAAATAAGGAAAAACAGTTTTTCTGAAGTGTCCACATGTCTTCGTTCTATAATTTTTGCATCACTTTGTATTGTTTCCTTGGAGATGAATACATGGCATTTAAGGTCATTCTTCTAGATGTAGGTGAAGAAAGCTAATGACCTGTTGGCTTTTGATCAAAGTGTTTTGATCAAACGTAGGTAAAATGTCAACATTTCACAATTATAAATGAATTTTACATTAGTAATGAAACTTCCTTTTCTTCTACAACATATCACTGGCAAGTACAGATTTCTCATCATACAATTTCTCAGTCATTATAACAATGTTTTGTGTGTGCTTTTTTGTGCAAGTTTCTTCAAAGAATTTGAGTTCATACTGTGCTTTCATGTGCATTTTTTTCTAGCGTTAGAAAGAGACTTTCACACTCTATTTTGATTTCTGTTTTTCAAGAACACAGGGAAAATATATTATTATTAGATTATTATTATAGAATTTTCCTTGGAGAATCAAAGGTACTCAGTGAAGACATGAAAACTTTAAATTATGCGAGATTCTGTACTGTAATGAATACAAATTTGTGAGTCCTTTTTGGTTTGTCAAATTAAAGTACAATAGTGGAAGATTATGGTATACTTAGAGCTTTTCATGTAAGCACTATAAAGAAACCACAACAAAAATTATTAGTTTAAATTGAGATATATTTTACTGACTGATGACAAACAAACAGTGTCACCATAACAGGTACTGTAGCAGTCTATTATGGTATTTTCTGTTCTCAATATATCTGATTCTGGTGCACTATAAGAAGTTATCCCAGAAGTGTAAAATATTCCAAGAGACACTTTTCAAATTATTGTTCAAAAATCTATAGGGAAGAAGCATTAAGCACTCCTTTAATAGACTGCTGCAGAACTTCACATCTTAGGGAGTGTCTTCAAATGGACAGTCACTGGTTACTGCCAGATCCACCTGTAAGTAGTCCATGTCCTGTATCTGATATTGTCAAGCACCACTTCAAAATAAATAGAGAAGCCTGCATAATAGACTGGTGCACTAACAGATTTCCAGGCATGTGATGTTACTTTAATAATTCCTAATCTGAGCCAAAATTGTAAAAAAGCAGTGCAAAGTCTAGTAAACTTTCTAGTACTTCTGATAACAAGATATCTTATAATTCTTGATGTTATCCAGGTAAATATCTGTAAGTGCTCACTATTTTCCTGTTTGCAATACTCTTGTAAGCACATTACTGTTGAGAACTGAAGTGTACTGGAGATCTTCCTTCTTCCAGAGTTTACAATACCAGTTCAGGGCAGGAGACAATACTTAGATACAACCGATCAGAACAAGTTCTATACAGAGAGGAAGTCTATTTAAAAGTTCATTGTAAGTGTTAGTGCCTAAGTGATAACTTGCAGCAAAAGTACATGGAAAGAAAATGTGGAAATCACTTACTGTCAAAACTACAATTTGTTCCTTCTTCTTAATACGTTATGGGTTTATCTACTCCAATGCTTTTATGCAGTAAAGGGAATGAAAGTTTGGGGCATAATAGATTAATGAGACATTTGTAGCAATATAAATGGGAAGGTTAGACTTGCATTACTGTAAGCCAGAAGATGGATTAATGTAATTTCTTCTTGCAACCTCAGATTTAATTCACCTGTGTTTCTTGGAGGAAATGCATTATTGAGAATATGTTTCAAGTGAATTTTGGAGTAGGGTTACTTTAGGAATGTATAACTAGAGACATTTGTTATAAATACGGAACTTAATTCTATGTAATATTCTACGGTTTTGTGATAGAATTCAGCGTTTCTTTGATAATAAGTTAATGTCAGTTCTGCAACTAGGTCTTGGAATACAGGTGAAAGTGTGAAACAGATGATGAAAACTTCAGAGCTCTGAATCTGCATTTTCATTCATCATATGTCTGACACTATCTTGATCATTTTACAGAAAGTTATTTGTCTTATTTGTCTTATTTTTTTTTTTTAATTTTCAAATTAAAATCAATTCACTCTCCCTCAAATGAAAATGCATGATTAGGAGATTCAATAAAATATTCATAAAGCACTACTGAATTTAAGAACAGGATCAAACACTTTGCTGAACTCTGTTATATGGAGTTCTGTACAAGCTTTCTGCTAACTTTTTCTTTCTTTATCTCTAGTATATGGGACTTGAATGTTATTACTTTAACTATGTTGACAAGTCCTGTGATTAATATCCTACATAGCAAGAAATACCAGAAAAGTGGCACAACATCAGTTCAGTATTGCAAGAATGTATTTCCTTACCACATATATACAATTCAAATCATAGAATTATCTGAGTTGGAAAAGAACTTCAAGAACATAAACTCCAACTTATCAAACTGAACTACCAAGTTTTATCACTAAAATATTTCACTTAGTGCCACATCCATGCATTTCTTAAACACTTCTCAGGGATGGCAAATCTTTCACTGCTCTGGGCAGCCCCTAACAATGTTTTACCACTTTCCTTGAAGAAATTCTTTTCTATATCCATTCTAAACATCCCCTGGTGCAACTTCAGACTTTTTCTTCATAACCCATACTGAGGGGACCAAAACTGAATACAGTATTCAAGTTGCTGTCTTACCAGTGTCATACGCAAAGGAGTGGTGCAGTTGACACTGTAGAAGGAAGGGATGCAATGCAGGGGAATCCATACAGGCTCAAAAAGTGGGGCCATGAGAATCAAAGGAAGGTTCTTCACGAGAACTGAAGGAAGGCCAAGTGCAGGGTGTTGTACTTGATTTGTGACAATCTCAGATGTGTACAGACTAGGAGCAGCACACATTGTGATCAACCATACAAAGAAGGACTTGAGGGTCCTGGTGAATGAAAAGCCAGACATGAGCCAGTAATGTGTGCTTAAAGCCTGGAAGATTAACTATCCTGTGCTTTATCAAAAGAGAAGTGGCCAACTGGACAATGGAGGTGATTATTCCCTTTCACCCCTTCCTTGTGTGGCCCCAACTGGGGTAATGCATCCAGGCCTGAGGACTTTAGCACAGGAAGGATGCAGAGTGTTGGAGCATGTCCAGAGTAGAGCCACAAAGGTGGTTAGAGGGCTGGAGCACCTCTCCCATGTAGAAACATTGATGCAGCTGAGGCTCTTCAGCCTGAAGAAGAGAAGGCCCCAGGGAGACTTTATTGTAGCCTTCCTGTACTTGAAGGGAGCTTATAAACAGAATGGGGATTGACTTTTTACATGATCTGATAGTGACAGGACAATGTGCAATGGTTTTCAATTAAAAGGGGAGATTTAGATTAGACACCCAGAGAAAATTCTTTACTCAGAGAATAGTAAGGCCCTGAAGCAGGTTGTCCAGAAAAATTGTGGATGTCCGATCCTTGGAGGTGTTCTAGGCCAGGTTGAATGGGTCCCCACACAGCCTGATCTAGTGAGTAGCAAACCTGCTCACAGCAGGGGGCTGGTACTAAAAGACCTTTAATGTTCTTTTCAACCTGCAATTTATTTTAAATTAAAATTCTATTTAAAATTGTAAGATTTCAACTATTCAGTAAATGCACTATAGTTAGAAAAAAAAATCAGTTATAACCAAAATATTTCATAATTAGAACAAAAAGCCTGGACTTTCATTGCAGACTGACATAAGTCAGTGCAATTGGATGGAATTCCATTGTTATACTTTTCTGTAATAGACAAGAAGTTCCTTCTGATGTTGGTAAGTAGACCATCTATGATAACAAGTTGTTTATCCATCCCTGGTGGTCTAGTGGTTAGGATTTGGTGCTCTCACCACTGCTGCAGCAAGCTGGCAGGGCTCATCATCAGAGATTTAATAAACTAGATTTAATGAAGGAAGAGGATATAACACTGACAAAGACACAAATAATGCTGACATGATAGGAAACAGCAAGAAGAAACCTCAAAGTTTGTCCCAGAGGATTTGGGCTCCTCCAGGAGGGTAGTGCAGCCAATAGCCCAGCTGAAGTCCCTCTATACCAATGCACTGCAGCATGGGAAATAAGCAAGAGGAGATGGAAACCATGGTGTGTTTAGAAAACTATGACCTAAAACTATCACCAAAATGTGGAGGGATAAATCACATGGCTGGAATGCTATGACTGAGAGCGACAAGATTTTTAGAAGGAATAGGCAAAGTAGGAGGAATGGAGAGTTGTCCTCTGCATTAAGAAGTTGATAGACTACAAAGAGGAGGGAGTTTGGGGCTCTGTGATATCCCTTCCAACCATTCTATGACGTAGGATATCAGGTACCCTTGTGTGCAAGAAAGCCAATGGTATCTCGAGGTGCATTAAAAAGTGTATCCAACAGTCTCAGGGAGGTTATCATTGCCCTCTGCCTTGGTGAGATCAAGTCTGGAGTACTGCGCCCAGTTCTGGGCTCCCCAGTTCAAGAAAGACAGGGACACTCAAAACTGTGCTCCCGTTTCTGTTGTTGATCTTCTCTAAAAGAGGTGTTAAGATTTTTTTTCCCCAATAATTTCCAATCTAATTTGTGGCCATATGATATTAGTAAACCCCTGTTTAGAACATCAGTATCATACAATCTAGCAGAGTATTTGCCAGGTGATTTTGACCTTAATTTATGAAAAACTTCTTAAGTAAATGTAGATCTTTGTAGCATCATCCGACATATGCTTACATTCTCTTAAGGGATATTTCCAGTATCTTTAAACACTCTCTAGAATAAAATTGTTCTGGACTTGAAGAACCTTATGTAAATCCTGTTTAAAACCCCTGGCCTTACTTATTCCATAAAATTTTGCTGATACAAGAAATAATGCACAGGGTGAATCAATCAATTTTTCTAACTGGCAAATAAGGGGATATGAAGTAGAAGTATAGCATCTGGAAGAGGTTAGTTTGCAATTTTTAGTTGATAAACTTTGTCTCATTGACCTGGGCTGTGTCTTTGTATTAACTGCCAAATTTCTGTAGCAATTGCACTGCATATCCCCTGGCAGTTGGGATTATTCAGGGCAGCGTTTCAAAGAAGTTATTTCAGTGAGTGCATTCTTTTTCCTCTACTTAGGATAGATCATGGAGCATGCAAATGCAACTTCCCAACACCAGATGGTATCACCAGACTAATGATTTGGGATACATGATTATAAACGAAAGAAGATTAGACTTTAATCTTAGGTGTCAATTTATAATTTTAAAGATACATATTCTGTAGAGGGGTCATGACTTGTGATTTTTTTAAAGAACCCTGAAGATGCTAGACCTCAATGATACAGAAACAGCTATTGCAGAGATTTTGTAAAAAGAGGTACCCTTCAGATGGATTGCAGTGTTGCTGATCCAAGTTCTTGCTGACTTCTTCAATTAATGTTGGTGGATATCTCAGTCAAACTTCCTATTTATAAATGCATCCTCAATTACCTGTCCCACGAGTTCCATAGCCTCAGATTTACTGCATAATGGCACCTGGGAAGGCGAGGCAGTTAGGGAAGGTATTTGCCTGCAACACCAAGTAGGGACCTGTCTCTATTCCTCCTTTTCTCTTAGGACCCCTCCCTCTGCCTGATGGTGACCAGGCAGGGGGTCCACAACTATTTGAGGTGTATCACCCTGGTACTTTTCTCATAAGCATGGAAGGGAGTTGTTCCATCATGCTACCTCCTTCTCACACTCCCTAATACTCCTTGATCTCTTCATCTCCTCCTTGAGCTCTACCACCATGCTGAGCTGGTCTCCTGAGTCAGGGGGGATATTCTGCCCTTCCAGGTCACCCTGTCTGAACCAATCACTGTGCAAACTGCCATCAAGACTTCCATGCCATGTTGTTCTGCTACACCACACTCTGTTTTCTCTTCCTGTTTACCATGCTCCTGAGAGCTGCACTCCCTGGGAACAGCCTTTGTATATGTGGGAATTGGATGACATCACTCCCAGCTCTGTTCATGCTGCATCAGAAATGCCACCGTAAGAGCTCCATCTTTCCTGTTCATAGGGTGTTGTGGCTCCCCAACCCTCTTTTTACACTCTTTTTCCATGTTTTTTCCACAACTTTTTGCCTCTATGAAGTGTCACCTGGTATGAGCCTCTGCTCTGAAGATGATCCACTCCAGGTTTTCCCAACTTCAGAAGGTTTTTATTTATTATAATACAGTCTTGTATCTCTTTCTGGCCTAGAAATTATTGTTATCTTTGCTTGTA
Organism: Chrysolophus pictus; assembly: GCA_037305975.1. Lineage (NCBI taxonomy): Eukaryota > Metazoa > Chordata > Aves > Galliformes > Phasianidae > Chrysolophus > Chrysolophus pictus. The sequence goes on along the minus strand of CM074577.1, from coordinate 21,006,346 downwards.
ACATATCACAGTCTTTGTGTTGGCTAGGCTGTACAGCAATCTTTGGCCAGGTCATTATTAAATATCTCATATTAGTTTTTGTTTTGCTTTGTCCAATCATGTGGAATAGCAGTAACCATTATATATTTGCAACAAATAGGTAGTAACAAGTGATGATCCTGTGTAAAATGAATCACATAGATAAAAGCCTTATATGCAGAAGAGAATACATTTAAGCAGGGGTACGGAAACAGAGATGTCTCACTCGAATTTATAGGAGACAGAGGAGGTTATTTTTAATATCTGTATACCCAGCGTGAAATTAAGAAACAATGGTTCAAATGTTGGTCCGACCAGTTTATTACAGATCTTAATCAGGGAGATGGGGAAGAGGAGGACAGACACTATTATGAATTAGGGTAATAGGGAAGGAAAGGAGGGCGATAGAAAAGATAGGAAAGAAGAAGCAAGGAGTTTTTATAGGAAGCAAGAGGGAGATAGTCACCACCATGGATCCAGTGTGGTTCATAGTTCAGTCATTGATCTTCTGTAGAGATGGGTCGTTGGACACTGTTGTTCTGTTGACAATGACAGTGAACACAGCAGTGATGGCAACTTCTTTCCAATGGTACTACAAACTTATAAGTCCAAAGTGGTTGAGTCAGTTCTTTTTGGAGTGACAGCTTCTGGCTTTTGGATCTCAGCAGAAACTCCTTTTGTTCCCATCTTCCAGGCCTTACCAGCAGACAAGAGGGAGCAGGGAGGTGCCCACTTGTAACTTGCCTTCACAGGATACAATGGTATCATCCCCCAATCTCCCATAGCAAGCTGGAGTTATTTGGTGAAAGGCTAGATCTTCCGCCAGTAAACAGTCCTGAGCACTCTCTTCCGAAGGCAAACAGCTAAAATTGTCCACACAGTGATGTTGATTGTCACACAGCAACACCCATCACTCATCTCCTAGACAAGCCAGTCTTATCATAAAAAATACCTCACGAAGCAAGCTTTGAGCCAAAAAAAAAAAAAAAAAATTCATACAAGAGACCAATAGGAAACCATTGCACACATCTGAGGGTGGCACCTCTAGGGCCTGAGTACACAGTGGAGCTATAAATTAGGGCAGAGGGAGGAATACCAAAGTAGAACTTATTAGTGGAGACATAAAGATGACCCCAAACAGATGCTGCTAAGGCATCAAGAAACCATTAAATTTACACCAACTTGAGATGCTGATGACTCATTGTACCACTTCTGCCTTTTCTCACCCAGAAGTTTTGGCAATAAGATCCAGAAGGATGATGGAAGAATGAGCAATCATCACAGAAAGGAACAGATAGTAGAATATCATTGTAACTATACATATATACATGAATTAGAGTTTTAGCACCACTGTAACTGAATTGAAATAACTTCCTTTGTTAGACTCAAAAATTTAATTAGATTAGCACTAAAATCTTGTCTTCGCGTGTCAGATGTGTTTCTTTTGCCCCTTATGATGCACTGAATGTGTTAGACTGACAGGAATTTAAACAAACCAATAACTAACTTGCATACACCAAATTAGTAATTACTGTTTGGCTTTACACATAAGGTAGGGTGTTGTTTCATACTGAAGGACCTGAATTAAAAGCCACAGTGCTTATTCTAGAATGTTAGTAGTGTTTTTAGATGTCCTAGCAGCATCAACTATTCTACTTTAATCTACTGTGATTGAAAGAGCACAATCTGAGATTGCATGAGGAAAAAAAATACCATTGCTTTTTCATTTTTTTGAACACTAGTTTCTACCTGCTTGAACCAGTAGAATTGAATGCCCCTTGAACTACATGTGAAGATTTTCTCAGTGGTAATGTAACTCCTTTTGTGAGCTATATTTAGAGGAAAATAACACTGACACATTTTCCATTGCTAAAACAAAAATTAGTTCTGCAAAAAAAGTTACTTTTAATTACAAACCATCACTTCAGTTTTATGAAGATTTGGAGATCATTAATGATTGGAATCTAAAGTACTTATTTCAAAATATTTTTTTTATAGAAGTCTTATCACTTGCACAGAATTAACCCTGAACTTCATGGAGTTTAGGGCATTTGTTATTTGAAATCGTTCAGATGATTCAAATGCTTTCTGTACTGTATCATGAATGTCTGTATGTGCATACCCTCTGAGTGCTGAGATGAGATGCATATTTCTTTGCTATAAGTGTGGTCAAACACTGGAGCAGGCTTCCTGGAGAGGTTGCTGATGCCCCATGCCTATCTATTTTCAAGAGGCATTTGAGCAATGCCCTCATTAATAAGTTTACCTTTCAGTATGTCTTAAAGCAGTCAGGTTGTTGGACTAGATGACATTTCAAGATCCTTTCCAACTAAACTATTCTATTCTATAATGCATTTGTTCCTATAAGTGGTCACATACATTCAAATGTATTCCTACGATAAATATTCATCATATCATACATATAATGAACTTAGATTTTGTTTGTTACACTTCTCTTTAAATTTTTAATAAATGAACTCCTTTTTATAAAGGCTTAAATTCCTAATTCCTGATTGTGAGAATATACTTTTTTTTTTTTTTTTTTTTTTTTTAGGACTTAATGTAAAACAGTTCTGTTAAATAGATCTGGACACATTTAAAAATGTGTTTTAAATGAAATGTTCATTGACTCAAAGTGTTCAGAATACTTCTCAGGCGCAGCTTGGGATTTGAGATAGTAGGATAATCAGAATTTAAGATCAGGTAATATTTCCATATGAGATATTTAAATATAAATCTATGTCCAGATGTTATCTTTATATGTTTAGGTCTTTGATTTTGGCCACAACATAGCATGATAACTGGTAACGCAGTTGAATCTGGTAAACCATCATAATTCTGCTGAATTTGTCACCTCTTTGGGCCCATCACAAAATCTGCTGAATAACAGGTCGCTCTGCCTGGCTATCAGCAGTAAGATCTACAAGAGAAAAAGAAAATAGTTTAAAACCTGTGGCAAAGAAGAATAAAATACCAATTATTTTAAGGATGTTATAAAGTGTTGGGTTTAAATTTTTGTTTTGTTTTTTAATTGGTTGGTTCATTTGGATATATTTGCATGTGGTGAATGTTTTGTTTATAGGTATAAATGTGGGCTATTTGGAGGAAATAAATAGAATGAGCATGGAGAAGATATGTAATATTAATAGTTATCCAAGAGCACTTCGTATGATCCTTTTTGCATAATTCATTGCAAAAGCTGTGTCAGTAGTTGTGTGACCTCATGCATTAAGCCTTAAAAGACTTACAGTTATGCAAGGATGAATTCCCATCTGTGAAAATGATCAGTGAATGAAGAATAATTACTTTGCTTTTCTAAAAGAAAGTTAAGATACTGACATAACATTTCAGAAGCATTAATTTCTGCTTCACTTTATAAATGTGAGCTCTTTGATAGTCATGAGCAAGTCTCAACTTGCTTTATAAATGTACTGTTGCATATACTGTTGAATACTCCTTTTCTTCTTTCTGCTGTACCTAATTTAAAAAAAAAAAAAAAAAAAAGCTGAAATAATTCCTTCTTTATTTGCAGAAATCATTGATTCACAAATCTACTAATTTCATCTCTCAAAAGTTTGGGGAATTTGTCCCTAGTTCGTAACATTTAAGAACCAAAGATTAAACATCCTGATAAAGAAATAAACTGAGTATTACCTACTGAGTTGTAAAGCTACCTGATGCAGGAGATAGGATGCATCTCACAATTTGAATCTAAGCATTAATCAGGCAACTCCAGGACCAGTTGTATGAATTCGTAATTAAGAAGCCACAATTGCTAAAGCTTAGTCCATCCAGTTTATTGTGTCAGAACCTGTTTTGTCATCACTATTTCAGCGAGAAGTTAGAGAAACTTCAGGTTAAGAGGTTTGCTCTGTCATAGATTAGTTAGGCATAGGCTAGCAGGCTATTCACTTCAGTCTGGTGAAAGATAGGAAGTCTGAGACTCTTGCTCATACTCAAAAGACTGAAAATATGAGTTACTGTAGAAAACAACTATTTTCATAATTGGATTTTTCTATTTTTAAATTGGACTTTTCAATTTTTAATGCTTATTTTTGAGCTCTTATTAACTTTTCAAAATATTTTACTCAAAAAAGAAAGTTGGAAATATGTCTGTTTTCTGAGAAGATGTCTTTTGTTGGTTCTGCTCAATATTCTTGATTTGCACTATCTGATCTCTGCTGTTTCCATGAGTTCTGCTTTGCATTATTTCAGTTAAGTACCTCTCCTTTGATGAAATTAGGTGTTTTTCTTGGGTCTGACCTTATTTAATAGTAACAAGAAGTAACAAGGAGAATCTTCATGATAAAGAATTACTTTGTTCCCATGTTATGTCCTTGTGTACATGTATATTGCCTTGTAGCTGAGTTCCTGCTTGTGTGGCACAGGTACTGTCGTAGTGTTATTCCCTGTTAGGAATTTTTCTCACTGTATTTAGAAGAATAGAATATTTATATTAACAGTAGTGAATACAATGTTTTGTATTAAAAAGTTGTTTCAATTTTTCTCATTAGTTTTCCAGCTGACTTTTTAGGATTTCTATTCTACAATGTAGTAGGTCACCAAAAGAATCTAAGTTACTTTCTTTCTTCTCCCTTTCAGAATATTCATCTGATGTTTTTGATGTTTTTCCACAGATCAGTTTGACTGTGAAAGTTCAGTGTTCTGAAAACATTCCAATTTGTAATAGTTCTGAGTTAGTTCATTATCTATAATTACTATGATTCATGTACCCTTTCATTTTTCTTTCTGTCCTCCACACTTGTATTCACTAACAGTAGTATTTATGTAAAAGCAGAACAATAATTAAGAGCTGGTGTATAAATACTTCTCACATAGACTTTGTACTAATTTTAGACTATTGATTTAAAATATCTTTGAACATCTGCAGTCATAACATAAAACTGTCATCCTGTTTCTATTTCTGCATTCTTTCAAAAAGTACCAATGTTATTTTCTTTCTGAAATGTACCTACTTGTAGAGGAAAAGACAATCAATTACTTGTTTATCTATCTTCATCTTGGTTTTCTTTCTTCACAGTCTTCTATTAAATAGTAAAATATTTTAGTTGAAGAAATCTATCAAACTATATGTATAACTAATTATTCTTGATGTAAAATGCTGTATAATATACTTAATTTTCTTCACATTTACTTTGTTTGCATTTACATTTTTCTCATTCCTGCTTTTATTGAACATTACCACGATACCATAGTAACTGTGCTCAGTACAATTAGAATTTTATCTTCATTACTTTCATTGCAAGTTCAGACATCACACTAATTTGTACTTCAAAAGAAATAAGGGTTTCTTTTACATTCACAATAGTATTACAGTTAAAACTGTCCCCTTTGTATAGATCAATTCTATCTTCTTAGTTTCTTGCTGATAACTTTACCAAAAAAAAAAGAAAAAAAAAGAAAAAAAAAAAGAAGCTGAGCAATGCACAACTGCTTCATTTAAATTCATTCTGATTGCATTCTTTAGACCTCTTCCTGTTTTAAATTTTGTCTTGTCTCTTTGCTTCTGATTAGCTAATATACTTTCTCTCCTCTCTTTAAGTAGTAAGTACTTATTACATGCAAGTACTATGTGTCTTTTTCCATACCACATGCAAATGGCATGGATACAGGCAATGAGAGTCCTTCATAAGGCACGTTTAATTGCTAACAGAGGCAGGGAATAATTCAGATGCTTCTGAACTGAAGGTAAGGAAGGTATACTCTTGAAGAATGCATAGAGTATCCTAAACCTACTTCTGCAAGTTCTGTGCATCTCTTGGAGATATCAACTATTTTGTCTTATCTTGTGATTTTTTTTTTTTTTTTTGAGGAAAAAAACAACACTATCAAAAATATAGCAGTATCTTTTCAAGATTCAATTACACAGACCTACTGCACTCCTGGTAGGTCATTTTTGGAGCTACAGAGTTAGCTTGGGCTGATATGCCAAAGATCCTGTCCTGGTTCTAGCCTGAGAGTGGGGAAAGTGTGTCATTTGCCTTCACAAGAAAGAAAATTCTGAAAACAATAGTCACTGGTGTTCATTCACCTTCAGAAAGAAAGGTTGTGTAACTAGCCTGGTAGTTGTGGCTCCTACATCCTGCTGTGGAGATTTTGGTGGTGTTTGTTTTTTTATTTTATTTTATTTTTTTTTTTGTTGTTGTTGTTGTTGTTATATAATAAACTATGAAAGTTCTATTTTGTATAAATGCAGGTGTCATTCCGGGCAGAGACTTAAGATCTGAAAAAAAAAATCAAAAACAAACAAACAAACAAAAAAAAATACAGCTTATGTGAATGAAGTAACCGTGCTTTTAAATGCTTCTGAATAGTAGTGCTAGAGAAGGAGCATATTTGTTCAGATTATTTTCTTCTATCCAATAAATATTTACCAGCACGACAAGTTTTAAAATCTGGTAAATTTTGTGTAAGATATAACGTGACCTGCCTTTGAATGACATTTTAAATCGTGTTCAATGTTATCCCCAAGGATGACAGAAGCACCTTACCATGTAATTACTGGTAACTCACATCTAGCATGAATCTTCAATAGACTTGATTCATATTTTATCTTTTTTACCATATCTCTATTCACTATAAACCAATCCAATCATTTTTATTTTGGTAGAAACCAGTCTTAAAGTAGCTTTGATCTGCCAGTCTATCATCCTCTGACATCCTGATGCTGAAGTATGTCACTGACTGCAGGCTGAATGCTTTGCAAGCTGTGGCCTCCAAGAATAAATGACACTCTAAAGGAAAATGAAGAAGTTAGAAGTTCAGTAGCAGACGTGTAAGTCAATACTGTAATAGAAAGCATTCCACATTTCCTGACTGTATTTTCTACTGAAACCTTGAAATGGTAATTCTGAACTGCAGTATCAGTACAAGTTTATATAACCCTGTCAAATCTCAGCACACAAAATATTTGGTTTTGGCCCCTTTTCAGAGTATCTTTGGGGGAAGGGGGGGGGGGGGGGAGGGGGCGGAAATTAACAACAACAACAAAAACTGACCCTTTTGAATGCAGGTAGAAAGGTTAAAAACTGTTGTTATCAGAGAACTGGTTGTCTGCCATGTAGTTTTGTATGTACCAACTGTATGTAGAGTCAATGGTGGGCTGCCGTCTATAGACCAGGAGAATGAGAGGGCTGGTACTGAGACTGAAGTATCCTCACTGTGTGTGTAATGAAACCTTGATTTCTACTCACAAGAGCTGAACACACCTCAATAGCTAGAATGTATCTTGTGTTTCAGTTTCATCTGTAACAAATTCTGCTTGTGGTGCACTCTGGAGTTTGCATTATGACATGACATAACACAAAGTTCTGGTGATGATTGGAGATTTACTTAACGAACATGCTGTACTTAAATAATGAAAAAAAAAAAAAAAAAAAAAAACTAATGCAGCCCTTTCCATAAGGGATTACTCCACTTGAAAAAACATTCTTGTTCTTGGTAGTGTCTGCCTGCTCCCGAGAGGAGGGGGAGGCCCCTGCCCAGGCCTCTCCTGGCTCCTTCACTCTTGACTTCTTCCAGCAGCTGCAATCTGGTTCTGCCATGGCACCTGGACAAGCTATGGCAGGTCACTGGCCCCAGGACTAAAGAAATACCAAGCCCTATAGCACACCCCGGTCCTGGCAGCTGTGATGTACCATTACAGTGGAAAGCATGTTAAATAACTCTTTAACTTCATCTTCTAAATCTTTTTGGTGTTGAGTACTGTTAATAGCTCTCCAAAGAAATCATATCATACTAGTCATGGATTCCATTCCTAGAAAAGATTGAGATCACTGAAAAGAAATTCAGTGGTAGGCCCAGCAGTTAGTTTCTTATGCCTTTAATTTTGTCAGATATTTGCAAAGAGATAATTTTCTATTGAAGTGTTCAAAATTATCCTGTTTTTACTGTTGATGGAGCATTTGGGAGGCATTTGTGCTTTCTGTGAAATGCCTGTAAACTGGAGACATTATCCTCAATATCATCTGGAGGCAGAAATTTTTTTTTCACTGCAGAAATATTTCAAATCAACAGAAAACCTAGAATACATGATGGCAGATTGAAGGCTTTTATGTGTTGCACAAAAAGCAAGTAAAATACATCAACGAATGCTTTTTAACGAAATTTGTTGTGCTGTTTTAGCTATAGTGAACTAATAATACAGTACAGTAGGAAATAGAATTATATGGATTGCTGTGAAAATTTCTTATTATTTTTCTTACGTTATACCCTTGGGCTCTTATATTTAAAAGTTTCCAGCTCTTAAGCTATCATGTCACTTACTTTCTGTCCAATAAATCTGAGTTCATTGTGGGATAAACTCTGCAGTCTTGCCTAGGATTACTAACAATAGCACTTCCTTAAAATGTTGCTCGAGTGGTTTAAGAGTTTAAGATGAGTGTTTGAATTATTTTGCACATCAAGTACTGCAAGAATGAAACTAGCTGTTTTTAAAGCATTTGGATTATCAGATAGATGCTAGGATGGCTTCTTGAAGCTAGGGATTACAAAGTACAGAAGTGCCAACAGTCATAACCTGGAATTTGGATTGTATTCTCCAACTGAAGAAAATCAGAACAGATAATATGTCTCTTATGCATCATTAAATTGACTTCTGGAGATGTAAGGCATGTTAGGCACTGGTGGATATTTTTGAAGTGTTTTTATAATAAGCAAAATGTATTCTTGTATGTGCATTTTTGGTATGTATCTGCCTCCTATTCCTTTTGGTAGGGGAAAATTTTGCTGCAATGTTAATCATGGTGAAGAGACAAAGAAAGGATGTTTAGTGAAGAAGACTTCTAAATAGAATTAAATTATTTTACAAATAATCCCTGTGCAAGAATACAAAGATTCATGCAAGTGATTTAAACAATGATTTTTTGAGAGGGAACCATTTTAGTTTTTCCATTTGTATTAATCTTCCTGATGCGTGGATAAGGACAGGCAGTAAACTGATTCAGGAGAGAGGGTAAAGAAAGAAGGGAATGGAAGTGTTATATTTGAATGCTGTAGCTGAAAACTAAATCTTCATAATATTTAACTGGTTTGAGGTATATTTTAGGATGGGGAGTTCTAGTGAGACACCCAAGTAGAGTGGTGTTATCGGTATTCCGTTGCTGAATCTGTACTTCTTAACTATTAACTCATACTCTGACTGTGAAGATGGCTGATCACTGTCATATGTTACCCAGAGTTTCGTGGAATCTCCATTCCTACAGATACTCAAAATCTGACTAGATATGGTTCCAGGCAGCCTGTTTTAGTTGACCATACTTGAACAGGGTAGTTAGAATGGATGATCTTAGTAGCTCCCTTCCACCCCCAACTATACTGTAATTCTGTGACTTAATAGTGGTAACAGAAATACATTTAAAAGTGTTTATGGCTTGCTACTGCATGTGGGCTATCCACTTGTGTGGATGGGTTGTATGAAGTGAAACAAACATGTCAGATGACATTGTGACAGACAGGGGTTTTTGAGCACTCCCCCGAAATAATCCCTAAAAATGTGATATGTTAAAAGCTGTTATATGGAAAAAGGCAGCAATTCTCATGTTTCTTGGTATGGTCAAAGTCTTGTAGAACACTTTGCAGGAAAGGGGAAATGCAATTATGCTGAGAGGCTTCCTCCACAAGCACAGCAAGTAGGGATGCCAAAAGAGATCCTAGCTCTCAAATATGTCATAGATCATATTTTTTCTTTTAGTAGCTCCTACTGGAGGGACAAACTGTGTATTTCTTCTCTCTGAAATATTTCACCATGTGAAAAGGAACAATATACTAATGTTTTCAACTAAGCTGGCCCTGTTAGCATTTTAATGAGCAAGATCTGCTAGCATTCAGATTAATTTAGACTAAATCATAATGCTCAATGAACTTCGATTAACTGAGTAATGCCCATTTGACTTTTTGATGATTACTCATAAATGGATACATTTATGTCAGTTTTCTCTCTAAGTTTGAGATTGACTGAATTGTTGTAACATCTGGATTTTGTGATAAATGGAGGCAATTCTCATTTGTTCTGATTATGTCTCACTATGTCAGAGAGCTACCATATAACATCACATGGGTACTTTATTTTTCTTATTCCTTTATTGCCATCAATATGTTCTATTTTTTCCTGACATTTGAGTCCACATAGGACGCTACTGGCACCCAAATTTATACAGCAGGGGTTGGAGAGATCATAGCCATCTCCTTCTGCTGTCACAACCTTGGTGAGTATTTGGGTGCCAGCCTGGGCTTCCATCACCCTCTCTCATTCAGTGATTTTCCATTATTATGGTGATATGTTTGGGAAAATAAAAATGGCACATTTACTATCTCCACAATAATACATCTTCTGTGAGCTATTTCCATTTTTTGAAACTTAGAGGGACATTTTTTTTTGCTTAGTTTAGATCATATACAGTACAAATTTTTGTCAGTCTCTACATCAGGCTTGTTTTTTATAACAAGTACTCATATCACAGCAGGTTGTTTGCTCACTCTTTCACTCTTTCTTGTGCAGTCTACCCCACTGGACTTGCTTTATCAAGGGAAGTGGACTAGATGACCTCCAGAGGTTCCTTCCACTTTCTACAGCTCTGTGATTACCTTTAATAATATAGCTCTGTACACTTTCATTCTCCTGCAAATTTTGTCATTTAGACAATTACAGATCCTTAGAAGAAAAAAAATTACATTTACTATAGATCACTGGGAGAACAAAAATAATAATAACTTGCTCGTAAATACAAAGTGTAATGGAAACCTATTTGTGAGTATTTCTATGATTCATTGTGATTCTCTAATTGCTGTCAGTAATTTCAAAGAAAATTGAAAGTCTTGTATTTCACATGGATTTTAAAAATTAGTGTCAGTAGTATCTGCAAAGATTCCTGACAGAATATATTGTATAAAAGAATAAACAGGACTGTTTTGAGATATACATTTTAACAAAACTTAAAATCATGCCAAAACAAAGCATCTTTCTTTGTGACACTCATAATTTCTTTGTGACACTCATAATGAATTCAACTGTTAGAAAAATACAGTAATACAGTTCAAGTCAAGGAACATAGACTTTTACCTATATCCTGGAAAACAGAACTGCCATTGATTGAAGATGCTATTAAGTAGTTGTACTTCTTTTGTTGTTAGTTGTACTTCTTTTTTTGTTGGTGGTTTTTTTTTTTTTTTTTTTTTTTTTTTTTACCTTTTATTTTCTTCTGTATTCATAATTTAGACATAGTGTTAGCCCTGGAAATGCAATCAGAAATCGTTTTCTTCTCTAAACATATTCTGCACAAGCTGTAACACAGCTCAGCTACATCTTCCTGAATGATAAACTAAAACCACAGTGATGTTCTAAGCGTGCTGAAAGCTCCCCCTGCCGTTGAAGAACAATTAAAAATTGAGTCATCCCTTTGGATTTTGTATTTAAAATAAAAGTTAAGACCAAATGCAGTAAATGAGCTAATGGTCAAAAAAAATGGTTATTTCACTTAATAGCATTTTAAGCTGATGAAAGAAAAAAAATAAGCTAATATTTACTGTAGAAATAAAGATATAAGAGAAAATTCTTGGTAAGAAATAAGCTATTTGAGTCAAACCAAATGAGGATAAAAGTTTAACATAAAACCATTTTTTAAGCTATATCACTATTTTCCATATTTAATGTGTGAGAGCTGCTTAGTAATAAGCAAAACATTGGTATGGAATCAGTACAGCACTATACAGGCTACCATGAAGAAAGGGAGCTTCATAACTCCATTCTGGCCCAGCACTGTCCTATTTATGATGACATATTTCAAGTTAAAAGTGTACATCATTATTCAGCTTCTCTTGATTCTAAATCACTTCCATTAATGAAATCTTATCTACTGGGACACTGTGTCAGATTTCGTGAGGGAGGCATAAAGTATTTACAATTTCTAGTATTTAATTTTAGTTAAAGGCTTTTGCTGTATCTATGTAAATGATGTACATACATACATATATATATATATTTAAATCCATCTGTTCTGACATTACATCAAAACAGAAATCTTGATTCATTCCATTAGGATTATTTCGAATAGATCTTTGATTTCCAGTTCCCTCTTTTCTATTTGACTCTCTTTAAAACCAAAGGAGTTTTCATGTGTTTGCTTCCCCTCATCTGGATTCTGAAAGTTCTCCATATCAGAAGTGGTGCTTCATGTCTTTTACAGAATTGAACAATAGCTGTATGATGTGTTATATATACGTAAAATGTGTAACTATTAAGTCTGTATAACTTATAATTCTTTGTTCAGCATATTATATTTTATTTCTATTTTTTATTTAGTGACAGCTGTCACCTTAATACATCAATTTAATTTCTGCAGAGTTAAATGTCATCTTAAAATTTTGCTGCATTACTATTCTCCATTATTTTGAGAAAATCCGTGTTGAAAATGTTATCTTAGATATAGGCAGTTGTATACTTTGCATGCAATAATATTGAATTGAGATCAGTTGACTTAGCAAATAAAACTCCTGTTTTTTTCTGTTCTTGTCTGACAGTCAGAACAAGATTCAGTGATAAATAATGCAGACCAGCACTTTGTCTCTCTGTGGCACAATCCTTTATTGAGACTGGTGTGGTGGTTTTCAAGATTTTCTCTGTAGTCTGAAGGGGTCTGTTGAAGTGAAAAATGGTACAGAATATCAATTTGCTGTTTTTCCTCTGCTCTTTAAGGTTTCTTCTTAAGCTCCTTAACTGTATTCTATGATCGGTGCAGTACAACAGGTCTGTACTGAGGGGTTTTTATTGCTGCTGGTATGTATAATGGTGGTTGCTGAAAGGTCTAATTTCCATGAGAATTTATGAAAATGTGAGTGACTCATGTTCACACATAAGCATTATCCCAAATACAGACTTTATGATCCATTCCATTACTAAGTATTAACACTGCTCTCATTTTCACTGCATCTGACTGCTTCAGGAAAGTCTATTACCATGGAATTATAGAGAGGAATGGAGTTGGATTTCAAGGAAAATTTTTAAAAGGAATAATAGAAAACATAGTGTTCCACATAATGCATGGAGATAAATACCTGCTTATCATTTCAGAAGGTCAAGAAGAGATATTTTTTAGACTTATGCAGAAAAATATCAGGTAGTGGACTGTCCCTGCTTCTATCAGAATACTTTCTGTTTGCTTCAAATAAACATCAGCTGAAAACATTTTTTAATAAATCTGATTTGAACCTGAGTGCCTTTACCTGGACTCAGGTAGGAAGGAAGTTAGGAAGGTAGTTAGGAAGACCTCTTAGAAGCTGACTCTGTGATGAACCAGTGGATTGAGAGAGAGCAATGAGTCAATGGTTCAGGTGACATAAAAAGAAGGCTGTAAAAAAAAAAAAGACTCAGATCTACTGTCTGCCAGCTCAGTATAAGGAAAGATAAGAATAGTTTATTGTGGATAAAATTGTAATTATGAAGGTATGAAATTATTAGATATTTTTGTTTAAAAATAATTACCATTAGAATATAAGCCCTATAAATTCCCATACGAAAGCTTTTAACAATTTGGACTTCTGCAAGAACTTAGCTGAACATACAGTTCTGCTTGTTATAGTGTAGAAAACAGTAGAAGTGGAAATTCTTTTCAGATCTTAGTTAGTTTTTTAACAAAAAAAAAAAAAAAAGATGGAAAGAAAAATAAAGCACTAGCTTCATTCTTAAACAGAGAAAGTGCAGCTCTTTTGTTCTCCCTAGTGCTTTCTTTTACTTTTTCAATCTAGACCTATAAGGAGTAGAGAGAAGAGCATGACCACACATTCATATGGATAGGCATATTTTTTTAGCATCTGAATAAAAGATTCAGTAGGCATTTTTTCCCCTGCTCCATAACATTTCACACTGTAGTGGTGTAGAGTTGAATAACTCCCCTTATATTGCTAAAGGTGAAAAGCATCTTGACCTCCTAGAAATACCGATAAACAGTTTCAAGTCACTATTATGTGGAAATTGAATATACTGTGTAGTTCTTTATCTCTCTTGGTATTTCAAAGGCAAAGTAAGAGTTGAAATAGTTAGACAATTAATAATAATTAATTAATAATAATTAATAGAGCAAAAAAAATGACGTGACAAATACTTAACATAAAATATATCTAAATAGACCATTTAAAGCTGCATACATAGTGCTACTGTCTTTGAACTCTTGATGGAAAGGGTGAGAAACAAAACATCAATTTTATTACCATTACTTCTGCTTCAGAAATAATCAAGGCTTACTTTACGATCTTAAAGGCAAAGAGGATAAATACTAATTAATAGGCTGCTAATATGCATTATTTAATGTACATGGAGTTCACAAAATCCATGGGAAATGACAAGCAAATTATGCAAATGTCAGTTGAAGAAAATCAGCATTAGGTCTGACTATACTAGGTTATCTCATGTTTCATTGTTTTCTGGATGAGGACCTATGCATGTAAGGAAACATTCACTTTCTAATAAGGGTTGTTGATTGTAGTTTCTGATGTAGCAGATCATCAAACCCTTTTTCATTCTTAACTTTCCTTTCTTGGTTTGCATAATTTAATATGATTTAAGTTTTTGGGGAAGGGCTGGCTCTGTTTGTACTTCTGCATGAAAATGGAACACACAGTATGCAACTATGCAATTAGAGATACAGCATGGTCTGAAGGTTGATGACATTGCAGTGTTTGAAAATCTGACATGCAGTTACTGTGGTTGACTTTTTTTTGGAAAAAAAAAAAAAAAAAGGACAACATCACTGTATTGCTGCCATAAAACAAGTACTTGTTTCTTTTCCTTTTCCTTTTAAGAATGTTAAACTGCCGTGCACCATTTCAACATATAATGAGAAACAGTAGGGTCACACTGATAACTTATTATGTCAGGATTCAGGATGTCTGTAATTCATTGCTGACTGTTGGTATTTCTACAGGATATAATTCAATGCTCTGTTTTCTGAAGTGATAAGAAACAGAATCATAGAATGGTTTGAGTTGGAAGGGACGTTTAAGATCATCTAGTTTCAACTCCCCTGCTATAGGTAGGGACACCTGCCTCTAGACCATGTTGATCAAAGCACCATTCAGCGTGGCCTTTAATGCTTACATAGAAAGGGCATTCACAATCTCTCTGGGCAACATTCTAAATATTGAAAGAAAACATTACCATACTTCCACTACCACGGATTAAAACTAAGTTGTTAGCTCAGTCATTACCCTCTGTATTCCATTTTTTTCATGCTTGAAGGGAGGTTGTATGAATCTTCATACTAATTCATAAAAATATCCCTAAGTGGTTCTACAAACTCCATGTACTGTACTATGCCCTTGAAATACATAAACTATAACTTTTTTTCACTGATTTTAGTTTAATCTTTTTTGGATATATTGGAGAATGAAGCAAAAGAATCCGAGCATGCTTAGCTAACAGATTTATTGTCGATGTCTAGATAAGGACAGAAGGGCTGTGGGATGCAACAGAAACAATTACTAGTACAGCCTATGTTAATAAAAACAATAGTTTCTCAAAGAAGAGCTATAATTAATGACTGTATTTGTTAAACTGCTTTTTATTACTGGTGTGTAGGTCATTTCTGCTAGAGAAATTTTTACTATCATTTACCGATATGCAGCAGGAATATTTCTCAAAGGCTAGATGCTCTATGTATCAACTCAGTGCATGCAAAAATGCTTTTTGCTAGTAATCAGTGCCTATAATTTTTTTTCTTATCCCTGTGATATCAACTCTTAATTCAGCTCACATACATCTCTAAGGTAGCATACTCTCTTAATTAGGTTGAATTAAATTGGTGAATAATATCTGTGATTATTAAAGCTTTTCAATATGCAGTATTTAGGATTCACCTACAGATTAGGTAAGAGAGCTTAGCAGGAATCATTTATATCACTAACAATTATTTGAAGAGTAAGCATGTACTTTTTCTTCTATTTTCCTAGTCAACTTTATTTAAGCTTTAGAAAGTGGAATTTCTCTGTGATTGAGTTTTCTCATTCTTCTTCCAGGCTATGGTTGTTGAATTACCATTTTTATAATATACATATATTAACATCTTTCAGTCTTCAAAATTCTCAAAGCATAGAGAAGACAAACTTGGAAATATGTATTAAAAGCAGTCTCTTTCTTCTATCTTAATAAATGGTATTGCTACATCCAGTCTGAATATAATAGCATGGATAGTGTTTTTGGGAACGGGTACTTGATTTCAGAAACAACACTTCATTTCTCTTATGCAAGCTTGATTTTATTGGATCTCTTCTGAGATTACCTATCTCACTATTCGTGAAACCTGGGACAGGTCTGTATTAGCTGGCTAAGTCTTTCTTGTCTTTTGTCACTGTGCTGTCGTATAACTGAATAATATAAACATTAAGGCTCTGATTTAAATCTGAATCTACAGTTTATGCAGTAATGAGAAAAAAAGTTCATTAATGTTCAGAATGTTCATTATCATGTAAGGAATGGGCTGCTTTTTGGTCCAGAAGTATCTGAATGTCACAATTTCTTTGGAAGCATTCTGCATGTAAGTACAGACACGCATTTACAGAGTTCAATTCTTTTCAGCCTCTCTGTATTCAAGTTACAATCTCTGCAAGCTGAAGGTTCAGCCCTGCATAAATTTTTTTGGTTTTGAAAACAGCTGTAATTATCCTTCACTGAGAAGTAAACATTCAAATGAATATCGAGAAGTAATTGAAGCTTTTCATGATTGACTAACTCCTACTATTTCTATTGGAAAGTCATTTTCATTTGTGTGTACTTTGTTTCTTGGGACTACAAAAAGCTGAATTTTGGGTGCCTGTTTAGTAACTTTGTAAACCAAGGAGAAGATAATGACAGTCTTGTAGCATGGAGGCCCCGAAGTATAAATATTTCCATTCTCCCAAGCTTGTATCAAGTATGTAAGTTTATTTTCATTATCCTGACAGTGCAACTCTAATGTAAAAAATAAAAAAATTAAAAATTAAAAAAAATTGCTGAATCGCCTCTCTGATTCTATGAATTGTACTTTCAATTATTAGGAATTTTTTTGGATTTTTTTTTTTTTTGCCAAATTTACATTGAAATATTGTTTTGGGTAAAATTAACTTTTCCAAAAATGTTCATCCACACTAGAAACATCGTTCTCTGCTTTTATTTTTCAGTACTTCAAACATATATTTTTAATGTTAAGTTCTGTCAAGAATCAAATTGTTGTTTGCACAATTAGCACGTAGGAAACTTCCTCTCAAAATTGAGGCATTTTCCACTGAGATTCCCATCTGTTAAAATTCTACAGAGAAACACATAGCTGGGCAACTTCAGAATTTTTCTGCATAGTGTGAAATTTCTTGATCTTTTCCAATGTAAATTTGAGGCAGTGCCATATGTTAAGAATGGCAATGGAAAATGATGGTTATTTAACTGGATGATTTCATTAGATCTAATAGTTTCTTCAGATATAATGCAGTCTGCTCAGATAGCTACTTGATCTGGTAAGGATGTGTGTATGAAACTTAGGAGGTAGGGATAGGAAGCATGTGCATGTATGCATTGGAAAATGCATAGCTTCTCATATAGATTCAGTAAAGCTTAATGGTCTTTCAAGCACTGAAATTATATACAGAGCGTCATATTCTAGCTGCTGTCAAGGACAGCTGTTTTAATCACTGAAATATTTAGAGCGTGAAACCTCTTATTCCATTTCTTATTCACTTTCCTCATGAGTGATCCTTGGTTTTGTTCTTTAGGTTCTTCTAACACTTATGTAATTTTTATTGCAACCAACTTTCAAAAGCATTCTTAGCTTTTAGGAAGCACTCATGAGATGTTACTTTATTTGATAAAATACTGTGATAACTGGGGAAAGAAAAAAGCCACCTCATTGCAGTTGTGCAGTGTTGTAATGCAAGTCTTCAGATTCGGTGATAGATTGCAGGAATTGTTTGTTGATAGCACTAGCATAATTTAGGAATCATCCATCAGAGAGAGGGTAACATTCTGTTAAATACAAACAGTGAACTTGGTTTTGTTCTGTACAGTGGATACAGAATGCATAATGGGATTGAAATATCTACTTGTTAATAGTGGTTGCATCGCAGTGAATAACTAGCCATTACTAATTCTTGGGGGGGGGGGGGGGGGAGGGAGGGAAGGGGGAAGTTTTCTTATACACACACATTTAGCATCAGTTTGTTAAACTTCCTGCAATAGATTTTATTTGAATGCATTTTCTCTCTGTGATTTCCTATTTGTTTTTTATTTTACAAGCTAGATATTCTTGTCTCCTTTTGAAAGAAAATGGTCATTTCATTATCTTTTACATGATTGCTTTTTGTGTTGTCCTCTTGCAAAACTCATGCTTCTCATTTGTCCCTTTTATGTGTCAGACTGACATTTGTGCTCTGCAGCTCATTTTAAAGTCCAGGTGTTTCAGTCATTGGCATTTGCAGGATACAGTCATGGCACTGAAATCTCATTACCGATATTGGAGATGTTGCATGTTTGGGCTGGGACTTGGTACTGCCTGTCTGTTTAGGCATCTAGTCCTAGAATTTGCAAAAAAATGTGGAACAGTTAAAGTATCTAAGGCAAAAGTCCATGCCAAAGGAGTCAACCATCTGTCATGTTCTGTCCATGAAATGATGCTGTAAAACAAAGCAGGTGTACCTTTTCCATTTGCTCTAATCACTCAGAAGTTCTGTACTCAAAGTAAATTATCTCCTTTGTCTATGAGTAGCTCCAAAGTTACAGTGTTTCATAGCTCAATTAAGTGCAGTTAAATTCAAAAATGACTACCTTAAGCTTCAGATACAACGGGAAAAAGAGGAATAGGTTGCTAAAAATGAATTGATTTGATAAGTGTTTACTAGCATATTAAGTTTTTTTAGGAAGAGTCACCTTAAAATAAAAACTTAAAGTGTTTAGGTTTTTTTTTTTTTTTTTTGAAATGTTTTTCATACGTAAGCGAGGAAGTAGATACTGAGTAGTTTACAATTTCTAGATTGTTGATTCCCATGCAGCCCAGCCTTACAGTTTCTACAAAGGCTGCTCTGAAAGTAATACCCCCTCTTCTATTACTTGGTCCACAGCACCAGAGATGGATGTTGGTGGTATGGCAGTAAAGTTTGAACCTTCCCAGCAATATTCTGTTACATATTTGTTGCCATGTGACAGCTGGCAGCAAAGGGACAGTTTGACAAAACAGCTTCTGACATGCAAGTGCAGGTGAAGCAAATGTGCATCACTGAATTCCTCCATGTAGAAAAATGGCACCCACTGACATTCACTGAGTTATAGAAACCAAATTGTGTATGTTGGTACAGTGAGGTGGTGAGTGGTCTGTTTCAGCAGTGGCAACAGCAGGTCACCTCCACTTGGCGTAGATTTTTCCATGTATGGCATGCAGTCTCTTGTTCATTGCTGGTGCAAATAAATATCTAATGGTGGTGACTATATTGAAAATAGTGTTTTGTAGCTAAGAATTTGCTCTATCAAAAAGTGTTATTGTGCTCTTCGTATCTGTTGTAGTTTCCATGGAATAAAAGGCATTATTTTGAGAGTGACCTACGTAGATAAATAATCTTCCATTTGAATTAAAGTAATTTTTCAAGAAGTCTGGACAGTTAAAAAAGAAAAAAAAAAAAAAAAAAGATTAAGAAAGAAAAGGGAAGGAAAAAAATAATTACTCTCTGCTTACATTTTTCAATAACTACGTTGTTTATTATTATTATTCTATTTTCCTTCCTAAACCGTAATGAACTACTAAAACATATACTCTGAAATATTTTATAATTTTCTTGTATTCTCTTTTATCTAAAAGTACATCAAAATGATGCAATAATATTATTGGTGTTTATAATTTGAGTCTTACACTCAGCAGCTGTTATCTGTACAGTGCAGTTCAGTGGTACTGGTTATCACCATTTCATTTTACTTTTGACTTAAAAGAAAACAATCTAGGTAAATCAGGTAAATATTTTTATTTCTCCCAATAACACACATCAATAGGATATTTTTGATTTTTCTTTTTAATTATTAGGATTTTAGTTGCTTCCCATTCCTTCTTTCAAGCATGTCTTGAAATTGAAAGGAGGAAGAACATTTTTGGTAGTGTTCTCACTGATAAAAGCTCATATAAGATGTCTTCTGACATTTGTAAAAAGATATCTGGTTTCTTGCAGGCTAGTGATTCATGGACTTAATTTTCTCGGCTTTCACTAAATCGAACAATTGAACTACCCCATTCTATCTTCTAGAGTGCAGCCATGTAGAGAATAAAAAAAAAAAAAAAGAAAGAAAGCAGAGGGAGTATTTTTTTGGCATCTATATTGTGAATTCTCAGCATCACTCATTTTATTAACCAGCTGATCCTTCATTGTACATAAGTTCTGTGCAAGACAGAACCCTCTTGTAAGCATCTGAGATTAAGGTTTAAGGATCACACAAAATTGTTAACACTAAATCTAAACAGAATCTGTTTTCATCATTTTGATAAGATGTTGATAGCTTAATTGAAAGTAAGCACTGTATGCGTTCAGTTACATTTATATCATAGCCGAGGCCACAAACAAAAGACAACATTTTCTCCTCTTTTAAAGATGAACTGGGATACATAGATTAAATATTTTTGTGTATTTAAATACAGATTATTCTTTTGTTTTCTATTATTCTACATTTTATATGAAATGATTGAATAGATATATTTTTTCAATAATACAGAAACTCCATTTAGTTTTTGTTAGTAGAATGAATTTCATACTAGGCAAGATCCCAAATAAGCATTGAGATAATCATCAGTATCTGGAATTACTGAATAGTAAAAGCTTACTTGTCTTACTCATGCTTCTGTGAGGTTTCTGCACTGTGGTATTTTCCAAAAAATATGTCAGAAAGGGTAATGACTAGGTTATATTCCAACAGCTTTTGAGCATTGAGTAGCTAAAACATACTATCATAACTGTTTGTTTTTTCTTTCTATGATGGGAACATGAAAACTTTTTTGAGAAGTCAAATGCTTTTAGATAAGAAGAATGATTCTGGGAGGAATCACTAAAAAGAGAAAAAAAAAATTACAGAATTATTTCTTCTCTTATTTTCTAGTGGAGAATTTCTTATAGAGGGCATTTTACCTTTTTATTTTCTTTTCCCCTTTCCCCCTAATTCCCTAGAGAAATTGAATACATAACTAGATGAGTTTAGACAAAATACCATTGAATCTCAAACATATTTAAATAATAACTTATAGTTTTGCTGAAACAACCATAAAACATTTCAAATTTTTAAAGGTTCAACAGATGATTGAAGAGCAAAACACAGCAATTTTCTCTATTATGGGAAAATTTAAAGTCTAATATAACTTAACACATAAAAGCTTTCTTTAAAAGTATTTTGTCATTAGGCCAACAGGAAATACAATTCATACCTGCGCATAGAAATGAGATTAATATGAAATGCTTCACAAATTCTTTGTGCTGTAAAACCCCAAATAATTATAATGGCTAAGTGAGGCAACATACATACCATGAAATCTAGGTTGTATTGAAATGAAACATTATTTTGTTGACAGATTTATTCACAATATCTATTTCCAAACCCAAGCATGTTCATTTTACATAAGATGTAGGTAGAAATTCTCAAATATTCATAGTAAATTCCAAAATCAATTTTTGCAGTGAGTCTGTACCTAGGATTTATGTTTTAATACAAGAATTTCATTTAAAATATTAGGAATTTTTGTCCATTAATTATTTATAATTATTTTTTCTTTCTTGTTTCATTTGGTGCTTCATTTTATTTTTCTCTATGTTCTGAGAAACTTCATTTTCGCCTAGTCCTCCTATGTAACATATAGAGTATAGCTATTGGCATTTATACTGCCATTCTGCACCCTTTTGAAAGTATGAAATTAAACTACTTCAGTTTTTTGATCAATAGAAAACAGCATCTCCTAATCTTGAAGTATATAAAAGTTATCATGAAAGATCTTCAGTATTAAGTGAACCCAGTGTTTTAAATGCTATTCTGGATCGATATTAGAAACATCACCTTGTAGGAGTAGAATGGTACTCTCTCAGTATTTTAACTTAAAAAACAGACAAAAAAAAAAAAAAAAAAAACCAGACAAAATTCAAGCCCTATGTTTTTTTCAACTGTGCTTCCATTTTTGAAGAGAAGTAGGTAAAAAATTCTGTCAATTTGGTTATGTGGTGGTGTTCCTTTCAACAAAATTTAAGCCAGAAGAGATTTCTGTAAGACAATGGAAAAGCATTTTATCAGAAAAAAAAATAAAAATCTTTCATAGATTAGTCAGCTGTCGCTTAAGTACCTAAAGTTATGCATAAGATACTTAAGTTTAGATCCTTCTTCTCATGTTTTGTTATTATTAGATTATTTAGTCATCTCTGTCATCTCTTTTAGATTCAGTGAAAAATCTTAGTATTAACTGGAAGCATATTTGGTAGAGACTAAGTCTTTTAGAAATTTCAATTGGACACTGAAGAAGGCACAAGAGCTCACGATTCATAGCCTGGAGCTTTCTGTATGACAGAGCAGTTATGTACTTTGACATCTCATTTATAGAAGGTTTAAGCTATTTCTTATCTAGCCTTAAAACATAAATGAGAAAATCCTGGGGGCAGAAAAAGCCTGAAATGACAAAAAGCTCAAACCAATTCTGAGAATGTAATTTTCTGCAGTTTCATTTCTGCAGCTGTTTTATTTTGAGAGATGTGATTCAACTACTTCTTTTCTTGATTTCTTTCAGGATTTTTAGTACTTCCACAAAGCTTTTGACATTTGCCATTGACTTTCACTTCTTTGACCATTTCTTTCTGTTTTGGGGAATAACTGGTCCAGAAGAGCATCACATATGTCAAAAAAAACTGTCTTCAGGACACTCCATAAATTTCCTGAATGTTTGTGCCCAACCTATTGTCCTTCCAGAACATATCAGGAAGGTTGAAGCTTTTTTTGAACATTCTGGTTCCGTGTGACTCATGAATGACACAATCAACTACTTTTATAAGAATTATTTAATGTATCCCACAATTATATTCTTGCAACTATTATAGATTTATTAGGCTATCAAAGCATATTTTCCTGTTCCTTTTAAAAAAATACACGCATTCTAGCAACTGCTCAATTAATGACCTTTGACTAAAATTAATATCCTATATAAAGGAAATGATAACTTCAATTATTCATTCATTTTGGGTTTTTTTTTTTTTTATCAATCATTCTAAAATCCATACAGAGATTAGGAAAATATGTCAATAACGAAGTATTTTTGTCTCCAGTACTTGACTAGAAGCTAAATACTTTCAGATTTTGATGTGGGTCTCTCATATTCTTTTTCTGTCTTTAAAATGCTTATTAAATGTCTGAAGAGTCATCCTAGGTGAGATATTTGCTCTTAACATTTGCATGAATGAACTGAACTGATTGAGGCATTTAGATCTGACTGTTGTGTTGCTTATTCTGTTTGAAAATAACTTCCGCATATATCCAGTTAAGGGAACAATATAACATCTCCATTGCATAAATTTTTTTTCAAGGGTTTCATGTCATATTTTTTAAAGTCCTGAAAAGTGTGTTATCATCAACTATTGAGAGAAAAAGCAGTGCAAGCTAACCATTCTTTGTAAAAATGCTTCATTATACCCACATGAATTTCAGCTATTTTCATGTCAATTACTTCTGAAATTCTTCTGCTTCAGGTTAAAAAAAAAAAAAGAAAGAAAGAAAGAAAGAAAGAAACAAAAAGGAAAATTAATTTAACTAATTTACATGGAGGAGAAGAGATAGACAAAAATTAGCAAAACGAATCAACTCAGGACTTTTTCTTTTCTGCTTACAGAAGGTGATGTTAAGTTTCTGCTATACTTTTTTTACTTAATACCTGCTTTTGATGTCAAAATCATTCAGTTTCTGTAGATAATCCCAAGCAGCACCAAGTCACTGACATAACTACCTAACATTTCTCTGCTATGTGAAACCTAGAAGAAAAGCTCTACTACATCTGTTCAGTGATAACCCTAAATTAAGAAGAAATGTACTGTATTCAGTGACAGCACAGCTAATTTGCAGGTAACTTTAGCTCTACACCTTCAACGTACCTCAGTATTCTCTGAAAAGAATTAGATGACATTGTGCATTGTGAATGAAGACTCAGATCCCATCTTAGAGCTTGCTGTTACTTGTGATATTACAATAACTCATAAACAGTAACTGCGCTTAAAAACTTACAGCATCGTGAACAATCTACTATGAGCTCTTAAGATGAAATTACTTTCTGTACTCATTCAATAAGTTTGACGTTAGGGTAATCATTTGTCAGACATGGATACTTGTTTGACTGCGTTCTATTCCAAGCAATGAAGCAACACTAGCAAATTAGGTGGAGAGAAATAATGCACTGAAGAAGTAGGACAAAAGAGCTTTGTGTGTGTATATGTACTTATGCATATGCATCTGCACTTGTTATCTAGCAAATTTAATCAATTCTGTTTAAAGTGATGATTTATAAAGTGTTATTTGGCATATTATGTGTGAATTTTAGCTGTAGCTTGGAATATTTCCCTTTGGTTTTTTTTTGAAATATAGTTCTCAGCCCTACCAGTTCTTTAATAAACAGTCAAGTTGACTCCAAATTACTCAGGCTATGCAGTGCAACAAGGTCAGAAAGCAATGCCTCATATTTATTTCCTTGGTAACTACAATAGATGCAAACAGCACAATAACACTCTTTGATAGAGCAAATTCTCAGTTACAAAACACTATTTTTCAACAGTCACCACCTTTAGTCATGCATTTACATCAGCAACGAACAAAAGTTGCGCCAAAGGAGGTGTCCCCCTGTCACTATTGCCACAGCTGAAACGCACCACCCACCACCTCACTGTGCTCACATCCACTGTTTGGTCTCCACCAACATTCAGCAAGGATCAATGAATGTCAATGGGTGCCATTTTTTTCCACATGGGGGAGTTCAGTGACGCTCCAGTGCTTTATATTCACTTCCATGTCAGATGCCATTCTGTCAGTCTGCCCCTCTGTTATCACACAGCAACAAAATGTAATGGGATATTGATGGGAAGGTTCAACCTCTACTGCCATACCACCAACATCTGCCTCTGACATCATGGGCCAACACTGTAAAATAGAAGACATTACTAATTGAGGAGGCAGTGTAGTTGGGAAGGATGCTATCTCCACATAGCTTGCATACAAACACCTTTCCAAAAAAATACAGTTTTTCCTCATAAAAGGTAGAATCTTGGCTCAGTGTTTCATGAGCAGTAGGAAACACTTCAAAAGTAATAACATTCAAAAATTTGCACAAATTCTAGTATTTCTTCAGCATATAAAGGCTTAGCCTTTGCCTTTCTCATCCGATGAAATGCATGCGAGTCTACGTGGGTTATCTGCTACAATAAAATACATTGTTGTTGTTTTTAAAACAGAACTAGAACTACAGATTCTTCCAGTCAGATGTAACAGATCACTGACAATTTACTGAAATGTGTTAGTATCCTGGTGCAATCTGGATAGTAGATTTACAGTGTAATCACAATCATGTAAAAATGGTGCTTAATCCAAATTGAATTTCAACCCAAGAACTACCACTCCTTAGTGGTAGTGTATCCAAAGTGTTTGTAGAACAGGAAAATCTTTGTGGATGCTGCAAGGCATGACTTTTATATGTCCTTTTTCTTTCATTAGAGAACAAGATTGCTGCATCTGCTTCTGTATCATCTGGGGCTAAAATTGTTGCTGGCCCTGTACTGCTATGCAAAAGAAAAAAAAAAAAATTACTTGCTGCCATTTATGCTGCATTTGGAAGGCAGAAAGGTTTCTTGGGTTCATTCCCTTTCTGCTAAGCTATTAAGAGGAAGATGAACTGTGGTCAGACTAGATAATAGTCTTCCTGTGAGTAATAAGTGGCTCAATACAGGCAATAAAATAGAATGAAATAGATATTTCATTCTCCTCTCTGAAGCACTTATGACTGAGGCATGAAGCTCTTTACCTGCAATCTAGTGAATTTACATAAGGAAGTTTTCTTTTCATAGTAATTATAATTTAAAAATTTTGTATTTCCTTTGTCTGGGAGAAGTAAAACTATTTTCTTTGTAGCTGGTGCAAACTGCTTTTACAGAGAGTTTTGTCTGTACGATGGCTGTAATAAGAAGATGACGGTTTTTCTGCCATCTTTCATAATGGAAGATTTTCATAGAAATTTAGACCCATTGGCTTTTCCTGAAGAGAGAGAATCATGTAAGTTGAGCAGTCTTTCTGAGGCAGATAATTTTCCCATGAGTTTAATCCTAGACAAGATGTTTTGTCTATGTGTTATATAAGAGATTCTTTCTATCTCTGGGCTATAAAATGTAGTATGCTGCTCTTGTGGAAAGCATTAATATACCAGTTCACAAATCTATAAAGCTTCATCTTAAAATTCCAAACTCTTCACCCCATTTTTCAGTGGAGAGAATCTTCAGGAATCTCTTGTTTTGGGTTTCTGAGCAAAATGTATTGAGATTTTGTATCTTTCTGTGTCTGGGAGGAGTCCCTACCTCCCTTTTTCCCTCATATACATTTTCATAGGAGATGTACAAGATTTCCAGAGAGAAGAAATGTCTTCTATTAAATCAATTGAGAGGCAGGAATGTGGTAGAGGAAAAGTATGTGTATGTATCCATTCCTCAGGTTTTCCAAGGATTATTTTCCTTCATAGACATATACCTGGCAGTTCTGAAGTCATCCATAGCAAGGACATGGCTTAAATATATTTTAGCACCGGCCGTATTCTCTGAAAGTCAGAGCAAAAAGAGACAGAGTAGTATGTGCCGAGGTATGATTTGCAGATTGGACCAAAGTGTTGTGGCTGGGAGATTGCTGTGGTTGTTGCTAAGCCCTGTTATCAACCAGGCACTATAAGGCCACTCAATTTCCCACTGGAACAGCAAAGATAATAGAAGTGTCAAAGTGTGGAAAGAAGAGAATAAAAGACTAAAGCAGAATAAGGATAGTATTCTAAGTAAAGAAAAAAGAAGAAGAAACATTCACAGAGACACAGACACACTCATACAGAAAAACAAAAACGAAAAGAATGCACAATTGATTCAAAGGCAGTCACTCATTAATTCTCACAAGAAGACCAATACCTAGCAAGTCTCTGGGAAAAGATGACCTAGCACAAAATCTTCTCATCTCCATTTTTACTGTTGAGCATGCCATTATATGACATGGAATATCCCTTTGGTCACTTTGGATCAGCTGTGGGGTTGTATCTCCTCCCAGTTTCTTGTGCTCCCTCAGTCTAATTGCTGGAGGAGGCAGAGCTGGGAAAAGAGGAGACCTGGATGCAAGCATTGCTCAGCAACTCCCAAAACACTGGTGTGTTATCAGCTCTTATTAATGACAAATCCAAAACTAGAACCCTACAGACTGCTATAAAGAAAATTATCTCCATTCCAGCCACTATACCTCAGTACGAGGTATAGTGTACATAAAAACAGTAACAGTAACAGTCCTGTGCCTTTCTGTAATTTTCTCTCTCTCCATACTGAAGATTAATATCGCAACACAGTCTTCATTTTGCTTTTGTGCTCTTGTGTCAGTAAGGGATCTTCACTTAGACTGTGTAAATGGCTCTTCACTCCAGTTTTCCAGTTCAGATTCTTTTCTTCTGACCATGAGTGCCCAAGCATTTCAAATGTGCCTTTTAAAGATAACTCTATCACCTATCTGTCTGTACTGTGGAAATATTGATTTGTACATCTGAGAGATCTAGTTGCCTTTTTTTTCACAGGTCCATTTAACTGGCAATTGTCTAACATCTAGTGTCCTTTCCCTAACTATTTCTGACTACTCAAGTTCGCCGTGAAGAATCAGGATTCACGTTATCCCTTAATAGATTTCTACTTTTAAACATCTCATTTCTGAGATGTTCCACTCTTCCAAAGGTTTTCAGTGCTCCAGTATTTTTTGATTTAGTGATGCTTTACAACTTTATGCAGTCCTGTCCAGGTATTGGGATATTTACATCTTTATTTTTCTAACAAAGTAAAGGCATTGTTTATGTAAACCCTGTGTGCTAACAGATCATGACAACTGCTAGTGCATTAATGGTCATCCGTGGTCTTTCTGGTATCATAGTTACTTTCTCTGTGCTGAAAATAGAAAATCTGGTGTTTACACAACATTACAATGAATAAATTGATCTGCTTATTAAATAATCATCAAATATGTATTCTCTCTTAAATATTGTCATATAAATGAAGCTACTTTCTTACATTTGGTAGATTTGTGAACACTGCAATTAAATTCAAGAACAGAGAACAAAGATGGTAAAATCAGTGTTTCAAAAGGTTGTCAATTTATCTTTCTCTCTAAGATTATGAAATCTGCATCAGTTTATGCTAGAACATGCTTATTTCTGGTTAGTGTTTTTCAGTATGGATTTATTCTCATTGTTATTTGGTTGTTTATTCTGTTTTTCTATGACCAACACATTTCTCTTGAGAGTCTAAGCCAGAACAGAAAAGACAGAGAAGAAAATATCAGTGGTAAAAATCACATTAAAAGGCGTGTGTTAGTGAATATGCTTTTCATTTCATTGTCTGATGATTGAAAACTCCAGTTTAAGTTTGTATTTTGGCAGTCGTTTTTAGTTTCTTTATTTGTATGTTTCTTTCGATATTCAACTTTTTTTAAATTCCAATCTAATTCCAGTCTGTTTTGTTTTTGTTTTTGTTTTTGTTTTTCTCCTCCTTTATCAGAGAAGAAATGAGACTTCTAAAATAGTGCTATTATTTTTTCCTGTAAGAGAAGATATACTATTTAGCCTGTTATCGTGATTAGACTTGCAATTTGCAATTTTTTTTTCCATCCTTTTAGAGAAGTTCTGAAG
The DNA here is from genome assembly GCA_037305975.1 of Chrysolophus pictus. Taxonomy (NCBI): domain Eukaryota; kingdom Metazoa; phylum Chordata; class Aves; order Galliformes; family Phasianidae; genus Chrysolophus; species Chrysolophus pictus. Next base: position 20,977,412 of record CM074577.1, on the reverse strand, counting down.
TGAGTTAGAACAGAGGAAAATAACAGTTTTGTTACTTTCACTTGAATTTCAACAAAAGTTACCTGCTTATCCACTCTGGCCTTCTTCCTCTCTGGCTCATTTTATGGCACACAGGTACAGTCTGCTACTGCACCTTTGAAAATTCCTTCCTGAGGAGTGTCCAGCCTTCCTGGACCTTTTTGCAATTTAGGAGAGACTCCTAAGAGATTCTTCTTACCAGTGTCCTGAATAGTTCAGTATCTGCCCTCCAGAAGAAGGCAGCAGTTTTAATGAGCTCCCTCTTGACTTAACCAAGAATACAGAACTCTACAATTTCATGATCGCATTGCCCAAGTCAGTTCCTGACCTCCACATCTCCCATCAGTCCTTCTCTGTTTGTGAATAGCAGGTCTAGTGGAGCACCTTCTCTGATAACCTCTCACTAGCTGTGCTAGGAAGTTCTCTTCTACACACTCCAGAAACCACCTAGACTGCTTCTTCTACACTGTATTATATTTCCAGTATATCAAGAAAGTTGAAGTCCCCCATTAGAACAGGGTTGGCATTTGGGCAGCTTCTGCCGTGTGCCAGTAAAATGCCTCATCCACCTCTTTATCTTGGTTAGGCAGTCTATAACAGACCCCCACTAGGATGTCAGACCTGTTGTCCTTCCCCTGATCCCTACTTATAGAGACTCAACTTTATCATTACCAACATTGAGTTCAACAATATTGAAATACTCTCTGACAGAGAGAGCCAAGCAACCATGCCACCTTTCTTGCCTGTCCCACTTGATCCAATCAATTTCTTAAATAAAAGTTTTAAAAGGACAAAGTTTTTTTTTCTTTAAATTGAAATATTTTTACTTTGCAGAAAGCAAATTAGTAGATAAGGGTACATGGACAGTTGTATTGCTCTTAAAAATAATATATTGAGTCTAATGACTTACTAAGGCTCTATTTCACTTGATTCTTTTTAAAACATTGTTAAGAGCTGCTAGAAAGGAAATAAAATGTGGAAAAAGTCTAATGTCTCCTTTGATTTGAACAGTTAAAAAGAAGAAAATATTTCTATGATTTTAAAAGGTCATACATTACATCTGTTGGTAAAACATAGGCATTTATGCTAAAATTATTCTTAGGGAGTTCCCCAGAGTGAACCTAATAATCGGACACAATAATTGGACACAATAATTAAGACATTTTAGTTCCCCTAGTGCCTCTAATCTTGTCATATGATTTGAAACTGTTAAACATTCAAAGCTTTTTAAATCTATGTTGCGGAATCGTGCTGTTGATTTCTCTTTATTTCCTGTTCAGTGTAACACTGTAACAGTGTACTCATTGTAACTTGATGAAGTGCTACAATTTTTAAGCAACTGAGAAGTAATTAATTGCTTCTTCCTAGTGGAACCAGTGTGATGACATTGGTGTGTCAATTTTAGTCACTTCCTTTTTAAGATTGTAAGGTTAAGATTTTCAGATTTAAGTTAATCTTGCTTAGAGGACTGGAGTTTTCAGGACTTTCTTTACCAAGAGAGTGGTGAGGTGCTGGAACAGGCTGCCCAGAGAGGTTGTGGATGCTCCGTCCCTACAGGTGTTCAAGGCCAGGTTGGATGGGGCCCTGGGCAGCCTGGTCTAGTATTAAATGGGGAGGTCGGTGGCCCCACATGTGGCAGGGGGGTTGTAGTTTGATGATCCTTGAGGTCCCTTCCAACCCAAGCCATTCTATGATTCTATGATTCAAAAGAGTAATCAATGTGATCCAGAACTATGTATGATAGTTTTGCTCCAAGTATGATTTTAATTACAAATATCGATTGTTAATCAATTGCCCTAAAGATTACTCTTACATGCTGTTTGAATTATTGTTAACAGTTTGGTAATGCGGTTATGGGAGGACTACAGTCTGGCAGAAAAAATTTCCCCAAACTCACTATGAAGATGTGGTGGAAAAAGGTTTCTGGAGTAGTAAGCAGAATAACTGAAAGTACCTAATGTACAAAAGGAAAATTCCTTGCTTCCTTGCTTAAGACTCTACCTGAACTACCTGATCAGCTAGTTGTTTTATTTTGCATTTTATGCTTTATGTCTTTAATATATGAGTAGAGATTATCATGATATTGGTATCTTCCATGGCTCACAGATTTTCTGTATAAATTGCATCAGTCTTTTCAACATCATTACATACACATCGACAGATCGGTGCTGACAAGAAACAGAAGTTTCTGACAGAATTGTCAAAATCTTTATGGTTAAGGAGATGAGATTCCAGAGCTTCCTGAAATCACTGGTGACAATTCATATCTTGTTGAAACATACATATATTCCAGTTCTTACCCATACATATGAAATTAATGAGTCAGGGACGAGTCTGACTAAAAAATATGGACTTGCAGTTTTTCTTGGAAACTGATCACACCTCTAGTAGGAGGAATTTTCTAAAGCTGCTTTTGGATTTAACATATTCTTGTATTGTACCATGCACCAACTTGATTTTCACTTGTATAAATTGAAGAATAGCAGCAGAACTTGTGTTAATGATGAAATCTGCTAATAAGGCAATAATTTGGAAAAGAAACTTGATTTCTCATCAAAGTTTGTGATCCTTAGAATTTTTTTAATAAGTTTTTCCACTCAGTATTTGAACTCTCATTAATGCTGATATTTTCATCATCTGAAGATTTTTTAAATCAATTTGCATATATTAATATTCTTAAAAATTAAATTTGACACAGTAGTCCTAAATGTATTGAAAATATTCACATTAATGCCCCAAATATGAAGTGTCAGAGTGTGCTCTCATGGGAGCTATGCAGAGACTTAGCTGTCACTTGAAATGCCCAAGGAAATCTTTACATGACCCTTACAAATCATATTCACGCCTTCCTTTTCATAACCATAATTGCCATTTTGAAGTTAACTTCAACCTTAACCTCTGGTATTTCCTGTCATTTCTTCTGCTGAGAATGTCGAATGCAAATTTTGAAATGAGAATAATGGGAAGTTGCTCAAGGTATTGCATTTATTCTCTGCAATCTCATTATGAAAAGGGAGTTTTACTGACCTTGGGAAATGCAAGTGAAAAATTGTTTCCAGAGGAATCAAACTTGCATTTTCTAGGAACCTTTAGATAAACTTTATGAGCCTTTGAGAAGTTATTAGATGAGCACAGTGTTGCTCATTCTTGAGCTTTATCATCTGGCTGAAGTACTTTGAAGTAGTCCTACAGATTTGTAAGGCAGGGAAAAGTCAATTACAGTCCTGAATTATTAGCAGTTAGAAACTGATACATTGTCAGATAAATTCAGAGACCTCAAATTAATAACTCCTTATTTCAGAGCCAGCAATACTCAGCAAAAGCTTATGTCAAATTGATTCCATTAGGAGCTCGCACTGCTTTTTTCATTACTGTGTCCAAGTTTTGAAGATTAAAAAGATATAAACTAATTTTAAACAGCTCAAATATACATTTCTATGGGAAAAAATACTCCTTATCCCATAAGGAGCTAAGTATACTTTTGTATTCAGTGAATGTTGAAGAACTGATAAACTGATATCCTAGATACAGAAAGTTAGTCCTGTGCACAGTGCAGTCCTGTGCACAGTGCAGCCAAACTAACTTCAGATAAAATTTGTGTCAAAGAAGCACAGTGTAGTTCTGTGCAGATCTGCTACTTAGGGCACCAGAATCTCAGTAGTCTAAATATCCCTCTAGTAGACTAAATAACTCCCTCTTAGTTCATTGAACCTATCAGAGAGCTGCAAATTGTGTGCCAGTACTGCCTGTAGTCCCTGAGAAAGCTAGATGTTTATTTTTATTATTATTATTATTATTATTTTTCCTACAATGTGGTGTACTATTTTGAGACAGACACAGATCTCTTCTTCAATATCATGTGATCAGGAGAAACTTGTCAGTGGAAGGTGCTTTCACTTGCTTAGTCTTCCTGTAAATAGACATATTATAGCAGTTAGCACAGCTTTTCTGGTTAGCAGGGTTATGGATCCCCTGATCTTTGTAATAAGTCCCCTGATCTTTGTAATAAGTTTGTTTCCTTGGCATGTTGTATTTCAGTGCTCTTGCTACTAAAGAAAGACACAAAAATTTCATGGTCAACCTTTAAGAAAAGTATTTCCTCTGAAAATCAATCATCACTTTTCTAGCCAGTGCAAATAACTAAAGCTTTATTCCGAGGAACTGCATCTATAGAAATTAGAGTCATACAGAAATAAATGATTAGGAAAATATCAAATGACTTTTTTTTTTTTTTTTTTTAACTAAAGCTGCATTGTATAAAGTGCTTCCAGTTTCCAGAAAGCATAAAAATATGAAATCGTCTATGTGAAAATTCTGTTTTGTGGTTGTATCTTTCAAATTCATTCCATTTGTTCCTGCGGGTTCACAAGATTACAAATGGAGTAAGCAGGATTTACTTATTTATTTTAAGAGAAATCTCAAATCAGGGATATAGCTATATCAAATAATGCTTTGTGTCAGTTATTTATTCATTTTCCTGCAGACTTTATCCTTACAGTTTTTCCCATAACTGTTAATCTCTTAATTCTAAAATAGCAGTATGTATTTTGTGATGATGTAGTGATGTCATTTCAGATGCAAAAACTCTTATCTATGCACACCTTTACATGATGGAATATTACACAGAAACACAAAGTGAAATGTGCTAACATTCATTTGTGGCACTGAGGGACATGGTTTAATGATGAGACTCATTAGGTCATATTTATGGTTGGCCTTGATGATCTTGAAAGTCTTTTGCAGCCTAGATGATTCTATGATTATGATGATGCATTATTATTTAGAGAGCTGTTATACTTGACTGAATTAATGAGAATTTTATTTTTTTCCAGCCATTGCATAGATAGTATAAAGAGAGTCATTCTCCATCTCAACAGCCTAATTATCAGGATGTAACCATTGCAATTATAAGTATATGGTTAGATACAGTTTGATTCATCATTTAAATGATAAAGTCATAGATCTGGCTTAATTGGTGTGAAACATATTCAGAATACTGTGTCAGATGTGTCACAGCAGCTCCTTCTAGACATAGTTCAGCAGATCCATACCAGCACCTCTTCACAGCTATTTCCAACCCTGTCTTCTGGCTCCAAGAGACACAGGAGACCCAAGGGACCTTGGACACACATCGTAAAAAGCTCTGTCTCTAGGCTTCTCTCTTTAGGCTCATTCTGGCCCAAGCCTCTAGATGATCCCTGTCTCTGACTCACCCTCTTGCCTTGTCCAGGACTGTTAGCAACTCCTGATATTATTCCTAGCCCAGTCCAGCTTGGATACTGAAGAATTGCACACTGTCAGAGGTTCCTGGCTGGTCCTCCCTTATGGAACAGCCCCACTACAACTGCTTCCTACTGCAGCCCATTGGGGTGGCAGGCACTGGGGGCTGATTTGCTGTCCTTGAGTATAAGGTCCCTTTTCTGCTCTGAGTCTGCCAGGCAATGGACAAGCACATATCCTGTTTGAAGCTCACCTACTCTTCCAGTGTGAAGTTGAACTTCGTATTTATTTCTTTTCCTCTGTTTTTCTTTCTGACATATATAACTCTTCATACTTTCTGTCAGAGGTTCTTCAACTATAACTGCTGGGTAGTTGAGTGATCTGCACTTGGAAAGAAACACTCTAATCACAGCTACTCTTCTAATAATGTGAATAAAAGTGGCATTTTAGAGTTAACAGTCAGATGCCCTGGAATTGTCAGATATTTTAAGTGGAAACCCTGAGCCTTTGGAGAACACATTAGTCTGTAGTCTTGCACTGTGCAGTAAGGCAACATCTTGCTATCTAACTTCCACAAAACGCAAAGGGAAAGAGATTACTTGCAAAGTGTGAATCTTGTGTTGATACTTTTCCGCTTTTGATGAGATTTAAAAACTGTAGCTTTGGAGATTTCCCTTATATTGTCTAAGAAAAAAATGTGGCCTGAAAAAAATATCTTACCTCCATTTTCTGTTTCACTCTCCTTTATCCAGGGAAAGGCACAATGTTTTTCTCTTAAAAAGTTATATTCCTAAACTTTTTTCTTCACTTTTTTTTTTTTTTTTAATTATTATTATTGTTAACCTTGCAATGAGTCTGTGAGGCTTATCTGCCCCTTTTCTTGACTGCACAAATAGACCACACACTTCTGTTTCCCAGTCAGCCAGAAACCCACATATTCTAGTTTTCTAGTTGACAGACATAGTTTAAACAAGCCTTTAAAGGCTCAACTTCCCTTTGCCACAATATCCTCAAAAAACAAACTGCTGTCCTTGTCCCCAATGCTTTTGCTCATGGGAGATGACTGAAGAAAATTCAGAGATGCTAATGAGAAAAGTGGGAAATAAACCCAGCTTTTTCTGGTTCCTGAGACAGGAAAAAGAAGTAGTTTTGGAAAACACTGAAGAATTATCAAGAGAATATTTTATTAGATGCTATGAAAATATATAAGAAAAAAAACAATTATGTTATATGGACATTACAGGACACAGACCTAAGCTAATAGTATTTTAATAGAGTCTAACACAGAGATGAGGATAATGTATCTATAGTACAAATTTTCAGCTATATACAGTGTGTACAGATGTGTAGATGCAAAATATCAGTGGAGGAATATATTAGCTATACAATCTCACAAACCAATTAAAAAAGTGGGGTGACCAATTTTACTCTCCAGTTTCCAGTAAGCAGGAATGTGTTTATGTATGTATGCAAGTATGTGTGTGTAGGAGTAATACTTTTCTTTTTGTGCTGCATTTCTGGCTAGGAACACTATTCCTTGCCTTAAAGAAGTGATTTTGTACTTTGCCTTGTATCCATCATGAATGTGAGCTTTGCAGTACATGTATCTAAAACACGCAAGTTTTTCCTTCCACCCTTGGAGCCTAAACTCTGAGACAGGAGTTAATGCATTATAATCATAAGTGTACAATAAAACCTTAGGTGTCACAAACACGGATATGCCATAAATAAATAAATAAATAAATAAGAATAAGAATAAGAATAGATTTATGAAGTTGTCCAAACCATAGAAAGGATTGCTAGTAGAAAATTTAGCCAGACTTTAAAATACGATTTTGCAAAATAATATAAATTCAACTTTAAATTTTGAAATTATAATCTTTAGAAAAACATCAAAGGTCTGCTGTACTGACAATAACATGCTTCTTTCATGAGAAGACTCCTTATGATCTCATTTAAAGAGTGGACACAAGTTCAGTTTCACAGCCAGCTGGTTCTCCTTTGCTTTTGAAGTCTCAGGTTGCTAATTAGCAGCATTCTTTGTGCTTTCATATACAAAAATTGAGAATAAAAAGAGTCCTTCTCATCCACAAGAGTATCTGTGTTTTATATTCTTTCTTCATTGAACCTATTTAGACTTTATTTCATGTTATTAAACATGAGAGATTAATTACATTATTTTTTAAAAAACTTTCTAAGTGGTACCTTATATTAGGGTTTATTATCCTTCCAAGGAAATCAAAACCAATTATAGTATCTATTCATTTATTTCAGACAGTAAGTAAAATGTAGTTTAGGGACAAATATTCTGTTTAACTTTGAGAAGTCAAGGCCAGTTCTCATTTAAATTCTGGATGAATAATATGAGGTGGCTCTTCACAGTTGGAAAAGTACAAGATCTGCAACAAAAAGCACCCAATCTTTGGCTGTACTACTGTGCCAGATTCTTCTGGAATGACAATGTGCCTATGCAGAATAAATCCAGTTAGTTAAGCAGGGAAACTCTGGATTTACTCTTCCAATACTGTTAGCTGGTTTCAGGACTCTGGTTTCCTTATTATATGTCTTTGGTAACAAGATTCTCTAAAAGCATTCTAACAAGAGCTTTTGTCTCAGCATGTTCTGTGTACATTTAAGGAATCTATAATTATATTTCTAAATTCAGTACTATGATGTTTGTTTCTTCTGTTAATTTCACCTGGCAACTTTCTGGAAAAAAAAAAAAAAAAAAAAAAAAAGAAAAGAAAAGAAAAGAAAAAGAAGAAATCATAGTTAAGGTATGATTAGTGAGAAATGGGTTATATATTAGGTTAACACATATACTATACATGAATGTAGATTGTTATTAAAATTTTCAGCATTGTCATAATCCTGGTGCTGAAATAATGCAAAAAGAATTAGTTAGTTTGAATTGTTTCCACCCATGATCTTTCATGACTTCTAAGTGGAATCCAGCAGAAATGTGTTCTCACAGTTCCTAGAATCCCCTTGAAGATACGCCTCTCTTGGCTGTGCTCCACAACTCATCAATCATAACCTCAACTTTTTTTTCATCCGTCAATCTATCTGTACAACTATACATGTAAATGTATAGATGGATAGATGGATAAATGCTTGTATGTATATATAGCTGTTCGGAAGAAGTTTTTTACTCAGAGGATGGTGAGGCACTGGAAAAGGTTGCCCAGATAAGCTGTGAAGACCCCATTTCCGAAGCTGTTCAAGGCCAGGGCAGACGATCTGGTGGGTGGAACCCTGCCCACAGAAATGGGTTGAAACTGGGTGGGCTTCAAGGTTCTTCAACCTAAGCCATTTTATGGACCTATGATTCTATGATATCATGGCTGCTATTTTGTTACATTTTGTTACATTTTGTTGCCATGCCACAGATGGCAGCAGAGGGGCAGCCTGACAAAATGGCGTCTGACATGCAAGTGTGGGTGAAGCAAATGTGTGCCACTGAATTCCTCCATGTAGAAAAAAATTCACTCACAGACATTCATCAATACCTGCTGGATGTTTATGCAGGCCAAATAGTGGATATGAGTGCAGTGAGGTGGGGGTAGTGATTTTCAACACTGGCAACAGATCACTTCCTCTGGTGCAGATTTTTATCAGTGCAGCATGTAGGCTCTCGTCCATTGCAGATGAAAATGCTGAGCTAATGTGGTGACTGTTTTTGTAGCTGAGAATTTGCTCCATAAAATAGTGTTATTGTACTCTTTGTATCTGTTGTAGTTGCAATGGAAATTAATAGAATTACTTCTAATGCAACCAATATACATGAACAATATGCCAGTAAAATCTTAAAGAGCTGTCTTTCTTTATGTCTTCAAACCTCATGACTTTACTGAGCTACAGACAAAGGACTTGGAAAAAAAATATGACCAGAAACAGAAAGTAATAGAACAGCATCTTTTTTACCATTCATCTTTTTATTGTTAGAGGAAAGACAGAAAGCAAAAGCCCAGTAACAAGTGAAGTCATGTAGATGAGAGGAGAAATGTGAGTTTAGTGCCTTAGGTAAAAGCATTCAGGGGTTATTTCAGCATTAATTATAGTGAAATAGTGTGAAAAGTTGCTGGATAGAACACCTGATGAGTTCAGTTGTTCAGTGTAAGGCTCTGTAACACTAGCAATTTCTTTCAAAGTATCTCATCAAAAGTTGTATCTGTTACAGTAGTTTAAACCTGTATTTGATACCATCAAGTTTCGTAAGATGAGCATATTGTCTTGTGTATAAAAAAGAGCATCACTGACCACAATTGCTCTCTAGAAATAATCACTTAAAAACAAATTATTAAAAAAATTTGCTTTCACCCCTTCCTTTTGTGTGTGTGTGTGTGTGTGATACATAAGGAATGGGCAAATTTTTAATGACTTTTCTCTGTACTGAAAGCATTGTTTCTTGATTTTGCTTCTGGTTTCTTCAGAAGGTAGACAAGAATCGTGAAACAGGTTGCAGGTCAACATATTATCCACTCCTTTGCCACTTCCTTTTTTCTTCTTTCATTTTGGAAAGTTTGCTGAACTGTGTGATATTGTTTCCATTTACTCTGGTGTTTCCAGTAGGCAGGAATTCTAATTTTGACAAAAAGAAGCATAAAGCAAATGGAAAACCACATGGAAAAGAAGTGTTTATATCATATCATGCTGTAGCAATTACCTGACAGAACATCAGCCACTGCATTCGGAATGAATAGCTTAGACATTTGAAACTGTGACAGTTGTTTAAAGATAACAATTAGATATCTGCCTCTGCTATTGAATGTCACTTGTGCATCAGCCTTCTTTGATTTCACTGTTCTTTTCTTCCAGAGAATCTCCAGCAAATGTAGACCACAACCCTTTCAATGTTATTAGCTGATGATACACACATGATGGTGCAGGTAGAACAAAGTTAAATGAAGATTATTTGTTCTATTGGGAAAAGGCAGCAAAAAAAAATAAAATAAAATAAAAAATAAAAAAAAATTGAAAGATTCAAAATCATTTGCCTCAACTACCTGGAAGGCAGAAAAAGCCTTCCAAATTTTATTATTATTATTATTATTATTTTTCCATCTCTGTCTAGCACTGTTACACTATATTTTGTTATTAGAAATTTGTAACCATATGATCTGTCACTCTTACTGCTCAGTCTGCTTCAGTGTTTTCTGTGGAATAATGTTACCAATCACCTTTAGCCACAGTCTCATGATCTATAAAATTGTAGTATTTTCCATCATCATTTCAGCTTCTAATTTTTTCCTGCAGTGTCTTATGCTGTAAAAGAATTACTTATTTTTTGTAACATAAACTTTTTTCTCCCCATACATTCAAACTTGGATGCTCATTATAAAATTGGACATTTGCTACTGTCTAGAAAAAAATGAAATTCAACTCACTAAGAAGAAATTTGTAGCTTTCATTCAGAAGCCTTGCTTTCTGTGGCATGCTTGAAGATACAATGCATATTATTTAGTAAGAGTCCATGTTGACAACACTACCCTTGGAATGACAAACTTTTTTCCTTTCCAGTGCTAGTTTTCCTACTTGGACAAATAAAAGGAAATGAATATTTGAGAAAGATGAAACTATAAATATTACTCATTGCCTTCTGACTTCACTACCACAGAAAAATAAGCTGAACCACAAATACAGAATATAATGCAGAGCAAGAGCACACCTGTTTTATATTTTAGCACCGTATAATACAGTTTGTAAACAGAAGCCACCTTTTTTATGTTATGAATAGATTTTCCTTAAGAAAAAAGTCTTACAGTCTTTGTTTATACCAGCAGAACACTGTTCATAGAAAATCTTTTCATATAAATACAGTTGGTCTTTTCTTCTGGGCAGGTACAGATAATACATTTCTGGCAGGTATAATTGTATAAAATTATTTTAAGTAGAATTCATTCTAGAACAAATTTTGGGTGCCTGGTTACTGACAGGATTAAATTGAAGACTGGCAAGAGAAAGATGGGAACTACATGCTTAACAAGTAGGAAATTTCTTTGGAGAAGAGAAGGCTCTGGGGACACTTCAATGTGGCCTTCCAATGTTTGAAAGGAGCATATAATCAGGAGGGAGAACAACTGTTTACGAGGGTGGATAGTGATAGGCATTCAAGATCAGGTTGGATGAGGCTCTGGGCAGCCTAGTTTAGTGGTTGGTGACCCTGCACATAGCAGGGGGGTTGAAACCAGATGGTTGTTATGGTCTTTTTCAACCCGGGTCATTCTATGATTCTATAATTCTATGATTCTATGATTCTATGATTCTATGAAATACAGGTTGCAAAGATATAAAAAGGTAACATTTTCTATTGTAGTGAAAAGGATTCATGTAGGTGAATTCCTGCTTCCAAGCAAAATGATCGCCTTCCTGGAAGGACAAACATGAAGCTTTATAACTAGCATTGATAATTGCATGCTGCTTTTGGAGGGGGGGAAAAAGAAGTTATATATTGATAACAATAGTTTGTAAATACAGAAGTTCTTTTGTTGCTGTTACTGCTTTAATGCACACTAATGCATGAACACAAAGGACAAATCCTTGTAGCCTTAATTAACGATGACAAACAAGTCTAAGGTGCATTGTAGTTGTGTATTTGCATTGTATATTTACTGTGATAGAATAATCTGGATTTGCATAACAAAGAGGAAAAGTGAGGTGATTGTTTTGCACCCCTTTGCCCCCCTTCATAGTCTTTCATTCCTTTTATTTTTATTTCTGCTGTAGATAGCTGTTTTCATGTGGAGCTAAACTACAGTTGTCATGAAACAACATTATACTTTTAATAACAGTGCTTTATGCAGTCATACTTCTTGCTGTGCACAAATGGTTCAGCACTATTATTTCAGGACAGCGTGTGCTATGGACTGGGTGGAATTGCATCAGCCCTTATGGTGCAGATAAGACTTTACGGCTGCAAGCATCTTCTACACAGCAGAGACTAAATTAAGTGTCTAGCCAGTGTCATTAGTAGATTCACAGAAAGGAGACAGAGCCTGAGCCTAGTATCCCATTGATCCTTAATTTCAAAATAACTGGGCAACCTGAGAAAAAGATTATTTGTACAATGATATCACCTGTTGAAAATAAAGCCATAAGAGATTATTTTCAGGCCAAGTTGTGGGTTAAGCAAAACTTAGTCTAAAGAAGGGATTTTTGATGACACGTAGAAAGAAAATACGATTCTTAACTGAAAATTAGGCGAGGTGATCAGGTCAACATTAAAGTGTAACTAAAGTCATTGAAATCTGAGCACTGGATCAGATTTGATCAATTTGATCAAATTCAAGATAAATTAATTGATTCACATCCTGAGGCAATAGGAAATGCTGTAATTTTTCAACTATCAGTTGCAAAGATAAATTGTCAGGTGGTTTAAAAATATTTTCATGAGAAATGAGTATTTAATTTGGTTTAAGTGGGTTATGTTGTGGGTTATATGGGTTTTGTTTTGGTTTCTCTTTTTTTTTTTTTTTGTTTGTTTGTTTGTTTTTCTCTTGTGGTTCAAATATTTCTCAAAGAATGCTGAAATAACGTATTTTCGTAAGATTTGTTATGAAATTCACTACACCCACTTCCAAGATCAGAGACTATCATTGTTTTTCCAAGCATCTTGTCTAGAAACACTTGAAAGTTTTCAACGTTTTGGTTCTGGAAGCTTTTTTTGGATGGCTTTAATTCTGTGATAGGGAGAATTTACATATCTAAATAATCTAGTTCTGAAACAAATGCAGTCCTTAGCTGATATATCAAACAGAGAACAGTGCATGTGACACTACTATAACAACTTTACTCGGCAATAAGGGATGGTAAACATAAGTAGTATTAGATGAAAATATGCTGTATTTAATAACAATTTTAAATACAGAAGAATTGTTTGAGTATATCAAATGAAAGTAATCTATATGGACTTTCCACTTTTGCCATTCACAGTATTTCCTGACTTCTCTCTGGGTGAGCTTTCATTAACTTATTCAGTACATTCATTATAATGTTTTTAATTATTTATTTTCTCTCCTGAAGTAGTTTGATTCTTCTCAGATGCTCTTCGTGAAAAGCTGATGGAGTTGGAAAATTTCATAGCAAAACAAGAAAGTTATTTTGTTTCAGCTCAAAATTTAGAAATAAAACCTTCAAAGAGTTTATAAATGTCCTTAAAAATGCAAAATTACATTTTTTTTATGGAAAAGATTTGCAAAGAAGTAAGGAGTCATGGCAATTTTGGTAACAGGAAAGAAGAAAAATGAGTAAGGACATATTTGGTTAAGCTAACTAGAGAGTACAAATATGTTGTCTACCCTGAAGGCTTGAGATAGAGAACACATATAGAAAAAGAAAAAAAGAAAGCAAACATAACTTTTTATGATTCAAAGCAGCAGCTTCTTTAATATCACACTATAAAACAACAGGATGATGACAATTTGACATGTTAGTAAAGAAAACTTTATTTTCTTTTTCCCTTTGTATTGTTTCTGTATTGTTTGAAGTAACTTAAAGTGATAGGATATTTTCTTGTCCTGCTTCTTGGACAGACAGAAGTACATGGTTTCTCCCACTTTTGGCTACTACATCCAGAGAGGAGGACAAAGAATGCAGAGAACAACAGGTGCTACTTTTTGTTGCTGCCTGGAGAGCCTAAGTTAAAAAGGACATGCAAAGCAATATTTACTTTGACTGAGAAGTATGTTTTGATGGGCTAGGAAAAAAGCTGGCTTTGAAAGTAAACATATGCATATGTATATTTATATATATATAAGTTATATATATATATATAACTGTATTGCCCTTAAATCCTAACATTTTTTTTTTCAGTGTTTCTTGGCACAGCAGCAAGATCAATGCAACCAATTATTTTCGCAGCTGTACCTACAAGACTGATTATGCAGGCAGAGTTATGCAAATACTAGCACCAAATATCTCTTTCTTCCCTAAACAGCAGTTTAGTTATTCCTAGTAAATTATACAATTTACTGGAGATGTAAATTAATATAAATACATTGCTGAAGGTTCCAAAAGATTATTGCAGGTGTCATCGGATGAAAGTGTCTTGAATACTGTAGCCATCAGATAAGAGCAGAATGTGTGGTGCAAAGGTTCTGGGTTCTGGTCAAGCAGCATTTAATTACTTTATCCTTAGTAAGGCTGAAAAATGCAAAGCGCTCCTGAGTAGTGATGTTAAAATATAGCACCCAGAACTTAGATTAATCAAGATCTTTATGTGAATATGGACTATCTTTTTGCTCAATTATGAAGTACTGCATAAAGGTAGCTAGCTAGCTAGATTGTCATTGTTCTGGTGAAAAACTTAATTCAGAGTAAGGGTGTATTGTAAATACTTTCCTGAAAATTATCTATAAAACAATATTAAAAGTGATTTTGTTTTTGGAAAAAAAAAAATATTTTTTAGAGAAAGTTATACCTGCAGAGATTAAATATTCAGCTTGAAATCTGAGATACAAGGGAAAGCCTTGCTTAGCTCCAGGCTTCATTTCTGTAATTGTTGAAACTACATATTTCTGTGAAACTTTGTAAATTCATACAGACAGAAACCTGAAGCATTTCAAGCTGGCAGTTTTGGCTGTCAGAAAGATGCTATTGAGGATTGTTGCTTTAAGAAAATTTCTGCATAGAATCACCTTGACACGCTAGCTCCGATTTTGGATGGGGATAAAAAAAAAATCACGATTTTCACAGAAAGAATCTAAAAAGATAGTTGATACTGTTGATGATCAGTGTGACTGCATAGTTCATTGGCTGGACCATTGCAGGCAGTCTAATCTACTGCTGAATTAGCAGTAGTGAGTAATAACTGATTCTAACTCTGCCAAACAGGGTGACCCTGGATGTGTCCATGTACACAGAGGCATCCTTCTAGCCATTGCCTACTTATGTGTTTTTTCCAGCTATTAGAATAACAGCAGCAGCATTGCTGGCTGGCAGATAGAAAAGAAGGGAATGAGATGGTGACCCACTCCTTCACTTTCCCCTCTAGTAGCTGTTGTTTTCTGAGAGAATAGGGAAGAACCAGGTTTCCTTTTTGGCACATCTGTAGTTCTTTCCAGGCAACATCTGGCTTTACAACAAAGTAAAGTCCTGAAGTAACATGTGATGTACTGAAGTATTATAAAAACTGAGGTTTTTTTTTTTTCTGGTTTGTAATGGCATTAAAATAGACATTGTGTTTAGCTGTCACTAGATACTTCATGAATACTGTATTAAAAAAGAACTATTCTGAAGAATAGAAAATAGAATAGTTTCAGAATTTATACATTTTTTGTAGATACTTCTTTTCACTGGTTTTAGCTTCTTTAAAAAAAAAAATGGTCTGTAATTCTATGGCTCTTTGTCTTGTTGAATTGCAGTAGAAAAGTATGATAGCAGTTTTCTTGGTTGGTTTACACCTCCCACATTAGTCAAAATATCTTCCAGTGCTAGAACTAATTCTGTAGTCAGAATTTAGGCTTCAGTAAATGATTTGAATATTTTAATGAAAAAATACCAAAACATTTTAATTGAGTGAAAATTGGAATTCAGCTTTATTAACAAATTTCTAACCTCAAACTATATCACTAATCATAAAAGAAAAAAAAAGCACAAATTCTATGTGACTAAATTCAGTTTACTAAAAAGGGGTAAAGACTGGAGAGGAAAACAAGCCATATATTTTAAATCTGTAATATGAATCAAAGTAAAAAAGTGTCATAAAACCGAATCACAGAAAATTTAAGATTGGAAGAGACCCCTGGAGATCATCAGGTCCAACATCCTGTACAAAAGCGCACACCTAGGGCAGGTTGTCTAGGACCATGTCCAGATGACCTCTGAAGATCTCCAATGAGGAAAACTCCACAACTTTTCTAGGCAAGATGTACTAGTGTACTAGTGCTAGGTCACCAACACAGTAAAACAGAGTTTTGTGATGTTCCAGAAATAATCTCTTCATAGAATCATAGAATCAAAGAATCAAAGAATCATAGAATGGCTTGGATTGGGAGAGATCTCAAAGATCATCTGTCTCCATCTTCTTTGCAGCCTCCCTTCAGGTATGTATATTACCAATAATATGTCCACTAAGCCTTCTTTTGTCAAGGCTCAATAGTCCAAACTCTCTCATCTTCTCCACCTAGTGCTTTTAGTGCTCTAATCTCTTAATTATCTTCGTAGCATTCTGTTGGACATTTTCCAATATGTTCATGACTCTCCTGCATTGGAATGCCCAAAACTCTGGACACAACACTCTAAATGCAGCCTTGCGAAAAGAGATTATACCCATTATGTGAAAATATGTAAAACAATAAATTTCTCAACATGCTCTGTAAAATAAGTTCAAGGACTGTGAAATTTTACAAACTTATTCATACTAGAAAGGAAAATATCATAGAATCACAGAATGGCTTGGGTTGGAATAATTTTGTCTTTTCTGTTATTAGGAAAAAAAAACAAAAAGAGAGTATATGGTCCATTTTGATCATAACATCATCAGTTCAATTTCATCTTTTTGTGAGAAGTAGATCCTCGGATCACCAACGAAGTTTATGATGTAGTTAATAATAAACAGACTCCACTTTGCCCCCCACCTCCAAAGAAACTGAAACTTGGCAAAGAATGAAGGTCAAAAGGATACTTCCATGCAGCATGAAATTTAATCTTCTACTGGAGGGAAAGTTAGTTGCATTAATATGATCTTTCAATACATTTGTGATTGTGTGTACAATGTGTTCCACTCAGTGATTGCAAAGTTTTGCATTTCCCTTGATTACCAAAACATATCTTTGCAGGGTGGCATTTTCCAGGTCAGCTGGTATGCTCCTCAATGCTCAGCATGGAACCTGACAGTATACTTGGTCTAATCCATGATTCCCACACTTGAGGAAGGCACTTGCTGTGCAGTTAAATTCCTATTCCACAACTGTTTAGACAATTTTGACACAGTTGTCTGTATACTAACTCTCAATTTAATCAACTATGGGAGAAAGTCCATTCCTAGTCCATCCCAACATGTTTTTACTTTTTTTGAAATGCGTTTACAGAATCCAAATTGTTGTGGAAAACGCCGATTCCTTTTTTTTTTTTTTTTTAATTAGAAACCAGTGTTCTCATATGGTAACAAATGTTGCCTTTTGGCATTCTAAGTAAATAGTTTTTGTTCAAAGAAAATTCTTTTTAATAAAATATAATTTATTTATAATAACTCTCTAAAGCTAAACTACAAAGTCAGAAATCTAAACAAGGCATTAGAAACTTGTGTTTTCTTGAATTAATTAAGGTGTATGTCAAGAAACACTCCTACCTATGTAAGATGAGAATAATTTTTCAAACTGTGACAATCTGGGGAAATTTTTCTTATCTCTTTTTTTACAGAGTTCATAATGCCAAGCTCTATCTTGATTGTGTGAAATGATGAAAAATAAAACAAACAGTAAATGCTGATTACTACTTTGTATTTTTTTTTTCCCCTTTGTAACGTAAAAATATTGTTTCTTTGTTTAGATTGGCATTCTGTAAATGTGAAAGTCGTGCTGATTTGACAGTTTTCACTCTCCTATTTTGCTGAATGTCTTGCTGTGATTTTCTTCATTATTCGATACCTTTTCAAGTGGAGTTGACTAGGTTATTTCTGGGACAAGGCTGATTAATCCTTGAAGAAACAGCACAGTGCTTCTCAGCAAGTCAATAATCACAGACTGAAGTTTAACTGTAAATTGAATTAGGTCTTCTATTACTGAGCTGTAGATATACACACATCTAAGATATTAGTTTTCTCAGCATCTTCCACTTAGAAACTTAACTCATTCTAGAAGAGGTGAATTAAACCTTGTATACAGAACTTCCTCCTAGGCATCCTTTGTAGTCAACTTCTTCAGTTCACTTTTTAGTAAAACATGATGTAAGACCAAAACAAATAGCACAATCCACAACAAACAGCAAGCAAATACACAAAAAAACCAACCAACCCAGACATAGATAGAATGTATTATCTACTTATGCTGTGGGTAGGAAGGTTTTAAACTCAGAAGGTTGTCACTACGACATGCAAAATAATAGCAAACCTAACTGTGAAAGTAAGGGGCTAATAAATACATATCTAATGTTATAAGCTGATCAGTATATTGATGGAATTTCTTGAATGAAATAAATATTTACAATACTTTATTATGACAATGCAGTGTTAAAAAGTTACAGCACATAATACTTTGTTTAAGACCTACTGTCACAGAAAGCAGAAACTGAAATACAGGAAGAGATTTAGAATCAGACTATAAGAGTTTAGGAACTTGTAGTGCCAGTATCAACATTCTCTTAAAACTCAGTTCTTAATGCCTGACTGAGAGAAAGCACTATTACATCTTTGATGTTATTGCTGCAGTTTGTAAGAACTAATACAATTAACAGAACTCAAAATAGATTCATTTATTTTCAGCTAGCAAAATAGAAAAGGTAATTATTTTCTGCAGCTAAAGAAAAAGAAATTACTCCTTAAAATTGATGCGGTTCTAATGTTCTGGTTGTTAATAAAGGAGTTAAAATAAAATAAGTCAATGTCAAACCATTGTTTACATGAAAATAATTCATACGCACATGTGAAAACTAAGCATGACTCACAATTTTTAATGTAACAGCTTCCTCTAGCTTAAAAAAAGAGTAATTGCTGTAGTGGGCATTTTTGATTAATACTTATCTCTGTACATGCCTTTCATGTCTGAAAGAATTCACTGCATTGATTTAGCTCCAATTCCACAGAACATGGAACCTTCAGAAGATTGCTAGAATTGCTTTTGCAAGGGAAAAAACTATTGATATTTACAAAATGGTTAGTTTTATAAACAATTAATTGTGGAATTTCTCATTAATATTCATAGTTAATATTCATATTCTCGTTAATATTCATGTTGATCAGATCTAAAGTTGTGCTCATATTCTCTGTCTGTAAATCATAATAATTAGAAACATTATAAATATATGTGCTCATAAATACTATATATCATGTGTGCTAGTTTTCAAGAGCAAAACTAGATGCTGAAAACTGAGATAGAATGCCTCTTTGAAAGAGCATAGTAGTTTCTTAGTAAATTGCTATAGGTGTGGAATATAAACCAAAAGAACCTTTGACAGCCAAAAAGTGACATAAAAAATTATAGCAAGAAAGTCAAAGCAAAGAGCATAGGTTTGATCCTGAGGAAGGGGAAATCAACAGTATATAGGATCTGAATATTGTAAGGGGACTTGGCACTGCAGCTAGACTAAGCCACCTAAAGAAGAGATGTAGAAGATGAGGTATGGTATTCTACTTTTATCACTTCTACAGATAACAGTATACCAATAATACAGTACCGTACAATAGTGTAGGAATTGACAAGGAAGATTGAAAGAGATAAGATGATAAAAAAGGTGAGAAGACTGTCATGAAATGCTGAGTCATCAAGATACTGAAGATGAAAGACGGACTATTTTTTGTATATTTGATTATTTTCCTTTGAATTTATTCCATTAAAAAAGGAAAAAATTATGGATAAATAAATATCCATTCAGTATGTTTTTTTAGACCCACAGGGAGCACTGTTGTAGTTTATTTTGAATGTCTCCTCCCACCTCTTTCCCTCCATATTAGCATATAAATGGAATTATTTTTAAAACATACATGAAATTTCCATATACTGTAAAACCAAGAAATAATCATTGAACTCACTAAAAGGAACTATTTACCTTCCACATTCGATATTTCTCCTTCCAAACACTGTCACTATGAGGATTCAGTGATGAATAGTATTCAAAATTTATTAAAATTTATTAAAAGAGTGTTGAAGGAGATGGCAGTAAGGCAGAGGCATGATTTTGCTATCTATTCATCTACTGGTAACATTTTTGTATTAAAAATTTAAACTTTTAAGTGAGACAAACATGATTGACTTAGCAATTAGTGAAGACAAGATTATGTAATTAAAGAGCTTATAGAAATTAAATGCAGACAACAAACAGGGCCATATCCTCTTTCTTATTCTTGGAGAAGCTGCAATGTAATTATGGTCTTGTGCTTTTCCTTTGGGGAACATTTTAAATTATTTTCAAAACTACTTAAGATTTTTTGGCAGTAAGCTGAAATCTGAAATTTTGAAAGTGATTCTAGATCCATGTAGTTAGGCATAGCTACTTGTACATGCTAACTTATTCCACCACAGATTTAGCCCATAATGTTTGTGTGTTATTCTTTGTTTTTATTTGATTAAGAACTGTATGTTTTTTGCATGTGTACATAAAAATGTGCATCTTGCTTTCAGACACAGAAGC
The DNA here is from genome assembly GCA_037305975.1 of Chrysolophus pictus. Lineage (NCBI taxonomy): Eukaryota > Metazoa > Chordata > Aves > Galliformes > Phasianidae > Chrysolophus > Chrysolophus pictus. Next base: position 20,956,889 of record CM074577.1, on the reverse strand, counting down.
ATACAGTCTGTGTATCTTATAGGAACTCTAGTTCTAAAAAAACCCACTATTTCTGTTTCTATAAAATTGAATTTTGTGCTTTTTTTTTTTTTTTTTTTTTGTCTAAAAGGTTTATTTGAAAATTCTTTAAAAAGCAAAGGTTTTCAATATGAATAATGGGGCTGGATGGGAAGGACAAAGATTACATTTGTAATTATACAATTTCTCACAAACAATTCAAACAAATGTAACATTCCTCCAAAATTGGGCAAGACTTGTTTTCAGTTCAATTTAATTCCGTTTTTGCAGAATCAGATGTATAATTCACACAAACACACACAAAAAATAGCATTTTCTGGGCCAGAAATAATACAGAAAGAAATGTTTTGAAAGTACACTTTTACTGAGGAGTAGCAGAGTTATCACTGCGTTTATGTTCTTTTATATCTTCCCTTACTTCACAAGTTTTGCTAACTAAAAATTAATATATTTTCCTTACTTTGAGGTTGAGAGGTATTATTTTTCTCAGCCTGAAATAGGAAACAGTTTCAGGGAGATGTGTGATATTGAACAGCCAACAAATAAATGGATTTCTTAAACTCACAAAACTGTATTTCACAGGTACTGCTGTAGAACCAAGTCTGGCAGATAAACCGATATGGTAGTGTGCAGCATGTGTACTCATAGCAAATCCAAAAATCTTCAAAGAAAGAGAACTGAGAGACAAAATATGGATTTAATTCTGTTATGCTAGTGGGAGAATTTCAACAGATAGAGAATTTCAACAGATAGAGAATAGAGATAAAGGCACTTTGGCCTGTATTTTGGGTGCAATTATTTAGTCCCTCGATCAAACACTGGAGGAGCCTATCTTGTTTCAGAGGAGAGGAGTCTAAGTCATCTTGAGAAAGCAGAACCAAAAGGAAGGGAAATACATGTAATTAAATGCTGGGAGTGAAAGGGGAGTAGGAGGGGGATGTGCTGTTTTTTTTGTTTTGTTTTGTTTTGTTTTATTTTGTGTTATAAACTGGCTCCTTCAGTACGCATTTAAGGTCTTCAAATCATTATTATCTCAGAAACTCATTCTAGCATGTATTTGAGCTTGTTTTTCATTGAGAAATGGCTTTCTGTGGGATTCATTAATTTCTACAGTGGAGAACAAAACTATTCATGTTAAAGAACAGGGAAAAAATGGAAATAGGTGCATGAATATGGTATTATAGCATATCCATAACAGCACTATTATCATTTTTAAGAATCTACTGTGCAGCAGATAAAATATTATTTTTTCTTCATACATTTTTTTCTTCATACTCATTTCTAATTCAGAAAGTATAGAGTCATATATAATTGCATGTACACTGGTGATAACTCCAGGTAGTATATGTAACTTTCTGTCTTGAGAGCTCAAAAAATTTTCTGTATTTCAATTCAGGCTGTTAATCCCTGTAGTTCCCTGTCCTTCTTGATAAAGCAGGCTGCAGAAGAGATATTCTAGTGTAGTAAAATATGTCAAAAACCTGTCTTTCTCGTACAGAGCCAGTCAATGTCAGTTCATTGTGCATAGTCCTAAAGCAGTCAGTAAAACTTCTAAAATGTAGTAGCACACATTGCTTCATAGCCCAACTTATTATCACTAGGATAAATGTAAAGCAGTAAAGTTTTGTGAGTTTAAGAAAGTGCATTTTAGTCTGGTGTTTGTCAGTTATTTCTAACAGGATTCAGATCAGTATGGACAAATTCCTGCCTTTAAAAGTATGATTTTCACTTGTAGAGTTGAACTGGTTCTTGATTTGCCACAAAAGTGTGTGTGAAAGGACTTAACAAAATCAAGCCAAAATGAAAGATTTGCAAAACTACTTCTCCATTCTTAAAGATCACTGTATACAATTACTAAAAAAAGCTGGGGACCAGCAACAGCCATCTCTGCCTTTGTCACTGCAGACTATAGATACATAATATTAGAATCTACATAAAACAAAACAGCTGAAAAATGGAGATTAAAAAAAAATAAACCTTCTTGGTAAGTTGAGCTTCTTTTAGAAAGCACATACAACTTGTGCATAGTTTTACATATTTCACATTGGTTTTTAGTAACATTTTTAGACAGCATTTTTAAGCTCCTACCCATAAATGAATCAAAATAAATCAAACTTTTGTGACCGTTGATCAATGCAGATATTCTGAGCTCTTGTGCATTTCCAAAACCAATATGGACAGTTGATGCTATCTCAGTGTGATTTGTTACGTTTACAAAATTTGTTTGATAATAATTGTGGAATTTTATTCTAGATGATTTTAAAATATTTGCAGACTTAACTAGGCTAGGTCCTTCTTTTTATTTTTCACAGTAATAAAAATTACAGGGCAAGTTACAGGAGCTATCATTCCAGTTTTGAAGGTCTAACTATTTTGTAATTACTGTTGCCAAATGAGTGCTCCAGAGAATGAATCTTGTTTGAATATCTGGAATATAAAATGTGTTATGCAGTAAGTAACCTCTAGACTGTGTGGCTGAACTTAGCAAGTGTGGAAGTAGCACATTTATATCTAGGAAGTTTTATGGAAATAAGTTGTGTCTCATAGCACAGTGTTTGTGTTCAATGTAGGTGTTTTTGTAGTTGTTTATTTTCCTACATTCCTAGAGGATAGTATAGAGCTAGAAGAACAACACTGAAAAGACAGGAATGAAACTAGGTAAGCCTTTTTCTTACTTGAGAGTTACATAATATGAATAAGAATTAGGCTGATTAAAAAAAACTACAGTAATTGAGAGCAGGGAAATTCAGGACAGAAACGTATTTTGAATTATTAAAAAAAAAAAAAAGAAACTAAATCAGCTACCTCCAAGACTTTTAAATATTGAAATTAAAGGACAGTACTAAGGATCTTTGGAAGACCACAGGTAAATTTAATTTCCACTCATAATATAATCAGTGCCAAAATTTAGGCACAAAATATTTTCAGAAATGAATGGGTTTACAAAACTACCCTTAAATTAAAGGCAGAAAGAACTTTTCCTCTTCTTTGGCAGTATCTGCAATATAATCATTCACGAATAAGAGAAAGGCCTTTTTTTTTTTTTTTTTTTTTTTTTTTTTTTTTTTTTCCCCCTTAATTTGCCAGCCAGATGTACTAAATCAGTTCAAAATCCAAAGTCTATACACACTTAACGGTATCTATATCCATTTCATAGAACTCAGTAGATTTCATTATTTGAGAATGTCAAAAAAAATGACTTAAGAACATTTTAAATGTCTTCACATGTTTATTAACTTAATCTTTATAAAATATACTTGATGAAACTGTAACAGAATAAAAGTTTGGGGGAGGTGAGGGCTGTCTTGGATTTCTTGAACAGAGGATCTCAGGATCTCTCTAGAAAGTACTCTGCTCCTCTTTTCCTTTTTTTCCCTTCTTATACAATAAAATATTTTGCCCTTTTCCAAAAATAATGTTTCCCTTAGGACTTCTCACATAACCCTGTAAAGATCCTTCTACTCAGAACATAATATTCTCAGACTGTGAGCATTAATTGTTACCCCTACAAGAAGTCAGAACTAAAGACAACTTATGAAACTCCACAGTTCTGTAAGTTGATGTGTGCCTGGTGTGCAGAAGGCTTTCAGTACTTCTGCAGTGCCTCCTGCAGTGGTATAGGGGATTCTCCTTTAACTATCGCTATAAAATTTATTTTTTGTTGAGACTTCCCTGACAATCGTACATTTAAATTCGGCTCATAAATGAGCAGTCATAACAGTTACCGACTTGGAGTGATCAGCAGTTCTTTGTCATAGTTGAATTCAGTCCATTGCTCTTAATAAAGTCATGATCACTTAGAAAAAGAAACATTATACTAAATAGCGGAATTATGGAGAGCTATTGTCAAGGCATTGGTATTAATGTAGGTATGTTTGTGAAGTGCACAGAGCCCTCTGTAGTATTAAAATGCATCATATGGTGCTGTTTCGGTGGGATTCGAGTCTCTCTTTCCAGTCTGATAATTTTGAAAAGATCTCAGAGCCTGTTGATTACTCTTTAGCTGATACACAATTGCTAAGCTGTTATATTGTTGTTTCTGTTGAGTTTTGAAAAAATACAAGTGACTTCATTATAAAAAGCAGCATTAATCTGTGAGGCTAGTGTAGGACTATAGATTATACATCTAGAAAAACTCCATGAAGCCTGATACCATGCTTTTTAAAACATATGTGTATTTTCTGAACAATAATCCTCTTGCATAACAGCATTTGAAAAGCACAAGTAAGTACATAACTGACTACAGCAAAAAATAATGCTGGAAAATCTTTACTTTGTTGAGAGGAATGGAGGGAACAGCTGATGTGAGTCAGTGAATTCTGGCAGATAGCGTAGCAAGTACTTAATATGAAATCTGGGTGGTCTACAAAGTGAACAGGTTAAGAAATTGTATTTCTATAGAATTTAGAATCATAGACTCATAAAATGGCTTGGGTTGAAAAGAATCTTTAAGATCATTTGCCCAATCCCTCAGCCATGAGCAGAGTAAATGTAGCACTGGTAGTATTAATTCTTATTAGATTTTAGTCTGATTTAAAATAAAATATTGACTCTTCTAGAGTTCAAGGGAATTCCATTATTGAAAATAAGGTAACAACAAATTTCAGTCTTGTCTGTAATCTTCTATCAAGTTTTTTAAAAATGGTTGAAATTAAATCACCATTTTGGGATCTTATTTCTTAATATACTAGTAAATTCTAGAAGTTAAATTACTACTTTAGGATTAATTTGCCACATACAACATTATTTTTATGATGAAAAAACATGTGAAATAAGCAGGCATGCATATTATGTCAAACAAATATTTATCTTAATACAACTGAAAGAATTAATAGGTCAGATAGAAATCTCTAATATCACCTGCTATTATTTACTTATTAAGGAGTACCTGTTAAACTGAAACCCCACTAGATACTGCAAATTTGACAGTATTGTAACAAAAGTATACTGATTCAGTGCTTCAACAAACCAAGACCTCTTTTCTAGTGCTTGAGAGGACTCCTTAATCTACCAGAACAGCGAAGACTTGAGTTCTAAGACTGTTGCATGAGCCATTGACACAACTAAATATGTCAGATTGGATTTGTTATTTTTCCATTTTTTGTTTCTTCCACTCTTTCTTTCCCTTCTATTCTTCCATTTTTCCTTTCCTATATATATTTTAGAAATGCCATATACAGATTATGAACAGTCTCTCACTATGAGGATGATTAATTGGTTTTCAAAAGACATCTCCAACATTAACTTGTGATCCCCAAACAGATTAGTAGATCCTTTAGGTTCTTGCTTTCTTTGCACTATGGCTGATGGGAACTGAATCATGTTATATATAAAAAAAATTCTCCTTTGATTCTAAGATGGAGAACATGTAAAATTGCACTGCTGGTTAGTTCACATTCATGTGTGCCTTTTTTTTTCTGTTGTATTGACTACAAACATCCAGACACTGTAGTTTTTATTGTCTCAATTCTCAGTAAGATCTACAAATAGAAAACTTATGTAAATAGATCCAAGAGAATCTAATTCCTTTCCAGAATAAATGTATCTTCAATTGAAAGAGCATGGATTTCAGGTTTCTATATGTTTACTTCTAGTATTTATACCTTTTAGAAGGTAAATGTGAAAAAAATTGAATAAAATTTAGAGAAATAAGCATGAATGGCCTGCAGACCTCTTTAACATACAATTTCACAACTAGATACAATAAATGAGTCAAAATTTACGTCAAAATTAGAAGTTAGATTACTCTAAAACAGAAAGACTTTGTTGTAAATGGACATTCTAAAACCTGGAAGCTGTGCATATCGATACGCCAGCAGTGTTACACAGGCTTTGTTAGTAAGCTGGTGAAACTCCATTGTTTCATGCTCCTTCACTTAGTAGTCATCAACTAGCATAATGCTGTTTTCTGCAACTACACTGATGAACAATAAGAACATTACCTGAACTATGAAATATTTGTAGTAGCAGAATCTGAGTTCATCTAGGAATTAAATTTGATTATAGGTCACATAAAAGAAGAAAATGATTATTAATTTTTAAGTATAATATTATTATAATTTTTATATATTTTTATAATATTATTATATTTTTTTGTCTTCTTCTGTTATCGTGATACACATTATATTTTTCATATTAGTGCTAATATAAACTGTTTGTCAAATGATGATAATGCCAACACTCCAATAGAGCATGTAGAGATGAATCGTATATCTCTCTCTTCCTTCCACAATCCCTTTGCCATACCTACTAACTCCCAAAGCCCATAATCAGAATTCTCAGTCCATCAAGGAGATAGCAGTGTGTTGTTTTTTGTTTTGGTTTTTTTTTGTTGTTTTGGTTTGTTTGTTTATTTTTATTTTCCTTCTACTAGTTCTGCTTTAGGAGAGTATGAGTTCTTTGGGAGGGAATGAGTTCTCCTTATCTGCTCAGGGAACTAAATCCTTGTAGCAGAAACTTATATTCTGCAGTTGCGTGTACAAGTGAAAATATAAAGTTTTTTTTTTTTTTTTTTTTTTTAAGTAAGTCATTAACCTGGCAGTGCTGGAGCAAATTAGAGAATCTGTATTATTCATATCTGGCTTGTCTTCTCTGAAGATTCTTTCTGGGAAGATTGTTCCATACAGAGAGCAGCTAGAAGGACCATGGTGACAAATGGGCATCATCTTTTCACTTGTGGGATTATGCTAGGAAAAATGAAATTACTTGAATTCATTCAGTTGCTGCAGAACCTTGCGGAGCTGTTTAGGGTGGCTGTAACTGAAGAAATCTGTCCTGATATTGCAATTTCTTGCCAGGTCTAAGTTGAATGCTGCAAGGCTGCAGCTTCTACTGCTCCATCTTCAGCAGTTTACCAGACAGTAATTTCTCTCCAGCACTTTTTTTTTTTTTTTTTTTTTGTAGGCCAGTCTGAGGCATTTGTGTGCTAATCCATGTCCTCTCGAGATGCTGCAGATACTGCTAAGGTTAGTAGTATCAGTAATATCAGTACTAAGGTCTGGCACCACATTGCTGTTTGGATTTCTCATCCAGCCATATTTGACATCATGATTTGTCTTCATCATTGTGATGCTTTCATGCCAATGGCCAACTAAACTCCATCACCACTGTTCTCTTCCTCCACCTCCCCAAGAGAGGAGGGAAAGGAGAAAATATGATGTTAAAAAAGACTCACAGGTTTGGATAACGATAATTTAATCAAAGGAAGATGCAAGAGGAAAAAAAAAAAAAAACACCAAGCAAAGTGCGACAAGTTTGTAATGACAGCAAATCTATTTTGGGTGCTTCAGTAGATTTTTCACGAAAGTGTGAACTAGTGGTCTAGTGGTTAGACAAGAAATTAATTGCTGTAGCCTACATCTAGGAAAGTTTCCTCAAGTGATCAAGAGTAATGAGCACAAGTAATCTCACTTACATTTCAGAACAGAATATAATACTAATTCAGGATATTAGCGGGCATTTCCAATAGAAATAATGATATATCAGTGACCATCAGTGACCAGGTTTTGGAATCTGAAGTATCCACTGTCAGATTTTCCATAAAAATGGAGATTATTTCAGATAGGAGCATGCAAAATAAACTGAACCATAGTTCCTGAAGCGGAACTAAATCTAGCTATAATTTAGTCTGGGATCTGTGTTTGTATCCCATCCTGTTTGCATAGTTTCTTAGTTGTATAGCATTTTCCAGCCAGTGATGCTGGCTCAGCCACATACGTATTGTTGGCTGTAAGAGGTATCGCTCCTGGCTATTGAGAAAGTAGGTGATGAAAGACTTATTTTTTCACCACATTTTCACAGGGCAGCATAGTTATACTTTGGATAGAGGCTGTCTCCATCATAGAATGTTTTTGCACCATCTTAGCAAACCAAGTAATTTACTTCTAAGTCTTTATATTGGAAGTAAAAAAAAAAGATGAAATGATTTCTTTGGATTCCTTGAGATGCTTTGAAATCCATTTTCAATATTTGTTAAAAATGCTTTACATTTGATTTTAAAACTTAACACTATAGAATGAAAATGTTATAAAATATGATTGAAAGCATTGTGTTTCTTCTTGTTTTCAGTCTTTTCTATAACAAAAATGACTGCAAGATGACTGGGGGAAAAAAACAACAAACCACATAAATATAACTGAAATTAGATGCCACCAGATCCAGATGACTAAAATTATTTCCTCTATTTTCCTGAATGTACTAGCCTGATTTCAAAATTTAGAAAATGTAGGTTTTATGAAAGAAATATATGTTTAAAAAACAGGATTTTATTGACTAATTAAGGAATATTCTTTAAATTTTTTGTTAGTTTTTTCTATTTTTCATGGAAATTAATTCAAAATATGTTAACTGATACTTAAAAAAAAAAAGGGATGATTTTTCTGGTTCTATACCACATTTGTTTTGGTGTCTCTTCTTCACATTTGTTTGTCCTGTGTGTCATATTTAAATTTAGAAGCTTTAAAGCCATGCTTGAGGAAATTCATGTGTTTTTTAAAAACATATCTCTTGTTGAAAGTGTAGTTCCTGGTCCTGTGCCTAGAGTTGCTCAAATAGACTGACATAATTTTGTATCATTTTTTTCAATAAAATATCATAAATAATAATTAATATAATTAATATATGCATGTTTTCAGTGGAAACATGCCTATGAATGTCTCAGCATTAGCACAGACAAAGGCAGTATGCAGAATGCCTTGATTTCAAGCCTAACATTTCCTATGGATCATGCTGGCTACACTTTCCAGTTTTGGCTCTCTTTTGCACATAGATTTTTGTAAACCCCACGATTTTTTTTTTTTTTTTTCCAAAGGTGTTTTTCATTGCAGTTATGTAGAGGAGGTTTAAAATTGAAGCAAACAGAATATCAACAACAACAACCAAACAAACAACGATCAGCAACAACCAAGAGCTCATCTTAATTTTGCTGAAAATAGCAACTGTTTCTCCTGCTCTGTCTTGATTTATAAAAGAAGAGAAAAGGAATCGGGTTGTTATAGATTTATCATTAAGAGAAGGTTTGGAAGGGTTTAATATAAAGTTTGATTTTCATTTACAGTTAATGTCACTTCCATAGGGTTATTTTAGGGGTCATTTCATTATTTGTTTTATGAAGTTTAGTAAAGCTCAAAAATATTTCTATACACACAGAATTAGGATGTTAATAATGACTCAAAAAAAAAAAAAAAAAAGACAACATAAATAATTTACAAGCTCAAATCTCCAAATCTCAGCAAATAAAACAGTCACTAATGTCATATGAAATGCCAGCAACCCAAAATATTATTGTATTTTCTTTCTGTATTCACTTAATAGCATTTTGTTATTTAATACAACACAGTCATAAGAACTCTTTCATAATGGTAATGGAGAGAGAAATTTAAAATTAGTATTGCACTGGCTAAACCGTATTTTTTAGTTCTGTGAAAGATCAGTTGTGTTTATCTGAAAATTGACATCTTGTTAAGGCAAAAACATTTGCAAAGTGTTGTCTAGAATAATATTATCAGTAATATTTTGAGTCATTTATTGTTCTTTGCTCCATAATAATGAACTTTGCTTTCATAACTCAGAGGAAATCCTCATCAACCGATTTTATTTTCAAATGGCAAAATTCAGAGCAAACTTATAAAATTTGTATAAGTAAAAATTTTGGAAATATAAAATATTCAAACAGACCTTTGTGCCACAGACATTGTCTATTGTCATGGCTTTCCAAATCTTTGTTATCTCACAATATTGTAAATCTGCATTTCAAGAATAATAGTATTTTCAGATTTGTGAGGTAGCACTCTTAAATCCATGTATTAATAATCTTTTATGTTCTATGAAATGATCTGAACTATCCTAAGTCGTGATGTTTTCAGGACACAAAAGGCTTTTTCCTACAAATTTCTTTCTTTCAAATGATTGTTATAAATTTGTCTTCAGTTCTGTATGTCCATGAATTAGATGTTTGTGTTCTCATGTTTGGAAATTAGAATGAAAAGCATTTTTCTTGAGTCTGCCACTTCAGTGCCTTTTAAACTTTTTCGTAAGCAGTTTCTTGTCACTGATACAACATGAGATCTTATGGCTCTTTCCATAGTCCAGAGAAGGACAATCATCCACTGTGAGATATGGATTATACAAGTCTTTTTAGGGATTTTTGAAAGATATAGTGCTTAAGAACAAAAGTACAAACCTAGTACAATTCACAAATGCACTGGGGTTCCTTAGTCCCATTGACTTCATATCATCTCATATATCTTATTTAAATCTTATAAACTTCATATATGTTTAATTACCTTTTAAAAATCAAAGTCTTAAAACCTGGCATGCATCTTTTAGAAAGAGAGTGATAGAACATGGAATAAAACAAATTTATTGGGTCCCAGATTATGTGTGAATATAAAGTGAAGATCTTCCTTAGTTTCATAGAGCTGTTTACAAAAAAAAAAAAAAAAACCCTCTTTAATTTAAAATTGTTTGATCACCCCTTGAAAAATGTCTTAGATTTTAATTAAGATTTTATAGCATAATTGCATAAGTAATTATACATATATATATTTTTAATCTTCCTGGAAGCTTATTAATAATGTGATTGAAACATCTCAATTACAAAGCTCTTGAATGTCAAAAATATGCATTTGATATTAAATTTGTCACTAATTCAGCATAAAGCAACTACGGTTGTATCTGAATTTTGTGTAATAGCATGATTAAATCACATTTTCTGTGCACTCATTTTAAATGTTAGGTTCCTATACAGACTGTCCTGCTCAGAGCAAATGCTCTGAACAATTTGAGAGCCCTCATGTTCACTCAGTATCACTTTCATAATTTTACTTGCATAATACTTGTAAAGGACCAATACAGTTACAAAGAGCATAACTTGACCTTAAGATTACACATTTGTAAACATTTTTTTAAGAGTTCTGTTTGAGGTCTACTCTGCAGTAGTTGATCTTGCTATGCTATCATGCACAAAAATTAAAAACAGTAGCTTCGAAACTAAAATTGTTATGGTAGTAAATGGGCCTTGTTAATCCATCTGCTTCCCTAATATTTGTTGAGAGCTTTTGTTGCCTTAGTTTGTCATCCAAGGAACATAAGTTACTTTGACTAATAATGAAAAAGAAAAACACAAGCCCACCAATACAAAACATTTTCTGTTACTGTGTGCTGCATTACACCTCAGCTCTCTGCTGTATAATCTACACTGACAGTGATATTAATGCAACCCTGTCCAATTTTACCATATAACTCTAAATTTATTTAAGTAATATGCATTTTAAAGTCTTATTGGAAGAGTCATTTATACAGCTTTGTAATACCTTTTCATTTTGAAGAGAGTAGGGGGTACTTTGGGTATGTTAATCAGGTATGTGATCTAAGTGTATCTGGTAGCTATTAATTCTTCAGTGGCACAAAAACTAAGTTGTAGACCTGAAAGACTTAGGCTCGCCTTGCTGCTGCCAGTAATCATGAGTAGAGATTGAACATATTGTATAGCATGGCAGAGATTTTAGAAGGAGAATATAAGGATGCATGCACTTCGGGGGCTATAAGCCATTGTCTTACAAAATGTGTATTCCTTAAATCATCCTTAAATTCTTTAAATCATCATCAGAAAAAAAAAAAAAAACAAACATGGAATAGTTTACAAGTGCTCTTCCATGGCATAGTGCCTTGCAAATATATGTAATTTTATTATTTGCACAGCTATGCTTATGAATGGGTATGAACATAAAGAGTGGAGAAATATACTGTCTTATGATTTTGTTCTGTCAATATTTTGTCAAGGAATAGATTTCATTAGGACAATATGTCATGATTTTGAACAACAACAACAAAAAAATAGAGTACATATTAGGAAGAAATTATTAATATGAGGATGGTGAGGCACAAAAAACTTGCCCAGAGAAGTCATGAATGCCCCATTCCTACAAGTGTTCAAGAGCAGATTGGATTGGTCTTTGTAGCAGTCTGTGCTAGTGGAAGGGATCCCTGCCAATGTCAGACAGGGTGAAGCTAGGTGATTTTAAGGTCCCTTACAACTCAAACCGTTCTATGATTTTATGAAGAACAAAATTACAGAATAAGGATTCCAATTTTTAATAAGGGTCTGACGCTAAAATATAGTGAACTGTAGCAGGTGATTGGTTGAAAAATAATTATCTTTGTAGTAAGTATTTCTACAGTACCCAAAGATGAACAAACTAGTTGCAAAGAAAATTGATGTGGAGTTCTTTACATATACTACTTCAGTGATAATTACAAGGGAAAAAAAAAAAATGACTTGGTAGTAAAAATACAACAATATTCCTAAACAAACAAACAAACAAACAGAAATTAAAAAAAAATCTATTTAATTTTCTAATAATAGTCACATTTTTGAAAAGGGAAATTTCCTTCATGTAAAGGAGTAGCTGCTTTCATTTTTTATTATTCTGGAAAAAAAAAAAAAAGAAATATTTTAATGAACTTTTAAATATTCATTGATGTATGCTAAAATCTTTTCCTTTTTAATTTTGGCTTTACATCTTCAGAGTCAGCAATAGCATTTTAAATTTCAATTTTCAGTGAAATTTTGGAAGAAGAAATGTAATGTCTTGAAATAGTGTTTTCTTCTTTAAAAAAACCCACAAATGTAACACCCAAACACAATGTACATCCCTCTTAGTTTTAATCATTAGATATACTCTGGGAAGTTATCTCCATTTTTGTTCCATAAGAAGTCAGCATGCTGCTATTGCTTCTTGTCTTAAAGTTCATGTCCAATTCGCATTCGTTTTGTTACACCATCACAGCAGACTCTTTACCAATTAAATGATAAAAGTTTCAATAGGCACTTTAGTGGAATTACGAAAAAGCTACCACTCTTCCACCGTGATGCCAGAAAGCTATCTTCTTTCTAAGTCAGTCAGTAAACTGCACCTTGTAGGCCTGAGCTTGTCTCAGTGTAATTCCAGAGTAACAAAATAAGAACAACAAAAAACTGTGTATATTACAGGATTTATCTCTTCTTTGCAGATCAAACAAAAACTGACATTATGATAAATGTAGTAACTTGCTGGAAACAATTGCTGTCTTTTATAATCAAAGGAATCCTGTCCTATTATAAAGCTTGGGTTTATCTTTTTATTTGTTGTTGGTTTGCTTTTCTTTTTATTTCACTGTTGTATTTGTTCTTAAGTGACTTTATCAGGGTTATAACTTTCTTCTTCTCCAAACATGTCTGCCAAGATCTTAAAACGAGGTCCCCAGTCACTCAGATAGTCGTAATCCTGGTCTGCCTCTGTAGTAAGGGATTCTATAGAGCTGAGGGACTCTGCAACAGACCCATTTCCTTCATAAGCATAGGTTGCCAAGGAGTCATAAGGGGGTGCGGTTGGATCAATATCATTTTCCTGCAGCCTCTGATTAATGAAATCTCTTATGTCTGTGTTGTCTTCCACTGGAGGTCTCTGACGTGGAAAACGCAAGGTGTCCGGTTTTATGTCCCTGCGCATTTTGTTATCTTCAATCACTTTGGGATTCCTCAGAGCACCAATGTCGAAAGCTTGGGTGTCCTCTTCTCCACCTCCCTCATCATCATAATGGATCACATTATCTCTGATGTCTTCTTTAGAGGTCATCAGGGTGTCCTTTTTCTTCTGTCTCCGTAGTGCTACATATAGTACTACAATGACTGTAATGAGAGAAAACTGAAGTTAAGACATGCATAGAAATAATTTGGTACTCTGATGATATATCATTATACTTCCTTTGAAAACTGCAAGCAATCAAAAGGATTTTTTTCCTTAGAAGATAGACTCCTGCTATTATTGTAAAAATAGCTGTGCTCTATCCAATAAAAAGTCATTTGCTGTTTGATGTATGAATCTAACTTTCTTTAGAGCTTGCTGTGAAGGAAGTAACACATAATTTTCTTACTGTCTTGCTTTATGCAAAAAGTAGGGATGGATAGGACTTTCATTTCACATAGAGAGAGATGGGATTGTTTTTCAAATGTGTTCCATAGCTTAAGAGAGAAAAATTCCCAATTTTTGACATTATAGAATCATAGAATCATAGAATTGCTCAGGTTGGAAGAAACATTAAAAAGATCACCAAGTCTAACCATACTACCCTAACTCTAGCAACCTCTGCTAAATATGTCCACCACATCCAAATGGTTTTTAAACACATTCAGGAATGGTGACTCAACCACCTCCCTGGAGAGCCTATTCCAGTGCTTAACTACCCTTTCTGTAAAGAAGTTTTTTCTGATATCCAACCTAGAATTACCTTGGCAAACCTAAACTTACCCTGGTGAGAAAACAAAATAAATAGAAAACTAAAACAACAACAACCACAACAAAACAGTGTTGAAGAGAAATCTAAATAAGTAAATAAATAGGAATTTCCGAGACGGACAGAAAAAAGTCTAAGTTCAGTATTTTATAGAGTACATTTTTTTGCCTCTCTGAATTTTGAAGAATGACGTGTGATACGTGATATGTTTCTGGAGAGAAAAGAAGTCCCATAGAGTTGGTTGCTTTTCAGCTATCACCTCTTCCAAGCTCAACAGTGTTTCATCTTGATGAGCAGGAAATCAAACAAAGGCAAGAGGAAGCCTGTGTGAACGACTGAGTATCTCCTGACTAAAGAACAGAAGCAGAGACAGATAAGCCAGGACAAGTACGCCTGAACTTACAGGGTAGGGTTAAGGAAGCCGAACACCATCTACTCCTAAGAGGGACATGAAGGGCTTGTGCAAGTATTTAAATAACAAGAAGAAGAGTAGGGAAAATGTGTTTTTCGTGATGAATGGAACAGGGAAGCTGATGCCAAAGGACACAGGAGAAGCAAAGGTGCTGAATGGTTTCTTTGCCTCTGTCTTTATTCATAAGACAGAGATCCCTGAAGCCAAAGGGAAAGTTTGGAGCCAGAAAAATTTATTCTTGATAGAAAAGGAAAAGATTAGGGAAAACATAAAAAAAAATGGATACATACAAGGACGGTAACCTCGACAGGATGTAAACTGTAGTGGGGGAGATGACTGATATTACAAGGCCATTGGAGATTATCTTTGAAATGTTGTGGTACTATGAGAAGTTTCTGAGGACTGGAGAAATCGTTGCCATTATCTTAAAAAAGGGCAAGAGGGAACTACAAGCCAGTGAGTCCCACATCTGATCCTGACAAAAGTGATAAAGGAAATAATTCTGGACACCATTTACAAGACTATCAAGAACAGGAAAAATGATGAGAAGTGAACATGGATTTACAAAGGGGAAAATGTGCTCAACTTGCCAGATAGCATTCTACAGCGAGGTGGCTGGTGGATTAGCAGAGGATGTTATTTATCCTAACTTTAGCAAAGTGATGCTATCTGGCATAACAAACTTAATATAAAACTGAGGAAGTATGGACTAGATAAGTAGACAGTGAGGTGGACTGCAAAACTAGACAGACTGTAAGGCTCTAAGTGTTGTGATCAACACCCAGATATTTGAGGCCAATCACTAATGATGTACCACAGGAATTGGTGCTGGAACCAGTTTTGTTTAACATCTTCATTAATGATGAAGAATAGCATATGCCCTCTGGAAGTTTTCAGAAGATAAAAAAACAAGTATTGGTGCCATCATTCAGAGGTACCTCAACAAACTGGAGAAATGGGACAATAGGAATCCCATGAAGTTCAACAAAGGGAAATGCCAAGTCCCATATGAGGAGAGGAATAAACCTATGTTCCAGTAAATACTATGACCTGATTAGCTGGAAAGAAACTCAGTAGACAAGGACTGAGATGGTGATGGGCAGCAAGTTACCTATGAGTCAGCAATGTACTTTTGACGCAAAGAAGGCCAACAGCAGTTTGGACTGTATTAGGAAAAATGTTGCTACCAAGTCAACGGAGACGATTCTTCCTCTCTGCTCAGCACTGCTGAGGCCATATCTATAGTGCTGAGTCCATGCTTCAGCTCCTCAGTGAAAGACAGACATGGGCTTTCTGTAGCAAATCCATCAAAAGGTCACAAAAATGACATACAAGGACAAGATGAAATCTGAAAACGTTCATCCTGTAGAAGAGAAGACTCAGGGAGATCTTTGATCAGTATACTTAAATACCTGACAAGGCAGTAAGGAAGAGGGAGCTTGAGCCTTCTCAGCTTAGTGACAGGACAATGGACAGTGGGCAAAAGCTGAAATACAGGAAATTCCATTAAAATATGAGTTTTTTACTGTCACAATGGTTAAGCACTGGATCATGTTTCCCAGAGAAGTAGTGTTGCATCTATTCTTAGTTATAGTCAAGCCTCAACTGAATGCAGCCATTCTCTAAAAGGCCCTGCAAGGAGGCTGGGCTAGTTAATCTCCAGAAGTGCCTTCCAACTGTGATTTTGTACTCAAAGGAAATTGTTTTGTGGTGTGGTTTTACTGCCAATAGTTTGGGAAAGGAGAAACTGGTAGTAGAGAACTGGTAATTTTTTTTTTTTTTTTTTTTTTAAATTTCCTGACTGCCTTTGGTAAAAATTATAGAGTTCTAAGCTCTATTTGTGAAGTAATATAATAAAGAACAGAGTTGCAATGGTTGTAAATTCATGGTCCAGTGTGCGTAGCATAAAATAACTCCTGATGCTAATATATTGACTGCTTCTTATGTGGAAGTGAGCTCAGTAAGAATGACTTCAAGTACAGTTTTAAAGATTGTGTGAGACCAGCTTCACAGCAATAATGAAAATCCTAAAGGAACTTTAAGATTTATCAATTTACTATTATTACAGAAAAAAAAAATGATATAAGATAAATTCCATTCTATTATGTCATACACATAACTGGAGATCTCATTATTTATACATTAGTTTTTCTAGGTAGTATTACTAGATTGATTGGAATGAAGGGAGCTATTAAAAGACCAAAGCCTCTTTTCCTAACATAATCTCAGTAATTTAGTCTGGAAAGTAGGAATTAAAATATTTTCATTAGCGTCATACACGTTGAGAGCATCCATCAGAGTCAGAGTTGATGAGTTCTTTGACATAATTGTATTTGACTGAATATGCTGAGTTTTTGAAATAATTTTTTTATTTGTTTCTAGAAACTATTAGAGAAACATAAACAAAGTTTTCTTGAAGCCCCACATCATTACCTAGCAAATTTAGGAGGAAAATCAGACTTCAAATATTTACATTTACCCAGAAACTTGGGTAGTGTAAATAATCAATGGATTAGAACTGTCGGGTTCTCTAGTTCAGGTTCTTCATAGTTCACATCATACAAACTGATCACAGGCCTAAAAGATTTTATTACATCTATGTTTTTAGAAGTTTAGAGCACTTTGCTCTGTATTAGAGAGACTAGATGACCTGAGAATCCTGCCTTAAAATGGAGTTCTAATTGACTCATCATTTGTCCTGGTGGATGAAATGCTTCACATATGCCAACAGAGTGCATCTGCAGTTTGGAAAAAAAAAAAAAAAAAAAAGGGGTCACCAATCAGCAGGGAGAGAGAGGGGATTGTACTCCTCTATTCTGCCCTTGTAAGGCCCCATCTGGAGTACTTCAGCCAGATCTGGGGCAAGCAGCATAAGAAAGAAGCAGAGCTGTTGAAGCAGGTCAAAAGAAGTGCCATAAAGAAGAAGACTGGAGAACCTTTCCTATGAAGAGAGGCTGAGGGAGCTGGGATTCTTCAGTTTGAAGAAGAGAAGGCTTCAGCGACATTTCATTGCAGCCTTCCAGTACTTAAAAGGAGCTTATAAACAGGAGGAAAATTGACTTTTTACACAGGCAAATAGTGATAGGATGAGAGGGAATGGTTTAAACTAAAAGGCAAGAGAATTAGAATAAATGTTAGGGAAAATTTTTCACTGAGAGTAAGGTGTGTTGGAACAGGCTGACCAGGGAAGCTGTGTGTGCCTCATCCCTGGAGACATTCAAGACTGGGTTGGATGGGACCCCAGGCAGCCTGACATAGTGCCTGATTTAGTGGTCAGCAACTATGGCAGGGGGGTTGGAATTAGATGATCTTTAAGGTCCCTTCCAACTGAAGCCATTCTATGATTCTATGATCTCTTCACACTGAATAGCTGAAAACTATTATTCACAGTAGATTTTTTTTGGAAAGCCAAATCTCATTCTTGACAATTTACAGGGTTTACCCAGGAAGCTGTTGTAAGGCTTTTTTTTTTTAGTATATTTTTTAAATCTTTTTAAGTTTACCATTAATTTACCATTCTCATTCTGATTTGAAACGTATTTCTCACAACAAAAATATTTCAGACAGAATAAAAATTCTAAATTTTACTCACTACTACTCAGAAACTCCTAATGCAAATCCAAGTCTGCAGTACTTCGCTTAAGCTATAAATTACTATATTCATTCAAATGCAAATAGGTATGCATATATTATATTCAGTATCTCAGCTCTTCATGTTTGCCCAATAGATCTATGCAACAATTAGTATGAGATTTAGGCAGCCCCCTAGCATCGAGAAGGGGCAAGACTAGCATATCTAAAAATTAGTTGGTAGTAAGCTGCTCACAATGAACCTGTGTAAATTACAAAGTTGGATTTAATTGATTACCAGTTCATTGAAGACATACTGTATGTAGGATGCAGATGGGTATGGACTGCCTTGGGTATGCTATAAACAATATGTTATTTAAATGTAGTATAGATCCAAATGATGATACAGTGTAATGGAATACATGCCTGCCTGAAATTAATAAATTTCTGTCAAGTTCTACAGTGGTTTAGCCAGTCACAGTCTGCATTACAATCATTTTCTCCTCTTTCATTTTATCACTCTTTTTCTCAAGCTGGTATTAAAAGTTAAACAAAGGCCTTTACTAAGTTTTTACTGCTATTACTGTCAGTAGGGCTTGATTACTGTCAGTAGGGCTTGTTTACTTTAGTAATTTTAAGAAATTGAAGTTTTTCAAGAAAAGTACTTCAGTGAAATTGTTTCAGACAAATGTTGCAACTCAAGTTCCACTGAAAGCTTATCTTTTCATGCTATAAGAAACATGTAGGTGTTAGCAGATTCACATTTCTGGTCAGTACTTTGGGATGCTTTTCTAGAAAGTTAGAAGTATGCAAATTTTCAAGAACATCCACACATTTTCATCGTTTTTTTTTAAACATTTGTTTAAGCTAATGGGAACACAAATTAATTAACACATGAGTTGGAATAACATACTTGAAATGGTAAAATGAGAACTAACCTAGAAGTATAACAATACACAACAGGATTGCAATCAATGCTCCTGTACTGAGGCCTACTGGCAAGAAGATTGCTTCCACATTGCAGGACAAGATGGTACCATCAGAATCACATCTGCAAACCCGGATAGTCATTGTGTTTGTACTGCTCTGGACAGGGTAACTGCTATCTTCTATTACCACTGGAAGAAAGTACAGCTCTTGCTGCCTCCTGCTGTAGCCATTTCTCCTGGTTTCAATCCCAGCTGTGTTGTCTGTAAAACACGAGAGACATTATAGGATTTTCATTGTGCACATAATTTACCCTTGACGTTTATATCAACTTTACTACTGGAAGCTGTTTCATTTCTGAAACTCGGTGAATGACATGCTCTTATGTATTTGTCTTGTCTTATCGTTACAAAAGGAATTGTATTCTGATTGGTGTAGCTAAGGGATTTCCTTTTTGCAGAGAATCAAACAATATATAATTTCCAGCCCAGGACAATGTTCCAAATGACTCTAATTGCAGGTGGATTTAGATCAAGACTCCATTAAATCATTCAATGTCTTTTGAAAAAAGAAAGTAAGATACTTGTGCAAAATACAAAACCCTTTCAACCTTCTTGCCCTATTAAGAGTACAGAAATGAACTGTACTGTACTGTAATGAACTATAGTCAGTACATTTTCCTCAATTAGTCACAAATGAGTTCAGAGCTCCTAGAAATTATATTTTGTCATTTCTTCCCAGTAGCTAGTCACAACTACTTCCCTAGTAGTTATCACAACTTTTCCTGAATCAAACAGAGCAGCAAGGAAATGATGTGCAGATTAAAAGAATTACATTGAAAACAAAAAGAAAATAAAATTAACAGGCAATCAATTAGCTGTCAGATTTGATTGAAGGTAGCCTGCAGCAGTAACCATTTTTCCATCCCATCCATAAACTTTACTATATCCTTAGAAGAGATTATTTGCTGTCTATGTTATAGATTTCATCCCTTCTTGGAGATTTACAGTATGTAGAAGAAATAAGACCCCTGAATTCAACAGTTATGAAGTTCTGAATAAGGACAATAAGAAAAGAAGCCTAAATATCTAAAATCGGATACATTACGAATGGCTACAATTCAGAAAGCACTTGGCTGACTGAATGTTTATTTCAGATGTCATTATTTTGTCAAACAGGCATACAGAGTTATCAAGTTCAGTGACAATTACCTTTGAAAAATCAAAGTATTTCAAAATTGTTTTAACCTAGCCAACTTCCATCTTCAGCTTATTCTTTCTCTGTTTCATCATCTGCACAGCATAAAAATTAATCCAGCTTCATCTTACCAGCTTCTGGTTCTTCAAACTGTTTTAATAGAGACTCTAGTTAGCACACTGAGATTCTCTCTTGCTTATCTTCACAGTAAGTTATATTCTGGGGAGTACAAGGCCTGAAAAAGTTTGTTCTAGAATCATAGAATTATTTGAATTGGAAAAGGACCATTAAAGGTCATCCAGTCCAACACCCCTGCAATGAATAGGAACACCTACAGCCAGATCACGGTGCTCAAATTCTGACCTTGAATGTCTCCAGGGACAAGGTAGACACCATCTCCAAGGGCAACACATTCAAGTGCTTCACTACTCTCATTTTAATTTTTTTTTTCTTCCTTTTATTCGATAAAAATCTCCCCTACTTTAGTTTGAAACCATTTTCCCTTGTCCTATCAGATCCTGCTAAAGATTCTATCCCTTCTTTCTTATATCCCCCGTTATCAGGTCTTCTCAGACGCACTACGAACACATTATATCTAGTGTTATTTCACAACACCAATGATTTTATCATTATAGACAGCACTGCTAATTAGACTTCTTGATGTGTTTAAAAATGTTAGTACATATATTTAATTGTAAAAGCACTAAGTGTAATGTGATGAACAAAATCAATTCTCAAATAAAGCCAAAATTCCTCTCACAAAGTACCTTCTTGATACTAGCATAATCTCGAACTCAAAAATTATGACATTTATGTTTTCTAGAGGTATACTTGATGTAGCAAAAAAATGACGCTCTGTTATTACCAAACAAAGAACAGAAGATAGTGAATTTGAGTTTTCCAAGGAAGTACTACAGATAGCTAAGCAGAGAATGGAAAATAGCAGCTGTAGTGCATTATTAAGAAAAAGCAATCTTCACCATTAGGTCTAATGGGACAAATGATGCAAAACATTTAAATCTTGCTTGGCATAACTATAGTTAGATGTTGAAATGCTACAGCATTTTTAGAGAGTAATAGATGTTGAAATCAAACTGTTTAGGCTAAGTACTTCAGAAGAATAATGATCTAATCTTCCAAGAATAGAAGGGGATTTCATTCCTTTACAAGGCTGTCCTTCACATTCGCTGAAATCTGTCTCAAGATAAGTACTTGAATGGCCTCAGAAAAAATGCTAAAAAGTACACATTTTTGATTTAATAAGTTAATATTATTAATATCTGCAATTTTATGAATTATTATGTTTTCATTACATACTGTATTTACAAATTCTTAAGTGAAATTGCCTGCTCACTTGTAAGCCGGTTTTAACTATCTATGATGCACCTTAACGGAATTCACTAATGAGTTCTTTATCCATTGATTAGTCCACTCTTCAAATTCATATATTTCCAATTCAGAGATAAGGATGTAGTGTGGAACCTTCTTGAAGGCCTTGCACAAATACAAGTAGACAATATAATTTGCCCTTCCCTTGGTCATTGATGCCTCCACCCTTCACTCTGTCTTAGAAGGCCATGAGATTGGCCAGGCACAATTTATCCTTGGTGAAGCCTTGCCAGCTGCCTTGGATCACCTCCTCTTCTCACATGTGCCTTAATATAGCTTCCAGGAGGATCTATTCCATGATCCTTGCAAGCATAAACATGAGGCTTGCCTTATCTCATAAAGGACCTGATTAGTTGCTATGCCTTTACAGTAGGTTTGCCAGATTTTACCATTACTCATTATATCAGTCACATTACCTCAATTATAGTTGTTGCATTTTCAGTCATATGATCAGAGGAAGTACCACATGATCAAGAAACATAGTACAGTATAATTAATATTGCAAAGTTGATGCTGGTTGTTGATTTCTAAATAAAAATATAGACTGGCAATTGGAGTAAAGGATTTCTCTACCAAAAGGAAAATTAGGGAAAAGTAAGTAACAAAAAAGTTTTGAATTTGGATTTTTGCCATTAAGTGGAAGTTTCAAATGAGAAATAAAGGTAATATTGTCAGTAGTGACAAAAAGGTAGGGGAAAAATCAATGAAGTTAATCATGCAAATCCACAAACTATTCAGTGTTGTAGAATAACATATTGCAGCAACATTGTTCATATTTAGAACTAATTCTCTTATAGGCCTATGTGTCCTTCAGAAAGAATGATTGCTGCATGTTTTGAAATCAGTTTGAAAAATAGAAATATTTAAACAAGGCAGCATTAGTGCTTTGTTTAAACATAACCCTGTATTGATATATGAGTTCTTCCTGATAAACTGAACGATAGAAGGAAGTAATGAAACACATAGCAGTGTTTTTGCAGGCCTGTAAGAAAATCCCAGTCTTTGGTGTTCTGACAGTTTCTGGCCCCTAAAAATGGGAGGAGGTGTAAGACCTGAATTTATATTAATTTCTGTTCTAGATAATTAACAATTAGAAATGTATAAAATAAAATTTCTATGGGCATGCCTGGAATACAAAGTAATCATAATGATCATTATAATCACAGCCTGCTTTCTGAAAGAGATATATGGGTAAGCAACTTACTTCTGTAGTCATGGACTGTGAAATTTGGTTTGTTGGAAGCTTCAGGTGACAGTTTGAAGGAAAACCTTTGCCCAGCTGGTGACAAATCTTTGTCTGTGGCAGTGACAGTCTGTATTACCTGAAACCAGATTAAGATTAATTTTGAAGTCAGTTCACTAAAGACTTTTAAAAGACATAGTTTTGTTAAAGTGGAAAGGGAAACAAGTGTAGGGCAATCCTTATGGATTACTCTCATCCCTCCAATGGGTTGGATGGTGGAGGTAAGGAGTCTGAATGTTACAGTCCCTAGAGATCTTGTGATATCCCAGAAGGTCTTGTTTTGACATATAGAAAGAAAATCAGAAGAATTTCCCCTATAATAATAAAAGAAGCATCTAATAGTTGTCCTTTTATCAAAACGCTAGTGATTGTTTGCAAGTAAGTTAATTAGAGATGGTTCACTTTATCAGTTACTTCTAATATTACTGCTAGGACTAGTACATGCTAGTACTGCACCCTGATTTTACATCTTTAGATGAAATGGAGAGGTTTTTAAGGTCTGCACCATCTAGGCATGATGGCGTATTAGGACATGAACTTTTGAGTCTCAGAGTAGATGGGGATCTATGAGATTTCAGATGAGGACAGTGCAGTTAGGATACCTCATAGTAGGATTTCCACTGATCTAGATTTTTGTACCAAAAACTTTTGGCAATTATTTATGTAACAAAATATTTATAATTGTTGCCAGTTTACTGCCTATCTCTGCCTTCCCAGTAAAAGATCACCTTCTCTATTATTAGTATCTGGAGAAAAAACGGATGGCTTTGTCTGTTAAATAAGAAGCTAATTTAAGTTTTCTGAGAAGTAACTGGAACATGAAAAATACAAAAAAAAAGTGAAAAAGAGAGGAATATTATATGAAGTCGCAGATATATCTGTAATAAAAGTAATAGAAATCACATATGCTGTTTACATATTACATACATATAAATGTATTATATTATAAATGCTTATGTTCCTTCCATGGCTGATAGTTACCTCATAATTGAACAGGCAAAGTTACAAGTCTTGGACAACATTCTATTTCTGTACTTTTTCCAAGTTGTATATATGTTTGAAACTGTTTATAAAAGGAAGCTTTCAGGAGGACTGACTTTGGCATTGTGAGTTCTTTTTCTGTGGATAGGACACAGAGAAATGTGTAATCCAGCCTGTTGTGTTTGTTTCCTTGATCGCAATTTTACTGCTCTATTTGAATGTCTAAAATTAAGAGCTTCTTTCTCCTGTCATAGCTGTTCCCTGCACAGTACCAAGTGACTGTGTTCCATATAATCAGAGATCATAAAATAAAAGGACCAGAAATAAATGTCAACGAGCAGAATTCCAAAAGATGAATATGATGATTCATTATGATAATTTTATTTGCAAAATAATTCTAAACATGATGTCATTTCTGAAACCCATGATTTTTCATGGTTATAAACAATGAGAAAAGGAAAGGCAAAATAGTCATTTGAAATACCTGTCCTGGTTTGGCATTTTCACATACAGATGTCTCATATGGAACTGAAATTTCAGGAGGAAACTCATTGACATCCAAGACGTTTATTATAACGTTGACTTTGCTGGTTAATAATGGGTTACCTATAAATAATTTTTAGGAGAAAAGAATTAAAGAATGTTATTTATGTTTGTTTATCTCCAGTGTCTATCAGATGTCATATTATTTTTTGATACCAGTATGGTGACTTCTAAAAATCCTTGCCTTACATTCATTTCTAATTTGTATGCGGGAGAAAACAGAAGCAAGCTTATCATTTTGTACCAGACTTTGATCTATTACTGCTCATGGAGTAAAGAATCAATCAACATGATTATGTTTGTCAGAGCATGATTTACAGAATTTGAAGTTACACCTGTAATGATAGGTGCGAACTTTTCTCAGATCAATTTTCACGGATTCTTTGGTAAACACTTCCAAGAATTAAAACTGAATTCATTGTTTTCAACAATGGAATACAGAAAAAAAATCAATATTATTTATCCACTGTTTATATTTTCAGGTTATTAAGGAGGTAAGTAGTGTATTTAGTAGGTGGAGAAAAGTGAGAGAAAATGAAATAAAGAAAAAATAAATGCTGAAAAACAGAGAGTCAGTGGAAATTTAGCAGTGAAATAGATAGAAATAGGATTCAATTCATGGTTAGATTATTAAGCTTTGCCATGCTTACTTAATTGCATAAATATTTGCAAGTAGCAAATACTTTGTGCAAAATAAATGGTAAAAATTGTACATACCAGTGTCTGTTCATTGTCGTTCTAATGCAGATAATCAGAATTCCCTAGCTGATATAATTTAGTCACTAGAAATATTTTATATACAAGATTATCTGCAAGCTCAGTGTATGACGGAAAGGTAATATAAATTCAATACAAAGCAGATAAAATTGCCTTTTATTTTATGTTTAGACACCTCTGATGGTAACAGATACATAAAAACAGTTTAGCTGGTGAGTCAAAAAGATAATGTACTTATCCCTTGTAATTTTAAAGAGAGACAGCGACTTCAGAGAAACAGTTAATTATTGAAGAAATCTATGCCTGAAGCATGGTGATGTAGGAATGACAGCACGGGTCTTGGCTAAGAACAGGAAGAGTTTTCTTGAATCTTCACGTATAAATGGCCCATTTATATTGTTTGTGTTAGCCGCTAACTGTAATTCGTATAAACATTTGCACATCTATCGTTTATAACCAACAGCAGGGAAAGTCTTTTAGCAGGTCAACAATATATTGCAACTCATCACCAAGAAATTCATTGTAGCACTGTTAAAATTTTACATGATTTCTTTCTTGTTCTTAGAAACTACTAAACTGAATGTTTTCAAGGAATCTCTGTTAAAGTCAAAAGGTCAAAATGATTCCCTAGTTAAATAACAACAGCTGCAAGTAAAAGTATGCTTTACTTGCTTGCATATAGTGAATAAACCAATCATCCTAAAAATTCAGCTTGAACTCTAAAAAAAGACACACAAAAACACTATCCAAATCTCACAATACTTTTAGTTCTTTCCTGTGAACATATCTAATTTATACAGAAATCTGACTACCAGTTTTCATGCTCTTTGAATGCTCAGTCATTTTCAAGTCACCACAAGCACATGAAGAAGGTCTCTGTAAAAAAGCTTTGTGTAGTATGAATGCGGATAGGTCTTGGTCTAGCAGCTGGGAAGAGGACAGAGAATCTTTAGATGCCCAAAGAGCCAGAAGAAATCTGAATCATTTGCCTACATTGGAACTGGTTCCTCTGTACTAGGAGGAAACAAAAGAGGCTGTTTTGATCAATGGAAAGTAGGACCACATCTCTGAATATGGACAGAGATGAACTAAGTCCTGAGGAGATCATGTTTAAAGTTGCTTGCAGAAACCAAACCCACAAATCTTAAACCTCCCTTCTAGCAGTACCCATAAAGAGAGCACATTAACTGCCACAAATAGTCCAGGCTTTCCTTCAGGTTCTGTGCATCTGTCTTAAGCTACAGCTGAATGGCATGGCAGGAGTCTACAATATATTCTGCAGATGTATTAGAGGTTAATTCAGTTGTGAAAGTACAGGCATAGACATTTGTTCATTTCTTTTTAGAACTCTACACAAGAATGAATGTATT
This sequence comes from Chrysolophus pictus, assembly GCA_037305975.1. Lineage (NCBI taxonomy): Eukaryota > Metazoa > Chordata > Aves > Galliformes > Phasianidae > Chrysolophus > Chrysolophus pictus. The sequence goes on along the minus strand of CM074577.1, from coordinate 20,930,248 downwards.
CAAAATCCATGCATCATGTACATGGAAGGTATTAGTTAATCACTGCAGCATGATTTGGAAGTATACATGAATACACACACACTCTTTGCATTTATTTCTCACCGATAGTTTGCAAGTTATTTTCTGTGATTTTCTGTGAAAGGTGTATGCATATCTATTCTGCTAACTATTGTAGCAAGGTAGAATGTCTCCTTACATAAATGGTCGGCAATAATCAAACATGAAAATAAGATTACTATAGCAAAAGATAGAGCTACTTTCTTGTTATGTGTTTGTTTCTTTTTCATGCTGGATTACACTGGTATCTGTGTAACTACTCAAGTATAAAAAGGAAGACTGCTAAAAGATTGTGTACAGCTTTGGATTCCTATATAAAAACTCGCAATACTTGATGTTTACAAGGATAAAAAAAAAAAAGGGGGTCAAAAAGCTCTTCACAAAGTTTACTTTAATATTCTCTGGTTTTGTCTTCTTTGCTCTTTGTCTGAAAATCAAATCATTTTGAGTCCTATGAGCATAGTAGTGATGTATGTGTTTTGACAGTGAATGAGTCACTCGGGCCATCTACTTAAGCCATTTAAACTCAAATTATCCACAGAAGAGGACAAGTGGTTTACCATTAGCATAGGAATTATGAAGCTGATTTCAGGTTTCAATTCTATCTGTATGACAGGCAAATTAATTAGTTTCTTTCTTCATCATTTTTCCTGTCTGTAAGACAGGAACAACACTGCTTCCTTCTTTTGCTTGAGTACCATGGTCTGGTAACATCTTCATAGTTCAAAGATATGACAGGACTAGAAACTATTAAATACTTGAATGAATGAGACTGTGAAAATAAAAGATATCTAAAAAAAATACAGATGCTGACCTTCAAGGAGATCTCAATCCCAGTTATGCAGGAGAGGATAAACATCATCTTGAAATTTAAGATCATATTTCTTTAGCATTATTTCTACAGAAATAAGATGTTACACAACTTAACCTATTTCTTCTTCTGTCAAGTACAGAAACTCTTTTTCATTCTTGGTAATTTAGCAGGACAATGTGAACGTTTCTGAGTACTGAATTCTGATTATTTATACCGTCAAATTCTTACAGCAACTTCTTGGCACAGTTCTGGCCTGGGAAACTAGTGATCTTTCAGGTAATTCACTTTCATGTAGTGAGAGTTAGTATGAATGAAGGACAACTCAGCAAATCCATTTACACGTTGCCACCTTGTTTGGAAGGCCAGAGTGTTTAATGGCATAGAAGTAAATTACTCAGTGCCAGCTGGCCTAAGTGCCAGGAAAAAATGCAAGGCAAGTATAATTTATTACTCTGGACAGAGTTTGTGGAATCAAAAATGTTCAAAAGGAGGAAGCATGGAAGCTACTAGAAGAAATTATTAGGAGAAAAACAAAACCAAAATGAAAAGTAGAGAAAAAAAGTTCAAGTAAGGAGAAACTGGTAAGTGAAATGGGAAAAAAATAGGGGTTTGAGACATTCCCTTCCTGTTTATGTACTTTGTTCTACATGGAGGCTAATTTTTTATTTCAACAGATGGGTAAGAGACCTTTTGCATTCTCCTGCCTTCATGTCTGTGTCATCATCTGCATGTTAGCAGAAGAGTCATCTGCTTTCCAGAAATGAATATTTCTACTTTGGGATGAGCTTCCTTAACAAGGGTAAAGAATAAGGTTATGGTGTCTTGTGTTAAATACGACAGTAGGCATCCATCACTCCACACTGAGTAGTTGTTCTGCTACTTGAAGACAGATTCAGAGATCATGTTTGAAAAAGATATTTGTCAGTTTTTCAGGTTAGAAATAAAAAATAAACAACAATATAGTGATATGTGGTTAGAGCTGGTCACTCAATAACATGGCTAGAATAATTTCCCATATTTGATTTCCCTACATGGAGCCAGATACTTCTGTCCATATGCAAAATTTATGATGTTATTTCTGGGTAATCAGGATTTCTCAGGATTTTCCTACAAAATTCCCCAAAATATTATTTTTCCCTCTTTTACTTCAGATGCTCCCACTCTTCTCTTTGGCCTTCTTCGCTGTGTAGTGTACTGTTTCTCAAACCTGGTGTTTATTTCTGTGTTATTTCTTATACACCTGCATATAAAGTTCTGAGATAATATAAATGAAATCTTCCAAAATGTTCCAATGTTGCTTTAGTACAGGTACAGCAATTATTTTTATTGCTATGGATAATGCTTTATAAATATTTTGATGTATGCTAAAATGAATCGCACATATGTCTCAGGTGTAGAGTCTTAACTAGGTAAGTGTTGAAATTAGGAATTTCATAATATAGACTACCTGCTTCAGTTTTGCATAACATTATGTAGAAATGTAAACTTGGAGATTTTAGCTAGCTTCAGTTACTCTAGGGAATAATAAACAGATTCCTATTAAGTTTATTAAAACTGCAACCTTATTGCAGAAAGATTTTACAATTCTCAGGAGATCCTTATCCACCAGAAATAATTAAGCGTTACAGAAATATAGAGCATTACAAGACTTCTTCACTACAGCCTTTTAGTTTCTCTGAAAATGAAGTGCAATTCTTCTGGACTTTCAGTATATGCAAATTCTTATACCTCCATATAATCAATCACTTGTGAAAGTTTAGTCTCTTCTGCTAGTCTATTCCTATCTCAAGTTAAGGATAAAATTCAAGTGTTCATTTGACTAGTGTGCCTGTTAGTTTTTCAGACTTCAGGTAGTGATCCCATAGTTCTCCTTGAGATAACTACGGCTATTTTTATTTTAAGTAATATATGCTTTCTTTGCTTCCAATATCTCCCTCTTGCTGTTAATAGAATGTATTACATATTGAATCATAGAATCACAGAGTCATAGGGGTTGGAAGGGACCTCTGGAGATCACTGAATCCAAACCCTCTGCTAAAGCAGGTTCCCTACAGCAGGTTAGACAGGAAAGCGTCCAGGTGGGTCTTGAATATCTTCAGAGAAGGAGATTCCATAGCCTCTCTAGGCAGCCTGTTCCAGTGCTCTATATTTAGCTCAATGCAAAGAAGATCTTTCTCATGCTCAGATGGAACTTCCTGTGTTCCACTTCATGCCTATTACAGCTTGTCCTGTTACTGGGCACCACCAAAAGGAGCCTGGCCTCATTCACTTGACATTTGCTCTTGAGAAATGTGTAAATGCTGATATTTATATTAACAATTAGATAACTGTAGATATTTATAAGTATTTGTAAGTGAAAGTAAATTTCAGTGCCAATAAATATATTGAGGAAAACAAGTTATTTGTTTTTCTGGGCACACAAACAATACAGAACAAATAGGAAATATACCAGGCATATTTTTGTACAGCTTATTATGTTCCAAGAAAGATTTTTTACACATCTAGAAGACCAAAATTCTCATTTGAATAGTGGTGTATGCCCACCAGACTTTCAGTTTTACAGGATCACGAAGGAAGGATGCTACAAATGCTACACAGGATGACAGTGAAGAAAGTTGGAGCTACTTAATACATGAGAAGAAGGGAACTCTTATCTGAAAATAAAACCTTTATGGGAGAAGGCATAAAGGAATAAAGCAAACAAAACCAACAATACAGTAATAGAAAACAAGTGGTTAAGAAGAGTCTTGGGCAGAGAGAAAATTCAAAATCAAAGAGAGAGCACACAAGTTGATTCATTTAGTGCTCTAAATTTTTAGCATGCTATTGTGACTCAATTTTACTGTAATTCTTGTCTGAGAATTAAATGAATGCGTATGTATAGAGGAAGGTCTCTATACATTCTCTTCTGATTTCAAGCATTCTTGTTGATAAGCTTTTTCAGCTTCTGAAGGAGTTGTTCTTGCACGAGTACTACTAGAAAACCATTACTGTACAAGCCTATTTGAATGTCATACAACCTTGCAGTCCATCTGGGAAAATAATATTTATTGAGCCTTTCTAAATCATTTCTTGGTAATATATGCACTCTTCACAGTATATTTATGCTCAAGCACTACATTCTGAAAAAAAACAAACACATTAGCATATTAATTCAGTTTGTGTCATACTTACTAACTTTACTTGCAATTATAGAGAAATTGTACTGTGCTGTGCTTTCTCTGTCCAGTAATTCATTAGTAGCAATGGTTCCTTCATTAGCATCTATTGTAAAGTAGCTGTCCACATCATTCTTCCAATCGATGAAGTATCTGTATATAAAAAATATTAAACAGAGTAGATGCAAATGTACAATGATTACACATTTATCATAACAGCAGTCTAGCTAGCTGGAGCTGTTATTTTTCTCTTCCTAGCTATTGCCATCTTTGCAGGAAGAAGACAATAAGCTATGATTTGTTTGTTTATTTATTTATTATAGAGTTGGAATATTCAAGGGAAAAATGAGTATATAATAAAAGACTTACTACTTCTTCTGTAAGAGTATTTGAAAATGGGCTCCCAAGAAGTTAATGCACAGCTTTTGTTGACGTGATCACTTATGCCTGTTACTTTGTAAAGCTAGAAAAACTCACAGGGAAAAAGAGAAAAGTTGTGAAACAGTGCTTGCTTAGTGATGAATAGTGGCTCAGATCTGGTATATTCATGGCTACAATAGTCTTAATGGGCTGACAGAGAGATGTCCTTGTAGATAAACTGTTAGTACAGTCTACTTACGTAGAGGTCCTTTACCAAAAGAATATTAGAACAATCATAGTACAGAAGACCTCAGTAGGCTTATTACCCTTACCTATACAGGAACATTAAAAGGATCTTTGCTTTTGGGAAGAAGGAACAAGTCTGACTTGCACTGGAGTTGAGAGGAACAGGGCAACATAATTGTTTTTTTTATTCTTTCTCAAAAAAGGATGAACACAGTACAAAATCAAAACTCAAAACGTGTGTGCATTTGTTATTTGTCCTTACCAAGGACATATTAGAAAGAAGAGATGTGCTTGTAAATGTAGCCACTTAAAAGCAATCTGATAATTATTCCAAAACCATTTCCCTTAAATGCTAATTAATTTGAAAGCCTATTTTCTCATTTGATGCTACTGTTTATAGTCATAACAGAATAATTTTTCTGATGTAGTGCCGCCAGCAACTAATTTCCTTTTCACCGCTGCTCTCTTCATACCTAGATTGTGTTTCTCAAAAACCAGGCACGATGAAAATGAGAACCACATTTGTGAGCAGTAGGCAATAAAAAAAAAGTGGCACTCAGCAAGAGTTACGTTTAGAAGTTCATAAAGGCCAGAGGAATGTACCTATGACACTTCATTGCATATAGATCAGTAAGACTAAAAGCAAAAGATAGTATTTCCTTCTCTGATAAGTATAGATTATGGAAAGAATGTCTTTGTAATGTAATGTTAAACATCAAGCTTATTTTTGCAGAAGGAAGCAATGTTACAAAAAGGTAAATTTCACATTCCCTTAGAATGGAACTCATGAATGCTAATAGCAAAAGGAGACTTAAATAATAAAAAAAATCACAATAGAGCATATGATTTCATTTAATCAAAATTATAAGAAAATCCTGTCTGTAGATGAAATAGTTTACTTCAATTGACAGTCATCATTATCAATTAACTGCTTTATTTGAAGAGCCTCACCTTTGTTTTGCTAAAATCTGAATATATCCTTTTACATAGCTAAGCAGGCACATTTTCTACCCACATTTGCAATTTCAATCTCATTCAAAATTTAGTTGGCATAAAAAATATGAAAAATATATATGCCATTTCTTAGAAACACGAGATACTCTTCCAAAAACAATCAAATTAGTTGTTCATACCTTTCATTTTTAATAGATGATATTAAATACTCAGCCACACACAAATGTCCTATCAAAGCATGAGAAAGTAACTTATCTTCAGCCCGTGGAAAATCAGCTCCATCTAAGTATCCTACATGCCAACAGTATGAGTCAGTGAAGAAAATACAGGACCAAGTTCAAAGTGCAGTGTAGGTGATAAGATGCTTGACTGTGAGGCTTTAAAACTACTGAAACAGTTTGAACTGTTGTTTCCAAAGTTGAATTTAATAACAAATACTTGTAAGATCAGAATCTAATAATCTATCTGCAAGCGTTCACACAGGTAGTTTACTTCATGCATAAACTCAGTATGCCTACTCCTAAATACAGCATCAGCTGGATCAAAGTTCCAAATAGGCTTTGCAAGACTGGCACTACTCCTCATGAAACTAATGCCAGAATTCTACTGGTTTCAGAGGAAGCGAGATCAGTGGGAATAGAATAGTGTAATAAAAATAGATTTTGTGGTTGCAATAGTTCTTCAAAATTCATTGTCTTCATTTGCATTCAAACTGTGGATATTATTATGCCAAAACTGTTGATATTTTTTATAAGATTATTTATTTATTACTTTGGTATTATGTTTGAAGACATGCCTTCCTTCTTTCTCTTTATGGTAAAGAAAGCACATATGGTAAAAATAGGGATGGAACGGACAGTTATTTCAGTCCTGACATTAGACTAGGTATGGAACAGAAATAAATGTATTGGAGATACGTTGTGTAAAATATATATACTCTAAGAAAAAAGGCAAATATCCTTTCTCCTTCCTTTCACAGTCTATTTATGTGCAGTACTCATGAAAAGAATTCTGTGAGAAGATCCTCTCATAGACAGCTCTTCTGGACATAGAATTGCTTCCTCCTTCTTTAGGAAATTTGTAATGCTTAGCAAAAGAGTGAATGGGACTCTGTCTGGGACTTTTTAAATGGGAATTGTTGAGGAATCTCAAAGGAAGGTCTAATTTTGGGAAGACCCTAAAGGAAGTGAAGTTTCCTTTTATGGCCCAAAAGCATTTTTTCATACAGTCTGGCATTCACTGTGAGATTTTCTGTAATGAGCACAGCAAAACTCCGCCTTTTCCTAAGACCCAAATTCTGTCTTTTCCTTCAGGGAAAGAAAAAAAAAAAAAAAAGAAAGAAACACTTTCAAGAAAAGAAGAAATGAGAAAAGAGTCGTCAGTCTGAAACAGACAGATCCGGGTATCTGGAACATAAAGCCTGACATTTCTTGTTAGACTGACACAAAGAGGACTGTTGTTGAAATGCTGTTATTAGGACAGCTGTCTAGATCTTCTAGTCATGGACTAGCAGTTTGAAACAACTGAGCTTGGTTCGTTTAACTTCCTAGATTTCCTGTGAAACAGGCCACGGTCAGTGCACTAATCCCAGGAGGCAGCTCTCACCTGGAAAAGTTAGGGTGTACTGGCACAGCCTTACTTGTTGACTCTGGACACAGCAGCAGTATATTTTAGAAGCACCTGAATTGGCCTCCTGGGAGAACTCAGTATCAGGATGCTGAGAAACAGCTCATAGTCACTGTCAAAGCAGAGACTTTGTATACTGTAACTTCCTGCAAATACCGCTCAGCAGAGGACTATGTTCAAGGTTGCACTATTGAGTAGGAATGAGTGTGGAAGGATGTATTTACTAACATTGTTTCAGTCTTCCCAACAATAGGTGTATTTGTACATCAAGTATGATAGAGAAGACAGAGTGGAAATATTTGATTTATAAAATAATTGGAGCGAAATCTGGAGGACTCTCACCCAGAGTGTTCACAAAAACACACTTCCCTCTTAAGAAGCTCATATAATAATTTGCATTCATTCTGGCTAAATCGTGAATGGTTTGTGGCTCATGAGAAGGCTCTGAGGGAGACTATGTCTACTCCACCTGCAGCACAGAAGATAGCAGAGAGCCTGTGGGAGGGGTGTTGAATTCATAAGTGACAGCAGATCATCCTTCTGAAGGTAATAGGAACTCTGAGCCATCAAGCAGACAACTTCAGTTGCTTCAGACTATTATACCATGAATAAATGATCCAGACAGCTGTCCTGCTGCTGCTATGGGGATGTGTGATAAGAAGTCACGCTATGAAGGGGTGGGAGGAGGCAGTATGCACAGAAGGCTGTGGAGCCCAGGACTTGAGCAGTGTTCTTTGCTCCTAACAATGTAGAATAAATTTCCTCTACCCAGCAGAAATGGCCTTGAGAACTGTGGGGGTATATTCTTGACAAAATGGTGAACATGAGAAGAGCTCTTACTAAGCAAGTTGATGAAGGTAAAGTGAAGAAAAAGTGCTCCTACAAACATTTTCACTGTTTGTATAGTAAGAAAGTAAGGGAAGCTTGGGCCATACACCTAGAGATGCCATTAAGCTAAAGGCACTTGGGCCAAACTTGTTCCTGCTTTACTAGCACGCATGCAGAAAATCATTTGAAAGCGTATTCAACTGGAATTGGCATGAAGAAGAAAATGAATTAACCAATTCAGTGAACAATATCACATTTAACATTTAAATACTCTCTTTCTCTTTTGTTTTACTGTTCAACAAATAAGGAACAGTAATTAAAACCAGTCTTCTAAAAGAAGAAAAGAAAAATGAAAGGGGGACATTCCAGTACTTTTCATATTTGTTTCTGGGTTGTTCCACATCATTCATGCAATTCAAAAGTGTAAATTGTCTTGTCTGTATTCCCATTTCTATTGTAAAACTGTAGCTAAAGCAGACCCAGATGGTGACTCTAAGAAAACCCAAATTGCAGATTTGCAACACTGAATGATTTGGCTGCCAATCCCAATTTAGAAAGCATCTTATTACTCCAACTACAATATGACAAACCCAAGCACTGGAATGAAGCATTTTAGATGTTAGAAAATTCCTTATGTGGTGGGATAATAAGATGCATCATTTTTAAGAGAAAGTATGTTTTCAACTATACTAACTTGGGACAATAAAATACCACCTATCATATTAAAAATATATTGGTTATAAAAAAAAAATGTACATTATAAACATAAACAAAATATACTAAGATTCAGTTGGAAATTATGAGCGGCTAGGATTTTTCATAGTTCCAACACATACATAATTAAATAGATGAAAGAAAAATGTAAAACAGGACTGGCAAAAAGGTTGAGGGACTAGAAGAATGCAAATGAGACTTGAGATGTGATTTGACTACTTGAAAGTCCAAAGGAATTTTCATCTGTACCACATTCATGCATTGCAGCTAGAAATTAATAATCTCTGCATATAACTAGCTGTTGAGAAAATGGCACCTTTACAATATATTTTGGCCATCACATCATCAGACAGATATCAGAAAGAGTTTATAGAAGTCCAAGAAAAACTGTCTTAGGTATAGGCAGGCTGAATTTTAAGGAAAGATTAAAAGACCTAAAATATGTTTAACTTAGATAAGAGATGACAAAAGGAAGAAATGATAATTGTCTACAGATAGCTGAAGGGCTTAAACACCATTAAAAGAAAGGTATTATTTTGTTCAGAGCAGAAGGATGAAATTAAGAAAGAAAAAAATTATGTTATGCAGCAGAATCTTTCTGGCAGTGACGTATATTACACTGTACAAAAGAGTAATGATACCAGTTCTGTCACTTGGTACTGCAAATCTAAGCTGGGTAAAGTAATGGAGACTATACAGTCAGGGAAATTTCTAGAAATATGGATTGAATAATCCCATTAGTCCCTATAATAGTGATGTATATGACACATACCAAGGAATACTATCTGCATGTGAAACGTACTGTTGCAAATCTGCACTATGATTCAGTTTGAAATATTTAAATTACAAACATATATATATATTAAGATTGCTGTTACTAAAAAATATAGAAACAGCAAATTGCTTCTAAAATGAGAAAGAAGACATTCATAGCTCAAGTCAAGCCTGAAAGAAATTAAAATATCAGAGAAGTTTAAGCATGCAAACAAGTTTGTGTCCTTCAAACTCCCATCCTGACAGTAAAACTTCCTCGCTGTAGTTCCTATAATTTTATATTCATTGTGTAAATATCAAAGAGACATCACCACACGTACATACATATACACTTGATACATCAGTTCTTTATTGCCTCACTGACTTCTGCTCTTCTCAAATGTAAGTGCTAAGCTTCTAAGCTCCCGATGGCTGATCACTGGAAGTACCTGCACTTCCAGTCAAGACTGAGGAGTGATTGTCATAATTTTACTAAAGATGCGATCATGGATTTTTAATAGAAGTCCTCTATAGACTATGCATGCTTAGTGAAGCCATACAGTTAAAAAAAAAAAAAAAAAAAAAAAAAATTTCTTGTGCTAAATGATAATAACCTGAATGATCTGGTTTTAGGGCTGAACAGAAAAGATTATTATTCTTCAGGGCAGCAGCACTGAATCAATATTAAGTAACATTAGACTCTTTTTCATATTCTCATTAGATTTAAAGATTACCCTTGATTCTGTCTTGTGATTCTCTATTAACTCAAAAATGCTGTCTTAAATATTTTTTACAAGTGTAGTAATAGTAAAAAAAAAAAAAAAAAAAAAAAAAAGTGAAAAAATAGTAAAAAAAATTAGTAAATATACTTTCTCTGCAACATGAAAATATAAAATAAGGCATAATACACTATTCTCCAAACAGTAGCAGACAAAAGCCTTTGCATATTACTCACACTGTCCTGTGTTAATACAACCACAAGGTCCTTTCTCATATATTTTCAAGTCCCTTTCCAAGGTACAACCCAGCAACTGTGGTTCTTTATGCATACAAAGTTCTATATGCATAGAAGATTAAATATATTTAATAAAATAAAATACTTTTTATCAACCTCAATTCTGTTAATATCAACAAGACTTTAAAAATTAAATTGTCCAGTATTATGATCCTCTGGTACAGAAATTATATTCTTAGTAGTCTGGTTTTAATTCTGTGTTCTTTTGTTTAGAGGAAGCAAATCTAGTGAATCATATTTACTGTGACATATAAATTTAATCTGATATATTCATAGTTACTAAGCATTACCAGAAAAGCCTGTATTTAATGACAGCAAAATAACACCTGATGTCTTGCTATAAAATTTTCCTGTCATTAGCCAAAAAATGTAAAGGATGTGATAATGCTCCAAAGTGGCATGTGCTTTTCTGCAAGGTTGTCTTTTTTTGTTTATTTGTTTAAATAATTTATTAAGCCATCTCAGTTAATGGGAGCAGAAGCTCCTATGCCTTTGCTGAACACTGCTTCAGGCATTATCGTTCTTGAGAATGCTGCTAAGGCATTAGTGGTCACTCCAAAGGAAGTTTCAGATCCCACACTTTGGGTAATCCTCCAGATACCATCCAGATTCCAGAACCACAGCTGCACAAACACTGCACAGCAGACCCTGATGCTATAGAAAAGGGAAGGAATTTGTGTAGACTGGGAGAAGGAGCAAACCCTTCTTGTTAGATTGACTCATGCTCATCATTCTCACGTCTTTCATACAACAGGAGATTTTCCATGTGAAAAAAATAATATAGTTCGAGTCTCCTGCATATTACATGGTTGGGTTCACAGTCCTTCATATGTAGGTGCATATTTATGCATTTTAAAATCAAAATTAGTGATTTTAGCAGTCAGGAGCTTACCTGATATGTAATGATTAGTAGCAGTGCAAACAAATTATTCTTTGCTTCTTTGGACAAAATGGAACATTATGCAGAATTGACAGAGAAGCAGTGGCTGCAGACACCCAGACTCTAATAATAGGCCAGAATCTGCTGAGAAGCTTTTAAACTTTTCATAAGCCTTATAAATCTTACATAAGGATTTTCGCAGAACATGCTAGACAATATGAGAAATAAAACATGCTGCAGCTCAGTTATCAGCCCTTCCAAACAGTTCTGCCTGTTGACAAGTTCCAGTGCTTCCTCCCTGCTCTCCATCTAAAGATTTTGTTCATTTGTTTATCAACCCTTGCAGTCAGCTCCATTTTCTGCTTTTGCATTTCTCATTATGAGCTGAGTATCTTATCAAAAGCCATTGCCACATCAGAAAATGCATTGTTTTTACTGAGTTTTAACATCATTTTCACTGCCTCATTGAGCAGGCAGAATCACAGGACAGCATGGTGGAAGGCAGCTCTGTCCTGCAGTTTAATTAATCTTCATTTATTTGGAGGAGAAAGAACATGGTAGGAATGTGGAGCTGCAGGAAACACATTGGGTTCAACCCCTTCCAACTCTTCAACCTGAATTTTCTATACTGCTATGGTAGGAAAACATGCGAGCACTTACTCTACCAGGACCACGAATTGCAGGTTCTGAGCACCATTTCACTGAATTTGTGAAGTGCAGGTTTGTCTATCATGGTGCTCCCCATGTTGTGCTCTGCAGCTCTACCACCCAGTGGCTGGAAGAGCTGCTCCAACTTAGTGAAGGGCTACTGCTCTGCCGTGTTTTGGTGGGGAAAAGGTCTGCCATGCTGGGTGTCTGGATGCACCTCAGAACTGATATCAATGGGCAGAGGGAGTATAGAAAGCTAGGGTGCAAATGAAGTTAAGTGCCTCCTGCCTTGAAACCCTGAGAAAACAGAGAGGGCAAAGGGATCTGGGCTGCTCCATCAGATGTTTAGCTTTTGTAGAAGCTAAAACTTCATTTTGCACCAGCTGTATGCGACCCAAGCACCAGGGAATAGAACAGAGAAATGAAGCTATGTTATGCTGCCTGGGTCCTTCACTTAGGCTGAAATGTTTTACTGTACAATAAAGTGCTAAGGCAAGTAGCACAGCTCTTGTAGACCTCAAGGCATAAATTCAGCAAGAAAAATCTTTGATCACTTTCCTTTTGCATCACATAAATATTAGCTTTGCTCTATATCTTTTGGATACTAAAATCGGAATAAATCTTTCCTTTTTTTCCCAAGGCTGAAGTAAAGTGTTGAGACAAAGCACAAAACAGCAGCCATGCTGACTCCAGAGAAAACTGTGGCTCAGTGGAGGATTTATCACTTGCTTGGATCCTCACCTGGGACTGACCTGGGCCACCAGCAGATCCGAACAAGGCAGCGCACAGTGCAGTCAGGAACTGGAGGCTGTATTATTGCTTCAAACCCAGTTTGGTTAAATGTTTATAAAGTAAGGGATTATTCAGGATGGCTCTGACACTACGAGATCAGCCAAGTTTTCCTTTATTGATTCTCCTGTTCAGTCCTCTGCTCCAGAATCCATAGAGAATAATGTCACTATGGAGTCACATTTACAAAGATTTCTTCATGAGAGCCTCAAGTAGAAAGTACTTGATGAGCACATCCTTGATTCCCTATGGCCTGATGGCCTGACACAAGCCATGTCAGGTCCAGTCATTTGCCTCTAAAATTGATTCTGCTCTCCTCCTACATCAACTGGAATTTCTGTGTCACATTTCTTCCACAGTCTACATTTTTGTTTCTTACTGCCTCCACAGCATTCCTTTTCTATTCGGTCATATTGAACCTCAGCACTGTATTCTGTTAGCTTTGCTCCTCTCACATCCAGAGCCACCTGGAGTGATTCTGTACTATTATCTCAGCTGGAAAGTAGAATAGCATTTTGAATGGAAGGTAGAAGCACATGAGATCCATCCGCAGATCTGCAGTCAGGATGAGACTGAAATTTCTATGCATGTAGATCCTAAAACATATCTTTGAAAAAAACCTGTTTAAATGGCATTAATGAGCTTACAAGCAAATAAATGACCAAATATATAAAGGACTCTTGCTTAAATGCAACAATTATTTAATCACAGCCATAAACTAGACCATCTCAGGTCAGAAAAGTAAAGATATGTTTACAAACAATTAAAGGAGAAATTCAGACTGCTAGAACTTGAAATCCGCTTATATCACAATGGTTAAAATATGCATTCTTATGGAAAAGGCCATAAGATCTACAATTAAAAATATTGGGAATCTTAAATTTATAACAGAAATAATATTTCAAGTTTGCCTCTGTTTATGTCTGTGCAGAATAACCAACTGACAATGCTATGTGAAGCAGATAAGCTTTGCTTAGATGTTGGTTTACGATCTGACCCTTCATAATTCTCTTCGTGTCAAGCCATGAGAGGTTCACAGCTTGAAGTGACATGGCTGCAACCATTAAACCTCTGCTTTAATCTCACAATTGCTTTTTAGAAAGTTTGAAAAATCCATTGCTGGAGAAATTTGGAGTAAGAGCTCTTGATCAAAAACTAGAAAGACTATTATTTGAGCTGAAATAAAATGACAGTGTGTGCCTCTGGGATATGAACCAGCTTTGTAAGATCACATCACCAGGTGGTACAAGTGCTGTGAAGTAAACCAGAGCTATTACAGTCATATTGCTTCCTTCCTTTCTCTCTGGCTTCTTAGGTATTCTCAGTTAATTTAAAAGCTTTCCCTGCCAAGTTCCCTTTTTTCTTCCTTTGAGCTGAATGTACTCTTGATTTTCAGCATCCATTTTCTCCACAAACAGGTCAATCAGTGAAAGCAGTAGTGCCTAAACTTCTCACACAGTTTGTCTACATATACTTTTACTTCCAAACTCCTGACTTTCAAAAGCTTAATATGATTGCATATGCCAACGGGAGATCACTTGCTGTTCTTCACAAGCATCAGTAAATTGAGAATTTCCTAACTATAAATAAAGGTTACCTGCCTTTGTCATTTTTTAACCCCGTTTTAATGTGCTTTTGCCTTGCTGGATTTGGGAAATAAAATTTGCAGCTTCAACTGCTCCAGAAGTAGATCTAGGGAAAATAATAATAATAATAACTGCATGTTAAAAGAATCCTAGCAATCTGTTATTTGGAAAGATATAACTTTCCCCTAGCACACATTTGATTAGTTGGTCCAGAAAATATTCACCTTTACTCCATGTTCCTGTTAGTCTTATGAAAACCGACACAGACTGAAAAATTAGTCTGCATTTGCTCCAAAATGTGAAGGAGTGTTCCACAGCTAAAATCTCTGGCTGTTCGCAGTGTACATGCTGCAACTTCACACAAGGCCAATGAATGACAAAATGTTTACCATCCCCAGCAAGGAACGGTGTGTGTTCCCTTCAGCCTTAAGGCTACATATTTCTGACTAAGATTAAAACAAAACTGCGCTTTTCTCATGGTGGCTACTAGAAGCAGCTCCAGTTGATTTCTGGAACAAGGCACTACAGTTCTTCAATTGATATAACTGTGTGATTTGTCAGTGAACCATGTAACTGAATGCTCGTGGGTACATATTCCATTGCAAATGTGAAATAAAGCATATTAATGTAAACTGTTACGAAAGGAATTAATATTACACTCATCTTGCTTCACAGTAAAGGCAAAGCAGATACTTCCCATTTCTGTGACTGCTGAAGAGCAGGAATCAAGCTGAAACAAAATGATTGCTTTCAAAAGACAGTTCATAATCAGAAGATGGAGATTTTTACGGTTTGTCTTGATGAGCAGTCACTTTTCTCTCAGATTCCTACAAGTGCACAGATGCTGAGGTGGAAGCCACCTCATTGAGCAGAGTGGGACCTGAGACTGGGGAGGAATGTATGAGAGAAGGAAGGTGGAGGGGAAGATGTGACTGTTTCAGGTCATGAAGACAAAGTGTAGAGCTAGAGAACAGAATTCAGGAAGGGGCGAGAAATAGGAGGAGGAAGTAAGTTAGTTGTCCAGCATTGCTTGAAGGTAGGCAGATGGAAATGTGTATATATAGTACTTGAATGATCACTGAGTCAAATGAGACTTCAAATTAGGGATATTGTTGGGGAAGGATCAAATATGTCAGACAAATATCTCCCTTAGGATACAGGGAAAATAACCCCCTTTTTTTTTCTAGAAATGTAGAAATAATATTGAAGTATCCAGAACAGAGGAAAAAATGAACAATTCTTTGAAATTAAAATAAATAAATAAATAAATAAAATAAAATAAAAAGGTATCTGTCATTAACCCAAGGAAAAGGAAAAAAGGCAGCAAAGAGGGACTCTAAGCTAAAAGGATGTGGTTCAGGAGGAAAAGAAACCAGGTGTGCAAGAGAGAAAGATGAACCCTAAAATAGGAGACTGGTATTAGACAGATCATAAAAGATAGAAGAAAACAGTAAGAGGGTTAGAAATGATAGCAATCTGGAGCAGGAGCTGAGAGATACTGGTGCAAGAATCTGAATTGGTTAGACTGAATAAATTAAAACTTAGAGCAGAGGTCTAAAAAGTAGTTGAGGAAACTGGGACTTCAGTAAAGGCGATGGATGGAGTAGAACTTGAGTGATGACAGAAATGGACAGGACAACAGAACAGTGTGTAGAATTCACTTGAGACAATAAAAATCAAACCAAATTCCTAAATCCTGCTATCATTTAACTATGCAAAACCAACTGGCAGTGTCTCCCTTGAGCACAGCACCATACAGAGAAAAATAGCTCTTGCTTGATCTGCTATTAAATGTATGAGGTGCTGGAAATAAACTTTCCAGTTTTTCCGAGTATATATGTAGCTATGAGAAACAATTTGATGCCATAGAATAGGACTCATTGTTTTGAAGAAAAAGCAAATATAAAAAGTGCACATACACACACAAACAATTCAGAAGAACTATGGGATTAGGAATTCAAGTAATATCCTGTTGCACAGGTAACTTTATCTCGCCAGTGCTTGAACGTTAAAAAAACAGTTTAAGGAAAAAACTTATCATTTGTATTTTACTAGTCTTTATTTGACAAAGCATTGCACTGTAAAACAGACTCTACCCATAACAATTTCTGAACCAGAGTGAACTAGTTCTGAAAATAAATAAGGCTTTTTCTTTGGAAGCTCATGCTGGGAAAACGGTCTTGATCCCAAGACACTGAGAGAAGGATTGACCTGTGGCTAGTACATGATTTATTTATCTTTTAATATCATGGTTCCATGATTCTAGACTTGGGCAGGATAATTCACAGTTCCCACAGCTTTCTTACTTTGAGTGGTTCTCTTGGTTCATAAGACAAAGCTCCTGAGTCAAGCAGAGATCTGAACGACAGTACTATGGCTCGGAATGTTAGACTCATTGTAATTGGAGTCATATCTGGGGTTCACACCAGGATCAAAAATTCTTTCATGTCTTATGCCAGAAGATCAGACCCTAGGAAATATGACAACTTCAAAGGTGTTAGTGTAAAATTGCTAAACTTCACATACAATGTTAGATAAAGCTCCCTATTCTAGATAGTATTGCATGTAACACTGTTTTCACATTCATTTTACTTTGTTGTTGTTTAGACAACAAAGCTCTCTAGCATCCATAAAGTACGTATGTATGTAGAAGTGATTTTTGTAAAGTTCTACCATCCTTTGCAACAGAAGTAATGAATTTTAAAACATTTACATACTCATAAATAACACACATTATCATGAGCTTTACAACACATGGTTTTTTTTTTTCCCTCCTAGACAATTTACAGCCACTGTAAACAAGGAGTCTGAGAACAGCATGAGATCATTGTTCTTTTCAGAAGGGCTTTGGGATTTTTAACGTCCACAAAGTACTTAAGACTTAATCTTAGCATTTACGCAGATCATTTCTTTCAGCACTGTGGAGAAAATAGAAATTGACAAAATAGCTCTTCTGAGATAAATAAATTCCAGATTTAACGCAGTTTGAAAATCAGGTGCTGTGGAGTAATGTTCCAAAATAGCTTCAAAGCCAGTCACCCTTGCAGGTGTTGAATACTTGTGGCCCCTTTTCTCCTTGGGCTTAGTTTCCTGTTTTTTACTGATGACTGAGTGCTCTGCTCCTTCATTTTTTATCATCTCTAGCAAATACAGTCCAGCAAAACAAACTTGTTTAAAATTCCTGTTCTTACAACTTGGTTCCATTTACAGGAGAAAAGTGAAGTATACAACCCTGAATGTTTTTAATGGCTTCCAGCAAAATATTTTCTTTTTCTAAAAGCTGAACCCAGCCTCCACTCTTAGCTGTTATCTCCCCCTTCCTGATAAGTCTAGCTAAAGTTTTTGTCAGAAGACGTGGATGACATTGTGCTGCTTCCTTTCATGTTAGCTTTGTTTCCCAGAATTTTGCCTTCTGTTGCATACAGTGCAGACTTGTCTTTTTTCCCCATCTATTGTTTGGCAGATTGTTGACTTTGTTGTCATTGTAATGGGCATCTTAATGGCCAAACTGCTGTAGGAAAACATTTCAGAGAAATTAAACTAATTGTTAGAGAGACTATGCTACCCATAAAATGGCATGGTTTGTTGCCTCAGAGAACATCACTTGCTTTTCCATGTTTGTTTAGATGGTATATTTACTTGGAACATGTTCAGACTCCTCCCTAAAGCATGAAGAAATTGTTGCATCCATTCTTTACATCTCTGAGACAAACTACATTTTAAACAGCTGAAAGAGAGTAATCGCTTAAGGTAAGCTTCAAAATTATAACCACGTGCAATGTTTTGAAACAAATTTATACCTTTCTAACTTATCATTGAATTTCTTCATATATATTAAGAATATTAAACTCATGGACTGTTGGTCACTAACACAACAGTAAAAATTTTTTTATTTGGATAAGTCAGCACTTGAATACAGGCAATTTCTTTCAGGGCATAAAATCACAATCAGACCTGTACTGGGTTAGTACAAGATTTATCACTGAATTCAAACTGCAGAAGATCAAACTCAATATGGAGAATCAAATCTATCCTCAGATAAATGAGAATTAAATAAGAGATTTCAGAACCGACATGTGAAAATTTAAAGAAATTAAAGTCATCTTACAAAGCTGGACCAAGAAAACTGCATTGAGAGATTTCTAGCTTAATCTTCACTGGATGTCACCTGGCTTGCTGGAACCAATCTCTGCCCTTAAAGCAAAGTACCTCCCTCCAAAGTCCACTGAATTCAATGTGAGACTTAATCCTAGATAGGAACAGGCCCCTCTAAGAAATCTCTAATACTAGATCATAGTTCATAACTTTCACTCATGAACCATATGAATTCAGTAAGTAATGCTGGGAGTAGTTTTGTAGTTTGCAAGTGCTCATGGTCAGTAAGTAGAAAAGTTAGGCTGCAATACAAGAGTATTTTGTAATATTCCTCATCTTTTAACCATAAATGAGAATTTGGACCCCCCAAAAAATTATTTCAGGATTAAAAAAAGTCACCTGCACACCTAAGAATGGCTTAGGATTCAATATTACTGGGCTCTACGTATGGAGAAACCACCTTGAAATGGTGATATCTCCTGTGTAGTTGCAAATCAGTAATTAAAACACTTGAATTTCCTAGCAGGGAGTCGTGTAGAAAACAAACAAACCTTCCATTGAGGAATGATGGTTCTGCTGTCATACAAAAAACTTCTCAACAATATGATTACAGAGATTGCTATCTGTTTTCAAGATAGAAACATTGTTTTCAATGACACAGAGGGACTATTTTCTTAGGCTACCACTGGGGAAAAAGGTTCCCATCATTGTCTTTGTTGTTGAATGTTTTAATCCTTTGTCAGGACAGCAGTGTGACACAGACTTTTCTGTATTAGAAAATAATTAAGGATGTATTTTTAAAAAGGGAGAGCAAACAATATTAGTAATATTTAAGCAATAATTAATAGTGGCTTTATGAAGCAGGAGCTGGATACTTTCATGTTAAATTTTTTCAAAGGAATACAATAGATAATCTAAAATGCATTTTGCATTTTAGGAATATCAATGCTGAGTTAAAATATACATAGTTAATAAACATGGATTATATTAAATAGCCCAAATTAGATTTGTAATCAATTATTTCATTTGGAATACATACTTTGAATGGTTATGCATGCAGTAATGTCTCTATACTTCATAGCCAAGAGTAACATTTTACTGTTTGATCATAGTTCCATCTGATAAACATTAATATTCAAAAGTTGAAGACTTCTGTTACATCTGTAATATTACATTTTACATTCTGGAACTAAAAATATTTCCTGAAGTCAAGTAGATCCAGGATAAATTTGTATAACCTGCATAGATTTGCACTGGAAGTATGCATAATGACTTCCTATACCTTACAGTATTTTTGCACAGGAGCTTCTTTGTTGGTGCATTACTCTGGTTTGCTTCAAAATTTCTAACAAGGCTGGAAATATGTCAGCAAAATCAATACATTACATTTGAATAGTAGCTTCTCTCTCTCTCTCTTATTTCAGGAAAGCAAGCTATACCAGTAAGCAGGAAGTTTTGATATCAGGTAAGGACTGCTGAGCACAGCCATGTTGGTCAACAATCACAACCCCACCATCTCAGCCAGGACAGATGTAGCAATTATTTATTAAAAAATTTGTTCTTTGCTGGAAGTAAAGGCTGAGTGTCTTTTGTGAAAGGGTTGAAGTGACACAGACACAGAATGTATAGACTGCTTTTTCACTGTTCAGAGCAGCTTTTGGGTAAGTTCCTGACATCAGACAAAACATTTTTTACTTCCTTGGTCTCAGGACACAATCCATGAAACCATGTCACTGCATGGTAACTTGTATGATCTTGTATGATAAGAAACTACCCACACTTAATATATTTTTCCAGCTAAATCACCTAAACTAGCATTTCTTTTCAATGTTTTTTTTTTTTTTTCCAGCAGAATTTACCTTTCACTGTGACAGACTTTAAAAAATTTCTATCTTCTTATTAAGCTCTTTGCTACCGAATCCAGTTTCAACAGCAGTTTGGGCTGTCTGAGAGTGATTGAAGGAGAACAAGCTTTCTTACCTAATCAAACTGCTGCCAGCATCGAGGTCTTGTGCTGTCACTGCACCTATGATTGTCCCCACGGGAGTGTCCTCATACACCTCCATTGTATACAAAGGCTTGCTGAAAACTGGAGGCTCATCCATGTCCAACACGTTTATCTTGACAGTGGCAGTGTCTTTGAATGGTCCCACGGAGTGAAATCGATGGTCAAGATGGAGATTGGAAGCCTCTACTTTAAAGGTATACGCCTTTTTTGTTTCAAAGTCTAATGGCTGTGGAAAGAAAAAAGCAAAATATCAGCCCTGACTAAAAATTAAATGTTGCAAAATCACCTTGGTAGGATTAATCTGTTACAAATTAAGATGTCTTCAGTGTAAACTTC
Organism: Chrysolophus pictus; assembly: GCA_037305975.1. Taxonomy (NCBI): domain Eukaryota; kingdom Metazoa; phylum Chordata; class Aves; order Galliformes; family Phasianidae; genus Chrysolophus; species Chrysolophus pictus. The sequence continues at coordinate 20,909,381 of CM074577.1, read as the reverse complement.
GGCTTCTGTACTGATCATTTAAATTTGTTTTGTAGTCACTGAAGAGGAATAGACAGTACATCTCATGCCAAAGTGGTTTCTGAAATAGTCTAGATTGATCTTGACTGTTTTTACACATTAAGAAAAAAAATCAGAATGACAGACAAGGATGTAAACAGTTACTGGAAATGTCTGAAATTAACTGTCTGAAGTTTACCTTTTGCAAATGAGCTATGTGCATGCTAGTTGGAGATCAGCATTCACAACTTCAATGCACAGGTAGTAAGCCATCTCCAGTTGATTTAGTTCATTAACAGAAGATTTGAACTTCTTTTAGCAGGAAAAGAAAAACATGACAACAATAGAAATGATTTCAAGTGAAAACCCTGGTATATAATAATGGGTCAAATCGACTTCCACATAAGACTTGCAGTATGAATTACTGTAAAACAGTTATCTTAGCAGTGAACTGCTATTCAAGAGGTATATTTGATCAACACGTATGTGGAAAATGCAGACTTTAGTCTGCCTTAAGATCTGAGGTATAACTGCTAACACCTTGAAGGCATCGTAGCAGCTTTTGTACCTGAGTTTTTGATGGAAATGCATTCTTCAGTCAGGTTGTTTTCATGTAGGTTTGTGTCAATGTATATCAAGTTAGTATCTTTGGTTTTAGAAAAGTAATCATCTTGAAACCCTAATGCAGTGATATTTAGTTGAAAAGACACAAAAGCTTTATTTTCAGTTAAAGGGTTTTGCTGCATTGGCTTTCATGTTGTTTTTAATGTTAGTTAAAGAAGATTTTCCTGACATCTGGGTAATACTGGCACCTAGTGGCTTCTGCCTATAATTGTCGAGATAGAAATTTTCCAATTGTGAAAGGATATCTAGAAAAGAGGGCAGGATCACAAGCGTAGGAGCTTTAACATCTTTTTTTATTTTTATTTTTTATTTTTATTTTTATTTATTTATTTTTTTTCCCCTAGACATCATTACCATAGTGTTTCCAGCTATTTGTTACAGCTGAGATAAATTTAAATTATGCCATTTTCTGTCCTTAACACAACAAGACATAATTGACCAGATGCCTGGTTGGTGTAAATTGAAGCAGCTCCATTAAAATCAGTGGAGTTACTTTGATTTACATTTGCTGTGAAGCTAGCATAATGCTTTAAAATTCTTATGAAAAACATTATAATTTTAATAGAATGCATGGTCAGAGCTGGGGATTTATAATTAGCCAGTCTGGAACATACGTCCAAGAAATAATCTAGTTTAAAAGCCAGACACTGCTGACCAATCCACTGTCACATGGAACCATCCTTCTACAGATAAAATTCCCAGTAAAAGCCAGTATGAGTTTAAGCATCATGACTACAAGAAGAAGAAACTAAGGCTAAGAAGCTAAAGACAAAAAAAAAAGAAAAAAACAAGAAAAAAACAAGAAAAAAACAGAGAAGGTCTTATTCTCAAGTGATGAATCTCTTAATTATTGCCTTTGCTACAAAAGGACATGTTGATTCACTGTCCAAATTGTTGTTATACTCTTTTTTCAATTTCTATAGTACTCATGTTCACTGTTGTATATTACCAAAAAACCTGGAAAAATGAGCAAGCAAAACAAATCCTTATACAGTTGATTGTAATATCTATTAAAAATATTTTAGAAGAAAACCTGGAGTTCACAGAAGCAGTCTGGAGTGGAAAATAAGTAATTATGAGGAGTTAAGCTAGAGATAAAGATTAAAATAGAGTAAACAGGAAATCCAAGCTCCCGGTTAAACAGCAATTCTAACTGATGCCCTGTATGCATTGTCTATACCCCCTCAAACTGCACAAAACCAGACTCCTCTTATACACGAGTATGTTTGAAAACAGGTGTGCTAGTAACAAGAACCGATTTACACGTGGTCCTCGAAGGCAGAGTTAAAGGTAGAAGTACCAGTTCCTGGTCTATGGCAGTGCCCAGTACACAACTTTCATGATGTAAGGAACACAATCCTTGTCTTGGGGTGGACAGAAAGAAAAAAAATTTCAGGCAGTTCTTGGCATATTTTACAACACAATATCTAGAAACCAGACACAGTTTCTGCTTATTTCTCCCAAGTACTATGGGGCAATGCTGTAGTACATTTTTAAAAAGACAGTTTGCCAAGAAAGAAACACATTTTCCCTTTGTAATGTAAGCAACCAATTCTCTCCTTCTGTCCTCCTATGGACAGATAAGTATAGTTAGAGGTTAAACAGTATTCAAAGCACAGATGGCACTCAAAATAAGAAGAGACAAGCTGAAAGAGCTGAGCCATCACCACAGGAAGGAATCAGTGACAGACTCCCACAAAACAGCAGACTATAGCTTTTTAATATATAGAAGATTGACCTGCAGCTGAAATGTCTGTGGAAAGGTGGGAAGACTGCAAGCAGTAAACAGGATTTAATTTCAAACTGAAAAATATTTTGTGCAACATATGTCATGTAGTAAATGAGTATGGTTTAAAGTGATTGTGTTTGTGGGGAAGCCATCTTCTGATCAGTTCTGTACCCAGTTCTGCGTGGTTGATCCATACATATACATACTGACAGTCTCAAGTTTTGGCATTTGTCTGTTATGTTTAGAGCCTGCCTTTGAAAATAGAAAATGTTGAAAGTCTGCCTAGCTCTCAGAAAAACAAAAATGGGTTTTAGTTTTGAAGATGTTAGAATAGCATTTATTTATATGTCTTGTTTAATAGATTATCAATAAGATCTATGACGGAAACGAGTGATTGAAACCTAATTTTAGGAGATAGTACCCAGTTCTATGTTCATTTACAGTCTGGAAAGCTGTTAAGGATACAAACGCAGCAGAATGTTAGGGAGAATGTTCCATTCTTAAAAAAAAGTCTTGAAGATTAAGATAAGAGATAATTATAGGAAAAAAATCCTGTTTGATTAAGGCTTTCATTTTAGAAAAATTAGGATTTTTCCCAGAGCAAACAGCAGTATGGATAAAACTAAGGGAGCTTTTAACTATCTGTGAACTATTCAGCAACTATGGGAGTACTTTTACTTGATATTCTAAGTGCCAGTGTCCCATAGATGTATGTGACCCCCTCTCCTCATTCATATCTTTTTTTGTGTCATGGCTTTAAGCTACTCTGTGCAGTTGCATAGTAAAATGCTATCAGCGTATACACACAGCTGTGTGCAGCAAACGCGTTTCACAAATCCCAAAATTAAACAACACATAAAGACAAATCACATTATCTTCCAGTCAGGAAGTACCACGAACAGGTTTATTTAGTATGATTAGGAAAACACAGAAAAAACTCTAGTTTAAAAATAGATTTCTTTGTAAACATTACTGTTGTCTGTACTGAAGATAGTGGTGAAGAAAGGCTGATACATACTTCTCATTTTATTTGTACTTTTGATGCATTTTGATTCTTGGATCTATATACACGTAGATGTGTTAAAGAACTGAAACAGAAAAAAAGGGACAAAAATATAATAAGTTCTAATGAGAAGCACAGCCAGGGCATAAAAAGTACTACCCTGTAAGTTTAGTCTTCGCAAAGAGGCAGGACTGAAAACTCCAAAAATTTCTGGAGACAATAATATTGTTTGTTATATAGACATTCATGATCTACAACTACAATAACAGAAAAGCCAAGTTTGGGAAAGACGCTGTAAACTCCAAGACCTATGGTTAGTTACTGTGTTCTGCATTGAGAGGAAGTGTGTGCTGTCTTAGGCTTGTCTTCCATACTCTGTCTCATGTGTCTGTCAGAAAGCCTGGTAAGGCTTTCCATTTGAAAATGGGCTGAGCTGTTATATGTGAAATGCAGGCTATTAGATCATTCACTGCTGTGCATTTACACTTTTCAATAGTGGTATTTCTGCAATGGATTTTAAAGAGCTTTAGTAAATAGTTATAGAGAGATCTCTATAACAAATCTACAACAAGTGCTGCAGATCTGGACAAATCTTGAATGCTCAGAGATTTGATGGAAAGTGGGCAAAACAAATGTGTGCTTTGTATGCGGAGAAGGGGAGAAGTCAACCAGCATCTGAGATTCTCCTGTTTGCTGCCTGAGGAGGAGTTGAAGTGTCATATTTGGAGTATAACACATAGGCAAGGGAGATGCTTCCAGTTACTCATGACCACGTGGCAAAACATTTTTGCAAAAAATATGTAGCACGGAGAAGGAAAAAGGGGGCTGCCTCGAGTAAAAATGTATAACACATTTTTTCGCTATATATTCTTTTATTTGTAATGAGTCTCCCAGGTGAGAGGTATACACAGTTTGCCTTGGGCATCTGTAGCTCAGACAAACATGGTGGAAATTAATTACACATTGCTTCATTTTTATTTTTTTATTCTTTTCTTTTCTGGAAAGATCTGAAAAAATATCTGTATTTCCATAAAAGAAAATGCAAAGCTTTGTGCCCATGTCATGTGATCTTTTTTCAAGACAGGGAATAGTTTGTTTTACAACTTATGAGGTAGGTATGGAACAGCATGGAGAAGACGAGGGTAAGGTAAAGCAAGAACATGATCGTGTAAACTGTATATGTTTTGTAGTAAAGCATTAAATATACAGCAAAAATAGGTGAATAGGTTTTGGTAGAAAGCAGGGGTAGCTCATGAATCACAACAAGCAGGGTATGGATTACTTGCACACGGCAGGCTATGTCGTGTTTGCCCCGCCTTCAGCCTCCATCTAGAAGCACTGAAGGGAGGAAAGATCTGATTAATCTCTCACTCAAGCTAACCCATCCATGCATGATCAAAAGCTAACTGCAAAGTTAAAGATAGTATTTGAAGTGAACAAGTGGGTACAAGAATTTGGCCAAAAGCTACGTTTTGCCATATATCACCCTATCTTATCCACTCCTGTAGCTGCCTTTCATTGTCCCAGGAAAAAAAAAACAAATCCAATGGCTGTATCTGAAGATCTCCCTTCTACACTTTTTTTTTTTTTTTTGGTTGTTTTTACTTTTTTTCTGTGGCTACTGCGATCTTTACAATTGCATCTGTACGATTGCATGAATTTCTGCCTGTACTTTCTCTTCAAAAATGTGAAACTATCCACTGTACTCCTCACTCACAAGAAGCTGTGACTTATGTTGACAAGCAGGCAGAGTCTATGCACACAACTGTAGGGGGTATAGTCTGTTTATGCAGAATTAAAGGGTGGGTGAGCATAGCAAGCAGCAGCAGCAGTGCTGTTCAGGTTGAGGGACGTCATCAGCATGCTCTGTGCTCAGCACTGCACTGTAGGGCTGCAGTTAGACTGCCCTCACATGACATCCCAGCACTACATAAACCTTCTGTCCCATGGGAGAGACAGCTTACTCAGCAAACACCCTATTGCTTGTTCTAGTTAAAGATTTGTTAACAGTCTAAGAGGCCTCTGAGGTTAAGAGGAAGTATACAGTGCCACTACTGCATTTGTTCATCACCTTCCCCAGTTTCTGTTATTTTCTCATCACTCAAGCACTCTGTGCAGTTATCATGCCCTCCCTGACATGCTGTGATTCAGGGGTACAGCTTTGTCACCTGGCCAGTTAGCAGTGACACACAGCTTGCAGAAACGGGCCAAGAAGTGCCCTCGTCTTCCAGTGACCCACACGAGGATACCACCCACTACAGAGCAGCACGGCAGGACTGAACCTGGAAGGAGACCAGAAACATCTCTCTCCTGGGTTTTCGGGACATTCTGCACAGGTTAGAAAAGTAGGGTCTGAGGCAGGGTCAGTACTTGAACTCTGACCAATTTCTGGATTATGTTGAGGCTTCTGTGCATTTATCCTTGGTTTAATTAAAGCTAGTGCCAACTATCCAGCGAAGTTTGGATCCTTCTCTTTTCTTTTCTTTTTCCTGCTGCATGTGATCATTAAAGATCTCAGTTTAGAAGGAACCAGGAGCTTGTCTAAGTCTGGCTTTTTCTCCTATACCGGGGAGCACTACTCTATGCCCACTACACATTGGTCCATAGCAATCAGTCCCTTCTGGCTCCCCACTTCTTTCACCTTACGCTCTCTGTCTTTTTTTGAGTAACCAAGTAGGATGACAGGTATTACGTAAGCATAAAACCCAAAAACATGGTAGCGGACAGGTCTGGACAAGGGAGGAGACTGGCCATTCTATCCCTAGTATGCCAGATTCTTGTATCCTAAAACCAGACAATTCCTCTTTCTTCAGTTCAAAATATGATTTTTTTTAAATTATTATTTTAATTTATTTATTTATTTATTTATTTATTTTTAAGAAGGAGGAGAAGCAATTACAGCACTATCCACACAGTGATGCTAAATGGCATTTTTATCATTTCTTTGGCAGAAGACAATAAAATGCATTGAAATTTTAAAATATGTAAATAGTGCAAGAGCAGCAGTAATTATACTTATATGGGATCATGGCATGCAAATAAATTAGCAACACAGATGAATGATTTAAGATATGTACCTTGCCCAACTTTAGCTGGTCATGCCCATTCCTTGTCTGAGACACAGTAAATGGCTTTTGTCTTCACCAATTCACTTAATGTGCTGAAAAGAACAATTAGGCTTCTGCAATTTTTGTCAGCAAATGTTCCTTCCACCAATGTAAACATAGTCCTGGAAGGCTTCCACTTTCTTGATTTTGACATAGAAAATTTATGAATAACAAAGATGTACTTGAAATGGCTCAGTGATGGATTACTGCAGTACATACAATGTTGGAGTATGCTGTGGTACAGAAACAAGTGCTAATTTGCTTTTAAGGCACACTTTTTATTAACGGTTTTTACTGAGTATTATGTATAATTCACAGTGTTGATCCTATTTATTCACTGACTCTGAGTTAAAGAATTACTTAAGTACATACCTAATGTAAGTACTTGTGTCATCCCAGAAGGTCAAATAAGTGTTTTGAAATTGCTTCTTTGCAGGCAAATAAATAGTGCTGCTGCAGGTACAATATCAGTAGCATGAATTTTAGTAGTTGTCTATTGAAATGTGAGTGTCCAGCACTTCTGAAAATCTGGAAACAGCAACCCATGAAAATAAGTCTGTATTACTACAAGTGTAGAAAAGATTAAAAGACATCTGAATTTAGGAATTTGGACTGCTTTTGTTTAACTCAGGATCCAGCACAGAACTCAGATGGATTTGGGGTGATTCCACAATGTCTTAAAACTCCTGAACCATTTATGGATTAGTGAAAGGGACTTTCTGCTTGAGAAAAAACACAAAAAAACAAAAAAACCAAAACACAAAAAAATGTGAAGGATAAGATCTAGGATCTATATAAAGGCACTCATTGCTGAAGAATCCATGTGTTAAGTTTATCTTGTTTTCATGCTCCTACATAGAACAAAGATAGTGCTCCCTGACCTCTGCAGCCTGTCATAGTTCCCAGGTTCATTGTGATGAAGATTAGAAGGGTACTAGGATCATTATTTTTCAATTTTTTCCTCCTTGGCCACAGAGTACACCCTAACATAGAGTAACTCTACATTTCCATCTGGCAGCATCAACCAACTTATTGATTACAAGATCCTCCTGCTATTGCAAACGCATTCTAAGGTTTCAGATATGTTGTAAATTATTACTGGAAAGACTAAACAAATCAGCAAAATACAGTGAGTAACTTTAACATATCTGTATACAGCATTCATTGTGTTATTTATTGCTCCCCGATCCACCCCTCAAATTGTGGGTCAATTATGCATCCTAAAATTCCTATAATGTGCTATTGGTTAAAATGTGATCGTCCTTATTTTGGGTCTCTCTTGATGGCTACTTTAATCATCACATTCCAAACAATGTTTATTCTCTCTGTCTTTGAATTCAATACATTCAATAATCTTTCCTTTTATTTTATTCTTTTTTTTCTTCTAGTACATAGAAGTATTATGAAAAGCTAAGTTAGGTTTTACTCCTTCAGATGAACATCTGAAAATCATCCATTTGGGACAGTAAAAGGAGACTGGAGGTAGGACCAATAGGTTTGAAATCATCTGGGACTCTTCTAATCCAATTAAGAATTCTGATCACCAAAATATTGAACAGAAGTTTTATTATTATTAAAATAATAAGCATAAAATGTAAAAAAAAAAAAAAAAAAAAAGCTTACAAATAAAAAATGAAATATATGATCCCAAATGTAAAACATCACTTCTTCATTTAATGTTCTGAACCACAGTATTGCCCTCACAGTTATAAAGCAAAAACTTCCATAAAATAAGTCTTTCCTAGCTTCTCACTTGAGCCATGGGTACATACAACCCATCTTTGCCACATACCTTTTTAAGTTTGATGACTCCTTCCTGGGTGTTCTCATCTGTTGTGATGTCAAACAAGTTACCTCCATCTCCTGGAACTATGTTGTACTCAATTTCTGCATTTTTCCCAAAGTCAGGATCCACAGCTCTGATTCTTCCAATAGCAGAACCAACATGAGAGGACTCGGGCACTTTCAAATGAAAGATACCTGCGAGAAAGTAGTAAAAGTCATTCTCGAGATAAATAACATGGAGCCTTTACAAAATAAACAAACATAAAACATCCAATTGAAATAATGAGATCAAAACCCCCCAAAAATAGAGAATACAAAGGATTAGATAGATCAATGTGTTACCCACTAAATATGCTAATTTCCCCTACTTGCTTGTTCTGGAACAGTGCGACTGCAGGGGTCATAGCATCTCTCTGTCTTTCTGACTGTCTCTCTTTCTGTAATTTACACATATGATCGACTCAACTGAACTTAATTCTACTCGCAGACGGCACATTTACTTCCTTCTATGTTCAATACAATTTTTAGTATCTGAATTCTTATTTTATTTGAGAACACATATCTATGCATATCAAAGTACTTGAAAAGAAAAATTCAATGAAAAAAGTGTTTCCACCCATTACCGTAATACTCAGTATTATAATGACATGTACAACTCCTTGTGAGGGTGAAGACATAGAAAGTTTAGTTCACCCATTGGCCACCAGAGTGCGCTCTTACTAAAATTACAGGGGCAAACATAAATCTCCAGCTTTGCACATTTTTATTTTCCGCTTAGTTAACACTACTAGTAGAAAAAGGTAAAAACATTCTGAAAAGCATATACTTTTTTAGGAATTATTAACATGTAAAGACAAAATGTTGTTATTCAGAGAAAGAGCAATTTTGCAAAAGTGCTGGTCACAGTGATAAAAATAGCAAGAAGCAGAGGCTGTAAGCACTTTAAGCCAGTCCTGACTTCAGTTCCATCAGGAGCTGCCCTCAGTGTATGACATCATGCAGATGCATAGTACTGTGCAGGGCAGAGGCCTACCTTCCTCGCCGTGTCAGCTGCATATTTCATGGTCACTGCTACACTCCTGCAGCTCCATCAGAGCAGCCCCAGCAGCTTAGCAGAGCATTGACAAAGGCTTTGCCTGTTTCCTGCATGTGAGAAGGCAGGAGGGCATCTACATCTCTTTCTCAGGAGTACAGGAGGACAAGCTTCTGTGAATAGTGGGGTCACACTGAGGGGACATCTCAGAGATCTCCCCTTGGCAGTTGTTCAGTCACATGTCCCGCAACAAGGTTCTGAGAAGCTGTATATCTGCTGACAGGAGGAGAGATGACTTTCACATCCCGCAGCTGAATTAAACAGCAGACGCTGCTCCTTGTCATTTACTCCTCACAGTGCACACTATGCCAGCTTTTCTGCTTCTTAGTACTTCCAGGTGAAGGACAATCTGACATTCACATTGCTGGACTAAAAGCAAACCTACTTTTCTGTGAGCTAATAGTTTGAACCAAAGTACCTATCTAATTGACTCTTGGATTGCCCTGAAAAAATGATTTTGTCTGCTTCCTCCCCCTACAACTTAGTTTACAAAGTGTATCTGAAGGCAATACTGGCTTTATGTGTTTGAGAAAATCCCTGTAAGCAAAGTCTGCCTCTGTGAGCTCTGCATTTGGACATTATCATGTGTGGCTTTGTAGCATTCATTGAACTACTAAACTACTAAAGATTGTGTAATTATCAATTCACCATTTTATTCTATGGTAATGCAATGCAGGGACATTTACACTGTCTTCTTGTTTTAGCTGCTGGAAATGAGCACCCTGATGTACAATGTTATCAAGACTGAGTAGCTATTCCTTAGTTGTATTTTAATGACTCTAACAAAATTTTAATGTGGTATGCAGGAGACAATCACAAATCCTACTGCGACATAATGTCATTTGCAAATACACTTATTACTGTGTGTCTGCTGTGGAGATCTCTTCAAAGAGGTGAAAGAAAATGTACCCAAGAGGGCTTCACTACACCTGAATCCCTCTGTTACACTTTCACTGTGTAATTCCAGAAATGATGCCCGTGTCTTTTACAGATACTTATGCTCATCACAGAAGTCATTGCTGCAGTGTATGCTCTTTACTGACAAATATTTGGTGAACATAAAATGTAAGAGCATTAGATTTTTCCTTCTTTGTCTTGTTGATACATTCCTAGTGAACTGAACTCAGATTCATTAAAACAAACATTTCTCTATAAAACATTGTACCTGGCTGTAAAGCATGTGGGACTTAGATGAAATCAAAGAAACACTACATTACTCATTTCAGATTGTTTAGGTCTGTATCAGTTATTTTCAATGACTTGGCATTTCATCACTTTCAGAAATTCAACAACAATAAAGATGGGGTCATTCAGATTAATTTGAAACTCTGAAGTAATCCTCAACTCTGCCAGAGTCAGATCTCTGAAGATGCAGTATATAATTACACTGCCAGCCTTCTCTTGCAATAGCACTTTCATGGTGTATGGGAACTACTAATCGTGCTACTTCAACAATATACTTCTGGAATAAAATAAATGAGAACAAACAATGTATATTGTTGCCAGCTCAAGGAAGAATTTCAACAGGATATAATGCATAGCATGAAAACCCCTTTTATCTTCAGAAAACAGTCTTTGTAAAGAAAAGAGGACATTTGGAGTGTTTACACATGCTGGACATAAAATGTACCAGAAACATTGTTTTGCAGATCCTTAATATTTTATTCCAGAAGGCAGTGCTTTGTGCTGTGAACTTGCTATGATATTTAAGCATTACACAATTTTTATTATATATTATATTATTTATATATTATATTATTATATATTATATTATTATATTATTTATTTCCCCTATATTGATTACTACCTCCATTTGCTGTAGAGATACATTGAAACAAGCTTTCTGCTTCTCAATGTGATTATGATTCTATGATTCTATGAATGTCCTGAAAAATTTGCTCTCTACAGTTTCCAGAAATTACGGGACAAGGATCTCAGACAAACTTATGCAGCACTGATCATACTGTTCAAAAATTTCATACTGCTGCAAAATGGATCTTCTATTCTAGTTGCATAAATCTCCTTTTAATGCTTTTTTTTTTTTTTTTTCATTTTGTTGCTCGATTTCTTAAAGGATGAGCAGCCCTGAGGAAAAGGACTTGGGGATTGTGGTGGATAAAAAGTGGACATGAGTCAGCAGTGTATGCTTGCAGTCTGGATGGCCAACTGTACCCTGGGCTGCAACAAATTTTCACCAGAGTGATTGTCCCCTCTTCCGTGCTGTTTGATGCCCCACCTGGAGTACTGCATCCAGGCCTGGGGGGGCCTTCAACACGAGAAAGACACAGAGCTATCGGAACAGGTGCAGAGAATGGCCATGAAGTTGATCAGTGGACTGGAGCACCTTTCCTATGAAGAAAGGCTGAGGGAACTGGACTTGTTTAGCTAGGAGAAGAGGAAGGGTCAGGAACCTCACTGAAGCCTTCCAAAACTTGAAGGGAGCTTATAAACAGGAAGGAGATGAGAGAGAATGGTTTTAAACTAAAAGAGGGGAGATTTAGGTTAGGTATTAGGAGGAAATTCTTTACTCAGAGGGCAGTGAGGCCCTCGAACAGGCTGCCCAGAGGAGTTGTGGATGCTCCATTCCTGGAGTCTCTCAAGACCAGGTTGTATGGGGCCCTGGGCAGCTTGAGTTGGAGAGTGGCAACCCTGACCATGGCAGGGGGGTTGAAAGTGATCTATAAGGTCTCTTCCAACCCAAGTCATTCTGTGATTCTATGACTTATTCTATGAGTGAGAAGGGATGTATTGAAAGAGCAAAACCTTACTTCCCTCTGACTGCACTGAGAAGTTGAACTTTGAAAATTTCAGTGATGTGTGCATGTCTGAATATTTTTACACATAGGAAAACCAGTGGCAATGCATACTGCATGGTCAAGATCTTGCAGTGTGTCAAAAATGAAATCTTAAGGAAAGCAAATCATTAAATAATAGTTTTAAATTTAAAAATCATGTATCTGTTGATGTACTTAACTTATGAAATATGTCACAACTAAATTTCAATCACACATAGTGAAGAATCCAAAGCTAGAGAAATGAAGCCCAATGATTACACAGCTTAAGCATATAGAATTCCTATATCAACCCTGCCAAGTATCCTATGTTATACACACTGAAACTTGCTTGGAGTTTCAGTTTGAGCATCAGCAATGAGGATGATAAAATGAAATGAGTGATGACACTGTTGATGCTTACAGAGCCTCAAAAGCATTCAAGAAGCTCAAGCGGAGGTGAGCTAACAGCTAATATACACTGCTGCAGAGTTTCTAAAACACAGACAGCTTAGTGGGAAGAAATCAGAGATAAGTGACAGGTAATCAGTCATATTGACTGAAATTCAGCACACATTTACAGTACGTTTGACATGACTAGATTAGCTTTAGTTCTTAAGACTCAAAAGCTGTTCTGGGGCTTGATTGTCACTTACAAAGGTGTTTTCCTGGAGTTTTCTTGTTTCCCCACAGCTGCAGGTTATTGGTACACCATCATGCAATAAAAAGGCTTTCAATTCCAATGAGAATAAGAAATGAAATCCATCATTGTATCTAATGAGTAGAATAAGTACTAGGAAGTAACCCAGGTTAGTATCTAAGGACTTTGCATTCAAGCAAACAGCTGATCAGTAAATCTTATCTGAGCATTTTTCTCAACTGTCACTCTGCATATACTGTGTACATATGAGATTATCCTCCACTGAATCTTCTTTGTCTATATTCAATTCTGTTCCTTAAAAATACTGCATTGGAATTAGCCTCGAAAACACAAATGTTATAGTCAACAATATTGAAATAAAATCATTTGTCTTTGATCAAAAACTCTACTGTTTTCTCAGGAAAAAAAGAATCAACTATGTATATTATAAAAATAAATATTTTGCCAATCTAAAGAACAAAATTAAGCCAAATAAAAAGATTTCCTTTAAAAATAAAACTAGTATGAATACTAGAGCTATTGTTAGCTTAAATTGATAAAACATTTCAGTTTTTATCCTGAGAAGGTCATAAGGGAGCCAATTTCTGTCTTTTTAAGAATGATTCAAAGTCGATGGCTCATCTTTACTTGTCAGTGTAACAACAGTGGAGTAAGCAAAACACAGAATACTGTGAATACAGACACTGAGTGTATTTAACATATCACATCAGCTACTGCTAATCAACCGGTCACAACATTTGGCATAACTGCTCCTAACATGAGGAAACTGTGACAGCACAGAAATGTACTAGTTCCTTTCCTTGTTGCAGCCCTAAGCCCTTTGAGGCCTTGGAGCTTGAGCAGGGAAAAGAAAAAAAAGATGGGTTTTGTCACCATGTGCTGTGGTGCTGCTCACATCACCTGGCATAAGCAGGTAGAGCTTCATTTATGACAAGACTTCTTCCATCTCCAGCACCAGTGCTCTGAATTAGGACAGCCTTATTAGATACAGCATAATTATTTTAGAAAACACTCAGTTCTCTGCTGTGGATCCCTACGTGTACACACATAGCATGTACTACATTTCCCTAGACTTTTTAAACTTGCTAAGATCCTGGATGTTATTCATCATAAAAGGAACAGAAACAAAAGTCCCTTGGAGTCTGATCCCACTCAAGGAATGGGTGATGCACATGATAGACTTTCCCCACCACTGGCAGCTCTGAACAAGACCCGGCCAGCTCCTCAGGCGAGCTAAAAGTTCTTGAGTTCCTTTTCTCTTGCTAGAAGAAAACAAAAATCCATCACATCCAGTATACTTCTGTGTTCTGAAAAATTTCAGCTTAAACATTTGCTGATTGCTTTTTATTTCCACTGAAATGCTCTAGTCAGAAAGCTTTCTAAAAACAAACCTTCCCACTGCATGTCAGAAATTAATTCCAAAGGGCTCAATATCCTGCTAGTTGGAGCAAGCATTTGGGAAATGGGAAATAACAGTTTATTTTTTCAGTTCAGGATATTCAGACCCAGTTTCTGTCTCTCTCTGTTTGGGGTGGATTCTCTTGATGTTAGAGAAAGCAATGGCTATATGGTTATTTGTGCAAAGTCTGACTTTCTCAGTGCATTTGTGTGATAAAAGATGTGCTTGCTGGGGAAGAAGGATAGTTTTCAGGAGAAAACATCTTTTCTTTTTCAGAATATCAGGCACCATGTAATTGACATTTATAAGGTCAGTCTATTGGTAAAATTCTGGTGATCATACTGTCACCATGACATAAATCAATACACTCATTCTCTCCATAAAATTTAAATTGCAGGATATACGCAAAACGTTAACATGATAAAAAGTATATTGTTGAGGATGGAACACAGAGTATGTAATGCTCTGCTTAACATCTCTTCTTTCATATCTTGTGGGAGCTTTTTGATTTTTTTTATTACTTTGGCACAAAATGTAATAACACAATAAAACTTTCCTACTTACTTTAAAACTTAAGCTAAGTGCTGTAAATCATCCATACTGGAATAACCATTTTTCTCTAAACCAACTAAGGAAATTAGGTAACTATCTTTCTGTACTCTGAGTCATGGCTAAGTTGCATGATTAAATTCACCTAAACAAAGTATGTTCCATATCTATATCGCTCAGAAGATTGTGACGTTTTTATTTGCATATATTCATCAGCTGTATCTTCTGTAAATAGTTTTTCTTAAAATATACATTACTTTCCTTCACCAAGTTGGCACAATCTTCAAGTACAAGTGCAAAATAGATCACTGCTTTTTGTTTTCAGTTTTGGTTTACTGTATGTAATTTCCTTGAAATATTTTTCAATAGATCAAAAAGTAATGATGCGATTAGCATCATACTCATAGCCTCTTGTACTTTATAATCACAGAATCACAGAAACATGCAATAGTTTGTGTTGGAAGAGACCTTAAAGACATTCTAGTTGCAATCCCCCTGCATTAGCAGTCACCTTCCCGTAGAAAAGGTTACTCAAAGCCCCAGCAGGCCTGGCATTGAACACCTCCAGGGACAGAGCATGCACAGCCTCTCAGCAACCTGTTTTAGTGCCTCATTGCCCTCTGAGTAAATAATTTCTTCCTAATTTCTAATCTTAATCTACTCTCTTTTAGTTTAATCTTTATCCCTTGTCCTATCACTACACTCCCTGTGAAAAAGTCACTCCCTGTATTTTCTATGGGGCCCCATTTATCTATTGGATTTCCCTCAAACTTTCTATTCTCTACGCTGAAAAATGCCAACTCAGCTTGTCTTCAAAGGAGAGTTGCTCCAGCTCTCTGATCATCTTCATAGTACTCCTCTGGATTCACTCTCATATGTCCATGTATTTCTTGCAGCCGATATGATCAACTTAATGAAATAGATGCCTACATCTTCCAGCTTAACTATTGAAGACTTGACCTCTGTATAAATACTGTTCAATTTGAAAGGAAATCTGTGAATGGTCAGATGTGGATGCTTACTAAGAGATAACACTCTTGAGGGTGTTGGCAATCAAATTTATAACATCAACAAATTGACTGTGGAAGCTACACAGTAATGATCATGCTTGTAGAAGAAAACTTGAAAGAGTTTCTACAGAGTATATCTATTATTTTTATTTATATAGATTTATTTATACAAAAACTCAACTAACCATATTATGGTCTCAGACAGCCATCAGCTTGTACTTTGATATGAAAAAGAGAATTTCAGAGCAGCCTCCTGTTGCTGTCAATAGAAATCTCTGAACTGTTGCAAGCACTTGTCAGGTATCTCATTTCATGTTTTTAGAAGGAATATACACTCCTGAAAATCTGACTACAACTCTGTTTATTAGGTACTTCTGAAAATCATTAGCCTAATCTATTATAATTAGATATTTATATATGGTCTGTTTCACTTTATGTTGCACTTTTGTCTCAGAAAAAAACCTCATTATAGTCACAAAGTCAGTGTTGATATCTTACTTGGGCAAAAGGTCTTCTGGAAAAAGACAGATGCTGCTAAAAATGATAGTGATGGAGCAAAGGACACTGTTGTCTGTGTGTCACTTTGCAAACAATTCTTCAGGCACTGCAAAGCGATTCCATGATGTTGTATCTATAGTCCTGATTACTCTTCAGTGTCAGAGTGCAGGCACAGGTGTATGCTGCTTTTGAGCAGTCTTAATGATACCACGAGTAATTTCATTCCTTCTATCTAAATGCTCTCTGTGATTTGAATGTGTAATTCCTTCATTACTCCCGAAAGAAAACATATTGGGGTGAAATGAACATCATGATTCTTGACAAAGTTGGTTGAATTTCTATTAACCGTATTTGTTTACACTTTCTACACAGCAGGCAGCAGGTGTAAAATACAATTATTAATGATAATAACCTATTATGATGATAATGATGTTTAAAAATAATTGACCCATAAATCTTGCAGTTAATGATCAATTACCACTTAAACCTGATGAGAGGAAGAAAATAAATTGGATAAATGCAGATTACCAGGAAAATTGTATGAATGATATATAATATTTAACTGCTATCCATTGTTGTATTCTTTCTATTTCCAGGACTATTGCTTGCTATGCCATTAGAAAATTACATTTTACATGTTGATATATCATATATATATTTTAAATGGCTATGGAATAGTATCAAGAAATAGATATATTTGTTTGAGTATTCTGTTTTGTAGCTAGGGGTTCAATAGTTCTCATTTACAGCTTTAAGGAGTTTTATTTCTTTCAGAGAATACTCCAAGTAGTCCTCTAAGAACAGCCTTTGCAAGTCATGCATTTTTCATAACGTTAAAAGAAAACAGAAACAGGAGCAGTATAAGTGTGGCAGATATAAAATTTACTAAACATTTAATGTTTTGAGAGTCTATGGTAACAGAATATTTAATTCTCAGTTGTTTTTTTCTTAATATTATGCTTCAGGGTTTCTTTGTTTGTCATCCCTCTGCCTCAATCAAATAATTCACTCATGAAGATGCTTTACGATCAAAAATATGCAACAGTGACAGCTACCAAAACAAAAAAGCTTGTTAGGGAGTTTTTACAAGGAGTGCATTCACTTTCTGGGGCAAATCTGCTCTTAGTTAGAGTACTTGAAGTATTCTAATGTATAAAGGAATAAGAAATAAAAGAAAACTGGAAAAAAATATAGATTGGAATTGGTATAGATGTTGAAATTTGTGTTAATTCACTCTTCATGTTGCACACACAAAAATAGTGACAGATGCCTATACAGCATCAGGTGCTATGTCAAACAGGGAGCTGCATCTCCTGGATTGCTAAGCACAGGTTCAAAAAAAGCTACAGCTGCACAAAGAAATTTCATGTATCCATCTATATTCGGCAGCTTAGAAGCCAGCCAGTATAGAATGGCCTACTTCCATGTTATTAAATTCTCTTATCCACATCAAAATAGGTCAGCTTCATGGAAAGGGACTGCTGAGAAAAATACCTTAACTGTGCTAATGACCCCAAAACTCCCAAATAAGTCTGAGAAATCTTTACACGATGTTGAACAAAACTCCAGGGGCTGTCCTTATGATATGTGTGTATGATTTAAATGTTCCCTAACACTCTCCATCTTTCTTCAGATCTTCACAGTGAAACCAAATGAGATTGTGTACCTTATTGCTTAGCCTAAGTAAAAAAAGTCTATAAGAGTACTGATTATGTGGTAGAGTGAGAAAAAAAAACCCTATATGACTAATTGGCAAGCACACAGCAAACATAGGTGGGTCAAATAGAAACAGAAGGTAATAGTCACTGTTCTAATGGTGAGGTGGAAAGACCAAGTGCAATGAAAATATAAAGAGCTTATCTGGGACAGTGACAACTGATGATGTCAGTACAGAAGAACGTGGAGAGACTCAAATCTGGAAGTGGTAGCTTTGAGAATACAGGAATTCATCCTTTAACAAAGGATAAATTACATTAGCTACATTATTAGAGAGTTAAAAATAAAACTAAACAAAACTAAAGAAAACTAACAAATACTTGGAAAGGAGAAGGAGATTACCATGCAGTAATTGCTAGATAAAAATGTGATCAAGGGTTAATTTATGTGTCTTCTAAGATAAAGCAGACAAGAGTGAATGTTGAATATAAAGGTAGATGGGATGAGGAGAAAAGAGAAGGACACAGGAGGGGAAGATGGATATCCAATTGTACAGAGTTATGAGATGTGGAAGGAACCTGGATCAAAGAGGAATTACCCTAAGTCCTCCTCTGATTCCAGTAGGAGCACAGTGCAAATACTGGTCTGCCTGTCTTTATTCATGCAATCAAATACTGATTTGACTACTGATTTGCTGACGGTAGGGCTCTAGTCAAGTGATTCATTGATATTACAGTTCAAAATTGTAACGATCTCTGTATGGCTGCTGGTTTCACAATCAGCTTACAATTGCAGACTGTTTCTGGACCCTTTCAATTTCTATCTTCCTCACTTCTTGAAACAGCTGAGTACAAGATACAATCAACTCAGAAATGCAGTTTTAGTTTACTCAAAATTCACAGATAAATGGGAATCAGACTTGTTCAGTATTTCCGGACTATACATTAGAATATTTAAGCTTGGTATGCAAAACCAAGATGATACTACTCTCTTTAATGCATTTTGGCATTGTGGTAAAAAATAAATAAATTAATAACAGCAGGTTGAGTAGGATTCAGCAGGATTCAACCTTCTCTCCCTTTGTGATTCATAGCAAGGTCTGACTCAATCGACCATCTAATCACTGTTTTCAGGCTAGTCCCCATGGATCTGTTTACCTGTCCTGTGTAAGTAGTTCTCATTTAGTATAAAATAAATAACTAGTTGCCAGAAGTGAATTAGAATATCTTGTCTGCCAGGCCATTTCCTTAATCAACATAAGATACTTGTTTTCATCATGAGAACTAATGAAGGTACAAATGTTGTGCAAAAAGGACAGCTTTTACCAGGAGTGTCAGAGAAAGCTATAATTCTGTATTTAAAACACAGTGGGTAGAAAAACTCCTCAGAAGATTTGTCAAATTTGTTAAGCTACTTCATTAGGCAGATAAGAACTCTAAACTTTAATCCTAAATAATTTTTTTTTCCAGCAAATTGTCCAAATAGGGAGTATATCCACAGCTTTCAACTTGTAGGGTGCCAGATTTTATTGTGTTGTAAGTGAAAGGTTGTCTTTTTCTCTAGCCTGACACTGGAAGTTCCAGCTTAGTCAGCATCACAATGTAGCAGTCATAACTGATAGATTGTTCTGATTCCAGGAAATTCAGAACGGTCACTCCTCTCGTAACCCAAAAGACATTGCCTACCACTCTACTCTCT
Organism: Chrysolophus pictus; assembly: GCA_037305975.1. NCBI lineage: Eukaryota > Metazoa > Chordata > Aves > Galliformes > Phasianidae > Chrysolophus > Chrysolophus pictus. The sequence goes on along the minus strand of CM074577.1, from coordinate 20,889,801 downwards.
GAGGGCTGTGTCTTGAACTTTCTCTTCGATGGGGGATTTACATCACCTCTCCATGGACTGTCAATTTGACTTTGGCTTGTAACAATGACGCCATGTGTCATCACAATTATCGATGCAGTCCTGGAAACTGTTACCTGCAGCCTTGTATTGCTTAATAGATCCTCACAAACTTGCATATGATGTTCTTTCTGCTCATGTGTGAATATTCATTGTACCAACCAGGTACAAATTTTGTGATATTTCAAGGTTGCCACCATTGTTTTCCACTATTCCCATGCACTGAACTCAATATTCAGCTCTACACACAGTTCCCTGGTCATAATCTGCTGAATGGATAAGCTGATCAAGATCCTTTTCATTTTGCGGTTTGACAGCTGTACCTAGCTGTCCCAAACATGGCTTGTCTCTCACATCCCCATTGCACTGCTGAAATGCACCACCCACCTGCGGAGCACAGTGCACTGTGCTCACATCCACTGGTTGGTCACTAGAAACGTTCAGCAAGAGTCATTGAATGTCAATGGGTGCTTTTTTTTTTTTTTTTTTTTTTTAATTTTTTTATAAAATGGAAGAATTTAATGACACACCTTTACTTCATATGCATCAGATACCATTTTGTCAGATTGCCACTCTGCTGCCATCTGTCACATGGTAACAAAATGTAATGGAAATCCTGCTGAACTGGTGGGACAGTTCAGTCTCTACTGCCATATCACCAACATCAGTCTCTGACATCGTGGGCCACCATAATAAAATAGGAGGCATTACTTTTGGAGCAGCCCCTGTGGCCCTTCTCTCTCTGTCACTTGTGATAAGTGAAAACCACATCTTTCCTTGAAGCCAATGCGCTAAGCCTTAATGCATCAAGTATTAGGCTATTGCAAGCTAACTCAAAGGACATTTTTGGCATGTTTCCAACTCTTAAAATAAGCTTTAAAAAAGAATGGATAGTTTATAGTTACTTCAACATTAAAGAGTAAAAAAAAAAAAAAAAAAAAAGTAGAATTGGTTTGTATGAATTATACTTCATGGAATCAAAGAATTAAGTGAAATAGTGGATTCATAATTGTAAAGTTTTTGTCCTCCACTTTTCTTGTTTCTTTTTCTTGTTTACTACTTGTGACTGAGTGACTATGAAAGCAATTTGGAGAAATCAACCTTTATATGCTGAGCAATAAGAACACATGGGAATGGTCATAGACAAAGGAATAGCATGTCTTTTTATTTCAATATGACATAAATATACTTATAGGGGAGAAGTCCCATATATAGAAGAAATTCCAGTAAATTTTAGAATGTATAGTTTGCATTCTGATATTAGCAAATCAAAGACCATTCTCAAGTATCTTACAAAATCAGTTTTAAGTAGGTTTTGTTTCTAAGGTGTCGATATTCCCTTAATTTACTTTCTTCTTCTTTTTTTCTTTTCTTTTTTTTTTTTTTTCATTAAAAAACCCTCAATAATAGAATCATAGAATCAATCATAGAATCATAGAATCACAGAATGGCTTGGGATGGAAAGGACTTAAAAGACCATCCAGTTCCAATCCCCATGCTGTGGGTAGTGGTGCCAACCAGGACTCAGGGCCCCATCCCACTTGGTCCTTGAACACCTCCAGGGATGGGGCATCCATCCCCATCCAGTTTCTCTGAGTAGCCTGTGCCAGTGCCTCACAACCCTCAGAGTAAAGAATTTCCTCCTAATATCTAATATAAATTTCCCCTCATTTGGTTGAAAACAATTCCCCCTTAATTGCATCACTATTTGCCTGTGTAAAAAGTCAGTCTTCCTTCCATTTAAAAGCTCCTTTTAAGAACTGGAAGGTTGCAATGAGGTGTCACCAGAGCCTTCTCTTCTCCAGCCTAGCTCCCTCAATTGCTCTTCATAGAAAAGGTACTCCAGCCTTTCATCATCTTTCTGTCCTTCTCTGGACCCACTCTAACAGCTCCACATCATTCATGTGTTGGGGGCCCCAGACCTGGATGCAGTACAGCAGATGGGGCTCATGCAGGTAGAGCAGAGGGGTATAATCACCTCCCTTGCCTTGCTGGCCATGCCTTTTTGATGCAGCCCAGGATATGGTTGACCGTCCAGGCTGCAGAAACAAATGGCTGGCTCATGTCCAGATTTTGTCTACCTAAAGATATTTTTTATCATCTCATTTCTAATTTAAAGTAGGAGTTAGTACTGTTGAGGAATTGTTAAAAAATACATTTTTAATGGAAGTAAAATGACTTAAGATTGACCCTACATTTGAATGTTTTCTGCTTGTGTATATCTTAGCTTGTGTATATATTAAAAAGCTGTTCTCTAATGGTCAAAAAACATTATCTCAGGGCTGTTTGGAAATCTCATTTAAAATGTTTGGAAGGTTGTAGAGCAGTGTTTAGAAATCAAAAAGCCCAGATTTTTACTATCATTAGTCGTTCCAGAAGCATCCTTTTGAAATCCATCAAGAGAGTTTCAATAAAAGATTGTGGCAGATTTTCAGAAATGCTAACATGCTTGAAAATAAAAGTACAACTATTCAAATTTCTGGTAAGGACACCATAAATAAAGCAGGGTTGAAGAACCAGTCCTATAACCTTTCACATCATCTTCCAGTCAGTACTGTAGGAAGTTTGCAGCTAATTGTATTTGGATTACAAGAGTGGACAGTACAATACATTTCTCAGAATGAATTAAGTTCTCTGAATGAGATATCTGAGGAAAATGTTCAAGACACAGCCTTCAGTTAGTAGAGTGATGTGCACTGTCTTTTGAGATATGAAAAAAGTGATCCTTCTGAACTTCCTGTAAATGGGACAAACCATCAACACTGTGACGCTGACTAAGGTGAAGGCTGGACCTTCCAGAGTCAGGCCAGAGAAGAAGACAATCTTTCACTTGCAGCATGACCATGCCAGGTCCCATACAAGTTTGAAAACTGTGGAGAACATTACTAATCTTTGCTGGACGGTCCTACCACCCCCACTATATAGTCTGGGTTTGGTGCCGTTTTAATTCCATCTGTTTTGGCCAAAGAAAAATGGAGTGTATGGGAAATATTTTCCTAGCAACTATGCCATCATGGCAGCTGTGAACCAGTGTTTCACCTCTGCTGATGCAGATTTTTACAAGCACAGAATGCAGGTTCTTTTTAATTACTACCAAAGATGCACAGATAATGGTGGTGACTAAGCAGAAAAAAAATTATAGCAGAGAATGTGTTCTACCAAATAGTACTATTGTGCTTTTTACATCTGTTGTTGTGGAAATAAATAGGATGCACTACTTTCAGAGTGACCTGTGTGCATTTATATTTACAAAACAAGTGATGCACAGTGCAATTGCTTATCTGTTCTGTCACCTCCCATTTCTTTGGGTCCTTCCCAGCCTCCTCACTGGCAGAACAGCTTGGGGAGTTGAAATATTCTTGTCTTTGCTTAAGCACTGCTCAGCAGTAACTAAAATATTAGTGTGCTATCAACGTCATTTTTCTCCTAAAGCCAAAGATAGCAACATGTTGGGGATTATGAAGAAAATCAGCTTTGCCTGATCATAGAATCATAGAACAGCCTGGGTTGAAAAGGACCACAGTGATCATCTAGTTTCAACCGCCCTGCTACAGGCAGGGTCACCAACCACTAGACCAGGCTGTCCAGAGCCACATCCAACCTGACTTTGAATGCCTCCAGGGATGGGGCATCCACAACCTCTTGGGCAACCTGTTCCAGTACGTCACCACCATCTGTGTGAAAATCTTCCTCCTAATATCTAATCTAAACCTCCACTGTCTCAGTTTAAAACTATTCCCCCTTGTCCTATCACTATCCACCCTCGTAAACAGCCCTTCCCCCTCCTGTTTATATCTTCCTTTCAAGTACTGGAAAGCCACAATGAGATCTCCCCAGAGCCTTCTCTTCTCCAAGCTAAACAACCCCAGTTCCTGCAATCTTTCCTCATAGGAGAGGTGCTCCAGCCCTCTCATCATCTTAGTAGTCCTCCTCTGGACCCACTCCAAGAGCTCCATGTCCTTCTTGTATGGGGGCCCTAGGCCTGAATGCAGTACTCCAAATGGGGCCTCACAAGAGCTCAGGAGCGGGGGACAATCACCTCCTTCTCCCTGCTGCCCACCCCTTTTTTAATGCAGCCCAGAACACAATTGGCCTTCCGGACTGCAAGTGCATGCTGCTGGCTCATGTCCTGCTTCTTGTCCAACAGGACCCCCAAGTCCTCCTCAGGACTCCTCCTTCTCAAGGAGATCTTCCCCCAGTTTGTATAAATACCTGGGATTGCCCCAACCCAAGTGCAGCATCCTGCACTTGGCCTTACTGAACCTCATTAGGTTTTCATGGGCCCACTTCTCCAGCCTGTCCAGGTCCCTCTGGATGGCTTCCCTTCTTTCCAGTGTATCAACTACATTGCTCTGCTTGGTGTTATCTGCAAACTTGCTGAGGATGCACTTGATGCCATCGTCTGTGTCATTGATGAAGATGTTGAAGAGCACCAGTCCCAAGACTGACCTCTGAGAGACACTGCTTGCGACCAGCCTCCACCCTGACACAGAGCCATTAATCACAACCCTTTGGCTGCGTCCAGACAATGAATTTCTAATCCATCAAACAGTTCATCCTTCAAATCCATACCTCTCCAATTTAGAGAGAAGGATGTGGTGAGGGACCATGTCAAAAAGGATATGTACAAACAAGTTCTATCCTGTTCGTTGGTATGTAAGTACACACGGATGATGAACAGATTGAGAGCATCCCGACAGAAAGTGACTTGAGGATGCTGATGGATGGAAGCTCAGCATGAGCCAGCAGCATGCATTTGCATCCCGGAAAGCCAACTGTACCCTGGTCTGCATCAAAGGAAGCACAGCAACTAGTTGAAGGCAGATGATTCTCCTTCTCTATTCTGTTCTGGTAAGACCCCCATCTCTATGCAGGTTTGCAGCCTCTAGAGGAAGAACCTCCTCGAGTAAGTCCCGAGGAGGGCCACAAGGATGATCAGAGGGCTGAAGCACTTCTTTTACAAAGACAAGCTGAAAGAGTTGAGGTTATTTGATAAGAAGACGCTCCAGGAAGACCTCATTGAGGCCTTGAAGAATTTCAAGATAGCCTACCAAAAGGATGGAGAGGGATTTTTTTTTTTTTTTTTAGGGAATGTAATGATAGAAAAATGGATAACAGTTTTAAATTGAAAAAGTGTAGATTCAGATTTGATATAAGGAAAAAAATCTTCACTTTGAGGGTGAGGTACTGGAACAGATTGCCCAGAGAAGTTGTGGATGTCCCATCCCTGGAAGTGTTCAAGGTCATATTCAACGGCACCTTAAGCAAATTGATCAAATGACAATGAAACTGGAACTAGATAATCTTTAAGGTTCCTTCCAAGTCACATCATTCTATGACTCTACGAATTCATGCTATGATTCTACCTTTAGCAACATGCACAATAATGCAGAAAGTCAGTATGCTAATGAGGAGTTGGGCAAGACACATGTAAAACACATTTGAAAATAAATTTCTATGAATAAAATCTTTGAAATACACCTTTCCTTCTACTTATTAAGAAAATATCAATTTTGAAGTGTCTCAGTTTTCTGAAATGTGGGCCAGTAGATACCTGCAGGTCAAACAACTCTGACAGAAATATATAATATGCAGAGGTTTCCCATTTGTTACATAGCATCTCCTCATTACCATGAGACATGCAAGGTGGGAGTTCCCTACTGAATATGTTCAAAAGCATGGGTTCTAAATAAAAAATTCTATGTTCAGCAGGATAGTTAGTGAGTGGTGTTTCATCACTTGAAGCTGATATCCCACCTGAGCTTGCCTGTCTCCTTAAAGGACCCTTGATGAGATGAAGGTATTCCATGATACAGGGTTTTTTTTGCAAGCTTATAATGTATTATTTATCACTGTATCTACCTCCGAGTATTAATAATAAATGTTCTCTCACTTCTGCTGTGAAATCTTTTCAGCTTACCTGAGTTCAGAAAATATACATAAACTTCATCCTATGATAATGAATATCATCTCATTTGATAAAGTAATCCAGAGCATGACATCTTTGGTATGAGCCCTTTGGAAAATTTCAGTCCTAATTATGAGTTGTAAAAAGATTTACATAGTAGCAGTCAGTGTTAATGGACATTTTGTTCCCTTCTTAAGTCTGCATTTAGACTTTCTGTCTTTGTTGACCTATGATGAAGGTATCACTTCCCACTGTTAACATTAAGGGATCTCTAGGTCTTGGCTTGAACACGAGACCTACATAGACTTCAGTGAAAACACTTATTTTTCAAATGATTTATGAGGTCTGTTCCAAAAGGAATGCCCTCCTATTTTATTATGTTGGACAGATGTTGGCCCAGAAACAGATATTGTTGGTACGGCAGTAGAGGTTGAGACTTCCCACCAATGTTCTGTTGAATTTTGTTGCCACATGGCAGATGGCAGCAGAGGGTCAGTTTAACAAAACTGCATATGACATGGGAGTGAGTATGAAGCAAGGGTGTGTCACTGAATACCTCCATGAGAAAAAAATTGCACCCATTGACATCCATCAGTGCTTGCTGAGTGTTTTTGGAGATCAATCAGTAGATGTGAGCACAATGAGATGGTGGGTGGTGTGTTTCAGAAGTGTCAACATCGGCAGTGGGTCACCTCCACTGGTGTAGATTTTGATGAGAGCTGCTTGCAGGCTCTTGTTCATCAGTGGCAAAAATGCATAGCTAATGGTCTTGACTATGTTGAAAAACAGTGTTTTGTAGCTGAGAATTTACTTTATCAAATAGTGTCATTGTGCAATTCATATCTGTTATAGTTTTCATGGAAATAAATAGGAGACATGACTTTCAGAGCAATCTACTCAGCACAAGTATCCTTTTAGCTGTTTTGGACAAGAGAATGACTCAATTTCCTGGCAGGTAATTACTCTAAATCACTTACTCTAAATCACTGCAATGTTTTCAAAAAACAAAATAAAAAATCACAATAACTATATTAAATTAAAATTAATGCTTTTTTTTTTCTTTTTTCTTTTTTTTTTTTTTTCCTAGCTCTAACTATCCGTGTGCCACATGTGAATTTCAGGCATGCCATACACCATCTCACATACTGCTTAACCAACTGGAACTGCCTAACAAATCATCACTGATCAGGAATTTTTGTTTTTACTACTCTAATTAAGAAGTAGCCCTTACTTTATGAGAATATAAATGTCCGCAACAGATCCAGAAAAAGATAATGTTTCAGATCACAGTCTGCTTTGGTTAAGTTTGTTCCAATACATTGGAGTTTTCATAGTGATGTTTTAGCCCGTAATACTGCAAACATGCTAAATATTTATTACATTCAATATTAACATGAACATCTAATTCTCTTCTGTTTGTTGAGAATCTCTGTTATGATTCAGTTTTGGTGATATTTGATGTAATAGAAGGAAAAGTTTTTAAATCCCATTAGTGTGTGTGCAAAGCTTGGTCTCCCTTGATTTTTTTTTTCTTTTTTATAGCCATGACTGGACAAAGATGTCATTGCTACAGTGCATGGATGAGATGCAATCTCAAGGCTACTTTCTTCAAAGAAGATGTAGTCCATAATTCATGAAAACTGTTTGACACATGTGAGACTTATGTGGTTTTTTGAAACACTGTAGAAGATGAAGTCATACAATGAGACAGAGAATGACTAAGATCCCTGACAGCAAAGGAAGTGAAATATATAACTGAAATCAGACACAGTAAAGATAATTGTGCCCAAATATCTTTCCAAAGCACTGAATATTCCCACTTCCAGGAAGATATATTATTTCCTCCTGCATCTGTGATATTATTCCAGCAGTAGGTGTTTGAGCTGAAAGAAAGAGAGAGAATGCCGTGGTGGAGCAGTTTAATGAATGCTGAGGACAAGGACAGTGAGAATGTTGTCTCAAAGAGACTTCCTGGATGATCTGCTTGTGGACCAAAGCTGGAGCATCTCACAGGTGTTCTTACAGGATGTGACAATAGGCAAGAAGGCAACATTGGCTCTAGTCCATGACACAATAAAGTAAGACTGGATTTTTGCTCTTGAGGCAAAATTAAGTCTGGGAAGCAAAAAGAAAAAGCTAAGGATATCCAGAGAAGCATAGTGTGGAACTGTCTCATTACATGCAGTCACATAGAGAAAGATGAAAAAGTAAAGCATTAAGATGACAGAAAGGTTTGAGGAGAAGGGATTCATATTATCAGATAGGGGAGACTTGCAAAAAAAATATGCACCTGTATAGATTGTAAGATTCATTCCAGTCACAGGAAAAAACAAGCTTCATAAAGTTTAAAAACTTTCCTATGACCACTGCAATTCTAGATGAAGAGTTTGGGAAATGTTACAAATATAGAAGAACATAGATCCAACCCCCCCCCCTCCCCCCCCCCAAAAAAATGTTAAAGCATGTAGATAACACATGTTTAGAATAGGAACTAGTATAGATAGTTTTAGTGCTTAATAATAAACAATAATATCTGCATAATGAGCATGTTAGAAATGTGAAGGAAAGAAGATAAAATAAAAAATTTAGAACAATGCAATTTTTTCTTCATATTCCAAGTTGTCAAGCTGAGAAATATTTTTATCCTAGAATATTTCTTAAGAGAAGGCTCATGAGAGAAGGTTAAATTACTTATAGTAGCAGTTGTGGAAAAACAGACACAATAAATGATGGAGATTTGTTGCTATGTGACCAGGAGCTTCGAGAATGTAATAAGTAAACTATTATGGCATGCAATACCTTGCTTCAAACCACTATTGAATATGAAGACATGAAGGTGCTAACATAGCACTGATTTTCTCAAAGATTTTCAGGGAGTTCTTGGAAACTGAAGACAGATATGCCTGATATTCACAGGGCAAAACAGTAGGACTGGAATTAATGGAGTCATGGATAATAATAATCTCTGCTGAAAAAACTCAGCACAGCTAGTCTAAATAAAAGTTTTGCAACACATTCTAAATTCTTTGAAGTCATGAGCATGCAGATAGATATGTTGGGACGAACTCAAAAGAAATGAGGGAAAGTGGTTTATTGTGGAATACATGCTTAATCTGTGGAACTTGGTAGTTTAGAATGCTGTGGACTCTGAAATTTTACATGTATAGCAAAGCAATTGGTAATTTGCCGTGAGAAGAAAACACTGAAGGCTGTTAATTACGAAGACATAATCTTGGCTGAAAACCATTAGAAACAGAGGAAATGTTCTGAATTATTACTACATATTTGATCTGTTCTCATATATGCCCCCCAGATGTCATTATAAAAGCCTGAAGACAGGGTCAGATGGATCTTGGTCTTAGTATGTTCGTTCTTACATTTCTGCAAAAATGCAGTATATTTTCATAATGAGGCAAGGAAAGAGAATATTTTTTAAAAGAAAGAGATCTTGAATTTTCAAATATAGTTTGTTACATAAGAAGAACTTGTAATACATCAAATAAAATGCTGACTTGATCTTACTGTAAATTCACACTAATGTTCTAAAATTACTGCCTTAGTAACAACTTTTTGCAGCCAAATGTTTTGGTGTAGTTGTTACCAAAGTCTATGCTTGATTAGTAAGTGCATTTCAAAGACAGGGAACATACAAACCTTCAGTGAACTGAAGAAGAGCAGTAAGTGACAATCCTTTTACTGATTACATACAGACTATGAAACTCGAAATTACCATATTTCTGAAAAGCATCACTTAAAGTAATTCATAAGAAATGTTATAAATTTCTAGAGAAGATTCTATTTTGAAGATTTAAGTATTTTCAAGGAAAGATATAATCTTCTGGGTCAAGATGTGAAAAATTTGTTCATCATAATAGCAGTACCTAGCATGAGCTCAATCTGCTCTGGTTTTCCATACCTTGAAGGCTCAGGTTATAACCTTCTGCCATTTGAAGATGACCATCCAGTCTTCCAAATCTATTTTAAAGTGTACATGAAATGAGCTATCAGACTGAGGACAATTCTGTGGAATGATATTTTCTTTTAAACATTAAAACTCGTACTTTGAAATTTAACTTCATATTACTGTAAAAAAACCCAGCATATTCTGGTTTGTTTCTTTGTTTGTTTGTTTTTGTCATATACTGTTTTTCTTTCTGGAACTCAAGTCCTTATATAAAAGATTTTTCACTTTCAGTCATAGTTATTTGAAAACTAATACATTTTGAATACAACATACTCTTAGGAAATCTGGGTGGGTTGTCATTGACATCCGTGAGAGTTATGTTTACAGTTGTGGTTCCAGCTAGTCCTCCCAGTTGTCCTCCCATGTCCTTGGCTTGGATAAGAACTTGATATTGCTCTTTCACTTCTCTGTCCATATTTGGCAAAGCTGTTCTTATCACACCTATGAGAAGAAATGGAAAAGAAAAAGAACAGGTAAATAAAGGGCTGTAATTGTCTACTACTACATTTTAATGCTGGATCTATTAGACCAGAACTGTCTCTTTTTCTAAAGGATTGATACAAGAGCAGTTCACATACAAATATGCAAATCACTTGAACATTTAAAAGTTGCTGACCACCTGTTCAGCTATTCAAAATGACCACTGTGACACTTCAAGTAGAACATAAATGGTCAACAGAGAATAGCGCATATCCACTAGAGACGTAAACAGTGCAAGCATATGTTAACCACACGAGGGACAAAGAACACTATCTTGTGCAGAGTACACAGTGTAGAAAAAGACAACAATGTATTTCAGAGCCTGCATCTTCCATGGCTCCAAACTATTCAGTGGTCAGCACATTGAAGCTACTGAAGGCCAAGACAAGATGCATTCTGTAGAAAAGAGATATAGATGGTCTTTATTAGAAGACTCTCCTTTTATCAAGAAAGTTTTCTGGATACAGCACAAAGATGCAGTGAAAACATCAGGAGTTTCCTTAAAGAAATGTAAACAAAACTTACTCAAATGACTTTTAATGCATATTTCACAGTCCCCTTTCTGATACCTTAAGAAAGTATAAAATAAAAGGAAGAAGTAAAAAATGAAAGGAAAAAAATAAAAGGAAAGAGAGAAGGAGGTAATACTGATCATAGGATTAGTTTATGAGATTGTAGAAAGCTACAAGGTTTTCGGCACTCAAACCTATCTCTTAAAAGCAAATGTATATGAGAAGATGAATTCTTTATCAAAATTTTAGAAGTGTGTGTTACATTGTAGATTGATATAGATTAAACAATAGATTTTCAGAAAATAGCTAGATGGAGATATTTGCAGGTAGCATATGCAATTAAAAGTATATCAAAGGATGCACTCTTCTTCTCTAAATTATTACTTTTTCATAAAATGCTATTTTCTAGTAACCTGTATGGTTTTAATAGTAGTCTTTTACCCTTGGTGTTTGAATGGATCTGGACCGATAAGAAAAAATCTTGAAGGCTCATTCTTATTTTTTTCTGTCATCTAACTGCTGCTATATTAACAAGTGAAAATAGGAATTGCTAGCTTACAGTACTTTTTTCTCAATCTAAAAATAACTTTGACCCAAATCTGCTTTTTATGGAACTTATTACAAATTCCTATTAAATTAAATTGTATAGCAATTTCCATTCTCTCCACTCTCCACTGCTAATAACAATGGTTAACAATGACTACTACTTTCCACCTCAGCATGGCATTTACTGCACTGTGTAAATCTAGAATATGACTAGCAAATACTTAAGAACAATTACAACACTATACTTCTGAGTTTTAGAAAACAATTGATGGTGTTCCGTGTTTTGTTTTTTTTTTTTTTTTAATTTCAAGACAGAAATCTTGAATTGTAAAACTTAATAAAAAAATTTTCATGTACATACTTGTGATTCTTCAGTATCAAAATTGAGTGGCATTGCGACAGGCATCATGCAAATAAAAGAACCACTAATAATTAAAGAGGAAGGCAATACTCATGAAAAAAAAAAAATTGTAGATAAGATGAACATTACTGTGTCTTTTCTTAAATCATTGAGTTCCTATTTTTCTCAATGTGGAGATTGCACATTCCATAATATTTTACAACATCCTAAGTATGTTCACTCTGAGGAGTAGAGAATGTGAGAATTAAAGATTTCTCTTGTTTTATCAGTGAAACATAGTAACAATAAAAAGCACTGAATATGGGCTGTTGTGAGCAGGAGATGAATGTCATCTGATTATTATTACACCTGCTTTAGGTATTGTTGAGTGGTTTTCTGAGTTAAAAATATTCCTGATAGTCTTCAGAAAATGAAGAACATGCTATCATTCTAGTAGCTGTCTGGAAGTATAAAGGTATTCTGTTTGTTGTTGTTGTTTGTTTGTTTGTTTGTTTTCTGTAAGAGGTCTTTTTCCCTTCTCTACCTCTCTACCGACTCTCTTTCAAAAGCTTAGCGGAAAAAAAGAAAGAAAAATGCTATTTCTAACAGAATCCATTTATATGGATGGGATACAGATGAGTTTAAGCTATGCGGACACAACAAAAACTATATTAGAGGTAAAATCCACTGGAAAGAAAACTACAGACTTAGGCATTCCACCTTCAGTTTCATAAAGAGTATGCAAACTTGGAACTAAAGGCTTATTCTAATACAAAAGTCTTACGTGTAATTGACTCATTTAAAAATGTGTTTTTAAATCCTTCTATTTTAAGATTTTACAATAAAGATCATTTAGATTTTGAACAACATAACTTTTAATTTTTATCATTTAAAAATTTAAATATCAAATTTGCAGAAAATTATGATTTCAATAAGGCTGATGAAAACTGATAGTAATAAGCACGGGTCCTGAATCAGAAGATATGCCCTGCAGTGTTACTCAGACATAATTCAATAAGATGACTCAGTTATGTGGAAGATAAAGAATAGTTTTTGTGAATAAATTCTTGTATAAATATTAATGACGATATTCCTCTCAAAACCAATCTTAATTCCAGTAACGAAACTGAGGTCAGAATATGGACCAGAATGACTGATCTTAAGAAAGAATTGCAGATATATGTAAGAATATCAACCATATAACCACATTATAAAATTGGATAGAAAGAAGTTCATGAAAAGTATGTTTGAGTAACAGAACAGTACAGAGAAAAGACTGTCATTTGTCTGAAGAGAAGTACTCCATGTTAAAGAAATCTCCGTTACAATTTTCATCAGGTGAACAATCTCATAGCATTGGAAATAAACTCCCACGTATAAAATTTGAGGCCTCAGAATATTCTGCTCCAACAGCTGCTCTCCAGCAGACACAGTAATGCATTTAACCTTCCTGCAAGAGCAATATAAGCTTGCTCTCCTGCTCCTACACAGTCATGCCTACCTGCAGCAGAGCACTGCAAAAGCAGTGTCATGAAAACATGAGTAAAAAGGCAGCTGTGACATTCAAATCCATAATCACTAGAGACTATTTCTAAATTCATATCAGAATAAATTATCTATAAAAAATGACTAGACAAAAGATTATATGTGAAGCTATATGCATGCCAAGCATAACCATAATTTCACATATAAAAATCTCATCAATGATTTGACCACTAATACTTTGCCATAGAATTTTAAGGCAGCAATACAAATTTCCACAAAATTTCAGCTAAAAAAAAAAAAAAAAAAAAAAAAAAAAAAGGAAACAAAATGTTTGGAACTGTTTGGAAAGAAATAAAGAACAAAAGAGAGATGGTTAAACTATCTTTTAGATGACATGAGCTGCTTTCTTGAACACTGTGCACATTCTCATCCTTTGATGCTGAAAAGAATACTGCAGAAATGGGAGAAGCCTAGAGGAGGAGAAGCAGAGTAATGGAATGGCTTATGTTTGAGAAATTCTTCATTCTGGAAAAGAGACAACTAGGAGAGAATATGATATGAGTATTCCTCAGAGTTTAATGGGGAACTTCAAAATTATTGATAGGAGTTAATTTCTCATAGCCTCTCATAATGGAAGAAGTGCAAGGTATGAAAGAAGTTAAGAGGTGTTGGATTTCAAAGAATGAGGAATTGGTTTTTCATCCAAGAAAACTTTTGCTGTGGATTTTTCAGTCAATGAGTGTGCAGGTATGATGCACCTGGACTCAATTCTACTGGAAGTGGACCAGTTATGGAGGAGAAATCCTTTCAGAATATTCAATTACAGTTACTTACCACCAAAGAAATATGGAAGGAGAAATTGTCAGAGACTACAAGAAGAATCTGGGAATGCATCACTAAACTCTTGCCTTACTTTATCTAGAGCTGAACAATCACTTTTGTAAACATGATACAGGGTAGCATGAGCCTTTGGTCTGATCCATCACGGACTTTTTAATGTTCTTTAAATAATTACAATACAGTGCCTGAAAATTGTCACTAGAGAGCAAGAGATAGCAAAAACAAAACAAAGCAAAACAAAATAAAAAAACAGCAACTGAAAAAATTGTTTATCCATTTTCCAGTAGTTCCGAGTTTGGTCTGTCATTTTGTATCAAAATGACTTTTCTTCCCTTTTCTATCACAAATTCAAGGCAAATGTTCCGCAGTAAGACTTTGCAATAAAAACTACTGCACTGTCTCTTCAGTTATAAAATAAAACATCATTGGAAATACCTGAGGATCTATAACAGTGCTGGAGACTTTTGGATTTTAGATCAAGAAATTAAGCACATCATTTTTCACTTACTGTTTAACTCTACAGTCATTGTTAGATCCAGAGGTAATTCTCATATTGTAATATTTTAATATAAGACAAGTATTAATAGATAGGTATGGAAACACTAAATTTTTATGATATTACAAGAATAGTCAGTTGCAGGCTATGACCTATGGTCCACTCACAATAGATGAGAGTATATAATACAGCCATTTAAAGTGCTGGTGTGCAGGGTGAAGTTCTTCCTTAATAATCATTGTTGTTGTTTTTTTTTTTTTTTTCCTGGGAAACTTGCACTAGAAGTCAAGTTGTGGCTTCAATAAATGTCTTTACCACCATTTACTACCTCTTCATTCTTTACAAGACAGAAATAATAATAAATAATATATATATGAAGGTAAATACTTTTACCTCCCCCAAGACACTTAAGAAGTCACATTTCAGTTTTAAAAGTAAAGTTGCTGACTGTAAATTGCAACACAATCTTCTGCTAAATGGAGCATGTGACAAAAGATTGTGCCTGTTGGAGATAGTGCACTAATGGCCTTAGGTGGCTCTCACCTCCAAGCTATTGATTGATCAGGGGGAGAGGCTCTTTAACACACTACCTGACATTCAAGGACAGCTTTACTGGAAGGAGAAACTGTATTTGCTGAAAGAGGCATATGGACAACTATCCCTGTAACACATTCATGATGACACAATGCTTGGCAATCACCATGTAGGTTATTGGTTCCTTAACTGAACTGCTAAATATAGAAACAAGAATGACATTTAAAAATATAGGACGAGATACCTTATTAACAGGTCTACCAACCTCCCAAATACATCAGTCTCTTTAAATGCATCATCCTTTCCTGTTCACACATTCTGTAACATAAGACAGTCATGCTATGCCCCAGGAAAAGAGGAGGATAGGAGATAATTTAGCTGTTGCACAGTCTCAAATTAGCTCAATACAGTAAATCAATCATTTCTAGGGAAATTTGGAGTATAACTTTATGCATTAAAATTGCCAAGAAAAAAAGAATAATGACCTAGGATATAAAGCTGAATTGTGAGAAAAAAAAAAAAAAGAAAATTATAATGCATGCAGCAGATGAATCTTTATCTGTAAAGGAATGGTAAAACAGATGTTTTACAGGAAAAACTGCTTAATGTATACATATTTTAGATATTCCAGGATAATTTGGAGAAGGGTGTTTCTTTTGCTTCTGGAACAGATTGCAATTCATTAAAACAGCAGTCAATAATCAAAACAAAATTAAGTGCAAAGTTACTCTACTAGTTTTTCACCTTATCAACATAGCCCATATTTATTCACTGACATTGCAAACACGAATTGAAATATAAAGGTTAAATCTTCTAGTATTGCTGATAAACTGTTTACCTGTCTTCGGATCAATGGAGAAATAGGGTTGCCCCTGAAGAATGCTGTAGACCACTCTGGCACTATTTCCATAGGTAGGATCATCAGCATCTGTTGCCTTTACTTGGAGCACGTATGCACCTGCAAAGAAACACAGGTAATAAAAATTTCAGTATAGAGCAGTGATGGTGGACATTTCAGACACATCAGTAATGCTGCTAGCAGATTCTATTGTAACTCTTGTTCCGCTGGATATAAGGTAAGAATAAAATAGTAAGTTGTTCAGCCCCATGTTAGCATCCATCCAGGTAACAACTGAGGAAAAATGGGAAGGAAAGGAGAAATATCAGAAGATATTTATAAACAATTTATGATGCATACATTATTCACAATATATATATTTTTTAATCTAACATGTATAAGAAGGAGACCTGCGAAAGCAAAAAACTGGATTTTTAAAACTAGTTTTGTGAAATGATGGACTTATCATTAAGGTGTGAGCACAGACAACTGTGCAAGTAAAATATGTGCTTTGCCTTTAAAACAAATGTTGGTTCAAGCAAACCCTGAATCTGTCAAAGAACCAATCTCTAAGTGCCTTTAAAAAACTATAATGCAGTTTCCTTTAAGGTTAGTTCTGCAGTGCTTGAATTCACACTCACATTACAAACTGAAATTGGGTATTAGTTCAGTCAGTTGTCTATGAAATCTGGACTTCAATATTCTATTTCCAATACAGTTCAGTTGGAAACACAAGCACCCTCAAAGCAGAACCTCCCTTTGCTGCACTGTTTTCAGTCATGATTAGAGACCATACCCAGTGGAAAAATCTGCATTATGCTCTGACTTAGCAGCTACCAGAGCCACGCATATGAAGACAGAAAGAGAGAAAACAAAAAATCATTTTTAATGGCAATTGTTCTACATAAAATTCTTGTCCTTCCTCCTGGTTGCTAAACAATTCACCCATCTCTATTGTCCCAAAATTAAAATAGTGCTCAAACTACATTTTCCAACAAAACAGATGGCCTCATATCAAGACTTTCCATACAAATTTGAAGAATTATTATTTCCTATAATCTTATGTGAAAATGAACATTAGAATTTCCAATACTGATTTTGAATGAGTGAGGGATAAGGCAATCTATGTGAAAAAAACAGTACAGGGAGGAAGGTTGTCCTTCTTTTTGTTTTAAGAAATGTACATTTGGAGATCATCTGACATTGTTTCAAGAATATCCATGGAATACTGCATGGAATTAATGACTGTCACTTTTCTGTAATGAAACTTGAATGTTTCAAAGGATGTTCATCATCTAAAATTTACTCTCATGGACTTGTACTAGCTTATTTCAGGGAGTGTCTTATTAAAAGATGCTCCATGGACAGAAAGGTGACTCACGACAAAGTTTTTCATTTGGAGGACTTGTCTTTCATTTTTTCCCACATCTTTTCACATGATAATAAACACTAGTGCTGACAGATTTGCAACTAACATTATAAAAATATTAGCTCTATAGTGGCTTCCACTACAGTTTACTGAATAACAGAGAAGCAAAAAATATTTAAGGAGATGTTCCTTCTATCTCCTGAAGAAGACAGAGATAACAGTTCTATTTGACTAACAAGGATTTTTAAAGTCAATAGTCTGATAATACTTTTAAGCCAAGGGAGAGTCTGATTAAAGACATATTCTAAAGGAAAGAAAGATTATGATTCTATGATTCCATTAACAATGAATAAATGAACGAAAACAAATGCCACTGAAATTGGTTGGACTCAGTTAACCAAGTGCCTGGAGTTACTCTCCCAGTTTTCTGGATCTACAGGGTGAAAAACGGTACAGGTTAGAGAAGACTATAGTCCAGATTCAGTATAACAGCAGTGGAAGCAGTGCCTACTCAACAAATTTGTGTTTAAATTTCTTTACGCAGCACACACTGAGTATGCACTAAAAAGATTAGAAAAACCCAGCTAGAGAAATACCTTTTCCTACTGGGTCAAAAGACAGAAGCCACTTAATACATGAGCACTTGAAGGCCACCTGTGGACTCTTCCCATTGTGGAAGAAAAGGCAAGGTCTGTTCCTTTTGGAGCGATTACACTGACAAAACACGTCACACAGATTTCCCTCACTGCACAGTACAGCACCTATCACTGGTATCCATGCGATTGTCTCCATTCATCTCTGCAGTATCTTACTGTCTTTCCAACATAAAAAACTCAGTCCATTTTTTTCTTTGGAAAGAAATACTACTTTTTTAACATAGTAACAGTCTCCTCCTATCCCTAAGTTGCACATCCATTCCATATATTTTGACTTTTGAATGAATTTTGTTCCCCTCACAGGTGGAAGAATTAGGTTCCCGGGTGCTGAAGTTTGAAATTGATCTGGTTGACCAGAAGCAGCCTATCTGGCAAGTGTGCTGCTTTGGGACTGATTTGAAACATTCTGCACTTTTACAAAGACACATATTCCCAAGTCTCCCCTTAGGCCAGGACATGCTTTTCTGATGCCCTGCTGGTCACTGAAAAGGTAGCTAATTTTCGTTTATCTTCTATATGTTACTTGACAAAGTTTTATTGGCATATCACTAAGACTTTTGCTTTGAACCTTAAAGCAGGCAATATTCTGTGTAAGAGAACAGTACAGACAAAACAAGGCTCACAAATACAAAAGCTGAAAGTAAACTCAAATAAAAGCCACAGTGGCTGGGAGTTGGTTTTAGACCTCATCCTCTACCCCAACATTTGTATTACAAGCCCTAGGAATGCTTTAAGGAACAGCCTTTTTGTGCAGTAGTGACTGGCTTCTCTTTCCCAAACCACCATAACCAGACTCTTTATTCTCACTATACCAGCATCATTTTCCTCCAACACAAAAACTATTTTCCTAAAATAAATATATATTGATAGAGAATAAGCCAGAAGGAGTACTTTCATGGTGGAGTTCATGATACCTATTAATATTTGATTTCTACAATGTGGGCAGTGACTTTCATGCCAGGAGTATTTGCAGACACAGGCTGAGCACATAGAGCCTGGCAGCACCGGTCAGCACAGACCAGTGTTGCAATGTAGGCATGTGAAACACCACAGCTGAATCTATATCTATTTCTATGCAAAAAAGTTGACACTGTAAGGTGAAGGAAATGAATAGCAGCCACCAGCCTGCTAGAAAATGCTGCAGCTGACCTAGATGCCTGATGGTCCCTTACAGGCCAGTTCTTAGCTGTCTACTAATATTAGTTTACATGATTTTTTACATATATACTACAAATAATTCAGTCATTATACAAAAAAAAAAAAAAAAAAAAAAGGTGATTTATAAACTAAGCTTTATTAAAGCAGACTTTCTAAGTCATCCTTTAGATAGATAAGTTGAACATATTGAATATGAAAAATAGTATTTCCCAGTGATAGCACTTTCAATTGTATTAATCCATATCTTATATCATCTACAACAGCTAGCATGTAAAGCTTGCATTTTTATGAGAGGTCAAGTTTTTTTTTTTTTTTTCATGGACCATCAGTTATATATTAACTAAAATATATATCTAATTTTCAGAACAGGTTTTCTGAAATTGTTTTCTCATCCTTTCAGTATTATAAAGCATTGCCAATAAGTTTTCTACTTTATTGTAAAGCATAAAACTAATATACTTTTAAAAGTGGACTCTAAAACCTCTAAAATGGTGGGTTTTGTTGGTGGTGGTGGTTTGGACTTTTCGTTTTGTTTTGTTTTCCAGAAATAATACAGGACAGTGGAGCTGTAAATCTTTAATGCACAAACATAGGATCAGAATCATAGAATCACTCAGGTTGGAAAAGACCATAAAGATCATCAAGTCCAACCATGACCTAACCATACTACCCTAACAACCCTCAACTAAATCATGTCCCTGAGCACCACATCCAGGCTTTTAAACACATCCAGGGATGGTGATTCCACCACCTCCTTGGGGAGCCTATTTCAGTGCTTAACAACCCTTTCTGTAAAGAAGCTTTTCCTGATATCCAGTCTAAACTTACCCTGGCACAACTTGAGGCCATTTCCTCTCATCCTGTCACCTGTCACCAGCGAGAAGAGACCAACCCCACTTTTACTATAAGCACCTTTCAGGTATTTGAAGAGAGCAGTAAGGTTTCCTCTCAGCCTCCTTTTCCCCAGACTGAACATTCCCAGTTCCCTCTGTCTCTCCTCATAGGGCATATTCTCCGAGCTCCTCACAAGCCTTGTTGCCCTTCTTTGGACGTGCTCCAGCACGTCCTTTCTGCATTGAGGTGCTCAGAACTGAACACAGTAATCAAGGTGAGGCCTCACCAATGCCGAGTACAGGAGCAGGATTACTTCCCTAGTCCTGCTCACTACTCCATTCCTGATACAAGCCAGGATGCCATTGACCTTCTTGGCCACCTGGGTACACTGCTGGCTCATATTCAGCCAACTGTCCATCAGTACACCAAGGTCTCTTTCCATCAGGCAGCTTTCCAGCCACTCTTCCCCAAGCCTGTAGGGTTGCCTGGGGTTGTGACCAAAATGCAGGACCTGACACTTAGCCCTATTGAAATTCATGCAGTTTTCCTTGGTTCATTGATCCAGACTATCCTGGTCCCTCTGTAGTGCCCTTCTCCCTTCAGGGAGATCAACATTCCCTTCCAACTTGATGTCATCTGCAAACTTACTGAGGCTGCGCTCAATCCTCTCATCAAGATTGTTAATAAAGATGTTAAATTGAAGCAGCTGCAATACTGAGCCCTGGGGGACACTGCTGGCTGCCAACTCGATTTAACTCCATTGACCACAACTCTTTGGGCCCAGCCATCCAGCCAGTGTTTCACCCAGTGGTGCATACACCCATCCAAACCATGGACAGCCAACTTCTCCACGGGAATGTTGTGGGGGACAGTGTCAAAGGCCTTACTGAAGACCACATCGACAGCCTTACTTTCATCCACTAAGAGGGTTATGTTGTCATAGAATGAAATCAGGTTTGTCAAACAGGATCTACCATTTGTAAACCCATGCTGACTGGGCCTGATCCCCTGGTTGACCTTTAATTGGTCCATGTTGGGTCCCAAGATTATCTGTTCCATAACCTTCCTTGGCACCAAGGTGAGACTGATAGGTCTGTAGCTACCAGGATCCAGTCCACTGGGACATCCCCAGTTATTCAGGACTGTTGAAGAATGATGGAGAGTGGCTTGGCAACCACATCTGCAGACTCCCTCAGCACTGTAGAGTGCAATCCATCTGGCCCCACGGATTTGTGACCATCCAGCTTTCGGAGCATGCAAGGCCTATTCTGTTCTCCATCTCTACCAGCGCAGGGGGCTGTGTTCCCAGGGAGTAAAAAGTCTTACTATTAAAGACTGAGGCAAAGAAGGCATTAAGTACCTCAGCCTTATTCTGATCCTTGGTCACCAAGTTGCCCTCGACATCCAACAATGGATGAAGATTCTTCCTAGCCCTCCTCTTGCTGTTGATATATTTATAAAAATATTTATTGTTTTCCTATACCTTAGTGGCCAAGTTCAGTTCTAGTCGGGCTTTGGCCAGTCACAGGGGATCACATTTATTATAGCTCATGACATTTTAATTCCAATATGCAACTATATGCATTACATGGGGTAATTGAATAAGCATAAAATTATAATATTTATTGTTTAGAAATAGCGTAGAGGAAAGTTAACATTTAAAAAGAATTGTATTTTAATCGTTGATATGCAGTCAACAAACATTTGATGTAGAGGATGGTTCCAACCAGTTCAGGTTGGTTCTGATCAGTTCTGATTGGTTACTTCTGATGCAAACCAATTCAAACTGGTCTTGACCTCAGTGGCCTGAAGCAGTCATGCCTACAGAAGAAATGCTATCATTCCCTACTTTAATTTTTGAGCAATAGCAGCTTTTTGCAAATCCATTTGCTGTACTTCCAGCTAAGAGCTGTTGCATATCCACATTTAGTGCATAATCAAACCTATTTGCAGTACCTCTGGAATAACACTATTTGATTTTCAGTGCCTGCAATTCAGGTGGCATAGAAGCTGACTTTCAGGACAGTTTTTGTTAGGCTGAACCATGTACATATTCTCATTTTGTCTGGAGAACAGTATTTTAAGTGTCAAGATATTTTTTTTCTGGCAAAATGGAGTACACAGTGATGTGGAAAAATACCTTTTTGTTTCTTCTGTCTTATGCAGTAAATGCTTTATAAAGCAAAGCTAAGAGTTTAGAAAGAGTCAATGGATTTTATTACTCACAATGTTTTTGTCTCTCAGAGACTTTCTTGTAAATTAATTAATAGGTCCCTTTCTCCTGGCCATCCCTATCTCACTCACATATGATAAGAGTAAGCAGAGGAAACATACAGCTGTGTGTTTTTCAGATAATTATTTATCTTGGAAATCAGCAAGGCAATTATTTTGTTTTCCTCTTTTTTCCAATCCCCTTCTGTTGGGGTCAGACAGAGTTAAGCCACTAAGGGCAGGCAATCTGGCTAAGCTAATAATGCTTCTGTTAGTACTGCATAATTATTTATTTTATTTATTTTTATTAATTTAGGCTATTTATTTATTTATAAAGACATCCAGCTGCTTACATAGTCCCAGGGCTGTGATAATGTTTACAGAGGTTGCACTTCCAAAGCAAATGAGGAGCTTGAAATAGCAGCTAATAGGCTATACCCAACATGCAAATAAAGGAGTAGCCTGGTAAAGCAACTGCTGGAAATAATGCAGAAAGAGAAGCACAAGACCCAATTAGCAAATTGCAAGCTTAATATACATCCATTTAAGAAATACGTCTCTTGAGGGTGATTTTTTTCTTTCCATTTTCAAGTCTATGAAATGTTTTTTTCTTACTAATATGACAGTTGGACTCATATAAAATTTAGCAAACAGAAAACTTAGTTTTGAGTTTTGCTTTTATCATTTTTACTACTTGGTAACTTTCTAGGCCATGACTCAACAGAGACTTAATGCTGCTTATTTATTCATAGTGACCAGGCTGTGGGAGATAAAAATAACAATATATCCTTTAATCAAAATAGTTATGCTAGAAGAACCCTTAAATCATGATTTGGTAGGGTTAGTTCATGTTTTGCCATGTCAAAGAAAGAATCTTTCTGATATCAAAATGCTATGTGAATCAGTGAATGTTGCCAACAGAGCTGTATGCGTTAAGGTGTTTGCCCCAACAAAGTAAATATCTACTTCTATGTAATTATGAAACAATAGATGTTAGCCACATCCAGTGCACTGAAGTCTTAAGGGCTTGAGGAAATAAAATTAACCCCAGAATAATAGTATGAAGAGTCATTAATCGTTTATTAATCTGTACTATGGTTTCAGCGTGATCAAACTATCCAGATAAACATACTCAAAGAAAAGGCTAATTATTATGATCAGTTTGAGTGAAGTCATTGATATACTGGAATTGATTCCTAGCATTTTAATGCTAATGAAACTTGCTGATTATCATGAACAGCACTTGCTATTATCAGCTAAATACCTTTTGATAGCATCCATCACTTCAGTGTCACATGAAAGATTACCAGGAAAAAAAGTTTTTGTTTTTCTTTTTTCTTTTTTTTTTCTTTTAAGAGCTGCTGATAGATTCCTAGGGTATGTCAAGGGTCTTGAAATGGTGACCTAATAAAATCTATGTCAAAAATGGTGGACATCATATAAAAAAGTCAGGAGAAAATCTGTCATAATGTACTTCTATTATTTTATTCTTCAGTGTTTTTCATAAGCTGGAATTTCACACATCAGTTCTTCAAATGTCAAATGATTCATTCAGAATGTAGCAGTAGGATAGCTTCAGCATTACATAGAAGAAAAATTAGTGTGAAATAAATGCCATCCATATTGAATGTCAGTTAAAATAACTTTAGTTTGTTTTCATTAAATGCTCAGATGGTAAATAGAGGCTAGTTTCCTTTATTTTTACAAGATGTTGGACATGGTTAGAAACAATTTAATTCAATGTTAACTCGGGAACCTTTACATGAATAAAATTCAGTTGCATACTAGAACTGATTGAAATCTTTTGGGTTTTGATTGACAGAAATAAGTTTGACAGGATCTTCTGTACAGTAATAATTTTAATTTTAATACAGTTACACACTGCAGATTAAATTTTGGTAACCAAGTATCACTAATATGGTGATATTTCAAGGAAGAGAGATCTGGAGAGAATTATGACAGCACTTCTAAAGTTTGTTTTGCCTGCATCAAATCTCTTCCACCTATTTACAGCGTAGTGGCTAAATCTCTCAAGGATGCAGAGCAGTCTTCCATAAAACTGTCAATTATGTTGATTTTTATATCTAGATTTTTATGTATTTATCTTTATGTATATAATATATATATATATATATTTTCCTAGTTAAAAATCTACAAATCTCTGAAATGAAAACCTGGATTAGACAGAAACATGATAACCTGTAAATAACCTCAGAACACAGCACTGATTTGTACGCAACCTAGAATGCAATGTGAAACTCCGTGAAAGGTGCTGATTATTATTATTTTTTTTTAATTTAATTCAAATATCACATTGAAGGCTTTCCTCCTACTTCAAGATCAAAGGATCCACAGAATTTTTCTCAAGACATTTACTTTGATTAAAATGTAAAATACAATCTGCTTCATTCAGTGTTCTAACTCATCATTTCTACATTATGCTGTATAGCCTCCTATATCAATATCAAACTGCATTAGCCTTCAGCAGTGACAGGGGACAGTAACCTCACAAACCAATGTCTTAAAGGATAGAAGTCTACCTCTAAGGACTTGGAATGGTGTGGAAATCTTTTGGCCCCACAAAGTATTCTGCTCAAGCAAACTCATAGAAACAAGTAAAATGGAAAAAAGAGAAATTGCTAATGTAAGTGACAACACAATCAGCATTCATTACAAATAGTATTTCAGAAAGAAAAATGTGGAAGAAGTACAGAATTTGAAAACACTCAGGATAACACATCCTCATACAAGGTCCTGATCTGATTTGTAGCAAATATTCATTTGAATCCTGGAATAAAGGCAATCATAACCCCTTTCAAATCTACACCTTGCTATAATAGCTTAATATAATGCAATATGTCTTTTTAAAAAGGTAATAATGGAATAATTTCCTTTTTTATAAGGGACAGAATAAGGAGTAATGAACTGAACATACAGCAAGGGACACCACAGTTTTTGGTGGATGAACTTAGTGGACTCAGCTTGCACAGGGCTGACTTCCTGTAACTCTCAGGAAGTCTCAGCTAGGCTTTCTGGTCTCTCTTGGAATCTCATCCCCACTGTAGAAATGACTCATCCTCTTAAAAGCTACAAAGTGGAGCAAACAGCTGGCAGCAGAAAACAGTGCAGACATTCAGGTTAAGAAAGGGCCCAGTCTTAATACTGAGCCCTAATGCTCAGTAGGAACCTTCAGTGCTTAATGGTAAGCGATTTATTTATTTATTTATTTATTTACTAGAGAGACTTAAGAGACCTATGTTTGGGAGCTCTTGAAGACAGATTAGACACTTTGTTAGTAGAAACAGCATGCATGTATCTGATCCTAATGAAAAAAAAAAAAACAACAAACATTAAATTACTCTGAGATTCCGTTTAACTCTCATTTTATGATTATATAAAGTGTGTAAATAGATGTTTTCCTCTCAGAATATCTCTGTATGCTTGCCTTTGTGGATAAGATAGAAGTGCCTATGTACTAGCATTGTAATTTGGCTCAGGGGTGCACTTATGAAGAAAATCTTTCAATTGTCCCCACTTACTATCCTCTGCTTAATAAGTGAATCACTCTTAAACTATGCTAGAGTTAAAGTTAAAATGGAAGACATGCTGTAGATGTGCACTTAATGCAGCACAGGTGCTAATATGAAGGTGTTCAAGAAACCTGAGTCTATTGAAACCATGAGCAGTTGCAGCCTGGATGCCAAGTCCACAGAACTCAGTGTCACCAAAATCTATTTCTGTTGCATTACAATACTGTCTAGTATGATGTAGGCAGCACTTTTCTGTACAGCATGAAGAGTAATGGATCTACAGTCCTCTTCAGAGCCTTTAGATCCAGCTAAAACAGCAAATAGATGCCTTTATTATTTCATATAAGGATCCGCTGGAAGTTAATTAACAAAAAAGCTGTAAAGTCACAGCTGAAGAGATGATGCTTTGATATTGCTACCATACATATCCAGACAGTATCATAGAACTAGTTATATATTTATATATTTAATCAATTTTTATATTTATATAAATATGTTTAATCAACACTATTTATTGATTAGCTAAGAGAAGAAATTCAAACCTTAACATCATATTAAACAAAGGAAAGTTTTAAAAGTACCCACTTAAAAACAATGGTAAGCATGACTGTCTTTTATCAAGTTTCTACTCTTAGTGTGACAATAGCCCAATTGTCTGCATTCTTTATTTTATTTTTATTTCTAAAATCATATTACAACTCTCCAGTGTAGCAGTTGCATTTGTTATTGATCTAACAGTAAATACAACTTTATATTTACTTTCTAAGTTGACAATGCAATATTATTAAATTAAACCTTAAGCATAGAATCATAGAAACATCTTGGACTTTCCTTTTCTTGCTGATGTACCTATAGAAGACTTTCTTATCTTTCATTGCACTCCTTGACAAGTCCAGTTCTAGCTAAGCCTTGATTTTCCTTACCCCATCCCTACAGCATCCCTGTAATCATCCCACCTTACCTGTCATGCTTCCATCGCCTGTGCCTTTTCTTCTTGTTTTCCAGTTTGACTAGCAGGTTCTGATTCAGCCATGACAGTCTTTTGCCTTCTTTTCCTGACTTTCTAAACCTGGGGATGGAGAGCTCTTGTGCCCTAAGGAAAGCATCCTTAAATATCTTCAAGCTCTGCTCCACTCCCTTCTCCCTGAGGAGAGTTTCCCGGGGTGTTTTGTTGACTAACCCCGTGAAGAGCTGGAATTTGGATTTTCTAAAATTCAGCATCCTGATTTTACTCTCTGTCTGTCTCATAACCCTCAGCAATTTGAAATCCTGGTCACGACAGCCCAGGCAGTCTCCAGTCCTGATGTTACCAATCAGTTCGCTTGCATTCATGAACAACAGGTCCAGTATTGCATCCCCCTCCAGTGGAGGGCTTTCTGCTACTTGGCTCAAGAAGTTATTCTTGATGCACTCCAGGAGCCTCCTGGATTGTCTACATCTTACTTGTCACTTCTCCAGCAGATGTCAGGGTAGTTAAAGTCCTCCAACAGGACAAGAGCCTGTGAATACAATGACTGCTGTAGCTGGAGGAAGAAGGCTTCATCAACAGGTTCTGCACGATCAGGCAGCCTGTAGTAGATATCAACCACAAGGCTTCTTTTGTTTCCTTGGTCTCTAACTTTTACTAATAGTCTTTTGACTTGCTTGTGGCTATACTTCAGGAATAGTTCTTCATGTTTTATTCCCTTCTTGACGTAGAGGGCAATGCCTCCTAACTGCCACCTCCTTCCCACTTTACACCTAGTTTAAATCCCTACCAGTGAGCCCAGACAGCTTTTCCAAAGGATTCTCTTCCCCTTTTGAGAGAATCCCATCTGGTGTCTGCAACTCTGGTGCCATGCAGGCCACTCCTGTCAAAAAAAGAAATTTTGCTATTGGTACCATAAAAGCTAAGTATCTGTAGACAGGACCCTTCCATTTCTTTCAGTCTCCTCACCCATTGTTCTACATCCTTCACAGCAGTCAAATTTCTGGACTGTGTGCTGCCAGACTCAGGACTGACAAAAAGTGTCCTTAAGAAAAGAGCTTTGAGACACAGAAAGCATTACTGTCTCATTGGAGGAATGCATAAATAGAGTTACATTGTTCACCAAAAGGTCACAGAAACATCTTTTCACTCTTTTCTACCATACAAAGTATGACTCTATTTCAGGACTCTATAGGCAATGTTTTTCTTAGCATCATGTTCTCAATATAACAAAAAACAGTGACCGAAGCAGAAGATTTAAACAGGGAGATCTGGTCCTGTTTTCTCTTACGTTGGCCAACGCAGAAATCCAACACTGCTTAGATTTGTCATGACTAAATGGAAACATGAACCTTCACAACTGAAGTGGTAGATGCTGCTGTAAGACAGTTCCAGTGTGTGGCGGTCTTTGGCACTCTGTATGATGGTGATAACAGAGAAACCTTCTAATATGGTAATGACAAAACAATACATATAGCTCAGAAATGTAGCATTCATCAGAACACCAAACTGTACCAGTTCAAGCCACAGAAAGTAGTATATCACATTCTTCAAATTCCTTAAAGTTGTTCATTTGAGAGAACTATGGACTAAGACAAGAAGTAGTCAAATGACAATCACAAGGGCTGAAAGAACTATAAAACACTGCTTATTTGAAACAATATTTTACAATATTTTGGAAGGCACCTTGTAACGTATGGTTGTACAAATATCTGTTTTTTTCTTTTGTTTGCTTGTCTTACTGAAAACTTACAGTACAACTCTCAAAACAAACAAACAAAAAACCATGATTCTGAGTTAATCTGAAGCATTCTAATCCACATAACACATTTTGAGTACATTTTGAGTCTGATAAGCAGATCAGAACAAGAAAGCCCCTTTTTCCAGAACTGCATGGAAGTGGAAAAGACATTTACAGATGCTGTGGAAGATTCAACATTAGTTTTTTTGTTTGTTTGTTTTTGTTTTTGTTTTTGTTTTTGTTTTAGGGATGATCAAATCTGTACTGTCCAGCTTTTTAGGAAAATTTCATAAAGGACACTGTTGATAAACTTTTTTATTTCAGTGATTTAATTATTCATAGGACCAGGGGTTATATGTAATTTTCTGAAGACAGTTGCGTGACTCCTGGAATATCACACTTCAATTTTTTCCTTCTCAGTTTTCCTTGTATGATCATTCCTGATCGATGACAATCTATGTATTTTTCTGCAACACTGAGCACCATTAAAAAGTGAGACTGAAAGACAAGCATATATCCCAAATAGAGTACAACCATTTTTTAGGAAAATTAAAAGAATTATATAAATGTATATAAGTGTCTCTATTGTGTTAAAACCTATCCTAGAACATTTCTATGTGCATAATCAGCTAGATGGTAAATAGTTTCAAGATAACGGGAATTGAGTTTTTAGGTGAATGACCTCTTCACTAATACAAAAAAAAAGCTATAGTAACACTACAGTGCTTTGTGACTCAGTTTTAATCTCTGAAAAGATACAAGCCACTACTGGAATTTGAGCATAAACTACCACTTTGGCAAGTAGGAAATGTGATTAAGGTATGAGGGATTTCAAGCAGTGGACAAAAAGTCCTACTTCTCTGTTTGATGAAGACTATTACTTCCAGAGCTCTTTTTAAAAATAATTACTGTTTTCATCAGCATGTCTGAATTGTAGACGCTGGAGTTTTACAATTTAACTTCAGGCACTTGAAATTTCAATCTCAGTACTCTAAAAGTTAATGTACCCACCCCAAAAGGTAGACAGTATTTATTAATTTAAACTTTACTCATCTTACATCTAAAAATAAATGGTTGAGTGCTTATGGGGCAGTCTGCATTATTGACTGAGTGGGCTGTGGCTGCCAAACTTCAAAACAGAATTACAGGACATGTGATGGTGAGCTAGCCAGTAGTCATGGAGTTGTTTTAGGTGATGTTAGAAGCTGTAATCACACAGAAGCCACTCTTATTTGTTAGTGGTAAGCCAAAGTCCCAGACGTCCACTCTCAAAGTCCTTCTTTCAGATAAGATTGGCAAACAAAACTGAATTCATAGCTAATATAACAGTGTGCATCCTTCAGCAAAATGCAATTATGCTTCTTCACACAGAGGGTGGTGATGGACTGGAACAGGTTGCCCAAGGAGGTGGTGGATGCCCCATCCCTGGACACATTCAAGGCTAGGCTGGATGTAGCTCTGGAAAGCCTGATTGGCAACCCTGCATATAGCAGGGGGGTTGAAACTAGATTGTCATTGCGGTCCTTTTCAACCCAGGCCATTCTATGATTCTGTGATTCTTATCTTTTTCACAATTAAAATGTGAAATGAGCTATAGTTTCAGCTCATGTTATTCTGAAGTTCTCATTGTAAAACCCTGATGGGAAGGGTGTTCATCACTAGGAAGAAAGCTCTCTTAACCTTGGATAGTGAAGGACCATGAATTTAGAGCTATTACTCCAGATAAAATCAGTTGTTTTCTGTCACGTTGTTACTTAAACAGAGAAACAAGATTAAACATTACATATTCAGACTTGATTCTACCAAGCCTGCTGTAGTTTAAGAATTGCCAACAGTGTCTTGATGGTTTGATTTTGGGTGGTCCTGCCCAAAGCTAGGAGTTGGACTTGATGATTGTTGTGGGTTTCTTCCAGCTTAGGGAATTCTATGTTTTTATGATTTTATAATTATAGATGGATTTTGATCAGCCATTCTGGGAGATACACAGATTCAAAACCTTGCTTGTATGATTCTTCAAACATTCTTTTCTTCAAATCATTAATTACACAGACAATGATTTCTGTATCCCAAATGGCT
Source organism: Chrysolophus pictus (assembly GCA_037305975.1). NCBI lineage: Eukaryota > Metazoa > Chordata > Aves > Galliformes > Phasianidae > Chrysolophus > Chrysolophus pictus. The sequence goes on along the minus strand of CM074577.1, from coordinate 20,859,259 downwards.
GATTGAACTCACTTGGAACTCTTAAAATACAAAAAATCCTGTTACCTGTCACAGATGCATCTCATTACAGATGTATACAACAAATTATCCCATTCCAACACATCTTGGTTCCTTCTGCAAAGTGATATGCCTTTGAGAAGTAACATTTCTCTAAAAATAAATAAATGAATAAATAAAAAATCTGTTTTTACTCTATAGTATTTAAGAAGGTTTCCTTTTTACAAGAATCATTTATCTAACTTGCTAGGTCAGCCTGATGATTTTTGCACCTTCAAAACATGCTCTTTTTATGAAATACAGTTGAAAAAACTGTAAAAAGTTTTTTAGAAATGTACCTCAATGTGTAAGTTTATCACAGATGCTAGAAAATAAACAGAAAATATCCTCTTTAACAATTTATTACATTACCACCAAGGATGAGGAAAAGGCTGAGGCTCTCAATAGCTTCTTCTGAATCTAACAGTCAGACCAGTTATCCTCAGGATACTTAGCTTCCTGAGCTGGAAAACAGGAATAGGGAGCAGAATAACAGCCCCCACAGTTCAGGAGAAAACATTCATAGAAACCTACTACTCCACCTGTACTATCTCAAGTTCACAGGACCAGATAAGATCCACCCGAGGATGCTAAAAGAGCAGGCAGAGGCAATTGCCAAGCCAATTTCCGCCTGACCTCTGTGTGAGAGGAGGTAATGGCATTAAGTTGAACCATATAAGGTTCAGGTTGGATATTTTGAAAAAAAAAATTCTCAGATAGAGTGGAAAGGTATTGAACAGGCTGCTCAGGGAAGTTGTGGTAGAGTGGAAAGGTATTGAACAGGCTGCTCAGGGAAGTTGTGGTCACCATCTGGAGGTTTTCAAGAAAAGAGTGGGTGTGGTACTAAGGAACTTGGTTTAGTGGGCATAGTGATGATGGGTCAACAGTTAGACTAGATGATCTTAGTGGTCTTTTCCAACCTTAATGATTCTATGATTCTATTACATCCTCAATCTACACGTTTTTTACATCAATTTCTTCTCCATGAGACACAATCACATTTGTCATCTTAACTGATCCTTTAAATGAGATCAAAATTATGCAACAGTGTGTTATAATTAGTAATGAGCCTCAGGCATAAGGCAGAAATTGTTTTTAGCATTCATTTTCATTTTATTAACTACTGCAGACCTAGGACAAATAAGATCATTCAGAATACTGCACAGGATGATACTGTAGTTCAGTTGAACAATCTGTTATTCCTGCAGCAGAATAACATTGCTCTTTTGTTTTCACAAGTCTGGAATCCTTTAGATGGTGTGAAGTACATGCATTTGAAGGTTTTTCTGCAGGAAAAGAGGTACTGGAACCTCCAGCATCTGTGTGTGATCAGTTCCCTTTTTTCATCTCAAAGCTTTTTAGAGAACAGTGACACTATGGTCAGTTTTTCTTTTTCCTCTCAAAGCCATTAAGACTTCCAACACTGGGAAAGTTACCATCTAAGAGCAAAGCCAAAATCAAAACAATGAAAGTGCCAGCTCTTTCTTCCAGCTGCCAAAAATGTTCTCTCCTTTTCAGAGAACAGTGATACTTCACTCAGAGTGATTACAGGCCTTCTCCTTGGCTACAGAGACATACCAGTACCTTTTCCAGTTTCAAGAGGACTCAGTCTGAGGTTGCCCTATTCCCATTCCCATTGACTCCAACTGCAGAGCAAAAAAGGTCTTCAAATTCTGCTCCAAATTTTGCCAATATAATCTGCACTCTCTCTTGCGTACTTTGCTACATTTGATTAACCTGTTTGCTTAAACTACCATGTTGCCAACTGTGTTTCTTCTGCGACCAACTCCTTCCTCCAGGACTGGAAGTCTCCCTGTCTCTTTCTGCTCTGGGAATTCCAATCTCAATCCTGTCCCAAAACCTGCTTGACAAAATGCCCCAGAAGCAGCTGCAGCTTTCCCAATGTTTCCCCTTACAGGAAAAAATCCCTCTTTTATAGTCTTTCTTCCAGAGAGCATTACTACTGGATGCTGACATTCAAATACTGATCAATTTTCAACCTTCAACTCTAACCAGCCTAACTCCTGTTTTCACCTTCTTTTTAATTATATTTTGTGGCGATATTTGAAAAAGCTCTTCTGACACACTTCAACCATTTAATCTATTATAGGATAAATAAGAGATTGTGCTTTCTGGAAATACACTGCATATCAAATGATTGACTCTGTTCCACAAGTAGTTTTTCTATGGGCCCCATTACATCTAGTGCCAACAAGAGACTTTATGTCAAGAGCCTGGCAAAAATGAGTATATGTCACAACTACCTAAACAATACAGAATTTTAATGAGAAATCCAGCAGTGTCAAGCTACATTTCATTTTCTGCTTTAAATGTATTCACTTGGATTTCTAAATGGGTGCATATGCTTTTTATAGAATCAAAAGAAAAAAAAAGAAGTAATAATAATTCATGAATTGCGGGTATTTGAGGGAGACAGTAAAGAAAACTGGCTCATTCACTCCTTTGTTACAGCAGCTAAATATAATGCAGAACACAGTCTGGTTTCCTTGAAACTCAGTAGGCATGTGATGGCTCTTTGAATAAGGGAGTGAACATTATGTAAAAGCTTCTAATTAATTTTACTTTGTTAGTTTCAATATGTATCTATTACATGCCTAGGACTATTGGAGTTTCCAACAATGACTGAATTTTGAAACTGTGGATTACTGCCCATATTTAATTCTAAATATTTTCTCAATGGAAACTCTTAAGCACATATCAAATGCTGTTTTTTGGACAAACCAAAATTTCATTTGATTACAGTAATTTTTTATGTTTCTTAGAATACTGCTTACTTATTTAAAATGAGCAAAATGGTTTGGAAAAGGCCGCTGGAACACTTTTGTCTATGATATAACACAGAGAATGGAGGAAAATTTTCATTGAGTAGTGGTTCCCAAACTTCCTTTTTCATGGACCAATATGCAGTAGCAAGGTATCATATAGACTGCATGTGGTTTGGACAGAAAAAAACTCTGGGAGTATATCCACTTCATTCTGTTACTGGATAAGCTACAGTAATGTAATATAGCAGGGCAAGTAAGAAGTTAGGCAGAAGAACCCTGTACATATTGTGACCTGTGTCATTTGTAGGGGAACTGCTGACTGAGAGACTTGCAAATCGCTGGTATCCTACTGAATGCATACAGCAGTGACTATTGGCATGTTTGGAAGTGAAAAATTAATACCACAGAAGTTTCCAAATCAAAGAGTTTAAATAATGAAACAGTAAATGACTGCACTTGTATTAAAGAAAAAACAAAAAACAAAAAACAAACAAACAAAAAAACACAAACCCAACATTTACATACCATTTTGATCTACTGAACACTGTTATTGTCTTCAGAACATCTTATTTCTTTACTTGGTGCTCAAGGCTCTGAACAGATAGTTCAAATAAACATGACAAGTATTTTAGTTTTTAAGTAATTTTCTTTGTTCTATTAAGTACTGATATAGCATGTATTGTGCAAGAAATTACTGTAGGATTTCACAACTCACAAGTGCAACAATTACAATATCAGTCAATATTATGTTTTATGTCCTGATTTAACTATTAGCATTTCTTTTAAAATGTTCAGTTTTCTAGTAGATGAAGAATCTCTAAATCATGAATACAATTTCCGTTAGAAAGTTGCCAAATAAAAGATCCACCAGATGGTGCACTCTCCTAGTAGGATACAGAATTTGGTCCATGCAAGCTCTCAAATTCCTATTCATATATATTGTTTAATAATCAATATCTGTTCATCGTTATATTTATGTCCTATGCATTTATGAATATTCTGTTAACTCTTATTTAAAGAGCTAAACTTGTCAGAGCATCTGTTTCTCAAGGAAGAGTAGATGGGGGGAGATGATTTGGCATGTTGCTAAATAGTAAAGCTGTCCACTGTCATCATTTACTCACAAGTTCCTACCTTTTCCTACATGAGCAAAAATCCTCATGCTCTGATGTAAAACCTGTGTGCAATTAAGGAAGAAAAAATGGAATAAAAAATGCAAAAAGTCCTACACCTCAGTCTCTTACTTTTTTCCTTCTGCATTGCTGTTTGAGTTTGTTTACAAAATTACTAGGAATTAACATTAGCTAACATGTCTGTAATACATATGGATTTAATTTAGAAATGAGCTTGAACTGGATATATCTATTAAATTAAAATATATATATATCACACGCATATTCTTATTTATTTTAAATGGTCACTTTAAATTACTTATAATTCAAAGATGTATTGTTCTGCACCTATCATTTCATTATCAGTCCTCTACATACAATAGTGAACGTAAGGTCAGATTTTCATTTTAGCAAGAACCATACCTGCTTTTAATTTTCATATTATATCTTAATGTGAGTTTCATGTAGCACTCAAAAGTGTCAGTAGACCAAATGCGGTTTGAGCTGTCAGGCATAAACACTGCAGTTGCAGAGAAAGCACAAACAAATACGACTAAACATTTTGGCACTAACTGGACACTTTCCCGTCTGACTATAAGCCAAAGCAGGGCTGAAAGCCACACAGGCAAATAGTGCTCATCTATCCACCTAATATACAAGACATATTAGTCTCTGCACAAATGAGCACTAATGAGGATGTACAGCACTGGGACCAAAGTTGCCTCTCATGCTGTGTATGCAGGAGGGAGGTGATGACATTGTGCAAATATCTGTGCTTTGTTCCTCATATATGCACAAATCAAATGCTCCTCAACTTAATGCAATAAATTTATAAATTGAGGCGAGAAAAGAAACACCTGTATATAATTCTTGGTTTCAGTTGCTTCACAACTTTTGAAAACCCTTCAAGCAAAGTCCTCTAAGGAACTCAAGTGCTTCCTCTCTCAAAATGAGCTTCCCATTTAAACTTGCAGACTCCCACACTTTACTCAGGACAGCACTAATGGATTTTGGCAGGACTCACATCTTGACAAACATCCTCTCTGCCTGATGTATTCTCAGAACACTTCAGCTTTTACTTTCTCACAGCCAGTTCTCAGTTTATTTGTTATACTGCAGATTTTTCCTTAAACTAAATTTCCTTTTGGGAGCCAAAAGTAGTTCAACTTGTTTCTAGATTTAGACATCCTCTTTTGTATACACTTACATAGATACAAAGAAGGATTGTGGGATGAATATAATATAGACACATATATATGTATGGTTTGTGTTACTGACCTGAGAAATTTAAATATTGTCAAATTTGTACTTGGTAGGATTTTGTACTGTAAAGTACTTTTAAAAAATAAAAACTTAATGATAGTGATAAGAGGCTTTTATATGCTAACTACACACTGTCAAGATGGTACGTGGTGAATTATACAACTACTAGTAAAGTACTTGGTAACAGTTTCTCAGGTTCTTTTCAGGCTAATAAATAAATAAATTGATAATCATTTCAAAGTTGAAATTTAAACAAGTAAAACTAATAAGAACAATCAATCGTGGTAACTTCCAAATCTAGAGGAATTTTTTAGACCATCAAGATTCAAGATGTGCCAAGAACAAAATAGCAAGACTTTACTGCAGATTGTGGTAATCTCCTCACATTTCCAATGACCATTTTTGTAATGTTCCACTTGCCGGTGGCTGTACCCATTGAAAGATCAAGTAAAACTTAGTTCCCTGAGCAAAGACTGATCGAAGAGCAAACACTTTTCCTATGAGTATGTCCGTAGCGAGGACAGGGCATCCAGCACCACACTGAGCAATCTGTTTCACTGCTTCATTACCTTACCATAATAACCATTTCTCTTATATCCAGTCTAAATCTTACCTTTTCTCATTTGAAAGCAAATCCCCTTGTCCTATCACAACAGACTCTGATTAAGACTGTTTCTCCTTCTTCCTTATAGTCCCCCTTTAGATACTTAATTGTCACTATCAGGTCTTTCCAGAGCCTTCTCTTCTCCAGGCTGAACAGCTCGAGCTCTCTCAGCCAATCCTCACTGGGGAGATATTCCATCCCTTGGATCATTTTTATGGCCCTCCTCTGGATACACTCCAACAGGTTTGTATATCTCACGTACTAAGGACTCCACACCTGGATGCACAATTCCAGGTGAAATCTCACCAGCTAGATTAGAGGGGAAGGATGACCTCTCTTGATCTGCTGATCATACTTCTTTCAATGCTTCCCAGGACACAATTGGCTTTTTGGACTGTGAGGGCAAATTTCTGGCTCATGCCTACAGAAAGGCCAGTGAGTCTTCTACTCCCGTCCTGTACATCTTTATTTTCACTTTCTCTTTACTTTGCATATATCTGAATTTTGTCAATTAAAAGTAAATATAAAGTGATAATCTACAAAACACCACATATGCTGTGCTCTTTTTCTCTGCTTTATTCCTATTCTGAGAAATGTCTTTGTTCCAGAAACTTTGTTGTCAAGTCCTTGTTTTTTTTTTTCTTTTTTCTTCTTCTTTTTTTTTTTTTTTGTCATTACATTAAAATCAAAAATGTCACTTCGGTTTACTTTTACTATTATTAATTTTATTTTAAAAATTCTTTAGGCAGAATTATATTCTCAGTTACATACATGTAGCCCCACTAAAGTAACTAACTACATTTTAACCAGATAAATAACTTATTCATAGGGAAAGAACAGGAAATGAAAGCATTAAGAATGCTAAATAATAGGCAGACTAACAGAGATAATTTAATAACAAAGATATATCTCAGTCTGAATTTGAATGTTCTTCTTCCTCCAATTTTGTGAGTTAACATTCATTTAAGATCAGTGGCATGTAGATGTTTTATCAGTTCAATTTAAAAGACAAAGGGAAATTTGTGTTTAGTGATAATTACATTTATAAAGTCCATGCTGGCTTTCCGGTTTTCAGAATTGCTAATTGTGGAAGGTACAAAATACTCACAGAATAGAAGGATGAAAAGTTAGTAAAAACATAAAAGAAATCAAAATCCCAAACACCAGAAATATGACCCCTACCACCAGCAGAAGTAGTAGTAGAAGTAGTGATGCAGACCGCTTACAGCATTGTTTCAATCTCTGTTCCTGAAGTAGGCAATCTAAAATTAGTTACTTGGTTAGGTCTATACAGCTTAACATCATAATGTGTTGAGATGAAAGAGTAAGGTTGGCTTGGTAAAGCTGAAAAGCCACAATACCAAAGTAAACTACCCCAGACAGAGAGCACGCAGCTTTGGTTAAACTACTTTTAATGTCTATAGCAGCTTCTTAATGCAGTCAATGACTGCATGTGATCCTACTGTTGATCCTTCCTCTGCAGGCCTTTTTTAACAGAGCAAATGGCAGGCTCAGCTATGTTGCAGCCCCTGTGATCAGGAGATGTACTACCTTTAGCTTCTCCATCCATGTACTGTCATACCAGTAGTTATCACCTGCTCTAGGTCAAATCTTGCACAGCTAAATTGTCAAAATGTTGGATGTGAGCTCTCTGCACCTGAACCCAGTATAATCTGTTCCAGCTTAGCTTGAACAACCTTTAGTAGCAGCTCAAGCCAACATAGAGATAATTTGCCTCTAAAACAGATCAGAAATGTATGTGTAGTTCTTTCTGCTTGCTTAGAAATGAGGATAGTAACCGAGAAGGATAGTAACATTTTGAATCATCATAATTATTTTTGCAGCATTTGCCTGATTATGGCCCTAAAACAAACATTCAAAAAATGCAAAGAGAAGTAAAACTGCATTGGTTGATCAGAATCTATTAAAATACTGCTTATTTATGCAAAGTTTACTAAAACATATTTTCAGTAGATACCATCATGCAGCTGGCTTCATCGTACATTAGGATGAAAAACTTAAAAGTTTTTTTGACGTACATATTAGAACTTTGGATTTTTCCTTAGGCACAGGTGAATTTCAGAGTTCTAATTTTGCTATGATAAAGTACTGGAAGTCTGAAAACTCATCCAATTTTTTTTTCAGAATATGCTGAGTCTATAAAATTGAATTTGAAAATCCATGAGAAGTTACTCTTCCAACTAGCTTTACAGACCTCTGCATGCAACTGGACAGGAAAAACTGCAAAAGAGTTTTGCTTATGTTTCTCAGAATTTTTGATGTGTCTCTATATTAGAATGTCAGAGGTGAAGATACATATGAAAATGATTAAATGGGAAATAAAGATGAATAACACAGCATCTCAGCATTTTCAAAGTTGATTGATTCTGGAAGTGCCTTAAAATGATGTTTATTCTTCACTGAATAGTCTTTCTTTATCTACATTTAAGATATATCCAAATACAGCATGGTTACTGATAAAATTGCTTTTAAAGTGGCTGCATGTATCTTGTCAGGTGGTCTCAGCAACTCTGTAATGGTCAAATGATGAAAAAAATGGAGATAGTTCTTGATGTTAGTCTTCTAAAATCTAATACTTGCAAATGATTGTCTGTGTATTTTTTTGTTCTTTTTAAAAGCATGACATGTAAATAGCATTCTCTTGCCACAGAACTCTGTTATTTCCTTGCTTTTCAGCTGGATGCAGCATGGCTAAGCAATAGTTTAGTGGGCATCCCATACATTCACATATCAACAATTAGTATAATTCTCACTTATATCAGATATTTAACGGTAAGTCTGAAAGACTTGCCAAAACAACAAACAATATACAGGAAGACGCTAAGCCACACACAGTTTGTGAAAGTCCATTATCACTCAAGCTAACACAACTAATTACTTAATCATGTTTTAGTTACATTTCTTGATGGTTAGGTAGTAAAGATGTGTTCAAAAACCCCAAAAGGAATAGCATTCTGATTCACAAAGTTTGCCATCAAGATTTAAATTTCTCTTCAGTTCTTAAGTACCATTCCAAATTCTTTCATCACATATTACTTAGCTTTTGTGAACATCGCTTTTAAATCAATTAAATCATCGCACTTAAAAAATAACAAGAGTAGTAATACAATACCTAAAACCCTTGAAACATGGGTGATCGCAGGATGCTACACTGCACAACTTTGACAATTTTTCTTAATTCTGTGTGAGACATGGATCATAAAAGTGGAGAAATAGTATAGGAACATTTAAATTAAAGTTGTCATTGTCTTGAACACTGAAAAAATCAGCAATGCAAATAGGACATGAAGTACGGAACACAGCACAGAAAACATGATGGTTGAGTTGTTGGGTAAGTAGTCTGCATTTAAGTTTTTCAAAGTCAGATGTAGCTAGACATGTAATGTATGATTGTATGGTGGAAGGAATCTGTTAGAAAATAAATGTTTCTCACTCTAGAGATCCGCTTTTTGCATTTACTCAAGTGACTGAAAACAGCAGACTGTATTCCAGCTAGTTGCATTTATTTAATCTGCAAGGCTGGCTACATAGACATAATTGAGTGTGCTTACTTATGGCTCTGGCAGCATGAACATAACTGTTAATTAGTTTCCAAGAACAAAATCTTAATTGTTAGAAAGCACAGGTGAGCAGTTATGCTCATGACAGTATTTGGATTACATTCATTCGATATGTTTAGACTACATAAAGCACTGTGAATGTTTAGAACCACATATCAGAGCTGCAATAAAAATTAGAATGCTTAAACTTGTTCCATAATTCAGAAACTGTGAGCAAACATTTCAAATGATGCTCACTGTGAAGAAAAAATGAGAAAAGCCATTAGAAAGACAAACTATGGGGAACCAAAAGAAAACTTTCTTCCATATATACCCCAAGCTGGCAGTACATCTGCTCAGTGCCCACCATCTGGGTGTGCCTAATTAGAGACTACCTGCAATAGGCTTTCAGAGAGCTATTACGGAAACAGCTCCTCAGCAGATGCAGCTTCAGTCCCTAAGGGCTGAAAAATAAGGCTGCAAGAACAAGGAGACCACAGAGCAATGGGAATATGGTATCACTTCATGTGGTGGTTTGGTACAATGAAATGCTTTTGAAAGAGTATCACTTGCACACAGAATTTACATGAAATCCAACAGGGAGTGATGATTGCACAGACCAGCTAGTACAAAGCCAGTGAAACAACACACTGAGATGTAATAAACACATGCAGACCCATACTGATACTTCTTATGCATTAAAGTTTAGACTGATATGTTAAGATCTTCCCTTCCCTTCCCTTCCCTTCCCTTCCCTTCCCTTCCCTTCCCTTCCCTTCCCTTCCCTTCCCTTCCCTTCCCTTCCCTTCCCTTCCCTTCCCTTCCCTTCCCTTCCCTTCCCTTCCCTTCCCTTCCCTTCCCTTCCCTTCCCTTCCTTTTTTTGTTATTTTGTTGTTGTTGTTGTTGGCTTTGCTTTGCTTGTTTTTTGTTTTTGCTCTTTTCTAAGAAAGGCTTTTTCTCATTTTAAACTATTATTTTTTGGTTCTAACATCACCTCCATTTCAAATCATATTCAACTGAAACTTAACACAGAATTTCCCTGTTTATTTCTCACACTCCTCACAAAAAAATCTTCTTAGAGATCATTTTCCAAGGTTAAACAAATCACAGTGCAGCACCAGAAAACAAAACAAAACAAAACAAAAAAAGTTTTTTTTTCCTGTTTTCTAGTTTGTTTGTTTGTGGTTTTTTTCTTTTTTTTTTTTCTTTTCCCTGCAAGTATTACAGTCATTTAGCACAGCACTAAGTGCTTTCCACAGACTGAAACGCAATACTCAGCATCTTTAGATAACTGATGAAAGCCAGAAGCAATGTCAGTTTTATTGGAGATGCAATGATGCAAAACCACTGCAGTCAGAAAGCTACATTCCTTTTTTTAGTTATTGATATTGACATGGCCCTTGCAACAACAAAAAATGAGCTGGTGTCTGATAGAGCCTTTCTTGGGCCGTCACGTACATGGCATGAGCTGGCTCATGTCTCATGTGCAGTGACAACCACAGAGCTGTATAATCTGCTCCTCTGTTGTCCTCAGAAGGGCCAACATCAGCCCTGCCAGCCACATTTTTAAAAACATAAAACTACATGGGGCATAACATTTGTCATTGAGTATTGGCTCCCAAATACTTCTGCTCTGTGGCCTCCATGCAGCCAGTCCAGCGCATGGAGTTGTCTGCAGACAACTTCTAGGTACTGACTTTTGGGCTGACACTAGAACTGGACTGCTGAGCAGGTCCTCTGTAAACACCTCAAGGAGCTGAGGCTGGTTGCAGTTCTCTTAGCCAATGAATCTTTCACTGAATATTACTTAAATACTTTGCATTCAAGCATTAGAACTTTACTGTGTAATAGGTCATCCTCGTACTGTGTAATAAAATCAATTTTGGCATTGTAAATATTGATGGTATTTTTAACTACACAATGACAATATTAACTATACTGTTAGGAAATAAAACACATTCCTCCTCCAGTTTAGGATGATTTCAATTAGAATTCAATGCAGCTTCTCTGTATTACCATCATCTGCCTTTTGCAGGCTCTGTGAGGGTTTCAGGTATAGAAAGGTGATTTATCAGGTTCCTATTGGTAGCTTAATAAAATTATGAATTACTAAAAACCATTGGTAAGTAAATCTTTACATGGCTAAAGATCAGTACCCTGAGCTTTGACAGTGCAACCATCCAACACCAGGAGGGCTATCAGAGCTCAACAATCTACAAGCACAGGAATGCACTACACCAGCTGGGACTTAAGGCACACAGTTGAAATAGCGAGGGGCATGCAAACCATTCTGTAGTACTTTAAAGTGGCTGGAAAAAGGGATGCAGTTCTACAGCTCTTCTAAAGGAAAACAAACTCTACATTGTGATATTTGTCATGTCAGAGAGGCTAAAAATACTAGGAAGTGTCTTAAAAAAAATACCCTAGAAATATTTAATATTTATGAACATTTTCACGATGTTTACAAGATCTGCAATGACATACTTCTTGTGCACTGACACCTGGGATAAATGTCTGTTTACGCTTCTGCTGAGAAATCTACTTGTAAAAACATCTTGAGGTGCACAACACATTGCATGAAGTCTCCAAGTCATTCTCGCGTATAGCACAATACTGAGCCAGCAAAGAACTAGAAGCAGTCTTGTTACAAAACAATTCAGATTGTTACTATAAGAATTTCAAACATAAAAAATTCCTAAAAAGGCTTTATAATGCTTTTTGACCTTGTGAACACAATCCTAAATAATATTTGAATTTTGAATAACATGCGACCTACTGAGAAACTGAGGTTTAGCTTAGTAACAGATATTTCCAAATATGTGTTGAGTAGCTTCAACACAAAATTCTCAGAAATAATAATTAGAAATGCAAAATGACTTTGTTTTGAAACTTTCATGCTTTTATTTCAAAATGAGTAATTCTTTTAGGTCACTCTAATCTTCCAAGTCAGTGAACTAAGAAAATTCAGTTACTTGTACAGACCTATTTGTATGTCATAACTCTTTTAATTTGCATGGCAAATTGAATGAAATATTAAAAGATAGGGAAATAGCTTTTATATACATTTGTCACTCCTCCATAAGATTAGATTCTATTAACTCTTACTGTTATTTCATAACATGAGCATAAATTTGTGAAATAAAATAATCTAGTATCAGAGTACAGTCCCCAGATGAAACATAGACAAGAAAGAAAACGGAAAGTTCTCTTTCCAAGTTAAAGATCTTTAGGAAAGGGACAAATGGCAAAAGGGAATATGTTCCACATTGTTGTACAAATGCAAAAGAAAGGCAGAGTCACTGTTTTCTTAAAGAGAAAAAAATATATATGAAGAAAAGATCTTTAAAAATCATTAGCCTTCCATGTGCTCTACATGTAAAAAAACAGCAACACTGAATGCTGTATATCACTATAATCTTAATTTAAAATTGCACTGTATTAAAAACAAGTGAGAAAACATCCCTCAAGACAAAGAGTTTTGACAGCAAATGTGTGATATCCTTGTATGATTTCTCTCTTAAATATTACTAGAAAATTCACCTTGGTATTCTAAGATTAATAAATATGTAATGAGTACAGGTCATCTGCTATTCCACATGAATTATGGATAGTTTAGACAATAAGTAGTTGAAAATTAGAAGATACATTCTTTAAATCTGTTTTAAAGATGTATTCTGATGTTTGAATGCATACCATGATTAAGTGTTAACATGCTTTGCAGAACTGTACAAGATTTGAAGAGCTACCTGGGAATTTGTGAAAGAAACTAATTTACAGTCAGTAGAGAAAAAAAAAAAAAAATCAGAACTGATGTGAACATCAGTAGCAATAAAAGTTCATGGAACCTCATGAAACCAGTGAAAAATACGCTCCTGGTCATTTTTTCAGCTGTAGTTTCAGTACTGCTACATGCAGTCACAAAATTCTTACTAGTGGAAGAATCCCATTTCTCCTAAAAATACGGAGGGCTTTTTCAGAAATCCTAGTTCAGGAAATAGGATTTCCTTTAAGGTTTATTTACCTTTGTACACGGGTAACATTCTATTTCTTGAGTATTCAAAGAAACAAATTGCTGAACAGCAGAAAGAAAAAAAAAAACAAAAACAAAAAAAACAACCAGGCCTGAAAGCTCTGGCTAGTCTCCATTTCTCATATTGCAGCAGTAATTCACTAACAAAAGAGAGTACAAAAACGGGTATGGGAGACTGAAGAGAAAATCAGTCATGGAGAAAAGTAAAGTTCTGAGTTGCCTGCATTCATAAACCTAAGAGCTTGAGTTTGTTTATTTCTGCATGTCAGGATACGGCTGCAGTTCTGTAACTCTGATGTTGTTTTACACAAAAGGTGAAATCCTGACATTTTCTCTTCAGAATAAAATATTTTAAAATTGCCATGAAAAAAAACTGTTAATTCACCACTGCAGACTTTCAGTAGATAACATTTGATGTTCTGCAAATTAGAACACAGCGTCAGACACTTTACATGCTTAACTGTAAAAATACAGGGTAGCTGAGGTATCAGGAGCTTCATTTTTTTTCAAATATCAGAAAGCAAACGCATATTGAAGTATCAAACAGTTAAGATTAAATACTGGTAGTGAGAGTTATAATTCAATACAACATTTTATTTCTCTAATTTGGATGAGACAGAATGAAGTACAGATGTGCATATATTACAGATTAGGTATATGAAGCATGCTAGGAGTTTATCTTCTTGATGATGAAAATGAAAGTATCTCTATCAGTAAAGGCAGTAGCAGATAAACTTTATGACAGGGATTGATTACCTGATAGCATAACATGCACAGGAAAAGGACAGTGTGTGTGACCTGTGAGACTTTGTGCTAGTCACAAGGAAGGACAGTCACACTCTTGTACATACATCTGCCTCTTACCAACTGTTGTGAGACAGATGTGGCTGCAATATCATAAGTTTAGGGACACATCAGCTTTACGTTATGCTGAAAACCTCACCTGAATTTATGAATTTCTGCCTTAAAATTGGAGTGCTTAAAAGGTAATGGTGAAAAACACATCTCTCAGAATGTCTATGTGATGTTTTCACTCCACAGGTACATCGTCACCATGAGTACAGTATTCCAGTATTTGCGTTAAAGATACCATACATACTTCCAAATATTTGCCTGTCCCTCTATAGTAAGGACAAGAAAATCTTTCTTACAACATATAAAACAGTTCTTCTTTAAGAATTCTGAGGCATCATTCCACTAAGTAAGTTAACATCTTACCAATACCAGTGACTACAATATATCCTTCTTCTCATGTCAGCCAAGGCATACATGGCTCTATAAGTACGTTCCAGGTATTTCACATGTAATCTAGTTTTAGAAGGAAACACAGGGAAAAATTAGTATTTCCTTAACTAAAATACCTGAACTTAAAAAATAAATAAATAAATAAAATCAGGCACTGATTACAAATTCAGTTGTTTTCAGAACCTAAAGGATTACTGCTGTCTCAATATGCTCTTTTGTTTTGCAGCAAGACTGCAGCGTTCTTCTTAATTTTAAGTTCTTATAGCTTATTATGGGTTTCTTTATACCTCCATTATGTTGATTATGTTTTATACGCATTATGTCTTTTTAAATTTCATAGAGAACAAAATAACATACGGATGAATTTTGACCACTCATACACACAAAAATATAGGTATTTCAATATTTGTATGGCATAGCCATGACCCAGAAAATTATAGCTAAGAGTGATAAACAATGCTTAGCTCTATACTTCCTGCTGTTGAAATCATCAACAAAGAAATTCTTCATTCTTAACACCTAGAAATTTGAACTGTTTACTTGTTAGATCTATTCTGGGCAAGCACTGGGATTTTTTTCCCTTGTAAGCATTTTTCTCTCTATTTTGAAGATCAAAATCACTGCTCTCTGGAGCCCAGATAAAATGCAATACTGAAGTTGTTACCTTTGGCCAAAAAAAGAAAAAGGAAAAAAAATAAATAAATAAAAAGGAAAAAGGGAAAAAGGGAAAGAAAGAGAGAAGGAGAGAAGAGAAAAAGAATAAGAAGGATAAGAAGGATAAGAAGGATAAGAAGGATAAGAGGATAAGAATGAGAGGAGAGGAGAGGAGAGGAGAGGAGAGGAGAGGAGAGGAGAGGAGAGGAGAGGAGAGGAGAGGAGAGGAGAGGAGAGGAGAGGAGAGGAGAGGAGAGGAGGGGAGAGGAGGGGAGAGGAGGGGAGAGGAGGGGAGAGGAGGGGAGAGGAGGGGAGAGGAGGGGAGAGGAGGGGAGAGGAGGGGAGAGGAGGGGAGGGGAGAGGAGGGGAGAGGAGAGGAGAGGAGAGGAGAGGAGAGGAGAGGAGAGGAGAGGAGAGGAGAGGAGAGGAGAGGAGAGGAGAGGAGAGGAGAGGAGAGGAGAGGAGAGGAGAGGAGAGGAGAGGAGAGGAGATCTTAATCCCAAGTAAAATAATAAAATAATTTTTTTTTAAATGTAGGTTAGAAACTCACTATCAAAGCCCTGGTCTTTCACTGTAATTACTGAAACAGAAAGGAATCCTTGTATAGCCAGAAGCTGAATCAGGCTCTTTTGTTAATGAGCATGTGAAATACCTATACATTTCTTCAGGGCATTATGGCATTATGCACACCTACAACTCCTAGAATTCTGCCTATAGTTGCTTGAACTATTTTCAACTCTGTACTGAAATTAAAATAAAACAAAATATTGGAACATCTTATGTTGCTGACTTCCTATAAATTGGTAATAACTTCAAAACAAAGCTACAGGAAACCAATATGCCATTCTTCTCACAAAATTTCAATATGAAAGTAATACAAAAATGAGAAAAGTGAAATCGCAGACACTGGGAACTTCTCTTGGCATGCATATTTAATAAGAGGTGACGTTGCAGCTCTCACAGTCCACAAGTCTTTCAGATGGAGGCTGGATATTTAGAGGAAAGAAAGTGACAATAATGAATCATAGAATCACCAAGGTTGGAAAAGACCTCCAACATCATCCAGTCCAATCATCCACCAATATTCCTCACTAAACCATGTCCCTTACATCTAAACATTTCTTGAATGCTTCCAGGTATGGTGACTCAACCACTTCCCAGGGCAGCCTTTCCCAGGCAGAGCCTGATCACCCTTTCAGAAAAGAATTTCCTAATATCCAACTTGAATATCTGCTCGTGCAGCTTGAGGTCATTCCCTCTAGTCTTATTTCTAGTTATGCGGGAGAAGAGGCAGACACCCACCTCACCAAAACCTCATTTCAGGTAGTTGCAGACAGCTATAAAGATCTCCCCTGAGCCTCCTCTTCTCCAGAATAAACAATTGCAACACCCTCAGCTGCTCCTCTCAAGAGTTGTGCTCCAGACCCCTCACCATCTTTGTTGCTCTTTTCTGAACATGCTACGGGACCTCGAGTACTGGAGTACTCAAGGTGCAAACTTGTCAGCCTTTGTAATTTAGGTCTGAGAGTAAGACAGTGAAACCATACAACTACAAAGGACTGTTAAAAATGCTATCAAGTGGATTTTAATAATCCATACACGTTCCTCCTCACATACAAAAAAAATGACAACACAGTTAATGTCTTAACTCACTGAACTAATCATGCTTTGGACTTTTACTGACTGTTAAATTTTTAGCCTGTTTTCAGCTGAGAGTTGCCTCCCAACTTTTTATTCAATACTTTTCCTATTTTTCAAATGTAATTGTTTCCGGACTCCTTTCCAAACATATAAAAAAAAGAGGTTTTTCCAAGGTGAATTCCCCTCAGGTCCTCTGTACATGCACTCTCATTTGTACTGCATCAGTTCAGGAAATATTGATGCACTAAGAAGCAAGCTTAGAAATGAATATTTCCTCTGTACATTAAATTCTCTGATCACATATGCTGCAGCATTTAAGATCTCTTTCAGTTTTTACCACTTTAAAGAGTACACCTATAAAATAGAGAAGTAACTTTACATGATGTGTTTATACACAACAGCTACAGCACAGAGATACTAAGGACATGAATAATAAAACCGGCCATAGCAAAACACAGTAAACCCAGATATACCTTTTTTCTACTTGGTGTTGTTTAGATGCCTAACAATACAATCTGTATAAAAGAGCTTGATTGTGAAAAGTTACTGTAGCCTGTAAGAAACACCAAGGAGAAAAGTTGTGCCCTAGATAATATCTTTCTCAGAAATTATTTACTGTGGAAAACCAGTTTTGAACTTGCTTCTCTGTTAATGGCTTAAAACAGCCTAATTCTGAAAAAATGGACAAGCAGGTGATGTTTCCTCCAGAATGCCCAGCGGAAGCCAATCTTCTGTTATATGGTGGTTGAATGCTTATCTCCTGCTTTTTAAGTGAATGCTCAGACCTTTACTCTCTTCAAGAAGGAAGTTGATTTGTTTTTTATAGGATCATTAAATATTCATCAGGCCAAAAAGAGGGAGAAGTGAGAAAGATTAAGAAAGGCTCTATGGCCTGGTGGTTAAAACAAAGGTGGTATTCAAAGCTTCCCGTTTAAAAAAAAAAAAAAAAAAAAAAAAAAAAGGAAAGAACTAAAGATGCATCTCCAGCATATTGTGCAAGTTTTCTACCTACCTCACTGCAGTCAAAGACAGATGACCTCTCCTCCAGCAAAATTTTGCATGGAATATAACACTGAACTCTGAAAATGTCACTGACTGGCTTCCAAAGAAGAATTAAGTATATCTACTTTATGAATTCTGACAGTGCTTAAGCATTAATTGGCATCTGGCTGCTCAGCAGAGTAAAGTTCAGACAGTTCTGTGCGCAAGCAGACTGCAGGAAGGCTTAGGTGACATTTTAGGAACCCATGGAAAAAATTCATAGATTTTTTTTTTTTTTTACCAGGTTTAGGCAGGTACTAAGAAACTACATTTGGAATCAGTGAAATAAATCTGTATGGACATATAATCCTTCATGGCATATCCCAGATCACTTACTGCTGTAGAGTGAAATCTGAACTGTGTCTGATCTGGTTGAGCTCCAGAGATTCTGCTCCAACTGCCTGGCCAAATTTCCGAAACATATTGGTTCGCATCTATAATGCATCCCAGAAATTTTTAGCTCAGTGCTGTTTTAGGCTTTAGGCTCAATTTTTAATTGCTGTTTGGGAGTCTGCCTATGGTTTTCAAAATCATTTCCATGGCCAGCACTTAGAGAAGTAAAAATAAATAAATAAAATCAAGTTGCCCATAAAACTTTTTCATTTTCATAATACATTTACGAATATTGTGTGAGAACGTGTGGGTAAAAAACACTCGTTAATGAGATCTTACTATCAAGTCCAAGAACTCTACAGCTGATAAGAGCAGTACAGACACAATGTGCATGCAAGTCAGTAAACACTCAAACCATAAAACACATTAGCAATATGGGCAGGGAGGCTGATAATGGCCTTAACATAGCCAGTCTGGGTAAGTGTAACAGTGGATATGAACTATCAGGACATCTATACAAGGCAGCATTTGATTTAGTGTCCTGAAGTCCCTTGCAACACACTGCCATAAAAGCTACTCTATCAGGACTGTTATTGTCCCCTTATGCTCCCCAAAGTATATTGATAAAGGTGGCTAAAACATAAAGTATCCAGATTGCAGTATAACTATTACTGAAGCTCCACAACTTCAGCCCAGCAGTAGATCAATAGGATGTGCTGGTGTGGTTCTCATCCCGTATGTTTCCTTTAAATGAGCAGTTCAAATATCTCTTCTTGCTGTGCAGTGGCCCAAAGTAAGACTCCTGTTTTACAACTAACCAGCTTCATATGGTTTTAGGAAAGTAGTCCATATCAGCACATTTTAGGTCATTTATGAAATGCTTCCTTCAGGAAATAACAGAATTTGCTTTTGTTTATTTGTCATAAAGAAAAGCTGAAAAGGAAATTCATTATTTCTTTCTATTGTAGCAATCCCAGTATTCTAGTGTCTGAATGTGGATTTTGGCAAATAAAAGCAGTAATTTACATATATTCAGACACTCCTTCTCCTCCTCCATAAATGTAGATGTTCCCCTCCTTACTCCTCCAGTAGCACAGCAAATAAAACTAACAAACACAGTTCTTCAAGATACCATGTTAAACCATCTTTTTATTCTTTGCAATTAGGGGAAGTTGGCTTTTTTGTTTGCTTTTCTTCTTTTTTTTTTTCTTTTTTTTTTTCCTGCATGATCTTTTGAAGGCACGTGGGATCATCAGCTGTTTGAACTGTGAGGTGCTATGTTCACTAGATTTTGCTCGGTGATTAATAGAGTGCAAGCATTTAAAACTTGTGAATGTGATTCATTCAGAATCACATGCAAGAACTATGAAAGAATCCCAGGACTATCTAACATCTGCTAAAAACAGTCTGACATGGTTTGGCTTGGAATTCAGGAATGAGGTGAGATGGAGTGGAAGCAGAAAGAAAAAGTAGATGAATTTGGAATTACTGAACCAGAAAAGAAGCAAGTGAGGCTGATAATTTGAGCATCTGTGTCTCTATCATGTCTTGCAAGACTATAAATTACAATCTTGAGCATATGAACATTCAGGCACATATCTCATATGAATTCTCTCGAAACTGTGGAAAATATTGATTACTGTTGTTCTATTGCTAAAGGTCAGCAGAAATAAAGGGGTCTCAGAGGCAAAAAGTGGAAGTAATTGAGACAATAAAAGTTTTCCACATGGAATTTTAAAGATTTCTTCTGTTTAAGACAGGGCATGATAGAGATGTATACTGTATCAAAAATAAATAAACTAATTCTATCCATCTTTTATTTCCAGACAAAGTCAGAAATGTCAAAAATAGGAAAGGAAATATTTTGTAGAATTACGTGACCAATTTAGAGAGTATGCAGTCACTAGAACTAACAAAATAGGAATGAAAGAAGTATCTGACGTGCCCTTTTAAACAGAGTTGATAAATAAGTTGTGTCTGGACACAATCTCCTTCCATAAAGATGATGACATGATAATCTGCATAAATGTGTGTTTAACTTTCTTCTAGGTTCTAGTACTAGTCATTTAGAGAGGCAGGATGGTAATAGGCTTCTAATTTGAACTTCCTATGGTCGAATAATACGGAAAACCTAGCCACATAAAAATGTTATGTTTTAGAAGAATTAGGATACTACTTTAGAATAGAACCAATTGTAAAGCTGATGCATGGTTTACTAACAGGAATAAACATACATGAAGTACAATAGAACTTGCTTAGGTTGGAAAGGACTTTAAAGATATCTAGTTTCAACGCACCTGCTATGGGCAGGATTGTCACTCACCGAATCAGTCTGTCCGGGACCCCATCTAACCTGGCACTGAACACCTGTAGGGATGGGGCACCCACAGTTTCTCTGGGCAGCCTGTGCCAGTGCCTCACTACCCTCTGAGTAAAGAATTTCTTTCTAACATCTAATCTAAATATCCTCTCTTTTAGTTTAAAACCGTTCCCCCTTGTCCTATGACTACCAGACTGTGTAAGAAGTTGGTCTCCCTCCTACATTTAAGATTCTCTCAAGAACTGGAAGGGCACAATGTGGTCTCCCAAAGTCTTCTCTTCTTCAGGATGAACGAGTCAGGCTCCCTCGGACTTTCTTTATAAGAGAGGTCTAGTTCTTTGATTGCCTTTGTGGCCCTCTTCTGGACCTGCTCTAACAGCTCCGCATCCTTGTGGTAAGGACCCCAGACCTTACTACAGACAATGCTGAGAATGCACTCCCTCAGATAAATCAGGACCTTCAAGTCCTTCACAGAGCTGCTCTCAATGAGATCTTCACCTAGTCTGTACACATACCTGGGATTGCCCCAAATCAGATATTTGCAACGCCTTGCACCTGGACTTGCTGAACATTATTAAGTTTTCATGGGCCCACTTTTCAAGCCTGTCCAGGTCCTTCTGGTGTCCCCTCCATCTATTATGTTAACTGCATCACTCAGCTTAGTGTTGTCACCAAACTTGTTGAGGGTGTGCTCAATCCCACTGTGTAAGTCAGTGATAAAGAGCACCAGCTCCAGGATAGACCCCTGGGAGGACATCAGTTGTCACTGACCTGAGCCCTTGATCACAACCCTTTGGCTATGATCATCCAACCAATTCTTTATCCACTGAATGTCCACCCTTCAAACCCATATCTCTCCAATTTAGAGATAAGAATGTGATGTGGAATCATGTCAAAGGTTTTGCAGAAGTCCAGATAGATGACATAAGTTACCTTTCCTTTGTTCAGCGATGCTGTCACTTCATCACAGATATTGCCAGATCTCCCTTCTCATTTATCAGAGGAAGTACACTCTCCTTGGCCTGAGTCTTCTATCCAATGTACACGTAGAACCTCTTTTGTTATTTTTCACATCCCTCATAAAATTTAGTTCCATCTTTGTCTTGGCTTTCTTGATCTCATCATTGTATGTCTGGACAGCATCCATGAATATGAATGGTATAATAGCAGATACTCTTCAACTCTAGATTTCCTGACCTGCCTACTGTGTGATTGACCACTACAATTTATATTCTTTCTCAGAATCTCTATCCACAGAACATCATTTCATCTTCAGTGGATTGACAACTACTCAACAATTTACTTCCAGGGAAAATCAGATGTAAGCATCTATGTACTAAGTAAGATCAAAGTGGTCAGTTGAAATTACACCTCTGGGAGTATCTGCAAATGCATTCTCTCCTAATGATGTGTGCATATTGGTGTGTCAGGCAACCTCTGGTGGAGATCCCTTTGTCTACTTTATGTTGTTTCCCTAATCCTTTAAAACACCTCCATAGGAATACTCATACCATGATTACTATTTTTTTTAATTAATTGGTATTCTTTAAACTTCTAATAAAAAATAAAAGAATGGTCCTGTGGATTGTTAGCAGAACCCATATCAGCTTCTTTAGGAGTACCATTATGAATCAAAGCTAAAACAGTGTTAAAGGTGCTACATTCCTCTCCCATAGCTCCTTCAAAATGAAATCTGTACACTCTGTAAAGTTTTCCCACTACCTCAGCTATCATTCTTTACATTCACACCTATCTAAAATCAGTAGCTCATCTGTTTCCAGTCTTCTCTCTAGCCCTCAATGATTTCACTGTTGCTGATGGATTATGCATAAAAGATACCCAAACACAACTGGCAAGTAAGGCTGTCTATGGAATACTTTTAAATTATGATTTTTTAGGTAGTTCTACTTTTTAATTTTGTCCTGTTTCATTCCAGAAAAAAAGTACTAGCACACACCAAAAAATAATACTGACTCTGCTGAGTTATAGGCAGAGGACAGTTTGCTTCTTTTCCATTGATCTTCTTCCTACTTCTTTAGAACGTGTTTTGTTGCAGCCTAGGAAGCATGGCAACCTACCTTATCATGGCAGAGAAACTGAGAAACATGCAAACCAGTATATTTTCAGCTCCAGAGAAGGCTGCCTGGCCTACAGATTGCTTGCTAACAAGCAAGGGTCTACTCCATGCTTGGATTCTCAGGTTGGAATAAAAAATGGTTCTCTAGTGATTTAGAAGCCACTTGTTTAATGTCAATTAGCTGACCAGAGGCATGATTCACAAAATAGACATCTGTTTTTTCAGAAAACATTTTAACAGAATTGCATGTCTTTATTTTTATAACCTTCTGTAGGACTGAAAGATAATTACTCCTTTGGAAAAGTTACAACCAGCTCTGTTGAGATCTATATTGATCAGAGGTTGGAGGGAGATTAAGTTCATGTAAGACCTGTAATAACCCTTTAATCAGGAAAAATGTAATGTGTATGGGATAGACATTGTGTTAGACTGCCCATCCGTGCTGTACCTTATTACAGCTGAGAAGTGGTAAGTATCTAGGATCACTGAATCTTAATGTCTACAGTCAGATACACTTTCTTAATTGGGCAACATGCCATTTAAAAATACTCCTTTCATACCCCTGTTTTCAAAAGATCCGTTTTCCTAAGCTTTCATTTTCATCTGCAGTATCTTTGCTGTAGACTTTAAATCTCACAGAATTCTCCAAACAGAAAATGATCTGTCATTCACAGAATATTTGCAATTTACATTTTTTTCTCATTGTTCTATTAAAGCCAGATTGTCATGAACACTTTTCTTATCACTCTGGGCCTTCCTAGAATTACATCTAATTTGCCACATGGAGTTATTTCTGCATACAGAATTAAAGCCCTTAATCTTATTTGGTTAGTGACTCCCATTTGCTTAGCAAGCTTGGAGACTATTTTGCCTTCTGTCTTGTCCTACTCTAGGACTGATGATGACTTGATTGAGTCACAATCCATCAGTGACTGATTTCTTAGACCAGTTATTTTAGTATAGAATATAATTCAAGTCTGCTTTAATTATTTTGACTTAATGCTGTGTTATATACTAAAATGGAGGAGAAGAACACTATTTTTACATATGCTCATGTTCACATAAAACATTCTAAAAATGCATTTTAAATCTGGCTTATTCTCATTACTTGCAGTTTCTTTGTAAAAAGATGGCTAGGACTTAATTGCTTGTCATGTATGAAGACCTACCTTGTGCCAGTGAAGTTTTTCACTTTTTCTTCTTTGAAAGAAAATAAATAAATAAATAGAACTGAAATAATATGAAAAAAATAGCTCTCTCTGTAAAGAAAAATGATGTTCCTAGCCATGCTGGGAGCAACTTGAAAAGCGACTTTTATAAAACATATTTAAGGTTTACAGTCACTTGGTGGCTAAGAAAAGCAATACTTTTAAAACATCTTCAATGTTTAAAGCCACTTGGTGGCCAAAAGAACGGGTCTTGCTGAAAAGATATTTAAAATTTAGAGCCATTCTGTGGTACAGAAAAAGCAACTTCTTGTTAATTTTTAACAGCTACAGCTGGTCAGCGGCTACTAAAACAACAATCAATACAGTACGTTTTATGTTTAGACATTCCACGTGCCTGTCTAGAAACAATTACTGCATTTCTCAATGCTATACTAGAACACCTTTCCTTTAGTGATAGTGTCATTGACAAAAAGTAACTCATAATCCTAACAACACTAATGCAATATATTTTAAACCCAGAGAGGGTTATGCAAAACACAATGCAGTACTAATAATTACTAAGCTTCTCAGTGTATACTAAAAGAACTAACATGATTCAGCATCATAAAAATAAAAAACATCCACATTCAGAATAAAACCAAATAGCTTAGTTTTAATTACAAAATAATAATAGTACTGGCTGGGAAACCTGTCTACATCAAAAGACTTGATGTAGATGTGGAGCTGTTAGAGAGGGACCAGAGGAGGGCTATGAAGATGGTCATAAGAGAGGAACACCTCTCTCATGAGGAAGGTTTGAGAGAGCTGGGCTTATTTAGCTTGGAGAAGGCTCTTGGAAGACTATACTGTGGCTTCCAGTACTTGAAGGGAGCTTATAAACAGAAAGGGACCTAATTTTTAGATTGTCTAATAATGAAAACGAAGGGGGAATGGCTTCAAACTATAAGAGGGAAGATTTTTGTTAGATATTAGGAAGAAATTAATTACCCAGAGGGCAGTAAGGCCCTGGAACAGGCTGCCCAGAGAAGCTGTGGATGCCCCATCCCTGGAGGCTTCCAAGGCCAGGTTGGCTGGGGCCCTGATCTGGTGTGGCAGCCCTGCCCATGGCAGGCAATTTGGAACTAGATGGTGTTTAAGGTCCTTTCCAATCTAAGCTATTCTATGATTTTATGAGTTATTACAGTGTTGTGAAAGTAAGCCACTCTTTAAGAAGCCTTTTAAAACTGCTAAGTGAATCACGGAGTGTGTATATATATATATATATATTATTTACATAGGAAAACAGTATTTCAATTTTCATAAAGCTTTGAGCAAGGTTCCAAACCAAAGAGTTATTTATAAATAAATGAATAACAATGAAAATAGCAGCAACAATAATGGTAATAATTTAAAAGAGAAAACATCTTTTTGATACCTAAATAAAATGTAGAAATCAAACGGTGGGGATAAATGACCTGTTTTTTACTAGAGGGAGACTGCCACTGCCATCTGAACTCATAGATTGCTAGTAAAAGAGAACATATAAGCAGGTGACAACTTGACAAAATTAAACAATTGACTGCAAAACATAGCAGGGGAGTGGAAAGGTACCAAGTCACTGAGATTTCACTCTATGATGGACAGTTGGCTGAATATGAGCCAGCAGTGTGCCCAGGTGGCCAAGAAGGTCAATGGCATCCTGGCTTGTATCAGAAATGGAGTAGTGAGCAGGACTAGGGAAGTAATCCTGCTCCTGTACTCGGCATTGGTGAGGCCTCACCTTGATTACTGTGTTCAGTTTTGAGCACCTCAATGCAGAAAGGACATTGAGGTGCTAGAGCACGTCCAAAGAAGGGCAACAAGGCTTGTGAGGAGCTCGGAGAATATGCCCTATGAGGAGAGACAGAGGGAACTGGGAATGTTCAGTCTGGGGAAAAGGAGGCTGAGAGGAAACCTTATTGCTCTCTTCAAATACCTAAAAGGTGCTTATAGTAAAAACGGGGTTGGTCTCTTCTCGCTGGTGACAGGTGACAGGATGAGGGTAAAAGACCTCAAGTTGTGCCAGGGTAAGTTTAGGTTGGAGATGAGGAAAAGCTTCTTTACATAAAGGGTTGTTAAGCACTGGAATAGGCTCCCCAAGGAGGTGGTGGAGTCACCAGCCCTGAATGTGTTTAAAAGCCATTTGGATGTCGTGCTCAGGGACATGCTTTAGCAGAGAGTAGTTAAAGTTACGGTAAGTTTGGTTAGGTTGCGGTTTGACTTACGATCTTTATGGTCTTTTCCAACCTGAGCAATTCTGTGAAAGTAACACACCTGGGAAAATCTACTTTATCAGAACTGTCACACAGATGGGTTGTAGCTCAGTTACGTATCAAATGTTGTTTCTGGAATCAGTGTGGAAAATCCTCCTGAGCTATCTTTAATGATTACCCATGGACAAAAGAGGCAAAATGATTGAATTGGATATAGAAAAGAGCATAAACAAGTCATTGTTATCCTCCTATTCAAATTGAGTACAATTCCCATCACTGTCTTTGACGACTTTTAAACACAAGAAAAAAGCATGGAGATCATAATGGAGATCGTAGAGTTGTACACGGAGGCTGCACAGATTGTACCACCAGACATCTCCCCATGAAATTACATAATAACATTTAAATATCTTACACCAGGTAAGCTCCTGGCTACACAAAGGCAGGCGACTATAGGCAATGTTAAACCAGCATGCAGATTCCTGAATTTCTCTCTGCCCACCAGTTCATCAGATTAATTTTCTACAGATTGACATCCTTTTACATTAAACTACTGGGTACATTAAACATATACTTAAACATTATAAGCTTTTGTCAATGCTTAAGTATAACCCTTGCTGAAGTATTAACTTCAGAAGGAATAGTGCCAGAGACTTCACAGAGACTGTCTGTAGCCTGCACTAGGAAGAATATACATAACATTGTTATGTTCTAGTTGCTGTTTTGTACCATGGGGGACACCCAGTAAAAATAACCTGATACCAATTTTCTAGCATCATAGAGCATTGTAATGTTACCACTGAGGCCATTTCAAGTAGAATTCAACTATAATCAGAAATACAGCTATGTAATGTGAACATATTCCATTACTATTTAATTAATAACCAAAAGGGCAAAAGAACTGCCATGATGACCTGTAGTTTGTAGAGCTCCCCAAAGCAATAAAGAGTTAATCTAGTGGAAAGGTATGGAACTAAATTGCCTGGGAAGGAACACATGGTATTTGTAACTTAGGGAATTAATGAGTTTAGTATAGTCCCAGCTGTACGTATAGAGGAATAATGGCAGCACCTTAGAAAACAAACTGCGGCAGAAGTCATAAATTAGTCACATGTAATACATTGTTAAGAAGATGATCAATTGAAATATGTCTATTTAGTGAAAGAAATACAGATATCTCTGTACATATCTTTATCTATGAAATACATATTTAGCTCTTTCCTTCAGCGTGTGTTTAATGCTGGTATGCTGTAGTTCTGATTCACTTGGACATGAAGTTTCAATAACGGGATAACCTTTGTTTAAACTTACTCTGTATTTGCATTCTCTCAAGAGCAGGAGCTGGTACAGCCACCAGAATCAGCAACAAAATTAATTAAGCTATATTTAAAGACAACATATTTTTCTAACTTACAAATTTAGAAGTTACTTAGAAGTTACCTTCCCCTTCTCAGTCTTCATACACGGAGATTTCCATTTCTGGTTTGTGCTACATTTTGGCATTCACATTATTTCAAAATAACATTTTCAGCTAAAGATGGCTAAATCAAACCAATACCAGAATAAAGGAAAAAAAAAAAAAAAAGAAAGAAAGAAAAAAAAAAGTCTAGACCTTAAGCTCTTGTAAGTTTCTTAACTAGGCACAGGTTAACATCATAGCAATTTGTGTTCAGTTCTACTCCATCTGCTGAGTTTCTCTGTAGGGAACTTTACATCATTGTTCCTTCTAAAATAGATACTTTGTCATACAGCTCCTGTATTCTGCAGCTGCTTGCTCCAATGGTTATGTGAGCAACGATGTCAGCTTCTGAGATAACAGTATCCTTCCACTACAGTATATAAACTATTCACACTTACAAAGTATCTCAAATAATAAAAATCATACACCAGTAAAGTAGCCTGCACGATACAGCAGTCTATAACTAAGATACTTTTCAAGTCAGTACTTCTTTTGTTTGTATCTGTGATAGATCTATTTGTAACCCCTTTTTGTAGGTGAGTGGATTACACTGCATGTGTGGAAGGTGTGAGGTTAATTGCTTCTGATGTAAAACAGGTAGGTATTCTGTTTTGCAGGTGTCTTAAATTAGTTTTAAAGCATAGAAAGCATCCTGCTGATGTTGCTTTTTCTGAGTAAATAGCACATGAAGAAATTTGGTTCCCAGTAAAGAATGCATCATTAAATAGAAATGGTAGTCCCAAAATTATATTGTCTTCAGAAAAATCTAAAAGATGAGCACTGTCTTAATATTTTTTAAGGAGCAGTAGTGACTACAGGGAGAAACCTATCAACTAACAATAAAAAAAAAAAAAAAAGACAAACAAAACAAAAAAACAACACAAACCAAAAACCAATCAAAGAAAAAACCTTGGTCTACAGACAGTGTAGAATAAATTTAATATAATTTCAAAGAAAATTTGCATGGAAAAAGTCAAATTTTCACCTAAAACATGTATAGACAATAACACAGTTATTAGAAAATATATGTCATAGTATCTCTAAACGTTATCTATATTCAGAAAACCTGATATTAGGATCCTAGGAATTTTTATATCTTTTGCTATCACCAGGGTACAGGATTTTATTATAGCTTTAGGACTAGAGTTCTGAATCTGGGAATGAATGCTAAGGTATATTTTCAGCTACCAAAGTTTCAGTGACCGCAATTAATAGATGTTATAAAACTGGGAACAGTGTAGCTATGAAAATTTCTAAACAGTGTGTAAGGGCTCTGAAGGACACCTTGTTTCATAAGACTTCCCAGCTCTGTACATTCCTCTCCCACCACTGCAGAGTGTGGTACTTAAAAGGTATTTTGTATATGTAACTTTACTGCAGTGTCCAAATGGAATGTATACTCTGTGTTTACAGTAGGTGTTGTCTTAAGAATTTTACTTGCTGGTTCTCTCTGAACTTTGTCTATATTCTGCTCATCGTTACCAATTAATTCCCCCTCTATTTCGCTCTTCTGAGGTACCATCTGGAGTACTGCATCCAGGCCGAGAGCCCCCAGCACAAGAAAGATACTTGGAACTCTTGGAACAAGTCCAGAAGAGGACCACTAAGATGATCAGAGGGCTGGAGTACCTCTCCTGTGAAGAAAGATTGAGAGAACTGGGCTTGTTTAGCTTGGAGAAGAGAAGGCTCTGGGGAGATCTCATTGTGGCTTTCCAGTACTTGAAGGGAGCATATAAACAGGAAGGGGAATGGCTGTTTATGAGGGTGGATAGCAATAGGACAAGGGGGAATGTTTTTAAACTGAGACCAGGGAGGTTTAGGTTAGATATTAGGAGGAAGTTTTTCACTCAGAGGATGGTGATGCACTGGAACAGGTTGCCCAAGAGGTTGTGGATGCTCCATCCCTGTAGGCATTCGAGGCCAGACAGAATGTGGCTCTGGTCTAGTGGTTGGTGACCCTGCCTGTAGCAGGGGGGTTGAAACTAGGTGATCATTACAGTCCTTTTCAACCTAGACCATTCTATGATGATCTAGCATAAGTTTCTATGAAATGCAGTTAATCTTCGCATGTGAGTATCATGCAACAATAAAAAAACAGTAAACTGCTGGCCATCATCACCTGTCATAGAAATTACTAGAAAGGGGGAAAAGAATCATGTTGTAGCATGTTTCCCACAGAAGACAAACAATGTGCATGCATGCATTTCATAATAGACACTGTTGCAAAAATATAGTAAGTGAAGTTTAAAATATTAGGGACTTCAAAACTGATGATTAAAAAATCTTAGTATAAAAAAGAACAGGACATGTTTATTAGTACTTCTGCCAAAGCAACCATATGCTAGCACTAGCTAAAGAACACTAGCTAAAAAATTAAAGTGATTTTCTACGTTATCCTCAGACAATGGTAGATCTAGGCACTTCTATAGGTGCAACTAAATAGTACTGATAATGGGAAGCAGTAACTGTTAAATCCTCTGAAAGTTTTGAGCTTGGCTGTGGTAGCAAGAGCAGTGATAAAAGAGTGAATGGAAGTGGGAAGACCTGGATCTGAGAAGGCACTATCTCCTCGCACATCATTGAAGGCATTTTTCTGTATTTTTGCTGTAAGACAACCCAACAGCAAAATCTGCTATCTGCTTTAGTAACCACTAATTGGAGTTTAGGTCTCCATTTAGAATATTTTTTCCTTGACTAGACTTTTCTGATCAATTTTCATCCATCTTTAATTTTTGCTATGGAGGAAAATAAACTGTTATGAGTAAATCTTTTAGAGGTAGTGAATGTGCCAGAATAACATGGAGGTCAAGAGGATGTATTCTTGCCATAGCATTTGCTGTTGTTTTTCCAAGGGAGAATACATTGAAATCTATTTATTTTAAATAGATGTCTGCAGGTTGCATAATAGTCATTTACATTTTAGTCTTGCATCTCTCAGTCAATGTAAAAGCTGTAGTGCATGGCATACTTTGAAAAGAATTCCCCATGAAATCAAACCATGATTAGTATTTTACCAAACATCCATAGTTTATAGAATCATAGAATGGTTTGTATAGGAAGGAACCTTTGAGATCATCTAGTTACAATCCCTCTACCATAGGCAGGGACACCTCCTACTAGACCAGGTAGCTCAAAGCCCCATCCAGCCTGGCCTTGAATCCTTCCAGGGAGTGGGCATCCACAACCTCACTCAACAACTTGTTCCAGTGTCTCACCATCCTTACAGTAAGGAATTTCTTCCTAATATCTAGTCTAAATCTACCCCCACCCAGTTTAAAGCTATTTCCCTTGTCCTGTTGCTACCGTGCTCTTACAAGGAGCTCCTCCTCAGCTCTCTTGTAGGTCTCCTTTCTGGTGTTGGAAAGATGCTATAAGGTTTCCTCAGAGCCTTCTCTTCTCTAAGCTGAAGATATCCAGCTCTCTCAGCCTGAACTCATAGGAGAGGTGCTCCAGCCCTCTGTTCATCTTTGTGGCCCTCCTCTAGACCTGTTCCAACAGCTTCAAGTCCTTCTTGTGTTTGGGGCCCCAGAACTGGAAGCAATACTCCAGGTGAGGTCTCAAGAGCAGAGAAGAGGGGCAGAATCACCTCCCTTGACCTGCTGATCATACTTCTTTTGATGCAGCTTAGGATACAGTTGGCTTTCTGGGCTACAAGTGGACCTTGACAGCTCATTTTGAATCTTTCATCAACTGACACCCCAAAAATCCTTCTCCTCAGGGCTACCCTCAAACCATTCTCTGCTCTGAGCAACATAATCTGAGTGTAGATGTCCCTGTTCATTGCAGGGAAGTTGGACCAAATAACTTTTCAAGACTATTTCCAACTAAAACAATTATATGATTCTACAATTCTCTGCTCCTACCGTAACATTTATGGATATGAAAATTTACCATGTTTGCAATCAATCTTCTGGTTGTTTTTTTTTTTTTTTTTCCTGGCTTAGGAATCTAGTGCACTCAATATCTTGAATAATAGGTTTTCAAGACCACAGCTAAGTCTGGCTGGATCTCCCCCACTTCCATTTTTCATTGTGACTGCCAGGTGAGGTCTATCAGTACTTTCAGCACCTATGAGGTAACAGGATATAGAATTCTGCCGCATATCATAACTATGGAATTATGCAAATGCTATTAGTTGTGCAGCAACATAGGCAGGAACAATAAACGGCAAGATGTTTCACAGCAAATAATGAGCACAAACAAGGAATAAAAGGGAACACGCTTCATCACATGCCATATCATGTCTGAGAGTACAGAATCTCTGAAGGAATATCTGCCATGAGTACTATTTCTATTCTTTTCACGTCTTCAGGAATTAAAAGTTAAAAGGACTCATCTGTGTAGGACAATAACTTATTAAACAAGCAAATAAAGCAAAAAAATGAAACGGCAATCTGCATATTTCTAAGTACAGAGTGAGACGTTTCTAACAGTAACTTTTTGAAGACATATTTTCACTTCAGCCTTCCCTTTCTCTCCTCAGCAGGAAATGCATATTGAGACAATTAAGTTATCAAGAGTTATGCAATTAGTTATCAAGAGTTTAAAGCTTCTTACCCACTGGAGACATTTCTGGTACGCTGGCAATGTAAGGCCCATCCAGAAACTTTGGCTCATTATCATTAATGTCCTGCACTTTGATGATGAACTCTGATTCAGGCTCTAGTGGCTTCTTGGTGTCAACATCCACAGCCTGTGCTCGGAGTGTGTAGAAAGGTTTTTCTTCTCGATCTAGGCTCCTTATGGCATGAATGTCTCCTGTGGTCTCATCAATAGTAAAAACGGTGCCGGCACCATCTCCTGAAAGGGTATATTTAACGGTGCCCACTCCCTTGTCCAAATCAGAATGAAGCTTGAGAACAAAAAGAAAAAAGGGAGGAAAGAAACATTAATTGCTTTTTCTAGGCTTGAAAGTAATTATTATTTTTCTCTTACGTAAAATAAAAGGTGTTAGAGGAACCAATTTCCTATGTCTATAAGTGCACACAAAAAATGCAAGTAGAATGTTAATTAATATTTTTAGCTCTATCTGGTATCTAGGACAGGCAGCATTTCAAACCTGTTTTCTGCCATGAATGCTGCTCAGTACTAAAACTGCAATGAAAAAGGGCTTCAGATTTGTTAGAAACCAAAACCTAAGACCAATAATGGAAAAACAGCAATAACAGCATCAAACCAATGTGAGATGACATGAGAGGGTGTCAAAATTCTTCACAGGCATTTGACTTTCACAGAAGTAGAAGAGAATCAGCTCATTTTCATTTCACACACAGCTTGTTGAAATGCTAAACAAACTCAAAGTCAAACCTGGTTTAAAAAGGACAATGCACTGCTCTTCCATCATAATACATATGAAACAGAATTTAAAAGTACTACCTCTTTTCCACAAATAGTAGATCATTTATTTCTATGCTTTCTAAGATACAGAGAAAATAGTTTGAAGCTAGGCTTTCTCTTCCCTATTGGAAAAATACAGATAAAAAAAGTCAGTTCTAACTCAATCATTTTCATCTTCAGTACCAATTTGCACATTCTCCAGCCTATTTGAATGTTAAATCTCCATTTCTACTTTGAGAAAATACTTAAAAATCTCCAAGAATTTGTTTGTCCTTTTGATCATACTATATGTCTACTACAACACTGTCTTTAACAGAAAATGTACGCATTTTTGAAGTAGAAATATCGTCCGATGAACATCTTTCTCAATGTCTTATCTGATTCATGCTCATCCTTTAAATACAACTAGAAGTTCTGAATACATACTCAAGGTTACATCGCAGATGTTGAAATAGCTTTTAAAATACTCACCTGCTTGTCCCACCTAATGAGGTCTAAAGAGATCTGCTATAATGGATACAAGTTGGAATGGCATTTTCAAGAGTGAATTCTCTTTAAGCAGATTATGGATATAGGCTTTATTTACATGATGTACTGTCCAAGGTGAAACACAATAAAGGAAACATGGGACATGAAATGAGATTATGTAGAGAGTGAATTACTGAGAAACATAATGGTTTTGGTAATGGGGCAAGAAGCTAAGCCACAGAGAAAGAGGTAAGGCAATTATTAACATTTATAGCTATTGCCTTGAAATTGAAAGTAGGTCCTTGTAACTGTGGAGGAGGTCATAGTTTGTGGGATAGAGTGAACATAAACATAGTCTCTTCTTCGTCTACCTTTTCATTTCATCATTCCTGCTCAGTGAACATACTGGATTCTGATCTTTCATCTAGTTACCCCCTATATGGGATTTTAAATTATTTCTCCAGTCTGAAAGGAAGCATTTTGCTTCTTGAGCACTGGTTCACTGTGGAAAAATTCAAAGGAAGTTAATTCTTTTCTTCCTGGGGAGTTAAATATTCCCTGGTTGTGAAATGAAAGATAATGGAGCCTGAGATAATTAATATCTATTTCTTCCTCATCATTTTAATTTAAGCGGCTCGCAAGCATCCTGCTGTTCCATTATACCTTGCTCACCTGAAACTTGCTATTTTTCTTCCATTATCAGTTAGAGGCTTACAGACACAAATGTAGTGAAACAAAATAATAAATCAAAAAGATGCTGAGAAAGCTCACAGAAAAAATGTAATTTTATAAAGGGAATCTCAGCATTTTCTTACTTATTTCACTGTATTAAACAAAGTATGTCCGGGCTTTATTACAATGTCCCCCTTGCTCCATACTCCTGGACAAAGGAATATCACAAGGAAGAAGAATATAATATCCAAGCAAGGATTTGTAAACAGGAAACCATGCAAAGAATATTGCCTCTTCTCCTATATCCAGTTATCAGACTTGAAACTAAAGCTGAGATGGCTGAGTCTCTCTGAAGCTGAAGGGTTTACGTTCAAATAGTAACAAATCAAGCTAGGATTATAATATAGAGAAATAATTAGATTTTTTATTTTCCACCAATAGGGGAAAAAAATAAAAAATATTACAAGAAGAAATCAAAACAATGGCTACTAAAAGAATGAAAGAAGGATATAAGAAGACAAGCACAAGTAAATTTTAAATTTACTGTACTTGGCAATTAGTAACATGAGCAATTCTATAGTTTAGTTGTGTTTATTGTGCTTCAGAAATATCACTCAGATGGTATAATCTAAAAATCATTTCTTTGATTTAACCAGAATTGCATTAGCTAGGATTTGTCACATTGTGTTTATTTCATCAAATCGTACTATGTTATAGGCTCCTCAAATGCTGTTGCTGGACAATGGGCAAATGCATACTTATTTGTAACCCATATTGAGCTATCCAATTTGTGGGGCAATTAAACATTACAAAGCATAATTTCTGTAGTTAAGTAGCTGATTGCTTTAATTTAAATTGAACTAAATTCTCCAGCAATAAAAAGAGATGCAACATTGACATTCAGATGCAAGGACAGATAGAGAGGAACTAGCATTGGTTGGACTCAGAACCATAGCATTTGAGTTGGAAGGGACATTTAAAGGTCATCTAGTCCAACTTTTCATCAGTGAACAGGGACTTTCACAGCACTAGAAAATAGTCTTGGCATAGAATGCTTAAAATTTTCAAGAAAGCAGTTTAAGCTAAAGAATAAACATGTGCAAGTGTATCTTGGTTTTATACGCTACATACTGTATTGCATTAGGAGAAAACACACATTTTGTGCTGAAGAACATATGGAGAATTTGCAATAGAGTATTTTTTTTCTGACACTGTATGCACCAGTAGTCTTGTTCTGGTATTCCATTTTTCCTCCTGATTTGTACTTATTTTTTAATTCCTGTTTTGCTATTTGAACACAACTACAAGACAAGAGCGTAACTGCAAAAATCTTATTGAAACTCCCCTAATATGTTTACATTTCAGAATTAAATTTATTAAGACTATGTTGTACAAACAAGTGTATTCATATGAATTTTCTTCACTACTATATTTTCTCTGTAAATTCTGAATGTTAAAAATGCCACAAAGGTTTGAAAATGCAAATGATTCATTTCAAATATATTCTGTTATCCTCTCTACTAAGTAACACAGAGACAATTTTAGGCTCAGATCACTGGACAAATCTACCATAAGTGTAAAATTAATCATTTCTTGCAATAAACTCTGTTAGTGAAAAAAACTATGGCTATTTTTTCTGTAATGGCAGATAAAGGCACATTATCCCATAATTCTTGATAATGTGTACAAACAATAACACATATGGCAAAGGAAAAGACTGACAAAAAAAAAAAAATCAAGTATGAATAATAAGATGGAGAGCATTGTGAAGTACATTGTGCAAATCTATGCAGAAACTGTGACAGTGTTCTTGAATCACATCCAATACCAGATGCCAGACTGAGTCAGTCTACTGGGCCACATGATCTAACAGTCTGTTTCAGCCTGCAAGTAGCTGACAGGTAGTTTGCTTCAGAGAAAATGAAAAAGTTGATAATACAACTCACCAGAAGCATGTCAAGAAGAAATTATATATTAGTTCTACAGGCAGTTATGTTTAATTGATTATTGCAATAAATGTTATGGCAGGCCATAATGCTTCCTGTCCTTCTTTATCACCACTTTTAAAAACAAAGCCAATTTATTTGGTTTGGTAAACTCTTACAAATGTTTACAAAATAACTGTGCAAATAATTCTGCAGGAATTCAAAATCTTCTAAAATTCTAAGGGGGAAAAAAAAAGAACTAGGATAAGTACAATATTTTAGTAGCATATTTTATAGTAGAAAATTTTAGTGTTTAGTAGAATAAATAGTATTTTAATGGAATATTTTAGTAGAATATTTTCAAAATCAAAACACTAAAACACTTTGTCTGGAAGTTGCTATTGAACTACAGAAAGAATCCTACCTAAGAAGGTTCAAATTCTGTGCTAAAGAGGAGGGAAGGAGGGAAGGAAAGATTACTGTGATACTCAATTCATAGGTCCATTAACATCTGAATGTTTGCCTAAGACTTTCTTCTGTGATGCAACGTTTTAAATCCTCCAGATCTACTTTTTCCCCACTTTCACAGAAAGATTGTATATTTCTAAAGGCAGAGATTAACTTTGTTAATATTCTGTGGCAGAGATTAACTTTGAAGTAGCAATGTTTCAGAAAATCAAATGATGCATGATGCGTAGGGACATACTTTTTATAAGAAGGACCTTCAGAACATGAAGGTGGCTTCTGGTGGTCTCCATGAACTGTTATTCATTACTAATAGTGAACTAAGCACATCCTGACAGCTCAGTAAGACAAATAGTTGTTGTTTTTTTTTCTCTAAAATCAGATTTTATCAGCTTACAGCTTTAACAATTCACTGTTATTAACCTAGTGTCACTTCAAGAATTTACACAGATGCACAAATAATTTTATATGACAACTGTAAACACTGGAAAGATCACCAAATGCATTAATTTAGCGTACTTCAAGTACTACTATATGCTCCTTGCAGAACTGAACACAGCAGTAGCATGGATCAGAAATGTGCATTCCTTGGTAGTAAGTTCCTCAGCATCCTATGCACCTGATTCTCAACTATACATCTTAAACACTTCAATCACTTGCATTAATGAACTTCAAATGTTTTGGAAAGTCAAAGTACTTTGTGAATTCATGGATATTGGTAAAGAAAGCAAAAGCAAACTAACATCCTACAAAACAAACAAACAATGCAAGAACAAGAGACGGAAAGAAAAAAAAGAAAATAAAACACTTTTAAAAGTCAAGGAACATTGAACTGAGTTTTATTCTGTTACCAGTATCATGGGCTAAAAAAAAATCATGAAATGGTAGCCAGAACTGAGGAAAAGAAAAAATCATCATTTCTGTATGGAAAAGGCAGATACAAAATAGAGCTACTATGGCAATTCTGATCTGTAATGTCTTTGTGGTGGAACAGAAATGACCACTACAGAAGAAGAGGATGTAAATGACAAACCTTTGATACTAGCCACCTAGAAAGACTGTATTTGGAACACTGTCCTTTTTAAAGAGAGTTGTTTGTGAAGATATGTATCATATAACACATCTTATATTGGCAAGTATTGTATGATCTACATAAATTGCAGAGTTTCATTTAAAACTTGATCATTAGACTGTCATTTGTGGCTTTTATATAAATGTTATTATTTCTTCCAACTAAAAACACAAGCTGATTTTTTTTTCACAGACTTTAATTCAGGAAACCAAATTACCTAAAGAACAGAGCAATTGCCACTAATCAAATCAAATACTTTCATTTTCTCCTGTCTTCATCA
This sequence comes from Chrysolophus pictus, assembly GCA_037305975.1. Taxonomy (NCBI): domain Eukaryota; kingdom Metazoa; phylum Chordata; class Aves; order Galliformes; family Phasianidae; genus Chrysolophus; species Chrysolophus pictus. The sequence goes on along the minus strand of CM074577.1, from coordinate 20,821,479 downwards.
CACGCGCACATAGAGACACCCTTCAGAGGACATTTAGGGACAAGACATTATCTGCTTATGTCACATTCACTGTAAATGTTTATTGATCCAAAAATTTGGATGACTAAAGGCACCTTTTGAATATGCAGATAACATGCATTAATCAGCCAAGATCCCAGACTAAAGCTGGTGTCAGGAAGAGTTAGAACACAATATAAGCATATGGAAAGAAGCAGTAACAAAATGATGTAATAAAAGAAAGATGAATTAAAAAAAAAAAAAAAAAGGAGGAAAATAATGGTTTATATATATTGGAAAATATAGCTTTGTTTCTTTATAGGGCTGAAAACTATCTGCAATAAGAAGGTTTATCTTTGTACTAGTTTTGTAAAGGACTTTTAATAGACATTTCCACCCACAAATTGTCTTTCTTAGTTCTATGACAATATTAAACAATAATTAAATTAAAGAAAAAAAATATATACGTATATATATAATAAGGTAAGACTAAAAATAATTATTTGAAAAAGCAAGTTGTGCAGTCTTATGATCACAATTAATTTTCTTAGGAACATATTGTTATAGTTTCTTTATGTTTTGTAAAATATCTAACTTCAAGAATTAGCACTTAACTAATTTTTATAAAAGTGATAAAATACAAAAACAAAACAACACAAACAACATGTTTTTTTCTTAATTACCTTTTATATACTGTCCAATTTAGATAAGTATACTTTCTTATTCAAGAGGAATTAAATAGGAAGGTTTTCTACCCCTTTTCTAATTATTTGTTTGTCAAATAAAGCTGAGTTTTATTTAAATTAAATCACTGATTATCCAATTAAATAAAACCATTATCTCCTTCTGTCACAGGGATTTAGTTTAAGCATACTAAGTCAGACCAGACTTTTCCAATAATGAGTGTGGCTGCCAGTTAGTAATATTGATGGCAAATAAGTCATTAGGAACAAATTAGCGAGGAACAAAACCGCTACCTGACCTGATCTGTTCAAATGAATCCTAATCTTTCTCATCACTGGTGACTTAAGAACCTATGAATTTCTGCTATTCTATGCTGCTCCAGAAAAATTACTTTTGCTCTACTATGCTGAATTAAAAAGTAATGTGCAAAAGAACATTCTTAAATAATTATCTTTTTCTTTCCAAATTAAATCAATTGCACGAACTGAAAGCTCTATCAACACTAACTTATTGAACATACAAGTAATTATACATGTAAGTTACAATTTGCATATACTTCTGATGATGAGTTTTGAACCATCATTTCAGTCAGAGTTGATGCATACAGAAACACTGTGTCCTGAGCTTCTCTTTTTAACTTAAATGTATTAATATTGGAATTCAGTTTTGCATAATTCATATTCTTACGAACTCAACTCCAAATTACAGTGTGTCAGCTAGTTTAAGACTATAGCTGTGTTTAATTTCATTTGGAAGAAATAATAAATAAAATGTAATTGACTTCTTTACTTTGCTCAAATCTCTAAGTAAAGTATCTGAAAAGCTGTCAGGACGTTCATTGTTTCAAGTCTTTCAAGCTTAAACCATGTTGATTTAAAAAAACCTACTTTTTATTTTATGAATTAGAAATATCTTCAATAGAAATCTTGCCCGAAGAGCTGTGTTAGGTACTGGATGATTATTTTTTTTCCTAAGTTTTAGAAACATCTTAGTACGCAGAGATGTTCTCCCTCCAGTTCTCATCACAAATCTCCATGTTACCTCACCTGCCTTGTGAATTGCAGTATGCCACCTCTCGGGGACAGATCCATGCACAGTTCCTAACTAATGGTTACGTTGACACACAGCCTTTCTTCAGCATCCTCTGCTGTGATGTTCACACACTTCTGTTACTGCTTAGAAAAGAGGGATGTTTTGAAAGCATCAGTGTTCTGCAGAACTGGAACAGTTTATGGGACCAAGATCTGTTGAAGCTTTTACCAACAACAGTATGGTGACAAGAAAAACATAGATTCTGACAACAAATTTCAGTAACAGCAATTAGACAATAACCGAAGAAAAAAGATTGAGGAAATACACCAAATTCCAATTTCTTATTTCTCTAATGCAGTTCTATACATCTTACTGAAATAATATCATCTACAGTGAAGTGTGCAGCTGCTGGTGACAGCTCATTGAAAATTCTCCATCACATTACATTTTTATAATTCCAGAATTTTTAATAATTTTTCACAGAAACATAGCAGAGGATTGAATCTGAAACCCTTAAGTCCAAAGACCACAGCACATCAGGTGAGAAAAGCAATGCTGTGCATGTATCCCTTCGAACAGATGTGGCATTTTCCTTTTACTATCATGTACTTGAAATTCACAGTAAGCTATCTTCTGGTTCAAAGGAATGTGTGCAAGACACTGCCTCTCATAGATGAATGCATTTCAGTTGGCAAAAGCAGATACAGTTTGATTTACACCTCTGAAAATGATGATTCTTAATCAACAACAGCACTTGGCTGGAATCCTGGTGGCTATGTTTGAATGTAATGCTGATGTCTGAAACTGAGAAATGAAGGATGGAAAGTTATGATGACCAAGGGTCTGGGGAAAAAAAAAAAAAACATCACAGTTCTAAGCAGCAGATACTAATGCTCCTTTTCAAGGCAATACTTACTTTTTAATTCTAAACTCAAATGAAGGAAAGCCATTACAACCAAATTGTGCATTCTTGCTATTTAATTGTGCGAGATCTGCAAAACACTCAATGTTATTGTTATATTTAATTAAAATGGCAAAAACAAAGGTGTGGTGTTCTTTGTAGCTAGTATACATGATTGTAGCATTTCCCATTTGAAACAGGATTCTGTAAGAGAAGCAAAAAATATCTGCATCTCTCTAGATGCCACATACTTACTGGAATACATAATTTTGCATTGTATTCCCTGTTGTATCACTACCATAACATACATAAAAGATCAATGCATGGAAATATGGATTACAATGTATGAATAAATACGAGAGCTTCTCCAAAAGTAAATCCTATTTTATTATGCTGGACCATCATATCAGAGGTGGATGTTGGTAGTGGAGCATAGCACTAGAAGTTGAACCTTCCCACCAGTATTCCTTTCCATATTGTTGCTGGGTGACAGATGGCAGCAGAGAGGCAGTCTGACAAATTGACGTGGAAGTTTCAGAAATTAAGCTGTTGGTAAGATTAGATATTTTCAGCTTAAAATGAAGTGTACGTACTTGCCAAGTACAAGATCTGTTTTCTTGCAAGTGTGTGAAGGTAATTCGTTTTCTGTAGAACTGCACTATAGATGTCTAAAGCTACAGGATACAGAATCATATAGTTTATGTTCCATATTCCTTATATGTTAACTACTCAGGCTTTACACTGAAAATACCACCAGTCACAGGGGACACTTGCTTGAATACCAAATCCCACATGAATGGTGTACGAGATTCCTCATTTCACCTAATTATGGGCCACAGCATTATGGACAATGTTTTTCTAGATATTTTGATTTCCCATAGAAGCAGTAGCTACAGCTGCTCAATTCCATGGACATTTTTTCCTCATAGAAATTGCCCTACTGATGCCAATGGCAATACCTTGCTGTATGCTGAAGGATTAACTATGAATATGTCACCAGGAAGATACTGTATCATCATATACTCAGCTTCTTAAGTGAAACAAACAAACAAAAAAAACCTGCCTACTGACAGCCATCATGGAAGAAGAGTATGTCAAATTGCACCTGTGGCTCTCTGCATCCACACAGAACTTTCCAGGGTGATGTTCACTTCTCTGCTCCCAACTGCTAGAGTCAAATTAAATCCCTTCATGCTTCCAAATTTCCCTCTATTGTAACATCCCATCTAGCTAAAGCTAGCCTCTTCTAGCCTAACTCTTCAAATCTGACTTGGGCTCTCTGACTCAGCTGTCCAAAAATTCCAGAGGCAGGTCTCCTGAAAGTCAAAGACTCCCTAAAATAAGTTTATCCTGCTTTAGGCAGTCACAGTTTCCTGATATTCAGAGACATGAAAGAACACAGATCACCATACAGACTCCTGCTGCACTACCCAGTGGTCTACCTGTGCTGAAATCTTTGTTTGTATATCTAAAAGACAAAAATAGTTAAGAAAAATCACTAATGATAAATACACAATTTTAGCAGCAGCTCTATTTTAAGTCAGAAAGAACTGGTTTCTGTAGTTATAAAACAGTAAGAAAGATGAGCTGTAAGGTTTCTACCTTCCTGAGTAAAGACATACCTGGAAACATGCTGAAAGAGTTTCTGTTTAAGGCCATTGCATTTGGAGAGGTCAAAGACTCTAAACTGATTTTACAAGATAAGTTTAATTTGACATTGACTGGAACCCTAAAGTTGCAAATAAATCTTCAGCCATTTCATTTTTTATTTATTTTGGTATGTTCTTCAATGCCAATCTGAACTTGGGGGTCTAGAAGCAAGGGCCTATTAAATTCTGTTGGAGCTGATTAAGCTTTTTTTTTTTTTTTTAATCTTAATACATCAAATATTTTTCTTCACTGATTAGATTGAACATGAATATAAAAAAAAATCTTTTCCTCATGTATTTAAATTTAATGCTATGTTAAACACAAAAAACGTGCTCTGTAAATCACACTTGCTAAGCACTGTCAGCTAAGGTATCTTTTTTTCCTTGATAATGACACTTCTGAGCAGGTAGGAAATGACAGAGTAGAACGATTCTGCTTCAACCTGTCTGTCACTATGACAAGATCCACTATCATAAAGTATTTAACTACTTCCCTTCTCTAAGTAAGGGGGAAAAAAGAAAAAAAAAAAAAAAAAAAGTCATCTTAGTTTCTATCACAGAAGCAAAAAATAAAATAAAATAAAATTTTAACACATACATTTGAGGGATAATATTAAGATATTTACAGGCACAGGATACTATGAGTGGAAAAGAATATTATCTGAGTTTTTAATTGCCTAGTCTTCCTTTACCTTGGTCCTCAAATAAGAAGAAAACACAACATTATACAAAATAAAATACAAAATGATCTAGCATTCATTAATCAATAATGCTTAAAGTGCATAAGATACAGCCATGGACAGTATAGCAGAGCATCTGGAGGAATTAATCTTTACCCTCTGTGCATATGCTTGAATTGCACGAACACACAGTTATGTTCTAGCTGCAAGATTTCCTCAGAAACAGCTTTAAAAAAGCTGAATTAATGTGAAATTATTTTTCCCCACAGAAAACTGTTGATTTTCTTCATGTTTCAGAAGAAGCATAGGAGAGGGTTATGTTGTAAATGTGTCTTTCATATTGCAGAAACATTCAAAATGGTTTCAAGATTAAATTTTATTTGGTCATGAAACTGTATCTTGGTGAACTTTCTACATCTCTGACTGAGGTCTAGGTAAAATTCATATAACAGTCAAATAAACAGCAATACTACCATTAAAAAAAAACTAAAAACAAAAAACAAAAACCAACCACAAAAACAAAAAACAAAACCCACTACTGACTGAAGGTGGTTTCTCATCTGGTCAACTTGCACTCTTTGTCTCTGAGACCAACAAGAAATCTGGCAAATAGAGCAATAGAGCATTTGAAGTGATTAATGAACAGCAGAGTACCAATTTATGAAATTGTGTCTTAAATGCAAGTAGGTTGAACAAAGAAAGAAGATAATAAAATTAATGAAGAGATTCTACACAGTGAGGAACAAAAACGTTTTTGAGGTGGCAAATCTGGAACAAGAGGGATGAAATTGCTTTAAGAACACACACCTTTAAGAACACACATGCCTGCACACATGCCATCTCCTACACCATGGGGTCACCACTTCAGCCTGACACCAGTTTGTATGCAGAATAATGACTAAAATCAGTAGTGAAAGTAGGGGCATACTGAAATAAGAAGGCAACTTGGAAAAAAAAAAAAAAAAAAAGAAGAAGAAGCAAATATTCTAAGCTCCCTTAAATACTTTGCTATCAGGGATACAAGTTTTATTTCCAACTTTGCTGTATTAGAAATAATAACAAGAGGTCAAATCTGCAATTCCTTATTCAATTATATGTACTCAGAATATTATTATAGATCTTCAGGAATGGTACCAGCCATTTCAATAGATTGTATATGAGGTAGTATTAATGATTTAAAGCATAGTAAGTTAGATAGCATAATAAATAAGTAAAGTGTTACATTTCAGGTAAGTGACACACTGCATAGTTGGCATTTTCACCTAGCTTGACTTTCTGAAAAATTGTTTGTCAGTTTTGCAAACATAAGAAAATTTCTCTCCCAATAGAGTCTTTTAATTAATTAATCTTTTGATGGGATAAAAGCAGGTTCTTACAGCACAGGTAAAGAATCAGGCAGAATTTGTTCTTCAGGCTTGGATTATTTGAAACAAGCAGCATTTATACAGCTTTATGCAGAATTAATCAAATCACGAAAATCTGTGTTCGAAGTTATGGGTACATTCGTATTTCACATGTCATTAAGCTGCACTATATAAGAATACTGGAAAATTGGTATGTCTTTTTAATAAAAAATTTCACACCTATGAACCAAAAAGCTGTAAAAAAAAAAAAAAAAAAAAAATCACAGCTCAAGTTTAAATCATTTCTGCTCAAATGGAGCAGTTCAATTATAAATCTCCATGTTGATTGTTTCTGCTGGATTGTCCCAATGCAATTATATTAAAAAACGAGGTGATTTTACAAGTGGTTGTCTTCTAGTCAAAGCATTTACTTGCAAGACTTATTCATGTTTTTAATGGATAAAAAAAAATGTTCACAAGAATGAGTGGAAAATACGGTCCAATAGATAAAAAGTATAAAAGGACTTTGCAACTTAAGGTAGAAATGATTGCACAGCCATGGTAAGATCTCAGTTCTCTGTAATTGTGCCCTACTTACATTTTATACTAGTGAGATGAAACAATAGCCATCTCTGCTGCTGCAATATGGAATGGAAAAGGAGGTGAAATGCATGGAGAGACATTTACTCCAGAGAGACAGGGCAGCAAGGTTATTGCTGCAGGGACTTTGAAGATGGAAGAAGGTAGAAGCAGGGTACAGGAGTTGTGTGTGGGTGGGTTTATATTCCACTTCTTTCCTGACAGAGCTGCTCAGTGAAATAACAGAGGTGTTAATTTGTTCCTAATCCTTCTTCACATGGTCCTTCCAGACGTCCTGGGGAAAATAATTTACAAGGGCAAAATCTCTCCAGGCTCCAGAGAAACCTAGTTGTGTCAATAAATGCTAAAATTGGGCCTCGAGGATGTCAATGGCAAAACTCCCATTGTCCATATTATCATTCAATAATAATTAGGGCCTTGCAAGTACTGGTAGAATACTCTCCTGCAGAGTACTAGCAGGGTACTCTCCTGCAGTGTGACAGTAAACATTTTCTTTCATTTCAGTTCCCACTCTTACCTAAGTTTTCTTTTCACTTTTTATAGTATTAACAAACCAAAGACACGAATACAGAAATAACTAAAAGCTTTTTCTTGCACAGAAATAATACAGAACCTCAAATAATGTTCCAAGAATGGAGAGGTAAGCTAAACTTGATCAAATAATGCTCTTTGTGATTTTAACTGTAAGACTTCAGTTAGAAAAATTACTGTGAAATCCCACTGGTGGAGGAGTGCCTTGCTCTATAACACCGGTTTGATCTATTTATTAATGTTCACAGAACCAAAGTTCCTCTCACTGATAAATGTTGCAGCTACTGACCACTAAATTCACCTGAATTTGTGATAGCTGCTGATTTTAATCAAGGAAGTCATATTCAAAAAAGGAAGCATTTTTAGTAATTTTCTTACAAAATGCTCTTTTAGCATGACAAGTAATTTGCACACACCCTATTTGAGTATAAGAACAGACTTAGATTTTAAAGAATAATAAGTTTATTTGCTGTTGACCTCCTAGGCATCAAAAATAACCTTGGCAATTTGCCTTTACATTTTCACAGATTCTCAACATAATTGTTAAGTTCTTCACCTTATGGCCCTTGCTCAAATGCAGAAAGCAAGACTGATAAACATGTTTATGCACCTCTAAAAAGACAGTGTAAACACTCATGACTAATGATAAAGACTACGTCTACTTTTTCTATGACAAAAATATTTTTTCATTTAGTGAATAATACAAAATCTCTGCATCACTTTGAGAAAATGCAATCCAGTGACATACAAGTAATTTTAACCATACTTGAAAGGTATACTTATAGAAACTACATGTTCATTACTAAGATCAGAGAACAATTACATCTATTCAGAATTAGATCAGTTAATCCTAAACTAATTAGCATCTGTTTGTTAACAAAACTCTTATTCTAGCAATAATTACTCCATAAATTGAACTGAATTTAACAATAAAGGATAATGAAGTCTAATTTACATAGGACAATAAGTCAATTACTGTTAGAATTCAATTCATTCAGGAACGTAATGTATAAGTGCTTTTGCTTAAACAAAATCAAAGAATGAAAAGGTAATTGTACTCTTTGACTAATAAATTTGCAAAAACAATGAGTTAGCCAGAAAACAGGAATTATTTCTGTTACTCATCTTTTTGAGAGGGGAAAAAACTCCATGAATAAAAGTTACAGAATGAGTGCAAATGTGGTGTTTCTAATTCTAAATATTTTAATAATTAGTATTTTACTATTTTCAGTATAAACTGAGTTGTTATAAAATCTCATTTCTTTCAGGGATATCTGAAGATGATTTATCTTCCACAGACATGCATTGTACAAGTTCAATGCAGTGAAAACTGTCCTACAAGATAGTTCTCACAAAATAAATATAACATCAAGCAAAAGGATGAGGTATATTTTCCTATCATTCAGGAGGCAAGATCTACACTCCGGACAGTGATCATGGCATGTGAATATATGAACACAACACCTGAATATATATGAACTCAGCACATATAATCTCTGCAAACACAGTGTGCAGGCCATCTGTAGAAAGATATGCAAGACTGTGCCTTGTAGTACTATGCTTTTATTTATGTATAGGATATAAGATATAAGTGCCAAAACCCTTATTTGCAGCAGGACACATGTCTATTTGAACCAGCCACCTGCTTCATAGAGCTTGTTCCATTAAAAGAACATTGAGGAGTTTGACTCAATAAGAGCAAGAGAAGAAAAAGGATTTGTTTCCCACTCTTTCTCTCACGTTCTGTACTCATACCGGGAAATATCCATCCTTGTTGAGCTGCTCAGAGATCTACTTTAGAGTTATACCCTTTACCTTTTGAGAGGCTGGCTTAGGGGTATGAAAAGAATAAGGCATTCACTTTCAGTGGACCTTTTAAAGCTTTCAGAAAAGATTCATCCCTTGCTGCCATCCAGTTGGCCTTGTTTTGAGTACTGCAAAATACGCTTTGAAAAATCATCCAGCACAGATGAAGTAAAATATTTAAGCAAAAATGAGCTTTTGATTTACTACTCGTGTATCTTAAAAGTGCATATTTTTCATTTTAATGATATATTTACAGGAAGCATGAAGTGGTGTTGTGGGATGCCAAACACCTGCCACAGAATGAAATTGCTTGTAATAAAATCATGAATAAAATGTGTCCCAGCACACTTAAAACCCTATCAGGATGATATTCTTCTTCAAATTCAAAATGCAACTGGATATTAATGTTTTTATTAATATTATTTTTTTAAATGACAGAATTAGTGATGTACCCCTGCTAAAGATTTTGAAATTCATAAATGCATCAAGTTCTTTTTTAAATTGTTAATTAAGTTAATGACCACCCACTCAATCTACTAGTGTGATTAACAAAACATTATAACACCAAGTGTCCATAACGTAAAAACAATCTTAAGATTAGTTTGTTTTAACCAGTACTTCTGCATAGCAGAGTTTTCATTACAGCTGGTACCTAGGGCAATAGTAATTTACTTTCTTTTAAATTTGGTATACCAGCTGCAGCTGCTGGTAGTGCAGCACTTCTGACTTGCCATAGTATCCATTTTGTAGTCAACTGTGCTGAGAACTTCTGGTGAAAATATTTTACTTCTATGACTCAATTACTGACAGGTCCATGGAGCAGTCATCTGGAATACAGTATTCCCTGGGATTTTCTTTCATAGTAAGCACTCTGACCTAATACAGTTTGATCAAGAGGTGAATAGGTTCTTCAGCATGAATAAGAAAATGTACATACCTACAGCTCACAAAACTATAGTTATCCATCTCAGCTGTGGGATATCTCCCTCCATCACTGCAGCACAGTGCCCTATACACCCCTTTCCTCAGCAGACTCAACAGAACTAGTGAGGGAAGATACTGCCAAATGGCTTCCCAAAAGTGCAAATAAACCTCTGTACTCCCAACATTACTAACTGCATTCTGTGGATTGATCCTGCTGCTACAACTATCCTTCTTCCATAGGAGAAAGCAATAAGCCATGCTATGCCAGGGTAGCAGACACCAGCTCTTGCTCTACTTGCTCTATGAGAACTCCTACATTTCCTTGCTGAGCAATACTGCCTGCTGTGAAAATGATGGAAAAGTACTTTCCTTGTAGACAAGCAAAGAAATAATCTAGTCACGGCAACAGCAAATTAGCAGCACATATCAGCACTGCAGGCTGCATATAGGATTTGAGTAACAATACACTGCCTGTCCTGGAGGTATTATGGACTTTGACACAGGAAAGTTAATGATACTATGATACATTCCAGTTCTACAAAACTCTATGTATAGAACAGCTGCAGACAATAACTCTACATCAACTTACAGAAGGCATTATCATCTCTACTCAGAGGAGAAGAAACAAAGAAATAAAAGAATATAAAGTAATTCAGCAGTACAATTTGTAAACAGTATTCACTCAAATTCAGTGACTTTAATGTCAGTACTTCATCTTTTAGCTGCCTTGCAGCACAACAGCAGTTGTAGATGAGCATTTTGTTTTTCACTCACACCATAGAAGCTCAAAGAAAGATCAGGGAAATTAACCCCGAATCATCTTTATAAGCTAGGAACACCTGAGAAATGATCAGTACCACTAACTTGAGCTGATCCTGAAGAAGAGGAATTGGTCTCAACAGAAAACACCAAGAAAGCAAAGCTGTCCTCCTCCCATGTGAAACGGGGTCATCACAATGAAGGTTTAAAGATAAAAACGCTAGAAGTCAAGACACAAGAATCAGAGTGCAAAAGAGAGGAAACTGGATCTTTTATCAGTGCAAAAGTAAATAACCAAATGAAGTTCCCCCACCTGCTGGTTTTAAGCACAAGCATATACCCACTTCTTTTCTACATGCTCATTTCAGAGGCACTCTTTTCCTGATAAGACAGGAAGGACAAAAATATATATATGATTAAACATATGTAAATCATACTCATTACTAATGAATGTTGCAAAACAGCTAGCAAATGTTTCTAAGAGAAAGTGTAAATGAATTTTACATAGACAAGTATTTTAAAAATACACATTTTATGAGAATCTTGGAAAAAGAACAGATGGAATTTTAGGCTGCGTTCTACATACAAGATTTTTCTATCACAGATTGTGAATAATGTATGCCTCCATTCTCATCTCTTCCATATATGTTTCTTTTTTTTTTTTTTTTAAATTTATACAAAATTATAATGAATATTTTAATTATCAGGCACACAGGATAAAGTACTGACCTTCACAGGAATAAATATAATGTTAAGAGTGTAAGGTAATATTTAGAAACTGACTTCTGTTTTTCTTCACTCCTTTAACCCTTGTACCAAACCAAATTTTTCTCTTGACAAATTCACTGAGTTACACTTTTCTCATTTTCTTTCCTCTTTAAAAATTCCTAACTAGACTTTAGACTACATTTCAGTATTGCAGTGAAAAATTTATTGAAACAGAGCATATTTTGTAAATCAAATGCATTAACAAATAATTTTTTGTTTCTGTCATCATTCTTGTAACTTTGGATTGCTTATTTCATGCCTTGTCTTATCAATCACTTAGGAACACATCAAAATTTAATAACGTAAATGGAAATCTGTCAGTGTCTTCAACAGAAATGTGATCTGTCTCATCATTTTTTGTTCTTGTTCCTTGCATGTCCTCCCCCCCCCTCCCCCCCACTCTGCGATAACTGATGGCTGAACATATTTTAACATGAAGAGAGAGATACAAACAAAAAAAGGTGTATGGGAGAATTCAACTTTTATTCAGCCTTTGTTTTGTAATTGTAGTCCTTATGCAGGCCTCCTGTGAAGGTTTTATATATATATACATATATATGAACACATATACTCACATAGCAATATACTAGACTCCATGAGTATTGTTTGGGGGCTATTTGTTCAAAAAACAATTCAAGGGCACAGCAGGACATACAAATGTACATGTAATTGAAATTCCTGCTCAGATACTTCACTCTTTTGGCTCTGCTCAAAAGTAGCTCATTTATTCCATTTCTTTAGCCCGTCTGCCTTGATTTTGTACTAACTATATAATGACTTATTTTCCAGCACCTAAACTTTTCAACGATTGTTGATAACAAGTTGTATGTAACAAGCATAATAATGTGGTGTATTAATGCCATAGAGATGGGACAAATATAAATCTTAATAGAAATATCTGTAAGAGCTACTCTGAAACAAAGACCATTCTCTCATGCTTCACAATCCTATTCTGCATAATTTCTTGTCTTCAGATATCTGACGGCGTTAATCGCTTCTGCTTAGCAGACTTCTTAAATGACTGGAAAATTTAACTAAAATTTAGGGAAAGCAGGATGACTAAACATAGCAGCACTCACCCAGCCTGGGATAGTTTTTCCATATCTTGTTTTGAATAGCTTTGGGTTCTGAGTTAAATCTATGTTAGCAAGTAAATTGAATATGTAAGAGTAGATCTTAGAACGTACCAGCTGATGCTGAGGAACTAATGCCCACACTAAAAGCACTTCATGGATTTTTGCTTCAGAAAAGATCTTGTCTGGTTAGATGGACTAAGTGACAATTTGTGTAGTGCACTCTCAGTTTATTTATATGCAAAAGTAATCAAGCTTGCACTAAGACCTCTCTTAATGTGAACAAAAGTGCAGCAAGTCTGAATGATCAAGAGATTTGATTCAAAAGTCCACTTCAGATCAGAGCAAAAATGCTCATAGAGGTTCACCAGCTGTCAGCTAATGCACAAATGCCAGGATTCTGAAACATAATCAGGGCTTTAATAGGTAAGAAAGATAACATCCATCTTTTTATTTGAGAGACTCAAAAAGATTTTTCTTTTAAAGAAAGGTCCTACTTATTTTTGGACACAGCTCAAAACAGAAGTAGGCATTACATTATGTTTGTATTGTAAACTTAGAGAAATCTCATTAAGTAGGGATACATGACTCTCAGCAGATGGAGATAAAAGACAGCATCAGATGAAGTAAAGGGGAAATTCAACATGAAAAAATGGTTTATTTTTAGGCCCCTGAATCTGAAAACTGTTTTTCTGAAAAGCATTTATGTTAACAGTCAAAATGTGTGGAATATTTGCTCCATTTAAGTAAATTTAAGTGGCTTTCTTTGTAGATATTGTTTTAGGCCTTTGCTCAGTCTGTTCATTAGCTTAAAATGCCCATGAATATTAAGACTATAAATTATTTGCAGCTATTTAAGTACATAATCATAATATAACGTCAATGGCTTTGCAAATCCTTTTGTAGTTTTTAACTTGCTTTTTCCTGAAGATTTGAGCCATGTTTCTGGACTGTAACGCTAGAGATAGAATATTGAAGCAAGCAATTTATTCTGCATATTTATCTAACTCATAGCATGCCAATTATCCATATGTAAAAACCACAGCAATAGCACCCAAACAAGTATACAGAATGAAGAAATCTCTGGTTCCTGCCTTGTGGATATTTGATAGAAAGGCAGCAAACCCTTTAGTTTAAGCAAAATTGATCTGTGTAATACATCAGATATGTTCAAATTCAGTACACATTTCTTACTATCCTGTTTAGCCTATAGGAGAAGTAATGTCAATAGACTGATTACTCATACCATTATTTTTTACAGGTTTTTAACTACTGATACTTGGGAAATAATTAAGAAAATGATCAGCATATCAGAATTATTTAATACACTGAGGAAATCATTATTTCAGCAACAGTCTCTGGAGCTGAGCTCCCCAAAGATACAAGTTCAATTCTATTACAAGAACACAAGAGAAGAAAGTAGAAAGACAGGGTTTAACAGCAGAATAGTTTTCCTTGCCTGTTTTCTCTGTTATTTCAATAATTTTGTTATCTAGTCTGATGATCTATGAATGCAGTAGGCTAACAACAAATTGACAGCATTGCCCTTTTCTCTCCTTCCCTTTTCCCTTGAGCTTACTTTACCTTGCAGTTACAAATTTGACATTATTAATGTCAAGACTAGGAATGGACTTAGAAGCTAAGTATTTAATCTAAAGAGCATTGCAGTGGCTGGATATAGAGAAATTTAATCAGTAATCCCTTATTTCATTTCCAGGTAGGCAGATCTGCCCAGCTGTCTCAGTTGCTGCATTTTTCAGCATAGACAGAACTCTACACTTATCTATTCAGACATTATCAAACTGTATACTGTTATTTATTTTTTTAAGTAAAAATAAAAATCTGAATGACTTTATTTTTTTTGTTTCTAAGGTTTTAGTATAATTTTGATAATTACTCCGATAATTCAGTCTTTCATCTGTTTATGGAAGAGAGCTGATACTTTGCTGCCTCACAAAGCTGTGGTAAGAACAATCACAGCAATGTTCAGATGCCTTAGCAATAAGGCCCATAAAAGCACATTTCTGAATAACAGTATTTTATAGAGATTAAAATAAGACTAGATGACAAAACAATTTGTTTTGTACAGCATAAGTGATAGTTTCTTTAAAATAGGTCCTACAAAATAAAAGAACATTAGACAGTAATTCAGTTTTCTAGTTGATGATATATTTAAATTTACTATATCCAAGAACAATTCTATTCTACACCTGTAATCAGACTCATATAAGAGCATTAAACTCAGTTTGCTGAAGTAGGCATCATGCAGTAAGGACAATTCAGATCCAGGTCTACATAACTTTCAGACATAGCAAATGAACATATCAAAACTATAAAGAAACATTTGTTTCTATCTCATATGAAAGAAGAACCTACTCATGGATCTTTGTTTAATTATACAAAAAAAGCCAGATTTATTGTATCCAATACAATGACTATGTAACTGCCTCTTAACTTTCTGATGATGCAAATTTACTCTATCAGCATAGAACTTACTCAAAATAAACAATGCATTATTTAAATAACACAGTAGCACCTTTACTGAAAAGAAGCTCTTTGCAGAATCTGTCTCCATTTCAAGGTTTCAGTATCTTTATCACAGTTCTTAAAGTGCACAAATGCTGTCTGTCAGAATTCATTAGGCCATGTGTGAATTTCCTGATTCTGCAAACACTCATTGATTTTCTTCTTGCACTTTACTACTAGCATCAATTAGGGTTAAACGAGCAGCAGTTACCAGCTGTTGGTCTGATACAGCTGGATTTGACAAGAAGAAGCTATTGACTGGCTTATGTTATAGTGCTGAAAAAGTCCTTTAACATACCAGAAAATAGAAAATAAACATTGCACTAATAATTTCAGTGAGATTTTTTATCTCATCTTGCACTTTGCCAACACATAGCAATTAGATTACTCTAGATCACTTTTTTTTTTCTTCTTTTTCTTTTTTTTTTTTTTTTTAATTCTAATCCTTAATTCACATAGACTATAATAGCTAGATATCTATAAGCTGTTTTTCTGGACATAATATGTCAACTTAACTATCCAAATGTGTACCCTGACACCCTGAAGAAAATGATTTTTGCTTTCTTTGCTATGAAGACTCAAGTAAGTATAGAAAAATCAAAAGGCTGGTGTGCATGTTTCTGACAAGCCTAAATTCTTATTTAACCGCACATATAACACCTGCTCTGCCTATGTGGTTATTCATTTGATATATAAAGACTGTACACAAACGTATGCAGAACTTTGAAGTTTTCTGAATTTGCAAGATAAACAAAGTCTTCATCCACATAAATAAAGCAGAAGATATAACAAAAGCTCCCTTTCATTTACTTTTGGCTTTTCAGCTTATCAGGCAGTCAGAGTAACATGTTGTGATTTCAGCTCTTATCTACTTTACCAGGTCATTTCAGTTTCATGAAACAGATTGCAAAGTATTTTAAATGACCTACTGCATTTTCTAAAAAAAGCATAAGATTTGTATAAAAAGATAAACCCATCGCAGCAAGAAGACATATGGCAAAATTTGTGCTTAATATCTGTCTTTTGCAGCTATTTGAATTTAGGCTTGAGTGCAGGTACCTCTGCAATTAAGGGTTGCCACATTTGTGCTACATGTGGATTGCTTGGGAGGTTTCATTACATCTGATTGGGTCCCCTTCCAGGTCTAAGCTGGCCTGGCACAGTTTAAGGTCATCCTCTCTCACCTGACGGCAGAGATAGAATTGCATAGGCAGCATGGAAAACTAGGTGTGCAGATGCAGCGTGAGCTCAGCCCAAGAGCTAACCTGATAATAAATAAGGCTTCAGTCACACATAGCTTTAGTGTTCAGCACTTAGGCCAAGTTGAAAAGTAATGGGTCCTCTGAGGGGTTTGTAGGGTGCTCTGAGGAGGTTCTATGAGTTTTTTAAGCAAGATTCAACACCTACATAGAGTAGAAAACTACGGAAATAGTTAGTGTGAAATGGTAGGTGCAAGGAGTACTGCTACTTACGCATATTCATGCACAGCCGTATTAATGACATTTATTTTCTTCTGCTGCTGGTAAGAATTCTTAACACCCTATTTGCTTTTTGGCAGTCACTGCACATTGAGTAAATGTGCATTCATGCACAGCATGAATATTTGCAACAGCATAACTGTCTTGCTAGACAGACATTTTTCTCAATACCACAGTAGGTGCTGACCTGCACTACTATTTTCAAATTCCTAATCTAATATTATTGTTAATAGATCCACATTTAATAAACTGCTAGCTAGCACATTACCATGTGAGGTATTGCAGATGTTTGTATATTTTTACACATGGGAAGTAAAGTTTTTATTTTTCACTAAGCAAAATGATTTGTAAGTAAAATTATTTTTCTATTAAGAACTGAATTATTCCTTGATCGTATCTCTGCATATAAAACTGTTCAAAGGACTTTCAGCAAAGTTGAAGGAATCACATTTGCAGACAAGCCCAACACAATGACTTGAGATCTCCCTGTTACTACCCCAGTATTTCTTGCAGCAGAGCTCTGCATTCAAGGAGCCAGAAGCGTGTCTCTGGCAAGGGAAAAAAGTGGGAGCTTGGAGAAAACAGTAAGGTTAGAGCAAGCATAGCTCACTATAATACTTTCAAGCCTCCATTTGTTTGTGGAGACATTGGTGCTGGCTCTGTATTTACTAGCTTTCAGAAGATTATTTGTTTGTGAACATCTTCACTCTCTGCATGCAGACATAATCAGTTCTTATATCTACAACACCCTTTGGTGAGGAGACCTCAATTTTGGATTTACATGGTCTATGAAGAAGCACTGCTGTTAAAGTGTCACATGTTGGCTGCATGTTATGTTCCCCATCTTACATTAGTGAAGAAGGGATTGAATTAGGTATTGTATACCTAATTGCCTCTCCTCTTCTTTGCCTCTTTTCCAGGCCAAGAAATCCTACCTTAGTAGTGCCTCACTGAAGAGTCAGTGCAAAGGCATTAATTCCCTTTGTATCCTTCTCTACTTTTCCCAGCTCTTTGGGATACACATCCTTTTTAAAGTTAGAGACAAACAATTCACCCAATGTTGAAGATACGGGTTCACCAGAGATTTAGATGCAAGACTGTATTAACAACATTTATTTTTTTCTGCTGCTGCTGAGAATTTTTAACATCCTATTTGCTTTTTGGCAGTCACTTCACACTGAGCAAACATGCAAACAAGTATTATAAAACAAGATCTCATTTGAGAGAGATCATTATTGCCTCGGAGCACAACATTTTATTAATTAAGTTGGAATTACTCCCCTCTCCAGTATGCTTGACTTGTTATAAAATTTCATCTATTACGTTAATCCTCAGTTTCGTCAGGTCTTTTTCCCATTCTTACTATTCAGCCTTTGTCCTTACTATCTCGAACAGCTTAGCACCAGCAACAAACATTGTCATGTCATGTGCATACTCAAACCTTTTTTCGCATAATTTGTAAATATGCTAAACAACATAGATTCCAACCTAGATCCTTTCTGATACAGAATATAGCACAGTATGTTTGTATGAAAAACAAGCATATATTTTTTTCAGTGATCAGTTAAGTATTGTCATGATGCTATGGGTGAATAATCCATCACTGAAAATCCTTTTTCTTTTTTTTTTTTTTTTTTTTTTTTTCAGTAAGCAGTAACCAAGTCATAATGGCAGTAGTTCAACTTTATTAGTAATAAGTGTAGCTTACATGTTCAGGGACTGAGCTAAAAAAAACCCCACAATGTACACAAAGGAATTATCTCTGTAATTAAAACTGGTGCTAGAAGACTTGAGTACTATTCCAAGCTCTCCTTTGTTCTCTATGCACACTTTTTTCTTTTGTCGAAGTGTAAGAACAACTACTGCACTTTTTTCTTTTGTTGAAGTGTAAGAATAAGTACTGCACATAGCTGTTTAAATAGATAATACAGTGCTTCCAAAAAACATTTATAGGCTGTTTAAATTAACAACAATATGGCTCAATCCATAAAATTTTGGCTACCATCAGTGAAGCCAATATTTTCAGAAGACGACAAAGCACAGGAACATAAGAAGAACATAGAAAAACATTATGCTTTATCTAGCTGATGGAAAATATTAGCATCGCAGGAGACTACCACTGCATACCACAGTGTTATGTAGTGAGCATGCCTTGTAGTCCTGTGTCCCTGCCACTGGGGCAGGAGTCCCACCAGTCCTAAAAAGACCAGGATCTTGACTGCCACCATTACTGTTTCTTTCTATCTACAGCTTTATTACTACAATTTCTAATTTTGTAGAAAGTTGTTCTTTTTTACCATCTTACTTCATGAATGCTCCTTTACATCTTATTTCATCTGTTCTACTCAAACTCATTTTCGTCCCCTTTTTAAAATTTGTAGTACAGCAAGAATCAGCAGGGTTTTCTATTTTTTTCCTTCCATGCACTTCTGAAATGAAACCTTCTCTGGAAGAAAAAGAAGTTTAAGCTGATAACTGATAGTTAAAACTATATTATGTCTACTTTCAGCCTGTGCCAATGCTGGATAGATACTTCTTCACTTGTTATTATGTCTTTCCACTTTCCTTTCCCTTTTTCACCTTCTTTGAGATAACAGCCCCTGGGCTGGGTAAGGGAGGGAAAAGACATCCAGCAGTTTGTCATTTCTGTGCCTTTCACCTTCTTGCCTGTGTAACACTGTAATTTATCTATCACTGCCATGTGACAGTCATAGTATGGATGCTTCCAGCATCACACAGCAAACCAAAACAATTTTTATGCCAGTTTAAAAATAATCCTGAAAAAAATAAGATTTCAATCAGATAGTTTTTGTGACTGAGTTCAGATTCTACCCCTAGAAACAGCCTAATCTCAGTTTTGGAAATAACTACAATATTATTGCATTATTTTGTGCTTTACAATATACATTTAGATTAGGTCAATATTCAGCAACAAAGAGAGATAGAGAACTATGTAACAGCATTCTTATAAAAAATATTTTCTACTATCAAGACAATTTGAACAATATCAATTTATTTTTATTTATTAATTTTTTTCATCTTGCTACATTCCACTCTTCTTTTTTGTTAAGAGTTTTTTTGGGGGGGTTTTTTTTTTGGACTTTTCATTCTTTTTTTTTTTTTTTTTTTCATTTTATTCCAATTTGTAAAAAATTAATCTAATCCATGGATTTACATCTAATATAATGTGGAACAAAGACAAGGATCACTTACAGAAGTTTTTTCCTTTCATTACATTTCTACCAGCATGTATGGAAAAAAAATTAAGCAAGCTTTTGGGTACAAATGGCTTTCTTCAAATCAAAGCAGGAGCTGCAGATTTCACAGATACCTAAAATTCTTTCTCATAATTTAATTGGATCTTTAACAAACCCTCTGTAAAGAGCAAAGAAATGGTAATTTTTTGCAGCAGAGTGGATGTCAGGCAGAAGAAGGATTAGAGAATGGTTATCTCTAGAGGGAGAAGAGAGACAGATCATTTACAGTCTCTGCAACATGGAGGTGGGTGAGGGAGTGTGGAACTGCACTTGCCATTAAACCTGTTCCCAGTCCATTGCTTTTGTTTCAGTTGGAGGTACAAATTGTGATTTGATGTATGTACTTCAGAAGAACAGGAGTTTTGCAGCTCAGAACTTTCGTGCTTTTGAGGCCCTGACTCACAAACTGTGCTAGATGTGACTGCAGCAACTGATAAGACTCTTAGTCCCAACTGTCTTAATTTCCTTTTATGTCCTACGCATACAAATATTAACTGCAGTGGCTGAAAAAAACAGTAATATTGCTCATTTGGTTCCTCTAGTTGGTGCTAGACAAAACAAGTTGGTGCTAGACCAATAAGAAATTATTTGTCTTTTTTTGAAAAGAATGTCTGATCAATATTTGATTACATTTTATTTTTGCTTCAGCCCTATATTATTAAAAAATGATTTTAGATTTGAAATTTGATAATAAATTTTATTCTATACTCATATGTTATTTTTTAATTTCTGTGATTTTTCATGCTACAATTTCATAAAACATATGTTGCAGTGATCATAAAATTTATTCCATTTCTGAACCTCCTTATTATTTTGGCTTACACACTGTTCTCCAGATACAGGAGTGACTATAGGCATTTAGTACTTTTTCAAGTTTTGCTGTCTGGCTAATTTTATTTCATTTCTTAATAGGCATTTTGGTGCTCCTCCAGAAAGGAGATCTTGCAAACTCAGCTATTTATTCCTCAAGTTCAATTGTCATTGATGTTTTAATGTTTTATCAATTATGAACTCACTTCTAGGTTAACAATATGCCAGGTGATTCAGCAACCTTCAGCCAAACTCCAGATTTAGGTTTAACAAATTCAAAGTCTTCAAATTCACTTTGATTAAAAGAGCAGACTATTTTCATTTGTCCATGTCCTTAAGACCTCCAAAATTCTTTATTCTTTCTGTCTTTCTTTCAATTACCTCTTGATTCCAACAAGCTTTCCATCCAGTAGACCACTTATACAAGAATACTCAAAAGATAACCACAATAGACGTAAGGCTTTCCTTAGCAGTTTAATTCCTGCTACCTCAATTATATTTCTCAATTTGTGTTGACAGCATAAACTTCAGACACGTGCTAAAACCATCAGCACCATCCACTCAGCTGTGTTCAGAAGTCTTCTGGGAGCTGGACTACTGACAGGACTTCTTCCACAGGTGTTCATTCTCCTTTTGTGATCACTACGTTCAAGTCCGCTGGGTTTTAGAGTTCTAATGTTTTCTATCCACGACTTCTTTAGCAGTTCCCACCCAATCATCATAACCTTCTAGAACTTCTGCAATGTGGGTTGCAGCTTAGGATGTTCATCATTTCTTTTTATTTTGATCTCTCTTCACCCTTAATTCATTCATTCTCACATGCAACCAATGAAAATACATTTTTAATCTGTTACTCTCATTCATAATTTTCATGAATGCAAGAACCACAGGCAGAAGGTGTTATTGTCCGTATTTTGATTTTAATGTTACCCACTATAAGCTACCTAAGTAAATCAATGAATGAAGTCATAAGAGCAATAAGAAACATTCTACGGTATGCAGGTTGCTCATCTCTACCACACGTGACAGTAAAGCTGAGGTTTTGTGCACCTTTTAAAAAGATGAGCTTGCAAAAGTGAACATTAAATGCAAGTCTGACTTGCTCATGGGAGCTTTGCATTTCTACCTCCATCTCAGAGTTTCATGTGCAGCTGTCAAAACATCTTTGTGTCTCACATACTTTATACAATATATAAGAAGCAGAGCTTTCAAAGTCATCACATTTTTTCACCAGACAGCAATAAGTAATGGAGACAGAAGTCTCAGCTCAACAGTTATAAGCAAAGTTAAGAGCTCTGGTTCCAGTTCTGATTCCTCTCAAACCTTTTTGATATTTCATTTCTCTCCATCTTTTTTCTCTAATAAACTGTGACAATGCTTTTACTTGAAAATGTACAAGGTATAAACTCAGTGAGATCATTTAGTAAGCCAGGCTAAAAGTGATCATGTGTGACTCCCTGATCACAGTTAAAATTATCATATAAGACCCACAAAGGTCCAACAAGAATTTTTCTGTTATGTCTGCAGACAGAGTAGGGTATATGAGTTTCTGCAAGTTAAAGACATTGTGAACGATTCCTATAATTACTGTTCCAAAGATCTTTCAAATGAAAATCACCCAGAAACTATTAACTGGGGGGAATTAACACAGTACTTGTAGTGGTCCCTACAACAACTCCTCTCACCTGCTTGAAGATGATACCATGAAAATGGTGAATGGAAATGATTTACAGGTCTCTCTCCAGTTACTTTTTACTGTTACTTCTGGGCATAGAATATGATAAACTAGGAGAAATCCTTTTGACTTAAAATGAAATAAAGCTTTAAATGAAATATAAAGACTGTCTTAACAGAAATCTCGTAGGAAAAAAAAAATATCTATATAAAGCAAATAAGGTACAGTTAGCAATGATGACTCAGGCTTTTATTTATTTATTTATTTTCCTACAAAGGGCAGTGGCTTTTGAATTCAGTGCATGCATTTCTTTCCTTAATTCTATTTCTTTTTTTCTTTCAGATTAACACAGCGCTTATGAAGAACACACACACACACACACACAAACACACACACACACACATACACACACAAAAAAAGCCATAGTAGTATAGATTTGTCTGAAAAATTCAAATTCAAAATTTTCTTCACAGAGTGCCCTATCACCCAGACACTCACCTGTAATGGAAAAGAACAGTAACATCTGAGTTCAGGAGGTGCTGACTTAAGTCTGATGGAAGGTGGTCTACATTAATTTTAATATAATAAAAACTATCCACTATAAAATGCATAAATGAGTTCTTTGTTCGTATTTCAGATGCAGAAGATAAATTACTGTGCATCAGAAAAGCACTCTCTCCTGGTCACAAATATAAAGCTCTTCTTCCATCCAATCATCACAGCTTCTGCTTTAACATATGAGAAAATCTCTGAAGAAAATGAAGACTTCTCAGTATTGAATTAATATTTTTCATCTATGCAGTATCACATACTGTTGTGTGCACTCCATACAGCCCCAGGGCAGTTGTGATTATAACATTTTTTAAGTGGTGGGGATCACAGCAGTAAAAAACGTGAAGCAGTTTGTTTGCAAGCACGTATAATGTAACGGAGATTTAAAAGAACAAAATTATGCAAAACATAAGTATTTCATTAGCAAGATAATGAATTGGCAAGCTGAGAATATTTTGTTGCTGCACACTGGAAAAAAAAAAAAAAAAAAAAAAAACAGAAAAAGAGTGTCTATTGCCTTGAAAAGCAATTTGCAATATTTTCCAATGCAACTAGCCTGTGTTCAGTATAAGTCTCTGCCTATCCCTGCACTCTTGAGGACAGCCACAAAAAGTCTGTGTAGGTGCACAACGTATGAAAAAAATGTAATGCATTAACACACAGATAATGGTATACAAGAATACATAAATGGTATACAAGAATACATAAATACAAAGACATATGACGGAATAATGCTACATATTTAACTCCTTACATGAAGCATGTTACACGTTTAGCAACTAAAAATTGATACTTTGCTGGTATTATTTTGTTAATGAAGAACCTATACTTCTCTCATCTACTTTGTTCTCTTGAGCCTTCATTTTATTATGCTACTCCTGCATATCACTATTGAAACAAAGCAATGAAGAATAGGTTCAGCAATGAAGAATAGTTTCGGTTTGTAACGTTTCAGCAAAGCTAGATCTCCTTAAGTAATCCTTTTATAAAGTCCATTCCAACTGCTATCTTGTTAGTCATTTTAAACTGTGCTAAGACAAGGCTGTACTTGAAAATCAGATCTTCTGATGATTTCTATCAACTTTCAGTGAGGACTAAGCTTTGGCACAAGAAAATTGTCATGAATATTTTTTCAATTTTATTGAACATATGCTGTTTTGCATGGCCTTCTGGAGCTTCACAGTACTAAGAAGTCAAATCACAGCAAAATATGTAAACAAGGGTATATGTCACAGTAAGCCTTTTAGCATTCCTCCAACTTGTACAAGTCACATAGCAACACTGTATTCCAATTTCCCTTTTTAAGGTATGCTAGATGGATCTCCAGCAAGGGAGGTTCTCTTTTGTTTGGCAACTTCTTGGATCTTCATGGCACTCTGTACTACCAAAGCAGAGGATTTCCAGACCATTGCTTTGACATTCAGGTTAAATGGCAGAATATATTAATTTTTAGTTTTTTCTTTATTAATGTCAGTTTATCATGTGTCAACATGAAGCATTATCTCAGGATCTCTAACTGAGCTAGACTGTATCAGTTTCTAAACTATATTTTGATTTGTAACCTGACACTTCCTGAAATAGTCCTCTAAAAACAGACATAAAATGAATTGAGTGTGTTGGCCAATAACAGCTGACATTAATGCAGTAAATCTGTGTGTTCTTCCAGGTGGCTTCCAAAATTAACTAGTCACCCCTAACTGTTTAGCGAAATTGTCACTGATTTAATAGACACATTAAACTCCTATTTATAAATTACTGTGACATTACTAGTGCAGCGGTTCCAGAATAAGCTGTATGAGCTCCTATGCAGCTGTAACTCAATTGTGCCCAGCTATCATGGCTGGAAGATGAAGATAAAAATAAATTGTAATTCCTGAAATATCCTGAACTCTAATATTTTCAATATCTCTCTAAAATACAATACAGTAATATTAAAAAGAGAATTACCTTGAAAATGTATGGTTGTGGAATAACGCTAAATTATAATAAACATCAAACAGTTATTTCTGCACCTAAGAACTCAATAGCATTTTATATCTTAAATTTTTCTATGATTTAAAAGAAAATACATATGATATAAAGATACTGATTAACAACTGTTGAGTGTATTTTGACACACTGAGAACTGTGTGAATTTATATTATGCATGTTTTTCACTATCTGGCCTTGAAAGAACAATTTTTCCCACAGAAGTTCTCTCATTCAGTTCTTTGCTCCTTTGAGAACTTCCTTGAAAAAAAAAAGGGGGGGGGGGGGGAGAAGAGGGGGACTAGAGGGGAATGGTAACATTTCCATCACCTTCTTTTCCTTCTGTTTGTTTCACCACAAGAGATCAAGTAAAGAAGACATCAAATAAGTGGCAAATTCCTTTTCATGTAGACTGAAACAAATATTTAATATACATAAAATATGCTAGATTAAACATCAAATGGATGCTTGACAGATAATATTGTTTCAAAAGATGATAATCTGGAATATAGTGAATAAAAGTAGATTTTCTGACAAGCTTATTGATGGACTAATCGAGCACACTTTTTGTTGTTTTTTTGTTTAGTTGTTTCACCATTAAGGTCCTCTTATATTTTATTTTCTTTAGTATTTAATAGTGGAACATTTCCTTCTGGCATATGATAACCTTTCAAGAAACATCGCTATTATTTGTGCTACAGTGCAATTTGACTTAACGTTATGTTTGAAAAACATTTTCAGCAAGTTGAAACAGTTTTTAAAAAGTCTTATGAGCTATAAACATACCAAGTAAATCTGTGATGTGATAAGCATTACTTTTAATGGAAATATCCTATTAATTTTAAAGCTGCTTACAAGCTCAAATTCAAATGTATTGATAATAGTCAATTTTATGCAAGAATAATATTATTTTGGCTGCTCAGGGCTGACCCTAAATGACTACCCAGGCTATCTTACATAAAAGGATAAAAACTAATGAAATACAGTGATGCAGTGTTAGCATCTCTGTCTTCAGAGGTAAAAAGCAGAGCAATCACGTTGCCCGTGCTACTGCATCAACTGTGATTAGAGTCCTTGTCTGCCTCTTTAGTAGGTGGCCAGAAGGAAAAAAAGGTGTTAGAGAGAGGACAACTGGTAGTAACCGGACGTTACAAAGATGCAATTTTTCATGATGGGATCAGACTGTTTTCAGCTTGTAAATGAAACTCATCATATTATGTTTGCAATATAAACATACTGTCTTACTGCAAATATTTCTGCCTAATATATTCTAGTGCTTAACGCTGGTGCCTACATCTGTAATGTTCAAGAATACTTTCGTCTGGTTTTTCCAAGCACCTAATGAGCCAAATGTAGCCTTACACTGCTCTGTTTATACACTCATTATTTGTAATAGCTTTCTGGAAGGGAAGAATGGAAAATTAACTTTTTTGTGAATTTCATTCGTATTTAGAAACAAACAAACAAACAAAACATCATAATTCATAGCCTCTACATTATAAACAAACAAACAAACAAACAAACAAACAACACAGTATTAAAGTTAAAACTGAAAGGTGACACCCCATGTTTTTGGAATCTGAACCTTGCTGTCTAGGGAAGTGGCATTTAGGCACCCAGGAAATTAATCCTTGCTCTCTTATTTTCATTGAATAATAGCCTTTACATAAACTGAAAATTATGCATAGCGTGCAGTTATATACTGAGCTCCTATTCTTCTCAGGTCTAATTTTAAGCCATCTTTTCTGAAAACTCTATTATCCAAATTCACCCTGACACTCCTCAAACAACCAGCTACTGAGGTCCTATTATGGAAACAGTAGTCACATAATGAAAGAGAACTGCATAAATTCTCTGCACGCTTGTGTGCTTACACACAGAGTATAAAAGCTATAATGCAAGACTTTCAATTATGAAGCAATAAATCACATTAGAAATAATTTGCGAACAATCAGAAAGAAAAGCAAGGGATACTGAAAACCAATTTGGAGTAATAATACCAACCACAGAAATGACTGTGCATCCTGGGCTACAGACTTCTAGGTTTAAATCTTTTCCCTGATGTCAGACTGACATTCACTGTTAAAAATCATGTAAAGTAAAAAAAAGCTATGTTTTTTTGCAACACAAACTTATCTCAAAACTCCCAGATTTTAGTTTTATCCTAAAATCAAGGACCAGGAAATAAGACAAACATACAAAGGAAGAAAGTAAATGTTTTAAACCTGTGCACTAAAAATAGCAATCATGACTAATGCAGCTGTATGAGAGGTTGAATGTTGAAGGGGATGGACAGAGGGAGCTACTGTCAGCTGAAAATCTGCCCCATCAGAAACAGGTACATTTTTACAGCACATTGCACTCTTTGTCTGCGTCATTTCAACTTTGAAAAAAAAAACAGTAAAAAATTACCTTTCCCACATACTGAGGTTCGGAGCCCATGTACTCCTCCAGCACAAAAAACTGATTCCACACCCAGCCTCGTTTGACTCGCTGGGCAGATGACCTCCTCCCTGGCACTGGGACAACATTTTCTCTTGGCTCTGCTTCTAAAGTCTGTTGTGGCTGTGGATGCAGTGGCGTTAGGAGACCTCCATCAAACAGGACCCAGAGAAGCAGGGATAAGCAGTTCCTTGTAAGCATTGGCAACGGCTTCCCTACAGCAAGTAATAAAAACTCCAGCACTTAATGCAGAGCAGAGTAATCCAGGTTTGAGGTGTCTGTGGCCTCCACCACTTAGCTTCTGATTTTATTGCGGAAATGCTAATGCAGGCATTAATCCTTCTGATGACAAGGTTTTTGCCGCATTAAATTCCATCTAAAGGGACCTATAAAAGAGATTTACATGGCAACATCAAATTACATAAAATTACATTGAAGTGTTCATCAAAATTCTCACACCTAGTTAGTTTCTAGAGAGAAAGAAAAGATTAGGAATCACAGTTTTAAAAGCAATTACTGTTTTGATTGTAGTAGTACCGAGCTGCTCTGGAATATGGTGCAGTTAGCACAGGAATAGATCATTCTTGCCCTGCTTGCCATTATGTTTGTGTCTAGCTGAGGACAGACCCATACCCTCTGCTTTATGACCCTGTTATCTCACAAAACTTTCACCCATCAGTGATGCATTTACTCAGGAAACAGACATAAAACACTGGGCAAGAGAGGACCCACTCTTCCACTCTCAAGAGCAGGAATGCTTTGCTTTTTGTCTTTGTCAGAATGGCACCTTGGATGTATCCTCCTTCTGTGACTATGAATGGATATGGACAAAGCTTATATTAAACTATTGACCCTGGAAGGCAGATCTGTATGAACTTTGTGAAAACTGAAAAAGTGGGAAAAAGTGCCCATACAGCTAAACACCACAGAGCTGTCAACACACAATATGCTGTCTGTGACAGACGTTCTCTTCTCACAAAACTTGTATAAAAATGGTAGCTATGTTGCTCTTCAGCAATACTGTAAAATGCATTAAAAAAACCACAGTCTTGATCTATGGAAGCAAATGATAGAACTGCAGTCAATGTAGAAAATGAAACAACACAGAAGCCAGTAAGATAAGACACTGACATTCATTTATACTGACAAATGCCAGGTACACAGATTAAAAATAAATCAGCACTAATGAACTACAGGGCTTAGAGAGAACCATCACATCAAGGTGACAATTAAAACTGTGGTGATTCTTGTAGCAGCCAAATGCAATCAGCATAGAAGGGGGGGGGGGGGGGGGGGGGGGGGGGGGGGGAAGCCCTGGAAGGACTTGAAGTAATTGTTTTTGCTCTCATATTGCTCTGCTTATATCACCACAGACCACTTTAACAGAAAGATAGATAATAAAAAATACTGTGTTTTCTAGCCACAGTATAATTAACAGAGGTGCTTTCTTTTAGTATTTATGAAATATTTGATTCATTGTCTGAAGTTAATAAAATGACAGTACTAAAGGATGTAAATATTTAAATATTATGGATTGTAGAATATATAAAATGAACCTCTAGCTGTCATTTGCAACTTTGCACCAAATTCAGCAGCAATAAAAAATTGTGAAAATGAGTACTCATGCCATCTAAAAATGCTGTGGCACAGCCCACAATAAATACAGTGCAGAGACTTATAAATCTACAGATTTCATGCTGAAACAAATGGAGCCATTCTAGAATTTAGAATTAGCCAATAAGCCGTAGCACACACACATTTACAGTAAAGTGAACATCAGTAAGTATTGAGGCAATGCAAATTCTTTTGTGTTTACTCTTCCCACCCTTTCAAGCTATCAGTGTTTCCATTAATAGAGCATGGCTTTTGTGAAGCTAACCGTATCTATGCTGGCCCCGATTGAGGTGTCAAATCTGAACTTTTGTATTTTCATAATGTTCAGGACATCTGACAAATACTTTCCATGCCATGGTTCTTTTTCATTGAGGTTGAATGACTGGAAAGCTATATGTTGCATTAGCTGTTTTCTGACAACTAACATTTCTGTAAACCATAGTCATATGCTAACAAATTTTAAATTTCAGTGTGGACTGAAAACTTAAGAATGAATTATAATCCTGTCTCATTAAGACCTGCATACTATTAATGAAATACCAGCCTGCTATCTGTTTGTCAGGTACAACAAATACTGCTTCTAGGATTTAAGATGGATGCATTGTACATTTTAAGAACAAAAAATACAATTTATATCACTATGGAATTCACCACTTGCCTTCAGCCATACTGTGTCATTGATTTTTAAGCAGAAGTTTCTCCCAAATCAATAGAATTCTGCTTAAAAATCAATGACATGATATGGACCTCAGGAAAGAAGACATGGTAAAGTATCTAAGCATATATATTCTCATTTTCAAACACTGCCAAAGGTTATGTTTTCCTTATGCATAATATTATTACTATGCATAGCAATAACTAACATAGAAATGTTTGTTACCTACATACTGAAGTACCTAAATAGAAAGGATTTATAATTGGAAGACCAAAAAAACCTAATGAGTTTTGAAGAAAATCAAACAAAAATCCCTAAAAAATAATTGCAGCTCCTATTCTACACTTCTGTTCTGATTAGAAAGGCTGCATTTTTTGAGTATTTGAATTCTACCTTCAGAAAGTATCAAAAGTGAAAGAGTTCCTATTTGCTCATGATACTTCTCTACAACAACAAAATCATTTTAATTTGCATTTCAATTTTTTTTTTCCAATGAATTTTATTTCAGCAAATGAATCTTCAAGACAGAAACTTAAGACACTGGGGGGAGGGGGGAAATATATTAATATTTAGAATGTATTTCTATTTTTATTAACAACTTTATTTAACAATTCATATTACTTTTTGTTCTTTTCTCTTCAGTGCATCCGACAGCACACAAAATCACGTTCAGATTGTGTTCATCCGTAATTCAATTCAAAAAGCTTCAAACTTCCATTGTTCTCTAGTTCCATGATTGCAGGGTGCTTGCTTGGCATTTATGGCAAAATCAGAGCAGCTGTGCAAGATTGGGGAAAAAAAAAAAAAAAAAAGAGGAACTCAAATCATCCTCTTGAATTGCTCAGACATGGATGGAAGCTCAAAATAAACAAGATAAAAAAGTGGGAAAGCCTGCACTGCCTCACACACCCCGAAATCACATTGTATTCAATTTAGTTCTTTACTGAGGAAGATCTGTACATTATGGTTCTCCCAACAGAGCTCTGCCTCCGGCCATGTCTGTCAATCAGGGAGCTTTTAAAATGTTATACAGCACCAAAAGTAATGCAAAGAGATTGAAGGACTTCAGAGAAAGAAGAACAATTCCCCCTTGGCTGAAAGGTTAGTAACCAAGCGCAAAACAGAGAGAACTTTAACCCCTTCTATGGGGTCTATCGGACTGTCTTCTCAGAATTTGTTGCAGAGCAAGGAAAGAGCAATGCCAGTAGTTGCTTCACTCCCTGCAGCTTCAAAACATGGACGAAAAATGAAGGTCAGGGGAAAAAGGGAGGGTAATAGGTGTTGCTCTACAGGACTGCAGCACAGACACCCTTATCAGATGCGGGGTTCACCATGAAGAATTTTCTCTTTTTAATTTAAAGCTCAGCAGTTAGAAGAGAATTCTGTACTTCAGCACTCAAGGAAAAAATGCTACCCAGCCATCTCATTTGAGCAGCAGTAGACTGGGGAGAAGGTCTCACCCTGTCTTCTTTCCCTCCCCAACATTTCATTGATGGCTTTGGAGGAAGCCTGGCTTGATAGTGTGTATTTAATAACACAGTTGGAATGTGAGCTGTAATTCAAAGGCTAAGACCAGTGCTTACTGGTTTGCATTTTCTTTTTAAGATATGTGTTAGTCTTCCATTCAGGGTGCTTAGCCCTGTTTGGTACTCTTACATTGTGATATGCTTATTAGACATTTAAATCTAGCACCCTTCTATGCATTTGCCTGGAAAATACTTATTAGTATTCAGAGGTAATTGTTTAGAAACCTGATAAGAACATTTAGTGATAAGAAAGAGATATGGTACTACATTTCCTATTTTTTTCCCAAGGAATTAATTCCTCTGATGCTCTCACAAAAATACATTTATATAGTAAGAGAGTTTTGCACTGAGACACGTTTGCAATGCTTCTCTTTCTCATACAATATGAAAGTACAGAAAATTAGATTTTTCTTGGATCTTGTTTTTTTTTTTTTTTTTCCCAAGAATAACCAATTCAGACTGTTATATAGACTCAAGTACAATTTTGTGTGACTTACTTAGCCCATAAAGAGAGCTACAAAGGGAGAGCCTGTATGCAAAATCCTAAAAGTTGAATTTACCCATGCAAATGCTTTTTTATGTTGAGATTTCATTTCCCCCATTTGTAAAAAGTGAAGTGAACCAGCAGCAAGTATGGACAATATTAAAGCATGATAACTAAGAAATACAGATCCTATTCACTCTGTCCCCCAAACTGTCAGGCTTAGAAACTCATGAAATGCAAATGATGAGTTAAATATGATTACCAAGAGTATTTACTGAGAATAATAAAATAGAGTATAAATGATGCTCCGGCAAGAATTTTGATGTTGACCTAGATTGAACTGCTATTAATCTAAGCAACCTGAGCAAAGAAATGCTGTAGGAATAGCAAAATGATGTATGCCATTCCTAATGCAATAATCCTCAATCAGAGAAAGTCATGGAACATGAGTCACTTCACCAAGCTCAGGAAAGGTCATCTTTTCTGCTAGAGAGGACAGCCACACATCCTTTGGAGTCATAGAATCATAAATTAAGGTTGGAAATGACCTCTAAGATTATCCAGTCCAACTGTCCATCTACCACCAATATTTCCATGTCCCTTAGTACAAGATCCAAACATCCACCTCCATGGACAGTGACCCCACCATCACATCTCTGAGCAGCCCATTCCAGTGCCTGACCATCCTTTCTCATTTTTTTTTTTCCTAATATCCAACTTGAACCTCCCCTGACTCTACTTCTGGCCATTCCCTCTCATCCTATCACTAGTTACCTGGGAGAAGAGGCTGACTCTCACCTCACCAGAACCTCCTTTCAGGCAGTTATAGAAGTCAATAAGGACTCCATTGACCCTCCTCTTCTCCTGATTAAACAATCCCATTTCCCTCAGGTGCTCCTCATAAGACCTGTTCTCCAGTTCCCTCACTATATTTGTTGCCTTTCTCTGGATGTAGTCACTACTATGCGCACAAGACTTAATTCAGAGAAGTCTCAGAATGCAAATTCCGAATGATCTTAGACCTATATGAGGTATCTAGTTGGATCAGACAGGAGATGAACTACTGTTCTATGCAGACAACTAGAAACACTAAAGCTCCATGAAGCACTCAAAACTGTACTCAGTTCAGCAAAGATGATAATTGTACCTCTGTGAATGGAGGAAAACTGCTTACTGACAAAGCATCCATTATGCACTGATGGTGGGAACATTTCTGCAGCCACCTTAATCATAAATCTGTCAGCACTGAGAATGGTTTTGCTTATGTGAAACAACAGCTAATGTAGAGCAACCATCTTCCTACCCGTAAAGAGATTCGAAAAAAAAAAATTGGCAGTACAGTAAAACGGTTGATCCATGCCAGATTGAAAGCCAGCTAAGATCTATAACTGTAGATATGCTGTAATGGCTGACCATCTAACCTCACGTATCTGCAACATCTTGAAATAAGAAAATACAACAACAGAAAAAAAGTATGTTTATACTGTCAGTGTCTATTAAAATTAACTGCAAAAGCATCTGAGATTATATGCCCTGTAGCTAAATGAATGGTTATAGGATAAGGAAAACCTCAATTCATCTCTCACCTTGATGCATTTTCTTTATCTGACCTTAGGCAAGTTAGTTCCACTGTTATTCTCCTAAGTACTTAGTTAAATAATTCCCATTTGAATAAACTCTAGATGTCTATAAATCTTAGTGAATTTGGCCTTCTTGCCCTCCATAATCTATCTAGACAACCTGGAAATAACAGTAATTCTTCCTTTTTATACCTTGTCTTTTTCATTTCGAAAAGGAACTAATTGGTAACATCAAAATGGAGGTTAGGAGAGAGATTACAAGTGAACTGATATGAAACCTAGGACTATTAAGGAAAGTAATTCTCAGTCTGTCCATCCTACAAGTTGGAAAAGTTTCAACAGACTGAGCAAATCCCACCTCTGTAGCCACAAAACCCATTTGGCAAGCATAACTTCCAGAATCCATGCCAGAAAACACTAAAGGGGTGAAAAAAAAAAAAAAAAAAAAAAAAAAAAAAAAGTGTTTCTACTCACTAAGAATCTAATTTACCAGAGTCTTATATAGTCCATAATCCAATAACAGTTACTCTTTTATCTCCCTTTACATGGGTCACAATAAGTCAATGGAATTTTTCTAGCTTTCTTTGAAGTTGAATACATGAATATCAGTCCTTCCTTTGGTTTATATGAAGTTGATGATGAATAGGAGGAGCTGAGAACCAATACTCCGTTGTTGACCCCAAATATTTTGGAGCATTGCCATGAAATATAAGAAGTGAGGATAGAAATTTCACAGATGGAAGATGAAGCTTGGTTTTTATGGGAGACATATGCCATGCACTGCAGGATAACTGCACTGCCAGAACTATCAGACAACAAGAAGATGATGATCTTCCTCCTGCAAAAAGATGACTTTTAAAAAATCAATTAGAAAGGTCTCAAAATTTTTACCAATTACTCAATTTGACAAGACAAATATGAATTTGTTTAAGGTTCTGATTTTTGGATTTAACTGCCAAAGCCATCTTCTCCCTATTCAACTGCTATTCACATAGTTGTATTTTCTATACTGAGTTACAAGTTAATTCTAATGTCAGTTAAGTCTTCAGACATCAGATACTAAAATGAATCTGGAATGCTGGCTTGAATTTTTACTGGCATAAAACCAAAATGAGATGAGGATGATATCCCTGTTCTTGGAGTATGACTGTTGTGCAAAATATTCATAGAAAGACTTATACACAAATATGTATTACAGCACAAAGAATGTGTGATATAATATGGCAGCACACAATAAACATATCTATCAATTGCCTAAAAATGGAAAGGAGTCTAACGATGTATAGCATTTCTGAGCACTACTCTAACGAAATTATTATAGGCTTAGAGGCATACAGGCTTTTTATCACACACACAAAAAAAGTGATTATTTAAGTTTAAATGGTAACACAATAAAAACACAATACATACTTCCAAAAAAAAAAAAAAAAAAAAAAGTAACTGTATAATGTTGAGTTATTAAAAAAGAAAAAAAAAAAAAAGAAAAAATAAATATGTATATTAATACAGATTTTGAAAAAATACCTTTTTTTTCTGTGTGATTACAAAACCAAAACAATATAAGTATTCATATAGATCAAGTTAATTTATTGTGTCACTTATGCAATCATTAGCAGTATGTAGAGCAGATCACTTATGACTTAAATATAAGCTTCACTATAAAAATGAAAATACATCAGCCATTGGACAAGGCTCCATGGTTCACTGTACTCTTGAAAATCAACTCAGGCAATATGAAATTTTCACTACAGGTTAAAAATGAATATTTCTTTCAGTGAGATCAAAACTCAGGATAATGTAACTCTGTTGATATATAAAGCAATTTTGCTGTTCAATTATCAGTTAAAGTTAAGGAAGAAATGCCTTGGAATAATTTTATTTCCTTCAAGAAGATCTTTAGATGATGAAATAGCAACACCTATTTTTGCTATGTATTGTATCATGCTATGTTGGTCTTGCCTCAAAAATGTACTACGGTGACTGTATACATAGTTTACGAATGATCTAGAGTCTCTATTTTTGATAAATTACAAATATTTTCATTTCTCATAGGAATCTATCAATGTCAGTGCTAAAGTATGGACATCAGAAAACCATCCTTCATCTTGCTGCCCTTCTCTGTTTTTTGAATAAACACATGAGAAGAGGGAAAAAAGGGAAAGGAAACCAAAAGAAAGCAGAATTTTTCTATACATTAACAATATCTGTAAAGGAAGAATTTATAGACCTCAGGCTGCAACTTGGTTACACTTATAATTCTGTAAGTAATATGACAGATTGAAATGAATGTGAAAGCATTCTGACATATTCTGTAAAATACTATTTTTTTTTATTTCCTAAGGTTATTCTCTTTTTCCCAAACTGTCAAGTATTCTAGCAATTACTAGGAACTACCAACATACATTAAATAAGAGCCTTTATTAAAAGACTTTCTACTATTGGTCAGATTCTGACTGTAATAGATTTGATACTATCTGCTATATATATTTTTTTCTGTTAATGGATTATTTGCAGGCATTTGTTTACTTCTAGTTTGTTTATTGTATATATAGTGATACAATTGTTATATAATATTTTTGTTATAAATGTCTCTGGATCCATTACCAGTACCAGTAAGGATTTAATTTTTAATATGCCATTCCATAACGGATTATGGAAACCCATAGCTTAACTTGTATTTTCAGCAAAATCTTACATGTTGGTCTTCAACAGGCTTCAATCAGAACTGAATTTTGTAATTTCAGAAGACAACGGTAATCTTAGGGAAAGATAATAGACAGTAGTTTTGCCCAAAAAGCTCCAAAACATTAATCTTGCGAGTATTAACAAGGTAGTCCCAGAGACAAGAGAACCTAGAGATAACCTATCAACTTTCTTAAAGAGTGAACATTCGTCTCAGGCCTCTCAATATTCTGGAATCACGTAGATTACACTAAGCATACACCACTGCCCAATGCATGCTTAAGAATACATAACTCTCTCAGTATGCTCTCAGAATTATGGTTTGAGTTTTGGGTGGTCCAGTGTAGAGCCAGGAGTTGGCCTTCACAATCTCTTTGTCCCTTCCAGTTCAGAATATTCTACAATTCTATGAACTCTTATACTTAATAATTTGTCTGTTTTTAACATCTGTTTTTGACTTGTTCTTACCTACCCAAACATGTTCCATTAGTCCCAGCAGTTGTAATGAGCCTATGACTTTTCTGGTGATTGATGAACTCAGTAAAAAATCCTTCATGTGTTTCAGAGCTGAGAAATAGTAACTGTAGGGCTTTCTTATTTTTCTGTTCTTTAAAAATGAGAGCTTCCCTTGTTATGCCAAGCACTGTAATATGGGAGTACAAGCACCAAAGATGTGATAAACAACTTATCACCACAACTAAAGGAGGTTCTAGTTAGACTGATAAAAAGATCTAAGTAGAGAACCCAGTCATCTACAAATAACTGCAAAGTAATCCTCAACTGTTCTTTGTTGTTCAGATTCAGAAGTGTTATATTAAAGCTTACTGAACATCAGAGTTGTCTGTGAATAGCTAGCCTCTCCTCAGGAAACTTTTCACTTTTCACTCTTCTAAAACTTTCCACTCTCCATTCCATGTTCCCAATCACAAGGCATTTTACAGTTTGTAAAGAAGATAACACTATTCTAGCCTGACTTTTATCATTACAAATCCTCATGTTTCTTACATGTGACTCTTCATTTCCCAAATTCCAGACTAATGAATTGAGTAATTTAAAACAGATATTTGTTGTGAATTTCAATAATTATGGCTCAACACCGACAGTAGATGAAGTGCAAATAAAGGACTCACTTTGATGACACTATTGCAGTTTTGTTCTGTGTCTCGAACACAGAAATAACTGTGATTCTTATTTATGAAATATTTTCTTATTCAGCTTCTTACCAACTTTTCTAAATTTTAAAATAATAGGACAAGAGAACAATACATTAGAAGACTTAGGGCTTGCAATCTATAAAACACATTCACTAACAGAAAATACCAGAAGGTTCCTTGCACCAACATTTTCCTTCCTCTATCTAGTAGAGAAATGGACCTCTTTTATCTCATGCTAATATATTTTCGTATTTTCAGTCATGTAAATATCTTTTTAATTTATTAAGCTAAGGACAAGTATTATTTAGCCTCTGGTTATTCATGCATACATGCCCCTTCTTCCAATATTACAAAAAAATGCAATAGGACACTTAAAATGTGGAATCTAAAATCTCACAAATCTTTATCAGTTTATTTACAACTTCAGCATACATTTACAGAAACAATAATGTCCATAAAGAGTCACAGGACATTTTCTTTTATCACTGATTTAAATTAGAGTAGAAATGCTATCGACATATTATGCTTTTCCACTAACATACTATTGTTTTAATAGTTAGATGCAATATTATTAATTAAAATAAAACATATATTTTAAAACTCCTGCAGCCAACATGTTCTGTCTTCATGAAAGACAGTATTTTTTTTCCTGTGTTTTCAATTTAAGCATAAATTTTTCTAGTTATTTCAGTCTGTAAAACTGTGGTTTAAATAGGAAATCAATATTGCCTTTTTAAGGTTAAGCTCGGTGAAACAAAGGGCTGAAACAGTCCCTGATGAAACTGCACCTCATCTGAACTCAGAAAGAACCGCATTATGGAGAGAGGATAATGTCATACCTGCAGTATTATAGATTGCAGCCAATCAATCAGATATACTGTAATCGCTAAGGGCACAGTCCCTCTAGCGTACTGAAAAAAAATACCTTCAGGCCAAAGGTAGAAGGATTGACACATTTTGCTTGGAGCAACCTAAATCAAATGCCTCCCTAAAATGAGTGAATTAACCTTACTGGAGGACAAAACCCAAAAGGACAAACACACACACTCCAGACAGAAATTGAGTACTGGGTTAAAGACTAAGCCAGAAGGAGGGTTAATATTTTGCACTAAAAAAAGCACAGATAGAGCTGCTGCTTTGGTGGAAATAAACCCCTATTCCTCTTTCCGTATCTTTATGGGTGTGGTATGCTGTGTGATTCTCCATAGAATCACCGAATGACTGAGATGGGATAGCATCTCTTGGGGCCACTTACTTAGCTTATTTTCTTTGTCATATATGTAATAATCAAAAGTTGGTTGGTGACAGATATCATCTTCATATATAAGAAAGCTCAGTTTGCACAGAGACCATTATAAAACAATGGTAAATTAACTCATTTGTACCTCTAATATTCTTTTTAAAGATATTCAGCTTTCTATCTTTCTCTAGCAGAGACTGTAAAAACATTTCTCATAATTGTTGACAGATTATTAAGAAATATAAAATGCATAATCAATTCAACATGAAATCAAGTATTTGTTTCCTGGATATTAATAAGGTGTTAAAAAGCAACTGATGATATGATAGTAAAACCGTATCACTTAGAGAAATTCCAGCTAAACTGCTTTTATTACTTTGCCTCACTATAAGCTAAAATTTTCTGTGATGTTACAGCTCCTGAAATTTCTGAGGCGGGTTTATCCCCAGGAAGAATCTTGTTTTCCATTTCAAAAAGAACTAAAACAATTCTTTGCTTTAATCCCTTTTGATACAGGTACATATTTTTGTGTGCTTTGTGACATTGAAGTGCATTAAAAGCCAAACTTCATAGCTTAGAAAATGAATCAGGTTGCAATTTTGAGACAGTGTTGACCATTACTGGTTTTACTACTCCTTTGGTTTTATAGATAAAACACAATGCAATGAACATACATGATTGAGAATTTCTCATTGATTCACATTTTATGCTTACTCAGCTATCAGATGTGTTTCCACTATTAATTAGCTTCCTTGAGACACAAGGACAGACAGAGAGAGGATAGACAAGACCCAGCAGCACACACCTCTCACCTTCCATGGTGCAAAACATGTACTCTGCTGAATCTCATAAAGGGCCCTAACCATTCCCTATAATAGTGGGGAAGAGTGCTATCCCTGTGTTTTTCTGTTTTGCCAAACATTCCAGAAGTCCAGTTTTCCACTTCAGAATGAAACAATGGCTCATATTTTGAATGTTTACATCTGACTATTTGTTAAGATGTTTCTGATGTAACAGTCTGCCTAATGATGGACAGCTGAAAAACAAATCTATTTTCTCCAAAAGAAACAAGATGAAAAAAAACAAGGTTCCAAGATTACGATTTTCCATTAGCACTGAATAAGAAATTCATCCTCTGGGATACATGCCTCCCGAACACATGAAGCATTATACCTTTTGAAGGCCCTTCCTAGCTCAATATAAAAGGTTCTTCTTCTCTTTGTTACCCATTTGTATGTTATTCAAGCATCTCTAATGATAATTAAATATTTAACTAGTTAGCATCTGGTGCAATAGTTGGCAGCCTGGATGGGCAGTAGGTCATGTGAGCAACAGACAATTCAAACACAAAGAATTATTCCAATTGTTTCTTAATAAGGTGCTTACAATGGATTTCAGCTAATCAACGAAACATGCCTACTTACTAGGCCTTTGTTCAGAAACTACAATAATTATGTAAATAAGAGCTTTCAGACAAATTACAGAGACTTTCATATTTGACTGAGAAAAAAAAAAACAAAAAAACATTTCTCAATTATATAAGTCAACCTGCAGGCAAAGGTGCAGGGAATTGTAAATAGCCCCAGAAATATAGATGAGCATCAGCAGCTGTGCAGCATCCCAGTTTCTTAGCTGATTCAAATTACTTAAATTAATAATAAAATACTGTGCTGGAGTTCCAGCCTGTCAACACGCTGATCAGCCTACTCCTTTAGCGTTCACTTTTCAGTTGCCTTCCTTATCTCCCTCTCTTTTTTACTACAGTAAATTTTAGAACTTTCATTCAAGGAAGTGCCAAGAGAGGGAAGGGAAATTCATCTTTATTTTTTCATTAAGAAGCGATAGCTAGCGCAACACATTAAGACTATAGTTAGACATACAGAGACAGATCTGCTTCTCAAAGATGTTTTTAGTCATAGGTTTCATATACAGAGAGCTTTGGAAAATGAGAAGTTTTTAGATGTACATTAGCACAGAGCATGTATATCTTTTCGTGATCAGAACGTATAGGAGGCTAGACTACATGCTGCATTAAAATCCAGGGCTATTTACTTGTGCAAGTATTGAAAAAAATTCACAGCATTCTCAGCAATACTTTACATTTAGATGCTTGCTGTCTGAAGGGATCTTTGAAGTAGAAAGACCAGTGACCAGTCTGAAAAACACTGCAGAGCCTTTTAAAGTATTCACAACAAAAGGAAGCCTTTCTTTTTAATTGACTTCTAGAGTTGATGTCTCTTTCAGCCTAAGGAAGGTAGTGAGTTTAACCTCCCAGATGGCCCTTTTGTTCTGCAAAGATTAAGTACTCTGTCTCCCAAAGAACAAAAAAAGAAAATTTTCTGAGAGAAAAGCCAAAGTATTACAAATTATCCTATAAACTCTTAGTGACTTTTTTTTTTTTAATACTTCTAGGAAATCTAAGCAAAACTTTTAGGTCTTTAATTTTTATCAACTTATTTCAAAAAACAAATACTTGGCCATTCACATGACACAATCTCCCTATCATGTGGGACAAAGCTTTAATCACAACCATATTTATTTTGGTCTTTAGGCCAGAAATCTTAATAGCTTTTTTTTATTATTTTTTTTTATTTTTAATTCAGTTCATTTCTTTGTATGTTAAGGTAAATACATAGTTGTTTTTATACATACGCCTGTTAAGGTATTAGGTAGAGGCATGCATCAGTGGAAAGAACACAGAATCAACTGGCCTAATGTAAATGAAACTTCCCTATACAGTGTAAAATCCTTTCCTCTTCATATTTTATGAAGACTAAGCATTTCTGTTAGCAACTAGAGATACAGATTCTTCACATTTCCTTCCCTCCATGTAACACATACACTTCAGAAAAGACTCCCAACAACACATTTACTGTTCTACAGTGGGGAAAAAAAATGAAGCAGCTACTTTGCATATCTTCTATTTTCCAGAAAGAGCAGTGGTCCAGATAAACAACTATATTCTTTACACAGAAAAGCAATCAGGTATAATGCATTGTCCTCCCACATAAAACTTACACTCTCTTCCTATTATTTTGACTACATATCACTAACATTCATTTTGAAATTTAAAGCAGATTTCAATGTTTCATTTTCAAATTTTCTCTTATCAAAACTAGAACAGTATACTTAATTTGGATACAGAAAAGAAATAAAATGAAACCTAAGGTGGTCAAGATCTTCTTAAGGTTAGAGGATGGCACAGGAAGGTAGCCATGCAAGGAGCGATGTGATGAAAATATAGGATCGAATGAAAAAAATCTGAACACCTTCAACTGATGTTAACACATATTTTACATTTCCCCAAAGGAAAGTGTTATTGGAAAAAAAAGACTGCTTACTGAATTTTTACACAATACTCAATACTCAAGAAGTGCAACCCAATTAAGAAGGCCAGACAAACTCAATGCTCCTCACCAGTTACACTGTCTTCAACTCTTGCCCTTCTGTCCACCATCCCACTGCAGGCAAGTGAGTCAGTAGCTGTTTGCTGCTTAGCCTGCTAGGGTTAACCTACAACATGCTTAGATCATGAAATTGAGAATATCAAAGTTGAAA
Organism: Chrysolophus pictus; assembly: GCA_037305975.1. Classification (NCBI taxonomy): domain Eukaryota; kingdom Metazoa; phylum Chordata; class Aves; order Galliformes; family Phasianidae; genus Chrysolophus; species Chrysolophus pictus. The sequence goes on along the minus strand of CM074577.1, from coordinate 20,779,531 downwards.
AACAAATTGGCAAGAATATCTGTTTGATTAATGTTACAAAGACCTTATAATCTATAGTACTGTATCGGGTGAGTTTATACTTCACTACAGGTTAGAGTGTACCTGTTCTACTTGGAGGAAAAATAGCCTAGAAATAGATCAGCTGGCTATTTTAAACTTGTTTTGGGTGATAGAAAAACCTGTAATACAGCCGGTAGAGAAGAGACATGTATCTGTTGGAGCACATTCACAGGAGGGCCACAAAAAAGGTCCAAGGATGGAACATCTCCCCTGCTAGGATAGGCAGAGAGAGCTGGGGCTGCTCAGCCTGGAGGAGAGAAGGATTTGGGGAGATCTGTTAGCAGACTTCCAGTATCTAAAGGAGAAGAAGGGGACAGACTCTTCAGCACAGTCTGTTGTGTAAGCACAAGAGGAAAAGGTTTCAAGCTAAAAGAGGGAATATTTAGATTGGATGTAGGGAAGAAGTTCTTTACAGTAAGGGTGGTGATGCACTGGAACAGGTTGACCGGAGAGATGGTGGATGCCCCGTCCCTGGAGACATTCAGGGTCAGGCTGGATGACACTCTATGCAACCTGATCTAGCTGATCTCCTTGTTCACTGCAGGGGAATTGAACTACTACATGACTTTTAAAAGAAGTCCCTTCCAACTCAAATGATTCTCTGATTCTACCTAGGTCACTCCAAAAGTTATGCAACTATTTATTTTCATGGAAATAACAGATACAGAGAGCACAATAGCACCGTTTGACAGAGAAAATTCTCAGCTACAAAACACATATTTTTTCAACATAGTCACCATCATGAGCTATGCTTTTTTTACCAGTGATGAACAGGAGCCTTCATGCTGCACTTGTAAATATCTGCAGCAGCAGAGGTGACCCACTGTTCAGCAGTCACCACTGCTGAAATGCACCATTCAGTGCCTCACTGTGCTCACATCTGCTGTTTGGTCTCCCTAACAGTTCAGCAAGTGCCAACAAATGTCAGTGAGTTCCATTTTTTCTACATAGGAGAATTCAATTCCGTCCCTTTGCTTCACACACATGTGTCGCACAGAAACAAAATGTAATGGAATACTGGTAGGAATGTTCAACCTCTATTGATACAGTACTGACATCCACCTCTGATGCTGTGGGCCAACACAATAACATAGAAGGCATAACTCTAAGAGCAGCCCTCCACAGAGAAGTAAAATATATGTCCCCACAGTGGGCAACATAATTAAATTTTAGAGATGCCAGAAATTCAGCTCCTAAAAGCACTGAAGTTTCAGCAGCAGAAAGAGTTATGCAAAAGAGGCTACAGAACTGCTGAAAATCAGCAGGCAGAGCAAAGATTCGGAGGGATAGATTTTGGAGTCAGCCTGTAGTTATGTTCACATGATTGAAAACTCTAACACAGCAACTCTAAATATTTTTCTCCATAAAATGACAGTTTAATTTTACAAAATCAGCATAATTTTCATGTACCAAATGCTGAGTTGTGACATGAAACACTTATTTGCATGAATTTCCATCAGGCTGTCAACACAAAGATTCTTGGCAAAGATGTATGCTTGCACCTGCTATAGCTACTGAAGTTAACTGACTAACCTCAGTGATCTGTAAGTTTACATTTGGTTTTTCAACCCACTTTTGTCATGTGGTCTCTCATATTTCTCCCTTACATGAAGTAACAAAGTCCTTGATTTGAGCCGAAGGTCACTCAGTCAATGAAGAACTCTGTCTTACAAAATCACTGCCACTCAAAACGTGGCACTTCTGATTTTAAAAAAAGTAGGGAATAGAGACAATTGGCATAAAAAGATTAGATTTAATTCCATACCTACATATATGTATGTATATAAGTATATGTATATATACACGTACATATAGTGAAAACAGAATTTAATTCTTATTGCATTTTATCTGTTCTGTTTTGTTCTTTAGTTGTTGCCTTTTAAATTTTGGGTTGGAAGGGACCTGTAAGATCATCTACTTACAACCCCTCTACTATAAGCAGGGACCCCTCCACTAGACCAGGTTTCTCAAAGCCCCATCCATCCTTTTCCTCCAGGGAAAGGGTATCCACAACATCTCTCACAGTACTGGAAGCCTTCTCTTCTTCAGGCTGAAGAGTTCCAACTCTCAGCCTGTTCCTATAGAGGAGGTGCTCCAGCCCTCTGATCATCTTCATGGCCCTCCTCTGGACTCACTCCAACAATGTCCTTCTTGTGGTTGGAGCCCCAGAACTGGACACAGTACTCCAAGTGGGGTCTCAAGAGAGCACTCAAGTAAAGGGGCAGAATCACCTCCCTTGACCTACTGATCACACTTCTCTTGATGCAGCCTAGGGGATACGGTTGGCCTCCTGAGCTGCAAATGCACATTGCCAGTTCATGTCTTTCATCAACTGACACCTCCAAATCCTCCTCCTCAGGGCTACTCTCAAGCCATTCTCCACCCAACCTGTATTTGTGCTTGAGACTGTCCCTACCCAAGGTGCAGGACGTTGCACTTGGCCATCACCTCATGACGTTGGCATGGGCCTATCACTCAAGCTTGTCCAGGTCCCTCTGGTTGGCATCGCTTTCCTCTAACATGTAAACTGCACCACTCAGCTTGGTGTCATCTTCAAACTTGCTGAGGGTTCACTCAATCCCATTGTCCATGTTGCCTATAAAGATGTTAACAACTCTGGTCCCATAACTGATTCCAGAGGAATGCCACTCATCACTGGTCTCCTCTTGGACACTGAGCCATTGACCACAACTCTTTAAGTGCAACCATCTAGCCAATTCTTTGTACAGTAGGTGGTCCATCCATCACGCCCATTTTTCTCCAATTTGATGACAAGGATGTCACGCAGGACAGTGTCAAATGATTTGTACAAGTCCACGTAGATGACATGAGATGCTCCTCCTTTATCCACCATATCACGGTTCTCCTCTCATCTTTACCCCTTACATTAAGTAACACAAAGTTCTTTATTTGAGTCAAGGGCCACTAAGTCAACTGAAACACTGATGCTGTAATTCCATTAAAAACCATCAAGTTTGTCAGGCATGACTCACTCCTGGTGAAGCCATGTTGGTTCCACCAGTATTTACCTTATCTTTCTTTTTCATGTGCCTTAGAAGGGCCTTCAGGAGGATCTGCTCCATGACCTTGCCAGGCACAGATGTGAGACTGACTGGCCTGTAGTTCCCTGGATCTTGGTTTTTTTTTTTTTTTTCATTCTTTAAAATGAAGTTATGTTTCCCCTTTTACACTCAGCGGGAACTTCTCCAGACTGCCATGATCTTTCAAATATGATGGATAGTGGCTTTGCAGCTTCATCCACCAGTTCTCTCAGAACACATGAATGAATCTCGTCAGATCCCATGGACTTGTGCACCTTCAGGTTCTTTAGATGGTCTTGAACCTCATCTTCACTTAGTGGGCAGATTTTCTTTCTCCCAGTTCTTACCTTTGCTTTCTGCAAATTGTGTGGTACAGCTAGAGTCCTTCCTGGTGAACACTGAGACAAAGGAGCCATTGAGTACCTCAGCTTTGTCCACATCCCTTGTGACCAGGTCACAAGTTTCCCTCTGGAGAGGGCACATACATTCCTAGCCTTCCTCCTATCACTGATATACTTACAGAAATTTCTTCCTGGCATTCTTATTTGCTTTCCTTTTTCTTGGGATACACTGCTTCTGGGCTTGGAGGAGGTGATCCTTGAATACTCACCAGCCTTCTTGGGCTCCTCTTCCTTTCAGGGCTTTATCCCATGTTACTTTGACAAGCAGTTCTCTCAAAAGGTCAAAATCATCTCTCCTGAAGTTCAGAGTAGCAAGATTGGTGTGCACCCCCCTTGACACCTTAAGAATCTTGAACTTCACTATTTCACAGTCACTGTAGCCAAGGCTGCCCTTGAGCATCACGTTACTCACCAGCCCCTGCTTATTGGTAAGGACAAGGGCCAACATAGTACCTTTTCTCATGGGTTCCTGTACTACTTGGAAGAGGAAGTTATCATCAACACATTCCAGGAACCTCATCAATTGCTGGTTCCCTGCTTTGTTGCTGTTTCAAAAGATATCAGGGTGGCTGAAGACACTCACAAGGACCATGTTTTTGCAAAAGTGAAGCTGCTCCTATCTGTTTATAGAGGGTCTTATCCACTTGGTCTTTCTGCTTGGTTGGCCTGCAGTAGACCCCCACCATAACGTCTTCTTCCCCTTGCCTTCGCTTTAACTCTAACCCATAAACACTGTCAGCTGTTCGTCCATCACCAGGTGGAGCTCCATGGACTTGAGTTTATCATAGATGTGGAGGGCAACATCCCCTCCCTTTCTTCCTTGCCTGTCTTTCCTAAAGACTTTATACCTATCTATTCCTACTGTCCAATTATGATAGCCATCTCAGCAAGTCTCAGTGATGCCAAGGACATCATAGTCCCCTACGGACACACACACCTGCAACTCTTCCTGCTTGTTCTCCATGCTCTATGCATTACTGTACAGCCATATGAGATGGGCTCCCATGGAGGATGATTTACCAGTTGGAGTTCCCTTATCCTCTACTTTAGATGCTACCTTCCTGGCCTGTGATCCAACTCCAGGCCCAAGACATCCATTAACATCATCAGCCTTGAAGTGGGATGGGTTGAGGATCCCCTTCCCCGGCAACTCTAGTTTAAATAAATAGATTAAACTATGTCATAGTTTAGACATACACATACATTTTATTTTTCCTATTATTAAAAATTAGGAACAACTCTATATTCTATTATGAATCTACTAAGGTAATACATTATTACATTAACTAAGAAGTGTAGCGGAAATAAAAAAATGCCTAATCCCAATGCCAGTTTTGTGATGCCAGTAAAATTGGTCATATTATTCTGCATTTAACATAGCCACAGTGGATATCAAAATGTGTTCCTATTTTCATATTCTGAATTTCAATTAAATTCCTTTGTCATTCACAAAACTTCCAAAGCCTAATTAATGCTTCCACCAGTGATTACCTACTAACTGACAACTTCAAAGAATAATGAATAAATTGCCAACTATATACCACAATCATTTAATTTAATTTCTTTGGAGTTGTACAAAATCATCTGGCTCTCCATAATGTTAAATGAATTCAGAATTTGGCCCAAACGTTTATGTACAAGCTATCAATTTTATATTGAACTAGATTCTTGTGAAGAAAGCTACCAACGGTTTTGAAATAAAAAGAGAATAAAAAACTGTACATAACTGAACAACGCAAATGGTAGACAACATTTTAAAGAGTATTATGCCCGTTCGTATAATTTTGTACAATATGGTGATGCAGTCAAATTTCAAACATTACCTGAGCTAACAGATTGCCTGTCACTTTAATCAAGAGACAATCCACAGTTTAGCAGGTCTCACTATAGCTCTTAATGTTATTCAGTTAATTATCTGATTGTAGATATGGTGTCTCTTAAGATAAGGGTCTGTTTCTGGTTTTAGATTCATAGACTTTACATCAGGATTGATAAAAGAGGCTGTTGTAGAACAGACTATATTGGCATAACAGAGGGATGATTTCTATTCTAAACTTTTTTTTTTTTTTTTTTTTTTTTTAATTCCTAACCAAATAAATGTGGTGGGGGATAGTTTTATTTTTGAAATGAAAAATAAATAAATCATAACAGTAATAGCATCCATGTAAATAGGTTCAGCATATCAGAGATGTGTATATCACAAACCCTTAGCATGATATGCACTTGGTCTCATTCAGATTCCATGAACTTGGCAGGATACTTGCACGTTACATTTATTCAACAGAGACAGGCAGGCTTCCTCAGCATCTAAGATACAAAGCACGCCCACTTACTCTGCAGTTGCTTATACTACATTCATTCTGATTGTAACAATACAGAAGACTTATTCTGTTGAATAGAAACAGCTAAAATAAGTTCCTTCTATAACTCAGTTTCTTTTATCCATTCATCTCGGAAGATAAAACTGCAATTTGACATTATTGTACTGAGACAAATACTTTCTGCTACCTACACATACATGCATGAGAATTATTGTACCTACTCACATCTTCTGATACATAAACATTTAACCAATTTAATTTAAAATACATTCCTTTGTAATAATGTTGGTACTTGTGATCATTTAAGTCAGTCAGAAAAATATTAAAAGTAATTTTTTGCGATGCCTCATCCGTGCTTTACTTCATTCTGAGAGCATCCTTTGACATCTGTTTGCCTACTGGGACTAAGAAATCTGAGTCATTTTACTATACAAAAAAACTCACTTGGATATAAACAGCCTGCTGCTGAGCTGACAGCAGACTTTCCATCAGTCACCATTCTTTCTACTTCTATTTCCAACATTTTTAGACTACTGAATGAGTTGTGCAAGAATGAGCTCTATTAATATTTTGAGACTCTGTATGAGATTGCCATTCTTTTTCTTATGTGGAGAAGTGCCTTCAGTTACCATATGTCAGTCCAGAGATCTGATCTGAAAGGACTGACCTTATGCCTCCTTCAGGTTCCGTGAACTGAAACCTGAGAGGACACTGGCTCATTAATAATGGGAGACAGCCAAGTTGCTAGAGGACTGACACAGATGAAGAGAAAGATTAAAGATGGCTACATAGGTTCATGCAAGTTATAAACTGTTAGCCTGATGTAAACAAGACTAACAGATAATGAAATTAGTTTCACCGAGCAGAAATTATTCAGAATAACATAAGATTTCCCTTCCACTATAAATACTTCATGGAGAAGGGTCAAGAGTAGGGAATGTTTTCATTAAGAGTTTATTATCTCGCCTTTGCTTTGCTCAAGTCAGACAGGAAAAAGGAAAAGTAGAAGAGAGGGGAAAATCACTAAAATGACACAGAAAAAAGCCTAACAGATTATTTCCCTTTTTTTTTTCTGCTTTTATCAAACACATTTCATAGCAATGATCTGAATGACAAAACAAATCTTTGTGATCATAAGAATAGATTGAAAAGTATACTTTCCAATTGCTCATTATTTAAAATACTAGATTATAGAATTACAGCCTTTTCCCTAGGGAAGGGAGAACCTTGAGATCCATGAATTAGGGAGGATTGATTTGTCTCTGAACTCTTCTTAAAGACTTTCCATCCATTAACATGTAGTAGAAATGGTGCCTTCACAAATCCACGTGTTTTACCAATATATTATTAAAAGCTGACGCTCTTTCTCGAGCTTATTAAACTTACACATTCAGGTACTTTATTAACATGAATAAAACTATATATGATCAATTTTACCACTTACAGCCTCTTCACCTGCTTGGTGACTATTTCTGTAAACGAACCTCCCATGCCACCCAGCCTATCCTGGCCATACACTTTCTTTTCCTCCCTACAATCTAGAAGAAGATTCTCTAGAAAAAAAAATGCACCAAATAGTTTTCAATTCAGAAGCTAAAACACTGAAAACCATCATTTCCAAGCATGAGGTTTGACTAGCTTTTAGTAGGGATTTAATTAAAAAGGGAACAGATTCTGTGCTCATTGCATCTAACGCAATCATGATGAACCTTCTGAAAATACAGATACTGACAAAATTCTACTGTAAACTTCACAATTTCAATGTTCAAAGATACTCTACTACTGTTTTCATTAGGGATCATTCCAGGAACAACAAACAAACTACTGACACAATATAATAACTGTAGCTAACCAAAATACACTGCAATTTTTTTTTTTTTTTTTTTTTAATTTATTTTGTCCCATTTGGGAAGACACAAAACAAAAAGTTTTGTGGAACTAGTAACTAATACAAAGAGAAGACAAATGAAAGAGATTTGAAATTAATGGGATGGTTATTTACAGACTAATTTGATAGCAGTTAACATGAGACACATTAAGCTTTTTAATGATCAAAGAAAATATTACCTAGTTAAAAATTTGCTTTCATAGTATTTCAAAGACTAAAAAACAACAACAAAAACAACAACAGTGATGTAAATAATACTAATCAGTGTACATAATTCATTTATGTCCATATAGGAACTACATTGATAAATGCTTCAGAGAGTAGAATATATACCTTTCTAAAAATTAATGAAAAAAATATCCTGACTCATCTGTGAAGGCTGTGAATAGTAGCAGACATGTTTCACGAAGAGAGATTCTAAGATAGACAGATGTGATCTTAAAAGACCTATCATTCCAAGCAACACTACAGCCAGGATCAGAACTAAATTCAATCCCATAGACATTTACTTTGGTCCTTCTCAGTTTTAAATGATTTTTTTTTTTTTTAAAGCTCATAACTAAAAGGTTACAGCATTTTAAAAAACTGCATCCCAAGAATACAAAGTGAGATTTATAGTTAAGTGTGTTTCCTAAAAACTACATGACCTGGAGTAGTAAGTGTTTTCCTCAGCCTCTGAGATCTCACTTCTAAGATCATCTTTTTGATGCCTTCATATTGCAGCAACACACGTGCGCAGAGCATGCAATGTGCAATTTGTTTTACGATCTATCATGCATGCAACCTTGAAATGCTCACACTTTATTACAAAGAAAGCTTCTAAGATGTTGCCAAAGTATTAACAGCTTAGTGCACAAAATAATGGAATTAAGATTTTGGCAAAGGAAGTCATCCGGGATTAAAAAATTTGGATTTCATTTCAGTTTTCCATGTTCCTCGCTATTTATGGAAAATACACAACAGTTTATTTGTAGAATTGTAGAATTCTAAAACTGTAGAATTTATAGAATTTTAATCTGTAGCTGTAATAGATCACATATTTTATTCAAAGCAAAGGTATTCTGCTTTGAAAAGAGTAAGATACTCGATTATTCAGGTGTAGTATGTTATGAATACTACTGAACTTTTCTACCAAGAACAATAAAAGGATAATTATACTTTACAAAATTTGTTTATAACAACTGCAATTTAATAGCACTGTTTAAATCTTCTATATCACTGCTTTTGCTTAATGTACAGTAAATGCTTACTGAAATGTATTGTTATTTTCAAGATTAATTTGCTATATTTATTTCAAAGTACTTATTCATGATCATACAGAACTATTATGAATAAGATTTCCATCTATGGATAGAAAATTGATTTTCTTATTTGATTTACAAGCTATCTACACATCTAAAACACTTAAGGTATTCTTAAACACTATGCATTTTAACTACCAGTAAGATAATAATCACTAGTACACACACACAGTTGAAAGAACAAATGAGTGTCTTGCAGGCATCGGTGTAAACTTTCCACATCAGAAATTCAGAATTGATGAGAACTTCAGAAAGACAAAAGGAAAACAATAAAAACAACAAAAAACAACAGCTCAGAGGAAGCATCATCTGGTTTGTTCCATGGTTTTGTTACACAAGAATCTCTCTTTATTGAACAGATCTTACAGGACATTTTTAAAACTGATGAAAGCAAATGTTCCATTCCAATTTCAGTTTGCTTCCACTCCAGATTCCTGCCTAGAAGACACGGATTATATTTGAACTTCATCACATCCCTTCCTCACCAATCCATGGAGCAAAAAAATTTCTCCCTTTGATAAAAAATTCCAAACAAAGCAGTTTCTGCAGTTCCAATTACCAAAATTGCTTATATCATTCAGCCACAAAAAACTGAAACCAGTTCCCTAAAGTAAGGGTGATTTATAACTCTGACTTGTAGATATTAAGTATCCATTTTCTTAGACACAGCATCATGAGTTACATAGTGAGACTGTAACTTAGATGGGAATTTTTTAGGTTTTTCAAGCTCAAATGAATTGTAAAAGCATCAAGTATCTTCATCAACTACTTTGCCAGATTTTTTTTTTAATCAAGTATGTTTGAAGAAAAACAAATGCATTCAGAGAATCTCAGTTTCCCTGAAGCATGTGAATTGACAGCAAAATCAGAAGCCACAGCTCATTAATGAGCAGGAGTGTATTACATTGTTCTCATCCCAAGCCCTGTGATATTTTTGCTGTTGTACTCTACAGTTACAGGTCCTCTTATCAAATGATCAAAAAGTATTGCAAAAGAGATCACAAGCAGAAAAATAACCCTAAAAATACAATCCATCTAAACTTTTCTCTACACTTTCAAATTTCATTTATCCATATAACCAAAGAGCAAACTGCATTAATCTTAGCAGAGTCTTCACGTCAGAGATCAAAGGCTTAGATAGGCCGGGAACAAAGGGCCAATGCATGATTTCAAATCTCCCGACCTACAACTGAAGCCATTGCACAAGCAAATCTCCTGAAACTGTGAATAAGGAAACAAACTCTAGATATTTCTCATTCTCCAAACCCACAGCATTTGTAGAAGATCAGAAAACTCTCATGTATTCATACAAAGATAAACCTATTCATCCATAACAACGCCTCAAATTATGTGTTAATAATTTAACTCAAGATGATAAATGTCTGTTTGTCAAGATTTCTTCTCTGAAGTGCTTTGGCATGATGTGGTTGCTTCATTTATAAAATATAAATATGTAAAATCTACATCATACTTCACAACTCATCTCACAACTAATGTGTTTAATGCCTGTTTCATTCTTCAAGACTCATAAGCAGTTTTCAATAAGAAACAAATGTCTGCTTCTAAAAGCCTACACAGAAGAAACAAAAATGAGTTAATGAAGCTTTCTGTATCTCATATGTTAGAGGACTGAAAATTTGTAACTGTCATGAAACAGAGGTTTCAACCAATGCCTTAGGAGGACTGCTCCTACTACTCTTAGGAGTAATACCTCCTACTTATTTCCATTGGAACTACAACAGACACAAAGAGCACAATAATTTTGTTTAATAAACCAAATCTTCAGCTACAAACACTATTTTTTCAGCATAGTTACCACCATTAGCTATGCACTTTCACCCGCAATGAACGAGAGCCTGCATGCTGCAGCCACAAAAATCTGCATCATCAAATCAGCACCCACCACTTCACTGTGCTCAAATCTGCTGTTTGGTCTCCAGAAATGTTCAGCAGGTGTCAATGAACGTCACTGGGTGCAATTTTTTCCTCATGGAGGAATTCAATTTACTTCATATGCACTTCCATGTCAGACTGCCCCTCTGCTGCCACCTGTCACATACCAACAAAAGGTAATGGAATACTGGGGGGAAGGTTTAGCCTCTACTGCCATATGACCAACTACTGCCTCCAATGTAATGGACCAATCTAATAAAATATGAGGCATTACTTTCGGAGCACTCCTGTTCAATAGACAGACTTAGTCTATTCAGCTAAGGTAAAATCAGTATGTTCTTCCTCATGCAGAACTGCCATTATATTGCAGGGAAGATGGCAGTAAGACATTCAAAATCTTTTCCTTATTTTATACCCCAGACACTACTCTCAGAGAGAATCTTCTCTTTACCACATTAGCCAAAAATCATCACCTCTTGGGAAAATGCTACATTCCTTTATCTGTGCTCCCCCTTCAAGTCTCCCAAGGCAACCAGGCTGACTCAGTCTCTCCAGGAACATTAATGCATTTTATACCTACACAGGTAATCAGCTGTCTGTTCTTTTAGACAGCTGTAAGTTTTTTTCTGCTTCCTTGTATTCACATACCTTACATCCTATGCTTTACTGACCATTTAACAACTTCATGGAGAGTAATTTCATCTCCTCCCTCCATTTGGAGAACCACTGATATATTTTGCTGTGATATACAATCAATAAAGTACTATTAATTTTATATCTTCTCTATTCCGTATTAACAAACACTCCTGACAGACATTTCAAAGTTATATAGCTATGCAGCTCACTAATACTAATTTTTAAAAGAAAATATTAATCCTCAGGTGACTGATCTTCTAGGCCACTGTCAACTTCTCATGAATCAACTCAGCTTTTACTTGTATGACAATAAGCAGAGCTGGATCTTTCACCTTCATTAGCACACACTGAAGATCACTGTCACTTCATTTCTTGCTTCATTTCTTGTGTGAATTATACAGATTACTGACTCCCACATAAATCTACTGTCTTAAAAAAACAAAACAAAACAAACAAACAAAAAACAATAAAAACCAAAACTTTAGTATTTTACTCAATGAACCCTCAAGTTGAAGTGTCAAAATCATTTTCTATTTCCCATATTACTAAATGGAAAATACCATACCAAAGTACAGGAGAAGAGAGTCATTCTTCTCTTTTTTTTTTTTTTTTTTTTTTCCAGATGGGGGAGGTGGTGATTAAAATCCTACCTTTGCTACTTTTCTAGCCTGTTCCAAGAGGCAAAGACTCAGATTCTTAGCTGAGTATGCCCAGCATAGATGCCAAACAAAGGTCATGTTATGAGAAAAAGTAATGAGACATTCCTTTTCTTTTTTCTTAAATTAGGAGTCAGCTCAATATACTCTTTGTGTTACCAATAGAAGAAATAGAACAATAAACGGATTACATCTTTCCTCATATTGCTCATGCTGTTCTAGAAATATGATTATTTCAATTTTAACAATAATCTATCATCTTTGCTAATTCTTTATCTGACAGTGCAGGACAAGAGATGAAAAATATGCATGACCCTTCTTCCTCAAGAGTTGCAGGAATACTTTTAAAACCTCTACTAATCTCTGCTTATGAGTGAGACAAAGCAGAAAAATGTATCTTGTCTTTCAGGATATCTCATTTCAGAATGATTATTTCACAGTCTAAATGCAAGTGAAAAGGTCTTCAACAAGTTGTCAAAAAGTGTTTCTTTTACAAATCTAAGATATTCACTGCTCCTTTGGAAGCAAAGAATGTTAAAATTCCTGTGCAAGAGGCATTATTTGGTTCACAAACCATCAGTTTAGGTTTTGTAATCTATTGTTTGTACTGCCTATGCAACAGGTTTTCAGAGCTTGTTCAAGTTCCTTATGCATCTGTGATTGATATAAATTGATCAACTTTTTTTTTTTTTTTTTCCCCAAATGCAAATGATCTTCAGCCACTTATATTATATTTTTATACACCAACAATGTCAGAAGTCTGCTCTCTTTGTACAAAATCATAACTACAGAACAGCTTCGGTTGGATAGAACCTAAAAGGCCATCAAGTTCCAACCTCCCTGCCATGGACAGGATTATCACACACTACATCAGGCTGCCCAAGGCCCCATCCAATCTGGCCTTGAACGTTTCCAAGGATGGGGCATCCACAACATCTCTGGGCAGCTTATGTCAGGGCCTCACCATCCTCTGAGTAAAGAATTTCTTTCTAATATCTAATCTAAATTTCCCCTATAGTATCATAGAATGGTTTAGGTTGAAAGGGATCTTAAGAATCATGAAAATCTGTAATAGCAACAAACAAGGTAACCTTGAAAAGTAACATATAAAAAGTCTCAGACTTCAACTATATTCTGCTTTCTCCATTGCTGCTAGACTGCAGTATACTGAATGACAGATCTGTAATCAAGCTCCTACCTTTGCTTTAAGAGCATCTAAAATGTTATAAAGAGTGGCCTTAGGATTTATGCAAATCTCACACTCTCCAAGACCTTTTAACCAAGGTACTAGTGGAAAAATCAATAACAGTGAGCTTTAACTCACTTAATATCCTTTCAGGAAAAAAAATATATATATACATTAAAAAAATATATATATTTTCATGGGTCATCAGTGCTGAAATCCTCATTTTGAAAATAGTTATTTTAAGCTTTTGTTCACATTTTAATAACCAACACAAAGGCCTCTCTTTGGTGTTAAAATAAGACTACCAGATGCAGTACCCTCATCTATGCCCTGCTAGGAAGAATCAGCAAAGATATATTAATGACCTAATGGAATATTTCAAGACTTGACCTCTCAAATCAAAACTCATTCAGTTTCTCAAAATCCTTACTGCAAACTACATTTTAAATGCCATGTATCTGCCAAAATCAACCAACTGATTTCTTTCCTATATTTGCCAATTCTTGAATGTGTTGTATATTTCATGGTTGCTTAGTAAGTAATGTTATTTATTTATTTCTAAGGAAATTACAACCGATACAAAGGGCACAATAACACTGTTCGGTAGAGCAAATGCTCAACTACAAAACACTATTTTTCAGCATAGTCACCGCCATGAGCCATGCATTTTCATCAACAGGAACAAGAGCCTGCATGCTGCATTTGTAAACATCTACACCAGCAGAGGTGAAACACTGACACTGTTGTCACTGCTTAAATACACCAGTCATCACCTCACTGTGCTCACATCCACTGTTTGGTCTCCATAAATGTTGAGCAAGCATCAATTAATGTCAGTAAGTGCAATTTTTTCTCATGGGGGATTTCAGTGACATACCTTTACTCCATATGACTTCTATGTCAGATGCCATTCTGTCAGACTGCCCCTTAGCTGCATCTGTTGTATGGCAACAAAATGTAATGGAATATTGACAGGAAGGTTCAACTTCTACTGCCATATAATCAACATCTGCCTCTGATATCATGATCCAACATAATAAAATAGGAGATGTTGCTTTCTGAGCATCCCTCATATCTTATCCTGCTAAATCAGGTACTCCAGAAATGGATTTGAACATCCTGAGAACAATGTCTTCTTTTATTTACTGTTTATTTACTGTTCTCCTTATTAGTATTTTGCTTGCTTTCCTTAACTATTTTTCCTACTTTTCCTGATTGTGTTGCATACAGTTTCAAATTTTAGCTCTTTCCAGAGCTGTTCAGAGTCTCCAGCCATCCTATTCAAACCATTTTTCCCTTCCAATTAAGTGTCCATTATTTAATATGTTATATCAAAAAGTATTATATTTCCCCAGAAGATGTTTGGATGCCAAAAGAAACTGAAGGAAAAAAAAAAATCTGAAGATGTTTATTTTTAAAAAATAATGCCTCCTAGAATTTATTTATTTGTAACAGAAAAACTTATATTTTCACATTTCTCTAATTGTTGGGCTCTATCTGTAAAGAAATATTTTGTTTTGGAGGTACAGGTATGTTTTTGTGGAGCATTTTTTATTTTGTTTTGTTTTAGAATAGATTGAAAAATGTATACATAGTACTTGTCATTATTCAGAAAACTTACAAATAGAATTCCTCTTTCCAATAGCTCCACGAGAGAAGGGAAAACTCTATGCTTTGTCTCTGAATTCTTAAGAACTTTTAATCCTGTAAAATGCAGTAGAAAGTCTTTTGACAAATCCATGTGTTTACACAGATGTTATTACAACTCAACATTCTTTCTCCACTTTATTAACCTAGACATGTTCAGATTCTTTATTAACATAAGTAAAACTGCCGCTATACATCATGAATTTTACTTTCTTAGTCCCTCTTCACCTTCCTGGTGACTATTGAACTACTACTGATGTATAAGTGCCTAACCTGAAACTATTGTTTTCCCTATGCAGACAATCTACTCCTTTTCAGTTGCAATATTGTTCTGGTGCTCTTCAGCAGAACTAACTTTTTGGTCATGTTTCCTTTCTCCAACACTATCTGTTACAAAGCAGTGGTCTGTTACAGTGCTTCTTTTTTTTTTTTTTTTTTTCCCCTAACCTCCCCCCACCCCCATAAGGTTTCTATTTACTAGTATCTGTAGACACTAATTTTTAGAGTATTCAGTTTTGAACTCTGCATACATTTTCTGCAACAGCTATTTGATCTGAGGTTGGCAGTTATTGATGTAGAATTTTGTTTGCTGATATCATAGAATCTATGATCTATATTCAGATGTAAGTTTCAGAGAAAAATACTAAATCTCCTGACTAAGTACATGTAGCACAATCATGTACAAAATAGATATCCCGTTGTCTCTGAAATTTAAATCTACAGTTTCATATCCCAAATGCATGTCAATTAAATGGAGACTAAAAATAAAGAATCAATGTCTTTTTAGTCCAAACTCTTGACATGAAATCTCTATACTCAGACCATAAAGGCATTTCACTGATTAGTATAATGCATTTCTCACAACAGAAGGATTTACCTCTGCTACTTCATTCTGTTTGTGCATTAGGTCATATACTAATTCTGATGTTTTATTTTGTGTCAGGGCATTTTCAGCGTAAAAAAGCACAGTGCCATAATAACACTAACACCATGGTGGCCTGGGGCAAGAAACAAGCAGTAGGAATTTTTGAAATCCAAGCAGGTCACTCTGGCTTACATAGTTAATAGGTCTAGGTAGTGTCTCAAAGTGTCTTGCTTATTCTTTTGTATCTCCTCCATATATGTATTGACTTATTTTAATTGGATATAATTTTCAAGCCCTTCAGTCCAGAAGTCATTTATCTGGATGGAACTTGACATTTTTCAGGTTATTCAGTAGATCTGGTGACATGAGACTGATACAAGGACACTAAAAGCACCTTTTTTAGATTGCTTTTTTACTTCAGAAAACTACAGCAAGATAGCTCAAGCCATTTATATTTCTACCTATGTTTAGTACGATGAGAATTCAATGAATTGATCATAAGCAGTTTACACTTTTCATTCAGATTAAAATTCCTAGTACAGATTACTAGCCTCAGGTCACATACAGGTGGAAGAAAGCACAGATTTCTCCTTGGTTCCTTTTCTATTTCATAAATCTGTGGTAGGAATCTACATTGTGGTTTCTGAGCAGTATCATAACACAGCATCTCTCTAAAACCACTCTTTCAGCTTTGCACACAATGTTATACATATTGAAAAGTGACCTATTTTTTATCAGCACAGAAAAAGTCTCAACACACAAAAAAATTAATTAAGCACTAACCAATGCAGCAATATGGAAATCAGTATTAAGAATTCAAATTTATCACCGTAGTATAAGTAAAAATCGGTTTAAATTCATCAGACAGTCTTCACATCATCAAAGGATAAAGATTGCTACAAGTCTATCCCTGAAAGCACAAAAAGCATTTTACTAGTCTTTTTTTTTTTTCCTGCTTTATGTATTCTTCTTTTACAGCAGATTTTATTTGTATATTGCTGTCAAATCTCAATCACTTCTATAATTATGTTACATAACAACTGTTAACTTAGCATTTTCAAAGTATCTTATTTGATGAGCTATATGATGTACGTAGGAGTAGTCTAAAAATACTACCTAGGGCTAATTAATTACCAGAGCTCATTTAAAAAAGTTTCAGCAAACTAGCATTTATTTCATCTGTAATGTAAGGTACCATTCAAACAATTTACTTTAGTACTGAGCTTTGTAGGTACAACAGCCTTTGCTTTTAAGGAAAGATTTTTGCACTATTTGCTGTTTTCTCACAAAGCAAACAAACATTTTCCATATTAAATACCCAAAATTTAAGTGACCAAAAAAAAAAAAAACAAAAAAAAACAAAAAAAAAAACAAAACAGGTTGAATTTGCACTTTTACTATGAAATCATTAGGCTGGCGGATGTTAGCACAGTTGCGCTTGAAAGCCTGCTGGAGCATTCTGAGCTGCAAATAAAGTCATTCACAATTTAATTTCACCTAGATTTGCAATTAAACCTCAGCCTTGATCTATGACATCTATGTCACAACAAACTGTCCCTTCTTAATGTTACTGTGCTTCAGACATATGCTTCTAACAATGAAAAATAAGATAGGAGATATGTGGATTGTTGGTACAGACCTGTGACAATGAATTAATAAACTAAAAGTGACAGAGTGCTTTGAAGAATGCAAGTATGATGAACAGACAACAATCAGAATGCTGGGCCTCTGATTCAGCCAAGCACCTGCATGCTGTGCCTAGATGCAAGCTGGTGTGCAGCCCCTGTTCATGAGAGCCTGAAGCAGTGGGTAACACTGGGACAGCAGAACACTGCCACAACTTTGCTCTGTTTTGGGACAAATCAGACTTGTGTGGTAGCGGTGGCAGCCGATGATTAGGACACAGCTGGCCTGGAGGGACAGATGGGGGTGTGACAACCAGTCACTGAGGCTTTTGGTCCTGTCCACTGTCCTGACAACAAGTCTGGTCTTAGAGAGGGAGTAGTGACAACACTGGGCTTCTGCAGCCTCCAGCCAATTTATGGAAGCCCACTGACCATGAAATCACTCACTTCAGGCCAAGTCCCACTGTCCTCTTCCACAGAGAAATGGAGCAAGATGTTGAGAGAACTTCATGCATTCCTAGTCCTTCCAAAGCAAAACAAAACCATGGAATTTATCATCTTCACAAAATTTCCTGGGCTTACACTGCTTCCACCATAATATTTGTTTAGAATAAACTCTGTCCGCATCTGATATATGTGAGATCACGACTCACTGCATTGCTGGGAGACTCCTGACTTCTCAAACAGTTTAGACTTCTCAAAATAGATTAGCTTAGCTCATAAAGAACTGTTAAATCAGAAAATCTATCAAATGAAAACAACACTAACAAATTAAAAAAAAAAAAAAAGCTGCAGTGGAAATTCTTGATTTTCGCAGGAACAAAATCAATCCAATAGTAAGAATCAAATATATATATATATATCATTTTCTCTCTCTTTCTAAAGGTAGGGAAAAGTTTCTTTCACACAAGGGCATTAACTGCCATTTTACTCATCATCCACCAAAGCAAGTGAAATCAGTGCAAGAATTCAGCCATCTGAACCATAAAAACAGTTAGAAAACCTACTTTCAAGTTTAGAATTCACCCATAATATTATTATGAAAGTTCTGATTTGCCTCTTTCCTGAATTCATGTTCATTATGTCCTGATACAGCTTTGAACTATGTCTGAGTACCTCACATTTTCTTTCAAAACTCGTGTAATATTCTGGTACACTGAAGTTGTCATGTCAATCTTTTTTTTATATGGGATATGGGATGCTAAAGAATAAAAAGATTAAGTATCTAGCTTATAAATGCTTAAATATCTAAATGTAGGTATTTCAAATTACATCACTTATAGAAAACTGGGTAATAAAATGGCATCTTTACAATGGAGCCCCTTTTAGACTGAGGAAAGATAACTAAGCTCCTACACTGTGTGCCAATCACAAGCTGAATTATCCCATTCAGTGCTATTTTTGTAGTATTTCTTTTTAAATAAAAAGTGTTAAAGGAATAACGTCTAAAGAAAAATAACCCTATAATTTAAAAAGCTCATTCTATTGTCGTCTCTGAAGTAGCAGGAAATTCAGCTGCTAATGAACATCTCTAACTTAACAATACCTATGAAAAAAAAAAAAAACCAAAAAACTGCTTTGTCTGTCTAAATATAACTTCATGAAAATGCAGGCTAATGGTATAAGAAAATGATAACTTCAAAGATACTATAACCAAAAGATCTAATTCCTCAAATGAAGTCTGTCTGAACACGATTATAGTACTAGTCATATGCTTTTGTGCAAGCAAAAGGGATTGATGAATCTGATTGCAAAATTGTAATTTAAACATTAGAGTAAGATTAGTAAACTAAATAATTTTCAGTGAATCTAAAACAATTTGCATTACATACTAAAAAGCAAACAAACAAAAAAATCAAAACAAAACAGAAAAAAAAAACCCACAAAAGAACACATATAAGCCTCTCCTGTCTTCCTAAGGATGCACTCTCATTTAAAAGTATAACTAATTACTAGACCTTTCACATGTCTTTATATTGATCTAAATATCTATCTTCATTTTGACTCACTCAACCATAAATGTTGCATTCTCTAATTTTTCTTTTTCTATACAGTCATCTTGAACAGTAAATATCAGTGATCCTTGAGTCATTTTCTTCTTTCCAGTTACTCTTTCTATCTCTCAGATAATATGTAAACATTAGTATGGACGAATAAGAACGACTACAAAACATTCTATGACTCATCTTGTTAGCAGAATTTTGTTCTTGTACCTGCACAAATGCTTAGATGAGCCAGCACTGAACAACAATGTAACTCTCATGTTCCATCTCAAAAAAATCAATTCACCATCTCCCACATGAACTTTTCTCATTCTGTTTTAGTTTGTCCTCGCTTTCTCCTTATTAAAAGAAAATTGCAAAAGCCACAGTTTTGTTACTGATTTCTTTTAGTCAATTAATGAAGCATGCATATGAGTTTTATTTGTTTTTAGAGTTACGATTAAGGGACGTAATTTTAATAAATTATTAGACTAATTGGATAGGAATTGTACTTGCCCAGAATCAACATCACAGCTTTCCCAGACTTAAATTCCTAGAATATGACAAGTTTCTACGCATATAGACAATTGTTTATGAACAGAATTAGAATATGACAGATATATAGTAGAAAGGAAAAATGAAATGTTACACTTCAAAAACACAGAGCGTGGTTTTCTCATTTTTTTTTCTTCCCTCTGCCAGGCAGGAGAGAAAGGATTCACGTGTCTTTACCTTAGCTTTAACTTTCATCTATACTGTAACTCCCAGACAAAACTATGTTCACTTTCTGTAAGCATAAATGGAAATCTGCAGAATCTGGCTACAGGCATCCTTCAGAAATACATTAGCACAGACCTGGAACTAGCTAAAACCATCCCTGAAGTCAGAAGTGTGGGAAGATGCTGACATCCCATCAGCCCAGCACTTACATTTAAGCAGAAGAAATGCTCCTGAGATGTCCCCAGAGCAGGATAAGCCATGTCCCATGTCCCATGCCTGGGGGTTTTGCAGCTCAGAACATCTCTCACACATAAAGCAAATGGAAGTACCTCAAAAATCTTCATCTTAAATAATTTCTTTTATTTTTAATTTTTATGCTTTAATTACTTTGGCAGTCTTTTTGCTCTGCCCCAAAAACCAGTAAATGTCTGAACCTGTATCCATATGACAAAACCCTGTCAGTACTCATTGTCTGTGTCATTCTAGTTCTTGGTAAACTTGAATCACTTTAAAGGTCTTTTAAATATCTGTGCTCTAGCCCACAACTAAGTACGATGCATTTGCAGCAAAGATACACTATAAAAAAATACACTACAAAAACTGCAATTTTAATCAGGGTTTAATTCTAAGTAAATTTCCCAACATAGATTTAGCATTCCATTACCTGAGTACTTTTCAAGGCACTGATATTTTTAAGGGGCTCCACTTCTCTTATGTTCGCTCATAGAGTTGTTTTCCGATACATCATTTGAAATAACTAGCTAAATTTCTTTATTCATACTGGTTAGCAAGAAAAATATTTTCTATTATGTGTGCTTATATATAAAAATTACTAAAATGAAAGGGAATTTCTACATGGAACTTTTCTGTCAGTGTTTACTTTTGTATGTCATTTGCATAGCATGATACCTTTTAACATTTGTGGTACTTTACTGCATAAGTTTAATTTTAAAAAAGTAAGCATCTGCTCAGATCAACATCTGTTCCACTTATACTTTCACAGACAAATTAAAACTAGTATTTTCCTTTTAAGCCTATTTTACATAGGATTTATTTATTTATTCTCTTTTCTTTGGTAAAACAACTTAAGCTATTGTAGCAATTTTTTTTATTATTTATTTACTTATTTATTTATTTATTTTTTCTTACACATTATCAGGGCAATTACTATCTATAGTTCAAACCTATATTTTTCATCTCCCACTGTACAGAATTACTATCTTCAGTTTTGTAAGTGATCAGGACAGATGGAGACCTCTTCTAGTGATCAGAAACTACAGAAGAGAAGAAAAATCTCTTTTAAAGGCCCTACTCTCATGCAAACACATTGTTATTGTTAGTTCATGGGATTTGGTTGCTTTTATAGAGTAATGCAAGACGAACAAAATAGCTTTGTTCTTAGGCTTAATTCTAAGAAAGAACTCAAAATCTCAAGTCCTTCAAAAATGTTCTGGATGATTTGATGACACTATAAAAAGTTATGTATTTTCAACTTACAAGCTCACCTAAGTTACAATAAGAAGGGAAGTAAAAAATTATCACTTAATCGTACTCATTTCAAACCAGAGACTCATGCAAGGCCTCACTCTTTCATTGGCCAATTCAGACTTGGTTAGAATGTGGTAGCTACCAAGAGATAAAACCTCTATGAAAGTGTCACTAACAAAACCTTGACTATACTTGCTCATTGTAAAGTCATTCCGTGACTCTGCTATATAGTATAAATGGAGCATAGATCACTGTTACGGAAGGTCTTACCCAAAAGCTCTGGCCTACATCTCCCTGCTCTAATAATTAGATAGACAGAAGGGCAACAGAGAAGCACAGGTGAATTCTTAATAAATTGGAATCCAGGTAACACATACATATCAGGAAGCCAGAAGGTGGTAGTAACAGAGATAACAACAACCAGATATGTTTAGTTATGGAGAAAGCAAAAGAAATTGGTCTAGTATTAAATGGGGAGGTTGGTGCCCTGCATGTGGCAGGGGAGTTGGAGATTCATGATCCTTGAAGTCCCTTCCAACCCTGGTCATTCTGTGATTCTGTGATGAGACCAAAGAAGCCATTGATGACTTATATCAAACAGTTATGTTAGAAAGCAATAAGCAATGAAAATAATAAGCCCTCATGAACAACATCCCATGCACAGCAGCCATCCAGGCTCTAGCATTACCAATAAAACTGTGGCTGATATTTTTCAGTAGTCATGAATCAATCCAAACTTATCATTTTTCACTATTCAGGCAGTCTAGACCATCCTCTCCCAGTGGTCCTCTTTTTAAAGACCTCACACCTAGAAAACAAACTCCCCCAGGCATCAGTCTTTGTACTCTGCACCTTTTTCCCCATCCCAGTGTAGCTCAGGCTGTTAAGAATGCTGATTAAGCTCCCACTGCCTGATAACATATGCACAACATTATTTTTACAGAATTATACAAATATTTAAAATGTTTTGACAGACTGTGTTCTGAGAGCACTTAACTGAATATCAAATGACTAAATCACAGGAGTTCTTTTGATGACAGTACAGCTGACATGCTCTAGCACAGGCACAGAGTAACTGGATATTTATAGTTTGTAAAATTATGAAAATGACAAGATTCAATACAAACCAATGTTACTAAGTTTTTGAAGGGTGAAATTTATAGCATTTTTGCTTTTGGTGTTTTCCTTATTTCTGTCTGAAAACACAGGAATATAAATCTGAATTTGTAAGCAGATACTGTAAAAAGCCAATAGTAGCTAAAAAAAACCACTACTTGCCTCACAGCTTACAAGAAAAAGGATATATTGTTTTATCTATTTACTACTATAAGGTACAAGAAAAACTATATTATTGACCTTTCTCCACTTTGGTCTTTCTGTAAATCACTGAAACACTTAACACTGTACATCTGGTTCTTGTTGCCAAAAGCAAATCCAACTGAAACAGAACAGTCAGCCTTAGAGCTAGAAGCCTGTTCTCCTGCCCATGTATGCATATATCCTCTATTAGCATTAATGACAATTATCTTTGCATATGGATGAGAGATCAGACTCCTTAATTTGTTTAGATGAGATCAATTTTAATCAGTGTGAGCTATGCATAACTCTGTATTACGCTTGTGTGGCTGCTGAGTCGACGTCTGAGGTTTTCATTTTACATTCCAGGAATTTTGAAAGAGAAGAATGTCAAAATATTAGTCAAGAATATTATTCTCAGAGTTCTTGTCCCCTAAAGTGCAGAAGAGGAGCTAGAGTGACACTGAATGACCTCACAAAAGCAAACTGGGGCAGAGGGCGAATGTTAAATGCCAGAAGCATGATTTCAAATTGAATCCCTATCATTAAAAAAAAGTTGTATGGCAATCAATGGATCCTGCTGTAATAAAAATATTGCTCTTGTCTGTTAAACATAGGTCAGTAAACTATTTCTAGCAAAGCTTCAAATTTTGCATTACCCCCTAACCTCACAGTAACCTTATACTGAGTTCTGTAAACATGTTTATTCAAACAAAACAAGCATCAGGAAAATTGATTTAAATGCATTACACAAATAACATCAAAACACACTATACAAGGGGAGATCAAAGACCTGCTTAGGCAGAAACTTACTCTGACCTCCCCTTGAAAATGAGTTTAAATCTGGAAAACGGAACTCCATTTTTATGCCAGATGCATTAGCTTATCTCTGTTTCATTTGTTACTGGCAATCAAGTTTCCTAACTTCCATCGATCCTGTTCCACAGAGATCAGCAATTTTTTTTTCTTTTGAGATGCAAAAGTTATGAAGGCAGTTCTTGATTTCACCGATAAAAAATACACAGGCAAATAGATGAAGTGTTTTTAGGACAAAATATTCACGCTGCCATCTCCCAAAACTGAAGGTATATATGGCAAAAAGGACAAGAATTTGCAACCATAAAATGCATTCATGAAAGAGACCAGGAGTACAGACCCATTTTGAGGATGATGATTCACAGATGTGATTAGGCCTCTTCCTTAATCTTCCATTCAACATTTCACATTATGGGATGTTTAAGCAGGCTCTTTGACAAACATTACTTTTAAAAATAGCTTTTGAGCATCCCTTTGTGCTTTCTGAGTTACTGGGTGAAGCCAGGAGTAACCTGTGAAGATCATCTGACCTGAAAGTCAGTATAACCTTCTATCCCACCCCACAATTAGTCATTACAAAAGTACACAGGTGATTACATAACGTATTGGAAATTTAAAGAGTTCTAAAAATATCCTCATGTTACAGTTTTTTCTTCCTAGCTCCCACAAAGGACAATGATGTTTTGCTATTGAATGCTGTACAGGGCCAGTGGGACTGACCCAGTAACTGACAGAGCCATACAATACTTCCAATTCAATGGTGGTATTTTTAGTCCATCAAGTGACAGAAAAGTAAGCAGTGTGCCCAGAAAGCTGGATTCTTCCATTCCACTATGCTGCACTCAAAGTGTCTCAGCAGGAAAGGACAGAGTGCAAAATGCATGGTACACATAATGCTTTGCATGTATAAAACACCACATACTTGGAGATCCACAGGCTTAAGGGAATTGAAGGAGTCATGTGGCAAAATGCACATTAGAAATGCAATTTATCACACGGACTTCAAAGAAGGGTGTACTTTCTTATTTATTCACATCTTTATGTATTTGTTAGTTTGTTTACTTTTAAAATGTACTATTCAGCCAAAATCATAACAAGGGAGATGAGAAAGAGAATCACAGTATTCAGGTATCTTTTTCATTCAGGTACAGATCAAGTGTTTCTTAAAGCTGACAACACATTGTACCAGAGATTTCTTCAGAGAAAAAATATTTTATGTAAAGTCAAAATCAAGATCTGGATTAAAGCTGAAATACAAGTTAAAAAAGAAATTTATCTGAGCTATTTCTTTGGACTAACATGTTTCACAATATTGCACACTGTTCATAGAAAAATGAACAATTGAATACTGGATTTAAGCATTTACAGCACAGATGGTGCTTGTTAATATTAGCGCATCATCATTACAGATATTTTCCATGATTTACAAGTGCATTAAAACAAAGATTATTACAAGTGAAACATATTTTACTGCTGTTTAAATTCATGTAGTATTGTTCCAGATGAGAACTTACACAGGTGAATCAAACAGGCCAACAAGCTGTGCTTTGAACTCCCAGAAAGGACTCCATAACTTAATGGGTGATGAAGAACTCAGATGGTCAAAACTTTATGAACTGATCCCAGTTCTGTATCAAGTTACATATTTAAGAAGTGCATTGATCTTTTTGATAATTCCAAATAAAATAAAAATAAATTATTCTGATTATCTTAAGTAATTCTAAAATGGCTTTATTCAGTTCCCAAAACCAATCTGAGTTCCAAATTCCTTTCAGCATATCATCTGCTCAACATCTCAGCAGTTTTTACAGGGTAGAAGTTCAGTATCTAGGACAGAAAAAGCAATGCTCCAAGCTTTATTTTCAAATTGTGTTCTATTCAAATTCTATTCAGAGAATTCTGGACTCAGTGCGAGTAATCTAACCATGTCTGTGTCTTCACATTTAAAACAGAGCTCCAATAAAGCATACCAAGATTAAACTTCACAGGAGAGAAAAGCTCACTGCCAGTAACAACTCCTAAATTAAATAACTTAACTGACCTGAAACATCTTCCTAGCACCTCAGTAATTCAAGGGGCTGGACTCCATCAAGTAGTTAAATTATTGGAGGATTTTCCACTACTGACAGGTAAAACCAATTTTCCTATTCTGTCTGAAGAAAAGAGGTAGATAAAAAATAAAATTTAAAAAAAATTAAAAAGAACTTTCAGTGTTTACTGACAGTTGAAAAATTAAGCAAAAAATTCTACACACAGAACTATTCATTTTCCAACTAGTGCATTCATGTATGGCACAGAACAGTTGAGACAGAAATTTTGCTAAGACTTCTTGGCCCAACATGTTTCATTTGCATTTAGAGTAAGTCTAAACTATGGACAATTTAAATGAACTCCAATGGCCATTCCTATTAATATTTATATGTATATATATTATCCCTTTCTGAACAACTTTCAATTGTGCTCCATTGCTTCTAACAAAATATTTTTTTTTCCTTTTTACACTTCTGGAAAATCACTGTTAAGAAGGTCTTAAACTGATCACTTTTTTTTTTTTTTTTTTTTAATCTGTAAGAACTTGTAGAGCACGATTTACAAAAATACATGTGGGTAATAATTCACAGAATTTTACTTACAGTTTAGTTTTCATCTGTTTTATTCACATTGCTCAGTAAATTATGTAAGGCTGAAACTATTATCCTGTATATTTGTTAGCCGTAACTGCAAAGCACTTATTAAGATAATGAAGGTAGTGCAGTTACCCAATGAGAATAAACACGGAAGAAAAAAAAAAAAAAAAAAATCAGTCCAAAGTGTTTTAAAAAGTTATTTTGCTTACAATTAGACTGTATAAATGTACCATACAATTAGCAAGAAATTCACTGAGCAGAAACACCAAACAAATGCCTAAGAATTGTAGTATCCCCACAGAGAATTCACAATCTGGGCAAAACTAGTAATTATATTGCTGTAAATTCAATGAAGAATCTTACTCATTTCCTATCAATTTCTCTAAATGCCTTAATCAGGCTTAAGCAAATCAATGAAATATTCTCACCCATGGAAAGATCAATTGAGCAGCTCTCATACTTGACACAAAGGAAATATAACCCGCACAAGTTCCTTTCTTCCTTTCCTTCTTTCTTTCTATCTTTCTATCTATTTTTCTCACCACTTATAAAACATTATCTGTACTTGCAAAAACACAGTTAAAGTTAAGGACATTGCCTTCAGGAGGATGGAAGCACCTCTACAAAGTCAATATCATGTGAAATTTAAAGAAGGGAGTGAGCACTTTAAAGTAATAGGACTGCTGTCACATGTCATCACAAGAGAAACTAACAGTGCTAGGGGAAAACAGAAAATACAGCCTTCTCAATCCTAGATCCTTCTCCTTTCCAGAAAACACTTAATGAGTAGCTAACAGCAACCCTGCAAAATGTAATAAATACAAATGCATGTACCCAGCACACGATGAAAATCATAGCTGCTTACACAGCCTAGAAATACAATTGCATAAATATATTTACAGTAGTCTCAAATAAATTGAATTATATTTAGTCATACTGGTAGAAAAAACCTGTTTGAATTCTCAGCAAAAAAAAATCTGCTTTGATATTACATATATTCATTGCCTTTTCCAACTTTTCCTTTTTATAGCAAATATTGTAACATGAAATTAATTGTACAACTTTGATCATTTTTGTCTTAAATTTTACAGCAATTTCACGCAAGCTAATCTTATTAAAACTTTTGTAAAGAAAAAGACAAAAGCAACAAAGGAAAAAAAAAAAGAAAAGAAAACTGATGCAAAGAATTCAGTGCTTACAAATTTAAACCAACTTTAAAGAAAGTTGCAGTGCTCACCACTATCAAATTCATGATGTAATGGAAAAAGACAGAGATCCATTGAAACCCATTCTTTCTTTTTTATGGAGAACTTGATTTTATGAGAGCTGCTCAAATTCAAAACAATGAGCTGAACAATTATCCAGTTCCATACTTACATTAAATTTAGTTTTGTTCTTAATTTAAAAACGTCAGCAATCTTACAGTACTTGACACCATTAGTTACTTGACACCATTAGTTACACACCAGAATAAGTTTGGAAACTTTTCTAGTTTAAGATGTCATGGGTATTACAGCTCTTCATATATTCCTTCACCTATCAATTACTTAACTTTCACACACCAACAACATAAAAACAAGTTTACAAACAGTTATATACCTATTAATCATGATAACTGAAAAAAGAAACTTTGATATGAAAAAAATCAATGTCAACTTCAGTTAGAGCTGTCATGGATAAAATAATGAAATTTAGTTATTTAACAATTTTTAAAATTTACATGCGAACATGGCTTCACATTAGTGTGAACTAATAGTTCTCAAGTCTTACATATTACTGCTTTCTAATCCATCTACCACTGGTAGCTTTTTGGAATTATATCTGATATTCAAGCACAGTTTTGTGCACACAGAGCACGCACATAAACACGAAGATGTGTAGATTCTAAACGAAAAATTTCAGAATCTCTCATCAGAGTACAGCAAGTCTCAGTGGTGAACTATGAATTAACTGCTACCAATACATATCATACTTTTGACGGAGCCTGTTGCTTAACAAGTAACTAATTACCATGGCTCCTGATTAATTGTGCATGCATGTGTAGAATTTCTAGAGTTATTTGATTTCAAGTGGCTTGAGTTCTTGTGGCTGAGCAAATACACGGATAGTATCAGATTTCTACTTCCTCTCTTACCCATTAAAAACAAACAAACAAATAAATAAATAAATCCTATTTAGGAATCTCAAATCTACTGAAAAAAAAAAATCTACTAGAAAAATTATAAAACTCTATTATCTACAGCTTTCACCATGATGATTTAATGTTTCTTAAAGCCTGGAATGCAAATGAAATGAAAGCCAAAACTCAGAGGAAATATTTCAGGCAAACTGAAATCAGGAAACTGTGGACTTTTTTTTTAATATTGAATACCTCAAATCAATATCTATTTACTCAATTATATTTTGTCTCTTGACATAAGTCCTTGTTTGGACACAATACTTTTATCAATAAGTTTTAAAATTATGTTATAGAGTTGACAATCTACAAGCAAACTACAGATATTTGAAAATGCATTAAAATAATTATAATAGCATTAATCTTTTTGTTGGCCAGTTGTGCTGGATTGTTTATACTTTCCTAGTTCTCTTATGTAGATCTACTTCTAGGCAATAAACTAAAAAAACAACAAAAAACAAAACAACAAACAAGCACCAGAAAAGTGAAACAGAGAATTCTTAGCCTGAACATGTGTCTTCTCTTCAGGTTTGGACTTAGACTCCAAATGCTCAACGTTACCTTCAGAGAGAGGCAGCAGTGCAGTTCATGCTTTTCACAGCAATACTTCTTCCCTTGATTCGTTTCTTAGCTCTCTAGCCGTTCCAATTTTAAAACATCTCTAACAAAACCTTCCTATTAAAATCTGGAAATCCTGACCCTAAATTCTCAATCCGAAAGCCACTTGGAAGGAATGGCATGGCATTTCCCTCAGGATAAACGTATTTTCTTTAGTCTTTCTTAGAGATGAAATATTCCAAAACCACACAAGCAACTTGAACAATGATTTTAATTTCAGAAAGTCCTAATTTTGTCTCTAATCTTTTTCTTATGAAACTCCATAATCCACTGAACAAATCTGAGGATGTCAGTCCCATGCTCTATCAAGAACATTTGGGAAGCCGATGAAAGCATTTGATTTAGAAGTAAGCTTAAGTTGTGAATAAAAGAAATAGAATGAAATTTGTTTTCCTTTGTATATCCCTTGAGATGGATGATATGGGAATACAGCAGATGTCTTGAGAAAAGTCAAAGAGGTACTGAGGGGTTTTTAATAGAATATTCTCCTTGTCTTTCTTGATCTAAAATCAAATGTCATCACTATCACAGGATAAGCTTCAGTTTCTGGTAGTCTCATTTCTTGGTAACGATGTTGCAAACATAATTACAATGTAAAAAAAGATTTCTGTTATCAAATTAAGAGAAACAAGCTTTCCCTGAAATTACAATGTAAGAAAAGATTTCTGTTATCAGGCTAAGAGAAACCAGCTTTCCCTGGAAATACTTTCATATTACATTTAAAACACACCTCTTTAAGGTATACAAAGATAACTGAAGCACCATTGCTTATTGACTGAAACATAATAAGGGAATTATTTGCTTTGTAGTCCCTTCTGTTTTTTATTTCTTAAGGATGGGTGATCCAAGGTAATCAGACAATCTCTGATTTGAATTTTTAAAATTAGAAAATAGAAAGGGAAATTACTTAAAAAAAAAAAAAAAAAAGCAAACACAAAAAAAACTTAATGATGAGGACACCTGCTAGTGATGCCAAAGTCAGTATATTATCCTATGGTTACCACAGAATTCTGCTCTTGTGGTTAAATGATAATAATTTTCTGGCTACCTGCAAGACAGAGACTGAGCACTATGCATAGAATTGACATGCACAATCATTCCATCTCTTTCTTTTTCAGTTAGAAGAAGGGAAAATATTATTGACAGAAAATGCCAGGATGACAGAAAGTTTCTGTTACCTTAAAATCAGAAAATTTTACAGGATCTCAAGTCTAGCATGTAAAAAATGCAGGAAAATGAATAAATAAAAAACTTAAAGGTGGGTAGCAGAAAAGAGTATGAACATAAAGTAGTATGGACTTCTATCTTGATTACTTCAATTTAATTAACTATTCTGATGACCACAGTTCATTTGTAGAATTTCATATTAAATTAGTGAGGGAATAATACCATATTATTTAATAGTTTTATTCATGAAAGTATTTATTTACTTTTCACTATGAAGAGGAGTTGTAATTATAATATCCCCCCCTTTCAGTGGTACATTGGCATTTACCCCTATACCGTATTGTTAAAGTGGTTCATATCTGAGATAAGCTTTAGTTCATCTTAGTTACCGCTAGTACCATCTTAGTTACCAATTAGTTATAGGAGAACCTATATTAGATAGACTGCATAAAGGCTTAATCCATCTCATTGGAAATTCAAAAAGAAAACTCTCTTCATATCATCGGGACTTGAATTAGCCCTAAACAAGCAGAGGAAATCCCATCTGGCAATATAGTACTTATATTCGGTTCACAATTCAAACAGAATTCCCATGAATATGGGCCAAGTTAGCAACAGCAATAGGAACACTCTTATTAGGATGTGAAAGTTACTCCAAGGAGAAGGAGAAGCTAGAAAGAGATGTTATGAGTAAGGACTGTTTTTGTAACTATACACCGGAATTTATGTCCAGATATTAACACAAGAATTATACTTAATATTCCATTTGCAGTATCAGTTAATTATTTCTTTAAACAGTTATAAAAATCAAGGTTTATAAAAATTGTGGGGTAAATAGATTTGTATATTATTTTTATGATAAGACTACTTGAAAAATAAAAGGTAAGAAGATGGTTTTGTACAATAACAACTTCACATAATGAAATCAAACCAAGTTATTAAAGTTACTGAAGATATAGTAGTGCAGATAGGAGCAAGAGTTTTGACTTCATGTACTTAAAGTTATAGAGGTACAAAAAGAACCATCAAAGTCCTTCATACAGTGCTCAGAACAAATGTTCTTCACTATTGAACAGGTAAGAATAGTGCCTGCTTCTTCATGTCTTCTGGAATACAGTACGCACAAGAGAAAATAAGTACTGCAATTTTCTTCTTCTGTGAAACTAAATTCATGCCATCTCATGTCTGATTTGTTCTTGTCCAGAGAGAAAAGTGGAGAAAAAAATTCAACTCATCCAAACAAAACTCCAAAAAGTCCCTAGGGTCTGTATTGCCATCCTAGACTTCAGTGTAAATCACTACCTTATCTCTACTCTTTTTTATGTTCACCTTCTATATTTTAATACAAATTATAGAAGAATTACATCACTACTGGACCTTAGTACAAGATACTTTAAAAGCAGTTCTTTCTTACTAATCATGTGCTGTAGTAGTGCAAGTTAATTGACATAAATGAGTCTACAATTAACACAGCAGTATGGTGCTTTGCCATAGTTTTCACCCTTTTATTTTTCCCTGTAAATTTATAATTTACATTAATAGCTTCACGTTGTTTTCAATACTCTATGCTTCCTGCATCAGTGTGCTGATAACTCAAGGTTATTATATGGAAAAATTCAGCTATAGAGAAATAAAGAAAGACAAACAATTATCATAATGAGTGAATACAGAGTCCAGATACCATTACATTTTGAAGAATCTATAGTTGTACTTAACTTTCTTATGCTTACTTCTTCAAAAGAGTGTGCGACATTTATGAACACAATATTATGTGAGAAATTGTAAAGATATATTACAAGAACAGCTACTCCCACATTTTAAAGACTTGATTCTATTTTCCTTTTGAAAAACAGAATATCAGATCTTGATCC
This sequence comes from Chrysolophus pictus, assembly GCA_037305975.1. Lineage (NCBI taxonomy): Eukaryota > Metazoa > Chordata > Aves > Galliformes > Phasianidae > Chrysolophus > Chrysolophus pictus. The sequence continues at coordinate 20,747,250 of CM074577.1, read as the reverse complement.
ACTACTGTTGAATATAATGATAGATCTTCCACTGATCAAGATCTAATATCCTTTTTTTTTTCTTTTCCTCAGTACTGTGACAAATAGAAGATGCACAGTTTATTAAATGTACAGTAGATAAAACTCAAGGAATTGTCCAAGAAAATGTGTCATATATTTATATTTGTTTATTTTCAAAACATTGACACTTCACAGAAGTGCAAAAAATGCAGATGTGATACTACCTGAGAGATACTGCTGGTATCTGTTATTAAGAAAACTAGTAACACTGGTATAACTACACAGAAATCACTAGACAATAAGTTTGAGACATGATTTTCTGCATTTACTTGACAGCAGTGCTTACGTGCTGCATGCAGGTTCAAGCTGTGCTTTCAAACTGTAACTGCTAATGTGACCTAGGTGGTCTTCACATAGTATTTCTTGGAAGAAATGACACCTTCACCCAAGAGATGGCGTGCCATTTAGAGAGACCTCAACAGACTTGAGCAGTGGGGCCCAGGTGAACTTCATGATCTTTAAGGGGTCCTTTTCAACTCAAACAATTCTATGATTCTATAAGGTAAAATGACGAGAGAGAAATCTAACTTACGTGAACAGTCAAATTGAAAACTCCTTCATTAGTTTTAGGTGAGCAGCAGTCTTCTATTGCAAAAGAAAACTTAAAAGAGTTAATAAACTTTGAATACACTGTGTTTGACTTTCGAGACAAGGTCTAATCTGGCCTAATTTTTAGTCACAAATGTTGTAGGATTTTTATGTATATGTATCTGTCATAGGAAGTTTTATGGGGATGAGGATTACATAAAAACAGTTATTCTAGAGTCATTTACATGCAACTGAGGCTTTATAATTGTTCTAGTATACAACATGGAAGATCAACAGAGGAAACATTATCATCCTTTGTGATCAGAGGAGCTCAGGTCTGCTGCTTTAAGAACACACAGAGAGCTTCACAAGAGATGTCATACAGACCGTCTGCAATTAGTCATCTACATCATTATGGTTTAGATATTTTAAAAAATTGTACTTATCATATGTAAATGTCAAGTCATTTAAAAACAAATCATTGTTTTGTGGTGCTTTCTAGTGCAAATTGCCTGAATACTTCTGCAATTTTAAAGGTGTTTAGAAATGCAATAAGTAAGGATCAGTTCCCAGACATAACTTACTATCATTATTGTAACATTACAGCAACAGCTTTGATTGTCTAATCCCACGTAGCGAAGAAAACTAAACAAAAGAGAGAAAATAGCTCCTTTACCTACTGACAGATTGATATATTTATTTTCAAAATTTTCCATAATGAGCCCCTACTACAGATTCGCATTCTGATCATCTGAGATGCAGTCACTGTCTGACCTTCTAGAGTGGCTAGAAACATTATTTCTCAGGTGCCATTTCCCTGCATTCAGGAGTCCATTTTGACCCCACAAGCATTAACCCAGACACACTGCATTTCTTCTTGTAGTCTCGCATAAGATGTACTCCACACAAAATAAGGAACATTGACCTTGAAAGGAAAGGAAAAAAAATAAAAAAATACATCTGACATCCAAACCTATTCAACATCCCAGACCAAGATCTAGGCTCTGTCAGAATGATTTCTTATTCCATTTTGCTGAAGCAGTGCCACGCTTTATCACTTCTGAGTTCATGTCTTACAGTTGAGGCAGCCCACTTGAATTGGTAAGTTGTTTAGTTAAAAGTACACACGTGCTATTCACATTGTCAGTATGATTTAAAAGGAAAGGTCATTTTGCAGGTGAAATACAGCTGCAACTGTGACAAGAAGCTGAAATCCAAAACACTGAAGCACATGTAACTAATTGCTGTGTGCCTCACTATGCTGCTTCTATTCCTCATTCACAGAGATACTGCACTCAGATTCATGACACTGGTGGCTCTGGGGTGGAAGTGTCAGCTTTAGAACTTACAGTAGTCAGTCACACAATCTTAAGTAAAATTGGTCAGGTAATCTTAGCTAAAACTAATGTAATGCTGTCTCTATCATTACATCACTGCACATACTTATTTTCAACTGTTTGAAGAAATGCTGAATTTTCTTTGTGAGCGTGAAAGATGCAGGTGTTGAACATCTGAATGAACTGTGACTATAAAAAGGATGCTTCCTAAGTTGATATTTCTTACTTTTCAATCATTATGGTTACACTTCATTTCACCTGCTCAGCTGTAGCTGTAATTATTCATATATTTCTTAGTAGAGGTGGGCTACGTTGTTTCTCTAGTCCAGTTATTGTGCTGTTTTAATAGTACAGGTCAAGCATGGCCGTACTAGCAGTCTTATTCTTATAAAGCAAAATATTTTGCACTAAAGTACACCTAAAAAGGGCTATTTACTCAAGCAGCGGAGAAATCAAAGGCTTTCTTGTTGTAATTTATAAATATGAAAAGCTTAAGCAAGGATGCTAGAAGTGCCCTGTAACACTGCTTACTTTCATTTTAATGTAATTGAAAATCTTGTGAAGGTGATGTTGGAAGTTCAGCTCGTTTTCCATTATAGTCCAGTATAGTAACAAACTCCCTATGCATTTCATGTAAATTAATAACAACATTATCAGACTACAGTGAATCTAAACACTCCTCCATCTGTATTTTCCAAAATGGGAATAAATAAAAACTTGAAAGTAATGCAAATGAAGTCACTGACAAAGGATCCATAAAATTCAGAACTAGGTCAAAAGTGAATGCATTAGTGTTCAATATAATTCTATCTTGGTTTTAATGCTCACCTTCTTCTTTTGTTCTTGCTGCCAATTGATTATCTTTCAGTAAAGTTTACACGTTGCCATTAAATGTTAATAATGCATAAATATTAAACACACCACAGTAGAGTGAGACTATTAATATCCTCAATCTCTGCAGGCAATATTAGAAATTACTAAGATCAGTATCAATAGTCTGAATCATAAAAACCCTGTCTTTCTGACATCAATAGCAATAAACAATGGCAAGGTACAACTCAGTGTCAGTAATCTCCCCTTACAGAACTGCTCAGAATGGAGAAACTGGTATTAGGAAAGAAAAGCCAATGTTTTTTTCAGGTAAGACATTCCTCTTAATATTTCACAATTTTGTTCTTCAGCTTCCTCAAGGGAAAAAAATAATACAAAACAAAATCAATCCTCTGAAGCACTGATGGGCAGAAATATCACCACCAGATTCCCTTCCCTGCTGCAGATCCTTGTCAGGCAAGGCATTGTTGAAAGAGCAAGCAAAGACTTCAATTTGCGACACTACTCTAGATTTCAGTCCCACTAGGTGACAACAGCTAGCTAAAGTATACATCTGCAATAAGCTTTACATTCCCCCAAGAGCACTAAATCATTGTGTTGGCTCAAACTTGTTTTTTTAAGAGCTTTGTTGACTTCACAGCTGGTGAGTTCACACTTTTCATCGCTCCACCACTTGGCAACAGATGCCTCTTACTTATGCACAGATGCTGAGTATCCACCCAACCCTAACATTAGCCTTGTGTTTTGAAGTAATTGGGCCAACACAGTTGTAATTAAGATTTGAATAATTAGAAAACGAACATGATTACTTTCACAATTAATCCTTATTTTGTACCATTACATTCTCTTTTTGGACTGTTCTATAAAAGCTCACATTTCCTTGGTCATGCAAACGTATCAGCCTTCTAAACATCAGAATAAAAACACAGTTTCAGATTATATTAATAATATTTTAAAGAGTCTGTTGCACAGTGATTTTAAATAAGTACAGTGCCTGATTAAACTGATATTTCCTTTCATTCTATTTGTCCACTACATGGATTTCCTTAGAATCATGAAGGAAGAAAAAACACACACAGGGATGAACAGAGATTTTAAAAAACAGCATGTGAATATATATGGATCCACTATAATGCAAAAGTTCTTTAACATGAGCTGATCTGAGACATCCAGGTTTATTCCTTTGATTTGATGCCTCTTTTAAAATAACAGATGCTGGTTCTGCGGGGAAGGGGAGAGTCTGTCTTGGTGAAAAGACAACTGGTGAAAAGGCAACTGCTGTGGCAAAGAATAGCTTAGTCTACTTCTAGAGAGGAAATACTTAAAATAAAGAAATAGTAGTAAATACAATTAGAAATGGAACGTGATCAGGAAATGTACATTCAAACCACAAAGGATATATTACTTTCCTCATCTGAAGTATGTAAAGCAGGTATGTCCAATTCACTGCCCAGCACAGCTCACACTATGGCCACTTCCTGTATTATAAAGGTAGTAGGTCTGCTCTGCCAAGTGGTCCATCCCAGCCAGTGGGCACGCACACTTTGCTAAGCAACAAGCAAACTGTCAGTGCACTACTATTGCTGTCTGGGCTGAAACCAGAGCAGGGGAAGGGTGCTGTGCAGTGCTAACTCAAAGTCATGAGAAATAATTTTATGCATTTTAATACACTGGCTAAACACAGTGAAGGGCGAAAAATATGCAGTCATGCTTTTCATTTTGATACAAGAATTTGAGAATAGGTTTCAAGATTGATGAAAAATTAGGGTGTTTTTTTGTACGTTTGGAACTAAATTTTCAGTCAACATAAATACATTTTTCAAATGGAATGTATAGAACAGCAATCAGATATTCAACTCAAAAATCTGATCATGTCTTGTTTCCAGACTTTTGCAAGAGAAAAATATCCCTCACTTCACAGTCACACCTTAATCATGACATCACTTTCTGGCAGGATACACATTTGTAAACAACAGTTGTCAAGAAGGAAGCAAAGGAAGAGTAAAATTTAATAAAAATCTCTGAAGAACACATTGAGAACTCACTAAGAACTGCAGCCACTGCCATTGAATCATACTGATGCATTCCTTTCACAAAAACAAGGTCAAACATCCCATTAGTTTTACATTTTTATTGCTCCCTTTTTTAATCTGTTTTAATAAAAATGCGTTGTGTAAAATACACATTAACTGTACTATATATTTTACAATGGCAGGTCAAAAAAGTAATGCTTCCTATTTTATAGTGTTGGCTCACAGTGTGAGAGGAGGATGTCATGGAGGTGATATGGCTGTAGAGGTTGAACCTTCCTGTCAATATTCCATTACATTTTGTCACCGTGCGACAGATGGCAGCAGAGGGGCAGTCTGGCAAAACAATGCCTGACATGGAAGCGTGGATGAAGCAAAGATGCATCATTGAATTCTCCATGTGGGAAACATTGCACTCGCTGACATTCATTGATGCTTGCTGAATGTTTCTGGAGACCAAACAGAGGATGTGAGCATACTGAGGGACAGGTAGTGCGTTTCAGCAGTGGTGACTGTGACAGTTGGTCACCTCCCCTGGTGCAGATATTAACAACCACAGCATTCAGGATCCTGTTCATTGATGGTGAAAATGCATAGCTAATGGTTGTGATTATGTTGAAAAATAGTGTTTTGTTACTGAAAATTTGCTCTATGAAACAGAGTTTTTGTGCTCTTTCTATGCTATAGTTTCTAGGGAAAATAAACAGGAAGCATTACTTTTGAAGTGACCTACACCCAAGAAGGTTGGACAGCCATGATGTAAGGTCTAGATGAATATGTATACATTCCACGCTTTTGGTAATAAGATTCCCTTTACACAATCCTAAAGATTTATCTGGTGGTTGTATGCAAAAACAATGTGTTCACACATGTCTGCTCAAAGAAACACCTTTTTTTTTTCCTCCTATACATTTATTAATCTACTTATGGAATGTGTCTTCTATTACCTGTTCATCAAATTCGCCACTAGTTAAATTTTCACTTTTTGCCATTCTTAAGAGAGTACACTCAATTATGTGGAGGAGGCGGAGTTTGTTGCAAATAAAGACTCCCTTAAACTAAAGATTTACGCTTGCTAGCTTTCTCCAAGCATTTAAACTCTATTATTTGCACTGATATTCTAAAGTTCCTTCAAAAGGCACTTCAGGAACATATTTATTGGGGGAAGCAAAGAAACTGGAATAGGAAAGGAAAAGTAGTTCACAGATAGGTTCAAAGAAGAGTAGGAAGTGTTAAATGGCTGTACCAGCAGCAGCTCAGCCTCCCCAGAGACAGCAGCAGTGCAGTTCCCCTGAGGCAGGAGAATGAGAAAAGGCTGTAATTACTGGCTGCTACTGTTAGTGAAAATAAATATACTGCTTCCATGTCCCGAAAGATATATAGCCTTACTCCTCCTCCCCCACGAACTCCTTAATTCTAACTGCAAAAACTTCTGTTTATGGCTACGATAATCCTTCTGTTAATACCTAGCATTAGAACAATTTGTGATTGCAAGGCTATTTTAAGTGAAAGTTTGAGCTAGGTGTTGTCAAATCAGTGACTCATTACTTCTTTAGGCACCAAAAAGGATCCGTGATAATAAGTAATGGAAAGGAGCAGCATTCCCTGAAAGCAGTCATACTAGCCAGCTATTCCTGGGTCTGCTAAAGTTAAAGTTAGAAGGAAACATTCTCTTCACGTGGGGTGAATGTTGTGCTTTCCTAATACTGGAAAGAGAAGTCTTTCACTTTAGAATGTAAGGAGAGAGGACATCAACCAAATTAAGTATTAAGTGGCAAAGGAAAATTGGAAGACAAATCATTTCATTACTTATGCACTTATTTGTTCAAGAGAAAAAGCTCAGGAAGTGCTGATGGCCTCACAAATACTCACAACCTCACCTGAGCTCAAATGGCCAGAACTACTATACTGTCTGTCCAGCATGCACCACCGTTTGGGGCGAAGCATCAGTCAGAGAAGATGCTTGTCACTTACTCGGCATCTTGGCTACAGAAAGACAGCTCCCCCCCAGACATAGCAGTATGGCAGAAATAAAGATGATGTAGCTCTGAGATTCTGTTCACACTAAGTGCAACTTCAAAGCCACGGAGAGTGGTGTGGATTGTTATTAGATCTACCTTTTTAGTTAGAATTGCTAGTTCTATCACTCAGTGAACCTCAAATCTACAGCCCTTGGATCCCAGTTATTCTGAGGAATTATTATTACTGGAGGCATTCAAAGCTGGATGTGGCTCTGAGCAGCCTGGTCTAGTGGTGGGCAGCCCTGTCCACAGCAGGGAGTTGAAACTAGATGATCTTTGAGGTCCTTTTCAACTCAGGGCATTCTATGATTTTCTGCCCTTTCTGTAAAGCAAATTTTACAAGATTGTTGTATTTTAACATTGTTGTAGGCAGTCAGCTGGGAGGAAATATACAGTAAATCTCCACAGTTTCCTTCCATTCTGTGGCTGATAAACATGGAATCCACTTTAATTAAGTTAAGGTTAGGTGATAGCATTTTACACCAACCTTATCACAGAAAACTGCTTGCATGACACCATCCATAAAGCACTCTGTCTCAAAGGGGATAAATAAATTATCTGATTATTAATCTATTTTCATTATTTATCAAATAACGTTTGGTTTCACTGAGCATTTGAGAATTTTTATGATTTTGGAATTTCAAATTCCAACATACACATGGTTATATTCTCAGATGTAATTGTAAAGTTATATTATTTGGAATTATTTTACCTTCCTGTGTCTGTATGAAATTTTAATCTTATGTATAATAATGATATTTTCATAAGTATTCCCACCTATTGTCAGAATAAATACTAAAATTTAACAAAGTTTTAAAGGTAATTACAGGAAAAAGCAAACAAAGAAAAAACAACCCTTAATATTGGAAAAGTCCAACGTCTTGGGCTTTTTTGATATTTGAGGAGAAACTGGATATTAGAACAATAATTTAAATCACTATTTATTTGGTTTTTGACAGGACATATTTTTCTATTTCCTTGTATTATGTTTTTCGTTGTATCCTAGTCACATTTATCTTGATGTTAGGGTTCTCCGTGCTTTTTCAGATGCTTGCCTTCAGGGGTACTGATATCACCAAAGGACACTGTATTTAGTAGGTCTACATTAAAAATCACTTATTTTTCCTGACAAGCTATTTAACATATCACATATATGCCTTATAAATTGCACTTAAAAATACAGTTATATATACAATGAAACTTAGAGTCATGCAACCCAAGTTACTTAGCAATTTCCATTGGGAGACACGATTGCTGAAGGGTTCTGGAGGAGACATTTTCTAATACAAACACTACTGTTTACTTTTATTGGGAAGAGGAAAAATACCCTAACAGGAAATTTAAAAGAACGATTCCAGGAACTGACATCGATAAAAAGTACAACTGAAAACCAAGAAGTGTAGGAAAACTTTTTAATACCAACAGATAGAACCTTTAGTACTTAAATGTTTTACAGTCTTAGGATACAATCTCCAGTTCTGTTTTGTTTCTGCATAAGATATACAGACACACAGACACAAAGTCAAAGGCAGAGTGTAAAAGAATGATACACCCTAAAGGATGCTCGAAGTTGTAATGAGCCATTTCTCCCCCACAGTATCTGTCCAAAAAAACCCTAAAGAACAGCTGGTAGAAAGCAGAACATCTGATGTACCTAAGTGCTGCACTCAGAAATATTTAGGCAGGTTACTTTATATAAGTCTTGGTACAAACTGCACTGATTAAAACAACTGAAGTAAACTGTATAGTAACTAGTTCCACCTGTTCTCCATAAATAAGGAAGATTTATACCAAGTTAAAGTAACTAAATCTTAGCCCTTAGTTAAAATTATCATATGGTGTTAGGTATCTGAACAACATGAACATGTTTCTGACTCAAAGCAGGCAGAAAACATGCAAATATTCATAAACAGTTATGAGAACTTACATTCCAAAGAAAATAAAAAAATAGCATATTGCTTTTTTTTTCTGAAAAAGCAATCCTAGACATTTATTCATAGGAAGGTCCGTACAGCTACCAGGCAGTGTGAAAAGCATGGTGATTCTGGATGTTCAGCATCCTCCTTCTGACCCTTCCTTCCCTGCCCCAACTGTAATAAAACAACATTTAGAAAATACAGTTAAGTATTTTCCATTTAAAATATTTATGCCCATTGATCACAAATAGGGCAAAAAATGTCATACAGTTATTACAAAACAAGGGAGTTGATTAAAAAAAGGGTGACCTTTACAAACCATTTGCAAGGAAAAAAAAAAAAAAAAGCCCATTGTTTGTTGGAAAATAATGTCCAAGGGATCTCCAAGCTGTCAGAAAAAACAACTGAAAGAAACAAACAAAAAATCCGCTCAATTTAAATAATATGTTTAAAGAAAGTAAAGAAAGTAAAGGAAAAAAAAAAAAAAGTCAGTTTCTAATATTTAACTTCTTTTAAAAAATAAACTTTACCTATTAAAAATGTCTAGAAGCCTGTCCCAACCTAGGTTTACTTCCCTTCTTGGCTACTGGAACCCAAGGCGTCCTTGACTGATATGTTTCAGTTCTCAGGGTGAGAGAGAGTATCAGGTAATTGCTATGTGCTACAGCCCATGGGTAATTCAGAGTGGCATTGAAGCCCACTGACTTGAATTTAGCTGTTTACACATTCTCTACACTGGACAAAGGACATCACCATCCCAAATAATAATAAAGGAGTGGGGGAAGGGAATGATGAGAAATGAGGACAAAGACGGAAGCAAGCAATGCAATGGTGCCTGAAATTTCAAATCTAGATTTATGTGCAATGGGTACATAAATGTAAAGATGTCTTTACATTGATTTTGCAAGAAGGTTTGAATGCTGAAAAAAAAGCTTGTAAGATTAATAAAATACACTTGTCAGAAAGGCCAGTAGACATGTGGGAGGGAAGATGAAGCCATCAGAATTATTAGACATACAGCATTTTAGTTAACACTCATTTGAGTGTTTTCCTTATCATTGGTTACTCTCTTAACATAACCTCTTATCTCTGTATTTATTTTGACATACGCACTCTTTCAGGAATAAACCAGGTCCATCATACTTTATCTCTTTACTTATTTTAACATTTGCACCTCTTCAAGAAGCTAGCCCAGACACAGAAAGGTCAAATTACCAAAAAAAAACCAAAACAACAACAAAGGTAGCTGAACATTGCTGGTTTGTTTGTTTGTTTTTTAAATAAAAGACCTGAGTCCTATTGTCTAAGTAGTCAGATTAAGAAAGGTATGTAAAGATGAGAATATGAACAACAACTGTATCTTGAAAGGACTGCACATTGTACAGTGAGAGAAAAAGGGGATAGTTTATTGAAAGGCACAGGGCATTTTTTTTTCAGTTATCAGTGTAAATCAGGATTTTTTTCATTTAAAGTGATGTAGATCTACACTTAAATAAGCTTACTCTCTATCCTAAATTGTTATTATTTTACCCAGAAAAGGAATAGGAAATGTCACTTCTAACAGAATACACTATTTATTTATTTTCCATTTAAATAAATAGAGAGAGTTAAATATTTAAAATTATGGTAACCAAGTGCTAAGATGCTTATTAATATTTTACACACAAATGTAGGACTTTTAAAAAAGCAAAGATACAAATTTCATAAATGAAAATGAAATAGCTTTTCATTTGGTTGTACAAATAATATGCCAGTAAAATGACAGAAATATGACTTGAAGTAATACTTGGTGTTTTTACAGAAATCTTTTTGCAACTAAATTTGAATGTAGTCATGTGCTGAAGAATTTCTTCATCATAAAGTATCTAGCAAGAGTTTGTACTAAAAGTCTGCTCAAAATATTAAAGACAATGGAAATCTTGTAAAAAATATCACTTTTTATCTGTTTTCCCAAAAGTTGTTAACTAAATTATTATCTGGTATATTTATGCCACTTAACAATATAGCTTTTTGGTTGCTGCATTAACTTAAATGGGGAAAATGAACAAGGAGATGGAGCTTTTAAAAATATATATATATACATATATATTGGATTATAAGTATTGAGCCACACATAAAACAGATATAGTAAAATGCATAACACATGCAGAATGCGTACACATGAAGACAGAAGGTTATTCTTAGTAGATGCACTTGGTGATCATCTTATAGACTTTGATGAGAGATTCTTAAAATGCCATCTCAGCAACAAATACATAAATAGTACACTGTGTATTTTCCAAAGATTCAGGAGGACTGAAGTACATCAAGGATTGATAAGGGAACTCAGAGTCTGGTCACCAGTTCAAACCAAGCTCTGTGGGTAGTGGTTAATGTCCAAGAACAAAGCAAAAACTCTGAGAAACGAATAAGAGGCCACAGACAAGAGTTTGGCAAACATGTATCTGCATTTACAATTACCTTTAGTACTTGCTGGCAGCCATAAGAGAACAGTAACCAAGAAACTAGCACTTATAGACTCTAAATGACCTAGGTCAAAAATCTGGGCTTTGGGATCAGTGCTGAAGCAAATACTGTTGATCAAAAATGATCAAAATTCTTGTTCTTTTTTTTTTCTGGAAAATGAGTCAGTTTGTTTCCTTCTTTACTTTCACCAGGAAAAGAAAGAATTTCACACATTTTTTTTAACTAAGTCAGCAATAAAGGTATTTTGTAAGTATGTTTGATGTGCTGGGCACAGTATTAATGTGCTCACTTAGTAAATGCATGCATGAAAAGAATAATAAATCAGATCTAAATTTGGAAACAAAAAACTCCTTACCAGAATCATTTAAGGGAATACTTCTCTCATCTGCTTTGGGGACTCTTCTGAAAATCCTGTACTCAGAAAATGGAAGGACAATATAATTCCAGTACCCAGACACAAAACTTTTACTCTTAGGGGGGATGCAACAATTTACTGTGCCTGGTTCTTAGAAATTTCCTTGACTTTAATCTCAGATCTCTATATTTCTTATGAATGTTTCCAAAAAGGTTTCCAGTCTGATCTCAGACTTCAGGTTGGGGCCACTTTGCACAGCAGCAACGAGATGTACTGCAACACTAATGGACCCCAAATTACAGTCCATTGGGACACAGGACAGTAAATATAGCTAGTGTTACGCATGTCACCCGATGCAGCAATTGCCTTAAGAAATATTGACAGTTGAGACATCTGCAGTAGAAAGATGCCCCTTCAGCAAGAACAGCCTGGTGTACTTTGACGACTCTGATCCGTTCAAGACAACTCTTTTCACTCTCAAAGAAAGGAAGTGATACATTTGACAGAAACTGAACCACAGGTGCTTTTGTAACCTGACCAAGTCTCATCAGGCAATACCTTAGTTCCCATATGGTGGAAGAAAACGAAACCTCTTTAAAAAATCCAGTTCAGTTCTGGCAGTGTAAAACATATGTCTTTGACTTCTGCCAAATACCAAGTCTAGTAATAATAAATGCAGTAGTGTAGACCTGCATTTTACTTTGATATAGAAATCATCTACATGAAAGAATATTTTTTTTTTCCCCAAACTGCCAAGCTTGAAGGTTCAGGAAGAAAGCAGAAGGAAGTTTTCTCCCTCTCAAAATGCCAGTGAAGCTTCAAACTTCTGCTGGTTCACTACAAAATTATCGCCTCAACAAATATTCTTCCAGTGACACATGCCAAAACCAATGCCTTCAATTTGTTACATCTCTGCAAAACAAGCAGACCTTGGTGAAAGATTTTATTAACATAAAAGAAGATGGAGGTTTGAAACTCATTCTTTAACATAGTTCCTTTTCATAGAGGCATAATAGAAAGAGAGGGCAGGAAAATCAGTAACAAACATTTACCTCTAATTGAACTAATAATAAGCCTGAGAAGTCATTTAAATGGTACAACTATCACAATGGCTTGAAAATAACCCTTTGAAATGCTGAAAACTTATGTAGTTGCAATCATATAAGTGTACAGTCTTCAATATGTAAACTTTTTAAAATCCAAGATTTGCTTTTTCAAGAACAATGACATCCTGAGGTATCTGAGTTAAAATCTGCAGAGATAAATTTTATTATGCTAAGAGTAGGTGATTTCTATAGTATCAATATACTCATAGATTCCAAAGCTGGCTCTTCCTAAACCAGCTACTTACTCTACACTGAGATTACAGCCTCTGACATGAAAGAAAGTACAACTAAAACAATTAAAAACAGAAAAAAGGGATAATGAAATGGAGATGGTAGACTGATGGAGCACATACATCCTATTATGGTGAGTACTGGGGCTTTTTCAGAGACTTGTGTTTGTTTGTTTCAATAATAGAAGAAAATTTACACAACTGGATCAAGTGAAAAAAAAAAAAAAAAAGAAAAATGATGGCCTGGCAGCACTAAATGAAAGAAAAGAAAGCATCTGAAGGTGATGAAGCAATTCATTTCGATAGATGAAGAAAAGGAAAAGAAAGAGGGAGAACGTTATAGAGAATGAAAAGAAAAAAAAATAGAAAAATGCAAAACATTAGAAAGAATTAGAAGATATAATAGAGGAGGTGCAAGAATAAGTGTTCAGGAAACAGACTATGAAAGTAACAAGGATGGCAGAAATAAGAAGAATCTGGAGGCACACAAAGGTCTTGCTGCAAGAGCCGATGTTGGTTTCCCAAGAAGCGTTGCTAACAAAGAGCTTGGAAAGGCCTCCATTTCTGGTGAAAGGAGATTGGGGGAACTCATGTAGCCCCCTGAAGCTTATTCTGTCCTACTCATACCCTCTCCCTCCTGTAATGACAAAATATATTGCTCTACCTTCCGTTTCTTATGGATTACTAACTGTAGTCATTAACAGTTATTTTCTTTTTAATGCATCATCGCATAATGAAGACTAGAAGACAGTTTAGAAGAACTGTCCCTTGCTGCTCCATGGCTGAATTTCTGCCAGCTAACAGAGAGCTATCTTTGCTTTATCCCATTCTGAACTTCAATTTAATAAATTTCCTAAAACAAACAAACACACACACACCTCCTACAGTATTAAAGCATTTGTATCAAACACTGTTTTTTAATGGAGTTAGGTCAGACAGCAGTCTTACTGTTCTGTCAGTAATGAGGAGACTCAGCTTGAGGCACCAAATTTAACACTGGCCTCATTCAAAGAACTAGAAATAGCTGGAAAAAAAAGAGCTAACCTCCCCATACATGTATGTATTTATTTAATACTATTTTATATGGCCTTGAAGTATAAAGATAGAGTCCAAGATAGATGAGAACAACACTATATTGATGTCTATGCCACTGCTTTCCTATGTAACCCATGCTTCTATGTTTACCAAATCTGAAAAGCTTTAGTGAGTCAGATCCTCCAAATCATTTGTTTAATGAGGAATGATATTCCACATGTTGCTGAGGTCACTTCTATACAGTCACTGCATATGAAGAAGTCAACAGTCCACTAATGGAAGAGGTCAGAAAATAACTGTAATATTATTGGCTGTTCTAACAAAACATGAGAAAAAGCAGCATTTACCAATCTTTGTCATCTAATAAAATCTCTGAGGCTAGTACACTTCAAAGTAAGTGCTCTTCACTTAGAAGCAGATTAGAACATCTGATCTTTTAAAATAATAATAGGGATGTAAGTGCATTTGTAAGTCTTGTTTAGAAACCCACAGACACAATACCATGAAAGTGTGATTTATTTATAATTTACTTACAACAACAGCTTTGTGAGACAAAAGGGGAACAAAGCCATCATGTCAAATTGTTTATAGGCTGTACCTGAGAAAGACTGTAATGAAAGCTGTTGCTATTTGTGCATAATCTAGAAGTCTGCAGCTACATAGAAATTGTTTACATTATGATTTTTTCCTTGCAGTGTACTGAGCTATTGTCTTTTGATTTTCTTTCTAATGAATATTCTGATGTATATTAACAAATACTAATTTATGCTGGGAAGCCACTGATCATTCATGAATGAATAATTGAAAAAGACAAGGTATAATGGAAGCTGATTTGTGCATTCAAATTTCTAGCCTGGTCAAGACTTGCGTCTCTGAGTGGAAGCAGCATGAAACTTAGTAAATGTCACATTCATGCAATATGCGAAAAGAAGCGAGCCACGTGCGACACCAAGATGAGAACTGGTGCTTGTAGCTGCTCCCAAAACTAACATCCTTTCCAAGAAAACAATGGACTCACTGAGTCATCATTATAACAAACAAAACTTACAGTAATTATTTTCCAGAAAGAGAATATATGATCTCACAGTTAAATCTGTCACTATTCCAAATACATTCTCTAAAAACCTCAGGTCATTTTCCCATATGCTTATACTTTTTGATGAGAAAGAGAACTTGGCATTTCTCACTGCAAAATCTAGCGGCATAAATAACAAACCTGCTGGTAACCAATATTTCCCTGAATTGTCCTTTTCTGGGAAGAGGGAGGGAGGAGAAAGAGCGGATCAAGGGCATGGGAGATATTTTTGGATTTTAAAGAAATCTCCCAATTGAGTAGTTATCTCTCAGTGTTATGAATTATATTACCAACACTGAAAGATGACCAATGATACAGATATTTAATGGCAGTAAACTGTGCTGGCTGAAGAAAAGCTGTGCAATTAGTTCACACTTTTGCAAACTGCCCAAACAGAGTTACGAATCTGTTTCAGAGAGCAAGATTTGAAACCGATTAACTTTCCATCAATCTTTTCTCCCTATTATGTCAGATTTCTAAAACTGTGTAATTTTTTGGGGAGTGACAGGAAGAACACTAAAATGTTTAGTACAACAAATCTTAATTTTGACTCTCACAGTATTAAAAAGTTTGGGCTGTTTACCAGTACTGCAGCTATGTCCCCTGACAGAACAAATATAAAATGTACACTTGACTGAGACTATCAGCTTCAATTCACTTTGGACAATTCAGGGTGCATCAGACAGATACACCAGGCTGCATAAGCATCCTTGACTTTTTCTTATTAATCATTTAATCTTTCAAGACAGTCTCTCTCATCTACTTTTTTTTTTTCCCCCCAGCAAAGATCTTCAATCATCAGACTATTTCTTTTGATATGCCACATTCTTCTATCACTCCATGAAAAGTACTCCTTCCTCTTCAATCAAACACATTATCCCCCGCAGCAGCAAACAGTTTCATTCTCTGACCACTGATACTGAAGCAGCACCCCCACTCACACTTCTCCCCTCAGAGGACTGCTAATACCACAGAAGGAACTATCCAAAACCCACCAGCTGCTGAGTGCATCAGTCCGCACATGAGTCACAGCCCTCAGTCCAGCAGTAACCTGGAAAGCTGCATGCATATTCTCAGCTCACATTTCAAAAATCTCTTTCTGTCTTGTTTAAACGTCATGGAACTTTGAAGCCTTTCATCTATGAGTTTCTGCTTGCAAAAGAACAAAAGCTCCTTATTCAGAATCAAGTTTTATCATAAAATACTTCTGCTTTCCAGCTGCTGTCCTTCCTGAAATAAATGTATTAAGCACAAAGGGGGAAAGTGTGCTTGCTTTTCCTTCCCTCCTCGCACACCCCTGCACATCTCTAGCATTTTGTCAAGCTTCCAAAAGTCACTGAATCAGAAATAACTGCAGTCATTCACAAGGAGCTGCACAAAACCAGCATCCCTCCAGACACAGGTCCCATGCTGGGACACTTGCCTCTGCCTGAGCCCTCTTGTGACACACGACGCGGGCTCCTTGCTGCAGTGCAGACTGTCAGTTTACTCAGTTTGAACTTTCAATGCAGAAATTCAGCATGATGCAGTCAGCAAGATAAAGCAGCACTTACCTTAATTGAAATCTTTTCTCTGGTAAAGCTGGTGCATCAGTCAAATCAGCAGCGATCTGGGGGTAATCTAAGTTTCAATCAACACACTCCGGGTAGCTGCATGCTTCTCTGCCTGGTTTTCGTTTGTGTTGAACTCTTCACTGTCTAAAGGAGAGAGAGAGAAAGATGAGCTGAAATCCTCGGAGGTTCCTAGGGAGTGAAAGAAGAAGCACCAAGGCTATGTTTCTTCACATGAGATTCTCAGCAAGCGTGCTCGGGTCTGGAAGATCGCATAACTGCCGTGATAGGCTCCTGTCATGTCCCCTGAGCCGAGAGATGATCATTGACCTGATTAGCTCTGAACACTCCCTACACGCAGAGAAAGCACTGAGAGGATTGGTGGGTCGCAGGGGAATTGGGAAAGGCACCAAGGCCACTTGGGAATCTTCATTCTTCCAGACTAATGGATGTGCTACAGCTGAGGCTGTAATTTGTGAGGAGGTTATGCACAATGTTAACCATCTGAGGACTTAAACAAATGCGCTTTTGCATGCTGCTTCTCAAGGTGCACAATCATACAACACAGTGTGAGCTGAGTAATTAGAAGCTGATGTAGCTGTTTCCTAACACAAGGCTAGCTGTATGAGATGTTCTGTAAGCTGAGAGATAAAGTGGCTCCAGACCCTGGGGACAATAGCAGCAAATGGTTATAGTAAGTGAAATTAGCATGGTGGGTTCAGGTTAACCCCCAGATGGCAATCAATCACCATGGAAAGAAAAAGAAAAGAACAACAAAACCCAAACAGGCTGGGATTATTTAAGAAGTACTTGTATCAATTTAAATAAAATGTAGAGAAAGAATGCCAATTAATTACAGAAAAGACTCTTAAAGACAGAGATAAAATCAGTAGCAAAGCATATAAATACAAGTTCTCAACACTTTCAGTAGATGAAAAAACAAACCCACAAGAAATGCATTTAACGAATATAATTTGCCTTTCACTTGTAGTGATACAAATAATATTAAAAGATGACGGCTCAAATCTGAATGGAAAAAAAAAATAGCGTGAAAGAAGACTGAGGTGTATTTTCTACTGAGTTTTGCTTCTAAGATATTACAGAAACTACACCTTTGTATGCTAAGTTTCAGGCTGATGTGCTCCAGTAAGTCCAGCCAAAGTATGCCAACTTTTAGGACTATCCTCATCTGCTTCCTTTTGCTTCTTTGACAACAATTACAATGCTAGCCAGTTGTCTCAATTTTCTGCCCAGATTTACCCATGGAAATATTTGTTTGTGAATAGTATTTTTAGAGAAGAATTCACGTGATACCATATTTAGTCATGGAGGTCTGACACACCAATGGCAAATGGATAAAATTGCATTATGATATCAACTATATGATAAGATTTGGAACCTATACTAGCAATGAAAGTTTTATCACATCATACTCTAGGAGCGCTGCAACAACAATAATTACAAACATCTACTGAGATTCTTAATCAAATTTATGTTGGGTCTGCTTTTATTCATCCCTCAAGTACATTAGTATAATTTTATTTTTGTAGGATGAGTGGTCAAAAAAGTGATTTGAAGTTGTTAACCAAATGACAGAGGAAACGGATGACACATTTACTTTCTGCAGGCATTCACATCAGAAATATAATTATTACGGAGAAAACAACATCATGTGACTCCGATCACTCAGAGTTAACCAGAAAAGTTTGAACCTCAAATTTATTTAGCAAGACACAGAAGACGATTATTTGTCACCATAACTGCTGTCACTAAACCACTAACTAAAATTCCTGAGAAACAAGCAATAAATCTAAGCTAAATGCTCCATGTTCGCCCTGTGGTAAGTAGGAAGAGACTGACTTTTCTGCCCTAGCGGTGGCAGCTAATGATTTTCATGATCCTCATCTGTAAATATCTCTCTCTATAATCACTGGTCAAAAGCTCCTCATCTGCAAAATGTGGATAAAAAGACAGCAATTTTTTTTTAGAATATACATTATCTTTTAATATGATTTACAGAATATCTATCACATGGAGACTACCATTTCACCTGGGACTAATAATAACAAAACAATAATTAACCAAATAAGAAGGCTTTTACATGTATTAATATGAAATGTGATCACATTCTTGAGCTTGTCTAAATGGGTTTCATGTGTCAAGACTAAGGTGATTTGCTGCTACAAGCCCTCACTGAACAAAAGGTTGCTTTCCTTATCCAGAAATTTGTACTGCAGAATGGGCAGCCAGTCATCTCAACACTTACAATCTTATTTGTTCTGACATGGCATCCCTTATGAAACAGCTAATCCACAGACACACACTGTATTATTTATAATTTCAAATATAATCAAAGAAGCTAAATATGAAAAAGGCCTTATTAAGATCATCTAGACAGCTTCTGTGCCTGAAAGCTTTCAATTTCAGATGTTTCACTATTTTGTCTATTTAATCCTAACTCTAACCAGCCCTGAAATCTTCCACAATTTTCTTAAACAACCTAGTAGATGTCAGTGTCAGGAATACCTATTACTCGTTTTTCAAAGCTCCTTCAGCAGTTTTACAATATAATTCCAATATTACAATAATTTTCTTCTCACCTACTATTCTGATGGTCTTTGTACAGTTCAAAAGTCAACATTAATCAGAAGTTCATAATATGCAAGTGAATTATCTCAACTGCTTCTTACTGCACGTAAAAGTCTGAAAGAGAAAACTGTGTTTCCAGAAAAGTGACTGAAGCATGAAGTGACAAAATTTGAAGAGACAACATGATTTAAGTTTGTGCAGAAGTCACTGGGACTTACTCTTTGTTTGGACAATTGGGCAAAAAAAATGAGCATTTTAAATTCAGCATTGACAAAAAGAAGCAATAATTTGAATCACTTTAAATCTTTCTTCAGTATAAATAACAGAATGGAAGTCACTTGTCCAAGGTCCATCTCCCCATCCTAAATATAACTTCAGATTTTGATTTTGGTTCCTAACAATCATCTGAATAGACAGACTAAGGTTATTAAGAGCAGGAAGCAAAAATGATCAGAAAAGAACTACATCTTTAGAGGGGCTAATACAGTTACACAGACAATAAGAATTAATCAACCTTCTTGACTCATAATTCTTAAACAATATGGCAGTACAATAAAGCAGTTTAGAGACAAAACTGGTGCAGCACCATATTTCACCATGTATCACTATTAATATACTTGTATGGCCTTTTGCTCTGTATGAACAGTCATAGTCAACACTAAGCTAATATTTTCATAAGTGCTCAGCTGACCCAAATCACACATATAGTTTTCTGAGCTCAGCTAACGTTCAGGAACTAAAAGAACTAGAAGTAGTAGTGTCTATACAAATAGTTCCACCATGCAGAATTTTTTTCTAAAATTGAAAAGATCTTTCGGTATGAAAAAATATCAAAAAAAAAGTACTAAGAGCATTAATTTCTCAGTAATTTCTTCCTTTTTAGTAAGTAATTAAGAAAAAGTGGTATTGTCTACTTCATTTTGATGGAAAGATAGTAACTACAGGTGTGGGAATACACGAGAGTAACAGCAAAAGCAGGAGAATAAAAACTATGTAAGAAACAGAGTAAAATCACCCTTACTTTTCACCTCTTCAAACGTATGTGTGTATATACATGTATATACATACATACATGGTATGTATTATTCTATATATAAAAAATAATATATTTTATATATATATATATATATATATATGATAAACCACCCAAAGAGATTAAAAATGCTTTGAAGTGTACCATTTGAACTTTCATAACCAGCGTATCTTCCACATTTTGGCAATCATTTTCCCCATTGTGGCTAGGGGCAACAAGACCAGATAACTCTCAGTAGTACCTGACAATTTCCATGCATTTTAACACTGGAATTTATTCGCATTCTCATTAATTTCAAAAGCAAAAACTGAGCAGATTCAATTTCAAATTCTCATCAGTACAGCTACACAGATTTAAGTGGAACTGCGCAGATTTATAAAGTAGTGAGGTCTCGTGTAAAAGCAATATATCTTGTCATCAATTAATATTATACCAGAGTCCAAATATCACCTTTCTGCAATATCATCCACTAATCTATTGTTGATATGGCTCTTTTTTTTTTCCCCAAACCTTCTGGCCACAGTGAGTTATAGACAATATAGCAAGCTTAACTGCATCTAGCAAAGACTTTGGACATTCAGCACTTTACTTTAGCACCTTGTTAAACAGACTGTTGATGTTAAAGTAAAGATGTTATCTGGGTAGAAGGAAGTAGCTGAATCCTAGCTATACTCACAACAAAACTGCTCACTTCCTCAGGCTTTTCCTTCTGGTAGCTCTAGTGGCTCAGACATCTCTGAAGTGCTCTTGTCCTTATTTGACCACTGCTCTCACTTCCAGTTTAGCAAGAGTAATCAGTATTGTTCTTTTTACTTAGGCCAAACTTCCAAAGATAAGAAAAGTAGTACAACATATTGCTCTAAGACATTTCCAATTACGTTATGCAATGTAGAATTTGAGCTTCATTGTACACTTTTATTAAGTGACAGTGGTAGACTGACACATTTAAATATTGGTGCTCTCTACTTCCTTGGAGGCACTGCTACAACGTTGGAGATATTCAGGATGCACAAAGATCTCTGGATTTAAGCAGAGGGTCACAAAATGCGTGAATAAAAAAATGCAAATTTTGGAGGCTCCTAAACCAACAATAGAAAAGTTCTGGAAATGTAATGACAGTGGGAATATTAGTACCTAAATCGATACACTTCAGTTCTAAAAGGTAGTCAAGGACACTGTTTCACATAAAAATAGAGAACTTGTGGGAAGAGAAGGTAAACAGTCCTATGAATCAAAGAAAGCATGGAAGAACATGTTTTTAAGGATTCATTCAAATTTGCTGAAAAGAAAAATAAAGATAGAAGACGGGAAATTGAAAGGCCACAAAAAAAGAGGTACTGATGAGGTAAAACTAAAAAAAAAAAAAACCTAAAAACAAACAAAAACAAACAAAACAAACAAAAAAAACCCCTCAGACATTAAGATGGTAAAAATAGAAATTTAGAGCAGAAGGAAAGCAAAATATACAGGATTAGTAAATGCAGAAAATCTCTTGGTTGGAAAATAGTAATGATAAACCTTACCTTTACGTCCGTGCTGTGTGCCAATTTTTTTTAGGTCAGACTTTATGAGATAAGATAGGAGCAAAGGATAAAACAGTGAACAAAAGAAGAAACTTGTATCTTTCTTATATGATCTAGAATTAATCCTTACCCAAATAACACAACTTGCTAAATGAACTCCACTATTATAATTATGACTCTTTTTCAGTTCTACTATTCCATGAGAAAAATATACTTTGTATCAGTGGGGCATTAATGTCAAGCACCAAGGTGAAATCTGGTCATCACCAATTATAAAGAAAAAAATAAAATTTGCAACTGTTTGAATATGTTGCTTGGCCACAGTACAGATTTGAGTCGTTCCGTTAAATTGTGAAACCCAAACTCTGTGCAGTTTGTTTGGAATATCTTTCTGTATGTACTGAGATCCTCGGGACTACTAAAATGGGACAGGAGAAATTTTACAGCTGAAGTCAATCTTTGCTGAAAATTTCTGTCAACAGTACACCTATATGTTTCTACTGAAAACAAGTTACACAACGGCAACCAAGGGCATGGTTTTGCAGCAGAGTGTGACATACAGTTTCAGTCTGTCTCCTTTTGCTGGCGGCTATATACCTCCTTACACATGACAGCAAAAACAGGAACATCCTGCAAGTTGTACCACAGGAGCAGTGTGGGAGACCAAATGACTCGGAGACATTCTTCCTGTAGTACAATTCCTCCCTCACATCCTTTTTGTTCAGGTGAAGGGAACAGTGATTTGTGGCACAACCTGTCGCAGCAGCAACTTACAACTTCCCAGTAAAATCTGTCTACTCAGTCCCTTTTGCCATCTATGTGCTTTAAGCATGCAGGGATGGGAGATGCTAGTGCAGAAACTGTGCAACAATGCAATATACTGCCTGCAATCACATAAATATCTTATATCTATCCATTAGACTCTATGCTCTCATCTGTCTGAACAAGGAGAGGTTGCTTGTTCCCTTGAAAGGGACAAAACTGAACTGCAATTTAGTCTTGGGATTCTCACTGGCATTTTTATGGCTAAAGCCAGTTCTGCTACTTACTCAGACTAATACTATAAATCTAACATACTTTAAGAACCACATTTTCAGAGTCATAAACCATCATATCAGTCCTTTTTTTTTTTTTTTTTTTCTTCTTCTCCAAGGGTACCACAGGGTTTTAGAGTACCCAGAAAAAAATCAGTTTGTAAGAGGTAAAAACAACACCTCCGCCTGAGATTGTCCAAACATGGTTGGTTTCTGGAAAAGCATTTTACACTGGACAGCTTTTCCTAATATGATCCCTCTCTTCTCTTTTTCAATCTGCTCATTTCAGTCATAGCATGTAACTTTTTTATTATTTACAAGCATTTTTTTTCTCCGAGCTATTCTAATGCACTTGTTCTCCTGCTTATTACTTTAATATGATCTTTTTCCACTTTCTCATTCCATATTTGTGTTTCTCTCTATACAATTCCAGTACCAGAGGCTTTTCTTATATATTTTTTCCCCTCTTTCAGCATTCTTCCTTCATATATATATATATATATATATATATATATATAGAAAGCATCCACAGGTTCTCTGGGTAGCCTGTGCCAGTGCCTCACCACTTTCTGAGTAAAAAAATCCTTCTAATATCCAATCTGAATCTCTCCCCTTTTAGTTTAAAACCATTCCCCCTAGCCCTATCACTATGAGGTCATGTGAAAAGTTATTCTACTTTTTCACACGTTCCCTTTCAGTACTTTCCTATCTCCTCCCATTACAGACAGTACACTACATATCATAAGTTTGCTTATCTATAGTCTGTGAGAGTTCTGAATAAAATCATTCCCTTCTGCAGGTGCACGTTAATCTTCATCAGCTTCTTTTTGATCCTATCCCACACTACAGAAATATCAGTCGTGTGGGTCTACGTGATTGCTAGGTTTCCAAAGCTTTCCCTCAGATGCTTAGTAGACATAAAAGAATGAAAAGGCAATAATACAAAACTGTCTTCTTAACTGTTTCATCCTGTAATCATTATTTCCAATGGGATCTATGAATATCAGCATTTTAAAAGACACAGAATCAGACCATGACATGAAATTGAGTTCTAGGCACTGGAAAATTGAAGTGAGGAGAAGAGCAGAAAACAATGAGCATCTTCTCGTGGCTAGTCCAAGCAAAATCCATCTCAGCTGCAACCTTTTCAGTATGGGAAGAAGAAACAATGGTCCAACAACACATCCTTAGAATCACCTCCCACAGAAGGAATAAAGTACCACTATCTTTCCAATTCCCAATTCAGAACATACTGGAATAGAGCTTTTTTATGGGCTTTTTGTGGAAACGTTGGATGAGAACGAGCTTCCACAACACACAATCACTCTTTATCTCCTTTTAAGACAATATGGTTTAAGATAGTTGGCTAAGTAATATGGTTTGTCTGGTTAAACTTAATAGAATTCTCTAGTCACAGAAGACATGATTTATAAAAATACATCGAAAATGTCTTCAGGTTAATACTATATCTTCTCTGGACAGGAATTATCATTACATGATCCTGTTCATTTGGGGTCATTAGCTTCTCTTTCTCCTTTTTCTGAGTATAGAGGAATAAAAGATGATTTAATTATAGCACTGGGAAATTACCTCCCTTTTGGCAGGGAAAAAGGGGAGGAGAAAGCATTATAATCACAATACAATGCTGAGACTGTAGGATATTACTTTAAAATATTTATTCTCAGTTACTTTCTCAGTCTTGTTTGCATTTGTAATAAGTGGCATGTTTGAAAGACCTTCAAATATACAGAAGGACAGCAGAAGATGTGAAAGGCAACAGGTACAGGCTTGATCCCTTAACTTCACAAAATTGCATTTTCTCTAATCATTACAATTTATGTTTTGCGATCAATGTGAAAACATGCAGTACTAACACTGTATGTTAAAAACAACATACAAGAAATGTAAACTCCTAAGTGCATTGCATCTTAAATTAATGCTACATATTGATTCATGTTAATTTGTCTTCTTTACAAGTGCAGCCATCTAGCCTGTGTTCAGCTATCTTCAGAACCATCTATACTGATCATTAATCAGAATTTGCAGAAACCTTGTATCTTTTTCTTTTTTTTTTTTTTTTCCTATTCATGAGGGTACTTCTGAGAATAGTAATTACACTACTTAGCCTTTATCTAGCGCTTCTCATCTTTCAAGTACTTTACAAATATTAATTCACTAATTAATCTTTCCAACAACTCTGATTACTCCCATTTTACAAATGGAGAAGCGTTAGCAGGAGAGGGCAAGTGACCTGCCTGAGGACATGGAAAGTAGAGAAAGGGAAGAAGGCTAAGGGGAAAGAGGCTTATAACCAGAAAGAAATTGAGGCAGATGGAACAATTGCTATTATAGTTCAGCAAATAATCACACTCCACTGAAGAATTTAACATACCAGAGGAGAACATGTAGAATTAGTCCCACAGCACATTACACAGCCACTCAGTGTTCCAAAAGAGCCACTAATAAAAAAATGGAATTGACAAATGAAATATACTGTACAGCTACACAGTAGTTCAAAGACAGAACGCTGTCTGTTCTTAGATATTGGCAATACTGTAAAAGTAGTCATGAGCCCAAAACTAACAGCAGGAATCTACAGAATTCTAATTTATTGGGTTGGGTTGACATCGGACATGTTGCAAGGTTATCTGTTTCTTAAAGTTGGATCAATTGAATAGAAAGACTGATCAATAGTAATAGTACAAATTCAGTTACCATATCTGTGTCCAGTTCATTTTCCTCACTACATTGATATCCCTGATCAGAATGAAGAGACATTAATAATGCATGAAAAGAAAGCTTAGATTTCAACCAGTACAGAAACATATGTACTGCAAAGTCCAATGTGGGGAGCTCCCACTCTTGCACCCACTCCTTGCCTTTCTCAGACTACTTTCTTGTCTAAGGATGGCATAAGAATGAAAAATAATTACATATAGAAGAGATGCACCTATTCTGTATCTTGAAAAATTATCTGCTTCCCAAGTCCTAAAAACAAGGAAGCAAAAGATTATCCAAAAAAAGAAATAATTAAAATACATATTTTAAAAACACTTATATTTCATCACTTCACCCTTTTGGTGGCTGTAGGCAGCAAGAATATCTGTTAGCCTTCTCTCCTTGAGACTAGTCAACCCAAATTCACTCAGTCTTCCCTCCTACATTAGGTGCTCCCACTCTCTTATTACATTGGTGGCCCTTCACTGGACTATCAACCCATATGTCCATATCTACCTTGAACTGGGAGCCTCGAACTATATGCAGTGTTCCTGACATTTTCCTATCCGTTTCAGATAGAGACAAGGATCAATTCCCTTGACTTGCTGGCAGTGCTCTTTCTAATGCAGTCCAGGACTCTGAAAACTATACTTGCCCTAAAGGCATACTGCTGGACAAGATTCCATTTCCTGTCTACCACGATTCTAGCTCCTTTTCTACAACATAGCCTTCCAGCCAGTCAGCACCCAGTACAACGTGCTGCACAGGGTTATTCCTCTCCCTCCAAGTTCAGGACATTGCACTTCACTTAGGCATGTTCCCATTCAGCTCTTCAGGTTCACAGCAAGAAAAGAAGCTTAATGCCCCACATCTCAGGCCAAGTCACTGTAGGTATGTGGATGATGGGGAACTTCTACTCCAGAGGAATTTAATGTCTAAAAAAAGGAGATTTTATTTACATTTATTTTATATTATATTAATATACATTATAGTATATTTATATTTATTTACATTTTACATCTCCAGAAATATATTTGGAAGTTACTGAGCAAGGGAGGATCTTGGAAGTACTCATATAGTACTCATTATATATATATAGTACTCGTTTCTATAATGAGTATATAACAGTATATTTACTGTTATAGGAAGTAAGTTTTTCTCAAATAGTAGTTATTATATATTTATTTTACCTGAGAACTAGATGTTGCTGTGTACTTCAGTGCTGTAAGTTACACTGTAAGATAAGAGTGGTTATCAAGGTACGGCACATGGTTCTTAAATATTGAAACCTAGAAAACTAGCTTTGCATACCAGCTTATCTTTAATTAATATTCATTAATATTATGTGAATATTGCTAATGCAAATAATTTCAAGTATTTGAGGTTATTCTAGGCTAGGGAGGAAAGTATCAGCTTTATTTTTCCAGTTGTCTTTATATTAGCATTGGCTTTAGCTTTGTATTCTTCAACAAAGAAACAGTAAGTAATTATTTTGGATGTCATCTTTTATTGCTTAATTAAAAGCTATATAAAATGTAATAAAGTAAACTCTCTCTATCACACTGACATTTGCACAGTAGCACATTTGCAATCAACCGTAAGCATATTTGTCCAATGTCATTAATGATATAAAAGATACAAATTATTTATTTATGAGGAATATTAATAATGAAATATTAATTTGTTGAAGAAAACATAGTATTAATAATAAATAGTAATAATCTTCATGGCCATGATACTAGGATGACATTTCTCTAATTTGGCTTAGAAAGTAATTAAATACAGACTTATAATCAGAACAAAAAACACTACTGCCTTGTAAACAGTGGTAAAATACTCATTTCAGAACAACTAAATAAGAAAATGAAAAAGTGTTGTAATAATGGACTAATTTACTATGCTGTATCACTGAACAGATGTGAACTCTAAAAGTGCCATGTTTTCAGAGAGAAAATTATGTTTTAAGATAAGAAACATGAAGTCTAAATGTCAATAACAAAATCTGAAAACAAAAATAAAAGTGTCTGTACCTCGTATCATTTATTTTCTAATTAAGCAAAACCATGCATGAGATTAAAGATAAATCCATACGGATCACTGTAAGAGCCTTCTTCAATACAGAGAAACAAAGAAAAACAACATAAAGGCTAAGACTGGACAGAAAAAAAAAAACCTTTATCTGCATATAATTATGGATCTAACACAACAGATTCATTGGCAATGTCAGCAGGAACTGACAATGTCTAAAAGTATGCACTATTTTTCTTCAACAGGTTTTTTCCAACTTCTCCAAATAGGTACAACAATGCAAGTTGCCCTTATAAATAGCTATGCTGTTTTCCAATATTTGGGGATTTCTTATTATTTATATCTAGATTTACCTGAACTTTTTGTTTTTTATATCCAAAGTTCTCAGTCATTAAAATATCTTATTTCTGCGTGCACAAATCTTCCATTTTTTCTAACCTGCTTTTTGAAATATAGACGGAATCCATAATGCTTCATTCTATACCAATAATGCTCAGAATGAAGCATATTTCCAGACATTTGGTTTTATATACATTAGTAATGTTTTAGTGCAGTCCCATATCACAAAGCTCAAGAGTATCTCATTTGTAAAACATCAGATGCAAATAATCATGTTATAGAACTTGTGAATGGTTTTATCCTTGACAGCAAGTAGACTGGGAACAATCACATCACATCTCACACAGACATACGTAAGTTAGTCTTAGTGAGGTCAAATACTGGTAGAAGTACAGCAGGTCACAATGAGCTAACTGCAAGTTAGCCACACAAACACATTCTTCACAATATCACACTCAGCAATCAACAAGTCTGAGACCAAAACAAACAACGCAGAATTCATCCTTTATGTTCCAACAAAGAAAAAATTAAAAAGAGAGTACACACTATTATTTGTTTCACAACAGCCTCAAAGAAGGCTATTCCTGTGAAAATCCCAGGGGAGATCATTTTATTTGTGGACTAACATATAGAGGGCCAGACCTTGCATATATTTCTTAAAGAGAATATCTTTATTAGTACAGATAAGAGGGGAAAAAAAAAAACAAACAAAAAGCACAATGAAGCCATTAAATCCCATCTTAACATTTCCAAAATTGACTTCCGAAGTCATAATCATGTTCATATCCACAGCTTATTGAAATTACTTATGAATAAAAATTTCTGAGTATGTGAAAAATACACTGATTTTATATGTATACCTGTATATATGTAATTAAAATGTGAAACTTATTAATAAATCATTGATTAAATATTGCATTTTTGTGATATACATATGTACATGTAGAAGGAATGATTCATAAGAAAAAGTAGTGCCCAATATGCTGAGGAAATCAAAGCATTCAGAAGTTGTCAGAAGGTCTGCTTTAGAGCAAATTCATAGATTTTCACAACTTAAAAGTCCTCTAGTAAACAACATTGCAACAACACCCCTGCAATATTAAAACTGCATAAAGCTCTCATGAATTTTTATTTCATTGAGTTTGCACCACCACAATTAATAACTAATCACAATTAAGTCTAGTTACCTAGGCTACCAATGACAGCATTATTAAATAAGAACACCAGGAGGGTTTTGTCCACCTGAACAGAGAAATCTTTCTGAAAATCAGATTTATTGTTCCTAGCTGGTGAGTAGCTCTTCCTCCTTCAAATACAAAAGAATCATAAACAATTTGCTGAGATCACACGCTAAAATTTTAAGCAGTTATCAGGTGAGCAAAATCCCACCATTGCTCACTACAACCTTCCCTTAGTGTTAATGTATAGAAAACAAACAAACAAAGCACACACCTTATTCTCTAAAAAGACATATTCAGGTCAAATGTTTTGTCTCTTTGTCTATCAGGCTTCTACAAAGACATTTTCAAGCTTACCAGGCAGACATATACGCAATCTTTTGAGCTGACTTGATATCATACCACTTTACTATAGAAACGATCAGGTAGTACACCTGCAGTCCAGGTGGATTTCAGCTAACCTAAAGAGTACCTGGCAAATTTTAAAGTACAAAGCATAGGTATTATGCTTTAAGATCCTAAACATATCTTGTAAAACTGCTGACATACAGAAAGCATGCCATTTAGTTACATACATGCAAGTCTTTAACAGATGTGAACTTCAGCATTACATTTCCTAACTTAATGCTATTTTTGTATATCTAGGGCCAAATGTTTACATAAATGGTCTCCTACTATTTACACTTTTAAAAATGCATTTTTATCAAAGCGGTCTTAACCAGATTTTTATTTTCTCATAAAGGTTTTAATATGACACATGCTGAGGGAAGGAACAAAACATGAGGAAGAAATCTATGTGTATTCACTTTTATTTATGATGTATGTTACTTTACTTCTAATTTAAACATTTTCACAATTACGCTTTCTCTACAGGGTGCATTCTGAATATAAGATATTAGCCACTCTGACTTTACTAATTTAACCCTTAACTTGCCACGAAGCCCCACTACATCTAAGAAAAACTGAAAGGTAGGACCAATGTTTGTGGGAATGAAAAAAAAGTACGGGTGAGTTGCTCTGTTCCTTCACAAAAACAGGTCTATACTACAATTCCACTAAGGGATAAAACTGTTCATTTCATAAGTGACAGAAGGAAGAGAAAAGCTGGTAATTTCACTGCAAAAGGGTCATGTGAGTCAGGTGTAGATGTGTAATAGCTATTTCTGTAAACAATATGGGAATTCTGTAAATGTCTTATCCTCATTTTGGTATATAAGCAACTATCACCATTTTTCACATAGCAAGAAGCAATACAATAAGCAATTTCCTTCCAGTATTGTGGTGGTTGCATATTCCACTTTCACGGAAACAGTAGGTGAGCGTTGTCAGATACATGTACTCTTATTGACAAAACAGAAATCTGGCCTTTCCACTGAATACTGCCTTTTTTTCCTGCTGAAAAATATTAGATATACTCTATCACAATAGCAGACATCCCTTAGGAAAGAACAGGCCTAACAAAAATTAAATACTTCCAACTAACTATACCACCCTTTTATCTGGGACTTGAAAATTTTCCAAATAACAGTACAATCAATTTAAAAATGAAAGGTATCTTTGCTACACTAAACACAAATGTGGTGATTTTAGTTTTTGGTTGTTTTTATTTATTTATGAAAAAAAGGTCAAAGTGTAGTAGCTGGTTATTTCATTCTTAATTAGGCTTAATCCAAATTCAAAACAGTTTCTATCTAGATATCTGTTAAGATTTTACTGATTTACATCTGCATTTTCTTGAAATAACTGAAACAATGTGAAATACAAAGACACAGATAGCTAAAATCCCATTTATTTAAATAAGGCCAGACTTCCAGCTTCTGATGCTTATGTTATTTCATCTTTGTATATCTTTCTTCATAAGTGCTAGGCACAGGGCAAATGAAGTCAGTGGAATAAAGCATAGATGGAATTGGCATTAACATTGTTTGCTGTTGCTTACCCTAAAATGCAGTATGGTTATGTGAAAATAAAAACATTATAATGAGAACAGACTGTGGAACAACATGAATTCATTCTCATAATAGTGACTGTAATGTTTGCACAGTGTTGCATTAACACAACCCATCTTGTTGCAATTTAAGCAATTTAATAGTATGGCCATTCCCAGTTGCAATTTGCTTTTCTTCTTACTGTATTAAGTAAATTCATACATTATGTAAATTAAAATAAAAAAAAGACAACACACCTCATACTGATCACTTCTTATCTCCCTGTCACTATATAATTTGTGAATTAACATATGTAATAAAACCTCTGTAAAACCCATCTCAGTACTGATGTTCCATTTCCAGTTCCTGATTTTTGTTTTCCAGAGATATGAAGGACAAGAAAAATCAATAGTAGTCAGTGTAGATTAAACAATAAATAGTATGTTTGACCAACTTGATAAACGCCTACAATTGAACAACTGGCTTGGCACATGAGAAAAGTATAGTGGATTTTGTCTGCCTTGACTTCACGTATCCCATAAGATTCTCAGAGAGAAGCTGATGAAGTATTGCTGGATGAATGAGGTGAATTGAACACTACTTGAACAGCTGGACGCACAGAATGGTGATCAGAAACAGAATCTAGTTTGACAGTGTTGTACCTCAGAGGTCAATACTGTATACAAATCTGTTCACCATCATCAAATATGACCAAATAATCTATTATTTATGTATCCATAAAACAGGGATATCTTACAGGGTTGAAATAATGCCAGATTAAAGTACCAGGCTCTGGATGAAGAAGATTAAGCTAAATTTGAAGATCCTTTCTGCTGCAGCCCAGGAACAGAATATGAATTACATCAGTCAGTACTCTTCCTGTAGCAGCAAGGAGTGACAACATGACATTTTTAGTAACACCGCAAAAGTGGCAAACGTATTCAAATAAAAAGGAGGCTTTAAGTTTTGAGGCAGCAGCATAAATAAAACAAGGACAAGATCCTGTTTGATCACGTTCAGTGTACTTCAAAACTATTATTTCCCAAAGCAAATAAGATATCTGTGTCAGTCTCCTACAGTTTTACTGTGGTGGGTTCTTTTTTGTTGTTATTTGATGTTTAAAAAAATTGTTGGACTGTAACTGAATCCCAGACTCAGTTCACCATACAAGATTTATCCATATATAACACAAAGATATTTGATTCAGTCTTGATTTGCTACAATACTCAATTTCTGAAATAACCACCCTTGTTTTTTTTCCTTTTGTTAAGAGTAATTCAAGGGGCAGAGAAAGAGAGAATCTAGCCAAACTGAGTAACTCTTCAGTAGTTCTGTAGTTATGTCACTGTCAGCAACCCAGCCAGAAATTTCAGAGCTAGCTTTTGGTTTTTAACAGTCAAGAGGTGTATTCATATCTTTGAGCAGAAATTGTACTACTACTCAGGTTTTGCAGCATATGAATACACTCATTACCTTATAATCAATGAATATTAAGATGTTATAACTATGAAATAAACAAGAGAGTTAGGCAAAGCAAGTTATAATAACAAAAAGAGAATAGATAAGACGCTTACCCATATCCTGGGCTCATTTATGAAACTCCAGCAGAGTGGATCTCCAGAAGAGATCCTTCCCCACTGGTAGTCAGCTCTTAATTGGGTCTAGGAGAGGTGGAGCCAGGCTCCACCCCTTCCAGCAGCACAGGTGAATTACCTTCACTTGTGCTCCCGTGGCTAACTCATTGCTCACCTCAGGTGATCAATCAGAGGTTCAGGCCATGACTCAGCAGTTCACATAAATTACCATATACGTATCTCTTCTTGGTGGCCTTAGGAGCAAGCAGAATCTTTCCCTTATTAGGCACAATTTTAATTGTCTTATATTTATAACTCTACTGGATTCAACTGACTTGATGCTGATCCTAGAATTATCATTGCAGTTGTTTTTAACCTGGCATCTCCAAATTAATTCTACAGGAGGAAACAGGTAAGCACTCTATCGTGTTAAGCTGGGGGTCCACTGATGATCCACACAGGGAAGTCTTCTGATACCCTCTTCCTACCTCTGCATTAAATAGAAACCTACAATTTAAAAAACATAGTAAGCAATTGAAACTAATTTGAGAGTTTCTGCAGCCCAAAGGTTATACCTGAGTTACTAAGCTAAATGGTTTCAAGTGAGCACTGCAATCTATCATTCATACTACATCAGAATAGTTTCTGGAACATTTGTGGACTTGGTGTCTTCTTGCAAGCATTCAAATGCACAACTTAGGTGGTAGCAAAGGGCCAAGGAGCAATTTGCAGGAGACAATCTTGCTTTTGAACCTAAGAAAGTTCACTTACATATGTGAGCTGCTCTCTGATTTTTAGCCTCAGTGCCAGAAAATGGTCCTAGCGAGTGTGTTTCATTTCTTGATATGGATAAAGTCAAAGTGACAATGATTTGCATGGAAGACTACTAATGATTTCCCATCAAGCTATCATGAAGAATGCATCACCCATGTTATATCAACTTTTGAGAACAACTAAAAATACTTTTCCTCACACGGCTGCCAGGCATACACCTAAAGGACATCAGTAATGTATCTAGAAGTGATACTAAAGTATCACTAATGAAGACAGATAAATACAATCAAAAGGAATTCTTAGCAATTCTGAGCAAGTGAACAATCATAACTAGATACTGATGATGTAACATCACGATTGAAAAACTAATCTCTGTGGTAAATAGCAGATTTGCATACTGTTTAGTAAGAAAGCCAACAAACAACAGAAGCCTGACATTTAAAACACAAAGGAGATGTGAATGGTTTCTAAACTTCAGATCATACCTCTTGCATGCTTTCTCAGATTGCTGAAAAGCTTTTTTGATTGTTCAAGGTACTTTTTGTATTAATCATCCCCAGCTCTGACTGGTCTTTCTGAAAGTAGACTATCTCAAAATACAATGGTTTGGAAGTATTTGAACTTCACAGAAGCAAGTACAGAAGTACAGAGATAGTATTTAGTCTTAAATTCACTTTCCAGAATAAATCACCACAATGGAAACATCAGGTTTGATTATTCCCTCTCCCCCACCCCCCCTTTTTTTGCCTCACACATTATTAAAAAAAAAAAAAAAAAAAAAAAAAAAAAACCTATTTTATAGATGGTAAAGCCTGTTTCTGTTAGTCATTTAGTAGAGAAAAAAAAAAAAAAAAAAAAAGATTAGTTATCTCTTTGATCATTATTGTGAGTGTTGTTTGCTTTGAAACTTTCAAAGAAGGTTACCTTCTTGCTATCTGCAATTAACACTGTTTTCCATGCCATTAGTCCAAGGAGATGTCATGTTTCTCAAAGAAGCAGAAAACAAACAAAATAACCTTGGATTTATTTATTGTTTTAATATGGTATACAATGTTAAAGAAAATTATAAAACATTCTCAGATAAACAAGAGCCAGATCCAATTCTTCTTAACATAGATCAGAAAACTCCCATTGATAGCAACTGATTTTGGATCAGACCCAAAACAAGCTAAGAATGCAATAAAGTATCAAGAGCCAACCTGTACTCACTGCTATTTTTTAACTATTTCAAGATTGAAAATAAATAGGTGAATCCTTGAAAAAATGTCTACCATGGAACATTTGATTAAATTATGCATATGCACAAAAAGGAGTTCAATGCTATCCGGGGATAGCCCTCTCTGTAGAAAATAATTATAGTTCGTTGATCGCAGTCATGTCCTTGGTATCCGTAAAATTAATGCTTGAAAACTGAAAGTAGAACTGGTATTTGGGGAATGGTTTTAAACTAAGACGGGGAGGTTTAGATTAGATATTAGGAGGAAGTTTTTCACACAGAGGGTGTGATACACTGGAACAGGTTGGCCAAGGAGGTTGTGGATGCCCCATCCCTGAAGGCATTCAAAGCCAGGTTGGATGTGGCTCTGGGCAGCCTGATCTGCATGTAGCAGGGGAGTTGAAGCCAGATGAACATCATGGTCCTTTTCAATCCAGGCCGTTCTATGATTCTATATTTCCCATAAACTACAGTGAAAACATTTCAATACCAAACAATTCAAGGAACACATTTGCTCTAGAAATTACTTGGGCTTTCAATACTGATTACTTTCACAATAGTATTCTTAAATGCTACAGTAATAGAAACAATTGTTAAAGTCACACAAAACTCAATTTCTCAAATCTGACATCTGAATATGGATCATTTCATAGAATCATAGAATCACTAAGGTTGGAAAAGACCCACAGGATCATCCAGTCCAACCATTCACCCATCACCAATGGTTCTCGCTAAACCATGTCCCTCAACACAACATCCAAATGCTCCTTGAACACCCTCAGGGTCAGTGACTCCACCACCTCTCTGGGCAGCCCATTCCAATGCCCGACCACCCTTTCAGAGAAATAGTATTTCCTAACGTCCAGCCTGAACCCTCCCTGGCACAGCTTGAAGCCATTCCCTCTAGTCCTATCACTAGTCACATGAGAGAAGAGGCTGACCCCCAGCTCACTACAACCTCCATTCAGGTAATTATAGAGAGCAATAACGTCCCCCCTGAGCCTCCTCTTCTCCAGACTAAACAATCCAGCTCCCTCAGCTGCTCCTCGTAAGACCTGTGCTCCAGACCCCTCACCAACTTAGTTGCCCTTCTCTGAATCCGCTCCAGGGCCTCGATGTCTTTCTTACAGCGAGGGGCCCAAAACTGGACACAGTACTCAAGGTGCGGCCTCACCAGTGCTGAATACAGGGGGACAATTACTTCCCTGTTCCTGCTGGCCACACTATTTCTGATACAAGCCAGGATGCCATTGGCCTTCTTGGCCACCTGGGCACACTGCTGGCTCATGTTCAGTCTAGCATCAATCAATACCCCCATGTCCCTTTCCTCTACAGTCTTCCAGCCACTCTGCCCCAAGCCTGTAGCGTTGCCTGGGGTTATTGTGGCCAAAATGCAGGACCCGGCATTTGTTCTTGTTGAATTTCATTCCATTGGCTTCAGCCCAGCTATCCAGCCTGTCCAGATCCCTCTGTAGGGCCTCGCCACCCTTAGACAGATCGACACTTCCAGCCAGCTTGGTGTCACCTGCAAACTTACTGAGGGTGCACTCAATGCCCTCATCCAGGTCATCAATAAAGATATTGAAGAGGGCAGGCCCCAGCACCGACCCCTGGGGAACTCCACTCGTAACCGGTTGCCAGCTGGATTTAACTCCATTCCCCACCACTCTCTGGGCCCAGCCCTCCAGCCAGTTCCTTACCCAGCTAAGAGCATATCTGTCTAAGCCATAGACTGCCAGCTTCTGTAGGAGAATGTTGTGGGAGACAGTGTCAAAGGCTTTACTGAAGTCTAGGTAGACTACATCGACAGCCTTTCCCTCATCCACCAGACAGGTCACTAGATCATAGAAAGAGATCAGGTTGGTCAAGCAGGACCTGCTCTTCATGAACTCATGCTGGCTAGGCCTGATCCCCCAGTTGTCCCGCACAAGCTGCGTGATCTCCCTCAAGACAATCTGCTCCATAATCTTCCCCAGCACCGAGGTCAGGATAACAGGCCTGTAGTTCCCTGGATCCTCCCCGCAGCCCTTCTTGTAGATGGGAGTCACACTGGCAAGCCTCCAGTCTTCTGGGACCTCAACCATCAACAAGGAGTGCTGATAGACGATGGAAAGCGGCTCGACTATCACTTCCACCAGTTCCCTCAGCACTCTCAGATGAATCTCATCTGGTCCCATGGACTTGTGGCAGTCCAGTTGGAGTAACAGGTCTCTGACTGTTTCCTCCTGAATCGTGGGGGGCTTAGTCTGCTCCCCAGCCAAGAGAAAGTGGTCAGAGAGTGGAGAAACCTGAAGATAACTGGTCTGACTCTTAAAGACAGATGTAAGGAAGGCACTCAGAACCTCTACCTTTTCCTTATCCTCAATGGTCATATTCCCAGCCTCATCCAGTAAAGAATGAAGATTCTCCCTGGTCCTCCTCTTACTGTTGATATACTTGTAAAAGAGTTTCTTGTTCCCTTTTACCCCAGCGGCCAGGTTGAGTTCAAGTTGGGCTTTCGCCTTTCTGATTTTCTCCCGGCACATCTTAACAACTTCTTTGTATTCTTTCCCGGTTGCCCGTCCCTTCTTCCACAGGAGGTAGATTCTCTTTTTCTCCTGGAGCCTCGAGAATAGCTCCCTATTCATCCACGCCGGTCTTCTTCCGCGCTAGCTCATTTTGCAGCTCAGGGGGACAGCCTGCTCCTGTGCCTTTAAGACTTCCTTCCTGAAACAACCAGCCATCTTGTACCCCTTTATTCTCTAAGACTGAATGCCAGGGGACTCCCCCTACTAGTCTCCTCAACAATTCAAAGTCTGCCCTCCGGAAGTCCAAGGTAGCAGTTTTGCTGTTCCCCCACCTGACTCCACCAAGAATCAACAACTCTACCACATTGTGGTCACTCTGTCCAAGACAGCCCCCAACCTCCACATCTCCCACTAGACCTTCTCTGTTTGTGAACAGGGCAGCTCCTCTCGTAGGTTCTCTTATCAGCTGCATCAAGAAGTTGTCCTCCATACATTCCAGAAACCTCCTGGACTGCTTCTTCTGCACTAAGTTGTATTCCCAAGCATATGTCAGGGAAGCTGAAGTCCCCCATGAGGACAAGGGCCAGCAATTGCGCAGCTTCCGCCAGCTGTTCATAGAAATCCTCTTCTGTCTCTTCATCCTGATCCAGTGGTCTATAACAGACGCCCACCAGTCTGCCTTGTCAGTTCTTGTCAGTTCTTCCCCTGATCTTAACCCATAGGAATTCAACCTTACCATCCCCAGTCACAAGTTCAGTAACCTCAAAGCACCCTTTAACATAGAGAGCCACACCACCACCCCTCCTTCCCTGTCTATCCTTCCTGAAGAGTTTGTAGCCATCCATTGCAGCACTCCAGCCATGGGAGTGGTCCCACCACGTTTCCGTAATGGCAACTAGGTCATAGTTTGCCTGCCGCAGAATGGCTTCCAACTCTTCTCGTTTGTTGCCCATGCTGCATGTGTTGGTAAAGACACATTTTAGGTGGGCCCCTCACCTCACCCCTAATCCCATTATCACTCTCCCAGGCTCATCTCTAGCAGGCCTGGTTTTATCCCCTTCCCCCTTCATATCTAGTTTAAAGACCTCCCAACAAGTCCCGCCAGCTCCTGGACAAGGATTGACAAGGATTCGTTTCGCCCTTTGAGACAGGTGATACCCATCTGCAGACCTCAGGCCAGGTGCCGAGTGGATCACCCCAAGATCAAAGAACCCGAAACTCTTGCGTTTGCACCAGCCTCTCAGCCATGTGTTTATGCAATGCGTTTTCCTGGTCATTGCATTGTCCTTCCCTGCCACTGCAGGAATACCTGCAGTTACTACTTGTATGCCTGCATTGTCAACTAACCTCCCAAGTCCCCTAAAATCATTTTTTATAGCCCTCAGGCTTCTGTCAGCATCCTCATAACTGCCGGCCTGAACTATCAATAGTAGATAGTAATCAGAGGGGTGGATCAGACTAGGAAGTTTTCTAGAAATGTCCCTGACCTGGGCCCCAGGGAGGCAGCACACCTGCCTACGGGTAGGGTCAGTCTTTAAGCGTGGAACTGACCTCCCCACCTTAGATACACTTGGAGGCAGTCTTCCCACCTCACCCTCACTCACCTCTCCCTCTGGTTTCAGGGTATCAAACCTATTACATATAGTCACCTGGGAAACCAAGGTAGGTCAGGGTGGAGGTCACCTGCATCTCCGAGCTGGGACCTGCTGTCATTCCTCCTCTTCTCTCGAGTTGGCTTTCCGTGCTCAGGTGCAGCAAGGGAGAGGGTCCACTATAGTTTGGGGGGGTGCAATCTCCGCATCTTTCTCACAGAGTCACTCCACCAGTCAATCTCCCACTCACGCTCCCTGACAGTTCTTAATTTCTCCACCTCCTCCCTGAGCTCCACCACCAGGCTGAGCAGCTCATCTACCTGCTCACACCTCACACAGGTGTTATCCTTCCCATCTTCACTCAGTAGCAGTAGTAGTCAATTTCAAGACAGAGAGAAATCAACATTTCCATGTGGTGAAATATTTTTAATAACAATATTTAACAAACAACAATACCCTGGAGTCCCTAAAATTGAAAAAAAAAAATCATTTTGATTCAAACCCCAAATAGTTCAGTTTGATTCTCTTCATTAGTTGGTTAATCTTTTTTTTTTTTTGGCACTATATATTTCTTTCATAAGAAATAAAGTTTGGGAGCTTAATGCCCTTACATTTTTAAAACAAAACCAAGATCAAGTGCCCATGAGCACACATACAGAGAAAACTGATTTAAATAATCTTGTTTAAATGAAGTATTTATAGTGAAATATTTTAGTTTTTTTTTTTTCTTATAAAAGCTCATGTTAAAATGGAAAACAATCTATATGTTGAAAATCTTCATTGAAAAATTTATTCCAATGGAAAATTTGGTCTGCATAAGGTAAAAACTACTTGAATTCCTAACAGTTATGCTAAATTATGCAATATACTTTTTGTGAATTAGAATTCCAGAACAAGACACTGGAAATTCAGACCTCCAAATGGCCTCTCAGATATTTCAAGTGAGCTATTTTTTCTATTTGAGTCAGTATATTTGCTGAGATATTTCCAATGAAATATTTTCTATGATTACGTAGAATTTCAGATGTAAAATAAATGTGTTACAATTGAGGTGTTACTATCTAGTTAGGTCTATGTGACACATACACTTTGGTTTCTACGATGGAATTTATTGATTTTTTAAATCTTATTGAATAATAGACTGTTGCTACTGAGAGCATTAAAAATATGCATTTGCTTCAAACAGTTTTGCTTAACATTTGACAAGATTCTTTCAACTAAAAGAAAAGATTGCTTTAAAAAAAAAAAAAGAAAAGAAATACCAGTGAGTGAACTACTACCACCCTTTGGACTCAATGTTCACAGTATGATCCTCCCTATCAGTCTACAAGTAGCATATTTAACTGCAGTCTGCTTCTTTGGAGTCAGGCTGTGCTTTGAACATCTGACTCCCTTTTTAGGTTCACTGCCTACCAAAATAGTCTATTTTCTCTGGGAAATACTATCAACAGCTTGTTGATTATTTTCAGGAAATTCGTGAGGGCATTACTCTAACAGTTTACAAAAAAAAAAAAAAAAAGGAACATCACAACTCTTTTCATGCTCTTTGGGAAATATCTATGAAGTAGTACTTTCACAACAGTTTTATTTCAAATCACAATATTCCCATAGCACAAGACAAATAGATCCATAACAATTTCTGAAATCCTTTCT
Source organism: Chrysolophus pictus (assembly GCA_037305975.1). Taxonomy (NCBI): domain Eukaryota; kingdom Metazoa; phylum Chordata; class Aves; order Galliformes; family Phasianidae; genus Chrysolophus; species Chrysolophus pictus. Next base: position 20,707,024 of record CM074577.1, on the reverse strand, counting down.
TTCATATTATACCCCTCTCAACTCAAATTAGTTTTTCACGACACAAAAAAATAAAAAATAGAATTAGATAAGAGCTTTATTCTGCTTTATGCAAGCTAAATCTCAAAGGCCAGCGTCACAATCTTTCCTGTAACATAATTTTCAATTGTACAAATCTACAGAATCAGTTCCTACACAGAACATGAAATAATACGATTACAGAAATTATACATAAATATAAAAAAAAAAAGGAGCAGCTATAGTAAAAGACTGAAATGAAAAAGAGTATTTCCAGTCTATGCAAAGGGAGACACCCCAGTCAAAAAAAGACTCCTGCACAATTAACAAATGTGCAGTCAGAAAAGTGGCGTGGTTAGGATGGTATTTTACAGGTTTATAGTTAGGAAGATTAACATGGTGGAAAGAGACAATCAAAAATGAAATGCTCACCCATGTCCTAGGCTCGCAGTAGAGAACTCCAAAAGGAGGGATCTTCAGAAAGAGATCCTTCCCCAGTAGCAGCCAGCCCTGAAATGGGGTTTAGGAGAGATGGAGCCAGGCTCCACCTCTTTCGGTAACACAGATGAATTGCCTTCACCTGCGCTCCCACAGCTGACTTAGTCCTTGCCTCAGGTGATCAAGCAGTGGTTCAGGCTGTGACTCCACAGTTCTCATACAGCTCCTAACCAAAAAGCGTTCCAGAAGTCTTGTTAATTCAAGTGTATACAGTGTTTGATTTGAAGCAAAACACAGAGGTTCCTTTAGTTGTTGTGAACTCATGATGTCTCTAATAATTCCAAATCCTACCTGCTATGGATTGCTCAAACACATTCTGTTCTGATAGGAAAAATAAAAGCAAAATTAAGAAACTAAGTAGGGAAAATACAGATAAGATTTATTCTGACAGATGTTTCATACCTTCCTACACTTGGTAAGACTCACAATAAATGAAAATGCAGACAGTCGCTCATAATTTGTACGTGCACTACTCCAGATACAAGACAGATTTCTGTCTATCTCAGATGTTTACAGACACATGATTCAGGAAAGAACTGAGTTACATACTTATTTCTTCTCTTGTTCTGGATGCAATGAACCATACAGCATTCCTGAATTAAACATTTTTCAATCAAAAATCCTAATAAAAATCCAGATACATTAATACTTGAAAGTTATCTTTACATAGACCTAGAAATATCATAAAAAGGTAGAGAGTAATGATTTGGGGTTACCAACTGAAGCCCTTACGTGACTGCTCTTCAAAGGCAGAGTTACGATCTGGATTTTAATGCTCCCAAAATTAGAAAGGATAGGAAACCATTAACAGTGAATCTTTAAAAACATCCATGTATAGTTACACTTCCCTTTGGGATTCAATTACAGGTCCAAGCATCACACTGAAAACAAATTTATAATATATAACTTATAAACAAAAAGAACAGAATTATTGCATTTTACCCCAGATATTAGTCAGTCTGAATTATGAAATTATTATTATGAAAATTTTGAGATCATGTTAACCTCACTGAAATAGTATTTTATTTTTACTGCTAAACTCAAAGATCTGTCAAATTGTTAATTCAAAATCTTACCCATCATCCCTCTGAAACAAACTTACTATAGTACAAGGAAAGTATTACAAGAACATTTGTATGGAGAAATGAAAGCAACAGCACTATGGTCAAGTGGATTCTACAGGATGTAGAATTGTCTTTGATAGTTCAGAGCATCTTAAAAAGGATTCAATGGAAAAGACTTATTAGGTTAACAGAGCTATGGAAAATCAGAGGATAAAAGCAAACCCCTATATAAATACAGCAGATCCTTTCGTTATCATAGGCCAAAAAGTATTTGCAGAGTCTGGAGTACGAAGTATATGTCACTGCACTTAAGCAATGAGAAGATAATGTGCAAGTCTATGGTCTGAGTACTAAGGATACCAGTCCTTGAACAATCTCAGTTTTAGATAAGTTAACAGCATGCAGCCCTAAAAAAGGATTCAGTCTTGCATATTTGCTATTTAAAAAATAAAATCATCAAATGACAACTACTTCAAAACTCAAAACAGATAAATAAGTAGATAAATATTCAATACAAATCTGAATAGTGAACTGAGATATTTAAGGACAATTCTTACCATGCACATATACTACATATACTACATACAGTAGTAGTAGATTTTTTTAGGGTTTTTTTTTTTTTTTCAGATTAACTTCTGACAACAGAAGAAATTAATTCATACATGATCTTTCAGCACATTCACCACAGAGTAGAGGTCAGTACCGCCCCTTTTGCTTCTCTCACAAAGAACTGTGTGTCACAATGAGACATCCCCTCAGCCTTCTCTGCTCCAGGCTGAGCAAACCCAGGGGCCTCAGCTGCTTCTCATGCAACCTGTGCTCCAGAAACTTCATCACAGTCATAGCCCTTTGGACACTCCCTATAGTTTTTTATCCTTCCTACATGGCATCCAAACAACATATGCTGAGCAGCGACGTGACACAGCACAGAGTAGGATAATCTCTCCCACCTCCCAGCTGGCAGTGCTGGACCCAATGCACCCCAAGGTACTGCTAGCCCTTTGGGCTGCTAGGGCTGACTTAAATGCAACTCGGCTTCATCCAGAACCCCCAGATTCCATTCCATGTATGTAGATTAAGATTCACCCCATTCCAGGCGCAGAATCCAGCACTTGCCCTTGTTAAACTTCATGTGGCTGGCCCAGTCCTCTAATTGGTCAAGATCTCTCCACAAGATTTCTCTACTCTAGACGGTCAATAGGACATGCAACATCATTGCTTCAGTTTACTATTTACAGAAAGTAATATTGCCATTAATTACAGTAATCTGTGTAATGCTTTAATCAGTCTCAGTGTATGGCACAGAAAACAACATACAAAAGAACAACCAGATAGACTAAATCAAATGCTGCTGATCCTGGTTAAGTGGTTACCATCTCTATTCTTGGTATATCTGTTTCAGTTCTGTTCTTTTACCACAGTATTCTCCATCTTGCTTCATGTTCCAACTGATTGGGATTGTTTAGCCAGGAGAAGAAGAGGCTGAGGGGAAACGTCATTACTCTCTATAGTTACCTGAAAGCAGGTAACAGCAAGTACAATTTTGGTCTCTTTTCTCAGGTGAAAAGTTGCACTAGTGGAAGTTTAGATTGTATGTTCAAAAGAATTCATGCACAGAGAGGGCAGTTAGACATTTCAAGGGTTGCTAAGGGAGATGGTGAAGCTGCCATTCTTGGAAGTGTTTTAAAGATGTGTTGCTGTGGCAATAAGGGAAGTGGTTTAGTGACTGGACGTAGGAGGTCAGGCTGATGGCTGGACTTGATGATCTCGAATGTCTTTTCCTAGACAATTCTGTGATTCTGTAAGTATGAAATTAAAGCACAACCCTGATGCATCTTTCGTGCAAAGTGCAATACAAATATATGCAAATACTTCAGATTTCAGCTAGCAAAGTAAATGGAGTTTATTCAATACTATCATTAAAAAATAATTATAGTCAATTAATTTTCTGAATAGAACTGCTCCTTAGAATTCTAAGAGAATTTCAAAGCACTTTCTTTTTTTCTTTCGATTAATCAAAAAAGATATATTATTGAGATAAAAATGCATCTTTGAGAAATTTGCACTTGAAATGGCAATTGAGAAATGGCTTCTGGCTTAAATGGAATTTTTTTTTTTTTTTTTTTTTTTACACGATACCAATCAAAACAACAGATTTAAGTTTATACATTAATATAGTTAGTACATTTTTACCTGCAAATGCCTAACGTGTTTCAAGATTAAATAAAATTCACTGTTTTGCAATTTCATACATGCTACTGAATATAATATGCTCCTCTCTGAACTTTTTTAAACAGGAATATAGCCTGAGGAACTAATTGTCCTCTAGGCTCTTCAAATAGGGCTGTTTGTGTGCATGACTTACTTTGAAGGGAAATTTTTTTCTGCGCATTAATGTGGATTGGTTAGATAGTGAAATGGTAGAAAAAAACTGAGTTGAGGAGCGCAACATTGTGATGCATAAGTGGAATTTATTTCACTGGGGAAATGGGGAGTGGCAATTACTCACATGTCAGTCTTGTAAGATAGATTACATTATTTGTACACTCCAAACAAGATTTATCTCCTTACCACTATATTTAAAAGCGTAGTTTAATTGTTCATTTTTTTAATTCTTCTTGTTTCATTTCAGCTCCATACACCTAATAGATAGATACAAAATGTAATTCACTGCATCACCAGTCAGGCTCCTACAACCAGAAATATCAAATCTAAACTACTTATGAACCATGAGTTTCTTGTAATAATATGCAAACATCCTATAATCCACTCTAGCAACTGACAGAAAGTGTTTCACATTAAACTGAAATGTAAAGCTACTTCTAAATTGGGCCTTAGAAATCTATTAAGACAGGCTTTGAACGATGTAGCAAAATTATATTTTCCAATCCTTTTTTAATGTTTTTGTTCAAAAACAATATCATAACAATTTTATTACTTGTTTCCAAACAGGATGAATTTTACACATTTCCTATTAAGGTAGCTACTAGAATCTGTGCTTTATCTGTGCAAATTTCATACTACTTTTACTTTCTCCATTCTCTGAGAATTGCATGCAAGTAAAGTCTGCATTTCTGAGCAGTACAGTCAAGAAGTGAGGAATAATCCACACATACACAAGCACAAACAAGCTATAAGAACCATTCTGATTGCCATAAAACCATTCTCTCTCTTCTGAATCATTTTCACAGGAGATTACCAAAACATTCCACACAGTTATCTACACCACATCAGTTCAAACAAGACTCATTTACCAATGAGAGATTATGTTGTATAGTTATTAGGTCTAGCTATATATAAAACAAAATTATCAGACATTTAATTTTGAGTATTTTCTAATCAAAGTATGCATTCCCTCTATCTCTCTATCTCTCTCTCTATATACATATACATATATATATCAAACCATCAGACTTCACTCATAAATGTCCTTCAAGGCTCAACCTCCCAGAACAGCTGGAGAGCCACTCAAAAAAAAAAAACCCACAAAACAACAACAACAAAAACAAGAGCACTGGTCAGATTCCATAAGCAACCACTATACACAATATTATTCTTATATGTCTTTTCTATCAGTTGTAGAAGTGGACTCATCTCTTTGCCTTCTTAAGTGTAACCAAAAAAAAAAAAAAAAAAAACTGTAAATCATAGCAGGCAATTTAGTAAAATTGAACTGTAAAAAGAAAAGTGATAATGGTGAGTTGTAAAAGCACTCAGTACCATTTTGTAGCACCTGCACTCTTCTCTCAGATTTCCTGAACTGAGATGAGAATGCAGATTCCTACCCTTCACATGCTTTAAGTATTCTCCAAAATATCTCCAAACATAACTTTTCTGTGAACAACCAAGATGACTTCTCAACTCACAGACAATAGTCTAGCCAAGCAGTATTGTATATCAGAGAAACAAAATCAGCAATTATAGATGATCTTTGTCCCCTGCATAAATAAGATCTGCCATGAACTGCCTCCCATAAACAGAGGAAATACAACATAATTCAGACAACTGTTCAATCTTCCTTCTCAGGCAATAAAAATGTTAAAATTGTCCTTGTGATGAAGCTGTACCAGAATTCTGTTCCATACCATTATCTTTGAAAATTGAACAGAAGAGAGAAGATATTAGATTTCCAAATGCTTTGTGTAAAATTTCTTTATTATAAATACATAATATAAAGCTAATATAAACATTTTAAATTATGTTCAAAGGTGGTGCTTCATTTTAAAATCATCTCCTGTATCAAAATTCTTCTTGAGGTATCAAGAATAGGAAATATTTGTGCAAGTTAAACCAAGGACATTTAGATGCCTTTCTAGAAAATGGAAGAAAAGGATAGAGAAAGGGAGAAAAATGAAACAGAGCCAGAGACATTTTCCCCACAGACAAAGTAAGAATAAAAGATGGTATCTGCCAAATGTCAGCTTCAGGTCCATTAATCTATTTGTATTTCATTTTCTAAATGAGCAATCCCTTAAAATCACTCTGGAATACTTTGGGATCAGTATCTCTCATTTGCCCTCATCGGAGCTGTTGATAACATTATACTAATTTAAAATTTGATGAATCATTACAAAAATCATTCTTTTTTAAGAAAATAAATCATTATGTATAATAGCAATTAAAAAGAGAATCTTTTATCTCCCACACAGTTGGGGAGCAAAACTGTTTTTTATTTTTTTTTTTACCAAAATATTACAACCTAGATGTAAGAGAAAAGTCTCCAAAAAAAGTTTTGCTTTGTTTTTAAAAAAAAAAAAATGATTTTGCATTGATGAAAAGTATACATCCCTCAAAGAAAGAAAGAAAAAAAAAATCAGAAAAGCTCACAAGTGAGCATTTATTTTGAGAGAGAGAGATTTGATTCAACGAAAGTTTGTAAACTGCTATGGTATTTTTCAGCACATAAAATCAAATAACTGCTTCAGAAACAGTTACAATGTTTGATAATACCTTAAAAATTAGTTATACTTTAGTTTATATTATTGATTGTGATGGATAAACAGAGTAGCAATTCAGCATAACTTGGCTAAAAAGTACTGATCCCTAAGAGTCTGTACTCATTAACATCTTCATTAATTTCAGCCCAGACACTTTTAAAAAGTATAATTTACCACATGCAAAGGGAAAAAAAAAAAGAGTTTCTTCACAAGATGAATCACACTTGTGCAATAATTAAACTAGATAAAATATACAGGTATATTCTCAATATTGACAAAAAAAAAAAAAAAAAAAACAATTTCAACATATTCTTCACATCATTTGACATATTATGACCTAAGCAGAAATGCTGGGGGCAATTTCAAAAAAATCATAGAAAGAACATTCATTAACTAAAATCTTCTGAGAAGCAGTACTGCAATAAATGTCCACAATTAGAAGTACTGTTCTGCAAAGAATGAAGCAACTGGTCATATTTGTGGCCCTCCTCTGGGCCTGCTCCAACATCTCCATGTCGTTCTTGTGCTGGGGGCCCCAGATCTGGGCACAGTACTCCAAATAGGACCTCTCAAGGGCTGAGTAGAGAGGAACAATCACCTCCCTCTCTCTGCTGGCCACCTCTCTACTGATGCAGCACAGGAACTCAGAAGTCCAACTGCTTCCAAGTGCACACTGCTGGCTTACCGCCAGCTTTTCATTTACCAGAGCACCCAAGTCCTTCTCTACAGGACTGCTCCCAATGAGCTTTTCTCCCAGTCTATACACATATCTGAGATTGTCCCAAACAAATTGCACATGGTCTCCTTGAGCCTCATTAAGTTGAAGTGGGCCCCATATCTGACGTGCGATTTCAACTCCTGTTGGGAAATTCTTCTGCATGAACACAGTTAGCATAGGATAACTAGACAAACAGTCACAATGGAGCTTGAGGGTTAAAACAAACTCCCAGCTTTTTAAATTAAAGTTGTATGGCACCTACACTGAAAAGGAAGAATTAGACAAGAATGCTGCAATCTGAGATGTAGCATTTGCTGTCTGCATGGGACACTGAGCTAGAAATAAATACTCTGGAAGTACACTCCTTATAAGACATATGGAGATGAAAAAAGGCACCTTGATACATTCTGAATTGGAAGATAAGCTTTCCTTTTGACTCAAATGGAAACAAATTATTTTAATTCCATTTTCCTCAATGCAACAGTATATCAAGGCATTTTTCAAATCTATTTATTGACTTCATACTCCTATGAAGAAATATAAGAAATAAGAAATAGAAGAAATAAAAGTTTTATTTTGTACAGGAAGTTAAGTTTTCTAACTGATTCTACACGTGGCACTTGCAGACCCATAGAAAAGAGGGATAGCCTGATAAGTTAACAACTACACTGAAGCATCTCAGGGACCAGACTGGGACAAAATTTATAAGCACACTAGGTACTCAAAAGACTTAAAAACTATCTTCATGTCTAGCAAGGCCATTTATGGCTTTTAATATTGGGTTCCCTTAAGCAGTCACTTGAGTGAATTGATGGAGATATTACTACAAACCTAAGTTGAAGCACTTTCCTTGGCCATCCAAGGAGCTGCTCAGAATCCAAGTAGGGTGAGCAAAGCCCTTGAGTGCTCTCAAGTTTGTTGCTATTATTCCCCATTAGATTTGCACTGCAAAGCAAGTCAAACAATATGCTGCTGAGCTGACAGAACATATCAAACTGCCTCAGGCAGAGAATTCAGTGGAGCTGATGATACTATAAGAATGTACTTAAATGTTCTAAGGATGCTCACTTCAGACCAATGGACCCTTAAAGCTGCAATTTAAAAGATTTGTTTGCTTGCTGTGCTATCAACATGAGGTGTTAGGGAGTAAGAACAGTTCTGTTTTAACTTTTAGTTAGCTCAAGATTTCCCCTTGTGTTCTGCTCTACAAAGCCAATAGATCTTGGAAACATAAAAGAAAATACAGGAAATGATTAAAGAGAAGAAGGAAAGCTGATGAAAGGTGTCATGGAGGCTATTAAAACTGTATATGCAGAAATATATACAGGAACAAAACCATCACAATGGCAAGCTTTCCAGTTCCATCCCTGACTAACATCAAGAAAGTGCAGATATTGAGAAAGGGCAGAAATCAACCTGCTAAGAGAGCATGTTGTAAATAAATGTTATATTGCTGTGGCTATGCACAGTAAATGAATTGCTATGCTCCCGAATATTTCTTGCTTATGTATTCCCTCACAATTCTAGATTGTTCAAATGCACAGAGACGTGAGATCACTTGGCTTAAGATAATAACTACCTGACTTTAGATGAAAATGTTTTATAAACAACCTGCACTCAAGTTCAAACTCAAACCATTTTCACTAAATTTTTGTATTAGTTACTGTATACGCGGGAAAAACATGGAGCTTCTCTTCAAGACTAACTTGTGCTTCTGTTAAATGACTGTGGTTAATACAGAAAGCTATCACCACAGCTTCTGCCTGTCATCATTCACTATTATCTTGTATTTTTAAAGAAGTAAAAAAAAAATCACAGAATATGTTAATTTACACGAGCTGCACTGAAAGTAATGTATTGTATTTATTTCTATGGAAACAACAACAAATACAGCAACATTGTCTGCTATAGCTGAGAATTTGCTTTTTTTTTTTTTTTTTAAACAGTCACCACCATGAACTACACATTTTCTACAATGATGAACAACAGCCTGAATGCCACACTCGTAAACACGCACACCAGCACAAGTGAACTACCATTGTCATTGCCATTGCTGTAACACACCACCCACCACCTAACTGTGCTCACATTCACTGTTTGGTCTCCATCAGTGTTCAGTAAGTGTCAATGAATGTCAAAGAGTACAGTTTTTTCTGCATGAAGGAATTCAATTTCACACTTTTGCTTCATCTATATTTCCATATCAGACACCACTTTGTCCCTCTGATGCTATCTGTCACACAGCAACAAAATTTAACAGAAAACCGGGGGAAGGATTCAATCTCTACTATCGCACCACTGCCTCTGATGTGAGTCAATAGAATAAAATAGGAGGCATTACTTTTGGAACTGCTCTTGTATTTGCTTTTAGATTTCCTGTAATAGAAAGCTTGCCTTTAAAATGTCATCCTCACATGCATCAGGAAGAAACACCACTCAATATATCATGATCTTTGAATAATTACCAGCTTATGGTTTGAATAAAGAGATCTCACTATAAATACATGTTATCTGTACGCTTTTAAAGAATCTTATCCTTTTTATATTTCACTTCTAAGAGTGGTCCCACTGAATTAAGATATAATTTAAATGGGTTCTTTTTATATCAGCATAAGATCTTACAAACATCAGCTCTTAAGAATGTTTGTGGAAAATTTATCTGATTGTCAGAAAGGTGCATCTTTATTAAGTAATTACAAGCTCTTGATAGGAAGTTTAGACAAAATTATTCTTTAATTTGGCATGATATTTTTAATTAACGAAGTTTAAGAGAGCAGAAAGTTATCAAATGAAAACTTGAAAGTAACACAAATTTAAGCTGTACTTAACCTAAACCTTGAAATAATGTTCCATAGCTCAAAGTGAGAACTTAAGGATCATATATTTGTGAATATTTTTTAATTTGTGAGATAACTAGCAATTCCACAAAATAAAGGCACAACAGTATTTGAAAGTGCAGATCCAATGTAGTACATAATAAATTTGCACTGAAATCATGTTTTAAGTCATTTGGTAGTTAACCACAGTAATTGTGTCTACTGCCTTCTATAATAGTGGAATCTCATATAACAGAAGTAGTGTTGTATCTCTTAAGAAAACTGAGTCTTGAAACAGATGACAAGTAGAACATACACTGCATAAATGTCCATGTATGATTATCTCAACATACGCACTAATATCAGTTGCCCAAATAATTTTCATCTTACATAACTCCTATAGTATCTTTTTGTCATTTTATTATTTTTTTGCACTTCAATTACTGTTTTTCTTGTCACTACCATTTTTCTCTGCAGCTTTTCTGCTCAGCATTTACTATTTCAGAAATATTACTTAGCAGCAAGCAAAACAGACACCTATTGCTTAAAAAAAAAATTACAGTCACACCAGAATAGTTAATCAGTACTTCTGTAATAAAAACTGTTCTACAGAGATTTATAATTCTAACATCACTATTTTTCTTTCCTGGGATGAAGTTTGGCACCTAAGATCATATCCTACAGCAATTTTATTTTATTTTTTTAAAATCAATTTTCAAACAAATTGATTCTGCCATTTTGAGTGGTGCAAGTGTAAATCAAAACTGAGATATAACAGTTTAAAGCTAAACATTTGTGGCCATGACATTGCTGCAGTGTCATGAACTTCACTGGCATTCATTTGCAACAAACTTACAGTTAAATCTAAATTTCAGATAACTGAAATTCTAAACATAAATTCACATGCATTAGAGAGGGCTTTGTGATCCATACAGCTGACATACCCCTTTGAAGGCTAATTCCAGTAACATATGTTTCCACTGATGCACACTGGCTTATATGAATTACAGATAGCCACAACCCATATCTTATTTGCCTTGCCATGAAGGAGCAATTTCCAGAAGAAGCTAAGCATAAAACACTCTACCACTTTGTTCCCATCTCAGCAGTGGACAACCATGGCCAACTTGCTCTTGAGTACCCATCTGCACGCTACCTGGCCAGAAATCATAGAAAAAATTGAGTTGGAAGGGATCTTAAAAGCTCATCAAGTCAAACACCTCTGCAATGAACACAGATGCCTACAGTTAGATCAGGTTGCCCAGAGTTCTGTCCAACCTGACCTGACAAGTCTCCAGGGACGCAGCATTCATCACATCTCTGGGCAACCTATTCCAGTGTCTCTCCACCCTAATTTTTATTTTTAATATCCCATCTAAATCTTTCAGTTTGAAACCATTTCCCCTTGTTCTGTCACAACAGTCTCTGCCAAAAAGTCTCTTTCTTACAATCCCCTTTAGATACTGAAAGGCCACTATCAGATCTCCCTGGAGCCTTCTCCAGTCTGAACAGCCCCACCTCTCACAGCTTGTCCTCATAGGGGAGCTGTTTCACCACTGGATCATTTTTGTGGCTCTTCCCATATGCGTTCCAACAGGTGCATTTATTTCCTAGACTATGGACTCCACATCTGGGCATAGTACTCCAGATAAGGCCTCACCTTAGGGGTGAGTTGGCAAGATCACCTCCCTTGACCTGCTGGCTACATTTCTTCTGATGCAGGATTAGCTTTCTGATGCATTAGCTTTCCAGACTGCAAAGGCACATTGCTGGATCACATTCAGCTTGCCATTCACCCATACTCAAAGTCTTTTTTAGCAGAGCTGTACTCCATCCTTTTGTCACCCAGATTGTATTGATAGCAGGGATAGCTGCAACACCTCCTGGACTCACTGCTCAAGCCTGGATAGGACTCCCTGTATGGCATCCCATCCCTCAGATGCACTGACTGCATCACATAGCTTGGTGTCATACACAAACTGAATGAGGGTTTACTTAATACCACTATCACGTAGACTTATGTATGTTCAGATTTCTCAGGTAGTCATGAAACTGATATTGCTAATAGCAGGACAGACGCTGTCCCACCAATCCCCACCTGCCAAGTCCTCTGCTTAAGGGATATGTAAAGAACAACTGCCGGTGAAGACTGAGGGGAAAAAAAAATGCTGAGTACCTCAGCCTTCTCCTCATCTATTGTTACCAGTCTGCCTGTATTGCCCACTAGGGATGTATTTTTGAGCTCTCCTTTTTTAGTTGATACACATAGCAGTCTTTTTGTTCTTCTTTGTACCCCTCAACAATTTCAGTTCCTATCAGGCTTTGACCTTCCTTATCTATACCCTACACAGCCTAGCAACATTCTTATACTCACCCCAGGGCATCTGTCCCTGCTTCATTGCCTGTGCATTTTCTTCTTGCTCTCCAGTTTGATCAGCAGGTCCCAGTCCAGCCACGCCTGTCTCTTGTCTTCCTTTCCTGATTTCCTACACCTAAGGATGGACAGCTCTTCTGCTCTGAAGAAAGCTTCCTTATAAATCTGTTCTGCTACCTTGTCCTTGAGAACAGTTTCCCAGAGGGCTTTGTTGACTAAGTGTCTGAAGAGCTGGAACTTGGCTTTCCTAAAATTTATCCTGAATTTACTCTTTGTCTGTCCCATATCCTTCAGGAGTGTGAACTACAGCAATGCATGGTCACTATAGCCCAGACAGACTCCAATCCTGACATCACCAATCAGCTCATTTGCTTTGGTGAGCAACAGGTCCAACACTGCACGTTCCCTCACGGGGCTCTCTGTCTCCCAGCTCAAAAAGTTCTCCTTGATGCATTCCAGGAGCCTCGTGGATTGCCTACAGCTTATCATGCTACTTTCTCAGCAAATGTCAGGGTGACTGAAGGCACCCAGCAGGTCAAGAAATTGAGATCATAGCCAGACGAAGAAAGCTCCACTTGAACAGCTGGCCTGTAGTAGACACTAAGTATAAGGCTCCCTTTATTGTCAGTCACTCACTCGTAAGCTTTTTTACTTGCTCAGGCCTTGCTGGGCTCTATACTCTATAATGAGGGATCAACCTTCATGCTTCACTTGCAGACTCTGAGTGCACATGAGAGTCTTTAGGAGGACTCCTATCTTATTTGAATACATTTAAAAAACTGAAATCACTAATTAGCCCACTTTCTTTCTGTAAACAGCCTTAAACAGATGTAAATGCCAAATAAAAGCTTACTATAAATAGAATTTTATCATTTTCTAAACTGATTTATAGTAATATTCCATAAGTGCTAGGAACTTGACTTCTTGTACTACTGTAATAGTATGATACTACTACTATCCTTGATCTAATGCTGCAATTGGCAATGACAGCAAGGCAAACACTTTTTCTTATCTTTATTTCAACTGGAAAAATTCCTGTCTTCAAAACAGAGTTGACTAGTGTTATTAATTTCTAGTATTAAAGGAAGATTTGTCAGAAGTCTTTCAAGAGGCCATATTTCCTTTGAGAAATTTGCAGAGAATGGTTTGTCAGTAACTGCACAGAATCACAGGAATTTATGCATCAGGCTAAAATGCATCAGGCTAATCTTCAGCTCCTTAGCACAGCATAACCGTGTTCTTCAACACTGTTTAAGAAGTAAAAATTACCTCCATATTACCTCAGAGATGCAATTATGGTCATATCATCAGGCACTGACTGCACCAGCCCAGCTGAAAACATAACGTGTATCAAGCAGTGTTACTGAAAAACGGTTCTTTTCCAGGTCACGTTCTATCTTGAGACTGAGACAAAAAGTGTTCTATAACGGCTCATTCTACAATTTTTTATCAGTCCCATTTCTTCTCAATAGTTGCATACAGTACTTCTCATTTCCAAACTGCCTTGCATTCAACTATCTTTATCTTTTATCTTCACTTCATATTTGATTCTGCATTTCTGTTTCCCACAGCCTCTTCCTACATTCATAATTTTTTGCTTGAAAATATTTGGTGTCATTCAGTTTGGAAAAGTTTTACTTCCTCTCTCTTCTCATGTGTTTTGAGTCTTAACTTGATTTTCTACTTCTAAATTTGCTTGGAAATAAATCTCACTTGGTTAAAAAGAGACTGGTAGACTTAATCCAGAAGTAACAGCACATCTCCTGTCATCATAACTCAAAAAACACAATGATACTGGGTGATAAGGGAGCTGAATTACTACCACTCTTGGCATCTGTCAGTTTAGAGTACTGGAAAGTTACTGTGCTGCGATGAAAACTACGACCAAGAGAGGTCAAAAAACAAAACAAAACAAAACATTCTCATCTTGATTCTGGCTTTTAGTGATTTTGTTAGCTTCTAGGTCTCTCCAATTAGCATTGCCTTAGCAGTATTTTCTTCCTGCTCTCCTATTCACTTCTCTCTCCTGCTTTTCAGCCAGCTTTTTATGTTTTCTTCTTACAGTAGAGTTAAAGCATTTCACCAACTTCTGAAAAAAAATAGCAGAACTGTTGATTTCATGATACTATGGAAGAATGACAATAACCAATGAAAAGTCAACATTGAAAAGATCTGTGTGTGATGGTCCTGAATGAGAAGCTGAGATGCGCATGTATGCACTTGTGCTCACAGAAATTGACTATTTCAGCTTTTGAGTCTTCACTTTCATTTCATTTGTCCAAGCTTCTCTAGTTAACCATCCTTCATCTGAAGCAGTGGCTGCTCTTTGCTTTCTGTGTACATTTATTTAGACTTTATTACCATTGTAAGTACTGATTGGGAAAATACTTAACTTCAGTACGCCCAGAGAGCCAAAAGAAGTTTTACATCTCATTGAGAACACTTTCTGTATGTTGCATCTTCTTCACTTACACAAAGTGAAGTGTTCTCTTAATGAACAACTTCTCTAAAGAAACATATTTCTAATAGAAACTCTTGAGAAGCTTTAAAACTATTCTGCTACCAGTAATTCCTTCTGTAATAAGATACAGAATGGAAATGTCATTTCTTTGACAAGAATATATTTTAAAGGAATTCTTGAGCCTCCCAGCTGTCATGCAAATGGTCATCAGAAAAACAACTTCACTGAGGAAGAGAGATGAAATAAAGATATTCTATCATAAATGTAACTGGGAAAACAATGGCCATATTCTTCTTGAGAGAGTGTTCCAGTAAATCTTTGTGAATGCAGATCACCTACACAATACCTTTTTTTTTTTTCTAAAAATATACTGGTCTTGCTAATATCTTACATACTAACGTTACTTTTTCCTTACATGGGTAAGTATACTGATGACAACCTTACAGATGGGTCATGAGACTCTCAGTGGTAAATGCACCACTAACTTCAGATGAAAACTATCGGCTTTGAAGGAGGGTATCAAATAAAGGTTTACTATATCACAACTACAGCCATTAGACATTCATATTTAACACACTTAAACTCAGTTTGGATGTCTGGAGCTATGCTGTCATGAGGTTAAAAAACTGTCAAACGGTAAAGAAGAAATGTCTTCTAAAGAAGATCTATTGCTGCATGGAAAGCATTGGCTAGGAAAAATACATGGCTACTCAAGTATAAATTTTCTATATATAACTACTATACATATAATGATACAAATAACGATATAAACATCATTATGGACACACAAGATAATCTGATGGATCTTTTTGCATTGTTACCCAAAGAGATGCACAAAAAAGATACACTCTCAAAATACTGTCTTCTAAATGCATTTGTATCTGTATTTAGGACTACAGCAAAAATCTTGAACCTGCCAAAATGCTATTTGCAAATGCATCTTGAATAAAACTAGAACCACTTTAAAACAATTAAACTCCAGAAGTTACTCAGGATTTAGACTATCAGGAGATTGTTTACTTTTGAAACAGTTACTTATTCTGTTATTTTTAGTAAATATTGGTTTTGAATATGTACAGTGTTTCATCACAGCTCTACAGAATAACAGAATCTACTTGTTCTTTAAAATGTTATAATCACCTGGAAGTTATTCAGCTGTATATATCATTTTTACAGTAATTTCTTATGTTGTAATAAATATATATATTTCCCCCTCAAAAACATCTGTCTTATTCTATCCCTTCTTCAAAGTAGTGGCTAGTCTCAAGTACCTTTAGTGAGGTGCTCACCATAAGCCTGTCTACATGGAAAAGGCCTTTTTTCAGTTTACACTACATACCAAACTTACTCTCTGTACTTCTTCGCAATACTCTCTTAAACTGCAAGCAGATGAGTAACACACCTGGAAACTCATTTCATGCCATGTGTCCTATACTGACTGTAATCACACATTATCACATAATACCACACATTATGGTTGAGCACTAATTTCTGAGTAGATTAAAATTAATTGAAGCTCAGTTACAGAAATAATTGATGATTCCAGATTCTAAGAGAGCTCCAGCTAGAAGGATATTAGGGGTATGTATATATTTTCCCATGGACATAAATTTCTAAGAAGTGCAGGGTAATCCCAGAATTATTCAGCTAATCATTCATTATATTAAAAATTAGTTTCAGCTGAAGGGAAAATAAAGTTCTTCCCACATTTAAATCATCACATTAGGTTCTACAGTTAGTTTAATCTGCAGTAAGTACACTTTGGTGTCATTAAAGGAGTCTGATGTTAACATTTTGAAGTTATCCACCTGCAACCACAGATGGACTGAAATAGGTAGTGGTGTAAGGTTTCATGAACAGCAGGTCACAAGAATTTGTCTCTACCGTATTAGAATTCACCTTCTATCCTGGTACATCTGTGTTAATAGAAGAATATCAAAACTCACAGCAATTACTCAGTAATCATTCATCAGGCTGTTTTATTTCAAAACACTGAGCTATAGCATGGTACTCTACAAGAGGGAACATACACTCCTAACAGATTCAGTCCTAAAAGCTAGTCATCATATTTACAAACAACAACCCATATCACTCAATTACAGAATGTCAGGGATTGGAAAGGACCTCAAAAGATCATCTAGTCCAATCTCCCGCCAGAGCAGGAATACCAGGATTAGGTCACACAGGAACACATCCAGGTGGGTTTTGAATGTCTCCAGAGGAGATCCTGCATCATCTCTGGGCAATCTGCTCCAGTGTTCTGTTACCCTTACCATAAAGAAGTTTTTTTCTTGTATTTATGTGGCACCGCGTATGTTCCAGCTTGCACCCATTGCCTCTTGTCCTATCACTGGATGTCACTGAGAAGACCCTGGCTCCATCCTCCTGACATTCACCCTTTACATATTTAAGAACGTTAATGATGTCACCTCTCAATCTCTTCTTCTGCAAACTAAAGAGACCAAGCTCCCTTAGCCTTTCCTCATAAGGGAGTTGCTCCATTCTCTTAATCATCTTTGTGGCTCTATGCTGGGCTTGCTTAAGCAGTTCCCTGTCCTTGAACAGAGAGGCCCAGAACTGGACACAATGTCCCACATGTGGTCTCACCAGGGTGGATTAGAGGGAAAGGCAAACCTCTCTCAACCTACTAACCACACCCCCTCTAATACACTCCAGGATGCCATTGGCCTTCTTGGCTGCAAGGGCACAGTGCTGGCTCATGGTCACCTTGCTATCCACCAGGACCTCCAGATCCCTTTCCCCTACACTGCTCTTAAATGGGTCAGTCCTCAGCCTATACTGGTATGCAGGGTTGTTGTTGCCCAGATGCAAGACTTCACATTTGCCCTTGTTACAGTTCATTAAATTTCTCACTACCTAGCTCTCCAACCTGCCTAGGTGTCACTGGATGGCAGCACAGTCTTCTGGAGAGTCAGCCATTTCTCCCAGTGACCTCTATTTCTCCTGCATTCTATGCAGGAGGTGCAGAATCACTGACATTTTACCAATCATGGAGAGACATAGAAAGTTAATGAATTCCACAACACAAGAACACACCAATTGAAAAAAAAAAAAAAGACAATTAGAAAACTAAATTCTTATGGGTTCTCCCTCATTTGCGAGAAAAAAAAAAAAAAGAAAAATGATTTTCTTTCAGAAACCCTACTATTTCAGAAAAGCGTGTGTTGTTTGTAAAAGTCTTTAAACAGCCATTCAGGTATAAGATTGTTAATTGCTTTGGAGATAACCAAGACAGCATATACACTGGA
Organism: Chrysolophus pictus; assembly: GCA_037305975.1. Taxonomy (NCBI): domain Eukaryota; kingdom Metazoa; phylum Chordata; class Aves; order Galliformes; family Phasianidae; genus Chrysolophus; species Chrysolophus pictus. Next base: position 20,688,890 of record CM074577.1, on the reverse strand, counting down.
AAGCAATGAACGCAGCTCTAATTCATGTTGGCAGACTGCTTGTTTTTACTGCTGTTGAAATGGAAAAAAAAAAAAATGTTTCTAAATATAGTACAACATCAGTAAAGTTAAATTAACAGAATTATTGGAAATTTCTCTAGTCATGTCAGGGTCTGAATAAAAGCATTTGACAGACTAGAAGACTATATCAAGAAAAGGAAAAAAAAGTCTAGCACTGCTGGAGTAGGCAAATAATTTCAGCTATGACCTTCATCTAAACTAAGACATGGCAGACTCAATTTTGTTTTTAGTGTGCTTAAAACCAGAAGAGAATTACTTTAAATTCCACACTAGGGCATTTAAGTTCAGTAGGGTGTCAGGGACATATGAGAGCTGAATGTAATTTAATTTTGTTCAAATAACTGTGCTTAAAGGAATATTTTTCTAGATTCATGTTAAGATTTCAAGATACATAAACATCACACGTTTCAGGAAAACATCCAATCTGAGACAGATATAGGAGTAGCCATCACTCTTAAAACAGATATTGGATAAGATGGTTGCTTGACACACCACACATTGTTTTTCAACCCCACAAAATAAGTTCTGTCACACAAGATGCATGAAAGACACTGACAAGGCACAGGGTCATGCATCCAGTTGAAACCAAACAGCAAAAAGCATTTACTGGTGAAGCTAGACTAACCACAGCAGTGAACACTACTTCTCTTCTTAAAGATTGGAGTAACTGTAGTAAAATCAACTATACAAAGAAACATCTTTGAAAAGAAAAACACGCTACAAATAAAAAAGTTTTCAGTTCAAAATTATGCAGATAGTCCCATAGTGCTACAGTAAGTGGGAATCACAACTCTTTCCTTACTGATCCTAGTTTGATGCCCTAACGCATATATAACTTTTTAAAAACCATTTTGAGGACAGGGGAAAAAAATCATCCCAGTAGAAGTAGAGGTGATAAAGTGCTAAGATATTATCAAATGCTCATCAAATTATGCTACGAAGTGCTTGTACTGGATATAGCCCCACAATCAGGAAACAAAACAAATGTCAAACTGCAGTCAGAAGCTAATGGGGAAGGTTTTCAATCTGCTCTCTTTTCCCAGCTCTCCAGAGACAGAAAAGGCTGCTGAACCCAGCAAATGGGAAGGGGGGTGAAGGGGGCAGGCCTGGGGAAAAGAGAGAGAAAGTGCAGGTGGTTTACATGATCCCATCCAGTAATAAGCAGAGCAACTGCCTAATTGAATAACCTTTTGCTGGCAGAAAGACATTGTTCAGAAGCAAGGGATTCCACCCTCTCACCCTTGCAGCAGGTGGCATGCAGTCAAATGGACAAATACAAACATGAGGGTTAGGGGTGGGACTGACACCAGCTGTAACTGCCTTCCATGCAGACACCAGGGAAGGGAGTTTTGACAATGCTTCTTGAGGGAACAGAAAGTGAGATGCATTTTAATAGACTAAATATTGAATTTGGATTTTAACATTTAGACTCCCATGAGCTACTCCAGATTTTCCAATTACAGGAAATCTGACAAAGGATGTCAAAGATAGGTCTTTTCTTTCTAAAAAGGACTTGTATCTTTTAGCTGACTGTTAATTAAAGGAAAAAGAGCATGCACTTTTAGGGACATGATAGCATTCATGGAAAATGAATAGATGGTTGGGGGTTGGAAACTCTGAAGGCAAAGGGTCATTTCTATTGCTATATATGCTTCCTTTGAGATCTTTGTAGGTTGCTAAAATTATCTGAATAGAAGTTTCTCAATAATTCAGTACAGATAATACCATTTTTCCTCTCACTTTTTATTTTTCCTATCTATTAAAGATGCCCAGAGCAGGACAGAAATGCTTTTGTTCCAGGAGTTAGCCCAACCAAAACACAATCTCTTAGCTGTCTTATTATTAATATTAGTAACTGAGAAGTCCCACTAAAAGCCAAATCTGTAACTTATAAATAAAGATATGCATTCACCAAAGCATTTGAACAAATTATTAACCTTAATGCATTTTTAAATGAACGAAGTTCAGGCATATGCTTAAAGGTTTGGCTGAATAATAGGACAGTTCAAATGCTCTGAGAAACCACAGAGAACACCTGGCAGAATACTCTCATGCCTGAAAAATAGGATTCACTTTCTAACTGATGTTCAATAAATTCATAACACAGGCCCTAACAGAAATAAATAATTAACTTCTTTTAATTACAATGGCATGCATAGTTGTGTAACTGATATCATAATAAAAGGTAAGGAGAGACTCATTTCAAATGAACAATAGGGGCAATAAGCAAGAATCTTTGAAGTATTAACTTGCCTGCTTCCTTCCTAAACTCGAAGGCCAAAACACTCCATCACCAGATCCCAGCTCTTCTATTGTGGGTTGATAATTTTGCATGAGTTTGAAACTAAATAGCTCTAACAAGGAATAATCTGGAATGAGTTATAAGCATTCAGATGTGAGATAGCTTCAGAGCAAATACCAGATCAAATACTGAAGGTCACGAAGAGCTTATTCCAAAATATATACTTCAGATGTAAAATGACATAATTTATAAAGCTCTTCCAGGTGTGTAATCCATAATGATTTACACCTGAAGCCCAAATGCCATCTTTGCTCCTCAGAATTACACCTAGAAAACAGACGTGTTGTGGTATAGGTGAAAGGTGAGGATATTGCCTTTTGCCAAGATACAAACATGCTCATAAAAGGTATTTATCAAGAAGGCATTTGTTCAGAAGACAATCAAAGAACAAGCAGCTTACCTTTTCCAAAGGCTGGTGAAGTCTCCAAATAGAACAGTCTACAAACAGAGGCTCTGTTTCCTCAACTGCTAACCCTTAAATGAGAGTGAAAAGGGCTAAACCCAGCATCTGCTCCTTCTGGTTGCCCAGGTGTTTTGCTTGCAAATGTGTGCCCTGGGTTAGCCACACCTTCTCACCTGGAACTCAATCACTCGGTTCAGGCCAAGACCTAGCAATCCCCATACAAAAGTACACTGGCAGCATATTCCCCAGGACTAGTCAGTCTGCAAAGGGTAGGATCAATAAATGAAGAGGCTGGTACTACTTAAATGCCTACTCTATAAACAAACAAAAAAAGGAGCATGTGCCTAGAAATTAAAGATGTTGTAGCTTCAAGGACACTCACTGAGGTTTCATGATGTCCCTCTAGAATTACTGAATTAAAGTAATGTATAAGAGCTAAACTGATGATCTTGTTATACGATTTTCTAGCTTTTCCACTCTTCTTTTAGGTCTCTATGTGAGGAAAGTAGATTTATTTTAAGTAAATTTTTTAAAACAACATTTCCTGTAAGGGAATTCATGACAAGATTCTTGATCTAGAGTCCCTGGCACAATACGAAGAGTTTTAAGTACTTGAATAAGAAAGCAAAGAGCAGCAGAGGCTTAGAAAGCAATGAAGAACTCCCTCACCACAAGAACTGGCAGATCCTAATGGCTGTATAAAATAACTAATCCATCCTGTAAAAGTGATCAGGAACCCAGGAGTTCATAATACTTTCTCTTTAAGAGCAAACTTCTTGATTGTTTTAGCACAGTCTAATCCATACTGGTGCCCTCACTGACTTGTTCTTGATCTCAAAGCAAAATTTAGGTACAAAGGAAAAAGCATTAATAGTAGTCACCATGCTGATCTGACAACATCACTCCTCTTCCTAATACAGCAACTATATAGTCCTAATTCCTTCAGCCTCTTATTACCAAAGTATGCTTGGAAAATCCATATTTTCTCATAGCTGCCTTTTATCAATGAGGAATCCTTGAGAATAAATTAGAAGCTTAAGAATTTTTTGGATTATGCTCACAACTAAATGCTCAAACAAACAAAAAAAGAAAACAGAAAGAAACCGCACAAGAAAACATACATTTTTTACAACAGGTGTTTCTTTGAAAATAGTCTAACTCAGAAATACAATATATTTCAGTACAGCTAATGGAATATCAATTCTTGCTTCCACTTCCGATTCCATCTCCAATACAACAAATCCTACAGCAAGACCTCTACCTTTCAAGTAATAAAATCAATTTTTGGTTCAAATTCTCAAATCAGAGTTATGAGGATGTTCCAAATAAGCCCACCTCAATTTCTTTGAATCAGTTAAAATAAATGTGTGATTTTATAACTTAGACTGCACTGACACTGGAATATGTGAGGTTCTTATGAATAGTTTAGAGGGACAGATAATTTCTCACTAATCAATGAGTTAGTTATACTTGGGAAACATCTGTTTGGGACAAGGAAAATAATTAATCTTGTGGCAGTATTGGGACAGACAAACTTATCATTCATTTTTCCTTTTAGATAACAAAGCTGCATTAATTACTCAGACTAGATCCTGGCTAGCACAGTGACAACTCCTCAGCAGTTTACCCCACTACTCTCTTAGAAGAAATGCCAAGGAATATTTTGTGACCATAAGTGCTCAAGAGTGAATTTTACATCTTACAGTAGAGCTAGAAAACTCAGCAAGGCTGCGGCATTCTGCAATGCAGATCATGGACAGTATAATCATTCAGAGGAGAAATGAGTTCTGAAGAATACAAGATAATCATTCTTCCACGTAAGTAAGCAATGTGTCAAAATAAAATCATCTGATATACTAGAATATTTACACTCATACTTCCCCACATTAATTCACTCTTAGGGTTTATTACCTGCAAGAATTATCCCCATTTATAACATTACATGGGCAGCAGTACACTGTACTTGCTCTGTCTGTAACTGGGGAGACATCAATACAGTAATTTTACAAGCCAGGCAACAAAATTATTACAATATTTTTCCTGTGCCATTCCATAGGAATAGGAGAAAGTGTTCACAAAAACTGTATACTGTATATCTTACCTCCTGAGTCTTTTCCTACTTAATGTCTAGATTCTGCAACAATCTGCAATATGATCATGTACCATTAAAGAAAGTGCCCTTTTCATACTCCTTATGAAGTATCTGAGACTTATGCTCAGTAGTACTATCTACATATGTTTATTTGCATATTCTTATATTTTAAACTCTTAAAGTTCTTTAAATAATAATATAGAATTCCACTGTGAATGCACATTGTATATTTATTATGTATAACACACACTAAAATAATTTATTGAATCTTAGGACATATTAAGTAAGGAATATGTGGTAGTGTTTTCAGGAGTCCAATGTTCCTCTTCAATGTTCGATTTCATATTATGTTACAGATAAATAATAAATAAATAATAAATAAATATAAATAAATAAATAGTAAAATATTGTGCTTTGAAATTTTGAAGCTCTTTATCAGAAAATAAATAAAAAAATAAAAAATAAAAGATCACTGACAAGATAACATTCTGCATGACAACACTCAGATTGATGTGGTAAGCAATAATCTATTAAAAATCAGAATTTATGATACAGCCATTTAACATATTTGACTACAGTGATAGAAACTGTCCTGAGAGAACAGCAGAGTTAAAATTCCTGAACTGTATGGTTAGTTAATAAGCAACAGTTTGGGTTGAGAATACATGAGTGTTCAATATAACTAGGTTATGAATAATCCTGCTTATTGCAGAAAAAGCAGCCTCCTTTGAGTTTCAGAGCAGAGATGTCAATGGAGCAGAGGAAGTTGCATTTTTAAACCTCCCATGTTCAAGTATATGTCAGCATCCAACAGAGGTTGATACATATCCCACAGCATTATGCAAATACATTCATTATTAAGTCTTTATATTACTTCTTCAACACTTAGTACTAATTATAATGTTAACCACAATAAATTACTGCTATATCTTCTAAATGCTTTCAAAAACTTTTAAAAATAATCTTTCTGTTATTACTTTATGTCTGAATTAAGGACCAATACCAGAAAGATACAGAAGGGGTTCTTGAAAATAAAGAGTAAGCATTAATGAAATTATTTCAAAGAAATCTGTTTGATTAACCCAACAACAACAACAAATAGGCCACCTATGGAGTTATATAAAAGTTTGAGATTAAAAAAAAAAGTCAAAAAGATTCTTATGAGATTTTGTCTCTTGTTTGTTTGCCTGACTATTTGCGATTTAAACTGCTGATACCCACCACTGTAGACAAGCAGTATTGCAATGAATCATATAAAAAAAGTGCATTGGCATAATGGACTTTTGTGGGAATTACTGTTATTTGAAGTCATAGAAAATTAAAGAAGTTCACTTGAAGAAATGTAAAGGAATACAGGTTTTGAAAAGACTTGGAAATCTTTTGAAAAGTCTGAAGGTCTAGTGGATAAACACTAGTTTTTATGTGTAAAAAAAAAAAACAAAAAAAACAAAAAAACACAAAAACAAAACACACACACACACGCACACACAAATTTCCCAGTTCTGGGAAAGGGAAACATAGAATCACAGAATGTCAAGGATTGGAAGGGACCTCAAAAGATCATCTAGTCCAATCTCCCACCAGAGCAGGAATACCAGGATTAGGTCACACAATCCAGGTGGGTTTTGAATGTCTCCAGAGGAGATCCTGCATCATCTCTGGGCAATCTGCTCCAGTGTTCTGTTACCCTTACCATAAAGAAGTTTTTTCTTGTATTTATGTGGCACCTCGTATGTTCCAGCTTGCACCCATTGCCTCTTGTCCTATCACTGGATGTCACTGAGAAGACCCTGGCTCCATCCTCCTGACATTCACCCTTTACACATTTAAGAACGTTAATGACATCACCCCTCAGTCTCTTCCAAACTAAAGAGACCAATCTCCCTTAGCCTTTCCTCATAAGGGAGAAGCTCCACTCCCTTAATCATTTTTGGGAAGCACTTAAATGTCTTAATACCCAACTGATAAAGACAATCTACCACTATGGCTATATCTTGAAGCAAACAGCTTGGATGGATTCTTTGATGTGAGCAAAAAAAAAAACCAATCAAGTACTTTAACCGGAAATACTTCCAAATACAGAACTACAAGAGTCAAATCATTTGCAAAGAGAAAATACTACTGTAGTTTTCAAACAACGTTGTGCTCCATTTACCTTGTACAAATAACGCTGTGTTCCTTTGTAACCAACAGTCAGACATCTAATACTGGTAACTAGGCAAAACAAATAATTGCCTCTCCAAATGTGTTTTGACTGTAAAGTCAAACAATGTATTTAGTACAGGCGTAATTAAAGCAATTATACCTAAAAGAGATACCTATGGTTATGGTTACCTATGCTATGCCTACAGAAAACACACAAAATCTGCCTTCTTCATGCTTTCAGTATTTAGTATGAAGTAATAAATTCCTAGAGTTATAAGTTCTGAATTAATAGAGCATTCATGAGTTTATACAGCTCGCTATCTCCAGAAAATTCCACAGGATTGTCAAAATCTGAGCATACATGCCAGAATACATTGGTACAGAAGTGTTATGAAAAGCTATTGCAAAAGGATTGCATTTAAATGGCAAGTTTAATGTATTCTCCTACAAAGGTATCTATCACCCTACCTGCACAGTCTCAAGCAGGTACCGTGAAGCAGCCAACCATCCTCCATGCAGTTCCTTGGCAAGACTGAATATGGACAATGTTCAGGACATCATAAAATGCTAAGATAGCTTGAAGATGACTTTACAAGTAATTTGATCAGTTGAAAAATAGGAGTAGTACTGTAGTTTTTTAAACAGACAAAATATATCTGTGTTACAAATTATGCTATGTAGAACTAGTAATATGGCAATCAGTTAAAGCCATATTCTGAAGAAAACAGCTGGTAGGGCCTAACTGCTATGGCTACAACTGCAATATTCTCTTCTGGGAAGTTCCCTCATAAGTAATGTGACATTCATGTTGGCTTCACTTTACTCTGAAATATCATTTCATTACTCTGAAATAAAATGCTGAGCATCATTTTCATTTTTTAATGGCTGAATACGGTGTTATTATCCTTAAAAAAAAGAAGAAAAAAATCACACTGGTTTAGCGGTACCAAAATTTGTCACCACTTTTAGTGTTTCTATTTTTCTTGGGAAAAAAGTCAGGTCAGTAATAAAACACTTTTTCTAATAAGATGAAGTATTTAAAAAGGAGATTCTTGTAAGTTTTAAAATTAATAGTTGAACTCAATAGAAAATATATGGCTATTAGTAAAATGATATTCTATTTGTCTTCAATTTATGAAAAACCTTGACATCTTTACATTAGATAGGTTCTTCATATTTTTCCAGTGTTGAGAAAGTAATCCAAATCATAAGCAGTTATTTCTGTGGCTTTCAGTGGTGGCATTTAGGTAAGTGTCCAGGATAGAGTCAACATGCATTTTGCTAATATTCTTTGTCAGTGTTTCTTACAGTGTATCACTTTTGCTGATATAAAATACCATGTCCGGCAAACCTCTTTTAAGCTTTACTTCTTTAATTTCTTTACCTGTTCATAAACCCAACAAATGAATTTTGCAAGCACTTATCTAATCACGTTTAATCAGTATTATCTTACCAACATACCTCTTAAGGTTAAACATGAGCTGATGGAAAGGTGATGTTTGACCTCAGATTTGAATTCTGGATGCAAGGTTCATTCATGCTTAGAAGTAGATTTACCTTCATACTTAACACATAAAATAACTATTCTTTCAGATTAGTAATGTAAAGTAACATGTAGAACTTTCACTTTTTATTTATCTAGAAAAACACAAAATTCATTAAGACATGGAGTCTTCTTGCTCAGCAGGCTGGGGATATACTTCTACAATGTAAATGATAGTAACCACAGTAATAGTACTAATAATGACAATAATAATTCTCCCTAGCTGCTTAGATAGTGAACTTGATTCACAGGATGGAGAGGAAAAAACTAAAAATCATAGATGATGTATTTTCATTTTTGACAAAATAGACATTCAGATCCTTAACATATGTAGTATAATGACTAAGCTAACCTTCCACAGACTGGCAAATGGCTGACAAGAGATGTAAAGCTGGAGATTTGAATTCATGATTTTGTGCTAAATTTTCAATATTGTAGTGTGTATTATATCCCCATTTCCATTTATCTATATGCTGGAGACAATAATTATCCATGTAACTACAGAACTAAATAGCTCAGGTGAGAATGAAAAGAAATTACATTTGAACATTTGATAAAGCATCTACTGTACATTTTTACTGATCATGCTGCCACCAGTGAATAACTGCTGCAAAAGAATATTTAATCCACACGCCATTTAATTCACATGTAACTACTATATATTACATATTTTTTCAGTAAATTTTACTCTGGAAAATTTACTTATTGGGCTAAAGGAGAGAATGGCTCTTTCTTTACATAATACTTCTATAAACACTTCAGGCTGTAACAAGTCATTCTCAGGCCTGAGATGCAGTGTCCATGCATCTGAGCAGCACCTTTATTCACACCACAGCCTGAAGCTACTCCTTGACTCTGCTATGAGAACATTTTCTTGAAACACCCTGGTGTGTTAGTCAAATGTCTGCTTTTACTAACACACAATCAGACACAGTCTTCTAGATAGGAATGGTGACTAAAATCCCTGAAATCACATTACCATGCAACTCTATTTTTTTCCATGTTTTTCCTCCTTAGCTCTCAAACACAATGTATTCTTGGTAAAGTTCTTCCTTTCTTCCCTTAAGTGAACAGTGAACATAAATCATCAAAAGCAATTATATCAGTTTTCTGTAGAACAGTGATTAAAAAGGTGCAAAAATAAATCACAATGACTTTTCAGCAGCATAAAGTTTTGGGCAGTTGTATTCTCACTCATGCTACATTACAACGTGATGTATTTTCACCAGAATCTTCTCAACACCATATCACTGAACCACAGAAGGGCTGAGGTAGGAAGAGACCTTTGGAGGTCATCTGGTCCAAACTCCCACCTCAAGCTGAGTCACCTAGAGAACTGCCTACCACTATGTTCAGATGCATCTCCAAGGAGGGACTCCACAACCTCTCTGGGCAACTTGTTCCACCTGAAACTGTTATTCTGAAAGTTTATAAATAAATAAATAAATAAATAAATAAATAAATAAATAAATAAATATCAATAAAACTGTTTCCTGATGTTCAGATGTAAGCTCCTGCGTTGCAGCTTGTGCCTTCTGCCTCTTGTCCTGACACTTTGTTCACTACGTTAAACATCCATGGATGTCAACATATTTACCGTTTACACTCCTACCTGGAACATGAAAACTTTCCACAGTGACATCATAGCTTTGGAGCAGAGGCAAGTCAGCTAAGACCAGCTTGAGAAGAAATTTGTAAGATATTTCAAATATGTAAACACACATTTTAAAAACATGATGAAAAATACAAAGGTGACAGAAATGGGACAAAAGAATACTTTGATAAACATATTTAGACACCTATGTGGTATCCTGTTACATTCATCTGAGTAGATCTGTAGGCTACTATGACCAATCGCAGTTGTCTGAACACAATATCATTGAGGGAAAGCTCTGCCATTACAGCTCTTGCATGAATAGGTATAATCATTTACATATAATGTAATTCTTCATTAACAGGTTATACATGACTGGAGATGCAATGAGTGGCAAAGAAGACTTACAGTACTTCAACATAGACATGAGCCATGCCATGTCTGAACTGGCATAAGAACTTATGTCTTCATTTCATGTACAATTTGTGATTGTTGCAAGGGTTCTTTGTGTAGCTGCAGATATTCCACATTCTTTTTCAGCATATAAACATAACTTTCAAGGAAAGTCTGATCTTACGCTTCTTCAGGAAAAGGATCATATTGAATAACAAGGCTGGTTATTTGGTTATTATCTGTGCTAGAACAGCATATTCTAATTAATTTTAAATAATCTAGACAAAATGCTTGAAGTAAAGTAGGCAACAGAGAAATCAAAATGATAAACTAAATCTGCCTAAAACACTAAATATTCTTTTCTTTATCCTGCTGTCTGCCTGTGCAGCTAGTACACAACACATTTACTTTAAATGTACATACTCAATCTAATTTTCATTGAATCACAGAATCATAGAAATTTTATACAATTGCATAACCACAGCAATGACTGCAGGACAGTTAAGACTTATCATCAAAACAGTGACACTGTGTACATACTTTGGAACAAAAATAACTCTTGTATTTCAATGTAATAATAATAATAAACCAGAAAATGCAAGACCTGTCTAGCACTTAAATGGAAAACAAACTGAAAATAAAGTGCGCGCTTGGTCTAAACTTTGCATTATATTCTAGTAGCTTTCCTACATGGACTAGCTACACACAATACAATTATAAATGTACTGAAAAACAAATTTTAAAGGGGTTAAATGCTCTACTGTTTGGTTGGGGAGGGCTGTTTGTTCTATATAAAGTTAATAAAATCATAATACTAATTCATAATTCAAAATCTTACAAGACTGAAGAAACATATCTTCTCAGAACATTATTTCCTAATAATGCTTCAGTTTCTCTTTTTTTCTTTCTGTCCTTGCCAGAGTAAAGAATAAAAATCACAGTCAATCCAGACAGGAAGTTTAGAATTAACCAACAACTTTGTGCCTTAGCTAGACATACTGTAAAAGATTTTTCTAAACCTTAATTCTATTGAGATTAAAGTCTCATACACAAATATAATATATGCAATTATTGTTTAGAAATAAAATCAAGGACATTACCAGTCATGGCTTTGCATTTTTTTTTCTTTCCTTACAAAGCAAATATGAAAAGATAGATGCTTTCAGACTGCCTTTAAGTATTTTCACAAATTTAATCAAAATTTATTTTTATTGGGGGGGAAAAAAATAATAATAATAAAAAAAAAAAGCTACAGAGTCCCAGTAAAGGAGATGTTACTTGGCATAAAATTAATAAATTAATCTGATGGAATAGGCTTTGGGTTCCTGATGTTCCACAGGGCCCACAGAATCCTAACTAGAATACTATCTGACTTCTCTACGACTCTTCTCTCTCAGTAGGGATGAGTACAGTCTGAGAGAGCTGGGCTGTTCAGCATGGAGAAGAGAAGGTTCCAGGGAGACCTGATAGCAACCTCTCAATATCTACAAAGGGAACATAAGAAGGAAGGGTACAGACTCTTTAGCAGGGTTGGTTGTGATAGGTCATGGGGAAATGGTTTCAAACTGAAAGATGGAAGATTTAGATTGGATATAAGAAAATGTTTTTTACAATCAGGGTGGTGAGGAACAGTTTGCCTAGAGAGGTTGTGAATGTCCCATCCATGGAGACATTCAAGGTCAGGCTGGACAGGGTTCTGAGCAATCTGATCTAGCTGTAGGTGTCCCTGTTCATTGCAGAGGTGTTGGACTAAACAACATTTAAGGGTCTATTCTAACTCAAAATGATTATATGATTCTATGAATTCAACACAGATGTGAATCCCAGCCTTTGTGAGAATATCACAAAGGCAAGCTGCCTTCTTCTAGCCATACAGGGACTGAAGAATCACTTTAAATTGTGACCCAGCACTCCTCTGCATTCACTATGATCTCTTTTTTCCTTTCTCCTGCTACTATCTTTGTAAAATGGTAATAAGAGTACTCCAAGACAAGGGTGCACTGTGTTCATCACTTTCTACACAAAATTTGCCTGATTTTATACCAGTGAGATGTTTCTGAATTTTCGGCAACAGTTGTGAAACCCATTTCTTCACAGTTCTGACACTGGAGAGAACTCACCAATTCTTCCTCTCCCCACATTTTGGGTTATATTGCTGAAGGTGCACAAAGAAAAAAAGTAACAGAGACAGTATATCAGAACAAAGCCTTCTAAAATCTGATTCTGATAATATATCACGGCAAATTGGATTTGTTTCTGAAAAAGTTAAATTGGGGTAATCTGTATCGGGATAATCCTCCTAGATTGTGATAATTTCCCTAGGATGTCAAGGCTCACTCATGAAGTCTTCCATATAAGAAAATACCAGTGTACATGGAGTACTGGCCTTTTCTTTCCCATTGGGTCACATAATAGTTTTTGTTGTATACGCAGAGTGAAAGATAACTATTCCTGCACTCAATATGCTCTGCTGCTGAGACTGATTTCAGAAGAGATGGTGAAGAACATAACTGCAAAACTTGTCACATGTATTTTCTCTGCCATACATAAACTGTTTTCATGGCACTAGCTGGGCTTCTAACTTTTTGATTAAATATAATCAAAATCAATAATAATTATGGGTGACCACAGGAAAACTTAGATAACATTTTTTTATTTTCAAAAGATGAGACAGGTATCGGGTAATTAATTCTTATAGCTCTTTGATATTGTTTCAAGGGCTATGAATAGACAAACTCAATCCAGACTACAAACAAGCTGAACGGTCCTAGCTTTATCTTGAGGAGTAGTCTAGTTAACGTTACCATCCAATGCCAGAAAGAGGAGTTTTGCTGACGCAAACAGTAACTCAATTTTATATGGTACATCTGAAAAACAAGAGCTGGTTAAGTTTTGCAGATCAATGGACCCTTGGTTTTCAATCCAGTAAATCTCATTCATAAATAGTCTAATTTTTCAAGCTTGAGAGTAGTCCTACTGACTTTGGCTTAGAAACTTAAACACAATCACAGATGCACTACAGGCTTGAGAATGGAATAATAAGCATTTTCAGTATGAGGTCAGTAGTGAACACACAGCTGAGAGTTAAGACAGATTATACTTTCATCTAGTTCTAAACTTGTTCTTTTAGGCTGTTATCTATCCAAAAGACAGCTTGCCAGTTCATTAACTTCCTTTTCTGCTCTCTGTTTTACTGTACATAAAAGGCATGCACTGGGATGTGCACAGGACCATAGCCATAGCCACACACTTTATTTTGTACACTACATGCACCAGCAGCTATTAAAACCTGATGGTGCTGAAAGGCTGTGACTATTATATATCCAGCAATGCTCTCATCACTACTGAGCTGTCTGTTTGACAAGTGCATACTCACTGCTTCCAGGAAAACAAACAAACAACAAAAAACAACAACAACAACAAAAGAGGATGACAATTTGTGCTTCAAATCTGCTGTTTTTATATATCAACTGGAGCACTGAATCAGCCCAGTGAATCAATATGCAAGTCAATCTTTTCCTAAAATGCTTCATAGAAAACTTCTTAGAACAAAATAGGAAAACTGTATAAATTGATATACAATGATCTTCAGGCACAGATCCACTGAAGTAAAACTGGGAGGAAGCAAGAGGTCTCATATAAATTTCACAGATCTTAGGAAATGAAATTATTATGTAGTTACCCTCTCATCCTAACAACTGTCCCTTCAACAACAAGCACCATATCATTCCCTTCCACTTTTATCTCATTCCTCTCCCTTCAATGGCAAGAATTCTTTAGGATGCCTGGAATATTGTGGTTTGAGGTGGTGTGAGAAGCCTAGGTGAAAGAGAAAGCACAAAGGTACCTTTTCACTCAACATCAGCCTGTTCATTTCAGCCTGTATAAAACAGAAGATTCTCAGGAAGAGAGGTACAGATTCAATTTCACGAGTTTCAGTTCAATTTTCAATCCCTAATACATTGTTGGCATAGTTAAGAAGTCTTCTGTGCCTAAAATAACACCAGTTATTTTAAAACAATCAATGCATCAAGCAGACGGAGAAACCACAGCTTGTTGGCCTTTAAAAAAGAGGTTAGCCTAATGTTCTACAGCCCAAGGGAAACACAGATGATATTTATATTACCCCTGAACATGAATAATAACACTAAGGGTTATAGGGTTATTCCATTAACTGAATCCATCACCGGACAGCATGAAAATTGTATTAAGTTTCCCGACAAGGTCTTGGGAGAATTGTTACAGGTCTATTTATGTTATTTTTGATTCTGACTAAATTAAGTGAAGGTTTTACATTTAAAAGATTTTTATTTGGCCATAGATCAATATTCAATTGCAAGTTTCACTTTATCCTGTCCTGCATACTGTAAAAATTTTCTTGTTGAGATTTATGAGAATATTCAGTAAGAGCTATGTAAGTAACTGTTTTACAAATATTTGTCTTACAAATGAAAGAGCTGTAAATCATGTCTAAGTACAAATTCTTAATAGAAATTCAGATTTAAAATTTTAATTTCAGTATATATTAGTTTGGGAAGTTAGCCTGTGAAAGACAGAGGCATTTACACTCTGTGTCCTTCAGCCACCTCCTATCTAAAACTAACATGAAAGTATGATTCTGACAATTGTATGACATACAAAAAAGAATTAGGAAGAGAGTGGTGATATAGTAGTGTTACAGTCTGCCTTGAATTATGAGCTATTCTATGGTTCCAGATGATTCACCACTCCATAGAAAATTCAACTACTCAATCACCAGCTTTAACAGTCAAGAATAAGAAAGAACTTTACTCTGGGTTTCTAACACCTTAAAAAACACAGTCTAACCATGAAAATGATCCAGTCAAGTTTTCTGGAGATCAAAATGAAAGGAGAAACTATTTTCTTCTCTAATTGTTTCCTCACTTCTGATAGTGTTCTGTTATAAATCTAACTCCTCCCAAAAATTTCCTGTGAAACTCTGCAACTGTGTACAAAAAAGGTGAGGGTTTGAAGTCACTCTTCTCACAAGGAAGAAAAGGGTAAAGCTGTCCTGGCAGATGTGTTATGGAAAATTTAGGCAGGAGGGAGCATGCTAATTCTAGGAAATGACAGCAGTAACTACTGTATATGTTTGAGCAGGCAGTAGGTAAAAACATTCCTCCTCCTTCGTTTAGCGTTAACTGCCTTCCATACTTCCCATTTCTAACACATCCTTCAGCCCATCAACACATCCACATATGAATGCAATATCCTCCTGAATTTCTTTTCAAAAATAGATGGCCAGAGCAGCCAGCGTGGCCATTCACTACTACACCAATTCTGATGCCTGCAGCAGTATTTCAACCCAGAAAATTGTACATGCAAAGAACTATTACAGAAAAAAAAACATATTCTAGTTCGTAAGAATAGAATTAATATATATATATATATATATCATTTGCAATCAGAAACAATCTATTCTATTATATTTAGTTACAGGAAGTCTAATTTTGTAGAATTTTTAACAATGCTGAAATCTAACAACAACACATAGAAGTTCAGAACTGTACATACACTTATTATCTGTGGAGAAGATGAGTTAGTTACGCTACAGATGCACATATTCTTTATGGGGCAGGCAAGCTCACTCTGAAATTATTACAAAGATCCCATATAGAGAGGAAGAGAAATGAAGCATTCACTTTTAGAAGACCTATTTTCATAGAATCTTAGAATGGTTTGGATTGGAACGGACTTTTAAGACCATCTAGTTCCAAACCCCCTGCTATACACAGGCACCTCCCTCTAGACCAGGTTGCTCAAAACTCCATCCAACCTGCCCTTGAACACCTCCAGGGAGGGCATTCACAATCTCTCTGGGCAGCCTGTTCCACTGTCTCACCACTTGCACAATAAAGAATGCCTTCCTAATATCTAGTCTAAATCTACATTCCTCCAGCTTGAAGTCATTTCCCCTCATCCTGTTGCTACATACTCTTATAAAAAGTTCCTCAGCAGCTTTTGTGTAAGACCCCTTCAGGTACTGTAAGGCCACTATCAGGTCCCCATAGAGCCTTTTCTTCTCCAGGATGAAGAGCCCCAGGTCTTTCAGCCTATTCCCACAGGGGAAGTTCTCCAGCCCTTTGATCGTACTCATGGCCCAGCTCTGTACCCACTCTAAGAGCTCAATGTCCTTCTTGGGTTGCGGGCTCCAGATCTGGACGCAGTACTCGGGTGGGTTCTCACGAGAGCAGAGAGGCAGAATCACCCCCATTGAGCTGCTGGTTATGCTTCTCTTGATGCAACCCAGGATACAGTTGGCCTTCTGGGCTGCTAGCACACATTGCTGGCTCATGTTGAATCTTTCATTTCCCGATAAGGAGAAAAGTGTTGCCTGCTTGGTACAAGAAACCTAGGTAAAATGCTGTGAAGACTAGATAGCTTTTTACTGTCTGTGTGAGTGAGGAATTGTTTTTTATTCCAACAGATAAAATTGGCAATTCATATTATACAATCTGAATGTCAGATGTACTGTAACGTGTTTATTACTCACAACTATAAAAAATGATTTAAGAAGCAATATATGACACTAATGAGTAATTTACAGATGACCAATGATACATATTGAGAATTTCCTAAAGAGCAAGCTTAAGACAGTGTAGCCACCTATGCTTCCCTTGACCTGTCCTTTGCTCCTAGCTCACAAGCACTTGTTGAAACAACAAAAAACAAGATATTATTATCTTCTTGGATAATATTGAATTCTGCTAATTACCATTTCCTTTCCAAGGATCAAAGTGATTCAGAAAATGAAAAGACAAAAAGAAAAAAAAAAAAAAATAATAATGCTTTCCTTGCTTTCTGATAGATGGGTCAAATATTGTTTCACCATACCTAATCATGCACATTTAAATTTCCTCACCACTTCATCAGTGTATCTGTCCATGTTACATATTGACTGTCCTGCTCTTCCCTTGCAATTTGTCCCCTGAAACTTTCCATACATCTCCACCACTTTTCAAAATATCAATACTCGTGTTCTTAGATTTTCAAAACATATGACGTTACATCTGTAATTATTATAATCTGTTGCTCTGAAAATTAAATTCACAGGCACTGCAACACTGACACTTAATAAGTATGCTATTTTATGTAAATATAAAGTTTCCCTATGCTTAACAGATCAGACTTTCAACGTCACAGAAATAAATGTATATTTTCCTAGGAAGACCATTCATCTAGTTTGCTGCCAAGGTTAGACAAAAAGCATATAGAATGACTAAGGGAGAAAAAAATACACAGTGAAACCCCACAACCAAGGGTGATGCATAAGTGTCAAAATAAATAACACTCCTACATAAGTTCTGCAGAATACTGCTGAACTCAAACTGTAGAATTTCATTATATTAATTATGATTTAGGGGAAGTTCATAAATACTAAGTTGTTACTTATGGATGGCCACACATAGTTCCTTAGGACTGAGGGCTGGAATTCATACACTGACACCTTTCTTCATTTTCAGTAACAACTGAAGTAAATGCAGTTTTGTACAGTGTCAATGGCTTTTCCAGACTTTTTTCAAGTCTGAAAAATCACTTCAGTTACAAACAGGTTAAATATTATACATTGCTTTCAAGAAGAAGTTTACCTCTGTGGGATTTTTAACTCCATCATGACAAGAAAATTTTTGAGCTTTCTTTAGAAATAGAAATTTAGAAGGTCTAAAGATATGTTTATTTTACGTGTAACAGTAGCATAAAATCTATCATAGCATATTATATTTCAATCATACTTATTTTATAGATAGGTCAGTGAAAAGTAATATCCTATTACCATTTCCTAACAGAGATAGCATCATGTTATCTAAAAGCATGGCTGATAGCAGATCAGTAGCAACCTAATCATCTGTTGTCAAAACATTATGTATGGGGTTATAGTCTCAAATCATAATTATTTAATAGTGAAAATGAAGAACACAGATAATAATACAATATATTACCAGGATTATGATTGAAACACCAAGAATAATATATAGGGTAAATAATATATTACAAACATTTTAGGTATTTTATGATCTCCTTCAATGCTAATTGCAAAAAGTAAATAAGAACTCGGTATCATCTACACCTCTGCAGATAAGAAATACTAAATTATCAAACTACTTATACCAAATATCATCTTTTAGGCAAAGTCTTGAAATATACAAAGAAAACTGAAAGAATGAGTTTTGTTACAATCAGACTATGTTACGACAGCACAAACAGGAGTCTACTTAAGGACTATTCATTCCACTGCATTTCAGGTACCAAAATTAGCTGGCTAAGTTAACCAGCTCATCCCCTAATGAAGTGAGAGATGTAAAAGCCTTCAATATTTATTGAAAAGAAATACACTTCTTTAGAGAGTAATTCAGAGTTCCTTCCTTTCTCTGTCCACTGGTTTTATGAGCCTACTAAGCTTCCTAAAATAGATCTTTAGATCGGTGTACTATATGTACACACTGTAGTATTGATCTGTATAAGGATTTCAACTCCTCATACAGCTAAAATATTGAATTAGTGGTGGAAAAGACTTATAATTGTAAGTCATTTGGAATGTTAAGCTAACAGAAACAGGATTGCCTTCATTTTAAGATAAGACTCCAAGTAAATGAGCTCTCTGTTATACGAAGGGTGAACAGATCATTGCCAGTACCTTTCTAGCTAGGATCCTTTGTGAATATGTTATCTTCTTTTGGGCGAGGAGATGGAATTCTATGATTCTATGACTATGATTCTATGAAGCAGTAATAACAACATTTTGCATATAAAAGTGTATTACTGTTTTAGTTCCTATTTTTTCCTTGCATATTTTCCAGCACTGAACACTAACAGTTTAGTTTGAAAGTTTAAAGTTACTGCAAAATTTACATAACCTGCAAACTACTTAAAATTTTAATTCAGTTGGCTTCATAAATTCCATATCTCTACACTATAAAACAAATAAAGTACAGTTGTTGTAAATAATGTGATATTTGACTCTGTCATTTTGTCTGTTTTTGTGATGCCTTCAGCAGTTTTGCAGGTTGCACATCCTGATGTGTTCATTAAGATACTTAGTGTGGTCAACTAAAGCTTCCTATATTTACCAATCATACTCACTTTACTGTGCTGACAGACCTCCAATGGTCTGCTCCTCTTTCTCTTGCTAGTTAGAACAATCTTTTTTTTTTTTTTTTTAATCTTTTGGAAGGTGAATAGATTCTAATCAGTAAGTACTTGTGTTTTTATGACATGCAAATAGAGTGAATGCTATGCTGATAAATCTACTGAGTCTTACTTTGCTGCCGGTGTTTATAAATGGCTTCTTAAAATCTGTTTTAAGAAAAGATTCTTTAGTGTATGTGTAAACTCACTATGTGCTCTAAGTTAAGAAATGTAACATCACAAATGACATTTTGGTCTTTTTAACTAGGAACTGAATTTGTTTTTAAGATTTGAAGAGTTTCATCATATTAGGCTTTTACAGATTTGCTGGAAGCATATTCATCTCCTAAATGCACTGCTTTTGTAATCTCTGCCACCATGTTAGATCTCTGCTTCACAAATTAGCAGCATAACAATTAGCCCATAAAGAATGGTCTTTTGCTTAATTATTACCATACTTCTTTTTTTAATGCTATTTTTATTTTATTTTTCTGTTGTTTCACACAACTATGAAAAACATTCAAGCCACTGAGTCTTTCTGAGATCTACTCAGAATACAGCACTGGATTGAGAAGTATATTATTCCCACGTTTAAAGCCAAGCTAATGTATCTAATTTTTAAAATGTAGAGAAAAGATTTCCATAAACATACTTCACTATTGGACTTTGTATTTAAAAAAAAATAAATTAAATTACAGTCATTAAAGTCAGGTTAAAACCAAATTCATGGAAATCCCACATTATCCCACAGATAATGGGAAACAACATGCAAGTTATTTTTGTTGAATAAAAATAACAAAGTCTAAGCAGGAACATTATGAACTTTGTTCACCTTTTTTTTTAACCCATCTGTTGACTTAGCAAACAGGACCAAGATTGTCTTCTACCATATTTAAACAAGTGAGTACTTTACTGTCTGTATTAGAAAAACTTCCTAAAAAGAACAGTTGGTTGTTGTCTGATTTTGCCATAATTTTGTCAGCTGTGCATTTATCTCATATTCTGAAAAATAAATTTGATCTGACAAAGGAAAATCTAACACATCAAAGTAGCTCCAGCAATTTAAAACTGATATATGAATATCTACTAAATACATTCTAGGTTCAACTTCTTCCTGTTCCAGGCAGTCAGCAAAAGTCTTTCAAAAGCATGGACAACTAGTATTTTAATGGCAATTTTACTTCCAAAAACTCAGCTTCACTTGAATTTATTGACCCAGGTCTTTAACCACTCTAAAACATTCTGAACTCCATCAAAATTAATTGAGTTATGGCAGTCTCTGAACAAAATGAAAGCCATTTGGTATTCTACCTATAAAACGATTATGATCGAGTCACTTCTCTGTCATAGGGGCAGACTGTATTGTAGAAATCCATGGTCCACCTCCATCTTCTATACTGTGGGTGGTTCTGGTCTTCCTTTTCTAATTCTCAAAATGGAAACTGCTTGGAGATAAAAGAGATGGAGTGCCTTCCCTGCCCTGAATGCCTGGGGGAGTAAAAACCCTGCATCATGGTGAAGCTGAATTGTGGTAAAAATTTTTAAGTGAAAAGGAATGATTTGTATTTGGATTGATTAAGCACTCTCTTTCAAAACAAGAAGTAGGGATAATAAATTATGTTAGGAGTCAGGCTCAATATAGCTCTTGTTTTTGTGTTTGTTTTTTATTTGGGGAACTACTTGCCAGAAAATAATTGATTACTAAAGTTTTACAGCATATCTAAAAGATACATGAGAATTTAATGGAAAAGGAATCCACAGGTGGTTGCTAAACACCTAAACAAAACTCAAAAATACCCTTGAGTTGAAAATATGCTAGAAAGACATAACATAAGAATGTCCTTCCTGAAATCCTATACTCTTTCCTAGGCATTAGATTATTGTCCAGAAGGACAGATTGGATGGGGCCCTGGGCAGCCTGGTGTAGCATTAAATGGGGTGGTTGGTGGCCATGCATGTGGCAGGGGGGGTTGGAGATTCATGATCCTTGAGGTCCCTTCCAACGCTGGCCATTCCGTGATTCTGTGATATGACTAAAAATAGCCATCCTTAATGCTTTAATGAAAGCATTCATGAACCTAAAATAGCGATTCACTGTTTTTAATCTATTCCAAATATCACATGGGAAGAAAAAAAAAAAAAAAAAAGTTTAGTTTTTCTATATTGCATTAATTGTTTTTAATATTCTTATACGGTCATTTCAGATCTTCTCAGGAAGCATTACACTACCTCATTTTCATGTAAGACTTCAAATTGAGCAGATTAAATCTACAACACACTTATTCTATTGTTTTAATTTTCCTTTTGAATTCATAAATAATCTTCTAGGAAAAATACCCAGTGAAGCATTTCTTCCCCACTATTCTTCCCAACATTCTTCCTAGATGAGTCTACAGCCACAGATTTGTGCTAAGCATCAATAACACAAGTCTGCAGTTGTTTCATCCTTTATAAGTTAGATGTGGAATGGAATGAAGTTCAGATGTAGATCAGTGCTGCATCTCTTTCTATTCGTTCTGTCTGGTTCTGGACAGAATTAAAAAAATTCCCACTGGTCTCCTTTTTCATTTATCCATTTAATTGCAATGCTTTCAAGACTGTTGCTAAGAGACAATCAAAAGGAAAAAAAAAAAAAGAGAAAAAAAACCACAAAAACTACATATAGAAACTAAGAAAAAGTCCTTACTTTGGGAAAAAAGCTTCCAGAGTGCCTAGCAATCTTTCCAGCTGGCATGAGATATAATGCATAGTAACCCAGCTCTGTCCTTTACACCAGAGAGAGATTAGTTGCTCCACATAGACTATAAACTACAACTGGCAGCCTTATACAACAAGAACAGGCAGCCGCAATCCATTGAACCTGATTCTGTGCCAAATGCCTCTAACCATCTTTATGGCCAAGGGATCAAACTATAATTCTTCAGGTAAATACATTTCACTAAATGACTCCTTTCATTTCAAGCAAATAAGAAGGAGAGCAAATGAAAACACAAGAGACAGAAGCAGGAACATAGTAGTAGCAGAACCATAGCGGCCCACATTTAATGTAATTAGCAGTTGTTCTGGAAAATGCTAAGAAAGTCAGATCAAGCACTTTGCATTTAAAATTAACACCCATGGCTACATCGTGGCAGGGATCCAGAAGAAGAAAATGAGGAGTCGGAAAAGTTGAAAACGTGAGCTGTGAGAATGCTGCTTTCTATCCATACAGTCAGTAGCAGTCTTAGGGGAGCTGCCCAAAAATCGTAGTTCTGTTTGGCTTCCCAGGGACCAGTGAATACCTCTCGAACAGGAGGACAAATGGTTATCTGCTGCTAGCTTTCTTTTTGTGGATATTGCTCCATACTTAGACATGCATAGGCACATATACAGAATGAACGTATGAACGTATCAGTCATATATAATTCACTGACCGAACATTACCAGTCAAATGCCATCTAGAAATCACATAGACAGACAGATTTTCCTAAAAGAAAGAAAAATGATGAACCAGCACTTGAAAAACGTTTAGCTTGTCTCCCTCTCCTTATCCATTCCTGTAAAAATACTTTTGCAAATCTGTTTGAGTGCTTCTGGCCTTTGGTTTCAGAAGGTGAAGAGTGGGATCTGCCTAATTGGTCACAGTGAACCACAGTGCTCCTTTCACAGGGCAGAACAAGGCTGAGTTCAGCTGCATCCTGGGCCAGGAGATGCACTGGGAGGAATCGAGGCTACTCCCTCGAGCAAGCAGTAAGGGTGCCCAGGAGCCAGAGACATCTTGGCCTCCAAAATGAGAGCCAGTCTCTTCCTAGGGATTAATAAAATATGCTGGCACTGCTTCTGACTCAAAACTGGGACAAATAACAAGACTGGAAGACAAAAGAAAGCTGTAAAAACCTAATAGGCAAGAGAAATTTCTGTTTGCAGACTCTCCTAGTTTTCTGTCTTGTTCTGAGCTCTCTGTTTTAAAACATTCATGCTTCTTTTCTCTGCAGTAATAAAGCCAGCAATAGAGATTCAGAATGCAATCAGTGCTTGGGGGATGGTAATTTCCAGACTGACTGCAGTCCCATCACACAATAGGTAAATGATATTTCCAAGGACAGTCCACAGTTTCCTCCTCTCAAACTAAATATGGAAGCCTGGAAATCCTATGAGCAATGGTACACTTGTATGACTCACGGCTGAGATAGGCACTGCAATGGCAGCCTTATAATGATGGTATTTTTGCGGAAGATAGTGCTTAGTTGGATTCACTTCATTTTAAGAAAAAAAGTATGGGTTTAAGTAGTATTTGTATGTTATTGCTTGTAAGTTCTTTATTTGAAACTGAATCTGCCTCCCTCCTACTCTCTCCCCGAAAAGAAGGATAAATATGAAGTATATGTTTGTTTGTTTTTTAGGGCGAAACCATCCATTAAACACTCATACACAAACACACACACACATGAATGCGTCCACAGGCAATCCATGCACATCTAGTTACCTGGTGATCACTTTCTACCTTCTAGAAAACAATTTTCCATCTCTCTGTGCATTTTATCAGTTAGCTCTGTACGAAACTGAAAGGATAACAAAAATTAGAGCCAAGAGAAAACTTATAGAAATATTAGAGACTCCTTATCTTCCTGAAAGCAACTTAGAAAAACATTACTTTCCTGCTGTGTTTTTCATTGCATACTTTCCCTGCTTGCCTTCACAGAATTTGAACTTTGAACATTATGGATTACATAATGGATATAAAAAGTTAGTAAAACTAGGTAGTTTAGAACGTAGAACAATTATGTGCTTTTTTTTTTCCTTAAACAGCAAAAGTGAAAATTTTCACCTCAAATTATTTTCCAAAATCAGCACAATATGAATCTATACTTTCTAAAATTTTCCATATAAATTTATGCCTGCTAGAACTCCCTTAATAAGAGAACTAAAGTTTAGATGATCTTTTTGACATCTTTTTGACTCTGAACATTTACGTGAGCAGTAGAAACTTTACAGAGGCATGCTTATAACGTTATTTATTTTTACAACTACTGGTATAAATATTAGGGAATAAAGAGGTGTAAGATAGTATGAGGAGAGATGGTTGAAGGATTTTTCACTTACAGCCACAGCTTCATTTTATTATCATGCTACATTAACTATTATGAGTTGTACATTTTCTCTAATAATAATGTCCAAAGAACTATCTAAGTTAGTTAAGATTCTATGGTGCTAATTTAATATATGTAAAATTCATTCATTGTGAATTTTTGAAGAGGAATTATTCACCTTCTACACATGGAAAACCTTAATTCCTACAAGCAAAATTAAGAAAAAGAGTTTCATCCAGCTCAACACATGCATATGCCATGTTTGACTATATAGCTTCCCATGCCAAAGATCTTTGGAATTTTTCTAGCATTACTGGAACTGAGGATTGGAAGGCTGACTCCGTAATCATTACACTGAACAATTAAAAATTTAAATAGAAAACTCATATATTAAGGTCACAAAATAAGAATAACTAAGAGTCAGTTTGTAAAGAGATTGATTAATATTAATCTAAAATACATAAACTGAGAAAAAAAAGAAAAAAGAAAAAAAAAAAAAAAGCCAAGTATAGAGAACTCAAGTAACCATTCACAAAGTAACTTATTATATATATAATGAGGAAGAACCCTCATGGAACTAGTCTCTTTAAAAGTTCAAATATTAAATCTATTCTGGCATTCCTAAACTGCAGTTGGATAAATATGTAAGAAAATAATAAACTGTACCTAGCTGAGAAAAGTCAGAAGTAAACTTTCCACCAAACTGCAAACTATAAAGCTCTGAGCTCAACATAACCTAATCTGCTGAGAATTGCCTTGCCCTTCAATACAAAGTTGATGTGAAGAAATACAAGTTACCTTTCAGTGCCTGTTTTAATCTAAAGGTAAATACTGTTTAATTAGACTCAATCATGAACTGCCATTCTCTCCTCAACTGTGAATTTATCTATTGTAATAAAGTACGGAATATCAGATATTTACTTATGATCAGCAAAGTTTGCCCTATATATGTCCTAAGTTTACAGAGTTGAGAATTTAGGATGAAAAGTGTTTTCAAAGATGAGCTAATTAATTCACTGTGAAATAACAAATGCCAAAGTACTATTTGTGTATGCTTTTTTTTCTTTAAAATATAGCTTTTAATTAAACACTGAAAAAACATTCTACTTGTGAAAATCATGCCTGCTTTGCAGTATTTCGTGACACACAGAATTGTTCCAAAAAAGCTGTTTGTGTTTCTATGACACACATACTACTCAAGACACTATATTTAGTAAAATGGCCTGCTTACATTTACTTCAGCAAACAGGGTGTATGTTCAGTTAAAGCTGTATTTAAATCATAGGCTAAATTACCAAGACATTAAGATTCAGCTAACTCATGATCTTACTGTGGAGTTTTTAAACTGAACACCAGAGAAGTTTCAGAAAAAGAGAGGAAAGTTAAACTTTAAATCTATGACAGCAGATGCCCATTCTTCCAAGAGAGTCAGTAATACATGTCATTTAAGAGCTACTAACTCACTTACCAACTAAGCAAAAATAGGTATGTTCTTAAAATCAGTGAAGACAAACTGAAATAGTCAAATCATACATGGGCAAAGGGCTGTGCAAGTTGGGCCTAAAAGCCATATCAGTGAGAACATGATCTACAACTTATATTTTCCAAGGAAAATGAAATAACATGCAGGTTGCCTAGAGCAGTTGATACAAACTGCCTTTGTTCTTGTCTTTTCATCTAGTTACTCATGATTTACAGAGCTCGAGAGGAGAAACAGAATCACGATGCCTATAAATAAATGCTATATTTCAGTGCTATCAAGGCTGGGACATAGCTGGAAGGATTTTATACAGCAAGACCCCAAACATTAACTTTTTCATGTCACCATTCCAAGTTTCCTGCATACTTTTATGAAGGTCTAAATTTCTGATTATAATACTAGTCATTATGAAGGGATATTCTCTGTGTTCTCAAGCAACCAAATCTACCAGCACTGGAAACTCTATTATATAACGAATTAATATTTCATAAATTAAATTTCATAAGATATACTTGGATGAACAGAGCAACAAAAGTAAAATTTAATTTATAATTAAAAACTTATCAATCATTTCCAGAGTATGAGTGCCACATTACATATTTGTTATTCTACTCTGTCCAGAAATTGTAATGCAACTTGTCAGGTTGTATAAGTCCTTGGTTCTGTGCAGCCAACAATGTTTGTGGCAATGCAGTGAGTATTTAGAATGGATTGGCAATGGTAAAATGATTTATTACAAGCCTGTTATGCCTACTACATTAGAAAACTACAGATATATAGAGAAGAATTAAATTTCAAAATGATAGAGACTTTGAATTCTAAATAACTCTGTATTTTGCCAAATTGTTCATGGTCAGCTCAGAGAGAGGTAGGGCAAAAATAGAAGACATTTGAGAAAGAGATAAGAACCATTTTATAACAGGGTCTGTATAATTACTTATCCATTAGGTCAGAATCAAACTGACAGAACATACCAAGAAGTCATTAAGTGCCTTTCCACAGACAGTTGAAGTGCAAAGTTGAAGAGATTTTGAAATTGGAATCATTTTTTCTCTTATAACTATAATTTTAACAGTACTAATGCATTAGGTTGATACATTTATAGACTCCTCATTTCATATGATTATACTGTTGAACTTCAGGTGATACTGAGGTCTCTGTGAATAGATAATTCATAGTACAGAGGAGAACTACTGTTCTGTCAATATTGCTTTAGAAGATAGTCCTTAATAGATAGAGTATGGTTTGTTCAAGTAAGCATAAGTTTTAGTAAATTTGAGGATAAGCAAAATATTCTCAGAAGTTGAAATGTTAGCCATTTGTTAAAACGACTTTTGAATCAAAGTCAAAGTTCTCAACATCTTTTCCATATAGTTTTACATAAATAAATGTACTCAACTTTATCAAGAAATATTAGATTACACTGTTAGATCAAGCATTCTGCCTAAATAGAGAACACTCTTGTAAGCTGCTCTTCATTGCATGGTTTTTCTGGTAGAAGGATATTGACACATAAGTTAATAAAAACTCTGATTTTTTAAAAAACAGATAAAAGAAGAATTTTCTTTGGCAATAACAACATAAATATTTTGCAAAACTTACTCATGAACCTCTTAATCAAATGGACTGCTAGTAGACCAAGTGAGAAAAGCCATGAAGACTGAAGTTCTAAGCTTTTTTGTCCTGTTTATTTCTTGTTTTGACCTCATTGTGAGTAAGAAAGAAATCAAATATACTCTGTGTTCTGAAATATTTACATCAGCAATTCTTTAATACAGAATTCTGCTGATTAGTCATCTGAAAACTTGAGAGATGCCTATCGAGCAGTGTTACTCAGCAGTTGCTACCTAGCTCATTGCACATGATGTCTCTTAGCAACTACTCTCTTGCTCATCTATAATCACTTTGCTATCCATAGAATAATTAGAAAGCCATGGGCTGTAGCAGCAGCAAAGGACCACAGGTCTTTAGTAGTTTGATATAAAGTTACAAAACCCATGTGCTCTTTTATATAAAGGCATTAAAGTCTGCTGAAGCAAGTTACTTTCTGGTATTGCAGATGGGCAAAAAGAAAAATATACACTGATTTTACACTGTACAAAAAAGACAGGGATCTCTTGGAAAGAGTCCAGCGGAGAGCCACAAAGATGGTGAAGGGCCTGGAACATCTCCCCTATGAAGAAAGGCTAAGAGAACTGGGTCTGTTCAGCCTTGAGAAGACTGAGAGGGGACCTGATCCAGGTCTATAAATATCTAAGGTGTGGGGGGCAAAGTGGCGAGGCCAGACTCTTTTCAGCAGTGTGCGGAGACAGGACAAGGGGAAATGGCCAGAAGCTGGAGCACAGGAAGTTCCGCACCAATGTGCGCAAGAACTTCTTTACGGTGAGGGTGACGGAGCACTGGAACGGGCTGCCCAGGGAGGTTGTGGAGTCTCCTTCTCTGGAGATATTCAAGACCCGCCTGGACGCCTACCTGTGCGACCTGGTGTAGGGAGCCTGCTTTGGCAGGGGGGTTGGACTCGATGATCTCTGGAGGTCCCTTCCAACCCCTACAATTCTGTGATTCTGTGATTCTGCGATTTTCAAAGTCTGCATTACTACATAAGCAATGAAGATGTGTGGCTGAAGTGCAGAAGGACAGAAGAAAAAAATAAGAGAACTGTTTGTTACATGTTTTTATATTCTTCCACAATGCCTTTATCAATGTGTTCCTCATCATATAAACCACTTACGGCACTTTAAATGTGCTCCTGTTTTTAAACTAGGACAACAGTGCTGTTTATCCACTACATTACAGTACAGCATGACCAAGATTTAATATATATTTTTGAATAATAATAACATGTAATTTCACTGTCTTGGTGCTTTTAAGAATAATAGGCTTATCATCTAATTCTAGTAATAGATATTTATCTGTGTGTTCCTCCTTTTCTCAAAGAATTCAAAAGCCTTTTAGTCTGCAGGGAATTCATACTTACGGTATCTTTGAAAAGCAAGAAATAAAATTCTCCTTTTACAAATACGATACAGAACAACTATGTTTCTGGCAAATTGGAGAGCTAAACTGACACAATTTTAACCTCAGACTAAGCCTTATTTCTGGTTATGTAAACATTAAAATAGCTAAAAATTGGATAGGTGCTTTCACCTGAACCCACTACAGTAACCAAATAATATTTCATGAAAGCAAATACCGTAGAGTATAAAAAATACTATTAAATATTATAAAAAATCTAAAACAAAAGACAGGCTTCTGATTAAGCAAATAACTATACCCTATTATTTGTGTTGGAGTTAATTCATATACGATGGCAAAAGACAAAATAAGAAAATGAAAAAGGAGGTTTTAAATGAAGATAAATTCCTCTACTTGGGAGCAGGAATAAGAAACAAAAGCATGACTGAGCTACACAGAATTTTAGTTTGGCCATCAACAGCAATTCAATATGGGTGGGACTAATACTTTCATTTAAATTTATCATGGTTAAAAGATGGGAAAGTTCAGATTCAAATGGAAAAGGGTATAAAAGGATATCAGCCAGAAAACAAGAAAGGGAAATCCTTAAATAAAGGACAGTGCTCTTCAGTGAAGAAACATTCAATAGCAAAGTGTTGTAAGAGATTAATTATTTCTAAACTTAGAGATAAATAAATGCACTGAGGGGGAAAAAAAAAAAAAAAAACACAAAAAGTGGGTATCTACATTAATACCATTCTGTATCAATGGAAACAAATTAAAATTAATTTCCATCTGGTGGAAAGGAGTATATCTTTCTAAAATTTACATATGAACAGTTAGATTTTATGTTAAGAAGTAGAGAGCTTTTTGTATTTCCAAAGGTTTTTAGCTAAGAGTAAACTTAAAAAAAAAAAAACAACAACCCTCCTTTCTAGAGCTATGTTAGCTGACAGTGAAGTTATAAACAATATAGTTTGTTACAAACATGTGCAAGTTTTTGGTTTTTTATACATTGAAAATATTGTTTTGTTTGTTTGTTTGTTTTCCAAGTGTGGAAGCTGAGTCTAGACTGAAACTGGCTTTATATCATTCATGTAATTACAAGTAAAAGATTCCGCAAATCACATCAATCGCTCAAACCACTGTTAAGTTATTCCACCTTGAAAAATAGTTTTAAAAAGTGGTGTAAGTTCTTTTATTCCCTTTTAAATGAGGCAGATTTAATACTGCTTAGATATTTGAAAGAAATGCATTAATTTCTATTTTTCCTGCAGAAGTGCCTTTAAAACAAGTTGTCTTTTTTTTTTTTTAAATGTTCTTTCATCTTCTTGTATCACCATCTTTAAGTAGTTCTAATATGTTACAGAAGCCTATTTTAAATATTACGCATTTTAAGCTTCAGATGTTTTAGAGAGACATTTTTACATGGCACATTTTAGATTTTGCTTTAATTAGGAAATGAAAGTTTTAAAAAGTCAACTTGTAGAAATTTTATATGGCATTTCCCCCTCTAATTCACAAAATAAGTAAAAATAAAATGAGTCAGAAAGTACTTCAGCTGCTACTGCAAAACTTGAGTGTGGCTTGTTTTTATTGCAGCTACCTCAGATATCCAGTCAAAAGGCAGTAAAATAAAATTTCATAAACAATTTTTTGCTATTGAAACACTGAATAAAAATGAAGAAACATACTTTGAACCAGTGGATCATGTTCTTATATATTTTTCTTGAATCCACCTGGAGAAACAGCACTTCAAGATCCTACTGGGAATATTTTATTATTATTATTATTATTATTATTATTATTATTATTATTATTATTATTCTCTGTATTTTTTTTTCCCCTCTGTGTTTTTTTCTCCTCTACTCTGCTCTTCCCCTCTACTCTGCTCTTGTGAGGCCCCATCTGGAGTACTGCATCCAAGTGTGGAGCCCCCAGTACAAAAAAGACAGGAAACTGTTGGAGAGGGTCCAGAGGAGGGCCACAAAGATGATCAGGGGACTGGAGCACCTTCCCTATGAGGACAGGCTGAAGGAGCTGGGATTGTTCAGCCTGGAGAAAAGAAGGCTGCGGGGTGACCTCATTGCATCCTTTCAGTACCTAAAGGGAGCCTACAAACAGGAGGGGAATCAACTCTTGGAAAGGGTAGATAACTGCAGGACGAGGGGAAATGGTTTTAAGTTGAGGGAGGAGAGATTTACGTTGGATGTCAGGGAGACATCTCTCTTCTTTACAGAGAGAGTGGTGAAGTACTGGAACATGCTGCCCAGAGAGGTTGTGGATGCCCCGTCCCTGGAGGTGTTCAAGGCCAGATTAGATGGAGCCCTGGGCAGCCTGGTCTAGCATTAGGTGGGAAGGTTGGTGGCCCTGCATGTGGCAGGCAGGTTGGAGATTCATGATCCTTGAGGTCCCTTCCAACCCTGGCCATTCTGTGATTCTGTGATTTTTGATGCGCTAACCTAGGAGTGCAACAGTAACACAAAGAAAAATGGAAAAAAAATGCGTAAGTTGGAAATTAATATTTAGAAACAAGGTATATTTTTTAAACTAAAAACATGAATAAGCTGATGCTCAAAATGATTGCATTTTAAAGTCTCTCTGTCATGCACAGTATCCACTAACCCTTAAGGGAATGAGGATATCTTAAGTAAAAAGTTGCTTGACAAAGAATTTACTATCAGGAAAATGCTTTGTACATGAAGAATGTCTTACACCCAGTCATGTTTCCATGTCATTACACAAGCATTTTAGATTGAAGTGGAGATGCTAGTGTGATGCTTTACAAAATCTGACGTTAATAAGTGCCATATCAACAGCGCATGACAGGATTAGATGCATTTCTGCCCAACTGGAACAAAAGTTGTAGTTATTTGGGCCTGACATATATTTTTCTTTTTAATTAAAATACAAGTTTTGAACAGAGAGAACTAACAAGAATATTTTGTCCATTTCTAGGCATACACATGCCACCATCTG
Source organism: Chrysolophus pictus (assembly GCA_037305975.1). Lineage (NCBI taxonomy): Eukaryota > Metazoa > Chordata > Aves > Galliformes > Phasianidae > Chrysolophus > Chrysolophus pictus. The sequence goes on along the minus strand of CM074577.1, from coordinate 20,656,728 downwards.
CACATTTTAAGCATTTTCAAAGGGAAAGGGAGGGAGAATAATTCTCTCTGGAGAACATACCCTTGATTTGCTGCTAAAAATTTCAAGCCAAGATAAAAAATTCTGTGGGATGTTCTCCTTGGTGGACAAAAGAGCTCTTCTTAATTGTATATTTTTTACAATACACTTGATAGAACACCTCTCAACTGTCATAAGACTGTTACAAGTTGCACATCAGGGTGCTGAATATCTCCAGTTGTTTGCAAATGTGTTGATTAGATTCCAGCGGTTGCCTGAGAAATCCTGAATAATACACTTTTACACCTGGTGCATTAAAGAAAGATCTCATTATATGCCATTATTGCAATTTGTGAAAGAGTGCCAAGAACATATTAACTACAGTGCCAATAATAAATATAATGCATAATGCAGTGACTAGTTTGCATTTCAACTACTTTGCAAAATTCTTGTAAGACTAACAATAAATGATCTGGCTGAGCTTTTGAAAAAAAATGTTTTGCTTATTTTTTCTTTTATTTTCTCTCTATAATTTTGCAATTCCAATTAATTTCTGAATTTTATATGACATACAGATTTCTTAAAAAGTAATTTTTGGAGTGCCATTATAGACTTTAACTACAACTAATCTTGGGATTCCTAAAAAATATTACAGGATATTACTTGAAGAAAATAAAATAGCCATCACTGTTGTACTTTTTCAAATAGTAGCATATGACAGAAAGTGGAAACAAATTTACTACTGAAGCTTGATCACCCATGAATAGCTTTAAACCATTTCCAAGTTACCCATTTTAATATGAAAAACAATAAAACTGCAAAAAAAGAATGCATTCTTTCAAAAAATGTACCTTCTTTTACATTCACACAAGTCTGAAATTGACAAATGTTGAAATATTTGGGTTTGCCTCAGATAAAGAAAAGGTACACTAAAGCAGCACAATCAAAGGATGTATGCTTTAATGATGTTAGACAGTGATTTTCATTGAAGAGACAAGCATTAGAACTCAGAAGTCTTTTTGAATCATGACAATTTTGTAGACTAAATTGAAAGAAAAATAAAATTCAATATGCAGATATCTCAATGGTTGGAATAGCACAATAGCTATCAAATAATGACATTATAAATAGCAAAAAAAAAAAAAAAAAAGAAAGAAAGAAAAAAAAAACTACCGATGGTAAAGATAAGATCCTAAATGCTTTGTCAGTATGCAAATTTCTGGATCCCCATCTTTTCACTTTTTGAAGATATCTTAATAAAACTCAGTTTGGACTAGAAGAGCAGACTAGAGAACTCCAAGAAGGATTTTGTATGAGAAATAAGAGTACTAACTATTCTCAAACAGAAATCCAAATGTGTTTCATTTTTCATAGTTATGTCTAGCAAGTTTGTTTTTGTTTTTGTTTTTTTTTCTAAGATTGAGTTAAACAGTAGATAAGATGCCAGAAGATGAACAAGGGTCAACAGCCATGTAAATCATTAAAGCGGTACATCCTTTTATGTTCCCAACACTGACTGGAGTGTAATCCAGTAGTTAGAACTGTCATGTTCAATACACAAATCCACATTCTACCAGTGAAATGAAGTCACTGTGACATTTTTACACAGGTGTAAGAGCTGTTTGAATATAGCATAAAATTCTGTACTCAGCTACCTTATCAGTGGATTTTTATTTTAGTGATCTGTAACAAAGGAATGATGTGGTTCATTTTGCAAATTTATCTTAGTCTGGTTTTTATTTTTTTTTATTTTTTTAATTGATTTCATTTAGGTGAGCTGCCAAGCATGGATAGTGAAGCTTGTGTACTTAAAATTATCCTACTTAAGAATGTATCGGAGGGAAAAATACTGCACTACAAGACTGATTCACAGTGCAGAAAATCAACTTTAGTTTAGATGTTGTGAGAAACTGAAAGGGGGCTAGTTTGGTCATATAACACTGATATTTACTAGATGATGAATGCTAACAAATTTTTGCTCAATGAGAAGAGTCAATCATTTGAAAGAGATCACCCCAGCTGTAAGATTTTTAAATGGCTGCCTTTCGTATTTCAGTGAAAGATAATTATCCATAGCATAATGCAGTCTTCTAAACAACATTTACCAGCAAGCAAACAATAGCTATGTAGACAGTAGTGCATTTTGTAATAACACTACAACATATTCAAAAGAAAGAAGTTACTTAATCATTTGTCTTTCCAATGCATGACTTTAAATATGAAGTATTTATCAGATTCAGCCTGCCAGTTTCAATATGCTAGCTTAGTTAGAGAAGCATAAAAGAACCTTCATGTCTCAGTGCAAAGTAATATTTCCTTTGCACCTCATTCTCATCTGGTACTGATCAAGATAACTGAAGCAATCTTCTTGATGGCAGCAGATAAAATGGCTACAAGCTTTTTTCTTTCCAGTACACCCATTGTGGTGGTGTAACCAGACTGTAGCTCAGCACCACACAACTATTTGCTCACTACCCCTCAAAAGGATGAGGAGATACCAGTAAACAAAATAGAACTCCTTCACTGAGATAAAACTATTTTATAAGACAGAAGAGGAAAACAGAAACAAAAATGTGCTGATAAAAATGTATATTGCTATAGCACAATTACTCACCAATTGCTGACAGATGCATGGCAATAAATTCAACTGCCCGGTGACCAATGCCCCACAGCACTATAGGTTTTCATCCACCTTGCCCCCCAGCTGATGTCCCACAATCCCGAAGCAGAAGACACTCCCAGACAACTGCCCACAGCATGGTGTCATGCAGCATGCAGTGATTCCCAGCCTCATTTAGTGCAATCATAGAATCACAAGATTGGAAAGGACGTACAAGATCATCTAGATCAACCATCCACCCATTACCGTTACTTATACAAGCTACAAAACCATATCTTGTAGCTCCTTATCCAGACACATCTTGAATACTGCCAGAGATGGCAACTCCACCACCTCTCTGGACAGGCCATTCCAGTGCCTGACTGCTCTCTGAGAGAAAAAGTTTTTTCCTTATATCTAATCTAAATCTCCTCTGGCACAACTTGTGGCCGTTTCCTTGGGTCCTGTTTGTTGCCTGGGAGAAGAAGCCAAACCCCTCCTCATCACATCCTCCCTTCAGGAAGTTGTAGAGCGCAGTGAGGTCTCCCCTGAGCCTCCTCTTCTCCAGACCTAACAATCCCAGCTCCCTCAGCTGCTTCTCATAAGACCCCTCCAGACCCCTCACCAGTTTTGTTGCCCTTCTTTGGACACGTTCCAGGGCCTCAATGTCTTTCTTGTAGCAAAGAGCCCCAAACTGAATGCAATACGTGAAGTGTGGCCTCACCAGTGCTCAGTACAAGGATCCTGGCCCCACTTTGTTCCCTGCCCTACACTATCACGGTAGCATCTTTGCACCAGGAAGACCAACAGTCAAACACCATTGTGTTATTAACAGCTTTTTGTCTGAGACCCAGACTTGAATAAAAAGGTAAGCATCAGCTTCTGAACTTTTCCTTCTTTTTCTCTATCACATCAATATTATATTTGCAGAGATGTGGCTGATAACAACATTATTTTTATTGTTTTACAAGTTATATACTTCAAAAACTTCTATTTCTGTCTTTCTCATTTTTTTTAAATAATCCCATTTTCTTTCCATAATTTATTCTAAAACTTTTATATTCCTCTGTTTTTCTTTCAGAGGAAAAATCATCATTTTCCTTTGTCACTGCTGTTGCTGTTGCAGTAACTCTTCATGAAGAGTCACTCACATTCATTCCCTAATTTCTGTATTTCTATTTTACAGATACAACACAATATATCTTTCAAATCTCCTTCTTCACAAGTCTGAAATTTCTAGTATGCCTTGTTTCCTTATTTTGAAGTATGAGCCATTCCATATTAGGGCTAGAAGAGTCATGTCAGTACTGAGCTCTGCTGTATCAGAATACTTGACAAGATACAGTAGGTTGTATGAACCAAAATGTATTTCTCCTTTCTAATGTGCTTTCATTCCTGTTCTTCACAATTTATTTTGCTCCCCATGATTCACATTAATCTAGAATTTATCTAGTCTCAGCTTAAATTTAAACTGTCTGTTGTCTGCGTATCTTCACTTCATGTGCACAGCTTTTTCTTTTTTCAGCTTGCCTTTTTACCCTTCACTGGTTTATCACACAGATAAATACATATAATGCATTCATATGGTTGCCCAATGCAGTGGTGCTAACCTCTCCTGCTTCCTAAGGCTAGGATATTCAGTGGGTTCAAAAGTGATGCATTTCCTTACCATCATTCCACGAGTATGATGAGCAGAGAAAGGACGAGCTGCCTAATGGAATTGAGAACAGCATCATTTATTGAGGAAAACATGAACACCTGCATGGGATTAGATGAATTTAGCGATTCCCTATTTTATTTTCTTATATAGAAGTTCCTTGTCAGAGTCATAATCAGTTTCTCCCCAAATTGCACTATATTCTTTCCACACGATAATCCTTCTAGAAGGTATATAGTTTCTGACCCAGAAATCTACAACTCTTTCTTCAATGTAAGTAAAACAGCAAATGCTTAGTAAAGAATAGGAAATAGATAAAAAATGTACTGTAGCATTCCCTTTCAACATTCAACCACCAGAAGCACAGAGATTATCAGGTTTGGAACCCTCATCCAAAGCATTGCATTGAAAGGGCATCACAGGATCCACTCTATAAATTTAATTTTTCTTTTTCTTTTTTTTTTTTTTTTCTAAATCCCACTTTTTTTGTTTTGTTTTGGTTTGGTTTTATCATTTGCCTGTAATTTCACTAGGGCTCTTACTTTTTTTGTGTAATGACAAGTATCAAACAATCACTTTACTGACCTTCTCTATTCAGCTTAAATAGCATATAAAGTAGAAAAGCTAGCTTTTAATCTGAGTTGGAGACAGTACATATTTGAAAAGGCTGAAGTATGAATGATCTGTGCTCATATAAAACACAGTCACAAATACTTTCTTTAAAAACATTACTAGTCAATGACGATATTTACATATATTCCCAATTATTTGACAAAAGTCATCATGCTTGCTGGATGTAATGATACAATCAGAGGCCTTCTCGAATTCTTAACTAATTCTTGCATTCATAAATGAAACTCTAAACTAAAATCTTTATAAGCTGACTGCCATTTCTGAGATAAACACATTATGAACTGACTGCCATTTCTGAGATAAACACAAGCTAATTTATTTGCATCACACTCTTCTGAAAAGAGTTTTGCAAGTTATCTATTTTAAGCTCAGCCTTATTTTTATATATTTTATATATCTTAATATATTTTATTTTTATATATTCTTATTGTTTTCCTTATTTGCTGAGTGAAGGAAATTATTGGCATGATATTACAAAAATATTCTAAATGTGGATTTTCAAAATTCAAGTAAGGAAAGAGCTTATTTATGATAAAAAGTGCCAAGAGGATGGGAAAAAAAATAACACGAAGGCAAAAAAAAATGTAATTCTCAATAAGAAAACAAACCTGCACAGTGATAAAAGGCCAAAGCAGCAGTGAGGAAAATGGAGAAGGGATATAACTAAACCAGAATCACACTTTAGATAAAATCTGCCTAACTGCACTGAGAGTGCAGCAGCACATAGGAAGAAACTGATCACACTTAAAGGAATATTACTGCTTCCTATAAAACCACTTCTTTTTCCTCCTCACAAAATTTCCCCCACCTCCAATCAAAAGCCTCTTAAAGTTTGGCTTATAAAGTCAACACAGGACTTGTTTCTTCATCACTGCAAGGATGTTTATCAGACTCCTGAGTCCAAATTCCTCATGCTATCAGGTTCCCAGTCACTCAGCAACCGATCTGTCATCTTTACTCTGCTTATAAAAAGTTTTATAACCTTTCCATCTTTAACTAAGGTCTGCTATCTGCTTCTATGCTGGCAAATAAACAAGGAGACGAAGGAAACCCCTACACAACCCTCCTGCTTAAAACACTTAGAACTTGTATAGCAAGTACTTTATGCCCAGTACAGCTGCTGGCAGAGAAATTGGCTCCGATCTTACCTCCCACGTCTCCTGCAGCTCAACCGCTTCCGTTGGGTAGTTGTTTATTTCTCTTTTCTTTTCACATCCCTGACCTTTTTTCTAATGTGTTGAGCAGAGTTTGGAGTCAGAGTGATGAATGAGATGTGATGATGAGAATCATAGTGAGGATGCAGCATGCAGGGCTCTTTCCCGGGCAACATAGTAGCAGACGGAGGAGGGGGGAAGTGAAAATCTGACAGGTTTAGCTTGCTGACAGCCCATGTTTATAGGCTCTGTAAAGAATACAGATGAGACAGAGGAAAGGCAGAGACGACAATGACATAATAAATCTTAGCTACAGTATTTTCAGCCCCTAAAAAGTGAAGAAATAAAATCAAGTTTGGGATGTTGTTAATGGCGAGGCTGTCACAGAACAGACCTCTTCACTATCTGCTTCTCTGGATTAGATTAATAGATACACTAGGCTTCTCTGTAAAATACTTACTCCATCTGCACAGAAAATTGCAGCCACATTCCCCTTTGACCGCAAAATAATTTAGGTAATGACTTAGGCATTCCAGCTCTAAAACACAGGGTGATACATCTGCATACTTCTCACCAATACTCCTGACCAGGAGGAGAATTTTTAATGCTTCAAAACTCTCTGAAGATTAAAAAATAATAATAAAAAAAAATAAAATAAAGAGAAAGGGTAATAATAATGACCAGCTTCTATTTTGAAAGGAGGAATCGCTTCCTCAACTGCTTCAAATACTATAGTTGTTTGACTTCATGGGAACTATGCCAGTCTATTATCAGGTAAGGTTATGGCCTATAGCTTTCACTTGGGAACAAAGACTTCAGGGTTTATCCTAATACCAGATTTTTAAATGTTCAGGTTTTTTCCTCCTCCAAAGCCTAACTCTCAAATATGGTAAAAGTTTCCTTCACTGTTTTGCTACGCTCACAATGAACATGGCTTATCTGATGCAAACTGATGATTCACTCTGCCTCCAATAGGCTACATCCTGCAGACAAGCTTTTGCCACTTCACTTAATCTTGCAGGAGCTACAGCTTTCCAGCATTCCCATTCAAGAAAAAAAAAAATCACCACCAACAAGAACAAAACACACACACACACACAAAACAAACAAACCAACCAACCGATCAAACAACAACAAAAAAACCCCAAACCCACACAACTACTATGCATGTATATTTATCACAGTAAAATATTTTTATTATTTTATTATTTTTAAGCAATTATCAACACATAGCAAGAAAAGACAAAGTAAGAGTTGCCTTCTGCCTAATTACTAGCAATGATAGAATGAAATTCCTTGTCAGAAGCTGTAAAATCTGTATTTCTTTTCATTCAAACTGAGTCCAGTGCTAGGTATAGGAAATAAAATGATCACCTTCCTGCTCTTTGTAGATTATCTTATTGTTCAGTGTAGTAAAGGGATGACCTAACTGAACTAAAAGAAAAGTCATTAATTATAATTTAGACGTAAAAAAACACACTGAAACATGCATGTGTTGTTCTTTCACAGAGCCAAGTACATTCAGGCCAGCAATCACACTTTCAGTAACTGATTTGTTAAAATAAAGCTGGCTTGACCTCCAAAATAAGACTCCCCAGCCTACAGGTCTAACCCAAACCAGAGTAGCTGACCTGTGCATCAGCAAGCAAGCAGAGTTTGCTTAGTATTGTGTGAAAGGCAGAACCGTACAGAACAAAAAGTATTGATTACCATAACTGCCCTTAAGACCAATGTATTCTCGTCAAACTGGGGCCGTGTGCTAAATTTAAACAATGTAAGATTCATAGAAAGGACAAGTTTTCATGATAACAAGACTTCTTTATGGCACAGAAAAAAACATCACAAGAATAATCACTAACCATTTCTAAAAGCAAGAATAATTCTATTCCTGAAGTTAGGATGTTGGCTGGGGAAAAGTTTCATGTTAAGGTCTCAAATAATTATTTAGAGTTCAAAATAGTCAGAAAGCTACCCACACATCATTTTCATAACATACATTAGTAGTTTTTAAACTTGCTTAATTCTGAAGGTAAAGTGGTTTATCCAATATCTCCTAGAAAGACAAGAATCAAAAGCTGGAAACTATAATTTCCAACCTTCTGACCTAATTCTGATATGATGTTGCAGTATGCCTGCTACTTTTTAGCTTGTCCTGAAACATCAAGTGCACCATTAACTGCTGTGTATTTATTACCAACATTATATTTATGCAGAATGTTATTTTTTTCTAGTCTTTCCGGATAAACAGTAATAATAAAAAAAAGGTAATTATTTACAAGTAATTATATGTATTGAAATTATTTCCTCTGACACAGTTTTAAAATGGTATCAGCTCTTCTCCCATAAAAATAAGGTATGAAAAAGAATGCAGTAAAAAAAGATTTAAAAATGAATGTATAAATAGAAATGATAATGAAAATGTAGAAAATTAAAAAAACAACAACAACAAAAAAACAAAAACAAAACACCAAAACACTTAATTGATGTATGAAGGCTTCTCTGCAAGTAATGCCTCCTATTTTATTATGTCGGCCATAACATCAGAGGTGGATGTTGGTGGTATGGCAGTAGAAGCTGAACCTTCCCAGTAGTATTTTGTTACATTTTGCTTCTGTGAGATAGATGGCAGCAGAGGGGCAGTCTGACAGAACAGCACCTGACATAGAAACATGTATGGAACAAAGATGTGGAACTGAATACCTCCATGCGGAAAAAATGGCACCTACTGATGTTCATCAATGCCTGCTGAACGTTTATGGAGACTTAACAGTGGATGTGAACACAGTAAGAAAAAAAATTTGTGGTAGAAGCACAAAACATCTACCCACCCAAAGTCAAGCTGTCATCTCAGCTGGGAATGCTGACATTCAATGAAGTATTCTGCTGAAGATAGAATGAGTAAGATTGCTACCTAATAGGACTATCATCAGTGCAACTATTTCATCATAGACCTGGAGGCTCCTTCTATTCTTTCCAAAATAGAACTTTCACTCTTTCCAGACTTTTAAATAAATAAACCTTTCTTAGTCACTTCTTGATTTTTATCTATTATATATACCTATTATACTTCAGATATTTGCAGCTACTTCTTCATTTTGTATGTGTTAATTCCCACTTTACTAAGTGGGATTTTAAAACCTAAAACTATAATTATTATAAAATTAGGAACAAGAATGTCTCTGTTCAAGTCTTATAGTATGTTCTGACTTCAAAATGGAGGATGGCAAAGAATTCTGCATGAATAAAGTTTAACTAAACTGACACATTATTTTCTTAACACAAGGTTAGGTCTTGCAAAAACTAATTTCCACCTACAGTGCAAACGCTAGCAAGTTCTAAAGTCTACCAAACCTCAGCCGTGAATTAACACCTAAAAATTGTTCTTTTTCTTGGTAGCATGATGTAGGGGCACCTTCTACATCAAAAGTAGCATAATTGATGCTAACATCAAGTTCGGAGTGGAATCAGTGGGAATTATATCTCTGTCATAGAGATTCCAGTAACTAAGAATAATCAAAGGGTTGGTTTGTCCCTATGTCACCTTATTTACACAACTCACTTGGCATGAAGGGAGTAGGAATTGAATCTGGGAACATGATTGCTCTGGGATATTGTACAGTGATCAAACTCAGTTCCTGTACTATTTCCAGCACTTCTGCAGCATCATTAGAATTCTTCTCTTGTGCAACCAGTCTCTCTCGTGGGCAGACCAGAAAGGATCTTTTGCCATTTGTAGTAAGTCTAGATATTGATCCCTATCTGCATCTCTATTGCTGGATATGCATATAATTTCTGATTTTTAAAAGAGAATTAGGCTGGATAATAATAAAAGATCTCCATGGGGAACTTCTTAAGCCTCTCTTTTGCTCTTTTCACTACAAAACAACATAAGGTAAATTTAGTTAGAAGCAAAGATCTAATTATCTAACCAGAGAGGCTTTGTGTCAGAAAATCTAATTTTAGAACACTGACACTATGTTCACGTAAGTAAAATATACAGCATGTATTTTTCTGCCCAAATCATAATCAAAGTCGATTTTGCTTGGTAGACAGTTGTTCCTAGATCATGTATGGTTCCATAGTAATATCTGGTCTCCAAACAGGGAGTAAAAAATGCATTCCAGCTAGCTGAGAGTCTAAATAATTGAGCAAGAACTAAAGACAAAGCTAAAACCATCAAGAATGACAAATTGCACCCTTTTTGAACTGATCTCCTAATCCTTGATAACACTGCATAGCTTGTGAAAAACTTAGCAGTGTGAAAGAATGGAATGGTCTGATTCCTTTCTGTTAAAAGATAGCCTGAGCTACAGAATAAGGGCTCCAGTTGTGTGCATGAGGTCTGCAAATTAAGAGATGTTCTTTAGAGGGGTTCAGAATTAAACAATTAAAAAGCTGTGCAGTAAGGATCTCGTCTTACTGGCAAAGCAAGTTACAGAAAGAGTAGAAGTGCATATAAGAATGTACATGGACTTCCAAAGGCATTTCACAGTCTCAGAAAAGTCCTCACTACTTCCTCACGAATCTCATATGATGCATGATTCATCCAGGAAATAAGATTTATATATGGAGGAAGAAATGCTAGGAATTATCATCACATCTAAAATTTCAGAAAATTTATGTATATTAGAATGGGAAAAAAAAAATATATATATATATATATATATATAAATTCTTGAAGGACAAATGACAATATTTTTGGACCAGAAGTAGTTTGGAAGACAATAAAACCTTAATCTTCCAATTCAATTTTAGGAAAAAAGTCTGAATTCTCTCTTGGTTGTTGTTGGTAGGTGTTTGTTGTTGTTGTTTTGTTTAGTTTTGTTTGTTTTTCCTCATACATTTAACAGTTTGATTTATAGAATATAAATATATGATAAGCTATGAGATATCCATCAGCTTTTCTGTGGTCATGTAAGGGGAAGGTAGTCTGTTGATGTTTCACCTCACTGCTAACCCCTGACATTGCATTCCTCTTAACACCATATTTGTTAAAATTATCACACAAAAGAAAAGCCAAGGTATGAAATTTATTTACAGTCTGATTTCTTACACAAATTACCAGTTCTCAAAGAAAAAAAAAAAAAAAAAAAAAAAAACTAATTTGAACTCAAGTCTTGGCAAAAAAAAAAAATAATAATAATAAAAACAGTGTTACAGCTCATTAAATCAGCTTGAATAATATAGCAGGGTAACATCTGTTTTGAAAAATCTGAATTTGGTGTCATCATCTTTCTCAAAATAACATGTTAATGATTCCTCTTACGAACCTCTTGCATATGAACTAACTTATACAATCAGTTTTCTCAATGACTGAAGACAATTTCAAATACAGAAAAGGGAAAAGAGTTTGGACAGCATTCCTCTCATTCCATGATTTGGTCAATTGCTTTTTCAGTCATTAAAGAATCTGAAGGAAGTAGAATAATAATCATCTAATTGCATGACAATCTTCAGAGTAAAGTCTCGGTAAGTAAGACCTCACTCAATAAAACTGACTGACTGAGGAAAAAATGATCTGTACCGCTATGAATAAGAATGTATCTTCATTCTAAAGATAAACAGACATTATATATACATATTTATATGAAAAAAAACTATCTGTATATAATAGGTATATATAATATTTAGTATGTGATTGTATATATATACACATATACAAGTTCAAAGAAGAATCCAATAAGTACCAGTTAATATGTTAATATAGTAACAAAATCATGTCTAGGTTAGTGTATGCATGCATAAACCCAATACTAACCTAAATCTGTGTTATTGTGGAAACTGTCTTACATATGGGTAAAATTCAGTATGCAGTAGTACAGAACAGATATATGAAATCATTTTGAAGCATGACTAGTCTCCTCATCATTTTAGAGCATCAAGCAAAAAGGAGTATAAAGGTAAATAAAAATTGAGTATAGAGTTCTTCTCATTGGAGTTTATGTTACAGGTAGCATGAAGTAACAGTGATGGTTAAAAACAGTGGTTTTTTTCTTTTCTTTTCTTTTCTTTTTTTTTTTTTTTTGTCTAAAACTGAGTAATTGTAAAATACGCATTTCCACATTATTGAATTTCACTCTATTTTTGAATATATTTACTTCACAAAAGGGGGTGGTCTAAATAATTTGTCTAGATCAAGTAATTTGAAAAGGGGAATTGAACACATATATTACTGATATAATTCTATTATTTATGTCATTTATGTTCAATCACATAGTTATGTTTTCAAACTTTTTCACTCTGTTTATACGCCATATTTACAGTTCAGAGGATCAGCAAAATCCTTTACCTGTAAAAATTTTATTTTTCCTTCAATCCTGAGCAATTCGCTGAAGGAGAAGGACTGCTGTAATTGCTAGTTCTAACTCCTTCTCCAGTGAGAAATAAAAATCACATATGCTTAAACTGTGATTTACTGTATCGTGAGGATCAGTCCTATTTTGCATATATTTTAGCACAAAATGATTAAATCAGCACACTCATACTCAATAGTCTGTTGCTGAAAATAACACGAACATTCAAGTCAGAATACAGGAAAGGAAGAATACAAAGTGGCTTTTCTCATACTTATTCATATACATTAACTTGCAGAAATGTATTAAACTTCTCACTACAGCTTGCTTATTCTGTTTTATATAAATATGACTTACTGTTTCATTTCATTAAAAATAAATGCCTTGAAAGCAAATGTCAGTATACTGATCAGTGTAATTAACATAAGTAAAACAAAATAATTAAAGCTGTTTGCTCAGTGAAGCAGTGCTACTATGTAGCTGGAAAAAGTTTGCTACAAATGGATTTAATAATTAAATGTTTATGTTATGGTTTTATTTCCTGCTTAGAATTAACTATTCTAACCATTATTTATTTAACAATTTAAGAATTTGCTGTGTAACTTACTGATCTTTATGCATATCCAATGCTTCCACTGTCTAGAGAGCATTACTAGATTGCACTGCTTTCCAGAAAGTAGCAATAAGAAAATTAATTATAATGTGTGTTTATTGAATGTTCTATATTGAATCTGTCTCTTCTATCAATTTCCAAAGTTCCTACTTTATATGGATATAAAGTAAAATTGAAACTATTTCTTCTTACTCACATTTTCTTCTTTATTCTTTAACAATTCAGCCTCCTGAGAGTTCAGATAAAAGAAACGACAGTCTACCAGTCCAACCACCGGCCAATAAGATGACATGCATATAACGACTTTGTCCTGACTGGTTAATCTGTGAGGTGTCTCACAAAGCAGTCCTCAAAACATGCAGAAAAAACTATTATGGATGATTACTATCTAAACAGAGAATTTTTCAGTAAATGCCTTTTCCAGTCATAAGTGACTGCATACAAGGATACCCTTGGGTTTTTACCAAAAACTTACCAATTAATTTTGTACAGTTTTTCATCTTTCATTGATGGTGTTAAAGAAACTAAAACATTTTTTACTGATTGCACTAAAAAAAGAAAACAAACTATCATTTCTGCTCTCTCTGTGTTACCTGGAAGTTGCCACTATAATGTCTCCTGTTGGCCATACAGCTGAGAGCAGCTCTTATTTTTTCTAGAAATGAAAGAAAAGGAGGAATGTGTATGTGTCTTGAAGTCAAGGTGAAATAAAACCCAGGGAGCAGAAAAAATAAAGAAAGAAAACAAACAAACAAAACAAAACAAAACAAAAAAATCCAGGAGATTTCTGTGAGTTAAAAAAAGAACAAAAGAAGAAAACCTTGCAAAGAAGAACCATAAATGAAACCTTGTGATGCAGGAACTGATGGACATAACTGCAAGGTGCACTGATTCCTTCAAAAATGCCTGAAATAAGGCTATAAAGAATGGGTGGAAAACAGAAACATAGCTCAAATGATTGGTCATCTGGCTTCCATAGCACGAGGCTCCCAAGTCTATAATCTCATTCTGCAGCTGTTTAACTGATAAACTGTGCTCCTAATCCATGCAATCAAACTTTATAAAAAGATATTTCTCATTATTCAAGCACTTTTCTCCCTGAGCAATATTTAACTCACACTCAGCTTAAAACAGTGTTTTTGGATGTACAGATCATGTGCCATGTCAGAGAATGATTTTACATGTGTAAGCACAATGCATATTTCTGCAGTACCTGTAGAACACTGAAGGATAGACAGCTATGTGGATAAACAACTAAAAGAAAATAAAAACATGCTGTGCACTGGTATTTACTTTGAGGTCAGGGAATCAGTGAACCTCAAATCAATTAAAATTTGGTGAGCTGTAATGTTCAAACCATCAGCACTTAAATATTCAGGAAAGCGTCTGCATTACAGGAAAGTTATTATCCAGCCACCGCTTGTCAAGTCTGATAAATGGCTATCCCTTTTAGTGTACTAACATATGTTACCACAGACTACAGCTATGGTAAAAGCTATGACCTACAAGGAAAGAAAAAGGGATGCACAGTCCTTTGTATAAAGTAAGTAAGAAAGAAGTAGCAAACATTCACAAACTTTGCACATTGTGAAAGTAAGCTCAACTATTTTTATGGTCAAGGAAATTAGTGAAGTAAACTAACATTATTTTTAGAATTCTAAAAATATTACAGTGGAAGTTCATTCTGACTTCACTGTCTCACACATCCAGTTCTTTGATATGTGAAAAATGATATAGCTGCGTCTTATTAAATTAAATTAGACACCACATGCAGCTTAAGCAATTCCTGTAATTACTCTGTAATTTCTAAAATACGTATAATAGGAATACACAAATGACATAAAGCTCATTTTTATGTAAACAGAGTAATTAATATAGAAATCTCAAACTCTCCTGACTGTCAAAAACAATATGCTTGCAAACTTTAGGAAAGGCTGGCACAGTGCCTTAAAATACTTCAGAAGAAATTGGGTAATCAGCTTTCAGCATAATAAATATATGCATAAAGCATGCAAATGAATTCAATAAGTATTACATAACAAACACTCTAGGACATGAAGCTATGATTCACCATTTGTTTTTTTCTCTGGATAATAAAGACTAATTGTGACTGTGCTCATTTGAATTGGAAAAGAGTCATCAATCTTGCTATTAGAATGAAAAACGTGGGAGGCAGCTCCTACCACATCTATCCTTCCTGTATATCAGTGGCCTGTTCTTCATTCACACTCCTACCATATACACTTCAAACTAGACAAAAAGTTTGAAGTAAAACAGCAAAAACTAGGAGACTGAGTTACTGCTGAGTTCTTCCATTCTTTCAAAAATTGTAACATCATTGGTCACATCCACTTAAAATTGACTAATGAAATACAAAGCCAAACCTCTAGTGTGTATAATATGACAGATTACAGTAATTTAAAAAGAAATTTGTCTACCAGGGCTAAAGAAACTATGAATATGATAAAGGACACAAGAAATAATATACATAGGTTGCTCCAGGACTAATTTACTTATTTCTATGATAACTAAAACAGATACAAAGAGCACAATAAAACTATTTAATAGACCATGCGTTGCTGAAACGCATCATCTACTACCTCCCATCCAATGTTTGGTCTCCATTAACATTCAGAAAGCTCTGATGAATTCTAATGGCTACAATTTTTTTCCACATGGAGGAATTCAGTTACACACCTTTGTATCATACACATTTTCATTTGTCAAACTGCCCCTCTGCTGCAATGGAATATTGGTGGAACATTCAACTTCTACTGCCGTACCACCAACATCCACCTCTGATGTTGTAGACCAACAGAATAAAACAGGAGGCATTACTTTCAGAGTAGCCCTCATATGAAACACCTTCAGATTTTATATGGTATTGGGTGAATACCAAATATTGTATATGTTTATTTATACAACCACCATTAGCTGCTGCAAGTGAAAGGCCTCTACTTGTTACTTTGTCAACCATTTTCTTGAGTTAATGAAGAGGTATGGAGATTATCATGCATCTACACGTTTACTTTGTTAATTTTCAATATATCTTTCCTAGGACATGTAGGAGTGAACAATTCTGCTTTTTCTTGCCTATGGAGTGCTTGGAGGGAAAGAATAACTGATTGAAAGAATTTCATATTGATTACCATAGTCAAGAAATTATTCATAGTGTTCTTTTATACTCATCTTCCAATATTTCCATAGGGTCCAGCAGCAAAACTCAGAGGGACAATTACTTATGGAACTTCTATAGTAATAGCCTCAGGGACATTCAAAAGAGGAACCGTTTGTACTTCTAAAAATGATTTTTATTCTTTCATGTAGTTTGTTTAGGAATACTTGAATATGGAGAAAATTTCCTTGAGATATGGCACAGAAACCTGTATTTAGGCATAGAGCCACACAGTTTTCCATGTTTCTATGACACTTTTATTAATGATAAGTAATCTGTACAGGTAAAACATGTTAATTTTTTTTACAAAAATCTTTCTAAACCAGAAAAGATTTCTGAAATGTGTAAATTGTATTTTACAGTTTATTGCTGCAATATGTGCTGTTTTCAGGTAGAAGTCCTTTACACTCACTTCTGCCTTACAGTATTGTAGTAGCTGTATTCCAGAAATTTCATAATTATTTTTATTTACATTACTGTAGTTCAGAGGAGTGACCTATTAAAGCACGTTCATTCTTCACAAGCACTTCACATTGCACCAAAGACTTGTAAAACAAATTCTAAAAAATAATCACATTTATCATGATTTTACACATGTGTAATGTGGAATGTGTAATATGGAATTAACCAATTTATCAAAACTCATATAGAATGTCTTTGGTACAGTCAAAAACAAACCAATAAAAGTACAAGCCAGTGCCTTTAATATAATAGCAAACAGAGTTTTCAGAATTCTAATTGTTCACGAACCACTCTTAATGCTTAAATAAAGCTTCTCATTGCTTTCTAACTTGATCTCCAAATTCAACTAGATATTGTCAGGTAAAAGAGGGAAAATAATAATAATAAAAGCTTATATTTGTAATCATTCTATCTACTTACCTCATTAAAATGCCAAATAAAGTGAAATGACAGTTTCAAAAATAATAATAATAAAAAAAACTCAACAGCCTTTTAATCCAGTGTATGCAACGTAACACTGTTTTCAAGGAGGTTTAGGGTAAAAATCTAAAAATCTAAAAATAATGCTAATAATTGCATAGCACTTTCTATTCACTGATCTCAAAGAATGGAAGTATTATTATATCTATAATTTAGAATGACTGATTTGTCCAAAAACAAGATAAGGCTATGGAAGAGTATCCCACTCCAATGCCCTATCTAGTGAACAAAGGCATCTATCTGTAAAACAAGAAAAGATTTGTTCTGATGCACAAGTGATAATTATCTGAAGTTTACTTTGATCTGAAACTTTTATTGCTTTTACTCTCTTTTATTGATATATTATCAGATTTACTGTTAGTTGAAATCACTTTTGATTTATTTTTGGCAGATGAAGAACATGTAGAAAGTTGTCAGAAAAGAAAGGAAACTAGCACATGAAAGCACTGAAAAGATTGTTTTGTTTCTGAACAGTCTTTGTTAATTCAGTTCTACCTCCCTACCAAGAAATGGTTGAATCTTAAGAAAGAATGTTATCAATATTTGCAGCCTACTTAAAGAGTATGTTAGAGTATTTATATAAGGATGCAAGGCAAATCCCTCAATCTGCTTTCTACAGTATTTTTTTTTTCTGTTTTCAAAAAGTGAGAATGATTACAGACTGAGCTATTCTGTAATATCGACACACAGTCAAAACATTTCATGCTCATTGTTCACATCCAGGTGACTTCAAAAACCTGTCATAGAATGAAGAGAAGCAAGACTGGCAGAAATACATGTTAGGGAAAAAGATTAGCACTTCAAGTTCTGTTAATTTTGGCAAAAGTTTTGCATAGATGTTTACTAGCTTTCCTTTAAAATAAAATGCATCAGGAATTGTTTATTGTAAATTAGTCAGTACTGAGAAATTTAAAAGTGTGATCGACTTTCAGTGAAAATCTATAGCCAGAGGCTTAAATTCATCTGGTGTTCCATAATCAGAAAAAGTATGTACACAGAACACAGAATCACAGCTGGATTTTAAACAAATGACAACCTATCAAGGTGTGGTTTTTTTTTTTCCTCAAATAATTTCAAACTCCTTTTCTCATATACAGCCTGAGGCCAAACAAGGTTGCTTGTCAATTTATGGCCAAGTTTGTACCTGTAAAGGCCCTGTGAGGCTCTAAGACTCAAAGAAATGTCCATTTTTTTAATTCTCTTCTTGGGCTTTTGAGACCTGTGTCCTCTGCTGCATTAACAGTGTTTGAAACTCATTAACATAGCAAGACAGAAATTCTAAGGTGTGCACTGTGAGAAGTTACTGTCATTTGGGGATTATAAAAGGTAGGTAGTTTCAGTAAATGTCTCTGTACCATTTATTCTCTGGTACTCTTAGAAGAAAACAGTATACTACAGACAAACTAACACTGATTAATATGGACAATTGCAAGAGCAGAACTGAAGAGTCCTGGTGATCTTCACTTCTATGCCTGGGAAGTTCATGGAACAGATCCTTTTGGAAGAGATGCTAAGGCACAAGCAAGACAAGGAGCTGATCAAAGGCAGCTAGCTTGGCTTCACCAAGAGCAGATCAATACAGCAGCCTTTTATGTTAGAGTGATAGACAGTGGGATTAAGTTTGGTGACAACAGTGGGAGCAAGTTTGGTGACAACACTAAGCTGAGTGGTACATTAATACAATAGAAAGAAATCGGAGAGATCTGAATAAGCTTGAGAAGTGGGCCTATCTGAACCTAATGAGGTTCAACAAAGCCAAGAACAAGGTATGGCACTTGGTTCAGGGCAATCCCATGTATGTACACAGACTGAGAGAGCTCTGTACATACAGCTGAGGACTGAGAGCAGCCCTGCAGAGAAGAACTTAAGTATCCTCATAGATGAAAAGCTGGACATGAACCAGCAGTGTGCTCTTGCAGCCCTGAAGTCCAACTGCATCCTAAGCTGCATCAAAAAAGGTGTGGCCAGCAGGTAGAGGGAGGTGATTATTCCCCTCTGCTCTGCCTCATGAGACCCTATCTGGAGTACTGTGTTCAGACAGTACTACACAAGAAAGACACAGAGCTGCTAGAGCAGTTCCGGAGGAGGGCCATGATGATGATGAAAGCATTGGAGCACCCCTCCCATGAAGAAAGGCTGAGGAAAATGGGCTTCTTCAGCTTGGAGAAGAGAATGCTCCATGGAGATCTCACCGCAGCCTTCCAGTACTTGAAAGGAGCTTATGAACAGGAGCAAGACTGACTTTTCGCACAGTTTGATAGCAACAGGACAAGTGGGAATGTTTAAACTAGAAGTGGATATATTTAGTTTAGATACTAGGAGAAAATTTTTTAATCAAAGGGTTGTGAGGCACTGAGTAGGCTCCCCAGGGAAGTTGTGGATGCCTCAGCCCTGAAGACAGTCAAGGACAATTTGCATGGAGCCTCGAGCAGTCTGATCTAATTAATGGCAGCTAGAGTGAAGCTAGATGATATTTAAGGTCCCTTCCAATCCAAACCACTCTATGAGTTGATGATTCTATGGTAAGAATCTAACTTAGTCATGAACACATTTCTGCCAAGAGAAATGGTGGATGCCGCACCCCTGGTGACATTCAAAATCAGGCTGGATGGGGGTCTGATGAACATAATCTAACCGTAGATGTCCCTGTTCCTTGCAGGGAAGCTGGATTAGACGACCTTTACAGGTTCCTTATAACTCAAATGATTCTATAATAAATGTGTTTTTAACATTTACTAGTGGCTTACCAGCTGTTCACAATCACTTAGTACACTTATTCTCTTCTGCCTGTATCCTACAGTTAGATTTGAAATGCTGCTTTTCTTTCCTTTTCTATTAGAAAAATTATATTGGTCATTTCCTCTCTTCCATAATACAGAAAATTTTGTCTCTCGTTTGTTCATTTGTTATCACATTTCTTATTCTATTGCATTAGGCCTCTCATCGCCAAAAAAAAAATCATTTAGAGAGAACAGAAGTTATGTGTGGAACACAATTAGTCAACTGAACAGGTACTGTTTCATGAATATGATGATCCCTCATGGGATTCCAGGCTTCCCCTTCGTTTCTAATCAATTGAAAAGAGCAAAAGCCATAGGAACCATCAGGCTCTTGGATTAATTTGTACAAAGATAGACAACATATTAATGGTCCAGCAAAACGTTTACTCACTGAAAAGTTCAAGGCTGCTGACTCCCACAAATTTTAAATGCAGTCTTTGAATATTCTCTTACTTTAAGCAAAATCAGGAATCACATTCAGACTTACATGTTCACTTATCTACACCTTCAGAAATCCTGGAGATTTAGTTCTGGGAAGAGAATATTCAATTGAAGATTCTAAATGCTAAATCTCTCTACCTATTTGAAAATTTATAGTGAGAGATTTATTAGTAGTGTTTGAATACAGAACACATATGTTGAAAGACAAGGAAGATGTAGCAAAATGACTTTTTGACGTAAACTATCATCAATATACAAATATGATTCTTATAGGCTATATATTTAGAACTTTTTAACTTGATATGGAAGTAATTTGTCCAATGTCCTGCTAACTTCAAAGATAAATAAAGTCAGTGGCTCATGCCATTATACGTTCCATCAATTTTCTTGATAAACATCTTTTAGTGTGACTTTTTAAAATAACATCTCTTTTTCAACTCAGATGAAATTCTTTTATAATGGAGTCCATGGTCTTGGTACACTATTCGAGCTATGAAAAAAAAATATTTCATAAAAATAAAAGAGAAAGAAGACCACAGGTACAATAAAATCAGTGATAACAAAGGAAAGATAAAAACTACTGAGAATAACAAATGTTTTGACATTGAGATTTGAAAAAGAGGAAGAAACATGGAATATGTGGAATTAAAAAAAAAAACAACAGCTGATTTGAAAATCTCTAGCTTTTCACCTATTTTCTTCCCCTTCCATTCTCTGGCCTAATGGCTTCTACATAATAAATAAATAAAATATATGGATATTTCTGTAATGACTTTGATCTTACTCACATAAGATGTTTTACTATCTAAGAAAAGCCAGAAAAGACTTTTAATCGCTTTAAGGTCTCACATCTTGTTTAGTCTTCTCAGAGCCACCTTCCCTTAAGTCAGTACAGGCAGTATGTGAGCTATGGGTACACTGACTGATTAGCTCTTCATAATTTTTCCACTGACAACACACTCTCAGCTGGTGAGACTGTGACCAAACCTGTATCCTTTGTGTTATAAAGATAGCAGAAAGGGCATCATGGATAAAAAAGCTCTTGCTATTTAATAGCAGATCTTTTTCAAAACTCTCTTTGAAGCAGAAGTTTTTTCTCAAAGATGTTTAAATTAGTCAAATTTACCAAGACAGTTTACAAACCAAAGACTCTCTCTTGCATTGCTTCAGGAGTCTAAGAGTGTTTGCCCTCCATGTATCCCACATCTGGAAATTGCACTGTTCTCATCTTTGGAGCACACAAAATATGTGCAAGAAAAGGAAAATAATTTTATGTGATGAAAATATGCTCTTCTGGTCATTTGTTGGGGAAAACTAATCACATTTTTGTTCAACTGACTATCATGCACTGCACATTTAAAGAAACTGCTCAAGAACACAGATAAATAGCCACAGGATTACATTACTGTATTAAAAAAAGAATTTTTATGTCCTTGCTTAAAATTTGCTCTTGTCTTACACTGCTATAGCAACCATTCACAACCAGCAGAATGAATTTCATGTATCAAGGTAATGACCAGACCCTTAGGATGATATATAGTAGGCTACAGTATATTAAGAAATGAGTAACACAGTATTGTGCAAAAAAAAATGCACAAGTAGCAGGCAGAGGCTTACATGCCTTGCACACAAGAAACTGAGTTTTAGAGCTGTACATGTGGGAATTTTTCTCCAGAAAATAAATAAATAAATAAATAAATAAATAAATGCTGACAAATTTCTGTTAATATCTACCCGTTAATACCTATTTCATCTCTTAAAATTAAAAAAGAAAAAATCAACTGACAGACTTTTCCCTACTTGTTCTATAATTCAATAAGTCATTTTGCTAAGGCTTGTTCATGAAATAAATATACATATATTATCAAATGCACCCACCCTGCTAAAGAATTTAAGAATTCCTTTTAACAAATTATTTTGCATTTTAATGTTACCTATGAAAGAATGTACTTTGTTTGGAGCTTCTCACTGTCATCACACCCACTTTCTAAGCAAGTGTTTCTATTCTGTGTCTGCTGTTTTCTTGCACATGTTCCGCCATGACACCAATCAAACAGCTGCAGCACAAACTGCGTGAATGTGCTCACACAAAAACAGGAGAAGCAACATGGTACCATAGGTGCACTGAGTCAGATGGAGAAAAAAGGACAACTAGGAATGATGAAAGGAGTAACTTAAATCCCTGGCATTCAGTCATTATAGGCAGCAAGGAGAAGTGGCCAAGTTAGGGTCAGTGTCAACATTTTGAAATTAAATGTTCTATCCTTTTTGTTGTTGTTCAAATATTCAATTTTTCTGAAAAGCCAAAAGTTTGAAATGTAGAAATACACATTATTTTAAAAGACATCACTGATATTGCTTAAAGGAAAATGTACAGATGCTTCACTGTAGGTATACATAAGTAAGAGAGAAGCATAATACAAACACCTAGCTTTACCTGTATCTTAGAGAATGTACTCAGATATCAAAAACTTTCTTGAAGAAAACTGAAAGTGGATCTAAAAGCAAAGACATATCTGAAATTGTTCCTAAAAATTTGTACCAGATATTTGAACAAGAAAATTAAAAAAAAAAAAAAAAAATGCTTAAGGCTGGCACTTTTTTGGGGGATAAGTCTGTCTATTTTGTCCATTGGAAAGTCTTTCTATAACTCAGGTAGACATGATACTGGTGAAAGGTGATGGAACAGCTTGTGCTGGATGCCATCTCCAGACAACTGGAAGAAAAGGAGGTTATCAGGAGGAGTCAGCATGGGTTCACCAGGGGGAGGTCATGCTTGACCAACCTGGTAGCCTTCTGCGATGTTGTCACTGGCTGGGTGGATAGGGGGAGAGCAGTGGATATAGTCTACCTTGATTTCAGCAAGGCATTTGATACTGTCTCCCATGACATCCTTATAACAAAGCTGAGGAAGTGTGGGATAGATGAGTGGACAGTGAGGTGGGTTGACAACTGGCTGACTGGCAGAGCACAGAGGGTTGTCGTTGGTGGTACAGAGTCTGGTTGGAGACTTATAACTAGCGGTGTTCCTCAGGGTCGGTGCTGGGTCCGGTCTTGTTCAACATCTTCATCAATGATCTTGATGAGGGGATAGTGGCCACCCTCAGCAAGTTTGCTGATGATACGAAGTTGGGAGGATTGACTGACATGCCTGAAGGCTGTGATGCCATTCAGCGAGACCTGGTCAGGCTGGAGAGCTGGGCAGTAAGAAACAAGATGAGGTTTAACAAAAGCAAGTGTAGAGTCTTGCATCTGGGGAGGAATAATTGCATGCACCACTACAGGTTGGGGGATGACTTGCTGGAGAGGACCTCTGCGGAGAGGGACCTGGGTGTCCTGGTGGACGACAGGTTGGCCATGAGCCAGCAGTGTGCCCTTGTGGCCGAAAAAGCCAATGGATTCTGGGGTGCATTAAAAAGAGCGTGGCCAGCAGGTTGAGGGAGGTGATCCTCTCCGTGTACTCTGCCCTGGTAAGGCCTCATCTGGAGTACCGTATCCAGTTCTGGGCTCCCCAGTACGAAGAAGACAAGGATATCTTGGAAAGAGTCCAGCGGAGGGCCACAAAGATGGTGAAGGGCCTGGAGCATCTCCCCTATGAAGAAAGACTAAATGAACTGGGTCTGTTTAGCCTTGAGAAAAGAAGACTGAGAGGGGACCTGATCCAGGTCTATAAATATCTAAGGTGTGGGGGGCAGAGTGGCGAGACTACACTGTTTTCAGCAATGTATGGAGACAGGACAAGGGGAAATGGCCAGAAACTGAAGCATAGGAAGTTCTGCACAAATGTGCGCAAGAACTTCTTTACGGTGAGGGAACAGGCTGCCCAGGGAGGTTGTGGAGTCTCCTTCTCTGGAGATATTCAAGACCCGCCTGGACACCTACTTGTGCGACCTGGTGTAGGGAGCCTGCTTTGGCAGGGGGGTTGGATTCGATGATCTCTGGAGGTCCCTTCCGACCCCTATGATTCTGTGATTCTGTGATTCTGTGTCCAAATCAGTAAACATTAATGTTCTCCTTTGCTGTTTCTTAAAGAATTATTTGGCTGGAATGGCTGTCATTCAGAACTTTCTTTTCCCTTTCATTTCCATTTACACTAAATTATCCCTACCCTTCTTGTTTGAATGTTTACATTCAATTAAGGACTTCTCTGTTTATCAGCAGTGTTTGATCTAAATTATAATCAGAACCAACCTATAGGCCTAGGTCACTCAGAAAGTCTCATTAGCTTGCTGATTATCCTCGCCATTTTTGAGAGATGGGTTCATTACCATGCAAATAGAAATAGCTTCCTTATTTAAACAGACAAATATTTAGTGTTCTATGAATTGCACTATGCAACAATTAAAGTCATCAAAAGGCAGAGAGAAAATGAAATTCACATTGAACAGACCAATTAATGTTGCCATGAAGAGGAAGAGTGAAAAAAAAAAATGGTTGCTGTCATATTTTGTCATCATTATTTTTAGTAAAACAACAAAAAGTTCAAATTTAGGCCATAGTAACAAAAAACAAACAACAACAACAACAGAAACCGACACAAACCGTTCATTTGGAATAATTAGTTTTCATATCTTTCTCTCTCTGGAAGAATTCATTTCAAAGTAATAAAATTACACAAGACATTAACTACTGGTATTTCCAAAAGACCTGACCATATATCATTTTGGCCCTTGAGGAATAAAGGTCAGGCTTAACACAGAAAAACAGAGAAAGGAATTACCAATCCACTGAGGATGCACCAGAACAGAGGAAATATACTGACAATGTCAGACAAGTTGACATAGTCAGTGCCTACACTGATATGATATTTACACAATCTATTTTATGCAGAGTTTAACTGGACTTCTCATTTACACACTCTGAAATACTGTCATAACTCCTGCATTCTCTTTGAGCACTTAGGAAGCATGATCTTTTAAGTGCTCATACAGTAGACTCGCTTCCCTTTCTAATTTTAAGGCAGAGAAAATTTGGGCTGACTGTATAGACAGAAGAGAAATACAAGGGAAACCTTTCCTATCATGCTGTAACTAGGAAAGCTGTTGTCCTTTACACAAGGGAAGGTAAGGTTGTCCCTTACCTTCACTTCGGCAGCTCAGTAGTTTTTCTGAGCTGTGGCCATCTCTACTTAGCCACTCTGTGCTCTTAAGAATTTTTTTTTTCCATTTTGTCAGATCAGGAACCTGGTTCCATGTTTGCTGCCAGTTTTTAGCAGCCTCCCCTTATCTTTTGTACTGCATGCTCACTAGTTCACTTGGGTCTTACACTGGCTATGTCAGGCTGCTGCCTGCAGCCCCACAGGTTCTTCATCTTCACTCCTTCAAGGGTGCTCACTGGACTGTCTCCACCTGTCCATCTCTCACGAGGATTTATCCAGCCTCATCACTCTCTTTTTACATGAGTATCACACAGAAATGTACAGTACCGTGTAATCTTACAATCTTTCTGTTTACAGGAAGATGACCTTTAAAATACAGTAAGAAATAAAGGTTTGCAGCTTCAAAGGAAAAAAAAAAACAAAAAGTAAGAAAATATCAATTTTATTCTGGTAGGTATGAGTGGGTATATGACAATTTCCAGTCAACAAAGAGCTGTGACAGTTTGGTCACAAAACCTTTTCTAAGTCGTGGATTACTTTAAACAATCAATGTTGATACCCCATATTGAGTAAAATGGACAGCTAGCCAAGCAGTTCAGCCAGTCATTCAATTCTGCACTTATTTGATTACAAGAAGGATGCAGAGTGATCTCCCAGACACACAACATTAACCTTCAATCAATAACCACTTTAATGGTAGATGGACTCCTTTCTTCAAACCTCTTCCAGCTGCATTACTGTGGAACTGCTATTTGGATAATGATTAACATGCTCAATATATCAAAGATTAATTCCTGTTTACATGGGAAGATGTTGCATTACATATTTCCATACCACAGTCTCTGTCTTCTAGTCACAGACCTTGACAATGGCAGGGTTTTGATTGCTTTCAGAATAGTCTCTACAATGAACAGAGATTTTGTACTTGTGGCAATCAATAACGCAGAAAATGTTTAAAATGTTATCATTTGAAGGAAAATGCATATACTCTTAACTATGAGTTGCTAGAAAGTTTTAGGGAATGGACAGATGGATAAATGAAATGCAGAAGCCGTCTTTTCCCTCATATTTTTTTTCTGCTTCTAATGCTGTCAAGATTTACAAGGTAATTCAGAAGGGTAATGCTCTGGTAGAAACATAATGTTTTCTTAGCTCATCTTTGTTGAAATACAGTGGAAGTGCATAGTTGTGCAGCAAATATTTAAATTATTTAGTAAATAACTGTCAAGTTCTTAAAATACACCAGACGTAGAAATGCTCTTTAATGTGCATTTTAATGACTTTAAAATATGAATAATGTATGGTCAAAAGTTATGTCAACAAACAAACTATCACAGGGACCAGGGACTTTGTAGAATTAATATCTGCTTCAAATTCTCTTTAAAATTTACCATCATTTAGAAGGCAGGTATAGCAGTATTTTCTCCTATATTTAACTATAATGGAGATGCAATCTTACTGATTAGGCAAGTAATTAGAGCACTATAAGTATTAGAAAAGGTAGCTAAGAAAACTCTAATACATATAACTTCTTTCCTCCCCCCACCTCCCTCACAGGTAAATAACAGATAACTCATTTGAAAAATCACTTCTAGGTTTTTGCAGAAATAATTCTTTGTTAAAATGTATGTCTTGCAGTGCATTCTAAGCTCATACATTACTTATTATCACTCAAATGCTTTAAATCTTCATTGGCCCCATAAGATGCTCAGTCCTGTCAGTGACTTCACTCCTTCGAGCCTAGCCCTGTCTCACATATGAAAATAATTTATTTGCTTTGATATTTTGAAAATCAACAGACTCAAATCCTCCTGAGCTGAGAAAACTAAGTTTTACAACTAGAACCACTTTTCCAGCAAATCTAGTTTCCTCTTATTAAAACCAGATATTCCAACTACAGCATGAACTCCTCGATTCCAGTGCTTCACTCAATGCACCAAGCAGACTGGAGCTGAAAAATGTAAGAAGCATAGGGGTGGGTTGATGGGAAGATGCCTACACTGCATGCTGAGCTCAGCTCTAAATCTGCCCATGGAGCCTTATCTGAAAAATCACACAAAACACTGATTTATATACAGTGCTTGAGTATAACCAGATTTACTGCCTTTGAACTGTTTATGACATAGTCACAGCCACTCCACAGCCTTTTGCAGATTCAGGAAGGCTTTCTCTCTCTCTTTTTTTTTTTTTTTTTTTTTTTTTTTCCAAATTCACTAAGTCTTCCTCTTTTTCCACTCTTTGAATTGGATATCTTAACAGCTTTACCTTTACATAGTAACTGTGCTCATTGTAAGTTTTGATGCATCACTCAAGATAAGGTTTTATTAGTGGTGGAAATATTCACTTAAATCACTGTAAAACAATCATATTATTATAGTGAAAAAAGTTTATTAACTCAAAACTTCATTTAAATTTCCCCAATTGAAATTACAGAATTAATGTAATAAGGCATTTATTTTTGTTAATATTTGTCACACAGTAAGTAACCAGGGTCATTTTTTTTTTTTTTTTAATTTTCCTATACCACATATGTTTACACTGCTAGCCTCAGTAAGCAATAGTAGACGGTCTACATGATCACTTATATTTGCATAGCTTAATTGTTCAATATGTTTATTTTGCATCACACAAAGTAGACAGAAGACAAAGTAAACTAGTAAGCAGACTAGACCGGAACAGAAGGCGGGCAACAGTTCAAATAAGTATTGCAAGAAATATTAGATCAAAAGCAAAAAACAAACAAACAAACAAACAAAAAAAAAACTATCCTTGTCAGCAAATCAGTTCTGTATTTTGTCACGAGACATAACAAACTATGAAGATGATTGGACTTTATAGCATTATTCAATATGGAAATGGAAAAAAAGCTCTATATTTCTACCACTTGACATTTATCTGACATTGATGATCCTTACTGTCTCTGTAATTGCAATGCTTCAACATATTTATTGATATGTGTCACACTTATCTAACATTCTTTATATATGTCTAACCTCTAATGAAATGACAGTCTTATTTGCATAACAATAGTAATAATGAATTAAAAATGTAATGCTGTGGAGCAAAATGAGAAGGCTGGTCTGAATAATAAGTCTGCACTGCGAAAACATTTGATGGCCAGTCAGTAAGACAGAAGTAGTCTGAGATTCTGATTCTCTAAACCGCATGCTCAAAATACTCAAAATATTTTGAAATGATAGCTATATTTTACATTCGATACTTTGCCTTACTGCACAATTGTTTGCCTCGCAAGGCTTACACAGGAATAAAAATCTAAACTTGGTAACAGATTTGTGGGCAAAAGGCCAAAATTTGTTAAATTATGATTGAGTATTAATTGAAAAGTTTTTCTTGGTTTAGTCATTATTTGATATTACTACTCATTACCTGTGAAGAAATATCTGACTTATTTGAAACCAGCTACTCCTAAATAACTGCCTATTTCAAGTATGTAAAAATTGCCTTTGAGATTAAATATATTTTCAAGTAATAGTTGCTGCAGATGGAAGATGTCAAACTGCTATTTGCTGTTTCACTTGCTTTCATCAGTGAAACTTGTCAGACTCACAGTGTACTTTGATTCTTCCTGTTTTCATTTACCTTCTTCAGGGAAGGTTCATCACTAACATCAGAACATGATAGTTCATTAGGATTGTACTACCAAAGAGCTAGTGATGCTGATCGTAAAGGAATGAAACTGCAGTGCAGTGTTCTTTCCCTATCCTTAGCTTGCAAACAGTACCTCAATGAAATGTAGAGAATTGACAAAGACAGATGAGAACTCAGTGTGACAACTGCTTTTAGAGACTGGCTGAGCCAAAACAATTTGATGCAAGCTATATTCTGATCAATAACACCTCCTAGGATTGCATATTCCATTTTATACAAGTCTTAGAGGCTCTACGTCATTTTTTCTTCTTCTCCGTTATTTTTTTTTTTTTTCCTTTCCCTCTTCTCCCCTTTCCCTCCCTCCCCCCCGGGTTAAATATGTTGCAGACTAATAGTAATGATCAATTTTTACTACACTCATTTTTGGAAGAAAATTGCCAGTACCGCCCTAATGTATCTTTTGTGCATGGTTTGTAAACTTAACAATAAAGGAAGCCATTTAAGGTGTTCTCATTTGCAACACATTAGCTACTCTAGCTCACCGAAGGCTATTAGCAGAGAAAAAAAGGTGAAATTTCCTGAAGAAATCAATGAAACAATAGATACAGTAGAAGTATTAAAATAAGAGTTCTGTGTAATAGTCTCAGGCTAAGCAAAGTCATTGGATTAAACTGCAGCAGAGGTAAGCTGAATTAATTAAATCAGTGTCTAGCAAAGTAAGTTGAAACTGTTAAGCAATGTCACATTGCAAAATGCAACTTCTTACCTATTCCAGCAACTATCTACTCAAAAAGCATTTGTTTTCAACATCACTGCTTTACCATAGCACCTTTTTTAACTGACTGTTGGCTTAAAGATAGTGTTTCTTATATTTTGTGTACATTAACAGTTTTAGCAAAGTAAAAACAATTCAGAAAAATAACATAGCTGTGAAAAAGTGAGGCCAGGGGAAACACTGGGTGAAGCCAAAAGTTTACTACACTGTAATGTGTAATTTTTAAGTTCAAGTATGTACATTTTTCTGTCATATTCAGTGAACTACGAAGTGGAAGTTGCAAATGAAAATCAGTATTTCCTGGTGAAATGTTTACTTTTCCTTTAAAATCTTCCCCTCAATTCATTGGAAGAACATCTTGTTGACAGTGAGATGCAATTGATGAACATTTCAGTGTTGTCACTGAAATGACCCCTATGCAGTTGACCAAGAAACCTAATGCCATAGAAAGCATCATCTTATAGAATCTATACTTCATTTGTCTTTATATCTTTTCTTTAGATGAGTTGGGAATTCTTTATTTATGTAATCAGCAACAGTTGATTAAACATACTGGTGAATAAAATACTTTTCAGATCTGCTATAAATTCATCCTGTTTCACGGCTATTTTCCTCTCAGTAATGCAATAACAGAATAGCTATATTGTTTCTTAATATGCAGCTCAGTTATTGAATCATGTAGGCAAAAAGAAAAAAAAATCCTACTGAGATTAGTCAATTTTATAATCTATTTTAGACTTAGATATATAATGGAAAGTAATCATGGAGATCAATAACTATTCTGTTTATGTTTGACCTGCATATATCAACTCATAAAGGTACAGGAAAGAAAAACAGTCTTGCACAGTTTTAGAGCAAAAAGGGAAACAGCAAAATTCATGTCTAACATTGGCAAAAAGAAATTATAGATTTTATTTTATTTATTTGGTTTTACAAGTCTTTTTAAGGACAAAATAAATCATTTCTTTTTAAATCCTAGAACTGCATTTTAAATGGTAACCAACCATCAATGAAATTACTCAGTCTGAGTCTATGCCAGGCTAGAAACTTGCACGCTAATGCAGATTATGAGATCTTTAAAACAGATACATTGTCATATCTCTATTCTGAAAATAATATCCATAAAAGCTGACCTACAGATTTGAATCAATTAAAAACTCTCTATCTAATTTTCTTTGCTGATCTACATCAAGAACTATTTTTGTTTAAAATAGAATATCTTGATGACTCTTCTTGCAATTCCCTGATGGGGAAAGGCAAGCTTCCTTACTTTGTTTTAATTATTGAGGGATTGTTCACATGAATATTTGTACAATTATGATAAAAGCAACAACAGCCTGTCCACAGCATCTTTGTCTCTCAGATTTCCTGGTTACAGGATATGCAGATTGCTGATGTTTTCACTCTTTAATGGACAGGAAAATATAAAACTTTTTTTTTTTTTTTTTCTCTTTTTAGATTCTCTGAAGTATCCAGTGTCATTTTTCTTGTAGTTAAATACCAAATCATAATAACAGCATTGGCAATGTTTACTATCTCTGCACTACTATAATTTATAACAAGATTGATATGTTTTCAATGATAGACCTCAAAATCTATTTATAAAGGTGAAATTATTGACCAGAGTTATTCCTAATATTTTTTTCTACATAAAAAAGTACTATGTGTGTGTGTTTATTTAAGTTCACCAGAACAAAAATTATTTTTAACTGCAGGTAACACAAAGCCCGCAGCACATTAATTCTAAAAGAAGACCATTCTACAAATAAATTGATTGTTTAGTAAACAGAGAACATTTTATCCACACACCCATATATCATTTGGCATATCTTGTAAGTACAAGTGAATAATAAATGTAATACAAGTGAATAGAAGCAAACTGCTGAAAACTGATTCTGGTAAGAATTTAAGGATGTATAACCAGCTGGTATGCTTGCAGTGTAATGAAGCAATTGAACAACAAACTTGATCTCTGGTGTATATACAAGTGACAAGACGATCTACTAAAATTCTGGAGAGAATATGACCTATAGGAAAGTATTCGTAAGACTACTGATACAGCAGTATGGTCATTTCTGCAGCTGCACCTCAGGAGGTAATAGAGCAGTATAAACAGACCAAAGGTTAATGGGGATGATCTGTGGTTTGGGAAACAATGAAAAACTAAGAAAACTCCAACTTCTTTCAAGTCTGAAATGTTCTGATCTACAGGTACATGGTTTAGAACAAATGTGTGTGTGTGGGGGGGGGGGGGGGGGGAAGTCCTTTGAATTGGGTGATAATTCATAAGAAAAAAATAAGTTCTTAAGGAACAAGCTGAAACTGGAAAAAAATGGAGCAAAAATAATGCATTTCTTAATTTATCATAGATGATTACAACCCTATTTGACTTCTACATCAATAAACTTTATGCTCCATTTTATTCATTTTTTCAAAAGTCTCAGAAATTTTTTATCAGGTTTCTCCTCTCCTTTTTTTCTTATTATCTGTTACTATTTAGTTGCAAAAATTATGATGACTTACAGTTATGTATTGAATCAGATACTACACTGGACTGTTACTATCACAAAATGTAATTTAAATTTTAATAGTTAATATTTTTCTCATCTAGCACACGTAGGATGAGTTAAGCATCATTAGACTGTAATTTCTGTGATTACATATCTCATTCATTTTTTCTGTAATTGATTGATATCACATTTATCACCCAGGCTATACAGAGCAGCTGGCTCTGCAGAAAATGCCAGGCCCTTTAAGGAATAGTCATAAATGTCAGACATGAAATTTGGATCTCAGTATAAACTTTTCTGCAGCTCAGAAATGCTTAGCAGAAGATGCAGTGGAACTCATCTTTAAGAAAACAGATTGTTGTGCAGCTAGTAAGTTATCAATAAAGATGACAGAAAATGTCTTCCTGTACAGGAGATTCTGGAAGGAGTAAAATGCTATTCACATAAAGTAATACAAACTTGAGGAAGGGTCTAGGCTCAAAACAAGAATGAATGTGGTTCTGTACACTTCTTTCATTTCTTAACAAAGCAGTGATCCCACAATCAAATCTGATATAAAACTCTGAAATTCAGTAAGCCCTTTCTGCAGTGGACAGACTGGAAAGCACAGCAGCCAAAACCTTACCACAGTCAGCTCAGGTTTTCATTGACTACAAACAGCTATCTGGAGAATTTACAACTCTTAATTCCCAGCAGGAAAGAAAGCTGAGCGAGTAAATGGCAAAGATATAAAAGCATATTTCTCCCAGGAGTCATCATGAAGTCTGACCCTAATGGATCATTTAAGAAACTGTTCATATTAAATACTTTCTAATGGTGTCTGTCAAGAATATAACACATACCTAAGCTGAATATTGATTTCTAATGAGTAAGGCTTTGAAATTTCAAATACCTGATCATTTTGCAGACCTTACTTATTGACAACCATCACAAATAGATGGCTGCTCCTACTCAAACCCCCAGCTACAGAGAATATTCTATGATGTGTTTTGATGAAAAAAAGTGATGGTTAGGTTTGACTTTCTTCTTTGATCATCAGAATTACCTTTTGGTGTCATCTGTTGAACAAAATGACATCCTTACCATATGACAACAACTGGATGAGTTTTACTATTCAATTCATAATATGAACAACAGAGCACTAACATAAACAGTGTACTGTGCGGTAATTTAACAAGAAAACTCGACAGATCAATGGTTTTCCTAGTAAGATTTGGGCTGACTTTGTGTGATCCAAAAAAAGTACAGAGAATACAACATTTAGTAAATTGATTTTAAAAGTCTATTCTAGGTATATTCTTTGCTAAGTGATTTTCCCCTAAAAAAAAACCAACAATAACAACAAACAAAAAACAACAGAACAATGCTGGGGAGATGGGAAAAGCAAAAGAGTCCCTTGCGATATTTATTGCCCAAGCAAGTAGCCTTATATATACATATATATGTATGTATGTATGTGTGTGTATATATATATATGTGTGTGTGTGTATGTATGTGTATACATATATATATACCTCCATCACACAAAATTCTTTTCTTTATGTTCACTTTGGACCAAATCATCAATCCGCTTAACCTAACTACCTCAAAGATTTTAAGGTAAATATAATGAAGTAATCTACCTCTGCCTGTATCACTGAGCTATTTACTCATGCTACTGCACAACATTGTTCAAAACTGACAATAAGTTATAGAAACGGGTATAGAACTTGAAGGCAGAGAAAAATGGTAGAATAGTCTTATTTTTATTTTTACTCAGTTTTGTACTTCTTGCTGTTTCCTAAAGGAAAAACAAAATAACCCCTTTTTTATGGTGTTCTCTTAATTCCTTCTCTACTCCTCAGATTGTTTCCAATATAACTACTATCACCTCCACACTTCTGGAACTCAAGAATAAAGATTTTGTAAATTATTAACAGTACCTTGAAATTATCAACTTAAAACACTTTTGTTCTTGAAATGTGAAGCTAGGGAATTATGGATGTGGCTAAATCATTACTATTTCTTAACTTGGCTAATAAATATTGTGTGTGGGAGAACTTTCTTCATATCCTTTTGTTCACATGTGCCAAAAAGCAACAAAGAAGGTACTCCTGAATTATTCTGCTGATGCAAATTTATTTATTATTTAAAATTTTAGTTCCTGACTTGAAAATTCCATCTTTTGCGCAACTCTAGACAGCTCTAGACAGTGGCAATTGGATAAGCACTAACTTTTTAAAAAAGTATCATATTTCAAAATGCACATGTTTATCAATTTCAAAATATATCTATGGAGGTAATATTATTTCTTAATATTAACCTTTTAGTCAAACTTCACTGCATTTAAAACCATACAAATATGAAGAAAATAACAGCTCCCAACATAAAATTTAATAGTTAAAACTAGAGTATTATAGATTATTTTTTTTTTTTTCGTTATTCAAGATTCTTCTTGGATTTTATGGATCTCTAGTCTCTGGACTTCTTTGGAACTATATTTTTTTTAGCTTTATCTGATTTTTTATTAGAAACATTAGCTACTCTTGACAGTTATCTGTTCATGCAGTAGCTGTTAGTAAATTCATTTAGTTTTACAACTCATTTACAACTGTTATGCATTTTTGCCAGTGATGAACAAAAGTCTGCACGCTGTGCTCATAAAGAACTGCTCAAGTGGAGGTGACCTGCTGTCACTCTTGCCACTAGTTGGTCTCCATAGGCATTCAGCAAGTGTAAGTTAATGTCAACAGGTGCAATTTTTCCCTCATGAAAGAATTCAATAACACAACTTTGCTTCACATGCACTTCCATGTCAGACACCGTTTTTCTAACCTCTGCTGTCATACCATCAACTGAACACCTCTGACACAGTGGACCAACATAATAAAACAGGAGCCATTACGTTTGGAACAGCCTTTTCATTTCTTTTGCTATGTGTTTTTGTGTGGCGTGTGAATAAAGAAAACATTCACTGCCTAACTTACATCTAAAGGCAAAAAAAATTAAACCTAAATACACCAAATTACTAAAGCACAGTGAACTTTTATCCATTGACAGCATAGGCTCTCTTAGACAAAACTAGAGCTTCCAACTGCTTTTCACTTTATGGAATAGTATGTTATTAAAAATAGCTGATGTTATCTAGTGTACATATTAAATGGAGGAAAAATAACATGAATTAGGAGAACACCCCTGACCCCTGGGGTTGTTTTGAAGAAAATGACCACTATGTAGTCAGCATGCATGCCCAACAGCCCATCAGGTAGGAGGTACATGATTGCTGCATGTTCAATTGTTATCACTTGATGGGCATACACATTGCCCTGAGCAACCAGAGGTGGATGAGAGTAGAATGAAGAAGATAAAAAACAGAGTTTGGATGTAAGGTATCCCCTCCCTGAACTGACAGACCTACAGTCACCTACAGACCAATGAGACATCACTGGATCTCTGATAGTGACTATCTCTGCTTTATTACCCATTCATTAACATTCCTCTCTTCTATTGCTAACTTCCCCATCTTCCCCACATTATGTAAATGCTTAGAATTTGTAATAAAGCAGTCAGACAATATTTGGCATTGTTTGGTGCCTTACTCTCACTTAGGATGAATACAACAAACCATCTCTTTCAACAACTAGAGTGAAACACAGGCAAAAACAGACAGTATTCAATGAAAAGTTTGAAAAAACTCAAAGGGTTAAATTAACATTAATTATGATGATTTTTAAAAACTTCATACATGCTAGTACACATTATTATAGAGGATAAATAAATAAAAAAAATAACAATGCTGGACATCTTGGATAATACTGTTCAATTAGAAAGAGAAAATAGAAGCTAAGACTGCATGACTTAAGGAGTCACCTGAGTTTTCAGTACAGTACAGTTCAGTACAGTTTTCAGTACAGTAAGAGTAACCAAGTTCTTACATCTTCCTTGTATTTCCAAAAGGCTTTTGATAAAGTTCCTCAGGTTTTTGAAAAAACAAAGCAGCTACTGCATGAACAGATAATCATGTAAACATTGAATTAAAAATGAACTAAAAATGTAGGAGAAAGGAGTTATTTCTCATAATAAGTCAATATTTCTCACAACATGTCATAATAGGTGGGAAGCCTCCAATGGAATTCCTCCAGAGTTTGTGCTAGAAGCAGTTCTAGAACTGGCTATTTGGAATATTCACAAATAACTTGAACAAGAGGCATGCATGCAGTGAAGTGAGCTGGTTTGCTGATGAACCTAATTTAAGACAGTAAAGACAACTGCAATGATTTGTTGAAGGATCTTAGGAGAAGTCAAGGATAGAAGCAAAATAATAGAGGAAAAAAACAACAACAAAGGAAACTAGCCTGATGCTGGGCACAAGACTGGTGATCACTCTCTTATGATCTCTCTTTCAAAGTTGTTAAATACGAGAAGACTTAGTGAAATTTCCTTTAAAACAACACAGCTTACACATATAACTGCAGGAGGACCAATGCAGACAGAATAACAGTTTTATAGACATCTCTATTAAAGTTGATATTTTTTTCCTCTTATGCACAGACTTTGAGTGCTATTTCACTTTAATCTAACCAGAGGTATTTGCAGATCTGGTTACCCCTCCCTCCCTTCATGGGTGAGACACAACAGGCTGAAGTACAAGTCTATGGGTGAAAAGCATTTACTGGAATCCAGAACAAGTGAAGAAAAGAAAGCAAGGCTTTGAAGTTACTGAATCAATATTGATTGAGTTCTACACTTTTCTGAGATAATTTTCAATGGATTTTCCTGATGAATAAGATTTTTTTTCTTGTCTATGTACCAGGCACACAGCTGGCTGGTAAACACATTCTGACAACATCCAATTTGTATAGGCCTATTTCAAACACATACTGCCTCCCTGAGTCTTCTAGTTCATTGTGATCATTCAGAAAATAACACATGAAATATTTTTAATAAAAATTTCATCCTACTTTTAATTGATTTATTTAGATTTTATTTGTTTAGACTGGAAAAATAGATTTTCAATGGATTTTTTTTTTTTTTTAATAGTTCAGTTTCCACAAAAATATCAGGCTTCAGAAAATTTCAAATGTCTGCATATGTGGTAGGGAAACTCACTAAAAAAAATAATGAAGTCTATTACAGAATACTTATATTAGGGCTAGAAGATAAGGAGAGGCAGAAAAATAAGCCTCACTGTGAGGAGTAAACACATTGATGCCACCAGTATAGAAAAGATGTAATCTTAGAAAATAGAAGACGTGTTTTTTGCTGATTATTTAGAGCCTATAAAAGTTAATGGCTCCAGGTTACCATGTTCCATGGTAAGAGTGTTATCTATACATGCCCATTCCTTTCTACTTTCTCACTAGATGATTAAGAAAGAAAATAAAGCTTTTATTTCTTTCCTTCTTTCTTTCCTTCTTTCTTTCTTGTTTTTAATATATCTACGACCAGATATTGCATCAAAAATTAGCAATGCTTCAGAGATAAGAAATTAGTGGAATAACTCTCAGATTACTAACAATCTAGTTTGGGGTATACACAATTCCAGAATGTCCATGAGGATGAGGAAACACTGGTGAATGAGCATGTCTTTATAAATAATAGCAACTATAGAAATAAGGCATGATAATGATCAGCGTACTAGACTTAAGAGCCCTAAGTGCATTTAGAACTAGGTTCATTTGGAATCAGAAGGAAAGTAGGAATTGTGAATGCTTTTCTCATCCATCTTATCCATCTAGCAATGCCACATTTCTACATCATACAGTGCTGCTGTGACAGTTCAGAGCTGGACTCTCTCTGACCTCATGAACAACTTCAGATGTAACTTCTGTGGCAACATAATCACTTCTTAAAGCCACCAGGTGGTGTGTAAGTTTCAACATAATGTACAGACAGTAATTTCTCCTGCTTAGTGTCATTATTCTAATGTCAGAGCTCTTCAAACAAAAGCAGGCATGCGTTTGACATTTAGCGCACCACAGTTAATTAGTTCTGATGATTTTTAGCATGACAAGAAAGAAAGAAAAAACACTAAAAATATATTTAGCATTCATACAATTTCAGTGAAACACATGATGAATAATCCCCTTTTGTCTCTGTATTTGGTATTTTATTGATTATACTTTCAACCTTGGCTAGAAACTGTTTCAAAGAACGAATGTCTTTGCAACACTGTATTGCAACAATATCACATGCTATAAAGTTAGACTGCAAGAACTTCTCCCAGAATTATGGCAAAAAACTGCAATGCTTTAAAACACAGAACAACGACCTTTTATATTTTGCCTTAATATACTGATGTATTGTGAATGCTAAACATTACCCCCACGTGTTGAATAAT
Organism: Chrysolophus pictus; assembly: GCA_037305975.1. Lineage (NCBI taxonomy): Eukaryota > Metazoa > Chordata > Aves > Galliformes > Phasianidae > Chrysolophus > Chrysolophus pictus. The sequence continues at coordinate 20,618,133 of CM074577.1, read as the reverse complement.
ACACTCAATTGCTTTGCTCAATTTGTTTTTATTTAGGAACGATCTAAACTAATCTTCCAGTTGTATCTAGTGATTATGAAAATGTTTCTGGTAAATGGTTTCTAGGTAGATTTTTTTTTTTCCCCACAAACTTCTCTGAATAACAGTATTTGTACTTTTTAATGTAAAAACATTCCTCAATTTCTTTCCAGTACTTTTCAGTGTTAACACATTAATGGGGCAGCACTTGATAAGCTAAGCTTTCAATAAAGTAAGCTTACCCATACAAAAATAAAGTATGCATATGAAATAAAGTATACTACTGTGCTAAGAATCTTCAAGTGAAAAAAGAATGTGAAATATGTATCTATGAAGATTCATATTTTTTTTTAAATGAAAATGTTGAATTACTCTTTCCTCCAAACAAATTTAATAGTAAGTTATGCACTCATAAATCTACAGTTTGAGTTCCTTCATTTGCTATGCTAGCCATCAGCACCATTATTATTATTTCCCTATCGCTTAAGTGACCAAGTTATGTATCAGCATCATTGCATGAATTAGATGCTGAACAAGCATAGAAAATTGCTATACCATCTTCTCCTTCTGAGGCACTGGGTATGCTCTTTATTCTGGCTGCAAGTCACTGCAGGCAGAGCTGAGCTGACTGTACTGTATTTTCAGTATAACTATTTCTAAGATGTGAGGTTTTATTCAACGGCAATAGTGGGTAGGAGTGGGATTTGGATGTCAAATGATAGGCCCAAACATGAATTAGAAAAACAAACAAAGAAAAGAAGTCTTATTGGTGATATGCACATCTATAGAGTAAATAGATCTACTATAAATAGACTAGATTTCTCTGATCTATATGTAATATTTGGATCTATATTCCACCATCACCTATAGAGCTACACTGCATATACAACCTTTCAACAACATATTCAGGAACAGAACTGATAGAAGATGAATATTTAATTTGAAGGTGTCTCAACTACAACAAAGCCCCACAGATCTGGGACCATGCCTGGAACCTGCACCTACACCGCACAGCAGTATAATTATATCCTACATATAAATATTTAACTATACACATCCTGTATTCACACACACATAAGACACGAGGATATAATACTCAGGTTAAGTTAAATGCTTTGCTGAACCTTTGTTCTACAAATCTCTTAAGTACTTTATTCTGGCTACATCTGCAACAAGAGTAAGATGGTTTTAACAAGTGAAGTCAGGAGGGCCTGTGGCATTTTCCTGTCTGTACTGTATCTAGGAAAGTCATTTCATGATTAAGCAAGTCACTTGAAATGATCATGCCTATGCTACAATAATCTTTCAGACAATGTAAATGCTTAGCACCAAAACATTTAGAATCCTACAGAGATAAAAAATTCCCCCCCTGAAAGCATACAGAATATCATGTATGGTGCTCTTATGGTCATAGAGTTAATTCTTGTCTTAGTAGAGTGAAGAACTTAAATTTTAAATTTATATTTATTTATTTATTTATTTATTTATTTATTTATTTATTATAATTTAACTATATTATATATATATATATACACATTATATATATATAAATTTTAACTATATTATATATATTACTATATTATATATATATATATACACATTATATATAAAATTTATATATATATAATGTGTATATATATATAATATAGTTAAATTATAATAAATAAATATATATATATATAAAAATTTTAAATAGGAATCTAGGCATGGCTTTGCTAAAAATAGACAAATATATTTTTAAATACATCTTCCCTTCCACCTTTTTTTTCCATCAGGGTATTTGTGGGTTAGGCTCAGATTAAATCCCCAACCATGCCCTCTAGTACGAATAGGTAAATCACTCAAAACACAGAGCACAAAAAAAACCTTTAAGATTATAGGGGAGGTTGCTATTTGTTAAAAGCTGGTTTATCTAGAAATGGAAGGCAATTTTGACCACACTTATATCCCTGCTTATATCCCTGCTTATATCCAAGGGCTGCTGGCCCTTGGTCAGATTACTTAACTTTTAGCTTTCTTCTCATACCTGGTACCTGTCTATATAGGATCCATTCAGAAAAACAGTTTGAGAAACAGTGTGTGTGCTTATTTTAGAAGTAGCTGACAAAAGATGATAGCTTACGTGTACAAAAGATGCTTTATGGAACTGAGAGCTCATGCCACAAACTTGCTTGGCCAGAAATTTTCTTTGTATACATAACATGAATGTGTGAGATAGAAATGGCAATACTTTAGCTTTGTTTTCCTTCTCATGAAATAAAAACTTTTTTTTTTCTAATTAGTATAATTAAGTGGTTGCATGAGAATATCACTTGAAAAAGTCATTTGATGACTTCGTTCAACAATTTTTTTTTTTTTTTTTTTTTACATTTTTGGAAGAGTTTCTGAATCATTAATTGCAAAGACATATTTATATTTCCAAAACTGAAGCCTAACTATAGCAATTTCTACAATTTATATTAAAACATACAGAAAGTTTAATAATGTATACCTATGAAATAAGTATATCTATGCAATGTCTATTATGATTACTTCTGCTTTCTATCTTACATTTTTTATTTAATCTTATGCCTTTTTAAGCCAGATATACAGTTTTCTGATCTTAATTTTGGCAGTAGGATACAGTGAAATGTGAAATGTTTCTGATTTTCTCTATACATACAGAAACCACAGTGTACAAATTAGAGTTTTTACAAAGAAACACATCCATAGGTTTTGGTATATGTTAGGACAGACATTTCTCATATACCTTATGAAATATCTTTCAACATCAAAGAAAACTGGAGTATTATTTCATGATTCCACATATTAGCATTGACAATCCTTGAATATTGCTTAAGAGCCCCAAGGGAGGGGGGGGAAAAAAAAAAAAAAAAAAAAAAGCAGGGATATAAGTATGGTCAAAATTGCCTTCCATTTCTAGATAAACCAGCTTTTAACAAATAACAAGTTCAAAAACAAAGATAATCAAATTAAAAGACTTTTTAATAAATAATTCATCTAAACTTTTCACACACACACACACACACATATAGCCCCCCCCCCCCCCCCCAAAAAAAAAAAAAGAAGTGAATCAGGTATTTGTAAAGGCATTATTATCCACATGACTTCATTTTTATGTTCAAACTACAATTTGTGAACTGAAAATCCAAGTTTATTTTCAGTGTTTCCTCTTTCTCCCTACCAGAGACCAGAGAAAGGAAATTCCATTACTGAGTATCTGATGTATCCAAGTAACAGTCAGCAGCACTTTACAATATCTAAGCCTGTACAAAATGAGATCATTAACTTCACTGCTGTAATTATTACCTGTATTATTAACTGCACTCTTAGCAATAGAATTAAATTCCTATCTATTCCAGCTACTGCATCTTAGAATGTGGAAGGTCCCCAAAGGAAAATAGTTTTGTCACTAAAGCTGAAATGTTCCCTATAATTTAGTTTCTTTTGCTTCCTTATCTTCTCAATAGTATTAAAACAAATTTTAGCAATGAGTCTTAAGCTACATCGCAAAGGCACATGGAAACTCTGTACAAGATATCTTTCGCAGGCTTCTCCAGTCAGATTTTTACCATAAAACTCCAGGATAATGCAAATCCCTTGATATTATACATCAGAAGTTATTCAGTAAAATTTCAGAGGGCTGGAACACCTCTCCTATAGAGGTGGAAAGAGTTGGGGTTGTTCATTCTGGAGAAGAGATGATGACTCTGGGGAGAACTTACTGTAGTCTTTTAATACTTATAGGGATCTTACAAGAAAAAAAAAATGAGCGACTTTTTACAAGGACATTTAGTGATAAGAAAGGGGAAATGATTTTAAGCTGAAAGAAGATAGATTAAGATTAGATATTAGGAAGAAACCCTTTACCATGAAGATAGTGGAGCAGCGGAACAGGCTGCTCAGAGAAGTTGTGGATGCCCCCACGCTTGGACATATTTAAGATCAGCCTCAATGTCTTTGGGCAACCTGATGTATTGAAAGATGTCCTTTTCCATGGATGAGGGATGGGACTAGATGGCAATAAAGGTCTCCTCTAATCCAAGCTATTCTTGATTCTGTGAAAATTTGTGATGGGAGCCTGACAACAGTTAAGAGATTGCTGCCTTTGCTATATTTGAGTTTCCCTGAAAATCTGCTACACACAAAACCAAGAAACATATTAGTCTGATGGCTCAACTTGGAGAAGTTTTCTCCTAGCAGTGTCTAAAAGCCACTGCTATTACCTTAAAACATCAAGCTCTCCCTTTTCTAATTCTGCCCTCTTAGTAAGCTTTTATCATCTTTATTCCTTGAATATTTAGAAGTCTTATTTCTTCTTCAAATTGATTATGAATGTTTGCTCTGCAAGTTTGTCTTTCAATTAGTAATATGCCTATAAAGGTTTATTATCAGCTAAGAATCCAAATAAATAGACTGTAATACCATAATTTGGATGCCTCATGATGGTATGCACATACCCAATAGCATTATGCAAACAGACCCATGATGGGGCACATCAGATATTGTGAACACAAATTTTCCTGAGAAACTTGTTTATGTCTGTGAGAATACATGATCTTCTCCTACTTCTACATCCATGAATCAAACAGTTGCAGGAAGATTTGAATAATTTCATGAGTATTTTGGTATGTGACCAAAAAGTTGTCTATACAAATGTACACTCTCAGAAGTTGCGCCTTATTAATTTGTTCAGTACAGAAGTTCATTGGCTTGTGTATAAGCTCATTTCTATCATATGACTTCATTTTCAAATCAATTTCTGATACAGCAAATGGCAATTATTATTCTCTATAACATCCAACATATTCAAGTATTCAATGAAATGTCAACATGGGCATTCAATCTATTGAAACAATTGTCATTTTAGCAAAACACACACTTAAAGGTGAAGATTTTGATTGTAAGCCCAAACCGTGACATTAAAGCACACTGAAACATCCCAGGGAAAATTGGAGACAGAATCAAGTTCCAAACAAAAGAATCCTTCCCCTTGTGGTAATTCATGTAAAAGTTCACTACATTATCAATGCAAGTGTCAAAGACTGTTTTCTGGTCAGCTACATGGAGTTGAAAGAAAAATAAAACGAGCAAGATCATCTTTGCTATGATTCTCTTTATACAGGTTCTATCCATGTGAGTAGGAAGAAAATAAGACAGTGATCTCTTGCTCAGCTGTAAGTTGCATTATTCACCCCTCTATTTTATGGTTCCTTTCATTACAACCCAATGAACTAATGTGTGTGCTTGACTTAGCACTTTTTTTTCAGAATAAAGCATTTAATCCACACAGAAAATATTATTACAAAATGAGTGTTTCATTGTACATTCATATTCATTTATAGTTGTAGTATTAGACTGTATTTTAAATCATCTAGGTTGTGAAGAACATAAAAAGATTTCCTATGAGAGATGCAAACTTTGTTTTCATTGCACACAAAGCTTCTCAAAGACGAAGGAAGCAAAAGTTTGCTCATAGAATTTAAGTTTTTGGCTCTACCGAGTTTTGCCACAGAACTGTGTTTGTGTGGAAACAAAACCAAAACTAAAAACAACCCAATAACCAGAAACTGTAAGTGAAGGGGTTTAAGTGTTAATCAGACAAGAATAACAGAAGTCTTTCTTACTCATGTCAGTGAACTGAAATCTGTAAATCTAGCATATTTCAAGCTACTGAGTTACTAAAGAATGTACTATTTTAATTGGGATCAGGTACTTTTCTTCCTCACCGTTCTTATCTTAATTTATTCCTTCTTAAGCATAATTAGATAAATCCAAACTTCAGCTTCTAAATGAGGTCAAAGAATCCTCCTATCTAGATATCGTAACAAATCCTTACTTAACTTTCAGATATAATTTTTTAATTCAGCCCTGCAATGGTACTCACGTATTCTGAATTTGAATTCTGAATCATTCCTCAAAGTGACTTATATCTAACATTGAGTATCCAGAGGATAAAGCAAAAAAAGCTACAAGGATCATGCTTCCATCAGCAAGCCTATACAACATTCTTACTATTAATACCTACTTAAATTCCTCTGGTAGAGGTAGTTTCGTCACAACATTGTCTGAAGAACACTGCAGATCACAATTGCCTTTTGCCAGTTACATTACATTTTGCTAAATAAGTTTCTGTGTATGTGGCTTGAAGCAAGAAAAGCTTTTACAGTTGTAATTCTATTCATCTTCATGCAAAGAACAAGATACTAAGGAAACGATGTCATTAATTAAAAAGCAAACTTCGCCAAATACAACAATTCTCTCCTATCACAGAATCTAAATTTCTTCAAGACTTGAGTCATTTGAATTTCACTTCTCCAGTGGCTCAAGGGGAAAAAAAAAAAAAAAAAAAAAAAAGAGAGAGAGAGAGAGAGAAGTCTTGAATGGGTTTGGAAGAGCTCCACCTTGTCTCTTTTGCCAAATCTCATCTCCTGAAAGCTCTGGAAGACAGCTTGCCCTCCTCTCCTTCAATACTTCTTTATAGCACCAGACACTCCTTATGAGAACAGTAGATCTTTCTCTAGCAAGTTTTCTTTCTGTCTGCCTTTCTCATGCTTTCTTTCTTTCCCTTCTATAACCTGATCTGAAAGGACAGCTGAAGTCAGATATCCAGAGCCAAAGAAATGTTAGGCTAGAAGAAAACGATTCAGGATACACTGAAGGGAAGACTCCTATTCTGTAGAAACCCAAACTCTCTCTTTGAGAATGTGAACTATTATTCCTTTTATTCCTATGTTGCTCAATCTCTGAGAGACAACTCTTCCATAGGGTATAATATAACTAAACGTAACCATGTATGCAAGAGTTAGTGGAAAATTCAGCTATTGCTTCACAGTTCTAAACTACGTTGCTCACAATTTATCACTATATATTATCTCAGAAACTCAAAAACAGATTCTGCCTTCCTACAACATCTTCATTATTCAAGATATTTTTTACTCATGTTTCATATAAAAGGAGACAACAAGACCCTGCTTCATTTATGTTCTTATAACACTTTGAAGATCACTGATTACATGTTTTTAATATTTTCAGTTTATATGTTTTACCAATAGATTTTTTTGGTCTTTAGATAGACTTCCATTTTATACAACAAAAATCCACAGACAGATAAACAGATAGGTAGATTACATATTTATGAATATTATAATATTGTAATTGACAGAAATAGCCAATCAACTTAGAGACATGGCTTATAATTGTTTTATTCTTCTATTTCTTTTCAGTTCATCTATAAATACATTTTATCAAAAAAGTTTCTGAGCCTTTCTACAAATGCAAATATGCAAAGCCAAAAAAGACTCATTTAAGCTACAAAGATCTGTTTTAATGAGACCTGGTAGTATTACAACTACATTGTAAAATCTAACAGAGTAAGATAAAATCATATTTTATATTCTTCAGCCTTTGCCTTTCCTCTCTCCCCAGGTAATATAGTATTTCCAGCTGCATTGATAGGTTTGATAGGTTTTCTGTTTCTTAAAGGCATTATGCAATGTAAAATGTGAATGTTTATCTTAGCTCTGACAAGCAGAAGCTAAAATGGCACATTGGGTATATATGCTAGTCATCTTTAAGTTTCACCAAATGATTCTGAATTTAGTAAGGAATCCTGTTAACGATCCATCTTACTTGCCTAAAGTTGTGTGTTGGCACTTCAGTGCTAAGAGACCAGCCATAAAAATTACAAAAAGTTCAGTCAGCATAGCAAGCAAACTCGTTCTTCATATACATAAATCCACTGAATAAGACAAAGCCATTTTAAATTGGTGTTTTTCACAATAGTATTTCACAACATAGGCAGCCTCTAGGGAACTGCTTCTATTTCAATGAGCAATTTCACTTTCAGCATAATTTCTCATGCAACTGTCTTTAAATTTAGTCTATGCATTCATTTGTTCACATAATTAATGCTGATTTATTTTCAAGTTCTCTTTTTGCAGTTCTTTTGTTTTTCATTTTTGCTTGTAACTTGAAGATTACATTAGATTTTGAGATCCTCTGAAAATTGTGTGGATCTTACACAATTAACACAGAAATATAAAGTTCTTTCAACAAAGCAATTCAGATAGTGGTAAAAACAATGCTGTAAAGGAATCCCAGGTTGCCGCTTAATCATATAAAAAACCTAATCTCTTTCATGACTGTGAGTTGTACGTACAACTTGTGAAAAAGGCAAGGAAAAATATGAATCCCATGTTATATACATAACACTGTAATTTTTTATTTGTGTGCAATAAAGATGCACAAGGCAGATGAGTCCTACAATGAGTTTAATGATATCTATGTGCTACACGAATGTGAGTCACTTATAGTTCAGCTGGACTTAAATGAACTTGCTATTCTTTGTTTTAGACTGCTGCCCACAACAGAATCCTTATCTAAACAAGACTTGAGAGTTATCACAATTTCATTGATTTGTTCTTACATACAAGACTGATTGCAGCTTTATCAATACTTTTGTGGTAAGAACACTACGGGCTGTAAATAGGGGCTATTCATATCCAAACTTTCCCCCTTTCTACAATGTATACATTGAGCAATAACTCCGTATTTTATTATAGTAACAAAATATTGATTTATTAGTATAATAAATGAAGAAACAGATTGTAGTGATTCTTCATGACAATGACTTTCATTCTTGGATTTTCAGACTTTTTAACTTGCATCTACTGCATATCAAGTATCACATCACTGAGTATCACAAGGGAGAATTCGGACCTGTCTTTGTCATTCTCTCCCATCAGGTTTTACATGTTGATAAGATCCCCCTCAAGTCTTTATGCTTCAGGCTAAACAGTCCCATCTCTAACACTCTCACTATATGAGAAATGTTTTTTTGTTGTTGTTGTTGTTGTTGTTTTCTCATGTATTTTTGTGGCCCTTCAATGGACTCATTCCATTAAGTCCAAATCTTTCTTACACTGGGGAGAGCAGACTCAGCACTCACAGTGTGATCTGACAAGTTTTGAGTAGAAAGGAAGAATTATTTCCCTCAGCCTGCTGGCAACACTCTTCCATACAAAGTATGAAATGCTGTTGGCCCTACTTGCCACAAGGACACATTATTAACTCATTATCAACTTGCTGTCCATTACTGTTTCCCAGGATCTTGTCCCTACAGTGGCTTTTCAGAAGGTCAGCCCTAGTGTGTACTGATGCCTGGAGTTATTTCCCCCTAAATGCAGAATCTGGAATTTCCCTCTGCTGAACTTTATCATGTTTTTATCTGATAATTTCTCCAGCCTGCTGAGGAATAGCATCAAAATGATCTAGTATATCATCCACTCCTCTCAGTTTTGTATCACCTGAGAATTTGCTGAGGGCATGCTCTGCTCCATCATACAGATCATTAACAAATATATTAAATGGAATTGGACTCAGTGTAGAGCTCTGGGGTATTCCACTTGTTCCTAACTGGACTTTCCTACTAATCATCCTCTTCTGGGCTCAGTCATTCTGCAGATTTTTCATCCACCTCTCTGTTCACTTATCAACCCATTGATAGTTTGTCTATAATAATGTCATGGGAGACAGTGTCAAAATATTTACTGAATTTGAGGTAAGCAACATCCACTACTATCTCTTTGTCCACCAAGATAGTCATCTCATTGCAGTAGGCTATCATAGAACCACTTTGGTTGAAAAAGACCTTTAATATCATTATGTCCAGCCACCCATCTAACATTATAAGTCCATCACTAAACTATGCCCCTAAGTACCACATCCAAATGACTCTGAAATACTTCCAGGGATGGCAACCCCATCACCTCCTTGGGCAGACCTTTACAATACTTGATCACTCTCTCCATGAAGAAATTATTCCTAATGTCTAACCTAAAGTTCCCCTGGTGCACTGTGAGGTCATTTCTTTGCATCCTGTCACATGTCAGCTGGGGAAAAAAAACATCATCCTCCTCACTGCAATCTCCTTTCAGGTAGTTGTAGAGAGCAATGAGGTCTCATCTCAGCCTTTTTCTCTCCAAACCAAATACGTTGGTTAAAGCATTATTCCTACTTCACAAGCCAATCCTGATCACCTGCTTGTTTTCCATGTGTTTAGGTATGGTTCCCAGGAGTAGCTGCTCTATTGCTTTCCTAAAGGCTGAGATGAGGCTGACTGAACTATAGTTCCACAGATGTCCCTTCATGGTCTTTCAGAATACAGCAATGACATTTTCTTTCTTTAGTTTTTAGAGACCTCTCCTGATTTTCTTGACCTTCCAAAGATAATTCAGTGTGCCCTGCAATAACATCATCCAGAAACAATACCAATGCCCTGTTTTGTTGTATTTTTGTTTTGTTTTTATTTTATTACAGGTCCATATCAGGGACTGCACATGATATACTTTTGTGCTGGTTTTCAGAGGAGGTGACATTTTCCATTCAACAATATTTGCTGAAGGGATAAGCAAAGTTTGAACAATCACCTCTGGCTGTATCTGAGTTCTATTGTTAGGACTGGAAATTAACTGCCGTGATACAAGTTAACTCAGGCTGAAAAATGGACAGTTTTGGTCATAGTGAAATTCCTGCTTTTGCATAATCTTTTTTTATTATTACTATTTTAGGGTTGCTATTTTTTGGGGAGTTTTTCTGTTGTTTTGTTTTGTTTTGTTGGCAGAAGGTTTCTTTCTTCTCCTCTTCTTCTCCTTTTCTTCCCTCTCCTCTCCTCTCCTCTCCTCTTTTCTTTCCCCCTCATTTCCCTCAAGCCTTTCAGGAAGCTGCAGGGTTGGAATTCTCTAAAGAAGTTTGATACGTCCTCAAATATTATTCAAGGAATTCACTGTTGAATGTATTTTGTAAAATGAATATCCAAACAAAATAAATACATCAAAAGCATGTGAAAGAGAAGTATAGGTCTGAATCGATTAATTAGAATATGAACAATATTTGACTAAAGACACTGCAATTATCATTTCTCTGATAAACACAGATTTTTCTTATTATAATAGTTTTGAAATTCTACACTCTTGCATGGCTTAACTCCTTACACTAATAGCATGCCAGAGGAATGGCAATTAGACTTTTGCATGAGGAGGGGTTTTGTTGGTTTATTTTTAGATTTGTAGCCCTGCCTGAGTGAACTGTTTATAGAACCGCACCTAATACTGTTTCCTTTCAATACAAATATTCAAAGACAAATTAGAACACAATCGATTTCTATGAAATTTCAGAAATAATAGAGAATAATTGCCTTACTATTGCACAAAAGCATGCATGTAGTCACACTAAAATACTTCCTTTCAGATCTACCTACCTCCATACAAATTTCTTCTTTGTAAAGAATTATTTGGTGACGGATATAAACCAGAAATGCTAATAGCAAAATGAAGGCTAAACATTTCTAACAAAAAGAACCCAAGAGGTTAGCTACAATAACAGAGATAAGAAAATCTAAAGTTTTCTGTAAATGCAGTATAGATGTATTTTCACATATGGCTAAATCATTAGAGACAGAAGAGTACATTTCTTTCTCCATGGACCAGAAAATTAGGTGGAATGAGGCTACACCAGTGTATATGTTTATTAACTGCTATTTGAATAGATTTGTTTCCTGATCTGATGTATTAATGTAGGCATTGTGACTTCGCAACAGTTTTTGCAGGAAATTAAACTACCAAGTTTTACAGTTTATAGGGGAAGGCAGTGGTGCAGGAAGCAAACAGAGCTTCAAAAATTGCAAGAGCAGCAGCAAAATATCTAAACACATACAATACATTTAACTGTTTTAGATGTATCATTGGAGAAAGTACTTTAAAAATGTTATTATCAGCAAGAAATAGTTAATCTACAGATTTAACTTTTACACTCTGTGATCTTTGCAGTTACTGCAATAAAAGATGGCCCTGACATACAAAACTTAAAAATCCTACTTGCTTTTGGCTATTTCCAATCACAGACAGGATTATATCATTAAAGCATTTTAAATACAGGAAAGAGAACAAAGATATATTTTCAGTTCTCCTATACCTTGTTTGGGATTTTACCAGGATGATAACTTCATGATATCAAGTCAAAGAGAAAATAAAATTATCTTTACCGACAACTGGGTGTCTATCTGAGCAGTAGATTGCACCAGTATGATTATTACAACCAGTACATTCCTTCTGCAGCACTAATTAAACTGTGATTGCATGCTGGAGGTTACTCAGGTAGGACATTTTGAAATACAAAAGCCAAAACTAGCACTTCCTCTCTAATGTGCCTTCCCCCTGCAGAAATTTATTAACTTCATGGCTCACACAATCCCTTTCTTCACTTTCCATTTCACTCTTAGCCCTTCCAGGAATTGTTTCTCTTCTACCTTGCCTTCTCTTTCCTTCTTTGTCTAATACATCTTATGTGTAACTACTTCTGAAGCAATAATAAAACCTAGCTATAGCAGAGAGATAGGTGTTGTGCAAAAACACATCCCTACAGCATGATAAAAATTGGGGTCCACGAAGAGTGGAAAAAAAAAATTCACTAAGTACAACATACTAGCCAAACAGATAAAGAACTAAGAATAAATACCACAATAAGTGTCTTTTTTTATTATTATAAAACAATGAAAAATATGTAAATCACTGGATGTCAGCTCAATTGCTAAACTAAACTCCACATTAAGTGACTGACAAAGATAATAAAGGTGCCTCTTGTAGCTACGTATTCATATTTTGATTTCTCTTCATAAACATCAGTCCTATGAACCTTAATGACACAGGATCATCACAGTCATCAACTACGATGACAAAAAATGCTTGTAGAAAGTTCATATTTTAATGAAAATATCTTGTGAGCATTACGTGGAGATCATGGTTTTGAAATATATAAAGGAATTCAGTTCATTCTTTTAAAGTTCATGCGTGGAGGCTTTACTAGACCGATCTTGAGGTTTTCATCCAGGTTCAGTGAAAGAAAAACAATAAAAAAAAAAAAAACAGGATTTCAGCTCTTGCTTTTTCTGTGCTGTGTTGATGGCATTTTTTTTAAGCTACTGAGGAAACTGTAGAGAGTATTTTGACAGTAATGCAATGGAAGAGGAGAAAAAAAAGGTTTCAAAGCTTTGGAACTCATAATTCAAAGTGTTCAAACAAAAGCAGTTAATCCAAAACAGTAATATGGAGATCTCATCTTGACATCACAAAAATTCTACACAATCTAAAGATGGTGGTCAGAATGAGAGAAAAGGACAATACAGAAATCACTGACTGAATTTAATCATTCTTGAATGCATTTTTCTTTTACTTGAGCCTCCTCTAGTATCTGAAGTTACACTCTCTGTACCTGCAACCTGGGTCGAATGTATTCTACAAATTGATACTTGGCTGCATGGCTGCTGCAGCTATGGCTTCATCTTACACAAACAAAGGTCATAAGGTATAATTTAAGCTTCTAGAAGTATGCAAGCCTTGGACTTTAGAAGAGAACATTTCAGCTTGATTGGGAAACTGATAATCAGGTTCCAAAAGGAGACCATCATGAAGGCTGGAGGAACATAGAAGAGTTGACTATCGTTCAAGGATATCCTTCTCTAAAAACAAGGACATGCAAAAATATGATCAGGAATGACAAGAGGTCAGCTTGCCTGAACTCCTAAGCTTAAATTAAAAAAAAAAAAAAAAAAAAACATATACAAAGCAGAAGCAAAGACAACAATGACTATAAAAAGAAAAATAACTTGGTGCTGAAGTTTACAAGAGAATTTTGCATCCCATAACAATAATTGCATCAAGACCTATACTTTGTGTAGTAAGTTTTTCAGCCCCTCACTGATAGGTGTAAAAACTCACCGTAACACAACACAGACAAAATCAAAAACACCATATTTGAAAATTATTACTTAAATGTGTAACTGGAGAAAACAAGTTAGCTGCTACAAAAACAGTAAAAGTGCTATAGTAATATGCACAGGTAACTACATTAACTTTCTATCACCAAATTATATTTCACTGTTGGCCAAAAAGTTACCATGCATGGCCAGTATATTGTTACCTTTCAATCAAGAAAATAATTAAGAACTTGCTCAGAAGAGACAAGTTTTGCTATAGTCTCTGACTCCATAAATCATGTGGAAATTGAGTAGTTTCTCACTGTTCCACAGCTAGAAAACTGATTTTGATTGACTATATGATTATTTTCAGGATGACACTGGGATTGCATTTCAAAATGAACACTGTGTAGCTTGCTTGAATTTTGACAACATATAATAATAGAATAACAGAATCATTTGAGTTGGAAGGGACCTTTTAAAGGTCATCTAGTCCAACTTCCATGCAATGAAGAGGGACTTCTACAAGTAGGTCAGGTTGTTCAGAGCCCCATCCAGCCTGACCTTGAATGCCTCCAAGGACAGGGCATCCATCACCTCTGGGCAACCTGCTCCATCGCCTCACCACCCTTATCATAAAAAAAACCTTCTTCCTTATATCCAATCTAAATCTTCTCTCTTTCAGTTTGAAATCATTTTGCCTTGTCCTATCACAATGGATCCTGCTAAAAAGTTTGCCCTCTTCTTTGCTGTAGCTTCCCATTGGATACTGAAAGGCCGCTTAACAAATCTCCTTAGAACTTTCTCTTCTCCAGGCCAAACAACTCCAGTTCTCTCAGCCTGTTCTCATAGGAGAGGTGTTTCATCCCTTGAATCATTTTTGTGACTCTCTTCTGGATGAGCTCCAACAGGTCCATGTCTCTCCTGTACTGAGGGCTCCATATCTGGACACAGGTAAAGTCTAACCAGAGCAGAGCAGAGGGGTATGTTGTATTAGGCATCCATGGGGCTACCGGGATGTGACGCGACAGGAGCCTCCCCTGTTCAGTGATTGGACAATGCATGCTTAAGGGGTGTAGATGAAGTAGAAGATTAATGTATTTAAACAGATGTCACACAGTAATAAATTGGCCATTTCCTGTTCACCATATTGGTGTAAGTTAGTAGTTCTTAGTAGTTCTTAGTGCTAATTGGGGGGTTAATCAGTTAAGCAAAGGGCGACACAGCGTGATCTTAACATTCACGGCAACAGGGGTAGGATCACCTTTCTTGATCTGCTGGCCATATTTCTTTTGATACATACTTCTGGCTCATGTGTAGCTTGCCATCCACCAATACTCCTATGTCCTTTTTTGCAGGACTGGTCCATCTTTCATCTCCCAGCTTGTGCTAATAGTGGGGGTTGCAGAAGACCTTGCACTTGGATTTCTTGAAGCTCATGAGATTCTCCTGGGCCCACTGCTCAAGCCTGTCCTGGGCCTGTCTCTGAATGGCATTTTGTCTCTTGACCACGTGAACTGCACCACACAGCTTGTTGTCATCTGCAAACTTGCTGAGGGTGCACTATTTATGCCAATGAAGATGTTAAAGAGCACCAGTTTGACACTGATCTTTGAGAGTTCAGACACTGAGCCATTGACCACCATTCTCTGGATAAAATCTCAACCAGTTCCTTGTCCATTGAACAGTTCACTCATCAAATCCATACTTGTCCAATTTGGAGAGAAGGATGCTGTGGAGTGCCAAGTCAAAGGCCTTACTGAAACCCACGCAGATGATATCAGTGGCTTTTTCCTTATTCACCGACACAGTTAAGCCATAATAAAAAGTCTTATGCAGGATCTGTCCTTGGTGAAGTTATATTGGTTATCCTCCTATATCACCTCTCTCTTTTCCATATGCCTTAGAACAGCCTCCAGGTGGATCTGCTACATGATCTTCCCTGAAAGATCATGAGACTGTGGAGGCGCAAGAGACTCAATGCAGACTACAAAAAGATGAATTTTCCTATTGTGTCAATTTTTATTTACTCAGGAATTTCCCTTCAAGTCTAATCTGCAATCCTCAAATTGTATATGACTTCTGAAACTAAATTACATTTTACTCCTCCCTCAAACTCAAGGAATATTATATGATTCTACACTGACGTTTTATACAACGTATTTCCACCTAAGCTATTACAGTTTCAATATTCTTTTTATTTCTTTTCCCTTTCTTAAGGAATAAAAAGCTTTTTGGTGACTTTATTTGAGTTTTTCATTTGAAATGAGTGGCAGAGCCAGAGGGAAGCATCTGAAAATTCTTCTCACTAGCACCATTCAAAAACCTCACTGAGACTATGCTTCTCTCAAAGATCTGTAGCAGTTGCAAGTACATGCTTTGCTCAGCATGACATAGATATCTCAGCTTTCAGAAAGAAACAACACACCTTTGATAGAAAAAGCATAAAACAATATGGGAAAACATTTACTACAGAATTAAGTGCTCAGTTCTACATAGAACTTATTCAAATAACTATATACCAGGTGAAGTGAAGTGACCTTCAGCTAAAAATATTTCATTATACTCCATCAGTCTAGTTCAAAGTCAGCAAGTTCATATGATCTTGATATGGTAAGTTACGGAACACAAAAATATTTGCAGATTTCAAAGTTCTTACTAGTTGGAATTATAACCAGAATAACAAAACAGCATCATCTTTTTGGGGCAGTAAATCTTACAAATTTTCTGTAATATAGTTGTTACCATACTATCGACATCCTCAGACACTGAGTTTACAAATGCATAGTATCATAGTATTTTATATATTAATATATAATAAATCTACAGCTCCAGCACCATACTTGTTAGTAGAAGTAAAGTAAATGTAAAACACTACTTAAATCAAACAAGTGATTAAAAAAGTCTAAGTTATTTGCGGCAAAAGCCCAGCATCAACAACACGTGTCAGAACAGACAAAGACTCTAATAGAATGCCAGTGTTAGATAAAAAAAAGGTTTCTCAGAGGAGCTGAAAGAATGTCCTTCATGGAAATTTGAATAGAAAGGGCCCAGCAAATTAAAAGTGGTATTTTTTAACTAATGAGCTCTGAAACATGAAGCTCCCCTGCTGACTGTATGCATATAATACTGTCAGCAGTGAAAGCAAAACATTAGGTAGTGTGAGTCACAGTTTTATGTACAATTATTGACATTTTGAATAATAAGCAAGTCAATCAAAACACTATTCCCTTCCAGTGTCACCACACATTAAGCACAAGGAACCACCCCACAGATAGCATTTCCTGTGCTTAGTTGTGATAAAAGTTGGCAGTTGGCAATCAGCATTGAAACATTCAGGCCTTTTCTCAAAACGTGCTTGCATTCTAACAAAAATGATCTTTGAGATACCCTGTTTCAGGCACATGTATATTTGATATATTTATATTTGATATCAGCTATCCAATGGAAGAGTAAATCAAAATAAAATTTATCTTTTTTTCTGTTATCCCCTTGACTGATCAAATAAGTGAAAAACCACTGTAACTTGCATAGTCTACATTTAAAGAGAGTTTTGTTGTTGTTGTTGTTGTTTTTGTTTTTTTTTTGCGATGGAGTCTGTGAGACACAAGTGAAAGAAAAAGATACCACAGTACTACAGAGCACAATAGCACACTAGGGAACAGAGCGTAGAGGACATGTAATAAAATTCAGTTTCTTTTCTTTGCTTATGCTGCTCTAAAATTACTTGGTTCACATGATTCAGTCCACACTTAACATGATATGTCTACTTCAGGGACTCTTCAGACTAAAATTGAGGCTTGATCTGTACAGAGTAGTTATCATCCTTGACAAGATAGGAGAGAGATTATTCCCTCTATAATTCATTTTATTTAAAGTCTTTAATCTTGCAAGAATTAGAGACTTCAAACTCATCTTCACATAAGCTGAACTTGCAGCCTACCCTAAATCTTCTCTCTCTACCTTGTCTGCATTCCTGGGGGAAAAAAAAAAAAAAAAAAGAAAAAAAAAAAGGAATAGGAAAGAAGGGGGAGGGAGAAAGAGAGGAAGAGAAGAACAGAAAAGGAAAAAAAGCAGAAAAAAAGCAGAAAAAGGGGGAAGAAAGGGGGGGAAGAAACAGGAAAGAAACAGGGTTGGGGAAAGGGGGGGGGGGGGGGGAGGGAAGAAAAAAGGGAGGGGAAAAAGTGGGGAGAAAAAGGGGAGAAAAAAAGGGGGGAGGGAAAAAGGAAAGCAAGCAGCAGATGTTCCCTTTTCAGGCAATGCTGCATTGCATCTACCTGCCTGCATAGTGGAAGCAGAGCAATATCAGTGAAACGCATGAAATTAGTAGAAGGAACAGGGTCAATAAAGATTACGCATGAAGTTCTCAGTATAACACACTGTTGTCAAAGAATTGAACAATTTATGTCAAACTACTGCTTTTCCTAAAACTCAAACAAACCACAAAGAAAAAGCTATGGTCTTGTTTCAAGCAACCCTGCTCTCAATGTACCAGCCAACACTGCAGAGAAAACAAGGGAGCACACTGCACTGTAGTGATGCCTCGAGCTTCTCATCCCCCAAAGAGAAGGTGGAAAGATGAAACCACCTTCCTGACCAACTGCTTCTCAGGCTGCTGCAAGTCCATATACTTCCAAGTAAAACCTTGTCAACATCCTCACACATAAGTAACAGAAATATTTACTCTTCATGAAAGAAAACAGAGAATGACCTCTTAAAACAGCCTTTATTTTTATTTCAGCTAACTGAATATAGGTAATTAATGAAGGTTTGTTTTTTATTCTTCTAATTAACTGCTGAAAAAAAAAAAAAGCATCATATCACTGTATTTCTTGGAAGCATTTGAAAATATACACTGTGAATGTTAGAATTTGGGTTGACATAATTCAAGGAAGACTGTATTCTGTACAAAGACGTGTGTAAAAATGTACTGTTAAATTTTAACATGATTTGACATAAATCTTACAGAAAAAAAGTAGTGAAACCGACAGCTAAGACAGTCTTTGAACAAATCCTGACACACTCACTGTCTGAAGGTTTTTTAAAGAATTACCTCCCAGTTATACTGCAAACAATAGCGGCTTGAAGTCAGGAAAGCTTTAAATCATTTTTGCATAGTCTATGCATGCACAACATGAAATATATTCAAATGTTCTCTTTTCTGCTCCCAGGAATCACTTTCTGACAAATGCTGCTGTTCTTAAATGCCTCTAATAATGAAGACTTCATGCTTTTCTATATAGACTACTTCAGTAATATTTTTGCCATTATAAGTCTTTTAATTGTACTCAACCCAAGGTTTTCTTGCTATAAATTAAGAAAGTACTTAATTCTTGTTCTGAATATGGAAAATATGTTATTCTCCCGTTTTCAGAAGCTTTTCAGGTCAAATGAAATTTTTTCATTGATTATATCTTCTTTTCATAAAGCCATGGTTTTTCAAAGATTTACTCAAAAGCCACTTTTTTTTTTTTTTTTTTTTTTTTTTTTTTTTTTTTTTTTTAAGCAGTAAGATATTGCTGTCCTTGTTTTGGGTAGAACAGAGTTAATTTTTATCACAGGCTTTGTATCTTGTGTTTCTTCTGAGAAAACAGTTCCTGTTCTTCTTGAAGTGTAAGGTCCGAAACATTAAAAAAGGATTACCAAAACTGAATAAGAATGATTTTTTTTCTCCCTAATGAATATATGAAGACTCACAGGATAATTCAGGCTCATAGCAGGGTAAGTTGTGAGGTCACACTAGGTGGCTCAGGGCTTCTGCCAGGTGCGACCTGAATTTCTCTGAGAATGGAGTCTGCATTGTCTTTTTTTCTCTTCTTTCACCCACTGCTTTCCCCTTGTTCACCAGTCCAGTTATTTCATGGAAATACCATGGAAAGCAATCAGATTGGTTGGTCAGGTACTAATTCCTCTCAGGAAATTCATGCTGACTGTTCCTAGTCACTGTCTCCTCCATGTACCCAGAACCAGCCTCCAAGATAACTTCAGAATTCCTTCAGAAGCTAAAGAGGGATGTCTGTACTGTAGAGTCCTCTATCATCTTTTTGGCATTTTTTAATCATGTGTGTCAACTTTGACTTTCTGCATTCTTCAAATCATATCCTGTCACAATTTTACAGAGTTATCTTAGTTGGTAATCCCACTACACTTTTCCTCCCTGAGTAGTTACTTCATCAGCCATTCCTCAGTCTCTGTTTTCCATTTAACTACTTCTGCACATGGAGATTTCCTTTGTCTGTTCTACCCCACCTTTTACTGATTATTTTTCCATTTTTCACTCTTGTTTTGAATGTTGATCCTAGCCTCTGAAATGCTGTTAATTCTCATTTGTTTTATAAGTAGCAAATTTATCTAAATTTATCTATGTATTGTATTGTAAATGTAATGTAATATGTAAAAATTCTATTTTATCACCCATTGGATTAATGACAATACTGAACTGAAAGGCCAGAGCAAAAATCCTTATGACATAGAATTATACTCTGAATGTGAGTCATTCTGTCATTAGGCAGAAGAGTTCTGCAATCAGCTTTGTGCTCACTCTTTGTTGATCCATCTACATCAAATGCAGATTAAAATAGCACGTGAACAGTACCGAAATCCTTATTTAATCAGGATTTATGACACCTGCTTTTTCTCCTCCATCCATAAGACTACAAATGGCTAGAGAACTTCTACATAATTCATTCATGATCTGTGCATTTCTACCATACAGATTATTTTTCAGGTTTTTTAATTTTTAGAACTCAAGGGACTCTAAATCAGTCCATTCATCAGCAAGCTGGAAGCATTCTCTGTCATTATTATAACAGATCACATTGATCTCATCCATGTCTCTTATAGTAGCAGCCTAAACACAAAGATTTTTGGGCTTCTCAGGTGACGGACTGGAAGATACAAGAAAGAAACTGAGGGATTTTGTTTGTACACATCATTAGAGAACTTAGATTGCCTGAATTTTCATATGCTTATTCTAGAACACATTCAATGGACTTATGCTGCAGTAGTAGGTAACTGAACGATAGTTTGGAAAGGGGTGGCAGCTCAATGTCTCATGATGGGCAGCCAAATGGAAATACAATAATTAGTTTTGAACAACTCGTCCATAACACTCCCATTTTGCATTACTATTTTTTAGTATCTTTAATACAATATATTTGATATTCAGAAAAACACCGAGTTAATTGTTTGATTACATTTTTCAATTAATAAAAAATAAAAAAAACCATAATTCAACCACTTTTTTTTTTCTTTTTTTAAACTGGATTTTCATGTTCAAATGTCTTGTTCTCTTATTCTTCAGCTAAAACTCACACTGACATCAGAAGAATGTTTGTTTCCCCCAGGTGAATTTTAAGTGAAAAATCCTATGTTGCTGCCACTGATTTTTAATCTGCATTGAGTAAAATTTTATGAAAAAATAGCACAGTATACAAAATGAGTATCATCTCTGTGTTCTTAATTTCTTCTTCTATTTAAAGATTTTTAATAGATAATATTTAGAATATATTTCAGGTGACAGATATTTCTGATCTAGTACAAGAAGCTTTTTACTATATTACAGCATTTTGACACAACTATTTTTTCCTCCCTGAAGCTTGACTGAAATTGTTATACCACGTTTTATGTACCCAGTAGACTGTAATAATCTGAATTTCTTTAATATCCCATTCCAGAAATGCATATTTAAATAATTCCAATAAAAATATAGTGCGTTATAATTGAAAATTTCAGCTCTGTTTCTTGCAAAGCCCATGCTTCTGTGAGTAATACCACTAAGCATTGTGAGATCAATGTCAGGCTTACCAAAACAAATAATGCTTTGTTGGTCCCGTACATGCATTACTGGTATCTACATCAGATAAATAGACACAGTCTTGGCCTATATAAACAAACATACTCCTGAGGTGAGAAATAGTCTGTGGTAAAATAAATAAATAAATAAAAAATTGAAAATAAATAAAAGAAAGAAACAACCCTAGAAACATCTTTCAAGAATATTTTCAAGATTCTCACATACATACAAAATAAAAGGATATTGACATACCCATCTTAACTTTATAAATCCTACAGGGAAACACAAAGCTCTTTGTGGCCCTCCATGGGCACATAGGATCTGAACCTGGAGGCTGGCAGCACAGAAGAGCAGGTGGAAATACTTAAACTGATCTTGGCTGATTTCTTTGATTTACTATCCACTCTGAACAAGTTCTATGTTCAGAGCATATGCAACCAGCATAGCAAAGCAATTTTACCAGGTATATTGCTCCTTTGCCACTTGGCAAACAGGGACATTTCAATGGCAAGAATGAAGAAAACTGCATCAGTTCAGCTTTTGTTTAAAGACAGTCTCCTCAGAGAAACAAAAATTGCACATGCAAAACATACATAGGAAAACTACTTTATTTCTGATGGTATTCATCTAAATTTAGGATTAAGACTGTGAAGAAGCTGTGCCAATTCTGACTGTAGCAAATGTTGCGCAAATCAAGCACTACAAATTGATTGAATTTTTCTAACTCAATTCCACTGATTATTTCAAGATCTTTCTAAGTTGCTGGGTTTCATATTTTGTTTTTTACCATTGTGTGGACCTCATATTTTCATCCTGTAAATCTAATTGTTCTTTAGGTTTCTCTTCCATGCTCTCATTTCTTAAAGCAGGCTTGCTTGAGTGAGCAGAATGAAAGCTGATGCTCACCTTGTACCGTACACTATGGTATGATAGAAGGACACAAAGTAAGAATTTGAAGAGGAATTGTTGTGACAGCCCAGTTGCCCCATTGCTAATAAATCCTCTCACCAAAACTAATTAGTTTTGGCAGAGTGCTGTACTAGTAAGATAGCATTTATTGCTTCCAAGTGCAATAACTCACAACTCTTCAATACTGTATACAATTTTCTGAAATATTTACATCCTTAGATTATAATTTTCTAGTTCTACTTTTAACTAAACCAAAATATTATTTTGCTTTACTTGTATCTACCCCTACTAATATTTAAAACACAAGCACTTATCAAATATACTCAAACTTACAAGAATCAGTAGTAGCATGAACAGGTTTTGCAATTCCTTTCCGCTCAATAAACAAAAACCACCCTCTTTTTTTGTGACTTAACACTTACTCCTAAAAAACAATGCCTCAACAGATCCAGACAATATTATCTTCCTCACAAATTTTTATAAACAAGTTTTTTAAGCAGCTATTTCAAGTTAGATGGAATTACAACAATAATTTGCCATTTTCCATGTAGTTGTTTGAGGTGAATAAAGGTATTAAACAAGTTTAGTTTCAAACATTTGAAGCATATTTGGAATTTCCTAAAGAACTTGATTTTCTTGGATTAGTTTTAGAGTTAATGAAAGTCACAAGTCAATACGATACAGTATTTGAAACTTGAACCTTTGTTCAACTAGCTTGTTAGAGTGCAAAACCTAACTTCTGCTCAAAATATTAGTGTCTTTCAAAATCATCTCAAATTGGCACAAAAATCTGAAGAATCCCAAATAAATAATCAGTTTTGAAAGCAGTTACAACTAGCAGTTGATGACCTTGTTTACTTAAAATAACACACTCTACATACATTAGAAGTATTACAATTTATAGGCTATATTAAAAATATTGAAAAGACATTCACATAAGGCAAAATTAACTTTCCTAAATAAAGAATGCTTTTTGCCAGTTCATTGAGTAGACATGATTTCTTCCCTGTTTACTTTATTGGTTTTCCTGAATCATGGTTTTAACCAATGATTCAATTAAGAATTGACAAAAGCAGTAGCATGTATTTTATGAGTATGAAAAACTGTGCATCTGGGTCATATTTCTGGT
The DNA here is from genome assembly GCA_037305975.1 of Chrysolophus pictus. Taxonomy (NCBI): domain Eukaryota; kingdom Metazoa; phylum Chordata; class Aves; order Galliformes; family Phasianidae; genus Chrysolophus; species Chrysolophus pictus. The sequence goes on along the minus strand of CM074577.1, from coordinate 20,594,529 downwards.
GCAAGGAAAAGAAAAAAGACTATCGATGAGAAAGACATCATCAAGATTATGTGAAATCATAAGGAAAAAAAAAAAAAAAAAGTCTGCATACATATAGTATCCAAGCTCAGAATTCAGTTTTGTTAGGACTGAATCACAGCTAAACAAGCAAACCGTCTCCCAGCATTCTGTTTTATTTGGCAGTATTTCAAAAAAAAAAAAAAACAAAACAACATCCCAATGCAGTATTAGAAACTAAATGAATTTTCACATGTTCAAAGTAAGTAGAGAAAGAAAAATGGTCAAATTAGAAGAAAAATCACCACAGAAAAACTGTCTAGAAAGACATTTCTAGTACAATCATTATGAGATTATTGGAGGATACAGCTATTCTGATGACAAAAAGTCTTGTCCTGAGGCCTGTAAAACTCTACAGCACTGTTTTAAGCATTTGACAAATGGTCTGGCCTGAAGCAGCTGACAAAAAAACACCAAAAAAAACATAGTCCCGTGATTGTGATCTGTCAGTATTTTTGAGGGCCTGTCCTCAATAAAAGGCTCTCTGCACAAAGTGACTGAAAAAAAAAAAAAAAAAAAAAAGACTACAGAGTGATGTCTGAGTCCATAGACAATAAATACTTTAATTACCTCTTATTCTAACTACTAGAAGTGTCAAGCTATGTATGTACAGATATCAGGGTTGTTTTTTTGTTGTTGTTGTTGGTTTTTTTTTACTTTCTAAGAGAAAAGTAAGGCAATCACAATGTGGACTAACTCTCTTTTACTTAAAAATGATATTTAAAAATGATATCTGATAGCAGTGATGATATGCCTAAAGAGCATTCAGGGTGAAAATATATATTTTTAAAGATCTTTTCTCCTTGGAACATTATTCCTTGATGTTAGAGCATTTTTATTAAGAGATCTGTTCAATTTTAAAGCTGATTAATAACTACTAAGTTATTTTGTGGATGGATTTTTAACAGTAAATATAGGTCTGGAAAAGCAGTTTCTCATGTCATGATGTCTGAAAATCTCCACCAGCAGCCTCCTTTTCAAAACTGGGGCCCTTTCCTCCACTTACCTAAGATCATTAGAAATAATTTGCCAAATAGAAAAGGAAGAGGCAATGAAATAAATGAGAGTGTAATAAGCACAGCATTAATGTTGCAGTACATATTAAAATCTGATATTCAAATTACTAAACAAACCTACCATTTAAAAGCCCGGAAAAGGAATCCTACTCAATCATGCTAACTAACCAAGAAAAGGTCAGTATCAGTATTTCAGTATTTATATTCCTACTCTCAGTTCTTTTCAGAGATGCCTGTTCTGAGAGCCACCTACTACTGCTTTATAAAAACTTGGTAAATACAAATTCTACTGATTTTCAAAAGCTAGATTATTCTGAGGCACCAAAGCCAGATATTGAAAGCACTGAACCCTAAGAACTAAAAACTATTATGTTAGACTACTGATTAGTTCGGCTTCCTGTGCTGATCTATACAGCTGACTGAATTTTCTTGATGTTTTTGGAAGGGACATCTAGAGATCATCTAGTCTAACCTCCCTGCCAAAGCAGGCTCCCTACAACAGGTTGCACAGGTAGGTGTCCAGGCGGGTCACGAATGTCTCCAGAAAAGTAGACTTTTTCATTAAAAACAAAACAAAACAAAAACAAAAACTTAGTATGCTTCATAACAAAATAGTGTTTCTTTCTTCAAAGCTATGACTCATAGATTCCAAAAGAGTGACACCTAAACTACTTGGATACTCCTTTCTAATTCCATCATTTAAAAGGAGATCATTCAAAACTTTCAGGAAAATCTGAATTAATACAAAGGTCTTCAAATAGCTGTATTTTTTGTAATAATGGAATGGAGTTGAAAAACAATTAGTTTTCTAAAGCAACTTAATACTGCATACATACGTGTCTGCCCTTTTGTAAAAATGTGAGAAAAGAAATAACAAAGAAAATTTTTTTTAACCAAGGGAGTCTATCCCAAAACCCACAGGTTTAGTATAGGTTTTCTGAAAAATATCCAAAAGGGAACAAGAAGGAGCAGTGGTCCCAAAATACATCAATTATTGAAGCTGAGAAGACAGCTCATAAAGATATTTCTTAGTAGAAAAGCAGAAGCTTACAGAAATACAGTTGTGTTAAGAATAATGACAGCATGACTTGGTTTAAAGTATGCAAAGGCACTGAAAATAAACCAGCAGATTACACTATACTGTTTCTTAAGTCTATTAGCCAAATACAAACTCATACAAATTTAATAAGTAATTCCCATTCAACTCACAAATAAGTTTATAAAAATTGGTACCCAAAACATCCTTTCAGACTGCTAAGAATTTCAGACTGCTTTCCATATAATGTTTTCACACTCTTTGCATATAGACTGCATAGTTTTGTCTGGATTGTATTATGCAATATTTTATGAAAATCATACTAACTTTATGATAGATAATATCTACTCTTTTATTACCAACTGTCCAATTTTCCTACTGTAAAAGGATAGCATTCGTTATTGACAAATGCATGTTAAACATTACTCTTTCTTGTATGCCTTCCAGATTGTTTATCTTTCCCTAGAATTAGCATTAAGATAACTTATAATTCTACATCTCTCCTTTTTTCCCTCAGTTTTTACCATATCTATTCTAAAACTAAGACAGACTCAGTTGGTTCAGCAAGTAACCTGGAATAAGTTTAATCAAGTATTCACAACATGAAAGTGAATAATTACTTAGAAAAGTGATCTATGTCACCTGAGATCCTTTAACCTTTGCCACTGGTGTTAACTGATGCCACCTAATTACTGATAAAGAAAAAAGCTGAAGGAATCAATAGAACAGTAAAAACCTCTGATGACAGTTTTTCTTCTCCTCACTACTTTCTTCTTACCGTTAAATAACTTGTTAAAATAACGACCAATTCCTCTAATTCCTTAGATATACCCTCCTTAAAATCTTATAAATAATCTGAGCTCACTGAAATATGCTTCCAGAATGTAAATTATTTTAATTTTCCTGTCTTCCTTCTTCTCCTCAACCTTATCATTTCATGAACAGCATCATCAAAGTTGTGTTTTCTTTCCCAATTACTTTCCATTAGTTAGGTTCAAACCTACAAGAACCTTACGTTCTGCTTTGCCATATATATAAAAAATTGATCATAGTCACTGATCCAATACATCACTCTACTGGTCAGAATTTTTCTGCATTACATTCTATGTAGAAAAGTCATGGATCTGTAGTCATGTATCACAAAAAGGGTGCCTTACAACAAATTGCTTCCACAAACTCTTGAACTCCTGATTTTCTCGGCTTGCTGGTCTATGAAAGAATCTCTTAATGGCATGTCTCTTTCAAAGACTTTTAGATTCCTTCAGTTCCTCTAAAATCAGGGATTCTGAATACAAAAAAATAAAGTATTCTGAATACATTAGTAAATGAGTTAGAAGTTGTTTACAGGGATGCTGGCAACCTACATGTCACAAATCAGCATACAATAATTCTAAGTTTTCTTCTGGAGCAATAGGAAACATTCACATTCTTCACCCAAATAATTACAAAGTATATAGATAAATTCAACCTTCAGAGTGCTTATTTAGCAGCCGGAAGTCGTAGTCTTTTTTTTTTTTATATATAATCACAGATCAACAGAATAGTTTGGATTGGAAGGAATCTTAAGTATCACCTAGATCCAATCCCTATGCCATAGGTAGACACACCTCGCACTAGAATAGGCTGCACAGAGCGCCATTCAACGTGGCCTTCTCATCTCCACGCTAAAAAAAAGCCCAGCTCCCTCAACCTTTCTTCATAGAAGAGGCACTCCAGCCCTCTGATCATCCTCATGGCCTCTTCTGGACTTGCTCAAAAAGGTCCATGTCCATTAAGCCTCTTTTTAATAGCAATGAGCAGTTGAATCAAGTACTAATTATATTTTAAAAAGAAGCTGAGGGTTCTTTAAAAAGAACCCTAATACAAAGGGTTGCTCAGACTTACGGCCTTTTTTTTTTTTTTTTTTTTTTTTTTTTTTTTGAGCTTTGTCTATTAAACAAAGCTTTCAAACCATTACCCATCACCTTTCTGTGAAAACAAAAATGAAACAAAACAAAACAACAACAAAACCAACTATCTCAGCAAACAGTTATCTCAGTTACTCTATTTCTTTTTCCTTCTGTTGTGGGAAATGTTGAGTATTCTTTTAATAGTAGGAATTCATTAAAAATTGGTTTTAAGACTGATTTCTCTCCTACTAGAGGTAGACACCACGTTAATTGAGAGAAGCTTTTTAAGAAGTTGACACCCTTTATCCCTGAACAAAGATTACTTGCACAGTAAGTTGTAATCCTCAGCTTTGCAATATTGCTTTACGAGGTTAAGAAGATGAATGTTCATCGCTTCTAATCCTTACCATGATTTACGAGGCTCTGGGTATCCTTTCCCCAGAGCATCTACAACTGAGCGGTTGTTCTGCCTGCTGCTTAAATTACAGAGACATCTGCAAAGTAAATTATGGATTGTTGTCCCACAACCAAGCTGCCTCTTCATCTCTCTGTAGTATTTCTTTGATAACAAGAAAGGTTGTTGTTGTGTTGTTTTTTGTTTTTTTTTTCCTTATCTGTTTTGTTTTGCTAGACTGGGAGATATTAAGATGACCTGGATTACCACCTGCCATGCATACTTTCAAGCAATATGTTTAGCTGCAAAAACCCGCAGTGAAAAGGAAGGAAGAGAATAGGCTTGTGAGGGACAGAGCAGACGGCTAAATAATGCTCACTTTGTGTTCTGAGCTCTTCAAGGTTCACACATCTATGAATTATTTTCCTTAGCAGAAAATTTATGTAGCTAAAAAAAATTATGTGCACTTCAATTCATTCTGAATTGGGCAAATATATAACTTTCTGTTTCTCTAATATCTCTCTACTAAATTATATTCATTAATATATTGATTTCTCCATCTTTACTTGCATGCATATATATACGAGTAACACAAACATATAAAACCTATACAGGTTTACCTAGCCCATACAAGAAGCTGCACTCCTGTGGGGTAGAGATGTACATTTGAGTGCTTAAAAATGCAGTGTTATTTGTGGAGCTTATACCATAGCATTGAGAACTAGGTACTTAACATATTCTGTATTTTACCAAGTTTTTAACTGTGTCTAACCTCCCAATCTTTTATTTAAAAAATAAAGCATACAGTGTTCCACCTGTCTGTGTTCTCCATGTTTTCAGAAAGTATTCTACTAAGAGTAGATCTTAAGAAGTTTCAGATGAAATTTAATGTAATCATTTCTTATTACTTGCTATTATCAGTTTTTATTATGGTCTCATACTGTCTAGATGAATACCCTTAAACAATGCACAGTTTTGACTACAATCCAGGTTTCAAAAAACCCAAACATTTTAAAGAAAATTGCATGGCAATGTATTATCCAAAAGCCATGTTACAAAGCAGGGAGGGTACCTTCAAATCCAATATTCCTTTGGAATAATTCCAGTGAACCTAATCAAGATAACAAGTGGTAATAGTGGTAACACTCCAGAAGCTCTTTTTACATATCAGGAAGAGTCGCTGAGATACAGTATTAGGTTCCTAAATCCTTTCCATTACCCTCAGAAGCATGCAGTTCGAAAAGAATAACTGAAAACTGTAGTATCTTTGTATCTAAAGTTGTCATTACCATTTTGTGGCAGTAATAAATCTCTAATTTTTAAGTGTTTGCATACAATACATCACTTGATTACCAAAAAGAAGTCACAGGTAAAACAGAACTTCAGCATCAACAACACAGTTTCATAGAGCAGCATAAAAGTGCAACTTAAATGTCATCAATGATTACTTAGTATAGTATTCAGGCAGAAAAATTTATTACTATAAAGAAAAATAACGACACATGTTTTAAAAAGAGCACAATAAATAGCACAATAAATTTAGCTTTTATATTCCACTGAAATTAAACACAGATAGAACCTCAAACTACTCTCTACAGCTATTCGCCTTTTCTATGCAACTTCAGCAGGGGACAATCAGTATCCAGATCTTCCTTGCTCCATATCTGCCTGCACATTAAGTGTCATAAGCCAGCATTCAGCAAGTTGTAATGCACAAACTATTACTGAATTTAATCATTTCATGTTACTTCTACTTTCTTCTCTAGCATACACTTCATCATAGACCAAAAAGCTAAACAAGAACAAAAACTTTGCTGTCTTTCAGAGACTGTGCTTCAAGCTTATTATACTCTCATGTCAACATACATTACAATAAACTTCATTAAAATATAGAAAGGATGTCAGCCTCTATCTGCTTTTTTTCTTATTTCTTTTTCTTTTTTTAGATACATATGGACAAAATACTCCAGTGTTTCAGCATCACTGGGATTAGATTCTTGCCAAGAATATAGCAGTTTATACTATATATAGTTTATATACTATTTCCTAAGCAACAACCAAAGTAGATGGCACATTAATAAACATGAGGAAACCTATGACATTGGGTTTTTTTTTCAACCAAAATGAGACAAATACCATTTGACAAAAAGAAAACCCTTCAATTACAAGAAAAAAGCATTATAGAAGTAAAGCTCAAAGACAAAATGTATTTCTGTCCTTTAAGAGGTGCAGTACAGACTATAAAAGTACTTTTGCTTTCTCCAATCTGCATGTAAATTGAAATAGGCTGAGAAGGGTAATATACAGCACTGGCATTTGTAAATAGTCTATTGCTTAGTAGTACTGCAAACCTTGGATTTATTAAATGTTTTTGTGGAGATATATATTGAAGATAACAGGTATGGGGATTTTTTCAACTGTTTCCTAGGCCTAAAACAAATTTGTATTTAGTACATAAATCACAAAATAAAAATCCAAAAAACTACAAAAAGAAAACTAAACTCATTACATTTTAACAGGTGAGTTGATTATCTTTATGAACAGTATTTAGAAGATAAAGGAGAAAACTACAGCATTTACAAAGCCTACCTGTGAATAAGAAGCCACATCTTCCAAGATCTTACAGAATTGAAGCTCAGACCTTTGCTGGTCTCATTCACTGCAATCCTCAGCTGACCGGGTTACTACAATCTGCAAAACATACAGAAATTAAATTGCCATTTTGAATAGTTTTTTCTCATGAACATTAAAAAAGAAAAGGGGGGGGGGGGGGGGGGGAAGGGAGTGGGAAGCCACCAACAAACAGTAAACCAAAACAGCAACAAAACAACCAGAGAACATATTACTAGAGAACTCAATTTAGCATAAAAATTGAGTAAGTCACCAAACATCACTTCTTTGCCTTTTATGTGAATATGGCAAGGTAAGGAGTAGGACAGATACCCCCAGAACAGATGGATCCTGCTGAGCAAATAGCAGAACTAAACTGCTCACGTTCCTAGTAGCTGCCTAAACTTATGGGATTTTTACTGGAGATAGATATTACTGCAGAGCATCCTATTATGGCTGTGATTAGTATGCACTGCCATGGCTGGGTTTCCTTTGTGTCAGCTATCATTCATCGCAGCGGGAAAATAAACACACAAAGATTCCTTTGAAAAGGATGAAAGAGTGAAAACGTGAGCTAGTGACATTGCATATAATGCTCTGTTCTTTCCACAGTGCTGGTGCAGCCAATTTTGTCACTGCCATAATGTCTCAAAACAGTACTACATATGGTGGGGTGGTTATTTTTCTGCTAAGTGTCAGCTCTGCAACTCACATGAGCAATTTCCATAACAAGTCCGTCCTGAATTGGTTCCTGTTCCAACTCTGAGATACGTTTTTATTTGAACCCTGATCTAATTTTAGCTTCGCACTTAAGAAAAACAAACAAAACAAAACAAATCAGATTTATTTTCAATTACTTCAATATGACTAAAACTTGGGAGTTCTTTGATCTTTTTCATTTGTTCAGCAGTTTGTACATTGGAAATTCTGAATGCAGATGAATTTGAAGAGAAATGAATAGGAGAGAAGAGAAAAAGGAAATTAAAAAACAAGCATGTCCAAACCTGAGGCTGTCAGAATACTGAAATACAGATGGCATTCTAATATAAAACTAAATTTGCAGAGAAAACTCAAGGGAGGACAAACAGCTGGAAAGTAATCATTTGCCTTTTTTTTTTTTCTTTTTTCTTTTTTCTTTGACACATAATACCTATTCTGTGCCAACACAGTAGTTTACTTTAAATGCAGGCTTTTATAAATTAAAATACACAGAAGTTATGTGAATTACATATGTGAAGAGAAATAAACCATTTATAAAAATATTAATAAGCCAAACTTCCATACTTGAAGTAGACATGACATAAATGCAGATACCTTACTGCAATGTAAATTGTATGCTGATAAACATGTCACTTGTTTTCCAATAGTTCAACTACTCCCATATTTTCACGCTGAGAGTTAACCTGTAACCATTTTCAGCAAACTAGGAAACGACAACATCTTCAAAAATAAACCAGAAAACTTCCTTTAACTTCAGTGAAAGTAATAATACTTGAAAAGTAAGTAAAAAAGAATCCCAACACTGCACTAGTTTTTTGTCTCTAATAATAAACTAACAGAAAACTGTTCTTCAAGAAATTAACTTTTCTTATTATTAAATTAGATTTCACAGCAACTATTAATATTGACAATATTCACTTCATGGACCAAAAACAGCAACTGAAGCACGTACCCAGAAATAAATACATTGCAGAAATCTAGAGTTCACTAATGATGTAAAAATAACAGTGACAAATTGTACAATTTTAAATGAATGAGAAAATAAGGAAAGTCAAGGAAAAAAAACAGTCTTTGGTGTTAAAACTGCAAATTCATGTTTCTTTAAAAGTTCTTCTTAATCTGGAGCATAAAGCCCAAGAATTTTACAGTTTGAAACTTTTACAGAAAGCATCAGCAATAAGAGAGAGATTACAATGACTTTTATTGCAAATAAGGACTGGATTGGTTCTGTAAACCTGATCGATTTTTTCCTGGTTGCATTGATTACATTTGAAAAATCTTTACTGCAAATACTCAGTTTATTTATTCAGCTGGAGGAAAAGTAAAGCACAAGAAGAATAATATTTGGATTAATCATTTATTCTAGGGAGACTACTGGGATCTATGGGGCTACTGAGTTTACTGGAAAATAGTCATGTTCACAAAGAAGTTTTCCAGCACATTCACAACTCAAACTAAAGGCTATCAGATTTGCTATTAATGATGAAGCTGCAAGAAACAACATATGATAGGGAATCTGAATATCTGGTGAAATTTGAATTTTAGTATCTGCAGTTTGAATTGAAGAAGTAAACAACTTAAAAGGTAGTCAACTAACCTATGCTGTATGATATTATTGATCCTTGTTCCTTTTTCTTTTCATATCTGTTCTGAATACAGAGTTTGTGTGGGGACAGAATCTTTACCAGGGTCTGTTACAATAGGACAAGTGGAAATTATTTCAAAATAAAGAAGGAAAGATTTAGATTGGATATAAGAGCAAAGATTTTTTTTTTTTAACCATAACAGTGATGAAAGCAGGTTGCCCAAGGAAGTGGGGGATGCTTCATCCCTGGAAACAACCAAGGTCAGGCTGGAGAGAGCACTGAGCAACCTGATCCAGTTGTAGGTGTCTCTTTTCATGGTTGGGGAGTTGGACTACATGATCTTTAAGGGTCTCTTCCAACCAAAATAATTCTATAATTCTATGAACTTCCTAACTCTTTTCTGTCTGCGCCCTCTCACACAGTCTTTCAGCTTCGATCTCGTAACTCACAGTGGCCTTCAGTGGTGTGTTTCAACCAAGCAAAGTGTGCATTAGAAAAACAATGAGGCTCACACTCTCTACCAGTTTGTTTCGGAAGTATAGAAGAATACACATAAGTAGACCACTTGTAGAAAAAAAAAAAGCATAAAAATTATTTGCTTTTGCCCAAAATATAAATAATGCAGCTTAGAAGAACCTCACATTGTTATTTTAGGTACTTATAAATATTTGACATTCCACGTAGGTTAGTTATGTACTGAGAAATTCACATATCTTCTTTTCAGATGCACTTAGCCCTTTCGTACCATTTGAAAAACTGACATCCACTCCTGCCTTTCTTTTCACTTTCCCTTTCCACCAACATCTATTCTTCACAAACAACAGGTTTTCGTGCAAAATACAAATTTGTGCCCATCATGTGCAAGGTCATTTAGAAAGAGCGTGATCATAGACTGAAGGGCTTTTTTATCCCTCACTTCTCCCAGTACTTCTCACTCTCATCATTCTGACATTTTACTGCCTGTTTACAGACATCTGGGAGTCAAACGCACCAGAAGAACAAGAATGCCTTGCAATTTTTAACCTCTTTTCAAAATCATAATAGCCAGTTTTGTACAGAAGAACATTTCCATCAAGGCATATTTTGTAAATATGCTCTCAAACACTAATATGCAACAAGGCAAAGCTAATAATGCTGTCATGTTTACTCACTCACAAATCAATATTAAAGCAAGCAGTACTAACTCCTTTGCTGCAGCTGAGATTCCTGTGATTGAATTCAATAATAAAGCTTCCACAGACTACAGGGATGTGGGGTAAGTCTGCACGCACTGATGACAGACTCCAGCACTGAATTTTCCTGTTTCTTCTCTCTGTAGCAGAAATAAACTGTTTCCTGTCACTGCTGGCAGTATAAGGGATAAGCACTGGTTACACAAAGCCAGTGCATATCATAAAATAATCATATTTGTTCACCATTTTAGCAATTAAAGAGAGAGACCTAAAAACATACATTTGTATTCGAAAAAGACTCAACACAAATCTAGTAGGTTTCTATAGCAGCTTTATCCCTCCCCACAGAGAAAACTATACAACCTCTAACTGTGTATTTTTAGCACAAAAACTTCTAATAATATGAACATTGCTTGAATTTTAAGTAGTTCAATGTTCCTTATATTCTCTTCTGCTTTTTGTACTCTTGCACCAAAATTTGACACTTAAGCATTTCTACTATGGAACAGTTGACTAGCTGTATAGTGAAATGATACAGAGGTCACGCGTTCCTTAATTGAAGAAAAAGAGCCAAGTGCTTACAGTGACAATACACAGCAGTCAAAGACAACATTTAAAGTGATTAAAAACAAAACAAAACAAATAACAGTGAAAGGCAAGAATAGAGTAAGAACCATTCAAGCAAAGCACAAACTATACAAAAGAACATGACAAAACGAGCTTGAAGAACCAACCAAACGTCCCCCTGATCTGTAGAAACTTTAAAGAACTCACTGAAGAATTAGGGTATGTGACTGTATGTGCAATACAGCTGTATGCTTCACAGGTATAAGAAAGAAAAGAAATAGATTCCACTATCTATGGTGAATGCAACCAAGTTTAATTCAAAAGAGTAAGAAGAGGATAAAAGGAATCCTCAATCATTTTAATAAGAATCTCTGTGGTTCTGAGATTGCCAACTAGTCAAATGATTTCTTACAGGACTAGATTATATTGGGTTCAGGTAGCATTAATAATTAAACTCAGGTCATCCAATTAAGGAGGGGAAAACAATCAAACACAGAAAAACAGTTGTAAATCTCATTCCAGATATGCATCATCTATTGACTCAGCATGGTTCATGTGCAATTGTCAGGTCAAAAAGATTCATATAAAGTACTTGCTGAACTTCCTGAACGAATTGCAAATCAGTGAAAAATAAAGAAATCACTATTGTCTTATATTTTTCCAACTGAAAACTGTGAAAACAGCCCAACTTACTAGAAACAAGAAACTTAATTATAAAGATAATTAGAGTGGAATTTCTTACAAAAATTCCACTTTTAATAATGCTAATGAAACACATTATGTGGATGACAAAGGAAAACAGAGTTCCTTATCTCTTAACAGGACCTGATGGTAGGTGTGATGCTCTCCATATGGTAGCAGCCAAAGAGCTGCAGCTTTACTCCTCCCCCACCTCCCAAAATACTCCTGAGGGTGAAAAATAAAAGTTCCCTTCCTCCTCTCCTTCCTTAAACTCTGCCTTAAAATAAAGCCACTGGGAACAGTAATTTTTGCATTTAGCCTACCAGTTAAGCAGGAACTGGAAGGAAACCAATCACCTATTTCACATGACAACTGCACTACTATCAGAGAGTAATGATTTTCAGTCACTACCAACTTGGCTTGAATCTGTACTACTAGCCCAAAGGTCAAAAGCTTTCTAACCAATTATCAATCTCCTGGTCCATCCAGCCCCTTCTATTGTCTTGATTTCCTTTGCAAGATTAATGCTGTTGCCATAGCTTAATCAAATAAGCCTCTGGATCTGACATTTACTTCAATGTTGCAGATGTTTCTTCACAGAGATGAGGCAAGAAAACTATAATAAAATAACTTCTATAAATATCACTTAGAATTAAATATTGACTCTGCAGGATTTATTTTGGAATTGACAAAGAACCCTTGTCACTACACTGAGTTTTATCTTACAGTCTCTTAAACATTGGATTCGCTTAAATCTGAATTTTTGGAAAGGAATTCATCTGGTTTCAAAAATCCAGAGTCCCAGTAAGCGTAATACATGTAAGGAATTCATAGCTAGCGTACTGAAAATCACCTTCTGGACTCTAGACTGTTTGCCGTTTATCTCCCTCCCCCATAAAGATGACATCTAATAAAAGGCAAAGGACTGTAGTGTTTATCTAGTCCGAAAAGACTGACCAGTTGTGACACTATCCAGCAGTTTCTTGCTATCTCCAGATCCAGAATATCATGGTTTATTTTGATGGTCTTCTTTCCCCTTCAATATCACATACACGCCTCATAACAAATAAGAAGTTTATTTAAATATTCTACTCTAAGAGAATTTTAAGATGATTTCTAAATATATCTAACTTATTTCTCAAAATAAATTATCATAGCCTCAAAATATACTCAAGTATTCTGCTTTTGGGTGAACTCAAAGAACACTTGTTCTGAATGCATTTTTCAGGAACAACAGGGAACTGATGAAGAATCCACTGTACATAAATTCCTCTGTGAAATGATGCCATATGTCTACTTGATTAATGGCTGTAGGAACATAATTTGTCTAAGTGGAAAAATAAATGGCTATTTCCCTACTCTGTCACCATTCTTTTGACACACACCTACTCATATACACTTGTAAGCGCATATATCTGGATGACATCTATGAAACAACAGATTTTTTTTATTAAACATTTTCTTTTAAATCTAGCATACTTACCATTAGTATTTTATTTCCTTGATTCAAGTAATAACAATTGATACATATATTTGATAAATTAAAAAAAAAAAACTGAAAGAAAAAAAACTCGTCTCTTCTTTCCCTCTAACAGTATTTCCATTGAGTACAAGTGCTATGTAAAGATTGAACAGCACTAACAGAAATGTAATATACTGAAGCCATCTGTTCTCATTCATTATCAGACATTACTGCACTTTTGATAGTCCTATTATTGTAACACAGACAAAATCAGTTAAATTCATAAGATAGCCATTATCTAGCACAAATACTTTCCACCCCAACATTTATTTTTACAGTAAAAATAGCAAATATTTTGAAAATAGGATGACAATGCAATTCTACACCATGCCCAGGTTTGGGGGCTGCAGTTAGTTCTTCTGCTTCTGGTCAGGCAGAAAAAGCAGCTCTTAAAACACAGGTTAAACTCCATCCATACAATGGCAACTAGGTGTTGCATTCTGCAAAATTTCTCAGGATCCAAGATCATTTGTATTATCACACTGCAGTTTGAGAGAAGAAAAACTGCTTGCTTTCTTCTGAACACTTGCAAAACAGTAGGTTTTTTCTACCATGCATTACATTTTATTTTCTGGTAGCAAGGGGATTTCTTTAATATCAGAGCCAGGAGTTTCTATTAGCAATTTATTTGTATATTTCCAAGTGCTCCAAGGTAGACATGTGACCTGCTCACCTACAAGGCTTTGCATCACCTTCACCCGCTGTTAAATGAGTCAGCATTGGAAGATGTGATAAAGCTGAAGTCAGAGGTAGTAATGCAAAAGAAACACTCAGATTCATGAAGAATACATCTTTCATAAAAGCTCTGGATGTTAATCATGTTTACAGAAGTCAATCTTGCTATGATACAGATATGTGGAATGACGCATGTGTCTAATAAGCTAAATAACACAGGTATAAGTTTTGTCATTAATCGGATATAAAATACTGAGTACAGTTATAAACACTTGGCATGTCTAGCAACAACATGAAACAGAATCTATCAACAGAGCTGACAATGAAAATTGTGAAAAAACATCACTCATTCATTTCAAAACATTTCTGTCTCTGTCCTAAAAAATACAAATAATAGTACAATGATTTATGTAATGACTTAGGCAATTGTAAATAATAACAGATATTTTCATTTCTTTACAACATAATGCATTAATTTACTTTTCACGCTTCACAATTACATATCTCAGTGACACATATACAACCAAAATATTTTCATTTAAAATCAAAAAGTTAAATCTGCCATGCAGATTTTTACAAGTGTGGCATGCAGACTCTTGTTCACCTCTGGAAAAAAATGTGAATGGTGGTGACTATGCTGAAAAATAGTGTTTTGTTGTTGAGAATTTGCTCTAACAATGTTACTGTACTCTTTATACCTATCTGCTGTAGTTCCCATGGAACTAAATAGGAGCCATTACTTTCAGAGTTACCTATGTATTTTGTTGTGAGATGAGTTACATCTCATAACTAAGTTAAATTATTTTTCCTGTCATTTTTGGAGTGAGAACTGTTCTAGTACTTCTATACCAAGCTCATGACAACATTAACAGTGTTTTATTCTGCTATTACATATACAGCTTCTTTGGCTACAACTAGTCCTGGGGGTGCTAGGACTTGATTTTGTTTTGTACACCTTTCCCCAGTAGGCACTCCAACTTAAAGTTTATGTGGTTGCTGTGAGCAAGTACAGATCCAAAGAGAGTAGCGTGTTTTGTTAAGATTATTTATTAAATTGCTTTTGGAGATGCTATAAATAAAATAAAAAAATCACCAGAAACGAGTAGGGGATTTTCTGGCATTATTATCTGGATATTGTTTGTAGTGTTCCTTAGTAATAACACTGTCATGCTATTTCGAGTTGGAAGTTCAGTATACAGTTGGAACAGTTTCTGGACTATATGCGATTTTTCAAAATGATGCTGTAATTAACACTAACTAGCTCTAGAATCTCAAAGGAATTAGCTTACTGCCTGTCTGGAGAGGCTCAGAAGCAGCGCTTTTTTTTTTAACATCATAAAAGTTAAGTATGAATAAACCACTGTGCTCACCAAGCACAGCGGGAAACCAACTGCAGACAGTATAAATAGCTAATGATTGTGATTGTGATTTTATTTTATAAAATAAAAACTTTTCTGCTAAAAAAAATTGTGAAATCATGAATATAAGAAAAGGCATCTGAAACAATGTAAAATTTTGACAACAGATATTGTCTGTTAATAGTCTTAAAATTCAATTATTTAAAAGAGCAAAATGCATAACTGACTTCCATAGCTTGAAATCCCACATTCACAATCAAATCAACTTTACTGAGTGGTAAAAATTCTATGCAGTTATTCATACAAGATGATTGGATTTGGAAGACATAGAGCAGTGGAATGAAGTAGAATAGGACAAATATTCTCTGGAGGACCTGAAAAAGTAGTTAAAGTCCATTCCAATGTGATGCCAAAAGCCACAACTCCACAACTGTAGCAGAGAGGGAATAGGTGCAGACTAAACACAAGATTCCTTTCATCTGCCTTCCCTTCCTCCTCAAACCGTGTTATAAATATTATGGCAATTAAGGGCTTTCTACTGATCTTCTATATAAGGTTAAATTTGCTCTAGATGGCTATTTCATACTGAAACATTAACAAAAATAACTGGAAAACCCCACCAGCTTGCAACCATTTCACCAAAAATGTATGTGAATTTTCTACAATGCAGAAAAGTTATTTTTCATTCTTTTCCTTCTTGAAAATGAAGCAGTAGTGTTATACATATTACAGACTATCATTTATACAGTCATAGACGTAACTAAGCAGCCAGAAGCTCTGTTCAATAATATAAAAGGTCTGCTCAGAATTTTGCAGAATTTTATTAACCTCCACTATAAAAGATCCTACTACTTGTAAATTTATCATTTTAATCCAGTTAATTGAGCTTTATCTTTTACCTGAATTAATATGCCTTATACCTTTTTTACATGTAACTCTTAATATGTAAAATTACCCAAATCTTGGGAAAAAGTTAACAATGTTTTTCTATTCCTGCCTACAAAACAATTTTCCCAGAGAGTGAGACTAGAAAATATGGAAAAAAGATATAACAATAGAACATCACCTTGTTATTGTCAACTCAAGGGCACACCTGGAGATTCAGATGGCTGGGAAAAAGTCCACAGCTGCGGTAAGCACTGTGTCCTATTAGAATTTCATGACAAGCATAGCAGTAGTTTTACATATGAATATACCCTCTGCAGAGCATGAAAACTTTATGATTCACTTAACTACCCAACATTGGAGGAACACACTATGCATAAGGGAAAAAAAAGAGAGAGCCTGGAGCAGAGGTAATGTTCTTGTTGCTCACTAGAGTAAGAACCACAGCTCTTTTATGTCTGTAGCAAGTCACTGAGATGAGACTAATTTAGCTTAATCCAGCTGGAATAGAGGAACAAACAAACAAAGCACGCTCGTCTCTGTATTTTCCTACTTCACTGAAGCAAGCATTTCTGCCAGTAATATTACAGGCTGAGTCTGGGAAGTCAAACTGAAGTGTTTAATGAGACACTAGGCAAGTCTTCTCATTCTATTAAAAACAGAGCTGAGTTTCCTTTTGGCTCTGAGAAAAGCATGCAATAGCAATTCTCACAGCATCCTTGATGGGTGCTGTGAAGGAGGAAGAGTGGGTGACGATTTCGTCTTCCTGTATAGGTCTGAAACAGAACCAAGAATTTGAGAATAACCATAGTTCTCATTCCTTTCAATTCTCTCAGCTTCACAATGTCTAATTAAACCTCTCACCCATAAGGAGTCAACAGCAGTGTCTTCCTCACATAGACTGGCAACCATTTCCTGATGATGAAGAACATCATGAGCCGTGCATTTTGGCCGACTGTGAGAAGACAACTTAATTATCTGGGAAGGCAGGTTAGTTTTCTAGACTATTCTACACTATCAAGAATTTAATCTGGAAATCACCATAAATCTTTTCTATCTAACTTGATTATTTTTAACCAATTTTTATCATGTATTACTTCATAATCAGGACATTAGTAAAAACAGAAAGGCTCCTGGTCAGCAAATGGGAGTGCTTGGACCAATAAGCATAAGAGGAAAGAGCAAAGACTTTGCACCACAGCAGTCCAGAGCTAACACTCACCTGAGCTAGCTTGTACGGCAACAAGGACAGTATAAATTAATGAAAACTGGAACACATTAACATTGCCTTTATCAGCACACTGATAGGGCAGTTCTGGAAAGCAGTAACTCATTTTATTCATATTACACTAAAATGAGAAAATTCAGTTTAAACCATACTTATTACAAAATACCCTATTTGACAGGCATTTCTTCTAATGCAAAGGAAGGTAATAAAACAGAAAAAAAAAAAAGGAAGAAAAAAAGGAAAGAATAGGAAAGAAAAAGTGTGTAGAAACTGCAAACACAATCTGTTGGAAAGCTGCCAAAGCTTAGTACCAGCTGCACAGCCAGGTGGGAGTTTTTGTTGCATGACAGAGAAAACTGTCAATCTAACAGCACTGTTTTTGTACCACATGAAGTGATATTTTGGAAGGGTTAGTAGGTACGTTAGCAGTAATTAATCCTTGTGTCAGGAAAAGCTTTAACTGGAAGCTTTGTTAATGAAAGGTGAAAACCTCTTCTTGAAGCCTGTAAAAAACAAGCAACTATCTAGTTCCTGAAGTATTTCTATGAAGATGGATAATGGATGTAGGTTTTTGGGTTGCTTTTTTTTTTTTTTTTTTTAATTCTCTTGGCAAACACAAAGTAATTTTGGAAGTCAGCTCAACTAGTACATGAGAAAAGAGTATGTTTAAGTAATAGCCACACAATTTTAAACATGTTTGATACAAAAGTGATCAATATTACAAGGTTTTGTATACTGATATTTTGCTTATTTGGGTTTTATCTTTGAGCACAGAAAACACTGAAATTACAAAATTTCTATTTTAAACTCAGCTTTGGATTAAAGCTCTTCATATTAGTACAAAGTCTTTCTATATTACAAGTCTTTCCATACACACAATATATTAAAGAATATTTAATTTCATAAAACACTGATTTGTGTTGTTCCACATCTTCAGTTCAGAATATATATATATATATTTAAAATTATTCAATTAAGTGTTATAGACAAAAAAAAAAAAAAAAGAAAGAAAAAAAATTATTTCTGAACTAAATTCATCATCCTTGCAAGGACTGAGGTAGAAATGGAAATGAATAGATGCCATTGTATTGTGCTTTTTTAGTTCAACTTTGATGTTCATTACTCCTAAGAAAAAGATCACTTTTTTTTTTTTTTTTAAGTTTAAATTATTGTTTTGATGCAAGTTTAAAGACAAACATAAATTATAAGGGGAAATCAATTACAAACTATTCTGTGGCTGTAAAAGAAGTAGTAGCAAGGAACCAAAGTTAAAGGTTAGAATTTATTAAGTGTGATTCTTCAGTCACCTGAATATACTTTACTCTTACTGAAGGAGTAAAATGCATTACATTCATTTCTAAACCTCTTCATGTTCAAAAAGATGTGTTCCCTAATTACTAATGGAAGAACAGTTATTTAGTAATATAAACTAAAACAAAGATAGGATTTTAGATTTATTTGTCCAAGGAACCTTGAAGTCTTAAAGCAAGTGAAAGAAAAGAAGGGGAAAAAAAAAACAAAAAACCAAACACAAAACACAACACAATGTCTCACACATTGGTATTCCAAAGGAAAGCACTACTGACAAGACGTTACAAGAACTATCATAGTTACAGGCCAAGAGGGTAAATTAAAACTGCTATGATAGTTCATTGTACGTTTTTACAAGCCAAATAACACAATACTTGAGATTGGCATCTGTTTCGACAACGCATTTTTAAAAGCCTGATGTTGTGATCAAACTGAGCAGTCCTCAAGCCTCTGCTACACAAGTGGGGCAGCACAAATCACATCTACAGATTTGTTTCTGGTTTGCCAATGTAGTAGGAACCCATGAAGTTTAGTCATAGGACAAAAATTTTTACAGAAAGGTTTAAAGGCTACTTTAATGAGAGCTCCTCAGTGACCTTTTCCCATTTACTTTCTCTCCTAATGACTAGCTTCCTTAAAATTAGATTAGCTGTCCTTCCTTTACCTAAAAGAATGAAATATGGCTACCGTAACTGTATGCGCCTTAGCATGAAGAACATTATGAAATAATACATTGAAATAAGCTCTTGAAGCAGGGTAAGAATACAGTGTAGATAAAATGCAACTGCATTGTAGGGACTTGTACAGTGAAAAAAATTAAAACAGCTATCAGCGGGGGTTGGAACTAGATGATCCTTAAGATACCTTCCAGCTTTAGCCACTTTATAATTCTATGAACATTCCAGTGAGAAGAACTATTGTTTCTTACTTTGATAATAAGAAAAAGTATGAACAATTGTAGAAATAACATAATTGTGAAATTGGTAAATAGCTAACAAACCTGGACCATATACTGAAAATGAAGTACTACAGATTCTTCTCTGTTAAATATAATTAAGAAGTGTTGTTCTTGCTCTCAGCTCTATATAAAATAAGATTACAAGTCACACACTTCTTTGTGTACTTTGGCTTTCTCACTGAAGCTAACAAGGATCACAGTGAGAAAAGTGACTACACAACACACAGAATCACAGAATGGCCAGGGTTGGAAGGGACTTCAAGGATCACGAATCTCCAACCACCCTGCCACATGCAGGGCCACCAACCTCCCCATTTAATGCTAGACCAGGCTGCCTAGGGCCCCATCCGATCTGGCCTTGAACACCTCCAGGGACAGGGCATCCACAACCTCTCTGGGCAACCTGTTCTAGCAACTCATCACTCTCTCTGTAAAGAACTTCTCCCTGACATCCAACCTAAATCTCACCTCCCTCAACTTAAAACCATTTCCCCTCGTCCTGCAGTTATCTACCCTTTCAAAGAGTTGATTCCCCTCCCCTCTGTAGGCTCCCTTCAGGTATTGAAATGCTTCAACACGTGGACACTTTTCTTCTAAAGACCAAATGACAGAAAGAGTGAAAATGAAAGCCTCCTCACCATTCCTAAGTCTCAGATCAGTTTCACTTGTGGATGAAATATGGATTAAACTTCTGAGGTTTTACTATGATTACAGACAGCTTGTTGCATGTTGTAACAGGATAACCTCGTCGTCACACAAAATAGAAACTGACCCCAGAGATAAGTTTCATAATAAAGAAGGTGAAAAACAATCATTTCCAAAATAGATTTAAAAAAAATATGCAAAGTAGAAACTTAAAGTAAAATTTGTTCTCTCGTGAAAGACAATTATCTCTTTAGACAAAAAACATTTGTTTACTTTATGATCCTAGTATAAGACACTGTATGAGAAGATTACCCGCCACCACTCTCCAGGGATGCACTGAGAAATCTGTTACGAACACCGACAGAAATTATTTTGTTTCTCTCTCCACAGTCTATAACAGAATCCAACTGATATACGAGGAATAGTGGGAGAGCATAAAAGTAAGACTAACCCATACATACGCACATGTAATTAAGATAAAAATTTGAAATATATACGCATAAAGGAGAGAAAGCATTTTAACGATCTGGACTAAATTTGAATTGCAATCCTTGAAATGAACCAAAGATAAAATAACTCCGATAAGAAAAGAACTGTACAAATTTGTTCTACACTTGTGCCACCTACTGGATATTGCTGAAAGTCACTACAAAAAGTACATTCAGTTTGCTGGCAGAATTCCAAAAGATTTATTTTTATTTTTTTTAAAGGTACTCACTGATAAATTCAAAACCGAGATGTAATAATGCAGCTGGATGTTTAAGTCCTGAGAAATAAGTTCACAGAGCAAGATTTATCAAGCTCCCTAGAATAACTTCTCCAATCCACCTGGGTCAGATTTCTTGGAAAGAGTTTTACTGAAATTTGTAAACTGAAGAATTCAGCTTGTACTGACAAGGACGTTCAAAGCAGCAGTAGTGAAATTTCATACAAGAGGCTGCGTATCTATGGTCAAAAATACATGGATAGAATATCATCTTTGAGTTACCATGAATCCAATGAATCCAGCCTGGCTGGATGTGTTTTTGGTGTTTTTTGTTGTTGTTTGTTTGTTTGCGAGTAATATAACTTTATTTTCTGTGTATTAATATATATTGCCTATAAAAATGATATTGACACATTCATTATACCAGATGACACAAAATTCCAGGTTCAACAATACAAAGAAGCATTCCTCTGCACTGAAATGTAAACCCTTACGATCTTTTGGCACAGTCCAGTCTTTTAAGATACTGTTCTAATATCAGTGAACTAGAAGCATTGGAAAGATTTTGATAATAAAGTAGCTCAGTGTAAATTTATGCTACCACTGTGGGAATTTTTGAGAAGATCAGTGGGATTTGAATATCAGACTACACGTCCCAGCTACTCTTACCCAAAAATACTATCTGAAAAATGAATGGGGAAAAAAAAAAAAAAAAAAAGGAAAAAGAAAAATCTCAGACTTTTTAAATCTTGGAACACAGCAGAGTATTATAATGTTTTCAGGAAGCAAATGAAATGTTTTTGAAGTTCTTCAGTTATTTGAATGGCATCTTCATAAAACCAACTCCGTGTTAAACTGAAGTACATCACACAAATTTGTCACGGTTACCAAAACTTGGATCTGTATCCAGGTCCATAGAGCTTCACAGAAAGACACAATCTTAAGAATTTTTGGTGTTCATCTTAAGTTAATGTTGAGTTAGTTATATTGAGTAACCCAAATTAACAATCATGAGGGAATCGTTTAAAATAAAAGTGCTTTTCTGTCACTGAACCCTGAAATAAAATCTATGGCTGGATTCCACAAGGGTGGACAGCTGCATTATGTATACCACACACTGATAGCCAGAGGCTTGTCAAGTATGTCTAGGATTTTATTCCTTTGTACAGTTTCCTGTTAGTGTAGTGTACCATTTGAGAGATTAACATTACTGTGGACATATATATGCTTTCCTAAACTGCATTTGACACTGCAAATTAAGGCTGAAAAATTTGATAGAGTAGAAAATGATAACTCATCTCAGAATCTGTTAAGAACACTAGTCTTTTATCTTCTCATTCTGCACAATCTTACTGCTCACATATTCATCCAAGTGCTGATACTTCTTCAATGCCATACTGCTGTGCTGATTCAGTTCTACTGCTGAGTACTCATCAGCAATTCTTTCTGTAACTTGGTTAGGAGCATCCTGGAGGGTGGGATTTCTGTAATAGCGAATAGCCATTTATATGTTCATAAAGGAAATAAGCATGCATATGTATATACATACATATATATATACATATTTGCAAGAGTTACCAAGCAAGTTCCCTTACCAAGCAAGGGAATTTAGTTTTACATCTCTGAAACTTAAGAAACTCACATTATATCATGGCCTAAGGTCTTAATAAGCTCTATATAGCTCAAGACTCAGGCACTTATATAGCTAATTAACGTACATGGCCCATATGCAGTAATCAGAGTCAGGACATGTAAGCATGGAATTATTTCAGTATAACACTACATAGACCACCTAGAATGTAGAAACAAAATATTAACTCGTAATAGAATTTGGCCACCAATTTTTCATTCATTTCTCTCCTGCAATCACATGCGTGGCTGGATTTCACATTCTTGTCTGCATGCATATTTGCAAATATCTCTAAAAGTAAGAAATAAGAGGCAGCAGCAAAATAATTTTAAAGTTTTGTTATACAGTCTATAGTAGTGCTTATGTTGTATTAATTACTACCTTCACTAACTTTGCTCATAGCGAGGCTCTGGATAAGAATTAGGTTGAATCTCCTATGGTTCAGTGCTGCAACTAAGGCAGCAGAAGATATCTTGCATAACCTCACTGCCTTTCCAACCCTTGCAGCCAACTAAGTTAACCAGCAAAAGTCTAAACCCACACTAATAGAATGACATATTATGTGGGCCTTTATCTATTTGTATCAAACGTATTAGATATTGTGGATCTCATACATATCTCCGGCTGAATGTCTAACAACTTTAAGACAATTTTCCCCTTCCATTGTGCAGATGGGATATACAGAATTAATCCCCTGGGAAGGGACCTAAAAAAGATAAAGCTGAATGGCTACATTACTTTAGGGTTGACCCAAAGTTAAAACATATCATTAACCATGCTCTTCAGACACCCTGGTGTAGAAGCAGCTGTACATGAGCCAGCAGTGTGTGCCTGCAGCCCAGAAGGTCAACTGTGTTCTGGGGTAAAAAAGGGGTGCCCAGCAGGAAGAAGGAGGTGATTGTCCCCCACTACTCAGCTCTTATGAGGCCCCATCTGAAGTACTGCCTCCAGGCCTGGGACCCCAGTACAGGATGGACGTGGAGCTCTTGGAGCAGATCCAGAGAAGGGCCACTAAGATGATGAGAGGGCTTGAGCACCTCTCCTATGAGGAAAGGTTGAGGGAACTGGGCTTGTTTAGCTTGGAGAAGGGAAAGCTCTGGGGAGACCTCACTGTGGCCATCCAGTACTTGAAGGAGCATATAAACAGGAGGGGGAAGGGCTGTTTACGAGGGTGGATAGTGATAGGACAAGGGGGAATGGGTTTAAACTGAGACAGGGGAGATTTAGGTTAGATATTAGGAGGAAGTTTTTCACACAGAGGGCAGTAACCCACTGGAACAGGTTGCCTAAGGAGGTTGTGGATACCCCATCCCTGGAGGCATCCAAGGCTAGGCTGAATGTGGCTCTGGGCAGCCCGGACTGGTGGTTGGCGACCCTGCACATAGCAGGGAGTTGAAACTTGATGATCATTGCAGTCCTTTTCAACCCAGGCCATTCTATGATTCTACAATGATTCCATGATGGACAGCCATGGAGCTATCTATGAAGCCTGTTCCAGTGGTTGTGTTTGGCCACCTCCACAGTAAAGACATTATTCCTCATGTTGAGCCTAAGCATCACCTAGCAGCTCTGTGCTATTCCCTTTCTGCTGTTGGTGACCAAAAGCAGAGCCCAGCACCTTTTGCCCTCTTGGCTGCCAGAGCACACTGCTGGTCATGCTGAGCCTGCTGGCACTAGCACCTCTATGTCTCTTTCTGCTAAGCTGCTCTCCAGCCACTCATCCTCAGTTTGAGCCTGTGCCCAGCATTGCTCTGTCTCAGGTGTGGAAGCTAGCACGTATTCTTGTTAAATTTCATCCTGTTGCATGGGTTTACATTCCCCTGCAAAAACTTTTGTCCCTGAAGAGAGTTCAGAGCACGTCCTACTTCACTATCATCAGTGAATTTATTAAGCATGCATTCAATGCTTGCATCCACATTATCAATAAAAACATAAAATCTAGTTGGCTATAACAAAACCCTGGGGAATACCCCTGATGTCCAGTCACCAGCCAGGAATGGCCCTATTCACTATAACACTCCCTTTCAGCCCTATCATGAGGGGATAGTTCATTACCCAGAGTAACATACACCTGTTTCTCTCACAATTGGACTACTGGCCCATGAGAGACAGCATCACATGAAAATACAGCAAAAAGTAAGGAATTTGAATGCAGACAATAGAAAAAACTTGCCTATTATCATATTTTTCTCTGAATCTAAGTTCAAAATCCTATTTTCACAGGATGTGTAGTATTAAAATATTCTGCCTTGAGTTTTTATATTCTGTGTAGTACAGTTTCAATGAATTATGAGAAGGACACTTAATCTGTGGTCAAAGGATACTGTCAGGCCATAAAGCATCAGAAGATAGGCTGTACTTACCATAAAAAATAAGTGAAACACATACATCTGCTAGATATTTGCCAATGCCTGCCAGCAGGCATAATTAGAGTTCATTACCTAGTACTGTGAACACATATTTAAAATTGATATACTTAAATACAATCTGTTCTTTTGGAAAAAAAAAAAAAACAAAGTCCTGTAAGACCAAAGTATTTCTCCTTATGTATATAATACAAGTGTTTTTTTTTGTTTTGTTTTGTTTTTTGTTTTTTTGTTTTTTTTTTTTATAAAAAGGTGCTCTGGTATACAATTATGAAGATGTTAACTTGACCACTTTCTCCTACAATAATAGAACAATAAAGCATAAGATACAACTCCACATTCCAATACAAGGGGCTAGTCAGAAAGCATAAGCCACATCTAAGCACTTAGAGGTTGAAAATACGTTAGAAACTTTCGGAAGCCATGTCAAACAACAAATCATTGCACACAGTTATCTGCTATCTGTTTTAAATGTTGTGAAATATGGTATCATTTTTTAGTTTTTCATAATCTATTCAGTTTACTTTTGAAAGAGTATGGGTGTACAACAAGTTTAATAGTGTTTGGTGTCTCAGGAGGGAATCTCTGGCTAAGAGAGTGATATTAGTGCAGGTGAATATGCTCAGCTGGAAGCACAAGACAAAGTAGGCAAAGACAGCAATTCCACACAGAAGGAACCTGCAGAAGTGGCGCAGGCTGCAAGACTCCTGAGCAGATGCAAGGAGTGGATGTACAGCCAAGTTTTCTGAGGTGGCAGACAAAGTCACTCTCCTAAGGATCTAGAGCTAGATGTAAGAGGTTTGCTACATCTGAGGATATAAATTTAAAGCACTGGGCAAGCAAGGCCACAGTGGGAAAAAAAAATGCTCTACAAAGACAGAATGAGCAAGGAAAGAAACTGATGCCAGCTCCTTTTTATTTCCAGCTGTCACAAATCGAATTTTAATTTGTTTGAAAAAATACACCTTGCTCCAGTTGGTGGTTTATTAAGCCTCAGTTAGAAGTTGGTATTCTCAATGTATTTATTTTAGCAAAAAGGTGCAGGCAGATATATCCCAAGGTCCTGACTGACCAAGACCTTGCCACCGATATTCTATTAGAATAGCAATTAATATTTGATAAGTCATAGATATAGAAAAAATTTTCATTTATCTCCTACATCACCATGAAACAAACGAACTCCACAGTACTGCTACTAATGCAAGAGTTGCAAGGTGAATCTGCCTGATCTTCACCAGTATTAAAACAGACATTTTAATGGTGCCATATCATTTCTTATAAATAGGAATACATAAAGTTGTTTTCTTTATCACTAACAAGAAAAGTAATACTAATATTTTGAAAGAAGGGTAATTTTCAGTATTTTAATACAATCACATACCTAAGAAGAAATAAAATACAAGGGGAACTCTAAAAGTAATACCTCTTTATTTATTATTGTTGGACAATTTGTGTGGCCCACATCAGAGGCGGATATTGGTGGTATGACAGCAGATGCTGAACCTTCCCACCCAGGTTCTTGTAAATTTTGTTGCCGTGTGAAAGATGGCAGAAGAGGGGTAATCTGACAAAATAGTGTCTGGCACAGAAGTGCGTATGAAGCAAAAGTGTCACTAAACTTCTCCATGAGGAAAAAATTACACTCAGTGATATTCACCTATGTTCACTGAACACTAGTGGAGACCAAACAGTGGACATAAGCACAGTGAGATTATGGATGATGCTTTACAGAAGTAGTGACAGTGACTTGAAAGACAAGCTGAGTTCTGGATGGTCATGCACAATTCACATTACAAAACAAGGAGTGTCTTGATCAGCTCACCCACAAATTGTCCAACAGTTGTGACTACATTGAAAAAATAGTGTTTTGTAGCCAAGAGTTTGCACTATCAAACAGTGCTATTGTGCTCTTTGTATCTGTTGCAGTTTCAATGGAAATAAATAGGAAGCATTACTTTTGGAGAAATCTATGTACATGATGTGGACAGATGATGTATAAAAACATTTTCTCCACTAATTTACAAAAAGGATAAGGGAGCTTAAAAGGATAAGGGAGCTTAAAAGGCACTAAATACCACTGTACAGAGAGCAGCTCAATAAATACCCCAGTCAGAAATTCCCAAAAAAAGAGTTCTGCATGGTCTGTGTGTAATTTTTTTTTTTTTTTTTTTTTTTTACTAAAACAATGGTAGTCTGTTGAGGCCACCAACAGAACAAAAGAGAACATTTAATTTGAAGAATAATCATGAGAAAAAGAACATAAAGTTACTCTGTTCTTTGAAACCCCATTCAGAGTTCTTACAATTCAAGTCCTGAGACCTGGATGAAAGAGCTAGTTAAAGGGAAAAGTCCTTAGAACTACAATTATGAAGATTCTTGAAAGACCTAGTTAAAATTCTATAGAATAATTTGACAGTTTGTTTTCACTTTTGTACCACTGATAAAAGATATTAGACTTGTATCTCATAAAGAAGAGACAACGTTGGTGATAAATATAGAAGTCTGAGGCATAAAAATCACCTAAAATAGCTTAACATTTTCTGTGGACATATAGGACAGAAGAGCTCAATAAGAACATTTTTAAATTTCACAGTCCTTCCAGATTCCTTTTAATGATTCTCCTTTCACATGGACAACCAGAAGCATCAAAAGGGATCTCTCAGATGTTTTTCTAGGAGATGCAAAGGCCAGCTCTATGTTACCAGAATAATCCCTCAAGAATGCCAGGATTGAGGAATAGATGCCACTCAGCACCAGTAGCTTACTGGGTGCTGAGGACAAGCTATGCAGAAAGCCTGGTGCTCTTTATCTTATGGGTATGGAAAGCACGTGAGAAAACACCAAGAATAAGAAGAGGTTACAGTAAGTTCTGAAGAAGCCTTTTTAGAGGAAACAGACTTTTCTATACTACTTGGGACTACAATCTATTATTGCAAATAGACTAATAAAGGGATTTTGTATTCGGATTGAGATTATATTTAGGCTGATACTAAAATCCTAGCTATATATAAATACCTATGGTGTATTCCTGTTGCATGCAACAACATTTTTAATGCAAATGAGGCACTTGCAATGCTTTCATTGTCCTGTGAGTTTTCACCCAAGTCACAAGCATCAGTTCTACTATACTTCCATGGACTGAAATAGAAAGGTGGTGAAACTATCTTTCAATTCTTACATTTCAATGCTTTTACTCTTCTGCCTACACAGACTGTCAAAAACCAACTTGTTAATACAGTCTATAGTTCCTAACAGACTCCAAAAATAGCTAAGTTCAATGTCTATATTTGCAGAATTTAACATGAATTTCTCTTTCACCACCATCCATTGCCAGAATTAGCAAGATTTAAGATTTAAGTTAAAAAGTAAAAATAAGAAGAAATACTAGAAATATCGAACAGTGAGATTGCCACTTCACTCAGGAGGGTTTCTGGCTGGTGGATCATAGCTGAACTAGACAAATTATTAGCTTGTTTTAATGAAAATCACACTTAAATACCATTATTTTTCATGGCTTCATTGTTCTAACAGTAAACTTTGTAAGAAATTCATTATGTTACATTCGAACAGCTGCTTTGGTAAGTACCTTACCAAGTTGTTTTTCTGTTTGTTTGTTTTGTTTTTTTGTTTTTTTTACCAGCTCCAGTACAGGGAATACTCTACTAAATTAGTAGTATATTACACTGCCATCCAAATGCATCAGCTACAGCATGCTTTCTTTTTATTTAGTAATAAATTGGATCACAGATTGAATAAAACACAGGCACAAGAAGAATCAGTGAAATATTTATCATGGAAAAATATGGAATAAAGAGAATAAAATGCTAAGAAATTATCCAAGAACATAGAAGAAACAGCTAGAGAGAAAAAAGAAAAGTTAATTGTGCCCTTCACCCCACAGCTAGATTAATTTATAAATGAAATGGATTTTAAGAGGGGAGAAAAATAGCTGCAGAGCTGAATGAGAACATGTGGGAGAACAAAAGTTTTAAGGAGCAACAGGAAAAAATGATGATACCTAAAAGCATCATATTAAGTGCAGCCTTGGCAAGTGACAACAGAAAATCATTAACTGAGAGGATAAGCTAGGGATTACGTAAAAGAAATTGTTACTCTCATTTTATTTTTCAGTGATTCCTGCTCCAGTGACATACACCAGAAAGGATAGGTACTGCCTCAGTGCAGAAAGAGCTCATCCGTGCCTAGATTAGGCTTGAGGCACTTTTCTGTAATGAAGTGAAGGAGCTTAAGTATTTCCTAAGAATGTTACTTCATCCAGCAGAAACCAAATGATACAAGAGTAACAGAGATCAATCTAGAATACTTCATCTGAAACTTCCCAACTCTGGCTAACGTTTCAAGAAAAGAAATAGGATTATTTGTTACATCTTCTCTAGATATTCAATTTTTCCTTTGCTTATTGACAATGCACTATAAAGTTGCTGAATGCCTAAGAGGTAGCTATTTCTTAATCGTTTCACATGAATTTATCAGCATCGAGAAGTAGGCAAGTTAAACTAAAAATTCAGGCAGAATTAGAATTCCAGAAGTATCTAGAGCATTTAGTGGTATCAATGTTCTCCTCTAACATTAATCAGTTTCTTAGGAACTCATGAGAGCTGACAATACGATTACTTTGTTTCTGTCATGAACAGGCATAAACTTGAACTTCTTTAATCTGTCTCCCAAGCATTCACAGAAACTACATACAACTGCTTCCTCGACCATTTTACTCCTGGATGGGCAGCACTCCACCTCACCACCAGACTTTCAGTTCACATTCACTCATTCAGCAGTTTAACAGAAGACCAAAATCTTGTTTTCATATGTAGATGCTTGGTATTGTGACCACTCAATACAAAAACTTAGAAGAAATACAAATGGCATTGTTCAATGAGAGACAAAGCACATGTCAGCTCATGCTGAGAAAATATATTTTATATCTATCTATATGTATATATATATATAAATGAGCCCACAGAACCTGCAACTAAAGAGAAGCAACGCAATACTGAGGTGTGAGGGCAGGTAACTCAATGCTGCTATGTGTTTAAGTTGCCCGAGCAGAGCAAGAGAAAGTCCTGACCGCTATGTGAGAAGAGAAATACCATTACAAACACTATCATAAGAAAGGTCTGTATTTCACTGACTGTTTAAGGTGGAGTTATGGCAAGAACAGCTGAGTTTCACAAACAGCCAAATGGCAAGAATTGGAAATCCCTTTCAGGAGAGGGGCCTGGCAAAATAAATAAATAAATAAAAATCAACAAACCTTCAGTAAACACTTCAGTCACACTGAAATGAGACAGATCACTTTGGTAATGATATCAGAAGGACCAAAATGGAGAATGGATTCAGCAACACTGTTCTTACTAGGCAAAAAAATTAGGGGTGGCTTGATTTATCTGTAAAGAGATGAAGATGCAAGGGATAAGGTAGATTTGCAACAGGACTAGGCTCTTTACAGTGGAGTCCAGCAACAGGACAAGGGGCACAAACAGGAACTTCCATCTGAATTTGAGGAAAAACTTTCTTACTTTGAGGGTGAAAGAGCATTGGAACAATGCCCTTGAGACTCTCTGGAGAGTCTGCAGAGTATCCTTCTTTGCAGCTATTCAAAACCTCCCTGGATGCTTGCCTGTGTAACCTACTGTAGGAAACCTGATTTAGCTGGGAAATTGGCCTAGATGAACTCCAGGTCCCTCCAAAGGCCTATAATTCTGTGATTAAAATTGGTATTATCCTGTGCATATTGATCTACTGACACAGCCAGCTACATTTGCAGTACACGGATGCATACATAGCTATATATGAGGAACAAAAGAGAACAAACAGTAGAAGCCAAAAAGGGAGGGAAGGTCTCAGCAGAGCAGAGAGGAGAGCTCCCACTAAAGCCCAAGCTTGTCACAGGCCACAGAACACTCTGAGCTCCGGGTGGTATTTATCCCCTTCTAAAAATTTATGTTCATATTGTAATCTACAGTATTTAGCTTCACTTACACACATTTCACATTCAGATGTTTCATGGTTGTATAACTTACCCTGTTCAATATTTATTATTCAAACAGACTATAAACAGTCCAAAGAGAGCAATTATTGAGGCTCTTAATAAAAACAGGGACTTAATTATTTTTTCTTTAAACTGATTATCCAGCTCTTAAAGTCATTACAATAAATTTACCTTATATAGATTATTGATCTTTTTCACTTCCATTTCATTGATAACACATTACCATGCATCACAGTAACAGGGCTGCTGATCACACACACCTCTCACAGAGTTCTGCTGGCTTCTGCCTGCAGGTAAACAAATGGATGGAGAGAGCCAAGGGAATGTACTTTATATATCAGTTACAGCAACTCAGAAACATTGTGAAAAGCAAGATGAAATACTGACCTGGCCAATGTACAATGCTCTCAAAAGCACCTGTACAATCTCTCTGGCATAGGTACTCACAAGAAGTCTGCTTTAGCCTGCTGCAATGCAACTGGACATATATACAAGTTTTACCAGCTTGGAGTCTCAGACAATAAACTAATAACCTGCACTAGTACTGACTGTGAACTTGGCAGCTGTAAAACAAACTATATCTTTTCAAGTGGGTCTTCTCAAAATGTCAGAGCCCACAAGTTCTATTAAACAAAAGCTGGTGTTTCAGGAAGCCAGTAAAGAAATTGGCTCATTCCATATTTGAAAACAATTGCTTTCTCTGCTCTCCCCCTCAGTGATACTAAAGTTTCAGAATTCTTTTATTTTCCAATAACTTGGTTTTAAAGTTTACTTAGGATTGTTTCCCACAGTTTTGATTATCACAGTTGTGTCTTCAAGAATTATACACAGGCTTTTATAACTCTGCTCATTTCCTTAAGTTAACAACAAAAACATGAATAGGCAAATTAACTTTTTTCCCCCCAAGAACAAATATACACCATGTAATTTTAATTCAAAAAAAAACAAAAAAAAAACCTGGATGACTTTCTAAGAGCCATTATTTTTACAGAAGTTCAAGTGAACTAAGCAAAAGAATTGGTCCTGCATTTCATGTGTGGAAAATGCATTTGTAAAAAAAATAATGGAAATAGTCATTAACGGCATTTCACTGCTGAACAATACTGGTCCATTCAATGTATATACAATTGGTTCTGAAAGTTAGCAAATGCATTTGAGAATCGTTTTTGACATTTACAAACTATCTGATCCTAGAGTATACTTCCTCAATATGTTCCATAACACATTCACCTAACCTACATCAGAGTAAATAAAACTGTTCACAGCTGTGAACTTCTCACACAGTGCTTTGAATTAGCCTCATCCATATTCTGTAAGTCTTACTACCAACAACCTTATAAACGATAACAGTTGGAGCAATATTCTGTAATCTCCTCATTTTACCTTCAGAGCACCATACTGTGCTATGTAGAAAAGAGGCAGAGCTCTACATCTCTGTTATGTAGATTAAGTAGTAAGTTGAAAACTTTTAACACATTCTAAGTAAATTTTCTTTTCTAGTTCCCAGTTGTGATTTCCAGTATTTTACTATTTTATGTTTTTGCATGACAGAATTATATTCATTTTACACTAATCTTACGCATACAGGGGAAGAAGAAGCAGATTTACTAATATATCCAGCGTATATCTACCAAGCAGAAAGTAGAAAATAGAAAACAAACTTGTTGCTGAAATGCAAATCTACCTGCTTCAGATAAGAATTATCCAGAACAAAAACTAATGTTGAAGCAATTTTCCCAAGGCATTATAAACATACACTACATATTAGTTAATATATTCACACATCACCACATTTTATTAGAAAGACTTAATATCGCAGAGTGATTCAGTTGATAAATCTCATCCCTAGAAGTTAAAATATAGAAAGCATTGATTAGCCTTCAATAAAGGAAGTTATCATAGATGGTGCTCCCATTTACAATTGTTTCATTACATTTTTCTTTTCTTACAAGAAAATCCCAGTTTTTTATTTTAAAATATTTTGATAGAGTATATGATAATTACTTCTAATTCTAGAATTCCTTTCCAGAGAATTCAGAGTTTTTAAATAATCATTTTGACCTTTTGAATGCTACTGAGGAAGGGAAAACAACTAACTACAGCACAGCAAAAAAAAAAAAAACACCCTATTCTGAAATGAAGCAACTTTTGATGTTTACCTTGATGCATTGTGAAGATATGCAGCACTAAGGTATTGATGCTTAGATTCCACTTAATGGAAGCGAGCAACTGTTGCTATCACCACTGCTGAAATGTGCCACCCACCGCCTCACTGTGCTCTTATAGAAATCAAGTAGTGGATAGATGTTCAACAAGCATCAATGAATGTCAATGAGTGCCGTTTTTCTGCATGGAGAAAACACCTTTGCTTTATACACACTTCCATGCCAGATGCTACTCTGCTGCATCTGACACATGGTAACAAAATGCAATGGAATACTGGTAGGAAGGTTCAACCTCTACTGCCATACCACCATCTGCCTCTGATGTTGTGGGCCAACATCATAAAATAGGAGGTATCACTTTTGGACCAACCTTTGTAGATATCCAAAATCAGGACATATTAGATTTACATGATATATACATGTACAGATATCAGATGTACACGTAGTCCAGCTTTCCCTGTTCTGTTCTTAAGGTTTTGCACATAAAAGTTTAAGTTTCAATCTCACAATTCACTAAACATTCATTATTCATTTGGCATTGCTGACACCAGCACACTGAACAAATGAAAGTTTAAATCCATGCCGAAGTTGTGAACAGTCCCATTTTAGGATAATGAAATGTGCAAACGTAATTCTCAACTTGAATATATATACACATATAAACAGGTCTGCTGACACAAAAAGCAGATTTAATCCCACAAGCCTCAAATCTACACACACACACTCAAAAAATAAAAGAAACCTAAAGCATAAAAAACACTTTGGCTAGAGTTTACTAATAAGACATCCCCCAGAAACAGGGATCCATAAAAAAGCCTTGACTATTATCTTTGTTGTAGTAGGAATAAAGTAGTTTAACTGACTTGCAAAAGCAATCAGTAAAATGGATTTTAATTGAAATGGGACTTACATTGACTAATAGCACAGATTTCCAAAGTCATTTTCTAATCTAGCCTCTAAAAAGCAGGACAATTTCACATAACAAACCAGACTGAACTCCGCAGTAAGATGATGATTTAAGTAATACGTAACATGGTAAACACAGTAGGAAAAAAAAAAATAGATCCATACCTCCTCACTGGGCTCATTTTCAAAGCAAACTATTAATTAAACACTGGAGTTAATTCACAAAGACATTTAAGTGTTCAGTGGCAGACAGGCCAGAACAGTGCGGTCCTGTGAGCTGTCATTCAGCAAAGTGCCCTCCTGCTCCTCCTAGCGAGGGACAAAAAGGGCTGGGAAAAGAGATCACTTCTAGGCTGCAATAACAACCCAGCTCGTTTCATCCAAATGTCAGCCAGTGCTGGTGAGAGCAGCTTCAAAGCTTGAGATTAAATAAACTGTTTAACACAGATGTTGATAAATAGCAACACAGAAATAGTGGTATTGTAACCTCTACCGTCAGGTGAACAGTCTTTCAAACACCACCTTATCTATTCCTTGAATTTATAAAATAGTCCAGAATACGTTCATTAAATACAGAGTCCATACAACTGTACAACAGAAAGTAACTTCCCTAGAAACTAGCTTCTTTTCCTATGCAATTCGCTTTCTCCAGGAATTTAGTCTTATGGGCAGTAAACAAGCTTAAAATCTTATTGAATTCTACTAAGCAGTACTTAATAATACTGAATTTAGAGTAGGACTGAGATTACTATACTATCATGGTGCTGTTCATTTTCTCAAAGGGCACCAGTGTTTTAACACTGCTGGATACTTTTCTAGATCTCCTCTAGTGCCTGCAATTTACATCTCACATATGCTTCTGCTGCTGAGGTTAGATACTTTTTACCCTTCAGAAAATCCAAGTGAGTTGGTAAGGAAGTCAGCAGCAGGCAAGCTCTAAATGCCTCACCCATTTATTTCCTACAGCTACCACAGATAAAAACAACATTTGTGCGCACCATACTAGCCACAGTTATGCCTTCCATAAAATTATTTGCCTTGAGCAACCAATTTGGATCATTTTAATTGAACCCTGGAAACATGTTTTTCTGCATGAGCTTGCTTTCAAAACAGGAGGATCTCTGATGCACGCAGCTCAAATCAAGCACAAAGCTCTGTCTGCACCATCAGATACGCAGTCCCTGTTCACAACCAGTCCTACATAGCTCTGACAGCATGGCTACCTGCTGCCCTGCCCCACAGGTTGTACATTCTGCCCACTCAGCACAGGCTCCTCACAGGAACTTCTTCATTGCAGAAACTTCTGCACTGCCTCCAGGCTTCTGCTGCCTGAGATTGGCTGACACTAAAAAGTTATTGCAGGTAACTGTCAGAGAACTGTAGCAGAAAGCCAGTAAAATATTTATAATTACACTGAAAAAGAATTCCCTTATATATACACAGCCCAATTCTCTTAAATTGGATTTTCATCATTCACAGAAATGGCAAGATCATTCATTTCTATTTTTGTTGACTTGTAAACGTCCACAGCTCACAAAGATCATTCACCTCAGACAGATTTTCTCCCAGAGAACACACATCGCTGATTACAGTCTAGTTCATGCTCTAACACAGTTCTGTTACTCCATACTGAAATTAAGGCTATGCAGATCGATTCTTAACTTAATTCCAGGGTTCTGATGTTATCACAACAGCCAGAGACTGACTGAAGGAAATTAACAGACACTGGAAAGACAGCATTTCAGCCTCGATTACTTTTTTCTCCAGCTCAGAGTAGTAAGCACGCTCTGACATTTCTAAAACTAGTTTAACAAATGTAGTGGTACCAGAAATAGTTGTCCCATTCTGACTTCATGTTTTGACAAAGAAACCAGATAAGTCTATATTGATTACTGTCATACTGTTTTATTCAGTTTACCACATTCCAGCTACTGTCCCTCTCGTGCCCAGATCACAATGCAATGACAGGTCATTTTACTCATTATATAATCAATGAATGTACAGATGTTATAATTATGAAATATACCAGAGAGTTTGGCTAAGTGGTTATTATACCAAAAGAGAATAGATAGAATGCTTGCCCATATCCTGGGCTCACTATGGAGATCCCCTCCTTTGGAGTTTCAGAAGAGATCCTTTCCCACTGGTAGTCAGCTTTTAAATGGGTCTAGGAGAGGTGGAGCCAGACTCCACCCCTTCCAGCAGCACAGGTGAATTGCCTTCACTTGTGCTCCTGTGGCTGACTCATTGCTCATCTCAGGTGATCAATCAGAGCTTCTGATTCAGCAGTTCCCATACACATCAATCTTCGAAATACACATTTAAATATATTGGCATAGTTCTAACACAAAAACAGAAATGCTTGATCCCCTTTTCTGTATTTTAACTTTCTCCTCAATGAGTGGCTGTAGACTTACTGATAGAAAGCAATTCAGGAGATGACGGTCATCCAAAGTTATAAACTCATAGTATGCATGTCAGCATAACCATTAAGAACTAAATCTAGCAGCCTTACTTAAGATAATATTGAGAGAAAAAAAAAAGTAAAAGCCATATTAAAGCTTAGATAGGCAAAATAAAAAAGAATAAGCTTTTAGAAAGACTAGAATGAGTAATTAGAAATTAGACACTTTCTATCTCGTGCTCTATGCTCTATGCCAACAATTTTCTTTTTTCCAGCTTAGAAGTACATGAGTATTCCTCTAAATTCTTTTTATAGGACTAAAGTTGACACGGGAATGATTCATGCACATTAAAGAGATTTCACATTTTAACATGGATCTCCCCAACTTGCATCTGTTCTACTTACAATGTTAACCAATTGTAAAAGTACTACAGAATTAGAAGAAACCACCCAATTACATCATTTTAAAAATACAGTTGTATCTTGTTTTTCCAAACAAAAGCCTTTTAATTTCCTTATTCCATCTCCAAATCCAATTATAGGAATCTAATGATAGAATAATCTTTATCTAATGATCATAGTCTTTATCTTGGAAAGGTGTCAGTATTGCTGATTCTGCTGGACGTTACTGCTTGTTTTCAAAAGGATATAATCTAACACTACTTGGCTCAGAGAAACTGTATGTACTGCATGACATTAAACCATCTACAACATTTCCATTTTGTGATTGGGTTATTACAGGTTCAACTGATTTGATTAGACGTGTTTAGTTAATTTGTGATAACTTAGATTACTATTGATTTTCTAGATTGAAAGGTAGCATATGCAGGAGATTTCGGCAGCCATATCTCAGAAAATTAAAACCACTTAGTCATTTTAATTTGTTACAGATTCGCTTTGTCAGAGCCCTTATTAGTTTCGTGAAACCTTATTACTCATTATAAACCCCTGGCTTATAGCAAAGCAGGGTAAATAAGCATGAGAGATCAAAGAAACAGTCATCACTTTGACTTAGGCTGAGACAGCACAAGTTAAAAGAAACAGCAGTCAGGAAAGATCATGGCACAAATCATTAACTCATTGCTAGTTCTGCGTCTAACATCACAAGGCACAGACAAATAACATCCTCTGAAGAAGCCTCTGGTACTAAAGGAAGCTGATCACAGCATGCAAGATCAACAGCCCCACCTGAACATTTTTCATTACTGCCTTCTCCTCTTGGCCCTGGTCTCACCAGCTGCTGCACAAACAGATCTCAGTGCCCTTCATCAGTGCATGCCCTGACAATGTGCTGTGCAGCTTGGATATCCCAGAACAGCATCTTGTGCCTAAGGGCTGACAGCACATGGTAAAGCAGGTAAATGCAGTTTGAAGAGAAAAAGTGAAAGGTTAAGAAGCTTTAGCTTGCAAAGTGATACTCTCTGCTCCAGGCCCACAAAGCATCTGCTGGCAGAAATTTCTTCTACTCCATTTGCAGAATGTACCACAAGGAGTCTAGTTGGGTGCTCCCCAGTTTAGAGAGTATTATAACAGGTTAACTCACAAGTTTCACCATGCAGAACTGAACTGTTGCATGTGACCCAAGAAACTCAACTAGCTGACATGGTTGCAACTAGGCTGTAGCTCTATGATAAGCTCAAGTTGGGCAGAAGATGGGTTGTGCTACTTGGGCCTTCCAGCCTTTGCTAACTTCAGAGTAGTCAAAGAAGCATGGAGAAGGAGAAGCATCTCCAAATGTGGAAGCTGGAAGATAGGGGGCTTGCGACAGTCACAACACATACAAACTGGAAGAAAGCTTAGATACAGAACTTATATTAGACATGAACTTTTAGGTTACCAGCAAAAGGTGACAGGGCAGCACAGCAGAACTCTACAACTTCCTAGATTTTTCAGTCAGATCAGACAGCATGCAACGGCACCTAGTACACTGGGATTTAATTCCCTGAAAGATCACAAATTCCTAAGTTTAGTAAGCAGATAGGGCACAAGCCAGAATTATGTTTTTTAAACCTCATTAACCCAATGATACTCCAAGTTACGTAATGGATTCTATTTTCAATAATTAATAGAAGCAAAATAAAAAGAGCAGAAAGTACACAAAAATCAAATCACTGATTATTCTTTAAAACATTACACCTAAAACCGGAAAAGGTTCAACCTATGTTTTGTCTGCATAACAAAAGGTAACAAAAGAGCATCATAACATGAAACAAAGAGCGTATGCATACATATGTGTATGACAATAGTTAGCCCATTGTTCAGACAAGATCAGACACCTGGCTCTGACAAAGCACAGTCAAGTAATTATGCAGTCTCTGCCATGCACTTGTGTGGACAAGTAGAAAAAGCAGCTGCTGCCATGTTCTGTTACACTCAGACCAGCTGTGTTGCTCAGCCATTTAAGCTCATCTTCAGAAAGATTAGATTTATGTGACACTGAAAACATTGACAGAGCCTGCTGAACTAGTGTATACAACTGTACTGCACTCTGCCCAAGAGAGAGCAAGGAACACAATTGCACTGAACTACTTGAGAAGTGATGAGTGGGCTTACAAGGGAAAGCAAAGCAAGATCTAGCAATCCTTTATTTATTCAGCCCTTCCACTTTGCCATGTACTTTCCTGCAGAGGATTTATTCCTTCTGCTCAGAGCTCTTCCACAGCCTTAAACAAATATTCCCACACAACTTGACAAATATTCAATCCTACGGGTTGCCAACATAGATGCATTGTCTACAGATATAATATCGCCTGGTTTATCAGTTCATAAATCTAGCAAAAACAAGCACCAGTTACTCAAAAAGTTCGTGTCTGCACTGCTAGCTAGCAAAATATGCTTGGTATTTATATGTTACAATGATAAGGGTTTTAACATATACCACACAAATACCCTCAAAAAAGATGTAGGCTGCTCTGAAAGTAATACCTCCAACTTACTTGCATGGAAACTACAACAAAGAGCACAACATTATTTGATAGAGCAAATTCTCAGCTACAAAACAGTATTTTTCAACTTAGTCATTACCATCAACTATGCATTTTTGCCAGCAGCAAACAGGAGCCTACATGCCATGTTTGTGAAAATCTGCACCAGTGGAGGTGACACACTATTGCTATGGCTACTGCTGAAATGCACCACCCATCAACCTCACTCTGCTTGAATCCACCATTTGGTCTCCATAATGTTCAGCAAGCATCAGAAATGTCAATGGGTGCCATTTTTTCCTCACGGAAGAATTCGGTTATGCACCTTGGCTTCATACTCACTTCCAAGTCAAATGCCATTTGGTCAGACTGCCCCACTACAGCCGTCTGTCACACAGTAACAACATGTAATGGAATACTGGTGGGAAGGTTCACTCTCCACTGCCATACCAACAACAAAAAATGAGGCATTACTTTTGGAGCAGCCCTTGCACTTTAATATCAAGTATATCAAAGGCAGGCATTGGATGGGCCTTGGTGTATTTTACATGAATGAAAGTAATGTAGTATTTAAAAAAAAAAAACACCAATGATTACAAGTTTGATCATGCACTGTTGGTCAGGTACATCATACAAATACACATAACAGTTACCTTTCTTTTGAGATGCATACAAGTACTCGGAAATAAAACATATGGCATTTTTATCTATTGTACATCTCAAAACTAGCATGGATATTCTTTGTGCATTTATGACACATGTATAAAGACATGTTTATAGGAACGTTTACATTCTTATAATATTTGCAGGAACTGCACATCGATAAGTCAGTCATGGCGACAGCTGTGCAAATTGACAGAATTTCCTATCTGCATTAAATTTAATTTTCTCTCTTATTATTATATAGGAACAGGAATGCCTAAATTCTGCCTACAAAGAGACTAATTTTCCAGAGATTTCTGTTCATTCCAGCAGCTATCATTTTACCCCATGTTTACTACTACTCAATTACTTCATAAACAGGAAATTCAACACATTTATATCAATTATGATGATGATAAATTATTACTTATTCTGTCACACATCACAAGGCAACACTTTTGGTTCTGCATAATTAGTAGCAGAGTAGCAGTTTGACAATAATTACATAACTCCAATGAACAGTACAGAGATCTGTTTAACCCCTTTTTACCTGATGACTTCTTGTGAATGATAGAAATCCCTATTTTTATCTGCAATCTATGTAGTTTAATATCTAATATTGATATTATATATGCAATTAAACGTACTGAAAAATCCTGTCTTCAGGGAAAATTTATGCTCTGAGTAAAACTAATCAGACATAAACGGTATATATTACTATACAGACAAAGAGAATGAGCAGCTTACAGTAACAAAAATAGTTACCAATCCAGTTTGCCAACCAACTTCTTTTAACTTCACATAAGGTTTTCCAACTTTCATCATACATCACAGTCTACAGTATTTTCACTTGTTTTACATTTGTGAAGTCCAGAATGAACAAAACAATCCAATATCAGATAATTTCTTGAATTATACTGTGCAAATACAGTTTAAATTCTCTCTCATAAAATTTATTTTACAACTTTACCAAGTAAATATAGGATGAATATGTCACCAGCTATTTAATAAAGAAAAAGCCTTGCCTAGTCACTTATCAGCTATAAGTGTGAACAAACAGCACATCAGATGACAGTGACAGCACTGTCATCACACTGACCACTGACTGCCACCTAAACAAATAGCAAAACAGCATCTAGTCTTCAGTCACTCTAGTCAGCTGTCAATGATATTACATAGCATCACAAAACAGATTTGAATAGAAGGGATCTTGAGTCCATTTTGTTCCAGCCTCTCTGGACAGGACAGGACTGCCCTCCATCACCTCAGGCTGTCCATGGCCCCACCCAATCTGGCCTTCAGTGCCTCTAGGAATGGAGGACCCACAACTCCTCCATAACATTTGAGGAAACTGTAATCTTCACAATAGCAACCCTCAGCACACAGTAGAGCACCTTTTGACAGATAAGCAGACAAGAAAACCATATATAGCCCAGGATTATGGACATGAAGAGCACAGCTGCAGAAGAGAACGGTTATTAAAAAAACACTAAAAATCCAAGATTATGTGAACCCAGTAAGGCATTGACCCAATGTTTTTGTGTATGTCATCAGCCTAGCACACTTGGACTTGGGGAAACTTTCTAAAGTCAGAACCTGTCTGCATTCAAACCACCATTAACCATCTTCTGGAATCAAGTGTGCTATACAAATCCATTCCATGAATCAGTCATCAAGTGCTCAACATTATTTTTCTCCTTTCATTTAATTAGAGACCATAAAGAATAGAAACTGCACTTGAACTGTAAGGTCAGAAAGTAACCTGAAGGGTCTAGGTAACTTCATTTTTTGCAGAGAAAGTTATCTTGTGCTAATGCCAACAGAAAGAACAATTCCAAAATATTGTCTGCCAACAAAATTTTCCAATCCTCTCACTGAGTGGGACAGAGACAAAAAATTTTGAAACCCTCAAATAATTATATGACTTTGAAACCTAGAAGTAACCTAATTGTTGCATTCATTGTCTTTGTTTCTAATCAAGTATTACTAAGCTAGCTTTTTTTGGAAGTTGACAAGCATTTCATTATTTTTTTATGCGATGAACAACAAGCCAGAATATAAAGAATCTAATACAATGAACTGATTTCTTTTATATAGAAGCATGATTACACACAAATTCAACCATTTGTTCTTTTACGAAGTCCTTCAAGTGATATATTTGCCTCTTTACAACAGAGAAAGATAGACTGATTGAGCTTGCTTTCCTCCAGCATTAAGTCTTGACAGAGTGAGTCAGAAAAAAACACAAATAGATCACAAAGCTAAAAATACTCAAAATAAAAGACTGTACAAATAGAATAAAATACAGATATAAAAACAATTCTTCTGCTTCTCTACCTTTTCCTTAAAACCTAATTTCAGGTCACCTACATCCAAAATTTTAGACAAACCACAGTAAAATTACAGCAGGGTTCCTAAATTAGGTAACCATGAAGGGCAAAGTATTACAAGAAATCCTTGGAGACCATTATATTTACCTCTCTCTAGTTATAACAGCATTCTCTCATGGAGAAAACAGAAGTTACAAATTTAAGTGAATAAATGAGCAGATGTAGTTAAAAATGTTTATGCCCATTCTGTAGTCTGAGGGAGACATGATTTACCTTAAAAAAAGTTATTAGGAATACAGATGGCTTTACATAAACGATGGCAATTTTGCAAGAAAATTTTTCAGTACCTGATGAATTATATGTTGTATGGGAACTGCTGAATCACAGCCTGAACCTCTGATTGATCACCTGAGATGAGCAATGAGTCAGCCACAGGAGCACAGGTGAAGGCAAGAGGCTCCACCTCTCCTAGACCCAATTAAGAGCTGACTGCCAGTGGGAAGGATCTCTTTCTGGAGATCATTCCTTTTGGAGTTTCCCAGAAAGCCTGGAAACAAGGGTAAACCCTCTATCTATTCTTTCTTGGCGTAATAACCTGCTTAGCCAAACTCTCTTGTATATTTCTTAATTATAACATCTGTATATTCATTGATTATACATATGCATTGGTGGGAAGAAGAAAAGAGCCATCAGAAGTTCAATATGGAGTAAAACGAGCAGGCAGAATGAAGCAGGCTAAAGTAAATGTAAAAGGAAAAGTTATGATTGAGTAGGTTTAATGAAGAGAAATTAAAGACAAAGCAAAATCAGTTTTTACAAAGATCCAGAAAATGGTTAAGTTCGTTACTAATTAAAATATTAATCTGTCAAAATAACCACAAGAAACTGTAATTCAGCTTTAATATTTGTTTTTTCATACATAGCATTATACTTTAGCAAACAGCTAGAGTGACAAGCTATCTTTCTAATTTCAAAGATAACCTCCTCTGATTTCCACATTGTTAATTTCAGTGGTTGTTCTAGGTTCAACAAGTTTCTGACATACTTACCAGCTGAACTGATTAAAAAAAAAAAACAAAAAAAAGCTATTTATGAAGTCTGCTTCCTGAACAATTATTTCTGTTTTTGGTGGGCTTTTTTTTTTTGTTATTGTTGCAGTTCAGTTGGCTTTCATTGTTTTTAAATGTTAATGGGTGAAATATTAAAAGTAGAAACCCAATAGGGGTTACACAGCCTCACCAGTAGCAAAGAGTTCTCTGGCTGATTTTATCTATTCTGAACAAGGTCTTTACACAGCACTTCATTTTTAGCAAATTCTATAGACTTTTTCTTAACCACCGTCTTGTCTATTCTTTATGGAAGTCATTAAAAAAAATCTTCAGAAGGAATCTTATTTCCTATTAGATTCCTAAAGCAGAGAACTTTAATTTACTTCTGACTAAATTTTAGAGGACTTTTTATGAGCTTGAAGCAATTACAAATAAATATTTCTAAGTATGAATATAACTTCAAAAGGAGATGCGTCATCT
This sequence comes from Chrysolophus pictus, assembly GCA_037305975.1. Taxonomy (NCBI): domain Eukaryota; kingdom Metazoa; phylum Chordata; class Aves; order Galliformes; family Phasianidae; genus Chrysolophus; species Chrysolophus pictus. The sequence goes on along the minus strand of CM074577.1, from coordinate 20,550,607 downwards.
CCCTAAAGTTATAATTCAACCCAGATACTCAGATACCTGCCCCAGTGCTGGGCAAGGTTTGTTTGTTTTGTTTTTCCCCTGAAAGGAAAAAAGGAACTTGGAATATATTCTTACTGCATTTATAATCTGAGATACAGAGTGCAAAGTTTTTCGTAGTAATTAAAAAAGTTTCAGTTTAGGCAAACCGTATCATTTTGTCCTTGATACATCAGCTTTAAAGGTCAAAGCATTATTGTAGCTAGAAAGGGCTTCTCTCACTGTAGAGCACCTATGCATCAGGCAGCAAAGCAATCAGATAATTTATTGAGTTCTAACACAAAGGATCATGATTTGTTTCCTCACTTTCACTGCATCCTGACTACTATACTTCACTTCATACTACCAGAAGTCCAGAAAGGAAGAATGCTTATACTCTAGTACTATTCATTGTGGCCGAGCAGGAAACAACTGTAAGAGCAGAATGGCAGTGTTTGTATGAGTTGATTCAGGAGGCTGAATACTGATGGGACAAAATTCACAATCCTCTGCTCAATTCTCAGTACAGGAATGCTCAACCACAGGGTCAGGTTTAGTGGGGGGAAGATCAGGCTCTATGGGAAGAGCTCTTCACATCTATACACAGCCAGTAGCTAAGATACGATAAGCAAAACTGAAGCACAAATTGTGATTTGACATAAGGTGAAAAACATCACTACAGTGATAGTTAATCAGTGAACAGGCTTCACAAAGAGGTGGCACAGTTTCTATTTATGTAGGTTTTCAAGATCTGATTTAGATGTTGTGTTGACTCTGTTTTGATCCAGAAGGTGGGCTAGGCAGTTGTTTTCAGTTAAATTATTCTGTGATTGTAGTTATAGACATGTATTTTGCCAGAAAAAAAAAAAAAGCCTTTGGCCTTTTGCATTTTGGTGGTTACCTTAGCTAATCTGAACATTCATTTTAACAGACAAAACAGGACAAGCACACTCTGTACTCAAGAAGTGCAATGCAGAGAAGAAAATCTTCAGGGCAAGCAGGACACGTGATGGGAATCTCCACTGACTCCCAGTCCAGTGCTGCTAAGCTACAAGGAATCTTGTTTGTTTCTAAGTCTGGCTGCTCCCCATACACTTGTACGCACGCACATGAACACATCTACTTGTGTTTAAAGTCAAGTGACACACGTAGTACTACACACACATGCATGCGCACTCTCTAACTAGCCAGGTCCTGTTTTGCAAGGGATCGAGGTATGGTATGTTTTTACTCCAGGCTTTGTCATCCCATGCTTTTCCTCTATTACATGTATACAGATCTATTCTCACCCACAACAGGAAAACAGTAGCATAGCCATACTATTTCTATTTCTGAAAGAGATGAGCATGTTGATGAACAACTCAGTTCATCAGGCTGTTTGCAGTACCATCATTAACCGACTAGTTTACTTTAAAGAGATAATATTCGGTCCTAAAGTTCAGACTTCTGAGACAATCTCTTCAATTTCGAAATGATGCAATAACCTAAGACTCATACATACACACTTTTCTACACAATACATAATTTTACATCATAGGAAAGAGTAAACATTAATTTAGGTGTTCATTTTCATATCTGGACTCATAAGCAGTTACAGAAATGTTTGTAGTTCAAGTGGAGGTTCATTTAGATGGGAGTTCAGTAGAAACAAATACAAAACCCACTTAGCCCATCTAATTCCCTTTAAACTCCTAGTAAATAAGACATTTCGTTTTCCATCTAACCATGTAACCATCTAATCTAACCATGAGCAGTAGCAAGAATGCCAGGGATAACTTACATTGATTTCTAACTTTAAGCACCTTTACCAGTAAGAATGGAAAACAGGACCATTAGCTATCCTGAATGTGAAACAGTACATTATATGCTGCTAAAGTACAAAGTTCATTCAATAAGCCGATCTCGTAAGGTGACCAGGGAAGAGAAGTCTTTACTGCAGGGCAACCGTATACAGCCAATGTGAATGAAGTAGTTCAACTGTGCATGCTTAATAAGAGACTATTACTGACAGATGAAAGACGTGAACAGTATATTGTTTCCTTCTACAACATAAGATCCCTCTGCAGTATGAGGGATCAGTGCCTGACTTAAAGTCTACAAACATAAGAACCTCCAAATTCAATTTCTTCCATTTTCTATTGTGCGGATTGAAAATGAGGAGTTACCTTATTCTCATTTACAATCAAGATAAAGTATTGTGAGCAAGTTATACGTCAAGAAAGCAGCTGACAGTAAGTCTCCCTAAAGCTATAGCTTGCACCTCATTCTGACACTAACTAGACAGAGATGTCACAGATTTCAGCAACTAAACAACAAAATAGATTTGTGAGAAGCAGCACTGATTTGTCAGAAAGCCAAACTCATCTATCTTGCCTCACTAGTGACTATAACAAAAAATATAAAATAAATATATGAAAAATTGAACAAATCTCAATATCTTTTCAGGCAAACAGCAAGTGCAATATAATTGTTTATTTCTTTAAAATATATTTTTCTCTAATTTGGTACAAATAAGAGATATTTGCTATCTTCAGTTTCTTTCTGTACTTTCTGGTGTACATGGTCACTAATTCTTGCACTCAAGATCTTCAATCATTTCCACAGAAGTGATTCTTACTTTACTTTCTGCTTGGGATAGGTTTTTCAGTGTCTTATGCCTATTTCTTCCCCTTTCTTAAAGGAGAAAGACTTTGCTCTTAGTTGCATATAATTGTCATATCAGTTATCCCTTCAGCTTGGAAACTTATGGTTGCTTTCATATTGCACTATCATGACCATGTTTAAGGAAAACATAGGAAAAAAAATACGGACTTGTTTTAGTTTCTTCATTTCATCTTGCCAACTAGGCCTATTTCAGAGACCATCACATACTAGTTTCCTTTGCTTGCCATTCATTATATCAACAGACCATAAACTGTTGCAATGCAACACAGAGGAAGTAAAATGAAAAAAAAAACATCTTTTCCAGTAAAGCTTTTCTTTTTAGTTTTAGTATCTATTTAGTTTAGTATCATGGCCTGCCTGCCATGCTTGTGAAAATCTGCACAAGCAACCCATCACTGCTAACATCCACCTTGACAACACAGGCCAGCATAAAAAAAAAAAAAATAGGAGGCACTACTTTTGGAAAGTCTTTGTATTTAATGATACGTAAGAAGCAAAGGTATTTTAGAGGGGTACAATACTAAGTTGAAGGAATTGTGTTTTAACTTAAACATGATTTCCAGAAAACACCATCATTTAGATATTACAATATCTACAAAATTAAATGATGGGTTTTTACAGCTCTGGATTTCAATCAAACCTCTGATGGTTGGCACATATTCTGAAGTTATCTTTTCAGCCTTTGTAATGGCTGTTCTCAAAGACAGAGTTCGTTCTCATTCATTTAGTACTAGAAGATGTTGGCACTGTCTTACAAGTTGTGTTCCTGAAAATGCTATGTATGCATATAAAACTGCAAACAGAAGTTACAAACATAGGTAGACTAACAGATATGATAGATGTATCTTTATGGTTATAGATATATCCATTATATAAAATGAGTTATAACCTTTGTCAGATCCATTTTAAGTGTTGTAACTCACTTCAATACAGGGATTATGTTCTATTGTGTGATATATTCCTTCTAGAAATGCAGAAGCAGCTTTTAACCCAACTCCAAAATGTATTCTGTGCAGCTGAAGTCAGTTAATTAAAACCAACTCGAAAAAGACAATTTATTAACTTTTTAGAAGACAAACAGCAGCAACGTAACCAACAAGAACAGGTAGGCCCCAGTTGCCTATTTATGAGCTAAAGCACAACCAAGACAACCTACAAACATGTTGGAATAATGCCTAATTTGCAGTCAGTTAAAGCCTGAGAGAGACTGATTTTGCTTCTATGAAGTTGTAGAAAAAGCACGGCCAATGAAGTTTTTCAACTGAATGTTGTATTCTTTGCCTAAGATCTCATTTTGCAACACCGAGTATTACTTCTCATTCCTTAAGTTGTTGATGAATTGTTAAAAGGCAGATAATAAGAAACCCTTGAATAAGAAGGAACCAGAACACATGAAGTTGTCTGTTCAGTTTAAAATGAAAACAAGACTCTACATTTTTGTTTACAGGAGACTATAGAACACTGCAAAGGTATGCAATTATTACCTGTGAGGATTTCAATTAGATAAGCTGCTGCTTTTCTAACAAGCTTATTTTCTCTTTCAGAATTCCAAAATACCTCATAAATGAGAAGACCGCAGCCAAACATGGGACTCAATTTGGATACAAGGTGGTTTTCTACAACACTTTGATCTTGGCTTTTCACATCAGTGGTGAAATACAGATGTGATCAGAAAAAAGGCGGCACCACACAGCCTCAGAGCTACTGAAATGCATCCCAGAGACCTGGTACCCACATCTCTACTTTCCTTGAGCAGCTACATCCCATTACTCAAGCTCAATATGTAAAGGGCTTCCAGCAAAAACTTTAAAGTGTTTCCTTTGGTTTAACACTTCCTTCCTATAAATTATGTGTTTCTCTGTGAATAAGCAATACACTCACAAATGAGCAGATCAGCTCTCGCACCCATCCCAAACAGATGAGAGAGAATGAAGAGATGCTTACATGATAACAGTCAAGGCTGTTTTAGTTCTTCTGAATTTGAACTCATCATTTAAAAAACCAAAAAACATTACTTTAGTAAGCAGGGCATTTGGCTAACACACTCTGTTCCTGGAAACATTCATCCTGTCATTAACCTCAAGCACAACAACAAAGAAAGAAGTTCACCCCCACAAATGGCAGCCTCACACATCTTCCCAGTCAGCTAATACCTTTCTATAAAATCCTAACTCCCTGATAAAGAGAATTCATCCCTCTCACTGTCTGATCAGCTGAGCTCAGACCACAACAGGCAATTGTGCGCATTGCAGCTTGAACCCTTGCCTACTCTAAATCACAAGGCTGTCTGAACTATTTTCCTGCTGACAAGATCCCAAGCGAAAGTTCTCCATAAAGCAGTACCATCACATCAAAATAAATGAATTTGGGAGGTGCTGCCTGATCTTGTAAATAAGCAACACAACAGAGAGCTGGAGAGGAATAGAGCACTTAGAGTAATTTTAAATTCTTCTTCCGTGCTTGTCTGCGAAAGACAAGAAACATGCTGTTGGCTGGTTCAGATAAGCATTCTGCAATCTGAGCTCACTGAAAACAAGTCAGAAAGGTCAGTTATGAAGAGCGTTTAAAGGAGAAATGCAAATATGAATACATAACACAACATAATTATCAGTAATGCATTCTGAGACCAACTCCCTGACAATTCCCTCAGGTTGGAACATTCTCTCCACAGATCTTACACATTGCAGTGGAGAATTTTCACTTTCGACTCAGAACTAGCAAACACAACCTCTTATACCTAAGGCAGCTGTAACACTATAATGTTATGGAAAACACAGCAATGACAGCAGGGTAGCAGAGTCCCAAGCTGCAGCTAGTGAGGATAATGAGGATAAACCCAAGTGCAGCAAGCATGGATACAAAAAAAAAAAAATAAATAAAAAAAAGCAAAAAAGCAGCTTACCTTCAGAAACCCTCAAGTAGGCTGGGATCTCCAGCAAGACACTCTTGCCTCCACTGCAAACCCCTAAATGAGGTCTGGGAAGAGGCGGAGCCAGGATCCAGTTCTCTCAGGTGTATTGCTTGCACCTGAGCTACTTTGGGTTGACCTTGCCTTCCCACCAGGTGCTCAATCCTGGTTCATGCCATGACTTAGCATTTTTGCTACAACAGTGCATTGCATTCATTACCACTAGGCTGGCTTACAAGAGCCCGCTGTAAGGGAGCTCTGTAAGAGAGATGACAGGAGGAGTGGGAACCCAAACAACACCCAGCTTCTCCCCAAGGGCCATCAGCAGCCCAACTCCACAAGCCCATAGGAGCTGAAAACCTACAGCAGCATGGGGGAACCCAAATTACTGGGAAACAAACACCTTACCTGGCCCTCTTCAAGGTTATCCCAGCCCAGCCATCAGCCCCAGTGCTGATGATGGGTAAGGGGATGCAGAGGGCTAGTAATGTATAAATGGTTGGTGAGTTAGCATGCTTGTTTAGTCATGCCCTGTGCTGGACTAGCAGAGCCTGTCATCTTACTGAACTACATTCTGGCTCTGCCCTGGGTGAGAGCTCTCTACACTGTGTGCAGAAGGTGAGGGTAAAAGGTGGGAGTGCCGTAGCTGGAGTTACATCACAATGAGGGGCCCCATATGCCGCTGGTGCTAACACAGGTGTGTGAGTGTAGTGCTTTACTTAAGCAGGACCAGCTGGTAAGAAGGATGGAGGTCACAGATCTCATTTCCTTAGCAAAATAACTTACTCACACACTAAGGCTGACAATTTGAGAACGTGCTTATACCTGTTTTCAGTTATTCTGAAGATCACTTAGCTCAGCTGACAGGTAATAGTTTTTTATTAAAATAAAGTTTTCATTAATACAAATAAAAGTTCAAAAAATGTGGAAGCACGAGCAGCCTGAGGAATTTGTTACATTATTTAACATCCTAGACTACAGAAATATTTACAAGAGGAAACCTACCCTAAAGAAACTAGTATGTAACAAGAAGGAGCCTACATACTCACATATATATATATAGGCTTCAGGATAGTAAATTCTATGATTCATCCTAACATTTTGTTCAAAGTGAAAAGGCAATGCACTTTTACTCCAAAGCACCAGTTAGCTGTAAGGATGTCTATGTACTGTGCTTCATAGGAATATATAACATATTCAGTGAGATGATACACAACATCAACATGATTCCCTGGGTTTTGTATGCATGTTCTCATTTGAGAATGCAGAACACAGTGGGTAGCTTAGTAGAAGCAGGCTTAGAAATGCAAGCTTTTTTTTTTTTTTTCTTGCCAATTAAAACAAAGTTCTACATATCAGGAGCTACCTTTTACTGTGTTCATGTACACCATACAGCATGAAGGAAATGAGATGCTGGATATAGCTTGAAAATTTTACTGTAGGTCTCCTAGAAACCTGAACTCTCCAAGGCTTCCAATTCACTTCCTGGAATTCTTTCACTCCATCTGAAAATATTCATGGTTTTTTCACTGATCATTCTGCACCACTCAAATAAAGTAATTAACAAATAGCCACAAAGCCTTCTACCCAGGAACCAAGGACTAAGCTACCCAGAAAACTAAGCTAGATGTCATTTAGGATGAAAAATGCATAGATGTCTCTGGGACAGAGAGGTTACACAAAGAAGTTAAGGCTTCTCCCCAGGTCTGAGGATTCCCAGCTCAGACACACAGGTAGCAAAGACTATTCCATGGGAGTAATGCCACCACCCTTCCAGAAAGGTTCCCAGCACTTAAATACAGATAGGTGCATAGACTGATAGATTCGAGTGCTCTAATCAGAGAAAAAACATCATATAAATATCAAATACAACATTACCCTTAGCAAATCTACCATAAAACAAGGAAAACATCAAAATTAAAGATAAAAATTTAAGGATGCAGCAAATAACATCCGTGCAGACAGAACACCTTCTAATAGCCTGTGATAACCATCTGCTCACAAGTACCAGTGTATTTCCCTGCTCCTACTGGACTATTTAGAATTAGGCCATGCCCTTTAAAGAAGCTGCACACTGTTATCACTGAGGAGCAGCAGCAGAAGCTGCCTATACACAAGTCTCTTTGATTCTCTGCTGCATTGAAGGGACAAATTCCTGCTGATGCTGCTTCAAGAGTTACTAGGCATGACAATTTTCCATTTTTACAGTAGGTAATTACAGTCCAGCCCAGTGATTCTGGAACATTGTTAACTGAATCTTGGCATTTGCAGTAGTTCAGTCATAACCTCGGTTGCCAGTGCACACCACTGAAATGGGATTCAGCCAATAAAACATTTATCTGAAAGGTTTCAGATGTGCCCAGAACACTTACTATAAAATAGAGTTTTTCTGTACATAGTCCTTCAGAGACAGGACTTGAAGCATGGGGGCTTCTTACCAGTCTTTTTTCCAGTAGTTTCCTATCAAATTTCTCCTTCTACTGAAATTCTTTCTATTTTTCGATAAAGAAACATTTGCTCTTTGTAGATTCTGCAAATAATTTTATCTACATATTGGCAGGAACATGCCTTGAGAAAAGAAGAATAACAACCCCACCATCTAGTAAGCAGTACTTTACTTATGCTTTAATAAAACAAGCAATAATGGTTCCTTTCCCACAGTAGCAAAACAAATACATTTCCAGCAGAACACATCATCATCCCTTTCAACATAGGGATAAGTTCAGCAGAGTTTCCTATTATTTAATTTCCAATGCTTTAAGAACCTTCTGATCCCCCTCTACTCTACATGCAGAAGGTGACAATGCAATCAACTGGAAAAAAGTCCAATTAGCTTTTTACTTAAACTCAAAATGTATTAATGCTGCAGCAGTCTTGCAGTTAACAAGAAGCTAGCACAACTCCGTAGATCTCAAGTGTGCTCCAGTACGATGCTGTAAGGTTGTTTTCCTTTGCCACTAGCTACTACTTTCCACATCCATCTCAGTTACATAGATCCATCCCAGTCTTCCTAAGCATTACAAAATCCATTATGAATATATTTTCACAATGATAGCAGGTACTTTCTCACTACACTCACTGTGGGAAGATTAATATTCCCTCAGTTAAACAGACTGGAAATAAAGATACAGGAAAGCTGAATGACTTAGCCAGGCCCCCTTGGAAATCTCCAGCAAAACAAGGAACTGAAGCTAGGTTTTTAAGTTGGGATACCAGCTAATATATTATGTACTAAACATTAATAAAGTACTCAAGACCCCAACAGTACAAGTCTGAAAGAATGAATTATTTTGGAAAGTCTGGTTTTTCAGTGCTTTCAGCAGTGATAGTAAATACTTTAGTAGAAATAGGCTAGAAAGTTAACACAGACTAGATACTCTTTGTGAAGACTAAGATTCTCACAACAGGAAAGGATGCTAGAAACAGATCCTTAACTTTGGTTACCCAGTAAGAGCACTATAATGAATTCAGATATATTCTTGTTAGGTTTTAAGCTAGATCTTAAAATAAAAAAAGTGATAGTATAAAACAATATCATTGTAAACAATTACACACTTTAATCTTTCTCTGTTGATTTTTTTCACAATTTAAGCATAATTTCAAGCTTCATTTTGGAATTGATGTCTTTTATCACACCACAGAGTACAAACAGATCTGCTGTTTGCTGAGGAATAAACAGCTTGAAAAGTCATGATTTGTTACAGTCATGATTCCATTTAAAAGAATAAATTACTACAGGTTAATGTATCTGATTTCTGTGAAGAAAAGGTAAATACAATGGTTGTGACTTTCTTTTGCCTCTATCAAAGCCTCAAAGGCTATCATGTTACAGATAGGTTACTGACATGTACAGACTTGCTTCTGTACTGGTTGATGTTTTGTTTTTGTGCAAGATTTAAAACCAAAGTTTTATACAAGGATCTTAAGATCTTGTTATAGTAATTCAGCAAGAGAATATTGGAAAAATATTTTTCTATTTGTAGCATGCTGCCAAGAGCCCTGAAAGGTAACGAGCACAAGCTCATAGAAGCACCTTTGAACCAGAATTATAGCCACTGCAATCTCAGTCTCTCTTGTGACAGTGTGGAGAAGTAACAGCTACAGAAGGAAAGGACTCAATGCTTGAGAGTGTGAGAAGCCTCTGCAAGTTACAAACTAATCAAAATAATTCCCAGACAGCACGCTGTGATATTTGCATTGTCAGCTGGTTATTGTGATTTATTGGAAAAGTGGGACATAGACATAGCAGCACAACGAAATCATGCTGTGATGCTGTAGTAATCTCATTAAACAGCTTTTGCAACTCAAACTCTGAATGGCCACCATTCTTCTCTTCATCAAAGCACAAGGCAGAACAAAAAAGGAAAAAAAAAAAAGAAAAATCCCAGGTGTTTGCATCCATAGCTTTATGTATTCTGAGCTTTGTTTTCCATATTTTAAGGTAGGCGTGCTTGAACATATTCACTAAATCTTGTACTAGAAGTTGTGATAATAGTAAAACTTACAATTATGCAATCATTAAGATTGCAAAAGACCACTAAGATCATCTAGTCCAACCATTAACCCACCACTCATACTCACTAAACCATGTTTCTCAGTGTTATATCTACCCTTTCCCTGAAAACGAAAGAAGAAATTATTTGTAATGTCTAATCTGAACCTCCCTGGTGCTTAATAAATGGAATAAAGCCAGAATATTAGACATTTTTTTTCCCACTGCATCTTCCAAGCACTGACTACAGCCAAAGCAAAGCACTTCTTTTGACTCAACATACACACAGATCTGAATACATGCTCTTAGACGTAGTCCCAGAAAAGTTTTGGAATTTACTTATTTCAGCACCAGTCTGCTCTTGGAAACAGTCCTCAAAGCAGTTTCTACCCAAACCCTGTGGAAAAAGGTCCATAAGAAATACTGAAGAAGACCAGAAAAATCTAATTTCCCTTCCCTTCTATCCATAATGAGCAAGATGTTGACCACATACAGACTCATGTGGTCGCTGTGCTTCTGGATTTCAACCAATACCATCAAAAACACATGCTATCAACAGCTGACAGTTGACACCTTCCACTGGAAGAATGCAGTTCTTTAAGCCAACCATTTAAGCAACAGAAATGGAAGCCTGTAGGAGGAGCAGCTGCAAAAAATGAACCTATGAAATGCTTTGGGGTACTCTGTAAGTCAGCTGAAAACATTTGAGTTTCAATTGCCACGTAACCTCTGACAACAATGCTTTGTTGGTAAGTTATAGGCCTATAATTTCAATGAGGGACAGGTTACAGGTTCACACTCCACATATTTCACTGTGCAAAGGTATCACAAGCTAGGTCCTCAGGAAGCAGAAGAGTTTGCTTGCCTATTGACTGCTTCGGGGCCTTTTAACAAATAGTACTAGCAATCACTCACGGATGCGCCACCATGGTTGCAGAGATCAGGAGTTTAAAAAAAGGGAAAAAACTTTGCAGTTGGAATACAGAACAACCATTAAGGAAAGGCTGCAGATGATATCTGGGATACTATATTCAGCTATAGTCTGCTTCACGTGTACACGTGTAAACAGAGTCTTTTCTGGTGGATATGAAATGCTACTCCTTCCACTCACCAGCACACAAGCATGACAGAATTCAAGAGTAGTTTCATTTATGAAAATAATTTTAGTTACTCTCTCATAACCCGTAGTTTTCAAGGCATGGTCATACACTCTGGCAACAGACTTGAGAGAAAAAAAAGCTGGATTTTTTTTTTTTTTAAGGAAAAAAAAAAAAAAGACAACCAATTGCAGCTTTTACACTGCTCCCTAGAAAAGGCAGCTCTCAAACACAAGTATGAAAAAGGAAAGTGCTTGCAGAACTTACCTGACAGTAATCATTTTCCTACCCACATCCACAGCCCCTCATACATTTTGGTATGTCAGCAGTAGAAAGCACACTCCCCATTCAATTCAACTCTCCATTTGGGATGAGCACTTAAAAAAAAAAAAAAGCCAAATGTATGCAACAGACTCCAGATGTTGTAGACTGCTGCGTGGGCAAGGAGTGAGGCTGTTCAGCTTCACAGCAAGAAGATAAAATACAGTAAATTACCTTGCCAGGACACCAAAGTGGTACAGATTACTTCTCTTCTTCCATAATTATCTGATGATTAAAGAGCATTTTCCTCATTAAAGCCTCTTGGAAGGCATCACTGTTATCAACTCTTCATTTACTCATTAGGCCACATCTAGTTTTTTTACTTCTATAATTGCAATTTGATACAAACTCTTTAGTTCTCAAAAGCTTTCATGAGAAAGGAAGAGAGCTTTATCACCTACTGAGTAAAAAAATACTGTTTTCATTTAAGAGACCTTGAACTTAAAGCTGCATAATTGCAACACGAGTTGTTTTTAAAACAGATCTACAAGTCAAAAAACCTGACCAAAGTAAACAAACCAAGACTCAAAGAAAAATAGAACTGGGAAGGGGTAGCAGTTAAGCAGAGCAAACTTAGCTGCTTTCAAGCAGTGAAATTGGTGCCAAAATGTAGCAACGAAGGCAAAGAGCTCGACTGCTTTCCACCTCACTGAAGTAAGAGGTCTCCATCCTAACATGGAGAAAACCAAACCTGTGAAGGAAAGAAATACTATTTTCCTTACTAAAAAAATTAATTAAGACATGTTCCAGTTTACAGAGCATATGGGACAAGGAACAACAAACTGGTGTGAGTGTAAGTTGCGATGCCATTTGAGGCAAGGCCGGGACTGCCCCATGCTGGACACGGTCGATTACAGTGTCCCCAGCACAGGGCACAGCTGGGCCCAGCAGCCAAGTGTGGGCACCTCATGGAGAGCCTGAGGAAGGGAAGGCACAGTGCTGCCAGCAGCTGCCAATAGAGGGTTATTATTCCCCCATACCCTTTCCCAAAACAAACTACTTATTTTCCACCAGAATTGAAGTATAAAATATTCTCATTTAGTACCATGCCCTGAGCACAAACAAGAATCCTAAAATTCAAGAGTGCTGGTCAGTATACAGGAGTAGCAAGTCATCCAGTTAATGTACAAGTCCTGAAATAATTTTTCCTACTATACACACGCAAATGAAGCTATATATGACTAAAGTGGTTAAGTAAATCAGATCATTTACACTGCTGTCTTTGTACCAAGATGTTAATATTTTGGCTATGCACCTAATTACCCACCATTTCATCGTTATTGGACTGTATTCACATCACATTTAGTTTTCCAAATGAACGCATCCTGTAAGTGCACAATTATCTATACAGGAAAGAAATTGCTGATGGTGGTTATTTTCAACTATTTCTCCAGAGTGCAGACTCAGTGCTTCTACAGCAGAAAACCAACCCTATCAACATGAACATCAGACCAGTGTACAAGAACACTTGAGTATCACTTACAGACATATACAGCAGCCTCCAAAACACAAGTTAAAAACCTGTGATAATATCACACAGTATTTTGTCCTATAGGTAAAGGAGGTTAAGGGTTGGTAATACTATGGAAAATCTGAGAAAAAGTTGCAGTATCAAACATCAGGAAAGATTATTGAAAAATAAATCAGCAGAATGTCCTTATAATCAAGCTGCCGTTGAGTAATGCATAAAATAATGCAGTAACATTTTTAAAATACCGTTCCTAAGAAAGAACTTAAAATTTACAACCTGGTGAGATTCATCCCATTATGGAGTAAACTGACAGAGAATCTAATTAAAGATAGAATAGCAGAACAGTTGGATAAATATAACTTGATAGGCTCAAGCCAGCATGGCTCCATTAAGGGGGGAAGGATAGAAATCTCACTTCTCTAGCCCAGTAGAGTCTCTCTTTTCACACACACACACATGCGCGTGCAAAGGAGTAGATGAAGGTGGGCTTAATTAACTTCAACTTTCAAAAAATAATGGAATTAAATTTTTCCTAAAGGATTATTTTTAATTACACATAAGAATTTTAATTATTTAGCTTTATATCACCAGCTGCGTATTATGTAGCTTTCTAAGGGGCAAATACCTTGATTTAGAAACTGATTATGCAATTGGAACTAAAGTTTAGGAAATATCTCTCAAAACTACCACAGATATTTTAAATATGAAAACTCATGGGTCTATCCAGCCAACCATTTGGAAAGGTTAGCAGATAGCAAATGGATGACGTTTCCCAGTCACGTCATGCTGTTTTCATTATGGAACACAATAGCAATCTGGGACAAATCCAGGACACAATCTCATGCTCATTTGTGAGCACAAGCAAGCTGATGTCAGATAAAACACAACTTACCTTTACAAGATGTGTCCAGTAAAGAAAGAATTAGAAGCATCCAGACCCTCAATCCTTCAAAACAGAATATTTTCTTTTGCATGACAAACTTCACTCTCCGCCCTCACCACAACTTAATGATGCAAGATGTTTATCAGGAATACATGGAAACTAAGTACTCAAAGAACTGAAAGCTTATCAGTCCCCACCTTGATGTCAACTATACCACATAATGACAGAGTCACCACAGATTAATTCTTCTCTTCCCTATATTGCTATCTGAGTCACTTTTGAGGTCAGTGAGAAACCCAGCAGATTGAAGACAGCAGACCAGCTTACCATTGCTAGGTTTATCTGCCTACTGAATTTGAAGCCATCTCAGATAAAGCTAAAGTACATCACTGTTAGTGTAGGAGAGCAGAGGAAACAAAGTCACTGGCAGAAATAAGCATTTGTTTACAACGTGCAATTTAAAAGCTTATTCCCAGTCTAGCAGAGGAAAATATTTGTTTTGAAAAAACAAACCTGCTGCTCCCCAAGATCTTGCCAAGTGATAAAAGGTTCTCATCAAACCCTCCCCTGGTTCCTGCCAGGCAGCCACAGAGGGCATAACCAAGAGGAAGGTGGAAAGCAGCCTCTTTCCCTTCTTAGGTTCCAGGAGCAACACCCACTTTGAATGCCTTTGGGATCACAAGGTACTGCTCGGGAAACCCTGCTTCCCCCTTTGGTTTATCCTCTCTAAGCTTCTGATATTTTAAGTCTCATCTAATTTTTCTTTATTACTCAAATTATCTTATTAGTCTGAGGTGAATGGAGGCACGGAGCAAGCAAATGAGGAAAAAACAATGGAAGAACAGAGCTGGAATATCTAGCTCCAAAGAAGGACTAGCTCTATAAGACAAAACAGAATCATCCTGGCTTTTGTCTTTCATCATAAGTCTCCAGGAAAGCTAAAAACACTAAAATAACCCATGCTGAAATGAGACAAAGCTATATATCCAAAAAAAAATCTAGAAAGTGAATTAAGATATTAAAAAAAAAAAAAAAAAGCTCAACAATTAGTACTGAACACAGATTAAAAACCTCAATGCCACAAACAGCTCAACAATTAGTACTGAACACAGATTAAAAACTCAATGCCACAATAGAATGAATACGGTATGAAGTCTTAATTATCAGTTCCCTGCAGTTAGTCACAATTTCCCAAATATTCACAGACCTATTTATCATTGCATGCTTGCGCCTCCTGGCAGACTATACCGGTTTCCTGGATGCTTTTGGCTGACTTCTTAGTTCAGAGGTGGCAGGTTGTTTTTTAGTTTGTTTGTAAACCTCTAACACAATAATCTCTCTCACCTCCTCTTTCTTCCCACTTTGTCTTCTGCAGTAGATTTGCTTCTTAAACTTCTGAATTCTCAAAAGGAATTTTTGCTTTCTTTACTTGGTCAGATCCATATGGCCTAAGGAACCAAGCAGATATATCATACATGCTGAATAAACCTGAGTCTTTGAAACACCCCTTCACAAGCTATGTTAACTTGCAGTTGTTAGACCTTTACAACTGGAGGGAGCGCGTTCATCTTGGTATTCAATAGCTCTTGAGGAGCTACTTTATTAATTGGTCTAGTCATTCTCTGCAGCTATGCTCTGCTCTTCCAGGATGTTTGCCTGCAGGAAGATCACAGTCCAATTGTGTTTCGCGTGACAGATACTTTATTTTATACTTGCTGTTTGATTATTGTAGATATGTTTCATTCTCATGTTGTGAGACAAATATGAAGTGATTAATGAACTATCATTCATAAAATTATAGGTCAATAACACATTTGTCTCCTTCCCAAGGTGAAGATATGGTTATTTAATCTTTCCTCATACCAAAGTCATTGAAAAATCTGATTATCCTTCTCTGCTGCTATCAATACTGAAGAGTTTGAATAATGAACTTCAGTGGTAAACATTAACTTATTTCTTATACTTGCAGGAGTGAGAAAAAACTAGGTTTTAACTCAACTTAAAAGCTGATGTAATCAACCAAGTAGCTATCTCAAGTTAGCCAACGAGTAGAACACTTTACAGTACAAATACTTCAGAATAGAACAAATTTCTGCCTGAAAACTCTTAGAAGACTTCTCTGTTAAAGGGACATGAGTATTAGCTTATATCCCCAAAGGTAAGCCACTGAGTAAACCCGCTTTACCTATATAATCTTGATTATACTTAGAGCATGATTTCAGTCTCCTATTTACTGTTCAGGAAGGTGAATGCAGCTGTCTCTTTCACATCCACTTCCATATGATAATACTGCTTAAGTTTTCAATCACTAAGTTTTTCTCCAGGAGGAAAAAAAAGCATAAGGAGAATGAAGTCTATTCCTCGCTCTCCATATCAAAACATTCACTTCATAGCACCGATCTGAGAAGCTAAATGGTCGGACAACCCTTTCTACACTTATGCTGGGAATCCCATTTTGACAGATGCAAGGACAATTCCTGTCATTAACCTCTGATCATTGTTGCATCATCTGTGTACAGAAAATTTGTAGTCTCTGGCAAGTTAATACATGACACAGCCATTGCTAGATTGATCCTTGTCCTGGTTTCAGTCAAAACAGTGTTAATAGCAGACCAATGTTTTGGTTCTTGTTCTCCAATTGCCTTGCACAAGTCCAGGTAGACAACATCAGTTGCCCCTGAAATTCCACTTGAAGTTGTTGATATTCATGATAATACAAACAAGCCTCTATAAATTTTTTGTGTTCAGTGCAGCGCTTACCACTTTGTATATGCAATCAGATAAAACTCACACCAAATGGAAGGAAGATTCAAGTGCTCGGTGCAGAACACAAACCAAGTATGTCTACAGTGGGAATACAGAACACTGAATGCAGTCATCCTACAGTAACCATGAATAACTATAGCTGTAGCAGCACCACGTTCTGATTATGCAATATCACACAGGACAACAGCAGTTAAGAGTGCAGCTGATCTAACTGAAAATGTATAAGCATCAGCAGGATTTAATGCTTCTTATTTTAGAAGTGTTACAATTCTATAGTAGCATGCCACGCATCAAAATAATCTCAAGGAACTCAATTGTGGGTGAAACATGGGATTTTTTTGTGTGTTTCTGTGCAGCATATTAGTAAGAAGATGGTATCATTTGATAGCCCTAAGAAACATAAACATAAAAGCATATACATCTTTCTAAGGCATATTATAGAATTATGGCAAAAAAAAAAAACCTGAATTATTAGAAATAAAAGCCAAACATTAATGTGTATTTTAGCTCAGATAAGTCTGTAAAAAAACCTGTATGGTCTGAAACTGCGGTAGATTAATGTTGGAGCATGCATTGGAATTGTATTACCACAGGCTCAGGAAAACCTTTTAATGGCTATCCTTTTGAAATGGCCAAGTCTTGAGCATAAAAGTCAATCACCAGGAAATGTCATAAAGCTCGGAGATAATGAAGATAGATGGATGCTGTCTCAAATGTAAGTTTGCCAGCTAGATGGCCAGATTAATTAATGATTCACATACATATCTCTGCTTCCCCTGGCGTCTGGGAAACATTTGGGAGTGTCTTGGCACCTAATTAAAACTACATTTCTAGATTCCATATAAGAAAAAACCTTGTACTTACTCCCTGGAGCATCTCCTTTTACATACAGTTTGGCTATTATGCTGTTTCACTGTTTTGTTTTTAAAGGATGAAAACACAAGATGCCTAATAAAATAAGATTGCTTACCCCTCTTAAAGCTCCTTTTATTATTATTCTTTTACAGGTATTAATTAGCAGTGATGGAATAAAAAAAGATCAGTGTACGGTTGAATCTTTAGTATATTTCTAAACAACTCTAATGCATCAAAGCCCTACTTATTGTATAACAGGATCAGACACATCAAGGATAAATTATTAAAAAAAAAAAAACTACCATAAGATCTTAAAAAAACACTTACTGGACACAACTGAGGATTTCTTTTACTGTTAATTACCTACAGATGTCAATTCCAGAAGACTAAGGATAAAAACAAGGGGTAGAATAAAAAAAAAAAAAAAAAAAAAAACAGTTACATCAATTGGAAAAAAAGGTAGTTATGCTTGACAATGCATGCCTAATGAATCATTTGGAAACAGAAACAGAAAAATACCACAACAATTTGAGATTCCTTGCAGTGGTTTAAAAAAAAAAAAAAAAAAAAGTCTTCCATCCCCCAAGATATTACTTGTAATTGTCTATGAATAGGAAAGAAGGTGAAGTTAGTGACAAAACAGAGATCACCAAATAACCTGAGCTGGAAGGGACCCATAAGGACTATCTTGTCCAACTCTGGGCCTCACACAGCGCCACCCAAAATTCAAACCCTGTATCCAAGAGCACTGTCTAAATGTTTCTTGTACTCCAACACATTTAGGGTCATGACAAGTCCCTTGGGGAATCTGTTTCAGGGTTCGACCACTATCTGCTGAAGAACCTTTTTCTAACACCTTACGTGATCCTCCTCTGACACAGCTCCACACCACTCCCTCAGATCCTGTCATTATCACTAGAGAACAGAGATCAGCACTGCCTTTCCACTCCCCTAGTGAGGAAGCCATAGGCTGCCATAAGGTCCTCAGCCTTCTCTGCTCCAGGCTCAACAAACCAAAGAACCTCAGCCACTCCTCATACACATTGCACTCTAGAGCCATCAGTATCTTTATAGTCCTCATTTGAACACTAATGGTTTTACGTTCTTCGTGTGTATTGTGGCACCAAAACTGCACACAGTGCTTGAGGTAAGGCCACACAGCACAGAGCAGAGCAGGACAACCCTTTTCTTTATTTGGCTTAGCAGTGCTAGGCCTGATGCACTCCAGAATGCAACTGGCCCTTTCGTCTGCAAAAAAGGGCAAGATGACATTTACTGTGATAGTGGTGAGACACTGGAACATGTTGCCCAGATATGTTGTGAATGTCCCCTCCCTGGAGGCATTCAAGGCCAGGCTGGACGGGGCTTTGAGCAACCTGGTCTAGTAAGAGGTGTCCCTGCCTCTAGCAGGAATGTTGGAACTAGATGATCTTAAAGGTCTCATTCAACAAAAAACATTCTATGGCTTCTTTACCCTTGAGGTAATCAACTCCTAACATATTGTCATTTGCAAACTTAGTGTACCTTCAAGTCCTGCATCCGATTCATTGATAAAAACATTAAAGAGAACTGGCCCTAAAATGGAGCCCTGCAAAACCCCACAAGTTACCACTTCACTAGTCTGATGTAACCTTTGGGCCTGACCTGTCACCTAACTGCCCCCCATCACATTATGTTTTCATCTAGCTTTATGCTGAAGATATCATCCAGAACGATACTGTGAGAAACTATATCAAAAGCTCTGTTGAAACCCAAGAAGGTTACATCAACTGGCTTTCCTTGGACTTCCTTCTTGTAAACAATGTCTGCACTGTCTTTCAGAGTATTTTTTTCCAATAACTCCCAGAATAATCTCCATAATTTTGCCAGGTACTGAAGCGATACTGACAAGCTTGTGATTACTGAGAGCTTCATTCTTGCCCTTCCTGAAAATTGAGGCAATGTTTGCCAGCTTCCATTCAATAAAGTCCTCTCCAGATTCCCAAGTCTGCTGAAAAATAATTGAGAGGTCTCAGTGACATCAGACAGTTTTGAGTACCCTAGGATGATTCCATTAGGACCCATAGACTTCCATGCAAATTCCACGCAACTCTGGAATTTAATCATCACCACAGTCACAGTACTCCAACTCAAAGCTCCAGGGAACCCACAGCCTATCTCGAGCATCAAAAACAAAGGAACAGGCATTCTCTGCATCCCTAGTTGTGATGTGACCATCCTCATCAAGATATGAACTAACGTTATCTCTGGTTTTCCTTTTGTGGTTTACATACTTACAACTCTTTTTATTGTCCACAATATGGTTGAGCTCTAATTCTGAGTTGTGGTTGCATTTTTTTTCCCCTACAGCAGCAAACTGTAACTATATGAGTTTTCCCATGTCACCCAACCTTGCTTCCAGTGACCATCTGTTTGTATCAGATATGTGATATTCCCAGTTAATATCTGGCCATCTTTATAAGAACTTCAACTTGCCAATCTAGAGCTCTCTCTCAGTTCCTAAAAAAAAAAAAAAAAAAAAAAAAATCACACTAATATTGTCATCCTAGGTAGGTGGTCTATAATAGACACCCACAATGACATACACTTCATTTGTTTGTCCCTACATTGTTTATCCCAAAGGGTCTCAACTATGTCACCACCAGTTGCCAGCTGCACGCTCCCCAAACCCCTCCTCACACACACAGCCACTCCGTGCCTCATCTGCCCAACCTATCCCCGTGGTGGCCCAGAACCACACATCATGACACAAGTCACAGGACTCTTCCCACCAGGTTTCACTTATGCCAACATCATCGTAGCTCTAAGACCAAGCCAAATTTTACGGATCCTTTTGTTTTTCTCATGCTTCATGCACAGGCGTACAAATGTTTCAAATGTACTCTGGTATACCCAGCAGCTTATGGAGCAGACTGAAAGATCTCACTATCATATAGTGTCTCAAGTTTTAGCATGCCATCCTGTAGCTTATCACTGGCAAACCTGTTTTCCACTCCCCCACTGGAACTTCATATCCAATTTAAAGCATATCCATCTGCCCTGATAACTCCTGTGCAAGACTCTTTTTGTCACTCTGAGAAAGGTACATTCCATCAGGCATCAAGAGGTGCTGATGTTACACAGATCCCTTTATGATCGAGAAATCTAAAAATCTGCCAGAGGCACCAGCCTCAGAGCCAAACACTGACTAGTTGAGTCTGCCTGCTCCTTTCAATATTGTTCTCTGCCTCTGGGATGACAGAAGAAAACACTACCTGTGCCCCCAGTCTTTCAGCCAATTGCCAATTATGATTGTAATTGCCATCTGACTTAAGGTTTCTCAAAGCATTGGAGTCCAGACATTTTCTATTTGTCAACTAATTTTGCTTTTTGCAGATATTTATGTGTATTACATCTTTTAGACCACACTTATACTACTACAACATAAAACAATTATTGATTAAAAAACATTATTAAGCCAAGAAATACTCAAGATACCAAAGCAAAATTTCAGTAACATTAAGGTTTCTGATCAAATTAGACTTAAGCACTAAGCTTTGACTCGAGATCAAATTCTAGCAGACAGTCTACAATATATAGCATATGCATGGGGAAAAAAAAAAGCTTCAATATGTGCTAGCATAAGCTGAATACTCAAGTATAAATACTATGATATGGAAACAACAGAAGCAACTAGAAAGAGAGAAACTGTAACTTGGATGCATTTTCATCGATTGAAATTAAATATAAAAGGTTCAAGATGTCACAGCTATATTGTCACCATCTTCATTATTTAGAATATTTTTCTGATTCAAGTAATAAAAACATGAAAATAAGGATTTCAAAATGCTTTCTTTTTCTGAGATGTGTTTGCAGTCACTCAAAGCACAACAGAGGAAAGAAGGAAAAATAACTTAGAGGAACTTCCAATACACATCTAAGTCAGCACTTTGCAGTGTCAGAACACTAGTTTTATGTGAAGTCTAAAACTATATATACAATGGAAGACTAGATTTTCAGAAACAACTGAAACTGTATTCCTAAATACGCACTAAGCTGACATAGAAACTTAATTTTCCAAAATTAAGCCAAAAAAAGACCAAGAGAATGAATCAACACATAGCATTTGCAAGAAATTTTTCATGGAGATCTAGTCAGCACAAATTTGGTTTTTTTCCTCCTTTATAATTAATAAAAAGCACCATCTAATACTTTTTTAATTTAAAAAACAAACAAACAAAAGAAAAACACATTTATTACCAAGATACATAGGCACATTTACTTTTAAAGCCAAAAGGTCTAATTACATATTTAAAAATTTGGTTGAATTAGCATTCCCTAATACAGAGAATCACATGTAGGCTCTTCACTATCTCTTAATTTCTAGAGCTTCTGAATTAAAGCCCAAGGTTTTACATAAATATTAAAAGATACTTTTTGGTTGTTTTTAATAACATTGTGTTTTCAAGAAAAAAGCCAAACATCAAACAATTGCTTATGCACTTCACTAAAAGAGTAGTAGCTTTTAGGATTGATACCATACGCGGTGTAAAATTGATATTTCAGAAATAAGACTAAACAGATCTCAAGTCAAGAGCTGCATTATTCAATCCTGAAAATGTTAAGAGATAAAAAGAAGTCACTAGAATAATGTACTTAAAAACAAGTGAAAGATACTATGAATGATCTAAGGCCCACACACAGAATTTTTACTTCTTTCCCTACAAGAGATAAAAGCAAATTAAAAAAAAAAACTGTTGTTAGTAGGAAAATATCTCAAAAGGGTTTAAGCCATAAACCTAACTCACAGCTACCTTAGATGAGTTACAGACAGGTTTTTGAGTCCTTTTTCGTTCATAGCATTCAATCGGAAGCTTAGAAAAATCAAGCTCTCAAGAGCAATCCTAACTAAGTTCTTCAGCAAATCTGCCAGACAAAGACTGTGACATTCAAGCCATTCAGTAACAGTCTTTTTGGCAGCTTTGAAACAGCTCTCTGTTGAGTACCCTCACACTAAAATCACAAACACCAATTGACCCCAGACTTTTACTAGCAGTCCAACTGCTCTCACTACACAAGACCAGAAACTTTAGAAACAGCTAGAGAGCCTATTCTCACCTTCTTGACTCTTTCAGCAAGCCAGAAGAACAAAAGAAAACTCAGAAAAGTCCAGAAAGCTCTCATCCACCACAAAACCTCCTCTAAACCACCTGCCTGTTCCACGGAGGTATTACCTCTTCCATTACCTACAACTGCTTCCCTCTCTGCTGGCTAACAGAGCAGGTGAGAAGCAGTTACTTCTCACTGACATAGCACATCAGGTGTCTTGCCTTAATTCATTAGTCTCCACGGTGACACATTTCCATTATACTTTTTTCGTCTGATTTTCAGTAAAAAGAAAGAAAAAATGAGGGTGTCCAAGAAAGAATTTCTCTCAGAGTTGTCTCTGGGAACACAGCTGTTTGCCTTTGTTCTCAGTGATGTTGTCTGTATGAATTCTAGTTACAAGAAGGCTCTAGTTGTCTAAGCCACTGTCTTAGAGCTTCTAACATAGAAATAACTCCTGCACCAAACTACTCTTACCTGTAATGGTTATTAATTATAATTAACAAATTAGCCAATTTTACCTCCAAGTAGAGTATTAGTAGTTGTTAGAAAACTCTCAACAAATTGATTTGTGTTATTCCTTTGACTCCTGGATGACTACATTGTGATAGCAACGTCTGCTGAGCAGGGGAGGCATGACTCAGGAGACAGATTCACCTCCCTCAGAGCCCCCACTGAGTGGGACAAGACAGTCTATTTTCCCACTGTTGACAGCAAAGTTGATTAACTCATGTTATTCAGATGGTCACTTCAAAAAGTGGATATGCACCTTGACTTTTTTTTTACAGTCGAGCAGTCTATAGTCAAACCAAGGACAAATATTCTTTTCATATGTAGTTAGAACTACTTGTTAATAAATTCTTAATCCATTTCCATTAAGAAAGTAACACACACACTGCTAAATACTTTCCTCATCACATGCAAACTCTTATGTGTGAACACTTTTTTGTTGTTGTTCTGATATTGATCCAATCCTTTATTTTATCTTCACCTTTCAGAAGAAGGAAAAGAGGAGAGTGGAAGGGAGGGAAGGGGAAGGAAGGGGAAGGAAGTATTATTAATATGGTAACTCCTTACTTTCAGCATTTACCTTCTTTTCCTTTAACAACAACAGAAATATATTAAGTTTCTAATTCCTTGTTGCATTTTCTAAGCATGTTAATGTATAAAAAAAACTGCAGTATTCAAAGAAAGCAAATCCTCACAAGGATTGCAAGCAAACTGCAATCTAAAAACGGTAAAGAGAATTGGTTTGTTAGTATGTTTTTTTTCACTGCCTCTGATGTGATTCTACAATCATTTTATGATAAATGTATCCCTCTTATTTATTTAATATTTTACACCTTACTAAGTTTTCTAAGAAAACGTGTTGGAGGTAGCAAAATCACTGAAAAATATGATTTAAAAATGGTGCTTAAAAGATACTTTCAACTGTATCATCTATTTACTAAGAAAGAAAGAATCATCCTCAGACAGCTTCTTTTCCTGAAGAAAGCCTCTCAGAGCTCTAAAATGGAAACTTTACTCTGGAGTAGACTCAGGGAAGACTGGGGCATGGATCATGGCATGCAGTGGATTTAAAATTCACCACTGAGTGTGCCTTTACTGGAGAAATGCTCTACCTCTGCCAAAACACAAGGGGATACTAGCTAAACAGTGGGAAAGAAAAAAGACTTTTCAGGTATTTCTTTTGGCTTTAGGGGTGCAAGGTTCAGAGAAAAGTTTCGACCTTATAGCACCTTCAGAGAGGAATATTCACCTTTACAGGCACATTTCTATAGACTGACAGAATAACTCACCCAGCTTGCAAGGCAGGAACCCTGCTGGCTACTGACAGCGATAGATCAAGGAATAGATCATAACTCTGCCAGATTTGGAGGTTTGAAGTTTAAGCCGTGGTTCAGGGCTACAGAGCATATTACAGATTAGCTCCTGACAGCAGTCAGGCTAGTATGCTAAATCCGTACTTGGGTGACTGAACCCCACACCATAGTCACCAAATCGTAGAATTATAGAATCCTAGAATGGTTAGGGTTGGAAGGGACCTTGAAGATCATCTAGTTCCAACCCTCCCTGCTATAGGCTGGGATACCTCCCTCTAGATGAGGTTGCTCAAAGCCCCATCCAGCCTGGGCTCGATGGTCCTGAATTGTTCAGTTTTTGTGATCAATGATAAGTTAAAGAAAACATCCATCTACTGTAAATCAAGAAAAAAAGGACAAAAAAAGGTATAGAATACACTTATTATTTCATTCATGAAATGTAAAGCTAGATCTGCAGTGTGCTGACAGTATAAAAAATATATTAATTTTTTTCTGACAGTTTTGTTTGCTTTTGAGAGGGGAATGGGGGTGGAGGAGAAGATTCAATTTCCTGAAAAAGTAATTTTCTTGCTAGTGAGCACTGGGGTCTGGAAAGTGGAGCTATGGGTGAGGGCAGGAGCACTGCAGCCAGACCTTGGCTTGAAGTGGAAGATCACCACATGCTTGAGGCTTGTGAAATAGAAGGCACACCTGCAATGTCAACTACCAATGTTTTCGCTTTTTCTCTTTTCTTCTTTTGCTTTTTATGAAGCACAAACAATGTGGTCAGCACTGCATAAGGCACTGAATGAGATCTTAATTAAGAAGCCTTATGTAGAACTGTAATAATTGCAGGTCCTGGCAGTAGTCAGTGAAAAGAAAAAGGCAATTCTAGAGGAGCATCTCAGTGGGCTAAATCCGTGCCTACATCTCCTTTGGGGCTCACAAGTGCTTGTTTTCCCCATTCATTGGTGAAAAAGATGAAATGAATGACAATTCCCAGTGGTTGAAACTGATCGGGTAGCAAGACTGTTTTTGTGTCATTCCCCTGAAAAGCAATCAGTGTCTTTAGTTTATTTCTAAAGGATTAAAAAAAAAAAAAAAAAAAAAAAAAAAAAAGAAGGGGAAAAAAACAAAACAAAACAAACAAAAAAACAGAAGCTGAAATGGCTCAAAACGATGGCTTTCACCAGAGGACAGTGAATGCAGTCTTAATCTAAGGACTTAAAAATGTAAGAAATCATTGAAACCCCCCCATCTAAAGGTTTAATAAACCAATGCATGTAGGAACTCTTTCATTTTTAATAGTGCCAAACATCTTGAAACTTTTTTGTTCTGAATGTTTCTGGAAGTTTTGAATGCTAATTTTGAATTGTTTGAATATTTCTTTTGTTCTGAAGTGTTTTCTCAATCTCTTTTGAAACACTGTGCTTGTAACAGTAATGTAGAACAATTGAGAAGTATGAAATTACAGTTCCTGAGCATGGAACTGGAGGTACTCACTTCCATAAAATCAGATCTTTTGTTATTTTCTGATCTATATTCATGTCTATGCCTGTTCCATAAACAGATGTCATTAGAGCTGTCTAAAGGTTTACTACATATGTATCCTTATATATATATGAGTTGCTCTTTAGAAAATAGCTATTTCTAGAGGAAAAAAAGAAATTATACTGCAAATTTGTAAATTATCCTCATTATTTTTAAGTCAAAACATAATAATAATAATAATAATAATAATAATAATAATAATAATAATAAAATGCAGTCCACCACTAGTTTTCAGTAGATGAAAAATAAACCACTGGTTCATGAATGAAGAAATCTGTGCTTTATTCTCAATTTTGGTAAGCCATATTGAATTTTGTATCTTTACCAGTGAACTGTAAGCAGGACTAAATAACTCTATTAGAACATGAAACTATGGAGATTATTTTTGCATTTTCACTTTCAGCAGTGCCTATCTAGAAATGATGGAATATATTCCTTTTCTAGCAAAACAGAAATTAGTACTGAATTGAATTTATACAAAGAATTACAACAGAACCTACAAAAGATATTTTTATGGGGACTGGAGATGAAACGTGAAAAACTGCAAAACTTGTTGATGTGGTTACATATTGCTCAGACTAACAGCTAATCTCCCATTTGCAGGGGTGAAAGGGATCAGGACAATCCACACATTGAAGGAAAGAGCAGTTTAGTGTTCTATATACCCTGAAATATCTTTTAGATTATGCTACCACACTGAGGGAACCAGAATGCTCTGCCTTCACCTTGTGGAGAGAATAAAAACTGAACCTGACAGTTTTCCTACTCAGTTTTGCCAATGTGTCTTAAATCAGGGCAGGTGTGTAATAAACTATCAAATTCAGTTTGTAGTCTCCTGGATAGCTCATTGAGGTGGTAA
The DNA here is from genome assembly GCA_037305975.1 of Chrysolophus pictus. NCBI lineage: Eukaryota > Metazoa > Chordata > Aves > Galliformes > Phasianidae > Chrysolophus > Chrysolophus pictus. Next base: position 20,523,838 of record CM074577.1, on the reverse strand, counting down.
CTCTGATGCACATACCCTGAGATGGGATCAGTAGCTCTTGAATCCAAGGCTTCAGGTCCTGTAAGTTGTAATTGATTATTTTTATCTTTCTGCTGCTCCCCTGCACTGAACTGTATGTACATTTCTGAAAACAAATTCTATTTCTGATAGAAATATGAGATTCAACATTAGCATATATTACATTTTGGAGATCATAAAAAATCTTTTTCTTCTTTTTTTTTTTTTCGCAGAAAAATACATTAGCTCAAATACAATGGAGGTCTACAGAACGGCACTGATATCTTGTCTTGGAACAGGACAGAAGAGAAGATAGCTTCTTTTTTCTCCCTCTTTTTGCTTTTGTTATTAGTAAAGTTAGGGATGGGAGAAAAGAGGAAAGACATTTAAAAATGTACACATTTCAAAATACTGCTTTATATATTATAAGGGTCATAGACTGCCAAAAGTTTCCTATACTCTATTTTGCAGTATATTCCTCTCACGCTATAGACATTCACTCTATGCTAGCTGCAGGTGACAAGTAAAGAAGATACAATGTCCCATGTATTCTTGAGCATCTGGGATCACTGTTCATGAAAATTATTACCTGCATGAATTCAACAAAATAGCTGCTTGTGTAAGCAGCATGTAAGTTCAATCAGCACAGTTCAGGTGGATAAAGAATATTATTAGAAGAAATAAAACATGGTTTTCAAGAAGTGAGTTAGGGAGTGAAATACTTTGCAGTTTATGCATTTTCAAGAGTTCCTTTTTTCACACTAAGCTGTAACTAACATTGGTTTTCCTAAATATATATGGTATATATCAGATACTTCTGAAATAAAGCTACCTTTTTCTATGTATACAATAATATGCACTTCTGTGATTGTATGTGTTTATCATCTTTTCCTAAAATATAGTGAGATTTACAAGAAGTTAAATAAACTTCTCTGGACAAGTATTTGTAATGCATATGTATGTTACTCTGAATTTTGTAGTTATCCATAGGTCAGAAAACTATTGCAGGCGATGTAAAGGTTATTTAAATTTGCTGTTCTCTTTCTAATCTAATGAAAATGAAGCTATAACACATATTTATTTTTATCTGAGTATCAAACTCATATCTATATATAATATCAGCAGTGATGAATTCATGCTGGAAGAAATAGGTGCAGGAATATGTCATATTACTACTCTGATGTACATTGATACCAGATTTTAAAAAATTATCTTCTAGTGTTGTTCATCTCTTTTCAGATCATTGAATAGTTTGATTTTTCTAATATTTTAGCACGCCATAGAAGTTCCATTTGGGAATATATGACAAATGGAAAAAATGAACGTATGTTTGATTTATGCCAAAATCTCCAGACCAATATTTCACAGAAACATTTTCATGCAGAAAGATTTCTTCTAAAGTAACATGGTATTGTGTAAGAATTAATCTGAGCATAAACTGTCCAAAGAATAATTGTGTCTTTCCCAGTTCATGGCTTAGTCAGGAAGTTTAACAACACACAAAGAAAATGTGTGTTTTGTTGGCCTTATTTTTATCCCAGAAAGTTCAGTTTCAGTGGAACCAAGAAGACTATTCCTTTTTGAACTAAATGATTAAATAAATCAAATGCATCCTAAAACCAGTCTGTCTACAGAAAAAGTTTATTAATATAAATTATCTGTTATCGAATGAGGATCCTTTAATTTCTGCTACCCTCTATCCATGGGTTTTTTGTTTGTTTGTTTTTTGAGTTTTCTCATTCTGATGTAGAGTGATATAAATCCGAACAGACATTCTTGTTTTTCTTCACGTTGGTCCACCTAGTATCCCTGTTTGAAAATATCTGGAGTTTTAATCAATCTCCATACACAGGGAAGCAGATAGCTGGTATTGATGAAGAAGCAATTCAGACTCTAGTTACCACGCTTTCTTTAGAGGAAGAGGACACACAGCTGAAACACCATTTCTGGTCTCATTGAGGAAAAGATGGCAGGTTATGATGCTATCTGAGGTTATTTAACTTGACTCCACAATGTATACTGTTACTGTTACCAGCATTCCGAATCCCCAAGAACTTTTTTTTTTTTTTTTCCCCCTGTTTAAAAGGACTGAATCAATTGCCAAGCTGGCAAGACAGAATACAAAACATGCAACTGAAGTTACAGTACTAAATATCTAGTAGCGAAATGTTTTCACCTTCACATAAAATAGTCTCTTCCCCAACACTTGACAAAGAAACAAGCCTAGCAAATGCATTGGGTCGCTGCCAGAACAGCAATTATCAGATATGCAGTTCTTCAAAACTTTATTGTATGTAATTTCAAAGAATAGTGTGAATCTGGGCTGCACTGAATACTTCAAAGACATCATGTGGTGTAAAAAGTTCATATTACTTCCTCACAATGCCATGATGAGGACTGAATCATTTTTAACTTGATCTTTTTGATTTGAAAAGTTTAAAATTTATGACTATCAATATGGAGATGTAGGAGAAAAAGAAAATCCACAAAATTTCTTTTAGCTGTAGTTGATGCTCAAAGAAAACTCCCAGTTGTGGTGTGTTGTGGCTCTGTATGGACTAACCAAATCATTTAATACATAAAAGTCCAATCCTAAGGTATCTTAAATTGGTGTAACTCCATCAAAATCAGTGTGCTGTGCTCACTAAATAAGTAGAACACATCTTTCTTCTTGCATTACATATACCATAGAACAAAGTGATCAACTTGTTCCAAAGATGACTGCTGAAAAAAAAAGATAGAGTCTTCACAGTCATGTTTTATTTATAGGTACAAAGATGTTTCCTTGCTTCTGATTAATGTAAACATTTAGCAAACAACATAAGCAGTTTTGTCCACAAAACTCGAGCTAGGAAATTTCTAGGGAGTTTTTGTTTCAATACGGAGTCTGCAATGAATTCTTATTATCTTTCTTCCTTTTTTTTTTTTTTTTTTAAATTCTGTGTAGCTTTCTTCTTGCTGATAGTGTGATCTATTGTTCTCCAAGCCATGATGAGATTGCTATCCCTTAAACAGACAGCACTTATTGAAAATTAAACCTCTAGTAATGTATTTTAATTATTACTTCAGAGTAATTTGCTGCTCCAGTAGGGAGTCAGATCTAATCTGATGGTAACATTTCTTCTGTGAAGCCATTAATATTTCTTCTATGTTGAATATACACATAATGGATCTAACCTGAGGCTGATTAATGATCTTGGTGCTGGAACAATGATTTGTATCTAAATCTGCCCTCACTGGGAGAGATTCAGTGCTACTTCAGTCAATACTGAAGTTAAAGAAGTGTAAACAGTGTCTTTGGTTAGTGCAAATGTAATCTAGTAAGATGTAAGAGAGGCAATAACTTGAAGTAAATAAATAAGTGACATTCTACCATTCATTCACTTCATTTCTATGTGGAACAAATAGCAAAAACGGGGAAAAAAAAACAAAAGCACTCCAAAATTCACTGTTCTAAAATCAAAGCCTGTGCTACTACTTCATAGAATTGCCATTTCCTTAAAATATAAAAATGAAATTAAGCACTATACATAAAATAAATTAATGTTTCTTCTTTCTTTATGGATATAAACATAAAGCTGAAGAATAAGGTAAAAGGGGGTAAAATCTGAGTAAAATAGAAAAATGCCATTTTTAACCCACTGAATCATTTTTTTAACTAGTAAATTCTCCTTGTTTCAGAATGAAGATGTTTATAATATTAAATCATGTTTTGAATTCACTGTAGTTAGAACCTGTGTATATAAATACAAGGGCTGCTCTGAAAGTAATGCTTCTATTTTATTACACCGGCCCACAATATCAGAGGCAGATGGTGGTATAGCAGAAGCTGAACGTTTCCTCCAGTACTCCGTTACATGTTGTTGCCATGTGACAGATGGCAGCAGAGGGGCAGTCTTACAAAATGGTCTCTGGCATGGAAGCGTGTATGAAGCAAAGATGTGTCACTAAATTCCTCCACACACAAAAAAAATGTACCTATTGATATTCAGCAATGCTTGCTGAATGTTTATGGAGAGCAAACAGCGGATGTGAGCACAGTGAGGTAGTGGGTGTTGCATTTCAGGAGCAGCGACAGCAACAGTGGTTGATCACCACTGGTGCAGACTTTTACAAGCGCAACACACAGGCTCCTGTTTATTGCTGGCAAAAACGCACAGCTAATGGTGGTGAAGATGTTGAAAAATAGCATTTTGTAGCAGCAAATGTGCTCTATAGAATAGTGTTACAGTTCTCTTTGTATCTGTTGTAGTTTCCATGCAAATAAATAGAAACAATTACTTATGGAAAGCCCATATACACACACACACATCCCTCCCCCCCCCAGAAAAAAAACATCAACATCAAGACAGCCACTTCCAACAACATTTTGAAGTAATCTCTATCATTCATAGCTCCACGTGTCTGACTGTATTAAAATTCTTGAAAATATGCCGTCTCTCTTACTTTTCAGTCTATTTCTTTTTCCTTATATAACAAAGATGCAGAGAGAGAAGAAAAGACAAAATGGAGCTCCTTTCCACAATTTTCCAGGCTCCATCCACTGGAAGGTGATAGATGTATAAAAATAATTGTATTTTTAATAATCTAAAGAAAATTGAAAATGTGTACGAAGAGAGGTGTTCTCAGATTCTTATTAAATATATAGTCATATATTCCGTTCTTACTTTTAGCCTCCAGGAAACTTTCTGGACACCATCTTCTAGAACACTAGTACCTTTTCTTGTAAACTGATACTACCATAGTGAGGTGGATAACAGTAGATAAAGGGTCAGTCCTTTAACGTGGAAGATTCTACAACAGACAAAACCAGAAACTTAGCTTGATGAAAGCTCCAACCGACTTCTATGAGGAATAACTTCCAGCACTATTATTTACTTTTTTTCTGCTCTTGCCTAGGTGCCAGAAGAGTCACCACCTGATTTCAAGTCAGGGGTGAACCACCTGTCCAGATGCCTCAGATGCCTTTAGATGCCTTTTCCTCTCACCCCCAGTCCTACACTCCAATCACCACTCCAGCCAACAGTATTTCTGCAGGTTTCTGAACTTACTCCAAGTGATCCTTTTTTAAAAAAAATAGATAAAATTGCCTTTTCCAATTTTCCCAAAAAGTCCCTTCAAGCATGAGAACAGTGGCAGTTCCTCCATATGAAAGACTTATTCGGATCATTTCAATATCTTAGCAACTGTACTGCCAGAAGACTGATTTACACTCAGGCCAATTACTGTTTTAAAATAAAATCTTCAATTAGAAAGTTGCACAAAAACACAGAAATACTGTAAAGTCAGTGAACAGACTCTAAGAAGTCCTATTTGTTAAACAACCCACCTGTAAAATGATCAGCCTCAAAGCACTTTGGGGGTCACACAGTCAATTAATATAGCAAATACTTTGCTGAGAGGTACAGGTTTTGGGAACTGAGATACAGATAGTATAAGAAACAGCAAACAGCTCTATTTCCTTTACTGAGAGAACTTTCCTTACCATAAAGCTTGCTTTCTTTACTTTATATTCACTGTAAGTTGCAATTTTGTTCTTGAAGATCTAAAGATTCAGTTCTTGGCTCAAATTGTGACTTTTGCTTTTAAGCTGATTTGTTATAATTTTTAAAATATGCTCATATTTCTTAGAAACATAAATGATATTACCTTTGAAATTCAAATATAGCGTACCAAATCTATCAGCTTCTATCAGCTTCAAAATACTGTTACAATAACACATAAATCTACACTCCGTCACAATAAATCATCTTTGCTAGACAAATGACACTTCCGGTATTAGGAAAGTATCTTAAATCTACACAGACACTTGCTAGGCATATGTCCGAACCACTAAGTCTTTGCTATTCATATGTGAATACACAGTATAAAAAATAAAATTTAGTAGTTATTATCAGATGAATTTGTAAGAAAATAAAGAAATACAAGTAACTGAGAGTTAAAGCACCTTGGGAGAGCCTAAGAGCTGGAAGACTGAAGATCTTCCTGATAAGAATGTCAGTTACGAGGCTTTTGGTTACATATACACAGATGAACAACAAACTCAGTTTGCCGCACTTGCAGTTACATTGGCTTCCTTCCTTCTTGGTTACCTTCTGTAGTACCATTCTTATAACGCTCCCAGCAGCAAGGTTCATTACAGGTGGGACCCAACAAGGGGAACAAACAAGTTCCTTTCACAAAATCACGTATGTATGCAAAAGCTCTTTAAAAAAGCTCTGCTCATTGGTAAAATTAAATTGGTAAACAGTTTTTATATCATAAAATAGATAGCAAAAACACCATAAAAATAGTAAATACTTTTGGAGTACCTGACATTTTTTTTTCTCTTTTCTAAAAAAAAAACCAAAAACCAAAACAAAACAAAAACAAAAAAACCCTCTACTGTTATATATGAATATTTAGAATTAAGTAAATTTTTTAAACTCTTTTTCCTTTGGTTATGTGCTTTGAATCCCATAAGTAAGAAATTATATAAGATTGCATGTAGAATAGCAACTGTAGGTGAAAGAAAGCAACATTTCAAAGAAAAAATAAAAATGGTAAAAGAAAGTAATAAAAAAATTATTTCTAAGAATATGGAATATTCCATCCCTATGGTGTAAAATATTCAATGATCAGAGATCTTTAAATAATGGAAGTGAGATGAAGAATGAAAGAAGTGTGGAGGGGGGAATATTTTACAAGTTTGTAATGTTTCAGCAAAAATAAGGCAGTTCTGTAATTGCATTCTGACTCACTACTGAGAATTATCTCAGTAGTGTAACTGCAGACAACTGAGAAATCCTGAAGGACAATATATGCATAAAACAAACAAGTATAGTCCACTGCCCTTCCTTCTTTTTTTTTTTTTTTTTTTTTAAAAACACTGTCCAGTATATCCTTTCAGGAAGCTTACAGTGCTACATATGTTGAAATACATTTCACAGATTTCCCTATTAAAAAAGAACCTTGAACTAAAACAGTTGCAGAATATCTTGTAATCACTTTTATATCTTCCTCTTCCACCGTCCCTATAATTTTGTACTTTCAGCTGCCAACTCTTGTAGAGTCTTTATGGTCTCAGTATTAGAAATGTAACCTGAAAACTGAGGAATATTATTAGGTCTGTAAAATACGAGCTGATATTTTTTCTTGACTCATGTGAAAAGCATATGCCATAATGAAAGTCAATCCTTTCCTTAGGACTGCCATATTATTATTTTTTTTATTTACCTTTTCCTATTTCTTCCTTTCCCTCCCTCTTTCCTTCCAAGTGATGGCACTTAACTGTTTCCACAGTATTTATCAAATGTTATGTCTGTCCAGCACAAGGAAGAACAAGGCAAGCCATTCAGTGGAAGGATGAGTAGATGTGGAATGAGTGTGTAAAAAAAGATTCCTGAGAAGGTATAATATCACAGCTCACTTAAATTAATGAACTGTAATTTATCTCAGACTTCTGTGTTTTATCCTCAATATAGGTCAGGTTCCCCATGCAAATAAACAAACTTAAATTAACATTTGAGTTCAATGTTAGGCCTAGATTGCTTTCTAGGAAATAGGTGAATTTAGTAAGGGAGAGAAGTTTAACTGGCACAGCACTTTGAAGAGTGTATTATTACTAGGTAAACATTATAGTGAAATCTGTCACGGAATGATGTATTTCCATATGGCACTCCTTTTCACATGAAACTGAAAAAGCAGATTACATTAAACTGTCAGGAAGAAAAGATTCAAGGTGACATAATGAAAATGGTCTCTGTGCACATGGTTTCTGGTTGGTTTAAAGCTAGAGACAGAGTTGTAAATGTAGGTAAAAAATATCTCTGACAGAAAAAAGTTTTGACTGCTTCATCAGGTGGCAACAATTTCAAAATTCAAGCATCACTGTTTATCTAATAACACAGTCTCAATGCATATTTACTAACATGAATTTCTAGGCTAACAGACACTGGGTTTGACTTCTCTTTGCTTATATAAACAATATACAAAAACGTTTAAATATTTTGCTGCAGTATTTCAAAGCATCCTTTCCAGTGTTAAAAGAGTAACCTGACCAGAAATACAGAGAAGCAAGAAATAGCTCAGTTACATGAATCCTTTTTTGAATGAGGTATGAGATTTGAAGACTAGCAGATAACGTGTGTGTGTACTTTAGTATCTCTTATTTAGTCTTTTCTAGAAATAACTGTTTGTAAATTATGTATCCTCCAGTAGGCATTCCTTTCACCACTGTTGGACAGATGGTAGCTGGCTGAGGACAGTAGGGAAAAAAAGACACAGGAATTTCTAATATAGAAATGCTTTTCTCTGTAAACAAAACCTCTTGTTTTTATAGCCAGATGTGCTCTCTGCCCAGGAGGAGAGACAAGACAGAGAAAAACAAAATGATAGCAAAACAGCAATACTAATGACCTATGATGTCTGGCTGGTGATGGCCTCTGCTGCTTATGTTTGTTTTTCCTTTGATGTGCTCTTCTCCTTGTGAGAGAGTTGTGTATTCTGCTTGAGAAATGAGTTGTGCATTGAAGTGAAAGATAATACAGTGAATTGACTTGCGAAGTAGTGATGCGGATATGAATGAGGTGTGAGCAGCTGAATCTCCCCTTATGTAAAAGAAACCAAGATAAAAAGAAAAGGAAACTTTGGATATTTTTATTTAAAAGTTTTTGTTCAATGCTGAGACAATACAGCAAGACTCTCCTGTACAACCAAGACACAAGTTTCTTACACTCACATTACACTTTTCCATTATTTGATCAACAAATTGATTTTTTTTACTCAAAACAAGGTGATAGAGCCTCCATTAATTTCTTTAGAAATTAATACTCCCTAATTACTTTAAAGTAACATATTAAAACTCCAAACTTAAGAAATATTCAGAGCTCAGCTGTTCCATTTATTATTTGGAACTTTGCACAAATGACTTTATTCCATAAAGCTGTTTCCCAGAAAGTCCCTGTCTTGTCTAATGAGGAGCACACTTACTCCATATGTCTTTTTCTCACTATCTCTTAGTTTTTTCCTAGATACTCTCTAAACTTTCACTAGAAAATGAAACAAGCATATCAACATTTCTGTATTTTGACATGGAAAGAGAGTTCCATTTGACAGCCATAATAATAACAGTAAAATTGGCATATAGTTCAGTCATTTTAAGTATGCAAAAATGAATGATACATACAAGGGCTGCCCTGAAATTAATGCCTCTTACTTTATTATGTTAGCCCACGTTGTTAAAGGCAGATGGTGGTATGGCTGTAGAGGTTGAACCTTCCTGCCAATATTCCATTACATTTTGTTGTATTGTAATGCAACAATGTAATTGTAATGCATGGAGGCATTACTTTTAGAGCAACCTACGTGATTCAAAGTCCGATTCCACTGAGCTTTTCAGAATTATACAGGAAAACAGTAACTGAGACAACTGTTTAAGATAACATTTACATCTTTAACAGCGCATCTTTCCCTAATTCAGGCAAACGTACAGGTGTCAAAATGATATCTTAACCTGTTTCACAACTTTGGGTAATCTCTAGATGTGGCAGATGCTGTGCATTGGACAGGGATATTGATCTATGGAAAGATAAAAGTGGCTGCATTATTATAGAATATTTTAATTTTTTTTTTTAAAGGAACAAAATCAATGGAAAAAAAATAATTAAAGCAAAAAAAGTTTCTCAATAAAAATAAGAGTTTAATTTCAGCCTGGAGTAAATGCCAAAAGCAAACACAGAAGCAACTGCATTTCCTTCACATTTTTCAAGAAGTTCAAAAATGACAGTGACTACATTTTGCACTGTTTGTATTCACAGAATGATTCAGGCTGGAAAAGATGCCAGGATGTCTCTAGTTTAATCCCCTTATCCTAGCAGGAGCAGATATAGAGTCAGATCAGGTTGCTCAGGATTTTATCCAGCTGCGTCTTGAAAACCTCCAAGGATGGAGAATGAAAAACCTCTCTGGGAAATATATGCTACTGTTGGAATGTCCTGAGGGTGATTTTTTTCCCCCATCTTTTATAGACAGTTTGATTTTCTCTTGTTTCACTTATTGTGTGCTCACTCTTGTTCTCCGAACAGGCACTGCTACAAAGAGTCCAACTCCACCTTCTGAGTAAACCCCTCACAGGAATATTCAGTCTGCTCTTAGACTTCACTGAAGCTGTCCCTCCTTCAGACTGAACCAGACTTGGTCCCTCAACCCCTTCCCACCAGGCACACACTCTGTTATCTGCCCGGAAAGGACCACTGCTGAACTTGCTCCAATTTTTCAGCATCTGCCCTGTGCCAGGATCCCTAAACTGGACTCAGTGTCCAGATGTAATTCCATGAGTACTGAGTACAATAGAGTGTTTCCTTCATTCAATATCCTGGCTGTGCCCTTGTGAATATGGCTCCCAGGGCACTATTGGCTGTCCCTGCATCCAGGGTACACTGCTGGCTCATGCCTAGCTTGCGTCTGCCCAGGCACTATGTCTCTGCCCACAGAGTAGCTCCCAGCCAGGCAGGCCCCAGTCTGTGTCTTTGCACTGGTGCTCCTGCCAAGGGCAGCACTAGGTTTTTTCCATGTTCTATTTCATGAGGTTTCTCTAGATCTTCTCTTCTAGCCTGTCTATATCCCTATGGCTAGCAGCACTGCCCTACAGAATATTACCTGCTCCCTTGTTTTGGCATCACCTGCAACCTTGATAAAAGTGCCATCCATTGATTCCTCATTGATCTATTTATTCCATGTACCTCATTAATGTCTTATGCAAGGAAAACATTTAAAATCTATAGATTTTGAGGGATGCATGCAGGTAGATTAATACTCCACTACAAAGGTAGTATTTTTAAACAAGTTTAGTGCCTGATACCCTGAGTTCAGTTAATGTTTGTCCTGGGTAAGAGACAAGGAAATTTAATGTTAGTTGCATGTATGGCTACCAAGATCAAGAGGTTGTTTTATGAAGAGATTAATTGATTAATTCCACTGAATTTGGATTTATTGTCAAATACTCACTACATTTCATAATGGCTGACATAATCTAACTGAAGTAAAAAGCTTTTGTAAAATTCTGTACTAGATTCTGACCTGAGTTAAACAAAAAAAAAAAAAATAAGCCTACCAGAAGGACAGGATTTATACAAGTAGAGCTAATAGAGAAATTCACTAACTCCTGTCATTTAGGGATGCTCAACTTTAAGAACTGAGCAACAAGAATCTCCTCTCAAGGATGGTATCTCCCGGGATTATTCTTTTGTATTTGCCAAATAATAGAAGACTATTATCTTCTTTGAGGCATCTTAGGAAAGTGATTAATTGCCATATTGCATGCAGTGAAATCTGTTACTCCATCAGAAGAGAAACTGGAATCTCCAGTCATTGTCCTGAAAGTCATTTTTCTTGACACTACAAAAATAGTAAACAGCCATGTCACAAAGATTTTCCCAAGTAAGAGGCAAAGCATTTCTGGACCTGGTTTTCACCAATACACATCTGCTTATTAAGCAGGCTAATAGCAAGGCAGTCTGGATTGACCATGACCTGGCTGAATTTGCAATCTCAAGGAAGACAGCAACTGGTAGAGTACAGAGTCTAAACTTCAGAAAAAGAGAACTTCAATCTCCTGAAAAGTTGTTCTTAGGGACAAAGGAATAGTGTAGAGCTGACAGCTCTTGAAGGATGCATTTCTGACAGCACAAGAGTTCTCCATCCTCCAGCACAAGAAATCAAGCAGAGGACAACGGAGATCAGCATGGTTGGTAGAGGAAGGACCTGCTAGTCAAACTGAGCAATAAGAAGGAAACATACATGCAGTAGAAGCTGGGATTTGTGGCCTAGTATATAATCAGTGAATATAAAGATGTTATAATTATGAAATTAACAAGAGTTTGACTAAGCAGGTTATAATAACAAAGAGAGAATAGATAGAAAACTTACCCACATCCTAGGCTCACCACAAAACTCCAGAGGTAGTCAGCTCTTAAATGGGTCTAGAAGAGGTGGAGCCAGGCTCCACCCCTTCCAGCAGCACAGGTGAATTGCCTTCACCTGTGCTCCTGTGGATGACTCATTGCTCACCTCAGGTGATCAATCAGAAGTTCAGGCTGTGATTCAGCAGTTTCCATACACCTGGAAAGAATACAGGAATGACATCTAGGAGTGCAGAGATGGGATTGGGAAAACCAAGGCACAGATAGAATTGAATTTGATGAGGGATTTGAAAAATGGCAAGAAGAAATTATACAGGTACATCAGTCAGAAGAGACAGGCAAAAGGAGAGAGTATCCCCTCTGATAAATGAGAAGGAGGAAATGGCAATAAGAGACATGGAGAATGCTGAGGTATTCAATGAGTTCTTTGACTCAGTCTTCACTGTAAGTCAGGCTTTCCAGGCCTCTAACATCCATGAATCTCTAAGTGGGGGGTCACAGGAACATAATCCCTCTCACTGTAAGCCAAGAGCAAGTTCAAGACCACCTGATATGGGATGTACTACCTGATATGCATATGTACATATCTATGGGGCCAGTGATATGTATCCCAGGGTGCTGAAGGAACAGGCTATTGTGGTTGCCAAGGCATGCTCTATCATATTTGAAAACTCATGGCTGTCAAGTGATATCCTCGGTGACTGCAAAAAGGGAAACACTCCCTCATTTTCAAGAAATGAAAAAAGAAAGATCTAGGAAACCACAGGCCAGTGAAGGTCGCATTTGTGTCTGGGAAAATCATGGAACAGATTCTTTTGAGAGATATGTTAAGGCATATTCAAAACAAGAAGGTGATCTATGGCAGCCAGCATGGCTTCACAAAGGGCAAATCATGTCAGACAAATCTAGTGGCTTTCTACAATGGAATGAATGCATCAACAGACTAAGGAAGAGCTACTGATGTCATCCACCTGGACTTCTTCAAGGGCTTTGATACGTTCCCACATTACATTCTTATTTTTATATTGAAGAGATGGATTTGAAGGTTGGTCTATTCAATGAATGAGGAGTTGGTTGGATGAGCACAAGCGAGGTGTTGTGGTCATGGGTTCTTTGTCCAGGCAGAGGGCAGGTGATGAGTGGTGTCCCCCACAAGTCCATCTTGGGACCAGTGCTCTTCAACATCTTTATTAATGACCTGGATAGTGGGAGTGCATCCTCTGCAATTTTGCAAATGACACCAAGCTGAATGATGCAGTTAATACAACAGAAGAAAGAGATGCCATCCAGAGGGACCTGGATAGGCTCAAAAAGTGGGCCCACAAGAACTTCATGAGGCTCAGCAAGGCCAAGTGTAAGGTGTTGCACTTCGACTGGGGCAGTCCAAGATACAAGTACAGACTGGGAGAAGAACTCATTGAGAGCAGCCCTGTGGAGAAGGAGCTGGGGGTCCTGATGTACAAAAAGCTGGACATGAACTAGCAGTATGCACTTCCAGTCCAGAAGGCATCCTGGACTGCATCAGACGAAGAGTGGCTAGCAGGAAGAGGGAAGTGATTTTCTCTCTCTACTCTTCCCTCGTGAGGCCCCATCTGGAGTTCTGTGTCCAGACCTGGGGTGCCCAACATAAGAAAGACATGGAGTTGTTGGAAAGGGTCCAGAGGAGGGCTACAAAGAGCATCAGCTGGCTGGAGCACCTCTCCTATGAATAAAGGCTGAGGGATTTGAGCTTGCTCATTCTGGAGAAGACAAGGCTCTGGGGAAATCTTATTGCAACCTTCCACTACTTGAAGAGAGCTTATAAACAGAAGAAAGACTGGCTTTTTTCATAGTTTGATAGTAACAGGATGAAGAATGGTTTTAAACTAATAGAGGGCAGATTTATATTAGATACTTTGTGGAATTTTTTATTCAGTAATGCACTGGAATAGGCTGCCCCCAAGAAGTTGTGGATGTCTCATCCCTGGAGGTTCTCAAAGCCAGGTTGAATGAAGTCCTGAATTGCTTGATCTGGTGGGTGGGAACCTTGCCCATAGCACTGGGGGTTGGAACTCAATGTTTTTTAAGGTGCCTTGCAACCTAAGTCATTCTATGATTCCAGCAGTAGAAGCACAGTGTTACTTGTACTTGATAACTTTGATGAATTCTAAGGTTTTTATTAAGAAGAAGGAAAGGTATTTATGAATTCATGTGCAGGCCTTCTCCCTCACTATAATTAGTAAGCTAATTTGCAGCCTTGTAAGCAATGTCATGAGAGAAGTCAAAGACTAAATAGGCCCCGGGAATTGCCCCTCAAGGTTGTGAGGGGCTGGGAAAAGCATGTTCACTGCTGGCTGTGCCATGCTTCACTTAGTTCAGAAGCATCAGTAATATAACCTTCTTCAGCAAGGACTGCACAATGACAACCCTGTAAATCCTTTGCTTAAACTATCTCAGCCATTGGACTGCTTTTTCAAGCTATCATTAATAAGAAGAATATGGGGAAGTGTTATGGACAATTAGGAAATAATGAAGACCATGTCATTGCAGTTGATAACAAAAGATACTGAAGGGCACTGAAATGCATTGAATCAGAATGTTAATCTGCTACAATACTCTGTTTTCAAGAGGTTGGATTTATTTTATGTAACCGCTACACTAATAAACCAAGAGAAGGTATAAACAGCACATTTATTATAGACGCTCCTGCTACAGAAGTGAGCAGACATTATGAAAAAGGAGAGGAACAAGAAGAAAGACAGTGAGACTCACTGAAAACAAACAAAAACAAACAAAAAAACCCAAGCAACTATAATCTCAGAAAGGTATGTGGAGAAAACACTCACTTCTCTCTACCACAGTGAAAGGCACTACACTTTCAGAACAGATAGGACAACCCTCACGAGTGTTCCGTTATTGCTGTACTTATGTCAACAGTAACTGACACTAGGGAGTCTTAGCACCAATCACAACTTATACTGGCACGAATAATTCCCTGAATTGATCTGCCAGCCACGATGCAGTGCCAGTGCACAGTACACTGCCTCTAAAATGCTTCTCTTAGTCCTATATGTGCTCAGGAATCTAAAAGGAACCTAAGGAACCTAGGAAAACCCTTACATAGTACAGCACCCTACAATCAAAAGCTATTATCTTCTAACATTTCTAAAGCTATGAGTGTTTAACTCAAAACTTTTTCCTCACATGTCTCAAGCATTAGAACAAACCCCTTTGAAATTATATTGTTTTTCTGTAGGTTTTTTTTTTGCAGTGGTGTGTCAGCCACCCACATTTTATTTCTTCACATGAAGGCCTATAGCTTACAGCTGCCCAGATATCTAGAACAACATATTTAGATCAGATATATAACACAGAGATACAATTTCTCATTGTACCTGACTCTTTTCTGTAAACTTTAACACAATCATGCTGCTACTACAGAGCCACAAACTCTTGAAAAGATATGGTTCCAACATCAGGATCAAGACTGCTATCCTTTGCCAAAACATACTATCATGAATTATGCATTGTGTATCTCATTTGCTTCAGAAAAACATAGTGTGAATCAAAGTTTTTCTACGTACCCAGTACACAGACATGAGGCACAAACCAAGTATTATTGCTACCAGATGGTTTAGGTTTGTTCATTAAAAAAATTACTTCACATATAAGTACAACACAGTGCTGAAAAGAAAAATTCTGCAGAAAATCTCAATTCTGTTCTCTCTACTTATCTTTCAATTGCATTTATCTCAAATTCTGAAAGGATTCACTTTAAAAGATCTAGAACATACCTAATTCTTTAGAAAAGTTTTAACAACTTTTTTGCAGAACTGAATTTGAGAATCTAGAAAGCAGATTTTTCTTTGTCTTTCAGCAAAAAGAAACGCTGGCATATTTTTATTAAGGAGCTCTCAAAATGCCACAAATCATCATCTTCACATTCCATGGTATGAGAAAGATGTAAAAAGAAATCTGTTTTAAAAAGACAATCTTAACTTTTAATCTTCAAGAGAACATTAAGTAATGGCATCAGCCAAAAAGTACCGAACCCTTTAACTCCATAAGAGCAGTAGTTCCCACAGCCTATACTCCACGAGAGTGTTGAACTACAATGAGGACTACAATGAGGATGAACAAAGGACAATTGTCAGAAACAAGATTTACCTTTCTGTTTTCTACATCTATCAGCTACCTCCTCTTAACATCTGAAACTGACTGGCTACAGGGAAAGGAGGTGTAAAATCCTTACAAACCTGTTGGTTTTGTTTCTTTACAGATAACCATAGAAACCTCTTGGAAAGAAAGATTAGGTCATAACAAAGGAATTTTATTGAGAACAAAACATATCTTGTGAAGATCCACCCATTCACAGGATGAAGTTGTATTGGTTCCATGTTGTCCATTATTACTGAATATCAAGGCAGGCAAGGATTTTCATTAATTTCTTCCTAGATAGCAATCCCACCAGTTCTTTCATTTTTTACTACTTTATTTTTTCCTTATTTTCTACACGTAGCTGAGAGAAAACATCCTTTTAGTTTTAACTCCTCTGCAAAGTTGGCTATCTTCAGTTCTTACTTCCTTACTGAGTTCTAAAGCATAGATTTCATTTCCATTTTCCCATAATCTGTTCTTTTTCCCACTACGAGCTGCTTAATTCTAATATCATTGGAGTAAGCTGTTCACTAAAGGTGCCTATGTTTATTCCTCTTGTGATGACTGCAAATCCCAGATCAAACCAAACCTAACCAGATCCAACTCAAACCAATCTCAATTGAATATAACAAAAACCAAACCAAATTACAGTAAACTGAGTAAACTAAAGAATATAAATTTAAAATGTATACATAACAACCACAGCTGGATGTGATCCCTATCTGAAATACACTGGTGTAACTCCAACTGGAAAATCTACTTAGTGAATGTTGCTATACTGTCAGGATTATTATCTGCTTGTTAACAGGAGCAGGAAAGAGCTATCAAGCAAAGGAAAAAGAAAACAGCTCATTTATTTTTAATTCTTTGTATTATTAAACGGCTTTATAATTCAATATCCATAACTTGGATGGCTTACAAAATACTAAGAGTGCAGTATTTAATCATGTAACAGACATGGCTGTTCTTACAACCTCACTTTCAAATCTGTGGAATATATCTGCTAACAAGTTAACTAAACACAAAATCACAAAGAAATATTACAGATTGCTGCAGTTTCTGATTAAACGGCCAGTCAGTTTAGAATTAGTTGGAAAAGAACCAGCAATTTTAGTTAGTGTAAAACCTTTGTATATTGGAATTTATTTTAGATCAATCTGAGTTGCAGATCAACCTGTGCATCTGAAAACAAATCAATGCCACATTGCTCTCAGTGGAAATACATGTTAGAATAGATGGCAGCAAGAGCAAGAAATACAGTATAAGTGAATTGAGGTTCTAAATGAAGCATGAAGAAAGGTGGTTTCTTCTGGAATATATGCAAGAGGAAAAGCAGTAAAGATATATGGTCTTCAAGTAAGGAGACTCAAACCCATGTAGTATGGTGCTTTGTTCAATTTTCTGATGTCTGGTATAAACCCAGAAGCACTTTCAATTTTTGCTTTTAGGAATTTTTAGAAATTAAGTCCTACATCTATTGCAGAGGATGGTGCTACCTCTGGCAGGAGGTCATGCATTAAAAATAATAATAATAAAAAATAAGCAATCTGAATAAAAGATATATCTTGAAATGTGAACACTGCTGTAACATCACAAGGTTACAAGTCCTCTATTATTTTCAAATTCTCAGGTTCAAAGAAAAAATGTTCAATACTGGATTTAGATATTCTAGATTTGCTTTCATTAATTATCTCCAAAACTCTAAAGATTGAAAATCTAAGAAATCATAGGTAACAAACTCTCTAGGGCAAATATATTTTATTATGTGACTGAAATATTTTGGCAAAACAGTGATTGTCTCATCAATGTGACTAGCAAAAAAAAAAAAAAAAAGCAGAAAATAAATGTCAGTTTTGTGATATTTCTGAAGCATCATTTTCTTCTTTAGATGGGAAGCTATCAATAAAACCTTCCAGGTATTGTTTACATTTATGTCTGACTGCTAAGTAAGTATTGCCAATAACAAGAGCACACAGATATTGTCCTGTAACACAGGTTTTTTTCTCAGTACTTCTCATGCAGGCAATGAGAGTCAGATGTGGAAGCACCACTCGAGTAGGAAATCTAAATTCAATAGTACCAAATAAAGCTGAAGAAGGAAGGGAATCTGAGGTTTGGATAGCAAAAGATCAGGGAAATAAGGAGAAAAGGCAAGAGATATACACAATCAATTGCACATTTTCTTGGAGAAGTTTATAAAGCCTGAGAATATCTAATTCTAAACAGCAAAAACTATTAGATGAACACCTTCTTGGCTATCTGATAGCAGACCAGCTCATAGGTCAATCTACATAAAAGTCTGGACTGGTACATGCAGAAAAAAAAAAGCTTATTCTTTACATTTGAGTGCCTGAACCCTTTCTGACTCCAAATGTGGATTGCTTACTTATCTCTGAAATAAATACTGATTCATTAGGGTTTTGAGTGTTCTTTTGGTTGTTTGTTTTCCAGATGGGAATTTATGCAGAACTATCATAGAATCATAGAATGCCCTGGGTTGAAAAGGACCTTGAAGATCACCTAATTCCAACCCCCTTGCCAAGGAAGGGTTGCCAACAACTAGATCAGGATCCCCAGGGCCCCATCCAATCTGGCATTGAATGCTGAACCTTATGAAGTTCTTGTGGGCACACTTTTTTACCTTATCATGGTCCAGCTGAATGACAATAAACAGAGACTTCAGACTTTTAAATTTGGCATAAAGAAGCCAGGAATTCCAGAAGTAAGAAGTTCTGTGCATCCAATTCAGTGATCTTAAACTTAAATATAGTGGAACAGTCTTTTAAGGAATAATCATGCAGTTTTATATTTAGGAAACAAATATGCCTATTTCTCTAGTTTAGGATCTAGAGCCAAATTTGCTCTGGAAATCCCAGGCAGTTCTGAGGCATGAAGAAGAAAGCATAGGTGAACAATAATATAACCTGACTAACTCTTTGCTCTGGGAACTTCTGGGTGTATTCTTCTTCTGCTTGTGCACATTTCTCATTCATGTGCATCATTCTTTACAAAGAGAAGTCTGTTTCTGAGAGATACATGCTGATTTCTTTTCCTTCCACTGATACCTCTCCACTCATCAAATGGATAGTGTTCATGTATCATTTTGATCAATAGCAAATAAGTGACCTTAGAAAAATCCCAACTTACTTATCTTTTATAATGCTGGATGAGGATAGAACTATGTGCCAGTTTGAGCCTTTCCTTGAGAGTAAGTGCTATCACCAGCATTACCAATTATAGATACTGTCACTGCCTCTGGAGAGACTCCCCCCCCCCCCCGATTTTTTTATTTTTTTTTTCTTTTATTTGTACTCTTTATATTTAGTTGCTGTAATTTAAAGCCCACAAAAACTCAGCCTGGTTCCTGCTGACTTTGCTTTTAAAATGTATCTCTAAGTTTCCAGTAACATAAACAGACAGGGCAGTGAATGTAGACCATACAGTTACATTGTTTTGTTTACATTTTAATAACAAGGTATCACACTTCCAAAACAAGACCTTTTACTGGTAACAAAATTGAAACGTAGCCTTTCCTTTGAGATCATTTTAATCAAACTCAGTGATAAACTGGAAGAATGCAAAAGATACAACTAAAGTATGGAAATAAAAAGACACAAGACTTAAAGTTGCTTCTGCAGTCTTGTGTCTTTGTAAATGAATTATTCCTTCTTTCTGATGTGACAACGATTGATCAACATGAGACCCAAGGATGAGATTTTGCCTTTGGTTAAAAGCAGAGTGCTATTCACAGAAACACACTTTATGATCCCTTGTGACCCTTTCACATACTTCCATGGTCCAACATAACGTTCTCCTGATACCCACCTTATTGCATCCAACAGACTTTTTAGATAGCCTATGCAGATCTTTATAATTAGAATTAATACTTTATGGCAGCAAAACTAAACTGAAAAGTTCTGTTAGCCTGCTAGCCAATAGATGAAGCAGGTCAGACTGCTTAGTATAAAAAGCTGTTTGCAACATGAGCAGAAAACATTACACCCTCAGAGCTTCCAGATAATTTTCCTGTCCTTTGAAAAGCAAGATCTAGAGTTACTGACAGTGCAGACATATTCATAGGCTTATCACATCACAGTGAATAACTTTCTCACTGAATAAATTAGACTAAACTCAGGCTAATTAGAAATTGGGGGCGGGGGTGTTACATTAGAGATCTCTGCAATAAATGATCTGTAGAATTCTGACATCTGAAAAATTGAAATGATAATATCATCAATTCAGATGACACTCGGAGCTTCCTAAACTCAGAACTCAAAAGCATCTAAATCATACAGAACTTTCTACATCTGACAGTCAGTGGAGAAGTCTGAGCTAAAGCATAGTTTGATTAATGTATTTCTTCATACACAGTTTTTGCTAGGCTAACAAAAGTTGACAAACTACCAGACACTCAACACTTAAATGCTGTCAGGAATTGAACTGTACATGGGAAACAACTGGGACCAGAAATCTACTTAGAATAGAACTGTAGAAATGTTAACATTTTGAGAGCACTTCTAGTATTTCATGATCACACAATCATAGAATCATAGAATCATAGAATCATAGAATGCCCTGGGTTGAAAAGGACCTTGAAGATCACCTAATTCCAACCCCCCTGCCGAGGAAGGGTTGCCAACAACTAGATCAGGATCCCCAGGGCCCCATCCAACCTGGCATCGAATGCCTCCAGAAATGGAGCTTCCACAACTTCTCTGAGCAGCCTGTGCCATTGTCTCATCACCCTCTGAGTATCAAATGTCCACCAAATATCTAATCTAAGTCTCTTCTCTTTTACTTTAAAACCATTCTCCCCTGTCCTGTCACCATCAGACCATGTAAATAGTCCATTCCCCTCCTGCTTTTAAGCTTCTTTTAAGTACTGGAAGGCATCAGTGAGGTCTCCCCAGAGTCTTCTGTTCTCCAGGTTGTATAAGCCCAGCTCCTTCAGCCTGTCTCTGTAGGAGAGGTACTCCAGTCATGTGATGCTCTTTGTGGCCTTTCTCTGGATTCACTCAATAGCTCCATCCCTCTCCTGTACTGAGGCCCCAGAAGGGGTCTCATGAGGACAGAGCAGAGACAGACAACCACCTCCTTCTCCCTGATGGCCATCCCTCTTCTGATGCAGCCCAGAACACAGTTAGTCCTCTGGGCTGCATGTGCATACTTCTGACTCATGTCCAGCTTTTCTTCCATCAGGATTTCCAAGTCCTTCTCTGCATGGCTGTTTTCAATGAGTTCTTCTCTCTAGAAGTCTGTACTCATATCTGGAACTGCCCTGATCGAAGTGCCACACCTTACACTTGGCTGTGTTAAAGCTTGTAAGGTTCTCATGTGCCACTATTCAAACTTGTCCTGATCCTTGTGGATGGGATATCTCCCTTCTATTGTGTGAACTGCACCATTCAGCTTGGTGTTATCTGTAAACTTGCCAAGGGTAAACTCAATCTTAGTCTATGAGTTCAATGTTACTGATACAAATTTTGAAGAGCACCCCCTGGGGGACATCATTCATGACTGGCCTCCACCTGGACAGATAGCCACTGACAACAATCCTTGGTTTCAACCATCTCATCAGTTACTTATCCATCAAATAGTCTAGCCTCCATATTAATATCTCTCCAAATTAGAGACAAGGAAGTGATGTGGGAACATGTCAAAGGCCTTGCACACATGACTACTTCAGTTGCCCTTCCTTTGTTCACTAATGCTGGCACTATATAATAGAAAGCCACCACACTGGTTAGGCATGATCTGCCCTTCATGAAGCCATGCTGGCTGTCTCAGATCACCTCCTTATCTCTCATGCATTTTAATATCTCTTTCAGGAGTATCCATTCCATGATTTTCCTAGGCAGACTTGAGGCTTACTGGCCTATAGTTTCCCAGGTTTTCCTTTCTCCTTTTCATAAAATGGGAGTGATGTTTCCCTTTTTTCAGTCACTAGGAAACATCACAATAAGGAAGTTGATAATAATAAAAATATCTAAAGGACTATTTTTCAGTGGTGAATGCTACCTTTTGGATAAAAATGATAGTGATCTCAATGGATCTTCATGCTGGAAGGCACTGGAATTTGGCCTGATGAAAATAATCATTTGCCAACACCGAGAGGTAAAACATTTTTCTTGCAGTTCGTTACATACACACACACACACACACAAATAAGCCTCAAGCAGGTTGCAAACAAAGAATACATTATCCCCACCTAAATTTTGGCAATGCTAACCACAAATGAAAGCTGAGACTTACAATAGAAAAGATAATGTGAAATTAAATATTGATACACCTAGCTGATATCACCATGATTTATGAAACAGAATATTACCATGATTTATGACAGAAAACATATTAGTAACTTGTGCTGGTGGATTGACATCACGGCTAAGAATATAGTTTATAAACAAAGATACAGCTATGAGTAAATGAGCAGAGAGTTCAGCCTTGCAGAAGAAAACCACAGGTTACACTCAGAGATACAGGTTGCCCTTTGCTCCCTGAAACCTAAAAGCAGCTTGCAGGATCGAGTTCATAAATGGTATTTGAAAATGGTTCTTATTGTTCTTTTACATTCATTGTAATTCCTTATGTCTTGCCATTTGTGTTCAGCTCTCGGTTCAGGCATGCATTTCCAATGCAGAAGATTCTATCAGCAGCAGCAGATGTGAAAGTAATGACAGGCTGAGAAGTGATCTGCAGGCTGATTTTGAAAAGTATTTTATTTCTCTCAGAACAAATTTGGTTGTTTAGAAAACCTTACCATAATCATATTCAACTGCTGGCAAAGGAAACAACAACAAAAAGAAAACCAACTTTGTAGCTACATACAGATTAAATGGCAGAACTAAGACCACTGGATAACTGTAAAATAAAATATGTAAGAATAAGGACATTCAGTAGAATGCTAGTAGAAAGACAAAAGGATTCAGAGGCAGCTGAGTTAAATAAAATAAGTAATGAAAGTGTAATGGTACAAAAGTAATAGAAACAGAGAGCACGTCAATCAAGACACAAAGGGTACTAAATTTCTCTATATTATAAAAAGAGGGACTGGGAGAGAGGGAAGACAGAAGACTGCAATCCTGTTCACTTTCTCCTAGGCTCTAGCAAGAACCATTATGCTAGGAGAAGGGAGAATAATGCCCAACCATGAAATACTAATTCTACATACTTTCTCTGAAGTCTCTGACATTCACGTTTCGCACCTCTTCTCAATTCAAACTGTTGTTTCCCCAACGCTTATCCCAGAGCTCTCCATTTTGTTTCCTGTCCTAATCTTTTCTTTTCCCTATCTCTTCAGCTCAAACTCATCTAATTGAAAAACTTATTTTGTTCTGCGTAGAATTTCTAAAACCTAGACACGATTTGCAATTTCCAAAAATCCTTCTGCAGGCAATTCAGATGGCAAGAAAGAGAAAATTAAATGGCAACATTCAACTTTTTTTCTCTTTTGAATACTGCCTGACATGAGAAAATAAAAGATACTATACTATATTTGGATTTCCACATGCATGTAAGTATGTGGTCCAGATGTCTCTGAATATGAGACAGCTAATTAGCTCAATAGCCAGGAGATTTTCAGGGTGAACTAAGAAACTCTGGTTTCCTTTATTGCACAGATCTCCAGGGATGCTAAAGAATGCTCAGATAGCCAGTAGGAATGTAGACTTCAATATATAGAAAACAAAATATCTTTATATTAAAATTAATACAATTTTATTTTAAGGTAAATGATTCTCCTATATGACATTATATTTCAAATAACTGATGTTCAGGTCCTCAGGACCAATTTATACAGGTTCTTATTTTCCGGAGTATACAAAATGGGAGGCATTAGAACACTTTCAGCTGAGTGAAGATCATAAATAGAATCTAGTGAGTTAATTCCTTTTAAAGGTCTGAACAGCTCTTAAATTGATTAATTTTGTATTGAAAATATAACTTAAGTTTCTTTCAATTTTACCTTAGGCAGCCCCAGTTCCTTGTTTGTAAACATAAGTATAGCAATTACACACACACAATTGCTGTCGCAATCCTGGCATAGAAAATATTTGTAAAATATATTTCAAGAATACTTCTGCTAAAGCATTATGCATGATGGAAAACCATTAGCTTAATTAATTCAAGTTTATTTGCTGACTGAAACAGAAAATAATCAAAACTTCTCCTTCTGTGGCCCACACTCTACTGCTTTTCTTTCTAAGTCAGCGCACTCCAAATATCCACACACATCTTCAGACACCTAAACCTCCATCTAATAATTTCATCTAATAACACTGACATTTGAGAGGCAAACTGTTGTCATATGAAAAAAAAAAAAAATCTGATAACTTTAGGAAGAACGGTCTTGTTTTAGATTTTTTTTTTTTAAACCAACAGACTACATTTTATAACTTTATTTTATAATGGAAAGGAGGTTTAAAACTTTAAAAAAATTCTGACAATCCTTCATTAAATCCCATCAGTTTTGAATGTACTACTACAGAATCCTAGCGAACTTGCATAGACCACTCAATTTAATCCTTATTAAATTCTATAGAAAGATATTACAAAAAGGCTTAACTGCTTGACACACAGAATATATGCATGTATGTGGGGGTGGGGTTGGAGGGGCTTATTTGCCTACTTTGTTTACAAATACTCTGGATCTTGGAAATAAGAGCAATCAATCACAGCCAAAATTCACTAAAACCATGGAAGTTAGACTATTGCAGAAGCTTTTCTATGAAAAAACAGACAACCTAAAATAATCAAAGAAATTGATTTTATTTCACTCAGAACAAATTTGCTTGTTTAGAAAACCTTAGGTTTCAGATGTAGGGTAATCACCATGTAAAGAAATGTAGTATGAAATAAAAAGTCCTACCCCCCCAGGCACTGAAATGTTTGCTAATCCCCCAGAAATGATTCATTTATGAAAATCTGTTATATTCTGTTGTTTTAATTGCTGTCAGCTGAAGAGGAAAGAAATATGACTCTTCCTGGCCTCCAGGAATTTTTTTAAGGTTCAGAACAAGAAACACAGGAGGCACTTTTCTTTTCTGAGAAAACTACAGATTAATTTCTCCTTGTGTATGCATTTTTTTAGTACACAAGAGCTAAGATTACTAAGGACAAGAACAACCTGCTGTATCAGAAAATAGTCTCAAGTTTCACATGAAATTTTTTTGACAAGTTGCTTCAGGTTTTGCTGATCATACAAAGAGTTTGAGACTTGGGTATACAGAACCCTTTTTTATAGCTTACCATAGAATCATATACTATCCCAGGACCCACAAGGACCATCGAGTCCAACTCCTGGCTCCACACAGCACCATTCAATATTCAAATCCTATGTCTGAGAGCACTCTCCCAAACACTCCTTGAACTCCAGCGCTTGGGGCTGGACCACTGCCAGTGAGTGTTCCCCTTGTGCTCCCTCCATGAGGAGCTGCAGCTACCGTGAGACCTCCCCACAGCTGCTCTGGGCTGAAGAAACCCAAGGATCTCAGCAACTCCTCATATATCTTACCCTCTAGATTCTTCACCGTTTTCATAGCCCTCTGAATGTATTGTGGTAATGAAGAGTAAAAGATGGTTCACAGAAACAAAGGGTAAAAGATAATTTGCAGAAGCAAATGTGCAGAGGCTGCTAAAAGAATGAGGATTGCAACAAGCTGGGATTAGAACAATGTGGAGGTGGAGGACAAAGATAAAAGTTTTGAGAACAGCTCGAGGACATTTGGTAAGTAAGTAAGTGATAAGACATCCACAAGGCAAGTTAGAACTCAATTGGGGGCTGCCCCTCCCACAGGGTCAAGAGTTTACAGCGAGGAAAACTATGAGCCTTTGTGAGGAAGAGGATGATTCTTTATCCCATGACCACCAGGAAGAGACCCCCATGACTCAATACAGTGTGAGGGAGAGGGACTGCATGCTAACACGTTCTCAGAAATCTAATGAATATGTATCCGAATTCTGGGAAACAATGGATTTTGTATTAGTTCAGCCTATATCTGTACCACGCTTTTGCTTTGCGGTGTGCAAGTTTGGTGGAGCTATCCCCTTGCACCTGGACATATGCACATCACTAATAAAAACATACCTGCTCTATATCTTTATTCAGGTTATAGAGTTTGATCTCCACACGTCACTATGTCTTATTTCCTTCATATGTTGTGGCACTAAGTCTTATGTCCTTCTTATATTGTGGCACCCAAACTGCACACACAGCTTGAGGTGAGACCACACCAGACTGGGATAATCCCTTTCCTTGCATGGCTGGAAGTCCTGGGCCTGGTGCACCATAGGGTATGGATGGTTTTGTTATCTGGGAGCTGTACTTTCCACTCAGTCAGCCTCAGCTCACTAGTGGTTGCTGGTCTAATAGTGGCTGCTATTTGTCTCAGAACCCCAACCCACTGCAGAGCCACTGTCCAGAAGGCAGGCTGACATTGCTTACACATTCAGCTCAGACAATCTGTCTTGTATCAGAGGACTACTAAGCCTAACCAAATCTGAGAACATTGCACTTATTTGAACAGCTTTCATAGTTCGGTGCCACTAAGCTGGCATTTTCAGAGCCCTTGTTGTAGCCCCCACATGCCACACATCTACACAAACTTTTCTTGCCTGAATCACAAACCAAAGGAGATAAGAACAAGCTGGGCTGAATCACTTTCA
Source organism: Chrysolophus pictus (assembly GCA_037305975.1). Lineage (NCBI taxonomy): Eukaryota > Metazoa > Chordata > Aves > Galliformes > Phasianidae > Chrysolophus > Chrysolophus pictus. Next base: position 20,497,142 of record CM074577.1, on the reverse strand, counting down.
AGACATCTAATATTATATAAAGCTGAAAAAAGTCAAGGATGCAACTGTGCTCTCAACATGCCAAAGAAAAGCTAAGAAGCAAGAAAGAAATGAGACTCATTGGGAAGGAACACACTGAATCTAATCAGGGGAAAGGCTGTTACAGATGTTCAGTCTCCAATGAATTTCTAAAGTAGTGGAAAAGAACTAAATGAAACGTGAACATGAAAATGGCTTTAATGGCCCATATGAAAAATCTGCAGCCTTAAATCCTGAGAAGAGTAATAGACACTGTGGGAAGGAACAGCACAGAATGCTACTTATTTGAGAGAAGGAATCAAATACTAAGGAATAGTAATTGCAAATGAATTTGTATCCAAGTGATATTTATTACTGGTTGCTGTTGTATGGTCCAATCCGCCTTGGTGAGATTGCATCTGGAATATTTTGTCCAGTTCTGAGCCTCTCCATTCAAGGATAGGGAACTGCTTGAGAGAGCCCAGCACAGAGCCACAAAGATAATTAAAGGAGTGGAGCATCTTCCTTATAAGGAAAGGCTGAGGGAGCTGGGTCTCTTTCGCTTGGAGGAGACTGAGGGGTCACCTCACTAACGTTTAAAAATATGTAAAGGGTGAGTGTCATGAAGTTGGAGCCAAGCTCTTCTCGGTGACATCCAATGATAGGACAAAGGGCAGTGGGCGCAAGCTGGAACGTAGGATGTTCCAAATAAATGTGAGAAAAAAATTATTCACAGTGAGGGTAACAGAACACTGGAGCAGGCTGTCCAGACAGGTTGTAGGGTGTCCTTCTCTGGAGACATTCAAAACCCAGCTGAATGAGATCCTGTGTGATCTAGTCTTAGAATCTGGCTTTGACAGGGGGATTGGACTAGATGATCTTTGGAGGTCCCTTCCAATCCCTGCCTGATATTCTGTGATTCTGTAGTGTACTTGGTAATCAGATATAATTTTAATCTTGTACTTTTAAAAAAAGGTTACTTGTTTGATTTAAACCTGCCTAAAACTGCAATTGTATATTCTTTTATTCTTTTGTAGTGGAAAAAAAATGTAGCAGCTGGTTTATCTTTCACTTCTTTATATCATTATGTTACGGTATTTACAGAAATATAAATATTTTACTGAAATAATTCAAGGAGATTTTCCAAATAGCTAGGGTGTTAGGCATTATTACATAAAAAAGAGCATCATAAATAGAGAAAAAAAGTTCTAGATCTTTCAGCAGGAAATTTTGATAAGGCTAATTGGTTGGAAAGACAATTTAGCAGATAAGAAAATGTTCCTTTTCTAATGATGGATCTAGGGTATTAACTTTGGCCTCACTATACCCTGTCACTCAAGTTAATTTATTACTAGGCTTATACAAAGATCAGAGAGAAGACCTAGATTATTATCTTTACTCATTTGGGTTGTACTGTATTGTCATTTCTTTATCTTTGATCAGGTAATGATTCTCATTTTTCAAAATAGCCCTGCTTTTTGCTTCTTATTCTGTCCTTAATTAATTTCCTATAATTACTCACCATACATGCAGTTCTGTTTCTATCAACTGAAGTGATCTGGAAACAATGCTTGCAATAAAAGAAATACTGTGTTTTAGTATTGAATTTATAGAGAAAGTTTATTTCTAGAGGATTTCTAAATTGTTTCAGGTTATCCAGTTTCTGTAAGGCTGGGTATCTAAGGCTGAATAGACCAGAGGTCTATAAGGAGGAAAGAAGCATGATATACATATGATATTTTTGGTTTGTTTAATTTACATTAAAGGCTTCTGGTTTCTAAGATTTAAAACAGTGATTATATTCTATTCTACTTACAAATTTCTACGTGCTTGATGAACTGTTGTGTGATACACAAATTAAAATCTTATTGTCTTCAGCAACCTGTTTTGCTGAAGTTGGGTAATCGTGCCTTCACTGCAGTCTCTTTTCTGCTTGATTTTATGTAGTACTGCTGATCATTACAATCCTCTCTAGGAACGATTATAGAGATTTCACTGTATTTAAAATAATAATTCTGCAAATCTACATTGCATCATTAATTTTAAAATATACTTTCACAAGCACATGAGATATTTGAAATGGAGGTAGTAATGATAATCTGAAAAAGATCAGATCAAAGAATGAATTGCCCAAAAGCTACACTATTTCAAGGAACTTTTCATTGAACACTTCTTTAGAAACACATACACTAACTCGCCAAAACTGGATGCAGCCATTCTCCAATTCAATAAAGACACCTCTGGCATAACCCTTCCTCTTCTACTGGGTGTCACTTCACCGACATTGATAGAAGCCTTCGTGCCATTTACTACAGCTAAGAGTTAAAGATAGTATTTCTAAATTGCTGACGCCAAGATTCACCCATTAACAATTGATTGCTCCCAGCACAAAACTGATATAATTTTTTTCAAATTACCTCAAAGGCAGAGAAGCACACTGAAAGTATCCAAATAAGAAAGATTTCCTTCTATATTTATTTTCTGCTGCTTAAAGCAATAAGTAGGTCTTAAAGTGAAAGCCCCAGGACAGTACTTGTAACTACCTTTTGCTTTCACTACAAGATTTTTCCAGGAAGAAGACTTTTTTTCATGGAAAAGTTTAAAGGATAACAACAAAACAGTACTGCTGAAGGATCATTAAGGACCACAATGGTCAAAACTGCTTCTATTTCACTATTCTTCCTCATGTTTCAGTCTTGCAATGATTAAAACTGAAATATCTTTCGATGATATTCTTCAAATGGTTCCTTGCCTAAGGGTAGTCATTCATATACATAGAAATATAAACAAAAATAATTCAATCTATGTAATAATGTGTGTGATTGGTTTTATATACTGTTCTAACAGCTTCAGGAAACGAATCAGAAATAAGTAACATTTCTAGAAGGATGTGTCTTCATAGTTTTCACCTGTAGTATCAGAACAATATAACTGTTATTTCTTCAGAGAAGAAGTATGCCGTGTTTTACCAGATTACTTAGCAGGTTTAATTGCTGAACTAAAATTTACACCATTTATTTAATTAAATTGCACAGGAGGCAACACTCTCAGAGAACTTGATCAATAAATGGTGTTTTACAAAAACAGTCAGCTGTAGTCATATTGTCATACATCATAGTGGCCACACATTTCTATAGAGAAAAAAAAAAAAAAAAAAAATCAGTCAGATTAATACTTTAATGTTATGGCTGTACTATTTTGCATCCAGGTGTTCACAGCCGATAATACATAAAGACTCTTTTATATAACATCACTAGGATCTATTGTTTTATCTTCAGGCATCACTCCAATCAAGGGGAAAGGTACTACCTGAGGACTGACCCAGAGGAGTTGCACAAACAGTTTCTCTCCTGCTCTGTGGAAGTTTCACCACTTGCTTTGAGCTTCTTCCAAGGGCAGGTTTCATGCTAGGGCTGCCTGACATAAAGCATACTGACATAAAACTAACAATGGCTGCAGCCAGAAATTGGAAGTTTTTTTTTAGTATTTCAGGTTTTATAAACTGACCTTCATGTGCTATAACAACCATAGAATAACCAGATGACCCCTACTAGTGGTCATATGTCATTGCGCCAGTCTCCTCACTTTGTCTTAAAAATGAAATCCTGTTTGGTTGACAGCATGATTTCTACAGAAAATAGGGTGGCATAGTTACATGGGAGAACTACTGCTTCAGTGCTGGACACCTAGCTATTTCACAAATATGGGTATATCAAAAGAACACAAATATAAGCATCTACTACCAAAGCAACTATATTGTCTCGTTAGAAACATTTAAAATCAAAATGGAAAATATTTCACAACATCCACTACACAGTCTCCTGTCAGCAAGGCAGAGAAAAACTGATCTCAACAAATACATTAAGGCCTTAAGCTATAAAGAGGCAAACATTTCACTACTTCTGAAATAAATTATGCTTCTATTTAAAACGATTAACAAATATGTTCACAATTAAATGCCTATCTTTTATTTTCCTATCTATTCTTTTTTCCTTTTATTTCATTGAACCAAGTAATCACACCTGTGTAAATAATCCTAATCAGTCCAAGCAACATAGCACGATGAAGCCACACTTATATTACTTGTAAGCATCTATGTTTGTTATTACAAATGTTGTCACTGAGCAAAAAGCCCAGCAATGCATTTTTCTTTCTGCTATTGTTTTCCTGATGCGCTCATGGAAATGTTGCTGTCGCCTGTGATGCCAGTGAGTCTTGTTCTTTCCAGCATCACTGTCCTTCAGCTGACAGTGAGCACGCTGGTTTGTTTTCCTCAGTTACATTAATTGCTTCTCTCTGCCACATCACTTTCATGTTGGTTTTGTCCATGTTTGGATACCCTCAGGTTTTCCATTCCTCTTTTTTTTTTTTTTTTTTAACTAAGGCTGGCAATTCCACCTTGTTTAATATGTAGATTTCATCAATAGTTTCCTTATTGTTCTTTCAGATAGTCTTTAAGTTATGAGATATTTCTAAAAAAAAAGTATTTTTGCACAGATTCACTGGAGATTTCTATGCTGCTTGCATATTTCCATCTTTTTAGGTATTTCTGCAGAAAGAGCACGTTTTTTTCGAAATAATTCTGAATTTGATCAATATTTGTTCAGATAAGACGTGAAGCAGTCTAACTACTATTATTCTCATGTTTGATGGGAGCATAGAATATTCAGTTAGATCATCAAACTACTGAAAAGATTCTATTTTAACTGACTAAATCATGATAACTGACAATTCTTCAGTTTAAAGACTTTCTGTTAATTCTTTGATTGTTTAAAAGGATACTTAAGGTGAAAGAAGGTTATTCCACATAACTTGAAGATGATCTTGAGTTGTGATTGGAAATTACAGTCTTCTATTACTCTCATGTACCATCTTCTACCAGTTTTCTATTAATCTCATACCACATGGGATGACAACGTGTTCTTGAGGTAATAATCCAATACACTGAGTGGCATTCATTAGGAAATTAGATGAATTGTAAAGTTCACACTTTACAAGTAGTGTAAAAAAGTAAAGGTAGCATTGCCCCTGTTAAACTGCCTTTTTTTCCCAATCTACTTGTACAAGTTACACCATCATATACTGTGATTCCCTTAATATCATCAACTGCTTAACATAAAAGTACAGTTATTCACATTCAAGGATCAACTGAAAAATGGTAGTGAGATCTGTCTTTTTATTTTTAATTCAACTAAATTGTTCTAATGATAAAAGCCAAAGAAAGCATTTATTGACTCAGTTATTATTTTTGTTTTTGAATATCTAGTACATCCCCAAATTTGGCAGAATTGAAAAAAGTTATGCTAATGATGATTTTGATTATTATTGAATACTGAATACTGAAAAAAGCTTTATACTTAAAATTACGATTAGAAGACAAGTTTTGTGAAAAACTGTAGTTTTAATTGCTGAACTTAAGGTTCCAATTCTACTTCAATTAATAGTATGTATAGCTCCAATGGAACTGAGCTGCTCTAAAGTATTACTATGAAATCAGAATTCACGTGAAGGATACATAGCAAGGACTAAATAAAAAATTCAGCAGAAAACACCAGGAACACTGACCAATATTTAGTTCTATACTTTATTTTCCCCCATATTGGACAGGGCAGAAGACTGTTTAGAAGTTAGAGACAATGTTACAGAAATCTTTACAATATTGACTATAAAATTCACTCGATCTACACGAGAGCAGATAATTCTTATTGGTGTCAAGTGGAACTGAGAATTTGTGGGACGAAAACAATAGACTTTCTGCAGATCACAGATTCATTTCCAACAATAAGAAAGCAGAAGCAGTTATGTACTTGTCCTCTTGTTAACTGTTCTTGTAATTAACAATAGAGATAAAAATAACAATAAAGAATTGTATGTGTACAGTGCCATTTTCAAGCATTTTTTAGCAAAAAGATCTATTTCAATATAGAAAAACTTGCACTACTCAACCTATCCATCTAGAGATTTGAAAGCTTAAAATATTCTAATAAAATATTATGATGTAGTATTTAAAAAATGATGTGACTTTTTTTTCCTATAAAAATTTTCAACAATATTGCCACTTTTCTCTTCTCTCATATACTGCATGGGGTTTTGCTTGCGTAAAAGAAACTCTCCCTGTCCTTCATATTAGGATTAATAAGATTCAACTGTAGCAGAGATACCTTTGGGAACTGGTTATTATTCAACAGAAAAGTGCTTTTTGAGAAAAGAGCTGCTGGAATCTAGGAAAATAAATAATTCAAGATAGTTCTCTTTGCTTTTGTTTTAATACTCAGGTGTATACGTCTCATCCATAAGAAATTCCACATGCTTCTTCAGCCAGCTTTGTACACACATTGTTGCATTTAACCCCTCATTCTATGAGGAAAACATGGGAGATTCTGCAGTCAAACAAAATAAGGATTTCCGAGACTGCTATCTTATTGGAGAAAGCAGAAAGAAGGGACATTTCTCAAAGAGAGAAATTTGAATGTCAAAGAATACTAGACAAGCTAATATAAACCAAAAATTTTGCACTGAAATTATTAGAAAGCTCATATTTTAATATTTATCTTCTGTATTTTATGCAGATATCAAAAAGACAATTTTCTGTAGGATGGTGTGGAAAATATAAGGCAAATCTCTTTTTTTCTCTATTAAATTATGCAGGAAGAGAAGGAAAGCTCTTCAGTATTTCTTAGCCTAAGACAGATGTTTTCCACTGCAGGGATTCTGCAGTAAGTTCAAATCAATGCCCAAGAACTTAATCTTTGCTCTGGAGGTTATGATGCATACACTGAGGAATAGATAATAATAAGTATTGAGGAAAACCCCTCAGAACATTTCAATTATAATGTATCTGTACACTGCAACACCTCCCAGAGAAGCACAATGTCACATATAATTAGAGAGCCCAGAGATAACACAAAAGACCATCTGCAAGCTTTGAACAGATGTAGCCTTTGAATACTTGAGCTTATCTTGGTCTTAACATTTTTAAAGCTCAAGCTCAAAATAAGTGCAGCTTCAAAAATTATACTGGAGTAGGAACAAATTCAAAGACTGGGATGTTCAGATACATCTGAAATTGTTATTTTGCCCTCTGTTGTACAAAAGTATTTGCAGTATTACATTTTGTTGCAAGGGAAAAGATTTTTGTATACATTATTATTACTTGCCAATATATGTATATTTTCTTTTGCAAATGAAATGCCCCAAAACCATGACACCTGACTGACATAGATTTCATTTCATTAAGGCAGCAGAGAATAGTACAGTAAGTTCCATTAAAACAGGGTTTATTTTGCTGGGGAAGGGGAAAGGGGAGGAGAGGGGAAAGAGAAGTCAAGAAGAGGGAGAGGCAGGAAGGACAGAGAGGTGGAAGAAAGGAGAAGGAAAGGTAGGAGAGAGAAAGTCATATAAATCCATACCAACCATGCACTATAAAACTAGAAGAACATCACATATCCTGAACTAGCTTTAAGGATGGTTAAGAGCTCTTTGTCCCAAAGGTATCATACACCTAAATGGAGCTGGAGTTTCACTGAATAAGGATAATGAAAAGCATGGATTTAATGATCCTGTACTTATACATGGATAAACAAAGGATATCAGTCTAGAGTGCTGTCAGATTGGTGTGCTTCATAAGCAATAAAATTATAACCAAGCCATTAATAAAAAACTATTTCTTCAGTTCAGTAAGCGTTTCCTATGAAGATTGAAGACCCATATGGAAAATAGAATGCATACTTCTGGTTTTTCCTATGCCCATAAATTCCCAAACCTGTAAAAGTCAAGATACGTAACTTTTTAAAAAGCAGATGACAGACTTAGGTATGAACAGAGACTAGCAGATACTATACATGAACACTATATGAAAGTTTCTGCTGATTTAAAGGATCTTTATCCAAGCATACTGCAGGCTAAAAAAGAAATAAACCTACCACAAGACCAACATATCTCCTGAATAGATGTGTAAGAGAGAAGTAGTCTTTTTCAAAAAGAAAATGGCCTAACTTCATTTATTTCCACTTTTCTAACTGTAGGCATAACAGTGAAGAGTACTGTTTGTTTAGTTAGCCATCCACTACCTCTACCTAGTTAAATATACATTGGCAGTTTACATATTCCTATACAGAAAGAGGGCCCTGATACCCTTTACCTGGTATTTCTCTTTTCCTTGTGATTTTTCAGTTAGCTTGCTTGAGAACTACGTTACCCAATAGAACACAAACAGAATGGCATAATCACTGTAGCCAATCTTTTAGAATTTCTTTTTTTTTTTTTCACATCACCGATGAATAATGAGCTGTTTCCAATGAATTCCTTGGCACTTAATAGTCTGTTATCAAACAGAAAGAAAATATACATTTTTAAAAAAAACAACAGCAAAAAAACAACAACAAAGAGAACAACAAAAAAAAATTAGACTTTCAATTCACTTTTTCCATCTTAAACAGATGAAAAATTGAGATTTTGGTCCTGTTCTCCTTTGCTATATTTTTTTCTTTGTCAAAATCTCACTAGATTCTTACCCATACTCTGAGGATCTCTCACGGGAAAGAACTTGGAAGAGAACTACATCCAGTGATATACCAAGGCAGCAACAAATTGATGATTTTTTTCTTTTAACTAGAGTCCAGAGATTTCCTTTTCAAAAATAGCTGGGAGAAGAATTCCCAAGCAAGGTCAATTAGATTGCAGGACTGTAAAGTCAGTTTATAATAACAACACCTAATTCATTCCCAAACTTTAATATAAGACATATTCCATTTTTTTTAGAACCATGGCAAGTTATTTTTTATGTACATGCAATTTTCCAGATTTAGCAGATCTTCTGCTAAAACTTGGTAAAGCAAAATTCTTGCCTGCAAAGATATGGTAAGACATGAAATTCCCCACTGATTTCAATTTAGCGTAGCTTTTTTTATCACATTAAAAAGTAAAATAGTAACAAATAATAACAAAAAATATCAAATATGAATATAAAACAAACCTTAGCTTAGATTAACCAGGAAAAGATTGACTCTTTAACATGCAGTATTTCAGTACTTAAAATCAGAATGAACTATTTTGAGATTTTCTATGAATGAGAATAAAATCTAACTTTCATATACCATTACAGATAGAATGCAACAGTAGAACAAGGAGAAAAAGGCAGAATCGGGAACACAAGAAATTCTCTACTAAAGCAAGGAAGAACTTCTTAACTGTCAGAGTGATGGAGCTCTGGAATAGGCTGCCCAAAGAGGTTCTGTAGTGTCCTTCCCTGGAGACATTCAAGACTCAGCTGGATGCTTTCCTGTGCAATTTACTGTAGGGAACCTGCTTTAGCAGAGGATTGAACTCAATGATTTCCAGAGGTCCCTTTCAACCCCAATGATTCTGTGATTCTGAGATCTACATCTGGATGTACAAATTCAGGCATTAAAGTCTAATTAGTAAAAATCTCTTATGAGTCCATAATCAATAGTCAGTGGATTTCAGAGAGCATACTTAATTTTCATCAGATGAGTAATTCCTAAGGTTTGTTGACTGTTTTAAGTTAAGTAGAACCTTGACTGAATTGTCTACTTATCTTTTGATATTTGAAACATGTATAGAGGACATCACAGAGAGGGAAAGGATAAAGAAAAACCTGATTGATATGAGATCATAGGATCACAGAATCAATGAATCACAGAATCAGCAAGGTTGGAATAGGCTTCCAAGATCAACTGGTACGACTGTCCACCTACCATCAACATTTCCCTGCTAAACCACACCACTTAGTAGAACATCTAAAGGTTTCTTGAACACCTCCAGGGAGCCCATACAAGTATATATTTGTAAGTATATGTGAATTCATACTCACTCAAAGATATATGAGTGATTTATCCATGCATGATTTTTTCTTTTTTTTAACCTAGGGAACCTAAGGAACAGAGGTTTAATTTAATACTTCATTGTTGCTATTTTTTTAAGATATTCATAAATGGGTGGATAAATAATATCTTAATTTCTAATATATTTTAAAGAATTATGTATTTTTTAATGATTTTATATTTTAATGAACAAAATTTTGTATTATAGATTTTCTGAGAGGCATTTAATGGTAACTATAAATAAATGTGTCTCACAGAAATTATCCTTAATGAAGACAATATTAAAATCATTTAATGTATAAGCATGGGAAATTCATTTCAGAACATCTTAATGATATTAGAAAAACATCCACAAACAGTAGGTGGCCTTTTTTTTTTTTTTTTAATTAAAAAATTATTATTATTTTTTTTTAAAGACTTTACCTTCATCATTTATGTCCTTGGAATACAAATGTAGGTTTAAGATATGTTATCTGTAAATAAAGTTGATATACAACTGCACGTAATTTTGTTGTCTTCCCAGCAAGTTTGTTTTGATAATTTTGGATAGAAACAGTAAAAAAGTAATAATATAACTACTTAACCTTTGAAACTTTTTATTCTAAACAACAACAAAAAAAAATGCATGCAGATTGTTCAATGTTGACTCTATTAAAAAAAAAAAAAAAAGGAAGTAAATAAGCACTGGAATGGGTTGCCCAAGGAGGTTGTGGATACCCCATCCCTGGATGCATTCAAGGCCAGGCTGGATGTGGCTCTGGTCTGATGGTTGGTGACTCTGCCTGTGGCAGGGGGTTGAAACTTGATGATCATTCTGGTCCCTTTCAACCCAGGCCATTATATGATTCTATGAATTAATTTCAGGCTATCAAAGCAAGAATCACCAGAATATTTTAAAATAAATTTGTGGATCAATGTCTTATAAATCACAAAATGTTTAAAAGCTCTATGAAGGAGAGCTAGGTACCTAATAATTTGTATCTTTCTTCCTTTTTTTTTTTTTTTTTTTTTTTTTTTTTTTTTTTTTTTTTTTTCATGAATTTAGATGTAAGTTGGTTTTTCATGTTCATCAGGTGCTCACAACTTCTGTTATGGGTTAGTCTGGAGAAGTGGAGGCTTATAGGAGACATTACTATTCTCTTCAACTACCTGAAAGAGGTTGTGGTGAGATGGGGTTGGTCTCTTCTCCCAGATAACAATGTTAGGATGAGAGGTAATGGCTTACACTCTACCAGTAGAGGTTCAAGACAGATATTAGGAAAAGTTTATTCTTAGAAGGAGTGGTGAGATAGTGGAAGAGGCTGTTCAGGAAGGTGGTGGAGTCCATCCCTGGAGGTGTTCAAGAAATATGTACAAGTGGGACTGAAGGACATGGTTAGCAGGAATGATGGGGATGGTTGGATTAGATTATCATAGAGTTTTCTCTAACGTTAATGATTCTATGATTTTAATATATATATTGGTGATTATTATTTCTAAAAATCATTTAGCTTCAATGATGCCAGGTGAAAATGGTGAGACTAACATTTATGTAGCCATGTTTGAAAAACTGTCTCATGATAATACATGCCTGAGAAAGGGATATTCATTCACAATGACTTTTTTTAAAACTTGATAGCAATGGTGGTTGGGGGAGAAAAAAATAAAAAAATAAAATAAGGAAAAGTAGTTCATTTCGTAATATTGGAAAAAATAAGGTTAAATTGTTTGCATTTTCTTTGATTTCAAATGTATTACTCGATTTTATTAGCTAACCAAAAGTTGTAGATTTTTTTTTTTTGAAATTTGAATATTTACATGGTAATTTATACCACACTGATTTGATTATTGACTCTGCATTTTTGGAACATGAGGTTTTAAAGTCATATCTATAGAAGATGGTATGTTAGGATATAAAAAAAATCAAGTCTTATTACATATATCCAGGTTGATGAATTCCTATTAATACTTACTATTCTCTAAATCTCTAACCTACCCTCATGGCCCACATATAACACTTGCAAAATCCCACAAAAAAAGCATAATTTTCCCTATATTCAGAATTAGTGCAGACCTAACTGATTATAACTGAGCTATTAGTTCTTATCAACTTATCTAAATAAATAGATAAATAAAAGGAGAAGTGAGTTTCTGGAAAATGTCACATAAATATGTGTTTAAACATCTACTCGACTAATAAAACTCTGCCCTACTAATTCAGACAGAAGAAAGCAAAAGGTCAGAAAGATTTAAAAGTCATAATAATTTACTAATTGCCAGAGCATTGGGCCATCTGGCTGGAAGGAAGAGTCTTTGTCCTCAGCAGTGGACTCAGTTATATCAGTAGTGTAACTGCTGTTAAATAGCTCTGTTAGTTTAGCTCCTCCTGGAGCAGATATTTAATTGAAACTCAAACTGGATGCATACATGGCTCCCTGGTGTTAATTGGTCTTTAGAGATTGTTAAGAAGTATGCCAATTATCTCTAGTCCCAGTCCCAAAACAACATTTTTCATTTTTAAAGTGGGAAAATAATAAGGTCACCTTGTCTTTTCATTAATGAACATGAATAAAAAAGTGACAGGTTAAAAAAAAAGTAAGTCTATTTGGTGTGTTTGGATGCTGACTTGAACAGAAGTACAACAGACCAGTTGCTCATGTATCACTAAGGCAGGTGGCCTAGAGATTGTCTGATCAAACCCCTAAGTTATTCTTAAAAACACTTTCCCTTGCATTAGGTTAAGAGCATTGGGTTAGGGTATGCAAACAGGGATGTACTCTGAAATGGCAGGCTTCTTGAAAAAGCAAAATTAGAGATATAAAGCAACAAGTACAAGAGACATAGCCCCCATCAGAGAAAATAACTCTATGTGCCAACTAGAAACATTTATTAGTACCACTAATCAGTTGTACTTTCTGGCACAAATTATTTAAACTGAGGAAAAAAAAAATGAAAACATTTGGCAATCATTTCAAAACAAGACATGAGAACAGAAAATCTTTGCAAAACGTAGTAGTACATTCTACTTTTTAAAATATCAGTGTTCTGAGCCATCAACAGCTATTCATTAAAGTCTTTCCTTAGCTGATAAAAAGGACTTCAGTACACATTCACTGTGGTACAACTTCACTCTAAAAAAATTATTAAATATGTCCTATAATAACAGTATCAAAACTGACTTTAAGAAAGAAAAAGCAGGAATAAGTCAAAAGTCAGAAATAATCACTAAGAATTTTTACAAAATGAAAAATGTTTGGGTTTCACTTCCATCTCCCCAGAGCAAAAGATTCATAATGCAATCTCATACACAGTTCTTGTATTTACAATCAGGATATTGAACACTCATATCTAGGAATCTAAATCAATTTAGACTAAGGTTCTGTCTTAAAAATCAGAATACTTTTTTTTTTTTTTTTTTAATTACAAATTTCCACTTTTATTGAGGGTATCAAATAGTAACTCTTACCTGGAAGAGTATTCAGGGAATATAACTAACGGAAGACTTTTCTCCTTTATTTACTGATATAGGAGTAGAGCGAAAAGTAAGGGTGCTACTCTGAAAACTCTTACGCATGCAGGGTTTATAAAGACACTTTAGATAATAACTAACAATTCCTCAGTAGAATACTGATAGGGACAGCAGAGATACTGCAACTCTAGCTAGGCAGCCAAACTATTTTTTCTATTTGGTGAAATGGATGAAAACAGAAGGACATACAGCCAATGTAAATAGTACGGCTCAGGGTACTTTTCTCATAATGTAAGACTAAGCTACACTAAAAAACAATCTGTAGAAAATCATGAAGAGCAAGAAGCAGAATAACCACAGTACCGAACACAAGGGCTATAAAAAATCAAGGCACATCAAGGCAGCAGGTTTAAAACTTGGTACAAATGAGCAGTGGTCTAAACAGATATTTCAGATAGCCATCAAACAGGAGATTCTCAAAAGCTGACAGCAAGCTACCCAGCACTGAGTTGAACAGGAGCTAAAGAATCCACATGTAATTTCTGTACATCTTATTTCCCATTAGACAATTTGATTGTGAGAATTTTAATCTGCCTTACAGGCCTGGTCTCATTACTCAACCAAAAACTTGTAAAGTAAAGGTATAAGTTAAGTTTACATCAGATGACTATTTGTATCATCACACTTATAGATATGCAGCCAAAGAAGCTGAATTGAAACTTCTGAATCTAAATTTATGTTACACCCAATTACTAATATGAAAAAAATCTGTGGAAGACGGAACAGGTCTAACATCAAAGCCTGAAGAGGAACAACAACAACAACAAAAAATTAGTTGGATTTTCTTTAATAAGATTTAAAGCAGAGAAAAAAATTATACAAAATTATAATAAAATTCTAAATTATAAAATTGCCTTTGCTGCTACAGATTTATTGCAGATACACTTACTCTCAAAGACAAGACGCTGCAAGAATATCCTAATTCCTATGTTCATGTCTTCTGTTGCTCACTTTGAGACTAAGTAAGCCTCTGCTTTAAGGTAAAGCTCCATTCCCCTTCAATAAATGAAGATATGAACAGCTTCAGGATCATAAACCTGAACATATCACCTTGAGCTCCACTGTATATAGACTTCAAAATTCTGCTTTTTGATTTCTATTCTGTGTTAATGGTTCATATATTTGAATTTTGTATCATTAAAGTTTATCTAAAAGTTAAGTTTAGTTTTGTTGATGTTATTGTTTTGTTCAGATTATTTGGTTGGAACTACATTTGTGAATTGTACTTCAGCTTGTTGATCTTTGTGATTTTGGGTATTGCCTGCCTAAAAGAGAATGGAACAAGATTCATTTTTTCAAAGAACAAAAAGATTGATACAGGAAATTTTAAAAAGCCATATTTTTCAAATTTCTGGAAAAAAAAATTTGGTTTGCATACTGCTTGCAGTCAATTTTCCAAGTGATCTATATTTCTGTCAGTGATATTTTTATCATTGATGATTTTCTCAATATTTGCACTAGCTAAAATGCTGTTAACATACAGACATAAAAATTAATAGGCTTATAATTTAAATTCAGCATCATTATTGATGACTCAAGCATAATTACCTTCTACTTTGGCACCTTTTATGCATGAGGGAAAACAAACTGCCATGACTAAGGAGAAGATGCAAGTAAAGACACTGCCAAAGACTAAGCTTTAATGTTGCCTGAAAGAATTCTGGATTACATTATTTTACTATTTAACAGTATCTTCTGTTAAGCTGTTAGGACTACATATTCCTGAAGAGGTCCTTTAGGCTCAAACTTGACTGACCTAAATAAATAATAAGATTGATTCTGAGTTGCAGAAAGTGTAATACTTGCTTATTTTTTATTTCTTCATTTTCTGATTTTTTTTTGTCGGTCACTTGTTTTGGGGGTATTGTTTTGTGTTGGTATGTAAGAGAGAATTTTAAAATGAACTGATAGATTTTTTAATAGGTTTCCACAGGATGTGGTTAAAGTAACGTAGCTGTAATCCATCTACAGATGCCTAAACAGGATTCACAGATACTTAAGGGAAACTTTCACGAACATTATTAAATATTCTTTGCTATTTCACAGAAACACACTGTCACAGAATGGTGTAACTCAGAAGGGATCTCTGGAAGCTATCTTGTCCATTGGATGTGCTATAAGCATATATATATATATAACATTCATATACTCACTGATACATTGAATAATATACTTCACATTTACAAAATCTATGTATGTCTCACAATTCTAACCACAGTTAAAAGATGCAGTGTGATGATATTTCAATATGGAAACAATTGCTCACTGCTCTCAACTGTACCCTATTTTTCCTTTATTTCTCTATTAATCAAACACTGTTATTTAAATAAAAGACAGCTGTTTTAAAATTTAATGTCATTATTGATGAGTAAAAAAAAATTGCAAGTGATTAAAATTGAGGGGATTAAATGCCCTGAAATCTCATTAGAAACTACAATCACTGAAATTGTATTTCTCTTTCCTATTTGTCTATAATACATGTATTTATTAAAAGGTTGCAATAAAATAAAAGATTCCAGATGTGTAAATTTAGCCAAGACTACTTGGGCGCCTTTCCTTATCTCAGATCGCCCACGCCTAAAGATTGGGATGTCATGAATCATTGGATGTTCTCACCTATAGACGACTTTGAAAAATCATGTCTCTGTTCTCCATCAATGATTTTATATTGCACCAATTGCAAATCCCTACTTACACATAACACATTGTCATTTCTTGTCAGGGATAACTCATGTTCAAAAAAAGATGAATGCTAGGAAACAAGAGAAGCAAAGGAAGAAAGGGAAACTGATGTCCATGCAGGAGAATTGCATTTTTCCAGAGCCATTCAAATTTGGATTTAACTTGCAGCACTACAAAGGAATCAGAAAACTATAGCTCCTCACAACTAAAAACTGAGGACAAAATTCATTTTCTGCTTGATTCTTACTTTTTTTTTTTTTTTTTTTTTTTTTTTTTTTTTTTTTTTTTTTTAAGTGTCAGCAAAGATATATAGTACTAGTTCCCAGAGCTAATCTTGTCAAGGTTGGCTGAAAAAATGTGGATAACAATGGCTCTAAATAAGTACCACATATTTAATAAGGGCAGTTCAGTAATAATTTCCCTTAAAAAGAGGGAAATCTCAATTCTCAGCTGATGCAGGTCATATTAATTTAATTGATTTTAAAGGGTTAATACCAGTTCATATCATCTGAAAAATCTGGTTTGATGTCTGTAGTACTCTGTCACTGCGTGGATAGTACAACTTTCATTTTCTAACTTAATCCCTTCTCTAAGTAGCTTTCAGCTTCCTGTTGAGATAATTAAAAATACCATTTCTTTTTCACTCTTTTCATCCTTTATCTGCTTGCTGTAACTCAAAAGAGAAATAATTAGAGGGTGACTCAGACACCTGGAAATCACCTTCACCTGGAAGCACAACACTGCAACATGTAGTTAACCAGCAGACTTGCTGTGAAACCCCTTTTTCTCCTCAATATTCAAACAACCAGACTCTCCTCTGCTTAAAAATGATTTTAAATCGAGACAGAAATATTTTAAGCAAATCAAAAATTTCAATACAATCAATTTAAATAGCATTGCAGTTCAAAGCTATTCAAAAGCAAGATATCTGTATCATCTTGTGTTCCATCTTAATATTAATTAATATTTTCAGTTAGAAGAGTTGTTACAATTTCTTCTGTCACTGAAAGAGGCAAATTGAAATAATGAAATTCCCTTTTGAACATTAAAAAGAAAACATCTTTACAGAAAAGGTCATCAAGCATTGTATAGAAAGGCTGTAAAGTTTCCATCCTTGGAAATATTCTAAACTCAACTGGACACAGCCCTGAACAATCTGCTTTAGCTGACCCTGCTCTGAGCAGGAGGATCACAGGAGATGATATCCAGAGCTCCCTTTTCAACCTCATCCATTCTGTAAACAATGCAGTTAAAATTATTATATTATCTACTTTAAGTTAATAGGATTTTGTTCACATTAAGCATCTAAAGGAAACAATAGCATTTAAGATGAGTCAGCAATCTTTCATTACATTATCTACTTTTATGTTAATAGGATTTTGCTCACATTAAGCATCTAAAGGAAACAACAGCATATTAGAAGAATCAGCAATTTTTCCAAAATATTTTGATGGTCATAAATGCATGCGTTTTTTGTTTTTGTTTAAATGAAAAGAATTGAAAGCACGCATTTATTCTTGTAAGAATACCAGTAACAAGAAATAAAAATTTAAATAATAGAGTAAAATGCAATGAAGTGCAATGAAATACAACGAAGCATTTAAAATGCAATTATCAGCTCACCAAAACTCTACGGAGTCAAGCAATTTTTTTTAAATATCCGAAGCACATTCTTGTTTTTCTTCTAACAACGTATGTAGAAAACTTTGTTTTCCCTAGATAAAAAATGATCACTACACAGTAAATCATTTTATTTACAATAAAATTACTTTCTGTTCTTTCAGAATATATTTCTGAAACAATGATTTTTATCTTCTTTGACCACTCAGTTGCATTTTATCATGGAAGAAAATTCACTCAGACATTTAATAAAAAAGCAACTGGAACATGAAAGTAAGTAGTAATAAGAGCTGTTAACAGTAGGTCTATTTGCACAGAGTTTGATCACTTCCCACTGCTGGAGATACTCAGCCTGGTTTACCTTCACAACTGGTCCTACTTTGAGCAGTAAATTGGACCAGATGAACTCCTAGGACCCCTCTCAGCCTAAATTCTTCTATGATTCTCAAATTAGATTTGAGCATTCCTGAACAGAACATCCCACAGCAATTTCTGCAAGTCAGTAATTTATTTTCAAGCTGCAATATTACTATTAAAAAAAAGATCTAGGTGCATCTGAGGTGGAAAATAAATCACTGTTGCTTTGAGAAAGCTATTGTAATCAACTCTAAAACTTAAAACCTTAATTAAAAAAAAAAAAAATGTCTTCTAGCTACTGATACACAATTTGAATTTTCTCATTAAAAACAAAGCAACGCTATATTTCTAATACCCTTCTCCTGCATTTAAGAACCTGTACATGACCTCTTATTGGAGAGAAAAAAAGAAACAGTTCTTTTTTTTTTTTTTCTCCCATCTGAGTTATGTTTTCCCAAATTCAAGTCACTCCTGCAATTCTTTACTGACTACCCTTGTAAATTGCTTAGACATCTAAAGAAATCCACCACATAAAAGCTGGGCATCATTGCTGCTGTTATTATGGGAACGCGTACAAGTAGTAAAGCATATTGTCATGATTCTGTGAGTTGGAAGCAAATTCAGATCTGAAATGAGAATGGTATTTCAGAAGTACTCTCTGGAGATTATGTTTAAACTGATTTTTTTTTTCCTACATAACATCTGAGAGTTTCTGCATTTTCAAGTTCTTCATGGCTATGGCTGGGGAAGAAAAAGAAAAGCCAATTTGTCAAATAATGTATTTGACATAAAGAGAGTAAAAACAAAATAAACATAAAATGTCCTTCCAGTAGCAGTGAGTTCTTTTTTCTTGAAGATCATAATGAGTTTTTGTTTGTTTGTTTGTTTGTTTCTTTGTTTGTTTTTCAATTGATGCATTATTTTGTCAAGACAAGCACCCAGTTTGAGACAAGGAAAGAAGAAAGATGACAAGCAGGTAAATGACTAAAGATGAAATTAACTATAAGAAAATGATAGTTTTTTTTTTTTAACAATTACTATTCATTGCTTTCTCTTTCGGCCTGTATGCTGAAGACTGAAATCCAGAATAGGACAAAGACATGTTTACTAGGATAAAATACATTTCATTTTTTGTTGGCTACAATCAAAGTATGTTTGGATCTGATTTGTAATACACTTTTCATAGCAGAAATGATCCATACTTCTCAAATTCTTTCTCCTTTGATGGCTATATTAGTTATCTATTTCTGGGATGGAGAACTGAGTGATTATCAAGCAATATGTTTACAGTACAGTATAATTTCAATATATATAGGGAGAGAGTAGAACACTTTATTTAGGCCTGTTTCTTGCTTTGTCCCACCCTAGTTTTATTACAGCCACACACTGACTGCATGGATTCAATGCACAATAGGATTTTTTCCACTGTGCACTTTCTATGATGGGTAGATTAACTTGTAGCTCAAAATACCCACAAAATCTTTGTTAAGTATGCTTGAAAAACAGAAAGAAAATCTTCAAACAGCACAGTTACACTCTCTATGCTCAGAAAAATTATTACATATATTTTTGCTATTCAGGTATGTTACTTCAATGAGTATACATTTCTTAATCCAAGTGAGCTATTTTTTATGGTTTTACACCTTATGCAAAAATTCATACTTGAAAAATACAAATGGATATAAAATAACATTCTAATTTCTCTTGTAATTTCATGAATTCTAGTAGTCCTATTAGTGGATGAAAAATTGATAAGAATCAGGCCCAGTATGCCTCCATTATTATGCCTATTTCCATGTATAAGTCTAACAATCATGCAATTTCCATAGAAATCAAAACTATTATAGAATAGAATTTCCCCTATATTATTACATTTATAGATCTTACACTGTGGAAAAGGGGCTGGGAGGGAACACCTATGATTACAACAAGAAGAAGACTCAGCCACTGCACTGAATAAAGCAATGAGAAGAAGCAGGATAGTAAGCTTACTCATTAGATATATCCAATACATCATTGTCAAGGTGAATATTTTGCCTGGTTTCTTTTATCTTTAATATTTAATATTAAAGATTATGTTATATATATCTATAAGATATTATAAGATATCTATAAGATATTATAATATATATAATATAAAGATTATAAAAAAGTTTTGCAATCCCATTAAAAAAAAAAAAAGACAAAAAAATAAATATACAGACCACACCATGAAGTTCTCAGAAATTGAAAGTTTGCACTGACTTGATTTAAATACTTAAAAATCAGTAATTCTTCCCCACTGTTTGCTGGTAGGCAAATTTCTATAGAAGAAACAGTCTTCTGCTCGAGGTTCTTCCTTTTCAACGTTATTTATGAAATTCTGTAGTTTGAGATGTATAAAAACAGGAAGAATCCTACATAACATTTGAGTGGACAAAGGAGCTCTGAATTTCATGAGCTGTATTCATTGCTAATGAAGGTCATAAACAAAATAAATTCAATATTCACAAGGGTACTTTTCCATATATTCTTGGATCTTTTCATTCTTGTGATTGTCTTTTACATCATCCCTTTCTATCTTATTGACAATGAGTATCATTCCTTGGAAGTATAAAATCAAAGCACACATTCACTTACAAAATTATGACCTTGAAGTTTACTTTCTAGTCCCCTTATGAACCTGGAAAGCTAGAAGACAGAAGTATTCCCACTGGAAGATATTCAAATGAACTTAAATGTTGATGTCTTCTCATCCAATGAACTACCCATCACAACAGACAAATCACATTCATTCACCATAATTAGTACTCCAAGGTAAGGTGACTATCTATTCTGTGTACTCCTGCAGCATGAATTACAGAGAGGAGGGGAAAGAAAATTCTCCCCTCAGATCTCAACATGACAGACTGCACAAATCAATTTTAATTAATTCTGCCTCTTTAAATCTGCCTTCTCTTTTGGAAAGATTGCTATCTGCATTAGGCACTATGGCAAGATAATTAACAAAAGCACTGCAGGGCCCTGATAGTGCTAGCAGCCAATTTACTTGGCAGCATCTTGGTTTTATGAGAGTGCCAGGTTAGAAGGTCCATTGTATTAGCAGTGAGATTTGTATTCTATCTTCATGTATAAAATACTCATATTTTACCAAGGAACACCTTGTGAGGTTGTAATTAAATGACTGCAAGCAAGAATTAATGAGGGAGAGCTTCTAAAAAACAAGTTTAATGTTATGAGGCAGAGACTGTTTCAATGTAAGATTACTAACAGTGAAAACCCAGGGCTATAAAGTTCAGCCTAGGAAGCAAGAGCTCATGAAGCTTTCTAGTTTCTTTCTAATGCTGCTTGGCACACAATTCAAGCCACCTACTGTTAAGAACTGATTTTTCAGAAGCAGCATCTCTGGTATACTATGTTACTTTATTTTCTACTAAAGCACTTGATGAAATGGTTCGAGGCACTAGTCCAATAACAAAATGTTGACATTACTAATAGTAAACAGATGTAATTTAGTGCAAAAAAACTCATATTAGTGCCTGGCCTGTAAAAAAGTAAAGAAATTCCTCACAAAATAATAAACTAAAACTTGAAAATGTAGTCTAAAAGTGCCACTGAAAGTCATATTACTTACATAGAACGTATATTCACCCCCGAATGGCGGAAGCAGTACATCCAGTACGAGGTCTGTTATTTTTAATGGAATTTCATGATAATTGAGAGGTCATCTGGAATAAAGCTTCTGGTGGAATCGGGATAGTATATTCATAAGATTTCAATATTATTGGATTTTTTAAAGTAGATATACCATAGAAAGCATTTATTTGGTACAACCACAAAATTTGTATTCTGGACAATTCAAGAGAAAATGTGACTATGTGCTCATGAATAATCCAGTTCACAACTTTACTGATAATTTATTGAGTTTGCCATTGCTGATCATATGACCACCACATTAGAACACTAATACTTTGCAACAAGGACAGTATTATTTCCAGTTAAACAACACTAAAATACTGTATTTAACTTCAAAGAATGTCTGGCCTATTGCAGCCCACAGAGAGGATACATGCTGGAGCAAAAGGAAGAGGGACACTGGGCTGCAACCCTCCCTCTGTTCCTCTCTGTGCTGCTCAGGAAGGAGCAAGAGTGAAGGAGTGAAGTTGGGCATGGGAAGCAAAGGTGTTGTTTTTATCCCTGTCCTTGCTCCTTATCACCTGGGTATATAGATTTTTTTGGAAATGTATTAGATTAATTCTCCCTAAGTTGAGTCTGTTTGCCTGCAGCAGTAACTGGTAAGCAATTTCTGTCTTTGTTTCAGTCCTTGAGATAAACTACTTTCTACAATCTACTTTCATCCCATGTCCCACTGAGGGGGGACAATGAGTGAGCAGATGGGTGGCATTTGGATGTTACCCAAGAGTAAGCCACAGCCAGATAGGGCTAACAACATCCAGATAAACTTCAAATACATCTCCCTGCATTTGTCTTTACAGCTGCATGTAACAGAAAAGCAAGCACTTTAATTTTCATTTCTTTTTCTTAAACAATACTTGGACAGGAAAATTTTAATTTGATGAATCCTGAAGCTAGATCATTAAGCTCTCTCATTTAAACCCTTAACTACACTAGATGAACACATGAATGTAGCATCCTTTCACTTTCCCAGCAAATTCTACACTTCTCATTGCAAGGAAAATGCACAGAAAAGCTTCAAAACTTGCACAGAACCATAGAATGGTTTGGATTGGAAGCCACCTTTAAGATCATCTAGTTGCAATGTCCCTGCTATAGACAGGGTCACATTTCTCTAAACCAGGTTGCTCAAAGCCCCATCCAGCCTGGCTTTGAATGCTTCCAGGGAGGGGGCATTCACAGCCTCACTGGGCAGCCTATTCCAGTGTCTCACCACCCTCACAATAAAGAGTTTCTTCCTAGTATCTAGTCTAAATCTACCCTCTTCCAGTTTAAATCTATTTTTCCTTGTCCTCTTGCTACACATCCCACCCCGTCTTTCCTGTAGGCTTCCTTCAGGTACTAGATGGCTGCTACAAGGTCCCCATAGAGTCTTCTCTTCTCCAGGCTGCAAAGTCCCAGCTATCTCAGCCTGTCCCTGAAGTGAAGGTGCTCCAGCACTCTGGTCAACTTCATGGCCTTCCTTTAGACCCACTCCAAAAGCTCAATGTCCTTCTTGTGTCAGAGACCCCCATAACTGGATGCAGTACTCCAGGTGAGGTCTCACAAGAGCAGAGCAGAATCACCTCCCTCAACCTGCTGGTTACAATTCTCTTGAGCCAAGGATGTGCTTGGCCTTCTGGGCTGCAAGAACACATTCCAGTGATTCTGCCACAAGAAACTATTCCTATATTTGCTATTATCTTGGAGAAGCATATCTATGTCCATGCCAAAAACATTCATCCAGGACATTCTCAGCCATGAAATACTAAGTTCTAAAATTTAAGACCAGAATAAAACAGAATGCAGTATTTGACTCGTGCTGCAACCACATGGTCAGGATAATAGAACAGTTTTGCCTCTTGTCTAGTTTCCTTTACTCAATACACTGGTATATTTAGAATAGAAACCAAAATAAAGTACATGTTAAAAAAAAAAAAAAAAAAAAAAAGAGGATTCCTATTAGAAAATGTAATTAGTATACAAGAGTAATTCTGAGGACAAAGAATGCAGTTTGTCTGTCCTACAAATAAAGACTGAAAGTTAGAAGTGCTAGGGCTAGGATTTAAATGTTTGTGTAAATTCAGATAAATATAATTAAATTGAAAGAAATAAAATCTTTATTTACTTACGAAAATACCAAGCATGTTAATTCTATGAAATCAAACAATGCCAACAAGCATTCCCAGATATTTAATTACCTATACTGCTGAATTATTAGAGTGGTTCTCATCCAAGTTTTTGCATAACAGATCCCACGAACAAATCAGAAGTTAATGCATGCCATAGATCTATAAGTGTTTATGTGTGTTTACCCTGTTTGGAAGGCTAAGAAAGCATAAAAGCTTGCTTGTGAGCTGTTTCATGCAGTACAAAAAACAAAAACAAAAACAAAAAACCACAACAACAACAAAAAAAAACAAAAAACAAAACAAAACAAAACAAAAAAAAAACAAAAAACCCACAGTCCTCTGGTTTTTTTCACTTTACTAGTTAGTATAGGTGCAAACACTACAGTTACCATTTTTACATTTGCAACAATCATGATTGCGGTCTGTTTTACTTCTAGAATTTCTTAAATTGCCCTCAAATTCAAAATACCCTTTGAAGAGTACTGGAGCACTTGATGACAGTGGGTTCTGACAAACTGAGGTGAGTAACCCAGGCAGGAAAAGACAAGTGAGAATAAAAGATATTAAAGGGACTCTGACTAACATTAGGGATTTTCAATGTAAAAACAGAACACAGCTGTAAATTTTTCATCACCACTATAGAACCTATAATAATAAGTAGCTCAGCAAAGACAAACGTTCTGGAATATTATTTGGAACCAAATTAACTATATTTTATTCCAATATTTGACATGTACAACTGAAATAAGTTTATATCATATCAGTCTTAAAAGAAGAGGTGGGGCTTGAAGCTGCACCATTTTTCATATTCAGTTGCAGTTGTATGTATTGGTATTTTAGCTCTCTTTCCAAACTTACAGAACTCACTGTAAGTTTTCCTATTGATGTTCCTAAATGGTATAGCAAATTCTAAAATTTCAAGTTAGCTCTAATATCTTTCCATAAAATTAATTAAAAATGGTCCACAGTGAAAGATTTTATGTAATTTTGCTCATCTAGTCTATCCAAAACCCTTAAATATTTCAAAGATGTATGTCTATTCCTTGTGAGTGTATATCATAACTGCTTAATTATGAGAGGAAAAAAATGTTCTAAAGATGATTCATGTGGTCTTGAAGAAACTAGTACTCTCTCTCTATCATCACAACTGGCATTCATTTGTCTGAATTTCAGAGTATTATTACTGGGTAAGAAACACCTGCATGTAAAGGAAAAGTAGGAACTGTATGAGCACCACTTATAAATGGATGTACTCCAACTGGCTGTTTTAATGAAATATCCTTTCTCTGACTGCAGGAGTACACTGTATTGAGGCTGGGTGATAGGATTCAGACCAGCTGAGTTATGATAGTTTTAATCATCAGTATAAGCTAACAGTTTAATACTTCACAGACCACAATAAATCCTATCTGCATTTGGAAAGCAGTTAAAAGATTTCTTTACAAATACTGAAGTCAATAGGTGAACTTATGAACATTTTTTCAAGCTACTTAATACTTCACAATATTTTTATCATTTTTATACAAAAGGTGGCCAAAAAAAATAAGGCTGAAATTGCTAGTAAGTACTCCTTAATTTTTGGATAATTATTCACATGAGATTTTGTGCCTTAAAAGAACTATTGGCGAATAAATAATTTTAAAGCATAGAAGTTAAAGTAAAAACAAAACAATAAAAATTAAAAAATCATCAAATCATTCAAATTTTACTCTATTTCTATGTTAATGGCTCAAGTTTTTCTGTATCATTTCTAGCTTTGGAGTCACTGAAGCAAATTAATTTTATATCTCCAAAAGTTGGTGGGGGGAGGAGGTTCAGCCTTCACAACAGCAGTTGGGTTAGAAATTATCAATCATCTCCTGTAGTATCACCTTCTTGGCATGCAATTCATGAGAAAAACTTTGGAGCTGAAAATATTTGGAGGTCAATCTTTCACAACCCTGCTATAGCAGTCCTCTATTGCAGGTCTGCCTGCACAGCCGGCTGGCTACACAACATGGATGAATCAGAGCATGATCTGCCATGATACATCTTGGTGCTAGACAACACTTTAACTGCTGGTAAAGAGTTGTATAACATGTACTGAGCCTGGCTACAACTTACAAAAAAGACAGAAGGAAGACTTCTGTGCTCAAAAGGAAACTATGCTGCTCTCAGCAATGCCCATGAGAGTATACGTACTCCAGTTGCAGCAAGGGGCCAACAGATCTGAGTGGAACAGAAGTGCACTCAAGAGTCTGTGAAGCTCCAAGTGTGAATGCTATGCAAATCCACACCAAAAAGGACTCCTCCAACACATAGATTACTAATGCTGATATGTGCCAGATGAGTGCACTGATTGCCAGATGTTACCACATTGTCTGCTCCAGGGAGCTTCACTTTAGGATGCATACAGAAAGCTTACAGAATAACTCTTCAGATTATTATTATTTATTTATTTATTTTTAATCTGATTATAGCCTCTTCCTATTATGAGAAGGAGCCAGGATGAAAAATTGTAGCATTTAGTTTAGTAATGAGCTTTTCACTTTGATGGCGTCCTTACCATCATTATTATTGCTACTATTATTGCCTGTCTTTCCTCTGTACCTTTAATGAACCTGCCTTATCCGCTATCTGCATTCATTCTAATGTGCATCTAAGGTGTGATTAATTATTGCCTATATGCATCTTCATGCTTCTCTTTACTCGAGACAGAGTCCTTCTTTACCAAATCTGTAAATGACAATAAATCATGAGAAAAAGACCAGATACCAGATGGCATGGCTTCATTTTGGAGGAATTTAATAAACTTGGGGACTGAATCATCAGAAAACTCATGAAGCTCAGTAAGAAGTGTAATCCCACATTATTAGATGGAAATCAGCTGAAAACGAAATGGATATTATAGTTGACATAAAATACGATCTGTGTTCTCTCAAAAGAGATTAAGCAACCAGCACATCACATAACATTATAACATAATGGTCAGCTCATCACTTATCCCATTCCACTCAGTGCTAATGAAGCCACACCTGAAAGTTCTGAATGCCACAGCTGAAAGTTGTTAGGAGTAAGGTTACCAAGACAGTCAGCATAGAGACTGCAAGCATGAGGGAGCTGGGCTTGTTTAATCCAGAGAAATAGAGGTAAAAGGGCAAACTGAATAAAAGTATTTGCAGGGAAGTCATGAAGATCACAGAATCAACAATGATCACCAAGTTCAACTTCTCCACATAGGACCATCCAACACTCAAACCCTATGTCTGAAAGCACTGTCCAAACAGTCCTTGGACTTCAGCAGCTTGGAGCAGTGCCCACTATCCTGGGGAGACTGTTCCGTGTCCACTGCGCTCTGAGAAGAACCTTTTCCTAATACCCAAACTAACTGAGCCTATCTCTTCCCAGCAGTAGCAGACAATCAAGTAGAAGGCTAAAACAGGGGCTAAAATTAACACTCTGGGATAGGTACTTGCATGGAAATAAATCCAAAATAATAAGAAGACTTTAGCTTTGGAACAGGTTACCTATGGAGGCAGAATGATCTCCATCATAGAGACTTCCAAGATTTTGTAACATAAAGTAGACAGTCACAGACAATATGACCCATTGGTGATAGTCCTGACAAGAACAGGAAATTTGGTAGGCTCCTAGAGGAACTTTCTAACTGCTATTTCTATGGTACACTCCAAATCAATATAGAACAAAACACTAAAAGTTAAACCAGAAGCCCAATCTTCTAATTCTTTTTTCTTGACAGCAGATTGCTTCCACGCATCAGCAAAATGGAAAACTAGTGGGCAAAAATCACTGTCTTGATATTTTCTCTTTCTTTCCTATTGTTTAAACTTCTTCTAAGAAGCCTGTGAATTACATAGCTGAAAATCTCTAGCAACTCTTCATAATCACTATTCAGTTCATACTATCACAGATAAGATAATCTAAAATTTCAATGTAATATTCATACAGAAATACCATTTAAAAGTATGTTCTTTTCTTCACTGCACAAAGAACAGCTGCACCTCATGTTACTGAGGACAACATCCAAAAGGAAGAGAAACAGTATTTCTCTTTGAAGTTCAGTTCCTCCAGAAAGAAGTGCTAGTAGTTAAACTTCAAAGAGAAAATGTCCTTCCTACCTAGCTGGAGCACTTGATAGAGAGCTAATTTACCTCCCCAGTGAAAGTCAGGCCTCTCAGCAGCCAAGCTGCCTAAGAAGTGATGCACCTGGTAGAATCTAGAATTAGGTGACAACTTTCTTTGAAGTTTGGCTGTTCATCTCCTCGGCATTTCAGACATGGTTAAATGATTTATTTTCCATTTTTGATTTCAAGAAGCTAAATGGAAGTTCTCAGCTCAGCTCTTAAAGTTATAGCTGGACTTTAAAAAGCTTACAAATTCTTAGATGGCATCATGGAGATTTTTGAAAGATACAGTAGGGGCAAACGATATTATGCATTTCTCAAATGACTGGATTGGTATGCACAAATGGCAATATAAGTAACTGTCTAAAGGGAATGAAGAAAAAATATCTGTAAAAGGAGCAGAATCTTAATATACTGGTAACACTGTAGAGATGACAAAGAGTCAACGTTTATTTGAAGTATATCGGGATTTAAACTTGCCTATTTTCATTACTTTGTTTAAAGTAGTTGGCAGTCAGCACTTCATTGCATCTGTATGACAACATCTACAAATATAAGGAAAAGGTCAGATATACTACAATTTTGCTGAATAAAAGTTTTGTAAGTATAATGTTTTTCCTAGACACCTTATACATTTCTACAATTGACTTCTACAGAATTTAAAGAGCACAGCTCTTACGTTCTACAGGAGCTTGATTTAAGCAGTTTCTATCTTCAACCTATAAGGGATTCAAGGGCTCACAAGTAAAAAGTTGTCTTTGTAGGATTCAGCACTGACTTGCAGAGTTTTCAATTTTCCTCCCCTAACTAGCACTTTCATTTAGGCCATTATTATGAAGTGTCCCTCCATAAAGCTCTGCACATTCAGGAAGGATTGACATAACTCTTAAAGGACGCTTTTAAAAGAATTCCTCTGGAGAATTACACACAGTGTTCAGAAAATTCAATGACTAGCTAGGACATCTGAGCTTGATGAATGAGACTTCCATCCCTCAGATGATCACAACTGTAATCTTATAAACCAGCATGTTGGCACAAGATATGTATACATATGACACATATACACTGACTTACCACTGCCTCTTTTAAGTATTTGTATGGATGGAATTTAGAAAAGAAAGAAAAACATGAAAATCTCAGCAGTCAAGCCAATCCAGTAGTTTACAAGATAGGAATAATTGTAGTTGCTGGTAACAGTCAAAACATGGAAAATTACACATCAAATAGAGAAATTCTGCTTTAATGTGAAGCACAATGTAAAGAAGATTATGTAAAGAAGTAGAATAGCAGTGAAAGGATAAAGTAGAGCTGAGCTGCATGGAAAGGGGAAAGAAAAAAAATTCAAGTATAATACAGAAAAGGGAATATAAATGAACAAATTCATATATACGCATACATAATGACTGAAAAATGTGGTGGTAAAAAAGAATATTTCCCATCCTATTCCTTTACCACTGTGATGATTTTTATTTTATGTAGTAGAAAGTAATCTTAAGAGAAAAACTGAACAATTATTTTAAAAAGATAGTTTAAATAAATTAATTGATGCTTAAAGAGCCATATGGTAATAGTATCAAGATACTCCAGGGCATGTTTTATTGGTCTTTTAATACAAATTTCAGGTAGTAAAAGAACTCAGCAAGGCTATGTGCCACTCTGCTACAGAGTGAAGTGAAGGCTAGAGTAAGAGCCAAGAGAGATGAGGCAGGGATCCGTGCAGGGTAGGATGTCTAGATCTATCAGAATGCAAATGTGGCCATAATAAATCCCTTCAAAAATATCAAATGAGCTGTAACGCCTATAACACCTTTTCAAAAACTTCTGAAAATCGTTCTTATTTCATGTTTTTGTCAGTACACAGCTCACATAGAAATATCAATAACAGCATATGTTGTACTCAAGAGGTGTGATTTTGCTTACAAAGTTATAGTAAGATACAGCCATTATTATTTGCTTATATCCAGCTGTACCTATGATAGAAATTCTAGGAAAAACAGCATATTAAGACATCATAATACATAATTACAAAGGGATTGACTGGTTTCCAAACTATGTATATTCTATTTCATATTAAAACAAACAAAAAAATTTGGTTTGGTTTGTTTCAGTTTGATTTGCTTTTCAGGTTCCTCCTGGTTTCACACATGTTAAAATTGCCTCTGAGTAATGTACTAGACAGGCATTTAATGAATTCTGTAATGGCAACTATTTAATCATAACTATTAAAGATTATTGGCCACTGAATCTGCTGCAGTAATTTTTTTTTAAGAGTTCAAGGTAAAGATTGGTTGTTTATTTTTATGATGAACTCTGGCAGTCAATCAGCCTTGGGTTCTAGGTCACAGAATGTTAAGTTCTAATCATAAAATTTATCATGACTCCAAAAAAGTTGCAGGTTAGGAGATGTCACAAACTAATTGTGATTTATGTCACCACTGCATGCCAAATATCACTTCCATGGGAAATGTGTTCTAAATCATCACCACCATATCATCAAAACTACAGCAAATATGCTCTCTGCCAGTATACCTTCAAGAGCTCTTAATAAGTTGCTAGCCTGTCTCTCTACTCATCAAAAGTCTCAGTGGAAATGTTTTCTCTCATAAGGTAACATTTTTAATCCCTGAAGTCAAATCAATTATTTCAGTAGCACAGCATCAGGCCCACAGAGTAAGAAAGTGTATAAACGTTTTCAAAGAATAATCAATGAGAGAGGGAGTTCTATGAAAAGTATAACATTACTGTGTTTTTGAAAAATGCTAACTGATTAAAAAATAGCTAATAAAAGTTTAGTAAAATAATAAACACAGTACTTTTTCACCTTTATCTTAATTTCTTGAAAAATGTGATCACTCTATAATCATGTTCTTAAAGATGTTATTTCTTTCTATCACTTTGGCTTTGATGGCATTGGACAAATTTTATTAAGGAAGTTCCACAATCTGTCACAGTAATTTGTATTTATCATAGGTGATTATATGCTTTCTCCACATTGCAAAGCTTTGTTTACAGACTATAGTAATGTAACACATTTTACTTTCCAAAACTCAAGACAGAAAGGAAAGTAAATTTCCTGATTTCAAATGGAGAAGTAAAAGTCAAAGGGGTACTTGAATAAAAAATCTGATTAACTCAATTCTATTTAGACAATTTAGTTGAAATTTGAGTTTCAAAATTATCCAGTCAACATTACTATTGTTCTTTCAATCTCATGAAAAAAGCACCAGTGAAACACAAAATGAGCTATTTAATAAATAGAGACTGATTATAATATTTTTATATTTCCGAAGACAATTTTCTTCATAGCTGGCATATTAAAATGAAAATCTTTTTAAACTTGATGCAAAGATTTTTAAAAAGCTAACTATCATACAGGGCTCCCATAAGGTAATGCAGTACTTGCTACTTGTGACACTATTCCTACAGAAATATTGCTACTATATTTTCTCCCAAAACTTGAAACTGTAATAGATTTACATAACTGTGACTGTATAATGTCCATCACTAAATAAACGCAGTAACCAAGAAAAAAAAGTATTAGAAAAAACAATGCAAGCATTGGACACTGAAAGCACCCTAATGACACGTGCTTCAGCAACACAGTGATATCAACTACGAGGACAGAAGCATTATGCCCTGATACCAGGGCCAGCACTGTCTAACACCTTTATAAATGACCTACATGATAGATAGGCTTGGAGAAGATACAGAAGTGGCTGATAGACCAGTGGAACCTCAAAAGGCTGAAGAAATTGACAGATAGGAATTTCAGTAACAGAAATGGCCAAGTCATGCACCTGGGGGAAACAACACCCCACACCAGTACATACTGGGGGCCAACAATATGGAAAGTGATGCTTCCTAGCAGATCTGAGGGTCGTGGTGAATGAGCAGTTGACCACAACATGGAGTTGAGGTAAGCAAGATCAATAGCATCCTGTGCAACATGTGGAATAGTGTTGCCAGTAGGTCAAAGGAGATGATCTATTCCCTCTGCTCAGCCATGGTGAGACATCTGGAATATTCTAACCAGATCTGGACTCTGCAGCACAATACAAACATGGACTTTAGAGGCAGGTCCAGGAAAGTGTCACGAAGAGAATTGAAAGACTGGAACAAGTGATGCAGGAAGTGATGCTAGGAGAACTGGGACTGTTCAGCTTGGGGAAGAGGAGTTGCAGGGGGATTTTATCAGATGGGAGAGAGCCAAGAAGAGTCTGACTCTTCATAGCAATATCCACTGATAGGAGAAAATCTCATTCAATTTTCTTATTTGATTAAGCCAGAATGCCCCAGGCAAAATTCCACTTGGGCTAATTTTATTTACGTACATTTAAACCTAAATAGCTTTTAAAATTTTAAATAGGTAAATTATTTTTGATAGACCATCTTAAGAACTGGAAAGTATTAGTTCCATATAGCTCACATCAGTTGACTGAATAGACTCCTTGTGGTGCCATCTGTGAAACTCTTCAAGATTCACTGGTTAGAAAGAAGAAAATTCAACATACAATTGTGCATCTTTGGATCTTTAAAACAAAAAAAAAATTCATCTTATATGTGCACAGAGGTTTTAATCTTATTTATAAAAAATAAGTGGGAGCATTACTCCCACTCCCTACTTTGCAAACCTGGAAAACTAATTTCAGTACAACTCCAAAATGCTGGAAACTTAAAACCCTATAGCACAATACTTAAAAAAAAAACAACTTGGTTTAATTTTTAGTCACTGTTTCCTACTGCTATTTCCTGTTGGCAGTACTCTTTAGCATCTGCTCAGTAAATTATATTATCCATGTAGATCATGTGAAGTTTTGGTGTCTTTTTAAAGAATGATTATTTCACAAAAGTAATAACCTAAAATTCTTCTATTAATTATTACATGAGGACTTTTTTCAGTGAACTACTCTTCAATATGTCTAATACTGTATGACTGACTTGTTTATACAGGAACTGATATAATTTGTTATCTATATGAATTCCTATATTATATTTAGATCTCACTATGGAGAGCTCTCCCATCCTGATAAAGCAAGATTAAGAACCCAAATTTTCTTGGTTAAATACCACTGCAGATTTAACTTAGTTTTTCATTGAGTCTTGAGTCAGAAGCTCTTCTTGGTCCTTTGAAATACTAAAGTTTGAGAAGCAGAACTTCCAGCACTTTTGAAAAATTAATAGACAATTCCCTCTTCCTTACACTTTCCCTCTGCTTTAGGCATAAGATAAAAGCAGAGCTGTTTTGTACTACTGGAAGTCATCTCCAGTGCAGCAGAAGATGCAGACAAATCAGCACATTTTGCTCTAGACTTGCCTGTGAACCCTTTTTTCTGTCAATTTATATTTCTATTTAATTAAACGAGATAGAACCCTAAGGTAAAACTAAAGTATTGTGCAGTTCTTAGACAATTTTAATATTATTTGTTTCCCATTCTTTCATTAAACCTAATTTTCCTTCATTCTATCCATCCTCTTCAAGGGGACGAATAACACACCTGTAAAATGATTACTTCTGCCTGAAATTACACTATGGGATGGTAGGTAAGAACACCCTTTTACATGTTCTTTCTCAGATTATATAGATACAAGCTTGTGTTAAAATGTTTACTGTATTTCTGAAGCAGCTGTTGGTGGTGTTGGTGAATTCTGTCTCTGTGTTTGACATGAAAGTTAGGTAGAGGCCTATCAAGCTTATGGCTTAAGCCCTGGGTATGACAGCTAGCATCATGTTGCCAGCTGCAATATGAGCTCACCTGAAGTGCATCAATGATTCTACGCCATGCAGGGACCAAGTTCAGATCCTCCTGGAACATCAAGACTTATGAGCTAGACAAGACTTCAGTGGGGCTAAATAAGTACAACTCATAGTCCTAAGCAACTTGAATAATCTTTATCAGTCCAGCAATCAGCACTCTGAGATTCTGAAACAATAATATTGTCATATCCTTGAGAAAGAACAAAACACTGCATCTGTTAGTAGGTGAAATCCTGAGAGCCAAACTCTCAATCTGCTGTCTAACAGAGCAGTCTAACATCTTGAACTGTTCTTATCCTACTTTTGATCATTTTATTCTCCAAAGCATTTTCCATTTACAGTTTGATGTTTGAAAGCTTCATCTTCAAAATCACTGAGATTACTGTAATTTGCAGTAATTTTATTACTAATTTAACATCAATACACTTGTTTTACTTTATATTGTGCAGTGTTTTCATCTTTACAGAATTTGCTTATACTGCTATTTTGTCTCTTCAAATCAGCTGAAATGATATTGCTAGTGTCTTTCTAATTATACCTTTTAAGTGTTTTGTCAATGCACTGCAGTGATCTTCAAAGAAGTTCAATTTCTCTTTTGTTTATGTGGTAAATCTTAAGGCAGAAACATATTTTTTGCTGTTTTTTTTTTTTTTTTCCATACCTGTATTAAACCTTTTCCACTGATTCTAGCAGCTTACTCATAGCTTCCCGTTTCCTCTCCACAGTAATCTACTATACTATTTTAATTTGCTCACATAAATTCAGAGCTCCCTCAGACATGTATTTTAAAGCTGTTCCTCACTCACTTCCTTTTTTGCAATGACTTTTTCCTCTTCAGGGAGGAACCTCTTTTAAGCACCTATTTTAATTTAACACATACTTAAATATCCAAATACAAGTCTCTCACTGACATGACCTATATAAATAGTTTGCTAGGCTTGTAGGTACTGGATTTCCTCACCCCTCCCTCTGCTTTTATTCATATTTATGAATGGACTCATAAGAATAGATTCAGTGTTGCTACCAGAAGTTATAGTGTCTGTGAGAATAAATACGTACACACATACAAAGTTAATGCTTTGTTTCAGGGATGATACATCCCATAGCTTTATCTACTAGCAGCTCATGTACCAGACTGATCTCCAGCAGAGTTTGGATTCTCATGCTATGTCTTGAAAGAGGGCATATAATTAAAAATGCAACTAGAAAAAGTTAGTTCTCAACTATGAAATATAACACCGCATTGCTTCATTTATATTTATTCTCCCAAATGTAAGGCAATGAAATTGATGATGTTCCCTTTTCTTAAGTATGGCAAATAAGCCCTTGGTATTTCCTTAGTGATAATGATAATTGGCTTTATATTGCATAAATAGGGTCTTTGGTTTTATTTAATATTTATATTAATTAATATTTAATTAATATCAAAATAGATTAACTTCTGTGGAGAAAAAAATATATGCCTGGTTTAATTATCAATACACTCTACAAACTCTGCAGAATCTGATTATTTCATTGATTTAGGGCTTAGACATGGCGATAAGGACAGAACATTTAAAATCTGATTTTGAGAATTCTCATACTTCAATGAAATTTATGAAGAAGAACTGAGTGTTTTGGAATCTTTGTTATTGGATACAAAGCAAGGGGTCTATAGCTCATATACTTTCTCTACAGCCAACACAGGACTCTCATCTCTCACTGCTAAGCTCACGTAACTCTTTAGCAATCATTTCCCTCTGGGTTCTGCCTGTATCAGCCATCTGCATTAGAGCATCACAGGGTAGTAAATATTTTCCCTTCTTATTTTTAATAGAAAATAAGTTAACTGTAACCAGAATGAAAATTAGCTGTTGCTGATAAAAGTGGATTTTCAGCGTAGTGTAAAAGTGAAGTGAACATACAAAAAGATGTTGAAAATGCAAATTCTTTTCTGAAAATCTCTCCCAAAAGATAACTATTAATTACTTACTCTTAATTATTGTAATTGCATGAAACAAATTGTAATTTAACTAAGTATTTATCATTTCTTTAATATATAACAAATTTTGGGTATACATTTTGGTTTGTTTTCAAGAAAAGTTATGATATCAGAAACATAACAATCAAACATTTTGACATTTTAATCCAACTTCATTTTATTTTCTTTTTTAACATCAAAGAGGATACAGAAGCTGTGCTGGATTTTCAGAGTAGAAATATTATTAACTGCATTTCAAGCAACATCTATGTTTTCCCACTTGTACACTATTTTTAATGAATATCTTTATAATTTGCTCCTGATAGATAGAGATAGCAAAACTGAATTATGCAATGAAGGAGCAAATACATGCAAATTTTAGAGAGTGATCTGGAACTCAAGATGCCTGGATTTAGTAGAAAAAAAGTAATTTGTCTTCCCATCTTGGAGATATCTCTTTTCTCACAACAAATAAAATAACGTATGGTAGTTGTCCATCTACACACAATGTCCCTGGCACAGATGCACATAATGGGAGTGTTACTGCCAGTAAGATTATCGCGATGAAAATGGGAAAAAGAAACATACAGGAAATGAACACTCAGCTGTATCTGAAGATCTAGGTTCACAGGAAAGTCTTCACATAAGAGAGATCCCCAGAAAGAGATCCTTCCCCAGTGGCAGTCAACCCTTAAATGGGGTCTAAGTCTGGCTCCGCCCCTTCTGGTCACAAAGCTGAATTGCCTTTACCTGTGCTCCCACGACTGACTCAGTCCTTGCCTCAGGTGATCAATCAGTGGTTCAGGCTGTGATTCAACAGTTCCTATACAGGGAGCAAGATAAAGTCCCAGAGAAGACCAACCTGAAATATGATACTACAGCCTTCCTATTCAGTCTTGAGAAGATACTTCTTATCAGATTGTTTGAGCCAAATAAATGTTATTTTGCCCAGCATTGCAAGGTCTAAGAAATTTAGAAGGCCACCTTCCTAACAATCACCTGTGCACTGCATTAAGCAGTATTTCAATCAAATTCTCAAGTTTTTAATAGCTGGATGTCATTAAAATATTTGGATAGAGAGAAAAGAGAATCTAAGCTCCACTGAAGAGAGAAATCTCAGTCCATCAAAAAGACAAAGGTGTAAATACAAAAACAAAACAAACAAACAAACAAACAAAGACTATAGTGAAATACAGGGCCAGGAAAGCCATTATCTACAGTCTTAAGGCCATGGCAGCTCAAGCCCTAATGCTGCTAAGTGGACCTCAGAAATTAAGTGTACTGATGACACACTTCCTCTCAGGAAGGCTGATGAAGGGAGCTGAGCTAATGGTAACTGCGAGTTTCCATCAACATAGCTGGGGCCAGCAGCCACACCAGTTCCTATGTTGCTCAATTCACAGCCAAAGGTTTTTATTTTAACCTTCACTTCAGAGATCTAAATGTTGAAAATCACATAATGCAAAAGAAAAAAAGAAAAAAGAAATTATTTTTCCAAATACATCACTTATTTTGTTACGCTTCAATTCCCATCTAAGAAATGTGAACAGCAATACTTCCTCTGCACCTCTGAGAAATGCTACATGAATTCACTGGGGAATGTAAATAGATAAAACTATAATAACCAAGGCCACAGGAATAGCAAAGCCTTTGAGACAGACTGGAATGAATGTGTTCCATCCCTGGTTCATGCATGAGGCCACTTGGATATATCCGATGTTCTACAAAGCAAAGCTCTGCCACTGAGAACTATTAATTTTAAAAGAAAGCTGAAGTAGGTGAACAGTGCTACAGATGTTACACCTTTACATATTACTTCATAGTGAGAAAGAAGATTCTGTAACTAACGGGGGAAAAACAAAGACTAAAATAATAATAACACAAAGTACTGATGATATGTATGGGAAATAACTGTTGTGCAGTTAGATCCAGCTTCAGAAAATAAAACAAATTTTATCTTCAATAATAGAAAACTAATGAAAAATTAGATCTTTGTTGAAAATACCCAGTTTTCTACTGCAGAAAACCTTTTAGATCTAATGCATCCATAAAACAGTTTCAAAAATATTAATTTGATGGATGATACATTTCAAGGTTTTGATTTTATAATGTCCTTGATTTATGTATGTCTACAAGTCACTCCAGATAAAAACACAACTGTTACTTTTTTTTTTTTTTAACTGTAATAATAAACTTTTTTGTAAGATGTAGCTTCACAACGCGGTGGCTTCATTGTGTTCATGGAAGTTTTTTATATCCATAAATATCAAAGCTAATATTAAGACATTCAAGCCTACATTTCTGAAGAGGAAAGGGGAAGTGGAAAGCTAGTCTAAAAGCCTAAAGATTCACTCTAGGTTTAGCTCCTTTAAAAATACCATCTTTAGTTGTTGATTTTGACCGGTGTAGTCTACAGCAAGTAAAGATGAGATGTAATAAAAATCATGACACAAATGTAAAACAATTTTTTTTTGGAATTCCACTACCCATTTTATGTTCAGTCATTTTCTACAGTGATTTATTTACCCCTGCTTGGGCCTTCTCATTAAAATTTTTAAAATATTTAGCTTAATTTATATATTTATGGCTGTGATTTTAAGAAAACTATAAGGAATTAAGAAAATTTAGAGAATAAACTCTCATTTTAAACCACTGCTACTGCACATGATATTTGATGCCTATTTTATTGCAATAGATTGTATTATTCACTGATCATTTTATCATCGACTTGATCTCTAACATTTCTGAAGATCAACAGAAAGAAACCAGAAAGTATCCCACCAATGCTAGGAACCTAATACTTGCTGAGCGTAGCCTACAAATGAAGGACATGCTTGATTCCATAGTAGCAGTAATTAGCTATTGAAACTATGAGGAATTTCTAAATCAAGAATGAAGTGTTATTGGAAATAAATAATACCTCAAATAAGTCCTTCACAGACAAGACTGATCAGAAATATTTCCTTCCTCTCTAAAAATCTATTCTCTACAATCCTTGCAATCTAAAAATCTATTCTTCATAATAAAAGGTAAAAGGTTTCAGTTCTACCTTCCTACTAACCCTATAGTTGCATCACAACGCTACTGGTGTCACTTCCCATTGGAAGACTTATTTTTGAAGTAGATTTAAATTGACTATCTCCAGCCTTATGCAGCAGGCTTGTTCCCATTTCTGAGAACTTCTGTCTGGAAGCTGGTGTATCAACAAGTACCAAGAAGGAAAATGCAGTGTTTGATGGAATATTTTATCTATGCTTTGTTCATCTAGAAGTTGACTTTGCATTCATTTCACCCTTTCTCATCAGTGTTTCTATTGAATCTAAATTTTTGGCTAAGACTTTCTGAATCCCATAATTGAGGAAGAAAATCGTTTTAAGTTAAAGAACTGTGACGCGTCATTGTCTCTGGAATGCTCCTTCCTACTGGGTGAATGAGGTGAATTAAGCATACATTTAATTATAAAGCTCTTGTGTACACTATGTGAATTGTCCTTCATGTCAGACAAAAAGACAAATATACGCAAACAAAAACGCATAAATGTTAATTTTACAGGTATTACTGAAACCAGATGTACTGCTTATTAATGGCATTTGATAAGAGCCAAGAAAAGGAATTTGTGTATTTGGTATAAATGCCTCAGAATACTTAATGAAAAATTACTTGGATGTGACTTTCTGAAGACATGTGTATTTATAAAACATTTGAATAACTGGAAGAAACCAAGAAAAACAACTAGATAAATGCAAGCTCATCATTTCAATTCCAGGGGGGAAAAAAAAAAATTAAAAAAAAAAAAATCAGAAAATCAGAATTCCTAAATTCTACTAGCTGTTGTACCAATATCTCACTTTCCACATTTCTATTGCAACCTGTATGCTGCAAGTTATTCAAGAGAACAGGGCTCTTTCCCTCTAGTTTTCTGAAAAAGCTCTCGACTGAAGAATTGTAAAAGAAGAGTCAAAATTGCAAACATTATAAATAATATTTTTCTATTTATTTTCATGGCAATATGAATTTCAAATCATTCTGCTTTAAAAACACACAAAATTAACTGGCCCAGCAGTGAATGACCCTGATACCATAGCTCTGTGGCCTTGGAACCAGGTATTTATTCTAGAACTTATTCACAGAACTCTCCCCCTCAAAAAATACAGTTTTAATAAGCTAGCATAAATTAATCAATATAACTGTGGTTTAAAGCTTTGATTGAGAGACTTTGCATATTCTACATGCAAAAAAAAAAACAAAACAAAAACAAACAAAAACATCAAACAAACAAACAACAATAACAAAAACAAACCACAAACTGTATAAAAGAAGAAAGTCACTCTAAAAGACAGTTACAGAAAAGGAAGATAAGCTGCTCTTCAGATTTCAAGTAATAAAAAGATCATATCCTAAATCATAGAATCCTTAGAGTTGGAAGGGACCTTTCATGTTCATCTAGTCCAACTCCTCTGCAATGAACAGGGACAATCAAATTGGTAATGTAGACCTATGGTAGAAAAGAACTGTCCACATACTGACTTTCCACAGTTCAAATGGGAGAGAAATAGGAAGATGGAAGAATAACTCTTCCACTCAACAGTTTTCATTCCAGAAGAAAAGAAAAAAAAAAACATACTTTTTTGGTTCTCTTGATATATCACGTAACTATAAGTTTTTGGTCATATCTTAATTTTTAATGAACATTTGAATCTCTTAGCTTGTCTTCTTAAGCACTAACAAGTATTAATTTCAAAGACTATATGAGCCTTTTCCCAGAATTCCTGGGGAAAAATTGAATGTGATCTCTACAATTATTGTGAAGGACACAAATTCAATTTCTGCTGTATGTAAATGTGCTAAAATGCAATGCAACACAGTATAACAACATTAGTCCAGATAGGTTTTTTTGGCTGATGAGACCACTGTGACACAGTTCTGGCTTACTGCAATGTATGAAATGAATTATGGACTAGACAAGATTCCATCAAATTAATACTCTGTTTTTTTTTCTTTAAATCTAAATTCTTTCAATCTAAAATAAGCTGTTTTCAAGTGTCGGGGGGTTAACATATAGTTCAGTTACAAGAATGAAAAAGGACAGCTTAATGACAGCTTGTCTCTAGACCTTAAAAGGAAACACCTCTGCCCAAAGATGACTTTCAGCACTTTAATCAATGTTACAGTTCAGATATCACTGACTTTTTTACCATCTGCCTTAGTGCAACTACATGCTGTAAAAGACTAAGCACAATTGGAACATTAATCACAGTATCTACTGTTTAGCTTTTTTTTACTTAATAAAATTAAAAGGAGCTACAATTTAAATTACGAAAGAGATAAATTGGTTAAATAGTGTATTCCAACCTTAAGTGATGCAGAAAGAAGAAGAAAAGTATAAGGCAACTAAGAAATCAGATAATATAGTGACTTGTTATAAAGCATAAGACTATGATAGACCCTTGCCTGGGAGGAAGTCATGCTATTTATTAACTTTGAAAATAAAACATGAGACTTAGCTCCTCTTCTTAATCATAAGCAAATTAGCTTAATTTAGCACTTTATTGTGCTGTAAAGAAATCTCTTCATAACAGACCTCACACAAAGTATAATATTTTGTTACATTAGACACTTTTGACATTTCTTCATAAAGACAATTGGAATCACTTCTGTATACATCAGCAGAAATATGCAGAACATGCTACATTATTGTAATATGTCCCCAAAACTTAAAACTTAAGTTCAGCACAGACTTAACTTTTTTGTCTTTATCATGGTTGAAAAGTCCACACTATGTATCATTTATTTTGAAACTACTGAAAACGTACAGTGGAAAAATGATTTTTTCATTACAATGTCAAAAAAATTAACAAAAAAAATTATTGTTCCTCCCAGTTTTTACCCATCTATATGTCTACAATGATTTCTGTTGACTTGTAGTTCAACACAATTGAGAAAAAAAATTCTCTTTATGAAGTCTGGGCTATATTTTCAGTATAATCTACATTTGTTGCAATTCACATGAAAACTGCATGCATTTCAAGATCGTTTCATGTGGTGTAGTCCATCAAGCAAATGTTAAGAAGTTAAAAATGGCACAAGAGTAGCTACACTGAAGATAAAGCTTACAGAATCAATGCTTCTTTCATGCAGGTTACAGAGTTTTCCATAACAAGGCATAAATACTTCACACAAGGC
The DNA here is from genome assembly GCA_037305975.1 of Chrysolophus pictus. Classification (NCBI taxonomy): domain Eukaryota; kingdom Metazoa; phylum Chordata; class Aves; order Galliformes; family Phasianidae; genus Chrysolophus; species Chrysolophus pictus. The sequence continues at coordinate 20,455,328 of CM074577.1, read as the reverse complement.
TGGAACTAACAAATGTGCATCTCACTAAGTGTCTTTTCAGAATAATCCTATTAACCTATTTCAGCCATTACTTGTAGAATATTCATGATCCAGATATCAATAAAACATAAAATTTGGAAGCAAAGAACCAAACCAAATTAAAGTAGTTAATGTTTAAAAGTTGAACTTAACTTTTTTTGTATTGGTAAGATAAACTATGGGGGGAAAAAAAAAAAAAAAAAAAAAAAACATGCAAAAGATAATGCTAACTTTAAAAAATTGTTTGGTGTGCTTTAAAGTTAAAAAAAGTTTTATTTTCAGTTCTACATTTTTATTATCTTCAGTAGCAGCTCTTAATGCTGCCAACTTTTTTCTTTTAATTTTAATAAGATAGACTTTTCATCATTTGAAAAGGTGTAAATGTACAGTGCATAAGAAGTAAATAAGGACAAGTTAGGAGCATAATCAATCTAACCTGCTGCCGTTGGCAGTACATATGTATCTGGGAAGCTAAAAAAAAAAAAAATACTTACAATTACTGTTCATTTTGAATATCATACTCAGAACTTCATTTACGTTTAAACATTTCAGTAATATCCATCTTCAATTCTGTTTTACCAGGAGCTCATCTGTGGCAGCAGTAAAATTTCTGATGCATTAATCAACCATATGAGAACTCAAAGAACCTACTTCAAACAAATGACTCCTGTTCATTTACAATAAAGTATGGTGAAGAGAAAGTCAATATAAAGGCGAAGACACAGAAGCAGCATACCTAACAAGGTAAACTACTTTCAAAACCTTCATGTGGTAATCCTCATGAATCCGCAATAGTTTGTTTTCCTAGGAAAATGTCTGAAATTCAGAGATCTCAACCTCTAATTAGCTATTTCCAGTACACATATCATGGGTCACTTGGTTTGAACTGACTGAACATAAAAACTCCAAAATACTATCACTACCAAAATATTTACTGGAGAAGAATTATTTTTAAAGTCTTGGGAAAAAAGGAAAGGAAAGGAAAGGAAAGGAAAGGAAAGGAAAGGAAAGGAAAGGAAAGGAAAGGAAAGGAAAGGAAAGGAAAGGAAAGGAAAGGAAAGGAAAGGAAAGGAAAGGAAAGGAAAGGAAAGGAAAGGAAAGGAAAGGAAAGGAAAGGAAAGGAAAGGAAAGGAAAGGAAAGGAAAGGAAAGGAAAGGAAAGGAAAGGAAAGGAAAGGAAAGGAAAGGAAAGGAAAGGAAAGGAAAGGAAAGGAAAGGAAAGGAAAGGAAAGGAAAGGAAAGGAAAGGAAAGGAAAGGAAAGAGCAGTTAAGAAGAACAGAATTTTCTGCATTCATTCAAGTAAAAATGCTGTAAGACTTTCACCAATTATAGTTACAAAATCTGAGAAGCACAGACATGCATAAGCTTTAGTTACAATTTTTCCATTAAATATCTTTACTTTTCAAGTTTTTGTAGGACAGTAGTGGACAAGTTTAATTGGATTCATAGATTATTCCAAATGTCCAACTTCTTAACACACAATTTTGGCTTCTGCATAACCAGACATCCAAATGTAACCTGCAACACTTGTAAGCTATCCAAGAGCTGTGAATGCTTTCTGAGAAGTATGTTGTTGTTCTAATGGAAATATCTTCTCATGCAAGCCATTCTGCTGAAAATTCTGATACTTTAAACACCCATAAAATAAGTCAGCTCATTAATTCCTTTTAATTCTAGTAATTACCTTTTATTTGTAATTGTAACAGTTAACTGAAGATTAATATTTTCCTTAGGCTGTCTACCTTGACATTTATAGGATTTATTTCAAATGCCACTGCATTTCCTTATTAATTCTTTTCAATCAATATTTATCTATGCTATTAGAGAGTTGCTAAATTAGTCCAAAAACATGCTGCTAGAAAGTTTTATGTTAATATTGCATGGGTCTCAACTCAACTATTCATTGTTGAGTTACAACAAAGTTTTTGGGACACTTCAGCTCAAAGTGCACACACATCTCCAGTAACTCCCTTACAAAGTAATATGAGTGAAAAGAATTTGTACAGTTACAAGGCATCTGACTGTGACTCCTTCACTAGAGTACAACACATCAGCCACGTGAAATAACGTATTTATTTGAGCAACACATTGGCTGTGGGACTGGAAATTCAAAGGCTGCCAGCAAACAAAAAAATCAACAACAACAAAGCAATCCTTTCTTCCAAGCATTTAAAAAAAAAAAAAAAAATTAAAATTGCTAATAGTTCACTATATTTTTAAATGCCAAAACTGAATGCATCTTTACCATAAAAGACAAGTCATTGACAGACATTGTATTATGCTGGCAGAATCATTCAAACATTTGCCAGTATGTTTAATATTTGTAAGACATTGAATTCTGCCAGTTCTCCTGTGTCCCAGAATGCACTGCAGTGATTCATGATGTGTTAGATTCAATGTCTGCACACTTAGTAAAGACAAAACCATCAAATTTTACTGCTGCAATTCTCAAATGTTGCAGTTAAGTAGCCAATTTTTATTAATTTTTAATCTAGTGTTCAATTACATTGAACAGCAAAATTGTCATTTCCTGTGTGATTTTATCTCAAAATTATTACTGACTTTTATGCTAGTCCTTGCAGTATCAGAAAGAAATAAAGTTTGTTCTGAGCAGAAAATGGAATCTGCTAGTTGCCCTGCAGCTAAGAAACAAATATATTCTTTGACACTGAAAAACTGTATGTTTTGTAATTTAGCCTGTTCACAGTCAGATATTTCAGAAATAACTAGTGAAGTGTCAGTTTATTACGTTTCAAATCTGTTTACTTCTATCAAATTTATTGTAGTTTTCACTGAAATAAGAATAAATGCTTTTCTTACACAGTTAAGTGCCTTTCATATCATATTTTCTAGTCCTGCAAAACTATCTGAAATGTTAGATATTTAAGTGGTGTGATATAGTGTCAGATGATCTTCAAAACATATACAAACAATAGGTCCAGCTTCAAATCAAACTGCCCAAAGTTAGGTACTTAAACATCTATTTCAGAGCTCTAGATGTGGAAGCACTTAGGAATTATCTAACTGAATATATTTGTTTACTGATACTAGTGCATAATTTCACACTAACTATAAATTCAGACACTTATGTGGCTTGAAACTAGGACAGCTACTGCCAAGAATCATTCACAGTAAAAATTTAGCACAGTTGCCCCAAAACAGTCTTTAATAATTTCTTCAGTTGAGGAAAGAATTTGTTCTGCTTTCCTTGTTCGTTTTCTTATTCATCACTGGATAAGTCCTCGTAGGTTTCTCTTTCCCAGAGGTCTGTCAGGTCACTTGGTCCCTGCCCTACATAGAATACACCCTGAACAGCAAACACCATGTCAAAAATTAAGAAGTACTGCTATATGTACTGGAGAAACTGATAGAAGTCTTTGGGAAAGGAGAAAGAAGATCACATGCCAAAAAAAATGCTGTGGTAAAATTCCACAGAACAAGTCAGAAAGAAAAAATGAAAGAAATTGAAAATAATGGGTTCATAGTACTGTACGATTAGCATTTAGATTAAGTGAGCTCTCACAGTTCGCATGTCACAGGAGCAATATGATTCAGAGATGCAGATGCAAAACCAGCAGTAGAGTTTCACTTACAATTCCAATATTATGTATTTAAGACACCAGGGCCTAGAGGATGATGGTTGATCAATGACACACCCCACAACAGCTGCGTTTGAAATTTTCACTCATCTTAACTATGAGCACATGAAGATACTAAAATGAGTGAAAACAGGGACCTGTATTGTCACATAAAAAATTGGATGTCAACTGTTTTAAACAACTCCATATGGCACTTATCACACTTCTTTCCCATCTTTCTAAGAACAGTGTGAAATGGGATGCTCAGAGACAATTAGCATTGTAGCTTGCTTTGTTGTTTCTGTAGGAAAAGCAGACTTAATCTGAGCTCATAAAATTCTTTACATTCCACGACAGCTTCCCTGCTTCCTGTGTCCAATTAAGGTATGGGCTTTCCTTTAGCACTAGAAACCTACTGTAACAGGTTCAGAACAGAGAATGCCTTCTACTGGAAACAGAGATATATAAGTACAGTCAATACACAGCAAAATGCAACCCTGTCTGTTGAAGATTTTTACTTTAGACAATTTTTTTTAACTAGGAAGACCCAAAGTGAGAAAGACCTCAATTGGTTTTGCTGTCACTTGCACTGCCCGAAGCTGAAATTTTACTCTCTTAATACCATCAAGTGATGTTACTAAAAAAATAATGCAAATAAGCACAGACTCAAACTCTGTATTTTCCAGCACCAAAAGCTTTCTAAGCCATTAGTTCTAACAACGTTAAGCTTAAGTGGTCATTTAACAGTCTTACTTCAAAGCAAGTGAAATTCAGGTGAAGTGATCTAACAGATTTAAAAATAACAAAATTCATCATGTATTGCCAAAAAAGGCTTTTGCACATAAATAATTTTTTTTTTTTTCTGATTTGGCAGTGCTGTTAATGGCCACATTTATCTGCCCGGTGCAGAGCCAGATATATTTTGATTCTTCTCGTCCCTAGTAACAGAATGAAGTACATGGTGGCTCTAAAGCAAATTGAGCTCTATTAGTTCAGCTTTGCAATCCACAAATTCTAAATGCTGAAATGCTAAATAACAGAGTAAGCACGTATCATCACTGCAGGGCCTCACAAACAACTGGATATTTATCCTGCAAATTAGCTGCATTTTAAGCACTCCTAAAGGGGTGAAAAAGCAAATCTTAGACATGTAAATCCATAAAACACATTTTATCTGCTTGGGAAGATATGTAGTAGCTAATTAAACAGCATAATAAAAGGATTTTATCTAATGTATTTATGTTCAGTAGATGATCAGCAGATACCAGTTCTTTTTTATGCGATTTTGCTTCATGACCTGATAGTTTTTGGTAAGTGTTGCTTCAGAAATGGGAGGAATTTTTATTAATTGTGTGCTAAATTGCTTTAAGATATTTTATCCTAATTGTGATATAACTGATCATTTTTACCAGAGCTAATATTCCACAAATCCACCGAGTGGATGTGGGCAGAGGTTACTGCTCACAGGAGTAAAATGCATCTCACTCCTCCCTAAAACTAGATATATAATAGCTGGTAATTAAAATCCAAATAGTCCAAAGTGCAGCTAAATAAATCATGTGAGTTAATTCAACCATTCAGATGGCTCGAAGACAAAGATTGGGAAATATAATAAAATACTGACAATTTTCTCCATTGCTGTTTATTCTGCTCACTGAAGCTCAGATCCAGATGGGGGTAAAGTGAATGGAAGTTCTGTACCAACAGCACTTCTGCTCTCTGTTCATCATTATTTCTGTTCTGTTGGTATTCCACTGTTGTCCTTTCAAGAGTAAGGCATCAAGGAGCATTCAGTCAAACACCAATCTGAGGACAGCTGTATCTGCATATCTGTGAACTAAGAAACTCCATCCCAGTTACTCCTAGCTACCATGACATCTGCCCTGCTTCGGGGCTACCTTCCATCTTCTCAACACTCAGATTCCCATAGAAAGAATATTACACCAAACAAAGCTAGTACCAAAGATGCAATTTTGATTTTTCTGCCGCTACTTAAAAGTGTACTGAGATAGTTATGAGGGCTGCTCAAAAAGTAATGCTTTCTATGTTATTATGTTGGTGTATATCAGAGGTGGATGTTGGTAGTATGGCAGTAGATGTTGAACCTTCTGAGCAATATTCCATTACACTTTGTTGCCACGTGACAGATGGCAGCAGAGAGGCAGTCTGACAAAATAGTATCTGACATGGATAGAAAAGAAGTGGAAATTAATTCCTCCATGTGGAAAAAACTGCATCCATTGACATTTATTGATGCTTGCTGAACATTCATGGAGACCAAACAATGGATGTAAGCACAGAGAGGCAGTGGGTGGTGTATTTCAGCAATGGAGGCAGCAACAGTGGGTCACCTCCACTGCTGCAGATTTTTACAAGCAGGGCATGAGGCTGGTGAAAATACATAGCTGATGGCTATGTTGAAAAATAGCATTTTGCAGCTAGAATTTGCTGTACCAAAATAGTGTTATTGTGCTCCTTGTCTCTGTTGCAGTTTCTAAGGAGATAAAAAGACTGCATTACTTTTGGAGTGATCCACATATTTTAATTGCCTCTGCATTCAAACAGCAACACATATTGAATTATCTACAAAACCCTAAATCTGTTGCACTGAAGACAAATTTATCATCCATAAAATAAACAAGTGAAGTAGGACAAAACAGGGAAAGTGGGATTAAGTAACCAAGGGAAGGTTGGAATAACTAGAGTGATTATAGGCACAAGAATGTATAAGGAAGTAACAAAGTACCTCTTCCATGCTATTCATTTAGTTCCAGTATTTACAAAGTTTGACTCAGGGTGGATTTGCACTTGTGACTGCTGTGTGAGTTCTCATCCTTGGGAATACCAACCACTGCAGCACCTTTCCAGCACCTCTCTTAGTGGTCCCAGTACACTCCTGTTTGGCCTCCTACCCAAACATACAAGAAACAGCACAGATCAAATCTACCTCAGACCAAGTGCAATCTGAGTGTCATCTCCTTTCAGACAAGCTGAACAGAGCAAGTTCCTAGCAATTCTGAGTCCCAGTGACCGGATTTGGAGGCTGCATGCTGCCTCTACATTGATATTTTTTTCCCCATTCTATGATATTTTTAAAAATTTATTTACACTTGTCTGTTAAATCATGTTAAAGATGCTAGATAGGATCAAGCATAATACAGAAATACACAGATGGATATATAAAGACAGATGCATATATCTCATCTAAGGAATGTAAGCAAAGTTTTTATGAAATAACACTGATGTTATTTCATAATTGAATTTGAATTCATTAGGAAGGAGGACAAAGACATAAAAATCAAATTGCTTTTGTAATTGAGAGCTTAAATTGTAACTGTTGCTTAAATTCTTAAAATCATTAATGTTGCAGTTAATTCAACAGTAAAAAGATTACCTGATGGTTAACCTCATTGCACAGAGAGCACTTTTTTTATCACTTAATTCTATACCAAACTTCTACTTCCAGACCAGAAATCTTTTCCATGAAAGGCCAACATGTTCTTGAAAATTTGAAGAAGTCACTAAGTCGGGTCTTCCTGAAGGTAGTAGAAGACATTTGCTTCTGCAAGAATACTTAGAATAACAAAATGTTTGGGTTTCAGAGGGAAAAAAAATGCTTTTTCACTCTTTCAATTTGTCAAGACCAGAAAAAGCCATCAGGGAGGCATGTTAAAGACTGTTGCGTGTTTTTCTGACTGTTTGAAGATAGCAGGCTGAACTGAAGTTGCATCAAAAGGTTAGGCTAACAGGGAAATTATTTTAGGAACTGGAATGGAAAAATTGCTTGAGGCTGTTTCTCTACATGTCAAATACACCATTAACCTATTCTTTAGCTTTCAGAACAATGAGGGATTAACACTGCTTTCATTTGCATGCAGATGCACATGGAATTAGACACAAAGATTCTCTGATAAACAAGTAAATAAGACTTCCCTCATCCCTAGCAGGTGTAGGGGGGTGTACATTCTATGACACTACGCACATCTGTACAGGCTCACCACCTTGTCCTGTAGCTTCAATATCCTTAACTGCTCAGTGTCTCAGGCTTCCACCTCAGGTGTTTTCATGACACAATGTAGAGGAAGACATGGAAGTGGCAGCTGGCTCAAGTAGGTATTTTTTGTTTAGTGTCATGGGAAATCTTCTATGGAAGAACTCCATAGACTCAAGAAAGTTAATCAGCTGCACTATCCTGATTATACTGACATTGGAGGAAATCTGCTTTGTAACATATGGAAAAAATAATAAGAGCAATTATGTTGTCATACTTAACTATCAGATTTAGTTTTACACATTTCATTTAATTAAATATAAAATCAAACTTAACATCATTAAAACTACATTGCTTCTGAGTAATACCTTAAAAGCTCACGGAACTAGATTCTCTACTTTCACCATTTAAATCTTTGTAGTCCCACCCTATTTAGCAATATAGGAAACAGCATTTACTTGGTCATCTACAGAAAGTCTTCCTGAACTATTGAAGCCTTCCTAAACTATTGAAGCAATTGAATTGTTGGAAGTATTCACTAGCTATGCACTACTTCATGGTAATCCTTGAACATATAACAGTCAATGAGATGGCAGAGCAGATCCCATGTGGCTTTGTAGCCTCTATTACAGCCATGGTTGTCACACTGTTAAGAGTATATTTGATGCTAATATCACAGAACCACACAGAACTGTAGGGGTTAGAAGGGACCTCTGGAGGTCACCTAGCCCAACTGCTCTGGTAAGGCAGTCTCCGTACAGAAGGTTGCACACATTTAGCAGGGAGGTTAGACTAGATGACCTCCAGAGATCACAGTTAATCCTTTTCAAATGATACCACTTTTCTGTCAGCATCGTATTTTAAAGGATGCAGGCAGATGGCATCACTTGCTATCACTTTAGTTTGTCATGAGACAGAGCAGTACCTGGAGAGCATTCAAAAGTTACCATCAAAAAGCATAAGTACAGAGCCTGCACATTTGAGAGAAATAACCTAAATACTTCAGCAAATAAATAGAGATATTTCTTGTGGATTTTTTTTTTTTTTTTTTTAATTGCTGAGATGTCTGAATCCATGTGGGAGTTTAAAACGTGAGTTCTCTTTAAAAATGTTATGTAAAAGCACTAGCTGCAAGTCTTACCAAGGTCAGACAGGAGGTGCCTGAAGTGAACAAATGAAATAAAAATAATTCTGTACCTTTTAAAAACCATATGAAGAGTCTAGATCACAGGCTGTCTTATTTCTCTTATCTTGGCTGCCTACTGATTCAAGAATTTCTACAATGAAAAAAAAAAAAAATCTCTGTATTTATTCAGAAGATGTCATAATATGTTAAGTTTTAAGAACCATCTGAATTAAGGCATAATTTTGCACAATAAAATCCTGACAGAGCATCTACAGAAATCCAAATATTGATATTGATTACATATATCTAAGAGTTTCTGCCTTGCTCCTTTGAATCATTTTCTCAGAGGTTGAACTACAGTATACAAAGATTTTTTTATACTTAAAAAGACGCAGAGGCATTGGATGTGAATTCACGTCCTTATTTCCATTCTGCAAATGTGTTTTGCTATAAAATAGTGAGGTAAAAATAGAGATACAATCAAATGGCAGAGATGTCTACCAAGATAGAAATAGGTTGAAAATGTACAACCCCATGCAAGTATTCTAGCTGTTTTTCTGCTACTAGAGTTTCCTGTTATCGGCATAAAGCCTTGATTCTCCCTCAGAATCTGATGCATTTGAGTACTACTTTTTTCTGCAGATGTGACCCATCTTTCTTGGAATGAAGCAGAAGGCTCTTTAAGCCTAATACAGCAGCATAACTGAGCTACATATCCTCTTCTGAATGAGACATCAAGATACAAAAAATAATAATACTTAAAAAAAAAAAAAACAATTAGAAGAAAAATGTGTAAAAGAATGAGAAAGCATACATATACGTATACACACAAACAAAATAGTAAGAAAAAAAGAGATAAAAGGACACTATCAGGATGCTGGGAACACACATGCTCATAGAGATGTCCCACACATCATGTACAAGCTCTGCTTAAATAAGAACACAAGAGATAACATTACTGCAGAAATGAAGAGAGGAAAGTACACAACTTTTGCCATTTTGAAAGATTCCTTTCTGAAAACAGCCTACTGAATTAGTAATCTTTTATATGCTGCTTGAAGCACTAAGGACAAAAGGAAATGTACATGACTCAGTCTTACACATTGTACCTGCTTAATTACAAGCCTTGAAATCAAAGGAAATCATATCAAGCCTGTGGCTTGGTGCTTGAGCTCTCAATGGAGCACATAAGCTGCTCTAATATGCACCTGTATTACAATGAGATAAGCATTTTTCAAAGAATTACCTCATTTTAGCCATACCCCCCAATAGTTTTCTCATTGTGAGACATTCAAGATTATAGATCTTTGTACAAAGATTCCTGTTTTGCCCTGCATGCCCTTCTTCCTGAAACAGTTCAGTTCTACTTTGTCCAAGTGAGAAAAAAATGCAGCATAAATCATCCATTGGATTAAAATAAATTGAGGAAAAAAAAAAAATGTTTCATAAGAAGACAATTAAAATGTATCTTTTGTCCATCACACTTTTTCAGAGTTCAAAAGTGGTCCCATTCAGCACAGAGACAATACTGGATCACCTGTAAAGAGCCTGCAGACAGACTTCAGACCACTTAGTACTGCAAAAGGTAACTCATCTGAAATGCAGGGAGACCGAGGAGTTTAAAGTCCCCACTTGGCCTAATTTGGCACAGAAAACCAACCTGCTTCTGTAAGTGTGGGTAAGAATTTTACCAGCTGCACTACAGAGCCATTTACAATTCTTTTCTATAACAACGACCTTTTAGGTTTTTATAAAAATTTAAATACCTTCCTTGGAGATACTTAGGCTATAATAGTATGGAGGTAAAGTTACCTATTTAAAATGAGAGCTGGGTTAAAGCCAAGGCAAATAGGAATTCAATTTTTTTTTTTTTTTTTTTTTTTTACATCCCAGAACCTTTCCTTAACCACTGTGATAGCCTCTACTTTGACAGTTTTCTTCCTATCTCTCTTTTTGTACGCCCGGAACGGAGGGAATGATGGACAAATGGAAACACTGGCAGTACCAAAGAAGAAGAAACAACCTTCACTCACCAGAATTTTCAACCTCCTGCTCCCACAGTCACACCTAGGAGTCCTGGACCATATCCATCATCATGCTTGTCCTCCTTGCCTACTCAGTTATCAGACTTTCACATAAAATAATTACACTTTTTTCACTAAGCATGAAAGTATTTAAGTAAACATTTTGACTTTTATGAATACAACTCATAATATGCAAAGTGTACTTCCCATTTCTGTCCTGTCCTCTTCCATGAAATATGTGCATTAAATTACAGACAATGCAAGTAGCTGAAGCACACAACAGACATCACAGTACAACCAGGCTTATAAAGTGTAACTGACTTAGGAGAAAAAGAAAAATTAAATTCTTTACTCCACATTTAGCCTCCACAATGAAGCCTCAGAGTGATGACCTCAGAGCTGTGTTATTACCATAATCTACTTGGTCCACTTTATGTGTTTAGATGTTAAGCAAAGTATGTTCAGTGCATTTACACAAGCCAAAACCAAAATGAATGCATTGGTCTCAGGTGCAGTATTGATCTACTCTGGTAGTCAGAAATAGAATATATATAAATATTACATATTGAAAAAATGTACTCTTGTCACTTTGCCTGACAAACATTTCATTAGCCGTAGTAAATTACTGATCTGACAGATTGCCTACAGAGCAACGTTTACAATATTTTAAGGTTCATCATGTTTCCTTGTTCTTTTGTGTTGTTTTGGCAGTGAGACATAATTCATGCTTTCCTATTTATCCTAATGTAATGGCAGTGCAGTAAATTATATCAGAGGTTATTTCAGCCAATCAGAAACTCTGATTAGTTGTACTCTAATTAAGGAATAATGAATGGGGAAGTGACAAATTTCCTCTTCCTCATTTATTTTTGTAATTAAATTGCATAGTGTGCATCAATCAAATAATCTACATTATTAGAATTTGCAAACTTTTTTTGGAACCCTCATGTTGCTTTTTTGGCAGGAGCATTTATCAGGTTTTATGGCCAGCTGTCAAGAAATCATAAGGCACAGACATTAAGTTATCCATCTGATAAATGTCCTCAAGGAAAGATGAAAAATAATCAGCCATAACTGTTATAAAAAAGCGAGAACAGTATGTGGTGCTTCCACTAGTGTAGGAGAGGGTCAGACCTGGATATTAAGATAATTATTTACATTGTCAGACAACGACTCAAGGCAATAACTCTCCCAAGCCCTTAAACTTCTATAATTTAGTGTGTGGTGTCACTTGTCCTTCTGTAAGTCTTGATCTGGTGAAAAAGTGATTGAATAAATGGAGTGCTGAATAAATGGTGGAAATCTCTACAAAGAAGGTGGATAAACACAACTTTTGATATTTGTAAGCTCACATGCAACAGATATAAAGTACTTTGGGGTCCTAAGTGTTATGCAAGAGTTAGAAAACAGTAAATAAGATCGCTTACGAAATTTAAAATTACAGGGATTTGCTTTTGAAATATTTCTATTTTTCAAAGGAAAAAAGGGCAAAAATAATAGCTAATTTTTGCCAAAATGCAATATTGCTTAGTTCAAATATTTCCTAGATGCCATGTGATGGGTAGAGTTCAAAGCTTTCAGAAAGGCCTAGTTCCCGTGGGACTTCTCCCTGCTCTTATTTCCTGTACTCCTCCATATTGCTGCACAAACTGTTTCTGTAATGGATAGTTCACAGGGCTGTTGAGGCCATGCAGCATTATGTGAGGGGAGGAAACCTAAATGGCATTTCTGCCTTTCAGAGCAAAGGTGCAAAAAAGACAAAAAATACAACTTCGACATCATACAACCCTTCTTATATTCTTTCCATTTTGAGAAATTTCACAGATTCACAGATTTGTCTAGGGAATATTTTGCTTGATCTATCTAAACATCTTTTTACATTTCTTCACAACAGAATGTTTTCTTCAGCTGAAAATCAAATTGTCACAAAAAGAATATTTCCATTAGGAAGGTTTCAACCAGCGTTTCTATAGCTCATTCAGAGGTTACTCATTCTCAGTAATTCACAGCGCTTCTCCTTTCAGTTCTGTACTTATGCAAGTTGGGCAATCACATCCATATGCTCAGTTTTATTAGCTAGTATTCAAGCCTTTCTGGTTTTATAAATTCTTTTACAAATATATTTCCCTTTTTAATAAATATTTCATCATGTCCATACTGCTTCAGTTGAGTTAGAAATATAAAAGTAGGATAAAAAATAACAAACATAGAAACAACATGGATGCACATGACATCAGGACTAGCTTAGTGGATGTCTAGTGTCAAAAACAAGCTGATCCAAATAATATAGAGTATGTAGAACATTAGTGTCTGCATAACCACTAATAAATTTATGTAATCAATAACATATTACATAAATAAATACATAAGTTTAAGTGAAACAATACGGTGATAGCAGCCATTAGAAAATCATTACTGTTACTGAAATAAAGCCAGTTATCTCTCTCTCATTCAATATCAATAGCTTGGTGTCACGGAACCATGTCACATTTGCCCTGGAATTACTAACGAATTAGGCAGAAATAAGCATTTTCGTTGACAATGATAAATATTTTTACTATTTTTAAAAATTTTACTATTTTAAAAATTTTTACTATTTGAAATGAAGCAGAAAAAAAAGGTCCACATTATAATTCAAAACTAAGCTCTTTGAAAGTATGAAAAGTCTTTTCTTGATAGAAAAAATTCAAAATAAATTCCAGATAAAGTTGTGGATATTGTTCTGTGTCAGGAGTTCTGTGCTACAATAGATTCTAACGAGCTTCTTGGGTAAAACAGAGGCAATACATATCTAAAATCTTTCAGAGATCCACACTTTTCGTTAACATAAAAATATTGCTGTGTTGTTTCTCATCTATATTTAGGGTCTACATAAGAATTTACCTTAAATATTCAAGAAAGTGCAAATACTTCATTCCTAGTTAGCAGTTAAAATAAGATAGAAGGAAGTTAGAGATCTAGGCACCTCTGAAGATCATTATTTTTTTTACCATTAAAAAAAAAAAAAAAAAAAAAAACCTACTCATGAACAAGAATCCTAACTCTAACCTCTCAAATATGATAAAAAGAATAATGCATCTTTTCTAGGGTCTGATTCCAGTTGCCTATTTGAAAAATAGCAGTAGTGCCAAGCATTTCTTGAAATTTCTTGAAGTCTTGCAGATAAGCTTTATCACTGCACTGTTCTTTACGGGGGGGGGGAGGAAGAACAATTAAAAAAGTGATTCAGATATTTTCATATAATGAAGATAAAAATAAATTCAGGTTGAAAACTCTCATTCTTTTGCATTACCCCTTGCAAACAACATCATTTGTAACTATCAACATTAACACAAACTTTGAAAATTTGACAGTAAGCTTTTATGTTTATTATTACAAAAATTACTCCACTGTAAAATTAGTAGGCAAGAGTTACAACTATGGTTATGGTTTGAATAACAGCTCTTGCTTTGCTTGCAAAAAAATACCTATAGTTCACATATCCTCTAGTGTTAATCTGCCAAGTTTGAAAGATGTGCTTTTGTATTCAGAGTATAAATAAATTCTGAACGTTTCTCAGATGCAAACTAGACAATCAAATTTCACTGAAATGTCTGTCACTGGAAACGGAAGATGGGAAAGAGGGTGCAAAGGCTTGTATGTTGGTCTTTGCAATTAGTGAGTTTGAACATCCTATGAAATTTCAGTAAGGAACAAAAACTTTTTTGAATGAAGGCTGCATGACTTTAAGCTTCCAAACATAAGTGCAATATTGATCCTCAGAAATCATTACTCTGTTAATGTAGAGGGATGGAAAAGGAAGAAAACTCCTTCCATTAAAGCTTCAGGCAAATATCACAAGGGACTTCCAAGCCTTAAATGGGCTGCAACTTTTAGCAAATTAAAATAAGCAAGACTTCAGAATTTTAATTTAGTAAACATTTCAAAGGCCATTTTTCACTATTTCACTGTGCGTATATACCAATACGCAGCTGGGAAATCTAATTTAGGTTTGAAATCTATTTACAATTTTGAGATCACTGGCACTATTTCTGGGGATGTTTTTGCTTAATGCTTTTAGAGCAGAATAAAAATGTTATATAATGAGAACCAAATCTATTTAAGGTAATGAAATAGCTTTACTCATTTACTATATGTGCCCATCTTTTCCCCTAATTCCCTGCCTAGCAGGTCAACACAGCAATAGTATTTTAATCACCAAGAACTGTAGTTCTAACGTCTCATATAGGGAACCAGCTCTTGATTATTTGAGCTATTTAGGAAATACATAGCTTTTATACTACATATGTATAAATATATATGTAGTTTTAGGTATGGATGAATAAAAAAAGAAGTTGACTGATTAGGAAAGCATATTTCCAAGTACTTAATCACTACTTGACACTGTTGACTGTATTATATTTATCATTGTCTAGAAGCAGAGAAAGTGGAAAAAATGATGTCAACAGGTACATTCCAGTCCTATTTTTCATCATCAGTTTCTTAGAAAAGTGTTCTTGAACCATGTATAACTATTCTCTCTCCCTAGTGACAGAAACTGTTGGAGAATCTTTAAATTCTGCTGCAACAAAACTAATTCACTTGAGGAACGTTATTTTCTTATCCATAAGGAGTTATTTCTAGCTCAGAAAGCAAATGATATCCTGGGGTCTATCAGAAGAAGGGTGGCCAGCAGGGACAGGGAGGTGATTGTCCCCCTCTACTCTGCTCTTGTGAGGCCCCATCTGGAGTACTGCGTCCAGGTCTGGAGCCCTCAGTACAAGAACAACAGAGAACTGTTGGAGAGGGTCCAGAGGAGAGCCACGAAGATGATCAGGGGACTGGAACATCTCCCGTACAAAGACAGGTTGAGGGAGCTGGGCTTGTTCAGCCTGGAGAAAAGAAGGCTGCAGGGTGACCTCATAGCATCCTTTCAGTATCTAAAGGGAGCCTATAAACAGAAGGAGAATCAACTCTTTACAAGGGTAGATAACAGCAGAACAAGGGGAAATGATTTTAAGTTGTGGGAGGGAAGATTTAGGTTGGATGTCACAGGGAAGTTCTTTACAGAGAGACTGGTGAGGTGCTGGAACAGGCTGCCCAGAGAGGATGTGGATGCCCCATCCCTGGAGGTGATCAAGGCCAAATTGGATGGGGCCCTGGACAACCTGGTCTAGTATTTAATGGGGAGGTTGGTAGCCCTGCATGTGGCAGGGGGATTGGAGATTCATGATCCTTGAGGTCCCTTCCAGCCTTGGCCATTCTGTGATTCTGTGATTTCTCCTTTATCCAGGTTCCTCATGCATTTAGTAGTAAACAAAAAAGATCATTTTTTTTTCTACTTCTCCAAGTCTACTATCTTTGTACAAGAAAATGCAAACTATTCCTCTGCCCACTCATATTTTACTCGGAGTCTATATTAGCAAAGTGTTAATGTTTAGGAAGGTTTTGTGCCATTTCTATGACAGTTTTACCAGAAGCATTTAAGACTTGGCTTTGTGAGCAGCTAGATCAATGAGCAGCCCGACGGTCACAGAGTATAAACATGGTGACAGGCATGAAAACTCAGTAGAACTTAGAAGTATTCAACAAGAATTTACAAGTGCATTCAAAACTTCCCTTGTTCTATTCTATCACGTTTCGTGTTTTGAATTGCTGTAACTAGATGAGGAGTCCTTCAGAGCAAACAACTGCGTGGCAGCACTGGAAAAGAACTGTCATGTTAGTACTTGCTTTGTGTTTGCAACTACAAAACATAACCGCTTTTCTCTTCTCTGTGGTGCTACCAGCCCAAGCCTCTCCTGAGTGGTATCTGTTGTCAGTATCAAAGTAGAGAGATGTTTTCTTACTGTTGGAAATTGCTCCATCTTCATCTCAAGCTGAGAGGGGAAAAAAAAAGATCACAAGACACTAGACTTGCTAATAATCTGTCACAGCAGGCCAGGGTCAGCTAACTTTCCTCACTAAAAAAGAAAAAAAAGCAAGATGCAAAAGTCAGAAACACTGATCTGATTTCTACAAACGTCCATCCCATCTGCTTATCCAGATGGCCAATTGAATCACAGGAGGAAGGTGTCACAGTCACCGAGAAACCCAAATCTTTCCTGCTTTATCATACCACAGTCAAAACTAATAACTCAACAGCAGCCAACAGAACCCTAAAGGCTTTGTGTACTAGCACACAGAGCTTTCTTGTAATCATTGTGATACCTCCAGGAACAAGGGGTGGCATGAATCATTATTTGGATGTGATAACATGACCCATACAAACATTAGGGGATAATGGGCAAGCCTGCGCTCTGCAAATCGAATCGCACCGTGATCCATCATTAACCTAAGTGAGCTATTGCTTTATTGAAGTAGCCCTGTAAATGAATAGGTCACAGTCTATTTAAAAGCTGAGAGATTTGTTAATGCTCCAAGGACTTGTGTTCTATTAGAGTACAGAGCCTGAGTATAGCTGAATTTAAGTATGTTCTTATAGGATAGGTAAGAAGAAAGGGAAAATCTAAGACTTATACGAGAAAAAAAAAAAAATTAGCCACGCTTATGCACATCTATAAAAAAGATATTTCTAGATATATCTCAATTTAGGTTTTGTCTTAAAAAAAGGTAAAAACACAATCACTGATTTCAAAATACTATTGTTTTTATTATTATTATTATTATTATTATTTTGTTATTGCTAACAAACTTCTATAGCACCAAGAGTTAAGACTTTGGGACTATGTGAAAGTTAAATTATTTCCAGTTAATTTGATTCAACACTACAAATTAGCATTGCTCATTGAAAAGAGCTTCAGAATACAGTTTAGGAGATTTACAATATTAATCCATTTAATTGCTTCTTCAGGAATTCTGGATTTTGCATAGACATGAGTCCAGACACTTCTTTACTGTTCAGTTTAGATAACAGGAGTGAGTTTCAGAACCAATTAAGACAATCTTCAAAGATTTCCCTCCTTTTTTTACTGCATCCTGGCAGTTCTACTTAACTGTGGGTGCAACGGTGAATTATGGACACCATCCTCCAAGACTGCTGAATTGAAAATGAAGAAATAATTTGCTTCTAAATTATTTTCAGATTAAGTTTAAAATTGTAATTATATGTTTGAAAAAAATATCTTTCCTTTTCCTTTTCCTTTTCCTTTTCCTTTTCCTTTTCCTTTTCCTTTTCCTTTTCCTTTTCCTTCTCCTTCTCCTTTTCCTTTTCCTCTTCCTTTTCTTTATGGAGCTATAAAACTACACGAATCTATGAAATAAAGTGCTATGTACCTTCATGGAAGTTCTGAATAACAATGGTAGTAATGGACTTAGCAGTTCAGAGGAAGACATTATCATGGGGAATTGTGTGGGTAATTTGGGAGGTGCAGATTTTGTGAAACAGGGAAGAAACGGGTAATCCTAACACATGAGACTTCTATTTACTTTCAGGAAAGACAGAAGATTTTCTTCCATTTTATTTTCACCCTCAAACATTCAAAAATATCTATGACTACTTCACTTTGCTGTTTTATATCTGCCCAGAATATTCTAGGAACATCTGCCTTGTCCTTCTTGTGAATTCCAGGGCTTCATCACAGATTAACTTTGCTAACATTCCTAGAGTACCAGAAAAAGCTACTAAATATTACTATGTATACTCTTCTGATGACTTGTTTCTTGACATGTATTTCACCTGTGATATAGTCATTATACTTATTTCCTTCACATTTCCTTTGAGACTTCCACATGTTGGATTGAAATGCACAGTGGCACACTACTTTTTCAGCAGGAGGGGAGGGTCAACTTTTTTCACTGGTCACAGATTCAAGAAGGGCATGCAGATTCATGTTTAAACATTTCAGTTCACTCTACAGCCTTGGGAACAAATCCAGTGAAATACCATTCCTCTGCATAATAATGAAGTCCCCATGAACCACACACACATTTTACTCAATGTTAAACATTAAAGGAAGCTATCATAATCAGCTCCTTCTTTAAATTACAAGTCTGAATTACACTTGTATTTTTGGAAAATACCTGATGATGGAAAATGAATTACTATGAAATGTAAGTAGTATGTAAGATTTTACAGGTAGAAATTGTTTACCCTTAATTCCCTTAAGACTGTATACAGGCCATGGATGTCTTCCTTACTTCCATATGATCTGGTAATAGAATAAAACTACACTTTCTCAGTGTAAGAGGGCAAACAGGATTTTAGAAAAGATCATATAGTAACCAACATAACCACTTATAAGAAAACTTAGGAATTTATATAACAAAATAGCTGCAACCTATACTTTTGGTACCTTCTCTCTTTGTCACAAACAAATGACAATGTAACTTAATTATTTTGAGTTACACACTGTAGTGATATTAGTTACATTAACCTGAATTCATTTTACTCTTCTGGAGCATCTGGATGTGTTCCCAGAACTCAACACTAGCAAAGTTTTACATTATTTTTCCCTCCTGCTCCTTCTGATAGTAGCTTTTGTCTCTGCTCCTTCACTCACTAAGAACAGATAATGCCATACTTCCTTTAAAAAAATAATAATGATTAAAAAAAAAAAAAAAAAAAAAAGGAATATTTCCACATTTCCACTATGGTACATTTTCTGTAGACCTCACTCTTGTTTGTATGCACTGATTTACATTTCCCCAAAATATAAGTCTATGTGAAATCAAGAAATGCCTTTGGTCAACTAACAGCCAATTCTGCAACTGTTTAAGTATCCATTTTTCAAATATCAATTTTTAACTCTATTCAATTAGGTTTGTAGGTAAAAACTAGGTTTTGGTATAGAAACACACAACCTGACGTACTTTTGAAAGTCCACACAGTAAAATGTATCTTCATTAAGTGATATGTGGGTGAAGATGTCTGCCTCTGAATACAGACAGCTGGCACATCTTCCAGAAACAGCCACTCTCCTACTAATTTTTGCTGCTTACTCTAGTGGCTATTGTAGTTCTTATAAACAAGAGATATCTCTTTCCATGAACATGCAAGTTAAATGAATTGTGTTATTTGCATCACACTGTGGCCTTCCTTTTCATGCACGTAGATATGTTTTCCCATTACATTTGAGCACCCAGCTTTAAGTTTGAGATAGGATGCCTATAATGCTTAGGAGAAATGCTTAGGAGAAAGTACACAATGGGAAGATCAAATCTTCGACCCAAAATTGAGCTTATAAATTAAGAAAGGGAAAAGACAGATGATAAGAAAGGGGTGGATTGGTATGAAATAAATGACCCCACTTCTTATACTTTAGATAAATTTTCATTGTATATACTTTCGTTTATTTGTGCTTAATAAATTCCCCATTTTCATGTATCAGCCTAATCAAGTGCAGATGTTAGACAGAAAATATTCATAGGAGAATCATACAAAGCTTGCCATCTAAAGAAAAAAGGTTAGATCCCAGCCATTCTGCTGACTGTTGATCTGCTGCCAAGAAAATCCACCTCACAAGTTCATGGCTTCCCTTCACTGTCTTAATCATAGTTCCTAAGCGAACCTTTACCAATAGATATGTAATGAACAGGGCAACCACATGGTACCAACATTCTGGCTGGCCAGTATTGGCTGTTTGCCAATAACAGAACACTAATATCTTTTTGACAGAGACTCCAAGCAAGGTTAAACCAGCTTTATTCCTCGTCTGTGCTCCCAAAGAAACAAGGATCAATCAAAACTGAAGCCATATTCTAGAAGAATACATAATTAATGTTGGAATGCAACATAAAAGACACTGATGAATCAACTCTGTCACACCAGTTCATTGAGCTGTCTCTTCCTGAATCACATAGCTTCGTTTTTCTGACAGATATCAAAACCATGGCTATTTCCATTAATGTCAGGAAAGTTGAAGTAAAGAGGTTTTACTCAATGTTTTTTAGGTTTGATTCCTCTTTTCTATCTAGAGAATTTAAAACCAAGAATGAAATCTCAGTACTATCACCTCCCTTTCTATCATCATTATCTTTTCATACACAGTTGAATTCATCAGATCGTTAATGTGTTCTCCATGAGACTCACTTTGTTATTTCAAAATGTTTTCCCTCTGCTCAAGTAATTTTCAAGGTGCTTTTCTAATTCCACACGAGTCCCATTGTATTTGAAGCTGTTGTCAAAGTTTTCAACGGTGTATATAAGACAAAAATATGTGAAAAAGAACTGAAAAAAAAGACCTCCCCTGTGGGTGACAGTGCTGCACAGTCTGCAATCTCTCTGTCTACAAAAAGAGGGCATATTTGAACAAATCTGAGTTCCCATAGTCAGTAAAGTCAAAGTGCAATAAGATTATTTCCTTGGAACCTCAGGGCTCAAAACACAGTTTGCAATTAATTTTTTCTGTAGGTAGTAAGAATCTACATATTGAGATAAAGAAGAAATCCTAGTGCAGGCTGGAGATGAGTGGTATCCTCCAGGAATCCATATTAGGACTGTTGATTTTCAGTATCAGTATCGAGAACACAGACAGTGGGATTGGCTGCACTCTATGAAACTTTGCTGATAACATCAAGCTGAGTGTTGCAGTTGACACAATAGAAGGAAGAGATGCCATCCAAAAGGAATCTGGATAGGTTTGAGAAGCAGACCTTTGAGAATCTAAAGAAATTCAACAAGGCCAAGTACAAAGTGTTGCACTTCATTAAGGGCAATCCAAGATATGCATACAGTCTGGGAGACCAACACATTGAAAAGACCTGTGGAGGTCTTAGTGGGTGTAAAGCTTTGCCAGCAGAGTAGAGGACCAACTGTATCCTGGACTGCATGAAAAGACTGATGGCCAGCAGGGCAAGGAAAGCGATTGTCTCCCTCTACTCTGCACCATGAAGCCTCATCAGGAATGTTGCGTCCAGGTCTTGTGTCGGGGTCCCAACACAAGAAAGATATGGAATTATTGGAACAGGTCCAGAAGAGGGCCACAAAGATGATCAGAGGACTGGAGCACCTCTCCTAGGAAGAGAGGTTGAGGGAGTTGAGTTTGTTAAGCTTGAAGAAGGAAGGCTGCAAGAAGCCTTCTCAGTACTTGCATGAAGCTTATAAACAGGAGAGAAACTGACTTTTTACATAATTTTATAATGAAAGTATGAGGAGGAATGTGGGGAGATTTAGGTTAGATGTTAGGAAATTCTTTACTCACAGGGTGATGAGGCACTGGAACACTCTGCCCAGATAAGCTGGGGTATCCTATCTCTAGGGGCATTCAAGGCCAGGTTGGATGGGGTCCTGAATGGCCTGATCTGGTGAGTGGCAGCCCTGTCCACAGTAGGGGGACTGGAACTAGATGATATTTAAGGTCCCTTCCAATCTAAGGAATTAGATCTACAATTCTTTGATTCTAAGATAACAATACAATGCAGAGCAATAAATAAATAAAGCATAAAATTGCTACAAGGGTTTAGAAAACTATATAACCATAACAAACTATGATATAAAGTTCACTTATTCTCTCAAGAAAAGCAGTCTCTTATAGCTGTTTAGTAAAACAGTAGTTTCAGGGTCCCTCACAACATATTTCACTGGAGAAAAGAAAATAAAGTAGTCAAGGTAAAACAATAAATAGCAACAATTAGGAAAGATTATCCAGTAAAAAAATTAAAGTGCTCCAAACAGTCCATTTTACTCCTGGTTTATTCAGTAACTATGCAGACTCCAGTAATGAGAAATGATTAATACCTAGTAGTACTTGTCATGGAAAACAAGTACCTTCTCTAGCAGAAAGATTTTGAAAATAATATTGGTCTATATTGAAATCATCTCTTAATATTAGGTAGATTTAAATGGCATCCTAAACTGAGAGACATAATTACCTCTTGAATAGAAGCTTCTGAACAGCAGACTGTATTTAAGAGGGATGACTGAATCTGTACTACATCATCCTAGTTTTAACCTTAAAGAACACCCTCTCTGATATATATTGTTGAGTTTGGCATTATCAAGGTACAAAATAAAGTTCATGCGCAAATATAAAACAATACATTAATTTAGTTACTGGGTATTCCTAGTGTGACAGGATCACTTATAATTATTACACAGCTACTAGTAGGCTAGTACAAGAGGATATGCTAAGAACAATTAATATAACACAGCAGAACCTAGCCCTCCCTCCTCATAGAAGAAAAGTGAAATCTAAAGTTCAAAAAGAGAAGGGCCACCTTTCATACAAAATGTTTTATCTCAGTCTATTCCGTGAGCAATTAGTTAACTAAACATTAAAAAGAAAAAAAAAAGCTAAAACTCTCATTATACTTTTCTTAACACAGTTATAGCATTTAATACTTTAGCTAACCCCCATTTTTAGCAGCATTTTTCTATTCAGTACCTGTTGTTACCATGCACCGTAACTCATTGCTTTGTGATACATCAAACACGTTAAGTGCTGTATAAACTCAAATTCTCTTCTCCTTTAAAGATGTCACATAAAAATGTCTCAGTTTAAAGGGTATGTATAAACACACACAAACTTGTGTATACATAGAAATTCTTTAAGTGGAGACATTTTTATGAGTCATTTTGAAAGCAAAATAGTATTTGGCTTCTTATAACAAATTTTACATTCCAGATCTCTCAAAGTGCTTTGCAAATGAATAGCCTGGAAGCCAACCAATATAGTGATGCTGTAGGTAAATGCACATCATTTGAAGAGGAGCAGATAAATGTTAAGGAGTTTCTTGTCTTAACACACAAACACAAAAAGTAATGGGTAAATCAGGAAAAGATCAAGATAGTACGGAATCAGTACCCATTTTTTGTTCTGTGTTTCTCACCTGCCTCTATTAATATTCTTTAATGTATAGTTTCAAACATACCAGCTGTCAGAAATAAGTGCCAATGTGGAAATGAAATTGTGTCCAAGTTTTTCAGTAGAATACTGACAAAATATCAATATATTTTGTTGTTTAAAATGATGTAACTTAGATCTTATATAAGTGCTTTTCTTTCTGTATTTACACTATAATTTAACTAATCTGGGTTTTCACAAGAGGATGACACCTCTACTGGTATTATTTAACACTATATTATTTTTGCTTTTATATTAATTTTTCATAGATCAGTACATACAAATACATGCACGCACATGCCATTGTTAGTCAGTATTATAAAAAATATTTGAAAATATTCCAATTATTTGGAAAGAAGTATCATATTCCCCTCAAAAAGAAATAGCATTGATTAATAGAAATATATACAAATGACAATTTTTCCAGAACCTCAAAACTGAACTGGACAACTGTGATAACCTAATCAAAATGCAATTTGTTATTACAAAACTATTTCACACTCTATTCACATCTTTACATTAACTACACTGCATGGTATTAAAGTGCAAGGCAGAACTTTTATCAAACTTTGACTACTGTTATATAAACAATGGATACACATTGTTGGAATCTAGAATGCCTGAGAATTACATAACATCTAGAAACTAAGAATACAGATGTGAAGATTGTAAGCATTATGATAAGCATAAACAATATATTCACGAGCAATACATATATTTCCTTGAGAGACACTGTCATCTTAGAACGATATCAGAAATATGTGCAGAAAATGTCTTTATAGATATACATATAGTTGATATATGATCAGTTATGCCTAGCAAGAGAAAAACTTGTTCCAAATATTTTCTGTTTTCATACTTTAAAAGTAAGTGAATACACTGGAAATTACGAACATTGGATAAATTTTATACTATGGCACATGTATGAAGACAAGCCTCACATCCTACAAATGAGATGGCTGCACATACTTCTGTGGCCATATATACAGCAGACACGAGTATGTATATCCATCTCTTTTGCTTATAAGCTTGATGAAAATTCATATACTGACTTTATCTTCTATGTTTTACTATAACATCTTCATTAAATGTATGTGCATGTCTGAATAGCTTTGAAAGGTTAATGTCAGATCCTATGAGTATATTACATAAGGACTACCTGAGCTCTGAATGATTACAGAATCACAGAATACCCCAAGTAGGAAAGGATCCACAAAGATCAGAGTCCAACTCCTGGCTGCACACATGATCAATAAAGAAAATGAAATGACAACAGAATCATAGAGTGTATATAGAGTGTACGAGTGGGAAGAAACTAGAAGGAATATAAGAATATTTGAAAAAAAAAAAAAAAATTGGTATTATCTTGCATAGTTTGTGCAACCTACATAATTTACTCATCCTGTTTTAAGTACTTATTTAAACATGTTTTCTTAACTTTTTACAAAGCATTTATAACTATACCTTTAAGATAGTGTCATAGAAGAATCTAGATATAAAAATGAAGACAGATACATTATGTGTCAATATTTTCCAAAATATTATGCAGGAAAGTATGTAAAATAATCTGAATACTGAAGAAGTTGTCAGCCTAAAAATTACTTATGAAAAAGCAATTTAGGCATTTGCTACCCTATAAAATTTTAAAATCAACTCTAGCAGTACCACTGAGCTAATAGGTTATTTAAGGATGAAAGAAAGTAAAATAAGCATTTACTTTCCTTCTGAGCAGTCATTACTAGTCATCTTCTTCAGAAGAACAAAACCCCAACTGATGATACAAAATGAGAAACTGCATATAGCAAGACAACCATAAGATTTGTATTTGCCTTTTTTTGTTGTCTATTCTATATTGTATGTCACTGAAATTGGAGTAGAATATATATGTATGTGTAAAAAAAACCAATATATATATATATATAATAGATAAATAAATAATCATGTATTTGCAGGGAATGCTTTCTACATATTGGAAATAGAAATGAAAATGTGGGAGATCGTATTATCTCTGGTATACCATTCAACAAATACCATACACTTCACATTCAGAACAGCTGGGGGCAGGGGGAGAACAAACTAATTCAAATTAAATAAACTTGGTGAAAAGCATTGTGTATAAAGTAGCCATGAAAAAAAGAAAATAACTTTTTAAAGAATTATTTTCAAAATAATGCATTTTGCTTCTTGTTTCCCAGAAAAAGAATTTGCTTTCTCTGTGCTACCTCTAACAGGGACCAGAGCTCAGCAAGAGCAACACCAAGTAACTACTTTGATCAGCTGAAATTGAAGCCTTTGTTCTGTGTGCTGGTATGTTCTGAAACACTGAGAATAGTTCAGCAATTAATTGCTTATGACTTCTGCAATGTAACCTTTTGGCTTTTGCATCTGGGGAAGTATTTTGTAAGAAGCCTTGAAAACTCTCAATAACACACAGTGATCAATGAAAGGTCTAATGAGATGTTCAGAAAGCTGAATAAAGACCTCCTGACCAAACAGTGAATTTTCTAAAGTCCTGATTTTGTGGAAACATTTCAGTCCCAATCTACTTTCTACCTGAAATGCAATCATATACACAGCAAAAGGTATGCTGTCTTAAGACCTACTTAGTATTCCTGTACTGCTAGTTTTGTGTGTGTGTTTGTTTTTTTTGTGTGTGTGTGTGTGTGTGTGATTTCTCTCTCAACTTGAAAATAAGAAAAAAAACCACCAAAAATCCCAACTCATTGATGTCATCCAGCAATAAAATAGTATGTTTTCCTATTTAGTTCTGTATGGATATTTGCAGATACAGAAACAAGAGCTGTTAATCATACCTCAGTACATGCAGAAATTAGCACAAAGCCCATCACCACAACTGTATGCTTTGGGAGGAATGTTTAAAATACAAGAAACATGCAGCCTTCCTCATCTACACTAAACATTTGGAGCTGAGATACCAAAGCCACAGCCATTCACATTTGAAGAGTGTGTGAAATATTTATCAAGATAAGTACCTTCACAGGTCTCTGTTATAGACATTTGCAGCATGATTTATAATTCAGGTCTAAAATCACCATTAAAATGTTTGTATAAGGATTATGTATGTTCTACTGCTCATCACATGATTAATTTGTAGAAGGCAAACTTGAAACATTACAATAATACTGCATGGCTTGCATCTGAACATCTTGGATGTCAAGACTACATTTCATTTCTCACCATTACATTATTTCTTATTTCTGCAGTGCCTTTTTTTTTTTTTTTTTTTTTTTTTTTTTTTTAAGGGAGGAGGCTAGTCAGGTGTTTTCAAAGTCACATCAAGTCAAAATCTCATTTCTTACCTTCTGGCTTTTAATTGTACCTTATCATTTCAAAGGTCAGTGCTGCAGAAATCTACCCCCTCCATCCTCCACACACACAAAAAGGACTGAGTGTTGAAAAAAGATTTTAACACACAAATACAGTCACTTTAAGTTTCACACCACCACTTACTTATTTTTCCTTCCAACCGCACTAAGTCCCCGGTTTGGCACGGTGCATTCTCAGCACTGTCCACCGCAAACTGCACTCGTGGCCGGGCGCCTCGGAGCCAAGGACCCCAGCAGAGCGCAGGACCATGGACAGCACCCTCCGCGCCGGCCCCCTGCTCCCTTCCCTCCTTCGGGCACCGCCGGCCCTCCCACTTTGCTGAGAACTCGCCGAAGTTTGCGTTAAGGAGCAGGGAGGCCACCCGCCCGCTCCGCAGCTCCCCGCGGAGCCAGCCGCTCTCGGGGCGATGTAGGGTCCGCGCTCCGCAACCCGTTCCGCCGCGCTTCCGGCCGGGAGCAGCACGCAGTCCTACCTGCTGCACAGAGCCGCAGCAGCACCCGCACCGCGGCAGTCCTCCGGATCGCTGTGGCAACAAACCGCCCGTCCTCGGGTCTCCCCTCATTCACAAAGGATCCCACGGGCAGGCGAGGCAGGTAGAAAGCGCGTTGTTACCGGCAGAGGCTGGGTCCCTTCTCAGAAATGAGCGAATCCCTCGC
Source organism: Chrysolophus pictus (assembly GCA_037305975.1). Lineage (NCBI taxonomy): Eukaryota > Metazoa > Chordata > Aves > Galliformes > Phasianidae > Chrysolophus > Chrysolophus pictus. The sequence continues at coordinate 20,427,826 of CM074577.1, read as the reverse complement.
TGTGGTTCCCTACACATTTACCCTTCAGATCGATACCGCTCCAGCAGCAGCTCGAGCTGAGCTGCAGCTGATAGAGAGCAGCCAATTGCTACCGAGGCTTCCCTCCCTGCAGCCCCCTCCCACAGGAACACACGGACTGCATTGAAAATTGTATGAGTTGGGAAAAGTAGTTTTAACCCCTTACTTGGAAGCCACTCTGCCCTTCTAGAGCTCCACAAAAGCTTTCAGTTTCTTTTTGCATTAAGAAAAGCTCAGACAGATCACAATATCCCCTTTCTGGACTCTGGAAAACAGCTTTATGTTCAATGAGAAAACCAAAAGACCTTAAACTGCAATCGACTCACTGAGAAGTTGGTACATTTGCCACCTACTAAATATAAAATACAACAAAACAAAAAATAATAAAAAAAAGATATTCCTAGGAAAGTACATTAAAATCTATCATCCAGAAATCATCATTCCCCCTCCCGCAGCCTTATTGTCTTTCTGACCATGAAGCATGCCTGAACTGCAAACAAGAAAAATATAACTTAAATTGTGGCATAGACAGTCAAAAGAAGGCGTACAGAAGGGATTTTTTATTTTGACTGAAAATTATTTTATGGCTTTTTTTTTTTAATTATTATTTCATCAAGGATGTTGAGAGCTTTACATTTTAAGAAATATCTACTTTCACACCATGACTGTAAATATGCCACTTTCTCATTTGTTTCTTGGCATTAATTTGTAGGCAAGAACTGCTGTCAAATAGGTAAAATCTAAGAGCTTGTATTTTGAACTTAAGAGAAAAGTAAAAAAAAAAAAAAAAAAAAAAAAAAAAAAAGCTCCATGAATTCTTGTAAAACAAATTGCAAATTGTAAAAAAAAGGACTTTACATTCTGAGGGAAGTAGAAGATAGAATATACTAGCACAGAAATATGTCAGCCACGTAACCTTTAAGTGTGCCCCCTCAACAAGAACACTGCAATCTTCATAACATTTCAGTATCTTGAGCTTTGTACTTGCAAATGAGACAACCTCGTCTAGTAAAAACACACGTAGGTTTCCTCTACTTAGCTGATAAGAGTGCAGTGCTATATATAACATAATACTCCGTTGACAGAGACAGGCAAATGAATTACAGACACATGCATGGATTTTCAAGTGGCAGGCAGCAGCTTCATTAATTTTAGGTAAAGAGGAAAAACAAGCAACTGCACTGTGAAACACAAGTGGCTACCACACAGCAGATAAGGCCTTCTTCCCAGTTCACTAATCTCTCCATGGCCAAAGCAGAAAACAGTGCCTCCTTCAGCATCACAAAGTCACAGTGCAGAGAGGTTTGGCTTCAGACTCAGGGACCATTTGCAGCCTATTAAGGTTATTCATAGAATCTGAAGCTCCAGTCTCAGCAGACCCCTTGCCCAAAAGACATACAGGGAAAAGAGTAAGGATGTACCAAGCTGCTCTGGCAGCTCTAGATTCTGTGTTCCTCAGGAAATCACTTCCTGATCGTAACAGCAGAGACTCCAAACTACAAGGAGACCAAGCTTCATTATTTGAGAAGCCAGGAAAAATCTTTATTTCTTGTTTATGTGTGTTTCTTGGGTCAGAGAGCATGTTGCAAGAACCTGTATGTATGTAGGATATATGCAGCAAGATGTAACACGTATGCAGGATATTTGGGCATACCAGTGTAAATCCAGAAACACAAGACCCACTGCCAGATGGACACTATACATGGATGATAAGACTGGCTGGATTACAGAAGAGAACTTGCATGCTGTCCAGTTGCAGGACGGAGGTATGCTTTCCACTATGCCAGAAAATCAAAAGGCCATAAATGTTAGTCTACACTCAACGTTTCTTTATCTTAACCCACCCTAGACATCACATCACAATCAGAATCAAAGTAAATGTAGCTCTGACACTTGCTGAATTACATTTAGCAAGAACTAAATTTCCAGGACAACATGAGAAGAAGGCAATTCTCCCAAAGTCAATAGCTTGGGAGTGACTACATGGCTAAAGAAGTCTGACAAAAGCAAAATCTTCTCCTCTCACCAAGGCACAAAGAAGAAAGGCTCCAAAACCATGGGTAGGAAAATGATTTTCTACATAGCTGGTCAGCACTTCCAGTGCTGTGCTACTACTCTTTTTTCTCATTACACAATCACATACTAAAACACAGAAAACAACATGTGCTCTAAACTAGCACGAGTTACTCATCCAAGTCCAGCTTCCACAAAGAACTGAGTTAGTGGGTTGTACTTGAAAATGCTGGTGGCTAACCAGAAGAAAACAAAACCAAAAAACCATAGATTCTAAGAACTGTTTAGACAGATAGTCTTAGACTATTCTTCTCAAAGAAAGCTAACAGTTATCTTTGTAGTGAAGAAAACTGTGAGTGTCCTGACAGATTCAAATAACTCCAAGGGACTCAACAAATAGAACAATTTATTTTCCCTTCCAACATGTGAATAAGCCCCGAAAGTGTCAACAATTCACTGTGGTATACAAGTGTAGTGACTGAGGAAGTTTTTGACACACTATACTTAAAACTAAAAGATCATCAGTACATATTTTCATTGTAGTCATTCCCATCAACTGGTGGCAAGGAAAACTTTGCTGTAGCATTTCAGAGAATCACAGATTCACAGAATTGCAGTGGTTGGAAGGGACCTGAAGAGATCATAGATTACAACCACCCCTGCTGAAGCAGGTACCCTACAATAGGTTGCACAGGTAGGCATCCGGACATTTCTTGAATATCTCCATAAAAGGAGACTCCACAAACTCTCTGGGCAACCTATTCCAGTGTTCTGCTTTTGTTCAAGTTTTAGGCCATTACTTTTTGTCCTACTGCTACACACCAAGAAGAACCTGGCCACATCCATTTGCCTCCCACCTCCCTTTAGACATTTATAAACATTAAACAGAACCCCCCTCAGTCTTCATTTCCACTGGCAGAACAGATCCAAGTTACTCAGCCTTTTCTCATATGGGAGATGGTCCAGGCTCTTTATCATTTCCGTAGCCCTCCACTGGACTGCTTCTAGGAGATCCCTGTCTTTTTTGAGCTGGGGAACCCAGAACTGGACACGCTAAATGTGGCCTCACTAAGGCAGAGCAGAAGGGGAAGATCACCTCCCTTCACCTGCTGGCTATGTTCCTTTTAATACACCCATTGCCCTTATTGGCCACAGAGCATACTGCTGGATCACAATCTCTTGTCCACCCGGACACCTAGGTTTTTCTCCACAGAGATCTCCCCCAGTAAGTCATCCCCTAACCTGTACTGATGCATGTGGTTATTCCTCCCCATATGCAAGACTCTACACTTGCTCTTGTTAAACCTCATCAGGTTCCTCCGTGTCCAACTCTTAAGTCTGTTCAGGTCCTGCTGAATGGTAGCACAGCCTTCTGGTGTGTCAGCCACTCCTCCCAGCTTTGTATCATCAGCAAATTTGCTGAGGATAGACTCTATCTCTTCATCCAGATCACTGATAATGACTGAACCCAGCACTGACCCTTGGGGAACACCACTAGTTATGGGCCTCCAACCATACTCTGCACCACTGATGACAATCTTGAGTTCTGCCAGTCAGAGAGTTCTCAATCCACATCACTGTCACTCATCTATCCCACACTTTCTAAGTTTCATAACAGAGATGTTGTGGGAGATAGAGTCAAACATCTTGCTGGAGTAAAGGTACACAACATCTACTGCTCTTCCCTTGTCTACCCAGATAGTGATGACACCATGGAAATTTACCAGGTCACTCCTGATAACCTTCTTTTCTTCCATTTCCTTTTATGATAACATAGAGGTAGCTTTAAAATTCATAAATTCTAGATATTCCCTTAAAATGAAAAGAACTTACAATAAAGCTCATACTATCTGCAAAATGAAAGCACCTAAAAGCTTACTTTACATGATTATTTATTTTTGTAGCTTTACAATTTTGAAGTTTGACAACTGAAAGACTGAAATAAATAAAAAATAAAATAATAAAAACATAGACTAGCATTATCTACGCAGAAACAAACAAATCATCGCAAAGCTAAAAAGTTAACTTAGCAATTTTAGTCTCCAATTTTGCTCTATTTATCTGTCAAAAGAAGTGAAAAATACCTGAAGCACCAACAGCTCATTTACTGGCCTCCTGTACAGTGAAGAGAAGGTTGCCTACATATTAGAGAATTCCTATTAAATTTGAAAATGTCAACAATATGGTAAGAAGGAGAAAACACTTAAAGGAGCTTAGCTGATTCCTCCTTTTTGAAATGGTCCTTGCTATCCAGTAGAAGTAAACATGAATTAATAATCTCTCTTTCTTGCTAATTATATAGAGCCAGATAACTCAAGTTTTTCCTTTCTTTGTCTAGATGCTCAGCATTACCTTGAGATTCTCTGAAGATAAAGATGATGCAGGCTAGACATAACTCTGAAAGTCTGAAATAAAACTTTCCCATTCATGCAAAGATAAAATCTGAAACATTTAGCCTTGCAGTTCAACAGAAGCACATGTATGCAAATAACTGAATTTATTTATGTAGATCCTTATTCACCTGATTGTAGGTGTTACAGACATAGGTACAGCCATCTGTATGGAGAATTACCTCATCTACATTGTCAAACTAGGATTAAAATGCCAAGTGCTGCATCTGAGAAGTAAAAAATATCTAAAATTTCACTAGAGTGTCTTATAATTCATTTAAAATACTTAGGCTTCTCTGAAAGCAACATCTCCTATAATGTAGAGCACAGTAACAATATTTGATGGAGCAAATTCCCCACTACAAAACAGTATTTTTAAACCCAGTCACCACTATTAGCTATCCATTTTCACCAGTAGTGAACAAGAGCCTGCATGCCCAGCTCATAAAAATCTGCACCAGTGGAGTTGTCCCAGTATTTCACAGTGCTTCATCACCCACCATCTCACTGGGCTCACATTCACTGTATGGTCTCCATAAACAATCAGCAAGTGTTAATGGATGTCACTGGGTGCAACAGTTTCCTCATGCTACACATGTACTTCCATGTCAGAAAAGTCATTTTTGTCAGATTGCTCCTCTGCTGCCATCTGTTCAATGACAACAAAATGTAATGGGATATTGGTGGGAAGGTTCAACCTCTACTACCATACCAGCACCCATCTCTGATGTTGTGGGCCAACATAAGAAAACAAAGAAAAGAGCAGTTGCTATATATGCTTGCATATATAAAACCAGGTAAGCAGTCTTTGCCTGCAAGTTTCCTTTGGATAGATCTATGCCATACAAGATTCAAAGAAAAAGCTTATTTTTGTTGGTAAACTTATTAGCAACCCATCAAGAATTTTTTGATTTCTGAAACTTCTGCAGTTAGACCTGCTTATACATAAACCAGTACATTATATTAATAAAGCACTAGCAGTGTATCTTCTAAGTGGTGCACTGCAATGTTTATCACTTTTTCACATAACAAAATACTTCTCCTTTTACTGGAGTAGTTACTAAATGTTGTTACTGTGACTGCTACAGAAACCAACTACAGATACAGCATTATCACCATTAGAGTTGAAGTCCCACTCTAAGGTCATACACAAAGTCAGCAGCAGATGTGCCACTTCTATATGATCTCTAACCCATCCCTAGACTCCTGCAAGGATGGAGACTTCAGTTTCTCAACTAGCTCTCCCCACATCTCAGCTATGTTTTCCAGATGTCTAACTTCAACATGTCTTGTTGAAATTTAAGCCCTCTGCTTTTTGCTCTCCATAATGTATGGTTTAGAATTATGTGCATTATTCTTTTCCTTTTTCCTATGACTTTTCATATCATATGTATATGAAATACAGATTCTGTTACAATTCTCATTCCTTCCATTTCACTTCACAAGACTTCCTGTTTTCCAGACTCTGATCATTCTTTGCTGTGCTCTGTTCTTTATTCAACAGATTACCTCTTTCCCAAAATTTAATGCCTCATACTGAATATAATGCTGTTGCTGTGCTCAGAGCTAGTAAGGAACATCCTGAGGATTATTAGAAATGTAATGCTTCCAAATTTGAGTGCTATCTTTATGCAGGGTCAATGCTATTCTTCTCTCTTTCATGCCATTATGCTAATAATCAGTCCCTTCTCCAAAGAACTTGCATCTTAAATAAAAAATGAGTGAGAATTCACAGATGCAATCAGCACAGCAGCACACTATGAAAGTAATAGTCCAAGCATGACCAACTGTTCAATAGTCATCAGTGATGCAGGAAATGAGAGATAAAACAAGATGCAATAGTGCCGGCACAAGCCATTTTGAACTTTTCATTTTTATTATTATATCCTCTGTCATAGCTTTCAGTTTGCTTGTGTTAATGTCACTAGCTATGTCTCATCGAAATTGCTTGCTTCCCACAATGACTGTGTCCACAACTTTTGGGGCTTGCCCTCCATCTACTCACTGGAAGACCAATCTTTAAGACACAAAACATAAGTTGCATGACTATCAGTTTTTGAATCTGTGCCATTTCTTGCAATGTTTTCTGTAGATTTGTTTATTTTGTTTTTTAGACAATGACATAAGAACTGGTAAAAAAGGGAAAGTTCATTTCATCATCTGAATAATTTTCTTTGCTGGTGATTCCAGCACTGAGTTCAACTTTGCTGGTCCTGAAGCAAAAACATAATGAAGAATCAGAATGCTTTTCTTGAATCCTTCTAATGATGTTCATTTCCATTTAATACTTGCCTACCAGTTCAGTTAGTTTTGCTCTGTACAACCATTGTCAACATACAGAAACTATTACTCATCTCACTTTCTAGTATAAGTCATATTTCTGTGTGTTCATGGAAGCAATAAGCATACAGCAAAAATCATAGTTATGATGCCTGTCAAATTGAAATCAACTAAAACTCATCCTTTAAAACTGCCTTTGTCTGAACATAATTAGCATCACTAGCACCACATGGACTGCTAACACAAGAGCAACTGTGAAAAAAATTGCAGTTCATAATACCAACACTGAGAAAAGTTATGTCAGTAACACAGATGAGAACTGAATAGTTATCACCAAATGGAAAACAGCCTTAAGGAACACAGGCAGAGTCAAGTAAAATAGTTGTTAATTTTTGAATATCTATACAAACTTTGCTTGTAAATAATGCACTATGTTGATTTACTAAGTTTTCCACATTATATGTTTTGATAGTATTGTTGATACTGTTGTACTTCAGTAAGTTACCATTGTTTTCTTCAGGGGATATGTATATCTCTATAAATCATTATCACTAACCTTAAACTTTTCCAAGCTTTTTCACAAGAGTACAATTATAAATACATACATATTAATGTCATCCATTTTTAGTCACTTCTTATTTTACTGCATCTCTAATGAGACAGTGAATTTGTGTCACTAAAAGGAAAATTCATTTTCTGGCAACTCAGTAACACTTTGTAAATCCCAATGCTATACCTTTTCTAAACAACAAAAACTCTCTTTGAAACATTGTTAAATTTTGTTGTTGTTTCTTTAATTTATAAGGTAGCTATTGAAAGGATCTTCCCAGTGTTTGCCACAGATTTTAAATTATGCTTATTCAGGTAATATATACAAGCAAATATACTGACAATTAGTTTTCTCTCAAGAAAGACATTATCTATGTATGCTTTTGAATAAACAGCAGTTCTTTACATTTGTTAATAGCATGAGTCTTTCTAGGCTAAGATTGCAGATATGTACTTAAAAGCCCTCATCTCCATCATGTGGTTAATACCAGTACTTTACACTTGAATAGCAATTTTATATATCTATGTCTCAAATTAGTTTTCAGAGTGGTAAGCAGCACTTTTTAAACAAGATATTAACAGAGAAAAAATAATTTTGAGGAAATACTTATGTTCCACATACAAAATACAGGTAAGTGTTAAAGGAATAAACCAGAACAAAGATTCAGACAAGCAAGTGATTCGTCAATAAGTGACATACCATAACACATACTTGTTTGCATCTCCCTTAAAAAAGAACAGCACAAATTTCATATGCACCCATTTAAAATGTTTTAATATTTACTGATGAAACTGGATGTAACTATTGTCATCCCAAAAAATCAACATGCTGTTTCACAGTTTTTTTTTGTTTTTTTTTTTTTTCAGCTTTTGACAAGTCATCTCATTTGCGTATCTCAGTACACTAACATGTGAAATCGGAATGCAGACATTTTCATTAAGATTGAAGCTATTTTGAGAGAAGATTAGGTATGTTTCACAGTTAAGTATTATGTTCTAGAGCACTGAAAAGTGACACATATTTCCTAAACAACAAAAGCTTTTTTTGTTTTTTTTCCTGGCAATCAACTTAGTAAAACCCATTGAGACTGAACATGCATATGCTGGGATGAAGAGCTACCCTTCCCGTTTCCTCTAGTCTGCTCATATCATTTGTGCTCTAGCATCAGTCAGCCTGAAGAGGAGAGTTCCCTTCCTTTTTCTCCCCTGGAATATCCATTCTATGTCACCCTGCAATTCATTACCCTCCCCTTCTAAGGCTTCTAGAGGCAGTAAGATTTAGCTACTAAGTGTATAAGTGTATACATTAAACAGAATAGTAGTATTTCATTCAGTGTTCTCCCCAAAGATGCCAAAGAAACATCAAGGGACCTCCAACCCCTATGTTCACAAAATGTATGTTCACAGTCCACAAAACATCTATTAGCTAGGAATTATTTTTTCAATTCAGTATCTTGTTTACTGCTGATGTACATAGGGTAATGCATCCATCTCCCTTGCTGAAGAGAGGCTACTACTGCTAGATGGAAAAAAAAAAAAAAAAAAAAGAGTAGGTTGGAAATAAAAGAAAAATTCATAAGCGATCTTTTGCAGCCCCGACCAAAACTAAATAATGATGATTTGTAAGGCTTAGAAAAGACTCAGATTAATATTACAGAAAATAGCAAGGAAAACATTAATCTCCTTTTTTCAGTTTAAATTGTATGCTTATAGTATCTTAGCATGTGAAAATATTATCTTCGACTTACATTTACCTTTTAAAAATATTTATGGAATTTTTTTTTTTTTTTTTTTTTCAATCTTTCAGTATTGTTCACACACATTTGGTGTATTCATACTGTCTGCTCTCTCCAACATCCAAATGCATTGGAAGGAGGACAGGAAAACAGGATGGAAGAAAAATTCTGTCACTGGTTTATACAGACACGGTCTAGATTAATGTTGCAGAAAAAAAGCTGTCTATAGAAGCTAATACAGAGAGCTACATAAACTATTTAATAGCAACATGAAGGATACTGCTAAACATTCTGCTAATTTTGCATTTAATTAACAAAAGAAAGATGCACATGGAATTTTTGTTTGCTTCCAAAATGCTGTCCTTTCCCTTGTTCTTTCTTTTTTTTTTTTTTTTTTAACAGAATATTTAAAATAATCTAAGATTTAGTTGAAATTCTTGAAGTATTTGAAATATTTATCTTTCAACACCACCGTTTCAAAATAAATTTGAAGTGTCAATCCTGCTGCTGCTTAAAGTTGTTGTCCCTGCTTAGGAAAATGTGATACCCTTACCACTCCTTTCTTTCTGTTATGAGCACAAACTGTAAGGACTCCTGGAAAAAATCCTTACGTTGTTTTTAAATTTTAAGTTGAGAAATCAACGCAGCATTGTGAAGCGGGCAGACATTTTTTCACTGGAAAAGAAAAAGCAAAAACCCCTCACTAGATTTATTTTTCTGATGCCATGCATAGCCTCACTTCCAAGGAGGTGTGAAATTGCTGCATGATGTAAAAACAATAAAAAGCATTTTAAATTCTTAAGACATATGGGTTTGTCATTCTGCTTCAGAATATTGAACCTCTATAATAAATTGTGGCTGACTAATCATGACAGAAATGAAAGGAACTTACAGACAAAGCAGTAAAGGATGCTATGGTATTATCGCATAAGCCTATGACAACTGAAACAGACTGCTCAAATCCTGGTACCTGCTCACAGGAATGGCTAAAAAATGGATGATACACTAAGGAGGAAAAATATACATGTAATCCACTTCATTATCTTGCTTATGTATAGATATTGCTTTGTTGCTTCTGGAGTGAAAGATGAAAAGTGCTTGATTGAGTTGAATGTTATCTAGGTGGGTAGAAATTTGTATTTTCTACAGCACATGCTTATTTCTGGGAAGGTTGTTACTGTGCAGAAAATTCACAAAATATGCGAATTGTGACTACTTCAAATATCTGTTTTAATCCTGTTCCCAAATAACAAAGACTATTTCAATGTTTGTCTGTTCTCTTCCCCTCTTCTTTTATCTTATTTCAGCTTTCTTCAAAATATTGTCTTTAAGCAAAAAGAAACGTATAAAGATAATAATCAGTTGCTACTATAAATTATTAATTTCCTAGTGCCAGATAATGGTAATATTGTGGAAGGAGTATTTAAAACACTAAAACCAGCAGCTAGTTAAAAATTTCAGCAGACTGTAGAAATTTATTTCAGCAAAACAGATACATTTGAAATTTCTCATATTTTCCTACTTTACCTACTCAAATACATCCCAAGGATGTTGTATTCAGTAAAAAAAAAAAAAAAGGCCCAAGTGAAAGCAACACCATCTCAGACACACATACAAATATTTATCAATTATATTCAGTTATATTTCATTTAAAAATTTGATTCTGACTGCACTTCTATCATAAAATAATAACCAAGTCAAGGGTGTAGAACCAAATAGGACACATTCTGATGATATCTTTTAAAGACAATTTACGTTTACTTTCCATATATACATATGAGCCCACCAACTACAATATAACATAGAACAGAAGTTATATCTTGCAATGAACTAATTTTCTTAAAACTGTTTATATATTGCTGTTTCATCCAAGCACAATTTCCTTTCTTCGGTTACCTTACTTCTCAATTTTCATTATTTCTAATTCTTCAAAGTATGTAAGTAAAAGATTCCAATGAAATTAGGAGACATCTAAGATAAAACTGTAAAGATGTTCTTTGTGTTTTAATAACATCTGAAGCTGACAAAATTCTGGAGAAAATGGTTAACAGTAATTAACTACATCATTCCAGTAAAACACGTGTTTAATCAGTGAAACCATTATGATGTGGGGAGCAATTCAAGTACAAAAGCCTACTAAGGCTTGGATGACCAAAACCATCTCCATAAAATCAAATAACATTTTTCATAAATACACTGATGATAATGGAGGATGCTCTTGCCAGAGGCAGATGAAGAATCAAGACTTATGTCTCTCTACAGAAAGAGGTTAGTTTCTACTAAACATCTTGACCAAGATGCACATAAAGGCTCACTAGGGACTATATATCAATCAGCTATCCTTTATTTCTAGGACAGAAGAAATACAGTAGTTCTTGAGCAGCTTCTTGGTTTTGTTTTATTACTCTCAAGAGAAACTTTTATTTAACTTCAGAAAAGGGAGCCATAAAGAAGATATTATGGATACAAATAAGCCAGTAAACGCATAGTAAGCAGGCATAAATGGAGATACAAACAGTAAAATTAGACATAAATCTAATGGAGAAGGATTTCAAAACCTTTTTATCTGGTTAAGCATTTAATAGATCAATGCCTCTTCAGACTATCAAAACTGTCACCAGAAAAATATTTAACTTCTAACAAAGTTTCTTCCTCTGTACTCACTGCCACTCTCTAAGGAATGTGAAAAGAGCTATTTCTTAGGAGGGAGGGAGGGAGGGAGGGAGGGAGGGAGGGAGGGAGGGAGGGAGGGAGGGAGGGAGGGAGGGAGGGAGGGAGGGAGGGAGGGAGGGAGGGAGGGAGGGAGGGAGGAAGGAAGGAAGGAAGGAAGGAAGGAAGGAAGGAAGGAAGGAAGGAAGGAAGGAAGGAAGGAAGGAAGGAAGGAAGGAAGGAAGGAAGGAAGGAAGGAAGGAGCACTCGAGTAGTGAACTTTTCTATTCTGAAAATTGCAGAAATATTTTAGAAATATCATACTGCCATTGTTGGCTACAGATTTGAGGTAAATGCATTACAATAGCATTTGAATGAATATAAAGAAAACCTGTGAAAGGAAAATGACTGCAGATTTAGAACGCTTGGCCATCAACGAATAAAATAACTCTAACTTAAGCTGAAGAGAATGCACATCCACTGGTATTCAGCTGAAATCATTGCAGAATAAATGCACTCCTACTTCAGACTATTAATCTCCACAGGAGTTGGTTTCAAAATTGAATCCTCACTAAAAGAATGCATCTTGTTTCTTCTATTGTTACAACAAATAATGATGGCAATCCCTTTTCTTCCTAAGTTCGAATTAAATTACGCTGATTAGGTAAGTAGAAGTAATGGCCAAATTCATATTTTGGAATTTTGTCATATAAAAAAAACTAGTTCAAAAATTAAAACTCTGTAAGGCTCTGCTCAAATTTTAAGGGAAATCCAGATATAATAAATATAAAATAAAATTTTATTTATTTATTTATAAAAAATAAAAAATATAATTTAGTGTACTTACTTAACTTTAAAGATTTATTTTAATTTTAAAAGTTCTCCATTTTTTTCTTTGAATTTAAGGATTATTGGAATCAATATAATTGCTGTAAAAAATAAAAGTATTCAGATCTTTACAATTCTCATATAATATTTATGTGTCTCAAGATGCTACTTTTACATAGCAGGCAAAACAAAATTCTGACAATAATGCTCATTTCTTTCCTGCTTTTTAAATTACCACTATATGGCTGTGCCCTTACAAAGTTGGTAACTTTCTGGTATAGGTACTAAGGGAGCTGACTAGGAAAGGTTTGTTTCCTAGATTTGTTTTTTGTGACTAGAGAAGATCTTGTGTGTGATGTAGAAATTGGAGTCTGTCTTCCCCATAGTGACCATAAAGTAGTCAAGTTTAAAATCTTTGGTGATAGAAGAAAAAATGCCATCAAACCTTCAGCACTGGATATGAGTAGAACACACTTCAGCACTTCAGGCTGCCCAGAGGACTAATCAGTGAAGTCTCCTGGGAAACTGCTTTTGAAGGAACTGATGTTCATCAGTGCCAGGCACTTTTTAATTGTCATGGAATCACAGAATTATAGGGGCTGGAAGGGACCCCAAGAGATCATCAAGTCCAACCCTCTGCTAACGCACTACAGCAGGTCACACAGGTAGGCATCCAGACTGATACTGAATATCTCCAGAGAAGGAGACTCTACAACTTCCCCGGGCAGCCCATTCCAGTGCTTTGTCACTCTCATAGTAAAAAAGTTCCTCCTTGTGTTCATATGGAACTTCCTGTGTTGCAGCTTTTGCCCTTTGCCCCTTGTTCTATCACTGCATACCACTGAAATGTCTTGCCCCATCCACTTGACTCCTGCACTTTAGATATTTGTAAACAGTGATGAGATCGCCCCTCAATCTTCTCCAGGCTGAAGAATCCTACATCTTTCCACTTTCCTCATACAGGAGATGCTCCAGGCTCCTAATCATCCATGTAAATAACTCTTATGAGTGCAGGAGCAAGCAATTATAAAATTGCTTGTTAAGTTAAGCAGGCTGGAAAAGATTGACTTGACTGAGCAGGGATCTTTCTCTAGATCTTAGGTGGGAAAATAAAGGGTATGGCCACAGGAAGTGAGGTTGGGTGAGAGGGAAGGGCTGCAGGGATGCTGTTCACCACAGTAGGGAGAAAATTTATGCAGCCAAAGCACAACTAAAAGCCAGTCAGTACTGTGGGGAACAACAAAAAGGACTTTTTAAAATAGGAATGTAAAAGCAGAGACATTTAATGCTTTCTTTTTGTCTGTCTTCAGCAATGTAGATGGGCTTTAAAGCCCCTGGAGGCCTTAGCTGGAGGACCATGACTGAGTATCAATAAACTCCAAGCCAATCCCAAACTTATGTGGGATTGGCTGCTCCAGTTGGATGCATGTAAGTCAGTGTGGCCTGATGGGATTCATCCCGGTGTACTAAAAGGGCTGTCTGATATCATCATGAGACTTCTCAATTATTTTTCAACAGACATGAAAAACTGAAGAGATGACAGTCTACTTGACTGGAAGCTGGCAAACATTGTCCCAAGTTTTAAGAACGAAGAATCGGTAATTACAAGCCTGTCAGTCTCACTTAAGTCGCTGGTAAAATTATTGAGATTATTCTAAGAGTTATTGAAAAATCCCTGAGAGACAATGGATTGGTCACAGACAAAACAGATTCACAAGAGGTAAGTCCTATTTAACAAACTTAATCTCCTTTTATGCCAAGTTTACTCATTTATTTGATGAAGAAAAGTTAGCTGATGCTCCTGCAGAAAGGGATCCAGTGGTATGGTTGATGAAAAATTAAGCATGAAGCAGCAGAGTGCCCTGGCAGCTAAAAGGGCCAACTGTACCCTGGGGTACATCACACCCAGCACTGCCAGCTGGGCAAGGGGAGGGACTGTGTGTTGTGCAGTCTCACCTCTAGCACTGCATGCAAGTTTGGGCACCACAATATAAAAAAGAAATGAAACTAGGAGAAAGCATCCAAAGGAGGGGTGTAAAGGTGCTGAAAGGTCTAGGGCATCATGTATGAGAAGCATCTGAGCCACCTAATTTTGTTCAGCCCAGAGCTCCCCTGCTGATGAGATGCCTCATGGCAGCCTGCAGCTCCTGACAAGGGCAGAGGAAGGGCAGCGCTGAGCCCTGCTCTCTAGTGGCAGTAACAGGGCTTCAAGGAATGGTATGGAGCAGTGTCAGGGGAGGACCAGGGTGATGGTTAGCAGAAGGCTCTTCACCAGAGGGCAGTGGGCATGGAACAGGCTGCCCAGGGTGGTGGGCACGATCCCAAGTGCTGGAGTTCAAGGAGCGTTTGGACAGTGCTCTCAGACTGAATTTTTGATGATCACGTGTGGAACCAGAAATTACTCAATGATCACCTGGGTCCCTTCCATCTCAGGATATTCTACGACTTTGTAACTCTAAGATGATTGATGACATAAGGCTGAAAACTTTGTACCTTTTATAACACATTGGCCCTACATAAACTTTTGTCAAAAAAAGCATGTTGCACATATATTGCCAATAGACAACTACTATATTCACAAATATTACAACATTTCACCTAATCTGGAGTATATACGCAGCCACATTTTAACTTATGTTGAGCTTTTACCCTTCTTTTCTCTCCCTTACCAGACACTGAGACAATGGTGTATATATCATGTCAAAAACAAAAACAAGCTCTAAATTCTCTGCAAAGCTGTTTACTGTATCCACTTAATCTCAAAAATTCACATTTAAATATTTGACCCCTTTTCCTCAGTGTTATGATTTCATATTTTAAACTTTAAAAAAGCATCCTCTGAATTTTCATTGGATTGCTTTATATCACTCTTGAAGGCCATTGCCATTAGAAATCCAGAAACTGTCTGTAGGTTAAGTATCTGCAGGCTTGTATTTTTAATTTCCTTTTTTAAAAATTCTTTTTTTTTTTTTTCCCCTTGTGATTATACATACAATAAAAATAACAAACTTCCTAAATGTGGATTTCAGCAACCTGGTATTCTAGCAGTGAGCTTTGTGATCTAGGCACTCGGTAAGCCAGTTTGTTTGTAACTCAGTTTGGTAATGAGCAGAGGCTATAATCTGACAGCTCTTAACGAGAGAGTGTAATTTGTTTTCAGAGATGAGATCAGAGACATTTGTTTTCTGAAAATTGATCTTTTTAAGGATAAATAAAAGTATTGATTTTAAAGGTATTTGTATTCAAATATTTTTGATTAAAAGTAGCATAAAGGAACATCTGAACTCACTCCAGGAGTTAAATTTCTATTAAAATACAAAACTATCTTTTCATAAAAAGTATATGTCAAGCATTGAATAGTTCTATGTCCCCGTCATAGTCAAATCCTATTACTGACAACAAGTGCATGAAATAGTGATAGACCATTCACTGTATGAAAGTCTCAAAAACACAATCTAGGGGATTCTTCGCAAACATATATTATTCTACTAAAATCTCAGAATGATTACAAAATACATTGCTTACACAGAGAAACACTCTGAAATTATGCTAAAGGAAATTGTAATGAATATTTGATGAAACTGTTCATTCAATAAGGATATACGATGAAGCAAGGGTTCTAGAGCTGGAAATCCACACTTCAAGAACATCAAGTACATATTTCATTCCATTCTTTAAAGTAATACTATTCAGAATTTGGTAAAATGTACTTAACATGGAACAGCGGAATTCGATTTTGTTTATTTTGAGACAAAAGAGGTAATCCACTCCTTTCATTGCAGTTATCCTGCAAGTGTTATTCTTCATGTTCTTTCATTTAAAAAGTTTACAAAAACTAAATTTAAAAGTATTTTATATATTTGTTGACCTTTTGCTTTTCTAAGTAATTTTGACACTACTTACAGCCTTCATGGTTTGGCAGATGTATTAGCACAGTCTCTCATTTATGGAATGCTGCTGACAATTATTAGTGCTTAAGAAGAAATGTTGTAAGTTAGTTTACATCAGAAAGCGACAGTCTCCACCATACAGGAATAAAATAATCCTTTTTAGTGCTCAGCTTGATAAGCCTAGGGGCAACAGCTGCTGTCATTTCAGCTATTTGTCTTTAAATGCATACTTTTTGGTATTTCAAGATGCCATTCCTTCTCCACGCAGAGCCCAAAGCTCACAAAGTCTGCCTCTAATGTAAAGAATATAAATTCCTAACTGATACTAAGCTACATAACCTCCAGCTAGTTTCATCTGGAGATAGATGCTAATGTGTCAAATCTGAAATGCAGTCAGTGTCAGACAGTTTTACATACATGTCACTTTCCATGTTTCAGAGTGCTACAGTATTATCTTGCAATATCTGCTTCTAGCTAAAAAAAAAAAAAAAAGAAAGAAAGAAAAAAAGGAAAAACAGTTTAAAATACACAAAGCCTCTGATTAATTTTCTGCCAGAAGCAGAAAATCTCTTTTATGTCATATTTGAATACACAGTTCACTTCCTTATTTGATGTCCAAGCAATTGCTTTCATATTCCTGAAGGCTGTAAGAGAAGGATATGATTTTAAACATCCAACTCTCATCACTGTGAATAATCAGCTCATTTGAACTGGGTCCCCCCTGAGGAACATCTAGAATTAATTAGAGCTGATTGAACAGCACAAACTCCAATTTGTTGATGCTTTAGCAAATATATCTTATCAGTTAACTCTACGATAGTAGTAAGGCGTGTTATTTGTTTCTAAATACTTCGACAGTTAACATTTTACTTAAAATAAATGGCAATGGCTGCTGAAGGGTTTGTGAATCTCTACATGATTTCTTACTATTTTCCATGTAAGTTATGCATTTTATATTATTTCTCATTCATTATTCCTCACCGTTATTTTCTTCTAAGATTATTGACCACCTAATGGCTGAGTAAATACAATGCCATGGGATTTAAGGGATGAATGATATAGCAGAAACACTGAAAAACAAACACAGAGGTGAACTCCATCAAAATTTCACAAATAAACTTCTGAAGTTTACTGTATTTTCAGATTGCACTGTCAAGATAAAGAACAATTGAAGCTGTTCAAGAAACTCCAAGTATTTATTGTTCATTCTTGTTAAATATAACATTTATTACTGTACCATGCCATGTGCTGTGTATCTACAAAGAAACATAAACAAAAAACCTTCAGCTTTGTAGGGCATATGCTTTTAATAGCTATTCACAATGCTGTGCCAGGGTGCAGAGTCTTAGCTACAACATATGAATAAATGAATAATAATAACAATAATGACAAGTAGGCAGTTAGAAAGGGAATGTAGAGATGGTGGTGTTCTTATCACTATAATAATAATAAACTTTTCTGTAAAATTCAGAATCTCTTCATAAGCAATGCTTGGTAGCCTTTAGACTAGCATAGATATTCATAGATATTATTCATTAATATTTTAGACCTGTTCTTAAAATTCTGTCTTTTCCACAAGACAATGTGGACAACAAAACTTCCTTATGATTATTATTATTTTTTTTATTGCATCTACAACTTATAACTATTCAACTCATGAGGGGTTAGTGACTGCCTATAGACAGCAGAGAAGCCCTGCTGGTGCACCAGTGGAAAGATCTTGCGGCATTACTCATTTAATTAGACTTCTGTTCTCCTCAGTTGCAGTATTGGCTGAGGCAGTGCGAGGGAATGCCTGAACGCCCATCTCCTCCCTCCTCCCTTGTGACTTGAACACTCCTTTTCTCCCACAGATCACAACAACCTGTGCGTTTAGAAAGCAACCATGCCAACTCTGCTTGCTAAATACTGAAACAAAAATTGGTGTACTTGCATAAATTACAGTATCTGCTGGCTGGAACCAATGGCCCAGAAAAGGAGGGAGGTAACAATTTTCTGACAGACCACAGATTAATGTCATTGTGCTGTTTAAACTTCATTTGTTCTATGTGCTTCTGAAGTTTTAAAAAAATTGCAAGCTAAGACAGTAATATCATCTCACTCTCTTAAAGACACCTATTAGTCATGTCCCAGACAAATAGGGATTTATGACTCAGACATAATTCTTCCAAATATGCCTGCTGTTCATAAAAGGCAGAGATATATGACTCAAAAATAACATTGAGACAGGAATAATTTTACACTTCACTTTGCAACACTGACTTTCTCCCAGAACTTACAGCAAAATCTCCACATTTTATGAATAGGTATCCACAAATACTGCAGATTTATTGGTACAACTCCCAAATCAGGTGAATTTCTAAGTCAAACAAAAGAGTAGTAAGTTTACACAGGGAAGAAATATACAGGTATATCTTTGCTTTCCAAAAAATCATACAACAACGATAAATTAAATTATTTATCAGATAGCTTGGCAATGGCCTCATTTAAAATCTCCATTTTGTTGAAAGAATTTACTACAATACTTCAAGCAGATTCCCAGGACTCTTCTCTAACAAGTCATCCAAACTCAACTTTTGGTTTGGTTCTTTTAGAAGAGAGTGTATTTTAAGAGCCACATGGAAAAAGCAGGTGCAGAGAAAGAGATGGAGATGAAGATTAAGTCTGCCGTTCAACAGAACATGAAAAAATATTGTTTCACAACACTCTTGCAATCAGGACCTTGTTCCTGGTATATGATCCCCTTGGGAGGCTCAGGCCTATGAGACAGGCAGACTGGCTAGGGTGTGAATGGACATTCTCTGCATGCTACAATTGTCCTGGTCTGCTTCTTATACCCTGGGACACACATACTGATTCACAGGCACCATTACTCTTAGTATGGAAATAAAATCAACTTCTTCCTAAATACATGTCTATTTAATTCTACTCACATCTTTATGAGGGGCTTTGCAACATTTCAGAAATGACAAGTTTGCAACTGCTTCACCAATCTGCTAATAAAGACAACTGTCTTTTGGTTTCAGATGCCAAAATGAAGAACCTCATGGACCTATGGTACTCTAACAACACATTTCAATCCATCTATTTGGTTGGCATTGACCACTCACAGGGCAATTCCTGAGACAACCACACAGCTATTCCCATGCTTACTTACTGGCTGACTGATGGACTATATAGTTATGGATAACTGCTATTTTGAGATATCAAAATATTACTACCTGATAAAACTGGGAGAAAGATTAACATTATGCCCATATTTCAACACTGTTATTCTTTAAATATCCCTCATAAAGAGCTGTTCTTAAATAACCTCAATTGTCCAAGCAAGAAACAGAAATACCATGTCAAAGGAAAAAATAAATAAACAAAAAACAGTAATAGACAAAAAATTCATGAAATGACCTAAGAAATAAATTTTGTTCTTACGTATTTCCACACATCTTTGTCAAAGTCTTTGACTTGTGTACACTAGTACAACTCTTACACTCAAGTGAGCTTTTGCAGTAACAATAAGTCTATTGAGCACATTATTCTATGTAATATGCTCAGGTATAGATAGCTATTTCAGAACTCTAACACAAAAAATAATCCTCTTCTGTGACAGTATTTCACAGGTCTATATCAGTTCTAGCCTGTAACAGAGGTTAAAAAACAGCGAACACCCAGAAATTTACCTTGCAATTTTTACACAATTCTTAATCACACCACCACTGCGTAGATTTCCCAAGCTGCCACAGGGCCCTCAATCACACTAATGGCTAAATGCAGTACACAGCCAAAACTGAAGCGTCAAGTGTGAGGCAGTGAAACATCACTACTTCATCAGCTTTCTTCTGCAGATACCTTCTTCGGCACCTGCCAATATAACTTGAGTCCAGTGCTAACAGAAACAATCTTCCCTTTCCCCCTAGCCTTGGGTTTCACCCCAGCCCTCCCTGACCACTCAGCATCCACCTTGTCACTTTGCCTGCAAGTCACTGAGGAAGACGAAGCAGAAGGCATGGCCCCACTGGCTTGCACTGCTCCTGACATTCCTTCAGCAAGTTTCTTTACCCTATGAGGCTTATACGTTGTTTACTATGTAGTTCAAGTTAGATACAGTGAATCACCTGCAAGCTTGCTGTAGTGGCTGGTATGTCTGCAGATTACTGACCAGCACCGTTCAGACCAGGTCTCAGCAAGAGCAGACAATTCAGCAAGCACATCCAGGCTGGATGTGCTCACTTCCACAGTTTTGTAGGTATACGCCTACAACTTTGCCTGTTGCCTCCCACTTGTGACTAGCACAGAGGTTAACGAGCTTCTGAAAGAAACTAGGAATCAAATCTTAAATTACCTCAGCTCCAGCCAGACAATGCAATCTGACATACTGCTTGAATTGTATTCCTTGCTAATTTAGCCATGTATTTATTACCACTGTATGGGCAATTGCAGGCATACAAGCTTTCCTCCTAAAACTCAAGTTTGTCATAAAAGTCATGAAAAAAAACGTGGCTTTGGGGTTTTGCACATTTCTTTTTCAGAGTGAAAAACAAACCTCAGGATACATTTTGGTTATTATTTCAATTGACCATCTGACACTTCGGGGCGCAAAAGTAATTTAAAAACTAGCAGTATAAACTAGCAATATATTTTCCGAGAAAATAACCAATTTGAAAACCTGAAAGTTTCCCAGAATCATGATTCCAGTGGAGGCAGGGGGGAGTAATGGGTTTAAGAAAATATCAAAAGAGTAACAATACTTTGGAAATAGAACAATAAAAAAAAAAGATGCAATTTCATTGTTCAGACTCACCTTTTACAATCAGTAATGGAAGTTAGCAAACCATGGAAGATACTCCTCTACTGAAGTAGTTCAGAGTCCTTACTCTCCTTCTTCAAAGAGTACGAACTTAAAGTGTTGCCTTGCTGCAACAAACTCGGTATCTACAACCACACAACACATCCCGAGTTTATGGAGAACTATAAACGTTTTCTCAAAATCTCTTGAGGGCCTTGCTTTGACAGAAACCACAGTAGAGTACTACAGTCTATACGTTTAACAAACTAATTGAAGATAATAAAATGGAGTGCCTTTCTCCATACCGTTTAGGCACTCAGCTGCTGAATACCTTTTGTTTTTCTTCTTGCACACTATTTGTTACTTTTCAAAGACACTATTTGTATTCACAAGACTATATTAATTCCCTACAAATAAAAATCCAACTGAACTTCTTTATACAATTGAAAAAAATTAGTCACATTGGTACAAGGAATCTAAATGTTACATGATATGACTGTCCTTATAAACACTTCTTTTTACTCCTCAGCAATTTTTCTTTTCCACAATGCCACTGAAACTCAGTGCTGCATCTAATCTGACCATCTCCACCATTCTCTCAGGATGATGAAGCTACTGTGTAATATCATAAAGTGATACGAGTTATTAACCAACCAATTAACCATACAAACCTATTCAGCCTTCCATTTTGTCTCCAACACTATTCCTCCATCTGTTTCTCCATCCATGGTTTTTGTAGATATTTTTGCAAATTAGCATAAAGATAATTTTTAAAAATTAGTGAGAAGAAGGGAGGGAAAGAAGGGATTTCTAGAAAAATATGAAACTGGGTACACAAGAAAGGGGGAAAAAATAGCTGTTGGTTGCCTGAAAGGCTTTTATCCAACTAATTTTCTCACTGCAGGGAGAAAGGGAAATTGGCAAGCACTTTTCTGGCAAGTTGTTGTAGCCTGAGTGCCCTGACTCTCAGTCCCTCCTCTTCCTCTTCCAGGCAGCCTTCCAGCTTCTCTCTGCTTTTCTGTGGAGGCTGGGAATAGAGAAAGCTTTAGGAGGATTGAGACTGGGAGCTCCCATTCACATTTTACCTGCCAGATTGAAAAAATAAAATAAAAAAAAAAATTAAGAAGTTTATTAAAAACAGCAAGAGAAGAAGGGTCTGGCAGAAGAAAAGCCAGTTGGCTTTAAGGAGTCTGAGGATCTTTTATGAGTTCAGAGAAGATTTATCTGTGGTATAGAAACTACCTGCCTTTTGTGCTTTACATTAAAAATGCATGATTATGTTGAGATTTTGGAACAGCAATATGCTTTCCTTACAAAAAAAGAAGGAAATATTCATAAAGGTAAATAAAAAAGTACTTAGTCTGATAAGAATTCAAATGGACATGATAAGTTAACCAAAACCAGTATCCTGAATTTCCATCCAGGAAACACACTGAGAATAATTACAATTTTCTAGTCTGGAGACAAGAATAAAAGAAAAAATTATTCTTTTTTGTACTGTCGTATCTTAACAACTTATCATTTTTTATCTATCACACCAGGGCTGTAATCGTGTCTTTGTTTGAAGTTCTATTTATTCTACTAATAAAGAGACCTCACATATGGTTTGTTTTCCCATTTGCCCATATGATTCCCTAAAGTATTTTCTGTGTGTCTGTTCTCAACGACTCTATGAACTAAACAAACGTACCAAAAAAAAAAAAAAAAAAAAAAAAAAGGCTGACCAGCCATTACTTACTCTTCCAGTTTCCAACAAATAGAATAAAGGAAGTTTGAGAGAAAGGCTAGAATACAGAGTTTGACATAGAAAATGTGGCTGAAGATCAGAGGATTTTTCACATGAGATTTAACTAAAGAACTGATGGCAGTCAGTGGCTTAAGTCACTGCTGGGATGCAGGAAGAAACCAGTCACTTAGCCCTCAGATAAAATCTGGAAAGTTGCAGCTCCACCTGGTTCATCCCTGTATGCTATCCCCTATTTGAGTTTTCATGACATGCAAGATTTTCAAACTTCTGATATTAGCTATATAAATGGACAATTAATTTAAACTCAAGTAAGTATACATTATTTTATAGTTTTAAAAGACTTTTTCCTGACATTGTCTTCAGGCTGTAAGGTTGCATTAGCAGGGTTGAATACATGCATGCTTTGTATTAAGCTTGCACTTAAGCCGATGCCTGTAGCTATTCAATCTTTAATCTTCTAGATCCAAGTGACAGAGACTGGCTAGTGAGATAGCTGTTGCTCTGAGCTCCTTATAATCACTCTTATTTGCTTAACCTCATAGCTCATTTGCACTGATGCTTGGCATGGCACCAAAGTCTGTGCACACTAACTTAAGGGAACCTGTCCAGGTTGAGTGCTGGCTGCATATTATCTGTTCAGTCCAGTTTTCCCTCTCCACTGAGGTTATGCTGGCACACAGTGAAAACAGCTGTTCAAACTGCTATCTGTCACCCCTTTCCCTAGATCTTTCTATCAAGTCCACTCCAAAATTATGGAATACATAGCTCACATCATCCTTGTCTGATTCCCGAGGCTCATCCCTATATTCCGATGCTCCCAAGATCCTCTATATGCTTTTCTCATTCGTGATACCTCTTAAGCAGAATTTCTCTTTAAAATTGTTTTGAATAGAGTTCAGCTCAAACTCACAAATGTCAATGTATTGACAATCTATGTTGTTTAGATTATACTAGGAATCAGTTAGAAAAAACTTTTAAGCTTTTAGCCTACATAACTTCATATGATGTGTCCTAGCTTTCTAGGAATTGATAACAAATTACTGAACATAAGCTCAGCTATCATTCACATTCACTGTATGTTCTGTTCTCAGCTTGCAACAGATGTGAAGTAACATGGTTTATATGAATTATTTTACTATGGGTTAAGCTTTATTTTTATATATTTTCAATTAATTGTGCAAACCTTTAGTTCTTGCCATATTTTGATTTCAAGTTTGATTATCTAACAGAATGGCAGTGAAGGAAAAGCAGAGGGAATTTTAGAGAAAGAGGTCCCCTGCCCTAAGAAAGTCCTTGGCTGACTGCTATCTGTGGCTCTCAGTGACTGTTGGGCAGCACAGGATGGTGGCAGTTTGCCTCTCCCTTTTCTCACCATGTTTCAAGTATCTTTAGGATGACTAAAGGTCCCTAGAAGAAGAGCAAGACCTGTCTGCAAAGGGCTGAGCCTTTTGGTGTATACTGGGGGAGCGAGTACGAGGAGTACATCAGAGGAGAGCCCTGTCATAGTTCTTGTCAGCCTGCAGCGTGACCACAAATGTTGCTGAGTGTACTGGAGCTCAGATTTATGGCTCTATCCTGAAATTTATTTTTCCTGCCAGAAATGGCACAATGAGTGATACAAAAGTACTATTTCTATTCCTGTGTAAGGATAGTTCTTTCCATGCATTCACTTTATATGATTATTTTTATTGGGTTTCAATGAGGCATACTGTATTATTGCAGAGTACACAACACACAAGATATATGTTCATTTGCAGCATGTGAATAAATCACGAGTACATAAAAGGTAATCTAGAATGAGGATGCTAAGCTCTGCTGTCTTGTCACTGCAGTCTTGGCTTAAATGAGCACTTGCTATTTCATATAGAGTTTGCTCAAGGCCAATGCAGAATGAAATTCTTCATTCATCTGCTGTCTAGACAGGCATACTTCTAAAGCTGTACAAGCTGTTGCTGGGTTTTCCTGTTAATGACTGCATCAACTTTGTTCCAGAAGAATTGCAGTGAACTTCAGTGACATTTATTACAAGCACAACACCATTCCAAACATTTTATGAAATTTTAATGAAATATGTCACTGATTCTCTGTAAGATGATTTTTCAAAAGTTAAGTAACTATTTAACCTTGAAAAACCTCTAGCACATGATAAAAGTGACATTACTAACAAGAGATAAAACAAAATGTGCATATGAAGCTTAAAACAAAGTCTTTTGCAGAATTCTGAACTTTGCACCGGCCGACCCACTATGTTTCCTTGTAGCCTACAGATCTATCAGTATGTACTGTGCAGGTACAGGATGCTAAGCATCATGGTTTTGATCTATTCACATAAAAATATCAAATTAAACCTCAGGTATTTGCAGCTATGCACAAAAGTTGTCTTTTACTTCATCCTGATTTTTTAATTCTACCTAACAAATTGTTAGCAGCCTTCCTAAAAACAGTTATATAAACATGTTTTTTTACATTCAGCATATATTAGAAGGCCACAGAAATTTTAAGAAATATCACTTGATTTCTTCATTTATCTTAAAAGAATATTGTTTGATCAGTATTTTATGAACATGCATTTATTTTGTTCAAACTATAAAATATATATATATATCCATCTATTACACAATTTAAGCCCAATATGTGGCAACTGCTTTTTTTTTTTTTTAACTGAAAAAAAAGCCATTCTTTCTTTCTATAGTGAAGCTCTCTAAATTTTCTGAATACATATATTCCCCATTCAACTCCCACTGAAAAATAAGTAGTATGTGAAGTCCTTCCTTATGTATGTTCATTTGACTGTAAACTGAATCCAATAAATATTTTGGTTCTCCCTTAGCTTTAGTGGACAACTATTTAAATAGGTATTCAAAGACCTACTGTGGCAAATGTCTTAGGTATCACCAATTTCTAAGTATAAAGTTCCTCCTTCCCCAGTGAAATGGTGTCCTGGTTTCAGCTGGGGCAGTTTATTTTCTTCATGGTGTCTGGTATGATAGTGTGCTTTGGCTTTAGCACAAAAACAATGATAACACACCAATGATTTAGTTGTTGCTGAGCAGTGCTGTACAGAGCCAAGGAAATTTCACTTTCTCAGCTTCTTATATTGTTCTGCCAGTGAGAAGTGGTAGACACAAAGAGTTAGGAGGGGACAGAACTAGGGCAGCTGACCTAAACTGGCCAAAGGGATATTCTATACCATATGACATCATGTGACAAATCTTGAAAAAGTTGGGAAGATGGCCATGCAGAAAGTCATTGCTCAGGAACCAGGTTGGCATTGGTCAGTGGGTAATGAATTGCTTTGTGCATTACTTGTTTTGTAAATACATATATATGATTATCATTACTATTATTTTTCTCTTACCATGAGTTCTACTTCCTTTTTTTATTTTTCTTCCCCATTCCAGTGGAAGGGGGAGTGAGTGAAAGGCTGTGTGGTGTTTAGCAGTCTGCCAAGTCAAACCACTACAAGCAGAAAAGGAAACACTCTACATGCACTCAGAAGTGGTATTTTTGTAGTGCTCAGCTTACACAGAATCACTACAGGCAGACTTGAATTAGCAGATACTTTTTTGAATGAAATACCAGTCTCTGGCTCATCATTTATAATAATAAACAGCCAAGATATTAATTGACTTAGCTACACAGTGTGGTTCAACACAGTAGGTCATGGAAATTGTTTAGGAGAATTTTCACATGTAATGTTTTTCGTACGCTGCATGTGTACTTTTTTTTTTTTTTTTGGATGTACGATATTCTATTTCAACCTCTTGTATGCTCATACAACTACACAGAAAAGAAACTTCATAACAGAAATTATTACTGAGGGAGAAATCTCAAAAGCTATATAGCATTTTGTGCTTTAGCATGAATGTTAGCCCTTCCTTTGGGTGGTTTAAATGATCTGTTTATTTATACTTTGTATGACTCACTGTTCACTGGGGTATATTCACAAGAATGCATTCATTTGCTGCAATTAGCTATTTATCAGATTTCTCCCATCAGAGATACTAAAATTCTGCTTCATCTTGACACACCGAGTTCACACCCCCATCTACACAGACGTCTGTAGCAGCCTGAGGAAGGGCTACGCTAAGATGACCCAAACAGTTAGAGCATGAGTTTAATTTGTTTTAAGGAGAGAAGTCCAAAACCTTCCCAGGAAAATTATACAACCTCTGTGTGCTTTGCTGCCTCTTCAGTAGGCCTGCTATTAACAAACAGATGCATATATTCAAGGCACAGTGAGTTACCACAGAGCAATGGCCAAAGCAAAACCCACTGAAGATGTGAGGTGTTCCACTGAAGGTAGCTCTACATGCCTTAATTACCTCAGGCTTTAAAACATAACAAAAATAACCAGGAGGTTTCTCCTCCAGAAGAGCTATGTAATATTGGAAATGACTCATTCTGGCTGCAGCAAGCAATGTGCTCTACTCCTGACTGCTGGCACTGCAAAGCATTACAGGAAAAGATGACAACTCTCACAAGAACTTTTAAACCAGAAATAGCATGAACCCAGACAGATCTAAAAAAATACAGATATGGTTCAAGCTTCATCTGCATTTATACCGTAGCAAACCATGGGGGGTTGGATGGGGGTAGCTGCAGCACCACCTACTGTTAGCATGTGCCACTATATATAGGCACTGTTTTCATGTATTCTAGGTTCATCTTAGTTTATTTTTCCTGGAAGGTTGTTTTGTCTACAGTTATCCTGGTAGTACCACTAAGGTTAGGATGACATGTCCAAACTTAGTCAAAATATTTATGGCCAAAAAACACAAATCATTTCTATTCGGATGGAATAAAAATGAAAGTGGCGAATAAATCCACCACCACCATCCAGATGTATGGAATATTTAATTTGATCTTCAATATGATCGGAAATATTCAATTTTTCCAGAGTGCAATAAATGAAGAGTAATTGGATATTTCTAGTAAAGTTGGTTTTATGTTACCTTAAAAACAATGTCCGTAAAATATTTATTTCTTAAAATTAGTAACCATGATATCTTGCTTCAACAAATATGGCACTTCCAAAATACTCAATTTCATTAAAATTATCACTTAAAAAATGTATTAATTTCCAGTGCAAATTAAATTTGTATTCACACATATTCCTTAATGGTTAAATACCTGCTATGAGATGGATAAAGCATTTCAGTTAAATACTTACAGTTAGCATTGTTGAAATGTCAGGCTACTATGAGCTCTGTGCAGTAGAAATCATCTTTTTTTCTGTATGTTTATTTGGTGACTTCCATCATGGAACCCTGGGCTGGTTGATGTTGCATACTAGGAAACAAAAGTACAACAAATACCTGTCAAAAATGTTCAGTGCTAGTAACTGAGCTTCCCTAAAACTTCTGAATCCATTCTCGAGAAATGCTTTATAAACCTTGATAAAGTACACCTAAGAAACCACAGTCTTTGCCCTATCAGAATCAAGCTTACCAGAACACCACTCTCAGCCCTGTTAGAGACAATCTAACAGATGTTTTATGCACTGATAAACTGATGCTGGCCAAATAACACATCAGAATTAACACTGGATTTTATTATTTTGTTTTGTTTTTCAAGCTTTCTTCAGGTGGATAAAATCAGTTCATTTTCTTTGTCACATTCTCCCATAAAGGAATTAAGCTCCCTCAATGAAGATACCACAAACCAAACTACATCCAAGGGCAGTTTACTAAAGCACTGGAAATTACTACTGGAAGATACAGTTCTTCTGTATATTACGCACGTATTTTAGTTGAATCTTTCTTCAGTGCCCTCCCATTTTGCTGGACACTTGAGATTACTACCATCATCACTATCAGGAAATACAATAAAATCCCACCAGAGCTGCAAGTATTATATTCTTAGCTCGTGTGCTCAGTGTGAGACAGAGTTGGCAGGATATGAACTGACCTGTGCCAACCCCATTATTAATTCTTCAGGTACGGTTGGCAGCTTCAGGCTACTGAAAAATAATTTACTTAGAAAAGCAGGAGGAAGTTTTATAAAACACGAGAAGGTGAACAGCCATTTTTAGCTCTATATACTGACAGTGGTTTCCAAGAATTAAAGAACAAAAATCTAAAAGTATCAATTTATCATCTAGTGCTTTGTTACAGCGTATCTTGTGGAGTTCTATTTATTAGCATGCTAATATTTCTTGTCTACTTTACAAAGAATTCAGATGCCGCTCTCACCGAGAAGGGCTGTAGTAGACAATTTCCTATGCTTTGCCACCCAGATGGAACTGCACAGCCAGTGGAAAATAATTTGGGCAGAATTTTATAAAAAGGATTTGAAATAAAGAAAGATGGAGAACTGAGATAACCATAAGCTTGGAAATATAAAGCATAGGTTTTTGATTCAGGGGGTCCTGCAGTACTTCAGCAGTGATCACTGCCTTTCACAAGCCATAAAACAGTTTCAGATTTGAATTTGGTTGTATTTTAAAAATGACTGAGAATTTAATACACATCAATATGCATATAAGTTAATACAACAATGTTTGTTTTCTAGAATTTCTACATTTCAGATAACAAACCAAACAATATTTTTCAAATATCAAAGAGCCATGACATGGACAAATAACTAGAGGAAAAGAGGGGGAACTAAGACATTCTCTTAAGATTTTTTATTTATTTTCCAGAGAAAATTGTTTTGAAAATAAAGCCCCTGTAAAACTTGAGTGGCAATCAAAAATAAAATTCCAAACCTTCCAAGAATATTTTTGGCTATCATTTGAAAAAAAAAAAAAAGAAAAGTAAAATTACTTTCTGTGTCTAAGCAAGAACATTTTCAAAAGGCATAGTTGAGGATTCAGCCTCCCATATTGATTCTATGTGCTTGTAATTGGTTCTTCTCCCAGTACTGTGTTGCTAATTAAATCTGTTGTAACTAGCTCCTCAGCATGGATTCTTAGTGTACATTGTTTTATTTGTGCTTATTTGTCAGTCATTATATTCTCTTTATGCTTATTTGTCAGTTGTAAGTCTGCACTTTTTCCAAATTTTGTTATTTTTTTGTTCCTTTTTTTTTTTTTTTTCTGTCTACTATCTGATAGAAAAGAGGGGGAAAAAAAATGCATATCCCATCCTTTGTGCCACACAAAGAATCCTAGAATTAGCTCTTTTTCACATAAATGTATCACCTTTTTAACAAAGATCAACCTTGAAAACATCTTCATGCTAATAACAATTTTAGTCTCTGTATGCCTACAAAGAAAAGTGATTATAAAAACGGTTTGTACATCACAGCAACAGCAATTGAACTTCTACAGGATTGCAAAATTCTAGAACTTCTCTGTAGATTATCTCAAGTTGGAAGGGATCCAAAGGATCATCGAGATCACAGGACACAAAATTCAGACACTATGTAAGACAGAGTTGTCCAAACACTCCTTGATCTCTCCTCTTGAGGCCTCTTGGGGATCATTTTACAGGATCCATCTACCCTCAATATTATCTTCCCATCATATTGATCTGCCCAATTGCTACAAGGTTGAACCATCCTGCCAATATTCTGTTAGAGTTTGTTGCTGTGAGACAGACAGCAGCAGAGGTGCAGTCTGACAAAATGGTATCTGACATGGAAGTGCATATGAAGCAAAAGTGCTTCATATGAGTGATTATGCTGAAAAATAGCATTTAGTAGCTCAGAAGTTGCTCTACCAAATAATGTTATTTTAGTCTTTGTATCCATTGTAGTTTCCATGAAAATAAATAGGAGAAATTACTTGCAGAGCAATCTATGTACCTTCATTAAAAAAAAATATGTATTTTAAACGTCTGCCACAGTGATTTTTTGTTAACTGGAATGTTATATTTGGAGAAAATTCTCAGCTTTATTCTTAGTCCAAGTTTGTATCAACATATAATATTTAGCTTAGAAATTTTTGTTATGAGAAATGCTCTCCCTCATATCTTTTGTCACGCAGCTTTTTAATTAGATCCTAAATCAGTAAACATACTTACTCTCTCATTCAGCGTTTCTCAGGCTGATAATGACCATGTTATGTCAAGATTAAAATATGTTAAAAGTTGTTTTTAACAGTCTTCAGGATATTGGCAATGACTTAAAAATATGGGCTCCTTCATGATCTTTTTTTTTTTTCCTGTTATTTGATTTGCTTCATTTTATAAAATATGCAAACTAAATACCTTCCCTCAGCATATGAGGAATAAGAACAACACAGTTGGTAACAGCAGCTTTTGAATGGACACAGTCCATTGGCAGGATTTGACTAACAAAAACAGATATTTCAAACTACCGTTACTTCAAACTCTTCTTTCTTACTTGCTCTGACAGCACCTTTGAAATAATATGTGGTGTTTATAAGCATTCTTGAAAGACAGAAAAATCAGACTTTGTATTTAAGAGGTTTTTGTTACTTCTGATTTCCACTGAAAATTCTGCCATGTTTAGAAAGAAAGAAGTCATCAGATGAATTTCATATAAGGGCTTTAACTTAAATTTGTTCACATTATTTTCTCTGTTAAATTCTTTAAAAATCCGTAGGCTTAAAGTAAAAATTTTTCAGTTTATATCAGAGATTTATAGGGGAGAAAAAAAAGACTTCGGAATGATGAGGGTTTCACTTCAGAGAATTGTAGGGATTGGAAAGGACCTTTAGAGATCATTGAGTCCAACTCCTCTACTAAAGCAGACTCCCTACAGTAGCTCACACAGGTAAGCATCCAGATGCGTCTTGACTATCTCCATAGAAGAAGACTCTACAACCACTCCAGGCTGGTCTGAAAAGCACTTAGCTTCATCCAATTGCCTCTCACATTTCAGATATTTACAAACACTAATCAGACCTCCTCTCAGTGAACTATCAGGATAGCACAGAGTCTCACTCATGGATCACTATTACATTGAGGTTGACAGCATATAAACTGACATCTAAAATAATCTTTGAGGAAATTACAAAGTATATTGCATCACGTGATATAATATGGAAATCTACAATAAGCACTGCAGTAGGCAAAAGCCTCTGACAATCATTTAAAGTTAACAGCTTTAACATGCTTTAATAGCACGGCATGAAAAAAAGATTAAGGAGACATCAGTGAATAACTTAAAAACTGCTCATATTTGCAGGCAGGCTGATGGGCAGCATGAGGAAAAGCCTGACTGCACTTATTTGAGGAGCAACTTAGGTGTTGCCAGTATTGGCTGGTGGTCTTCAGCAACATCACAGAATCATTGAATGGCCTGAGTTGGAAGGGACGTTAAAAATAATTTAGTTTCAACTCCTGTGCTGTGGGCAGGGTTGCTACTCACTAGATCAGGTTTCACGATACTAAATTACAGATGACAGGAAGGGTGGATGATGGACTCTCATGACTTGGAGTAAAGTTAGATGTTTGCACTTCTTTATAAAAGAAGTGAGCAAATGAATAGGTGAACAGGGAAGAGTAACATGATACCACTTAAATGCTTATAAAACTCAATAGTATAGTGGGTAGATGTGAAGCAACACATATTTTGTCTAGGCTAGAGAAACTAGCAGAAGAGATTGATGCATAAGCATTTACTTAATTAATAGGTCCTAGCAATGACCTCAACGTGACGAGGGATGAGCCAGAACTCCTGTAGCTCTACATGGCAAGGGGGTATAGAATTACAGGAATCGTTGAATTAAAAGTCAGTTTAGTTGATAAAAAAGAAAACTTTCAGTGAGTAAAATTTTAGACAAAATTATCCTTCTTTGTCTTTTACTTTTATTATTATGAATCAGTCAAAAGCCAGAAAACAGAATGATAGAAGACTGATAGTTTCACAGCCATTTCTAAGAGAAAAACAATGTTGGCTGTTGAAAACTCTAAGAAAGGTATCCCTGCCCTTTCTTTAGGTGCAATTTTTCCATGGTTATTACTGCAATGTGAATTTACCTTTTCATAGTAAATGTATTTGCACACTAGGTAGATTCTCCAGTTTTTTTTTTTTCCATACGAAGCTTCTAATTCATTTCAAAAATACAAAAAGAGCAGCTGGTGATACCTGGCTTATTGGAACCTGACATATGCTAAATAATAGACGTTAAATAGGGGTACAATACATACCAGAAATATATCAGAGAAAATCAACAAATAGTATGTCATGGTATCAGAAAGGATCTAATTGAAGTTACACTTAAAAGTACATAAAATCACTGTGAAGCAAATGACCTGCAAAGATTGGATTATACCAGTGAATCATCATCTAAAAGGATGCATTTTCTCACTGACTTCTTATCTAAGTTTTACAGCAAATAAGATCTAAGACAGGATATTAAACTTTATAAAATAAACCAGCATTCTTTAAATCTATCCAAATAAGATCTTAGAACAACACAAGGTAACAATCCTTTAATGTTTAGTAACTCACCTGAATTATATGATAGAATTAGCTCGTCTTGATTTAAGAAATAATCCTTACATCTGAAATGCTATATACAATGATGGTAGTCCTTTATAATTCTCATACCTGATTCTTGTACAGAACAGCTGTGTAAACCTTCATACATGTAAACCTAATTTACATGAGTTAAGTTATTTAGGGAAGATATTTTGTGAAGAAGGCTTTGGGGAGACCTGATAGTGGTCTTTCAATATCTTAGGAGGACTATAAGAAGGAAGGTGACAGATTCTTTAGCAGAGTCTGTTATGATAGGAGAAGGGGGAATGGTTTCAAACTAGAAGAGGGGAGATTTAGATTGGATATAAGGAAAAAAAAAAAAAATTACAATAAAAGGTCATGAGGCACTGGAGCAGGTTTGCCCAGAAAGGCAGTAGAAGCCTCATCCTTAGAGACATTCAAGGTCAGGCTGGACCAGGTCCTGAACAACCCAATCTAGCTGTATATGCCCAAGTTCATTACAGGGGAGTTGGACTAGATGACCTTTTAAGGTCTCTTCCAACTGAAAAGATTCCATGATTCTATGACTCTATGACAGTTTATTCCTCTCTCTGATACTCCTGGTCATTCTAGCTAGATTGGCTGTACATACAAGTATTTGACTCCACTTACATTCAAGGACAGAAATGTAAACATGTGAAGGTAGACAAGCAAAACATTAATTATTTTTATACAATGTGTATTTAAGGCAGTAGCAACAATTCATAATATTGCCAATTCTTAATAACAATATTCACAGAAAAAAAATTGCATCTTTCCACATCTCAAGCTTTTAGGAAAAGCTTCCTTTCAGAGGAAAATCAGACTATTCTTCACAAAACTTCAGACGAAATGTTACAGAGCCAGTTATTTTTGTTCTGTGATGTTCTTTATGTTACTGCATGAAAAATACTATGTAGTATTAATTATTGACCTTGGTAAACTTGTAGTACTGTAAATATCATCTTTGGAGTGTAAGTTTATTTTCTATGAAAGCTTTAGGAGTCTATCAGTACTCACTATACCAGTAAAAATTTTATGGCAATAAATTCTTTCAAATATTGTATATTCACATTCAAGAAATCATTAGAAGTAGTACATTACATATGCATAAAAATATAAGCACTCAACTTTTTCAGAAAAATTTCAATATAGTAACTGTTATAACTACAAACTTTAAAAGTGCATTAGCTTAAGGATAATCAATTAAGAAACAAGCTAACACACTGCATGTATCGCAATTCTTTTTGAAAGTATGTGTATGAGGGAAACATACTGACATATGCAAGATGCCTGGATACTGCAATCATGGGCATTCAAGAGGAAACACACTGAAATGGCATCTTCAAAAGCTATTTGTTTTCAAAGAAGCTACTTCTGTTACCATTATTTTTCTCAGGCTCTACTTTGATTCACGTTAGTCTGACTTGATCTGCTAGTTTTAGGATGTAATGCACAGGACTATATTTCACTGTAACAGTAACCATAATCTAAGAAATAAATACAATATTCAAAAATAATGTTATGGAGACAATTTTAGAAGTGTATTTTTAACATATTTGATGTAGGAAATGAAATACGTTATATTTCTTTAACGAAACCAACCATCAAAGTAAAACTATATCAACCATATCAAAGTAAAAATAGCACGCTTTTTTTTTTTTTTTTTTGCATAAATACACAAATCATGGCTGACAACAGATATGTCATATTTGGTTTTGAGGCTTGGATTAGAAACAAACAATTGTTTTGCACTCCTTATGACAGAGTGGCTGCCTTTTATGTTACACCATTTTACGACATGTCATGACATATCACATGCCATGGCTGACAAATAAGATAAAACATTATGCCAGCACAGCAACTGTAAAGCATCTTAACCTGAGGGCATCAATTGCAATGTAAATGTACTGAAATAATAAGCATAATTACATAGAAAATGCTTAGGATGCTCCAAAAATTGATGATATATTATTTCTTTGCCTTCTTTGGTACTTAATCAAGAAAAGTGGTAAACATAACTACTATTACATTTGTATTTACTTTGATGGCTTTATATACCCTCCTGTGAACCAAGTATCTGCTACACAGTTCAAAAAACTTTGCCTGTAAATTATTAACTGTTCTCTCTCTCACCCTCTCTTAGCATACACCAGTATATTTTATTTAGGCTGGAATTTGATATTTTCCATGGATTCACTTATCTTAAGATTTCTGTGTCGAGAATTACTTGTGATGGTCATCTAATCCAATCTCTCACTCTAAGCAGAACAGGTCAGATAAGGTTGTTTCAGACATCCTGTTAAATTTTGAGTATTTCCATGATTGAAATTCAACAACCTTTAAGAGGAACTTCTTAAGCCATATCAGACCACCCTCGTGTCAATCTTGTCCTGTCACCCTATGCCTTCTAGAGGAGTCCAGCACTGTTTTCTCTGCACCCTTTCATTAAGAACCTGTAGAAAGCAATCGGGTCTCCTCTCAGCCTTTCCTTCTTAAGGCTGAACACATTTTCCTCTTTCTGCCTTTGCTATTGTACTCCAGCCTTCTCATCATGGTAGCCTTCTCTTTGACATTATGTCACTGTCTTGTACTATGGAACCTAAAGGTGAATTTAGGGTTCCAGATCTGGTCTTATAAATGCTGAAGGAGACATTTTGCTTTCCATAACTTTCTGAATAGGCTCATGACAAGACAGCCCAAGATGCTCCTGCATATCTTCACCACAGCTGTACATTGCAGATGTTTTTTAGATATGTTTAAAATGTTTTGTTTGTATAATTGGCTATATGATATATAGTTTGTGGAATGAATTTGATTAATTAATACAGTTTATATACTTTGTAATTCAACCATGAAAACTTAAACCTTTTCTTTTAATATCTTTTTTCCTCAGTAATTATGAAAGACAAAGTATGCATTTTTAAGTTAGCAGAAAGGACAAAGCTGTTTTTATGTTTATAATTTTAAAGCTAAAATGCTATTTTTATGAGTACATGTGCCCTTAAGTGACAGCTCAGCATCCTCCAAAAGATGCACCTTTGCTCGGAAATACAGTTTCTTCTCTGAAGTGACAAATTCACTACCTGCAAAGATTACAGAACACCTACTTAAGTATTCCCCACTGATTCTTCTTAATCTTCTTCTAGGATTTTAAAGGATGCACTTGTCCGAAAACAATCAGGACACTGAGAATGAAAGTTGTTAAGAAAGATCTTCCATGTACATCTGCATTTAGAGATTTTACGTTGAGAAAACATTTTTTTAAATGTTCCAACACTTACATTGGAAAACATATTTAAGGAATATGCTAAATTGAAAATCTGCAGAATGACTAGTGAAATTTCTGCTAGATATTTTTGTTTCTGTGACTATCGTAATCATTCACAACACATTTTAAATTTAAATTAGTTTGCTGAAATGGTCACCAATGAAAAAAAGTTGCATCTCTATTATGTCTGACAAACACACTTCACTGTGATCAAGAAGGTAAATGAAATTTTTAAATAGATCCTACAGAAACTGTATCTTATTTATACTTTGACAATAAAAAGGAACATAAACCTGAGGAAAAGCAAACATTCCTAACTTGTGCAAGTACAAGATTCTGGCAGCTACTAGCCAGCACACCAGTAATTTTCACAGTTCATAGGTTATGACTTTAGAATGATTATTTTACACAGCTTTCACTTATAGAAATTTATGTTATCAAAAAGTAATTTTGTTGTTACTTAATCAGCTAACAATCTGTCATTGCTTCTAGGCAATACAAAGTCTATATAATATGTGTGGAGCTTTGCCAGTTTTTGTGGAAAGTGAACAGTTGAAAAAAAAAAAAAGACACATCTTGTAGTAACACATTCAAAAATTAGGTCCTCTGCTCTGTTAAATGTTAAAAAAAAGTTCATCACAGTAACTAACCAGCATACTCATCAACAATTCTATTATTTAACAAAAAAAATAGGTGTACACTGGTACTAATTCCTAAATAGGATGACCACCAGAGTCCAACATAACATCAACGTATTTCAGTACTGGCACAACTAAGATCTCTATGCTAAGACCTCTTGTTAGAAACAACTGAAGTCAATCACTATGTCTACAGTAGGCCTAATCTTTTTTCCCTGTCTTTTTACACTGTGAATCTACACAGGTTTCA
This sequence comes from Chrysolophus pictus, assembly GCA_037305975.1. Lineage (NCBI taxonomy): Eukaryota > Metazoa > Chordata > Aves > Galliformes > Phasianidae > Chrysolophus > Chrysolophus pictus. The sequence continues at coordinate 20,390,410 of CM074577.1, read as the reverse complement.
CATATGTTGACAGTGATCACAGAATCACAGAATTGCCAGGGTTGGAAGGGACCTTAAGAATCATGAATCTCCAACCCCCCTGCCACATGCAGGGCCACCAACTTTCCCACCAAATGCTAGACCAGGCTGCCCAGGGCCCCATCCAATGATGGCAGAAGAGATTCTTAGGTAAGCTATGAATGTAATCCAGGGTTGATCTTTCCTCAGCAAAGCAAATGTCCTGATAAGGCAACGTTTCCTTTCAGAGAAAATCTCTTGACAATCAAGCCTCACACTATGAGCAAAACCAAACCTTCAGGTGAATAACTGTCACATTGCCACCAAACAAAACCTCAAGTCTTCAGGTTCTTCTCTAGGAACTTGTTCTCAGTGAGCGATGTTCAGAGAATGACAACATGAGATACTCACTATTAACAAAGCTTCATACTAATAAACTAAGATAACTGCAGATGTGGGCATACAGCATATGAAATCAAAGGATTTTATGACAGATGCTGACATTATTTTTAAAATGTTTAAAAACTATAAAACTAGCCTAAAAGTTCAGAATTTAATGTTCACATTGATGGAACTCAGAAGAAAGTTCTGCCCATTGTTTCATTAATACCTTCTAGTCCAACCTCCATGAGTGCGTGTTAACAATAGACAAATTCCTGTCAAGTTAGAAGCCAAGGGTGTTTAAAATAACTAATTATTCAGGGTCTCCTAGCGAGAAATACTGTTTAACATCAAGATCCATCTTTCAAATATGTTTTCTAATTCACTATGAGTGTGGTTATAACGCAGCCAGCTATTTCCAACACTTTTCCACACATATACTTCACAAAAAAACGATACACACATACATCAGAGGTACACACGTATATTAAAATGTCCAGCAGAAGCAGAAATAGAATCACACCATAAAATCACTTACAGTAACAGTATAGTTAGCAGAGTTAGAAACGTATAAAAGGTAAAACATGAAACAGTGCTTAACTTCTCTATGTACTCTTTGTAAGGCCTTATATAGTACAGTTTTATTTCAAAATTCCCAGAGCCATAAGAATTGCATCACAGGTTTACTTAGAATTTAAAAACAATGTCACATGTCATGATATTAAAAACATTATCCTAGCCTTTTTTATTTTCTTGCATGGAAGTATACATATATCACATCTGTAAACTTCTTTATTATACATTCTCTGGATCACTGTTCAACTTATACTGGAAGTATTTGCTCACCTACACTCCATTTCACTATTTTCCAATATTTTGATTCATTTTTATTTGCTTATAATTTTGTTAAACATCATGCCATGCACTTACTTCACTTAGTAAAATCTTGAAGTAATAATAAAGTAGCAACAAAAGCAGCTATACTTTAGTTACGACACAGGCTGCTCAGAGAAGTTGTGGATGTCCCATTCCAGGAGGCACTCAAGGCCAGGTTGGATAGGAATCTGAACAGCCTGATCCAGTGGTGGGACAACCCTGCCCATGGCAATGGGGTTGGAACCAGGTTATCTTTAATGTTCCTTCATTCCAAGCCATTCTATGATTCTGTAATCCCTGAGGACTGGGCTGTTTTCAAATGTGCAATTGCCTATAGTACAGAAGTGACTACCTTAAGAAAAATAAGGAAAAAAAAAAATCACAAAATCAAGGATTATAAAATTTTAGAAAACAGAAATTAAATCGTTTCTCCGATCCTGATGTGCCAGATTTCTTTGAAATCAGTTCATAATTCTCCGATTTTTTGTGCACCTACAGATAGAATGGGCCACCTTAAAGAAAGAAAGCAAGAACTGCACAAAGATATTTATCAACTGTCATAAGATGCTGAATGAAATACAAAACAGAAAATGTCCTACAGCTACTGGCAACTGCACTTTGTATCAGTGCTGTCTTTTCTTTCAAAATTTCTGCACAACAGTATGTAACCTTTTTTCCCCACTAATATTTTACATAGCAGGTCAACATTTAGATGTTACACTTCTTTAAATTACCAAAATATAGAATTTATTGGCAGAGATTGATGAACATCCATGACTAATACTGAGGAGGCCTTAAGATATTAAATGTTATTGAAAATGTTAAATTACTTTGAAAAAAAAGGAATATTTAATCATTTTAGATTAAAACTCTAAATCAGTGGATGTTTTGAATGATTTTTTACCTTATCTTGTGCTTCCTCTCCCATTGATCAAATGAAGATAATCAATAATCATTCTTCCCTCTCCTGGAGAAGAATTTTCAAGATGAGTAAAGGTTTAAAAAAAAAAGCCCCACCTGTAATTCTGCAGGCAGTTCAATATAGAGATGATAAAAGGTAAAAAATATTGCATGGCACTAGAGAATGAATGATGGCATAAAATTAAATTGAGTTCAAAATACTTCTTAGAACATTCTCTGTTCTTTCTGCTGACTAAGTCATGATTCCTGTTACAAAAAAAAAAAAAAAAAAAAAAATCTTCTGCACATGCACTCCTATAACAAAAACCAGGCTATACCTGAAACAATTTCTGATCTGCTAAAACATCTGAATATTTGAATTAGGCACTGCGATATTTAATGATCTCTGCATGTATGAGCTTGCTATTTTGCAAATGAAAGATCTTTGTTGGACATTTGGTGTATGTTTTTTTCTTTTCTGTGCAGATATGACTCATTCCCTTTCCCAACAACTTTCATTAATCTTTTTCTGAATCTGAATCTGTTTTTGTCAGTAACATTCTGGGATGGTACTGTCAAAAAATTAAAGGTTCCAACTCAATTGAAATAGACTTTCTGAGGTTAAAAAAGTTCTACTGCATATCTACTACACAGCAGTGGTGAAAGCAGCTGAAATCTACAGCTTACCTTTTCAGTCCATGTCAACATGCTATCTGATTCTAATTCTATGGTCTACGGTTCAGTTTTATTTCTTATCCCACGTCATCCTACCATTTGATTTTATAATTTTTTATTTGATCAGCTGCACATTTCCATATGTCAAAATAAAGCCTGTACTTATAAATCCTGTTTTTCATTTCATGCTTTTAATCTGGTACAGAAATGGCTTGTGATTTTACAGGTGGGTTGTGTTTCAAACTACAAATCTTAAAATGCTATAACACCACATTAGTTTATTAATAGTTTAAAATTCCACTTGCATTGTCAATGAGATTCATGAGCTCGAAAAAAGAAGAATTAAATCTTGTCTCTCCCATCTGCCTGAACATAAACCTTGAAACCTTGATGAGAGAATTTAAATAGTAGAGCCGTGGGTTCTCTGCTGCTTAGAAAATACCTAGTACTGGATGTTACCTGCAGCTGGCCATGGAAACAGATGTTTCAATGCTGGAGCACTTTTTTTATGTTCTATTTTCATTTTGGCGAAAAGGAAAAGTCAACAGCCCAAGAGTAACATAGCAATGAAATGAATCACGACAGTTTATCATATCAAAACCTGCAGTCACTGAAGAGTCTCCAAGTTCTCTACATATATTAGTCTTAGAAAACAAATAAAACATCAATCTCAAGCTCTTATCCAGAAAAGATTTAACACATTCATAATTTTTAGCATGCTCATACTGCTACTCCATTCAATCTGAGTGTTCGAAACATGTCTCCAAAAGCATCTGCATCAACAGATGCTTAACACAATTTGACAGAATTTCTGCATGCAAAACACTATATAATTTGGGTGAATTTCTTCGGGGGATCTGCTGAGATCATTAGCCAAGTTAATATAGCTGTGTGATTTTCAAATGTCAAAAAAACTTTAAAAATGAACTTTACTTTGCATTTCTTGTTTTGCTTTATATTCACCTCCTGGTTACAGTTCTCTCAGACAGTGCCGAGCAGGAAACACTGCAGTAAGAACACACAGTGAAGCCAGGAAGCGTTATCATTTTCACAAACATCAGGTACAAAGGAAATTGTCTATATCACACTGGGCTTCAGAAGAAGAAACTAATAAATATTCAGGAATATGTTGTTTTTGCTACCAGCGATTGTAATAATCCTTCAAAAAGGTTTCATTTTAAAGTTCCTTGTTTAAGTTCACTTTTATTTACTCCAAATAATTACTTATGCAGTGAAATACACTATAAATCATTTCTGAAACACTTTGTTGCTTAAAGCCCAATACTTTAGCAAGGTTATCCCTTCCCTGTTTTATGGAATGGTCCTAAACATCCTCCATCCCAGAACACTGAGAATGTTTAATAATGGTTTTTAACTTGAAATACAGTATGTAATCTTCTCCTTCTATAAGATTAGACCATTGAATTCATAGAATCATAGAATGGCCTAGGTTGAAATGGACCATAATCATCATCTAGTTTCAACCCTCCCCCAACCCCCCACTATGTGTAAGGTCGCCAACCACTAGACCAGGCTGCCCAGATCGACATCCAGCCTGGCTTTGAATGCCTCCAGGGATGGGGCATCCACTACCTCCTTGGGCAACTTGTTCCAATGTGTCACCACCCTCTGTGTGAAAAACTTCCTCCTCATTAACTTAAATCTCCCCTGTCTCAATTTAAAATCATTCCCCCTCGTCCTATCACTATCCACCCTTATAAAAAGCCGTTCCCCCTTCTGTTTATATGCTCCCTTCAAGTACTGGATGGCCACAATGAGGTCTCCCCAGAGTCTTCTCTTCTCCAAGCTAAACAAGCCCAGTTCCCTCAACCTTTTCTCATAGGAGAGGTGCTCCAACCCTCTGATTATCTTAGTGGCCTTACATTGGACCTGCTCCAAGAGCTCCATGTCCCTCCTGTACTGGGGGCCCCAGGCCTGGACGCAGTACTCCAGATGGGGCCTCACAAAAGCCAAGTAGAGGGGGACAATCACCTCCCTCCCCCTGCTGGACACCCCTTTTTTAATGCAGACCAGAATACAGGCCTTCCAGACTATAGGTGCACACTGCTGGCTCATATCCAGCTTCTCATCTACTAGGACCCCCAAGTCCTTCACTGCAGGGCTGATCTCAAGGAGATCTTCTCCCAGTTTGTATAAATACCTGAGATTGCCCCACCCAAGTGCAGCACCCTGTACTTTGCCATGTTGAACCTCATTAGGTTTTCATGGGCCCACTTCTCCAGCCTGTCCAGGTTCCTCTGGATGGCTTCCCTTCCTTCCAATGTATTAACTGCACCACTCAGCTTGGTGTCATCTGCAAACTTGCTGAGGGTGTACTCAGTGCATCGTCTATATCACTGATGAAGATGTTGAAGAGCACCACTCCATAGACCGACCCTTGAAGCCACTTGTGACTGGCCTCCACCCTGACAGAACCACTGATCACAACCCTTTGGCTGAGTCCAGCCAGCTTATTTCTATCCATCAAACAGTTCATCCTTCAAATCCATACCTCTCCAATTCAGAGAAAAGGATGTGGTGAGAGACCATGTCAAAGGCCTTGCAGAAGTCCAGGTAGATGACATCCACCACCTGTCCACCGAAGCCATCAGTCTATAATAGAAGGCCACCAGATTGGTCAGGCAAGATCTACCCTTGGTGAAGCCATGCTGGATGTCTCGAATCACCTCTTTGTCTCATATGTGCCTTAATATAGCTTCTAGGAGGATCTGCTCCATGATCTTCTCAGGCACAGAGGTGACACTCACTGGCCCGTAGTTCCCTGGGTCTTCCTTTCTCCCTTTCTCCCTTTCTTAAATAGGAGTAATGTTTCCTGTTTTCCAGTCACCAGGGACTTCACCAGACAGCCATGATTTTTTCAAATATGATGGAGAGTGGCTCGGCAACCACTTCAGCCATCTCTTTCAGAACCCTAGGACGGATATCATCCAGCTGCATGAACTTAAACACATTCAGTTCCATGAGGAGGACTCCTCTGCTTGTTCCACTGTTACAGTGGGACAGAAACAACTCCCCACACCTCACCTAGAGGTTCATGGTCCTGGCAGACACAGGAAGCCTGATCACCCATGAAGAATAAGGCAAAGCACTCACTGAGTACCTCAGCTTTTTCTATGTCTGAGGAAGCCAGCTCCCCATTACCTTTCATCAGAGGGGCAACACTCTCCTTGGCCTGTCTCCTCCTGCCTATGTACCTGTAGAATCCCTTTTTATTATCCTTCATATCCCTCTCCAAGTTCAGCTCCATCTGCACCTTGGCTTTCCTAATCCTATCTCTACGCACACGGACAACTGTCCAGAAAGAGCTAAAATGTTGTCTTATCAGAGCAGTGCATGCAATACTAGTTCATATGTATTCCTCCCAGGCTACACAACCCTCCTTCCGCTTCCTGTACATTTCCCTCTTTTCCCTCTGTTTAAGCTGCAGGTCCTTGCACAGCCATGACGGTCGCCTGCCTCCCCTGCTCGACCTCCTCTGCTGGGGGATGGAGAGCTGTTGCACTCTCAGAAGGGTGTCCTTAAAGAGCTGCCAGCTCTGTTCTGTGCTCATGCCCTTAAGGATAGTTTCCCAGGGGATCCTACTCAGCAGTTCCTTGAGAAGACAGCAGTTTGCTCTCCTGCAGCACAGGGTCCTAACTCTACTTTTTTCCAAGCCTGCATGGTCACTACAGACCAGGCTGCCTCCAACCTTAACCCTCTAATTCACTCCTCTGCAATGGTGACCACCAGGTCCAGTAAGGATTCACCTCAGGTTTGTCCATCTATTACCTGAACCAGGAATTTATCCTCAACAGACTCCAGAAATCTTCTGGATTGTCTGCCACTCGCCGTGCCACTATCCCTGCAGATATCCAGGTACTGTCTAGTAAAAATAGTAATTGACACAATAAGCAAGTCAAATGCAGTGACTGACCTAATAATGTGGTGAAAATGGGAAAACTGAAGAAAAAACAGTATTTGAAGTTGTTGTTTTTTTAATTCCCTCACTTGAGCTACAACAGGATTTAAAGAAAATAAGGCTGAAGAAGTATGTCAGGCTTGCAGAAACAGAGCTGGTTTTAGCACTTTGTATATGTGTGTTGCTGTCCAGAAAGAGCTTAAAACGTTGTCTTATCAGAACAGTGCATGCAATACTAGTTCAGGTGTAAATAATGCCAGAAGACAAGAAAGCAGCAAGTCTATTCTGACCAGAGAATAATTAGAAAGTGATTGATGACCAGAAGTTTCCCCAGTTGCTGCACGTGTTCTCGCATATGCCCAGTGAGGTGACAGAGGCCAGTGGGCAGCCAGATCCCAGAAGCTCCCTCACACTCCAACACCAACCACAGAGCTGCCTGGGGCAGGGTTGGAGTTCTGCAGCTGTTCCACTCATTCAACATTTTGCAGGTCTGAATGAGAGGGAGAAACCAAAACTTCCAACAAACAAAACAAAACAAAACAAAAAAGATCTGTGAAAGAGTTTTCAGCTGCTAAAAGCATTTATTTTGATTTACGACATATAGTACAGAAAAAGATTCAATGAAGACAGAGCAGGACTTTTGAGGGAGCCATGTCATGGGTATGATCATTAGGTGAACTGCCAGCATTTTGAATTAAGTTTTAAAAATGCTCTTTTCTCAACTCTGAAAATTATTATTTGAATCAGTCTTTAAACCAAGTGCTGCTGCGTGCTTAAAATCAACATCTACAAAAAAGGTACTAACAGTAAAGACTGTTTTCGAGATGAGCCTGAAAGGAGAAAGAACATTTCAAGTAGAAGAAAAATGAATTACATGGGTTAGCCAGTCAGTCAACTTTACAGAAGATCTGGAATTAAACCCAAGAGGCATGCAGAAAACAGAGGCTAGAAGATGAAAGCATATGTTTGTCTGAAACAATGAATGACTATTTGAAAACACAACAGAATTATCATTAAAAATCTTATTAGCTTTATTTTCCCATCCCTTAACCTCATGTAATTTAATAAAATTTGGTCTGTATTAGAGACTGATGTCATAGAAATGCCAACTATTTCTTACGAGGAAGATAAAATTCTAAATAATGCCCTGTAATTCCTGTTACAGTAGATTTTCCCAGCTTTTGAAGGTGTAGCACGTGGGAAGCTAACTTAAGCTGCAGAGTTAATGAGCACTTCATCCATTGCTCAGAAGTTCTCCTCAGTAGAGCTGCACTGTCATAAAACTGCACAGAACGTTTTTTCATGTTTTTGTTGTTGCTGTTGTTTTCTATTTTTGCATAGCAACAGTCTATACAAGATAGTATCTTTCAAATTACTAACAATAAATGCATTTTAGAAGGTTTCCCCAATACTTTAAAAGGCAGCTTCTCAAGAAAAGTTTTAAGGTTTATATTTTATAGTCAGGTTGAATCCTACTGAATCCTACAGAATTTACAACTGAGAAAGAAGAAGAGTGAAAGAAATTTTTACTTTAAAGCTTCTTAAATCAATGGTAGCATAAAGCCAATATTAACAGAATACAGCTGCCACAGAAGATCAGTTTTTGGCCAATAAAAGATTAGCTGGTGGCCCAGCTTTTCTAGATCAAGCTATGTTGACCATAGTTATATTTATTATAATATGAAAACAAAACTAAATGATACAATTATTTACACATAGTAAATATATAATAAAATCTGAAATGGAGTTCTGAACAAAACATGCATGTGCATGTGAAAACAGATCACTAAGCCATGTTTAGGGGCATGCACAAGATGTATTGCTTCCTTTGAGTACAAGCAGAAGTCACTGTAATCCCCCTTCAAGGGTCATTTTTGCCTGGGCAAATTTTCTGACAGGTAAAGAGACTCTACATGAACATACAGTATTTACGGAGTTGATAGCAATTTGTTAACTCTGCAATGGCCATGCAGTTGTTCAAAAATATGGACTTTTAAGTTGTTCAAAATGTTTTAAAATGTATGGTTTATTATTATTATTAATAATATTATTATTACTATTAAGAGCAGAAGTTGCTTCAACAGTCTCCTAGCTTGCAGTAAAATCAGCATGGGATCGGAAAGTGGATCCCATCTGTGAACTAGAAGGAAGAATTAAGACAGTTCTGTTGTTTGGCTTTTTTAAAAGAACACAAATATAGAGAGACTTCTGATGGCATCATATTCTTTACTGATACATTAGCTGCAAGGAAGGAGGTTTGTGTTCTATATCAAATCATCATTTAGGGAGACCTCCACTTGAGCTTTCTTTTTTATCTTCTAAATGAAAACTGTTGTCTTAGGTGCACACTACCACCTAGTACAGTCCCACCAGCGGGTATTGTCTCTCTGGACAGAAACCTTCAAGCAACACAAGGATATCTGCTGAAGATGGCCCCAACTGCTTCACTGTTAACATGCAGAGAATGATGTGTCACCACAGTTCTATCATTTGTCTCCTCTACCTGTGGTAGGCCCGGGGTAATATTTTCTACTGTTTATATGCACCTTAAAGCAGCTTGTCTAGCATCACCCTGAAAAATTAAGTTTTTCAAACTGAAACTGTGAGAATGTGTCTTCATCAGATAGACGATTAATGACAGCATTTGCAGCAGAGGTCACAGCAGGTGCAAGAACAGCAAATGATAATATGTTGTTGCAACTATCACGAGTGATAAAAAAATTACTGGTGTGCCTAGGGACTAGCTTTTTTTAATGCACAATGTGTGCACAAAGTAGAGAAATATTCGTATTTTATGCATGCTAGAAAGGTCTAAGGGAGAGAAAATACAAAGGTGGATAAGACACATTTCTCAGCCATGAAAACTGCTCCATGCCAGTGCTTCTCAGCACTGATTTTGGCACTCTGCTTTAGAAACAATCAGCTTTGGATTCTCACTGCAGAGACTTATTGGCCAGGGGAGTGTAACACTTCACTACAGGATCACCAGAGCAACAGCATAGTCTAGCTGCCTTTTATAAGATTTGTAAGAAAAAAAAAAAACAGTCTTTCCAGAGAGAATTTTAAGAAGGAAAGCACATAATTTGAATGTTAAAGGCAGAAAATTAGAAAAACCTTTCTTTGACACATAGAGCTAGTTTTATATGTCATATATTCAAAATGAAGTTCAGTTACAAGAGTTTTCACGCATCAAGGTTATTCCCACCTGTAATTCCGTAATGGAGAAGCCTTTTATGTGTCTTGGACACCTATGCAGAGCTTTCTTCAGCTGCTCCTTTCTGTTGGCAATACAAAATATCTCAAGTTGTTCCCTCTGATAAAGAAGAGAAACACCATGTTTATCATGTAAGCAGTTTTGAAAGAGCTGCCATAATCCAAGGTGGCCTCTAGCTTACAAAGGATTTTTTTTTTCTTCAGTACAGCATTCATCCTGGGCAGAAGCTCACAAGCCAGCAGTGGCACACTAGGAGTGTATAATGTACTCAAATCTTCAGCTAGAAAGGGTACAACCTAAAGTACCTTAGCTTTGTTTCTTTTGATCATCAGTGCCAAATCAAGTCTGATGTAACTGCTGGCTTTTCTGACCAAAAATCTGAGTCAAAAGTCACATAATGCTACACTACCTTATTTTGATGGAGAACTTGCATATCAATATTGTGCTTCACCAGTGATTTATATCATCTGAAAATAGCCTCTATAGACATCAATGCAAAGAACATTAAGGACACAAGAAAATAATTAAGTCACAGGATTTGGGAACGTGTATTGAGCCAGGCTTGAACTTCACATTACATACCATACATTACAGATACTAGATGATTTTTGATTATGAATTTTTTCACTTTTTTATATATATATATATATATATATTTAATTAAAAGCAAGAAATACAGAGTTTGCACCAACAAAAAGTATGGTATGAAGCATTCAGCCATAATACAGCTGAATACTTATTTACAGAATACCCCATCTTGATCATGAAATAAATAGAAACCTATATGAAAGTGAATATGTAATGTAAAATAATAAACTAACATCATTATTGGTATTGACCAAATATTACTAACTTTAACATGAACTTTCAGTATTGTCTACTGAAATAATATTTTATTGTTTTTCATCCATTCAGCCACCTGCCAATACACTGCAGTTTCCTGAGTTACAACAAGTCATTTATCACTCCACAGGGCAAAATGTGATTTGAAATAAATGACAATACTTGGATGAATTTGAAAAGAAATCATTTTTCTATTTTGGAAACAGAGAGCTGTTCAATCTTAAAGAAAAAAAAAGAAAAAAAAAAAAAAGGTTCTTCATACTTTTATACTTTTCCAATAATGAACTGCAAATAAAAAGCTCTCCAAAAGCAGCCTTTCTGGCACACAGAAACAATCAGCATATTGCTCCAAGGGAAAATGCATAAGTCTGCAATAGTGCAACAGGCTTTGGCCACCCTAGCCACACAGCCTCTCCTGAACATGCACAACCCTATCCAAATTCAAAGCCTGCAAACAGTTTCTTACTACAAGTGGTGCACCCTACTATTCAGGTGTTGGAAGGTAAACAAAAACCAATTTGTCTGTGGAGGCTTTTGCAGTGTGTACCTGTTCCTAAGTAGACTATGTCTGACTATAGTGACTATAGAATATGTCCCATATAATGAATACGTAGATATACTAATAGGTTCTAAGAGAAAGAACTTCAGGACTTTCTCCCACTCCCTTGTGAAATCTTCAGAGATTTCATCATACATCTGTTTTCATTCAAAACAGCATTGGTTGAAAGATTTACAAATAATAATAATAATAATAATAATAATAAATTAATAATAAAAACATTTAAATTAACACAGCCTCAGAAGAATCAGTGCCATGTGGTATTCCCTTAACTCACCTGCCTTATGACTGAATTGAAAAACAAGAATCTCATATGTTTCAAAGTTATCTATACTGTAAACTCTGAAATATTTCAAAGCTTTATTTAATTGTTTTGATCAATTTTAATTATTTTTTTTTCTTAATTCGTCTTCAAGTAATGTCTTGTTCTCTGTATTTCGAAGGTTCAACACCAGAGACCAACAGCAGATGTTTTCCATGAAGGAGTTCCATAGAGGACTGTTCATTTCTAAAATGGTTGCTACCTCAAAGTCTTCTCAGCATGACTCTGACTTGGACTGCTGGCAGCATAAAGAATCTAGTCTTTTATAGTGATTTTCCCCTCAGTGGAAATAACCAAAGGCAGGTGATTTTTTTGAATCTGTCAATTCATTTCAGTGTGATTGGAAAGAATGAGATGAAGCAACCATCTTAGAAAGGAATCACTATACATTTCTTGAAGTAAAAGCTATTCCAGTTTACATACTGGTCTGACACAACAGGAAACAGAAATGGAACAAAAATCAAAATCCTCTGCTTCCCAGTACTCAGCTTTAAGCAAAAAATAAAACTGTTCCTCCCAGAAACAAGCTTTTGGTTTCCTTATGTAAAGGAAATTAGTACCCAAGGCTATATCTTTATTGCCTAAATTATAAAAAACTTAAATTATTTCATGTATTATAAATACTTTTTATTATAAATACTTTTTTTTTTTTACTTATGCCCTTTTAACATCCTGCCTCCATAATTATTAGCTTCCATTAATTTTAACAAATGCAAAAATAATCACATGAAATGCATAATATTGGGAAAAATATAGAAGCATTTTATATTACCCATTATTTATTCATAGATTCTCTTGAAATCAGAACAGATGCTTTAATTAAGAACAAATATGAAATAAAGTGCAATTTTAACACAAGTTTTTAGTGATGGGAGCTGATCTATATTTATCTGCCCAGCAATGCTTCACTACATATTTCTCAAGATTTTCATATATAGATTTTTCTGGTTCATATTCATTCTCTTCCAGAAAAAGATCATGCAACAAAAAATATTTATAACAGGAAATTAAATACTCTATTCATTACACTTTCACTAACTCCAATTGCTTACTTTATAACACATTCATTTGTACAGGCAATAAATACTTAGTTATTTTTTCCTTACAATAGAAAGCAAACAGAGCACTAATGCTGCTCATTAGTCTCCACATGCATTAATGGGAATATCTGTTTTAATTTGCTATCCAGTCATAGGTTTTCTTTTGTTGAGGAAAAAATCTTATGCAGAAAAATATCAATAGGATTTTGAAACAAAAAGTTTCAAATGGAATTTCATACAGATACAGCCCGCAATTGATTGTTAATGCATAAATTTCAGTTGTTTTCACTTCCTTTCCACAAAAACTAGCTAGAGAAGGCGTTAAAGAAGTCACATCATAGATGGCAAGTACTACAACTATTGCACCACATTCTGTAATAAGATAAATGGTACATTGTAGGAAATTGAAGGGCTGCACAAGAGATCTAAAATTCTTGCATTTTTCAGCAATTACTATTTATTTTGCTACTAAACTAACTGTAAAGTCTGTTTAAACTTCTCAGACTGGCAGTGAAAAAAACATTTTGTAACACAGATTGCATATTTTTATAATTTTTAAAATTACTTCTTAACAATGTAAGTCCCTTTGTCTATGGATTTACCTGGTCTGTGATTCATCTGTAGAAAGCCGTCAATATTATGTCAGACTTAATGAAAAGCTACATCAACATATGTAAAGTGACCAAGTTTATTGCATGAGATTTTCCAAAGCAACTGCAAGTTTTCTACTGCGATATATACCTAGAAACAGATTCCCCCCTTCTGCATCCTTATCGTCTATCTACTTTATTTTTACATTTTTACTTGTTTTCCAGTTTTGACTAACTTTTCATTTTCATAAGGAGAAATAACTGTTATGCTTTGCAACCATACTATAAGCAAAGCTCCTTCATAATTTGTTAGTAAACGTTGATGATGGAAGTGTAGTTATGGATTTAAATATAATAATAATGCTTAAGGATACTTGGTGTTCTTGCATCTCCTAGCTGACATCTTCAGCGGTGAAAACCTTTCACATAAAACAAGGATAGAACAAGAACCTATTTGATTACTACTTCAGTAAACGCTCTTAGAAATTTTAAATTAGCGACTGATTCTTATTTTGTTTGCTAGGATTTGAAAAATGCTTTGCTTATGCTCCATCTTCTTATTCTTCTATTAAATCCGGCTTTAATCTCATCAGCTTCTGCTACTTAATGTTTCTTAAACAAGGGATTTTCTGATTAACTCTGCCACTAAGAATTTAATTCAACTGATGACAGACTCTCTTTTATATGACTGTTCCACATCTCTTTTCGGTTTAGGACAAGGTAGCACTGTCTTACAATCCTAGTTGTGCCTGGATGTAAACCTGGGGGGATGAGGAAAGTGGTCCTGCAGGACTTACAATGAGACACATTGTGTTTTGTTTACAGAAGAAAATGATGATCATAGAATCATAGAATCACAAGGTTGGAAACAACCTATAAGATCATCTAGTCCAACCGTCTTCACACGACCACTGCTACCACAAGCTACTAAACCATATCTCGCAGCTCCTCATCTAGACACCTCTTGAACACTGCCAGGGACGGCAACTCCACCACCTCCCTTGGCAGGCCATTCCAGTGCCTGACCACTCTCCGAGAGAAAAAGTTCTTCCTTAAACCTAACCTAAACCTCCTCTGGTACAACTTGCGGCCATTTCCCCGGGTCCTGTTCGTTGCCTGGGAGAAGAGGACAAACCCCTCTTCACCACAACCTCCCTTCAGGAAGTTGTAGAATGCAATGAGGTCTCTCCTGAGCCTCCTCTTCTCCACACTAAACAATCCCAGCTCCCTCAGCCACTCCTCATGAGACTTGTGCTCCAGACCCCTCACCAATTTCGTTGCCCTTCTCTGGACACGTTCCAGGGCCTCAATGTCTTTCCTGTAGTGAGGGGCCCAAAACTGAACACAGTACTCGAGGTGCGGCCTCACCAGTGCTGAGTACAGGGGAATGATCACCTCCCTGCTCCTGCTGGCCACACTATTTCTAATGCAGGCCAGGATGCTGTTGTCCCTATTGGCCACCTGGGCACACTGTCGGCTCATGTTCAGCCGAGCACCAACCAACACCCACAGGTCCCTTTCCTCTTCACAATCATCCAGCCACTTGTCCCCAAGCCTATAGCGCTGCATGGGGTTGTTGTGGCCAAAGTGCAGGACCTGGCACTTGGCCTTGTTGAACCTCATTCCATTCACTCCAGCCCAGTGATCCAGCTAATCTAAGTCCCTCTGAAAGGCCTCCCTACCCTCAGGCAGATCCACACCACCTCCCAACTTGGTGTCATGTCATGTATGAGATGTCCAAGGTTTTGTTTTAGGAAAAAAATGAATAAAGTTACTTATGCAGGTGGACCTCCCAGCAACACGGTATATTTGATTGAATGTTCCATTCTGTATTCTTCCCTGTTTATTGGCAAGGGTGATGGTGGTATCTCTACCTCCATTTCACTGTTCCTCAAATAATTGCCTATGGAACTGCCTATGAGAAATGGTGACAATTGGAAGGTCTCACTATAGCAAGGACAGATTCACCTTTTCCTTCCTTTATCATCTTTGCAGCTCCTTCTGAGGTTGCCTGACTGTAGGGAGATGCTACCTATATCCAACTCTTGCATTTCATTCCATAGCTACTTGGATAGCATGATATGGACACAGAATGTATTTCATTCTCCTTCAAAGATCATTCTTCTTGGGTTAACTTAGGACTGGACACTTGAAATTGGCCAAGTTTCCACTGCTCTTACTTCATTTCCAAACAACATGACAGAAATATAGGCAAAAAATTCCAAATGATTCTTCAGTTCTTTGAGAAGCTTCAATCAGCCTCACAAACCAGAATTTTACTTTTCCCTCCATTATATTATATTATGATCTGATTGTTTTTTTTTCTGCCTAGACTGAAAATATATGCAATGAAAATTGGGTTTCCATCTGCTCCCTAATTATTTTTATATCAAAATATCTAGGTTCAGGAGAGCATTTAAAAAACTGCAAATAAGGTCCTCATCACAGACACCAGAGCTCTTAGTAAGTATCAAAATCTATTATATTGAGTCATTAAAATCCTAAAGCTGGGTTTTAAATGTCAAACTGGAAATGGAATTTTTTTGCCATAATGACCTAATGTTAATCTCTCATACTAATTCTTTTCATGTATAAACAGATCAATGAAAATAATGGATAACTGAAAAAAAGCTAATGTACCTCATGGTGTCCATAATGTGTCTTGCTGCATGAAACACTGCCTTAGCTAATGTGAAGTATGTCTAGATAGTAGGGGAAGCAACTATTAAGTTTACTCAAACTTTATGAACTGCAGGATAGGAGCTATATTTCATTGAATCAAGAGGGAGATTCTGTTTCCATGCTATTATAGGAGTGACAAAGTACCTAATAAATCCAATTTTTCTCTGTGCCTCAGTTTGCCAACATGGAAAACATAAATTTTCTCACTTCCTGGTAAAATACTGTGATGGCTCCTTACATAAACAAGAATCAATAGAAAACCTAGGCAAAGTAATACAGTTTCAGAATTCTCACCCACACAGCTGATATCACATCATTTCGCTCAGCTGTGGACTTACCTATTATTCTTAATAATTACAGCAAATGTATTTATTGTATTTAATGCCTCAATTTTGTTTCTAGCAATATAAAAATGTCTTATTACTTACATTTTTGTATAACTACTCTTAACTGTTAGTGAATGTTGCAATTCACAAAAACCTTTAAGTTGTGTAAATGAATAAAACTATATTTTTAATGTGTATTAACAAATTATTGCATTGGGTTTACATAGCTAGGTTTTGGTAGTGTTGGGATGAAGTGAGGAGGGAGATGTTGCAGGGGTAGCCTTTGTGAAAGGAGACAAAGAGCTGTTCTACGTCATTTTTATCTGGCTCTAAAATAAACCCACTTCTAACCAAAGCTGAGCCCATTAGTGAAGCTGGTTCATGGCCCTGAGATAACATTTAAAAAAAATGAAAGAAGTACACTGCACAGCAGCTGGGAGGGAGGACTAAGAACTGTGAGAGAAACAGCTCTGCAGGCATGAAGGACAGTACAGAAGAAGGGCAGGAGGTGCTCCAGGCACAGAGCAGCAGGTCCCTGAAACCCAAGGGTACCGCACAAGAGATCTCCATACACAGCCATGGAGGAGCCTGCAGTGCAGCTGTGAATGAGGCAGACAGCCCATGGAAAGGCCCCAAAGGGGAAGGATCTGAGTCACAGCTGCAGCCTGTGGGGAGCAGTGTACTCCTGAAGGGTAGGCTCAATGGTATGGAGCTGTGTTGGGGTTGTGCTTAAAGAGCTGCAGCCTGCAGAAAGCCCACACTGGAGCAGGGCACAGTGTGCAGAGAAAGGAATGGCAGGTAAGAGCTGTTACGAACTGAGACCTTGACCTCTATTCTCCTCTTCCCCCTGGGTCACTGGTCAGGAAGTGGCAAAATATCATGAGTAAAGGCACAAAGTTCAGTCTAGAAAGAAAGAAGGGTGCAAGGAAATTTGGGGAAGGTGTTTATATTTTTATTTCTTTTTCTCACCTACTAATCTACTTTTAATTGGTGATAAATAAAAGTTCTCCAAATAGAGTCTGTTTTGCCTGTGATGTTAATTGGTCAAGCAATCTCCCTTTTTCTTCATCCATGAGTTTTTCTATTGTATCATCTCCCACTAACTCACTGAGAAGGAGGAAAGAAGAGTTTGGTAAGAAAATTTGCATATATACCCAAGAAAATATCATTGTACTCCTACACGTTCTGGGAATTAATAGGTTGTTGGCAGTGAAGTTTTAGGAAGTAAACTCTGCTTTTTTGTGTTTGCCTTTAAAACAAGTTAAGTAACAATTATTGGATAGAGATGGGTAGGAAGAGAACTCGTCTCCAAAGACAAGGAGGAAATGCCTGCAGTTAACTCCTTGAGTCACATACTTAAGATTTTATTTGAAAAAGAGTACTACAGGAAGGAAGATTTTAACCTAATAGGAGTTAAGTACCTTTTTAAAATAGTGAAGTTACCTTAACAGAGTCAGTAAACTATATAAAAAACATTTCCTGATTTATTATGTACTTTATTGCTTCTTAGAAAATTATCAGCGAGTGTACACTAAAACGAAAGTAGTTTTTATTAAAATTGGTTAAAATGAAATAAAACTCTAGATTGATTAAATTGCTCACCCTTGCTATGAAATTAATAGTCAGTGGACTGAATCATTTAATTCATTTTATCACTAAAGATGGAAAGGGTTTTTTTTTTTTTTTCTTCCCCCTTATGCCCAGTATCACAGTGCTTACAAAGATTTAATAGGAGTTTTATTTGTAGACATCTAAACATCCAGCTCTTCAGAAATAAGATAGGAAATAGTTTCCTAATACCTTCACTACTTAGTACATACGGTATCCCTCTCAAGATGAAAGGAATTTCTTTTGAGGAAAAGGGTGGCAGCATAAACTCAAAGTGACTCTGCCTAAGTTCACATGCTGTTTGAACAAGGAGCCTTCTTCCCCAAGAGACCAAGTTAAAAATTCACAATACTTTGTCTTTTTGAAAAGATACCTTGGGATGCATTAAATTATCATCAGTGACTTAGAACATCTCAAGTGAGAACAGAGCAGGACCTTACAATAGCAACAGGCTTTCTCAAAAACTTGTCTGGTTGATGCGAAAAAAAAATGGTGAATCAGTTTAGGGTTTTCAGTATGCAACAATAAGTGTGGTTTAGATTAGGTTTTTGACTTTTACAGTCATGGCGTGTTTCTCACTCCATCTTGGGCAACAGACCTAGGTTCAAGACAAATTCAGTTTTTGTTTTAAATAGAATTATTATATGCTAATCTTCACTGGGTGGAAAAATTTTGTCTTAAAAGTTTAGTTTCTAGGACAGTTAAGTGTCTTACAGAAGTAATTTGCATGGAGCCTGTTAAGACTTCTTACTTGCCTAATATCAACTGGTAAGAAGATACCTGAAGATTTTTACCTATTAGTTGATATCTTAACTGATGTTTAGAAACCGGGAGTAATATATGAATTTCTGTACATCCTCTAATCAGTATGAAAGTTTCCTTCCTACTTCAAGGAAGAAAGCTTGAAGGCTAGTAGGGTGCAAACTTAAAAAATAAAACGAACAAAAAAACCCAAAACAAAACATCAACAACAAAAAAAACTAGAATAACTTTTTAAATAAATATACCTGGTATATCTTCCATATCATCAGTAAATTCTATTTACTATGAAAATTAGTAGAAAATAGCTGTAACTCATCTAGAAGGCTTTCAGTCTCACCGAGTCATACGGCATGATTAAAAGAACAAAAAGCAAGTGTATGAATCAGACTTAAATAAGCAAGAATCTTCTGAGAAAAGATTTTGTTCAATTACATACTGCAGTCAAACCTCAATACCTCAGATAGCATAGATCATACATAAGCAAAAGATTATATTTACTCAAGACTGATCATACTAAATATCACGGAAAAGACATGGAACTGGCCCTTTTTTGTTTTTAGGATGATTATCAGATTGACATCAACACTTGGTTTCCCTGCATTCATTTGAATCCTAAACAGCTGTTCAATTTTTGTCTCTATGAAGGCAGTATTAAAGCTGTGTGAAGGTATGAAGACAGACATCTGTTCAACTGCACATCTATTTATCTAGAAGACTTTCTAATTGTTGTGATTCCAAATAAATCTTCATTTAAGGACGACAAAACACTTTTAAAAATGCAAATCAAACATCAACAACCTCTGTGAGATATAGAAGTGCTACATGCATTTCAAAGAGAAAAGCAGAGGCAAGAATAAACAGTTTACACAAACTTAAGAATTATGTTAAAATCAGAGCCCAGAATACCAATTTATTTAAGTTGATACAATATTTTTTTGGCATAAATATAAATTTTGTACTTCCATTGATCAAATTGAGTTGCTTGCCCTAGGCAAGTCTAGTTTCTAGATCAGTTTCTGAATGGAGAGAAACTTTACCTAGAAACATTTGCCCCAAACACTAGAGAAAACAGTGCCTCTACATGCTCACTCCACAGCTTAATGATGTCTTATAGCTTTTTCTGTAATTGAAATACAGACACTATATAAAAACACTTTAAAAGTAAACAAAAACACTAGGGTAAATAATTTTCCTAAAAATCCTGTGTTTTGGAATAATGGTTATCAAAATTGAGTAAATATCCCTGTACAAATACATCAATACAGTTTTGAGGGAAAGTGGAGCTTTGAGAAAAAACATTACACCATCTATTTTTTAGGTACAAAGATGATAAACTAGGCAGGTATGCACAGGAATTAAAGGAAGAATCAGTTCAAAAGTGGAATTACACAAACAAGATGTGTAGAGTTGTGTAGAGATAGATTCCCCTGTAAGACAATCTTGCTTTAAAAAAAAAAAAAAAAAAGCTACAGATTTTAATATATACCTCACACTAAAATAGTCACTAAGTGAACAAGAAGTTGCTCACTGACAAATGTCCATCACACAGTGAAATGAAATAAAAACAGTAAGCTTAAGCCTTAACACTGCAATTAAAAACAGACACATTAGTATCATGGCCTCCTCAGCTTTCAGACCAGATATTCTAAAAATTTACATGATAGTGAATGATGGTGATGCAGGCCTATGTCCTGATTTTTCACCCAGCTACATCTCCAAGTAGGAGACTGCCTGATTTGTTGACATTTGATGTTCTAAGCCTGTTACATACAAAGAGACATATGCTTCTTAAAAAAAAAATTAGAATTACAATCAGTAATATTTTTGATGGTTGCTCCTATTGAACTACTTTTTCTTGACAAAGATTCAGGTTACAAATCACAATTTAGACTTGGTTAGAAAAATCATCAAAGCCTGACAAAATAAAAATAGTGTTTACACTGTTTAAGGAAAATATACATGCTTCTTTGACCTGCTGGATCAAAGTCAAAATCTTGGAAAGGTAGCCCTCAGTAAAAGCACAGGTGACTCACATGTAGCCTACTTTCAATACAGAAGTATATTTATACTTCAGAATTAGATGGTGTGGTTATATTTAAATTTCAGCAAAAGTCCTCCAGCTTCCCTGACCAGCTAAGGAAATTCACATTTAATGACATTTATGAACATTTTTTTCCTTGGTCTATCAGCCAAGTGTAATCACGATTCATTAGTTTGCCATAAATATTCAGCTAAGCTCCTAATTCTGGATTTAAGATTTGAGAGGAACTCTGCACGCTATTACTACTCCTTCCTCTGACATTAAAGCTCTACTTACATCAGGGAGAGAAGATAGGAAACACTCCATGCATTAAAAACATCTTCAATATTTCCATTAGCGTGACTAATATTAGAGCAGACATCTTGTATAGCACTAACCGATCAGCTGCTAGTTGATCAAACTGAGAAGAGGAATAATCTACTCGGCTCTGGAGTAGTCCATCCAGGCCTGGGGCCCCCAGCACAAGAAAGATGCAGAACTCTTGGAACAGGTCCAGAGGAGGGTCACTGAGATGATCAGAGGGCTGGAGCACCTCTCCAATGAGGAAAGGCTGAGGGAACCAAGATTATTTTGTTTAGCTTGAAGAAGAGAAGACTCTGGAGAGACCTCATTGTGGCCTTCCAATACATGAAGAAAGCACATAAACAGGAGGGAGAATGGCTGTTTACGAGGGTGGATATTGACAGGACAAGGGGGAATGGTTTTAAACTGAGACAGGAGAGGTTTAGGTTTTTTTACATAGAGGATGTAACACACTGGAACAGGTTGCCCAAGGAGGTAGTGGATGCCCCATCCCTGGAGGCATTCAAAGCCAGGCTGGATGTGTCTCTGGGCAGCCTGGTTTAGTGGTTGGCAAACCTGCACACATGGGAGGGGAGGGGGTTGAAACTACATGATCATTATGGTCCTTTTCAATCCAGGCTATTCTATGATTCTATGAATACTTTAAAAGGGAATGTCTACCTCTGAAGGAAACAGGTACTTGGACCTAAGATTACTTGGACCTGGTTATTTCAGGTACCTTCTTCTGCCATTTTCTGCCTCTCTCAGCATCAACAAACAATGATGCAACTGTACTCTGATCACTTACTTGCTCAATGACCACGCATCTGGCTTCTGCAAGACAGAAGCAAACCACAGGTAGAAAAATAAAAGCATGCTGAAAGCTAAGCTACAGCAACAGAGACATGTAACTGCATTCTACTGCCTGCTTCTACATACGTAATAGAAAGCAAAAGAATCTCTTGGTTTATGAGGCAATTTCTGAAAGAGGGCATTAAAAAAGCAAACAAGGAAAAATGCCTTTGGCTTTTGATAGAGAAAAAAAAAAAAAAACAACACAAACTTATCCAGGAGTGAAAGGAATACATTTAAAGAAATGTAGCAGATGGAGAGCAGAATAACATCTTGAGTTAATTTATTTTTGAAGTACACAATGAGTTTCATAATATAATTGAATTAAAGAGTCAGAGAATGAAAAATTTTCCTGTTGTGCATATTGTTCTCACAAAAATAGGCATAACATATTGTCTGAGAATTTTTTAGGGAAAAAAAAATAATCATAGAATCATTTGAGTTTGAAGGTCTTCTATTCTGGCTCCCCAGTAATCAATCTAAGTCTTTATTTCTTTTTCTTAATGGATCCAACATAATCCTGCTGGTTGGTGAATGTGTCTATGCATATGTATAGCAGCAACATGGCCAGCCACCAGGTGTCTAGACTGCTTCATTATTCAGGCATCACCAGAATACAATGCTTGTCATGTACATATCAGTCATGCCATCCAGCAACAGTTGTGAGATATTTCTTTTGTTTCATAAGATATGAGCTCTGCTCTAGAAGCTCTCCTCTTCACAACATATGTGAATATACATATATCTGTGCTGCAATACTCCAAAAGAGCTACAGTCTTTTGCAGATATAATGGTTTCAACACTAATTTCACATCCATGAAATTAATACACATATATGACAACAAAATTAGGCATTTTCATCTTAAGATGGATAGCAAAATAACCTATGCCTTACCCATTCAATGCCTGCTTTCTATTGCTTCAAAAAGTGTCAAGAGCATCCATTAAATAAAACAATCCACTCATTTTACTTGTTATGCAGCTATATGGGTTATCTACCAGATCACAGACACACTCCCTGCACCCCCTGATCATGTATAGTATATAGCTATACTCCCCAGACCACGCATAACTATACTCCTGGATAATTTGCTAAATCCAGTCATTTGAATAAATTAAAAATGCATTTACTTCAATCAGCTTCAACTTCACTTTTTAAGTTGATCTTTTGGGAGGAATGATAATGTCAGTGCATGCTTATTTGGATCAATATCTCAATCAAACATTTCTCATACTGGTAATCACTTATTTGTATATATATTTTTAATCACCTTAATGTGAAATTTTGCAGCAATGACTGAGATGGACTCTGCAGGTGGAGAAGTCTTTTTTGAGCTTCTTACATGTCTGTAGCAACCAAGACACTGTAGTCTCAAATACTTTTCCTACTATTTAAGCCCTTTATGAAATATCTTTAAGGGAACAGAAAAAGAAACAATTTAAAGAGTTAGGACCCAAACAAGATTCTGCTCCATTGCATTAAGCAGGGTGCAAATTTTGAAGCTGTATTCATCCATAAAGATGGACTTCTAGTTGTAAAGGTGCAGAAAGTTCTCTGACAGAAAAAAATGATATAATGAACAGGATACTATATCATTTGCGTTGTAATGAAAATCCCTGCATTAGTGCCATTGGACTATGATTGTGTTTGGACAGCAGCACACAAATAGGGGAGGAAAATGGATAGTAGGAAGGTTTCAGACACATGGGCTTAAGTCATGACCAGATTATCCAAGAGAGGGATTTTGCAAATAGCACAGTTATGCTTTTTCTCCTGTATTGTCAATTTCAGACTTCTGCATATTATGAATATCCACACAAAGCTGACCAAAGACAAAATGGGTCATTTCTAAACACCCAGTGTATGCACTAGGCTGAGAAAAAGGGAATATTGCTTCTATATTTTATAAATTACAGAAATGTTGGTAGGAGGAACCACACTGCCTCTTTCTAACAGACCAAAAGAAAACAATTTCCCCTCATTTGGCTTAATTCTGAATTAGAATTGTTAACTATTTTCAAGCATAGGACATCCTCTAGGAATTTTGAATTAGCTTCTTTAACAAGGCATTACTGGAGTGCTGGAAGAACCGAGATCCTGGGACAGGTGAAGCACTTGCATAGACTAGTTTGTAACAGCATGATCTGCATGATCTGTCTTTAGAAACATCCAAGCAGTTATCACTAGTACATTGTGCATCTAGCATTTTATATAACATTTGTGTAACTACTATAGCTATTCTGACAGGCAGGAGATCCAACACACCAAGATAGTGCTTTAGTTAAGACGCTAAATTATATTGAACCTCTTTTATCTTCAAACTAAATCCACAATGTGAAAAATTTAGAGCTGAGATATGCAAAAGTATGTCTGGAAGGACAGGTTTTATTGAACAGTGCTTCTAAAATCCATTAATAGATTTTATCCTTATCTAGAATAGAAATAAATATGTGTTGTTTTTTTTTTTTTTAAATGTCCATCCCAAAAAGTTCCTATGAAACTTATGGGCCAATGCTTCAATCCTTTATTTTTAATAAATAAAAATAAATAAATAATTACTCCCAAATGGGATCTAACTCACCTCATTTAGAAGGGAATTTTTCCCACCCTGCATGCTTTTACTTCCTCCTGCACTTCAAAACCACTTCTGCTCCCCTGAGCAGACAGAGTGACCTTTTTGTGCCACTTGTTTTCGTCTCTTCATTTGTCAGAGGACAGTAGAATTCACAGCAAGAGAAGAAAGCGCACAGAGTATGTCTTGGCAATGCTTCCCACTCTGTTCTCTACTGAGGAAACAATAACATTCAGTTTTACAAGAAAAATGGGCATAGCATAACTGTGTGTTCTTTTAAGTGACAGAAGTGGTAATGATCTGTAAACATCTATACACAACTGACAGTAGCTGAGAATTGGTCCCGATTTAATGCAAGTTTTCCCTTGAGCACATCACAGTTTTAATCCACTCAGAGATGATACATAGTCCAGTAAAGTAGATTGAAGCAAGTAGATGCCATTAAACAATTTCCCTCAGTAGCGGAAAAAAAGTCATTTTTATTTGTCAGTTCTTTAATGCATTTGCATATTTGTCTATCAATTATAATAAATGAAAGATGTGTTCCACGCCAGATCATTCAAGAGAATAAAGATTTGCATACAGCATTAGCATTTTTTAAAACTGGAGCAAAACAAAAAGACTGAATGTGGTAAAAGAGAGCATCTACCTTCTCTGCAGTTTTTGATAACCTCAGAAACAGTATAAGTCACCAATGAGCTCACTGTTTAGCAAGCTGTGTTACAGCACACTGAGCTACAGCTTGGAGTCCTCAAGGACAGATTATTCAAGTTGGGAGAGCTCTTTCACCCCCTCCCTTCCTTGGTATTGTACATTATCAGATAAGCAGCAGAATTGATCATAACCTATTCAGCATATTTTCTGGTGATGGGTATCTTGTCACTACATGCGTCACCTTCCTTCCCTTGTTACAGGCTGGCAGCTTCTGCACACTTTTCATTGTGCAGGTGCTTTCTTTTGGCAGACTTGTTCAGATAATAGAGCAATCCAATCAAAACATCACTGCAAACCCTTGACAGAACATTTGCCACTTTAGAAACATTTGCACTTACCATATGGCAAGGGCATCTTAGGCTATGAAACTGTGATAATTTTTGTTTTTACTCAGTGAGGGCATCTGAGATTTACGATGGCCAAAATTAATTAAGTGTTGACAAAGCCATCCAAGTTTTTAACGCAATTGGTAGCATAGTTCCAGAACTGAGTAAAGGAGCAGCATTTGGTTTTCATTACCTTTTATACAGATATATCTATTTCTGCAGTCACTTCGTATGTCACAACCACCGGCCCATTAAAAAAAAAAAAAAAAAAGGAAAGAGCTTTCTATAGAAACAGAGTAAAATGTAACAGCTTGCAATATTGTCAGATTGTTGTCGTTTTTTTTTACTCAGTGCTTTTAAGGAAATTACCAGAACATGAAAAAAAATGATAACACGACAGCTATCCAAAACCAATTAAAAAGTTTAACAATTTTTTTGCCAAGTAACCTATTAGCCCCAAACTTCATGGGCAATAGCATCGTTATATAGTCATGTTGCAAAGGCAACATTTCATTCCCATGTGCTCTTACACAAGAGAACGTTCTGAAACAGGCCTTTAGTTCCCTCTCAAGGAAACCTGGTTATTCAATAGCCAGACATTCAATATAATTTTTTAGTTAAATAAAAGAGATTCCATTAACAAGGAAAAGGATCCCACATAATGATGGAAATCAACTCGAGGGCAAAGACCCTTATTTTCAGTATGTTGTTTTGTGGGTTTTTTTTTTTTAGGGGGCAAGGAGATCAAGGGAAATTATGAAGCAATTATTCATGGTTATGAAAGTGTAGCAGCAAATTACATATGCCCCTCCCCCCCACAAGATAGTGTTCTGTTAATTGCATTCTTTCTTTACGTGTTTACTTTTGTATTAAGAAGTTAATGCATTTTACATTAATTATTCACTTTTACTTAGGTTTCAGATTTGCATTACCTTGTACGCTGATGTGTTAATTAAACACTTTGATGGTGACAGCATTATCCTGCTCAGCATTAATTCCAACAATTAATATTACGTCTGAAGGATAATCATCATAAGAAAACAGATCAGTTTCTTGATTAAAAAGAAATCATATGAGATCTATTTATGCTAATAAATGAAAGAGAAAAATCTGCATTCTGTATGCTTTTCTTTCCTGAGAGGTTCAAAACTAAAGTTCACCTACTTGAAAATTGACAACAAAGGGTCATGGACTCCAAAGACAGTTTTTTATTTCTACTGACCTGAATAATTTTTATCCCATAACGTAAACATTTTACCACATTATAAGCAAGCAGAGTATCCTGTTTTGAAAGTTTCTATATACCAAAAGGAAAAGGAGATTGAAGATGAAGCCTTGGAACATGCAGTGGGAATAATGCCTTTTGTGGCTGATCCACATCAACAGCAGGACAGTACCTATCAGATTCTAAAACATATTAAGTGCCTATTTCTTTCACTAGTACATGGAATGAACTGCCTATCTACAACCTGTAACAGAAGTTGATCTTACTGGAGTTCAGAGGTTAACAATGGCTGTTTTGACAGTGCCAAAGCAAGTCAAAAATGCAAGCGTCTTAAGCCATTCCTATACCTGTGCTGGACTCTTTCTCTTATGACTCTAAATCACCTTGAGTACTACTGGGTTATTCCTAAGCAACAAGGTAGAACAGCATCACTATGAAGGATAGTATGAGAAAGCATGAGCCTTGGGGACTGACTGTCTAGAAGTACTGTCGGAAAAAGATTAGGACTTATTTAGGACACTATCACAGACATTTTTACATTCATATTTCATGAATTTTCATGAACAGCAGCATACTTTGATCAAAATAGTTACAATGATAATCAGCTCAGTCAATCCACCTCTCTGCAAAAGGATCCTATGCTCAGACTACACACAGATAATGAAAGGTGAGTTGTCTCTCTTGAAACTCATTGTTGGGCCAGAATCCTTATATACCCCTACTGCATTCCTTCCTCATGCACAAAAGAATGTCCTCTAATGTTATCTGCATTTTACGAACTATAGAGTTTTTACTTGCCAGGCAATTAGGTCTGGGGAAAACAAATTAGAGACAAGCCATAACACTAAAAAAAAAACTTTCTATTTGTAAATCCACTGGGAACATTTTATAGATTTTCATCTACACAAACTATTACAAAAGAGTACATATAAGTTTTAAAGAGTTATTTTAAAAATTCCTTTGGATTCAAGATACAATGCAGAGGTCTGTAAGAATATTTCATCTTTGCAAGGGGATAAAAAATTTACAGCAATTTATACAAGCTGAATTTGAGGTACTACCTTCTTGTATTATAAAATTATTCCTCTTTATTTTCAAATACACACATTCATGTTTTTGGAGATTTTTCTCAACATGCTGCTATGCTACCTAAATACATCTAAATACTTGAGCATCTGCAGATCAAATCAGTTATGTGAAACTTTTAGGTGCGAAGCTATGAAAATATAGAAGTAAATTTCAGGACCCCAAACAAAACCAACACATTTTTAGAAGTGAAAAATTAAAGCATCTACTTCAAAGAGAAGACAAACAATCTAATCAGATCGCTTTTGCATAAAGTGCGGGAGAAGAAAAGTTATCACATTTTTTATTTTAAATACAATTATCCTATTCTACCTCAAAATGAGAATAAATCTATTATATAAAATGAGGTTCTAAAGGAATTCAGTTTCATAAAGTCAAACGTCCAAATGAAGAATATCCCCAACATATCCATTTACACATCTCCTTCTTCATGTTAAGATACTTTTCATTTATTCCCATTCTATTTCGTAGAGTACTTGGACTTGCTCACAGTAGCCATCAGATAGGCTATTGTATTAACAATTATCACTAATTACCACTCTCACCATTCAAGGTATACATGCAATATTTATGCAGGTGATTAAAACAGTGAATTATTTTAATTTTTAACTCATGATTTTACTTACATCGTAAATATCTTAATTCTCAAACATAACTGCTTAAAGTGCTCAGCTTAGAATTCTACATCCAATCATCTTTCAAATATTTTTAAAACAAACAAGCAAAGTGAATTGTTCAACTGCAAAGTGAATTCCAGGTACGAGTACAAGCAAGTATAGTAGATACATGCAAGTATAAGTGCTCTAATTGAATATATAGTAGCCGTTCTTATGGACTACTCCAGCTGTTGGATGAAATGCATGAAGTTATGTACTTTGATTAAGAGGACTATTATTTCCTTACAGTGCTTTGATTGATGTACATTAACAAAGTGCACTTAAAAGAAAGTGCAGTCATGCATAATGCAGTGAAGATTAATGTCTGCAGAGGAATGGAAGTCCTATGTTTTCCCTAGGGGAGATATCATTTCATTACAGTCACTGTTCAAGTTATATGATCATCATATAGAACACGAGTTTGTAACTTAGCATACATTAGAAAGAAAGGATATGCACAGTCAGCTTCAAACCCTAGAAGTGAGGGAGAGAAAAATTTAAGCTTTGCTAGAGCATTACAAAGGTGTCTTGATGGTGTGAGATTCCTTTTTCCAATGATCCAATTGAAAGGCTTTTTCCTAACCATTCATTTTGTAAGGGACACAGGCTGCTAGCTTCAACTTCCTGAAGTTAGATCATTACAAGTTGATGAGTGAACACTTTCACAGTCTGATATGCAAATCAATTCTTCAAGTTTAAGTAAATTAGTCCTTATTAATTGTATTCATCACCATTAACTCTATGGAAGAAAGCATTTCTGTAGTATACATTCTTCTTCCATCACTTTCCTCTAAAGAAGACATGCTTTGGTTCAGTCCTGCAATGTTTAAATTTTTACCTAAAAAATTAAATCTGTACAATCCACAACCATCTCCACAATGCAATTTTAAATGTGATTTTAAGCAGACCCAAGCATTATTGTCCTTGAAAGTCCAAGCACTGTTGAAATTAAATGGAAATACCTGTTTGACTTCTTTGTCATCTTCATTTTTGAGTAATTGTAAGCTAATGTTATAATGCTCTGTTTACCAACATAATTCAGTCTAAACGTTAAGAAGCACTCCAGCATATATATCAGACCTTGCTCATACTGCATTTGAAGTTGTAATATTACCTTTCTGTATTGGCTCTGCTAAGGAATATATAAAGAAATTGAGCTGCCCAGCTGACTGACCTCTGGATCTGCCTAGATAAAATCTAAGCCTATCATATCCCTCTTAACACAGGCCAGGTTTGCTCTGATGCATCCAAATCCTTTCAGATACACACTGATTTGAGTAGTCATTTAGAGTAGAAGCAGTAAATTCTCACACAAAGAAATTTTAAAACAAGCCTCTATCTCAAAATAAATTACAGAACACAGGTATCATCACACAATTTCAGTGCAAGGAGGTATATGAAAGTCTTATTTAGATCTTCTAAAACCACCATAAAGTGTTTATAATTGAGAACCACAGAAGCCAAAGGATATCTAAAAACTGCCTAAACCAGTATCAGTTAAATCAGAAGAATATGAAGAATATGCAGCTAGAATAAATGCTGCAGGAAGGGGAGGGTGGGCTGAAAGATGAAACAATGAAGATGTCAAAGTCATCTTTCAAGTGTGGTGGTGGGTTCCTTAAAAATTCTTTTTATTTCTCCAACCTTTTTTCTCTCCTCATTATAGAAATAATTCCTGCCTGGTCATGAATACTTGACAAAGACAGAAGTTATTTTAAGCTGCTGTGAATTTCTCTCTCCCAGAACATGTCCATTGGTTTCTGGCAAGATCCTGACTAAATGCAAAGTGCTGTGACTACAAGAATCAAACTGGCATTGAATGTATGCTCAGTTTCACACTGAAAGCGTTTGAAGAAAACAGGACATTCTTCAAAGTAGAAAGATAGCAGAAGTTAAACCAATCTACTCATGGCACAGACAGCATGCTTTTCTAGTAGAATGATAATGTTATGCAATTTCTTTGCATTTTATTCACGATCTCTTCCTCCCAAAGGATTTGGTAATATTTTTAGAACTTACAGTAACTACTCGCTTCTCCTGAGACAAGTCAATTTAGTGCTGATGCAGAAAAGCTGAGCTGAATTAAACCCAATTACTAAATCTTGACTTCCTAGATTGAAACAAATTTATACCTGCATTCATTTATAATTGCAGGAACAAACTATTTAATCTAGAAGTGGTTTTTTTTCTTTTTTTTTTTTTTTTTTTTTTTTAATTCTTAAAAAAAAAATGTGTACCTCAAAAAAGAATGATTCCTTTTTGATTCTGTTTTTTTTCCAATCTTGCAAGAATAATCAAGAAAAGTGCCATAAAATGAAGAGAGAAGTGAGATGCAGAAAATTGGGCCATGATGTTTAGTTTTAATTATAAATTTGTCCTCCAACTGTTTACAAGGGAATCTGTACAGTTAAAGGCCAGAATTTATTACAGTGCCAGAGCAATGTTGTCTTAGCTGCTTTTATATTAATCAGCTGTGCTATCACAGGACGTCAGGTGTCTCTTGAACGGTGTATGTACTTTGTGTGTACTCCCAACCTATTAAAGGTTAATTAAAATAAAATCTTTCTTAACACACCTATAATAACATTTCAGAGATATTTATGTGGTTGACAGAGCAAAGAAGTTTGATGAAATGTGAAGTCCTACTCCCCTGATTACATGGATTGTCAAGATAAGTATTCTTTTAATAGCTATCAACATAAAGTACATTCTACATGCTATGGAATGACTGGAATGCAAGCCCAAATCTGGGTCCTGTTCTTAGTTCTTGTTCAGCACTCTTAGTCAAGCTTTCTGTGTATGAATTTCCTGGTTATAACATACTCCTTTCCCAAAAATGTTTTTTCTGGTCTATTTGAATAGTAAGTAGGATCTCTTTTAGTTTTGTTTTGTTTTTTAATTTAAAATTCAGCACATACTAGTCCAGGTCAATTCTGAATAATACCTATTAGAGAAAAACAGGAGGATTTTTTATTAAGTGATAAGTCTTTGAGAGATGCCTACCATCAGTTTCAGAACATACTTGTATTTAGTTTCTTTACAGGGATTCTGCATTGTAATAAAGAAAGGAGAAGGAGAAGGAGAAGGAGAAGGAGAAGGAGAAGGAGAAGGAGAAGGAGAAGGAGAAGGAGAAGGAGAAGGAGAAGGAGAAGGAGAAGGAGAAGGAAAGGAAAAAAGAAAAAGTGTAGGCAGAAACAGAAGTTTCAAAATAATTGTTATCAAGAGTGAACAGAAAAATCTTTCCATAGTTTGTTGTGATTTGAATCCACACTGTAGTTTTTGTTCCAATTAAACAGAATTTCCAATAAACAAGCAATTGAGAAGGAATACTGAAAATCAATTAGTTTCTCCTTCATGAAAAATGAAAGAATATTTTCTTAGAATTATTTCAGTCTTTTAGAAATCAATATTTTTTCATGGTTTCTTCTTATTTAAGGTAATTTACAGTTATTTAAAGCAAAATTAATCCTTCTGAATCCTTTTAATGCTTTATTAACAACAACATCGTCTAAAACTGTGAAGCCAGCATGAATATTAATAGTTAGAAAGATTAGTCAAATTTCAAAGCAAAGCAGATGCAGTACATTAACATGAGGAGGTCACCACAATGATCTCCAAGACTAAATTAAAATTGCAGTTAACTTAAAAAAAAAAATAGTAGAATTGTATAGACCAAAATTGTCATCTGAAACATTGACAGGCTCATAGTAACTGCCAATGTCATAATAAATGTTTTTAAAACACACTACCTTTTCCCTCCTCATTCCAGTTTGAGAACTTGATAGGCAGATCACCCACAAAAGCTCACAGCTTTATAGCGATACTCAGCTTGGCATATAAGGTACTCTCTTCACACTCACTCCACCCCCACCCAGATCCTGTCTCCACATAAACTAGATGTGAACAGGGATCTAAAACGGCAGGAGCTATCTAATTTCAAATTACAGTATAAATCATCTAAAGCAAATCCAAACGTTTTTTCCATTAAGGAATTATGCAATAAAACTCAAAGCTTTGAAGCATGATTCCATTCAAGACACCATTCACGTATCTGAATCACATTTACATGCTGTAGTTACAGTACATGGTTAATGTATAGTAGAGCACAAAATGGCTTGGGTTGGAAAGAATATTGAAGATCGAGTTCCAATGCACCTGCTGGGGTAGAGTTGAAACCCATCAGATCAGGCTGTCCAGGACCCCATTCAAACTGGACTTGACCACCGCCAGGGATCAGGCATCCACAACTTCTCTGGGCAAACAGTTTCAGTATGTTACCACCTTCTGGGTAAAAAAATTTCTCCTCATATTTAATCTAAGTCTCCCTTCCTTTAGTTTAAAACCATTCCTTCTGGCCCTTTCACTTTTTTCCCCTTTTAAAAAGTTGGTCTCCCAACTGTTTATATGCTTCCTTTAAGTACTGGAACATCATGAGAAGGACACCCTGGACCCTTCTCTCCTTCAGGTTAAAGGAGTCCAGGTCCCTCAACCTTTCTACACAGAAAAGGCACTCCAGTCCTCTTATCATCTTTCATCTCTAGACCCATTCCAATAGCTTCACATATTTCTTTTGCTGAGTGTCCCATACCCCATAACCATACACTCTAGGGGGGGCCTCAAGAGGGCACTGGGGGTAGAGGCTGCTTTTAATAGGGCAGTGTTAATTGTCCTAGAAAATGAATGTGTGAAGTGCCACTAAGAACCTATTTGAGAAGCAAATCATGAAAACTGGACTGCAATTTGAAATTATGTATAAGAAAAATTTGCCTTGGTAGAATTACATCCAAAAGTTACTTTGCTTTGTGTTAAACCTGAGAATTATTATATGAATACATAGATTTTAGGCATATCAACTCCTGTGACCAAAACCACTTATTTTATTTATTTATTTATTTATTTTATTTATTTATTTTTAATTTGGTCATGTGATAAGGTATTTCTATTTTCATTGCACATAAGAATTAAGCCTTAGATATACAGAAGAAAGCTGAAGTGCAAAATCCTGATAGTTCATGACAATAAAATAGGATGCACTGTAAATACTGAGAAAAACAAACAATGTAAGCTTACTTCTATGCTTTACTGCCATATCTATAGCTCTCTTCTTTGCTCTTTGAGTTAATACAGTGAATTAATGGACCTGCTTTGAGTCTTGTGCACATTAAGTTGAAACACTGTCTTGAGTATAATAATGAAACCTCAGACAGACATGAAATTATCATTACATATTCCCTTACTGATATCCTAAAGCTCTATTTATGCTTGAAATGTTTAACTCTCATCCTAGCACCGAGAAAAAAGTACTTTTAAATACATTATTGTTTTTCCTGATTTAGTGGGTAAACTATGTTTTTCTATGTTCGATCTAGATCTATTGTTTAGATATATAAATTTCAGTGGTCTCATGTTTGCTTTGTCTACAGCTGACTGTAGGCAAATCTTCCAAGGAGCAGCAAGTTTAAATTCATAAATATTCATAAAAATATGTCCATTCATAAATAACCAAAACCAAATAATTTTTCCAAAAGTAATATGGTATTATAAAAGTTGACAAAAATACTCTGCGCAAACCAGTAACAGGTGAACAAACATAGTAACACAAGTGTTCCACAAAGTAATCATTTCTTTTAGATATGTTACAGGACTTGAACATTGCTCTGATTTTTGTTAAAAGTTTTTCTTCTGGGTTTATTGACACTCCCATCCCCCAGTTATTAAGTAATGAATCACTACCTTGTAATTCCTACTGGCAAGACAGAGAAGCCTGAGGATATCACTCTTGTATTTCATTAATGCCAGAGAAGTGAAAAAACTGTGCAACTCCATTCATTTATCTAACTGAAAAATCATTCCTGTTACTCTATACTTAAATAATTAGTTTTAAACCACAGAAATATTACAGCTTTTAATGATAGCCTGATTAGAAATGTCCATACCTGTCACACAGTTGTTGCAGGTTCTCTTACCATCTTTTTCCCTCCAAGTCTGATACCAAAATCAGAAATCTATGTTTATCCAAAGTATTTGAAAACTTAGCAGCTAAACTACGTTGGATTAGTCAGATGAGAATAAATTATGAGATACCAGTTTAAAGTGCAGAAGTATTCCCTGAAGCAATCTTCAATTAAGATTAAATGTCATCATTTTCATAGTTCATTAGTTCCAATCCAACAGGGAATAACCTGTTAGCTGCATCAGGTTTCTAGTATCATCTGTTGCTTCTTCATGACATCTTGTTTACATCAAAAATTAAACTTAAGTTGCAAGGAATACTAAATATAGCAGTAAAAAAAAAAAAAAAAAAAAAAAAAAAATTGCCTGTAATGCCTAACAAAGCCATTATTTCCAATACTTGAAATTGGTTCAGTCATGTGTCTTTAATTAGCCAGTTAAGAAAGCCATTTAGTCAGTCAGTTTTTAACAAAAAAGAAAAAAAGAAGTAATTAATACTGTAACAGTTCAAAAATTTAGATAAGACTGACACCAGGGAAAATTTTCATTAGTAGAATTAAAGATTAAATAATGTCCTAGCCTCACTGTTTACTTAGACTTTTACAGTTACCTCAATCTTTGACAATTTTAACTTCTAGTATCTACACTCAAGTAAATAATAAGCACTGATGATAAAAGCGCTTGTCCCTACCAAGTCTTAATGTAGCCAAAGTCTAAGTAAATTACTCAGTGTATGCACAATGTAATTGCTTGTCATTGCTGACCGATGCCCAGTCAATCCCCAGGCAGCAGCTGCCTGCACAGTCAACTCCCCTCAGTTTGTCAAGTGTTTGGTTTTTTGTTTTTTTGTTTTTTTGTTTTTCTCATTTGTTTTGGTGTGTTTTTTGTGTGTGTGTATGTGTGTGTGAGCGTGTGCATGCATTGTTGGTTTGGGGTTTTTTTTGTGTGTGTGTACAATATGGTATGGAATATCCCTTTGGCCAGTTTAGTTGTCCTGATTCTGTCCCCACCAAATTCATTGTGCCTCCTCAGCCCCCCATCACTGGCAGAACAGTATGAGAAGCTGAGAAACTGAAACTTCCTTGTCTCTATTCAGCACAGCTCAGAAACAACTAAATCACTGTTGTGTTATTAACGTTGCTTTCCTCCTAAAGCCAAGACATGCCATCATATCAGACACTATAAAATAAATAAATAAATAAATAAATAAATAATAAAAATCAGCTGTCCCAGGTGAAACCAGGACACCATGACTTCCCACCTCAGTTGACCAAGCTAAGGACTAGAGTAGCATTGAAGTTAGTTACTACAACTAGTATTTTCTGTTTCTCCAAGTTCTAGACGTAGAATAAAGATTTGACTTATCCCTATCAATTCTGACAGCCCTTTTTCAGGATAAGAGGAATATTATGATAAATTTTGAAACTGTCATATGTGCTTATTTTTCTTCAAGAGATTCTGGAGTATGACTTTACACAGTTGAGAATTGTGTGTCTGACATTAAATAATTCATGACAACTGTCAGGATTTCTGGGAAAGAGAAGTAACTAGATGATTGCGTAGTGCTAACTTATCATTATTCCATGTAGTAGAGTAACATTCTGCCCATTCTGCTCAAGACTGAAATACTAGCATGCTGGTATGTTTCTTCTCCCCCTATAAGGGAACTCAATCAGATAGGACGTCCTAAAAAGTCCTGAAGCACTGAACATCTGTGAGTCTGCCAAGTAGCATCTCTTCTCTCTCCTGTTGCCTTCAAAGGGTTTGCAACGATGGGGATGAGGAGGGAGTAAAGAGAGAGGGATGTATGGCTCCCAGTAAAAAGAGCACAGGCAATCAAACTAGAAACCTATTTTGCGGATTGGTCTTCTAAACTCCTCTCCCGGAAAATAGAAGACAACTGATAGATTTCCCTCCTGCACTAATTCAAAATTGTCAGCCATGACTAAAACTGAAGCACAGAATGAGATTAACTATATTAACCAGCTTGATTTTGTACCATGTTTAAGTACTCCACATTTCAGCTACTTAATTACTGACTATTACTACTAGAATTGAGAACACAAGAAGTTAGAGATCTGAACTTCTGCATCATAGTCTTTAAGCTAATTTATGCAGGAAAATAATAATAATAAAAAGTAATCCCAGAAGAATTACACATGTAACTATTATTTGCTTTGCCCTTTTACACTCTACAGTTGCAGAAATTGAACTCCTTCAATTTTTATTCATACTCATATCAGAAAGGCTAGGAAAACATTAATTGGTTCCTCCCTTGTCACAGTATGTCTACAATTAGAGGTAGACTATTGTCAGCAAATATTTCCTTAACAGAATATCAGTGTGATGTATCAGATTCTATAACAAAGTGAGTTTGAGTTCCCTACCAAAACCACTATCTGTATACTCAGCCATTATAAATCATTTAATGTGAGGCCCAATTTGTTTCAACTCTCCATGGCCTTGCGAGGATTGGGTTGCTATTGGCAATCAGCTCTGTCACTACCTTCCTCTGGAAATAAACTAAAAGTTATTAACAAAACCCAGTCTCAGAGCAAACCCTTTGCCATCTCCATGCAAAACAGCAATTAAAAGAAAGTGCCTGCTTCTGGCAATCATACTCCATAGATGAACAGTGTTTATTTGTATCTCAGGCCCTTGACAACTCCTCAGTAATGGGAAAACTGTTCAATGTGTTAGAATCTGTGTGAAGCTTCAGTAGGATAGTAAATTATGTGCTGATGCATTCAAAAAACATGTAGCTGGGTAGATCCCAACCACTATTAGCTACTAGGTTTGGCAATGAGTTGTCTCAAAAAATAAAGAAATACTAAGGAATCATTGTTTTGTTTGCCTGATAACTCAGGAATCAACAACCTATTCTAAAAGATCTGTCATAGCCTGATACATAGCACAGGATGATTGAAAGTTTCAAAAACTTGCATGAGGTGTTACTAATTTGAAAAAAGTAATTACCAAGAGAAATGAAATCACAAAGTAGGCCTAGCCTAAGGATTATTAGCCATATGAGTTTAATCAGGAGGCATCAGCATCTACTATTTCTTAAATTGTCTCCTAAGAAATGAGCTAGGCCTTATCCTGTATTAATCTTCCAATTAATTCAGCAATAGATTCAGATTTCAGTCTCATTGCAAAAGTAACATCTTGCTACTGTTTGGGAATAACAGCACTCCCTAATATCAAGAGGCAAACGTACATAGAAGCATATAATGCTGCACTGTACCTACCACACTATGCAAGCTGTGCAGCATCTGTAGTCAGCAGCATTTTCATTGATTTCAGAATATTCTCTGTGTCAGGTCCTGTTATCAGCCACACTGTAACACACTTCAGAGGCTTTCCAGCCCAGCCAAAGACAGAAGCCTTTCAAACCTTGATTTTACTTCTTAAATTAAATAGTGACGATGATACCATTTCTCAGAAAAGGTAGGACTGTGAATTCTCATGTTTTCTACCTGCAGCAACTTGAACATAACTTTCTACTAATGCTGTCCTTCACTGGTATGAATCATGATTCCATATGTAAACAATTTCTAAGCAAAGACAAATTGGGCATCAGAATAGAGAGTAAACATTGTTAAGAAGGACGTGCTGTGGGATGACTGAAAGAAACAACAGCTTACTTGTCAATAACAGATTTCAAAACACACACACAATGGGTACTCAAATAGTACAGCAATGTTAGTTGTTCTAGCAGAACTTGAACTTCTGTATCCTCCGAATTTTTAGATTAAAGGCTGACAAATTCAAAACCTGTGACTATTTCTCTATATCCTCTTGCACAACTGTTTAGCACACATTGTCACAGGATGCTGACAACCTCCAGTTCAACTCTATGTGATTCTTATCTTTTTATGCTTGTTGGATATAATTTCACTAGCCCTCACTAGGACAGGAGAAACAGATTGTGAAGAAGGAAAGTGATTTCATTTACACAAAACTAATATAGAATCATACTGATTATATTTTAAAATATAGCACACACTTCAAGTTTCATATTTACTAACTATAAATAGTTTGGTAGGGTTAGTTAGTTCCTCTTAAAGGAACTAACAGACCCTTATTTTAAAGAAGGGTAAAACTCTCCACCTTTTAGTGCTTGCTTAGAATATTTTGGGATAATGCATATCTCACCAGAATTTATAATGGAAATCAAAGGAACATCAAAAGTATACGCAATATAAGCATCCTTATACTGGTTCATTATCAGTAAGATAGAAGTGGTGTGCAAATTAGGGGTACCTGATCCCCAGCTTGTTTCAGACTACAAATATCATTAAGTTACTATCTTCAAGTAACGTAGACCAATAACTGCCATGGGTAGTGAATTTCAACCAGGGAATTGAACTGGTAAGAAGCTTATTTACTACATTAAGTCTTAAAAGTAGTCATGTTTATATATTGAGTTTATTTTAAAATAGCAGCAGCATGCCTCAAAAGCTTCAGCACTGCTATTTTAATATTTCCACTTAAAGTTCCTTTTTCAGGCTGCACAAGTTTTTTCAAACCTAATTGCAGATATACTTTGCCTGACTGCCACTTCTACAAAGCTTTTTTTTTTTTTTTCAAGTCTGGGACATCCAGTCACAAGCCTTACACACTGCAGTCAACCTTTGTAAATTAAATTTCAGGAACTTAAATTACTGTTTTGTTTTGTTTTGTTTTTGTTTTTAAGAAATAGAAATCACTGAGACTTATCTGTTTGGTCAAACTTCTTTAGCTGTGCTCCAAGGATATTTAAAAGTTGGAGCCTCTTGGGACAATGTTTGGGGCATTTGTCTTGGAGTTTGTCTTGGGACAAACGAATTTAATATTCACATCATACTAATGTAGGGCCTTCAGAAAGTTTTTTCAGCTTTTACTGTTTATCATGACTCTTCAGTCAAAACAAGGAAGGGTGTGTGTGCATGTGGAAGTAACTGGCAAAATAAATGAGTGACTTCTTCCTCTATAATCACAAAAGTATCAGAAAACCTGTACTATAAATGGGCAATTTTTTGAAAGAGATTGAAAAGACTTTCTTAAATCATGCTTATAAATCTTCCTGCTTGTTTCTGGTGGTGTTTCTGCAACTTCTGATGTTTTGAAACCAAGTCTTCAAGAACCAAATTCATCAGCCAAAGAGGAGAGGGGGAACATAAGCGTATTTTAATATTGCTCCACCTGCAAACTCTGTGGAAAAGCAGGAATTAATATTTTTATTTCCAGAGTAAAGCCTGCAGTTACATTTGTCTTTGAATGTTGGCCCGTATGTGTAGGTATGATATATGTTATAGTTTCTATACAGAAAAATGTCAGCAAGAACTCACCAAGAAAACCATATATGAACAGAGTTATTGAAGTATAAATAATTTATAATTACTCAACTCAAAATTATGTTGCAATACTTACCATATACAGTTCACATAAATGTAGATGTTACATCTATATTTTTAATTTTTAAATTTTACAATAAAGAAAGATAAAGACAAATACAAAGACAAGCAACATATGTTAAATGCTCAGGTGACTTATTCCAGGGAATTTATCAAGGTGCTTTATTATATGAATACATATAAATGTTTTGGATAGGATTGAGATTGATCTCTATCGAAATATCTCTGTTGCATCAAAGCAGAAGTGTTCTTTCTTCAAATTGAAGAGATTACTTCAAATGGAGTGAGAGTAATTATACTGCAACAAGCATATAATTACTTTCTGTTTACTTAATATGATCGCGAAGTTGGAGAATAAGTTAATTAGAGCCTTTTCCAATGACAGGTCCCACATATTGCCCAGAATATGAATATTATCACTTTAAATAAGGACATTGGAGTTGAGAGTTGAAATCAAAATCTTGAGGTAGTGTTATTCTCCCCAAATAATGAAGGTAAGTGAGAATAAAAATATGATGTTTTCCAGCTAAGCATAGCTGTTTCTCTTTATAGATAGCTGCTAGAAAGATAGACTATCCTGGGACAATTTCAGTACAAGAAAATAATAAATAGGAAAATATTCTTTGCTCTGCACTACCAAGAAGTTAAATTCAGAAGGGAGGAATTATTTGAGATACAGTTCAGGGACTTGACGTGTACCAATTAATAAGATCTTCCTAGCACATTATTATTGAGGATTTATGCTTCTATATTTAAATATGAGGACTGCTCATAATGATCATTTTGATGTCATTCAATATTCTAATAGTCTGAAGAAGCTAAATTTAAGATTTATTAAAGGCAGGGGAGAGAACAAGGCATCAAGTTTATAGAAGCCAACGTTTTCTTACAAAATGCTTTTGGTTTTTAAGGAAATCAGCAGAAATATTGACAGAATATAGAACCACTCAGCACGCACCAGTGCCAGAATGAGAGCCTTTCTCTTTTAAAGACAGATGCTTTAAGTATTTGAAATCTGAGCTTCTAGATTAGACTAGTCAGTAGATCTCCTGCTAAGAAGC
Organism: Chrysolophus pictus; assembly: GCA_037305975.1. Taxonomy (NCBI): domain Eukaryota; kingdom Metazoa; phylum Chordata; class Aves; order Galliformes; family Phasianidae; genus Chrysolophus; species Chrysolophus pictus. The sequence goes on along the minus strand of CM074577.1, from coordinate 20,349,552 downwards.
ATTATTCAAGTTCTCCAACTGAAACAAGTTTCACAATCAAATGAAAAAGTTTATATCGTTATAGTAAAGAGTTTCAAAATATTTAAATATTTTCTTATACCAATTGTTCAAGTCCTTGTTGAACTAAGGAAATTCTTCATGAGCACTTCCAGTACTAGTTTGGGAAGAAAATTCACCACGGATCTCCTTTTCAGTAATGAAATGATTTCATATCTAATTAAATCTTCAATGTGAACCAATACGGCTGTGAAAAGCATAAATCAATTTCAAAAATAACTTGTTATGCAATTAGAATCTACATTTAACACAGAAACTCTTCAGAAAGTATAGTTACTTAATAGTTTATAGTAACTTAATAGTTACATGTATAAAAGTTCAGAATTGATTAAGTAAACTTCTGGAGAAGAAACTCCAGTTTCCTCATCTTATTTGTTGAGAAAGAACAGTTGCTCCAGAAGCAACTTAACCTTATGAAGTACTATCCTTGCAATTTGATAAGCAGATTTCAGAAAGATACATGTTTCTAGTATACAAAACTGGGATAGAGTTGAAATAGATGTTGCTGTATTTGTTCATATAATTCAGTACTATTTCAAGTGAATAGGTTTTGTAAAAAGAACAAAAACAAAACACAACTGAATATTATCCTGAGCAATAGTTTCCTTGAAGAGCAAGAGACGACCTGGATAATCTCATTATCACTCCTAAATGAGGACTAGTAGAATACCTTATAACAAACACTATCTTCTGCTCTAGAAACTCATTCATCTTGTGCACATTCCATCTAGTGTCCCTCATATCAGCAGGATGGACACTATTACTGACAAAGAATAGCTTCCAGACAAGAAAGCTGAGGGTCTGTATTAAAGGCAAAATAAATATCCCTAAACTGCCAAACACTTAAACATGTGAAGGATAGAAACGATGATGTGTCAAACCAGCTCTAACCAAATCAATTACTATTCAGTTCATCCTAACTTCATGGCAGAGGAAATAAAAGTAAATACAAGAAAGGGGAAAAAAAACATCCAAAAGACTTCCCTTTACTACTGGGGAATTCAAGAGAAGTTCTCTAACATCTTACCAATGGAAAACATCTAATTTGTGCATCCGAAGATAAAAAGTATTTGCAAGACTGAAGTGTGTGACTGCCACCTCATTATATACCAATAGCTAACTGGATGGTTGGGGCAGAGACTGGAGAGCCAGTTATCTCTGTACTTACATCTTTATCTCTGTATATTTTCTATAAAACAAGACAACCATCATTTGGCGTTCTCAAGTAGATGCTGACTCAAGTGACTTTAAAGCAGCGGCACATGGAATTAGGGTTTAAATATGCCCTGCAGGAGCACTAACCTATTCCTCTGCTTTAAGGCATTATTCCATTAGTATCATCTTAGATCTTCTTATCTACTTTTTCGCCACTGTTGGAAGCTACAATCCCAAAGCAATTTGTTCCAGAGCTTCCCTACTTGTGCATTTTGAAATTTAGAAACATTTAACCTGAATCTTTCTTACTGTCTCATGAATTCATTATCTTTCATCTTATGGATGAAGAAAAGGATTATCCTAGCCTTCTTTGCAAGTGTTTTACATATATAATACTCTCTTCTTAGACAGGATAACATGAATTAAATCATTTTTCTTGTAAGCTACATTATGCAGACCTATGATCATTCCTATTATCCCCTCTGAGCTCTCTTCATTTGTGCAGTACAAAGCTCACAACTGGACAGAAGCCAAGAACTTGGTAGTATTGAGTAAAGAAGGATTACTTCCAAAGTCCTTACAGACCAGTAAGCTTACTTAGAGCAGAAGAGACCATTTCTTTTTCTCCCCTCTACACATCAGGATTGATCGAGTACTGTCTCAGCTAGAGAGCCATTAATGAACTTTTTGTGAATATCTGCCATCTGAAAATTTATTCCACATATTGTACTTTTGCAGTTTGTTTTTTAACTCCTGCTTTAACCTATTTCCCATCAATGTTTGCTTCCTATTTTTTAATTTTTATTTTATATTTTTAGTAGCTTTGGTTTTACAAAAACATTCTCAATTCCCAAATGTATGACCTTATTAATTTCAGTGACATTAGGTCTTGTATTTCATCATAGAGATGACTGCATAAAACATTGAGTTAGAAGCGGAGTATGTAATGTTCCAAACCAGTCTCAGTCTCACCTTAAGACATATGTATTCTAGGCTACAGTTCTGAATAGGCTCAAGGACATCTGTAAGCCATCAAAGTATCTCCTTACCACCACCTTTTTTGAAAGAACAATTGTCTTGAATGATACCAAGAGTTACTGCATACCACATGACACCATGCAGAAAGCCATAATACTGTGGGCAGTTAGCTCGGGGTGACTGGGCATCAGCTGGCAAATAATTTCATTGCAGCTATATATATATCTATTGTCATGATTGCCTTTTTATTTTTATTTATTTTTATTTTCCTCTTCTGTTTTGGTGAATAGTGTTTATCTCAACTCAGGAGCTCTATTTTGTTTCCAGTTCTCTCCCTCATTCTACCTTGGAAGTAGTGACTGAACACCTGCATGGTACTGAGCTGCTGCTATGGTACTGAGCTGCTGCTACCACAACAGTCGTTATTTAAAACTGTGTTATTTTCTCTTATTTGAGAAGTTTATTCTTGATGAGTTTCAAATGTTCATAGATTAATAAACATGTAAGTGGGGAAAAAAAAAAAAAAATAATCAGTTTCCAAGGGCTCAAGAGCTAAAAATCAAAACTGAAGATGTTGTCCACAATTCATTTGATTAAATCACACTTAAAATTTGAGTTGGAGATATATATATATATGTATATATATATATATATATATGCATAATAAAACCAGAGATCATCATTTTTTCATATTTAGTGGCAAAAGTGTTGTTGAACTTAAGAGGAGAATGAAAAAATACCGAATCTTAAACATGATCTGTGCTTAATAAGGACAATTTCCACAGTTTTATAAGGATAATGCTGCTTCCAATATTTTGTGCAGCATTTTAGAGAAACATCCAAGTCATCCCAATAAAAGCTGTGGCAAAAGAAAGCTTAACTAAGAGATACAAACTTAACCAACTAAATAAACATCCTTGAATAAAAGGTCCCCTCCACTCCCTGTGGGGTTCTTGCCTGTGAAGTGACAAGCACCAGTAGAACTTTTATATTTATTTCATTTTGCGAGCTCTAAAATAGGTGCGGTTTTTTGTTTTGTTTTGTTTTGTTTTTGTTTTTGTTTTGTTTTAAAGCATTCTGCGCTTGAAAATGTTGGAAAACACAGCTACCCACCTTACAATGGATATGGCTTATTATTTTTGGCAATGCAGCTATGAGTTCAAATGCACAGCAAGTTACATATCATTTGTTAGCCATAAACACATGCTCAAAGGAATTGAAGTTAGCACTCCTTTTTCAACAGTTTAGCTAAGCTGAATAGTCCTGCAATTTTTATGTTGTCAGAGCATGCACACAGATTGTTACAACAATATAATACTAGATCTGATTCCTCTAAGCCCCATACCAAGCACAGCTGTTTGAGAGCCAGAGTTAAGATCTAGACAAAATTATGTGTGTGTAATGAATAGATAAGGACTAAATTTGAAAATGACTTTAGGTTGCTTAAAGATGTGTTGAATAAGCAAATGAATGCTGCATGTAATCTCAGCTAGTTAGCACTTCCAGCATTAAACGTCCCATGTAAGACACTACCCTGGGCACAACAGCTACTTGCTTCTATCTGAAAAGGTGTGTTTGTTTAAAGTTCACGCATCTTACTTACAAGGCATGTAAGACATTTTCAGCTATTTAGTTCTGATTCACTTTCTAGAGGATTTTAATTGTTAGCTGAAGTACCCTAATACCCTGGAAGTATCTAAGAGAAAAAGGAACTTAGGAACATGGTGTAGCAGCAGACATTCAGCTTTATGAGGATGGTTGGACTTACTGATCTTAGAAATCTTTTCCAATCTAAATGATTCCATTCTACAGTTCAGTATTTTACACAAAGTGCATATTCAAGATGCTCCCAGAAGGTAAAAATACAGTAAACGTTAACTTTTTTAATACCATTCCTAGGATACTGTAGATAGCTGACAATCCTGCATGTAGCAGGGAGGTTGAAACTAGATGATCATTATGGTCCTTTTCAATCCAGGCTGTTCTATGGTTCTATGAATGCTGACCACCTACCTCATCTGACCATCTTGCTGCTACCGTTAAGCAATCTCTTGTGAGAGAAAGTATTTGTTTGTTTGTTTTGTTATCTTTAAAAGTACTCAATTTTCTCATTCTTTTTCTACTTTCAAACCCTAGTTAAGCTTTCACAGATGGTCTCACTTTCTTCTTTTGTGTGTGAGCTCTTCAAGTTATTTCACTTGCTTCACACTATGCCTGAACTTGTTACCTATTACTTCTGTCACAAGACAGTGTAGTACTTGTACATGAATTAACTGTTCATTACCAAATACTTTAGTTTCACTAAGTAATGGTGGCACTGTTCATGCATTAAACAATTAAGTTGCAAGAATCTATTATAATAACATATTCCTGGAATGGTGTAAAAATACATTCTCTGATAATGACTTATCGTCTTCTATAAAAAAGATAACTGCAACAATAAGGCACATTCAGAATGTAGCACCAGATATTCAGTTTTTAACTTAAATAGTTCAAGGAGTGGGTACCAATACATCGGGTACCAATATCAATATCAATATCAACCTATTTTCAGGGACAAAAAACTCAAACTTGAGCATCTTAAAGCTCAAGTAAAAGTACAGCAAGAACTGTTTGGCCCATATATCTTTGTGAGAATCTCTCAGTGCTTGGAATAGTAAGAGATATAAAAGATACCTTTACTAGCAAACAGAGCATCTGACCACTCTTCACTTTCAAAGCTCATTTGAAATGTGTTAATACCCTATAATCTCTTGAACCTGCTTGTGTCCATGCTGGCTGAGTGTGGCTGTGCTCCATGAAAGCACTACTTCTGTCTTGCGACAGCTGTCTAGCTCTCAGTTATAGAGAAGTTGAAGTGGATTTGAGAAGGCTGACCCCAAAATGCATGGAAAAAGATTTCCCTAGGATTCCCAAGGTTCTAGTAAACAGGGTGTCAGTTGCATAGCCCAGGGACTCCTACAGGCAATGGTAAGACAAGACATCAGGTGATAGGTCCAACTACGTAAATCAAAGAAATTATGATAACCAGGCACTGAAGAAAGTTAAAAAAAGGAAAATGCTGACTTGTATGTCCCATACCAGATCAGCCTTCACTAGATGGTTGCCAATGAAGTTACTTAATAGGAACATAGTATAATTTATCCACCTTTATTGAACACTTCCTACTGCATGAATGAATATTTCCCTGCAGATGTTGTGAAAGATCAAGTGAATGAGAGACACATAGCTACCACATCACTTAATTTTTCAAAGAAAATTCCTGCTGCAACAGCAGTCAGGAGGGCTACAAACTGGAACAATGAAGTTTTATATGCATAAGAATGACTAAATACAGAATAATAGAATCACCAAGGTTGGAAAAGATATCTAAGGTCATCCAGTCCAACCGCTTACCAATCAACAATATTTCCCAGAAAACCACATCCATCAGTGCAACATCTAAACATTTTTTGAACACCTCCAGGACAGGCAACTCCACCACCTCCTTGGGCAGCCTGTTCCAGCACCCAACCTCCTTCTTGGATAAGTAGTGTTATCTAGCATCCAATCTGAATCTCCCCTGGCACAACTTCAGGCCATTCCCTCTAGTCCTTTCACTAGTTATACGGGAGAAGAGTCTGACGCACCCCTCATCACAACCTCCCTTAGAGAGAATACCCCCTAAGAAAACCAGTGCTTAAGTGCAATATTATAACTTCATCTGTTTTTATTGTTCCAGTTAATAGTTTTGGATCTTGATGTTTTTTTTGGAATCACAAAGGGGAGAAAGAAAAATGCTCAGATCTGTTTGACACGTTATAACTTGGTAAATTATTCTTCATCTTCAGTATGATTTGTTTCCTCCAGGACCCCTTTTATCATGATAAATTTATGTCCATGATCAGTACATAGAGGCAGGAACTGCCCCATGAAATTAGCCAAAAATACTGTTTCTCAAAATTTAAAGACATGTTGTTTATAAACAACTTCACAAAGCCACCATCAGGTAGTTAACCACTTCAGAACTTTTAAAAATTGATTTCCAGGAAACAGAGATGAGTGTGTCTCTTCCCTGGATGATTTTAAATCGAATGTATGACTGCCTTTGTATCCCAGAGCCATCAGTGCTTGACTCAGGCGCCAACAATCATGTTTTGTTTTCTGTTAATTTGTTCAACTTGTCTAGATCAATTTGTGTCACTCTCATCAAACTGGTTCCACCGAATGCTTTGATGTTGACTGTTGTTTTTGTTGTACACCAGTTTTACATGGGCAGAAATGGGAAAGACTTGACAGAAACAAAATTAGTTTGTGTCCAAACATAATTCAATTAAAGTAACAGAAAATGTTCAAGTCCAATGCCTTCAGTTCTATTGAAGGCCAAAACATCAACATAACACCATGATCTTGTTTAAGCATTCTGCAAAATCTGAATTTCCACTGAACAAATCAGAAATTCATATGTCTGAGAAGCACACGAGGAATCACCCAGACCCAGCCCCAACCAGATCAGGCTGCTCAGGGCCCTCAATCTGGCCTTGAACACCTTCAGGAATTAGGCATCAACACTTACTCTGGTCAAACCTCTTTCAGTGCTTTACAACCTTCCTAGTGAAGAATTTCTTCCTAACATCTAAATTTAAATGGAGTATTATTTAGTAGAATTTATAATGACTATATTTGCTACTTAATTACCAAAACCCATTATTCACAGAAAGTAGAAGAGAAACAAAAAATGCAAAAAAGACTGAGGAAAAACAGTAGAATTACAAGTTACTCTGTACTTGTTGTGGGTCTTCCTGCTTTCAAATTTAACAGAACTTACACTGTGAACATGTAAATAAGATAGAAGCAAAATGCTCATCACTATTATTACTCACACAGAATAGCAACATAAATATTCTATCCTCATAAAAAAATATTCCTCTCACAGCACTTGAACTGCAGAATTCTAGGGAGAAAAATTACATGTTTACTAGACACAACAGAACATACTGCTTTATAAGAAATCTTCATGCTTGTGCTATCCTAGGGAAATATTCTACTTGTTTAGGATCTAAGCTGACACCCTGACTGACATTACAGGAGATGCTGATCTAACTAAGGACTTAACTACGTGCTACATAGTTTCAGTAGTGTTGAGCTCTTTTCTGCTGGCTTCTGCACTTAACGTTTCAAATCACTTGCATACAGGTGATTTCTTTTCCACAGAGGTGGTCTGAATAGCAGTCAGACTAGCATAGATGAGAAATCCTACAATCCAAAGATTATTTTAAACAATAAGAAAAAATGTAAATATACTATAAAAAGTGAAGTGCAAAGCCGCTAGGGCTGGGTTGCTGTCACCTTTATTCATAACAAAGGAGACAGCAACCAGCTGTTCCAGTAAGGCGGACTGCTTGAAAAAGCTCATTCCTGGCTTTGGAGCCCCTCCTCCTGCTCTTGAGCTAGCAATTAAAAGTATGGGCTGGTAACAATCTGTGAAGGCTTCTCAAAGGCAGCCTACTTGCACTCTCTCCAGCCTCCTGTAATGCATGTGGTTTGTTTTTTCTCCCTCAATATCCCACCTCCACCCCTCAAGTTACAGACGTTCACTAATATTAGTAGGAAATTTACTGCCATAGGGTTGCATAGAACACAAGAGTAATTATTTTGAAAAATGCAGTTTGGTCTCCTAATATTGGAAAGAGATGTTACAGGGAACGAAAGAACAAATTCCCTGCTGCAAGGGGAAATTCAAGAGCTATACACATCTATCATGGGAGAAACCTTGAAAAAGCTAAGAGAAAAACATTATGACTTTGAGTCAGGTTTGTGCATATTACAAATACTGTGAATGATCACCACTGTTTTAGAGCATTCTTTAAGAGCACGCATGCTCCTTCAGCTGTAGGATCAGTTTCTTCACTATCTGCTGTTGGTGGCATGACTTGCCACTTGAAACATTTCTCCCAACTACAGAAAGGCCAAGATATTTTGAGAAGGATATTCTCGTCACACTTCCTCATCCATGAAACATTCTTGTTAGGGACTATAGAGCAGGGACATCTTCCTGCCAAATCATTTCTTACTGCAGATGAAAAAAACTGACAGGATGAACACGCAAGAAAAAAATATTAGTATCAGCTCTTCTGCAATAAGATACTTTTCTGCCTCCATGAGCTGGTTCACCTGGCAAAACTCGTACGCTCACCCTACCTCCCTGAGCACACATCTCAGTTCTGAGCAGAACTACTGCAGGTGTGGTAGCACAGAATACAGCAAACCAATCAGATAAGACTCTTGAATTGGGATCAAGTATCACATTACTTGACTTCATTCAAACACTCATTCCCCAGTTCCCCCTCTCCCTTATGTCCTAAGTCGTTCAGAGCAAGAGGCAGAAGGAGAGCTAATGAATATTAACAAGACTATTCATGTTCTCCTTTATTTCTTAAAATAGCCTGTAAATGAAACAAGTGGGCATCTACAAATTTGTAGCTTATTGAGGTAATGTCCTAACTATGCCTCATTACACAAAGTGTAAGTGTGAAAGATTTCTGAGTTATTTTCAATTGATGAGAAAATAGTTTATATAACCTATGACTTATTTCAAATAAGCATGCTAGATGGTGCATCTCTTGGGAAAAAAGCATCACACCTTCCTAAAGCAGAGAATAAGGCTGGTCAGACTAAAGCTAGCCATTACAAATCACAAAGACAGTTTGCTTTATCAAATATCACATTTCCATTAAGCCACACTCATACACAGAAAGAGTTCACATTATAATTCAAGATGTGATCCTTCATTCCTCCTATTCAAGATTATTTTGTTTCAGCATTTTTCATTCTGTTGGGCTTTCAGTCTATTTATACCCATCTAACAGCTTAAGAAATTGAAATAACTGGGGAAAAAAAACAGTATGCTAATAAGACACTAATGAATAGGGTCTTAAAGAATTCTCCTTTAATGAAACTCCACCATTAAAAATATGACTTTATAGTTTATACCTATTATACCCAGAAGGGGAAAAAATAAAAATGGTCAATTTTAATGGATTACTCCACATAAAACATCAGATCTCCAGGAAGAACTTGCAATATATTAATAAAGTTGACAAGTTTCCTAGCATGACAAAGAGAATTATTAAAATGATCTTAAGATCTGTGATGCTGAAAACCACTGCTCCTTAAATCATTATGTTATACTCTGATAAAATGAAGGCTTCACATGAAGTGTTTAATATCTTACTGACAAGTCTGACTAGGAAACTGCCAACACATTTTAAATAGGATATACAATAATATACTGTGATACCACTTGCTGATATGCAACAGCTTTCTATTTTAGTACAGAATACGTTTTAGAATTTCAATACAATGCTGTAAAGTATTATCTCATTTGCTATCCCTTTCCTATTTTTTGAATGTGAAGCACTCTAATGACAATCACATTCTGCTGAATTAAAAAAAAAAAAAAACACCTGCCTATAAAATATGTAGATATTTATCACCTGTATTTCCATATAAGCCATTTTAAACATAGAAATCCTTTAGAAATAGAAACATAGAAATCCATTTTACATGGGCAGTTTCCTTACCTGTCCATAGGATGTTAATGCTAGCACTAAAAAGCCTTTGAGGCAATAGGTTAAAAAGTTATTCCCAGAAATGATCTAGAGCAGTATTTCCTTGAGCTCTCTGCCCAGACAGTTCTTGCAGCAGATTTCATGCAGTAGTAAGCCAGGGATCCCACATATCAGGCAGATCTGCTTGTTACCTGACCTCCCCTCACCTTTCCGTCAGTCCCTGAGGAGGTGGACAACTCTCCACTAACCGTTTTTACACATTGCCTATGCACTTTGAATACAGAAACCAAGAAAGCTGGGGTCAAGACATCAAGGGTAAGTATAAATGGATTTTAAGAGCACCCAAAAAAGGCTGATACATGACAAGTACATATGTATTACAGAGAACTGCTGTAGATATATAGATGGGTCTGTACATGTAAAATAGCATTGTTTTTTCCCCCTGAACAGCCTGAGGATTTTTTAGTTTATTTTCACTGCTTTATAAAACAAAGCTCTGCAGCAGAAGCAGCATGTTTCTGGCAGATTCCATGCTTTTCAAAGCACCGTCAAAAAAAGGAGTTTCATAAACCAATTAGGACTGCTGTCAAAAACAGAGGCCCCACTTTTCCCCTTCAGCTTACTGGTGACCTCATTTTTCTGATCTCCTTGCTTGCACAAAGGAAATTCAAAACACTACCCCTTGTACAGTTGCTCTTGGCCAACAGAAGCAGATCAACCTTTGAAAACAAGTTGTATAGAATAAACAATCTGATCAGGGAGTACCAGCACTGATACAAATTGCAATTGACTACCTCCTGTAACAGCAGTTTAAATCATTCATAAAACCATACTCAAATCACTTAGCAAAAAAAGTAGCTCTCTCAGTGTTCTTCAGAAATTCTTTGTTCAAAAAGAAAACTGGTAAATCCTCATTGTATTGCAAATCTATCCTCCCTTAAACTACTCTGCTTCTCATAGCTAACCATAGCCAGAGAGCAACAAAAAATGAGCACACAAACAAAAACAATCAAACAAACAAAAAAACCAAAACCCACATACTTATCCAACTTGTTTTTAAACCACTCTTTATTAGTTAAAAACTTTTCATGGAAATTGAGACACTGAGTTGTAATAAAGCATTCAGAAGAATGAAACAAAGTAATTTCACGCTAACCTGTTGAAGAGAAAACAATGCCTTCTACATTGCAAGCTTATGATAGCTGTTAAATTCCACAGTGGGGATAATATTTTCTGTTTTTTCCCATTCTGTTAGTATCATTTACAATCAGGTCTTCTTGTCTATAATCTTCCAAAGCAAGAAAATTACTTCTATTACAGTACTTCCTAGACTACGTGCTATATAATTTTTCTCTAATTGCATCCAAAAAGCAACAATGGCCATTTGAAGATGAATTTAAATCCATACACAGGAAAGGAAATGTGATCACCAGTTTACAGAGGTCAGATGATGCTGTATGCAGGCAGTTAAAAGCCAGAAGTTCTGATTTCAGTTTCTGCTCGTACAAAAAATACTCAAAATATGTTTTATACAAAAGAATGAAGACATATCTGCAATGCTATCTTTACCAGTTCCTCGGTCTAAGGCTACTCATCTGCAACTCTAAAGTCTTGCACTCTGATACTTGAAATTGTTTGGTTTTTTTTATCCAGCAGTTAAGGCAGAAAAAGAGAGCTTTAGCTTAAAACAAATAGATGTGTGCTAAAACAAAGGAAAAGTGCTACTTTATAAAACAGTAGTTAAGTTGACAGAGAAAAGACATGCTGGACTGTTCACAGCTGTGCCAATTAATTATGTTGTCTACAGTTTAAAGCAAGTTCATTGTATTTTTTTCCTTCTTAAAAAAGTTTCTGTGGCTCTGAGTGCCAGTTCTTAAGTTAACTGACAAGTTGAGGTCTAGTGCCAAACTAGGAAATATTTTGTTTTGTTATTGAGTTGGCTAGTTCTGTACTTTAATTAAAGTAGCATTAGGAAGTACTCCACAGCACTGGAATTCAATTATGTGTCCTTTTAATTGTTAGAATATCCCCATCTGGCATATTTTTGGCCTGGAACAACCAGTGCTCTTCCATATGACTTTTGGGCATGATTCAGAAGCTGGCTAAGTCCAGAAGCTACTCCCAAAAGGCCATTTTGACAATATTTTATTTCTACAGGTTACAATTCTGACACTAAGGCCAGTATGGCTGTATCTATGGTCTCGTCTTTTATAAATTTATCAACATAAGCATAAGCACAACAGTCCAGGGCACAACTAAAACCATACATCTCAGAGCCCAAGAAGGAAAAAAAAAAAAAAAAAAACCAACTCAGATGCTGAAAGACTTAGGATTCTCTTACATGACTAAATCCTCAGTATAACACATTTTATAACTTTAACAACTTTGCTATTCATAAGAAGATTAAGCAGTAAGGGACAGAGGCCAGAATTTCAGACCTGCTCAACCACAAAAAGAACCTCAACTTTAGATTTGTTCCCATTTTTCATCTGCAGCATGAGAAAAACTATAAATTCTTGGGAAAGTTGTATTCCATCCTACCTAGCAAAGAGGTGACCCTTCACGGCTGTGTAAGATACATTGATTAGTTCTAAAAAATGACAGCACAGTTTTCTTAGGATAGACGACAGAAGTATACTAAGAGAAAGTCACTTTTCTTTCTAGGGTAATTGCACAGATCAGAACTTTTGAAAGAAGGATTAGGAAATTACTGTTTATTGACTTGAGTGCTTTATACTTCATTTCTTTATGTCCTTTAAAAGAAAAAAAAAAAAAAAAAAGAAGAAGAAGAAGAAGAAGAAGAAGAAGGGGAAAAAAAAAAAAAAAGAAAGAAAGGATTCACATTTAAGTTTTCTTAGATAAATCTAGTGTGTATTTATAACACCTAGGTTAATAGCCTTTCCCCTCTCCCCACAGACTTGATGGAGAAATAAAAATAACACTTTTTGATGCCACAACAGAATTAATTTTAGGTCCTTTTAGATATCTACTTCTAACCTTGCCAGGAACTTTTTGCTCCAGTTTCAGGTTAATATTTAGTAATAAGAACTTTTTCATGAAAGGAGTACTATTTTGGAATATAAGCCTTGATGCCTTACATACAAAGGTATGTAAATATGGCACGATAAATTCTGGAGGCCCCTTTGAAGTTACAAGCATATATACATACATGAGTGTGTATATATATATATATATATGCATACTGTACATGTATGTATATATATATATAAGCAATAGATATACCAGGTGTTGTTTCAACTAAAGAACCCAATCTATAATTCATACTTCTTTCTTCTGTTAATATTTTCCACTAATACTTCCCCCCAAACATTCCTTTCTGTGAAAGCAACAGACATGCGTACAATGTCTAAAGACTTCTACTGCTTCATTTTTGTTTGTCTAACAGAATTTTAGGTCATGGTGAGATTTTTTTTTATTTTTTTTTTTCATATCACAATAAGCTTTATAATTAACATTGTGTGTTCCAGAGCATTGCAAGCTAATAAAAAATTTTCACATGTAAAGGAACAAAACTGTAAGAAGAAAGCTATACATTTAAAAATTAAGAAAATGAGAAAATACACAACTGTAAGGCTAAGAAGCCAAAAGGTACAAGTTTGTTATATTTTACAGAAAATATGTCCTCAAAGAAAGTCAAAACCAGCTGTATGCTTGTTGTTTTAAGGAAGTTGTTTTAAGGAAGTGTAGTAATACTTAACATATTTACAGACTCTATTAGCTGAGAAGAACTCAACTTTGAAAAGATGCTATATTTACATGATATTCCAGTTATAAGTATATGCAACATTGCCACACCGTTGAGGAAAGACTTGCAATAGAGATAGATAGCTCAGTTACAGGCAGCCATAGCACACTCATGAAACCCACAACATGAACTGCAAATATCTACCACGCAGGATAAGTAAGGCACCTTGGTTAAGACTATGCTTCCTCCACATTTGTACAATAACAAGCCCCATGTTCAGCAGGGACACAGTACTAGAGTCTCACTGCAGCAGCACAATAGCGTAGCAACGTCAGTTCAATACAGAGTCACTCGAGAGCACATGAGAGTTAGGCTACAGACAGCAGAAAAAGAGACAAAATTTTTCCTTTTATCCCCCATTGGTTTTCTTTAAGTTGATAATCTTAGTGTTTGATCCACCTACTGTTTCAGTAAAAGTAGCACAACACCACCTGTGAATCAACTCTGAAACTCCCTTCCAGGAATGAGAGTTTAGTTTATCCACTAAATAGTTAGAACGTTAAACATTTGTACACAGCCACAAAGAAAGACCTTACTTGTAAAACTTCTGGATGCACTTTGGTAAGATGGTTAAGTCTAGCACATTAAACGTCACATTTGTACTTGAAGTAAGTAGTGAGAAGTAGGTTCTATTACAAATTCAAACATATGACTAAAAAAAATGATACAGAAAATTGCAGGCTCAGACAAGAAATAGCTAAATTTCTCTCCTTTTCTCCTCTGCAGGGAGTCATATTTCCCTTGTAAGAGTTATTTCAGAGAATGCTTATAAATTGTACCAAGAAAGTGTTTGTTTTTTTTCCAAGAATGTTGCAGTAGTGGGAACAATGAAACAGTTAATTCTCAGTTAATCCTGAATTTACCTACATCCACTTCCTCAAATGAACTTCAGATTCTAATAATAGAAAAGGGTCATTTTTCACCATGCTCTTCTGCCCCACTACCATACACTTGATTCTTCAGCAAGTGTGCAAAATTCCTGTTGGTTGTTCCTGTTCAATGATTCTGCTGGACCTTGTTGAAGCACACTGATCTGCTGCAAGTGCTGCATATTAATCTACGCACAAAGAGACTTGAATATTACACAATGATTAGTTATTTAAAGCACTAACTATTTTATTGTACACTAGGTTTGCCTTCCTGAAGTACAAAAGCAAAACCATAAAACAAGAAAAAAGAGTAGATAACTGCCTCTTGCTCATGGCAGTGGCAGTCACTTGCCTCAAGAACCTGCCCTGGCAGCACTACTGGAATTCCAGGTACAGAGCATGAGATCAGCAATCCAGGACTAACAGCATGAGGAAAAAAATGAAAGAGATATTACCACAGAGACTCAGTAAAACACTGTTTAAGCAAGTGGTTGCCATTCTGCAAATAAGTCCTGTAGGGTGAATAATACAACAATATTTTGAGGAAATTAAGGGGATTTATTCCCCCCCAAATAAACTGGGAGTCACTGCAGTAACAATTGTGTGAGAACAGTCAGGATCTTGTGTGAAACTCAACTGAAAAACTTTGACAAAGAAACTACAAATTTCCAACAGATTGCACTTATATTGATTTCCAGAAGTTACATTATTGTTTTTGAATGTATCATGGAAATCATATGGACTATAAAGGAAAAAGATAGAAGGGAAAGAAAAACCTCCATTTCTGATGTGTTGATATAGCTACCTTGCAAGTTATTTTTTCCTTTCAGGAGCCACTGAAAACAGATAAAAAGAACTGAAATAAAAATCCTAATGCAGTATTTTAAAACGAAGATTCTGACCCATACCACATTAAAGAAGTGATGAAGGTAGTCCAAGCTACTGTTTCACAGCAACAACATCTAAAGGATGTTCACAGTATCACACCTAAGTCTAACTCAGATACTGGAAACACTATTCTAGAAACTAGTAATAAGCCTAGTTGATTTCAATTGCAATATATCATCAACTAATCCAGGACCTAGGGCATCTCTAGTCACCTTCAGTAAGCAGTCATGGCTGAGCAGCCAGTCATGTTCAACTCAGCCTGGGTGCATATGACAAAATATTCATCTTTACTTCCAATTGAATTTCAAACAGCAAATGTATTCTAAGTGTCTGGTTACCACGCTTAATGTAGAAAATAATTATTAAACTACACAATGACTGCAAAATACACCTTGTTGATATCAGACAGCCACTTAATAGCAAAGAAACATTCTAGTATTACCATTACCAGTTGCCAGAGAACAGTAAGCTGACCAATATTATCAACTTGTTAGGTTACTGCATGTACTAAATAACTGTGGAAAAGTGGAAGCTAACTAAAAAGCAAAAAAGATTTTGATAGCTTATGTTAAAGAGCATGCTAGACAATTTAAAGAGTACAGAACATTACATACAAAATACTTTTCTTCATAATCCTATGAAACTGTAAAAAGCTGTCAGTTCAAAAAGGAAAGAGTTGATTGTATTAAACATTTTTGTAGTCATTTTATACTGAAGTTTCTAAGTAATGTTACAGAAGGATAGCTCTCTTCATTGGAGAGCACAAGTCAAAACTGGAAAACAAAAAGCCTCTTCCTCCAAATAGAACTGTATTAACTGTAAACTGCCACTTTCACACAGAATCAAGGAAATGTAGGGGGTTGGAAATGGACCTCTGGAGATTATCAAGTCCAACCACCTGCTTAAGAAAGTTCCCTATGGTAGACTCATAAAGAAAAACATCCAGGAAGGTTTTGAACATCTCCAGAGAAGGAGACTCCCCGATCTCTCTAGGTAGTTTTTTCCCAGTGCTCTGTCACTCTCAAAGTAAAGAAGTTTTTCCTCATGTTCGTATGGAACTGCCTGTGTTCAGGTTGTGCCCTTTGCCTCTTGTTCTGTCAGTAGTCACCACCAAAAAAGAGCTTAATCCCATCCCCTTTGCTCCCACTCTTGCATCAGATTACATCAGCCTCTCCACTATGTATGTATGAGATGGTTTTATGAGACACTGCTCTTCTCAGTATCCTTCCCTGCCGCTGAAGGGTAGAGAAAAATACAGCCTGTATACCAAAACTTTCTTCTTCCATTTGGGTTTTTTCCAGGAACTCCTTGCCACTTTTGTCTGTTTTCTTACTCTTAGGCATGTACCAGTCTTGAACATGGATGAAGTGGTGCTTGGATGACAACAAACTCCTGGGGTACCTTACTTTTCAATATTCTAACTCTAAGTAGGCCCTTGAAGAGGGTCTTCTGAACTCTAGGGTTGCAAACAGTGTACACGAGGTGTATTAATATAATAAGAAGTGTTATACCACTAGTAATTTACAGTTCAGGAATTCTTTCTGTCTCACCATTTCACTTGCCATTCCACCACACCTCCCTAAACAACTACAGAGCATCTTAATGTATTTTTTGCTTCAAGGAAGAAAAGCATAAAGCATGAGCATATATAAGTTTAGGAAGAAGGTTTTGTTTTGTTTTTTTTTTTTTTTTCTTTAGAAAGTAGAGCAGAAAATAACTACCTTTACGGACAATACAAAATCAAGGGCAAAAAAAAAAAAAAAAAAAAAAAAAAAAAAAAAAATTCTTAAGAAGAAAAAATACAATGTAAATAGAATAGTTCCAAATATACACTGATTAACAACTAGTCACTGCATGGAACCATATACCAAAAGAACAAATGCAACATATGTTACAAACTTAAAACATTATCATCTTTTAGTGCTCATGAATATGCATAGTGCACAGATATCATTTCAAGTTTCTGAAGTTACCTGAGTATAATTGTGTTTCTAGGCAACAGCTACACTGGTGCTAGGGAGTGCTTCACAACCCAGAGAGCTCATACCAAGTTGAGAACAGAAAACATCTATGGCATCTCCAAAATATGATTAAATATAAAATAGGGACACAGCTCTTATGCTACAGCACTGAGGCTTAACTCCAGAAATATTTACTAGATAAAATCGCTACAACTACATATAAGCTATATCTCCCACTATTCAGTACCCTGCTTCATTTCCCTCCTAATGCCTTGCAGATGATCTCTTCAGGATTCTAAAACAAACAAGAATATATTTTAACACTTATACATACAAACAAGGACTATGTAAGTGCTAAAACAAATCTGAAAGTTTAATCATAGAATGGTTTGGGTTTGGATGATCTTAAAGGAAGAGACCTTTAAGATCATCTAGTTCCAATCCCCTACTACAGGCAGGGACACCTCCTTCTAGACCAGGTTGCTCAAAGCCCAATCCAGCCTGGCCTTGAATACCTCCAGGGAGAAGGCATCCACAGCTTCTTTGGGCAATCTGTTACACTGTCTCAGTATCTTCACAGTAAAGAATTTCTTCCTGACATCTAGTCTAAATCTACTCTTTTCCTGTTAAAAGTGTTTCTGCTTGTCCTGTCATTAGATGTCCTTACAAAAGGCTGCTTCCATGCAGATATACACATGTGATCAGAACTAAATTTTAGACATCTAAATATGCTACAAAATGAAACCCATATATCAATCTGTATGATCCACATACTTAATGTAGCACTCTTTCCCTCAGAAACTCTCACTCTTATTTTGCCAAATTTAATACAGATCTGAGAACATTAATTAACTAAAAACATCAGAGAGGAAATCAGTGAAAGAAAATGACTCACCTTACTATGGTATTTCTCTCATCTGCCTTTGTTTAATCCATGCTGTTAAAAATTTGGTTATATAGGTTACAAGTCGTTTCTTCTTCGACGTTCAGTGCTTCAGTCTCACTATTCACAGTAATACAGTTCTTTCATAGCTGTCAAAAAAAAGTTTCAGTCAAAAGAACTTCAACTCTTATACATGCTAACTAAACATATTGAAAATAAGATCACATTTTAATATAATTTCTTGCAAAATTATGCTTTACAAGAAATTTAAGTTGGTAGTATTCCAAAGCAATTTCAGACACCCATTGTCTTATTTAACTTTCAGAAGATCAAATACACCTAACCCAGGGGTTCAACCTCTTGTAGGAGTCTAAGTATCTTCTGTACTTCATTAGATTTCATAGCAAAGATCTTCCATACCATTAGCTATGAATTTCTTTCCATCTGTTTTCTTGCAAAAGCCTTGATTTACAGTTTCCTAAAGGCAGAAATTGTTTTCCTATTAAGAGATTCTTTGCATACTGTTATAGAAAAATAAAAAGATTTGGGGAGTGATCTCATTAAAAAAAATAATAAAAATTAAAAACATTAAAAAAAGTAGTTAATAAGTATTTGAAATGCTACGTCATTCCAGAATTACATAAACCTTTTTGTCATATGCAATGATGCAGTAGCTAAAAAGCACAACAGAACAGAGTTGGACCAGTTGTTTCTCTGCTGCATACCTCTGAACATGCAGAAAACCTTAGTTCAGTTTCTGCTTCACCCGCCTTCCATCTCACTGTAAAATTACATGTATGTAATTGGTTGTGTTTTACAGGAGACCATAAAATCCACTCGCCATAGGCCTTCAGGCAAAACTGAAGCCTCAGTCCACTAGCAAAACATTTCTCTCCATTAAAATAAAATGTGTACACACTAGAGTCACAGTTGTCTTGCAAATCTACACAGCAGTCTAGGGACAGAATGTAAATACCTCTAAGCATGTGCTCAAAGTTGTCTTCAACTACTTAATATCCAGAAGGGTACCCAATTAGACTGGAGCACCTAAACTTAAGGGAGGTAAATCTGGATATGTTGCTTTCCAGTTGTAGTGCTTATAAAAGCAGGTGCACCTTTAAAGACAGTACACAACGATCTGTGCTGTGGTGTATTTGTAGCCTCAGCTTTTGGTATGTGCCAGTGTTGACCAACTCCATGCCAAGATACAGCAGCTTCTAAAGGACAGTCAGTTAACAGGAGGTCAGAAATGCAGAGGAAAGGATTGGAGACAAATGTTGCGGGACAAAGTCCCAAAGTGAAACAGGATAAAGAATACAGAAGGCAGTTCCGAAGAGAGAGTAAAGAAATGTATTACTTAGATCATTTGTAAGGACACAGTAAGAGAGTGGGACAAGACTTCTAGATTCAAACAGAAAGGAAAATTGCACACAAAGAATCTGAATGATGCTTTAGTAATTGGTACACTGTCATAATAAAATACTTTTAAGTAATACATGAAAACAAGGATAAATATTTGATTTTAAAAGTTAATGTTAGAGGCCAGTATAATACAAAAAATTAGCTACTGCACCCATAAATTTGCTATTTATTTATTGAGCGAAAAATCATTCAGAATCATTATAATATCATTAATAGTTCTATGCAGAGACAACTTCCTGCAGCTTTGGAGCCTATACTAACACTTTAATTCGGTCTCTGAGCATGCTCAGCTTTCCCAGAGGCCATGTTTTGACATAACCCCCTTTTTTGATGGTATCTTATATATATTTAATTACTTATAATATAAAATGTACCCAAATATGTATATTCCGTGTTTCTTTTATTTGGAAATCAAATTTTAAATTACAGAGACTCTTAAGGAAGTTTGGTTCTTCAAACAGAAGCCCATACCCAAATATTAGATGACCAGATTTCTTTTGCTTCAAATGAGAAAGCTGTATTTGCCTCAAGCAAAACTAACTGACTTCAGAAACATTCTGATTCCAATATATCTCAGGCACACAATCTTTTTTAGTTTCAAACTCTTTCTTTCCTTTGCAATTCAAAGACAGCTTTCTGTTTGACAGTACCTTGTGTACTCATTTTCCCATTCAAAATACATTTCCTTCTAGAAGGTGAGACTCTATGTTTCCTTCTATTTCTGGCAATCTTGCTGTGACTTTAGGAAGAAGAGAATTATGAAGTTTTGGTTGGTTACACTGTTTGAGAATTGGTACAAAAGAAAACAGGATGGATCTCCCACCACATTGACTGGATCTGATGGGCCAAGATCCTCTTTCCACTGGAGTCACGATTAATTGCTCCCAGAGATTTAGGGATGGACCCTATCACAGTTACTCAACCTAAACTAATTTTTGTATCTATTTTTGTTGGTCTCTGCCATTCAAAACTAAGATTCACTGACCATTGTTTTGATGATGATGATCCTTATTATATAGGAATGATTAAATTGAAAGTACTGCTGATAGCTTTGCTTTTCTTAATAGGTGCTGACAATGTCAGCTACATACTTATTTCAAAATATACTATTTCATAAGCTGCTAAAAATTTTTAATGTCTTGGTTCTGTTCTGACTTATCCATCAGCATTCCTTGTACAATATGTCAAATGCTTCTGTTAGTATCACTCTAGCAGGAGTATACAAGGACATAAAAACATCAGACCTCGAGATTCTGAAGTTCAAGATGTGTAACAGAGTAGCCAAGCAGATAATTAATGCCCCAGGTTATGTTACACTTCCCAGCTGGAGTGAGAAGGTGGGTATGAGACAAGACAGTACGCGTAAGTGGGCAAGAGTCCTTATTGAATCAGCATTCCTAAGTTTCCAGTATCCATTAAGAACACAAGAATCACATTTACAAAAGCAGGTATAGCAGTGAAAGAAAGATAATTTGTATTTCTAGTTACAATATTATGATTCTCATGCTATATAGTTTTAAACAATATAGAATTCACAATACTTTCCTTGGTTTTACTACATTTGCATTCTGTAGCAATAAAATCCATTTTTCACAGTATCTTAGATAATATCCACATTTCCTAGGTGTCATTTCAGGATTTCTCCTAAAATCAATAATCCTGGCTTTTATGTCCATTCCTTTTATTACTCATTACAGCCTCGAGTCCCACAGCAACTTGAAATAGCCATTAACTTTCCCCCTGACACTCAAGTGCTAAATTTTTGAATCAGTGAAGTGAGCCAACTCAAAGTGTGAATAGTTTATCCAGTAGTCTTCTGAGGACTGAAGTCAGAAGACTGCCCAGACACTGACTCCCTTGTCAGGCGGGACCAAATAAGTTCAATTTTGATATTAGACTGTACATTAATCAATTTATCTAAGTAATACCTAGTGAATTTATCCAAAAACATAAATGCTGTCTTTTACAGCAACAAATGTTTGATTTCAAGACATCATGCAGCTGTAACTTCTTCCATGTCTCTTGATTTTCTACTTGTGTGACAGAAACTACTGACAGTGTACTTATGCTTGTACATTTGGTATGTATCTTTATAGAGTTTTTGCCAATATTCTAACTGCTAAATTTACTGCCATTACACTTACAAATTCGTTTGAGTCAGAACTTCAGGCTTATATATATGCACTTTTGACATGTCATCTGAGGAGAAGGCCCCTCAGACTTGATGGATTTTCTAGCGATAATATATCATAAAATTATACTTTTCCATATAAATATCTTCTATAAATAGTTATATAAGAACTGATAAACTAACAATATTTTTTTCACTTTTCACTTAATTTATACTAATATGAAGCTTTTTCATACTGAATTTACGAAGCTGTAATATTAACAATTAAAAAAATGAAGATGAGTAACATATTACACAATATTCATTGTCCTATTTTCATTTTGTTTTTATTTTCCATAGTGCTAAATATTTCTGCTACTTATCAATACAATAATTCTCTAATTCATCTAAGTATTTCATGTAGAAATGCAAAAACCAACAGCATGACTTGACTTCTGTTTCATCTGAATTCATAAACATTCAGCTTCCAATATATCTCAGACACACAGTCTTTTCTTGTCTGAAACTCTTTCTTTCCCTTGTGTTCTACCATTTTTTTTTTTCCAAGTATAATACTCTGAAACACATATACATATTTTACTTTCAAAGCTTAAAAATGCTTTGATGCCTAAGCATTAAGCATTAACCATCTTCTGATACTCATTCAGCACTTTTAAAACAAGTCAGTTACACATACAGCACAATTTTTCCTCCCTTGCTTATGCTTTTCTCTTGAAGAGCACATCCACAGACCATCCCCTGAGAACACATGCAGAGTCTGTATAAGTTGCCTGATCTAAACCTCACATTCTCTGGGGAAAGAGGACAACAAGCTGAAAAGCTCAGCCATGGTTAAAACAGGTTTGGTTTTTTTTTCAGTTACTGCTGTATATAGCAATTACAGTACTGAAAGTGGTTCCTCATGTCCTGTTACAGAATAAGACCACTGTCATATCCAGAGAATTGCTCCTTAGGGCATGGATTGTCTTCAACCTTTTGTCTGGCACAATGGTGTCTCGATCCCTGATTGATTCTTTAAGTATTACTGTGATAGAAAGTACAAGGTTGTTTGAGAGACAAGTTCCTTTTAGATAGACACAATGACACAGTTGAAAAAGCCCCACAAGAAAGCCTTTCTGCAGTCCTTCCTCAGTGCACCAAAAATAGTAACAGGAAGAGTTTGAGGTCAACAATTTTTTTTAGGATCCTCATTCCCTGTAAGAAAATTACCTGCAGAAATACATTCTATTGCCTGGAATCATCCCCTCTTCTACTCATGCTGGACAGCCTTAAATCTAAGTTATCTATTAATTTAGAAGGACCAATTCCACACCACACTCCCAGAAACCAGATTTCTTTGCTGACATGTGTCCTCTCCTTATCTTCAGATGGCGGTTTCAAGAAGAACATATTGTTAGCTTACACACATATATTCTGTGCCTTTTCTAATAGAAGCTTGTTTTTTTTGGTGTTCTATATAGATTCAGCACTTGCAAGTCTAGAAACCTAACCTACTAAGGACCCTCAAGGGATGTCTATAGCCTTTTCGGATTTTTGGGTAGCAATTTGTGCCAGAAATGTCTCTTAATCCCTTAAAGAATCCCCTTAAACATTTGAACCTTTTTGCTGCTGACAAAACTTGGCACAAATTAGGTTAGGGTACTGCCAAGGCACAGACCTTTGCAGAATTGCTGGCTAAACATCCGTGATTTGCACTGAAATGAAAACACAGTTCCCTTTGATGTTACTGGCTCGAAAGTTGCAACCCGGTAGGCATTCTTGTCAGTGCTCTCAGCAGACAGAACCATCTTCTCTCTTCAATAGCTCTTTCCTTCTGTTAATGCCCAACAGATAAGTACAGATGTTGCCAGAATTGAACCAAGCCAGAGGACAGATAAAGGGATTTCATTCTTCAGCTTTTTCAAAGTTGCCTCTTTTGAAACAATAAATTAAATGAATAGGAAAAAAAAAACCTGTAAGTCCTTTAAGATAACCCAGACAATCATCAAATTAGATCTTTGTCTTATGTAAATGCATTTTGGGTATTTGACTTGATGTATATCATGATATTGCCTACAATATTTCTAATTCTCTACATAATATAGTCTCCTGTCCCCGGTGTGAAATACTGGAAAGGATACTACCTCTCACATCCTTAAAGCTCTGAGAATCTGGCTGAATTATGCTTTTAGACAGGCTTTTCAGCTAAAGGTTTTTTGGCCTTATTGTTGGGTTTATACAGACAGTTAACTGATTTGCTTACCAAGACTAACAAGCTTAAGGTCTACCACAGTTCATGGATTCTGCAGCAATTATAATAAACATAGAGCATAAAAAATAGTATGGGTATCTCTACTGACAGGAGTTACTGAATTGGTGTTCGGCACAGCACACAGGCTCATGAGACATGCTAATATCAAGCCAATTGATGCTGATTATCCGCAACACATGGGGGTATACCTATAATACTAGGGGGGACACTACCTTGGAGGACTATTAAGCATAGAAGTACGCTTACAAATTTGCAGGTGTTCTTAAACACCTCATAATTGCTTAACTTTAAAGTGATCTTTCTGTTCTATTACTGACACAGCTGATGAATTATGTGTTGCTAATAAATACTTCAATACTAAATTACTTTAAATCATATAAATGAAGCAATTTTTCCTTGTGACAGACTTAATATTCAGTTTTATGCCACGTAGCATGCATCTTGGAGATCAACAGAGGTCCCAAATCACTTTTCTTTCTGGGAAGAGAAAAATATTCAGGAAGTCTTTTTAGGTATCTGCAGAAATGACTAAGCCACTTACAATAGGCACCGCAGACACCAGGGCATGCTGGAACAAGAGAAGAGGAAGGAAAAAAAAGCTTCTCAGAAGCTAACAATAAAATCCAAACCTCATGCAAGTGCTTATTTCACATGTTCACATACAGAAAAGCAAAGGAGAATTCTGACCTGGAGTGTAACCACCAAATTGTATTTTACTCTGAGTAGTGGACACAGGAATAATCAAAGACTCCAATATTATTATCACTCTGATAATAAGATTCCTCTTAAAGTCATCATTTTTCCCAAATCCTGCATCTAAAAATAGACTGTAGGGAGGCTGCACACACAAGGTGTTTTCTTAAGGAACACTTAAATATTACCTTTTGTGTTGTTAGTCATAATTATTCTGTTTATGTGTAAATATTAAAAATAAAGTTGAGCTGGCTAAACTGTGCTTTTTATCACACGAAACATTCATGATGTGCTGATAGACACAGGTATTTTTAAGGTTATTGTTCTCTACCTTGAAAAGGATTAATAGGATTTAGATCAGCCTCAGAAACTGATTTATACTGCCACAGGAACAATGTGCTTTATAATGTTCTCTCTCTCTGCCTATCTAGTTCCTGGCCCACCTCATTTCTAGGCAATCACCCTGTCAATGCATTTTCTTCTCATAAAGTGCTCAAAATTATGGTTTTGAGCTGTTGTTTTTCTTTCACTTTCACCTAGGAGATCAGAATTACGCTACTTTCTAAATAAATTTACTAGAGTACCATAAAACTAGGTACCATTCAAATTAATTTGCTTCACAGTTTGATCAGTGCCCTGGAAGTTACAGGTTTCATAGCACTTTATAAGGTACATTTCACAGTGTGGTATCAGCACTATATGAGATATATTTCACAGCTTTTTACCATGGCATTTCATGAAATATATTTGATAGCAGTTGATGTAGCCACTTTACCAGATAGCATGAATAGCATTTTAGCAGTAAACTTTTAGGGGACATTTCATGGTATACAGTAGCCTACAAATATAAATTGACAGAAATAGAGATACAAGAGGTGAAGAACAATACTAACCCTTATTATTCTGAAGAAAATAATTGCAAAACTCACTCAACTTATTTCACAGCAGATTTTCATACAAGGAAATCTAATGTGGGATTTCAGGCATAGAGCTGTCTTCTCACAGGTGTCCTTCTAGTATAGTAATATTTGTATAAAGCATTATATTGCTATATATCCTCTCAGCGCATTCTCACTTTTAGTGTGTATTTTCTGCCTCCTGTTCTCAAAGATTAGTTCTAAGTGACCTGACACAAGATACTCCTGTAGAAGTACAGTCTCTGTTCTGACTAATCTAAGTTACCAGTGTGCACTTCTGCAACATTCAAAGACTCTGCAGCCAGGCTCTCTCAATAAAATTGAAAAGTTAATTCAGACATTGTACAAACAAGTAGGATACCAAAATTCAGAAGTGCTAGGTTGGAGCGGTAACCTAAACACAGTTTCCCTAGTAGCTGTAAAATGCCGAAAGAAAAGAAACTCAAAATTACGAACTTATTTTTCTCTGCTGCCATGGAAACAAAAGGAAAAAATATATATATTTTTTAATTTTCCCCTGTACTTCTCACAAGCTCAGATTATTTACCAGGGTGATTAAGAATAGAATCATAATCACTCTATCAACACCTGCCATATCTGAAGGGGAAACAGAGAAGACAAAAGAAGTTATATTTGAAGAATTTTAAGTGAGGATAAGAAGGTTTGGAAAGGATTTCTTTGGTCTGAAAATGCTAGGAGGAGAGAAAC
The DNA here is from genome assembly GCA_037305975.1 of Chrysolophus pictus. NCBI lineage: Eukaryota > Metazoa > Chordata > Aves > Galliformes > Phasianidae > Chrysolophus > Chrysolophus pictus. The sequence continues at coordinate 20,323,323 of CM074577.1, read as the reverse complement.
GATCTAAAGTGTACGACTGAACAAAATCTTCATATGATTTATTAGGAGTATGGTTTAAAAACCCAAGTTAGCAACACCTTTATAGTACAAAAAGACTGAACACTGAAGCCAGCTCATCTATAGCTGCCTTCAGATGGAAAGCATACTGGAAGTGACATAACACCATAGCCCAGAACAGATGACATTGTTCTCCCCCACATTCTAAAACAGTGATCTGTGAGAACAACTATTTCTAGAAGTCCATCACCCAAGTCCCAGATAAGGTCTTTCTAAACTGGCATAGTAATCTACACATAAAAAGAATAACTAGCAGAAAATATTTTGATAAACATAAAGACAAAATGTATGTAGGAAAGACAAATTTCAAAACAAATGTTCAGTTTATGCTGTAACATGTTTGCCCCCAAGTTTTGTTTTAAAAATGCAATATTTAAAATCATTATCATTTTTACCTGTAAGATGCATGTAAAGGAACTCCAGTGTTCCCTCAAAATCTCAAAAATTCTGTGACTCTCCAGAATAAAAATTAATTAATCAAATAAATAAATAAATAAATAAATAAATAAATAAATAAATAAATAAATAAATCTGTTCATAAGGCTGGGGGCTCATATTCATTACATGCATATGGAGAAGCTTCCCAGGATGTAGAATTAATCCTTTCTGCAATAATGATAAAAATCAATGACAATGAAGTGACAAAAAATGTGTCAGGAGCCTGTACAAAATAAATCCTTCATTTCAACAGACACTATGGCCTCAAGGAAATTGTGCAAAGAATTGGATGACGGATTTACATATCACAACTTGATCAATTTAGCAGAGAACTACATGCAACTTCTGAAAGTTCTCTTTGCTAGAAGAAACATATATATATATATATATATATATTTAATGTTCAATGGCTTTTCAATGGTTTTCCTGCAAAGACTCAAATTATTTTTAATTTACTTTTCCTTCCTGTTCTATAACAAACCTTAAAATAAACAACTTTGTCAACTGCCAAGATTAGAACATTCTCCTGCCCTCCAAAATTTCTCATTTAACAGTACTGGATTTTACGAAAAATAAAAAACTAAAGAAATAACTCTCTACAACACAAATGACAAAAGACATATTCATAAAAAATAATAATGATAGAATATCTTTTTGGCACCAATACTGAAGTTTCATGCAAATAAGAGGAGTAGGAAAAGCCAGTTACATTTTGATCCATTTCCTATGAATGTATTCTCAAAGGCTATGTAATATTCTACTTGCATCCTTTTCCTCTCTCCTTTTCTTTCTCTTTTATTCCTGTACAGAAGAAAACATGAAACTCTACATTTTCCATTCAACACTGAAACAACATCTGGCATACTTTTATTTCCCTTTCTTTGTTCTGTAATATTGTTCATCTTGACTGAATTGCCAACAAACACAGAGAACAAAGCAATTTAATCTCCATGCGTGAGAGCATGTACACCTGCACAAGGCCTGATTCTGTTAATTCCCCTCTTACACAGCGAAATGTTAATCATGTAAGAAAAAATCTATGGGCTTGGGCCTAAGAAAAGAAAGGAGAAAACAACATTGCAAACTGCTTAGAGGAAAGAGAAAAATGCAATTTTAGTTGCTTAGGGTCACTGACATTGACATTAAATCTCTGCTGCAATCACAGACCAACTACAGAGACACACTAAGACCTGTATTTTAAACGTTTCAAGATGAGGAAATAATGAATAAGTAAATGAAAATGCACAAAATGAGAGACAAATAAACAATTTAGGCTATAATCTTTCAGGCTATATTTCTGTCAGTATATAAGAAATTCAAAAAATATATGGACAAAAGAGGTTGATGGACTTCTAAAAGAAATGCCATACCTGTTACAAAAAACAACAGAGACAGAAGAATTGCAGCACTCTAAGACCTCCAGAAAGATCAAACCTTGAAGGCTGTTTAAACTCAGTAACATGAAAGAATTAAGTTGTGAAGCTGTAAATTTCCCTCTTACAAGACACATTACAAAAGATGAACTGTAGCATCAAAAACTTTATCGTATAAGAATTTTCTTAGCCTAGTTTGAAAGAGTTGAATAATTTTTCATGTTCTGTATTTTATTTAGCGCAAATTTGTAACTACAGAAACCTATCAAAACAAGCTGCTGACGAGCAGGCAGCTTTTCACTGGAAGCCAACAATAAAAGTATATTTCCTTTCTCACATATAAGCAATGGCATGCGTACCCTAGTTGATGTTTGGTCTTGTGTACTGCAGTATTAACTAACAATAATTCAAGAGAATTAACAAATAATTTGTGTTACACTCAACCTGGAAAGATATTGGAATAATGTAGTATATAAATAATGCATTTAGTTAGTGAATAACCACTCTAGGTTTAATGCCAGTAAAAAAAATCGGCTCATATTTCAGATAGATACTTCTGCAGAGTGATCTCGCATGAACTGAACAAAATCTGAGTCAGAGTGATATTCTCTTTGTCCCTCATGAGGACTACTGGAGAACAGATGCTTACGCAAAAGCAAAGATTCTCAGAGCCTAATTTTTCATAGTGCAGGTGCTACCTATCACCTCAAGAAAGTCTAGATAAATTGCATACATTTTGACATAGGCTAGGATACCCCTCTTGTTGTTGAATCCACACTAACCAGAAGTTTGTATGCCACTGTTCTGACCTCTTCAAAAGGATTTTGATATTGAAAATGTCTATTTCATTAGGAAGCCAACTAAAATGACTTATTAGAAATCACAAGGTAGCATAGAATAGCCATAAATAGGAAGAATGAAGTAGAAATGGAAAAAGAAGAATTAAGAACAAGTTCTCCCACCTTTATTTTCTTTCTCCCAGGGTTGGACTGAGTAAAGATAATGACTTTCTGGTTTGCAACAAGCTCCTCAGTTCCTGCTGGTTCACAAATTTTCGCTTTCCATCACTGAAAATGTACTACTCTTTGCAATTTCTTTGTTTATTATTATCTTGTATACTCTTCTGTTCTGTCTAAATCACCTAATATCTTTTTATCTCCTGAACACACTCAAGTACATGCAAGGAAAGATGTAGCATACCCTTTCTCGGTGGCCTAGTCAATTCCTGTTTTTAAATTATTTTTTATTAATATTTTTTTAAAACAATCTGATACAAAAACACACAGAACAGATATCATCCATCATACCTCTCAAGCCTGTTGCAGCTGCCCATTAGCAGCCCAAGTCATTTTTTGCTTTTGTCTTCACAGAGCCTTAGCGACTAATATTAAAGTTCATCTTAGACCTAATTTAGGTGCACAATATATACAACAGACATTCTGAATTATATATTAAAAAAAATAACTAAGAAAGAAAGAAAAAGAGAAAACAAAAAAGAAAAAAACGAAATTATTTCCATGAGTGTCTGAGCAAATGTACAGATTTCCAGGCAGCCAAGTCCAGATACAAGCTATCCATATAAAAATGTCTTTTTTTAACTATAATGAATATATACTGATACACAATTGTTCTTAAGAGAAGTATAATAAGTACATAGAATTATAGAATCATTAGAATTGGAAGGGATCTTTAAAGATCATGTATTCCAACTCCCCTGCAAAGAACAGGGACACCCACAGCTAGAACACACACTCATGAAAATAGTTTTGAGGCTTTTTTAAATATATAATTCATAATGCGTATACCTTGTGCACCTAAATTAGGAAAGATCTAAGGTAAGCTGTAATATTAGTTGCTAGGGCTCTGTGAACACATGAACGTATTCATGTACAACAGTAATGGGACACAAAACACAAGCAGGCTACCTTGGTGTAAAGTTAAAGAGATAAACACTTCCAAAATATCGTTTTAAAACAGAGGAGTGATGAGAAAAGTTTAAATGGCATTCTGAAGAGAAGGCAGGTATTAAATTTTTGAAGAAATGCAACCCTTACTTCTAGGTGCATTTTTTTTTCTGCAGTTCCACCTGAAGTAAAATCCTGACACAGCACATTTCTGAGAATGCGTGAAGGATTTGTATCTACAGCATTTGTATCTATAAAACAGATAGTATCTTCTGAGGATGAAAGAATCTTTTAAAATAGCATCAGTAGTACAAATCCTGAGTTTATTTTGATTCCTAGAACATACCATGCACAAACTCTATGTCTTATAACTGACTAAGCCATTTCAAGTTTCTAAAATGATGTGTGAAGTTCAGAACAAAATGTTGTGCAATCAGGAGACTATTCAGTCTCCTGTCAAACCCTTTAGGAAGTTTGAGATAAATTTAGTCAATCCTAATTCCAACAGTCCTATAGTATTGTCAAGTAGGAACGTCATCCTAATGAAATTCAAACTGTAGAACTCTCAACACAGTTCATGTTAGTCAGTATGAACCTTAAATGTTTTCCATTTCTACATCACTCTAGATGATAGTTCTTCTTGTTTAAAAAGGTGGTAGCCTACTATTTTGCATTGATTATATTTGGAGTAAAGTAGAATGACTAGAAAAACAAGTATATAAGAATGAATGATTCTTTTTTTTTCCCCATGATATGTCCTGTTTTTGTTTTTTTGTTTTTTTTTTTTTCTGTCACATTTCTAAATTATTATATGGTTCTCAGAAATTCAAACCCAGAGGCAAATAAACCTGTATAGAGGTCTCACTGCCAACCTAAGCTATAAGTTCTGTACAGCAACAGCTTTTAATCTTTCTTTATTGTACAAGACTGTAAATAAAGACTGGATTATAAAAAAATAAAAAGTTTAAAAACTGTGAAAGTCTTAGCTCCTGAAAACAGGAAATACTAAGCATCTGAAGCAGATGGTGACAGATGTAGATGGCGTAGCAGATGAGTATATATATATATATATAATATAGAACGGATGAAGGATCAACTGCACAAAAGCAATAAAGAATCTTCTTACATAGTTATAATTAATCCAAATCCAGATCTATCTGGAAGCTGCAGCCACATCTTAACTACAGTTAAGAATTGATATTGCATACCTGCTGTACAGTCATTGTTAAAAACAATACATATTTCCTAGTGATTTTTTTTTTTTTTTTTTTTTTTTTAAATCTGGCTACCTACAGTGGACCAATAGACTGAATATAAGAGTATATTCTGAATTACTTTGTTGAGCTGTGCAGGACTGAGTTGTGAAGCACCTTGCTGAGTTATGCATATGCACCCAAAAATCAATTTTGTTAGTACATTTTAGAAGTGAATATAGACATATTTTCACTGAAAACTATAGCCTATGTTAAGATTTATACGAGTCCTACCAAAAAATACAGAAAGGGTGGTATAGGATATTATCAGGAAAGTATTGAAGAATATTGGCAAAATTAATAGTTTTATGGAAAATAAGTCTTCCAGAACAAAATAAATTATACACTGTATCTATGGGCTTAGTTGAAAACATTATGAATTTGTGTTCTGTGAAACATTGCTCTCATTTCAGGATTTCCTTTTCATTTCTCCCTTCCCCTCTCAGTCACACAACTGGGAATTCATGTATTTCCACACTACTGCCATAACTTCTTTCTAGCACTTCAGAAAAAAAGAAAAAAGAAAAAAGAAAAAAGAAAAAAGAAAAAAGAAAAAAGAAAAAAGAAAAAGAAAAAAGAAAAAAGAAAAAAAGAAAAAAGAAAAAAAAAAGAAAAAAGAAAAGAAAAAAGAAAACAACAACAACAACAACAAAAAACGAACTAGCTGCAGCTAATAAACTAATAGCTTAGAAGATGTTTAACTAATTGCTCTCAAAAACATACTCTAAGTAGAGAATCATTATTCAGTTTACCGAGGCCTTTCAGGAGAGCTTTCAATTCAATCACATTAAAATTTATATACATGCTTGAGAAAATATTTTAATATCATTATGATTAGTTTTTATTATTGATATAGAAGTGTGAAGTGATGAGGAGATGGCAGCCTGCAGATCAGTATATAACTTAGCAAGTAGGGCATATTTGGGCAATCTGGTGTTTTAAAAGAGTTAAATGCAAAGTCATTTAGGTAAGAATACAAATGCAACACACAAAAAAGTAGAATAGACTTTCTAAAGCTGTGTGCTGAAATACAGTAGGGTTGTAAAGAACATCAGAGTCCTGTTAAGTAATCAGATAAACATGATCTACTGTTATGATTTTGTCATTTGTGAGCATAGGAGGAACGTCAAAAATGATATTGTATCTGCATGATAGGTCAGTTAAATCCTTCTATAATGTTGTGTACATTTCAATATCACAGAATCTAGAAATGCTGGTTGACAGTAATCTCTTGAGGCCATCTACCCTAACTTCTTCAAAGAGGGATTACTGTCAACATTAGATCAGGACTATTGTCTAGATGAGCCCTGAAGTTCACTCAGCTCATCAGCAATGAGCTTTATCTTCTAAGGGTAACTTACTCTATTACTGAAAATAATTCTCCTAATGTATAGAGAAATCAGCCAAGTTGCAATTTGAGACATTTATTCCTTGCAGTGTGGTTCTCAGTATCAAGAATATCTTGGTCTTGACATTTACCCATGAGATGAGGAACGAACATTTCTATGTAACTACTTTATTTTTCTTCATGTTGCACCATGGTTCATGCATACAATCTGGATTCAGTATCTTTGGAAAGTACACAAAAATTATTATTCTTTTTTATGATTTTTTGCCATTTGTATGTGCATATATGTATGCACAAATGAGACGACGCTACAACCCAAAATTGATTACAAAAAATTAATGCAAATCTTAACAATACACAGATTTTTACTAATATTAATATCTATCATTATGCGAAAGTTGACAAAACTACATATATTCATGTTACATATATTCAGTGATCAGCAAAAGAGATGACTGACTGGTTTTTCACAAGAAAGACACTAACACATTTTTTCTTGTTAATCTATTTTTATCCTTCTTATACTTCAAGCAAGAGACTGTATAAGGAAAAATAACTGAAATTGAGAAAATCTTGCTGTTAACTCAGAAACAAATAACTGTTTTATTTCTTGTTTTTATGTACAGTGACATGCTTTTAATTTTCTCCTTTGTTTTTATGTGCAAATTTATCTTCTGCATTTCTCTTTACCTACTACATGGCATAATGAAGCTGCCAAATACTGAAATTTTTATAAGCAGAAAGGAATGCAATGACCTCTAGTGAGGAATCACAGTCTGGGCAGGAAGGCACTATTCAGTCATTTCTACAAAAAGCACAAGGATTCATTAATCACTTTCATCTAATACATTAATTAAAAAATAATTTTAAAAATGTTCGTTGCATTATCATTATTGCTCTTTATCATCTTAATGTGACCATTTTTTTCTCACCTTTCCTCAAGCTTTTCAGCAATTGTTTTTAACACCAAAGATTGGAACGCCTTGACTGAAATGCAGACATACATCTAACAATTATATCTGTGTGGTAAAATAGTGAAATGATCCCCTCAGTGTTCCAAAGGAAATAATAGCACAGATAGTTAAAGACTGTAAATGATATCTCACTATCTTGTGCTACTGCCTTTATCTTTTCTTTACGTTGTGACTCCTGACATTTGTCATCGCTGTATCTTATTCACGGCCACGTATATTATCCTTTTATTTCTCTTTCCAATTTCTTACATAGGAATTGAGATATTAAAATTTGGAAAAACTGTGTTACTATTATTCAAAGAAATGAACTCCTACATACTTGTTTAGAAATGCTTTATCTTGTACCTGTTTAAGATACAGAGTACATTTAAAATTTAGAAGAAAAAGCAGTGCAGTTTTATACGACTCTTCTACTAAATTGTTACACAGTTGACTGGGACATGAATGTGTTACACCAGAAAATTTGTTACTAATCTAGTACCAGTCATTATGCTGATATTCCACTGCAGAAAGAAATTGTATAGATAGTAAAAACATAGTATTTGAAACAGTAATTCAAGCCTAATGAAGCAACATTAACACTTTTATGTTGTACTTTCTAATTACAAAGTCTGTTAATGAAATTGGGGCATTTACTTAATTGCTGCGAACAATTATTTTCAAATTAAGCCTAGCAATTAAATAGCATGATTAAACTCATAGCAAAGGCTCTTTAGTAGAAATATGGTAAGTATCTTGCCTGCAGTATTATGCATGGCAGTCAAAACTACAAAAATCTTCTGATTTGCCAATGTAAATTAAGAGCAATGGCAATGACATTTCACTGAGAATAAGAATGAATATGCAAAGAAGGGGAAGAAAAGAACCCTAATGAGGAGGCCAAATAATAGCCAGACAAACTGTTGTAAAAACTAATTATATTGGTGAAAATTTTCTCCCAGTTTCTTCTATACAAAAGAGGGTCAAGGAAACAAATGTAAATTCATTATGTTAGCTTGCATTCCACATAACAGAGAAGATGAAACAAAATTCTTTTCCTGTTTGAGCAACAATTTATGCTAGAAGACCCTTAAGTCATCAGACTGCTTTAGCAATTAACATCATGAATTTTACTGGTAAGCCCATTGAGTTTATTGAGTAACCTTAAATAGTCTTATCACCAGTACTAACACAGCAAGATGACAAATACAACTGGATAGGACAGGTATGCTCCCATGAAAGAATCAAATACTTCTGAGACTATTCAACAGTGCACAATGATCATCATACATGATACAAGTCCTGTGGTATCCTATTGCCTAGTACCAATACTAAAAAATATATGTGTGTAGCCTTAAAAATTGGAAATGAATTTAGTCAATGCTCAGAAAATTATCTAAGGAACATATTAAAAATATATGATGATTACAGTACTACAATAAAAAGAAGAAATATTAACAGTGAGAAAAACTGAGATGTTACCTTTTTTCAAGTAATATTTAAGTGCAACTTTTTTTTCCCCTACTAATAGCTCACAAAAAGAATTACATCCAACTTAAATAATAAAGCATGCCACTCTTAAAAAACAAAACAAATCAAAACAACAACAACAACAAAAAAAACCCACACCTTTGGAAAGTGGTTAAAAATACTCTAGTTTACATCTTTAGTGTTCTCAGTTATAAATTGAACATTAGAAAATTTCTAAATCTTGCTTCATTGCAATCATTCAGCATGTTGAGCTACTATTCCTTACTCACTTGAGGAAATAAGTATATTTTAATGGGATCTAAATATTAAACACTTTCTTAAGTGGTTTGATCAAGAACTTGCATCATGAAGGTTTCAAAAATGCAAAACAGAAAAGGATGTATCTAACAACTTTAAAAAGAATTAAATGAAAAAATCTTGAATAAATTTGTCCTATTGCATGAGTTTATTCTTCCCAATTCTGAGTCTATTTTAACATGGCAAGTTGTCTTGGATTCACTCAAGGTGGAACAAAACGTGAACAGCAGGGGAAAAAAAGTGGTGAAAATGTCCATTTGAAGACATAAGAGATCATTATTTTTGAATCCCTCTATTTCACTACAGTAATCACTGCAATCACCTTCCTATCTATTCAAAATCCTTAGCTTTCCTTAATGGCAAAAGTTACTTACATGTTTACTTTAGAAATGTAAGACTAAAACTGTAAGATGTTTTGGTTTTTAGTAATGAGTTGGAAAGGAATGCAGTCACTATAGTACTGCAGAATTTTCATAGACTGTAAGGTTAACACAACATACTCAGTAAAATTATTCCACAAGTAAACATATTTTTTATGTCTGAAATGAACATAGAAAAGGGAGTGCTGGGAAACAAGAACTGAAAAAATAATCATTGTTGGGAGATGAGAAGTTTACACTGCCTGCTGCCAAGGTAAACATCTTACGTTAGAATTAGGATCTCTACAAATGCTTTTCTTATGTGAATTTGTTTTAAACATTCCCAGTTTTTCAGCTGATCATTGTTTATCCTCTCCCAATCAATGGTCAGAGCTCTGGCTGCACTACAAAGTCCAACATCTGCAGTGAACCTGTACAGTATGATCATAGTTTTATATAGGTAATAGTAAGAAGTGGTTATTCTAGGATGAGATACTTATAGCCTTAATATAATGTCACAGTATAACAGTACTACAGTCAAAAGCTCATACCTGGAGTGTCCCCATACCAGGAAACGCAAGATGGAACACAGAGAAGTACAGGTATGGAATTTGACAGGACAAGGGGAAATGGTTTCAAAGTAAAAGAGGAGAGGTTTAGACTTGATATAAGGAAGAAGTTTTTTACAGTAAGGGTAATGAGGAACTTGAACAGGTTGTCCAGAGAAGTGGTGGATGCCGTGTCTCTGGAGACACTGAAGGTCAGCCTGGATGGGGCTCCTCCTGCTTTTAAGGTCACTTATAGTTAAATCAGTTCAGACCATAGCTAAACCAAACTGACTCTAAATGTAACAAAGAGAATACAGAAATAGTATCTGACATTTATAAAGGCACTATACATAGAATTCAGAATTTTCCCTGTGAAAGGACTCCAGATGATGCTGGCTCACTGTAACATCCTAGTGCTAACTCTAGGATAAAATAACTCTACAAGTAGGATCAAGAAGGGCAGAGGAAAGGTAACTGTAACACGAGGGGAAAAAGAAGAAACTGAAAATAATGCATATTACTATTTTGACTAAATTATTGCTGATACTTTTTCTGCTCATAAATATCCTTTTTTTCCCCTGAAATAATTAGGTCTGTATTATGCATCTGGGTTTAAGTTGATGAAATTTCAAGTTTATTTAGAATTAATTATTAGATTTATATGAAAGTGTGCCATCTCTCTGGATACAGACAAGATTTTGAGCATAACTACTTAGTGGAGAAAAAGGAAAGCCCTCCTTTAAAACCTTGAGCCATTTAGGGGACATTCCCAACATACAGCCTTCAGTGGGTAAAAGTCTTCAGTAATTAAAGACCAGTAATGTAATGAATGTGTGTTCCAATGCTCCTGAGAACTATTTTAATTAAACCATTGATTAATACGTATTCTAAAAAGACCTGTTTAACAATTTGCTGAAAATCTAAGAAAAAAAAAATAAAAGAAAAACTTTGGGAAAGATTAAACCAAGGGCACTGTGTTCTGTTCCTTTGCCCTGAGTAAAGAAGCATTTCAGTTTTAGAGAAGGGAGCAAATCCCTAAGGCCAGTACAGCTGTAGGGGACTAAAAACCCCTTTAGCTTTCTAAAAGAGGAGCTACAACCCCAAATAGATTCACCTCTATAGTCAAACTTGTATAATACCACTGGGAAACTGCATTTTTTGTTTGTTTGTTTTTTCTTCTCACACGTTGATCTGGGGCAGAATTTTACAAAGAACAAAAATACAGTCATGCTTACAAGCCAGCCAAGTCAGTATAATAAAATAAATCAAAACACTGCAATGAAGAGTAAGATTGTATCGTAGTAATCCAGAATAAACAACACACACATATCTCCCCACTATCCTTTTCAGAAGACATGACAGAGCTGAGTTTTTCAATGAAAATCAAACTCTGGAAATGATAAGCAAGATGAGTAAGAGCTTGCAACATTTAAGAAAACCATCCAGTTTATTTTTCTTTTCCTCCCTAAATGCCTTAAACTGCGTCAAGAGTGTGGGCAGGGTGATCAGCGACAAAAAAGACTAGTAGAGGAATCAGAATTCAAAACAAAAAATGATAAACTGGAAACCGAAATGATGCTGATCAAACTAGACTAGGAGAGGAAAGAATTCCTAGAGGATCTGGAAGCTATACAAGAGGTTAGAAAGCTTATACAATATCAAGAAGCATAGGAATGAAATTGGGAATTTATGAAAGAAAATCAAGGTATAAAAGTAAGCAATCTGCAAATACAAGTATTGTCAAGGAAATCTCAGCAGCAGTCTTGGCAGCCATGTGGGATCCCAAGGTCTTGAAGGATTGGGGTACAGACCTGAGCACAAAAAATGAGGCTGGAGAAGGTAGAGGCAGCAGAGCCAGGGACCCCCTAGGCTACAATGGACTGGTGCTCAGTGAAGGTGCTAACCCTCTCCCAGAAATGATAACGATATTCTAAATTACACTGATGCATGTGCTCCATATTTTAGTCAGGCTATTTTTTAAAAAGATATAGTAGATGGCTTGAGCGTGTGTGTAGTTCTACAGTCTGCAGACATAGGAACAGGATGGGATGTGTTAGCTGAAAAAGGGAGATAGGGGAAATCTCTAGGAGAATAAATAAAATTAAGAAGGAAGAAGCCACTGGGAACAGAAATGGCTTGGAGCCTCTACAAACTGCTACTTTTGCTACTGTAACTCTTCAATACCCTTCTTCAAGAAAAGACAAGGAAATATGGTAGTAAGGTAAAAAAGGGAGGCTGAAATAACTGAACCTCTCCATCAGCATTAAAAATTGCTGCAGCAAGGGAACTGCAGTGGGATCAAACATGAGAACACATCGAGAAATCTGAGTAGGATATAAGACACTGAGACAAAGCTTCAGCATGTGTGTCAGTGGATCTCTTGATAGAGACTGCCAATAATTAATTATTCAATTAATTAATATTAATTGATTAATTAATATGACTGATTAATATATACTCCCAACTTATCAATTATATAGCAGGAAGGCCCATCATCTGCTTTCCCAGGGTTTGTAGTCAAATTGCAATTGAATTGGTGAAGGAGGCCTGCTGGTGAAATAAATTTATAACGTGAGAAAGTAACAGAAGCCTAGGATGCTACTAGCACTGTAAGTGCTATAAGCACTGATGCAGCCACTAACATAATCCAACGTCCCCAATTACTGAAGCCATTAAGTGGAGATACAAGAAGAACTGTAATTCTAGAGTCTTTTACTGAACATACCATTAATGCAGAAGAAATTAACTCAACTGAAGTATAGAGTACTCCTTCAAGAAGAAATGAAACTTTTGTAAAGAGCTGAAAGCTAACAATCTGCTTAATGAGAAAGAAAAAAAGAATTTTGGTTGTACTCCTTTTACAGGGAAATGCATCAACACTGAATTTAGCACATCCATGTCTGTGGATTTAGCAAACTTAAGTCTGTGCAATTGGGAGTGGTTAGCTAGATTGCACACATAAACTATCCAAGGCACACATGACTATGCAGCCTTAAAGACCCTGAAGCTCATAAGCTACCCAAGGATGACAAATAGAAATGTTCACTCTGTTATGATCCCAAAATAAATCACATTATGAGTTGAAGTGTCAATGATGGATCCTGACCATCCACAAAAAAAAAAAAAAAAGTTTATAGTCTCAGGATGCAGAAAAAAAATCTTAGACGCTACCATCTAAAACCTGTTGGATCAAAGAGAAATTATATAAATGCCAAATTTCTGTGGCTCTCCAATGTGGCCTGGTCTGAATTTAAATGGCAAAAAATACCAGGTAACAATTGATTTTTGAGCATTAAATACTGTTCCAAACAGCATCTGTTGCAGGAAAAATGCCAGAAGAAGAGCCACAGCAGCCAGGGCAAAATGGCTCAGCATTTAACAGATTTAGGAAAGGCACTCTTTGTCATTCCTACCAGCAGGGAATTGCAGATATAAGTTTGCCTTTACAAAGGACAAAAATACTGCTTTACTTCCTGAGAGATTCACAATGCTCCAACTATCTGTCATGTTATGTGAATGCGGGTAAAACTATCAGAACTTGATCAGCTGATCAAATCATCTAATTTCATATTTGGATCATGCCTTTATGCATGGCCTCACTCAGATTTAGAAGTCTTGAAGAGTTTTAGCTACGAGTATGGAAGCAGGACTCAAAATAAATCAGGAAAAAGTCTGAGTGGTTCAGAACAAAGTAAAATACCTAGGAACAGACTTAAGTTGGCCAGGCTCCAACTAGCAGCAAAAGAAGCTAATAGGAAAATTTCCTGCCTCCATAAATGTGCATGAGATAAAATTTCTTTTGAAATTATGAAACCTGTAAGCCCTTAACGAAGCTACTAAGGAAAACTCAGGAACAGGAATGGAAACCAAATCTGCACTTGGACAGGCCAGCCCTAAAAACCAGTTTAACACACAGTCTGCATTAGGATTTCGTGATCCACTCCAGCGGAATCCAGTGGAATTAAGTAACTATTACAGATACAATGGGAACTATACTATCATAAAAACAGAAGATAATTAAGAAGTTTGGAAGAGTCATCACATCATTTATAAGAACAAAGTCAATCAACAGTTACGATTATTAGGATTATTAGGCACTGGCCCTGATAACTGGAGGAATTAAAATACAATCAAGTAAACAATAAGCTACAGGTGTGTATGGCTCACTCTTTTGGACTCAGAAGATGACGGAAGAATAAGTATGTTTCCCATCATATATCTTGCTGGATTTTTTTTCTTCAGCTGCACAAAGTCTGACCTTGAGTCCACGTATTATAATAGTAAGTTAACATTTAAAGCTCATTTTGAGATTGAGTTATATGAAATATCTGAACCCAGCAATGGTTAAACATCACAATAAAGAAATACCCTCTGATCTACACACCTCATAAAAAGGCAAGACCAGGTAAGCAAGAACAAATACCTCCACGAAGATCACTTTGTGCTGATCAAGAACTCTAAGTCACCAGAGGATTTATAACAATCTGTACTTGTAAGTAGTAGTCTGTAATTCATGGAATATCAGAAGACGGATATTATTAGCCTGTAGCCATCTTGGAACAGGTAATATAGCCATGGGTAATAATGGGCCACTGGCTTTGTACTGTCTTTGAAAGTCAACAGGATGTGAGAGGATTCTTCTATTTAAACTTTTATTGAACTCTGGCAGCTTCCTTTTGCTGGGGATAGCTGTAATTACCATCTTTCTAAATGACCAATTAGCTATGGCTGATTTGCTTTGCTTTTAACTTTTTAATGAAAGTTACATAGTTTTATACAGGTGACTTTAACAATTCTATAATGAGGTTATTTGTGGCTTTAACATAATGCTACTATGTAGAGAAATATCAGCCCAGTACCACATCGTAGACATTGATAAGAAAAGATACTTCCTTGTTTTGTATGTGTCCGAACATCTCCTTCAGGAAGATCTGCTCCATGATCTTTGCAGGCACAGAGTTGAGGCTCATAGTTTACCAGGTCTTCCTTTCTTCCATTCTTTCAGTCACTGAGGACTTCAGCTGACAGCCATGACATTTCAAATATGATGAAAAGTGGCTTGGCAACCACATCTGCCAGTTCCTTCAGGACCCCGGGATGCACAGACTTGTACATGTTTAGTCTCACGTGGCAGTCTCCAATTTTTTCTACTCTTACAGTGGGAGTGGGAAGACTCACCAGCCATGAAAAACAAGGCAAAGAACTTGCTGAGTACTTTAGCCTTTTTCATGTTTGAAGCCAGTTCTCCCTTGTCATTTATCAGAGCGGATACATTCTCCGTTGCCTATCTCTTCTGATGAACGTATCTAAAGAAACAAACCTTCTTGTCGTTTTTCAAATCCCTCACCAAATTCAGTTCTACCTGAGCCTTGGTTTTCCTGATCCCATTTCTCTTCATGTCTGGATGATATCCCTGCATTCTTCTCAAGCCACATGTCTCTGCTTCCACTACCTGTATATTTCCTTCTTATCCCTCAGTTTGACGTGTAGGTCCTTGCTCAGCCATGTCAGTTTCCTGCCTGCTCTGCTTAATTTCTTATTCTGGGTGATGGAGAGCTCTTGTGCTTTTAACAAGACAACCTTAAAGGACTACCAGCTCTGTTCTCTTTCTTTGTCCCTAAGAACAATTTCCCAGGAGTTTTCATCTAATAATTCCTTACTAAGATGGAATTTTGCTCTCCCAAAGTCAGGGTCTTCACTCCACTTTTCTGGTCAGCTATGTTCAATCCAATGTCAATATGTCTGATCTACTGAAGGTGTGCCCTACATCACAGAGCCCAAGATGTGACATAGGGTGTACAGGTATGGCATGAGAAGAGATGGGACACAAGCTGGACACTGGAAACCTCATGACTGTAAACAACCCTCCAGTGGCCAGTTAAATAAATGCGGGGGGTGAGGCAAAATAGGTTTGGTTTGAAGTGTCACAAAGAGAAGCTAGAAATCTAACATCCATAGATGGTACCACATATGCTAAGTTTGGATGTAATCTGGAGCTGCAGACCCATGGAGAAAGCCAAATTTAAAATTTAAAATGCATGTTAGAAAAACCAGAAAAATGGTCACAGAAAAATGCCCCCTAAGGCATGGGGGGGGGGGGGGGGGGGGAAGCTGACAAAGGTAAAAGGAAGAGGAAAAAGAAAAACATCAATTTTTGATTCTTCCCCACAAGATCCCCAGACGCTGATGACTTGCTGTAACAGCCCACCAACAACACCAGAATGAAGCCATCATTCTTATAACTCTGAAGCATCATAGAAGAGTGAGAATAGAATTCAGTAAGTGAGGTGCAGAATAGGAAGTATAACAATTATTATTGAATTATTATTATTAATATTAAATATTTTTCTACACACAAGTCTGTACTAATTATAAATTGTTGGCTTTATACAGCATGCTCTCCTTGCCTATTTACAAAGATTTCAACAACTGACAGTTTTAAATCTGATTATTTTAGAAAACAACTTTAAATTCTGAACTAGTTCATGGCGCATCTGCCTAACTAAACAAAACTTCAGTGTCAAATGAAAATGATATGATTTTAGACTTATATTAGTACTTAACAATAGAATCTATCTGTATCTTCTGAGGGCTATTATCATTCTTGAGAATCTGTTTTTATTTTTGTTCATTTACTTCATATTAGGGAAGGTTCTGAACAAAACTGATGGAGAAATGTTTCTGCAAATGTTAACTATAACAACTGAATAAATTTTATATTAGCTGTCCCACACATTTCACTGATAAATACATTCAGATGCTTCACAACATATACTGAAATGCCTATTAACTCTGGGTTAATGAAGGGCAAGGAAGCAGAACTTATTTGCAGAAATGCCTTTCATTTTGAAGCCACAGCTATGTAGCTTCCAGGAGGGCATTCCATATCCAGAAAGAGCTACATCAGAGGGCCTGCAAGACTCCTCAGCTGCTAATAAAAGGAATTAGTCCAAAGAAAATAACTTCACTTCAGGGAATGTTTTTAATTATCCCATTCTGAATATGTAAAAAACTTAGTACAGAGGGCTATTTTTTGAAGCACTAGTGCAGTGAGCTAGGTCTGAATGTGAATCTCTAGCTTTGCTTGTCTAGTCTGAATTTTCTATTTACTGCATTTGCTATTATTGTTCTTTTCCTTCCACTTGAAAGTAAGAAATTAATAGAGGACAAAATAAGTCAGTGAAGCTCCAACTATTTTGAAGAAATAAGAAGTAACCTTTCAAAGTCATTTTTCATAAATGTATACAGAGAAGAAAAACTTCACTGCAAGTTTTGAAAACACAGAAGATATCAAACGTTTGTCACGTGTCAGATACATGGAAAGAAGGAGTTTTGAAAACTAGGAAAAGTCACGCCAATCATACTCAGGTACATATGGGACTTACAAGGCCTAACATTAAATAGAAATAGCAAGAACAAACTTAACAATAGTTTCTGAAAATCTTATATATATATTTTTATATATATATATATATATGCTATTTAACATATTCTGACTGTACTACAGTAAAAAAACCTCAAATAAGTAAAAGCTCTGCTGCCGAAAGAAGAACAATTGTAGTGATGAGTATTAAATCAATTGTATTAACTAACTGCTTACCCCTTCAAATTAATACAATATTTTTGTTACGCAATGATTTAGTAATGAACTTATAAAAACAAATTATCCATGCCTACTACTCCAGCTTTCCCTTTGTACATGAGTGTGTGTGCATACGTGTGCGAACAAACTAATAAGTGTTTGTAATTCATCATCTAATGATCCTTATTCTCAGAATTTTCAAGTATGGAAAAGATGTAGTGAATTTCTGCATGAAATTTTTTCTTAATACATACATGCCATAATAAATACTTTTTATAAATGGGTATTATGATTAAAAAAAAAAAAAAGATGTATCTGAGAAATAATTTTTAAAAAAGGATAGTCAAATTATCATGGTGTAGAAATTTAAATTTAATTTAACCTATGCTAATTTGTACACTGCAATTACTTTAGTAAGGCAGAATGATGAGCTCACAAAAGACAAAGCCTATCTGGCAACATGCTATATGCCAAATCATAGTACATGAACAGGGCAACAGGGGCCACAATTCTGGTTGGTGCTTTCCTCTTTCTAAAATAATTGCAACTGTTAGTCTTTTGGAAGTTCTAGAGAAGGCCTATTTCTTAGCCAAACCATTATATAGTTCACAGGTGTCTTTATGCTAGAAGTGTTCCAATTAAAGCAGAAGACAATTGAGAACAGACATTAACAAATGGAACTGTACAATGAAAAAACCAATATTATTCATCACCAAAGACTGATTCACAAAAAAAATATTAAGGGTGGATAATAAAGAACAGGAATATAATAGGCTTATTACTGCATGTTGGACAACTACAACACCCAAAAAAAAAAAAAAAAAAGCAGCCATTTTAATAGTGCTTTTTTTTTTTTTTTTTTTTTTTTTTTTTTAAATAAACATAAATGACTTTGCTTGGTGTAAAATTCCATAATTCTCTTTTTCCATTTCTTCTGCCAGACAGGCTTGCCAACTAGTCTTAATTTACAGCAAGCATACTGTCACTCTGCCTACTATCATTCACAATATATGGTATAATCTTTTAGCACAAGCTGTAAGTAAAGCTAGAGGTTGTACAGCAACTCCAGTATGGGTAACTTTTCCAGTGAAATTATTATTTTTTTTCCTAAATATTGTATTAATTGTGCATAGTGCTCATGTTGAGTCTCAGGTCTGAAGTTAAGTTTAAGTGAAGTCTGAAATATTCACATATGCCAATATACAACTGGATCACGGTGATGGTTTGCTAAAGATGTCTGTCCACAGTTTGGTAGTTGTTTTGGTTTGTTTATTTTTTGAGGAATTTCTAAGCACGGCCACATTTGGACAACCTTCACAAAACAGGACAAAACTGTGCCCTCTATTTTCTTACTGCCTTTTAAGAACACTGGAGATCATAACGGTGCCCTTTTCTTATGAATTCTTGTAAACTGCTTTGCCCACTGAGAATGCTACAGAAATAATATGCTGACCTCAGTGATAACAGAAAAGAGTAGTAACTTTTTCTTCGCTAGCAAAGAATCCTGAAGTTTGCATTTTCTTTAGGAAGTTGCTTGCCTCTTAATTACTTTCAGAAAGGTTGTTGTGTTGTTGTTTTTCACCAAAATCAGTTAAAAGATCTCTGGAACAACAGAGTTTCTGTAAAATTTGCACTAAGTTTTAGATGTACAACTTTTCAATTCTATCATAGCTGATGACACAAATTTTTAGAGTATTCATGCCAAAATCCTACATTTTGTAACATACAGAAGAAAAAAAAAAAAAGATTTTTTTTTAAAGGAATAAAATAAAATGGAGATATTTATATATATTTGTACAGATTAAAGAAATGATTATAAACAATCTACATTTGGATATTACATAATTAAGCACTTTCCTCAGATCTGTTTGGTAGTTCTGCAGGGTAGTGCAAATATTTAGACCATCTAATATATTCATGCACCATTTTGTGTTACTACATCATTGTGTTGTTGGCCCTTCCCAGCCCTGAGCATGTGTTAAGTGTTTTTTTTGACATTGTCCCTGTCTTGAACTAGTTTCTCCCCTGAAGCCTTCCCTCTCATTTATTAGACCTAGTTATGCAATCCATATAACAAACTGCTGGGTCCCACAGAACTCTCAGGCTGTATCAATTTGTCTCTGTTCCTTTTTAATGACTTACCAACAGAAGTTACCTCTACAAAACGTATGATTTAAAGAGGGAGAACTTTCTATACTCTACTCAGGACTCAGTGTGAGGAGGAGAGGTAGAGATTAATATACCAGTTAGATCAGCTGTAGAGAGCTGCTAAATACACAGTATGAATTACTAATTGAAAATTGGGACAGTACTGTCTATCCAAGTCTCTACTACTGTGAACTACTATAAAAAACATAATGGCTCTCGTGCTCTTTCAGGCAGTAGATTTCAACCCACAATACTCTATTATTTTCCAGTTTACATGATCTCTTTTTTCATTTGCACATGACACAGTTTAGACAATGATTCACAGGAAAGCTGTAACGATCTCAGATCAGATTACCAAGAAAATGTACAAAAATTCTGATTTCCACAGAAAGAGAAGCAGCAGCTATTTTCAAATGCAATTCACAGTTCATATATGGTGTGAGATGCCTTCTATCTTGTAAACTTTCAGAGTGCTGCACTGAGCGGAAACAGCATTTGCAGAGTTCCACTGCAGTCACTCTAGGGAAAATCTTTCCTCTTTTACGATCAGACTACATTTTGGAAATGGACATGAACCCTGAAAAAAAGTAACTGAGTTAATTTATTTTTATCTTAAGAGAAATTCTGATAAGATTCTATTCTGTTCATATTGCTTACAATACTCAAAACCATATGAAGCAAAAAGTCTCTCTGATCTGCAAGTATGCAAAGTACGTATAACAGTGAACTTATGCACAGAAATAAATGATGATAACTGACATGGATTCTCAAGAACCTCTTTGCAATTCTTACCTTGTGGTCTTAAATATGAGAGCTGCCCTGAAAATAATACCTATTATTTTATTATGTTGGCCAATAACGTCCAAGGCAGATGTTGGTGGTATGGCAGTAGAGGTTGAACCTTCCCACCATTTCATTACATTTTATTGCCATGCGATGAATGGCAGCAGAGGAGCAATCTGACAGAATGGTGTCTGAAATGGAAGTGCATATGAAGCACAGGTGTGTAAATGAATTCCTCCATGCAGAAAAGATTGCAATGACATTCACTGACATTTGCCGAATGTTTCTGGAGACCAAACAGTGGACATTGGTACAGTGAGACAGTAGGTGTTAGCTATGTTGAAAAATAGCATTTTATAGCTGACAATTTGCCCTATCAAATAGTGTGATTGTGCTTTTTGTACCTATTGTAGTTTCCATAGCAATAAATGGGAGGCATTACTTTTAGAGAGACCTACATACAAATGTTTCTTCATCTTTTTATAACTCATGATTTAACCATGTGCTTAAAAGAAACAACAACGTGTAACTAAGATATATTTTACTGAGTTATCATCTATAAAACCTACAAGTTAAGCGTCAGATCTGGAAGTAATTCTGCTAGATCCCTGAACTTGTAGTTGCCCCAGTAAAAACAGTAGGACCCCCTGGGGTCCACTCCCACAAAGTGTACTTTAGTGCATCTGTATGTTATCTGTGGCAATCTTTTATAGATTATCTGTGCTGTAAAAAAGCTGCAAAAGTGCTTTTCATCCTGAAAGTACTTATCAGAAACTTCTCAAATTCATTTTGGATTTCATAAAAAAATAAGAGCAGTTGCAGAGTATTGCAAGGATTCTTTCTCTGATATGTTTACAAAGCATTGAGCACACTATCAGATATGTAATTTTGAAATATTTCAATCTTAAATTCTGGGTAAATAAGCAAAATTCTTATCTAACAGTCTCAAGTGAGTACTATTTAAAATTTTCTTAACTATATATATATAATACATATGCAAGTAAAAATATGTGTGTATGTATGCAACAAAAATGTATGTCCTGAAAAAAAAAAAAAAAAAAAATTAATCAACAGCAAACTATACTACATTGAGTAATTTTCAAAGGAATGTTTTTTCTAGACCCATATTCTTCCCAAGGACTGAAAATTATCAAGTAGGTTGAGTGGTAAAAAAAGAAAGTTTTCTAGAAGGAAATGGTCCTTTTAAAAGTTTAAAAATGTGATTTATATGCATGCATAGTGTGGTGGGCTCACCTTGGTTCGCATTAGCACTAGCTTTGCTTCAAACCATTGCTCTGCAGCCCCAGGATGACATATCCCATATGAGAAGAAATGTACTTCTGTGAGCCGTCTAACTAATGGAAATCTGTGCTTCGACATTAGAACTATAAAATGGTTGAAGTGAAAATTAAGTAGATCAGCAA
Organism: Chrysolophus pictus; assembly: GCA_037305975.1. Taxonomy (NCBI): domain Eukaryota; kingdom Metazoa; phylum Chordata; class Aves; order Galliformes; family Phasianidae; genus Chrysolophus; species Chrysolophus pictus. The sequence continues at coordinate 20,301,365 of CM074577.1, read as the reverse complement.
CCATCCAAAAGACATCTCAATAAACTGTTTTTGTTTTGCCATCAGCAATCATCTCCATCAAACTGATGCATTTCCAGGAAGATTCTGTATAGATCATTAATGAGCCTCATTCTATATATATTTTTTTCCCCTGTAATTAGAGCAAACATAAAAATATCACAGATAAAATATACAAAAGCTTGTGCAGGGATGAATTAAAAGGAGAAGAAGATGTTCCCAACTTGTTTGATAAGTTCATGCCAGATGACACATTTAAGACAACCAAAGTTATGAAGGTAGACAACTCAATAAACAGTCCAAGTCTATTGTTGAAATACACTTTGCACAAGCACTGAACAGGCTAAGAAAGAAATTTTTCATTATGCAATATCTACCTATGCTTCATTGCTGACTTTATCAACTGGAAGGTCAGAAAACTATGAGGGCAGTAGATAAAACACTTTAGAGTTTAGCAGGAAATATTTTGCAGTTTAGGAAAACTGACTTATTACAAAATAAAAATAGATTAAAAAAAATATGCAGACAAAGATTTTACTGCCCTCACAGAGAAAGCCATGCAGTATACTGTAAACCTCTGGAGTCTAGTAGCCAAAGGCAAAACCAAAAGTCACCAAGAGAGATTTGAATCAAAACTGGAGATGAATTCACGCTGTTCTGCTTGCAGTTAAAGTCTGGAATTCAACTAGTTTTCAAATGACACTATGTTATTTTCAACAGATTACAACTGAAGGACACTGCCAGAAATCTGTATTCTTTGCTTCTTGATATAATGAAATGAATTTAGTGCTTTAGTAATTAACATCTTCTACGATTTCTGGTTTACTTAAGGTCTGTTTTACAATTAACAAACACTTAAATAATTTACGCATAAAGAAAAGCACTTTATTTTCCTACTGAAAGGTATTATTCAAATTTAACTTGAGAATTTAGATGGAGAAGATCAGAGCTGCAGAGCAATCTTTTCACTTTGGAATGAGGATGTCATGGCAACACTGTGCTTGAAATTCAGGAGAGGTACAATGCCACAGGAGGCCCTATTCATACTGAGTTTCCAAAAGACACTCTAAGGATAATTATCTGATCCAAGAAAGGGATTTGTTAAATAACAGTAGCACTGGAGAAAACCTTGTGGCAACTTTACTTGCAGAAATGTTCTAGTGTGTAGGAATGGTAGAAGGTAAGCATAAGCCTTTAAACTTACCATACAATAATAAAACTTGCCTTTTCTTATATCCATGAATTGCATTCTGCTTAGTCATCAGAAAAAGAAAAAAAAAAAAAGAAAAAGAAAAAAAACTCTTTTTCCAACCTTTCACTGCACCTTTATGTCCTCTCTTTCCTTTCTAACTGCTTCTTCTCTTCTAGCATCTGAGCCCCTCTTCCATACTTAAACTAGCCTTGTCCCCTCCTGATTTGGCAACCTGCCTACCCTCAGATATATCAGTTGTTGAGCAGAGTTCAGAGTAAGAGATCTTGAAAATCTAGGCTTTCATGTTCTCAGATACTGTGACTAATGAAAAACAATAAACAGCGATTGGCCACTGTAGATTTCATATTGTTTCAGTTTGTTTCTGTGTTTATTTTGTGACAAAGACCAGTCTGCTGCATATATCTATCAGTTCACACGTAACAATAGCTGGGTATGTAATTACGAGGAAGCACTGACATTACTTAGTCCCAGCCTGCAATGCATCTTTATCTGAAGAATGTACTAAACAAAACTTTCTACAATGAAAGAAAAAGAAAAAAGAAAAAAGAAAAAGGAAAAAAAAGGAAAAAAAAGGAGAAAAGGAGAAAAGGAGAAAGAAAAGGAGAAAGAAAAGGAGAAAGAAAAGGAGAAAGAAAAGGAGAAAGAAAAGGAGAAAGAAAAGGAGAAAGAAAAGGAGAAAGAAAAGGAGAAAGAAAAGGAGAAAGAAAAGGAGAAAGAAAAGGAGAAAGAAAAGGAGAAAAGGAGAAAAGGAGAAAAGGAGAAAAGGAGAAAAGGAGAAAAGGAGAAAAGGAGAAAAGGAGAAAAGGAGAAAAGGAGAAAAGGAGAAAAGGAGAAAAGGAGAAAAGGAGAAAAGGAGAAAAGGAGAAAAGGAGAAAAGGAGAAAAGGAGAAAAGGAGAAAAGGAGAAAAGGAGAAAAGGAGAAAAGGAGAAAAGGAAAAAAGGAAAAAAGGAAAAAAGGAAAAAAGGAAAAAAGGAAAAGGGAAAAGGGAAAAGGGAAAAGGGAAAAGGGAAAAGGGAAAAGGGAAAAAAAGGGAAAAGGTAAAAGGGAAAAAAGGTAAAAGGGAAAAAAGGGAAAAGGGAAAAGGGAAAAGGGAAAAGGGAAAAGGGAAAAGGGAAAAGGGAAAAGGGAAAAGGGAAAAGGGAAAAGGGAAAAGGGAAAAGGGAAAAGGGAAAAGGGAAAAGGAAATACTTTACTGCAAAAAATAGAGGGGAATCATGAAAGATGCACATTACCTCTGAGCCAGTTGTGTTTCTCACGTATGAGCTTCAGTGGAAGAGCAAAACTATCAGTTTGGAAACCTGGGAAATCAAACCAAAATGCAGTGGATGGGTTGCACTGAAACACTACCTGTTTTTAACATGTCATTTATTGCTGTTCGGGCCAACTTTCAGACATTTTGAATGGTGATTCAATTTTTTTGCAAACTGTTTTGCAGTTTGCCCTTTCTGATGTAGCAGCTACAGCTGCTTTTTATAGCAACGCTGTACAGCTCATAATAAATTTAGAAACCACATTGATAAGGGATTTATAGGTTCTAACACTCTTTGAAAGTTATGCTGATATTAAAACCTCTCTATGATAAATACTGACATAAAAGCCCTTTCAGAATGTGTTTATATAAAAAGCTTTACAAATATTTTACTGCAAAGAAAAGCCATGATGTTATTTTATTGAGGCTGCAAAAAAGTCAAACTTCCACTGACTTCATATATTAATTCCTAACATTAGTACAATGCAGCGTAACTACTGAATTTTCAGTTTACAATAAATAGATTTATTACTCTCCTAAGACACCATTCTGCTCCTTACCACTTTTTTCCTTCCTCCTCAAAATGGTTAAGGGCTGAACATACAGCAAGAAGGAAAAATATGAAGGCAAACATTTTGGGTAAAAACATAAGCAGTAACAACAGTGTTGAACATATAATAATTTCATATTATATAATATAAAATTATAATTTATATATAAAATTAAATATATATAATTAAATATAATAATTTAATAAGCACTAAATCAAAAGGAGAGATATTGATAATTTACAGCTGTGGTCAGCATTTCAAGGACATGGTATAAACTTGACAAGTAGAAAATAAATAAATAAATAAATAAGCAAGCAAGCAAGCAAGCCAGCCAGCCAGCCAGCCTCAACAAAACTACCATGTGGAAACTTTCCAGAAACAGTTATCCCTTACAATAGGGGCAAGCAGTGACATTTCTGTGGTTCTCTCAGTCGTGCTACAGGAAAATTAAACACCAAAGTTCAAGATTTAGATGTCTGGGTTGTAAGATGTGAAATCTCAGAAATGTTCTCACAAAGAAAACATGGTGGCGGTACAGCAGTAGAGGCTGAATCTACCTGCCAATATTCCATTACATTTTGTTGTCATGTGACAGATGGCAGCAGAGGGGCAGTCTGACAGAATGGCATCTGATGTGGAAATGAGTATGAAGCAACGGTGTGTCACTGAATTCTATGAGAAAAAATTAAACCCACTGACACTCATCTGTATTTGCTGAATGTTTATGAAGACCAAACAGTGGATTTCTTGTATCAGGAATGGTGTGGTGAGCAGGACTAGGGAAGGCATCCTGCTCCTATACTCGGCATTGGTGAGGCCTCACCTTGAGTACTGTGTTCAGTTTTGGGCACCTCAGTACAAAAAGGATGTGGAGGTACTGGAGCAGGTCCAGAGAAGGGCAACGAGGCTAGTGAAGGGCTTGGAAAATCAGCCCTATGAAGAGAGGCTGAGGGAGCTGGGGCTGTTTAGTCTGGAGAAGAGGTGGCTGAGGGGAGAGCTCACTGCTCTCTTCCAGTACCTGAAAGGTGCTTACAGTGAGAGCGGGGTAGGTCTCTTCTCACTGGTGACAGGTGACAAGACGAGGGGAAATGGCCTCAAGTTGCACCAAGGTAAGTTTAGGTTGGACATTAGGAAACACTTCTTTACAGAAACGGTAGTTAAACATTGGAATAGGCTCCCCAGGGAGGTGGTTGAGTCACTGTCCCTGAATGTGTTTAAGAGCCGTTTGGATGTGGTGCTTGGAGATATGATTTAGCAGAGGGTTGTTAGAGTTACGGTACTATGGTTAGGCTGTGGTTGGACTTGATGATCCTTGAGGTCCCTTCCAACCTGAGTAATTCTATGATTCTATGTGAGCACAGTGAGGTGGTGAGTGGTGTATTTCAGCAGTGGCAATGTTCATGAGAATGGCATGCAGGCTCTTGTTCATTGCTGGCAAAAATGCACAACTAATGGTGGTGACTATGTTGAAAAATAGTTTTTTGTAGCTGAGAATTTCTCTAGCAAATAGTGTTCTCATGCTCTTTTTATCTGTTGTTGTTTCCACGGAAATAAATAGGAGGCATTACTTTCAGAGTAATCCAAATATTTCATGTAGCAATTCCAGCAGAAGCATTAACAGAATCTCTTCTAATAATACGCATATAAGGCAACTGACTACTTAGATTGAAACTACAGCAAAGAGAAGTGATATACAAATCTAGCTTGATTATAAATACATTCAAGATTGTGTGACCTTTGTTCTTGACTTTCTGATACAATGCTAACAAATAAACTAAATTTAGTAGGGTTTTCTATTCAGACACAATTTAATTTCTTTTTAAGTGAAATACATTCTATCAGAAAATGCTGTTTCATTAAAAATGACATAAAAGGAATATATTAATTATGAGAAAGCTCTAAAGAAATAATCTAAAGAATTCTATCTATCCCATTCTAATTCTATTCTATATCTAAAGATAAAAAAATCCTTCATATTATGCTCTGAAATCTGTTTGCGTTAAATGTTATATTCTATACTTAGCAGCATCAACTTTATTTCAATTTTAAATCTGGTAATTCTAGTATTCTCTAAAGCATTCTATCACTGTAATACTTGTAGCATATAAAATACTTTTTTTTTTTTTTTTTACAATCCCTTTCATATAATAGTACATAATGCACTTTTCTTTTAAGAGACACCTAAGCAGAACACACTGTGAGTAAAGCCCTTTGCACTAACTCAAAGGAGACACAGTAAGATAATGTTGAAACCATCAGTGCTAGAACAGAAGAATGGTACAATGCAAAAAAAGGAAACATGAGCAATAATAAAACTAAAACGCGAAGTCCTTAATGAGATGTAGAGTATGAATTCAGTATATAAACAGAATAGCAGTAAGTATTTGGGAAAGGCATGTTTACAGTCAAGAGAGTGCTGAAGCTTTAAGTCTGGATATAATTCTGACAAATTTGTCCAGGGCTATTTAACTGTATTTCATCATTTCCAAACAAACTGTAAATCAGGAATGAAATAAATGCTTTCAGAGGCTAAAAAGAAGTAAACATAAATTTGGATTCTAAATATTAACACAGTTTTAAGGGTCTATCCTTGCATTCTTTCTGAACTGATTCATCCAAAGATCTTATGAAATGAAATCAAAACGGCTCCTTACAAAGCTGTTTAAAGACAAGTCTTATACTTACTAACAGAAAAGCTATTAAAATGCATATTTTGTGTCTTTTCTGTTGTCTGATGTGCAAACTACTGCAGGTGCCACCAGAAAAGCCTGTTAAAGAGAATGCACTGCAACACCTTGCACAACAGAGTGCACTGCAGATAGTGATAACAATTTCCCCTTTAAGTTAATGTTTGGAAGATACCTTTTAGTACAGAAAGAATTGATTCAGCATAAATTCAAAGTGAATAAAATCTAATACAAAGAAGATCTAACACTGCATTGAGTTCCTATTTGGAGAGAACAAAATATGAAACTATTCACTTATTTTTACTCTAAAACAAATATTTGCACAGATTTACAGAAGCCACGTCTGGTCTGAACCTGAAAGAATTAAAAGCAATGACAAGAAAATAGGCCAAGAAAAAAATGAGACAGATATGCACTGAACTCTTCATTCAGGAAACTACAGGACCAGATACATTTGCTGTCTTTCAGTTTCAGTGTTTGTTCAAGATTATTTTTATTCTCTCTTCCTATAATTACTTATTTTTTATGTGACATGCTATAAACATCTTGTCTAGGAAATAAAGTAAATCATTTTCCATGCAATGGAAAGATGGAACAAAGTGGAATGAAACCTAAATAGAGGTACTGAGGCTTAGTCCTGAATTAAGGCCTCAACCAGTATGGTTATGAGATATATTAATTCATTTGTTTCTCCCTTTTTCTCCAGCAAATTTCATCTCTTCATCTCTGCATTTCTCTTTTGGATTCTATCATAAGAAAAATAATACAAAGTACCTACATCTAGTAGCTTGAAACAGAGACATTCTCCACTAGAAGCTTATAATATATGTACCATACTTTTGAACTTTGCCTTAATATGTAAACCAAATAGATTGCAATGAAGTAAATTCTTAGGTTTGTCCAGCTCTGTTGGCTTTTACAAATAATTTTAATCTGTATGCCAGCATCTCACTCATCTCCTTAATGAGAAAGACTGATCGCTATTCCCATTTGCTGAAACTTTGGTACCAGGACTCCAAAGGATTAAGTAAACGTCTATACACTGTTACTCCACTGAGTAATTTCCTCTCTTTCTTGTCAGTATTGGCTAGAGAGTAAAGCTGAGTGAATATGCAGTTCTGCATGTGACAGCTACCTTTTGGTGATTCTCAAATAACAGAAATGAAACACAAAGGAAAAAAGTTTGATTATTAACAAGCACATGGTACATGATAGGTGGTATTGGCAGCCATGAATAATGAGACTAAACCAACTAAAAGAAAAAAAAAAAAAACTGTCAAGCTATGAAGAAACTAGAAAAAACTAGAAACTCTGATTAGAGAACAGATGTCAGACAAGTATAAACTAGATTTCAAGCAGGAAAAGAGAAGAGAAAGAAAAGCAAACATTATGAGTGAGACCAAGAAATGAGTCTGCATCCAGAATTAAGCATGGAAAATAAAAGTAAGTTAATGAAAGGAGTCTTTTCTATTTCACTGAAGAAGCAATGAGAATTAAGTGAGACTGATGCCAGAAATAATTCTGCAAAACATGCTTACAGCTGGTAAAGGTGTTTAATGAGTGCTACAACCCTCAAGAGAATGAGAAGCACAATTTTTCATTTAAAAAGAAGGAAAAGATGAAATAGACTAGTTAAAGCTGACCTTCATAAGAATTTCTGGGATAGTACAACTACCTTAATTAGGTAAGAGTCATAATATGAGCAAACAGGACTGATAGCTCAGACAAAGAAATCTAACAGAGCAGTTAGATAAAATAAGCAAGCTCCTCCAAAGAACAAGTGCAACTGAATTAGCCAAGATCAAAATAACAGAGAAAGTTGAGTTATTTTTAAGTCATAGCAGTAAGGATACTGCAGAATAAAGCTCAATGTACTTTTGAAAAATGACATGAGAATCTCAGCAACTGCTTAGGCCCGAATGACCTCTATTCTATTCAGCATTGTTGCTGGCAAGTTTAAAGACAGTTCAAATGTATCTACACTACAATACTGCACAAGCCTTCGTATCTACTTGTAGTATGAAGTTAAGGTCAAGTGTAAAGGATATGGGAGGGATGATGGATAGCACAGTCAAGAACTTAGAAAGAAATAAAAAACATTCAAGTAAGAATACCCAACAACAAAGTACGATATCAAAGGACTCCAAAGATGGAAAAAAAACAGCAACATACACAATAGAGATTATAGACCTGCAGCAGAGGAGAGCATCTTCAATGGGACTAAAACAGATAAAGAGATCTGCAATATGCGCAGTGCAGTAGAAAAAGCTGCCAGCCATTCAGCTGCATTAGTTACAGTCATGTTATTGGATCAATGACCCATCTATCTTCATCTGCATTGTAAAGCCAGCAGCACTGTAATCTCAGCAATACAAAGCTATAGCAGCCTGAAAGACTATGATGAAAGGTTAGGGATGTACAGTAAAATCTTTCTGAGGTATGACAACTTCAGGCTGTCAGTAAAAATAACTCACAAAACAAGACATGCTATTGCATTGAGGTTGTAACAGTTAACACACAGAGGTGCTGGAAGAGGGAGGATTACCACAGGTGATTTCTGTCTAGCTTTCAAATAGAATCTAGAGTGAATTTCAGAAAATTCACACAGAAAGCAAGCTGCATCATGCACATCAAGAAAAATGCAAAGATAAAGCCACTGATGTAAAGTTGTAAAAAAAAAAAAAAAAAAATCCCTTGAGATGAGCATAGAACTCATCAGGAGACTGACAATATCAAAACAACCTTAAAGTAAACTGAGGATCTACACTTAGACATAGCTCCTGATTTATCCATGGGAAAGATATTCACAGTGCTCGTGATGTTAAACATGTTCTGACATTCCACATGATGTCCCAGTTTTTATCATGTCCTCGTAGAAGGTATCATGGGGCGGGAATCCACTTGCAAAGTTATTCTAAGTAAGCACAAGGATCTCAGCCAGTCATTTCCCATTGTGGAAAGAAAGGAGCCACAGTCCAGAAAAAGGAAAGTTTCAGTCAGCTCACACTGGTTTCCTCCAGCCACACACTTTGCAAAGGTCTTTAGACTTGATGAACTGGAGCTAAGTGCAATCCATCCGGCTGAAGTGATGGACACAGTACTTGTATTGGCTAGAAATCCTGTCCACTGTCCATAGTAAAGAACAAGATCAAGGTAACTCATAGCAGTTGGTTGCCTGAAATAATGAGGCTGGAGATCTGCCTAGCATTCAGGCTGGATACCTTGAGAAGAGGCTATTAAAAGATTTTGTTGTTGGTCTATGAATGAACTACTACTGTTTCCAGATTTGTTATTTAGCTTGCAAAAACGTTTAGGTAAGAAACATTCTTACGTAGGTAGCGTCCCTGTATTTGATAGCCCTGAGTGAGAGTTAGTGGGTTATTCAATCACTTTTGATGTGATCATTTTTTATTTTCATAAGCTTAATATAAGTGACTCTAAAAGTAATTTTCAATGAAAGCAAGAGCACAATAATACTATTTGATAGAGCAAATTTTCAGCTGCAAAAATGCTATTTTTCACTGGTCACCACCATTAGCTATGCATTTTCACCAGCAATGAGCAAGAGCCTGCACGTTGTGCTCGGAAAAATCTGCACCAGCAGAGGTGACAGTCACTGCAGTCACCACTGCTGAACCACACCACCCACTGCTTCACTATGCTCACATCCACTGCTTAGACTCCAGAAATATTCATCTAATGTCAATGAATGTCAGTGGGTACTATTCTTTTTTCACATGGAGGAATTCAGTTGCACACCTTTGCTTCACAAGATGGAACAACGGTACTGGTGGACAGGGGAAGGGTGACAGATGTCATCTACCTGGACTTCTGCAAAGCCTTTGACATGGTCTCTCACCACTTCCTTTTCTCTAAATTGGAGAGGTATGAGTGTGAAGGATGGATTAAGAATTATTTGGCTGGTCACAGCCAAATGGTTGTGATCAACGGTTCTATATCTGGGTGGAGGCCAGTCACGAGCGATGTCCCCCAAGGGTCGGTCTTGGGACCGGTGTTCTTCAACATCTTTATCAGTGTCATAGATGATGGCATTGAGTGCACCCTCAGCAAGTTTGCAGATCACACCAAGCTGAGTAGTGCAGTCAATACACTGGAAGAAAGGGAAGCCATCCAGAGGGCTCTCTGTGGAGCCAAGAATTGAGCCAAGATCCCTGTTAGATATTCTCAGGATATTCTATGATTCTCTGATTTTTCTGAATTGTGTACATAGATTAGAATCCTTTGAACTCTTTAACAACTAACAATACACCAAAGTACAATGTAAGAATACCTATATACAGTAAAAAGTTTTTTAAAGAGGCTTTCTAACTGAAGTACTGTGTGTTAATAAAGAAGCTAGTTACAGTGCATTAATCGTATCACTGTATACCTTTGCATTTGTGAAATTCCCTGTAGCTGCCTTGAATACTTATACAGAACTGTTTTAAGTACTTGCACAAAGTCATTCAGCAAGTCTGCATAACAGCAGGGAACTAAATGGTTTCTTAGATTCCAGATAATTTTTTTTAACCACTATCTCTCTGAGTTGGCACAATTATAAGCAGAAGTAATTGGGTTAAATTCACTACCACAACATTTTCAGAAGATCTAATACCCATAACGCAAATCCATTCAGTTTAAATCATATTTTAAAATCTCCTTTATATTAGAAATATTACTGAGATACTTCCACATACTTTAAATGAGGTTTACTAGGCATGGGCTGAAGAGAAAACCAAGACATTGATAACATCTATTTCTTCAATGAGAGTTGCAACAAAACCTTTTTTAACTCTCACAGTACTGTAACTGAGATCATCGTCAGGTTGTACAGTGACAAAAAATACATTAAAACAGTGGCAGGTAGTTTGATAAATCCTGGCAAACTAAAAGTGACAGAAATGTTGATTCTCTATTAACTAATAAGTATACATCCTGAAATGTAATTGAATCTAAAAATGATTAATGCGCATAACATTTATTAACTACAGTATATGACCTTTAACTACCGAGGTAATAAAATGGTTCCCGAAGTACGTCATGGAATGAGGTAGTTTGCATTAATCACAAAATCACAGAATGGCCAGGGTTGAAAGGGACCTCAAGGATCGTGAATCTCCAACCGCCCTGCCACATGCAGGGCTACCAGCCTCCCCATTTAATACTAGACCAGGCTGCCCAGGGCCCCATCCAATCTGGCTTTGAATATCTCCAGGGACAGGGCATCCACAACCTCTCTGGGCAGCCTCTTCCAGCACCTCACCACTCTCTCTGTAAAGAATTTCTCCCTGACATCCAACTTAAATCTCTCCTCCCTCAACTTAAAACCATTTCTCTTTGTCCTGCAGTCATCAACCCTTTCAAAGAGTTCATTTCCCCCCTGTTTGTAGACTCCCTAAAGATCATACTATTGTAACATTGTACTTCAAGAGCAGGAAGCAGGTCAAAAGTGTGATGTTATTAAACTCACATCATCTATTTAATCAATGTATTTCCCAGTAACCATAATGATTACAGATACATCAAGCTAATACTGAATACTTTTTTTTGTATTTTGAGTGAGCTGCTTCAACAAAGGTCAAGTAACAGAACAGAAGAATGCAATGATAACGGTATTCTCTGGAACCGTAGGATACATCCTCCTTTTCTCCCCCTCTAGTCTTGATAGACTGAAAATTGCAAGGCTTAGAAAAAACAAGGTAAAAAAAAATTTGCCCTGATTGCTTAGGGAGACAACTCTAATCAAATGATACTACTGTCACTGAGGTTACCCGACGCTACTAGTAGAGAGCAAGTCCTTCTATTCGGAGCGACAGAATCAAAAAAATGGTTGGAATATTTCCATTGCAGATTTCTGAGCTACAGACATGCTAAAATCCTAGTGCTTGCTACTCATGAGCATGTTGACAGCAAAACACTAGGCAGCACATTTCAAAAGCTCCTCTAACATGAATAAACACATAAGCAAACAAAACCTCCAAACTTCAATGACCTACCTAGCTGTGCCACCTTCTTAAAATTCATTCACTACTAGAGCTGATTAGATATTTGAGGATGAAATGAGAACCAATTACATTTTTTTTAATCTTAAAAAAAAAAAAAAAGGAAAGAAGAAAAAAAAAAAGAGTGCGTTAAAGACCTAATTCCACCTTCTCTCAGATCTAAATACAGTATCTTCTAAATATTAGCAAGTATTCTGAAATATTGTTCAGAAATTGAACTAAATAAGTGCAGGCAGCTGAAAATGCCCTACACTTGCAAAAAGTATATATATTCAAGTTATAAATTTTCACGTTCTCATATTTTTTTAGAAAGAGAACATGCATTAATAGCTTCAAGGGAAATGAAAATTTGCATTATTTGAACAAAATTCAGTGATCCACTGCTGCTGTCTGCTAAACCCAGTTACACAGGTAAGAAAAAAATGTAAGACTACTGTTGTGTGGAACAGCAAACCAAGAAAGGTTGCACACAAGTTCGAATTAATTAATTAGTGGGAAGCTAACCTTCATATTAACAGATCACGGTATAGTAGTTGCGTAGGCTATAAGTAACACTGCAAAAGCTATCTTAAACACTAATGAATGAGTGACACAAAAATGCAGTAGGCACATACTGTATTTTCTCACTGATGTAAAATTATTCTGGACAGGACCTCTTCCTGCATTTGAACTCCCTACTTCAGAGGTTGTTCATCAGAAGTAAAATACAACTGCTTACACTAGGCATAATTTTTTCCAAGTTATGGATTGAAAGGATACCCAGAATTACTTTGTTAGCATAATTTAAAACAATGTACTGGATTATGTTTTACTGCTGCTTCTTTCAGAGAGTGACTTCCTTTGTTCAGCTTTATTATCACATGCATTTTCTGTTTGTTTTGTTTCTTAAGATATTACTCAGTTCTTCCAGATTGCTTGATTGTATTTATATGTATTTATTTTAGAACTTTTTTTGCAAATTTATTCATTTTATTGTGCTAAAGCTTACAATAACTGAACACATAATCAAGAAGCACTGCTATCTGATCTGTGTCAAAATGCATATTTTTGCAGTTACAAATCTAAAACTACAAACACTTGGTTTGAAGTTAATTTATGAACTGAGTGATAATATGACCATAAAATTAATTTCCTATGATCCTTTATATCTATAAAAATGGCTGCCCATATTTGTGGGTTTTATAAGGCAATCTTCCTGTCCTTTAGATTTTTAATGCCTCTAGAGTCTCAATAGTGGCACTTTTTAGTCTTTCTTCCCCCCCCCCTCCCAGCATACTGCTCTCTGCTACAATTCAGTGGTTAGAGATTTTTACCCTATTTGAGAAACCTTTGTTGTAACACATTGCTGGTTAGCCAACAAGCAGATCAAAAGTGCTACCCTCAATGCTTGGCTGCCTACATAGAGAGAATTACTCACAGGAAACCAATCTGCTTTTAAGTGATAGTTATCCAGAAAATACCTAGGTGTCCTGGAATGTCATAGCATTCTTCTGCCAAGGATCACTGTTCAAGTTTTACTTTTCCCAATTAATAGATCAGTGCTTATAATATTGTCTTGAAAATAATCTTTACTGTATATCGTTATAAATCTTTTCAGAGTTTGTTACTGGTCAAGACTGGGTTTATTAAAGAGTTTATAGAGGATTTGTATTAGTGACCTAGAGTGGAAAAAGACTTCCCTACAATCTTTAGAATGGTTTGAGTTGGGACCTTTAAGATCATCTAGTCCAACCACCTCACTATAGGCAGGGACACTTCCCACTAGACCAGATTGCTCAAAGCCCCATCCTGCCTAGCTTTGAATGCCTCCACAGAGAGACATCCACAACCTTTTGGGGCAACCTGTTCCAGTGTCTCACCACTCTCACAGTTAAGAATTTCTTCCTAATATCTAGTCTAAATCTACCCTCTTTCCGTTTAAAGCTATTTCCCCTTGACCTGTCACTACATACCCTTATAATTAGTCCCTGCCTACCTTTCCTGTAGGCCCTATTCAGGTACTGGAAGGCCACTACCAGGTCCCTCTGAAGCCTTCTCTTCTCCAGGCTGAAGAGCTCCAGCTCTTTCAGCCTATCCTAGTAGTGAGATACTCATGAGGTTGGTATGGGCCCACCTCTCAAGCCTATCCAGGTCTATCCAGACAGCATCTCTTCGCTCTTGCTTGGTGGAATTTTCAACCTTGCTAAGTGCATGCTCAATTCCACTGTCCATGTCAATTACAAACATGTTAAATAGCACTTGTTCCAGCACTGATCCCTGAGGAATGCCACTCACCACTGGTCTTCACTAGGACACTGAGCCATTGGCCACAACTCCAAATGGGGTTGTGCGTCCCCTTTTGCAATCAGTGGGAACTTCACCAGACTGGCACGATCTTTCAAATGTGATGGATAGTGGCGTGGCAGCTTCATCTGCCAGTTTCCGCAGAACCCATGGATGGATTTCGTTAGGTTCCGTGGACTTGTGCACCTTCAGGTTTTTAGATGGTCTCAAACCTGATCTTCACTTACAGCAGGCAGATATTCTTTCTTCAGTTCTTACCTTTGGTTTCTGCAGCTTGGGTGATGTGGCTACAGACTGTGCTGGTGAACACTGAAGCAAAGAAGTTGTTGAGGACCTCAGCTTTCTCCTTATCCCTCACAACCTGATCTCCAGTTTCCTTTCAGAAAGAGCCCACATCTTTCTTTTCCTACCATCACTGATATATACCTGTAGGATATCTTCTTTTCCACTTTATGGCCCTGACTAGATTTAATTCTGTCTGGGTTTTAGCTAACATGACCCTGGCTGCTCAGACAACTTTTTTGTAGCCCTGCAAGCCGTTCCTGCTTCCAGTCCCTATAAACTTTCTTTTTGCGCTGAAATAAGTCCAGAACCTCCTACAATCTTTAGTCATCCAACACCTGTCTCCTACCTGAAAAATAAAATCTAATCTAAGCAGATCTGATTCTCTAAGAAATATTACCAGAAAGTTCTATTTGGACTTAAACTTCCATAGCTGACAACTTTGTAAATAATCAAAGGAGAAAAATAAAGGTAAAAATTGGAAGAAAATGAATGAAGAAAATACAAAATCCTGCAACACGTAATACCATATTTTCCAGTAACATTCTTTACTCTTCTCCAAAAAACTGATTGCCAAAAATGGGAATGAAGATAGAAACATCAATTTGGAGAAATACCGTGCTTTGTGTTGTTACTGTCTCTACAAACCTTGGTGTAACCTGATAATGTTACCTTAACAGCTTAGCCTCATGAGTCATGGTACTGATTTCTTCAAAGGCAGTTAAAATTTCCTATACCCCATCATCATTAATGTGCTTCAGCTGCACCTCCTGTATGCCAGTACTGAGGCCACACTGTAGAACTAAGAATTGAACATGGACCAATTAGAAGAACCCTTCTTCAGGTTCATATTAAAGATGGATCATTTCAATAATATGGCAAGTAACGCAGACCTAAAAACAATAATATTAATGCAACTGTTATAGGCAGTGAAATGTGGCCAGAGGAGGAGCAGGAGATTCTTCTGTTGGTTTTGCCTTCAAAGCTAGTAACTATACAAATATGTGGTCCAGTTTGAAGGCTGGCAGCTGCAGATACAAAAGGGGAGGGTCCATTTCTTCAGAAACTTCATTTACCAGTCAGCCAGGGAGTGCAAACATGGAAGTCACATATAACTCAAAGTCTGTAGCTATTTATATTATTGAACATATAGCCCATATTTTGGTACTTAATCTAAGCAATAACAAATTTGAGATAATGATTCCATATCTGACTGCATCCAGACTATAAGATATGTTTCAAAAGCAAATCTAAAATGCAAATCTTTAGGCTTAAATCATTTCTATGCTTTGTCATAGGCAATGATAAAAATAACGTTACTGTGAAACAAAACTCAAGTAGAGGGGACGCTGACAAACTAGAAAAAAAATATATGATTAATATTAAATAAATGTTTTCTTCTCTAATGATCTTTTTTATTGTTATATTCAACTTTACAGGGTTCCAAGTCATTTTTAGAAGCTTTTTGTTACTATGCATTTGGATTTCTCTTTACTTGACAGTTTCATCGCTTAGTCGCAGGAGGCCGAACAAACATTGTAAATCATCAATTAATGAAAAATGGCTTTCTAGGTTTCAAAAAATTTCACCAGATAATCCATATCTTAAAAAAAAAAAAAAAAAAAAAAAAAAAAAGATAAGCAATTATAAAATTAAAGAGAGAAAGTATATTTCATCAAGAGACATGAGTATGTTTAAAAACAGAAAAACAGAATAATTGCTTCCTCTGATTATTTAAAGCAATAACATTTGCACTTATTATATACAATGGGACCACTATCAGGCAACATTTAGAGAAAAGTTTATGCAGCATGAAAATGTTCTGAAAAGTATTTCTGATTTATTCAATTTAATTTTTGGCCACAGACTTAGCATAATTAAACTTTCAAGTAAAGAGACTGGAAGATTTTCTTTTCTATTCTATTCAGAACCAAAAACGCTGTTATGCCTTTCAACCCTCTGAAACACAATATTGGCTTACGTATAATTTTCCATATTAAAAATCTGTATAAAGCAACAAGAAGAAAATATTTAAACCCATTTCCGAGAATTCATAGGTAATTTCATTCAATGCACTTTATCTAGAGAGCATACTTGAAGAAATATACGTCTGACCTCAACAGACTTGAAAGGTGAGCTCAGAAGAATCTCATGAGGTTCATAACAGCAAAATTGCACTTGGACCAGAGGAATCCCAGGCATATGTACAGACTGGAAGGAGCAATCCTTCAGAGCCCCGCAGAGAAGGATCTGGGGGTCATGATGGATGAAAAACTTAATATGAGCCATCACTGTGCCCTTGCAGCTTAGAAGGCAAATGGTATCCTGGGCTCCATCAAAAAAGGGGTTGCCAGCAGAGACAGGGAGGTGGTTGTCCCTCTCTACTCTGCCTTCATGTGGTCCCATCTGGAGCACTGTGTCAAGGACTGGGACCCCCAGTACGAGAAAGGGAGCTGTTGGAGAGGGTCCAGAGGAGGGCCACAAAGGTGATTAGAGGGCTGGAGCACCGACCCTATGAGAACAGGCTGAGGGAGCTGGGCTTACTCAGCTGGAGAAGGCTGCGGGGTGACTTCACTGCATTATTTCAGCACCTAAAGGGAGCCTATAAACAGGAGGGGAATCAACTCTTTGAAAGGGTTGATAACTGCAGGACAAGGGGAAGTGGTTTTAAGTTAAGGGAGGGAAGATCTAGGCTGGATATCAGAAGGAAGTTACTGTGAGAGTGGTGAGGTGCTGGAACAGGCTGCCCAAAGAGGATGTGGGTGCCCCATTCCTGGAGGTGTTCAAGGCCAGATTGGATGGGGCCCTGGGCAGCCTGGTCTAGTATTAAATGGGGAGGTTGGCAGCCCTACCTGTGGCAAGGGTGTTGGAGCTTCATAATCTTTGATGTCCCTTCTAACCCTGGCCATTCTATGATCTGTTGCTGAAGCTTGCTTTTACATCTACTTCACAATTATCCTATTCAGGTTGGGCAATTAATGACCTACAGAGAATAGATCTGTGCTTTAGGCATGTATGGACTCTGTTAGCAGTTCTGTTTCCACATGGTTAAAGAGTAGGATCCAGTCCCCTGTGTTTGTTCCCTTGTCATCACAGTGTCTCCCTATCTATGGAGAAAAAAAAACCTTAAAGACACTGGAAGAATGTCTGTATTTGAGCCTCTTATATCAAACTCAGAACCAAAAAAAGTACAAAACTGAGAGCAAAAAGTGCAAAAAATATAACAGTCTCATGATTTTAATACAGGAAATGGTATTAATTGTTCATATGAGAAATCTTATACTGGCAAACCTTAGCAGTTGCAGCAGTCGTTTTGCCTCTGTTAGGGCATCCATGCATAAAAAACTTCTTCCTTTCCTTATTATCCAATTCTCCACATGTGTAGGCACATGTAGGCACAGAAGTATTTATACCTATGCTAGAGTACTCTTCCTGCTTTCCCTTCTCAGTCAGATACAACAGCACCTACTATGACAGATACACACAGGGAAGAAGTTACCTTCCTCATAGAATCACAGAACTATCAAGGTTGGAAAAGATCTCCAAGATTGTCTAATCCAATGTTCAACCTATCACTGCCATGACTGCTAACCATGTTCCTTAGTGCCACATCTACTCTTTCCTTGAAAACCTTCAGGGACTGACTCTACCACTTCCCTGGGCAGTTCCAATACCTCATAGCTCTTCCTGAGAAGAAATTTTTCCTAATATCCAAGCTGAATCTCTGCTGACACAACTTGATGCCTCTCATATCATTAGTTACCTGGGAGAAGAGGCTGCCTCCCACCTCACCACAATCTCCTTTCAGGTAGTAGAGGGCAACAAGGTCTCCTCTGAGCCTCCTTTTCTCCAAACTAAACTATCCCAGTTCCCTCAGCTGCTCCTCATGAGACTTGTGCTCCAGACCCTTCACCAGATTTGCTGCCCTTCTCTGGACACTCTCCAGGGCCTCAATATTTTTGTTTTTAGTGAAGAGCCCAAAACTGAACACAGTACTCAAGATGTGGCCTCACCAAGGCCAACTACAGCGGGACAGTCACCTCCCTGCTCCTGTTTGTTACACTGTTTCTGATACAAGACATGATACCATTTGGCCTTCTTGGCCACCTGGGCAGGGTAGGTTTATGTTTAGCTAGCTGTCAACCAACACCCCCAGATGCTTTTCCTCCATGAAGCTTTCCAGCCACTCTGTCCCAAGCCTGTAGTGTTTCATGAGACTGGTATGGCCAAAGTGGAGTACCCAATATTTCGTCTTATTAAAGCTCATATAATTGGTCTCAATCCATCAATCCATTCCAGATCCCCCTGTTGTGTCTTCATAGCCTCCTCCCAACTTGTTGTCATCTGCAAATTAACTTGATTCCCTTATTCAGATCATCAATAAAAATATTAAACAGGGCCAGCACCAATGCTGATCTCTGAGGAACATCACTAGTGACCGGTCTCCAGTTGGATTTAACTTCATTCATCACTCTACTTTCTCTTCTTTGAAACCAAATTCAGAAATTCAGAAGCTTTGGGCTGTCAGCCATGCAAGAAAACACAGATAGAGCTTCAATAGCTTTTCCCTCCTTCATTCAACAACAATAACAAAAAACTGTAGCTCATCATGGTCTTCTCTATGACTTTGTGCACACGTAAGATAAACTCACTGCAGCTATTAGAAAGCAAAAAGATTGCAAAAACAGTTACTATTTATTTCTCCTCAGAAGACAAAAACCAAAGCAAGCCTTGAATTTTGGCAGAATTCAAACCCGAGAAATTTCACTTCCAAAAATGAAAGCTCTAGAGGCTACAAGAAAGCATTCAGAAAACCTCACCTAGGATCTCATAATTCAATTTCTTCTAGAACATACATATAAAAAATGCAAACATTAATTTTAGTTGAAAATAAAATTTCTTAGTGAAAAAATGTAAATTCTTCCAAGTGTCAGATAAATATAATTATTTTTTATTTATTTCACATAGTACAGCCATGATGGGAATGACAGGAGCATATAGAGACCATATACCCTAGCTCACATTAAGACTGTGAACACGTCTTATCTGCCCTAAATAATACAATAATCTCTGCTCACATTTCAAAAATAACTGAAGTGAAAAAATCCAGATGAAAAATGCATTTTCAAAACATAAGACTGTGCTCTTACAGTTTTTGAATTGCCACACTAAGTGCATCAGTGGTTTATTGTCTATTCTTTTTCCAACTAGCATATGAGAAAACTCAAAATTCTGCTTCAGGTAAAAAAGGATAAAATGAAGGAGCCCTTCTCCTCTTTGTTGTGTATTGCCAGCACTTCAATTCCCTATCACGTAACTTCTCAGTGCTCAAGCAAGTTCTTTTGCTGCTCTGAATGAAATCTTTCTCTGCTCCACTGACATTACTGTGGAAATTGTATCTGCTCTAAGTGGTTTTAATGTACACCAGTATCCTCTTTCTATCTCTCCTTGCTATATGGCTACATAGGTGGCCTTTAGTTAAGCATATTGCTATCGTTTCAAGGGCAATAGCAGGGGTAAGCAAGTACCTGGGCCCCTTATGGGATTTTAAATGCATTAAATTAACTGGCTTTTCCACTTCAGAAAGAGTTTGGGAGCAGTCTGAAAGTTGAGTCACCCTCTAGTTAGCAGAGAATGCCAACCACTGGATACATGATAACCTAGCTGGAAATGAGGCTATTGGCTAAAGAAACATCCAGAGCACCCAGGAGAACCACTGGGAACACAACACAGATTTTATGATTTTATTTCATGGCTATATTGATGACATGATCAAATAAGTAATCATGCCCACAGTGAGTCAGTTGCTCTTCTTTCTGTTCCTTGGTTCCTTCCATGATGAACACAAAATTCTCTGAATAGCCTACGATGCCAGTACAACTCTGGATAGTAACCTTACATATCATGGTTTCTGTATAAATTTTGTCCTATTAAAAAAGACAACCTTTTCGAAATTGCTAAACAAATATCTTCTTTCCCATTGTAAGAATCCATGTCGGCAGTTATGCACTTTTATCTAGAACTATCAATCTCAGAGAGACTGTTACTTTACTGTTACTGCATGTCACGTGAGAAAGTAGAACTTAGGTATTTTAAAAGTGTTTTCCAAATTCTTATTTGTATATGCAATCTGTACGAAAGAAAAATTCATCCAATACCAACGTTATTTTGCAAAGCAATAAAAAACTCCTATTCCTCTTTCTTGAATCTAAAGTATTTTCTTTACTTGTTCCTCTCCCCACACAATTTTGGAAACTTATACTGGATAATGATACTACATTTCCTATAAAACCAAGCTTCAGAAATTGAATAGAATAAAGCAGAAATAAAAACAGAAATAGAACATGAAGTTTCCAAACACAGGATGAAAAGAAAGCAGTTGTGTTGAGTCTCTAGGCATGAGAATTCCTAGGAGAGAAGAAACAGATACCTAAACTTAATAAATTTGAGAAGAAATCTTCAGAAAAAAGAAAAAAAAAAACACCATTTCCAGCTGAAGCCGATAAGAATTTGATTATAAAAGATATGTAATACTTTTTCTATTCTCAGAAATAGATTGGTATACAGAAATAATAAGACTCAAAGCTGAGAAGCAGAGGAAGCTTTCCACAGATTACTGTTGATGTCATTCTCTTTATAGCTTATACTACACAATGAAGTTTCACTGAGATGTACTTGAAAAATGATGAAGATAATATCTTCCAGTTCAAGCATGGATTACAGAAAGGTTAGATAGGAAGAAACCTCAACAGACCTTGAGGTTGAAAGCAGCAAGATAGGCACTCATCTGTGTTACATAAGAACAACAGCACAAAGCTGAATGCTCTAACAAATACTGTAATAGGTAAAAGTACAGTCCCTCCCTCTCCAGCAGAAGGAATAACAAAGTTGGAATCATGCTTCCTAGAATTTCTTGCCTGTCACACAATTATGAGATTGTCTGTTCAGAAGGGCATCAGACACTCTACAGGCCTTTTACTCAACTTCACGATCACTATCTGTTCCAACATTCATTTTGCTTAAGCTTAAAGAATGGTGCCTGAAACTTCTGAAGATTTTAATCCATATTTGTGGAACTTTTGCTGGTAGATTTTCAGGATTATGTTTTCTTTTCTTTCTTTCTTTTTTTCTTTTTTTGTTTGTTTTTAATAATTCTTCAAAAAAACATTTTTCCATTTATCTTGTCAATGAACATAGATATAATTCTAAAACTCACTTTCTGGTGAAGGTGTTGGGAATTCACCGGAGTTGTAATAGAAATCATTTGAGCTAACACCATAGAAGATTCCAAATCTACTTCTGTCTCACACTAAAATGCTGAGTAGCCTAACACTTAAAAAACTTACTTCTAGGTTCGTCTTATGAAAGACAGCAAACCATTCAAATATTACCACAGTAAATTAAGAATTAATACCACAGAAAGTATGATGAAGATGGCTGCACCAATCTAGAAGAGATTCCTTCCTATTTCTATTGCAGATTTCTTCTAAAAACCTAAAACAGTCACTATCTCTTCCCACCTCGAATTGTCATTTATCAAAATCAGTATAGTATTTCCATCCCTTTGACTGTTTTCTCCTTAGACTTTAATCGCTCCAAGAGAAAAGACAAACTGTCAGTCTGTCCAGTGTATGCTGAAGACAAAGTAAAGAGTTTGTCGCTTCTCAACAGCTAAGCTAGAAGAAGTAATCCAAACTTGGCCTCTGCAAAGAGCAGACAGGCAAGATTAGCTTATACTACACCAAGTAAAGCTCTTCTTTTCAGAAATCTTAATCACTTCAGACCTCATTCTTTAAGTGAGCTTTCAATGCATTGCAGTTGCCTACCTATTAAGTGTAGGAATGAAAGAGCATTAACGTGTACATTACAATAAAAAATAACGCAACAAAAGCATTAAGAGTCTGAAGTACTGCTTGCCAAAATTAAAATAAATTTATTTCCGTTCCTTTTTGACCATGTTATATTGTAATATATTTCCAGATTTCATTCTGTGTTTTTTTTTTTTTTCTTGTGAAATCTGCTTTATTGAATTTATTTCTTTCAAAGACAAATGCATGACAAGTGGCTGTTTATGGTAAAATTTGTACTTTGTATGCTGTAGATACTGTAAAATTTATAATTAATGAGAGAAGAGTATTTCAGAAAAAGCAGATTAAGGAATTTGAGAATTCTCAGATTTTACCTCTTTCCCTTTCATGATGTCCAGAGTGACACAAGATTTGTTATTTAAAAGTTTAAAGTACTTAACAGTACTTTAAGTACTTCCTCAGAAGTACTAAATGTGACTTCTACTCAGAAGGCTAATTCTCATTGATCCTCACCAATGTGACTTAAATACCCAACCTATAATGACTTAATAACACATTTTTGAGGAATTCATTCATTTGCTGATCAAAAAGAATACTGTATACTTGTATCTGTGTACTATATAAATGCTGCTACCAAACTGATGTAATATCTGAACATAATAAAAGGGCAAAGAGAACATTGAAAATTAAGAACTGATTTGTCAAACTTGTTATCTGAAGCTTCCAAATATTTCTGACAATTTTTTATTGTAATATTTGATCCTGTTCTCCTGTTCTTCAGTTGATACTGTTCTCCAGTAGCTACCTGAACAGTAGTTACCTGAAATACTACCAATAAGAAATAATTACTCATTGTCCATGAAAATACACAGATTGCCAAATGCAAATATAGTGACCAAAATATTAATATTGGTATCACTGAAGGGCAGGAAAAGATCAACTAAATAATGTATCCATATAATAATATAAAGTTTAAAGAAAAGGTGATAAAATACAATGACTATGTAATCTGTATGGAAAAAAAAAAAAAAAAAAAAAAGCAGTATACTACATTGTTCTCAATTCAATTCATAAATT
Source organism: Chrysolophus pictus (assembly GCA_037305975.1). NCBI lineage: Eukaryota > Metazoa > Chordata > Aves > Galliformes > Phasianidae > Chrysolophus > Chrysolophus pictus. The sequence continues at coordinate 20,278,215 of CM074577.1, read as the reverse complement.
CATAAACTTATATGATGACAAATTAAGGTTAATGAGTAAATTCTAATTCTCACGTCTTCCAAGTTTCAGGATTCGATTTTTCAATCTTAATTTATATAAAGGTATTTCAGATGTAGAAAAGTTAAATAATCATTGAGAATATCATTGTAATTATTAGTCTCTGCTTTCTAAAGAAAGGTAAAAGCAGGATTATGTATGATAATAGGTGACCAGATTGAGAACATTTCCTGTTCAAGTATTGCATGGCCCAGCAACTTAATGCTCTATCCATTTAGCCATCTGTCCCAAATCTAACATGTTAGCTATTTAATTTCAGAAATTGAAATTCTAACTGATACACATATAATTTTTCTCATTAATGTAAAATGTGTAATTATTGCTTCTGTATAAAAAGATAAATATCATCATCCATTTTGAGTACACAAATTAGTTCTGATACTGCAAAGACTGTAATTCATACAATAAAGCAAAATAATTAGAGGATTTGTTGATAAGAACAATAACTACACTTTCTCCCCATTTACAGTCACACCTCCGTAGAAATTAAATTGTACTTTTATGCTACATTGAAACAACATTTTCTACAGGAATGTATTATGTTTCTGAAATGCAATTGGAAATGCCTTGGTGATACAGGAAATATTTCTGTAAAGTGTCAATTCTGTAATACCTCTGCTAAAAGGAAAAAAAAAGAAAAAAAAAAAAGTCACTAATAACACAACTCACAACTTCCTATTCTCTTTGAACACTGCTGTGAGCACTTATTACTCTTTTTGAGCATTGTTTACATCCTTTTAGCCTCCAGAACCTGGTAGAGTAAACTTTAATATAATGCTTGCTCTAAATGCAACCTCCTATCATTGTAACTCTCAGCTTATTTTCAGTCTGGGAATTCGTGTTTTTATCCAGACACTCCTAGTTCATATCAGCTGTTGTAACTGTATCAGTTGTTTTAACTATATCAGTTGTGAACATCATACTTGGTAACACAACTAATACAAATCTTATAATTTTAAATATGGTAAGATTGTCTTCTTCAGAAACTATTGAGTCATTACTCCATTCAAACCTTCTCTATGACTTTACTGAATTGCTTTACATGCAGATCACAGAATCATTATGGCTGTAAAAGACCATTAAGATCTTGTAGTCCAACCATTGACCCATCACTATCATGTCCACTCAATTACGGCCCTCAGTGTCACATCTACCCTTTTCTTGAACACCTCCAGGGACTCTGATGCCACTACGTTCTTGGGCAGCCTATTTCAATGCTTGATTGCTCTTTCAGAGAGTAATTTTTCCCTAACATCCAACCTGAAAATTATGCCTTTTAAGAAATGAGAAGTATAATTTTTATTTGTAGAATATTTGTTACTGTGTTTTCTGTATGATCTCACAGAGAAATTGAAATTGTTGTTTAGTGTCTCCTAGAATCAAAAGAAGAAACAGCAGAATAAAGTCTGTTTTACAACCACACCACTGCAAAATAAAAATGTTCTTCTTGGGTACAGTAGTTGCAATACTATAAACAGATGCAGGTTTGCCTGCAGACATCTATGGTTATTTTTCATTTTCTGAGGTACGGTTTTGTACTGCTTGATGAAGAAGATACAACAATTCAGTATATAAAACTCAAGTTAAAAAAGCCCGATTTCTAAAAATAGTTCAGAGCATCATCCTCTAAATACAAAAAGACAAAATGAGCATTCTTGCCAATGAATGCCAGCAGCCATGTAATCACATTCACAGTGAATAAGACTCTTCAACAATTATTTGAACAAATTTAGTATTCTTGTACTTGTGCTAGAATAAATCCAATCTATCAGGTGGAATGTATCTGAAGCTACTTTAAGGCAAAGGAACATAGTCTCAACAAAATAGAATATTCCTTTCACTCAATTACAAGGTTTGCCCGGTCTATTGTCTGTTCACGGCATGCTAAAAAATCACATTCCCTTTTTTTATTAAATAAAAAGATCAGACTGCACTACAGTAGGTACTTATCTATTCTCCTGTAATAAGTTCAGTAATATCTTTAGAGGATTCCAGCAATAACCCTGAAATGTCATCATATATTGTTAGCTTTCTAGGGGTCCTGTAAAGTGTCCTGGAAGAGGATATAACTGCGGTTCAAAGACTCATATCACAGGCTTCCTGTAACACACACATATATATACACATGTACATAGCAAATGAAAGATAGATTTAGTGTCTATTGCCATGTAGTTTTCAATTATGCCAGTTCCTACTCTGAGAGCTTACTTTATAACCTCTGCAACTTGGTCTGACGTGCACATTACGTATAAACTAGTCACTGATATGTGCTCTTATCCATAACACACCACACAATTAGTGACAACTCACAGAATTTTCTTCTTCTACAACTGTTTTTTTTTTTTTTTCCCCCTCTAGAATAGTTTTCTTTATGTTGCTGTCCTTAAAAAAAATATATAGTAGATGATGGACTGTAATGACAGGAGCCTACCATTCAGTAGTTCTGGAGTAAAACTCCTTGCAACACTGCAAGAGAATAAAATGATTCATGAGAAAGCAAATCATCCTTGAAAGTTTTCAGATAGATGTTTGCATCACTTTATAAACTTGAAAGAGATACAGTCTTTAGAAAATGTGGGAGAGATGATTGGACAGTGACGTGGATTGAGAACTGGATGACTGACAAAATTCAGATGATGGTCATCAGTGGTGCAGAGTCTGGTTGGAGGCACATAACTAGTGCTGTTCTCCAGTGGTCAGTGCTGGGTCTGACCTTGTTCAACATCTTCAACAATTACCTAGAAGAAGGAATAAAGTCCACCCTCAGCAAGTTTGCTGAGGGCACAAAGCTGGGAGGTTTGGCTGACACACATGAAGGCTGTGGTACCATTCAACAAGACCTAGACAGACTTGAAAGTTGGGCACAGAGAAACCTGATAAGGTTTAACAAGAGCAAGTGTAGAGTCTCGCAGCTGGGGGAGGAATAACTAAAAATAAAAATTTCTATCCTGCTTTAAAAAACCATGACTAGCACAAGTACTGGAGTAAGAAACACAGAGAGCAATGAAATTTGCATATGCAATGAAGGGGAGTAACTTTAAGAAGTAACATTATCTTTTACATTCTCCTTTTTTCTCAGCTACCTAAGAATTGCTATCTACTTTCTGAAAATTGTTCTATTTGTTTAGATTCTGTTTAAGAAAATACTATCAAGGAATCTGTTCAGTATCCATTTTTACATTGTGTAAAAGTGTTTCTCACAGCTGTTTTATGTACTATTTTAGCTGAAAGACTTCATTTTCAGTTTTTTGAGAAATTTGCATTCCTTGACATAAGCTTTTGTCTTCTGGTTCTTCAATTTTACACCAGCTTGAATAACCTTGTATCAATTGCCTTCACCTGCCTCTTGACAGCATAACTGGTTAAGATCTCCTCTTAAACTTCTCTTTTCAAAGAATTTGAACCTTGATTTTTCTAACACTCCAAATAACTAATATCCTTGAATGCTGTTTCCTACCCTCCCCTTTGCTGGCTCATTTCCTTACTATCTCTACTACTATGAGCTAATCAGAACTGCTCACCACATTCACTCACTGCTGCCTTTGAGGCTGTCAAAATTGTATCTTCTTACATTTAGTCTACATGTAAGAATTATACTCCATTTGAGAAGATGTTTCATTTGCCTCCAAAGGTAGTGTCTGCAAAACCTTCCAATATATCAAAGCAGCCTGGTTTTGAGTGCTTTCTTCAGTTCTAAATAAACTGTTATCCTCTTGCTATTTCAAGGTGCAACATTATTTCTGGTAGTTGGCCCTCTACTGAAAATTAGCATATTGTGTGCTTTCTGCCTTCATGCACTTTTAAATCTTTTTTTGAATGAAGAATTTGCACATGTCCACCAACTCCTTCACAGTTTAAAACTGCACTTCTGAATAATTAGCTATGCCAGCTAAAAAGCTTCTTGAAAACCAAATAAGGAAAGTAAGCAGTACTGGAATCTATGCATAACCAAAATTGTTTATGGATTAGTGTGATCGTTATGCACAACATATCCATCAGATCAGGTATTAGACTGTTCAAACCGATACTTGCTTCTGACCGTTTTAAAACAGGTATTTGTATTCTGTACACAGATCTTTGAACAGCACTGTAATGCAAAGGTATCCAACTTCACTCTTTCTCAGTAATCTGATTGTATGGTGTATCAAAACCCACCCCTAGAAATATCAAAACAACCATTTTTAAGAGCACTAGTCAGCTCTGTCCAGAGGGAGGGTAAGAAGCACATTCTCAAAAGAAAGCAACATTTAAGAGCCATTTGGGATATATCTTTTTTCTTCCTCTTCACTCTCTCTAATAGAGAAACACTCTTTTAACAGAGAAACAAAAATGAAACAAAATTGAATGAATAAAAATACAGTATAAATATACAGACTTTTTGTTCTTACTGAAGAATATTTCCACATCAGTTCCTTAGTGTCATATCCTTCAGCAGATTTCCCATCAGACTGTAAAGTCAGACAGAATAACTATGAATTTTACATTAACCCAGTATCTTTCAGGACTACATTTATCAGATCACAGCCAAATCTAATCAGAAAGTCACATTCTTTACTAGGAATGGGACCAATCTTGTTTTATACTTTTTCATTCTGGACTTATGTAAGGATTAGACAGTCCAAACTGAGTGGACATGTGAAGAGATGTCCCAGGCACGTTAACTGCTTCTCCTCTTCACTGTCACTAAAGATGAAAGGAGAAATTACTAGTTGTCATCCTCTCTTTCTAAGGGCTGAACACCCTCTACACTACAATGCATTTACACTACTGGTAATGTGAGAGGGAATGGGAAATCACTTTTTTGTTATTATTATTTTTAATATATATATTGTCATTTAATTTCCAGATAGTTAAAGGATTTACAATTTACTTTTAGTTTGCAGAACTTGCTATGAGTGACTGCTGGTACTTGTAACAGTAAACAGCCTGCATGGCACAATATTGATAAAATAATTCTACGGACTTTGTCAGCAACACACATTCCTAGGTGAAAAGGAAAAAAAAAAAAAAAAAAAAAGGCCAATTCCATTCTGCATCATTTCTTGCATTACACTCATGTTTTTCCTATAACCTCAGAGGATTGTCCCTTGTTATTTGCACTGTAAAAAGCTGAGTTACTGTTCATTTCCTTTCAATTGGATTTTTAGAGAATATGCTTAAAGAACTTCTTAAGGAGTGGACTAAAGGACTCCCACCTGCATCACAACAGTTTAAACAGCTATTTCCCTGCAAAGCATGTAATTACCAGACAGAATAAATTGGACTTACATGTTTGCCTTTAGTCCAAGATAAGCTTGCTATCCCAGTATGAAGGAAAAAAAAAAAATTTAGATGAGGTTTTTTCCATAAGCAAATGGGACTCAGCTAAAAGCTCAGTTAAGCTTTGCAGCAAAGAAGTGTTTGACAGCTAAGTACATTTATGTACTTCAGGACAACACATAAGGGCACAAGTAATACCTCAAGATATCAGCATGGATTTCAGCAGGAAATGTACTTTATATTCTGCAACTTAAACACTCTACTGTCTACTTTTCACTACTAATTTTATATATCATAACTAATTTAGAGGGAATCCAATAGTATTTTTCTGTTTTGTTTTTAACAAAAGGAGCTTTCCATTGGCATCAACTGAGTTGGATCAAACACTCCAGGAACAAAACAAAATAAAAATAACCATTAAATTTACAAGAACACCCATATCATTCATATAAAGTTCTGTACTGGGAACAAACTGCGCTTGATCAGAATACAATCTGCATGATTAGTTAATTGTTGTGCTACTTACATCACATTCATCTTCAGTTTTTATGAATTTTTTCCCTTGAATGTATTTTTTTTTAATTTAAACTACCTATCTTCATACTCATTAAGTGTGAAAAGAACAATAACTTTGAGATTTATATTCCTTTGATATGTGAAATATTCTTTTTTCTTAATCTTAAATTGGAATAAAATGCAAAAACATTATAACTTCATGAGTTTAAGTAAATCAAATTTTAAAAAAAGAAAAGATGTTAACAGCATATTTCAAAACTTTTCTGTAAATTTTGAATTAGGTTAATACTATGTGTTAGTGGTGGTTTATGCAAGATAATTCAGATATTTTTTCCTGCATGAAACAAAACAACCTTTTTCGGAAGATATAACTTCTGAATTTCTTATGTACTTACGAAGACAAACATCACTACACAGCATCACTAATTCAGTAGCCTATTCTTCATTTCTTTGCAAAAGATTATACACAACTGAGAGCTCATTACAGTACCCAGTAAAAAAAAATAGCCCTTAATGGTCTTTGGATGAAATTCTGCACTTCTCACCAGTGACTTGAAGAGGAAAGGACAGTAATTCTCAAAATGTCCTCCCAAAATCTCTTCCATACAGAAAAATCTGCCTGAGATCATTTCATGAGTTACAGTGGTTCCAATAATAAGTTCTGGCTTTGCTTCAAAAGACAAAATTTTGGAAGAGAAGCCCGTCTCTCACAATGTGCTTAAACTCAGTTTTTAGTATCTGGTGCCAACCAATCTATTGCACATAAATGAATTGCAGTTCTCCAAGGAGATTTTCTGTTAGGTTCCCTAGTGATTTCTTAGCTGCCAGCATAATCCATATCAAATTTAGAGTGGATGAAAAAAAACCTAGATAGGCTTAGTAACATTTTAGGGGGGGGGTAGGAAAAAGTGTTTTTGTTTTTCATTGAGGTTCTTCAATACAATTCAGTCTCAGAATAATGAAAATATAGCATGGGGATATGAGAGAAGTACAAAAGTATAAAAAAAGTAAAAAGTTGACACAGTATTTTCCCTTCTTCTTCCTCCACTGAACCTTGATCTGAGTTATTCCATTTCAGCATTACAAGATATGCCACATGGCTTCAAACAGGAGAAAATCCTCCTCTCTGAATTCAATACACAGATTGTTTGCTGATAGAAGAAAAGGGGAAAATAAGAAGTAATGAGAACTAATAAAGTCTCTCTTTTAAGAACTTATATGTTACAGATTATCTTAGGGACTGATGGAAAGATTTATAGCTTTCTTATCAGTAGGAGCCAAACACAGGATGTTTCCCCACCACCACAGGACAGTAGAACAGCTCCTGCTTTCTGGCACTGAGCTTTGCATGGACACAGTGGGCACTGTACCTCCACTTTCACCATTAATCATCACTTCAGTTGTTGACAGCAGCAGTTCTTCTAAAGCACTAGCAAAGGATGTATAAAATTATTCTGCAGGTGGGCTGCCACCAGTTGGGCTGCTTTGACTCACACATACACAGTGTGCAGTTAGTACTCAATATGCAGTACATATATAACAGTTAAATTTAAACTAGAGAAGACCTTTTGTAAGTGTAGTTGCTGCAACAGAGGGTTCAGCAAAGACTGGAACACTTCAGTAGTAGTAACATCAGGAGTTTTGTGCTGCCATGCCCAAGATGTCAACAGTTTGAAGGGGACTCTGATATGGCTTCACATTAGCCAATACAATCTCCTACAGCTGTAGTCACTTCAGAAACAAGAAGACGTACATAGAATCCATTTACGGTGCATAAAAATTTTCACCTAAGGATAGAGACCTCCAGTGAACCTGCAATGAAATACAGGTTTATTTAACAGCTGAGCACAGGTCAATTGTAAGGGATAGGGTAAAGTTCCTGACCTACTGATCTGACAACATTAAGACTATCTGTAGCCAGAGGACTGATGTTGTGACCTCAGTCCTGGTGACATATCTTATTTGCATATTTAGAGGTAAAAAGATTACTTATAAAAATGTTAAATGCATTTAGAACTATTTAGATACTGCATCTGCATAACTGTAAGCATTATTCTGTGACTTGTTTATTACTGCTTCAGCTGTATGACCTGTTTTTGCTTTTCTCTTTGATAGAATTATTACAGATATTTACTTCCTATGGGGAAAAAAAAAAAAAAAAAAAAAGAATCATAGAATCATAAGATCATAGAATAGCTTGAGTTGGAAGATGTATCTAAGATCATCCAGTTCCAACTCCCTGCCACAGGAAGGGCTACCATTGACTGGGTAAGTTTACCCAGTGCCCATCCAACTTGGCTCTTTACTTCTAAAATGCAAGCTCGTTCTTAAGAATTAACTAAGAAACATCAAGATAAAATTTACTCATATTAATCACACAGTATTATTCATTTTTTTTTTTATAATTGTGCAACTTAAATATAAATTATTGACACAAAGTCTAACAATGAGAACAATAATGATGAACAGCTGGCTAAGGGCGTGTCCATGCCCTTGTATGAATTTTTAGATTTCTAGTTAAGTATAAAGCCAGAGTTCTCCTAACTTTAAAAATCACGTGTGGGATTATTTTCAATTAAATACCATGCAGGTAAATCTCACAGCTGAGTGAAAACAAGGTAAGACACATGAAATTAATATATTTAAAATACAAAGCAAAATTAGGTTTTGGATATTTTTCATTTTGCTCTCCAGTGACCTGAGACAGAAGGGTAAAAATCATTGAAAATATACAACTGCATGTTTCCAGAAAGTCCAGTAATGCTTTTTAATAGTTGCAATCTTTAGTGCAGTTATGAAAATTGAGGTAGAAATCACGACAATGAAATATCATGAAAAGCTGAGTAAATACAGGAGTTGCTAACCATAAAATTTAATTGATTAAAAAGAACCATCACTTAAAAATAGAATAGATTCCCCCAGTAAATTTAAGTGTTTCCCATATTCACTGCACTTTTCATGTTTTACTGAAAAGAATAGGAAAACAAACAAAACTCAAGAAAATTGAAAGCACCTAAACTGAAATTCGATGAGTATTCATGGGGTTAGTCAAGGTTAATCACTGAGTTACTAAGGGGAGATTATCTCAGCCAATGCTAGATGTCTACATTTAGAACTGTACAACCCTGTTACTTGTCCTACATGCATTTTGCAGTCAGTAGAGAGAGACAGGCCTCTGGATGCAATTTTCTCTTTTCCTCTACTTCTCTGATCTTAGCCATTGACATTTCTCTGAAGATTTATTTTATTTCTCTACTAATTCTGACACAGCAATCTCTTTAATTTGCTCTTGGGCAGTAAGAAATTCAGTATCATTAAGTTTGAAGTTGTCAAGCATTACATGAAAGGTTGCATGTTTTGCAGAGTTTCACATTAACAAAAAACAACAAAGAGATAAGAAGATACCTGGGTTCAAAAAAAGAACAATGCTGTCACCCTAGTGAGGCAACATCTGGCATATTGTGTCCAGTTCTGAGTTCCTTCGTTCAAGAAAGGCAGAACTCTTTCAGAGTCCAGCAGAGGACCACAAAGGTGATTGAGACCTATAGCATCTTTCTTATGATGAAAGTCAGTGTTCAGCCTTCTCAGTGGTGCGCAGTGACAGGACAAGAGGCAATGGGCACAATATAGAACAAAGATATTTTCAAACAAATATACAAAAGAGTTTCTTTGCTGCAAGGGTGAGAGCACTGGAACAGGCTCCCCAGATATGTTGTGGAGCCTCCTTCCCTGAAGATATTGAAGACTTGCCTGGACACCTACCTCTGTGACCTTACTGTAAGGAGTATGCTTTAGCAGGGAGGTTGGACTCGATCTCTAGAGGTTCCTTCCAACCCAAGATTCTGCGAGTCTATATTCTGTTCATTAAATGAATGCAATTATTCTGAGATCTGGCCCACTCATTATGAAAACAGCATAGGGCTTAACTGTGTATGAGTAGCCCTTTCAAATAACCTTCCTGATCAGACAAGTGAAGGTGACATGTTTCATTCCATGTTTTTATTACAGTTGAACAAAAATTTGTGCCTTGAAGAAAATGACTATTTAAAAATGCATGGGTCTCTACAAAAGGCAAAAAGTTAAGGTAGTTTCACAGATCATGTCTGTGTTTACTCTGAACTCCATTTTGAAATCATAAGTTACACTACAAATGGTGAAAATTGCTTTTGACTTTCCTAATTAGATACGACAGTTGAAAAGGATTATTTTTAAAGGAGATCTACTTTTGACAAATATATCCGTTCTGAAATAAATATGAAAATACAAGTTGTATAAGCTTTTTTAGCCCAACGTATTTTTTCCTTTTTTTTTTTTTTTTTAATATAAACATACTGAAAGTAATTGCAGCTAACGAGAAGTTAAAAATGAAAGGTAGAAATTGTTCTCAACCTACATTTACTGATTTGCTATTGCCATTGACCATTATTTCTTTCATCCAAACAGAGGATCAAAACAGCTGGTAATTTACAACATTCAGCCTTCATTCAAATGTAACCATTTTACATAATTTGTACACTTCCAATTTAATAACAGTCTGGATAAATGGATATGAGGTCTAGATAGTATTCCTCAGGCTCTTAAACAGGTGAAAGTGCTTTACTTTTGGAACTACTAGCTAGTGGGGGGCAGGTGTTCATCTGGATAACAATTTGATGTGCCTGCCCTGAGTGTTCACATACCTCTGTTGCATAGAAACAGCTTTTTCTTTAATATACTAGGCACTCCTTTCTATTTTGTGTGGTTCCAGCAGTCAGAGTATTTTACTGATTCCTGCCACATCAGGCATATAGGCTTGACATTGTCACTTGATTTCTTTTTTCCATTAGCTGCTAATAGAACTAAAAGCATTCCTCATTATTTCTTTTACTATCCAATTGAGATAGATAGTTAGCTTCTCTACATTTGCTATGTTTAATGGTGCTTTGGCAGAGACTGTACTAAGTTTATTTGGTCACAAAGCTTCCCACAGTTGTTGCTTTGGTACTTATCCTTACCAGTCAAGTATCAAGAATTAGTTAAATTTGGCAATGTGCTTCGCAAGTTTATTAAGATAAAATCAGTAATATTTTCGAGCACTAATGCACAACAGAAATACAAAGAGAGAGTGACAAATTTCTACATTCTTTGCACAGTTTTTACATCTCCATGAGAGATTTGTTTTTATCTTTTACTTGATTTCACTTAGTGGATCAAAAAAGCTAAGAACTAGAACATGTACTAAGCTAAGTTAGTATATATTCTATAAAACCTGTACATACCCCTCAAATTCTAAAACTCACGTATATGTAACTGCAAAGTGAAAAATATCCTTTAACCTTCCAAATAAACTGTCAAATTAGTCAGACACAGAAAGTTATTTGGCAGTAAACAGAGCTAGGCCTTGTGAAAATCTTTTGTAGCATTTGTTCAGTTGTTAGCAGACTCACTGTAGTAACCTGGAATGCATCACGCTAGTGTAGAGAAAATAGCTTTATGAATATAACCAGAGCAGATTGTTCCAGGTACCATAATCAGGGGTAGAACTTATGCAGTTGATACTATATTATTTCAAAAGGTGAAGTTTTCACTATTTCTTTGTTTTCTATTTTTCATTACAACTCTTGAAAAGCCACAAGACAGATCACGATCTTTACAGGAAACAGAAATTTAAAACAAAAAATTTAGACAAAAAGTGCATAAATCTCATAATCAATAAACTTTTTCTCTTTCTCTTAATTCTCAGTTTTTTCTGACCAATCCAGAAAACAGACTATCATATATATCTATCATATAATTTGTTCTAAGTGTTGAAAGTATGTCTGTGGTGAAAACTACATTGGGCTTCTTCAGTAGGAAAAGCTTCAAAAACACCAAGGTGGAATCAAACTAGGGGCTATACCACTAGAGAATATACTGTAGGTTTTTCAAATCTCTATGACAGACTCAGGTCAGCTTATTGCTGCATGTAGGGTCTAGTTATGTAAACATAAAATCTTCCTTCATTAATTATTTCTCCTTCAGTATGCAAACAAGAAGGAACTGATACATTCTGTGTATCAACATAAAGGGATCTGCAGCAGAAGTAATATCATCTTTGTTCTTCATAATAACCTTATTATTACACTTATTAAATTCAGTGTGAATTTTTATGATACATGACACATTTGAACTCTTTATCTATGCATACATCTAAAAATAAAAAAAAAAATCTCAAACTTCTCAGTGAATTTTCTTAAGATTTTGGATCAACAAAACAAAACTTTTCCAGTATATGTTTAGAACTTTACTTCAAAATCAATTTCAGATGCTTAGAAACAGCATACTAGTCAAATGGAAGACTAAGTGGTAAAAATTATTTTCATGATATAACATCATGAGTTTCTTCTAATTTAATTAAAAGATACAATGTTTTCCAAACAACAGTATTGTCTGAAGTCACTTTCCCATATACCAGAGAGAAGGTTATACTTGCACAGACAATTTATGGAGTCATCAAAGTTTCTTCAGTAATAAAGGCATACTTTAAAAAAACAAACTGTTGTGTGGGTTGCTAAAAGCTTTGTTCAGCATGTTTTTGTGACAAAGCTGAAGCCTTGAAACAGCTTTAAAGTACAAGAAGCGTCGCAGTGCTTCAAAGCTGAGAGAGATGGCACAGCATGAAGGACATTTCCCCTTTTCCCCCCATACTGAAAATGAAAAGACAAAGGAAGAAAGATGTGCTTAAACAGAGGAAAGACTAAAACTGTTTTTGCCAAGCTAAAGTAAAAAAAAAAAAAAAACAACAACAACAACAAAAAAAAACACTGAGTTTCCTTGGTTTAAATAGAAAGAACTAGAACATGTCTGAAATGACTTTTGGAAGAAGAGCTTTGTTGATTGAATGGTCCATGTTCAAAGCTAAGAATTACATGAATCACTGAGGTAACAGCATATTGATACCATACAAAAGAAGTTCCCTCCTATTTATACATCACTACCTCTTTTTCAGAAAATGTGGATGATGTGATTTTGCTCAGTGGATATTTTCTAAAGAAATCAAACAATTAATACTTCCTCCACTGGCTGTTTTTGTTAAGGGACACTCAAATTTACTTTTAACAATGAAAAAGGAAGCAATTAAAGGAAAAAGGAAAAAACACTCTTCCAGATGCACTTTTAGAAATAAAAACTGCTCCAAAGAGACCCTCACATGATGTAGTTAAATGATAAAGAACTTTTGAAATAGATTAAACAACCACCTGTCCAATAGTTTACATACAGCTGTTCCAACTCTGCTGAGGGGAAATAGACTAGATGACTTCACTAATGGTTACAGTTTGGTCCTTCCTAGGTTGTAACAGACAAATACATGTATGTTTAGATTAGCCTAAGTTTGTTTAATTGCATTAAAGAGAACAGCATCAAAACATGCTGTAAGAATCTACTCCAGCTGTCAAACTTCTAAGACAGGGAATATTTCTAATCCTTAACTTGTGCTTATCCAGTGAAAAACTTCATCTCTGTGCAACAAGACAATATCCTGAAGCAATAGACCTCACTAGGTCTGCAGCACTTTTATGTCTTGCCTAATAGTACCACAATAAAACGTCATTCACAATAATGATGTAAAAGGCTGTGTCCTCAAAGCACAGTTCTTAAAATTTGGCAGAAGCTTCTGTTCATTGTAATATAAATCCCACAGGTCAAAACATCATCCGAATACCAGAGTAAAACACATCTGCATTGATAATGCTTTTAAAAATAGGCTATACTTCAGAACTTGTCTATATCACAGAAAGCCTTGTTGTCTACTCATGTCTTTACAGATGAAGTTCAAGTTCATGATACGCAAAATCAAAACAAACTCACACCCACATTTTTCTAAGTAAATGGCATAAATAAATAATATTCATGGTAATTAATAGAGAACAGAATATTATTATAAACTACATAAGCTTATCTTTAAGCAGTAGCAAAAAAGAAGGAAAGAATCCTGAAAGAACGAAGTTCCAAACTGTGGGATTTTTACCCAATCTTAAGTATGAAAAAGTATAAAGATAATCAGAGAAATCCAAAAACATTTTGTTATTATCTAATGAAATATATTCCAAACTTAATATCATGCTGGTCTCCACTGCAGCAGCCACCACATTTCCGAGCATAATATTCTTAGCTCCGTAACAAAGGAGTATTGCTTATATGTAGAATGTTATATTAGGATGTTGCATCCCTTTCTGCTTTAGTAAATCAACTACAGCCCACACAGCTAACACCCATAAATCCTTGATTCTCCCCTGCAAACAATTTGTCATCTTTTCATCCCTCTTGATTGCAAACACTAGCTACTTTTCTCCCTTTTTACTTTTCAGTAATCATAAAAGATTACCAAATCTTACAAGAGGGCTCTGCTTACAGTTGCTTATAAAATTGATGAAAATTGGAATAGATGCAACATTTAAAAAGTTTTATACACTGATAATCACACAAAAAAATACTAAGTAAAAGTCTCACAAATCAGCTGATTGTTGTGTCCGCTGATCATCAGATCATCAATATTTTAAAATTCACTAAGTAATTATATGATGAATTTGATGTTAGAAGGTAGGTAGAACAACGGGTCAATATATTTGAGATTGGCAAAGATATTAATCTCTCTCCTGTTATGGAAAACTAGCACATACACATTTGCTTAAATTAACTATATCCATATCCATAATTCTCAAGATCACATAAGTGTAAAATATTTGCATGTCTTCAGTAAATAATGCAATGCTTATGAAATGCTAAACCCTGTCTGACATGAGTGCATTTCCTGAATGAATCTGAATGTCTACAAAAAAAAAAATTCATTTCCTTGTAATTGTAAAGATAACTAGAAACCAATGGATCTTGGAAAATTCTTTTATAGCTTTTTGGGGGGGAAAGAAGAAAAGAAGTAGTCTCTCAGTTAAAGAGATTTTTCACATTTTCCAAGTTTTCTCTTCCTACCTTCACCATATCAATAAAGCATACCTAAAGAACAGACTAACCAGGAGGACAAAGCCACAGCTTTATCAAACAGGTCTGGAATGATTGCTCTCTGTGATAATTAGGAAGAATCTTGAGTGTTTTACTATGACACGAAGCTTGTTCTCAGGCTTAACATTATCAGAAGCATAAAGTTCTTTCTTATTTTTTTTTCCTCCAGACTATGAACTCTACAGTTAAGGATAAATGCATTTAGCCTGATTTTGTAAATCTAAGATAACTTGTAAAACTGCTATTTCCAGGCAGTATGACAATGTAGCAGAAAGGTATACCATGCAACTCCACGTGCTGGTTTTGGCTGGGACAGAATTAATTTTCCTCAGATCAGCTTGCACAGTGATGCACCTTAGGTTTGAGATCAAAATAATGTTAATGCCACAATATTCGAGCTGTAGTTGAACAGTGTTTACATAGAGTCAAGGTTGCTCCTACAATGAGTAGATGCGGAATGTGCAAGAAGATGGACTGTGATGTGAATCAAAAGAATATTCCACATCATATGACCATATGATCTCCTGCAGAGGTACCTAAAAGATTACATGCCAAATTCTTGTATTAATTTAAACTATAATCTTAAGTTATATCTCAGTAAAAAGTAAAGGAGGTTCTCTAATGAGCAAAGAGATATTTTATTTTTATAGACAAAAATACAGAAAGATTGCAAAAGCATGCAAAAAGGTATTTTCTCCATTGCCAGACAGTGAGATAAAAATTTAATGAAATTCTTCATGTACTCTTTTCTTGCAGTTAACTCATACTTTAGCAATACAATGATCTTGCTTTAAATTTCTCATCTACATTGTTCTTAATATCTTTTTCTGTTTAGAGTTACTTTTTGGATATATATATTTTTTTTCTTTGGAGAATGAGGTAATCAGCTGCAACTATTTCATGGCAAAACCTGTGAACAGTTTGTAGCTCTTGCTCCTCAGAATCAAATGGATGCGCCAATACCTACAAAGACCAGTTTCAGAGCAGCACAATCCTTTTATGTCACTATCAACATCATCTTCACAAATTTATTGCCTATATCTTCTTTCACGAAAATAATTTTTTATGGTTATATAAGTGGTGCAACAGTGATTGAACCATTACTATTTTATCCCCTGAACAGTTAAACAGGGATACTACAGTGGCTATATCTCCTAGCATCACATAAAGAAAGCATTCAATACCATGCTAACTTCATCTACAGAGCCATTTTACTAGTAGGGGAAGAGAAGATGCGGCAGTAAGACACACTACACAACCTACGATTTTTTTCTTTTCTCCATACAAATTATACTTCTACACACAGAATCACAGTATGATTTGGGTTGGAAGAGACAATCTAGTCCCAACCCTCCTGCCATGGGCAAGGACACCTCCAGATCAAGGTCCCTGCCAGCCTGGCCTTGAACACCCATGCAGTACCCATAACTTCTCTAGACGGCCTGTTACAGAGCCTCATCACTGTCTGAATAATGAATTTCTTCCTAATGTCTTATCTAAATTTACCTTATTTTATTTAAAGCCGCTATCCCTTGTCCTATCACTACACTACCTGAATCTCTCTCCATTTTTCTTGTAGGTCAGTTTTCCACACTATAAAGTCCCCCCAAGCTGACTTTTCTATTGAACCAGAAAATATTTTATAGAGTTAAGAAGATGACTCATCTTTAGAAACGAACTGAACAATCTGCTTCTTCACAACTCAAAAACAAACAGTTTTCATGTCCATAAGCATTATTTTTCCCCAAGTCATAAAAGTGAAGCACAGATTAAATAAATGCTAAATCTGATTCTATGTTCCCCAGCAGTAAAATAAATTTTTTTTACGTTATTACAAATGCAGTAGTAAAAACACGTAAAGCATACAAACAGTACTTAAATGAGTAAGGACTCAAACACTGATTTTCATTTTCCAGAACTCTTCATTATGTTTCAGTTACTTTCAGAAGACATCAGAACTATTCTCTCTGCATCCATATTACAATACTATCAACAAAACAAATAAGCGAACACAAAACCTGATATTTACAGTTTTATGTTTGAACAAATGCAGAAGATGACAGTATAGAAGAAAACAGACAAGAGAAACAGAAGTTAAAATGCTTGCTCATAAAGATTCAAACTCTGTGGATCTATATTACTTCAGAAAGTTAGAATCAAATAATTTATGCAAATGTATGCTACAAAATCCAAATCACAAAAATTGCATGAGATGTAGACTGCAGATGTTCACAGATTATTTAGTGAATCAGGTGCACTGTTTTCCAGATGAAACTACAGGATAAAATCTGATACAAATATCTACTCAAAACGTGAATGTAAATACTCAAAAGGAAGATCTTAAGTTTCTTTGAGATTATATGGCTATCAAATATTATCTATCACCGCACATTATATACATTTTATTTAAATATTTTAGTGCAAGTAAAAATTATCTTTTAAAATAATTTTGATTTTTTTTCTTCATCACAACTACTCCTACTGGTGTAACTTGGACACTCCAATAGGAAAAAAAAAAAAAAAAAAAAAAAAAAGAAGAAGAATGACATATCAATACTCAGTAATCTTTCTTCCCCTTAATATTATGGTAGTTTCAAGTGAACATCTAAGTATAAGAAGTCATTGCTTTCCCTGTCTCTCACACTATCTCATGCTTACAGCAACTAAATGAATTCATCATCTTTCAGTCCCAAACTGACATCCCTTCCAATATCTACAAATTAAAGGAAACAACTAGAAGTACATGACAAACTACTGATTTCTGAAATCTCACACACACAAAAAAGCAAACAAAAAAAACAGAAAGTTCTGATACATTTCTCCTTGACGTACATAGAAAGCAAGAGGTTCTGAATGTCTCTGATATCTTCTGAAATGCCATTAGTAAGATTTCCCTGATTATTACAAATATCAGTTTCTAATGGGTCTAAACATAAATACCCTTCACCACAAATTATTCTTGTCCATGTAGACTATTTTATTTAACCTACAAATCATCTACTGAAGTTCACCTCCTTCTTACTTTGCTGTTGCTTTCAGAGCATGCAAGGAAACTCTCTCAGCTACGAGAAAGATCCTCAAGAGTCAAAAGTGCACAGCACACTCTACAACTAAGACCTGGCTTGCTGAAGTTGATTCTCAACAAGCAACAAAACATTCTTAATAACAAGGCTTTAATTTCTCATTTCTTTTAATATTTCATTAGCAGAAAGAGTAAGGATTGTTCTGTAGGACATGGCTTTTTCTTCAGCCCTATGGAGTTAAGAAGCATCTAACTAGTCAATAAACAACAGCTCATCAGGAGAAAGCGTCAGGTTGCATTTCAGGGATCTATCCTGCTGGCAGAAGTGAAAATCTATATAAGCACACCTGGGAAATGGGAAGAGAACAAAATTGCTCTGAGACACTGCACTTGCTGATAAATGGCACACTTAGAAAAAGACATTACTTTCTTCCACCACAAGTAGTTCTAAAGGAAATCTATAACAAGCTACATTCAAGATCATGTTTCTTATTATTTAAATTCTCTCTCAATTATAAATGTCTACACTGATATGTACAAATCTTAAAAAACAAAGAGAAACTCAAGCTGTATCCTGGGACACAAAGCTTTCAAAGTCTACAACTAGCAATACACAGATGTAGGATGATATACCAATTACTGTAAAATAGGAGAGAAGAGGATTAAGCTTGGTTTTCAGATCCTCCTCATAGTACTATTGCAACAACCAGGCAACTCCGTTTTCTGGCTACACTAATCCAAGGGCATAACAATGCTTGTGTGTTCCCTGAGTACACAATTCACCTACTTTCTACACTATACTGGAATTCTTTCTTCACTTCCACAGATTGATTTCTTAGTGGGAAAACTATATACAAGGTAGTAGAGAACTAGGAATCCTGGAGATCTCAAAAGGGCTAGGTCCACAGATTGTTTGCAGCACTCACCTATGTAAGTATGCACTAATCTTTTAAAAGAGAATGTTATAGCAACAGCTATATCTTGTGAATTATTTTAACACTATATGCTTTGAAATCAGAAGAGTTTTAACAGATACTTGGAATCTTAACTAGACAATACATATTAAACAGTAAATATACAAATAGCCCAAGAAAAACTTGGAGTGTTAGTTTAGATCACACATGGCCCTATTTTATATATGGCCAGAAGGAGATATTTTGGTACTACTATGAATGAAGAAATGCCTACATGAGAGTAGCATGGCCAAATAGAAGACAGGAGGAACAGTTCTGATGACTAGAGAGAATCCATCCTCAAAGAAATCTTATAATCCCTCCCATCATCTAATAACTTCATGCATTTTACAACTTTTTTTAATATTACGTAGATCAAATGCCTTTATATTGTAAACACTGTCAAAAGGGGGCTAAAGTAAACTCTGAATGAGGTTCCATCATTTGGACGCAATACATCTTCAAGAAGAAAACAACATACATTTCTTATGGCAGAAAAAAAAATATATATATATCCCGAGCTACAAAATTTGAAGACTGCTTGGATGAAATGTTTTCAGGATAAGTGATTTAGAAATGTTTAACATACAAAAATTTTTGCCACTTTTGGTCTTTAAGAATGTCAAACACAAAAATGTACATTTTCTAGGCAGCTAGTTTATTATTCTGAAAGGCAATTCATAGCTGCGCATAAAATCAAGTATAATTAATTTCTAAAACAGAGATCAGAGAAGTAAATTAAAAGCTTTTATAACCTGTAAATAGTGCTGAAAGGAGACAGCATGCTCTTTCAAAGAAATCTTTCCATTACTGTATTTGTGCAAACAGACAAGTTCAGAAACATATGAACAAATCAAAAGTACTAATTAGTAAGCATTTAGAGAATTTGAGGTTTTAGAGTCACTACAGATTTGGTATGACTCACAAAACCTGAAACCCTGAAGAAAAAAATCTGTAACCATGAAAGAAAACTAATTTAGACAATTGTATCCAAATTTATTTTCTGTTGATATGTTTTTATTTGTTCATTTCCTCTTTAATATATATATATATATTATACTATATATATGTATATATATATATTAAAGAGGAAATATATCTCTCTATATATACTATATATACTATATATATTTTATACTATATATATGTATATAATATGTATAATATGTATATGTGTATATATATGTATAATATATATGTATATATATGTATAATAATAATATAATATGTATATAATATAATACATATATAATATATGTATATATATACATATGTATATATGTATACACATATATATGTATATAATATGATATGTATAATATGTATATGTGTATATATATGTATAATAATATAATATGTATATAATACATATATAATATATGTATATATATATACATATATATAGTATAAAATAGTGTATATATATATATATACATATATATAGTATAAAATCTAAATGTCAGTAACTTCAACCAACTTCTGTATCAGCATATTTCTTTACCTTCTGAAATAACGGCCAAAAGCATAGGAAATTCAAAATACTGTATTGTTTCTTTAACATTTCTGGGGCAAAATAAGTTTAATAGTTAGAAAAAAAATTGTGGAAATTTATTTCTTTTTTTTTTTTTTTAACACTTTTTAATTTTATTTATACTTCTATCCCAACCTTTAGAGCTTTACCTCATTGTAAGAGAAGAAGACAAATTAATATTTCAAATATTTACACTGAATCAATGTTAAAAATAATGTTTCATTTCTGACACAGTGGAGCTGGTGAGATGATAAAACTGAACTATTAGTCCCTAAAAAGTGGCACTGAAATATTTATCACAAATTTCTAAAAGTAAGTCAACTTTCAGAGTACCTATTATGGGGGCAGGGGAACTGTAGAGTGAGAAGTCTGTGTATCCAAGGCATAGCACCATGAAAGACTTGTAGTAATAATGAGGAGACTGGTAGAAGAACGAAAAGCTTCTAAATAAAATGAAGACATCCAAAATTGAAAAGAATATACATCCAAATCCTGAGAAATTTCATATATGATTAAATAAACCCATGTTCTTGAGAAAGACCTACAATTTTCTGACCGCCTATATCCAAAAAAAACCACATAACTAAGGAAAAAATTATGATTTACTTAAGCATTTTTAAATCAGCTTCTGTTCAAATGCATTCATCCATGTTAAACAATATTTGCTTGCAATAACTTTGAGGTAACATATCTAGCATCAGACATCCATATAGACCTATGGTTTTGGGCAACCAGAACTTGTAGCTTTTCACGAGCAATTACTCAATGAAAAGGAAAAGAGAAAACAGGTAAGAGTGCATTTTATTTTATTTTCAGATTTATTGGAGCTGGTGAGTGTGTTGATAAACTTTAATGGACTAATTTAGTGGGCAAAGCTAACTGATCCCACTTCTCAACAAGTGGATTACTGTTTATTCTTACAGCTACAAGGTGACAATTGAAGCAGCACATTGCCAACTGCCCCAGGAGAAAAAGAAAAAAAAGCAAAGGGAAGGAAAACTAGAAAAATAAGTTTCAAATAATGCCTGTAATAGATTTTTGCCCCTTACAGGGTGCAGCAGCCTATCTCTTGTGCCAGAAATTGATATATTTTAGAATTGAGAGAATATCATCTATCGTCACGTACAGCAGAGCTGACAACAATCCAGGTTAGCTCACCGAGTGCTGCTGGCAGACTCTATGAAGAATAGGATACATCTCTTTTTTTTTTTTTTTTTTTCTTTAGCATGATGAACTTTAAAGGAAGTAGGATGCATCAAGCAACTGAGGAATCTGAATTGTAAAAACACAATCCTGCAAGATGGATTAGTGGCAGGTAATGGCAAAAGACATCTGATAAATTGCAGAGCTACGTGGTGAACTTATTTATTACACACCTGTGCAATTTGTCACAAGGCTGTCTCATTTATCACCTCCCCATGTGAAATGCATATATTAATATTGCACATTGCTATCATTTGCTGACAGCTTATGATCCTGTTTTTGAAATTCATGCATCACTATTCCCTGTGCTCTCCTATCACAAGAAATCCTATCCAGTTATATCTCCATGAAAATGCTGAGAAAGGACTCTTGATCCAACTGGTGTCATATCTTACACTCTTTCTAAATCAAAATACAGAAAACAAAGCTTATGTTAAACCACTTTAATGGCTGAGAGAAAAAAAAAAAAAAAAAAAGAGTTAGTTGTTACCATACTGTTGCTCACAGATTCATTGTATCATGGTATAGATTAGTAAAAGCTGATTCTTTCACTGAAGTTCGTGTGGAAAAAGAACAGTGCTTCATGAAACAAAACAATGATTACTGAGCCAACAAATGAAAGAGCAAAACTCAGTTCAAGTGAAGTTCTCAGGAAACTCAACAGACAGCTGGAAAAGATGCAGGAATTGATTTTTTCCATGTAGATAACTGGTATCACCAAAACGTAAATTGGGCAGAAAACTGCTACAGAGGGACCATTATTGGTTTTATAAAATAACTTTAGTAGCCTATAGTTAAATGTTTCAAACATACAGAAGACAGCTGTATCCTGGGCTGCATCAAAAGCAGCATGGTCAGTAGGTCAAGGTAAGTGACCCTGCCCCTCTACTCTGCGCTGTTAAGACCTCACCTGGAATACCTCATCCAGATGTGGAGTCCTCAGTACAGGAGAGACAACCTGTTAGAGCATATCTGGAGGAGGACCACAAAAATAATCCAGGGGATGGAATGCCTTTCCTACAAGGACAGGCTGAGAAAACTGGGGCTGTTCTGCCTGGAGAAGAAAAGACTGTAGAGAGACCTGATAGCTGCTTTTCAGTATATAAAAGGGAGTTCTAAGAAAGAAGGGGACCAACTCTTTAGCAGGGTCTGTAGCGATTGGACAAAGGGAAACAGTTTCAAACTAAAACAGAGGAGATTTAGATGGGATATAAGCAAGAAGTTTTTTTGTGATATGAGTTGTGAAGCACTGGAACAGGCTGCCCAGTGAAGTGGTGGGTATCCTGTCCCTGGAGACATTCAAGGTCACACTAAATAGTGCTCCAAACAATTTTATCTAACTACAGATGATCCTGTTCATTACAGGAGGATTGGATGCAAGTAATCTTTAAGGGTCCCTTCCAACTCCAATGATTTTATGATTCATACCACATCTCATGCTTATAACACAATACCAAGTGTTTTGTAGAAACAGCATTATAGGGGGCAGTAGCACAAGTCTCACAGTCATTTAGACAAATAAAAAAAAATACAAAGAACCATGTCAAACTAACAGTTTGATTTCAGGGCCACAGGAGAACTAGGCCAAGAAAGTTCCATAGTCTTCATGTGATTTCCTTCCACAATAACATGCCATTTGGCTACAAATCGCATGGTTTATCATACAAACTGAATTTCTTCAGAGCTATAGACAAAAGTTATAACTTGGGTAAAATAGCACAAATCAAGATTCACCTATAAAATTTAAGCAAGATTTTCATTTATGTATTACATAATCTCATTATATTACATGTTGCAACATGTAGCATGTTTGTTCTCTGTATTTTTGAATGACATCTTCTGTTGTATCAACTGTACCAGGCAACCTGGTATATATGCCAATCTTGAAGAGAGTGCACTCAATCCCATCATCTATGTAAACAGGCAACTCCTGAGTATATCACCATTACAAAGGAAAATCACTGAATGATAGAGGATGATGAAAGCCCAGGCTGGTGCCCAAATACACGAAGCAATACAATATGAGGTCACCAACCGAGGGGTTGTGACATCAGCAAGAGATGACTGTGACCTCTGACCCTCACTGTACAAATTCAGGTGCCAACGAAGTCCCATGTAGACTTGTGCCTGGACCCCTGTTGAGCACAACTGTGAGACTTAAAGCACTGAGAATTAGTCAGGTTGTGCCATGGAGCTGATGGCAGCAGATCTTGGTGTCCAAACCACAGCATCACCAGCATTTCTCCAGCCTCGCCTGGCGCACATACATGCAAAAACATGGTATGGTAGAGATAAGAGTAAGCATGTAGGTAACCTGATATTAGTCTTAGTTGTGCCAGAGTGTTCTCAAAATTATAACTTCCTTTTGTTTGTTTAGGATTGCAGAATTCATCTCACAGCTCAAAGTATTAATTTGTATACCTCTGGTATTTTTATTTTTTTTTTTTAAGAGTTACATACTTCTATTCAAACAACATTTATGAGAAATTACATATTCTTAACCTACCATTCTTCTATGTCACTATCCACTGCATTTAAAATAAAATAACTATTTTTACCAGTGCAAAAATTACCAGTCCTTTTCCTGCATACTCTTGAAAATTCTCTTTGAACCATTAATTAGCAAAGGCAACCAAGGGTAATTTAAAGCTGAACTCACCAGCATTCTCATTTTTGGTATTATGACAGTAGGCAATACTGTTCAATAGCAGCTTTTGAGAGCAATAACTAGAGCCTTTTTAAAACTAATTAAAATGGGGTTCCCACAAGCCAATTTTGTCTTTGCTTCCCACACCCAGTTCTCTTCTATTTTGTCTTTAGGCTATTTAAATATTTTATAAGTATAAACAAAAATAATGCCAAAATTGTGTGATTTTATTTCTTCAGGTGTCAACTCCTTAACACAGAGACCCTTGAGATTAACAGTCTACAATCAAAGTAAATTAGAAACACATTCACCACAAACTATCCTTAACATATAAACTTCTCAACATTTAAATAGACCTTTATTCTAGTTCAGATTAGACTTATTTAGGAAAAACTGTTAAATGTACATATTTTGCTTCAAAAGTAATGTCTCAATTATTTCCATGAAATCTAGTACAAAGACCACAGTAACACTGTTTTAATAGACCAAATTCTCAGCAACGAAAAGCTGTTTTTTCAACACAGTCACCACCATGAGCTGAGCACTTTCAACAGCAGTAAGAGCCTGCATGCTGGGTGGTGGCCTGCCAGCCAGCCAAGGTCCAACCCACCATAGCTTCACCCACCATTTTTTCCAAGAAAAACAACTGCACAGTACAGTGGTAGCCCAGAAAACTTACCAAACAACCTAAAAATGAGATTTGATAATTTTGTGAATCTGTGGAGCAGTGAGAGAAACCCACATATAACACGTAGGGAAGTATGAGTACTCTGTACACATGAGATTTGGGAATAAAAATTAAGTTACAATTTAGGCTGTAGCCTGAAGATGTTCTACATACATATCATGTTGATGCTAATAATGAAGCAGCTGCAGGGCATAATCACGGAAAATAAATCTCTTTATAATGACAAACCTTTTTTTTTTTTTTTTCCAGTTGAAAAATAAATCAGGAAGAAATCCCTACATGGAGATGAATTTGCAGACAACACAGAAAAACTATAAACTATTTCTTTTATTTTGGAGACAAACAATGAGGGATGTATAGTGAAATCACAGAAAAAATGGCATTAAGACACAGGTCAATGAATGAAGGAGCTCAACAAGTTTATTCTCATTTCTTTCAAAGCTAAATCTCTAATTTCACACAGAAAAGTTTTGAGGCTAAGACTCAACAACATTATTTTAACTACCAATTGCACTTGAATTTCTGACTTGGTTATTATAGAATAAAGGATACACAGAGATACTGTATTTATCTTGTCATAGAGATGTAAAGATAATTGAAGTAGTGATAAGAGTATGTAATCAGTTATGAGTAGAAGATAACAGTTAGAAGGATATTCCATCATTTTAGCCAGAATATAAAAGCAAGAGTAACCAAAACTATGCTCTTAAGACAAGGTGACTAATGGAAATGCAAATTTTAAAAATGCCATGGAATGTTATAGCTTCAGTATAATTCTACACTCTACATTTTAAAACTGACACATTTATTTCAAAAATTATATTTTAGATATGTATATGCAAATGGCTGGATACAATAAAAAAGTCATAAGTACAGAACTTAGGCTGGTATGTGCGTTTTATACCATAGCCCAAAAATGCCACAAGTGATTGCAGTGAATTCTGGAAAACTAGGTAAAGCCATAATAGAAGTTCTATTGCACAGAAGGTGACAGTTGACTTCAAGAGCTGTATTTAGTCTTAATTCATTTGTCTATACCAGAGTAAGTAGCTAAAAGGAGATCACAGAATAACATACCAAAGAGATCTTCTAAAATAAGTCCCTGCTTAACAGCAAGCAGTAATCTGCTACGTAATTCTAATTCATCTGGAACACCATAGTTTACTTTAAAAAAAAAAAACAAAAAACATTGTTTGATATTGCTACTTTTTCTGGAAACTATTAAGTTTATGCATGAACCTCCTCTCTCAAAGGAGGTTGTAGCAAGGTGAGAGTTGGCCTATTCTCCAGGTAACTAGTGAGAGGATGAGAGCCTGAAGTTGCTGCAGTGGAGGTTCAGGATGGATATTAGGATAAATTTATTCTCAGAAATAGTGACAACAAGGCATTGGAATCAGGCTGCCCAGGGACATGGAGTCACTGTCCTCGGAGGTGTTCAAGAAATATGTAGATGTGGCCCTGAGAGACAGTGTTGTGCAGGCTGATGGTGATGGCTTGATGGCTGGACTAGATCTTAGTGGTCTTTCCCAACATCAGTGAGTCAATGTATTTCTAAAAATTGGGATGCTTTCAACTGTTTTACTGTGTAAGATCTCTTTTCCAATGAACTCAGTGTTTTGTGACAGAGTTGAACAAGAAATCTCATGGGCTTCACTGGCTCTGCATTTTACTTTCTGCATACATCAGATTCTACTTAGGGACCTAACATTTACTGGCAGTAATCATACCTGGACATCATAAAACATTTCGAACTGCTCTCAAAATACAGTCACTACAGTTTAGTATTATTCAGCAAAGCAATTTTTTTTTTTGTGTGTTATATGATACTTTGAAGTGGTGCCCTTGTAAAGAATTTCATCACATGCAGCTATTTCATCTATGTAGTCATAATAAAATGTTATGCTTTGAAGAATCTTGCTGCTTCTGTTTGCCATCCATGAAGAATTACTCTCTATCTGTTGTAAGGCTGGATCATCTTATCTGTTTGAGCCTGACATATTTCACTCAAAGTACGGACCAGTAGCAGCATCATTTACTCTAAATACTTCTTCATGCAACTTCTTGCCTAATTTTTAAGTTACTTTGAAAATGAACTTCAATTAATAAATATTACTCAAATGTAAGAATTTTTTGGAACTGATATGACACTCCAACAACTGT
Source organism: Chrysolophus pictus (assembly GCA_037305975.1). Lineage (NCBI taxonomy): Eukaryota > Metazoa > Chordata > Aves > Galliformes > Phasianidae > Chrysolophus > Chrysolophus pictus. The sequence goes on along the minus strand of CM074577.1, from coordinate 20,251,203 downwards.
TTTCACAATATCTTTGCTGACAACAGAGCATACTTTCTTTCTCTTTTCTTCTTTTGCAAGCATTGTGACTGAACTGAAAACCTTAATCACAATGCAACTTTTCTAGCCTGGCAAGAATTAGTAGAACAAAAAAAAAACGTTTTTCTATTGATTATTAATATTTAAGTCTGAAATCATCAGACAGTATCTAATGCAATGCATTTTTATAGTGCTCTCTATATGCCTTCTGAATATTTTAACTATCATTCAGGCAGCTTGTGTCTTTTTCCCAACCACACTACTAGCATAATGCTGTGGTTTAACCTGGCAGGCAGTTCAGCACCACACAGTCATTCACTCATCCTAGTGGGATGGGGAAGAGAATCAGGTAACAGCAGCAACCAAGTAAAACTCAATGGGTTGAGATGGAAACTACTTACTAAGAAAAGAGAAAAAAAATAGTAGTAATTTTAATAAACACATAAGGGCTGTACAATGTAATTGCTCACTACATGCTCCCCAGCCAACTTTCCTCAGTCCCTCATGTTTTCTATGTTTTTTTCCCACAGGGTATTGCATGGTATACAATACCCTTTTGGCCAATTTGGGTCAGCTGTCCCAGCTTCCTGTGCCCCTTCAGCCCCCTTGATGACAGGACAAGTAGCTGAAAATCTGAAATGTCCTTGGTTACTGAGCAGTGCTGTACAGAGCAACTGAAACACGGATGTGTTATCAACATTGTTTATAACTTAAGGCCAAAACACTGCTTCATACTAGACACTATGAAGGAAAAAAAAAAATGTGTCTCAGTTGAAACCAAGAAACATAGCATGAACGTAGAAGCATTTAAATGTTCAACAAGATTCAATGAACACATTCATCTCTCCAGGAAAAGTTGATTCTGCTCCTACGGAAAATAATTGGCAACACAGTTCACTAGAAGATTACAGTTTTAAAAGCCCACCAAACCTGAGATTTTACCTTTCCATAATTTATTTTTCATAGTTTTTTAGGTTTTGGAGACAACTCTCCTTCCACTCTTCAGAAGAAGAATTGAAATTATAATACTTACAACACTAATTTAATAAAAATAATTTTTCATGAAAATATTTTTAACTACTTCAGTTCTCCAGGCTTCAGTGTTTATTTACAGATTTGCTAGGTCATGTAGAAAACAGTCTCTGTCTTTGTTCAGATTTTTCTTCTGTTACAGTGAAATAAGTCAGATTTGAAGGAAAAAAAGGCTACCAAGAAACTAAATCTCTATTAGTAATAAAAATTAGCAGTAAGATGTCTGAAGACAAAATAACATTAAAATTAACATGCAGTATTTATATGTCAATCACCACATTTCAGCTGACACAGTAATATCAGCTAGGATGCTTCTTCAGACATAGCCACGTAGAAGTCATCATATGCTATTTCATTCATATGTGTGTGAATGAAGTGAATCCCACTGTGAATGTGAATCCCACTGTGCTGGGATGCCCTTCTGACTTAGTAAGAAAATTTCTTATCTGGCTGAGTGAAAGAAAATGTTCATTATTATAATTCATGCAATCTGAAAATGATGCATTTTTACTCAGTATTTCTGCTATTATGAGGACAAAAGTTCCTTAAATTTTTCTTATTAGAATTTAAAATGTTTCTAGCTTGCTTTAAGTGACATATAAATGTATATTTTTTTCTTTCAGTATTAATAATGCATATTATCACTTTGCTTTTAAGTCAGGATATCATATTTCCGTATACCTATGAATTCATTCACATGAATGGAGGGTGCATGTATGAACAACCAACTATGCAGAAAGTTGCAGTATTATCAGGAAGAGATACTGAGACTCCAAGTTGAGAACAGTATGAATTTCTCGTCTCCTATGCAAGACTTACCACTTGGTGTATATATGTTACTCTTTAACTATGGTAAAGTGAGGAAGAACATTTCAAGTCACAAAGCACCATAACTGATTCACTGGCATTACTTAAAATTTCCACATTGATAGCTGCATTTATTTATTTATTTATTAACAGCAGTAGAATAAGAGGAAGTACCAGCAAACTCCCAGTTTCTTTTACTCCAGTCTACAAGAAAGAACAGGTGAGGAACAGGAACCTTTAAGAGTAAGCCACTCTGCTGTTTTAGTACAGTCAACTCACTACAACAGTGCAAATCAGAAGTTATTTTTGATTAAAATAGCCACAGAATGACCGATACAGTATCACATTCTCGTATTCAGAAATGTAGCCTTACAGTCCAGGTGAAGTGGTAATGCTGCTGCTACTGATATGCCAAAAAACTCTCTACTAAGGCTGAAGTACAAGGCCTCTGGACTTGTCAAGCCTTGTCTTCACCTGAGCCTGTTTTGTCTGTAACAGCATAGCGGTGTGGTAAGCATGACTTGCATGCTTTAGCTTATCTTTCACAAATCGCATGGATTTACCCCTAACAGATATCAAACTGCATATGGCAAAAGCATAACAAAATTGATAAATATATTATAAATATACATAATAATAATATATATTTATATGATAAATAAAGCAACCATTGTATACTCAGACCTTTGGAACCAGTTAGAAAAGAAGTGCTAGCAATGGACAGCATCATAAAAAAGCAGCCTATAGTGGAGCAGGTCTGAGGAAAAAGAAAACTCCAAACCATCAACATTCTTCTCTTCCCCTCTCCCCCATGGAAACAGAACATGAATACACACAACTCACCTCAAGAAGATGAGCGTAACACTCAATGGATAGATTTAAAAGATCTTATTTATAGCAGTTTAAACTGAATTATCACAGGGAATGAGCTGTAGTTTTACACATTTGCATCATTTTATTCAGAATAGTGAAAACAATTTGCAGAACTCTGATTAGACTGGTAAGTCTTTGATTACACTCATAAATACAGAGTTCTTCAGACCACATACTGCAAACAGCGCTGCAAAGCATTCTTATATTAAACTAATTTCCATGAAATGACAGATTTCTTAATTGCATTAGTAATAGTCCTTAGAAGTCATCTGCTTTTAAAGCAAGGCTGAAATATTTTGTCATGTGTGGCAAAATTTCACAAGCACTCAATGCTTTCATATAAGTACTCATACCCAACTCTTCCTTAAACTATTTTGACAATCTAAAGCATTTCCTGCACAGATTAATTCCATATTAACATAAAACTAAGTAGGTGATGCTACAGCTTCTCCTTAAACTTCAATGAACAGCAAATCACTAAGAGTCAGCATTAAAAATTAGAAAAATATATTCAATTGAGACTGAATTACTATATATTGGTGCCAGCAAAAATTATTTAGCACCAAGGTTTGAGAATACCTGAAGTGGAAAACGCTTTATTGCATCTCTTTCTTCCCAAGCTAGCAGTTTTTCATAATACTTTTGTTACTGTCATCCAAAAGGTTTTTCCATTCAAAAAGTCATCTAGAAGTTGGCAGGTCAAATCAATGATTGGGCTTGGTGATCTGAAAGACGTTTTCCAACCTAGACAATTTTATGATTTTAAGTGATCTACTAAGTAAATATTAACAAACAGGTCACACTGATCACTTCATCTCCAGTTTAATCAGTTAAAAGTAATTCTTTGACTCTATCATTGCGTTTACAATTTTCCAGGCAAATTCACTGATGTGGAAGGGAAAAGGTGAAATTTCTGTCTGTGAACTAGTAGGAAACAGTTCACCAGCTGCCCAAATTATTTTCAAGTACTTGGCAAATCTCTAGATAAAAATTATCATGGTTCAGAGGATTTGATGTGGACAGGAACATTTGTCAAACTATAACCAAACTTTTTCAATTTACATTAGCAAAGTTATGAAGCTGAACTAGGGCAGCCACTTGCACTAATCTATTAGTTAAAGAAAAAAAGCCACAATGCATGACATGCTTTCAAATCTATCTATATCTGTAAGCAGATGTGTATATTCAGGAATGCATTTTAAGCATCATTAATATTGATACAGAAAGATGCTGCAGTCATCTCTCATAACCATAGGTTTCATGGCTGCAGTCTGCATGAACAACCTTCCTTAGCTCACAGTGTTCATCAGTCTTGTAGAAATGGTTCAGCTTTTACATTCATCATTTGGGTGAAGTGTGGTAAAAACTTTTTTTTTTTTTTTTTTTTAACTCAACTAGTGTATTTTCATGGATTGTGCTTTCTGAGGCCATTAATAGTAATGATGTTATATGGTTCATTCTAGTCCTTTCCATGGGTTGTTGCTCACATAAGAGGAAGTAATACAGAGGCAAAGCCCTCCTGTACAGGAATGTATGGTTTCACCAGAGCGGGGTGAGTGGAGTGCAGTTAAAAAAAAAAACTTCCACTAATACAACGCACATTTTTTCCCCAAAGAAACCAATAACCAAGCACAGATAGAAGAGGGATCTATCAGAAATAGAAACTAAATCTAGGATTTTCTTAAATCTTTTTAACAGAAGGCTCTGTATTTTAGTCCTGGGAGTAAAGACTGAGCTATTTTATATGTGCTGCACTGGATATTGTTTTCATTTGCCTATTTATTGCATTCTGCTAGTTATGTGAATAGAAGTGGAAGCTCACATCTCTCCCTATGGCTTAGGAGGCTTTCAGCTGTGCCAAATTACCATCACATTCTGAGATATGCTGCATCCTTCATCTCCCCAGTCTCAAAGGATTTTTTGGCATCCAGAATCACAATGATCACTACATTCTGAAGTGCTTTAAATTTTGTGTTTGTGTGGAGGAAGGGATTAATCAATCTGGAAATAGCTCAGATCCCTCCCTCTACTCCAAGAGGTGAGCCATTGATATTCATGTGCACTTTCTTCCTTAGTCTTTTCAAAGGCAGTTTGTCCAAATAAGCTGAGCATTTTGAAGCTGCTAAATATCTATCCTTCTGAAGAGTCTAAATAAATTCTTCTGATACTGAGCTGGAAAGTACAGCACAGACAACATAAATCAGGAATGACCAAGCTGGTACTCTATTTGGGACTGCTATGGCTGAGAAAAACGGAGAGTTCTTAAGGTTGTAAGCTACAGTAGTGCTGCAAGACTACCATAGCATACTTGACTGAATTATTCAATTCTCGAGTGCCTACGCTATCCTAATACATTATTATATCATCATAAGAGAGAAAGCATCTTTTTCTACATCTAACTAAACAATAGAATACAGAATAATTACTGATAGTCAATAATAATTCAGTAAAAGCAACCATCACATTTCTACTTTCACACCATGCATAAATCCTTCTTTGTCCAGATATTTTCCAGCTAGGTCAGACACTAAAGACTACAAATCAGCAATTTAGCCTGCAGAGACCTAGATGACATTAATTAAAAGTCATGTTTGGCTTAAGCAAGTCCTGACTATTGTCTCATAGACCAAATGAATTAATCCAGGCTGGTTTTTGAAAGGCATGACATTATGAATAACTTCCATGTACATGGCTTAAATGCAAAATGGTCTTGAAGCTTGAATCCCAAATCTCTGTTTGGAGATGAAAGAACAGAATCTTAATTTTACATCTACAGATTCATAAGAATCATGTTATTCAATATTCACAAACTTTAATTGGTGGGACTCTCAAAGCAGCCACTACAGATAGTACAAAACTTGCAAATGTGCATATTTTAAAAGAACCTGAATAGGAGCTAAAAAAGTGTCTTCTTTAAAAGTATGTTAATTTAACAGATGGTTTAAAGGACTAAAGTGGATATTTTCAGACAATGACAAAGGATATGTAAATGAAAACATTATGCAATAAGTGAAAAGAAATATTACTGCATAGCAGGATATGTTTAACTTACTTTTGCAAAACTGAACAGACACTTAAGGTTTGTTGCTTTTTTTTTTTTTTTTTTTACAGTGAGTAAGTTGTAGAATGACTCCTAGGCCTTTGATCCAGTCACAGTGGAAACCTGCTCTGGCAGCTCAATTTGCTCCGATTCTCATACTCTGCAGTCTGACAGAACAGCACTATTAGCGGAGAGTTGATCAGCAAGATGTATAATGGGGAGAGGTCAGAATCAATAAGGACTTGCTTCTGACACTGTAGCACTGAACATCACACTTCATGCAGCAACACTTTTAGCTAAAACTATCTTCAGGAGTGCAGGCCAACTCATATTTTAACACCAGTGACAGATTAAGAAAGCACTCCCTACCAAATGTATCTTTTATTTACAAGGATTCCAAGTGGTAGACAGCAGCGAAGCAATTTTGTTCCATGTACTTTGGTAGAATGCAAAGTATTACGACAGAATGCCTATTCTTATAGAACTAAGTACAGTATTCTAAGGGTTAATTATTTTTATAAGTCCACACGTTTAGTAAAATCTATTGTACTGGATCAGAGCAAATGCTCATTTAGTTCAGTGTTCTGGCTATAAGAGAGAAAGATTTGGCTGTCCAGAAAAAGGCAAAAAAAAGTAAATAATTATATAGTGATACCTTCCCATTACATCTTCCCCAGTTCTAAAGACTGAGGAAATTCCTGAATCAGAGATGCACAAATAATGATTTTTGAACTCACAGGCCTTCACAAATTATTATTTCTTTAATCTGACTAGGATAAGCATATTTATAATGAACAAAACAAAAAACAGCAGATGGCCAGCATCTAGATTCCACTGAAAACCTCAAGTAGTAAGAATTTTGTAGTTAGAAAGTTAGAAACACAGGCAAGAGATTTAAGTATGAATCTTCTGAACAAGAGACTTCCATAATATAACCTCTATTTATAAGCACATTATAAAATGTAAATACGCCTCCTCCCTATGTAGATGCAGCCAAGTGGCTTACCATGCTTTCCAGCAACATTTGTTTAAGTAAACTAATTCACTGGTACTAAAACTCTCATTCATCCAAAGTGTAAACACAAGCAACCTGAAACCATTCAACTTTCATATGATCTGATTTGCTTGCATGGATGTAGCTTTTACTTAGCCTGTCCCCTTTATCAAAGTGTTCCCCAATATTCTAAGAAACATAGTACCACAAATGACTATGGTTTTTACTTCTTTGTTTTAGAAGAACAGTAGAAAAGCAAGCATCACATTTGGACAATGTTTGGACTGTTCTTAAAAAAGTTTCACATTGAACACTAATTTTCAAAAAAAAAAAGTGAGCAGATTGTGCAAGAAAACAGGAGATGCTTTTAGTAGCAAGGAGAAGAGTGCGTGGAACAGTTGACCTTAACTAACTGAATTTGACTGAAGCAAAAGGTTAGACTTTTTGAAGGGAGAGCATTAGAGCAGATTTGCCTCTCCCCACCATGACCAACCCTCCAGAGATATGAATTCCAATATGAATTGAATTGAGATTTCAAAAAGGGACTCTAAAATTCTTGGAAAAACAACAAATTAAGATTGTTCTTCAGAGTTGCATTAACTCAATGAAAGCTTGTGTGAGAAAAGGAGGCTGCTGAAGTTCAGAGAGGCAAATAATAATACTGCTTCTAGTCAAATCCACAGCTTAGATTAAAGAATCAAAGAAGAACACAAGAATAAGCTGTGACGTATGCATATAGCCCAGCCTGTTCCTACCCCCCATCCCGTTCCCTAAAAGTGAATAACAAATGCCAATCAAAACTGATTTATTCCAAATTCTGATGGTGCCAAAAAGATTCTTTGTGTACTAGAGGATTCTAAACAATTAGTAACCAAATAAAACATAGTAGGGAGTTTGGCAGAGGATTTGGAGAACTCGTTAAATATCACAATACAATTCCCAGCAACTTTTCCACAACTCATTCATTCCCATTACCACATTTTTAAACATGGTATATTTATTTATCTAATAAACTAGCTCACATTTTACACGATCATCTGCAGAAAAAGTCAACTTTTCTTAGTCCAGCACATGGAAACTGAAATGAGATGTAGCTCAACAATATACATATTTATCTTCACTTTTAACTAAAGAAAAATTGGAATGTTTTGAAACTCCAAGACAGTCAGCAGACCATTAGAATTCTTCATGTCACAGAAGAGCAGCCAAGATCCATTCAGTTAATGCCTGGATCTCCTATTTTCAGTTCCTTTCAGATAAATTCTTCTTGCTAAAACCCCCAAGATCAACACAGCTACATCCAATGCAAAGACTGTTACCAAACTGCATGCAGGTAGCCACACCTTCCATGTCTTTCTGCAAACAATTGTATATCATATTGTCCTATGCTTTAGTTCTACTCTTGTTTTCAGAGGTTTGTATTTTGTTGAACTTAATTGTCTGGAAAGGCACAAGGTATCTGGCAAAGTTGACTAAATTAACAATATTCTGAAAATAAAAATAAAATAAACCACCACCTTAGATACTGAACAGTAAGTTTTCATGTCCTAAATGATAGAGACCTACAAGGTGACAATTTTTAATTTTCAGGTCTCTGATACTTTTGGTTTCAAGTAGGAAGAGGTCAGAGTGGGCATTTTCCAGAGCTCCCAGTTGTCTAGTGACTGCAATAATTAGCAAAAACAGGGGTAATTACACAGAGAAGTTCACTACAGTGACATTCCAGTTCATCACACAATCTAATGCTATACTTAATAAATTTCTCTTATAGCACCATATTCTTCCATTGTGTGTCTCATTTTGAGTTTTTATAAAGCTTTGGATTTTCTCAAAATCTTATGAACAGATTATAGAGCACCATTTGATCAAGAACAGCATACCACAGAAAGCTCTAATCAGTCCTATCTGCTCTGTCATTAGAAGCAAAACCATATTTAAAGTTACTAACAGTGCTATACATTCAATTGACTCTAAAAAAATTGTGCCTTACCTCCCCTTTCAGGAAACATGGAGCTTACATTTCAGCTTACAAACTAACTATACTTTTTAACTTTGGTATACAAAAATAACTGAAGTTATTTAGAAGTGGCATAAAACTTTTTAATAGGTTTTTTTTTTTTCAAGTAGTAAGTCATAAAAAGTTAAGTAACACTTTGGCATATTAAGCCTCCCTTAAGACAGAAGACTATTCTATATTGTCACAAAGTTCAACTCTGTCTTACAGTTTTGTTTTCCAAATGTTCATAGAACAATGGTTGAAAGGCCATTTTCTGAATTGCATTCATGTACATTTATGAACTGAAGGAGGAGGAAGGAACTTGCTTCCATTTAGTGAAAAAATAAATGGTCTTTAAAAACACTGGAAGGAAAGAGATTCCTTCCAGAGGCACCTTGATGGCCTTAAGAAGTTGGCCTATGCCAAGCTCATGAAGTTCAACAAAGCCAAATGCAAGGTCCTGCATCTGAGTGAGAGCTATCTCAAATATGAATACAGGCTGGGTAACGAGAATAGAAAGCAACCCTGAGGAGAAAGACTTAGAGGTTCGGGCATACAAAAAAGCAGGATGTGAGCCAGCAGTGTGCACTTACAGCCTGTAAAGCCAACCACATCCTGGGTTACAACAAAAGAGGAGAAGCCAGCAGGGTGAGGAAAATAACTGTCCCCTTCTACAATTCCCTCCTCTGGAGTACCACATCCAGGTCTGGGAGCCCTTAGCACAAGAAAGATATAGAGCAGTTCAAACAGGTACAGAGGAGTTCATGAAGATTATCAGAGGGCTGGAGCACCACTTTTACAAAGGCAGGTTGAGGAAGCTGGGCTTGCTCAACCTGGGGAAGAGAAGGTTCCAGGGAAACTTTCAGCACTTAAACTGGGCTTACAGAAACAACAAGGGACATCTTATCATGGAGTATAGTGACAGCATAAGGAGTAACAGTTCTAAACTGAAAAAAAGGTAGATTATACGTAAGGAAGAAAAAAGTCACTGTGAGGATGATGAGGCACTGGAACATGTTGTTCAGAGAAGTTGTGGATGTTTCACCCCCAGAGGTGTTTAAGGCCAGGGTTTTGAACAAGCTAATGAAAGGCATCCCTACTCATGATAGGTGGAGGGGAAGTAGGTAATCATTATTTAGGGTCCCTTACTGTACAAACCTTTCTCAGACTACATGATAAATGTAAACTTACATTATCAACAGTTTACTCAGATATATCTTTCCCCTGGTCCTCACCTACCTCAAGGGTAGGTGAAGCAGTATCCTCAAGGATATTGCTTCAACAAGAAATACTCAAGGAATAAAAATTATTAGCTTTATAGTTCCAGACACCTAAGATCAAGATAGGAACTAAAGAGCTGAACACAGAGCCTTAGGAATCATTTATGTCGTCATCACACTTCTGGGAAAAACCAGAAGAGGAAGCAAATTAAATGCTTTGCGAGATTTTACTAAGTGATTCATTACTTACTGAGCTCTACTGAGCACTTCATTACTGGTGTAGACATAGAACAGTTGAAGCAATTAGAGAATTTAGAAGAGCTGATTAGAAACAATCAGAATGAAATGACTGCTAACTTGAGAATAATGTATTAAGACTGACACATTCAAGGCTACCTAAGAAAGACAGATCTCTTCCCTTTTTAGAACACTTTGAAAGTACTAGGTCTCTAAAAGATTTGACCATCAGTATATTTGTCACAGAACCGCAATATTATTTGCACTGAAAAAATAATATCCAAGGGAATGCACTGAAGACTGGAAAACTCATGAGATCTTCTGCAGCTCAAGTTGCCTAGAACAGACTGTAAGACTTCACCCACAGCCAAGAAATCATCCATCTCCAGAATAGAGGTGGCATGGTAAGAGTGAAGAACCTTAGTAGTAACTCCCAGTGTCTGCCACATCACAGAAATGAACACAAAACAAGGCATTTTAGTGCTAAACATTTTAAAAGGGGAAGGTCCATACCAAGCATCATTGTAACTGTTAGTTGAAATCAAGTTATTCCTCTGTAGTTTGACATGCCATAACTGGATGAGAATAGAACTAAGAGATGGAATACAGAAGGGAGAGAACCATCTCACTGAAAGAGAGAAGAAAGAGGAACCATTGGTCTCTATTCCCTGGATCTGAAAGTGCCCCATTTCCATTTAAGTCAGTGTTTGCAGACCAACTACTGTTTTCTGTGCAATGGGAAAATGAAAACTTTTTTACATTGAAAATCCAGCTGCTTTATAAAGACACTGATTTAATGAACATCGTGTCAACTTTTCAGTAATGTAAATCACTAGAGAGTAATTTTAAAATAGGTGCATGATTTTAATCCACATATCCATTTGCACTATAGTAATTTGTAATGACAGCTAGTGATTTCAAGCTGACTTGGAAATTGAAGACTTGAAAAGTGTAAAACCCAATCACTTTTTAGCTGTCAGAAAAGCCACCACAGGTAGAACACAAAAGATATACTTACTACAAACGTGGTTTCCACTATACAGAAATAGTCTGTATATTCAACATTACTTAAAGGGAAGGTGAGTTTTCAAGGTCTCAAAGCCAGTTTGTTCACTTGTACAGAACTTTTTTGCTGAAAGCAAAGAAACTACAGGAGAGTTTTACAATAACTGTGACATGAGGAATAAACAGACACAGATACCTACAAAACAAAACATACCTCTCAAACAATTAGGAAAAGTTGGGGCAGAATTTAGCTAGGACTAGATGCTTTCAAAAACTCTTGAATGTTGTTTGAATTGTTGCATTTTTTATTTTCATTTTTTAACAGAGATGTACTATTTCTCTGTCATAGGAATGTTATTCTTTTGGTTATTCTACATTGGTTTACACAGACACAACATTGAATGCCTTATGCGTCTTATCCTTAAAGTTTGCATAGTACTTCATGTCATTGCAGACTTTTTTTTTGGACACATCAAAATCACTTTTCTTTCAGAAATTGATAATTCTCAGTCTCACTTTGAAGTGCAGCCAAATGTTTAGCTTATCAATGCTTGAGTTATTATTCTTTTTACTGTGGAGGATTTATAAAGAAGACAATCAAATCCAAAGCTGTGTAATGAATCCAAACTATAGTAGTTTTCAATGGTAAATCATAAAATCAACTCTTGGAAACAGATATTCTGCCATACTAAGTCACTAGCTACCCAACATAAGACAGTCATTTCTTGTTCAAAGAGTTGACAAGATAGTAAATCACAAATAACCCTGTAAGAGAAAGGAAAGTGAAGTAGAAACTACCTATTCAGAGGTTAAGGGAGAAGAAATATTTCAGGAGGCATTCATTTAACAGCAAATAAAAATAACATATCCTCAAGAAATTCTTCTGGCATTGCTAGAAAGTAAGGAAAATAAAATGCCATTTTTAAGTTCTGAACTACTGATCTCTACAGATATGGTACGAAATGAGTCAGGTTTGTTTTCTTATTTCACTGTGATCACATTTATAAATATTCAGCCCTTCCGTTTCTTCAAGCAGACATTTCATGATGAATGAAGGTCTTTTTCTATCCTAGGTTGTATAACTTTTATCTTTTTCTCTCCATCTCTTGTGCACCTTAACATATTCAGATTGATATTTATGGTTGTTAACTCACCCCCCCTCCCCCCCCCCCACTGTTGAATATGTGCTCATTTCTAGTAAGTGAATCAACTGGAAACCAAGAGCAGTGTTATAAAATCAAAAAGAGCAAAGCACACTGTGCTTAAGAGTTAAGAATACTGGTACAAAACCATTATCCAAAATATTTTTTGTAAAAAACATTTTTATAAGCTAAAATAAATGCATATTTACCATGCTCAGAAGTTCAGTGCAGACAAATATTTTTTGTAATATGCTTTAGAAAGTTTGCTCTCATTCAGTTTAACAAGAAAAAAATAAGCAGATGGCAACACAGTTTGTGCCTCTTGGATATTGTGATAAGATATCCATTGCTGAAATGTAAAAATTACCTTGCGGCTACTTCATTGGTACAGTAAGATATGCTGTTTGAAATGCAGAAACAAACATTTAGAATTCTAAGTTCACTCTATATGCAGTAGAGTTTTCAAAGCAAATTACAGTTCAAGTTCTAAACAGACTTTTTACTTGAAGAATTTTTGTAATACTGCAGTTAAAAGATCCCCTTAAAGCAGCTATTAGTTAAGCCTCTTGACTTCTTTTAATACATAAGTAATAAATATTATAGCTATAATAAAACACACAATACCTAAAAAACTGCTGCTATGAGATCTTCTACAACTCAGAAGTTAATTAAGAAATGTTAAACCAGTAAAACAAAGAAGATACTAAGTCAGTCTACAAAACCTCATCAGTTTAAAATATGTCTGCAGAAGGCCAAGAGACTGAAATATAGTTTAATCTGTACTACATGTTTTTCAAGTAATGCATATTAAGTCTATTTTTTTTCCCACATGAATTGAAATGACTAGCACAGAAGAGTTTCAGCATCAAATAAGAAAGACAGTAACAGGTGAGTTCTTCAAGAAAACCACTGGGGTTATTTATCCACAATATATTCAAAGAATACCCCTCTATGTATCTCCAACATTTTGAGAGCTACCTTCCTTCTCTTAGAGGGTTAAGCAGAAAGTGACTACTGCAATTTTTAAAATGGTTTAAGCAAAAAAAGAAGAACAACTGCTGTGAAAAGAAACATGGGTTGCATTTTCATGGTATTTTACTGGCAGCTGCAACTGGCTTTCTGCTTTCTGGCCTGGCTGAATGTAAGCCAACAGCAGACCAGAAGATGCTGAGGTCCAATTAATATGGCACTGGGTTTGAGCTAGTAAGCCTTGCTGAGAGACAAGGCTTTTAGGCATGTACAGCACTCAGGCTCAGTGCCGTGCTAACGCAGCTACATGGCTTCCAGTTAAAGAGCTGGCTTGCATCCAGTTGGTTCAGAGAGCAAGCAAGGACAGCTGCTATTTGCTCTGAGCATGGGCCGGACTTACTAGTGACTACCACAGCATGCAGAAAGTACATGGCTGGGACTGGGTGCACGACCATGCTGTGAACAGACCTTCTGGTTCTGTTAGCTATAAGTACAAGAGATTGACTGAAGAAACCCTCTCTGTACTCACAAGGCACAGTGAAAGTGTAAGCAAATGAGGAATTGTACTCGTGCCAGTTTCCATATTACTACTTCTGTAAATCTTGGTTGACAGAATCAAGGTATGCTGCCCTTCTGTCACACTACCAACATAACTGCTATGAGTACATGAAAGAAAATGGCACAAGCATTCCTGTGCCTTCTGACTTGCACAATGCACATGAAGTTGTGCCTGTCTGTGCCAATGTTCAGACAACAAAAATTTCCAAAATTTGCTTGTACATGACATTCACAGCTCACAAAACATTTGGATTATTTCTCAAAGCCCAGTTTAGGGGTTGTAGGAAGCATGAAAATTCAAACAGTGAAGAGCATGGATTCAGGCTCCTAGCTTAGGGGCTCTATTTGAGATAGTATTTGAGACAGAAAAATGAAATTAAGGCTAATACAAATCCCAGTACAGTTTATAACCTTAACAGTATATATATCAGAAGGTTAACTGAAACAGTATGATTTCCTTTTTCTCCAACAGGGTAAGAGGCAATAAAAAGGGTTAAAAGAGGCTTTGGAGAACTACAGTAAATGATTTTTAGAAATAAATAGCTCCATAAGAAGCTAAATTTTGAGTCAAGAGTGCATAGCAAGACCCAAAAGTAAGCCTTTCTAAAACTTGGGGATGAGCAAAAAAAAAAAACAGGCTTGTGAACTGCTCGTTATGCAAAGTAACAGTGAAGAAAACAAACCTGAAACAGAAGTTGTGAACTAAGTATTATTATAATATTAGGAGGAAAGCATGTAGGGAAACTGTGAGGTCATGGCTTGAACTGGTGATTGCACACCTGGTAAAGGCATGTAGCTGGCCCAGGGAGGACAAGCAAACTGTTTGCATCTGTGCTCCACATGGGACCAGAAGAGATGGACCCAGGCTGGAGCCATGCTGGGCTCATATGAGGGCCAGACACTGGAGGGACGGCATCCCTTGGACCTAGGCTGCCTCCTGAGAAGGAGTGCTGTGTAGCTAGAGAGTCCCTTCACCAGTTGGCTGAATTCAACTCTTCTTTCCGTATATGACTACTAGCCTACCTGCAAATATTTTGCCTGGTATTGCCAAGAACCTGTCAAGAAGCATTTGTCTTCATAAGCAGAATAGAATGAAAATACTACTTTTAAAAGAAGCTTTAAAAAAAAAAAACAAAACAAAAAACACGTTACTATGTATTAGAAGTCAAAGTGTAAAAATAGCATTTATTTAAGTAGAGTATCAACAGCAGACCACTCCAAGTGAACAATGCTTCAGTCAAAGCTTGGAAATCACAAAATCATTTCAAGTTGGGAGGAACCTTTAAAGACCATCTAGTCCAACTTCCCTGCAATGAACAGGGACACCTACAGCTAGATTAGGTTGCTCAGCACCCCCATCCAGCTTAACCTTGGATGTCTTCAGGGACCGGGCATCCACCTGTGTAGGTGATGTACTATATATGGAGTTCATGCAGCTTGTAATCCGAAAAGCTGGACTGTTGCATTTTAAGACTAGTTCTGATCAAAAGAGACAGCATGCAACAAAGAAGATGACAAGAACCTATGCAGGAAGGTGTCAAACAGCTTTGCCACAGAACTAGTTACTAGCAGATGTACAGTAGAAAAAGGGTCTCCTGTTGGCAGGATGGAGATCCCATGAGGAGCAGGTACAACATGTTGGAACTACTCTTCTGAAAGATAATCCACTATAATTATTTCCCAACCAAGGAAATGAAGTTCGCAAATGTGAGATAAGGGAAGCTAAACCCAGGGACTCCCCCTTTCTAGAAAAAATAAAAAATGTAGCTAAGTACAAAGGCACATTTCGTGTCTTACCTTCACTATAAAAAACATGGTACTTTTCACAAGGTGGAGCTTCTGCCACATCTGACACTAAGCTTAAAGTCATAAAAAAATATCTTTTTTAATATTACAGGAAAGCTGAGAATAGAACTTAGGTTAACTGAAACTTAAGTTTATTATGAGGATTTCTTTTATATCACTTTAATAACGCTGCTCCAGATACCCTTCAAGCCATGTACAAAGTGGCAAAATTTAATTATAACTGTAGGCACTTTCTTGCTAGTTCTCCACAGACAGTTCATAGACTTCATAGTACTACTGAACAACAACAACAAAAATGATCACTGTACCGACTCCTATTCAACCCACACATTAAAAACTAGCTTTCTATGGTCTTGAAATTTTCAACAGAAATTTTCATGAGGAGCTGTTTGGAATAATTTATATGGATTGAAAGAAATCTTCATGGTATAATCACAAACGTGGACCGTTAAAACTCAAAGACACCTACAGTCAGTCATCCCTGCACAGATGTGCACAGCTGGAACCCCCCACAATCTCTTATTTGTAACACAAAGCACTGAATGTCAGATAAAAGCAGAACTCAAATTGATTGTTTTCTCCCCTCCTGAATCCCAGTTCTCTATTAGAGGTTGCAACTGGGTCTCTCAGAAAGGTCAGCCTTGGCAACATTTATGGTCACACATCCTCCTACAACCATGGGATGAGTCCTCAAGCAGCCTTTGAAGATATACATCCATTCCACGGATCAAGTAAGTTGCTGTGGCATTGTAACTGAACCTGAACTGCTTTTAAGTTGTCAGCAGCCAATGGACTGGATAATTCAGTTACATCTACCCTTCAGAATTCAAGGCTGAGCATTTCTTTGAATGGTTTCCAATTCCTTCTACTCATAACCATACTTCTGCTATTTTTATCTTTTACACTATTAGTCTCTTTAGACTTATAAATTCAGCCTTCTAAGCAGATCTTAACAAGGACAGTTCACGGCCCTGAGTCTAACAGTGTGAAAATAGAGCAGTATCAGCAGATGTTTCAGCAATTGCTGGTATTGCAGGCATGCATGCCCCAGGACTTTTTTTTTTTAATCACAAACTGTGCCTTGCTCATATAACTAATTACATAGTTTTCTTCTACATTTTTGTTTGACATGAGACCTTTTAACTCCAGTACAAGTCTGTGAAGAAAATTAGGATTTTTTACTGCTTATATTTAATTGCTAAATACAAAACTTTCACTAATGTAAAAAAAAAATATATATATATGAGAAAATAAAAAATATATACAGACTGAGATTAGGTAATAGCAGTAAAGCTGCATTTTGAATTATTTATTATTAAGTCATTCATTTGAAGAAATAAGTATTTTTACAGTTCTTAAAAATATATGATTGTCTCTTGAGCATACCTAAATGTTGGGGTGCTCTCAATTCAAGGGGTCAGGATATCAGGAGCCAAGATTTCAGAACTGCTTCTCAATCAATCACTTGTGAAAAACATTAGGTAGGGAATAAACTCAAACATCAATTACATTTTCTCAGTTCTGAATCAGCTTCAAGGTGATAAGTGGAAGGTTTATTTAACAAACTGGTATGAATTTTTAAAAGCAAACTAAAACAAGTCCAGCCAGAGCTGAACTAAATGAAATTGAAATATGTGGGAAGGGTATATTAGATGCCTCACTAGATCACACAAATTATACTTGTTCTCACGCAAAAAACTCAGACTTAAAGATGCACTTAAAAAAAAAAGAAAAAAAGGTGGATTTTAAAAAAAGACTATATTCCAACCTACTTTAAAACTGTTTCAGATTTTCTGTTTTTCACTGTTCTTTCATCTCCGCTTACATTTTCCTAAAAACAGTTACAGCAGCTTTTCCTTTCACACAGTTTTTCTTTTTTCTTTAAAAAAGAAAATCTTTATTACTTAAGCAGCAGTTGCTTACTGTCCAGAATACATCCTCGGTAGTATTTAAAACTGCCACTAGTTAGTAGATTTTGGAAATCCATCTATTTTGTAATAATCATAACAAAAAAATTGATTACATTAAATATCTATAATTACAGACATACATCATATTTTTGCAACTATTTCAGTACTATTTGGAATGAAAAAAAGGATTACACTGACTATAATAATTTCACTATTTGCAGGTAAAAATTAAGTAACAGCGAGCACTCCAGTCCTGTCTTTGAAGCTAACATTCTCTTTGACATCAGTGTGACTCCAGTGGAATAAAAATACTACTTAGCACTTACCTAGCACTTTTCATCTTCAAAGCACTTCGCAAACATCATAATTAACGGTGGCAACAATCTGGTGAATATTACAAGAGTCATCTTCCCCAGATAATATAAAGAAGAAACAGAGAAGTTGCTTACCAAAAAAATGAATAATGTTCAAGAGTTTCCAACTCTTTGTTTTGAGCTTTGATCACATCTAAAGACAGCTTTTCTAACAATATTTAATGTTGCTATTGCTTCATTAATGTTTATTTTGGTCTTAAATCATGAAAAATAAAAGAAGAAATTTGCTGAATATACAAAATACCATCGTAATTCTATGGATGTACCATAGGTACTGAAATCATCTTTGATAGTACCTACTTACACATACAAAACCAACAGATGCAGCATCACTAGTCAAATATTAATGCATCAAATTATAGAGTCCTTTTTTCTTTTTTAAACAGCAAGAATTTCTATTCTTTGAAATACTGCTATTTCTCCCCTACTTATTCCCTACATTACTGCAAAAAACTTAGGAGAACAATCAGAAAAGACATCCATAGGCAGAAGAAAACTTAAATTTCAATATATATTAAATCACTTCCTACGGATTCAGTCCACAATACATTTCAAACCCAGTACTGAAGCATACAATGGCTTTTAATGCATTCTTCTTAATGCAATTGGAATCACCCACACTTCTAAATAGTAAAATTTACAGGAATAAGTTAATCTCACAAAATCTGTGTTTATATCCACAGTTGACACAGCTTCAGATATGAAGCAAGAGTAAAATTTTCAATAGCAGCTGTGTGGACAAAGCAATACCCCAGCAAACTCAACACACCCAGGACAGAGCTTTTACGGCTTTGGTTTTCAGGAAGGATCAGGTATTTTATGCAGGTTGCCCTTGACTTGCGAGTCTCATCTCACCCAGAGTGGAACATCCCTAAAAAGCACATAAAAGGATTAGTCCTTCATATCAGAGGACAGCCAGAGGAGGAGGTGATGCTGGCACAATTTCAATCTCACAACATACACATGGCCACCCTCAACACAGACTAGCAGATATCTGAAACACTTTCACCTGCCTTCTGGTAATGCCTTAGCTACAAGCCTAACTGTTGCTACTGGAGACTGTATGACTTCATTTCAGACAGTATTTAAGCATTATTCGGGTCACACAAAATAAAGGTGGTAATGACTTGTGCTGGCTAGGCCACTTACAGAGTGAAGTCACACTTTTTAGACCATAATATAGCAAGTAATAGAAAATGAAAAACACTGATTACAGAAAGAATAAATCACTGTATCCTACATATTCAATACATTGTAAATTACTGTAATCACACCAGGAGACGAGGGTGCAAATAGGGTGGTAGAAAAATTAACTGTCTCCTCTCAAATTTAATTGGCTTAAAACACTAAAATAATGTAGATATGTATTTGGATATAGTATGAGATAACTATGCTTGACTGATGAGTGAAGGTAACACAAAGGGCAGTAGAGAATTTAATCAAAAGTGAAAACGTCTGATCTTGAATTTGCTGCAGTTCTCCTAGGAAGAAAGATGGAGAGAACTGGGCTTGTTCATCCTGAAGAAAAGGAGGCTCCAGGGAGACCTCACTGTAGCTTTCTAGTACTTAAAGGGGGTCTAGTAGAAAGACGCAAAGAGACTATTTGGGAGAGCAATGACCGAACAGGCACTAAGAGCTTTAAACTAGAAGAGAAGGAGACTAGATGTTAGAAAGAAACCCTTTACCGACAGGGCTATGAAACACTGGCACAGGCTGCCCAGTGAAGCTATGGATGCCGCATACCTAGAGTCATACAAGGCTGGGTTGGATAGGGCCCAATGGGTACAGAACTGGATGGTCTATAAAGACCTCTTACAACCTATGCCATTCCATGATTCTATGATAAACAGAGTCAAAATACAATGCATTTCTGTAGTTTACAGTTCCTCTGTAAACAGAGGATCATTCTTCTGAAAAAGAGCATAACAATGTTAACATAGTTGTTTGGACTCTACAGCTAACCTTACAGATAGCCTAACTGATAATTAAAGTGCTCTGAAAAATCTTCTTTTGGTTTTGTTTCTTTTCCAACTTTGTCCAGTGTTATAAATAAAACCAGGTGTGACTTCAGTTTTCTTGAGGCAATGAATGCCAAAAGTAGCAGTAAATCCACTGAAATGCCAGAAAAATAAAGAAACAACAGAAGTAATTTCTATTATTGTAGCATTAGTGCCAACTAAATAATATCAATTACATAATGTAAGAATATAACAGTATTATAATTACTAATATAATGCATACTATTGTTACAAGGTAATATATTTAATCAGTATGTTATATAACAATACACTACAGAATGTTCATATGTTTTTTTAATAATAGAACTTCATAGAAGCTTAAAAATTCTTTTTGGAATCTATTTGCTGTTTTGTATGATAATGCATACTACAATGCATGTTTGGTTACTTTTTTTGTATTAAGTATATATCAAGTGACTCCTTCAGCTTTGTAAATTTTACATAGATGCTAGATTGTTCAGATTTTGTGCAATTTGCACAAAAACTATAAAGAAACTATGCTTATAGAACATCTTGCTTTATTCTGCTTCTTTAAATCCTTACCTTCTAGAGGAAAAGAACAAAAAAACATGTAAAAGCAAACATGAATGCACTACCCAACTCATACTATAATTTCAGCCACACATACAAGTGAAACATGTTTATAAATGCAAAAGAAGCAGATCCGCTGTATAGCAGAAAATTAGTAATGGAGGTCTATGTTTTAAATAGATGTATTTCCATGTTCTCATTTGAACTATTTGCATGCAGAAGTAATACAGAATTAGCATAACTGCTCCACAATATGGTATAATTGCTGGAGCAATATAAAACTCATACATTCAAAAACACATTTATATACATAACTTTTGCAATTAAGTCAAAGGAAAAAGCCAAAACAACAACAGAAGGAGGAGGGTTAAAAACCTGACTTCAGCAAAGTCAAGACAACACACCTGAGCAGTGCATGCACACAGGTAAGCTGGGTGCACAGCTGGAGCATTCAAGATAGAGCATCTCTACTCTGGTCCATTGCTTTCTCCATTTGGATGCTCTCTGCAAATTCTGTCTTCCCATACCAAAATTGCAGTAATACCAACAGTATCGTCAAGAAAAAAAAAAGTAAAAATGGCTATAAAAAGAACAAGCAGTTATCCTAAATTTGTTGGAGGAAGGCTGCAAAAACAGTGAACGGTCTGAAGGGGAAGACATTTGAGGAGTGGCTGAGGCTCATTGATATGTTTAGGTCAGAGAAGAGGGGCCTGCAGCTCCTCAAAAGGAGCAGAGGGGCAGTGCTAAGCTCTGCTCGCCGGTGACAGGGACACAGCCCAAGAGAATGGCATGGAACTGTGTCAGGGGAGGGTCGAGTGGGACAACAAAATCGTTCTTCACCAGAAAGCCCCTGGAACAGGCTCCTGAGGGCAGTGGTCATAACTCCAAGCTGTCAAGAGTTCAAGAAGTGTTTGGACATTCTCAGACATAGGGTTTGAATGTTGGATGGTCCTGCATGAAGCCAGGAGTTTGACTGGGTGATTGAGTCACTTCCAACTCCAGATATTTTATGATTCTATGATTCCTAGTAAAGCTAAGCCTGCTCTGAACTGATATAAGTTTGCAGTTAACCGAAGTCTGAATTTCTAGATAAAAGAGCATAATAATACAACAAATCCACAGAATGGTCTTTGTAGAGAATTATTCAATGCAGCACATGTATAATCATCAGTCCAAATAATACATAGCTAAGGTGATGTAAAACTGACTGTCATAAAAACAAAGGGAAGCACTGGTAAGCACTCATTCAAATGCCATATTCCAGAAGGAAGCACACATGTCCTGCCTGTGTTTTGTACTGGCCAGCAGCACTGCGGGAGTGAGCCAGAACTCTCCCAGAACACTGCAGCTGAGCCACCAGTTCTCTCCTGACATTTGGGAAGGGCTAAAGCTTCATGGGGGAACACCATACCGATATAGCTTTACTATGGAAAATTGCTTTTGTTTACACCACAGGTTCCAGTCAGCTCAGAACTGGACAAGTAGTCATAGCACAGTTTTCATGCACAGGCTGATCAACTGATCAACAAGTAGGTGAGATGTGTTGCAAGTGTATGAGCTCCTCCTCATCACCACTGAGATTACAAAGCAGACAGAGCCCAGGCCCCTCTCTCACACTGCAGGAGAACAGATCTAAATCTACTTTAGAGAGAAAAAAGACACAGTCAATGCCTTCAAAGAGAATAATTTCCAAGGTTTTAGGTATTTATCAGTTCTTCATCCACTTCCTGCATCAGGCCATATTTTAGCTGATATAAATCAAACTCCTTGGAAGTGCAGCTTATGTTTTAAAGCTGAGGAGCTGTTTCTTTGTATCTCACTTACTGCCTTCACTGCAAAAACTACAGATTTGCAGCCTGCTACAGCTGCTGGATGTCCTTCCACATCAGATGGGTGTCATGCCATCATCTACCCCATGCCACCCCTGCATGTCTGTGCAGAACTCCTTCCCACGCAGAAGCAACTGCAGGCCTCTCTGACAGTTGAACACTGAGGCACTCCAGCTCAGGCTCTTCATGTTGCTGTGTACCACCATCTGCCCACAAGCATCAGCAAAGATCCCAGAATGGTAGCAACAATTCTCACCGAGACTGTGGCTACAATACTAACTTGCTTAAATATACAACACGACGTCCCTTCCAGAATCTATAAATCTGTATTACCAATACACTAGCATGGGAACAGGATAATTAACTCATCCTGTCCATAAGAAATTCCCCAACATGCTCTTAAGAACAACTTCCAGGAACAACTTTGATACAGACTTCATTATTTTCAGGATGCTCCAAGAAAACATCCTTTACTACTACACTGAATCTAGCAGTGCCAGCTTTGAACAAAAAAACTGCTCCATGTACACAATGCTCAATGAAAATCAAGTTATTTGTAGTGGAGAACAAACTGGTGTATGAGAAACAAGAAGAGGTCACGAGCAATACATCTTTTTAAAATAGAAAAAAGATGACAAAACATTTTTCTGGAGTATGAGTTTGAATATCTTTATGTTTGCAAGTATAAGGCAGGTATGGAAGACAGTGTAAAATTCATTTAATTTTAGCAATAAAGATCCTACACAAAGATCAGAAAAAAAAGCTTACTGACATTCCATGTCTAGTCATCCAAAAAAGCAGGAAGGGAAGATATAATGATACTAAAATAACATTTGCCATATTTGGAACATCTGTTCCAGTTTGCATTTATAGTTCTCCTGTGTTTTCATCATTTCCTTCCATTTTATCACATGTGATTCAAAACAGTATTATAACAGATTTTCTAAGCTTTCAAGGCAAGAGGAAAGAGTAGAGAGAGATACATATATCTCTGCATTCATCCCCCAAAATTAAAGCATGCTACAGATAACAACATCTATCATTTAAGGCAGTTACTTTACAGCATCTCTGCTCTCCTAAAAACCATCTCAGACTTTCTGCTCCCTCTGAAGGCATTTCTTTGGATCCTGTTAAGAACTCAAAAGTTAGACTTCAACAGGAACAGAAAATTAAAAAAAAAAAAAGAAATCCCACCTTCAGATGCTCAAATGTTGCCATTGTGCTTTGAAGCACTTTTGTCGCAGAATGTATTACACTAACATGATGACACAATAGTGGGGGGAGGGAAAAATGACTGTTCTTTCAAGAAATCTGGAAGACATTTCCCAGCTCATTCTGGGATTATTTCTTTATAGGAAATTAACAGATATAATGCACTAGCTTTGTCTATTAGGTAGGTAATTGGATTCCGCAACTGTGATGATACCATTGCTTCCACATTAATGCCATATAATCCAAAGAAGAAAATGTGACAAAATGAAAAAGACATACCAACAATTACAGACAAAGGCATAAGTCAAAAAAACTAACACAGAAAATGTCTTGATTTCAATTAAATAATGCTATTTATACAACCACTTTTAAAACTGTTGATGTAATTATGCACTAATTAACAATGGAAAATCAGAAACTTGAGACAGCGACATTAGTCTTGGCATGGCAAAAGGTCAGTCACATGCACTGTGATATTACTGCAGATAACAGATTTGATATTTTTCAAGTCAAGAAAAGCTAACATTGTTACACTAGCTGATCATAAATCTTCACAAGGCTAGTAATTTCCTAATTTAACAAGCCTGACCACATAAACTGCCTATCTTTGTCAGTGCATTATTTGTATGAACACACTTTCATTGCAGATAGTGAATCTATATGCCAATTTTACCACCTGGAAGCCACATTTTAAAGAGAAGACAAGACAATTGCACATGAAACAAACTTACAAGGTAACTAATGCAGAGCTACACTACCAGGTGTAATTTGTATCACAGCAAAGTGACCGCACAAAGTTAAATTGATACAAGCTAGAAACTTATTTTAAGCATAATACTAAAATATTAGAAATTAAAGCTGTTTCTTGAAAAATCAATCTGAAATGTTACTTAAAGCTTGTCCAAAAATCTCCAAATGAAAACTACAGTATTTTTACCCAAGTTTCTTATTGAATTAATTACACATTTAAAATTTGCACAGGTATTTGCCTACATTGTCTGAATGATCCTTTAAGCCAGCAAGAGAGCCACAGTATATTCGAGATGCATCCTGGTAAATGCAACCATTCCACCAGCTACTTCATTTGCCTTTGGTGATTCAATGTTTGTTTCTTATGGAAAGGGCTTGCCTCAGTCACTCATACGAAGTGGAAAAAAAAGTTTCCATATTTGTTTGTTACCCCTCTCCCCCCCCCCCCCTTTCCCCCCCATAGGTTTTACAACAGCACTGTAAAACATTTAGGTAAAAAAATCTCTTATTTGTTTATTCTAACAGAATGTAAACCCCAGTGTGACTTCTCTGGCCAATGAAGGCTAAGCAACAGCCAGAGCAGTGGCAGATGAAAGGCATCATAGACTATTAATCACGGAAGATAAACACTTCCTTGGACAATAAGCTACTTTCAAAAAACAAACAGAAGTCAATTTACTTTGAGGTATTCCTATGGGACAAAATAGAGGAATTTGTTTGATAAATTATTCATCATAGATCATTCACACAGTTTTAATTATGATACTCTTCCCATAACAGTCAACACAGAACAGTCAGCAGAAAAGCTCTGGAGACTCTAAAGCTCAAGACAACTGACTGTAGGAAACAGAGTTTTCACCTTTGTATTGACAGCATGTATGGAAACTGGATGTGATGAGCAAAAGCTGGTATCACCTAGTAATCTTCATGGTTCATGGGAAAAGAGCAGGAAAAGGAATTTGCAAGACAGGGATATCTCCCACGAGCTGCTGGGTGAATGCACATACATTAGAAACATTCAGCCTTTTACAGGCTATGGTCCCAAGAGCTGTAACAGAAGTGATGACGACAGCCCTTTCCTTCCGGAAAGTAAGGCTGAGATGCATGAGCTCCTGAATACTGCAGTGATCCCTACTGGTCAGAGAGAGAAAAGCAGATGCTGTGACTGTCACTGTCAGTGCTCCCATTTTTAAGGTGAAAAAAATGACATTTTCCAAGAGCAGGAAGAACTATGCTTATCACCTGGAATTAATGTAAATCCTCACCTTCTTATGAGCAGAATATCCTCAGCACCAGTTCAAAAACTTTCAGTCTCGCATCAGTCACAACACACCTTTCAAAATCTGGCTCAAAGCACTGATTGACTGGATATTAGGAAATACTACTTCTCTGAAAGAGTGGTCAGGCACTGGAATGGGCTGCCCAGGGAGGTGGTGCAGTCACTGACCCTGGAGGTGTTCAAGGAACATTTGGATTTTGTGTTGAGGGATATAGTTTAGCGAGAACCATGGGTGATAGGTGGATGGTTGGACTGGATGATCTTATAGGTCTTTTCCAACCTTAGTGATTCTGTGATTCTGTGAATTAGAATTAATGAAAACATTGCAGTAAAAATAAAAACTGATGAAACCTTCATAACCAGACCACTGTATCCCTTTTATACATTCTGTAATAAAATTTTTCCTCTTACTTTAAGGAGACTTAAAGACTAGTGCACGAGAGCAACAGACGGGAAGTGAGATAAGAGAGAAGACCCAGATGAGCAGTATCAATAAATTTTTCTTCTTTCAGGCATAAGAACAAAGACAAAAAAAAAATTGAGAGACATTATTCAGAAAACAAAACCCCCAAAATTAATAAAAAACTCTTTCAGAAACCCTCCTTTCATTTTTAGCTAGTTGACTATTCTGAGAATAAGCCTACAGGATCAAAAAAGAAAATCACCCTAGACACTTAAAGAAAAAAAAAGAACACAGTAGTGCTTTAATTGTGCTTTTTGTATATACGTGCATGCATGATTCACTTTTCTTCATTAAGTCTGACTGGAGTCTAGGAGGATGAAAAATTTATCTATAAACATGGGAAACAAACACGGCTGTCTACTCCAACTGTTATAGATTGTAATTTCTTATCTATATTTATATTGCCCTGACACTACCTACAGCATACAAACATGCTCAATGGAAAATTCACTTTCTAAATTACAGCAGAAGTTGAGGTAACTATATCACCTCGTTACTGAAATCCTTGGACAAGTTTCTTTTTCTTGTTCCTTACTTCAAAGAAACCCCTCTTTCTCAGAGCCCTGCCATAAAATACTTACATGGAACACAGATTAGACTGTTTCAAATGCAGTGCAAATGAGAAAAGAATAAACAAGAAGTTATTGTTGAGGCACCTGAGTCTGCTAAATTCTGGAAGCAATAGAATACCAATTTAAGTCAGAGGGGAACGGTTGATTTATCCAACCAGTTATCTTTTTCTTCTTGAATATTTTTTCACAAATAACAGATCCCCATTCTTCTACTAGATGCTGGCAAGGTAATGCTAACTCAGAATCAGATAGCCCATGACCCTGACATATTACTGAAGGAAACAGATGGTATAAAGCTGTCTTAAAGCTTTTCTGAAGAACCATCTCCACCTGTAACCAATTTAGTTAAGACCACTGGCAGTAAGTGGCAGGAGAGGTCCAAGTGTCATGGCCACATCCTGTTCTGCCCCAAAGTCTCTATTACCTGGTAAGGTCTTCATGACAGAGAAGACACTTTGTGTCTATGTTGAGCAGTACCTTGATACTTCAACCCTTAACAATGCAAGGGGCTTCTACTTGCAGCATTCCACTCTTCTCCTCCAGGAGTTTTTATAGCAGACAACTTAACTGCTGCTGTTGCAACACTGTGTGTCTCATGCCTTGTATCTGCAGAGCCCAGTATTGCTCTTCTGGCATCTCCCTAGGGTCAGAAACTACCAACAGCAAGCAACTTGCTCCTCTTTACCTCCCTCCTTCACATAATTTTAAAGATTTTAGTTTATGCTAGAAAAAGCTAAACACAGTCAACAACAACAGATGTAACAGTCACTATTATCCAATACTAGACATGCACAGGCATTAAAACGACAGTTAATACGCAACACTTGTACCAGATTACAATACTCCAAATAGTGCTAAGTTCATAATAAACACAACAAATGGGGAATTTGAGTAGTCCTAGTGGAAAATGTTAAGACAAATCCTTGTCTTCATCAGCAGCATCTGCATTGAAGACCATCCTGTCTACAATCCTCTAACGGAATCTGCCATTACTATTTCTGTCAAGCTCATGGGGATAGTTCTTATGGTTTTCCTATTCTTTGTTTTATTTTTTTCCAAAAAACTGTCATAACATAGTAAAGTATGGCATCAGCTATAGACAATGCTAGAAATAATAAAAAGGAGAAAGCCAAGTACGCTCAGATGATGGACTCTCATCATCCTTTGGTAAGAAAGCTATGGGATGGACCTCAGCTAATAAGGTCTCAGCACCCTGACATTACAGATTAAAACCATGATGTAGAAAGGCATTATATATTATATATAGAAAGGGTGAATTATGACTTAGTTAACCTGTAACGTTCTCTAATACTTTCTTCTTAGGTAAGACTTGTAGTATCAAGGAATATGAATGCACAGTACACTGTGACCCCACAATCACAATAGCATTAACTTTTATTTCCTTTAACTGTTCATTTCTCTCCCACTTTCTCCAGTTCACCGACTTTGATACAGTTAAAGTACTTTTGCTAGAAATGCAGAACTAATGACAGAATGGTTTTAATCTTTATTTCACCCTGATTTCAACTGAGAAAAAACGGTAAAGTTGTAACACAAATAATTGAATTCTTCTATCACGAACTATTAAGTGTCCTTACTGAAGTGTGTGGAAGTGAGGCAGGACATCACTGATTTCAGAAGGACAATTATCTTAAACTTCATATAATTGTCAAGGCTTTGTCATTCGCATTTCAAACACTGTGTCAAATGTAGAGGTCTTCCACTGGCAAGTACAATATGGCTGCGTGCCTAACAGAAACAAATCATCTGTATTTTCAGTCTTCCTGAGCAGAAACAAGTACTTCTGTGGATTACATGAATGATTATATACATATGTGATAAACTTATTTACAAGAACATCAGTCTTAAGTGTCAAGTTGAACTTGAGACCAAACCTATCACTGCTTTTGTAAAATGCTATTAAATCTGTACAGTTCACTGCACTCACATTAAAGCACTGAAAGTATTACTGAAATCATTGATCTGACAACAGACTAAGCCAAACTCATCTGCTCTCAGGTTTACCAAGGAGATGCAAGTAATTCCCAAAGCAAAAAATACACCACTCACCAGAAAAACAAATACAATCATTTATTTAAATTTCAAGAGACTTGGTAATCATTGAAGTGTC
This sequence comes from Chrysolophus pictus, assembly GCA_037305975.1. Lineage (NCBI taxonomy): Eukaryota > Metazoa > Chordata > Aves > Galliformes > Phasianidae > Chrysolophus > Chrysolophus pictus. The sequence continues at coordinate 20,222,437 of CM074577.1, read as the reverse complement.
TGTACAAAGTTTCTTCTTTTACTTCCTCTCATGATTCCCATATTAAAAAGGCTAAAAAGAACATACTAGGTTTTTACTTTTAAAAAAGAAATTGTTGAATGTTCCCCCCCTTTAGTAATATTAGCAAATGTTTGTACAGACAGATAATCCAGCAGCACTCTAACAGTTATTCCATGTGACAAAACAAGCAGATATCAATTTCACAATTAGTGAGAAAGCTAGACTATTGAGAAAAAAGGAATTAAATTGCATCTTATGTTAGCGTTATTAATTCACAAAGTCTTTTTGCCATGGGCATTTATGGATTTTGTGGATATGAAAATGAAAAAAATCTTTCCATCCTTGGATTTTTTTTTTTATCCCCATCAGAAGTAGCCTTTTCTTCCAGAAAGCAAAAATTAGTGTGCATGGAAAACTTATTCTTGTGCCAAAACCAGCTTTTTGTGATAAAGCATCATATATCCAGAAGACCCTGTAAAGTTTAAGAATCTCATAATATTAATACAAAATAACCCTCTACAAGATGCATGGAATATACTAGATTCACAGTTATTTTAGACAGCAGCAATATCTTATGAGTAAAGATGAACATTGCACTGTAGTTTTAGGTGACAACACCAAGTGCTTAGTCAGTATTTTGAAGTAAAGTCTTACAGAGGCCATGATTTGATCATAATTTCCACATGAAATAAGATCTAATCACCACAACAAAAAAAAAAGATACTGCTCACTATTTTTTCACTCAGTTGCTAGCCCTATGGGGTTTATTCTCACTGCATCTTTTCCTCATTCATAAAACAGTTATTTCAGATGTGCAATTTCTTGTTCATTATTTATAGTAAGAGTCTTAAAAAATAGTTTTCTTTCAATTCAGCCTAGCAATAATCTCTCCCCCTCCAACTTCCTGGCAATGTTCAGTAGCACTGCATTTAACCCAGTATCAGAAGTCAATTCACAACTAGGCAACCAGCATTTTACTCTAGTAATAAATTCCATTTTCTACTTTATTTTCATATTAAAAGTAATTGTGCACTACACACATAGCAGCTAGATAATAGATTTGCAGTTCACCATGCCACAATTTCCAAGAAAGCACAACTGAAAATATACAGTTGACATACTGGAAAACTTTATCTTAGTGAATAACAGAAGAAACTGTCAGATGTGAAACTTTTCTGACTTGTCATGAAGTTCAGCAATACAGAGAATACCATCTTTGTTATAAAAAAAGTTCAGAGCTGTGCTCAGCATAAGCAAGGAACAATAAGAAAGATGGCTGCTCAGTGGGTTTTCTCCTCTCAAAAGCCCTCACAATGAAGTAGCAGAGTATGCTGTCACGCCTCAGCTTCCCTTCATCTTCATCCTAAACCCATCCTCAACCACCTTTCATTCAGCTCTTCCTGATAGTGTGGTTCACCAATGCATGAAACAGAAATTCTTATTTCTGCACCTTAAGACAGACCTGCTTTGTACTGCTTTTTAGATCCTAATAAGTACAGAGAATTCCCACATCTGCCTAAAATAAATGCTGAAGCTCTGAGTCAACAACTATTTCTAGATCTCTATGACAAAATAAACCAGTCAGAAATTCCCTGCAGACAAGTCCCAGGCCCTATCAAGAATAATTTCCTTAGAGAAAAAGCCCCTTCATCTCTACCAAGGACCACTCCAAACATCACTGATCTTTGCCAACTGTTTGCCACTGAGATCTCCCAGCCATTTCTCTGAGAAGCTACCAAGCAGCTGCCAAAAATCTGACATTTGCAGAAACACATTATGTTAAAAGCCCTGAAAGAATTCTGGTCAGTCAATAATTGCTGGCCACAACTTAAGCCATCCCTGTGGTGTAATGCTTAGGAAATTTATTTAGTCTAGTTTTCAAAGGGGTTATGGAAATATGATCTGAATAATTCATCTCTTCTGAACTCTCTCAAATTGAGGCAGCATTTAACTTCATCACAAGAAAAATAACACTGGAACCTGGAATTATGCAACTGTGATGTCAAATCAGCTTGGATGGGAGTTTCTATAAAATGTGATGAGCACAAAGCACTTTGCAAGAGTGAAGTATAATTTTTGAAAGGCATAAATAAGAATCAAATGTCAAACTTGATTTATGGTGCAATTTTAATGCTTCTGTTTCTTTTGTCCCAGAATAGGGACTGCATAAGTGTTTCACTTCAGTATCAGTAAGACCAGTAGATACCACAGGATTTCTTTCTTCTTTGCTTGGAGAAGGTTTTGCAGATCTAAAGACCCTGAGTCAGGGAGGTACTAGGAAAATCCCATTCACTGCTGCTTATCTTGCTCCATCAAGGCACTAACATGAAAGTGATTTTGCTTTTAGGGATGATAAATAGAAAATGAGAAAGCTACTCATTTTGTATACAAAGAAAAAACCATTTATACATATTCCTAAGCCACAAGTGCAGTTTGCTGCTAAACAGAAAGTAGCACTATATTTTCTATGGTGGCAGGAGGAATAATGATTTTGTCATAGGAAAAACAATTTGGAAAACAGGAACACATCATTACTCTGAGCAATACAATTATTTTTTATATATATAACAATGCATGCTCTTTGAAATAAAAATATTGATGTTTAAAATGAGAGGAATATTAAGAGGAAAATTGAAAATAATTGGAGAGTGATTTTGCTATTCATACTCGGAACACAAACAAAAACACTTGAAAGCAACAACATATGTTGGCATAGCATATGTATGATATGTGTATCAGAAACAAGGAACGTGATTTAAACTTGTGTCAAACCTTTTTATTGACATACAGTGAAGATAGTTACCTTAATTGCTAGTGCATTCAAGTCAAATGTGCCTTGAAGCCTTTTAGCATGAGGTACATGAGAAACTATTCAACAAATTTTTTTAGTGGATAACAAGAGCAGCAATATTACCATTCACTTTAGACTTCTGAGTTGTCTATGTAAACCTGTTGCTCAGCCAGATCCAGTAACCAATCTCTCTAACAGAACATAAAAATATTAAAGATTCACTGTCATTTAATGTACTAAGTGTCTCAGCTGCAACACAGAAAGCTCAATGGTTTTCACCTGAGGTGAGGATTACAAATCCAGATTCTATTCTTTCTGTCACAGGCACTGGAAACTGAAACATATTGACTTGACAATGACTAGGACTGTATAAGGTAGCACAACAGACAGCTACTATGAAATCAGTAATAGCTCACACACAGCTCTGGATAGTAGAAATGGATTTTCTCATATCAAAGTCCTATTTGTATTGATCAGATACCCAGAAGGAAAAAATGAACATATGGATGGATGGACTTAAGCAACAAGTCACTTTTCGTATCTCAGAAATGAGAGAAATACTTGTCACACACTTTGTCTTCCTAGTAACAGCCATTTTATAAACACAGAAAGGCACTACAGAGTTCCTGTAATGTAATCAATGCTGTGAGGCAGGTTGTCTCTGGCTTACCCCACAGTGTTCAGATCAGTTCTGTATCATTTCAATTTTTTTTTTCAAAGTGCTTTTTTCAAAACCATGTAAAAAAGAAATCCTTACTATTCTTTTGTTGTTGTTGTTGCCTCCTCCCCCAGAAGATGAACAGTCCACCAGTTTGGACTGATAGTTCTGGAACTGGCCTATTTATCAATTCTTTGAAGGAGAATAGAGCAGAGTAAACAAGAGTAAGGACAGTCCCTTGCTACTGAATATTAACACTCCTGAAGTCCAACTTCAAATTCAAAATATTACCTTTCTGATCCACCAAACAAAGAGGTTACATGAGGTTAGAGAACACTGGAAAAATAGTTTGTTGCATCAAGAGAGACAGGTCAGTATCAGAAACATTAGGTCACCTTTGCAGTGTCTTGAAAAGCTGGAAAAAGAGGAAGAGAGAACCAGTTGCTCGCCTCCATTCATCTGATCAGCAGAAACCAGTATTTGCCCTTCCCTCTGCAACATACTCTGATTTGTCTGACCAGATGAGGCCAGATGTTAGAATTACCTTTCTCCCATATTATCCCCAGAACCTAAAAATTTCTCTGAAGATATCCTGAGCTATCTATTTCTCAGGTAAGTAGGAAGATACTAATCAGTACAAGATATGCCACCAGGGGTTTCAAAAGAATGGTAACAACATTTTTATGAAGAAATCATAGAAAAGAATCATAGGATTGGAAGGAACCCACAAGGATCATCCAAGTCCAACTCCTGGCTCCACACAGAACTACCCCCTAATGGTTAAACCCTATGCCTGAGAGCATTTTCCAAATGCTCCTCGAACTCTGACAGCTTTGGGCTGTGACCATTGCCCTGGGGAGCCCGTTCCAGGGCTCAACCACCCTATGTTGAAGAACCTTTTCCTAATACCCCATATGATCCTCTCCTGACACAACTCCATGCTATTCCCTCAGGTCCTGTCACCACCATCACCAGGAAGCAGATGTCACCACTGTCCCTCCAATTCCCTTGTGAAGAGCTGCCTCTTTGTATAAGCACATCAAGAGACCCAAGGACTATGGAAAACACAATGGAACAGCCATATCACAGCACAGATATTTTAACAATGGTTGCAGATCTTTGATTACATGTCATATACTCACTTGTGTTTCCACATATAGGTTTTTGCAGTATTTTACAGTTTCTGATACAACAAGGCTAGAAAAGATTGGGTGATGAGAAAGATTGATATGGAAATTTAAAAATATTAAACCTTATCCCTTGTCCCTGACAAAGCAAAATGCTAATATGTATAGCATTTAATAGGAAATGCTAACTTCTCTGAACATCTTTTAAGAGAGAATACGCTGAAGTCTGCAATTTTTTTGTGGTAACAGAAAATGCATACAGAAAGGAATAACAACAGATCAATGGAGAGTTGAAGTATATAATCTAGAAAGGATGGAAGCTGAAATGCTTTACATCACCTATACCTCTTCTTCCTGTCCCCTTCAAATAAAAGGACATGGGCTAGTGACTTCATATTCATCAGAAGCTTACACTGCTGCTGTATAATGGTTTCAGACTCACATTATACATCAGCTTCTGACTGTGTATCCTTAACCTGTCAATACTGCAGCCAGAGAAGCACTGTTTGTAAGATGACTTCATGACAACTTACTGACCATCAATTCTTATGTTTTAAGAGGACTAGTATTTTGAATTCTACACTGTTTACTTGTGAAATACATCACTGTATTTACATAGTTAGTACTTTCATTTGTTCCGAACCACTACAAATTCTGACTGTTACTAATTCTTGACTAATTCACAGTAACTTCATTCATATGAAAATGCATGACTTCTTTATGATTATGCAGTAGTTCCACATTTTAAGCATACCTAGTTGTCTGAATGATTTATGATGCATACATTTTATTCCTTAGCTTGGAATGACTACAGTTACATATGCTAGGGAATTCAATTTAATTACAGCATGCCTATTACGCTCAGGGCAAATCTGTTAAGAGCCTGTACTATGTTTATCCTAAAGATTTGTACTACACTTTCACCTTTACAGTAGCCTTCTAGTCAAGAACTATTGAATTTCTGCTATATAATTTTAATTGGAATAATCCTGTTCTGTGCATTGATTATAATGCTTATTGGTCATTGTCATATCCTCTTGGGTAGTCTAGCAAATTCAGCATTATAAAAGTGGCAGCAATTAATTCAGCTGCCAAATTTTTTTAGTGTCTTTTTTTAACATAAACTGTACATCATTTATATATTGCTAAATTCATATATCTTTTCATATAGGTTCAATAGTTACTAAGCCCTATTAAACATTAAGGTAAATATTAATAAGATTTTTCTCTGTATTAGTATTTGTCATAATTCTCTTACTGAAAAATAGCGTTATTAGATCCCCTTTTCCATGTACAGCCTTAATAGAGCCAGGTTATATGAGAGGTTATATGAGAGAGTCCTCATTTAACTCCTTTGGTAAGACTACAGTTTCAAACTAAGAGGTGACACTGACACCAGCAGTAGACAGTTCATGACTTTTTATCTATTGATTATATTCACATATCTCCAGCGTGAGAGATGTTGTCATTATGTCATATAGAAGCTAATCTACACTTCAGTAGTTGTGGTGTTTGGAGCATGTGGGAGGTAGTGAGGAAGGAATGTTTTGTGGCACAGACTTAAACCCCAAACTAGACCATAATAAAACTCCAAGTTGAATATCCACGAAGAAGAGTTATCATGGCAGTACTGGCGCGGCCACAGGTAGAAACAGGCAAATGTTTTAGGTTTTAAGTACTACAATTATCAGCTATTTTCCCCTCTTCCTCCAAAGTGGAGAATGAAAGAAAACAGACCGCATGTTAAAATGGCAGATATTTCACTTAGGATACCATGTGAAAGATTCAAATACTGTGACAGCAGTTGTACAAAAACCAAAGAAAATTTCTCAAGCAGTCAAGCCCCGTGCTGCTTATTAAGCAAATCATTTCCACATATACTCAGAACTTCAAACGCATCTTTGCTCTTAACATTCACTTTCAAGATTTATAGGCACACTTACTGTGCCTGACATAAATGCTTTTGCATGCATTATGCTTGCAAAATCTTGTAACAGGCATGCAAATTGATATTTATTCACTCAAAGACAGTAACTACACTTATGAGTACTGCTTCTGCAGTTACACTAGTTTATCCATTAAAGTTTTCTTTCAAACTCTTTTCCAAAAAGCATTCAGAGAACAAGTATAGGTTTTTGTTTTTGCCAATTTTAAGTATTAGAAGATACAGCCCTTTGTCATTAAATACATGGTTATGCTTAGTTATACCTTTACATGAGTACAGTCAGATTCTGTAGTCAATGAGACTCTTACCAAGACAATGACAAAAGCTGTATCAAGTACCGCATCTCACTTTGTCTATGCCTTCAGCACTGTAGCAATGACTACCAGTGGGGCTGTTAGGAAGCCCCACTGATATAGGAAGATAAATCAGTTTAAGATTGTTAAGCACTGATACATGAATTCTTTAGAAAACAAAGATTGCTTTTAACCAACAAGCATTTAGTCAGGAACAATAACAGGAGGTATTATTTACTCCCACTACATTAAAGTAAAAAAATTTTTTGCTAATATTACAATTCTCATTCTGAATCCATTTGTAACAACACTGCCTTTTCCAAAAAAGAGCAGTGGATGCACTTCTAGTCTTTAAAAAAAGGTAATAATCACACGCCAAAGATTTAATATTGATAAAATTAGGGGAAAAAATGAAAAATATGATTATGTTATGGTTTAGAACAGAAATCACAACTACAGTAAATGCACAGTTATTTTGTAAGACAGGATCTTACAAGTTTATCTTCTTGTTTAGCTTCTGCTCTTACATAAAGCTTAAATCACTGCTATCATTCTGCTAAAGAACTATTAGAATAAGGCTGATGACGCTGCATAAAAAATTGGTCAAATATTTTGCTAATTTTCCATGATACATTAAAAAGTTACTCCATGTGTTAGCTTTGTAAAATCAAGTTTAGCTACGCTCTGCTTTCAAGTATTTTCAGACTTCAGCAGATGACTCTGTAGATGAAATATCTACTAATACTTAACATGGCATTTGTTTCATTTCAGAACTATGACTGTTCAGAAACAAAACAAACCCTAGAATTCTTCACCCATGCTTTCACACACTGCTGTTCAGTCCTTGTTAATTTGAAGCCAGAACACCAGTCAAAACAAGTCTTAGTATCCACCATACATATTCATTTTGAATTGTGCTACATGTATCAAAAAAGAAACAGCCAAAAATGTCTTTGTAGTGGGAAATGGGAGGCCTTCACTTTACAGGAAAAAAAAAAAACTACCTCATCTATATTATTAAGAGACAAAGACATTTACTCTAATTAAAAGATAACCAATGTTAAACTCAGAGCAAAAGGTAGCTGTTAATTTTCATCACAGCATAGAAAGATAGAAGGGCATCAACTAAGTCTAAGAGGTTTTCAGATCAATGTATTGGAAAACTATATAGGAAATGTTGACCAAGCCTAATTTATACTTTGCGGTTATTCCATATTGCAAAGCCAAGGCTAAGACATAAAGGTCATTACCTACGTGAACTTGTACAAAGGAGGGATAATCTTATGGCATATAAGTATATATTCATTCTCATTCCAAAATTAAGTGGAAATGCCCATGTTCCTGGTATCTTTGAATAAATTTTTAATTCTTTTATGTTCTCCTCAACTTCATGAAGAATGTAGTTGAAACATGATGAGCGGCTTTCCCTCATTTATATCCTACTAACATTCTGCAAGTGCTGTTACTTTAAATTATCTTATTTAATCTTTCACACTTGGTTCAAGAAACCTCAGTACAGGATGTGTGGAAAGAAGCATCATCCTGAGGTCCCCGTGTTCAAATATAATATTCATGGTTGGGAAAGAAGACATCATTATCATATTAGAGAGCCTTCAAATAAAGAGAAAAAGGCTTCTAGTTTTTGAATTTGTCTTATGTTGTTCTGTGCTATTCCCTGAAGCAAATTAAGTTTTGGATTCTATGCCTTTTTGCGAAGTCATAATGCTGTGGCCTATTTTATTAGCTTTCCTTCCCTTTTCTTCTCCTCTTTCTTCTATTCTTAGATTATAAAATATCAAATTCATCTTTATTTACACAGAACAGATTTGTTCCCTTATAAACCTGTAAAACATTAAGATATGCTTGTGATTGTTATGTTTAAACCAATTAGTCATAGCCTCAAGACAAATTTTAGTCATAGTTTCAGCAATAGCAGACATTGAAGACTACATAGTAGCTCATCTTTATTATGGGAGAAAAAAAAAAACACATTGCCAGCAACATGCTATCCTTTTCTCCTGATCACTTAGGAGAGGCTTGATGGGAAAGACAATTGGAATGCTTCAATTAATTTTTTGCTATAAAAGATTTTGTTGTTGCTGTTCTGTGAGCACTAAGAAACCTTTTTGCATTTAGTTGTCCTAATGCAATGCTTCAATTCCCTTCTAGTTCCCAATGGAATCAACTTCATTCTGCAAGACAACTCCAGCACATGAAAAGAAATGAATATTGCAAATACCACGAACAGTCCAAAGATACTGACACGTTGCTTAGCCTATGAAGGTATAAGAGACAATATTTTCCCCTTCAGTATGAGTCACTAATTTGCAACTTTATGCTCAGTTATTCTTTATACAAAATAGATATATATATTTTTTAAACTTCACCCTTTTAAATGAGTCTTTTCTAAAAGAGAATCTTAATAGGTTAAGGATATGTGACCGACAGAAGTAGTTGGCAAAACTGCATTGATCTCACCCTATAAGACAACTAGAAGCAGAATAGGACTAGAACTGAACAAGAGCCATAAGAAACAGACTTCTAGGAAAAGAGTTGCATTTAAAAGGTATCCACAATTTCTTGCAGTTCAAAACTGAGAAACTCCGGACACTTGCAGGAAGATATGAAATAAAAATAATTTAGAGAGGATTTAAACAGAGCATTATTAATTTATGACATCAGAGGATTAAACCAAATATCTCTGGTGTCTCTCCATGTTTTGTACTATCAGTGCATTTAGACATTTGTATTGCTCTAAAAAGTCATAGTATTCTGATATTACAGAAAGTTATATAAAAAATACACTTAATCCTAGTTATCCAGAAAGATGTCATAAAATTATAGCACTAGCAGTGCTAAAAAACTACAGGACTGACTCCACACTGTTTTCAAAGATCCTTATCATCATTTGAGGCCACCTGACTGCATTTTTTTTTTTTAACCTTCTCATATTTGAAAGCAGAGAACCTTGGCAATAAAAAGGAGCACTACAAGACATTCTGCATTACCTAACATATCCTCAGTCACACATGCATCTGACAGAGCTCACTGGAGATAACTGTTCCAAAGATGTTCATCGAGATTTATAATCAAACAGCATACATTTGAATATATGTATACATATTCATTCCATTAACTCCACCAGCACTTCTCATCTGACATATATTTGATAATTCATTTTAATTTATTATTTTAGAAACATTTTGAACTTCTCATGCAGTTTAGAGGACAAAAAACAGTCTGATGAGTAACCCACCCTCTCACCAATAGTTTTCTCCCTCCCCCTAGGTACTGAAAGAAACCCATACTATTGCTTCAATGTTCTTGTTAGTATATCATGCTTCCTCAGAATGCAACAGAGTCTTGAAGAGGTAACATTTGTAAGATTATTCTATCCTCAAACAAGAATTATAATGGTCCACAAGTTTCACATTTCTGCATTTTAACCATTTTTGCTAAAGGTTTATACCTCCTAATACAAGGTAAGACAACAGTAGAACAGAAATGGAAAAAGTGTGCTGTTGTTCTAGCAAGGAGATTGCTCATATCAAAACTACAGAAATAAAGGCATTTATCACAGACATTTCAGCTACTCTCTGTTGATCATTCTCAGTTGAAGAGGAAAAACTTCAGAAAATGATCTTTCAAACCTTGCATATTGATTTCACTAGCTATAATCTATCTGGTATATAATTCTTTATAGGGGAAGTACTGAGTTAGAGCATATCACTGCTGCCAGCAGTATTAGACCTGTTCCAGTGCTAGATCACTAACATTAATGGTTTCGTTGACAGCGAGGAACATGTGAGAGTCACACCTATTTACTATGAGATTCATAAGAGAATTCACATCACTGCACATCTTACAGATTTTAACTGCAGTGGATTCCTCATCATCATCATCAAGCAAAGCATGTGCCATGCTTAAGAACAGGTTCCCAAAGCCTAATAGAAAACCACACACACTAAGGAACAAAGACATAGACCACAGTGCCCCACAGACAAATCTCACTTTAAGGAAAGAACACTGATACATTTTTATTAAAAAGAACATTAGCTAAGTGTTTTTGTTTCATTTGACCTTTGTCCATCTGTAATCTTTTAATTGTGTCATACTCACCCAGGAAGCAATTGTATACTTAAATAGAAAGCATACTTGTGTTACATTTCTGTTCCTTGATTTCTCTTTGAAGAGAGTGGGGGTAGTATGATGCCTGAAAACGTGATGAATTGTTAGATTTGCTCTCTATTTCATAAAGCAGGATTACTGCATATTCTGAACCAAAAACTTGTGTTTGGCTCACTTACTTAAGAAAAAGATGTATTTTAAATGAATAATTATGTTCTTTCCTGCCAAAAAGGTATCCAAAAACACTTTACATCACTATGATGACTTCACTAGGTCACATAAGGTAAGGATTTCTCACAGAAAAACTTTTTCCAAGGGAAGAAAAAAAATATCAAATGAAGACTTCACTAGTGGAAGCAGAAATTGCCAGAAAAGGAAACAAGATAAATGAATGTAAAAAATGTATTCTGCACTTTCACCAACAAAACTTCTAAGTATATGCTTGACTGCAAGGAAATGGGTAAACCAAGCAGCCTTCATGACTATTATGTCGTATCAGCAGGACATAGGATATAACTTTCCCTTCAAGGATGTGTTGAAAATGCCAGTCCATAATAACTTTGCTTGCTCTGATCTTGTTACCAAGTAAAACAAAAGAAATTAAAGACTATTCTAACTTATATTGATCTATATAATACATTTAAACATCTATATTAAACATTTAATAGACTAAATGATAATAAAATTATTAATCAACTCTGCAGGGACTAAGTGAAAAAAATTATACAGTCGGTTCCACAGGTCAAACAGCGAGCAAATGAGAAATTACAAATAAAACACTTGTAACAGCTATAACCCAAAGTCCTCTTTTTTAGGAAAGTAAGTTTCTACCAGTTACCAGTGAGGCCCAGCACTTTGCCTTCCACACTACTCCACAGTCCCACTGTAGCCCAGTGGGGAGGGTGGCTGCCGTGTCCAGGCAATGCAGTGTCAGCAGATGCCAGGATGAAGATGTGTGTTGCGTGGCCAAGATGAACACAGGGGCTCGTAGGCAGCTCCCAAGCATAGGAGCCTGCCGATGCCTTTCCAAGGGCCTTTGCACCCAACTCCCACCTGACAGTCACACACTATGTCCCATGGTGCTGGGCTGAAGGAGTACAGGGCACAAATCCACTGCAGGGGAAGGCTGGTAAGCTTGCCACCACTCTGTCCTTCATATTGACTCTAAGTTGAACATCCATTTCTGAACCACTGAAGAGGACAGAAAAACTAAGTACAATTCACAACTCTTCTGTAATCCAAAATGTAACAAAAGGTCCAGATAGAACAGCTAACTAGGCATTTCATGATGCCATTTCATCGGAGATCTGAGATCAATGGAAACACACTGAAGCATAGAGTAGGACTCTCATTATCCCATCTCAAAGGCTGAACAACTTGCCATCGGTTCCATGCTAAACAACATCCATGCCAGTCAACCACTGCAAACCTTAAATATTACAATCAAGTGTTTTTCAAAGAAATCTTTCATCCAGATTGATTCATCATTCAGGAGTAGACTTTGCATACTTGTTTCCTTTGAAATACCGTGGAAATCATTTAGACCCAAGATGATTCAGAGCAATGAAGCTACTTCAAATTACTCTTTAGCTCCTTATGAATCCCCTTTAACATTAATGCATTACCTGCTCTCATTATGTTATAAGAGATACTCTCAAATGATGAAGAATTCATACCAGAGAAATATCACACTGAGCTTTGTTAAATGCACCTTTAAGTTTAAAGACTTTCCACTGGTAACACTTCAAATCACCTTAAAGAATAAAGCATTATAATTAGAAATATAGACTGAGTACATTTCAAAAAAAGTGAACAGCATACTTTAAGAAGCAAGAACAGATAGTGCTCTCCTCTTTTACAAGTGTAAAGCAAGTGCAGATTCTTTGATATTTTCAGTTTTACTCTGCTTAAACGTTAATGTAACTGAAGTAAAACATCAGTCATGAAAATTGGTACGAGAGGCCAGACTTAGAACTTGAACAGCGTTTGAAGTCAAACTCAGTAATGCGAGTCTGATCCTCCTGTTACCTCTAGAACAAATTTGATGTTTAGAGTCTAAACAGTTGATGAGAACTAAGAATGTAGGAATATCACAAAATCATCAGTTTTTGAAGATTCCACCACCATTTCAGGTTTGGGAACTACCATCACTTCTGGTTAGTTGTAAACAGTTACAGAGTATTACAGAGTACTGCCTATTTCACCTAATACTTGAACAGTAACCTTAATGTAGCAGCTCCCAGTTTAACATAAAGCAGCTCTAATTTCAAAATAAAGCTTGATCCTTAGTTCTATCTACCAAGAGGATTGTGGGGGCATCTTGGAATTAAATTCAATGATGCTGTTCTTTGTATCAGGAAATACTAGCATCTTAGTAAAAGAAAAAATGCCTTTACCATATCCTAGATATCTCCTAAATAAGATAGGACCGTCATTTTGGATAGGGCATTCAGTTTACTGTCAGTGTTGACCAGTGCAAAATGAACAGCAATGTAGATCTTGAAATTAGCTTGTTAACATGTTAACAGTATTTTCCATTTCTGCAGTGAGAGAGTCTAAAGATTACTGACTTATTTGTTCTATCCTTAAAAGCACTGCATCTAAAAATATTCTGAATAGGAATGGATTTTCTTAGGCTTTCACTTAAACTAGTCATAAAATCCCTTAAATGGCAACTATCACAGGAAAAAAAAAAAAAAGACTATTTCTTCATGAGCCCGGATCCAATCTCACTAGCATTAATTTGATTATGATTACAGTGTACTATAATTATACAGCCTGCTGTTCTCATGTTCAAATATATATGTGAATCCAGCAAAATCTAGCTGAGATGAACTGCTGATAGGTTCTCACATACCTGCCAGGAAACAACCATTTATTTCACTGTCAATACAACACTAAACTTCTCCTTTCCACTCACACTCTCATCACTTTTTTTTTTTTTTTAAATAGTCAGCCTAAGGACACCAGTCTAAGATGTCTTCTACTTGAAAAAAGACTTTTTTGTAGCGCAGCAACGTATTCATTTTAATCTCAAATTACATCGCCAAAATTACTGCTATCACGAGACTTTTTGTGCTGCATTCAAGAAATATTCAAATGCTGACTGAAAGTGTATGCAAGTTATTTTTTTCTCTTTTAAATTCAAGTCAGCACATTCTACTCCAGTTATGCTCCTTATTTTCTGCTTTCACACCATCCCATTTAGCCAGTGGATGCTTGTTCTTTCCTCATGGCAGATAAGACCAAATGAATCTGTTCTCTCCACTTTTCTTAATGTTGTCATTCCAGTGTGATTATTTTTCTTCCTTTCTTTGACTTCTTCTTGACTTTTAAACTCTATTTAAAAGACTTTAAAAAAAAAAATGAAAGCTTTACAAAGCTGTGCCTTATGTGGGAATTTACTACAAGCTAATTTGCCTTATCTTCTACAAAAATATACTGCTGAGCATCCCATTTCTTCTTGTCTATTGCTTGTTTATAATTGCATACAATCTCTTTTCTGTTTTCAACTATAAAGGAATGTATCAAGAAAAAAATGCTGTTTTTATATTAGTATTATTTTCTCAAAGGAAATGGCTGTATTTCATAGGATTTTAATTTTTCTTTCTTCATGCCAATAAATTTTGCAACCTTTATCCATACTGATGAATCTGTGCATATATGACGAATTACACACCTGTTTACCCAGGTAAATAAAGGCTACAGATCCTAAACAAGAGCGGTCCTTATTTCCTTGGCTTTTAGAATCATAGAATGGCTTGGGTTAGAAGGGACCTCAAGGATAATCAAGTTCATCAACCCCCTGTCACAGGCTACCAATCACTAGATCAAGTGCTAGATCAGGTTGCCTTGGGCCCTATCTAACCTGACCTTGAATACCTCCAGGGACAGAACATTCCACAACCTCTCCAGGAAGCCTGTGCCAGCACCCCATCACCCTCTCAGTGATAAACTTTCTTTACTGTCTTTTCACACTTTATTATAATATTCACTTTTCTGTAGGATTCATCATGCATTTTTACCTCTAAAATTTCGGTATGGGTATGTGTGCTGCTAATTCTGTTTGTTTACACAATTAAATACACGCAAGTGCTGATGATGCAACCAATGTCAGAAAACAAGCTTCACAAGTACTCTTGAAAGTAAATGGATTCTGTATTCAAGATTCTTTCAAATTTTGCTGCACTAAGGAGCTACATATGCAGCTGTAAATAGGAAGTAACTCAGATTTAAACCTCTGTCTTCCATTTCTTTTAACTATATTTTAAATATTTACTTAAGCTTTCCCTTCTTCTATTGTAGTAGAGTTCAGATGGTGGTAAACTTAAGGACAGTTTGCTTCTTAGAAGGATCCAAACACTCTACCACTTAAAACTCATCTTGGGGGAGGAGTCAGCAGAACTGCTGGATGATTACGCATCACTGTTTTCCTGCACTAAATGGCCACAGCCAAAACATTGATGAAAGATGTTTGTGAGGAGGTCACCTGTCTCCTGGGTTACAAGGAGGACAAGTATTCCAATTAGACAAGATAATGTGAGACCACATCTGGATTATCCTATAACAAAGGGAAAGAGGTAGGGAAAGAAAGGCTGATGTAACTGCACTGCACAGTGCCCTCCAACAAATGTAGTCTTAACTGCACACTGGCCTAGATTCACTCTCAGAGTAAAGCAAGCTATTCCTGACTGGAAAGATTGAATACTTCACACAATCTCTTAACTCCCAAGTTGTCAGTAGAGAACTATTTAAGATCTGTCAATAGCTTCCAGGTTATCACCACCACATGGTTAGGCTCAGATAATACAGATAACTGTTCAGGCAGTACCTTCCTATGCTAATCTTTATTCTGTCTATACCTGGCAGATACATTCTTGAACTGCATTCATGCTGCACAGGCTGCACTAGGGGACAATGATGGAAAGCCAACTGCACCCTATAGAGCAGGCAGTTCCCATGTCTCTGTGCAAACAAACATTTTCAGGGATGCCCTGAAAATCTTCTCAATTGGTTCACCAACATAGTTCCCAGAGCTCAGCTCAAGGGACACCAAGGCATCATTATCACAATTTAGTTTCAACTCCTCCATTAAAAGAGAATTTGCAGCTTTTCCTTTACTGCTGTAAGTGAGGAGACTTGGAAGCTGAAAATGGTTATTACATGTCAAATTTACCTTACTGTATCAAAATGAGAGCCACACAAGTTATTTGAATTGTAGGAGAGAGCAGCTGTTATTCTTAGAGGCAAATTCTTATCTTTTTATTTATGTACTTATTTATTTTAGTTTCATAAGACATACATACGGACTAAGTCAGCTCAATAAAAGATTTACCGAGCTCTTAAGATTTTATATGAAAAGCCCATCTAAATAGATTTATTCAGTTAAATTGCTTGATAATCTAGTGGCCTTCTACAATGTTGTCACTGCATTACTGGACAAGGGAAGAGCTGCTTATATCACCTATCTCAGCTACATTAAGGCTTTTGACAAAGTATTCCACAACATCCTTCTCTCCAAATTGGAAAGATACACATTTGATGGGTGAACCATTTGATAGATGAAGAATTTGTTGCAGGATCAATTCCAGAGAGTGGTGGTCAATGAATGGAGATCAATGACAAGTGGTGTCCCACAAGAGCCAGTAATGGGACCAATACTCTTTAATACTGCCATCAGTGCCATTGACAACAGGGTCAACTGCACCCTCAGCAAGTCTGCTGATGACACCTAGCCGTAGGGCACAGACAACACACCTGAAGGACAGGATACCATCTAGAGAGACCTAGAAGACTTGAGCATGAGGTGAACCTCATGAGGTTCATTAAATCCAAGCACAATGTTTTTCACCAGGGTTGAGGCAACATCCACCACCAAAACAAGCTGGGAGATGAAAGGACTGAACACAGTCCTGCCCACAGAGACCTGGGAGTACTTATTAATGGTAAGCAGGATATAAGCTAGCTACATGCCCATGCTGCCTAGACAGCCAACCATATCCTGGGTTGCATCAAAAGATGCAAGGCCAGCAGGTCAAGGGAGGTGATCCTGCCCTTCTACACTGCACTGGTGAGGCTTCACCCGGACTACTGCAGATGTGGAGTCCTCACAGTACAGGAGAGGCGTAGATATGTTAGAGCACATCGGGAGGAGGGCCACAAAAATGAACCAAGAGATGGAACATCACCCCTACAGAGACAGGCTGAGAGCTCGGGTTGTTCAGCCTGGAGAAGAGAAGCCTCCAAGGTGACCTGACAGCAGCCTTTCAGTATCTGAAGGGGAGCTATAGGAAAGAAGGGGACAGACTCTTTAGCAGGGTTTGTGGGGACAGAACAAGGACAAGTGTCTTCAAGCTTAAAGAAGATATATTTAAGATATAAGGAAAAAATAATTTACAGTGAGGATGGTGAGGCACTGGAACAGAATGCCAAGAGATGTGGATGCACTGTCCCTGGATACTTTCAAGGTGAGGCTAGATCATGGCCTGGGCAACCTAATCTACCTTTGAACATTCCTCCTCATTGCAGGGGAGTTGGACTAGATAACCTTTAGACATGCCTTCCAACACTAAGGAGTCCATGATTCTAAGTTATATCTGTTTTTTCTGTTAGTTGTCCAGGATTGATATTCTGCTTACACAGTTATGTAATTGGTTACATAAAACATAGTTCATTGCAATGTATTACTCATTCACAAATGTTTCCCAGCGCATTCCCAACATCAGCCAGTGTAAAGCAAATATATACGCCCTTTTCCTTTTCTTTAGGTTAGTAAAGTTAATTTTGTCTGGTACTGAAGAACTGGCACATTACACTTAACAGTATTATTGAGGTGATTCAGAACAGCACTTGAGATCATGACATATGGAAAGAAAGAATCCACTACAATGTAAGCTCTATGGATACAGGCAAGCTACAAAGAAAAGACAGATGTTTGGTGACTTTTTTTTTTTTATATTTCCCCATGTAAACCATTATAATTCCATAGCATTGGTAATTGCTTCACAAGTAAAGGTCACAGAAGGGTTGACATGGAAGACTAGGAGGACACCTGGAGGGAGATGTACAGTTTAAGACAAATATTATATGTTAAAAGCCAAGGCTGCTGTAGAACAAGAACTCAGAAAATTGCTGATGGAATGGATTTTTAAGTAGTTCCACAAGCACTGTTATTCTAAATAATATAAAATATATTATAATCTTAAAAAAGCCTCTAGCCATCTGTAGCTGCTAATACAAGCTTTCAGCTATAACGTTAAAAATCACTTCAATATTTGTCTTTTTTTTCTTCCAAGATATTTCAAATTAGATTTACTCAATATACACAAACCTGGTGCAGAAGTTTGAGGATTTTTGTTTGCTTAATAACAAAAGAGTAGGAAAAGAGGTACAATTTTTTAGCTGTTTCAAAAACAATTCTCGTAAGCATAATGAGAATTTCATGAGGGTCTAGCATTCCTTGAAAGTGCCTATATGGAAAACTGATCATTGCTTGGACTACAGAGTATGACAAGTGCAAAGAAACAAATAGAGCATCACAAAACTGAAGTACAAAATTTCTAGCTTGCAATACTCATCCGGAACAATACTGCACCTACAACGTACTGGACAAGATGACCTCAGAAGTCTCCACATCCCTAATTTCTTTGACTCAATGAATAAACATGAACCTAATCAGTACAGGTATAGTGTTTATCTAAGCAATAACATTTAGCTAACTGGAGTACACAAGGGAATCAACTGCTTTCATGCTGCTGATTAAACAAGATCAGAGTGCTTTAAAATAGGCTTTCAAGTTTTCATTTGCAGGCCTTTATATGAATTTACATTGTAATAACCTGCTTATAACCCTGGGCCTCTGAAACAGACCTTTAGATGAAATTTTAATTATTATTCTAGAATAAATAAGTTTGTAAAATATGAGAACTGAGGATCTTATTCAAAGTGTGTAAGATTTGCATGTTTCTAACTTGTTTTAAGCTTTTTCAGAAACTCGCTTAAAGAAATTTCAGAAATAAAATGTAATCAGTGACTGAGGTTTAAATCCCAGGAACATTTTCAACTATGTCATAGTGCTGTGTATCATAGAAATTTGCATCTGATGTATTCCCTCAGATAAATTTAATTTAGTTGTGAATGATAACCTGGCTCTAAATTCACATCACTACACTGTTAAAGATACTTTTTGTTGATGACGCAATACATTTTTTTTCCTCTACCATTCAATTAATCTTTAAAGGTGAATCAAGACATTTCAATATATTTGTAAGTTACTATTGCTAGTATTTATATTTAGAATTTTACAAAGGCAGCTGTCTTTCCTTAAATATCTGTGCCATTAATGCCAGCAATGCTCTTATAGAAAAGTAAACAGGTCACAGATCCAGTCTAAGTGCACTCCTTATAAATGAACGTTTACCAGCTGTGTAAAGCCAGTACCAACACTTTGATTTTAAAAACTCTAGATATAAGCTCCTTTCACCTTTTTTGTTTTTGTTTCTTGATTGACTGTCAAGAAAAATAACACTAGCTCTAGAGAGAGAAGCATTTAGTCTTTCTTTTAGAAAGAAGAGTAAAAATACAAACTGTTAATGGTAAATAAATGAGAAAGGACACTACTGGACTTCACAATCCATGTATGAAGTTGCGTAGCAAGCAGGACCGTAGAAATAGCCAGCCTTACCAGAGGTCTCGTGGCTTGTCATCAGAGTGCATTGCAGACAGTCATTACCATCAACTGTTGCGCACTCTATGATTCTGGTCTATTACTGAGGCATTCTCTAGGCTATAATTGCATTTGATATTCAAGCACGCTGACATTAAATTTTTCAAGTATACTGCAGCCCCCAAGACACCTGTTCATGAATTCCATCCACTTAAGACAAAGTTTCTTCCACTTGAGACAGGTCTGAATGGAATCATTCAGGTGGAAGAACAGCACTGAGAGCATGTGTAGCATCATCTTTGAGCTGGAAAAGATATTCAGACATGTTCCCTCACTAACATCTGACAATCACTGCAAAATGCATTTGATTTGAGATCAGAATGTCCTCTCCTACTAGATCACAGGTTTTACTTTTTTAAAATCAAGAAATGCATGTACATTTATATTATACTTCTCCTTTGGTTCAGTTAGCTCTTTAGATATACTCTTGATTTTTTTTTTAATTTTAATTCACTAAGCGAATTAAATCAATCTACTTTTTTCCCATTTTACTCTTAGCTTACTGAAATTTTCCTTTCTTTCCTTGCTCTATCTTTCCATCTTCTATTCTGCCATCCATATCTTCATTGTCTTATTTTTGCTCCACCTTTTTTTTTTTTCCAAATATCCAATTTCCAATATTCAATCATCCATAACACTTGAGTAGAATATATAAAATTAACGGTTTGTTTGCAAAATTGAGATCAAAAACTTTAGTTGAAAATTGAAATTTAAGGAAACTGCAGCTAGAAGAGCAGCACAATTTTACACTTTGAAAAAGAAATCTACAATAAGGACTAGAAATCCTACAAAACAAAGAATCACCAAATACTGCCAAAAGTTTAAGAACACTTTAAAATAGCCAACTCAAGTCAAATAGGCTAAGGTAGCAATCCCATCGCATCTACGTTTTCTGTTAAAAAGAACAAACAAGGAAGAAATCCCTAGAAATATAAAGAAAGAGACATGCAAAAAAAAAAAAAGCCTTTAATTAAAATTTACTTAAACTGAATAATATTTTCCTTAAGATACTGTATTTTATAGATATGGACTTCAGCTGTAAGGTTAGGAGATTGACTTGAGTATATATATACTCACTTGGAGAGAAGAAAAGTCATCCGGAGGGACCCGGACAGCCTGGACAAGTGGGCCCATGAGAACCTAATGAGGTTCCACAAGGCCAAGTGCAAGGAGCTACACTTGGGCCAGGGCAATCCCAGGTATTTATACAAACTGGGGGAATCATGGATTCTACAGAGTCTACTCTGTTCCCCATCCCTATCTATCAGTGCAAGGGGCTGTGTGCCCAGAGAGCAACTAGTCTTACTATTAAAAGACTGTGGCAAAGAAAGTATTAAGCATCTCAGCCTTACCCTGATTCTTGGTCACTCTGTTGCCCTCAGTATCCAACAAGAGATGGAGATTCTTCCTTGCCCTTCTCTTACTGTTTATGTGTTTATAGAAATATTATCATCTTAAATAGATGTAAGAAGTCAACCTCTTTTTAAAGTGACTTCAGCATTGTATTCTTGAGTAAGAAAATAAGCAGCACAGAAAAGAAGAAACAATAAAACACAAAGAATTGAAACTAATCATAACCATATGTCATTCATACATACGTTTTTTAGTGCATTGTGCTAAACAATTCCACAGTACAAATGTAATAAAAATAAGGGGTTACTCATACAGAATAATTTTCACAGCAATGCCAGAAATGGAAAGTCTTTGCCCACCTTCAGGGTAACTAGAAAGTGTAATTACGGTTTTGCATGGAATACTGCCATATAAGTTATGACTCTCTAAAGAAATAGACTGTTGATAAGATCATATTTATTTTTAAGGCACAATTACGTCTTATCAGCATGACATCACACTACTGATTAGTGGTCATAAGACTATAATTCAAAAACAAAAGAACACTTGCAGTTGAGATTCAGTTCTCCTTCAAATGCAGTACAAACCCTAGAATGTTACTGTAATGAACAACAATGTTTCTAAAGGCTTGAGTCAGACGTAAACATGGAACACACAGACATTAAAGACCTTTATTTTCCAATGTTTACAGTATTTTATCACAGCTGAGTACCCAAGCATGACAGTTTGTTCTTATTGCTGTTATATGGCCTGTCAGCTTCTGGTAGCTGTCTCTCCTATTTTTTCCCCACTCAGATCACTTGGCTGTGAAAGCTCTTACTGACAGACTGGTTGTTTGACAGCAGTGGCATACTGGAATGTATGAAACCAAAACTTAAGTTTGCTTTTGGAGTCAACTTAAAATGTGAGCAACTGTGCCAGCTGGAACAGCTGCATGAACCTAAATCTTCTGCTGACAAATAACCACACTATCAACTGCAGAATTCACAGAGTGCTTTATCGAGTGAGGTCCTAACGTACAAAAACAAAACCCACATCTGACCATGAAGCAGACTGCTACATTTAAGATACTTATCCTGCGTTTCTTTTATATGCAGTGGAGATTAATATGACCTACTGAAATTGTGTCCTGGAAACATCATAGAACAGGTGTGTAAAATAAGACAGTAAAATAAGGCAAACTGTCCTATAATTGTCCTTTTGCACCCATTAGCTAAAAATGGATACAACAGTGACTAATAGTTATAGATACATCCAGCTGAGTCAAATGCCATTTTTTAGTATTTCATACCTCAAGAAACACTGCCGATAATCCAGCTAAAGTGCCTCTATACCAATGCATGCAACATGGGAAATAAGCAAGACATGCAAGCCATGGTGCAATTAGAAAATTATCACCCAATTGCCACCATAGAAATGTGGTGGGACAAATTGCACAACAGTAGACAATGAGTGATACAAAACTCTCTAAAGAGATAAGCAGGGAAGGAGGAGTAGAGGAGTTGCCCTCTATGTTAAGAAATTGATAGATTGTGTACAGTTGCCTCTGACAATCAGCCATGATCAGACCAAAAGCTTATGGGTAAAAAAAAAAAAAAGATCAGGGATCAGACCAATACTAGACTGGTTGTCAGAGTTCTACTACAGACTCTCTATCAAAATGGAGGCTGGTGGTACGTGATGCCTCCTAGGGGTCAGTCTGCAGGACCAGTACTCTTAAAACTCTATCAAAGACACAGGTGATAGGAACAAGTGCACTTTTGGGTAGCAACTACTGCCCCCTTTCCCAAATCTCAGAAAAAAATAATAATTGCACAATTAAAAAAAAGGGCACCAGAACCTAAAATTTTATTTCTGTGTTGGCGTTTCAATATCATCTTCCTGATATGATTTTTTTCCCCCAAACTTTTTTTTTTTTTAAAGTGTATATCATCAGCAACCTCACCCATATATATATATTTTTCCAGAAATCACCAGACTTTTTTTTTTTTTTTTAAGATATCACATTATCCCTATGCTCATTTCCATCTCTTGATTTGTCCCCAGTACTTTAAGAATACAATACAGCTTCTGCTCTGTACTCACTTACCCATGAAGTGGAGAAACCTCATTTTCTTCCACATTCTGAAGTTAGTAACAGATATACAAAGCTTAATTTTTGTAGTTGTGCATTGCTGAATAAGAAACATATTCTGGGTTTATAATACTAGAAATGAGCCCCACAATATTAGGATAACTAACATTCTATAGAAATCCTGTCTTTCATGCCTGGAGAAAAGAGATAGTTTGAAGAAAAAGGAGACTAGACAAAGTCTAAGGTTAATTTAAACAGTGGTAGGTGTATGAAATGTCTGAGGAATTTGTAATGTTAAATTTCTGGCAGGAATTGATTAATAGAGGAGCAAGTGGTGAAAGGAGTATGATTAATAGCTTCACATGACTAATTCATTAGATTGCATATGATGCTGTTACATATTGCCTTGCAGGATCCCTTGGAATAGAGGCACATTTTTTATTCTGAAAAAAAAAAAGTGCTGTGCCATGCAGTTTTCTGCTGCAATTGCTATGCATACCAGCTGTGACAAGTATAGTCAGGAATTTGGGAACTTTTTACTTTGCCTCAGCCTCCTATAGCAAGGATGCTCAAGCTACTTCCCAGGAACAGCTTACTCTACTGGAGCTTCCAATGAGAGCATTACTGTGGCTACATGCTAACATCTTTCACTGAATAATTGATACAGAGGTTCAAAACTGGAGCCAACAGTCAAAAAATCACTAGATTCCATTTTAATCCAAATCTAACCACATAGATACTCCCAGAGAATGTTTAACTGTAGCCAAAGTAAGGAGGAAGGAGCTGGTGTCACAGAATAAGTTACACCCACTTACTGGGCAACGTCATGTGCTTGACCATTTACAGTAGTGAAGCAGAACTTTTTATTTTTCTTTAAAGCTTTAGAAGCCAAATAGGAGTCTAACCAGAAGTCTTCCCTTTGTTGGTTACTGCAACATCACATACACTTCGGACTTCCTCACCCCTCTTGCCCTCTATGAAATTAAAACCCCAGAAATCCTAGACTCATTCTGAAGAATTTACTACAGAAACACCATTATTATTGTTTCTACTTAATGGAAAAGCAATGATGTAAATAATGTTTTCATAGTCACGTTTTTACTTTTAGAAAAGAATAAACATTGGTTGTTTGTTGTTTTTTTTTTAACAAATATATCATTCTCATTCACAGAAAATATTCAAACTGTATTCAGGAATCTGGAGAAAAATGGTTCAAATTAATTGGCAAAACACTAATGTAATAATTTGAAGTTATTTAACATTTCTTGACTAGCTGCTCAAGCAATCACTATGTTATAACTGAATAATGCTCATTTAAAAAGAAAATCAATATGAAGCTCATGGAGAAAAAGCACTCCAAAGTCTCAGAACACATGTAAAGAGGGAGTGCACTGAATATGAAACAAGTTATAAACCAGCAGAAAAATCATTACGGGAAGTAAAAGACACTACAATGAAGCCTTTATCAAAGCTGAAGTTAAATAGGAAAGGGGCTTAGCGCCTTGTGTTACTTTAGCAAGTTAGAAATGAAAGTAAAAGATTAAGTAAGTGCATTTCTAGGTGGAAAAGACAGATGTGGTGTTTCACTGAATAAGTAGAAAATGGAATATACCTCTCAAGCCAGAAAGAGGTAATGATACAGCACCACAGTAGAGAGATGCAACAACAACTCATATCTAGGAAAGTTGCTTCACAATACCATACATCTGGTTCCAGAAAGAAGCTGGGGCAGGAACACAAAGGCTCGACAACACTACATGCACTAGCCAATGTTCAAATCCAATGGAAGAAAGCTAAAGTTCCATCTATATATTAAAGAGTAAATGAGAAAAATCTTGGAATCCTTAGAGTTGAAATAATCATTAAAGATCATCGAAGGATCTATGATTTATAAGAGTATACAGCAAGAGTACAAGGAAAAATGATTTTAAACTGGAAGAGGACAGATTTAGATGAGTTACCAGGAAGAAATTCTTTTACTGTGATAGTGGTGAGACACTGGAACAGGTTACCCAGCAAGGCCATGAGTGTACCTTTCCTGGAAGTGTTCAAGGCCAACTGGATGAACAACCTGGTCTAAAAGGAGGTGTCCCTGCCTATAGCAAGGAGTTTGAAACTAAATGATCTAGAAGGTCCCCTCCAACCCAAACCGTTCTATAACCTAGTCCAATTTCCCTGCAATGAACAGGGACATCCACAGTTAGATCAGGTTGCTCAGAACACCCTTCAGGCTGGCCTTGAATGTCTCCACATACAGGGTCTCCACCATATTTCTAGGCAACCTGTTCAATACCTCACTGAAGAAGACTTACTCCTCATATCTAACAAATCTCCCCTCTTTTAGTTTGAAACCATTTCCCCTTGTCCAATTGCAACAGACCCTTCTAAAGAGTCTGTACCCTTCTTTCCCTGTAGCTCCCCTTCAGATACTGAAAGGCTGCTATCAGGTCACCTCTTCTCCAGGCTGAAACAACCCCAGCTCTCTCAGCCTGTCCTTATAGGGGTTGGTGTTCCACCCCTTGGATTGGTTACTCTCCTTCTGTATGGGCTCTAACATATCTATGCCTCTCCCGTACTGAGAGGACTCCACATCTGGATGCAGTAGTCCAGGTGAGGCCTCACCAGAGCAGAGCAGAGGGGCAGGAACACATTCCTTGACCTGCTGGCCTTGTATCTTTTGATGTAGCCCAGCATGTGGTTGGCTGTCTAGGCTGTGAGTGTACATTGTTGGCTCATATCTAGGTTATCATCCACAAGTACCCTAAAGTCCTCTGAGGGAGGGCTGTGCTCAATCCTTTCATCCCTCTTGCTCATATTGGTAACAGTTGTTGCCTCAACCCAGGTGCAAGACCTTGTACTTGGATTTGTTGAACCACATGATGTCTGTACAACAATAGCTTCTCAGTCTGATATTGATCCTGTGTAAAATACTCAGTATTTGTTTCAAGGGTATAATAAAGAACTTACAGCAGTGCTAAAGAATTTAAGGATTAAAATATAATTAATGATAGTCTAGGGGAGATAAAAGCAATGTTACCGTTGATAAAAATATATCAAGCTATTTCCTTAGTAGGAAGTATCAAGTTGTTTACTTATCACTCTGCTTAGCAACTGTCATCTTACTGCATAGTATTTCAGTTAAAAGGACTCAAAAAAGTGATAGTAAGCAGATTAAGAAACAGATAAATAATCAGAGAAGGTGCATTTCTAGCAGGATTTCATAGAGTTCTAACCCCACTATTGCATAGCATTTTATCAAAGACTTGAAAGGATATACAAATTAATCACTAATAATATCTACAAATGATATGAAAAATTAGTCTAATGAAGAGGACAGATTACTAATGTGAAGTGATCTCGACTGCTTAATAAATTGGGCACAAGCCAAGAACGAATGCCACGACAATTGACACAAATATTAGGGAGATCAGAAGACCCCGTAGGCCCAGGGGGCTACCGCCCCCCTGGCGCAGGCATAGATTGATCTAGTTAACTCTGTGACACATATGGAAGAGTTAAATGACCATAATTATAAGATGGCTGATTCTGTCTTGACGTCATTATAAAAAACAATTCTAACAAGAGCTGGAATACGGAAATGTTGCCATCATGATAGTCACCTTCCTACATAAGGGGACAAAAGTTATATTTTAGGAAATTTGCTTAGAATTAAATTGATTAGATTTAAAAGATACTGGCATACACTTATGTAAAATATAACTTTCAAAATGACTCAGTACAGTATTCAAATCCAAGTGATGCAATTGCAGTCCAAGAGATGTAATTTGTTTTATGAGTCATATCATTTACCATAGACTCATCTTTACAGACTTATTTATATCAAGTCAGCATTCTGTAGCTGTAATTACTGTTTAGATTTCTAATACAAAGTGCCCTCCACTGTAACTCATTTCTAATACAGAATCAAAATATTAGCTAATCTCTATAATCTATTTCCATAGCTGTTTGTACAACTGTGGGTGTTGAAAGACCATTAGTAATACAATCACATAAAAATAAATGAATTGCATGTTAAGAGTCCATATTGTAGAAATATACATTTCTCAAGGCCCACAGTTTAGTGATTTCATGCTTCCTGCTATCTTGCTAGTCAGACATCTTTGCCATGTTCAAATCAGATTAACATCTAAATCCTTCGTTACCATTACCATCTGTACATCTACATCTTATTCCTCATTTTAGAAAAGACTTATCTGGTGAGCAGCTACATGGAGGTTACTTGCTCAAGAAGCAAGAATACTAACCAATAACAGACACCTACTCTGATCAAACTGATAAGTCCAACTCAACAGAAGACCCTACCCCATCATCAGAATTCACCATGGAGAACCTAACTGTAGCAAATCACATTACATGTTTACATCATTTTTTTCCCCCCTCTTAAAATCCAACATGGAATGGCTAGGAAGAATAAGAGCAGCACACAGATTTAATGTTAACTCCTTGGAATGCTTCATAGCTACAGTAACTTGTGGCTCAGACTACAAAGGAAATGCCTGTGAGTTCAGTGGACATGGTGGCGATAGGTTGACAGCTGGACAACATCTTAGCAGTCTTTTCCAACCTTAATAATTCTATGATCTCTGTTCTTTATTTTACGAATGTTTTAAATCCCAGAAGCAGTAAGTTTTCCTTCATAAAAATCACATCCCTTCAGCTATGTTTTAGTCATCTGTGTTTACTAATTTTACTTTTTAAAATATCTTCCATTAGATAGCATAATCAATACTTGTAGTCACTCAAGTCTCTACTGAAACCTTTTAAAAAGGGCATCACACAAATCACTTCCTGGCCTCTCATGCCACTGTACATTGAAAATAGTTGAACTAATGTTGCAGTTTCACCTGGCAGGTGGCTCAGCACCACACCTTTACTCACTCTGCACTTCCCAGTGGGATAGGGGAGAGAATTGGAGAAAAAAAGTAGGCCTGATGGGTTGAGATAAAATCATTTACTAAGATAGAGAAAAGGAAAAGGATAACACTTATGACTGTTTATACATGAATGTATGTAACAAGTGATGAACAGTTGATTGCTCTCCACACATGAACCAAAGCCCAGTTAGCCCCCCCATGCAGCATGAACTTCCTTCACTTCCTTCAATACTCCTCCTCCATGATATCATATGGTATGGAATATCCCTTTAGACAGTTGAAGTCAGCTGTCATAATTCAGTTCCCTCCCAACTCCTTGAGCCCTTTGCTGAGAATGGCCTTGGCTTAGTACAACAATGCTTAGCAGTAACTTCGTACATTGACCTCTTATCAACATTGTTTTTCTCCTAGAACCAAAATATAACATCTTACAGACGTTCTGAAGAAAACAGTTCATCCCAGCTACAATTAAGACAACCATGAATTCTGGAAAGCTTTACAACTCCGATGAATAACCTCTACCAAGCTAATTGTGAATTATTTTCTCTATTTGTTCCATAATCACCAGCAACAACTCTAATTTATCCGTTTCCCTGACAGATTAAAATAAATTAAGTATTGTCCAAGCAATGTAGTCTCTCCTCTCCCCCCTTTCCAGTGGTTTTGCCCTCCTTAATGAAGACATAAAAAGGACTTAGTATTACAAACTTTTCAGATCTCCTTCTGATGGTTGGAAAATATTTATGACCATACCTCATACTTATGAAAATTATTCATTTAACTCTGGGTTTTGTCTCAGTACTTTGCATGCAACATCCTGGATTTTCTGACCCCTTCTGTTTTCTCTACCCTTTGACTCACATCAAAGCACAACAAATTAGAGGCAGAACTAGGTGTGGATGTGCAATCTTGGAATAACCACCTCAAAACTGCTTTGTATTTCTTAGTGTGTACAGGTGCTTACTTTGTTAAAGACTTAATTTAGACTTTCCTTGAAAAATCTCTATATCTGAATATCAAATGTATTTGCCAATAGGTGAGACTCAGTACTGTATCCAATTCTGGACTCCCCAGTACAAAAAAAGACAGGGATCTTCTGGAAAGAGTCCAGCAGAGGGCCACAGAGATGAGGGGCCTGGAGCATCTCTCCTATGAGGAAAGACTGACTTGGGTCTTCTCAGCCCTGAGAAAAGACTGGTTGGGAATCTCATTCATGTTTATAAATATCAAGTGTGGGAATCAAGGAGACATGGTCAACTTCTTTTCAGTGGTCTGTGGGGACAGGACAAGGGGAAATGGCCATAAAATGGAGCATAGGATGTTCCACACCAATATGTGAAGTAACAGTGTCCTCATTCCAGTGACAGAGCACTGAAATGGGATGCCCAAAGAAGTTGTGGAATATCCTTCTCTGGAGTTGTTCAAGACCCATCCAGATGCCTACCTGGGCAACCTGAAGGAGGGAGCCTGCTTTGGCAAGGGGTTGGACTTGATCTCTGGAGGTCCCTTTCAACCCCTACAATTCTATGATTCTATGAAATTCACGTTGTTTGGCCATTTCAAACAGCAGTTGTGAGCATTTTGTTGTAAGAGCATACTAAAAAAAAGGCAAGACAAGGGAAAAAATCATGGGATATGAGCATCACAGAAGCCAAGCACTTGTGTGAACTAAAAATTAGGGAAGGTACAAACCCCTGAACATATACCCCATGTTCCAGGTCTGCATTGTACATATTAAGCTACACAGAAAATCGTTGAGTCTGTACAGTATAGATTTGTATTTCATTTGCAAACCTACCTGAAACACCTTAAGCTAAGAATCTGCATTTGTAAGAGGACAAATTAAAACAGCTGTAAATACAACATCATACTCAATTTTGATAATATTCTAGTTGAGTGGTCAAAATTTTAAAAAAGCACAAAAAAGGATAAGTAACAAGCTTCAAATAATAAAAACTTTTTGTGGACGGAGTATTTTAATCAGTCCCAAAGAACTATAATTACTTTCAGTCAAGAGAGAAATCTAAAAAAACCCATAAAATTAAACCATCATAGCCAAGTCACAATAGAGACATCAGCACTCCTACACACAGTGTTTCATACACATAATCCATCTCTGAATAGAAGGCAAAGACTTCTATTCTCTTTTCTGCTCACCTCACATGTTTGACCTCAGGCTAATAACCCAGCAGGGCTATCTACAGCTCTGAGTGACCTACTAATCGCAAGAGTTAGAGTCAGAATTTCAAGGTTTTTCTATTTTGTATACTTCTTTCAATATTTTTTTCAGAGAGGAACATTTCAGTTTATTAGTCAGAATATTCTCCAGGGCATGGAGAATTATGTGATGTCTCAATGGTTCAAAGGAAGGCAAATAACTTCCCTGAAGATAGATAAATCCATGCCTTAGAAATTAAATGTGTTTTGAATGAGTCTGCTCTGTTCTCCTGTTCTGTATGTTCACAGAATAAGGAAGTATTGACATGCTCTTTCCTTCATTTGGCAATATTTAAATTTCTGCAAGAACTTGGCCAGGAGACTGAAGCATCCCATAGAAAAAAGAAAAAACAGAATGAGTCATCTACAAAGTTGGGTTCCTCATGTACTTCCAAAAGTACGAAGTACATCCTAGACTCCTTCTGAATTCATACTTTTACAAGCAGTCCATCATTGTATTTTGACCCTGGAACTAGAGAATAAATGCACATCAGAAAGCAGAGAATCTTTCTACAGCTATTCATCCCAGAAAAGCCTGAAAAAAAGAACAAAAACCAGAAACTGAATCTTAATTCAAGCCACCAGAGAGGATCATTGATAAATCATTAGCAGCTTAACGTTAGCAAACCAACCATGATGATGACTGCTGTGGTTTAGCCCAGTGGCAGCTCAGGACCACACAGCCATTCACTCACCGTCCCCAGGTGAGATGGGGGGAAGAACTGGAAACGAAGCAGAACTCAAGGAGTGAGATGAAGTCTATTTACTAACACAGAAAAGGAAAAGAGATTTGAAAAGCAGCAATGCATACACAATTACTCAACCCCCACCAACCGACGTTCGGCAACCCCGGAACAGCCGACGGCTCCTAGCTGTCCATAGTTTTATAACCTTCTGAATGCCACGCAGTACCCAATGACCCCCGGCCTCATCCAAGCAGTCCTGGCCCCTCCCCGCACCATCACGGCTCTGCCCCGAGGAGCAGCCTGGCCCGGTCCTGGACGTTCTCCCACTACTCAGCAAAAACAATAGTGTGCTATTAACATCATTTCAGCTGAAACCAGGACATCAACTAGTGCCGGCGACAGATTTGTTGTCCTTCAGAGATGCATCTGCATGCAAACCGGGCATCACTTTTTCCCCTTGTTTCATGTTACTTCAGTGTCTAGCAAAATCCTTCTCATAGTAGGTGGCCTGACTGAAGTCCAGAGATCCAGATGCATTACCAGCACTTAATGAGAATTATTTATAGGGTTTCAAGAAGAGGGAGAGATCAATTGATTCTCCACAAGACAGCTTTATCAAGTCATTAGATTCTGCGGTTCTAACTAGGATCTCACTAATTAGCTCATAGGCTCCAATGAATCTATTACCTCAGTCAGTCTTTTATCATCATTAACACACACTTTGAAAAGTCTGGATAGTTAAGGTGTTTGAGCTTAGACTTCCCTGGGAAGTAAATAAGACAAAATGCCAAGCTAATTCTTGTGTTTTCAATGATGCATCTATTCATTACATTATATAACTGTGATCAATCCATTTTAAATTAAAAATATTTGTCCAGTAATACTTGCAGTAATCTAAGTAGAAGTGCTATATTGTTTTGTTTGCAATAATCCTCATTACGAAGACATAATAGGATTTTAAACATTTCATATATGAAAAACATTGGGAAGGCAAATACAGACTTTCTTTTGGCACTACTTTCAAGCATTTAACGACAGTTCACAGCTCTGACAGATAGTTTGAAGGCACTGATAATAAAATCCCACTTAATATTTCAAATGCTTATAATTCAAGAAAGCACATTCCTACTGCGTTTTAGTTGATGCTTATAACCAGCCTGTTCTCACAGAGCTTCTCTACGAATCCCCATCGTGTCACGTTTACATTTAAATTGACCTTTGTCTTTAGTTTTAGTACTTCAGAGGCAGGAAATCATACGAATCTATATTAAATTATCAATGTTTATTTTTGGAATATAGAAGCACAGCTGAAGCTCATCTTGGGGCTTTATCTGAATCAGGTTACCAACACCTTGAGTCTCCTCCAAGACATTAATAACAATGCATTGTTCCTTAGCTAGCAAGTTACAACAGTAAATTCGTTGTCATCCTGCAGCACAATGCTGCCAGTTCCAATGCAGAGCAGGATCCTCTTGCCTGTGCCTTTGCAGAAGAAAACAACTGCCACCCAGGCTAAGCCTCGTGGGTCATTCAAAGCACTGCACAACACACATCCTAGTTTGCTTTTCTAGAAACTGGAGGAGAATGGAGGAGAAAGCTGTTTGTAACAAAAATAAATATTTAAAGCAGTCAGCACACTTATTTCCTGAAAAAGTTTTCCTGCTTATCTACTAGCATTAAATCTGAAGTAAAATGCAGTGTAGTAGATTATCTATATTCTGATACCTGTAGAAAAGCCATCACATACAGCTGAGAACTTATTTCTAAACAAGGTGTTTCCTTGCTTTACAAGACAGTCTACATTTAAAATTTTTACCTTTGATAGTTCTCAGATATTCTTTTTCCATTTATGCTATCAAACTACTATTAATTGGGTATAATTAAATATTTCTATAACGCTTCCCACTCTTTGTGCAACTGTCCCTGATCATACGTGTTGGAATACCACTGCAAAAAAAATATTCTTTTCCATGCTTTTTGCCACAGTATTCTTCATCTATTTCCAAGCCAAATACACAACCCCAGTAACAACTCATCAGGGGACGTCAGTGTATAGTATTCTATTCTTATTAATACTAAGTATTATAAGGACTACTCCAAAAGTAATACCTCCAACTGTATTATGTTTGTCCACAATGTCAGAGGCAGAGAGCACTGGTATGACAGTAGAGGTTGAACCTTCCCATCAATATTCTATTACATTTTATTGTCATGTAACAAATGGCAGCAGAGGGGTAAACTGACAAAATGCTTTGTAGCAGTGTTTTGCAGCTGATGATTTGCTCTATCAAACAGGATTATTGTACTCTTTGTATTTGTTATAACTTCCATGGAAATAAATAAAAGGAATTACTTACAAGGTAACTTACATAATTTGCTCAAGGATTTATGGGTCTTAAATAGCTTAAGAAGAGCAATACATTCATTATTTTAGTAAAGAGACTGTAACGTGCAGGTAGTTTACTTCTGCTTCTCCCATGGTATTCTATGCCTGCATACGCTGCTGTATTTAAAAGCAGACAGGCAGTTTTAAGTAAATAGCAACATGCTGACTTCTGTCTTTCACATGCTTCAGGCACAACCTAGGGCTACCAAAACTATTAGAAATGGTAATTGAGAGGTTTGTCAATGCCATTAGGCTATTAGGCAACATTTTCAGGGATAAAACACCAGAAGAAAAGCGTTGACACTTCATGAGGCAACTATAGGTTACATAGTAAAAAAAAAATACTGAGCCTGTAAGCAATAAGTTTACCGAACATAGATCAACAGGAGAAAATAATAAGGTAGATGAATAAAGTACAAGGGATCAGGAAAAAATTCATCTTCAGGCAAAGTTGTTCTGTAACTGCTTATGGCAAGATTCCTCCCATCACTCTACCTCCAACTAGTTATTGCTGAAAACCAGCAATGAAGCCAGAAGGGAAGCCAGGTTTTCTAGCATGTATAATTAGCAGTTTGTTATTGCCTTTGACACAAGAGATTAACAGCAGATTCTCTGTAGTATTTCTAACTTATTTAATATAGTTTTACTTTCATACTAGATTTTCCTTTCACTGCTTCTAGCACTTAGAATATATGCTAAATAAGAATGGCTATCTGGTCTTCACTGTTCCCTTAATTCCTCTAATGAAATTAATTAAAAAAGCTCTCCAGACAAAGCTGAGAAGCACAATGTAGTACAAAAAAAGTCACACTAGAAACTTGAGTCCAAAGACTGAAAGAGCAGTAACAATAGGGAGTAAGGCTGTCTCATTTACCAGTGTAATGCTGTAACACAAGAGAAAGCACAGCAGTACTAGTGAACTAGTGAAGCCCTAGGTTGCAGCAAGTAAGGAATTGCTCAAATGCAGCAGCTGCGGGCACAGAAACGAAGGAAAAATTCTGCTTATCCCTAGAAGGCCTCAGGTAGGCTGGGATCTCCAACAGGATACCTCACCTCCACTGCCAACCCTTAAATGAGGTATGGGAAGGGCTGGATCCTGGCTCCACTCCCTTCCTTTCAGCTGAACTGCATGCACCTGAGCTCCCTTGGGTTGGCCCTGCCTTCCCACCAGGTGCTCAGTCACTGGTTCAGACCATGACTTTGCATTTCCACTACATCCACTGACACTGAAGTAGAAGAAATTAAGACCTGTCACCCACAGACACCATATAGAGCTGGAAGGTTTACATGTGTATAACACATAACTGTAGTCTAAGGAGGATAGAGCAGTGCAAATAAAAAAGGTCATGGAAACTCTTGGTCTTTGCTTACAAATGCAGCAATATATTCAGAAAAAAATTAACTGCAGTCCTCAACAGTAGTAAGGCTGTAACAAGTTAATGTGCATAATTATTTTCATATAGCGAGTTTTAGATGAATTTGTAAGTCAAGTAGGAATTAACCTTTGTTGAAGTTTTTTTATGGATACAATTAGATACAGCAAATACATACTTTGATGTAGGACCATCAGAACTGTTTAAGTAAAGGAACTCAATTATAGTTTGGTTACTAAGCTCACCTTGAGGACAGGAACATCCTGTACATACATGAAACTAAACATTCATTGGCATGACAAGAACAGTCATAAGAAAGAGAGATCATTTCCATTTTTAACTGAGCTATATACTGAAAAAATCACACCCACCATCTTGAAGACCCAGGTTCATCTCAAAACCCTCTCAATAATCTTGTATAATATCAGAAGTATTGTGTAATAAACTGCATATAAATATACAGATTAGGTAACCAGTTGTAGAGATGGAGTCTGTACTGGGGTAGTGATCAAGTGAAAAGAACATGCAGAAACAGCATTGTGAAAAATCCCTCTGTGCACTGTGAGAAAACACATAGCACTCAAATTTCCATAATTTGATAATAAACCTCTATCTTGCCTCTGTGTGTGAGATTGGCTAATTGCACTCTGGGTAATGAACCTGTTTGTCTCATCCCACTCAATGGGTTTCAAAGGAGGTGAGCTTTATTTGCTGAGAGATTTCCCTGGTCAGTGGGGCCATGGAGCAGTAAGGTCAATGCATCTCAGCAACTTTAATGATCCCTTGATCTCATTGAATAATTAAACAATTATTCAATACACTCTCCTCAATATTCTACAACAATGAGAGTTTCACAAAACACCAAGTTGGGCAAATCCGATAACAAAACTGAAAAATCAACCAAATTCAGTAAAAGACATGGAACAGCAAGACTTGATCTAATAGGTACTAACTATCCTGAGTCAAAGCAGAGAGAGATAGGAGAACAAAAAACAGTGAAAATGATAAATATACATATAAAATCTAAATAGCATATAATATATTTAGTAATATATTATATGTATATATAAGTGTGTATATATATATATATACACACACACACACACATACACTTATATCTATCTATCTATATCTATCTATATCTATATCTATATATAGTCACCACCCAGGGATACAGCAATGGAGTCTTCAGTTTTTTGATCTGAGGGAAGATGGTAGACCTGGAGGCTCTCCAGACAGCTGCTTTTATAGAAACAGCAGCTCTGAGTTCTTAAGTGGCAGTGCCATTATTCACATTCTCTACTTGGATCCAGGGAACTTTCCCAGAAAGGTAATGAACATACTTGGAGGTCTCAAGTGGTCGATCAAGCAGAGCAACCTCACCGAGCGCCTGACCTTTGTTTGACCTTGGTCCTATACTTGCTCTGTTGGAGACTCAGGAATATGTAAGTTGTCCACAGCCTTTAGTAAGGCCTGCTAACCACAGCTGCTTCCCCATCAAATTGGGTTATGTGTTTTGAGACAAGTCCCTAGAGGTATCATACACATACCTTTCAGGTCCTCAACACCATCTTTTGGAAAATATATAGCAATTTTTTCTTTGTCTGAAGAGCACATTACTTGGTTTCATATAAGATATAGCTCACTCAATAGCACAACATTAGCAAAAGAAAAACTTAATGTGTGAATTACCATCACAAAGATGTGATGAAGGACGATTAACAAAGGTTTATTATTACCCAAATCTTTTCAGTTCCAATGATTTGGGAATTTGATCACTGGTCCAAAACTTTATAGTCCAGAAATTAAAACAGCTGAGAATCTGAAGTGTCTTAGAAGTACACACACTTCCTAAAAGATACTTCTGTGATCTGAAGATTTTCAAGAAGCAATATAGAAATGAATTAAGATGTAGGCCCTCAGTGCTTACAAGTGCAGCAAGAAGAAAGTATGAGGCAACCTTTGGCACTCTACTTTGCATGGTGATATCAAAGCTCTATATCAAATTTAATATTAGTTTTAAATCAGCACACTACCAGTTAGATAAGTCCAGTTGTGCATCCTAATTAAACAGGATTTTAAAACATATTCAAAAAACTTAAAATATATATTTACCATAATCTTGAAACCAAACATTTACACAGCACATATAGAGCAACACACTTCTATGAGTTTATACATCTGACAGCCAGTATCTATATCCTAAGCATGACTGTAGTGACTACTTGCTCTTCAGATTTTTTTCACCTATCTATGAAGTGTGACAGGAGACAGACTTTAAAAAGCATGTAAAAGTTGATCCTCCTGCAAAGTGAACCATTATCTCCGTGTTAGTAGATTGTCAAAGAATTTGAAGGCATACAAGAGGCTAGCCACTTTCAATTCTTGCTTTTACAAATTCAAGTTGCTTCAAATTCATTTAATAAGCTTCAGAACAGAAAACTTACTTCTTATTTTGGAACTTAGCTTGCACATTAGTTTGCACAAACTAATGACTGCTTTGACTTTAAAATTTTAATTATTAGCATTTTTAATTTTTCTTCAGATGAACTGGCTTTAGAAAAAGCTTATTGGGGATATTTATTTCATACCAACACTGGATGTGCTTAATCTAATCATTCTGTCACTATTCCCTAGTTAAGTGCAGTTTGCCTCGCTCATAATTACTCACTGTGTCACAGTAAAACTTAGCAACGTCAACCTCATATAACAGCGGCTGAAGTAAATGCCTGCAGAACCTGTATAATTGTTTAAATAATTCATGTAATTCTGTTAGCTTCTCATTATCTCTCCATATGGCAGCTGGAAAACATTGTAAGATTACCTTTTGTTTTCAAAAACAACCTGTGAACACTTCAAGATAAGAAACAAAGCCATATCTCAGACGCGCTACAAAGCAATAGTCCTACGGATCTACTTAGTATAGATTACAAAGCTAAAGGCCCAGCAGTTTAGGGCAATTTCAGGACGACTAGCACTATTCATACTGTAAAGCAGCTGTTAAAGCGGAATTCAATCTCAGACTTAATAAATCCGCATCTCGAACACTGGAATTACTGGTGCCACCCACCATCTTCATTGACAACAGCCTTCGTATCACTCTTTTATTTGCAACAGTTCTTACACATTCCTCCTGTCGTTTTGCACGAGAGAATCAATACAACAGATTTTCATGAATCTTTGGTAAATTATTACTGCTGTCTCCTAACCGACACACCACTTTCCAGGACATCTCTGAGGTACTACTTTCGAAAGCAGTGCCTCAGCAGCAAGAACCAAACACCAAGCAAGAGCACCTACATAATATTTCATTAAATCATATTTCACTATTTCCCATGGCACAAGTCCATACAGCCTGTTTTTCAAGTAGTGTAAGATGTGGTATATCTAAATAGATTTAGTCTCGATACATATCCCAAAGGAATTAAAAAGAAAAAAAAAAAAAAAAAAAAAAGAAAACCAATAATAATTACTTTTGCTACCACAAACACTGACTTAAGCATAGGACCTTGTTCTACAGACTCCTACAAAAACATAGCAACAGAAATAAATACATAAATAAATAAATAAAACCACACTACCACAACCCTGAACAATTCTCAGATGCATTTTAAAGCAAGAGCCAACAGATATATCTCTCTTAGAGATATATACAGTTAAACGAGATTAAACATTTCAGCTAGGAACATAGGCTACACTTAGACAATCTCACCTGTGTAAAGCAAGCAATTTTGCTCTTCCTACTAAAAGACCACACGTTCTGTATCAACTTCACCTTAGCCTCCGCGCCTTACCTTGACTTGTGGCCATCTCAGCAGGTTTTGTCGTGTTTTGCACGCTAGCCGACGATTAGCTAAGCGGTCGTTGCCTTTCAGTTGAGCTCAGGGAAGATAGCACGCGGTAAAAAGGCCTCAGCACATTATGCCGTCACAAGGCCTGAGCACATGACGCAGTCACTGAATAACAAACAACTGCCCTACAGCAAGAAGCAACATCAGGAGAACAAGTCCATGAAGGCTCTATTTCTAAAGAGTCCTTTCAGCAGCGCTCATTCCTGCAGATCTACAGAAGATGGGTATAGTTAAGACAAAGAAGGTGATTGGAAACAGGTCCTTTATAACTTTGCTTATGAAAGGAGGCAGGTGTGCTGGTCTTTGAGTTTCCGACCAATGAGCAGAGGCTGTGGGTCTGTCCCATGTGAGGCTGGGGTCAGGGTAATTAAGATCAATGAGTGTACTCAGGGCCTGACTCTTAATTTTGCTTTGGGAAAACTGCTGTGCAACTTTTACACTTTACCTGGGAGCCAATGGGAAGAAAGCAGGCTGTAGCAACAAAGCACGAACAGAAAAAAAAGGTTCTCGGTGTTCCTCAAGAGCAAAGAATAAAGATATCTCTTCTTGTAATTTCCTGTGTTTGCCAGTAAGGAACTTAAGACAAAATGATGATTTAACGTAGTCTGAAAAATAAACATAGTCTGAAAAATACTCATGCTTTTGATCTCCAGTCCCAAAAGTATATTCGACATAATTTTAAAGAAAAGCACGCATATATTCTGAACTGTATTATTCACTGTAATTAATATTTTATTATTAATTCAAACTAGGTGCTAGGAAAAACTTTACTGCAAGAATGGTCAAATACTTATATAGAATACACTAAACACCTATATAGAATATACTAAACACTTAGATAGAATAGACTTCCTAGAGATACGGATCATTTCCAAAGCCTGTTAAAGTTCAAGAGGAATTTGGGTAATGCCCTTAATACAATTTTAATTGTTAGCTCTGAAGCAATCAGACAGTTGGACTTGATGTCTGTAGGTCCCTTCCAAATACACTACTCCATTCTAGAGTAGTATCTGTAACTAGAGCTGTATCTGTTAACTGGAGAAGTAATAACTTCATTTTACGTTTTGATTAAACTACCAATAAAGGCTTAGTTTCATACATATTTATACTTCTTTTTTTTAACTCTCGCTGCAATTTTGCACATAATAATTAGTAATACAATATTCTTTCTCAAAGTAGCATTATTTAAATGAATTTCTTGTAGAGCTTAATTCATATTAAGCTAACTGAAATAGAGGTTTCCTTTTCTAGCTTATTTTTTCTAATTAAGTTTTTACTTAATCACTTTACCATATTTTTGTAACCAACAATACATCTTTCTGTTACAGCAGCAAATTTATTTCTACTTTTTTTTTTTTTCTTTTTTTTAATGGCAATTAAAGAGATTAACTATAATTTATGTGACCTTGTCCTAAGGCTATCAGTAAGGATGATTAGAATATATAGGTGCTAGGGCACATGTAGTAAGAGAAGGTGACAAGTGGTTTCCAAAGACTTTTTATATTCTTAAAATAACATTCATTCAGAAAGGTGAAAGAATCATTTACAACAGTGCTACGCCTGCATCTTATAGGAAGATACAGTGATAGGCCCTATAAAAGGGTGTGCTTTTGGTGCTTCTGACAGTATGGACTAAAAAAGTGTACATTGATAGAGAATTCACTAGTCAATGACTAGTCTGATTAGGTATCATATGGGAGTATATTGCTTTACAAAGGTTTTTTTATATGCTGTGACATTTTTCAATCCTCATGGCATATTAGTGGAAGCTTTTGTAAACATGGGATGCAATCTGCAATTCTGTTAAGCCTTTAAATATAGTTGATGCTTGATCATCATATGCAGTTGATAACACTCACACGAAAAGAAATCCAGATGTCTGCAGTTTAAGAAAATATAAAGGTAGAGAGAGGTCTGCAGAAATATTAGTGTGTATGTACACACAGAGCAGATCTCACTGATTCCCTGTGCAGCCAGTTAAATACAGGCTCAGACAGCAATCAGTGCTGTATGGAGCCTTACCAGAAATTTCATGCAGTAATATTCCTGAAGCAGTGACCTTTCTAACCAGCTAAATACAAAAAAAAAAAAAAAAAAAAAAAAAAAACTGGCTATATGGAGAAATCCCTATTTTAGGAGTAAGAAAAAAATACTGTAAACTTTCAGTAGAAAAGTAAGATGAAAAATGCCAGGAAATGCAAATATGAGAAACCTTAGCAAAACAGAACATTTAGAGTATATGTTCAGATGAAATGGAAATATATGGAGTGAACCATATTTGATGTGAACTTCTTCATAGGTCTGACCCTGCAGGGCTGCTAGTAATCCACCTTTACTACTTGCATGCCTACGGACCGAAAATTTAAATGGCCAGTTCTTAATTTAACTACAATTTCCGCACTGTATGAACTTTAAGTTCCAGTTCCCCCAGCTGTGTAATTAGAAGAAAATCCTTGCTTCATTTTAGAAGTTGCTAGCTCTCACAGCTTTGAAGAAAGGAAGGAGAAATTTAACTCAAATCTGCCATAAAACTTTTGAGGCCAGAAGACAAATAAATACAGTTTGTTTGAAAATCATTATATTTAAGTCACTTACTATTTTTGCCTGTGCCATACCAGTTTATGAGCTTTGTGCACTCTATAGGAAATTTTCATCTGTACCTTGAAGAGCTTTGAAATAGATACAGGCTATAAACACAGAAATATTCTGTATCTCACAAATGTTGTATAAATACAATGTATACTCTTCTTGCACCTTCTACTCTCCTTAACAAGAACAATTACCTGAATATTAAAGATTGCAGTTTAGAAGAAAAAAACACAAAAACTCACCCTCTTCCACAGAGCTATCTTTTGTTTCCTTCTTTCCAGTCATGTAGGATTTTAAATACTAGTATTCGATTTATAATTTCTGCCAATGTCAGGGAAAAAATACTTAATTGATGTACAGAATCAGAAGATACATATAAATGCTCTAAACTTTTTTTTTTTTTTTTCCATCAGATAAATAAAATTTGGTTTATAACCTGCTATTTCTATATGTCCTGAAACCATGGACTATTTTTTACGACAAAATTAAAAATAGACTTGACTTTGTCTTCTCTTTTCACCTTCAGTGTGCTATTTTAGTTAAGGGAACAGTACATTTAAGAGACACAGCCTATTCTGATTGCCCTTGCTAGAAGCTGTCTCATCAAAGAGAAGCTGAGTTTACTCACTTAGCTTTAATTATAATGCTCAAATGAATGATCTTAATAAGAATATTTGATGTTTTTTTTCTTAATTTGTTTCCTAAAGCCAAGAAGTCAGTCTTCTTTGGCAGAATGAATATATACTAGAGAAGCATCAGTGGATCTGTTATCAATTGTTACTAGTTTTATTGTTATTTCTTTCTTCCATCCAATCCAAAAGAGCTTGGATTAAGAGGATCATGGGAAAAAAAATATTTTCCCCATAAAAACAACATTCTTAGTAGGTATTTGCCTGTTGGATAATAATAAGACAATTTATTAAATTTTGGTATCTTAAAAATGGGATTTGCTACAGTGAATTGCATTATGGAAATCTATAACAGATCTTATTCTTGGGCAGTTCTAGCACCTGCCATTAATCCTGTTTTATTTTATTTTGTTTCAACTTTATCTTCCCTGATTTTGGCATGGTGAGCGTTTACACTGCACACTGAAGACACTCTGAAGACACTTATTTTGAACTTTCTCCAGTCTTTTCAGAGCTGAGCCCAGCTGCTGGTAATTCACTGTTAATACCCCCAAAGTCTTCACTTTTGGACACTGATATTGGGCACTCGTACAACAAACATGCTCTCGTAACTCAAAAATTCAGAAGTATTGAATCAATTCTAAATGAAAATTAAGATCTTCAAATGAAAATGTTATGAAATAAATCCAGATCATTTCCAATAATTACTTTAATTGCTGCATGAAAGCTGCGGTTTTCAACAAGATCCCTGAATCCCTTTCTTACAGATGTTGTATGTGTAGACCTGAGTTTTCTAGTATAAAATTGAAAGTGTATTCTGACTGAAATAATCTTAGCCTTTTATACTGCAGTGCCTCAATAGACAGATTGCAAATCTTCCAGGCATGAGTGATAAACATGGATCTAAAACAAACAATGTTAAATCAGCCATGAGTTTGTTGAATCCTTGCTACCAAAATCTCAAGTACTTTGCCTGCACTGAGCTCTATCACAATTCTAGTATTATTACTTGTAGACATTTTGGACATTCCTTTAAAAGTCATTGGAACAAGGTTTAATTTATTCAGTCTTTAGTCAAGGGTTTGCTATTTTTATTTCTGCTCGCTGTGTTTGTTTCAACCCACAATAAATGTGTTCTTAACAACCCCTAGACAACTTTTGAGATGTTTCATGCAAGTTTTTAACTTAACATTTTAAGCACTTGTCTGCATAGGCAAGCTGAGCTAACACAGGTAAGTCAACATCTGAGCTAACGAATGCTGTGACAAGTCTCTATGTGAAGTCCTACGAAATTTTAAATTAATCTCGAAATTATGCTAGTGGCAATAGGCACAGCCTGTAAATTGAAGCTATCTCGCATCTAGCCTGGTTGGTGCCCATAGAGAAGAAATTTCTGTCTGTCATTGCTGTTTGGAACTGCACATGGCAGCAAAGGAATGATGCAATGCATTGACAACTGTGATACTCACATCATAACTATGAATGATAGCTGCATTTACAAGATGAACTGAAAGACTGTCAGCTCTTCAGAACATCTAAATCCACAAATAGGCAATTCTTTTTGTTAGGACATATTCTGAGAATCTGCTAGACTGATGTACATTAAAGTCTGAAAAGCATTAGTCTATTCACCTTATAGCTAGGTGTGGAGAAAAAGACATTGGACAGGTCCAGACTCTATTAAGTCACAGATCGAAATCCTAGACAGCTAACCAGACAACCTATTCTTCATCATTTCCTAACTCTCTAATATGTCTAA
Organism: Chrysolophus pictus; assembly: GCA_037305975.1. Taxonomy (NCBI): domain Eukaryota; kingdom Metazoa; phylum Chordata; class Aves; order Galliformes; family Phasianidae; genus Chrysolophus; species Chrysolophus pictus. The sequence goes on along the minus strand of CM074577.1, from coordinate 20,178,958 downwards.
AATGAATACTTGCCTTCACATTCTGACAAAAATTCTCCATTCACCTAAATCTTCTGTTCTCTGATCTTCCATTTCCTCAGTGCTGTAACTGCAAGTGGATATGTCAAAGGATACCACTACAGCCATTGCTGCTGCATGCTCCATTCTTTTCAGTGCTTGCCATTCATCCAGGGAGAAATGAGAACAAGATAAGGACTGATGCCTGTATTTTCCTGTCAGAATCCCACTTAGTACAAAGACTTTCTAACCTGTTTGTTTGTTCGTTTGTTTTGGGGGGATGGGGGATGTTTTATCCTTCCCATTGACAGCAGATAGTGGATGACTCAAATGAATCTTCAATGTAATTAGGAAACCAAATTTAGCATGATATTTCAATACTCAATGCCTCCATTATTTTCTTTTATAAGGGAATGTGTATTTTGTTTGTTTGTTTATTGTTTGTTTGTTTATTTGAAGCCTATTTATCTTCCATACTCTCTGACAGAAAATTGTATTTAGTGCATGGTCAACATATGTAGTTGACCATGACCAACAGCCGAACATGCTTATTTGCTCCTCCCACTACTGCCCAGCAAAATGGGAAAGAATAAGGCAAAACATGGGAAATCTTGTGGGTATAGAAAGATAGATAGGAGGAAAAAAAAAAAAAAAAAAATCTAGGGAACTTTCTCACCAACTCCCACAAATATACTTATGTCCACACATTCTTAAAGCAAAGGCCACATTAGAAGCTAATTCCCCATGCATATTCTTCCTCTGCCTCAGCTTTTATTAGTGAGTTTGACATCAGATGTTATGGAACAACCTTTGGTCGATTCAGTTCACCTGCCTGGGTGTGCCCCTTCCTAGGCTTTTCCCCACCCCAAACCTACCAATGGGGGCACACAGTGGGAAGAAGAGAAAGCCTTGGTGTTGTGTAGGCACTGTTCAGCAACAGCCAAAACACAGGTGTGTTACAAAGCACTGTTTTAACCACAAATCCAAACCACAGCACCACATGGGCTGCTATGAACAAAGTTAACTCAAACCCTACAAGATCCTGTACAGTTACTAAGAATGTCCAGCAAATGTATCTTGTGAATACTCATTCACTGGAATTTGTTAGTTTTACTATAAATGTTTGCATACTTATGATTTTCTAGCATATATCATGTGATGTAATTAACCCCAAACTGAGAATTTAACAGATTGGGAATTTTAATTTTCTTTTATTTTTTGTACTAAGTTTTTACAGTCATTGGTTCCTTACTGATTGCACCTGTGTAGGCTAAGAGAAGTCAGCAATTATCCACTGACTACTTTTCAGTTTTTACAGTATTCAAAATTCATCATATAAAGCATTCTAGTACAGTACAAAGAATAACATGGTAGCTAATAACTGACGTTATCAGATAGAAGCATAAGAAATCACTTTACTCCTGTCTCTTCAAATGGGGTTTCACAGATCATTTTACGGCTCCATGTTTCAAAACTTACCATCAAGTCAGCAAGTGGCTGAAACCAAACACCATTCAGATAAAACTGAATGAAAACTGGAAGTAATAATCATACCAAAAGATGGTATTTAGTTTGGTTCTTTGTTTGCTGTCAGTTGTACCATAATGGAAGCAGAGGAAAAAGTCAATTATCTATAATTACCAATTGAATGTTTTGCTTGGTTTTATCTACCCAATTTTAAAACTGTTTAAAGAATGCTTAGCTAAAATTAAGGGAACAACTTCTGAGACAATGAATAGCAAAGCATGACATTTTTTGTTTCTTTTTTAGTAAAATGAGCTATGTTCCAAAAATTCCTCTTTGTTCTCTTGTCTGTTTATACTCACCCTAGTTATACCAGGGTTGGATTTTTTTTCCCGATCTTCTAACTATGTACACATGTTTTCCACAAGCATATAAAGAGTAATATTGTATGAAATTTTATACCAAAAGATAGAGTGGCTCTACATGAAGTTTTTTTTTTTTTTTTTTTTTAATAAGATAGCCTCTATCAATTCAGTTCATAGGAAATTACGTTAGCAGAAATTCTTGTAGACAGAGAATAATATTTTGTTCCTTACACTAAACAATGTCTCATGCTTATTTTAATAGTCTGTTATATCAAACGCATAAATCCTGACTTATTAGTGTTCACAGTTTCTGTACAATAAAAATGTCTTAACAAGATTTATGTTGTTTTAGAAAGAGTGTTTCTCCATAGACATATTTTCATTTCATGCAAGTGTGATTCCTGTACCCACGGCCCTGAAAACTTTGTTGCCATAATATAATGTCTTATAAATCCACAATAGTAAACCAGCCAAAATAGACCTGTGCCATGTTACTCCTAGAATTTTTATTCTGTTACCTCATAAATTCCAGCAATTCAGATTACAACTTAGTAAAGAATAGAATCTCTCTAAAGTCTAGATTGTCAACTAAATTATGCCTTTTAAGAGAATTAGAAATGTAATTAAGCTAGGAAAATAGTTAAAATGAAGGTGGTTAAGAAGTGTTGCCAGAATGATCAGGTTATTAAAAGTCTCTATGAAGAAAACTTAAGCTATTGTTATTAATTCTGACCTTAAGAATCTAACCCAGCCTTCTTGCCTTAAGAAAGGGAAAGTGGAAAATTGAATATTCTACTAAATTCATGTGCAAAACCCTGTCAAATCCATTTTTTTTCTTTTAGTTGGCACCTAGAGGAGAAGTCTGCATGCTCTCTGCATATCAGTATGAAGAGATTCTGAAGTTGGTTGGCTCTGTTTGAGATAAAATGTCATGTAAAAATATGAATGTAAAATGATTATGGAGTAGAGAATCACTTGCTTCTGAGATAATTTGCCATTGTTTTCAATATCACCAAGAAACTGTCAGCTGTGTAGATCAATTACACAGCTTTATTGAAATTAAATGTTTAGATCCTGCTTCCTGACTTGAAGGATTTTATAGGCACTTTTATAATTAGTGAGAGCATGCAAAAGACAAAGTAATAAATAAATGAGATGCTGTCATATGAAGAATCAAAACAAGTAATGCTTACTTTGTTCTCTACTAGGGTTTTATTATATGCTCTGTGTCTTCATTTTCACATAAAGCCATTCAAGAAGACTATACCAGACAAAAGAACAAATGAAGGACTTAGGGTTGTTTGTATTTTGTTTTATGGGGGGCTGTGTTGTGACCTATCATAACTTTATTCTTTTAACTCCTGTTCTAAATGCAGACATAAAAATACCTAAGAGGCAGCAGATACCCTAGCTAAAATTAAATTAGTTTAAATAAACTGTTTCCAAAAAATATGTTAAAGTTTCCCTGTCCTAAATTGATCCATAACATCACATTTCCTTTCCTTAGAGTGGCCTAAGGGAAAAATAAAGGCATGTTTTAAAATCCTTGAGTAACATATCCAGTTATGTAATTAAGATTTTGATTTTGCTTCCCTAAGGACCATAGTTTATGCTGCTAAGTTCTGGCACTGCTGTGCAATATTAAATTACTATATGAATCATTATTACATCAACTACATCATCCACTATGAAAACATGACCAAAAAAAAAAAAAAAATCAAGAAAAATACTCATAATGCTCTTATTTTCCATAGAGTTTATATCACATAATTGGTGTCCTCTTCCTCAGCTCACCTCAAGACTTTGTATAGAAATACATCATCATATCCAAATTAGAGCTGTTTAGTGAAAAGTTACTATTGTTCCTTTTAAGCAAAACAGCTATATTTTCCACTTTTTCAGTTAAATATGCAGGTTTATTCCCAAAGCAAACCTGCATCATGTTATACAACATAAACAAACAAAACAACAACAAAAAATATGGAGAGTATCTTAAAAAGTCTTCTCTGTAATTAAAGTTTAAATCTTAGGAATGATGGAAAAGTAGTAGTTAAGATTTAGAAATGTATTCAAAGACTTTTTTGCCTGTCTTCACCGATCAGTGTTTCAGCCACACTTCCCATGTTACAGAAGGCAAAAACAAGTACTAGGAAGATGAACAACCACCTAATGTAAAAGAAGCTCAGTTCAAGGCCATTTAAGGAAGACAAAGGTGCCCAAGTCCATAGAGTCTGATCAGATGCATCCAATGATTCTGAAAGAACTGACAGATAACATTGCTTAGCCACCATCCATCATATTTGAGAAGTCATGGCAGCCCAGTGAAGTTCCCACTGACTGAAAAGTGAAAATGTAAGCCCCATTTTTATTAAGGGAAAAAGGAAGATCCACTCAAGAGGAAAAATTAAAAAATAAAAAGTCAAAATAAAGCCCTCAAATAATAAATAAAAGATTGTTCCCCTAATATTATATTCTAAGAAACAGGTAGAAAGAAACGTAGCATATATTTAAAAGTAAAAAGCACTATAATGCTGTGAGCATTATTTTTATTGTAAAATACTCAAGGCCAAACTACAGCTTCAGACCCCATGCAGACTTTTAGCAGCACTGAATTTCACTGAGGTGATCAGAAATCAGGGTTTGAATCCCAGACTACGTTACAATTAACTTTTGCTGTAAGCATCTTCACATTATGTTATCACCATGGTAAGTTCATATTAAATTCAGTATTTACTTTATTGGGAAAAATGCATTCTTTGCCTTTGAATTGATAAAATATTGTCTACTTGAGTTACAGATGCTGCAATGTCTCTCAAAATATTTTATCAGTTTCTAAGCATCCGGGAGAGCATTAATATATACCATATTTCATTTCTAAGAAAAAAAAAAAAAAAAAAGCCCTTAAATGTGAGAAGATTCACAATTAGACCTCTTTTGTATATTGGAGAGAGACATAAAGACACTTAAAAATAATACTAGAGAGCTGAAACCTGAGTAGAATAATCTTAGATGTTTTTCTTACAAACAGACACATTTGTGTTATATTTGAATCATGCCATGCAAAATTTAAGGTCATCTAATGTTGTGGATTTTGTATGGGAACTGCTGAATCATGGCCTGAACCTCTGATTGATCACCTGAGGTGAGCAATGAGTCAGCCACAGAAGCACAGGTGAAGGCAATTCACCTTTGCTGCAGAAAGGGATGGAGCCTGGCTCCACCTCTACTAGACCCATTTAAGAGCTGACTACTGAGGGGAAGGATCTCTTTCTGGAGATCTCTCCTTTGGAGTTTTTCAGTGACCCCAGGACAAGGGTAAGTACTCTATTTATTCTCTTTCAGTGCAATAACCTGCTTAGCCAAATTCTCTTGTTTATTTCATAATTATAGCATCTGTATATTCATTGATTATACAATTTATTTTAAGCTGGCAATAAAAACTCATTTTTTGTCAGGATTAGTATTTACACAAAACAGACAAGCGAAAAAGATTAAAAAAAACTCTGTGCAAGGAAAATGAGTTAAGAAGATCTTGATAGGGTTCCCTTGACTTCTTTTGCCTTGTCCTAAAGGATTAAATGTGTAAGAAAAAATAATTGGCTCAAATTTAAATAGGCCAGACTATTCTAATTGCTTGCTCCTAAAATGTGCCCTTTCACTAATGACTTTGTATTTGCTTTATCTGAGTGTATTTAGACCATCTAATAAAGGGAACATGTGGTGTCATTATAAAGAAGAAATATTAAAAAAAAAAAATGCATAGGAATGAACAAGTACTAATGAAACCTGATTCAGGGTTAACTAAAGTACACATATGACAAGTGAAGCCACTCTACATTCCTAATTAAATTTTTAAATTTACTGGTCTTAATATATTGGCCAATCCCCTAAGATTTTAAAGTCACCTTCTAACTCTAACTGTGAAGGATCACTTTGTTTCTTTCCCTATATTTAGAGCATGATAAATTATTCAACTCATACCGACCACAAAATATAAAGGTGATTAAAATCTGGGAAACAGGAGATTCTGCAATGGCATTGCCCTGTAATAGAAAGAAAGGAAACAAAAAAAAGAAAAAAAAAAAAAAAGTAAATTGTTGGAATTGTCATTAAAGCATAGGTCATTAACCTATTTAATGGTTACATTAAGAAGGCTTTTTCATAAAAAGTACATATCTTGAAACCTCTACTGCCATCCCACCAGCATCCACCTGGATGCTGTGGGCCAACATAATGAAATAGGAGGTGTTAGTTTGGAGCACTTTTACGTGTTATCAGACACTTTAAATGATGCTGTAGAAACACAGCATAAAGCCAATTCTACTTTAATGTAACTGAATTTTTAACATTGTTTCTAGTCTTTTTTCCTCCTGTGGTATGCCTTTACCCGTTCTGAATTTTACGGCATGAAAGAAGCAGAAATATGTTATCTGCCAACATAATTTGAAAGATCACACCATAATCTAATTTTTATATTAGACACTGACTGATACAAATTGTGTAGATTCTGGTTGTAGCTGTAGAATGGATTTAATTTTACTTTATCTTGATAACTAGTAAAACAGAAGCAGAATTAGATCCTCCATCAACTTGATCTGAGAAAAATTCTGTAGTGCTTCAATAGTCCCTTAAATCTGATAGTGCTAATTTATCTACTGATTAATTTACCAAGGAAATAAATGAAGAAGTAGAGAAAAAAATTTTCCTCGAGGGCAACGTATTAAGGCAATAGTAAATAAAAGTAATACAGCCTCATCTTAACAATGATTCTGCATACAGGTACCCAACAGAAAGATAACTGTGCACTGTAAGAACTTATATCACTGTCCTGGAATATTTCAACCAATTTTGTTTTAAGATTAAATTTTAAGGAAAAAAAAAAAAGCAGGTGGATATTGATGTTAAATGGGAAATATTTTTCCTACAAATTTAAACAGTTATTTTTAAGATTTTCATGATGTTGACATATAAATAATTAACTAGGAAAAAGTGTTGAAGAGAATTACTGTAGGATGAAAGAAGACTTGCAAGTTTCATTAAATTTGTCTTAAAAATATTACAAGATGTACATTTTTCAAGAACAGTATATCTCCCTAAAAGTACAATTTTTGTAATACTTAAAGGGACCTTGATACCTATGATGATCTGTTCTGGAAATTAAATGACATACATAGAAGTTAATTTCCCTCTACAGAGGGTAAAATTGGTAGAGACCTCAAACATAACCAGTTCATTCATTTGAAAACAATTGGTTTCAACTACAGCTAAACATTGGAACAGGCCCCCTTTCTCCATAAAGCCATTTATCCTATCAGTCTAATAATAGAAGAGTTCTGGAAGATTGAAGTGATTCTTCTTCCTCATCAACCCACTGAAGATAGGAAGCGTATACATTGTAGGGGCAATTATCTGCCTGTAGATGCTTTTAACCCCAACGGTATTTCTTCTGATTTACATTAACATGACATCTGTGGTAGGTCAAACTGGATCATGTTCCATCATATGAGGAGCTGTTAGCCCACATATCTCGCCACATCTGTTATGAAAGCTAAGTCCTTTCTATTTCAAGCAATATTTGAAAGAGAACTCAGTCAACAACAAGGTTAAAAAAGCTAAAGATTTTCTAACATCAACAAGAGAAAGGATATGAAAGACAGAAAAACTTGAAGTTAGGAAACTTGAATACTTATTTAAAGAATGTAGGGTTTCAGTATTTTAATTCTACTTCATTTACAATCTTCAGTATTTTGAAAAAAATATTTTTAATTAGAGTAAGCAAAGTGAAAGTCTTTCCCCTGGAGCATGTACAACTGTTTTACTACTTTCATAAAAAGAGATCCCAAGGAATTGTTGGGTGACAAGTTTTATCATTATGTTCATACACATTATTTTCTCTTACCTAAATAAAGCATGATTTATCTCTCAAGATGAAATTCAATTGTGATAATTGAATAAAAAATCAAATAGCATAACTCAGCACATCATTTAATTTTCAAGTGTCATCTTATTGCCATGTCTTTATCATTGACCATCTTTTCTTAAATGATTATTATAGTGTGTCAGCAAAAGAAAATGTTTGAGAAAAATGTTGTCATATGTGTTTAGTTAGAAGATTGTGTTTATGGACTGAAAACTATAAACCTGACATTACTCCGCCTTATTTTAAAATTGAAATTTCTTCTTTTTGCATATTTGTATTTCATTTTGTGTTATCTAGGAGTACAAGTAGTTGGATAATTGGGCACAGCTAGCTAAGAATTAGGCCACAGACTGCTTCCTAGGACAGACAGATTACCAGTGCTACACGGAAATGCATTTTAGTATGAAAAGTATCCAGGCAGATCAAAGGAATACTAACAGCGAATGTCTTAATCAGATCAAGATGTCATACATAAGTATAGCCATATACACATATATAATTCCTTCATGGATCCTCCACAGAATTTCACTGTCATGTCAGTATTGCATTGACCCCATATTGACTGCATTTGTACACTCTCTTTTCCTCTCATCCAGGATAATTAGTTGTCTACAGCTGTAACATCAGAACAAAACTAAAGGAAATAAATTCCTTGTGCAATTACTCATTATTAGTGCAGTCAGCTTTGAAGGTGAAAACAATTAGACACTGGACAACACATATTTTTAACAAGACTGTCATTCAAAAAACTTAGTTTGTAAAACTGTAAAGCATGGTGGAACTGTCCTGGCTGGCTTCCTTACTCCCATCTTTCCTTCTGATATGCTAATGTGAAAAATATAACTTTGGATATAAATCACATATCCTGCTGATACAGTGCCAAAAGGTTAATGCTGGCTTCTAGTCAACTGAAGATGGGGGAAGGTTCCTTGGGCAGCCTCTGCCAGCTTCAACTGATGCAAAACAGAAATGGAGAAGAAGAATGTGGATTCACACAGACTCTGATTTATTATGTATTTGTCAGCGGAGATTCAGAAAGTAAAAAGCCCAGAAAGTTCAGTGCAGATGGAAAAACGCTTTATCAGTCCTAAATGGTAGAATCAGGATACAGTTGAAGTTGACAGGGGTCTCTGAAGACCATATGGTACAACCCTCTAGTTCAAAGCAAGGTCAGCTAGAATAGGTACATCATACACTGCACCAAACACTGTATTGGGCACTCCTGTTAGCTGCACTTAATACATACAACTGTTAATCTTTTGTTTGAAAATAAGCATTATCAGTTTAACCTTCAGTGAAAGCTGTCTTTTGGTTTTCCGGAGAAACTGTGGATGCCCCATCCTGAGAGGCATTCAAGCCCAGGCTGGATGAGGTCCTGGGCAGTCTGGTCTAGTGATTACCCATGGCAGAGGGTTGGAATTAGATGATATTTTAGGTCCTTCCAAGCCATTCGGTGATTTTTATAATTTCAGGTACAAACACAACCCATGCTTATAAAACCTTTTGAGATCTATATGAAAGATAGAAATTGAAGGAAACAGGATGATGAATTTACTAAGCCCATAATGAATACATATACTATATATTACAATACATTTATTTGGCTTTTGTTTTCCAGAACAGATATAATTCCAGAACTTGTAGTTGCAAGCTCAAAAGTGCATTTAGAAATTGCACGTTTCAAGCTATACACTACTGGGCTATTTTCCCTCAACATGTGATCCTATGATTTCAATTAAGCAAGAACAGTTTTACTGTGATTATTGTTCACATGCTGTTTGATTACTGTTAGTAAAGTTGATTCATATAGGGTTTCGTTGCTAGGATTCAGCAAATATAATGGTCTTTCAGCTACTTGTAATTTTATGGAGGAAAAAAGGGGGGAAAATACTAAAAAGTAGTTAAATTTTCAAAAAATGTTAACACAGTTATATGTTGTTAAACTGAAAACTATACAGCTGGGAGGGGTTGGGGTTTTATCATCCATTACATAAGACTTAAATAGAAAAAGGGACAAAGATATAAGAATAAGAAACTAGTTTTCAAAATAAGAATTATTAGGAGCATTCTTATAGAACTAAACTATCAGATATTATTAAACACAAATACTGCCCCTGATTTAACTTGTCTTTGAGCTGCAGACTTGTGGAGTGTAACACAGGATACCACAGAGTAGCTTTCTCAAACTATCTGCTTAATGTCATTGGGAACAGCTTAACAGACTAGGTGAACCTTTATGTTTAGTGTAACTGTGCTTATGTTAAGAAAGGTGAGAATGCAATATGTGAGTTAACAACCACAGGGTCATTTTGTACTCGAAAATTGTTTGTATAAGAAACATTTGTACTTGAAAGGATCCCTAGACACTTTTCATAGGAACTTAAAATTGAAACATCATCTGCTGTATGTTCAGTGAAAAGTACTTATTACAGTAGGCAAGAGAATTATGTGATAGCTTCCATAAATAAAGTAAATCAAGACAGGATTTTTTTTTTTTGCTCCAAAATTTTCATTTGGTTTGGAATAAATGTAATTTTGACTTTTTGGTGAGGAAAATGAAAAATTCAAACGTTAGCATTCACTAGTTTTATGAACATCTTAATGATTATATTTTTAACACAGTATTGTTATCTTCAGGTCTTGCCTAAGGAAAATATAAATACAGGAAAGAAACAGTATTTTCTAACATTATTTCCTAATAGGAAAAATAATGAAATAGAGCATAATATTTAAAATTAGTTTACTGAATCATTCTGAATTAAAAACAGGCAGGACAGCTTTTCCCAACGCAATACATCTCTGGGCTGTGTCTGACTCAAGTTCCTCTAAATAAGCCTGATCTTGATCCCCACCTGTGAGTTAACATGCTTTCCCACAGCCCTTGTCCATCTCTGACCCCATGGATTCCCTAATGGTCACTGGACCCAATCCGAACCCTGACTCTCGGATTCTCAGTTGGACCTGGTCACCGCTATCAGGTCTATCCTACTCCCTAGCTGGGGTAGTGGGACAGACTCTAGCTGCTCAGGGTCTGAGCTGCTGACGAATAATTCTGTACATTTTTTCAGGAAACATAATTTGTGACTCTAATTTTCTAACATGAAAAAAAAAGACTGCTTCTATGATACCATGCTTTCATTAACCAAAGCCTCTTAAAATATGTCATTTTAAGAAGAATTTACCAGTTGTTATCTTGTTTGTATGCTTACATGTATGAAAGAGAATACTGTTTTGGGAGAAGAATCTAAATTCTGTTGGTAGACCAATACCTAACTAGCACAGATGCCCCAGTGAAAGGATATAATGCAGTGTTTAAGAACTGAGTAGAAGATTTTGTTTTCTTTAGATTTAGAAACAGAGAGGAAGAGATCTAGGACTCGGAAGATCCTCTAGATAAAAGTGTGCTCAAAGACCAAATTGCAGAATAGAAAACAGTGCTATAACTGACTCAAGTAGCATGAAAATATGAAAATCTCTTAGAAACCTATATACTCTTTTAGACCCAACCAACTTCACCAAAAATATGAACACTGACACTGGAGCAGAATGAAGAACCACCTTAACAAAAGATGCCTCTTCTACTGTTAGTATGAGTAAAACTATTTCAGAATTAAGGGTGAATCCCATGTCAACTGTCAACAAAAGTACTGATTTTGGATATGTTATATTTTGTTACTCAGTTGCTAATATTTTCCAACTTTGTTACCCGTGAAATGAAACAGACATAAGGGAGATAACTATTTTATCATCTAAAACTGAAAAAAAGTTTCAAGAAAAAACACTTTAATGTGCAAAACCTTTCAATTTTTGAAAATAAAGAAATAGACTATCACTCAGTAAGTGGATTACAAAAGGTGCCTTAATTTCACGTTTTGTTTCTCTAGGTCTGAGCTGTGGAGATTAGGTCCTATATTAATGAAAACAGTAAGTTGGCCAGTCACAAAACCTCAGATCACTTCAGCTGCATGACCCACCCATATTGCAAAGATGCATTGCTGCTGCTGCAAAAAAAATTTCTTTGAGGAAAGAACAAAATTATTTCCTTAGGTTGAGCTCATGAATTCAGAATAACCAATAAGGTGACTGCATCATTTACAATACTCCTACAGCACAGCAGCATCTACTGTGAATAAGTATGATAAGTACTTTGCTAAAAGTTGATTCCTGCACTACTTTTTGCTGACTCGTAAATATTTAACTTGCTAGGCAAGTACCTGAAGCACTGTGGAGCTGCAACCTCCCAGATTGCAATCAAAATTCATTTTTGACCTGGCATAGTCCCCTCCCTGATGAGACCTGGCATGAGAATTTCTGATGCTTCAAGTTCAACTCTCTGAAGATCTTCTTCCTCAGATCCACACTGAGGCATCAGTGCTGAACATCTGATATTGCTACAATCACATAAAACAACTCTGTGCTAACTGTTCCTCACTTGAAACCTGAACAGAAAATGCAACATGTCAGCATCTTGAATGCAAGAGGTGCTCTCCAGGGAGTCGTCCCACCTTCTGAAGAACTGCCAACATTCACAGGCTGCTGAGATTACAAATAAGAAGTAAAATTTAACTTTATTTTGCTGAGATATTACATGCTATTGTACTAAGGGGGAAAAAGCCATTTAAATTTAGTAAGCCTGAGTGTTGATCTTAGCAAACTGGAACCTCAATATAATCTGCAAATTAAACAAATCTCTAGATGCTTTTGAAAACATCCTGTCAATATTCTGCTTAATACAATTGTCTTAAAATGTTTTCATTATATTCTCAACACAGCTATGAAAATAGTAATCACTTAATCTGTTTTTGTGCAGTTAGATCTAATTCTATGTTACTCCTAATTCTCCTTAATACAATGATGAGTATGTCATGATACATAAGAATGTTTTCTCATCTCCTGTTCATTGTCATTTACCACATTTCCCCTTCATTTTTTCACGTCTTATTCTCTTTATTTTTATTTCCCTGTTGTTCCTTTATAACACTGTTTGGTACTTTACAATGAAAGAGGTGAGTGAGTTTGCCTCTTAGGCGAAATCACTGATATATCCTGGTTCATCAATTCTCACAAGCTTTAGAGTTCTGAAGAAAGTAAAAGGAGTTTCTTGGATCTATAGAGATAGTCAGAGGATGTTTCATTTAACTTTTTTTTTTGGTACCACTTATGACAAATATTAGAATACAAAAACTTCACACAAGCTTTTGCTAAAGCTATCACAGTATTAAACTTAATTGTTACATTGTATTTTTCTTTAAAATTTCCTACTTGTGAGCACAATTTTTCCAAATAAAATTTGGAATGTATTAATGTATTTAATCTACACTGACAAATCTGTTTATCTTCAAATTAGATACTGTCAGTTCAAATCTCAGTAGTTTTTTGTTATCTATGATTAAATTGTTAAATTTTGTTATTTTCAAAATACAGTAGGCAAAATCTGTATTTCAACTGGCTACTGCAAAAATTTTTTTTAGTCTGTTGTCCTAATTATATCCACTATAGAAAAGAGGCAGAATGTCTATAAAAAAAATAATCTTGTTTTACTCAAAGATCAGTGTAACATCTCCACACTGATCAAACCATGAGTTGATTCTGAACTTGTTTTATATAGCTACAAGCTTATTAAATACATCTGAGTTTTGATGGAAGAACCACATGTTCATGGACAGAAAAAAGGATCTTTTCTTACCTGTCACATATGAAGTCCAAACAGGAGGTTTCTGTTATGACGAGTCAGTGTTGCATGAAACTTTAGGAGACCTGATGTAAAACCCATGTCATGTAGTCTCGATGCAAGAGAGAATATGGAGTCATTGTGGAGACAGTCACGAGAAAAAGTGAGCTAGCCTAGAAGACAGCATATATATGTCAACTATGTACAGCTATTCTCAAATGAATATGGTAAGGTAGCATTTATGGAGGATAATGGTCAGGATAGTGTTAAAGTATAAGGTAATAGAACTAGCACTGGATTCTTCTTTATTTTAAAATGAGGAACAGTTCAAGACTGTATCATGAGACAAAGGCCAGAGAAGATTGATAGTACAGAAACAGAAGAGAGGAAAGGATGTGAATGAAGTAAATGATGAAAGCAGTAAAAGGTAGTAACGAGGAAGATCAAGTGAGAGAAGGCATAAGATTCCAGGAAAGGGGAACATGAGGGAAAACAAAGTGGAAAACATTTGTCAATACTGAGGAATTAAAAAAAATATATAATAAAAAGATAGGAATGACAAGGAAAGATGTTATTGCTATAATTCTTTGTTCCCTTTCAGAAAGGCTTGCCTGTTCCTTTTTGCCATCTCATAATTGTGACCATTGTCTTTAGAAATCCACTTCACAATTTAGTTAGCAATGTCTTCTGTAGCATCACATTGCATTTATGGCTGTACCATATTCATCATGGAGAGATACTTTAACTTTCAATTTTTGATTGCTTCCATTTTTTTTCTTTGACTTCAAAGCAGGAGCTTAGATCAGATCAACAACTGCATTATATGTCCTTCTCTTATGTTCTCACTATCACTAAATACTCATAGCTACCGAACTGTATCTTCAAATACCACCTCAGAATTATGATCTGGGTGCATATGTTAGGGGAGACAATTACAATTTAAAATATAGCGTGCATTTTAGAAAACCTGAATTCAATCTTTGCTCGTATAGTCTTACGCATTTTGGGTGGGTAATGCATTTCCTGTCATTTATTACTAGGCTCTGTTGAAGTAAGTCATATTTGGAATATATGATTTGGTAATTCGGTCTAAGGTACTAAATCCAGACACAGTGGTGCAAGAATTGAACACCATAGCAACAGCTTTATGTACCTGCAATTTTTCATCATCTGCTCTGCTGCACACTTTCACAAAATCAAGAATGCTGTTTTGGTGGTCACTTTGCCTGCTTCACTGCTGCATACTGGAAGATAAATTCTGGTGGCTGATTTTTATTACTGGATATTTTTAGCTAACTGTGTTGATTTAGCTCCAATAACTTATATGCTGTGTCAGATAGACTAAATATTTCCAGGTGTGTATTTCATTAAGTGTTTTTAATCGATTTTATTAAGGCATTAACTCACCAAATCAGCATGCTTAATTGGCCAAATAAGTTACAGAGTAAGAATAAAGTAATAGTTAAATGGAAAGTTGGATTAAAGAATCCATACTCCTGATGGACAGAACACTAAAAAAGATCTTGGGCAAATCATCTATGTCTAAAACTTTACATTTCAACACAGATTTTAAATCTTTCCTATTTTCTTATTAATACTTCCTGATGAAAAGGAATAATCCAGTAAACCATCACTATAATATGAATGGCTGGTTTTTCTTTTGTCTGCCTTATCAAAAGACTGTTCTCAGATTCATCCCTTTTCTGAAACAATATTTTTTTCAAGCTCAGGCAAAATGTGGGACTAGCCTACAGTGGAGAGTTTCAGTAACTAGTTCCACTAGTTAAAGTGGAGTTGAATTTCACTCATTTAATCCAATAGGTTACATATTTGGTTTCAGCCTTCTCTAACCCTGATTCCTAATTGAACTTCTGTAGTATGTATTTAAAGAATTCAACTATCCATTATTTGACTTCTAGAGGATAGTGGAAAATGGACAATGGAAAAATATGGACTTTATGTTTACTGCCATTTTTTGCCCTAACTTAATTGCACAGTGCTCTGAATTTTGATGGGCCTTATCACCTTGAATTAATGTGATTTTGCACAATATTTGACTTTAAGCTGTAAGTGCTGTTTCAAGCACTGAGAAATGGCGCTTGAATTGCTCTGTGTAAAATCAGCTCAAGTAATCCTGTGATAATCTCCATCACTTTTGTTGTGGAGCATGTTGAATGGACTTCCAGACTGTCTGTGGAATGAATTCACATTTACCTGTACTTTTTAGATTAAACTGAATGCTCCATAAGTGTTATTATGCTTAATGTTTCACCTACTCTGAAACAGTAATATTATGCTTGTGTTAATAAACTAGGTTAACTAATACAGTGGTTACACAAACAGATTTTTGGTAATAAAAATAAATCTGTGACTGAACTTTTCTGGCTATTTTCACATGCTTTCTGAAGTCCATTAAAAAGTCCATTAAATATTCAAAAAAAAACGATGTGGGTTTCCAAGTTAGTCATTTTTTCACTTGAATGTAAACATTCTGGAAATTCATAAATAATCTAACAACAAACTTTGTTAAATCCAGTATATTTTCTCAGATTCCTCAAGATCTGAAATCATGTTTGTCCAGAGGTAGCAGCATGTTAACTAACATATCTACAAGTAAAAAAATATTGTTCTGCCATCCTATTTAAAAACCTCTATCAAACAGCAGAAATCAGCAAAAGATGTTGCCCATGCAATACATTTATCATTGGCCTCAACAGGTAGAAGTCAGAAGGTGCTAAATCTGGACTATAGAGTGGGTGTGTCAGGACAGTCCCACCATGATCAGCAATGCGTTCCATGGTTTTCAAACTGGTATAGGTCCTGGCATTATTGTGTTGCAAGAGAAAGGCTGCCTTTATTTTTGGACTGACTCTGGAAGTTTGAACCTTCAGCTTAATCAGTGTTGCTGTGTAGAGGTCAGAGTTGATAGTTTCTTAGTTTCCTGGAAGGATCACTCTTTTCCTATTCCAGAAGACAGTGCACATCACTTCATATGCTAAGGGCTGCATCTTTTACTTCAGTGGGGAATTCACGTGGACTACCACAGACTCCACTTCAAGCACTGTCATGTTGACTCGAGCTTGTAGTGGTGATACCACATCTCACCACCGTTAATGATGTGATTCAGGAAACTTTCGCCTTCAGCCTGGTATTAATTCAATAGGTCCCAACAAACTTACATACAATGTTCTTTCTGTTATTGTGTGAGCATTCATGAGACCTACCTGGCACAAACTTTGCAATACTACAATGTTGCTACCATCATTTCCAAAGCACGGAAGGTGATATTGTACCCCGTATACAGTTCCCTGGTCATAACCTGTCAGTTTGCATGGATGACCTGATTAAGATGCTCTTCATTTCATGGTGTGACAGCTGTGCATGGCTGTCTGGAATGTGGCTTGTCTTTCACGTCACTGTTGCCACTGCTGAAATACACCACCCACCAACTCACTGTGCTGATATCCACTGTTTGGTCTCCATAAACATTCAGTAAGCACAGATGAATTTCAGTGGGTGTCATTTTTTTCTCAGGGAGGAATTCAGTTATGCACCTTTGCTTCATACACACGTATCTTGACACCATTTTCCTAGACTTCCCGTCTGCTGCTGTCTGTCACATGCAAAAAAATGTAATGGAATGTTGACAGGAAATTTCAACCTTTGCTGTCACACCACCAAGATCCAGCTCTGACATCGTGGATCAGCATAATAAAATAGGTGGCATTACTTTAAGTACAGCTTATGTATACTTCTGAATTCAAGAGTTTTACAGTACATAAGGAATGGTTAACTGTATTTACAAGTAAAACCTGAAGTTAGCAGGTGAAAGAGAGGCTTTTTATCCCTTTAGCAGTACATAGCACAGTCTCTGGTCTCTGTTAATCTATCCATGCCAACTATTATTCTTCTTGGTTTATAAAGCTATTTCGGAAGCTGACTGTTTGCTTTAGAAAAAAATAGGCTGACCAAATTGCAAGCTTTATCAAAGTATTATGAAAAAGGGCCAGGTGCTTTCCAGTGTTTTGGTTATCTAAAACATTTTTCACTGTGGAGCTTTTAGTGTCATCTACCTGTTAGCAGAGGACCTTTATTCATAAAAATATAGCACTAATATTAACATTTTTGTCTACTACTTATTGAAGTACAGAAGCAGAGAGAGTTTGGCAGTAAACAAGCTTGAGTTCATTCCTCCATTTGTTTTATTTATTTTTGCAGTTTATTTTAAATAGGTTCTCTCTTGGGCTTCTTGCTTCTGCAAGCAGTAAATCAGGCAGTGGAGCGAAAGAGCACTTGAAAGGATTACAGCATCAGTTGGGTTTAAACAACTCCATCTCAGCAGGGCAAAAAGGTCAACTTCATTGCAATGAACCCAGTCGTCAGGAAGCTAGTGTCTTGTGCTTCTCCACACAAATGTTGTTTTAATATATGTGGTATTATTTTTCCTATTATGACTGTGTGATCAAAGGCAATTCTTTCCCTTCTGAAAATGATGCTCAACTTTTGCTCTTAATCCAGACTCCAAGTATACACAATGGTATAAAACTACAGAATATTTACTTTCATGTTCATAAGGCATTATTCAAGTTTCCCACAATTAAAAAACAAAACAAAACAAAAACAAAAACAACAACAAAACAAGCTAACAAAAAGCCACGTAACATCATGTAGTTTTTCACTTAACTATAGGATGAACCACAAGCTCTTTTGTATTTATTCTAGATCTAGGGGAGGGAATTCAAAATTTCAAGGAACTGATGTTCTCTAAGGAATTACCAGTTGTTTTTTTTTTTTTTTTTTTTTTTTTTTAAAGAAAATGCCATTCTTATGTGAACCTTATTCATTTATATGCTCATTATTATACCCAAATACACTCCATCCCAACAACCACCCCTTCAAGGTGCAACTATCCCTCTCTAAGCAGGCACTCTATAATTTTTAGCCTATACCTTTAGAAGAGAAGCAAGAGAATTTTACACCCATCAAAATAAAGACATGTATGATTAGAGTCACGTGCTCCACCTGTAAAATAAGAAATAGTATAAAAATGGCCTAAGAGTATGGGGAGAATTAGCAAAGATACCATTTCAGACAAGTCAGGAGAACATCTATGACTTCTGGGATCAGTTGACAGACTGAGCGTCTCTTTCATTCACTGGGGAAGATTTACCCACTTGGTCATGCTGAGAGCTTTCCTGGGAAACTTAGTGATCTTGATAGAGTTGTTTTATAACTCTTGAGGCTACTTTTCCTAGTTCTTTGCACATGCTTTGCAGACGGTTGCTATGGTTTTACGATTTTCGATTATCAGTATTCCATATCATAACATCATGTAGTGCACTGGGAGTTACACTGTTAATGCTCCAGTTCTGGGCACCTGTCCGGAAGAGAAGAAGAACTACATATCCCAGGGGGCTTTGTGGTCAGAAAGGAGATATAACCTCTGGCAAGGTCACCTGATGTGCTCTGCTTCGTCAGGCTCTCCTCCCTGCTCCTCAACCAGACTGCGCATCTCACCTCAGCGCTATGGCAAAATCCCTCCACCCTGCTAGTCACGGAACCAGACCATAAACCATTGACAACAGTGAATTTATCACTGGCAATCCAAAAGAAGCTGTGATCTGCTGCTAATAAACTGCTCCATTCACAGTGCTAGCCGTGTGTGTTCTGATTGAACCAGGCAGTGCCCTACTTGTGAATCCACAGTCACGATAGTTCATATACCAAACGCATCCAGATTGACAGCACCAGATTGGCCATTACTCAGAATGCTGCCATTTAATATGACACCATATTATCACCAGACCAGAGTTCACTGCTGTCAAAATAAGTAGGTCGCTCTGAAAATAACGCCTACTAAAGATATAAAGATCACAATGACAGTATTTGATAGAGCAGGTTCTCAGCTACAAAACACTGATTTTCAGCATCATCACCACCATTAGCTATGCAATTTCACAAGCAATGAACAAGAGCCTGAATGCTGCACTTGTAAAAATCTACACCAGCGAAGGACAGGCAACCCACTGTCACCACTGCTGAAATGTATCACCAGATCTACCTCTGACATCGTAGACCAATATAATAAAATAGGAGACATTACTTTCAAAGCAGCCCTTATAATTAGATATGAAGTGTAGATAATGCTTCAAACTAGATTACACAGGTAATACTACTATAATATTACAAACATATGCCTATCACAAGTAGTTGAGGCACAGAAACAATCACATTGTCATTAAAAGTAATATTAAAGTAATGGTTATATGGAGACGTTAAAAATACCACCATATACTTCTCTTATTGCCTTTAAGTTATAAAGTGCCTATATTAATTTAAAAACCAGAATTACGCTATAGTAAGATATTGATCATTACACATAATCACATAATACTTTCACCCACAGCTGCTGCCTTTTTTTTTTTTTTTTTTTTTTTTTTTTTTGTTAAAATTTTAGCCTAGTAAACCATTAGGGCCAAATTTATTTTTTTTAATCTTTATTATTATTTTCCCATAATGACCCAACATCTTAATTCAACATACTAGAAAGGAGGCAAGAGGGAAAAGTCACTAATGTGAGTCTAAAAGCTATTGGTGAACTCAGAATATCAGCTTCCAAAATATTTTGAAGAAGCCTGTAGATGCATTTTTATTTTGGAAAAGCTTATGAGATATATGTTACTCAATTGGATACGCTTTTAAACAGTTTATGTAAGTACTTCTTACTTTTTTTGTGATTTTATGACATTAATTGTCATTAAATAAACATACATATATACATATAGTTGAAGGAAGCTGGTGAAAAGACACTATATAGAAAAAAAGCAGCACAAAAAAATGTGTGCATGAAGTACAGTGGAAAGAACTAGTATACAGGAGGGAGGTGACAAAAATTACTAAGTCAAGAAATGCAAGGCAAAGAAAATCCTGCCAGGATTGTAGAAAAACTAATCAGATACATGAGGCAGCAAGAGGAGTTTTCTGCTGATCTAATTTTTGGCCAACATTCTTGGCATTTGCTTTAAGCTAGACTATCATAAAATATCGCTTTAGCATCTCAGTATGACTCTTGCTACTCAGTTTATAAAGCTAAATTTAAATGAATGACAGTCTCATTAACATGTTACAATCAACTGAAAAGACAGGAGATACATTGTATTTGAGAAATATAATGCTTACAATTAAATTTACATTGTATAAAATAAATATTAAATAACTTAAGAATAAATGTTAGATCTAGTGATCATTTTCAAACAGATTAAAAATCTCATGTGCTTAATAGGATCATAGAATCATAGAATTGTTCAGGTTGGAAAAAGCCTTAAAGATCATCAAATCCAACTGCAACCTAACCATACTACCCTAACTCTAACAACCCTCCGCCAAATCATGTCCCTGAGCAATATGTAAAGTAATATGTAATGTTACAATAAAAAAGAAAGTAGTCTGATGAATACAATGTACATTCTACACATTCTGCTCCAAAAGTAATGCCTCTTATTTCATTATGTTTGTCCATGACGTTGGAGGCAGATGTTGATAATGTGGCATGTTGGTGGCAAAGGAAGAGGCTGATCTTGTGTTAATAGGAGTTGGGTACTAAATAAAACAGACATTGCAGATTTCTTGGCTCCCAGTGGAATCTTCCAAAGAGTTTACTGGGAAAATATTAGGATACAATTAGCAAAATAGCTTCCCTGGTAGAATTGGACATTTTAAAGCCTCTCTAGAAATGAAATTCTCTGGAAATATGAAATTTCTAAAGCCTGAATGCACTTGTTATTAAGAAATGTGAGCAAAATAATAAAATAGATGAAAAGATATTAGCTTAATTTCCAAAAATACCACTGAAAAGCTCTAGAACCTTTAATTGGTATAAGAACTTTTCAGTTACAAAGACTTTGGAAGCAAACTGGTAAGCTGTATGGTAGGAATGAAAGCAAATATTTGAGACTAAGCAAGAAAAGAAATGCAAGAGAACAATTTCCCAGAGAATAACAACAGAAAGTTGAATATTTTGACAATGTGGACACACTGAATGTGATGAACCAATCCAGAGTTGAAAAACAGTGCTTGCAAGAATAATGGAAAATACAACTATTAGAATTTGTCATTCTATACCTAAGCACAGTATCCTGACACAGGTAAAAAAAATCTCATACACTACAAGACTGAACATAGAAAGGTATGCCTAGAAGGTATGATCTAAATAAAAAGGAACATAGAGCATAGTTTATTTCCAATAAACATTTTTTAAATATTTCACAGCTTTGAACAAAAAAATAGCAATAGATTGTGTCTCTTCTGCATGTAGAAACATGGACAGATATGATGAAATGAGTACTAAGAGTCCAGATAGCCTTCTATGGAAAGTGTAACATATACCAATTCTTAGCATCTTGTAAAGGATTTATTTTTCTTAAAATGACCAGTCTATGAATGCATAGTGATTATAGCATCAAAAAAATAAGTGAAAGTGGGACCCAAATTTAAAACCTAAGTATTCGTGGATGTTTAGTATCTAATAGGTGCATATCTATACTTATGTGTTTTTATAGCTATTTAATCACTTAATGATTATCTCTTAGCTACCAGGATATTAATATACAGCTGAAAGTTACCATCTCATACACTGCTTGTAGCAGCAACATGAACAATAACTTGAAATGCATAGTAAAATATGAAATAATTTACAATTCAAAGTCATTTGAAAAAATATTCTTGAATACAACTTGATCCAGAATAAATAGGCTAAATAAAGTTTTAGTTGCTGTTGCTGTTTTCATTCATCATGTAATCTCCTTCTACAGTTGGCATGTTCTATCTGTATTTTTGCAACATTTCCATAAAGGCTACAAAGAATTTCTTACATAATTGGCAGCTAGCACAGCATTTAATGCCTTTAATTTTTTATGTCTTATAATTTATTAGTATCACATTTTCAATTTTACTAAGTTAAGGACATCACTACAAATATTGACTAATAAATACATGAGGATTATTAGAATAGGTTTTGTCATTCTATATGAAAAAGAGTCAGTGCTAAGACTGTAACCACAGGCAGTACCTTGCCTGTGAAAAAAAAGTGGCTTTAAAAAAAAAAAATTAGAAAAATCACAGTTGTCTTAGAGATATAAATTTACTTTTTCATACTACTCAAGATAAAATGTCATATCAGTTACATGTAATTGCAGACCCACTAATTTAGGCATGCTATATTATGCTTTTTGTTAAAGAAAATTAAATTGCTGAAATTTTTCAATATGCGAAAGCTGTAACAATGAAATTTCTATGTAAACATTCTCTGTGTCTTAAGGGGAAATATGAAAAATTTTCTTTGCATTGAGCTAAATTTTGAAGAATTCCAGCAAACGGCTTACTGCACACTTTCACTGCTTAATAACGCTTCATACTGGAACTAGAGACAGATGGTGTTATTTATTAAATCACATGGGAATTGCAAGTATTAAACACCTAGATATCCCTTCTAACTAATATAGGAGAGGGCTGTGCAGTGGACTTTAGTCTAACTTTAGTCTGTAGCAGTGGATCAGCAGAAAAGCATGCCTTCTCACAATAAATTTCCTATGGTAAAGCCTGAGTATAGAGCTGTCGGTCACACATGGACAAACACTTAATCTTTGACAGCAACCTAAACACTGGCATAAAGGAACACAAGGAGAGTAACTCCCCCTGGTATTTACCTGAATAAATATCTAAATAAATTTGTTTATTTTGCAGTTGCTGCGAATGACAAGTTCAGTGATAATAGATTGGGCTCATACTAAAATTTATTTACTCCTGTGAGGCAGTGGGTGGTGAATTTCAGCAGTGGTGACAGTGACAGTGAGTCACCTCCGCTGGTGCAAATTGTTATGAACACAGCATGCAGGCTCTTGTTCGTGGCTGGCAGAAATGCATAGTAAATGATGGTGACTATGTTGAAAAATAGTGTTTTCTAGCTGAGAATTTGCTGTGTGAAATATTGTTGTTGTGCTCTGTGTCTGTTGTAGAACGAAAACAAATAGGAGGTAATACTTTCAAAACAACCTTGGTTTTTACCGTCCATGTATCAGGTTGATACTGAGCTCCATATAAGTATACTGGTATGGATTATTCTAGAATTCATTTTAAATTGTATATTCTTGCATTTGAGGTCAGTGGGCAAAATATTCAAATGTCTGTGTAACACAAGCAGTTTTTAAAATGTAGTATGTACCTGAATGTGATCATCCATAAGTCTTTGTACTTACACTAATAGTACTGAAAGGAGATTTTAGTACTGTAGCTAAAAAAAAAACATTAAAACATGTCTACTAGATGCAAGAAATGATGGCATTTAAAATTATTTTGTTTCATATCAATTTAAAAGGTCATAGCATCTAAATACACTTGGATCAGTTACAAGTATTAACTATTGTTCTAAGTTTAGCCCAGTAGCTCACATGTACATATTCAAGAGAAAAGGCAGGTAACCATGTGATCAAGATTTTACGGTATCTCCAAAATCATGCCAGCCCAAGAAAACACTGGCTATTTCAGAAAAAAAAACAAAAAACAAAAAACAACAACACAAGAGCACCTCTCAGCACCTGAATTTATTTGAACTGAATGATGGACTAAGCTAGAGCATTTCCCATCCTTTCAGGGAAAAAAAGAGGTGAACAGAAGAGGAAGAAAATATGCTGTTTTCCAGTCTCGATAATCAGAACATAGATGAGGACCAAGTTAAAAGAAGTCATTCCTTGCCAGACCCATTTTCTACACAGTTTGTGAGTACAATTTAAACTACTTTCTAGATATGTGGAATAATATGATGAACAAGAAAAAAAGACTACTCTCTACAGTTTATGGGCTGGTTTGGCCCAGTTCTTTGACTAGCAGGGTTGAAGGATTTCATGAATCTGCGCCTCCGGAAAAGGGGAAGACGGGACCCCAAAATAATTAAAAACAGCAGCAACAATCTGAGGAGAAAAAAACTAATTTACTAATTACAGAATTTGGATGCAAGGTAACACACTATAATATAATATAATTAGAACTGAAGTTAATAAATTAAATATAATGAGAGAAAGTGTCTGAAAGGTGGATAGGTCTCACCATAATGCTGAGCTTGAGCACTCCAGTTGAGAAGCAGGGAAGAGAGCCTAACGAAGCAGAGCACATCAGGTGACCTTGCCATGGGTTATATCTTCTCTCTGACTGCAAAGCCCCCTGGGATATGTAGTTCTTCTTCTCTTCCGGACAGGTGCCCAGAACTGGAGCATTAACAGTGTAATTCCCAGGGCACTGCATGATGTCATGATGTGAAATACCAATAACCGAAAATCATAAAACCATGACAACAAAATTCCTGTAAATGGCAATACTGTTTGCTTTATACTCATCCTCACATTGTGTAAAAGTTCAAATCACACTTAACATGAGCTCCATAGATGTGGTGGCAGATTATACTTTATCATAAAAAATAGTGGCAATTCCTGCAACAACACAGTTTTAGTTTAAATCTAAATTAGTGAAATACTTTTAACAGTCCATCCTCAAGAAGGCAGATTCACTCTCTTGCATCAAAATCCAATAGCACAGTACTTTTCTGAATATACACCCAGGAGCAAGGGAAATACAATGGAAAATTCCTTTCTTTTTAATGTTGAATGGACAGAAGATTGCAATATTATCATATTACAGTTCATACTGAAAGCACTTTCCTAGAGCTTTAAAACAGAAACCGTTGTTGGCAGTTTCCTGTTTAATGATTTAGGAGTGATATAAAAATGATTCCCAACAAAACTGCTGAATTTAAGAGGTCAATTTTGAAATTTTTTTTGCTTCATGTGAACAACATTCAACAGCAGTTTGAGGTTATAATAGATTCCATACATGTTTTTATCATTTCACTTTGGCTCTTTAAGTCTGAAGTCTTAATATTAAATACTGAAAATTTATTTAGTGATTTGTTATTTTTATCGTTGTTATAAGACAGCTTTGTTGTACTTATATTACAGTTCTTCAGTTCCTCTTTAGATTAGTTCCTAATTGAATCCTAAAGATGCACTTATTATTTCATTTGATAAACCTCCCTTTACTACCTACACTTTCTGCAAGTGGAGAACAGAAGCAGAAGCTTAATTGTACTGGCTTGCTGAATATTTACCTCTCAGCTAAATAAATAATGATGGTTCACCTCTTCTAAAGTCAATATGTGCTTAATATTGCATTAAGCTGATGAGTGTAAAGGTATAGTAAACCATGTTACTGCTATAGCAATGTAATTAACTAAAATAGGGAACAAGTCCCCTTTCATTTAGAATGGCAATAAAGCATCTGTTATTCATGGAGTCTGATCATAATAAAATTGCATGGAAAGAAATGAACCCTATAAACCTGGGCTTAATTTGATTTTCTGAGTGCAAATTTAAAAATTTGTTAAATTATAACTATACTACTTTAGTGCCATACTATTTCTGAAGAAAATCTTATGTTGACTACTCAGCTGATGATAGCCAGCCTAATTAGGAAAAGCAAATGAGAGAGAAATATAGAGAAATATAGAGTTTTCATTTGTAGATTAGTTGTGAATATGCTGTACACTGAGATACCAAATTCTGGATACCTAAGCTCATTGCATTTTAGAACTTTGGAATTCCTTAATTTATTATAGTTGTATTATTCCTATGATAGATTAATCCAGATTTACTCTATCCTTCTTCTATTTACAGATAACTGAATTAAATATCGCTCAAATTTAGTGAATCCCAGCACGCTAGTTGTGCTAAAACAATGTATGTAAATCCTTTGCAGTTCAGTGGGGTTCTTGGGAGGACCTGAGCTCGATAATATGATCAGGACATTCACCTCAAAGTTATATCTAACACATAGCTCTAATATCTCCTTTTTCTGCCACAGACAAAGTTTCAGACTGCATTTTACTAACTGAATTATTGTGCAGACCTGCAGATGTAGACTTAGGACACCAGGCTAACACTATCACAGTCTTCTGGATTGTTTGTATAGCCCAAAGGAATTGGCCTTTGCTGAGGAATCCATGGCCTTTGGAGCTATTGATAGTTGGCATCCTCATGAGATAAGAGATTTGTTGAGTTCAGCTGCATTTAAACATGTGGTGAATTTGTACATTGCTGTGGGTATAAATTGATCAATTCTGCAGTCACAGACAGCATCAACACAAACACAAAATCAAGAGTCAACTTCTCTAATATTGACACATTTTATACACTTTTCTCCTAACAAAAATTTTTGATTATAACTGCCCAGATTTTTTTCCCCAGAAGTGGAACTACACCAACTGATACTACATTAAGATTTGGCGTGCTGCATAAATGTCAGTTAATAACAGGAACATAAAGATTAATCTGGACAGTAAATGGCCAGAAAAGGCTTTAGTTTCATAATGGATCAGAAGATAGACCCGAGCTTTCATGATGCAAGTGCAAGAATTTCTTGTGGATTCAAAGATTAAATTCTGACCACTGTATGTTGTGCAGTGATATGTGCACGTACTTCTAAATAATCATTTAGAAGGCTTGTGATATATATTTCACACAAGTAACTGTGACTGTTTAGTGAGCATTTTAAGAGGACAAATAGTGAAGCTGATTCACTGGTGGGAAAGTGGACACAACTTTGTCATTACACTGACTTTGTGTATCAGGATAAAAGCAGGTCTAGGATCCCTGGTTTAATTTAATAAAGAAGTTCCCTATATGGTCAATTTTACGATACTCTGTTCATAATGCTTCTGGAACCTCTGAAGAAAAAAAAATGTGAAATTCAATGGATTGAATAACTGAGTACTCTTGCCAAAGCAGATGTTATCAAAGTAATCAATGATTAAATAGCAATATAAGGAGTGATTCCTAAAAGAGAAAACTGTAAGAGCTATCAAATTGCTAAAAGTCATGACTGGAAAAAAAAGAAAGCTTATTGAAATGTTTTAATACAATTATTAATAATTAATAAAAATCACCAATTATTATTATATTCTAAATACATGCAGAGCGTGAAAGGAGGGGAAAGGAGAAATCAAATGCCTTCTTAGTGCTGGAGGTGAGGGCAAGAGACCAGACCAAGTGACCAGAGAGATATCATGACAGAACACTACAACTACACAGACTACATTCTGGCCTCATGGCTCAGACGAGGTTTCTTGGAGGGGTGTGTGTGTTGTGGGGGGAAGGCTGCTTTCCAACCTACACACACAGGCATTACATTATATCAATTGAATCCCATTGGAAAGGAAACTGAAGCCACATAAACTGCAACTGTCAGAGTTTAGTTTTAAATCTATTCCCTGTGTGATTAAGCAGATCTAATTAAGCAGATTTAAGGACTTCCCAATTACATAAAGAAGACTTTCTAAGTACCTTTAAGAATCCCTGTTTTTTTAGTGTCTAACAATTTCATGGCAATCCCACTGGCAGTAAAACTGGCAGAGACAGTAATTAATTTTAACACCTTTGATTACTAAATTAATATTTTCTTATTAAATTACATAATGTAATGAATTCATTGTTAACAATTTCATGGATGACTATAAATTCACTTTTATTTTTCCCTCTTCCTGTTTACCCATGTATAAGATTTGATTCATTTGCAGTTTTGCATATAGATCCTGATCTCAGCTAAGAAGCTACTATACAAAATTAATATTTGTTCAGTTATCCTTGAACTGCATTTGTTATCTTTGTAAGAGAATTATTACTTATTACTTATTACTCTGTCTTCCAGCTGCAAGCTATTTAAAATCAAACCAGGTAGAAGAAGCCCCTCTGTTATGGAGCATTACATTCATTCCCAGGGGAAAACTTGTCCCTTTATAGCCTCAGAAAGAAGAAACCTGTTCTTCCCAGTTTAATTTTCATCAGATAGCCACACAGAGTAGTTGGATGGGTAAGCTTTGAAATGTTATAGTTTCAGCAGTGCAGCAGTATTACACAGCTTCCACTGAAACGAAAGCAAGAGTTTCTATCTACCGATGAGTAATGTGTTCTCAACACAGCAGGGAACATATCCAAATGCAAGAAAGATCCTGTCTTCCTAAGTGTATTGTCCTCTGAGCTCTTTCTACGTGTTACAAGCAAGTTTCCCTTTTATGCACATACGCAAACTTGCTGGTTTGGAGCAGTGCTGTCAATATTGCATGAAGACAAAGCCCTGAAACGTTTCTGCTCTGAGGTTAATTTAGAGCTCAATGGCAGCTGGCTATGCTCTTTTATTTATTGGTTCTTCAAGAGCACTCACTGAAGCACCATTCTTGGTCCACCCAGAGGAATGAGGTGCATCACCAATGCACACTAAATCTGTCAACAAATGCTGGCATTTCTTCCTGACTGCACCTCATTGTTAGTCAAATAATCATTTTCTGTAATAAGGGAGCAAAGTGTAAACACGGTCCTCACTACTTTGTGATGTTTGAACATCTGATTCCTTAACGTTGTGAACAGGAAGCATTGATGAGCTTTGCAACTGCACAGTTTGGTTCCAATTAAATTTTTAATGAAACAAAAGTCAAGCCCAACTGTGACTTGTGACAGAGTTTTGATTTCATCAGTGCCCTCTCACATCCTCTCATTTGGTGAGGTTTCCCCCATTGAGCATAAATATTGATGGTTGACAAGATAGTGAACACTGAGTGAAGTGTACCAAGCAGCTTTTCCAAGCTGTCACTTGATTTTTCATTCTTTTAGGGGCTGTTTACAGATTGGCAATCAAGCTTATCTTGAATTTTCAAGTCCATTGAAATCTATTTTCAGAATGGATATCCCAGGGTGATGGTAAGGCAAAGGAAGCAAAGTGTGCTTGCACCATCAAGCACAGCGCTCTAAGCTGATAGAAAATGTTTGAAGCTATTTAACTTCTCTGTAGGAGCCCACAAAAGTCTGTTGCTTCCTGCCACTAATAAATGTCATGGAGGCCGGTTGCTTTCAAAGCTCCCTGTAAAACCTACTGTTGTTTTCACAAGAACACAGCAGAAGGGAGGAAAACTAATTTAAGAGATGTTTGCAGCGGTGAAATAGTGCTCAAAGCTACAGCATTAATGACAGTAGTCAGTAGCAGCAGCTGACTGCCTGGATTTAAAATGGCAATCTGCTTGGCAGTAGAAGTGTAAAAAAAAAAAAAAAAAAATTAGATTGCACCATCCCTTTTGTAGATAGACCCAACAGATTGGATGATCTGACCCTTGGATACTAAACCCTATAGCCAATCTGGTTAAATAAAGGAAAAAGAAGAAAAGCTTTGGGTCTGAGCCTTGCTTTGTTGAGCATGCATTCAGTGACAGTTTGCAGCAACGCGAAGTGAGGCGAGGCGAGGCGAGGCGAGGCGAGAGAAGGGAAGGGAAAGGGAAAGGGAAAGGGAAAGGGAAAGGGAAAGGGAAAGGGAAAGGGAAAGGGAAAGGGAAAGGGAAAGGGAAAGAAAAGGAAAGGCAAAGGAAACGGAAAAGGAAAAGGCTTTATATTAAGGAAATAATTCCAGTAGTCCTGTGGTGGGGAATGGAGTCCCCCATCCTGTTCAGACTGGCTCAACTTTAAAGAGTACAGCAGAATGGTGCAAGAGCTGTTGATTTGAGGATGTGGCTGCACATGTGTGACATTAGCCTCCTACATTCATTCTAAAGTCAGATTATCATAAGTATAGCACTACTTTTGTCTCAAATAATCTGAATGTTTTTTTTCTAGTTCTAGTTAGGAAAAAAAAAAAAAAAAAAGGCCACTTATTCTTGATTCTTAAATACAGAATTAGAAGGATATTTATAAGCACATAATTTGGACAAAGTCACAAAGTCTTGCCTAGAGTTCACAGTTCAATATCTGGATAAATTTCTTAGAGTTCAAAAGATGATGGACCTTAGAGCCATCCTCCAATTCTGGAAACTTTATTTACTTACATTAGAAGCACATTAAGTGCATCCTCCTATACCAGATATGCCAAGAACAGAACCCTAGTAGCTAAAGATCTAGATTCCTGAGGAGGAAGTATGTAAAAACTCTATCTATAAAAGCACTGTCTATTTTTTCATAGTTACTTTTCCTCATCCTTTACCAGTGCAAAACAAAGTCTGACTCTCATGCATTTCTTCAAGTTTCATAAATGAATGGTGGAATACAGGAATCATCAAAAAATATTTGTAGGTATGCTTTTCCTGTTGCTCTCAGTTTATTCCAGTGTACCTGTATGATGAGTTACAAAAGGAAAATATTTTAGATTTTTAATTTCTGCAAGTGTAGCTATGATTCTCAAAAGTATGCTTTCTTAGAGATAAAAGCACAATACATTTTATTCAAATCTTCCAAACAATGCCTTTGGAGACTGACTCCAAGCATCCTCTATTTGTGTTATTTTTTCTTTATAACCACTGTATGGGACAGGCCTTTTAATACTAGGCTTATTTTTGTGCCATATGTTTACTTATAAAACTGTCTTAGAAAGTTGTTAAACTAACCCTGATTCTTCCTGGAAGTAGTAAGACATTTCTCTTGTTTGCTCAGCAGTATCTTTTAGCTTTTCTTTCATATGAAGTACATGAATTTTTCAAATAAAGCTTCATTTCTTATCCAGTCAGATACTAAAATATGGACATTACAATTGCAGTGGCAGCTTTAGCTGGAAGCTCGTGTCATAATTTCAAACGGAAAATTGTTTCTTTTATGCAGTCATTCTGCAAAGCACTGGCATAATAACCACCTCCCTTCTATAGTGGAAAATAGGTTTTAAAAATTATTCTGTTTTCTTTAAAGAAATTTGAGCTTCATGAACTCACATCTAATAGTGTTCTTCCTACTGCCTATTTTTATTGGTCTTTTTCAGTACATTTTAAGGCACAGTACTATAATCTATTACCTTATAGCACCATGAACGTTTACTTTAATATGCTAAGTATTCCAAATTAATTCCTTTGCAGTTATCTCTTCAAGATATGCATATTATGCTTATATATATCTCCAGTTAATTTCTGTAACTGTATATATATAATGGTTCTAAGACCTATCTCTGGAATCTTTTTTTTCATTGTGTCATTATACTATCTTAATGTTGTTAAAGTATCTATTTGTTTTGTAACATTTCTTAAATCTTTTTATTGCCATTAATACAATGTCATATGAAAGGATAAAAATAATTAAAAAAAAAAAAAAAACCTTTGTACCTGAGTTCAAGTTACTACAAATATACAAATTGTTGCCTGATGCCATGAGAAGAAGAGAAAAAACGGATGATAGAGGTGATACAGTACAGCTTTTCAGCTGTAATACAAAAAGAAGGGGAACAGAGAGATACTGTTTTTTCATCATCCAGAAAGCAAGTTCTCCAGTATATTTTCCTTTAGAAGTTACAATATATTTTTCTCTAGAAATAAGAGAAAATAGAAATCTCTCTCGTAAACTAGTGGGAAGAAATAAGACAGATCATGGAATCCTAGAATGGGCTGGGATGGAAGAGACCTCCAGGATCATCAAGTTCCATCCCCCTGTCACAGGCTGGGTTGCCAGCCAGTAGGTCCAGGGCCCCATCCATCTGTCCTTAAAAACCTCCAAGAATGAGACACTCACAACCTCTCTGGGCAGCATATTCCAGCACCTCACCACTCTTTCAGTTTAAAATATCCCTGACATCTAACCTAAATCTCCCTTCTTTTAGTTTATAACCTTTCCCTCTTGTGCATCACTATCTACCCATGTAAAAAGTTTATTTCCTCATGTTTATAAACTCTCTTTAAAAACTTGAAGGCCACAATGAGGTCTCTCTGCAGCCTTCTCTTTTCCAGCCTGAACAAGTCCAGTCCCTTCAGCTTATCTTCACAGGGCTCCAGCCCTTGCATCATTCTTGTGGCCCTCTGTATGGGAACTGCTGAATCACAGCCTGAACCTCTGACTGATCACCTGGGGCGAGCAATGAGTCAGCCACAGGAGCACAGGTGAAGGTAATTAGCCTGTGCTGCCGGAAGGGATGGAGCCTGGCTCCACCTCTTCTAGACCCATTTAAGAGCTGACTACCAGTGGTAAAGGATCTCTTCTGGAGATCCACTCCACTGGAGTTTCCTATGCAAGTCCAGGATATGGGTGAGTGCCTCTACCTTTTCCGTTTTCTGCTTTGGTAAAAACTATGTAGCTAAGCTCTCAGCTATACTGTAATATCTGTATATTCTTTGATTGTACACCCTCCTCTGGACCTTCTCCATATCTTCACACTAAGGCTCCAGATCTGAGGCAGAACAGAGCGGGACAATCACCACCCTTGCACTGCTGGTCACTTCTCTTCTGATGGGACTCAGGATACCATCAACCTTCCAGGCTGCAAGCGCACACTGCTGGCTCATGTTTTTCACCAATCAGGACCCTCAGTTCTTCTCAACAGGGCTACTCTCAAGGATTCCTTCTTCTCCTAGTTTGTATACATATCTGGGATTAGCTTGACCCAAGTGCAAGGTCTTGCACTTTGCTTAACTGAACCTCATTAGTTTCACAAGGGCCCACCTGTTCAGTTTATCAAGGTCCCTCTGAATTGCATTCCTTCCTTTTGCTGTGTCAATCACACCAATCAGCTTGGTGTCATCAAGATGACATAAATGGTGTATTTTATAAATACACTACACCTCAAGGTTAAACTGCAATGGAAATTCCTGCTTAAACAGAAACATGACACTTAATTCTTTGAGAAGTCAGGCCAGATATTCTACTCAATTCAGCTGAGCATTGCACATGCACTTCAAGATGCACAGCACCAGCAGTTGCAACAAAGTTACTGGACTTAGTCAGTGGGCTAGAGAATCAGAGTAATTAATGATTATCCTATTTTTGATCCAAAGAATCCTTCAGCCTTTTTTTTGCACGATGATAAACTTCAGAAGGAGGACTAGAGGATTAAATTTAAAATTAGATTGATAGGAAACCTGGAAGCTTCTCTGTCTAAAACAGATCTACTGAGCTTCAGTGATAGAGGATGCTAACACAATCTATCCCATTAACCTAGTGTGATTCTTTAGAGTTCAAGCAGCTAGACCATCTGTCCCTTTACAGACACAGGTTAGGGGAACAGTGCGATATGTGTACTCAAACACCAGTTGGCCAACACCAGTGTCACTTCAAAGTACACAGAACAAATTAGGCAAATGTCTCATTGGCAATGTGTGACTTGATTAAAACCACACAAACAATCTTCCAAATTAAGGTTCAGACCTAAAGGTAGACTCAGGTGAACTAGCTGAAACTGTTACCACTTTTTGTCTGATTTTTGCCTCAGATGAGAATTGTCAGAATTGAAACAAACAAAAAAAAAAAACCATGAGGTTACATTGCTGAACCTCTACTATCTTTAGCATGACACATCAAGATAAAATAAAAATAAATAAAATTTAAACATTAGCTCCATTTTAATATATCTGATTGAAAACTGCGCTGCATGAGGAATT
This sequence comes from Chrysolophus pictus, assembly GCA_037305975.1. Classification (NCBI taxonomy): domain Eukaryota; kingdom Metazoa; phylum Chordata; class Aves; order Galliformes; family Phasianidae; genus Chrysolophus; species Chrysolophus pictus. Next base: position 20,145,116 of record CM074577.1, on the reverse strand, counting down.
AATCCAGTAGTATAGGAGTTATATCTATCTTAGCAACAAGGAGAAGAAGAATTGATGGTACCAACTCTAAAACTACAAAGACTGGATTGATTTGAGTCTATGTTACCAACTCTGTCACAGGCATTAAGGTTTTCACAATCCTCTTCTTAAACAGAAAACGAACCAAAACAAACAAACAAAAATACATGAGAATTCCTTATCTTCTTATATTCTAACTGCTTTTCTTTCACACTGGAATTTTCAGGAAAGTTTAAGGAAAGCCTCTGAGAATTTTTGCTTGCCATGCATAGGAAATGGTTAGTGTTATCCAGTATTTTTGGGTTTCTCTCTGGGTAACTTCTTCAAGAGCTGTTGAAGACAAAGAATACATCAACTTCACTGTCTAGAACCAGAGACTGAAAAATAATTTTCACTTGGTGCTAATCAAGGCTGATTGCATTCTTGGTAACCCTGGGCAAGTTATTCAAGATCTTTGTTCCTTTTTCTGCTCAGCTGTAAAATGCTGAAGCAGGATTTCACTGGAAAGCAGGTGTTACCTCAGAGTTAAGTTTTTCTAGCATAGATATTACAGAAAAAAATACAATAATTAATTAATAACTAGCAGTCAGCACATAGTAATTATGCAGCCATACCTGTTATGACTGTACATAAACAAAATCAATTTTCATTAGGGGATACTAATATTATCAAGCATTGTTAGAAAGACTTTAGCATTTACCAAAAAGCTCTTTTCTTTCACTGAAGCAGAGACATTTTTCTATTTCTTAATATTGTGTAGTTTTATAAACTAATCAAATACTGCTGTAAAATAAATTTATACTGAAGTTTAATTCAAATTTGAAAATGCATTTTGGTATTTTTGGTGTGTTTAAAAAAAAAAAAAGGATATTTATCAAAGCTCAGATTCTGTTGCAGTTTAAGTTGGTGTAAATGTAGGTACCTTATCAAGACCAGTGAAGCTGACTGTAGCAGTACTACAACTTAATTTAAATCATATAGTGCTTTTAGTGATATTAATTAATACAGTGTCATTTTGTTCCACTTTTAAGTAGAAAAAAAAATGAGAAGATATTCAATTTTGGGAATGTTACAGTGTAAGTGAATGTGACTTTCATGAATATTTACAAACAAGAACACAGTTTTCCATGTCCTTATGTACAGGAATCAAAAACCACCCAAAAGAATTTTTCCTGATTCTTTTTTTATTTTTTTTTGTGTGTGTGTGTGTGTGTGATGAGAGTAGAGGCGAATGGAACTAAAATATTACAGAATCCTTTGACATCATTCATACTATTCTTAAGGAAACTGATATTGTCTTGTGTTGAATTTGTAGTGTAATGGATTTTGGAATTTGAAAATCTGGGGGAAAAAGGTGCAGGAGGATTATTCAGGGATCACTGATTGATATTTCAGAAATCCAAAGAACTAGGAAATGAATAATGACAAAAAAATAATAATATTGGAGAAAAATAATGCACTACTTCATCATGTTTTGTTCTTATACAGATAGGTTCAAAGCATAAGTTCATCATGCCTGCAAAAACATGTCAGAAAGTAATGATCCCAGTCTTTGCTGACAGAACTTAATGGGACCAGTTTTTAGTCTGAGTTTCATGACAATTTACACGGGAAAATGCATCTGATATCGTGTTTAAGAGCCATAAAAATTCACTAAGCCTCATTGTGTACTTCCTGCTCTTCAGAATCCCTATCTTTTGTTTCCTGAAGAGGTTTTCTTCAAAAGACCATGGATTGATTCTCTGTAGATGCAATTCAATTGCTGTAGTTATAAAGCAAAAAGGAGAGCATATTATTACTAAGCTACTAGACAAAAACCTAGCACTGCAGAGCTAAAATTGTAGGATTAGCTCTTGTTAATACCGTGTATTGATTTCATTGTAATTCTACAATGGGATTGGACAAAAGAATTCAACAAGTCATCTACTTCATGCTAAATCTAAAGATGGCACTATTTTAAAAGTTACAGAATAGACTATGCATTAGAAATGTGAACTATCTGCCTTGTCAGCTTGTCATCCAACTTGTCAGCTAGTTGGATATTGAATCTATGGTAGATGTGGAGAGTTGCATTTGTCTATAATTTATCCATCACACACCTGCAATTGTTTAATCTTCTACAGGTTCTGGAGAGAAGACAAACACCAAAACCTCAACTGTGTTTGAAAATAAATCAATACTGATGAACATTGGTGGTGCTAGAAATGTGGTATTATACCTATCATGTCTATTTCACATTGTGGTCAAAGAGAATAAAATAACAAAATGGTCTCGATAGTCATATTAGTTATATATAAGCCATATGGTATTAACAAATGAAAAAAATCTTAGTGTTAGATCTTTGTTTACTATTATATGTCAGAAAACAAATTTGGAGGAGTGTATATCTGGGCCTATAATGGATATTTCAGTAACTATGTTTGCTGATAACATCTGAGACACTACAGAAATGAACGATTAATGGTATTTATTTCCTCCTCTTTAGCTTCAAATCCTCTAGTATCCCCTCACTTTCAGAGGCTCAGTTAGATTAGGCATAAAATCCTTTGGGATGAGTAGTTGCTGAGCATAGCAGTAGACAGTTGAGTTTCACTTAGAAAATTTATTGTTCTTCAGGTAGTGGTATTCTCCAAAAGTGATGATGGTAATCATTCTTGTTGCTTCTGTAGAAACAGAAACCTTTCTGTTTAGAATTTATAACTTCAGGCAAGGTGCCAGAAAGAAGTACAGATCTGTCACCATGTTTAAACCATTTTCACTGCCAAAGAAGCCCAGGCAAAGCCACGTTCTTTTAATAGCACATTGTGTCATACGTTTCATTGTCCTATATGTTTTTGCCTTTCAGCGCTTTATTACTTAAAAATACTTAACAAGGATGCTATAATTCCAAAGGCTGGATAGTTTAGAGTAACATTAAGCATTTCAGTTTGAAGGGAAATGACGACAATCCAACTGCTAACTCAGAATGATGAAGCTGAATTTGTGAGCTCAGAAAGTCAAAAACCTTCAGTAATCTCTGTGTAAATTACTTTGAGGAAAATCACCAACAAACAAAAACAAAGTAACCCGAGAAGGTGCAAATCTGCAGTAAAACCATAGTTCTGCTAAGTACCATCAAACAGTCAACACTGACATTTGGCTAGAATGAACAGCCATGAGGGATCTAATCTGCATTTGATGATGGACCAAAACACTGTGCAGAATGAAAGTAAGTAACACTGGCAGATAGCTGCTTCTGAAATTGTTGCATCATAAAGAGGAATACGAAAAGGATAATGAACTTGAGCCAAAAACCTTAACAAACAGAGGGTGAGTCAGTGACAGTGCAGTCAAAAGGGAATGAAAGTAGTTCAGACTACCCAGGATATATAACATAGGGGATTTTCTTGATATAAGAATCAAGACTACTACGTCATTTACTGTAATATTCAAGAAATTCCATGAACCCCTTTATTAGAGTAGAATTTCTAGTCAGGATGTTAATTTCATCTTTTAAAAATGTACCTTTCATCTTCAGATATACAAAAACTATATTCACAGGCACTTGGCACGCAGAAATTCCCAGGATTCAATTTATGTTTAGTATTCAATTCATAATGCCCATGCCTCTAAATTTGGTACACAGGCTAATACTAATTTCTTAAATGAGTCAAGCTCCAGTGAAATTGAGAAGAGCTACATGCATTCATTTGCATTCAGAATGTAATGGATAATTTGAAGATGCTGAAACATCTTTGATGTATTCAACAAAAAATCCAAAAATTATTTTTCTTTTATCTATGCTTTATGGCCAATGAACATATTTTTCAGCAAGAAAATACAGTAGGATTCTATGCCATCAGATACATAGATATTTGTTTGTAAACATTAAGCAAGCATTGTTTGGCAAGGATATAGGCCAGAATAAAATTTAGGGAGTAAAAAAAACCATAGATTAGATTATCCACATCTTGGCAAAATTAAACAGAACAATCTTGTACTTATAGAATTAATTTTCCTTACTCACAAACAAATTTTACTAAAGGAATAAAAAATAAATAGGAGATAAATAGGTTAAAATTAAATTCCTAAATCACAAACATTTTTGAACTCTTACAGTGAAGAAACTGCTTGTACAGCTGGCTTTCCTGCCTTTTTTTCAGTCTCTTCTTCATTTATTCTTTGGGCTACTGGATATAGGAAAGGAAAGCACAGTTCATAGTTCATGCAATGCCTAATTTACTATTTTTTTTTTCCTGTTCTACTTCACTAGTCAGTCCCACAATAGCACAATGTGCTCACAGTAATCCCATTCTTTTAACTGCCCTGTTTCCCACCCTTTCTTTCTCTGTTAATTTCTATTACTAATTAAGTCTTTTATATCTTATACTATTCTAGTTATTTACGAAATATAGTTAACACTAAGGATTTTCACAATCCCTTTTTATACACAAAGCTATTAACTGCATTCTTCAACCTCTCATATCACAAAACTTTTTAACAACTACTTCCTGTTTACTTCATGCATATTATTAGGTAAGACCCACAGCATTCCTTTTTTTATTAAAAGTTTTAACAATTTCTGGTTGGAAATGAGCCTGCTAGATAAAAGTGGTGAAACTCTCACTAGATTTTTACATTTAATTACCCAATTTTTTAATATTAACAGAACTTCAAACTTTTCTCTGCATGAGAATCTCCTCCTCTGCGTGTCATTTTTCTTTTCAAACCAAAGGAAGCTACCCCCCAAACTAGCTCAAATGCACAATTTCTGATGTGTCAGCTGGTTCATTTTTCTTCCCCTATGTCCATCAGATACACCTGTACTCAGTGTCCTTAAAACTGTCTCATGATGATGTTTTTCTTAACAAAAGATTTTTTTCTTCAACAAAAGATTTATGATGCAAGTATTCTAAATGAATTACATGTGATTAAAACTACTTCACAGATATTTTGGTTTTGAAGTACTTTATGTCAAACATACCTTTTGAATATAAATATTTTCTACAATGGCTACTCCAAAAGTAATGCCTTCTATCTTATATAGGTTCACAGCATCAGAGGTGAATGTTGGTGGAATGGTAGTAGAGGTTGGACCTTTCTGCCAGTATTCCATTACATTTTGTTGCTCAGCGACAGATGGCAGCAGAGGGGCAGTCTAACAGAATGGCACCTAACATGGAAATACATATGAAGCGAAGGTGTGTAACTGAATTCCTTCATGAGGGAAAAAAAATGGCACCCGCTGACATTCACTGATGCTTACTGAATGTTTGTGGAGACTAAACATTGGATGTGAGCACAGTAAGGCAGTGGGTGATGCATTTTAGCAGTGGTGACAGTGATATGAAGGATAAGCCACATTCTGGATAGTCATAAGCAGCTATCATACATGAAATGAAGAACATCTTGATCAGCTCATCTGTTGAAAAAGATGGCATCATATTGCAGTGTCACAAATTTTGCACCAGGTAGGTCCCACAGCTTCTCTCACAGGAACTAAAAGAATACTATATGCAAGTTTCTCAGGACTTATTGGACAAATATGAGGCTGAAGGTGACAGACTTCTGGGTTACATCATTAATGGTGATGAGATGTGGTGTCACCACTATAAACTGAATTTAAACAGCTGTCTGTAGGGTGGCAATATGTGAATTTCCCAGGGTTCTGAAGGAGCTGGCTGAGGTGGTTGCTGAGCTGCTCTCCATCATATTTGAAAAGTTGTGGCTGTCAGGTGTGGTCCTGGATGACTGGAGGAAAGGTCACGTCACTTGCATTTACAAGAAAGGGGGCAAGGAAGACCCTGGGAACTACAGGCTGCTGAGTCTCACCTCTGTGCCTGGGAAGATCATGGAACAGATCATCCTGGATGACATGCTTGATCACATGAGGAAAGGGCGTGTGATGCATGACAGCCAGCATGGCTTCACCAGAGGAAGGTCATGCTTGACCAATCTGGTGGCCTTTTATGATGGAGTGACAGCATTGGTGGACAAGGGAAAGGTGACTGATGTCATTTACCTGGACTTGAGCAAGGCCTTTGACGTGATCCCCCACTACATCTTTATCTCCAAACTGGAGGGATATGGATTTGATGGGTGGACCACTTGATGGATAAGAAACTGGTTGAAAGGCTGCAGACAGAGGGTGGTCATCAATGGCTCTATGTACAAGTGGAGGCCGGTAACAAGCGGCATCCCCCAGGGGTCTGTCTTGGGACCGGTGCTCTTTAACATCTTTATCAATGACATCGATGATGGAATTGAGTGCACCCTCAGTAAGTTTGCTGATGACATCAAGCTGAGTGGTGCGGTCAACACAATTGAAGGAAGGGATGCCACTCAGAGGGACCTCGAGAGGCTAGAAAGGTGGGCCCGGGTGAACCTGATGAGGTTCAACACGGCAAAGTATAGAGTTTTGCACTTGGGCCGGAGGGATTGCAGGCATCCATATAGACTGGAAGGAGTGGTCCTTGAGAGCAGCCCTCTGGAGAAGGACCTGGGGGTTTTGATGGGTGAAAAGCTTAACATGAGCCAGCAATGTGCTTTTGCGGCTCAGAAGGCAAGTGGTATCCTGGGCTCCCTCAAAAGAGGGGTGGCCAGCAGGGACAGGGAGATGATTGTTCCCCTCTACTCTGCTCTTGTGAGGCCCCATCTCGAGTACTGCGTCCAGGTCTGGAGCCCCCAGTACAAAAAAGACAGAAAGCTGTTGGAGAGGGTCCAGAGGAGGGCCATTAAGATGAATAGGGGACTGGAGCACCTCCCCTATGAGGACAGGCTGAGGGAACTGGGCTTGTTCAGCCTGGAGAAAAGAAGGCTGCAGGGTGACCTCATTGCAGCCTTTCAATACCTAAAGGGAGCCTACAAACAGGGGGGGAATCAACTCTTTGAAAGGGTAGATAACTGCAGGACAAGGGGAAATGGTTTGAAGTTGAGGGAGGGGAGATTTAGGTTGGATGTCAGGGGGAAATTCTTTACAGAGAGAGTGGTGAGGTACAGGAACAGGCTGCCCAGAGAGATTGTGGATGCCCCATCCCTGGAAGTGTTCAAGGCCAGATTTGATAGGGCCCTGGGAAGCCTAGTCTAGCATTAAATGGGGAGGTTGGTGGCGCTGCATGTGGCAGGGGGGTTGGAGATTCATGATCCTTGAGGTCCCTTCCAACCCTGGCCATTCTGTGATTCTGCTTTCTGTCTTTTTTGTACTGGGGGCTCCACACTTGGATGCAGTATTCCAGATGGGGCCTCACAAGAGCAGAGTAGAGGGGAACAATCATCTCCCTTGAACTTCCAGAGAAGAAGACAAGTTTACTCTTGAAACAAATAACATCAGGCTCCATACCAGTGTGAAGTCTGTGGAGCAAATTGCTAGTCTTGTCTGGACTGTCCTACCACATCCACCACATTTTCCAGATTTGATGCCTTCTGACTACCATCTGTTCAGGCAAATGAAAGATGGATTGCATGGACAACATTTTCCTAACAAATATGCCACCATACCAGCTGTGAAACAATGGGTCACCTCCACTGGTACAGATTTTTTGCGAGCATGGCAAGCAGGCTTGGCATGCAGTTTGTGGCTGGTGAAAATACAAAGTTAATACTAAAAACTATGCTGAGATCTAATGTTTTGTAGCTCTCTCAAATACTGTTACAGTGCTCTTTGTATCTTTTGTAGTTTCTTGAAAATTAATAGGAGACATTACTTTTGGAGTGACCAATGTATTTCGCACTATTACAAAAGTACCTCCAAATTTCAGTATGAGTACACAGTCTACTGGTAACCGAAAGAATGAAAAATTCACTGTTTTCTTCTTCTCTTCCCTAAAAGGGACAAGAATCTATGTTGACAATTTTTCCTTTGAAATGACAAATTCTATCTACTGTCTTAAAAATGGAAAAAATGTCTTCACCGTATTGTGTTTCAGACTATTCTATTTGTATTTCTCTAATATAAAGATATTTAATTATCTATGAGAGAATATTAAAAACAACAAAAAAACAGACAAGTTGGTTAAGAAGTCCTTGAAGTTGGAATTGTGTCAAAAAATAGTTTCTATTCTCTTTAATGATAGTTATATATGTTACAAATTCTGACTTGGTACACCATATAGCAGCAAAATATTTTGTGATCTTCTGTCATTTATGACCGTACCTATATTCACACAGCTATTTCCAGTACACAGTAGTAGCACAAAATCAGTACATTCTATTTTTTGCTAATAGAATCACTAAGTTATTTCATTTCTAACAAAAAAGAGGCCTCTGAAACTCAAGGCCATTGTTTGTTGGACTTGTGAAAAATGCCAGCATTTGGAAGTCATCAACCTCCCACAGAAAATTGAGTTACTTCAAGACCAAATATTTGAAATGAGTATCTGAAATAAATAGATGATATTCAAGAAAGAACAGTGTTATCATCAGCTTGGAGGATTTGTTTTATGTGGCTTTTTCTTGTTTTGTTTTGTTTTCCCATATCACTAGAGCTGTAAACAATTGCATTTCACAGAAAGAAGATAGACTAAGGAAGAAAATGGCAGAATGCACCAACAGGAGCAATGTTTTCTATGCTAGCAAATAGATAAGACTCATTTAACCTCAATTAAACTTTCCTTCTGTACACTTTATCTTATTTCCTGCTGCCAATCCTTACAGTCCTGAACTGGAGATAGGTAATGAACTTCTCTTTATTGCGTTAGGAGTTCAATGTACAGAAAATAACTGATAGGGAGAAGCGGCTTTACTGATGAGGAATTTTTTTAAATCCAGATCTCCTCTTAAAATAATTACTAACATAATTGTTAATAGTCCAGATTACAAGTACTTAAAGGACTGAATAAATATGTCTTCTGCTTGGATAATTCATTCAAGACTTAACATTTAGTTTACAAAACAAAATAATCAGAGATGCAACAGCCAAACATAGTTTTCTGGTTTCTAACTTCTAACCAAGCCATTTTATGCTTCTATGATTCTACAAGTATTCTTCCCAAATCATCCCATATGTGAGCTTAGACATTACAACTTCAGGAGCATAGCTGTAAATCAGCTTAACACCATGGCAGGAACAAACTAGAGATAAAAGACAGGAATTGTGCCTCCAATTTTTTTTTTATTTTTTATTTTTTATTTTTTTTGCATACTAGCTTCTTTGGGTGTTTCCCAAAAGAAACATAGCTTCAGATAATTATTTAGGGTCTGGACAAAAGGGCAGATGTAGCCACTTGGCTTTTGAGAGAAGCAGAACTTGTATGCACATTTCATTTAGAAAGTTACCATTTAGCTATCAGAATGATTTATTAAATGGTCAATTTTCATAAATGAAATCACTTACAAATATAATAATGCATATTTATGACACATAAGAAAGGTGCATCTGTATAATATTTTAAGTAAAAAATAGAATAAGATGTACATTTAATCTCTATGAAGTATTGGTCTATTTAGATATAGTGCAGTTCAATTAAATTTGAGCAAAACATGCCATTACTTAAAACACACTTAGGACAGCAGTTTCACTGATCTCCATAAACTTAACTTAATGTGATCCTTTAATAGGGAGGGGACAGAGGGGGGCAATTAATTCCTGCTAATAAGGTAACCAAACTTGCTTCTATAATAAAAATTTAAATCCACTACTGCTTACTGATTTATAAATTAATAAATTAATAAATAAGTTCAATGTTAAGTTCTACTGTTGTGTCTTCTACTGCTAGACTGTTATAGATTATGTTTAAATGCTGTCAATTAATTGTGAGACTCTAATGTTTTATAAATGAAGATTTTTGGTGGACTCTTCCACCATCCTTTCTTTGGTGTTCCTCCCTTTGCCTCCTGTTTTTCTTCTTTTCTTTTCCTTAAGCAATAAATGGTTACATAAAGTGTTGCATAAAATGTGAGTTTCTGCTTGTAGAGGTAATGAATAAACAGAAGCAATGTATAAAAGACAACTATTATTCTGTAAATCACTATAGAGTATGTTCTATTTCCTATATCATTACTAACATTATACATAAATGCATCATTTAAAAAATGTGCAGTTTCATTTTCAAGATGGGTGCAATTGCAAAATAACTAAAATCACAGCAAACTCAAATATTTTGTCTAGGATAGTTGTCCAAGTTCCCTCTGTAAACAATCAAGAAAAAAAACCTGAAACAGATTACTGAGGAAATCTAGATAATAAATTAGAGGAAATTAATCCCATCTTGAAAGACTAAACCTCACTGAAAATAAACTTTTAGTTCAATTAATGTACTTGACAGATATTCATAATTAACTAATTATACTGATTCTTCGGAGTAGCTCAAACAGCCAAAGATTGTTGGAAATGTTTCTCTCTCTTTATCTACAGACATACGTGTGAGAGAAAAAGAGCAAGTGAGAATACAAAAACATATATATATATACAAGTTCTGCTTCTCTCAAAAGCCAAGTGGCTACATCTGCCCTTTTGTCCAGACCCTAAATAATTATCTGAAGCTATGTTTCTTTTGGGAAACACCCAAAGAAGCTAGTATGCGTCAAAAAAGAATATATATATATATATATATATATATATATATATATATATATATATATATATATATATGTTTTTATATTCTCACTTCTTTATATATATATAAATATATATATTAATAAATATATAAATATATATTTTATATATATATATAAACATAAACACATACAGGATTCCTTCCTATTGTATTTCAGGTGTTGAAGATGTGTTAGGAAAGTGCATCAAAAGATGTGATTTGATCTTTGACCTTCAGCTGGTTTTGCAAAAAAGAAAAAAAGCAACAAAAAGAAACATCTTGGTAAAATGATACCTCTTAAAATTCTTCCTGTTCTTAGCTTACATATCAATAAAGTACCTACAAAATTGATATTTGTCAGAAGAAAAGAAAAACACAAACTACCAACTATGAAAAGCAAGCCTTGAAACAAGAAAAATAGAAAATTAGACAGTTTCTCTCTCTTCTTTCAGAGAAGAGTCTAAGAAAAAATTCATTACCTACTCCTCTTATCACCAGCTCTCCATTTGTATTGATCTTCCTTGCCCTTTAGTCTTCCCTGATGAGCAAAGAGCAGACAACTGACTTCCTGTTTCTTCCTTTTCCTAAAAACAAACTTATTCTGAATCCATGTTGGACTCTGACCTCCTAGCGACTCCAGTTGGGAAATCTTACAAATGTATCCTAAAAGAGCTTCTGTCACACCAATAACCTATTTAAGATGCTTTAGCTTTCCCTCTACTGTCAGTGTATGTTCACTGTCTCCAAAGGTCAACATAAAACTGTCCGTAATTCTTTGTTTGAATGATGCATTCTACTCTATCATGGAACAGCCTTCAAAAATCAAGAATATTTTGAGTGGAATCTCATTTTTATGCAATAAGTAAAGTATTTTGCACAGTTAGAGCAGTACTTTTAGTACTATTAGAATAGAGAAGTCACTTCTACTAACATAATATGTTAAAATTTCAGTGAGATTAGTTGTCACAGTGTTTTTTTAATGAAAAAAAAAAAAACAATTATTTTGACAGTCAGAATTCTGCTTTTAGTCAATTGGGAAAGCACAGAAGTGAAAAAAAGTTTTTTCCTGTTTGGTTCATAGCACTAAATATGCATCAAGACACAAATTACTTACAAACCAATATATAGGAGAGAACTGCTGTTCCATGAAGTTCTAAACAGCTGGTGAAATTGTTGGTTAAACTGTTTAGAAAAGTCTGGAAAGTTTTTAAATCTGTGGTTTAGGTATACCATGTCCATAGAGATCATTGGCACAGGGCTGATACTCAAAAGATACTGATGCTGAGAAATGCCACTGTAGTTCTGCTCAGAGGAATGGGCTATTCAAGAGAAAAGTAGGTCCATAAGGAAGTAAAAGTTGTGAGATTACCATGTGCACATATGGAAATTTTGATACATACGGAAACGTTCTCTAATCTACTACAAGATATCTGTGTTATGATATCATATAATGCAACAATTATTGACAACTTTTATTTCAAAAGCTGGCCATAAATACTGCTAGGCAAATTTGCAATGGTTTATATAAAGTTATCTGCTATCCTTTATATTCCTGCTCCTAGACCTGAAATTCTAAGCCGTCTCCTTTTTCGCATATAATTCTCTGGTAAAGACTCTATCTTTAATGTTGCTAATGAATAACAGTCTACAGGTTTAGAGTCCTGCCTCCAGATTTACCAACACATGATATTTCATTCTTCTTAATTTTGAGATTATACACATTTCACAAAGGAACTGCTTCCTCTTTTGAATTTTATGAGTTCTAAGATCAGTGCTCACTACAGGAATAATAGATAAATCATGATGAGATTTTCAATGAGAAAATGCTGTTTCATCGTTCCAGGTTGTTTTTAATTAACTGGTCTAGACTCTCCTGTTAAAAGCCAACTTGTGTCGTATCATCAGCAAAAAGTTGGTCCCTATCTTAGATCATGAAGAAATGTCTTATAGCATCATCTCTTTAATCCCATCAGAGGTGTTAGCAGACAGTAAAACCAAAACAAACAAAAACAGGTAACCTTAGTACTCTCAACCTATTCAATCCAGAAGACATTCAAAGTAACAAGAGGAAAACATGAAACCTGAAACATAATGTAAAATTTAAGAGAGGCACATAAATAAATTGAGGTACAGGAATTACAAGAATACAGGTACTTCTGCTTAAAGAATTGCTTTACAATTCCCTTATACTTCTATATTTTTAAAAAAGATTTTTTGCAACTTAAGTAGTAGAAATGACAGCTAGAGCTGTATATAAACAAATATATAGACTGGAGAAACAAATATAGTTGTTTCTGTCACACTCCATTTTGGGTAAAAAATTTCCTGAAAGCAATGCTTTTGTCCTAGACAAACAGATTGTTTTCCCATCATACTATACAGATTACTGAATTTAGGCTTTCCTTAGAATTTTCTAACCAAAATTAAATTAATTCTTATGATGAGATCACAGATTTCCACAGGTCATCTTTGTACTGTCATTTTATTTCCCCCTCAAATCCACAATCACATTTAAATACATCTTGAAGCTAGAGAGAAATTTCAGGACTCATAACAGCACTTCTGTTTTAAAGTGACAAATTATAAAGAGGAAATTTTGATAGACTCTTTATGGAAAGTCTGAACAGGTAGCCCAGCATTTATGGGAGGCTTTTGGTAGGTGCTGAGATAAAATTTCCTTTGCAATTTGATTGCACTTCCTTGAAGATGGATTGAAGCTTTTAATTTAAGGTTCAAGGAGCTGGGGCTTGAATTCTGGAAGTAATGTAAAGAAATTAGATTGGATGAACACAAAAGCTGCAGGTGTAGGAATAAGTAGTAAAAAAACCCACGGTATTAGTTTTCTTTTGATATTTATCATCAGAGATTTTCGATGCAAATGTGTGATCTAACAAAAAAAAAATATTTGCTATTATCTATTCAGACTTGGAAATTATTTTTATATATTTTTAAATATTTACTGCACTTATTACTTCATTGAAAAAAATAGATTATTTGGGAAAAGCATATAAGCACACACATTTAAGATATCAAACTGTAATTTAGAAAATGAGTAAGAAGAAGTATGGGGTGTATATTTACAGATTTTCCATCAAACTCAGAATCAGAAAGAAGGGGAAAATGATTGGTTACTTTGTTCATGAAACTCTATCAACTGAATAAAATTGTACAAAAAAATTAAAATAAAATTGCAGAATATGTTATTTCAGATAAAGACTACAGAATAAGCAAGACTTGACACCTTTCCTTTGCCAAAGTACTTGACTATGACACACAGAATCACAGAAACACATAGAATCATACAAACATAGAATGTCTTGTATTGGAAGGGACCAGAAAGATTGTCTGGTTCCACACACTGATAGGCAGAACAAATCTGCTATGTCCTTGCTCACTTCTGACTCTGCCTATGCCAAAACCACAATAAGCCATTTTTTGACTTACTGCCAGAAGCAGTTTTCACCATTTGAACTTCTCCTTCTTTCTCCAGGCTGTGGGAAGAGCACCTAGATCATGAAACCACTCAAAAGCTGAGAAAATTAAAATCTCTCTTCTTCAAGTCTTGGATATCAGAATAATGCTAATTGCTGTGGTTCAAGACTAGCTCAATGATTGTGAGTCAGGTTAAAGTATAAAAACTTACTAATTTCTGAATGCTTACTGACAACATTATGAGCATGTGCTACCTTTTCTGTTTTAAACCTCCACCACACTCCACTAAAGCAACAGACACAAAAAATCTAGTAGAAAGATTCCATTTATATTCTATTCCATAGATCTTTTGAAATACCATGGAGCTTATTTTTTTTCCTGTACTTCTCCTATATATGAGGATTTAATATTATTACCTTCATTTATATTTATATATATACATATATATTGATATATTAATAGGTAATTTATATTCTCACTGTCACATCATACTACCATACAGCAAACAGCAATGGGCGCTTCTCCTGTCTGAATGTGGGTATGGTATGATATTGGTATGTAGCCATAGCCAAGGCAAGCAAGGAAAGATTATGAACTGGCCCAAAAAGGTGAAGATAGAAAATCCCTTTCTGCTGTTTTGGTAAATCCATGCCTAATGTAACTTTGAAAGTACACAAAAAAAAGGTAATAGAGGGTTGTGTAAAAATACAAAAATGAGAGCATGAAACAAATTCTGTCTTGACACCATCTCTGCATTACTCTAGCTCTAGGCTAGGATTAATACTGTGGTGTTTCAAGCTTTTTTCTCCACCACCAGACGAACTGAGAGAAAAACAGTGTTGTTATATATGAGAACAGATGCCAGCAGTTAGCTTGACGCTTATCTGTTTTTTACTTTTTCACTATTTCCACTTTACTGGAATCTCTTTGACCTTGTCTGATCGTTCTCTATGGGTGGCTTAGTGATATGACATGTACATCTAAAGCATGTTATCTGGGATTAATCTGTTGCTCTACAGTACAGATAAGTGTCATGTGATGCACTTCACTGGTTTTATGATGTTCTTCCCTGCAGGCTACTCTAAAATGGTACAGATTACCTTGATGCATTCAAAATGCATCACAGTGCAGGACACCACTTTCTAAGAGTCTCTGCTATGATGCTCACTGGCCATGCCAAGAAAAGTCAGTCTCAGTTTATGCAATGCCCTTTTACCCTTAACTTAGTCTGAAGGAAGAACCCCCCCTCAGCTACACACAGACACGCGCATGCAAAAAAAAAAAAAAGTAATTTTTTAAGTTAGATAAAAATGCTATCTCTTCATGAAACACATCGTTGTAAAAATAGACAGTAGAAGATGAGGAATATACTTTAGTAGCTAGTATTTAACTATACATGCAAATAGTTCTCAGGGATTTACAGATACACATAGTAGAGGCAGAAATTGAAATTGAAACAGAACATTGTAACACAGAATTCTAACTAAATTTGAATTGAAAGTGCTATGTAAAGTTTTTCTGTTCTTAAACTGCGCCTGGAAAAATGCAAATTTACGCATAAACCAATGCATTCATTTTTGTTCTGTGATAATTTATTCAGAATAAAACTCAGTAAATTATTTTGCACAGATGAAACACACATATTCTAAACACTAATATGCTTGCTTTTGTATGTCATCCTTGTGTCTGCACAAATGAGAGAAGAAAGAAAAGAATAAGGAAATAAAAAGTACCAGAGTTCTATGTATATAAATACTAATTCTGATAAGAATGAAGATACATGATATCCAATGTTTGTTTCTACAAGTGTACACATATATTTATGTGTCTCATGACATTTCTATGAGATTTAGTTACCGTAGTCTAAAAGGGCTGCTCCAAAAGCAGTGCCTCCTATTTTATTATGTTGGCCCATGGGATGTTGGTGGTATGGCAGCAGAGGCTGAATCTTGCCACTAATATTCTGTTCCAATTTTCTGCTACAGATGGCAGCAGAAGGACATTCTGACAAAATGGTGACTGACATGAAAGTGTGTATGAATCAAATGTGGGGAACTGTATATTCCTTCATGTAGAAAAACTGGCAACCACTGACATTCAGCGATGCAAAAAGTTTATGGAGATCAAACAGTGGATGTAAGCACAATAAGGCACTTAAGCAGTGCTGACAGTAAGTGTGGCTCACCTCTGCTGGTGTTGCTTTTTATGAGTGCATGTCAATGGTCTACTGGCTCGGCCTGCTTCCATGACTAATGGGGCAGAGGGACCCACGGATCCATGGCCTCGGAAAGGGAAAGAGGGAAAAGTAGAAAAGGATGGGGGACATGGGGCTAAAAAAACAAAACAAAACAAACCAGCAGCAACAATCTGACAAGAAACAAACTAATTTGCTAAATATGATATCATAATGCAAGATAACACAGTATAATACAATATAATTGTAACTGAAGATGATAAATAAAATGAGGGAGAGGGTGTCCAAAAACTGAAGGCCTTACTCTAATGCTGACGGTGAGATGACTAAGGAGCACACTTGCTGCCTGGATGAGCGAAAGGGAAAAGAGCATCTTTATCTTTCCCTCTCAACAGAAAACAGAAACGGAAGTCCCCTGGGGTATGTACTTTTTCTTCTCTTCTGAGAACCAAGTACCTGCAGCTGGAGCATTAACTCTTTAACTCTCAGGGTACTGCATAATGTTATGTGGAATACTGATTAAATGCAAAAATCATAAAACAATGACAGTGAGGCATGCAGGCTCTTATTCATCATGAGTGAAAATGCATAGCTAATGGTGGTATGTTGAAAATGACTGCTTTGTAGCTGAGAATTTGCACTATCAAATAGTGTTATCGAGCTCTTTGTATCTATTGTACTTTCCATGGAAATAAATAGGAGGCATTATTTTTGGAGCAACCTACACATAAATGGCTATATATTTCTCTCATAGTACCTCATGCAGAGAAAGGTTAGTATTTCTATTTCTCAAACAGAGCTGAAAGACTGACAATTAAATGTTTTGCTCAAGATGAAGCAGTGATTCCGTTCATAAGACAGTGGTAGTATAAGTAGAGTCCTAATTGTGAAGGTTTTCTCTCTCTCTCTTTTTTTTTTTTTTTTTTTTTTTAAATTTAAAGAAGGCTGCTACAAGTAAATAAGTCAGCCTTCTTTTCCACCATTTTGTTTCTTCTGTTTTCTGTCTAGATAAGCAGGTTTCATTTATCATCTGTCTCTACCAGTGGGAAATAAAATAAAAATGTCTCCAGTTCACAAACTTAACATCATCCATACAAAATAGGCCTACATGTGCAGGTGCTATTAAAACATAACTTAATTAATATGTATATATAATTTTTGCTGCAATAATTCTGCATATTGAGAATACTTTAGAATACAGTCTTGAAACTAGAAAGTCAGACATAAAAAAAAAATAAAATAAACCTGAAGCGGAATGTTGTACAAACCCATGAACTGAAACACAGGACATACTGTGGGTAGCTTAGGTTTGGCAGTCAGGATACCTTCAGTCTTTTGGGTACTATGATCAAAACATGCTCTTTCAAAGCCTACAGCTCTCTTAGTAATACCTTCAGCTTTCTGTGTATGTGCATTTCATTCCTTCTGGCTCTCATTTCTGAAAATGTTAAGTTTCTTAAACTTCTTAATTACCCCATAGGAAAAACAACTACATGCTATATGTTTCCTCAGCACACCCAACTGACCTTTCTGGGTAGCCATGGGGAGCCTGGGCTGAGGTTTGCCAGGCAGTGACAGCCGCAGCTGCTCACACAAATACCACAGATGGTACTGCACTATTGAAAAGCTTATTCCCAGGGTGTGAGACACTGACACCCAAGCTGCTGGGGCTGCCAGCACCCAGTTCTTCAGTTTCTCTCTAAGTCCCTATTGCTGTCTAAGAACTAAATGTCAGAGGAAAGACAACATACATTCTTTATTGAATACCTCTGGTAGTCAATTTTGCATTGATTAAAGCCATCTGAGCCCTTGAAACATTACCATAGCTGTAAAGAAATGTTCTAAGCCCCATCCACTCCTAAATGATACAGGTAGAACATTGCTGTGCAGTGGCAGTGTTGCAGTTATCTGCAGCAACAGGACCACTATAATTCTCAATTTGCATGATAGATGAGTTTTGCTAGAAATGCCTATGACTATTAAGCTAGGTTGTTAATCAAGGACAGAGTGTTCCTATTACTCTGGTTAGTGTTGGTAATGTCTGCAGTAGTCCAAGATTATAATTCCAGCATTACCTCTTTACATGTTTGGCTCTAAGTAATTTATAGATAGTACCAAGTGATATATCCTGTAGCTATGAACTCTGCAACTACCCATAGAAAGTTTCTTAGCAACCTATATGAAGCAATTTCATACTATGTTACTCTGATTTAAGACTGAACCTTCATTAAAGTCTGCTATTTTACAACTTGAATCTTTTTCTGCAATCAATACATTACCAACTAACAGCAGCCTCACATAAGAGTCTGAGTTATTTATAGCTTACTAGTGTTTTTACTGTCCCAGCTCCACAAAATGTAAAAGTCACAAATATACGTTCCGATGGATCAAAGCTTGATACTCTTACTTAGTCTTTTCTCTTTGCACAATCCCTAGGATTGCCTGGGCCTATTTCCGTTCACTTAGTCTCCTGGGAATGCTTTGCCAGGCAGAGATCTCCAGAGAAGAGCTCTCTGACATTTTTCTCCCTCCTCCCCTGAGCACTATTTTTAAGATTCAACCCTGATAAACTTCCCAAAGCTGAGGGTGTAGGAGATTATCATTAAGAAAGAACATAAGGAAGCCTTAGCTATCCAGAAGAAGCAATCTAAAGGCCCATTTTATGCTAAAAGAAAAGTTCAAAAGAATTCTCTTAGGTTCTGACTCTGGCTTTTTTTATCTACATTTGAAAACTAGGGCTGCCACAACATCATCTTGTAACCTTTATAACTCTCACGCATTTAGATCTACACACCAGCTACTACTTTTTTTTAAACTCTCTGAGGGAAGGCTGAGAGACCTGGGAGAGGTTTAACCCAGAGAAAAAAAGATGGAGAGGCGATCTCACTGATACTCATAAATATCTAAAGGGTGAGTATCAAGAGGATGAGGTCAGTTTCTTTTCAGTGGTGTCTTATGAAAAGATAAAGGGTAATAGGCACAAACCGGAACATGGGAAGTTCCATCAGAACATGAGAAAGAACCTCTTTGTTTTGAAGGTGACAGAGCACTGTAACAGGCTGCCTAGAAAGGTTGTGGATTCCACTCTGGAGATACTTAAAATCCATCTGACTCTTTCCAGTGCAATCTACAGTAGGGAACCTGCTTTAGCAGGGGGATTGGTCTAAGTGATCTCCAGAAATCACTTCCAGTGCCAACAAATCTGTGATCTTGTGATTCTGTGATGGAAATAGCTTATGCAGCTGAAGTTCTAACATAGTCTAACTTGCATAACTAATTAGACAATTTCTTTAGGTTAATCTATTCTAAAGTTCATTTAAAGTACCTATTTAGTTTAAGTTTTTCTCCATTTCCCAGATGCCCCAGATACACCTTCTAGATGCAGAGGAATGTTCATTCAAGACTCCAGGAGACACTGCTATGATCTCAATACCTACCAGAACCAGTCATTTAAGTGTGGCTGCAACAGACTGCTCAGGCAACTGTAGCTTGCTTTGAGCTTCTGTCATTCCTAAGCACAGACCAACAGCACTGCCGCCTGTATGTAAACCTTGCTATGTAAATCCAGAAATTCCAGGAAGCAGTTGGCTTACCATACATATGGCAATCAACTGATTAGCTGTAGCATGCTAGAGGTTGTGCTCTAAGTAGCACCAGGCTACCATAAAAGGTCAAATTTACCGAGCTAAAAAGATCAGTGCCAGTTAAAGGCCTTGCTTAATCTCATTTAAATAGTTATTTGTCATATAAAAGCATTTTAATATTAAAAGAAATGATGAAAGTTAAGACTCATGTAACTTTTGGAATGAAATTAAAAATTCATGAGGCATACAGGTAGATTGGAGATGATTGTAACAGCTACTCTGTGCACAGCACAGCAACAATTGGATCTTTTAGGATAGATTTTTTATAGCTCACTTCTTGAAAAAGCAAACAGATTTACCAATTACTAGAAAGAATGACTCTAAGTACTATATGAAATTATAGAAGCAAGCAGTAGGTAAAGAAGCCTCAAAATTATTTCTAACACAAATGTAATAATTTCACTGTCAGTGGGGTTGGCTTTTTGTTCACTTGTTTATATTTGCTTTTTGGGGTGGGGGTGGGGGGGGGAGGGGGGAGCGTGTGGGGGTGGAGAGAGAATGGTTAAATGAATCTAATAATGATTGCTCGGAAATACTAACTCTGAACGGGTCTACTCTACCATATGGATGGAACAGGTGTTTGCTAAGGGCAGAAAACAATATGGGGCAAGGAAATCTTTAATGGAACTTGCATGCTTGAGCAAGCATTTGCTGGGTCGGTCAGCAAAACATTAAAATCTATCAGTGGCAGCAAAAAAACCCCAAAGAACTCAGTCTAGCAAAACATGGTATTTCTAAGCTGAAATATATCACTGCATTTTGTGTATATCTAGCACTTCAGCTTTTACTGTCATGATGAGAGTGTCAATGTGCTGCTTTGAAATGGAATCCTGACTATTCTGCTTACAGCAGGATGAAATATGAAGACTGTATCGTATTGAGAAAAGTCTAAAAACATAATAGAGAAAAATATCAAGCATTGTTTTATAAAGCAGTGAGTATTCTTTGTAGCAAAATTGATATTCATTTTCAGAAAGATTTAATGCCTTTCCCTAGCCAGCTAAGCACAGTTTTGCAATTTGTTGTCTCATTAAAAAAAAAAAAAAGTGTTCTTTCGGTTTCCTGCTTTCACTGTGACTTACAGGTAATACTGTTTGAAAATATTAGTACAGTCTCACAACAAGATCCCTACAGTGATTATGGAGCTTTTTTGCGATTCACAAAATAACATTTGACATCTGTTAGTATAGTACAGATTATAAATTACTGAGGCAAAATACATTATTGATATTGGAGACCCCTGAGGGAAAACCCTCTTAAGAGTGGAGAACTTCTGCTACACTGTTTTACTGTTTCATGTGCAAGAGTTGTGCTTTTGTTTCTTGTGATTGGAAGGTATTTTCTTGTGAAGGAACAGCATCTTCATCAGCTTCAAGCAAAGTAAAAATGACCGAATTCCATGCATCTGAATTCAGTAGTTTCTGTAACTCTGTGTCTATTGTCTCTACCCATCCTGCCTGTCCTGTCACTATCTACTCCTTCCTGAATTTTTGATCCAATAATCATTTTTTTTCTTCCTATTAGCTCTATAATCCTCTCACAACCATACTTGAGGGATGTTTAGTACTGTTTCTGAGTAGCCATCTCTGATCAAGCCTTGACACTTTGTTAAGACCACCCTTTCCCACTTTTCCTTCCATGACTCATGGGGTTAATTCAGTATAACCTGAATTCTTTGTACCATCTGAGATAATTCAAGGGCTAAACTATTGAGAAACTGGTCCCCTTGCTTCATCTCTTTTTTCAAAAAGCAAGTTTGTATCCTTATTTCCATACATAACTCATCCTAACTTGTACACAATCAACTAGGAAATAAGTGTAGATTTGGTACCAATTAACCTTAGAAAAATAAGGTTCATTTAGAAGAGTGCAAAGTTAATTCCATTGCAGAAGAAAGGCTTTCTATCATATAAAAATAGCAAAAGATTAAATTAAACACTTCTAAAATAATTTTGAAGTGGTAGAATGAAATGAATAATGACACCCAAGTCATTTTATTCCACATACAGAGAAGCTTAATATTCCCAGCCAACCATCTCTTTATTAGCTATTCTCTGTCTAAGAATGTAATAAGCTATTTAATTTCTGTTGTGATACAGCTCAGTATGCATGAAAAGGAAAAAAAAAAAAAAAAAAAAAGGAGTTACATGTAAATGCTAATTACCATTAGCAGGTCCTATGCAGAAAAAAACAAACAAACAAACAAAAAAAAAACCACAGTTTTTTTGGTCAAAAATACTGTATGTCATTTCAATCATTTATTTCCTGTGCATACAAATGCTGCATATATTTTATTTTAAATCAGACTGGAATAAAAAAAAAGAATGTGTTCAGTCATATTTATTTCGCTTATAGCTCACTGAAATCTATCTTCTTACTAAAATCTAATTTCTCCCTTTGTTTATATACCGCTTTCTGACTTGTTAAAGAATTTTTCCCTACTCTCGTTAAGTAGCAAAATTAGGATAATAGAATGAGAGGCAAAGCTGAATTTAAAACATTTTGGAAAGGATATTCCAGGGACGTGGGAGGTAAGAAAGGGCAGTGATACTATATTGAGTCACCCCAGAAATAAGGTCATTTGTGATTCAAGAAAACAATGTAAGATAAAACATCTAGATCTCCCACTGAGATCCAGATTGAGCTCACTGACATTGGAGATTGGTGACAGTGAAACTAGGTAGAAAGAATTGGCCTGAAAATGTACTTTTAAAGGCAAACAGCTGCCTGAGGTTAAAAACAACAATAAGGGGGAGGGGGGAAGAAAAAAAAAAAACTACCAAAAAAAAAGAAAAGAAAAAAAAAGCATGCATACAACAAACAGAAGTATTTTACACACACACAAACATCATTGGAACAAACTGGATGACACTCACCTGTGGAGCTGCCTCCTGCTTTCATCCTTTAGTGAATGGCTTAAGGATGTGTGTGATGCTCAATGGATTATTCATACTTTGCTATCTACCTAGAAAAAAACAAACATATATCATGACGGCATGTACGGAAGAGGACGACACAGCTTGAGCATATCTGAACCAGGTATGATTGACTGTTCCCACTTAAGAATTTCTGACACACTACTAGCCAGTAATTAGGACTAGATTTACTAGAGTAAATCAAGAGGAAGTGTTATTTCATGAGAATCAAAACCATTTTGCAGTCTAAGTCTTGGAATACAGGAATACAGCATTCAGACATTACAGACAAAAGGAGACCCATTCTTCATTTTATCAACAAGTACTCTTTTTTCTGTTTTAGAGTGTTTTAGTATTTTAGAGTCAGTCTATATGTTTTCCATTTAAGAATTTGTCACACAAGACACAGTGCCAGCAGAGTATGGTTTGCAGTGCAGGACTCCTCTCTTTCAGCACAGTCTCTTACTCCCTCCCCTGGAGAGCTGGAAGCCTTTACTTATTTCTATTCTCTCTCTCTCTCTTTTTTTTTTTTTTTTAACTGAGAAATCCTGCACTGTTGATGCCCAGATAAAACACTCTGATGGTGTGGATGAAAAATCACCCTGTTCAATATCTCCAATTGCTTGGCTAGAACATCTTTCTCCACCTCCCCTTTACTTCATAGTGAAAACGTGACCACAGATGGTGGTCTGCCTGTGGAGCTCAATCCAGTCCAAGAAAGTGAGGCTGCAGCATGAGCATTACCAGTTGTTTTTGGAGGAAGAGGTGAAATTTAAATAAGCCTTTCCTTTCTTGATGGGAGGCAGAAGATAAGCATTCATACTGCGGTTTTTAAGACATAACAAAGTAAATGGACAATCCTCCCAGTTGGGTTTACTGGCTAAATTCCTCCAAAATCCATGAGAATGTCCCTACTGAACACTCTACCAAGGCCTCATTGTAAAGAAAGAATGACTGAACAGATAAAATGTCAGAATTACCTATACATCATCAAGGAACAGCATAGCAAAGTTGGAAAGAAAAAAAAAAAAAAAAAAGCCAAAAAAGGCTCCTTTGCTTTATTTCTTCATCATATCTGTCATATCTGAGAACAACTGCATCACATAATTTGAGCTGTGACAAATTCTATTTTGTGTCGTATTAATAGGTACAAGCTACACTCAAAGACAAACAACATACTGTGTCAGTATTTCTCTGACAAGCAACACTCTTTCTTAAATAGCTAGGTCAGAGAAAATAGGTCAGAGATTTCTTTTCCCCAGCATTTTCTTTTCCATTTTGTACCATTCTGAAAACTCTCATTCTTCTATTGGAGAGCTCTTTTCAATTTTACTAGAGATTCAACCTAGTGAAAGGTATCCAGGGACTGAAAGAAAATGGAAACATGAACTATCAGTGGATGAGAACAGATCATGCACACAAAAAGAGGCTACTGAAGAAAAACAAAGAGATGAAGAGGCTGCACTGGCGTAAGAAGCATTCACCCTACAGAAAGAGTCCATGCTCACAGAGAATCCGGCCTTTTAGTGTAGACTCCAGGAAGAAACAATCACAGTAGAGAACAGCTAGGACAATTACTTCAGGGCAGTCTGGCACTCATGGGTTCACCCTGCCAGGTAGTTTACATTCTCACTGATAGCCTGAGCCTTGTGTTAACTGCCTCTTCAGAGCCATATCCCTGTAGCACAGTTCTGACCAAAACTCGAGGCAGTAAGCATCTTTCTCAAGCTTATTAAGGAAAGTCCATTGCTTCACAAATTGTCTGTATACAATTCAAGAACTATGCTACTTCAGAGAAGTTCTATAAATTTTTAACTTGCTAATGAATAGCCATCTTGTACTCAACTTTTTATTGCTAACGTTGATGATAAAGAATACCTGACTGAATAACTAGAAATGTTGGCTTAGTTTTCTGTTGGGTCCCCACCTATATTTCTTTTTATGACTTGCATCTGACAAATACAGTTGCAATAAAGGCTGTTTACTGCTATCATTTATATAATTGACTATTTATTCAAGAATAATTGATTTTCAATTCTATTCATATCCCATTCTCATTCCTTTGTACCTGCAAGGAATACTTTCAAAGATCAAAATAAATCAATGCGATACAAATTACTTACATTACTATTGGTTAAGTATGTTTGATTTCAGTTAGTTCTTAATTAACATTTCTATCTGACTGAATCATAACAGTATGTACAGGGAATATCAGAATTACATGTAATCAAAAGAGCTGCAGTTCAGTCCAAAAGCATCGTGTGTAGGCAAAATAAGTACAAGCAGACTTCATGAGTTATGATCATACACCTAGTTCTTAATACTCAATATCACAAAGCACAGATGGTAAATATTCTTCAGCCTTTTGACGATCACATTTTCCAAATATTTCAATTTTTGCCTACTGCTGTATGAGCAAAATTAGTGTCCAAATTTCTTAAAAAATACATGGATGAGGTACCCAACAATCAATGTAGGAAAGGATTTCTTTCCATATTTCCCTCCTTTTTTGAGTATTGAGTGAATACATAATATCAGGAAAGTAAGTCAAATGGAAAAACAATACATATATCAAAAGATTTCTGGTGAGAATCATGCATACTTAAAACGCTTTGATATAGAAGAAAATTGTAAGATAGAAATCATATGTTTTAGGATATTAGTAGGAATATGAGTCAATATGAGTTCACAGTGAATAAGGTTTTTGTTTACACAAGAAGCATGCTTAGATAAATGTGTAATTTCTACGCTCTTGCTGAGATATTAGAGTACATTTCAATTAACGTAATCAATACATGGCAGGAAATGGCAACACTTAAAAAATCATTATTCAGAAGTTAGATATACAAAATGAGCTTTACAAGAAATGGTACTCATCTAATACTTTCAATCCATCCAAAGCACTAATTCTAGAAAATAGCGTTATCACTCACTTCATTACAACTACAGGAATCAATTAACATAATGTCATCACAGCTCATCCTTCTCTTCTCTAGCTGAAATTTCAAATTATTAATTGACTCATGTGCAGTAGATGGCACCCATTATCTTCTGCACCAGTTTTTCAAAAAGAAGCTGCACCGTAAGCTGCCTAATGGCCCTTGTCGCTCCAGCAGGTAATTAAAAGGCTTCCCACTTTGGCAATTAGCCAGCAGAAAAGCAGACCAAATATTCCACTTGTAAAAAGAGAAATGAAGCTCATGCTTTGAAGAAGAAATTATAATATTTTGCAATTCCATAATGCCCTTTCTTCAGGGATTTTAAATAAATTAATAAGCATTAATTAATAGAACCTTATGAATTCCCTAGGAAATACTTATTCTACCCATTATAAAAGAGAACAAAAACGAGTTCATTACCTCAATTTCCACAGAATCATTCTTTTTTGATGCTTTGGCACTGGAGAACATTGTCAGATTACTATTTTGAGAGGCCTGTTGATTGTTTCTATATATACTAACAACAAGCTCTTGGTAATGCTCACTGTCATTGAAACTCAGACTTTGGATATATTTTTTGTGACAATTAGAAATTGTGAACAAAACAAGTATCACTTAAAAGTCAGAAACTTATCTAGTCCCAGGCAAAACCATGCTACTAATGCAGACACAGTCACAGATAAAATTATTATACTGTAATAATGTTTGATTGGGTAAATATATCTATCTGTTAGCTTTTAGGACACTTACAATTATTTTCACGTTCATAACATTTGAAGAATAACATATACTAGTGTTTTGACTTTTCAAAATGAAATAATGTGTTTCCAGCTATTCAGAAGAATTCTTTGAGAGTTCCTTTCTGCAACACTAGGATGAATCTCAATCATTAACAGAAATAAAATCCATGACTATAAAAGAGAAAATGTGTTACAAAGACTCTAGAGTGAAGATTTTATAACTACTGACATAGTTTAAATTCTATCTATTTTTATGCTTTGCATTTGTTCTTTGGGTAAAACATCCAACAAACTTTAATTGACTGTTATGACTGTATAAAAGCCAGAAAATTGTAGGGAGAGAGGTTATTTTGTCAACACACATATCAACCGATATGTGCATCTCCTTGAAGAACAGGGCCCTTTGAAGAAGAATAAAATAAATGAAACTCAAACCACAGATGTGATTTTTATCTCTACAAGACAGTTTTTGTAAGGCAAAATTTTAAAAGAGTTCTTTAAAAGAGATTGCAAATCTCTTCTGTTCAGAAAGCATGTTTTGTCATAGTTACTCATACGCTACATTTCAAAAAGGATCTTTTTTCACTGTGTCCACTGCAAGGAGAAGTGCAATAGGAATGAAGACTTTCTAATATGAAGTGTTGCATTTTTTTCATATAAACACAACAAACTTCCAATTCAAGAAAAAGCTTGTAATTGGGTAAATGTTGGAAAATCTTTTATCAAACACAGCAGCACATTAGCAATGGTAAGAGGTGACAAAAACATTTTAAAATGTGTCATCATAATGTAAATATTAGTAACAATAATTAGCTAGGTAAGGAAGCTATTACAAAATGAAGTCAATTCTATTTAATGCAGTGAGGTGAAGTTTGATTATCATTAGTAAAATACATTTCAGCATGGAAAAAAAAATACTGCAACCAGTTAAAGAATTTCTTGAATATCAGTTCTTAATCTGTTTACTTAACTAGTTCAGAAAACATCTTATTTATGCATTTTTCATGTCTTGGAAATAAAATGAGGAAAAAAAAATCAATCAATGCTATTATTAGATGGATTTTTAAACAAGTCTTTCTGAACTTATAGAGGACTTTCATGTCAGATTAAGCTTCAACAACAGTAAAAAGATCTCTCTCAGCAAACTAAATGAAAAAGCAAAACGTTTTAAAAATTTTAAAAGTTGCTATTGAAAAAAAAATAGCAAGTTGGCATACACTGCATAATCATTATCCTGTATACATATTAAGAGCTGAAAGCAGCTAATTCAAAAATCTCACTTAGCTGACAAAAATGAGTTTTCAGCAACCACTTCTCTTAGGCATTTACTAGCATTGTTAACATCGGTGCCTTAACAGTTTGATTCAAATCTGTATAGAGCTTCTCTTTTGCCTTTAACCCAAATTCAAAGTGAAAAGAAATTGTTAGAAAGACTGCAACTGAGCAGTAGCCCAGTATCAGAATGGGGAGGAGAGGCAAAGGGGATCGAGACACTTTCCCCAAGCTACAGACTCCTTCTTTGTAGCTCTTGAGCCCCCTCCTCCTCCATCGTATCCCACCTCACTCCTCTTCATCAGCTGCACCTCTATCACTATGGGTAGCCTGGTGTGCCATAACCAGGGGCAGCCTGGATGCTCCTCCCCATAAGAGCCCTCTTACGGGGCCTTGATCCATCCTACCCCCTCTTACAGGTGACTCAGTGACCAAAGTGGAAGTTAGCTGTGCATTGGAAGGGGGAGTGTTTTTAAAGTAGGAGCCATGGGACTGCCAAGTGACACAGGTCTGGGTCTGGTGCAACTGGTAGATGGCAGTGGAATTATACCCTCACAGAAAGCATGCTTAATGGAGCTTCAACAAGGGTGATTCTGAGAAGGATGAAAGTCATTCTTTTGAGCTGCCTTGGTGCCCTTTAAGCAAAATAAAGACTTAAAATCAAGGTTTAAGTAAGGAGCTGCAAGATTTCTTTCCTGGTTGGCACCTTCTGTAGTGTGCCTTCCTTGTAAGCAAAGAGCAAGACCTTTGCCTGGCCTCCTATAGCTCCTGAGCAGCATGGCTTCCATGAACCTATGGAAGAAGTGTCACTGAAGAAATTGCTCTGAAGACCTAGGGAAAAATAGAGATGAAAAAAATAGATTGGAATAAGAAAGAAAAAGGTGAAGGAAATATTGACAGTGGATAAGTGTTGCAATAACAAATGGTATGATAATTATACAGTATGTATGCGAGAAAGAATAAAATTTAGCATTTATTTTCCTAATCTCCAAGTGCAGAAATTATCTTGTACAAAACGCTGCACAACAACTGAATATATAAAACCAGAATTTGCAACAGATAAATTAACACATTCATATATATTCTGTGTGTAGACAAATATTTTCTGCCTTTCTGGGTAGTAAACTGCCATCAGAAGTTATCTTCTCTCCAGTGCTTAAAAGCTTCTTTAAAGTTTGGTGTGAACTGGGAAGGACTGGCCATTTGGCTTGATATGCTCGATTACTGTTCTGACAGACCTGTGTATCCTGCAAGACTTTCCAGAATAGTTGTAATGTGTTATGGTCTTTTCCTTCCTATCTGAAAAATCTTTCTTTTAAAGCACCTCCCAGGTGTTACTTGCCAATTAACCCAATGCATTCCTTTATACCAGTTACCACATTAAATGCTCATTTCTATGTCTCCTATGTTTTCAGCATAGGTGCAGAGGGTTGCTGTGCTGATTCCAGATACTAACTATACGATTTGTTCTTATTTACAAATACTTTATACATAAATTTTTAATGTAGACAAATACAGACACATAAGTAAATTCAAGTTCAAATAATGAAAAAGAAATCCTCCAGGGCAGCTTTGCCAGCATATTAAAATACAGAAGGTAAAATGACTGGAGGAGGAAAGCATAATACCTAAGGGTGATAGCAGTCTGCTAAATATGATTACTTAAAATGAAATAAGGGTAGTGCGAAAGCAAGCCAAAAAGTAGAGATAATGAAAGTTTGAGCTTTTCCAATAGGAACAATATGCTTTCAGTTCTTAGAAAAATAGTGTCCATTATAGTAGGGAACAATAGTAATATCTTATAAAAGTTTACATCGGAACTGTAATGTCAACTATAGCTTCTTCGGTGGCAATCAGTAAAAGAACTGTTTGTTAATACCTCTGTAGGGAGCCAAGAATTCTATAAACACAGCAAAACCTGATACTGATAAATACTGTTAGATTTGTTTCTCCTAATTTTCTTTTTTTTTTTTTTTTTTTTTTGTGCCAAGCAATGATCACTTACACACAAAAAAGTCTAATGTTGGCACATATATACAGTAAGGACCCTTCCAACTCAAGTCATTCTATGATTCACAATTTTTTTCAGGTATTAAGTCTTTGAATGTGGCTATTTTAAGAAGACACCAAAAATCTGCAGGTTTTAATGCTAAACATATTTTCCATTAACTATGTCTACTTGTTTAATGAACAGTAGTACTGAAAAGCTTTTTAAAATGTATTTATTCATTGTGACATCCTCAAATCATGGGCTGGAGAATACTCAACACCAAGGCTGCATCTATCTCATAATCTTAGTGAATCCCTAAGAGCATATGTGCAAAGCAAAATAGCTGACAGGGAGGGCCAACATCTGTATCATGTGGTATGGCAGAGGGTCCCTGGATTTGTTTCTGAGCCCTGACTTTCACTCCTGGATGCAATATATTAGATGTGCTTCTAAAGTATATCTGTAGTTTAGCATCATCTAAGAGAAACACATTGAAGATCAACCAATTTTAAAACCAAAACTAAGAAGGTAGGTGTGAATCAGGAGATACACAGCAGTAGAAAACTTCCAGTTCAAATTCAGATGGTCATATAGGTTCACTCAAAGTGGTAAGAATAAAGCAAGTAAATTGTCAGGCAGACTGAGCATGGCTAATGCAAGTTACAAGTATTGATGCATTGCTTTGCTGATGGACATCTCTCCTTACAGAAAGGATCACCTTTAAAGGAAAAGATTTATATTCAGCTTCTAGCTCTCATGAAGCCAGCCTCAAAGGCTTATAGGTGAAATGTTCCATAGATCATTCCCCTCTAAAATGATAAGTTTTAACGAACCAAATGTAGCAGCTATTTTTAATAGAAGTATATAATCTGTTTCTTAGGAGAGTGTCTTCTTTGGCTGCTTTAAGCACTCCTTATGGTTCTGCTGTCCTAATGTATCAAAAGGCGCCAGGGATCTATAGTATAACAGAGGGTTCTATTATATATGGTCACAGTTAAAATTTCACATAGTAATACATTTTTTATGTAATTATCTTCTCTACTTATCCTAGCGTTGTAGACCTCTCTTCATCTCAGTTTTGATGACACTGTATTTCATCTAACACTTGAATAAAACTTATGCCAATATATACTTTCTCTCAGGCTTATAACCTTCTGAGCCTCTTATATTCCATTAAGCCTACTATTAAATGTGACGTCTCAGCTTTATTTAGATCTCCCTCTCCCTGCCTTATCTTTAATAGCTGTATTAGACTTTTATTCCACCAAGGAACAGGGATTTTATTACCTTTCCAGCAAATGGATTAAAAATATTTTTATTAGCTTTTCTTATAACTGCATTCACCTCATCAGTATTAAGAAAAGTCATCATTATAATTCGTACATATCTTTTTCAGTGGCCTATAAACCTTGTTATTCAGTTCTAGGTGAAATTCTACAAGATCCTATTTTAAAGAACTGATTTTACCCCCTTGAATTTCTTTTAAGTAACTTCTTTAATGGAGGGGTGAGAGGCTCAGCAAAACTGCTTAAAAGTATTTGTCTAATGGTTCAATCTTTCATTGTATTGTGTCCTTACATTTGAAAGAAGAATAAAGTAAGACATGAGGCAGGGAAGTAGCATTACGGTATTTCATTGCTGCTTATATTCAGAGTATTTTCACAGCTCTGTTCCAAGTGTAAGACAGATACAACAGTGTCATAACTATTCTGCTTCCCAAAAACCCCTCGCCAGAATATTGTTGCAATATACTGGACTCCGGCCATATTCTTTCATGTACAAAGTCAGCCCTAAAAAATTATGTACACAGATGGCTGGAAATAATACTACTATAAACCGTTTGTCTACACTGCCCATATCTTCAGTAGATATAATCTGGTTAAAAGACCTTATCTCTTTGTATCACTGTCAACACTGTCTATACTAGCACATTAATTTGACAAAATGCCATTACAATTTTTTTTGCAGTGATAATAACAAAAGAAGGAAAGTAATGCAAAACCTATTTTTCTTTTCATACAGCTAACATGATTTTTTTTTTTTAATGTTGAATTCACAGCAGCTGATATTATTCCAATCATTCATAAAGTTTCTTATCCAAGTCTCTAATCCTGCTTTAGGAAAAAAAAAAAGAAAAAAGAAAAAAATCCTATTTCAAAACAGATTGATGATTAAGAAAGCAAACTTCATATTTTTATGTTATTGCTTGTTATTATTGCTTGTTAAAAAGAAATATATATCTTCTCACATTCTAATGGCTATTAACAAAGAAAAAGATACAACAGAGAAAAACTTGTAAAAACATAGACAGATGCCACTGAATATTGCATCTCACTTTTGAATTGTAGTTATATACATATTTCAAGCTACGGGAGATGTTGTATCTAAAGAAATTAATTACATAAACATAAAACAAACCATTAAACAACTACCTATCTTGTTTTCACACTATATATTTTCACATCTCACCGATAGCTATCAAAGTTTATTGAAGGTACTAGTTTAATTGCAGATAACCAAGGGAGTCTCCTTGACATCACAGTGCACACAGACAGGGAAACAAGGAAAAGAAACACAAGGAGTTAATAAAGCTTCAAACAAACTCAAAGGATAACTAAGAAAATCAATTGAAAAATAAACAAAGCTTTTAAGATGAGTGATAAAATCTTCGGTTCCCTTTAGCAAAATTATATTGTCAGTTTCTTTATAAAAGCCCAGACAAACAACCCTACACTTTGTCTCTGATGAGAGGTAAACTGTGCTCCAGTGATAATCTTACTGTATTGAACACTGTTAATATGGGCCACAGAAATAGAAAATATGGCTTGACATCACTTTATGTTTGTGGGGAAGGTATCAATGCCATTAATTTGAAATTGGAAAGAGAGGTGTGGAAAACTATTTTACTTATCCAGGCTCAGAGGGAACCTCTGGAAGAGGCTGTTCTTGGATATAAGACCACCCTTTCTCCATATTCAGCAGAACCAAAATACAAATGTAGCAGTCCCATGCACTTCTTCCTCAATGATTTTTGTCAACAATTCTACATGACTAAACTGCAAATGCTGAAAAATTGTTTTCTGAATCCATCATTTTAAATGAACATTAAGCCATATTTGCAATCTATTATTAATAATAAAGCATTGTGTTTATTAATAATTGACACAAACACTTGACAGTTTTTTCCCCAAGCAAATCAGTCATTACTGATATCAAACTATATCTCAGGATCTGAAGCATTGCTGTGTTTGCAGTATTTGGAGAGAAAGGAAGCAGTGATATTCACCACAATTCTACTGGTGTAAGCAGAGAAAAACAAAAGCTGCTATTCAATATTTGTCTACGTACACACAAGAAAAAGGAATAATGACATTATAAATGGAAAATTATGATGAAGAAACAATTCTTTTACTGTATTTCAGTTGTCTACCTGAGTTAATATGATTGCATGAGTCAGATTCATATTTATTTCTGAATTCTATTGCACAAAAAGGGAAAAACATATATTCTGCAGGGGAAATGACAGAGGAAATATTCCAGCATAGGGCACCCGCACACCTGCTTCTCTAACCTTCCCTTATCACAGGCACAAAGGAGAGCAGATATATTTGACTCCTTGCCATGTACTGTTTTACTAATGCCAAGTAAAGCCAGTTTTATGACATTGTATGGATGTTTAATTTTCTTAGAAAGCTCCGCTTATCTGCTTTATTGTCACAAATACACCTAAGAAACAATCCCCTCTTTTTTTTCCCCATAAATTACCACCTTCCATTTGGCTCCTAAAAAATTATTGAAAGAAAAAAAGTTAGTTTTTTTTGGCGGTTGTTTCAAAATAATTCACTGAACTACAGTGAAAATCTGAGCCAAAATATGTCTTTTCCTCATTGCTATTTTGTCTACTATCAATAATTCATATTATTCTTTTTTGAAAACATATATTTACTATTATCAGAAATGACATTGAAATTCCTTTCAGGAAAATTTCTTTTCTGTAAACCACTGTTTCTTTTTTAGATTTAAGGTGCATACTTTGAATTTCTCTTGTTTATCATCTGGAAATTCATTGTTATATGCAGTATTATAATCTCAATCACTGTGGCACTTTAATTTTTAAGTGCAATTACTCAGGCAGATAGCATTGTTAGTGAATAACGGCTGTTCACATGAAGAAAAAAGTGCAAAAATGCCATGGTAAAGTTTAAGTATTACATACAAACAAACAAACCTGCAGAGATTCAAAAATTAAAAAAAGATATAAATTGATAAATTAAGAGAAAAGGATCTTTCTCTTGAATAGTACTTAGTGAGAGATTTGCTAACAATTTAGATTTTGTAACATCTATGTTATTAATGCAGTATTATTATGAGTAGTGTGGTTTCAAAGATAAACCTTGTTGCTGCAAATCAGAAAGACATTTCCTTACACATTGCTTTAAGTATTTGCGAGTCTGATGTGTCCAAGTCACTGAACTCAAAAGTTTACTACTTATTCAGATATTTAGTTGTGGGATATTTAGGTAAAAAGGTTATAAAATTCATCAGCTGAATGTATTTTAACTGTGTCCTTTTTTCCTAAGGAAAATAGATAAGATGATCTGTCAGTGATGGCAGACTGGGTACTGGAGGGGTTCCAATTGATCTCATTTATTGGCCCAATGTGGGGATGTAACTCTCCATATCAGTTTATGTCTTTGTTTGAAATAAAGTTTATCTCATTTAGAAAGAACTGAGACTGAACACTGAAATAAAATAATCTTATTCTTAACCAAGTCAAATACATTAATGTAAATACGTTAAAACAAATCAATCAATCAATCAATGCTGATCTTCAAACCACCCATCACATCCCTATAAAAGGTGCTAGGTATACCAATTATCCCATTATCCCAAATGCTTTTCTATGTTTATGCTAGCATTATGAGGTTTCTGATTTTTATTTTGTAAATAGTTGCACAAAGACAAATCTAAACATTAGGAAAAAAAATAAAAAAGGTCCATTTATAAACTGAAGAAGACATATTAGAAAGAAACTCATTTCTGACGCATGAGCAAGTTCTAGTAGGAGATCAGTATGGGTTATTTTCAAGAGTGTGTTTTTGGGACAGCAATACCTTCAATAAAAGAAGATGCAAAAATGTTAGATACATTTCATAGGAGATAACAGAATGAAAGAGAAGGGAAGAGGAGGGAAAAGCAAAGGGGAATGTGAAAGGGAGGGAGATGTGAAAACAAGGGAAGACAGGGAACATAAAAAGAAGTCTTCTGACTCCTTCTTCTGAGTGAAATATTTGACAAATGTGATAATGGGTACATTAACCCCAGACATGAATTTGTCCATAATCCCATTTCACTTACATTAACCCCAGACATGAATTTGTCCATAATCCCATTTCACTTATAAGAACTAGTTTTTGCTAGTGAGTTCTATTGGTAAGGCATTATCATAAGTGTTTGATTATTGCAGATGTAATATCCTTGGTAACTGAGTATGGATGAAGAACTAAAGAAAGAAGTGTAAAGAAAGGATGCTTTACTTGCAACTAGATAAGTAGTGAATTCTTTGAATAACAATTTTAAATATGTGTGATCCCCATTTTGATCACTTTCTAGGAATATTCTAGTGAAGAAAGTTTACTGACAAAAATATTATGGAATATTTCTGCAAGATAAAGTAAAAACAAGACATCTCTGCCAGTAAAAAAAAGTCCTTGAGATTTATGTTTAGCATGTAACAAAAAAAATATGCATATGCACATTGTGATCAGGTTTCTAATCTAAGACACCTAAACTTTATAACATGATTATAAGACATAAAATTTGCAAGCAATCTAGAAGACTGTAATATTGTTTCAAACAAGAGAAATATTTCTTGTGGATGTATTTTTTTTTCTCTCCTTGCTACATGATATATATTAAGTAGAAAGAAGTGCAGTATCTTTCATTTAAACCTTAATTTCACAAGTAAGGAAACTAACCAATTCTTAAAACATCAATGTGCTTACATAACAGTTTTTTTCATTTTCCTTTAAACAGCACCACCTCTTTATAAGAAAGTTGGTTTTTACCTCCCATTGCTGGCAACGAGTTACCATTTCAAATTAGTTGTAAAATTAACTCACTTCATCATATTTTGTTGATGTATAAAAGCAATATTTGAATGCATAGATAATGAAGATCAGATCACAGGTCAGTACAAAAGACTTGGAGCCTAAGAGGGATGTTAGGACTCAGTATCCAGCACAAAAGCAGCTGGAAAAGGATGAAGAAGGGAATTTGTTGAGGAAAAGGCTGGTGTTCAGTAACAGGGAGGTAGCAGAAGAAGACAATGGGGAGAATGATAGAACAAGAAGCATGCCCAAACTCAACTAATGCCTAGCAAAATAATCAGGCAAACAAAATAGTGCTGGGAAAAGCAGATAGTAGGATAGAAAGACAAAGGTGCTAAACAGTTTGAAAAAAAAGGTATCAAGTTTGAAGTGAGATCAGAGTCTGCTTTAGAGTGCAAGTTTATTGAGATGAGGAATGGCATCCATAATTTACAAACTTCAGCTGAAATCTATCATAAAAATCCACTCTTCCTCTGATTTACACAGAAGAGGACAGTCTATAAACATCTATTGTCACATTGTTCCCCTGCCTCAAATAGCATCTGTGTGTTAAACCAGAAGAATTCAGTGCTACTGAGGTGCCATACACATTATATCTTGTAGCCATGTTTTATTTCTATCTGAAAATACTATACTTAAAAATCTTCTGGAGGGTTCAAAATCAAGCATTCAGGCATAAGTAAAGCCATTACCAAGCCTTTCACATCAATAGCAAAGTAGTGACTACATAGGAGAAGCAAGTCTACTAAAATTAATATCATGAATTCGTTCTTGCAACTGTGCATTGATGACAACTGTGTTACTGAAAGTCAGAAAACTAACAGAAGTTACATTTTTCAAAAAGCAAAACTACGAAGGAAGGAAGGGGAAAGGAAGGAAGGAAGGAAGGAAGGAAGGAAGGAAGGGGAAAGGAAGGAAGGAAGGAAGGAAGGAAGGAAGGAAGGGGAAAGGAAGGAAGGAAGGAAGGAAGGAAGGAAGGAAGGAAGGAAGGAAGGGGAAAGGAAGGAAGGAAGGGGAAAGGAAGGGGAAAGGAAGGAAGGAAGGGGAAAGGAAGGAAGGAAGGGGAAAGGAAGGAAGGAAGGGGAAAGGAAGGAAGGAAGGAAGGAAGGGGAAAGGAAGGAAGGAAGGAAGGAAGGGGAAAGGAAGGAAGGAAGGGGAAAGGAAGAAAGGAAGGAAGGAAGGGGAAAGGAAGGAAGGAAGGGGAAAGGAAGGAAGGAAGGGGAAAGGAAGGAAGGAAGGAAGGAAGGGGAAAGGAAGGAAGGAAGGAAGGAAGGGGAAAGGAAGGAAGGAAGGAAGGAAGGAAGGAAGGGGAAAGGAAGGAAGGAAGGAAGGAAGGAAGGAAGGGGAAAGGAAGGAAGGAAGGAAGGAAGGAAGGAAGGAAGGGGAAAGGAAGGAAGGAAGGAAGGAAGGAAGGGGAAAGGAAGGAAGGAAGGAAGGAAGGAAGGAAGGGGAAAGGAAGGAAGGAAGGAAGGAAGGAAGGAAGGGGAAAGGAAGGAAGGAAGGAAGGAAGGAAGGAAGGGGAAAGGAAGGAAGGAAGGAAGGAAGGAAGGGGAAAGGAAGGAAGGAAGGAAGGAAGGGGAAAGGAAGGAAGGAAGGAAGGAAGGGGAAAGGAAGGGGAAAGGAAGGAAGGGGAAAGGAAGGAAGGAAGGAAGGAAGGGGAAAGGAAGGAAGGAAGGAAGGAAGGGGGAAGGAAGGAAGGAAGGAAGGAAGGAAGGAAGGAAGGAAGGAAGGAAGGAAGGAAGGAAGGAAGGAAGGAAGAAGGAAGGAAGGAAGGAAGGAGGAAGGAAGGAAGGAAGGAAGGAAGGAAGGAAGGAAGGAAGGAAGGAAGGAAGGAAGGAAGGAAGGAAGGAAGGAAGGAAGGAAGGAAGGAAGGAAGGAAGGAAGGAAGGAAGGAAGGAAGGAAGGAAGGAAGGAAGGAAGGAAGGAAGGAAGGAAGGAAGGAAGGAAGGGGAAAGGAAGGAAGGGGAAAGGAAGGAAGGGGAAAGGAAGGAAGGGGAAAGGAAGGAAGGGGAAAGGAAGGAAGGGGAAAGGAAGGAAGGGGAAAGGAAGGAAGGGAAAGGAAGGAAGGGGAAAGGAAGGAAGGGGAAAGGAAGGAAGGGGAAAGGAAGGAAGGGGAAAGGAAGGAAGGGGAAAGGAAGGAAGGGGAAAGGAAGGAAGGGGAAAGGAAGGAAGGGGAAAGGAAGGAAGGGGAAAGGAAGGAAGGAGGGAAAGGAAGGAAGGGGAAAGGAAGGAAGGGGAAAGGAAGGAAGGGGAAAGGAAGGAAGGGGAAAGGAAGGAAGGGGAAAGGAAGGAAGGGGAAAGGAAGGAAGGGGGAAAGGAAGGAAGGGGAAAGGAAGGAAGGGGAAAGGAAGGAAGGGGAAAGGAAGGAAGGGGAAAGGAAGGAAGGGGAAAGGAAGGAAGGGGAAAGGAAGGAAGGGGAAAGGAAGGAAGGGGAAAGGAAGGAAGGGGAAAGGAAGGAAGGGGAAAGGAAGGAAGGAAGGAAGGAAGGAAGGGGAAAGGAAGGAAGGAAGGAAGGAAGGAAGGGGAAGGAAGGAAGGAAGGAAGGAAGGAAGGGGAAAGGAAGGAAGGAAGGAAGGAAGGAAGGGGAAAGGAAGGAAGGAAGGAAGGAAGGAAGGGGGAAGGAAGGAAGGGGAAAGGAAGGAAGGAAGGAAGGGGAAAGGAAGGGGAAAGGAAGGAAGGAAGGGGAAGGAAGGAAGGAAGGGGAAAGGAAGGAAGGAAGGGGAAAGGAAGGAAGGAAGGGGAAAGGAAGGAAGGAAGGGGAAAGGAAGGAAGGAAGGGGAAAGGAAGGAAGGAAGGGGAAAGGAAGGAAGGAAGGGGAAAGGAGAAGGAAGGGGAAAGGAAGGAAGGAAGGGGAAAGGAAGGAAGGAAGGGGAAAGGAAGGAAGGAAGGGAAAGGAAGGAAGGAAGGGGAAAGGAAGGAAGGAAGGGGAAAGGAAGGAAGGAAGGGGAAAGGAAGGAAGGAAGGGGAAAGGAAGGAAGGAAGGGGAAAGGAAGGAGGAAGGGGAAAGGAAGGAAGGAAGGGGAAAGGAAGGAAGGAAGGGGGAAAGGAAGGAAGGAAGGGGAAAGGAAGGAAGGAAGGGGAAAGGGAAGGAAGGAAGGGGGAAAGGAAGGAAGGAAGGGGAAAGGAAGGAAGGAAGGGGAAAGGAAGGAAGGAAGGGGAAAGGAAGGAAGGAAGGGGAAAGGAAGGAAGGAAGGGGAAAGGAAGGAAGGAAGGGGAAAGGAAGGAAGGAAGGGGGGAAAGGAAGGAAGGAAGGGGAAAGGAAGGAAGGGAGGGGAAAGGAAGGAAGGAAGGGGAAAGGAAGGAAGGAAGGGAAAGGAAGGAAGGAAGGGGAAAGGAAGGAAGGAAGGGGAAAGGAAGGAAGGAAGGGGAAAGGAAGGAAGGAAGGGAAAGGAAGGAAGGAAGGGGAAAGGAAGGAAGAAGGGGAAAGGAAGGAAGGAAGGGGAAAGGAAGGAAGGAAGGGGAAAGGAAGGAAGGAAGGGGAAAGGAAGGAAGGAAGGGGAAAGGAAGGAAGGAAGGGGAAAGGAAGGAAGGAAGGGGAAAGGAAGGAAGGGGAAAGGAAGGAAGGGGAAAGGAAGAAGGGGAAAGGAAGGAAGGGGAAAGGAAGGAAGGGGAAAGGAAGGAAGGGGAAAGGAAGGAAGGGGAAAGGAAGGAAGGGGAAAGGAAGGAAGGGGAAAGGAAGGAAGGGGAAAGGAAGGAAGGGAAAGGAAGGAAGGAGGGGAAAGGAAGGAAGGGAAGGAAGGAAGGGGAAAGGAAGGAAGGGAAAGGAAGGAAGGGGAAAGGAAGGAAGGAAGGAAGGAAGGAAGGGGAAAGGAAGGAAGGAAGGAAGGAAGGGGAAAGAGGAAGGAAGGAAGGAAGGAAGGAGGAAGGAAGGAAGGGAAGGAAGGAAGGGGAAAGGAAGGAAGGGGAAGGAAGGAAGGGGAAAGGAAGGAAGGGGAAAGGAAGGAAGGGGAAAGGAAGGAAGGGGAAAGGAAGGAAGGGAAAGGAAGGAAGGGGAAAGGAAGGAAGGGGAAAGGAAGGAAGGAGGGGAAAGGAAGGAAGGGGAAAGGAAGGAAGGGGAAAGGAAGGAAGGGGAAAGGAAGGAAGGGGAAAGGAAGGAAGGGGGAAGAGGAAGGAAGGGGAAGGAAGGAAGGGGAAAGGAAGGAAGGGGAAAGGAAGGAAGGGGAAAGGAAGGAAGGGGAAAGGAAGGAAGGGGAAAGGAAGGAAGGGGAAAGGAAGGAAGGGGAAAGGAAGGAAGGGGAAGGAAGGAAGGAGGAAGGAAGGAAGGGGAAAGGAAGGAAGGAAGGAAAGGAAGGAAGGGGAAGGGAGGAAGGAAGGAAGGAAGGGGAAAAGGAAGGAAGAAGGGAAGGAAGAGAAGGAAGGAAGGAAGGAAAGGAAGGGAAGGAAGGAAGGAAGGGAAGGGGAAGGAGGAAGGAAGGAAGGAAGGGAGGAAAGGGAAAGGAAGGAAGGAAGGAAGGGGAAAGGAAGGAAGGAAGGGAAGGAAGGAAGGAAGGAAGGAAAGGAAGGAAGGAAGGAAGGAAGGAAGAGGGGAAAGGAAGGAAGGAAGGAAGGAAGGAAGGAAGGGAAAGGAAGGAAGGAAGGAAGGGGAAGGAAGGAAGGAAGGAAGGAAGGGAAGGAAGGAAGGAAGGAAGGGAAGGAAGGGAGGAAGGAAGGAAGGGAAAGGAAGGAAGGGGAAAGGAAGGGAAGGAAGGAAGGAAGGGGAAAGGAAGGAAGGAAGGAAGGAAGGGGAAGGAAGGAAGGAAGGAAGGAAGGGGAAGGAAGGAAGGAAGGAAGGAAGGAGGAAGGAAGGAAGGAAGGAAGGAGGAGGAAGGAAGGAAGGAAGGAAGGAAGGAAGGGAAAGGAAGGAAGGAAGGGAAAGGAAGGAAGGAAGGAAGGAAGGGGAAAGGAGGAGGAAGGAAGGGAAAGGAAGGAAGGAAGGAAGGAAGGGGAAAGGAAGGAAGGAAGGAAGGGAAGGAAGAGGAAGGAAGGAAGGAGGAAGGAAGAAGGAAGGAAGGAAGGGGAAAGGAAGGAAGGAAGGAAGGGGAAGGAAGGAAGGAAGGAAGGGGAAAGGAAGGAAGGAAGGAAGGGAAAGGAGGTTAAACAAAGCTAAAAGGAGAACCCCCCAAAAGTAATTTATTTATTTATTTATTTTGAGCAGGGTGAAAGTTTATTTCACTGGGAAAAAAAAGATTGCAAAGACCAAGGGAACGCCAGCAGTGAACAACAGGATCTGGCTGACATCATTACACAAAAGGAAGCATCCAATCTAAAGATGAAACTGAATCAATATGAGGGATATAAAAAGACAAAAATTCAGTAGCTTAAACATAAAATGGAGGACCAAAAAGTCAGAAATATAATAAGGAATCAATTTATGTTACAAGAAAAGCAGAAAAGGAAGTACTCATGTCAGAACACAAAGCAGCCCATGGGAAGATTTGCCTTAAATTAAAATCTTGCCAACAAAGGTTACACAGTAGAAGTCAATATGAATTGTAATAACTCATGAGGATCAGCAGATAATCAGCTAAAACTCCCGAAGGATAAAATAACTGAACTATTGACTTTAGATGAAATTTCTCTCAAAACTGTTATTCTACTGGAAGCAGCTGATGTCATTTTTTAGAAAAGATTTTAGGCGACTTTATGAGACTCCAAGCTACTAAGCCAAATGTCGGTACTAAACACATTAATAGCAGTAGGCTGGAACAGAGAAGAATAGAAAATTACTGACAGTACTGAATTCAGGGTAGAAATGATGTTAGTCAAACACAAATTGCAAAGGGATCTCACAATACAGAAAATTCTGTAGTAAAATGACAAATCTCTTTAGCATAAATAGATACAAAATGCTGTAACTCAAAAACCAGAACCCTAATTTTATGTAAAAAGTCTACAGGCTTTTAGAAAGGAAACTCCGAACAGAAGGTGAAAGAATATAAGGCATCATCTAGGAAAGAACAGAGGGCAAAGGAGGAAACATTACCATCCTACAATTATACACAAAATTTCATCTTTAATGTCTCTGCAGTTTTGGTGTTCCCATCTCAATGGTAGTACGGTAACATGGGGAAGTGCTTAAAGAAAGGAAGAGCGATGGTCAGAGGTGTGGAAGTGTTGATGTCTGTTGAACAGATAGGCAATAATGCTTTTGCTTAGAGAAACAAAGTTTGACTAAAGACAGCAGTCTATCAAAGCATGAGAACAGCAAACAACCTATTTTCCAGCTCCAATGCAAACACCAGAGGATGTAATATGAATCTAGAAAGTGACAGATTCAAAACACATTAAAGGATACGATTCCATATACAATATCTAGTTAAGCCATGAAACTCCTCAAAATATTATGCACGCTGAAGAACTGAAAAGTAATTAAATAAATCCATAGAATACAAAAATTCACATATAGGCTAACCAGCTGGTGAAGTTCCCAAGCTGAAAATCACTGCTGGCTGGAAAAGTGTCATTATGTTATTTCTTTGTCCTAATGCACTTCCATATCAATCTGTGCTTGAAAATAGGATTCAGGACTTGTTGGACATCTGGTCTGAGCCGATATGATTACAATTATATGCTATGTCCCAGTAAAGTTATAATGTGCAGCCTCCATTTAATCCTTTTGTGCTTATTTATGACAAATAATATTATGTACAGTATTGCAGTCTTTAATGGATTTTGTTCTTTACATTCAATCTCTGTTTCAGTCAGTAAATTGGGTGGATGTCTTCTACTAAACAAAAAATGAGATATCATATATCTTATATTATGTTTTGCCCTATAGCTTTTGAATGCCTAACCTACTAGACCTCTAACAACAATATTTTCATTTGTTATTATAGGATATATAACCATCTTTCTGAAGAGAAAAAAATGAAGGGAAAATCAAAGAAAAAATAAGAGAGAAAAGTGTTCTTGTTAGTTGGCATTATTCTCTTCAGCCTGAAACATTGCACTGTAGCAAAAAAGGACTTCCTCTTAGCCAACTGTGGTTTGGAAGATGGGACATTACATTACTGTGGAGTCAAACCTGAAACCATAAACACTCTTTTCAGCTTTATTATTGTGTTAATTAGACTAGATAATAAAACAGTGACTAGCTATAAAAAATGGCGATGTTCACAGACAGTCGGTTTGTAGCACTGAAGTAAGATATACAGAATACTTACAAACAAACTGTTTATGTATCTTTGCACACTGAGGTACTGTAAGGTAAAAAACAAACAAAAAACAAACAAACAAACAAACAAAAAAAAAAAAACACAACCAACCAAACAAAAAAAAACATGCTAGAAACTCCAGAAGGACAGCTTAGCTTTAGACACTGGGCTTAAACTTGCAGCCTGTGAAGTTATTGGCAAAATGCTACTGAGCTTTAACGAGGCTGGAAGGAAGAGAAGGGATGACTGGTTCTTTTCTGCACTTGAAAAAGGATTGAACAATTATTAATTATTACTAAGTTATTCCTAATTTCTGACATTACACTCCAGTAGAATCCAGTGTGTAGTATCCCTGTATACAATGTCTCAGTATCCCTGTAGAATGAATTGGTGGAAGTTGATTCTGCTGGATATATTTTTGAAAAAAATGAGTGGCATTA
Source organism: Chrysolophus pictus (assembly GCA_037305975.1). Classification (NCBI taxonomy): domain Eukaryota; kingdom Metazoa; phylum Chordata; class Aves; order Galliformes; family Phasianidae; genus Chrysolophus; species Chrysolophus pictus. The sequence continues at coordinate 20,101,778 of CM074577.1, read as the reverse complement.
TTGTGAACGATGCCTTTAATTTTTATCTTGATAACATTATCTTAATCAGAGGTATTTTATGCTGCAACCTCTATTCATTACACTCACCAAAGACTTAGAGAGTTTGGTTCCTTAGCAACCCATATATGACCTTGCTTTAGAGACATCATTGCCAGTCTTCATAGCATCATTATTTTTTTCTCCCATTTTAAAAATCAGATAAAAGTCAGTATTAAGTCATATTTATACCTTCATCAGTCACAGGATGTAATTTCAAAGATGTTCAAAATCTGCTGACTTTTTCAGAAAAATAAATAAATAAATAAATAATCTTATAAACAGAAAAATAATAAAAGGTGTTCTGTATATATGCAGGACTCTCATTACAGAGAACATCACATGCTGTAACCTGAGACAATCAGAAAGGTAATAAAATATCTCCACAGCAGCCAAGACTTCTTTCTTTACCTACAGCTTTTGAATTTGTATGTAATAAAATGCAGAGTGTAATCATTTTTTCTCAGAATAAATTGCTAGTAAAATAGGAAAACTGTGACAGACTGGCAGAAGTAAATACATTAAATTTGATTAAAAATTCCACAATGACCCATTTTTTCAATTACTTCCCTTACTTCTGACAGATTAAAGAAAGTCTGTACCTTATTACTAGTTCTCATACTGATGTTTTTTCTTGTATTTTTAAAAGCAAGTCATTCTGCATTAAAAGTTCCAACTTTTCCCATTGGATAAATATGTGGCATTCATGCAAGTGATTCTAACACCTGTCTATCAAAGTAAGGGAATATATACCAAAACTTCTTTTTCCCCAGTAAATATTTTAATATTATTGAACTTCAACACAGGATGTGAGAGAATGTGGAATGTGAGAAAAATTGATATGAAATACCTGACACAGCTGGTAATTGAGTATAAGGAAAGTATTTGAGGACAAGTAAATCACAATTATTTATCCAAAATCATATATTATGGCTCAACAGAAGAACTGTGCTCATCTTAATCTTTATGGAATTCTTCAGTTTTCACGAAAAGAAAGAGGAATATTTGGAAAACCTCAGTCATGTTTCATAATTGAAATATTTCACATATAACTAGTGTTAATTCTGTTTTTTTTTTTTTCCAGAAATATAAATGAAGTTGTTTTAATCTTCATAAATGTTACAAGTTGTCCTAAAGATCTGTTTCAGCAAACCATGTTCCTCTCTACTATCTGCTCCCACTGCAATGTTTTGTACATATAAAAACAGACAACACCTACTTTATGAAAAAATTCTATTTCATCAAATAAACTTTTTGAAGGGAAATTCTGGTCAGCGTTCTGACCAGCACCATCTACAATACCTCTGAGTGAATTGTGTGGTAAACCACTAGATGATGAATTTTGAGTAGAGACTGCCTCAGACAGTATTTCATAAACAAAGATCGTGCATCTGAAATGTAATAATTATTGCTTTTAAGTGGTACTTAATTGAATAGACAAGTCAACCAAACCAACCACAACCGCCACCAAGATGATTAACTAACTTGAATGTGCTCGTGTCGACCTCCTTGCAGTATCAGTGTAATTCAAATTCTCAGAACATTAGCTTTCACAGCTGTGTGTGAAACAAAGGAACGAGTGGAACTCTATTTCTTAGATATTACATTTACAATGCTCTGCCATTCAAAATGACAAAAAAAAATTTCCTTGATCTTAATAGCAAAACTTTTGGAAAGCATGAATACTATTACAGAAGTTCTATAGTAATATGCAAAGATTAATCCCTCAAGTAATTATAATTTCCTCTTGCTATCACAAATTTAACCTATATTTTACATTGCAATGTTTACTATTATTTTCTTTTAGTCACCTTCTGACAGCTCAGATTTATCCACTCCATTTGCATTCATCATACAATAGTTACAGTGTAACAGTCCCTCCTGCACTGTTTCTACAATGAGCTATTGATTTTGCAGTCACTGGAAGTCATTTTTAGTCCTTTCTTTTATATGTCACACTTCTGCTTCCACTTATTCTCAGCCACAGTTTTCAGCAACATGATCACATTTATCTGAATACCAGTTTCAAGGGATATTCAGTATATAACATAGTTAATTATTGTGTGAGATGTTTTGTTTTCCCCAAAGTTAGAACACATGAAAATCAATATTTTCTAGACATATTAATCCTACACGTTTCTAGATTTTAAGTATAAACAACTTCGCCATTTCAGAAAGAAAAGCCTGCAAAATATTCTTAGTCTTCCTTCCTTACTATTTTGCTAATAAACAGGAGATAATTTTAATGCAGTTCTATAATACCAAATACATACACTTGTGTTGTAAGGAACTAGCAAAGACCAAATTCTATACATCATCCCTTCAATTCACTTTAGTCAGATCAGTGACTAATTTTGTCATCACATGTGCAAATGACAGTCCAAAATAAAAAATAATAATAATAATAATAAAATTAAAAAAAGCAAATGGAGTGAGTTTTTTATTCTATTTGAGTTTCTTTCTAGGCAAGCAAGGGTTTTGTTGCTTGCTTATCATATGGTATAAACTACAGCAAATGTCAGACTTGCTTTATGCTTTACTTCCTTTTTGCTTCTCTCAGGAATTTTTCTTTGCAATCCTCTCCTTTCAATCCTTTCTGGTATTTACATTTTGATTACCATGTATTACTCACGGTTTTACTTTCCCACTGTAGTCCTTTGGCTTACAGATTTTTTTCTTGTATTTCCATACCTTGTAAATACATACACATATATGTAGACCAATAAGCATAAAAGTTACCCATGCCACTGCACATAATTATGCTGGAATCAAATTAATTTGTCATATTGAATTTATTATAATTTTAACAATAATGTTCATTTTATTTTTGTGGTTTTACTACACCTATGTTAGATAGAGGCTTGAAACATCCATAAAATAGCATAGAGATAATGGGTTTTTTGATGAAAGAAACAGTTCAGATTGCTTTTCTGACCTAAAACGTGATTAATTAGTGTTTTGCAATCCAGTAAATGACACTGATGTTTAAAGTTCAGATGGATACATGAAACAATTTGTAGAAGATAAGGGACAGAAAACGCATAGTAGTCAGCAATTTTATAGATCAGCTAGGACACATTTTTTTAAATATCGCATACATCATGGTGGTTTAGCAGTTAAATGATAGACCAAATTCTTCCATCTCAGCCATTCTGCATCCTTTACAGGCAAAAGAGAAATGAAGATTCAGAGCCTGAACTGAACGCTTTGAGCAAATGGAGAATCTGTTCATGGCAGGGATGTGTGGTGGTAGTAGTTTTCAAACTTTTACACAAGATAGAGTACAATATCTGCAAGCTGAGATAACAGTTTGTAGCGTACCACCTTTATGTATTCAGTCTGTTTTCAGCTGGGTCTGAAAAAGAAAGGTGTACAAAGAGCAGAAATGTTCTACATATGTGTTTCTAAAGATTTTTTTTTTTAATGAAATATGGCATTTTTAAGTGAACAAGTGAATGCTTGAGCTGGAGTAGATGAAAGTGTTTTAACATCAATTTGAGATGGCCCCAGCTAAAACTGTGCTAATAGAAAGTGATACAAAAATCCTTGGTTGAACATTATATTAAAAACGCTTCAAAGACATTACTTGAGGGAATCCAGTTGTATTGCTTTTCCTTTTGATAAAATTTGATAAGGTCATTTGGTGCCAAATTACATATCACCCTCAAGCAAAATTAAAGTTTTTGACATAGGGTGGCAGCTGGGAAATGAAAAGATGTTTGAAACCTCTTCGAAACCTCTTCAAGAGTATTTGAAAAATATTTTATAACTCTTGTATTCTTAGCTGCCCTAGGGAGCTTATTTGCTCTACCTGAAGTAGCCTTACCTTAATAGTGCTAACACAGCAGTGCATTTTTGTACTTAAATAGGCCCTTTTCTGGGCCTATTTTAGGAATTACGGGATTAAATTGATTTGCTGGAAAATTTTGTTCTAAGAAGATACAATGCCATTAAAATCAGAGCAGTGCACATTTTCAGTAAGCAAAACAACAGCAATAAAAATAATAATAAGTAAATGTATTGACAATTTTGTAAAATCTGTAAATCTAAAATCTTTGACAAAGACCTATCTGGATGAAAAGGGACAAGTGTTAGTAAAGTGGTATTAAAGTTATTTTCTTTTTCTTGAAGGGTTCTATTTTGGGATATAAGACAACTTAATTCATTTTCGACTGCCATGTTGAAGCCATACTCTGAGGACTGACAGCCATTTTGGCTATTCTATGAATGAACAAACATCTATAGCAGAGCCTAAGGTCTTGCTTCACAGACGAATGTCTTTGGATAAAGCTGGGAGGTATTGTGGGAATATCTTAATTATTTTACATAAATTGAATGAAGAACCCTGGAGTTCTCCTACCAGACCAGAACATACAGAAATGAATGAAGCCTTTAGATTCTAAATCTGTAAAATTCCAGCACAAGAAGAAACTGATTATATCTATAGTAAGTACCCTAACCAACAAACTGGCAGAAGGAAAAAAATATATGTATATAATTGACATATCCTTGTATCTTCTGTGAAAAGAAAGTATTTCCAGCATTTATTACTTTCTTCACTTCAATAGCATTTTAAACATCCATTTCATGAAAATACACTTGTATTTTCTTGTGAAGTGGAAGTTCTTATAAAATTAAAATAAAAAATCTCAGCAATATAGTTCTCAAAAAGAAGAAATTTATCTACTGTTCCTAAATAGGATGGGATTTTTAACAAGCTTTAGTCCACATAGTACAATTTTTGTTGCAAAACTAATCAGATGTCAAAAAAATAGAAAAGGATACAAGACAAGAGGAATACCTATATAAGAGTTCTATACTCCTATCTGAATTGTGTGTGTGAGAGAGAGAGAGAGAAAAGGGAGATCTGTATAGGAGTCAAATGCCCCCATTGGAATTTGCGAACCTTGATTTCAAGCTGGTTGTCTCATGTTACACGATACTTTTTTTTCTTAGCTTTTGAAACCATATTCATACATGCAATTGCCTTTCCCACCACTCTCCCCACTTGTTCATAACATATTTGAAATACTCTATTGGCACTTACAAAAACTGAAAATAAGGAAGATTATTATTTTATCATTCATCACCCAAATAGCAGTAGTTCATTTAACAAATGCCAGTATCACAAAGAGTATAGCAAGAGAAAGTTTAAATTGTTTCAGAGCTCAGAAAAAGAGAAATTACAGTAGAATCAAAACCTGAATGCTTTAGCCCTGCCTATGATGAAAAATCTTCACGGGGACATTTCATAGGTCATTTGTATAGCAATTTAGCTTGCAGAAGTGAGCCAGATTTGTCTTACATCTGATTGACTCTGACTATCTACTCCAGAAAAAAAAAACATATTGCTGTATCTCTCCTGAGATTGTACATCTAATGACCATTCTCAGTTATCTGGTACTATTTTTCTCTTCTGAAAAAATAGCCTACCTGTAAAGCTCTTGGACTGATGCATAGGGAAAAAAAATTGTAAAGCTAAGTGTTTTTCATCCCCAAATTTTTAATTTGCAATGTATCTTCATTGCCTTTCAAAAAAAACTTGTATGTATAAGGCTGTATTTCACTTATTCAGCAAAAATTAACTCAGTCCAAATACACATTGAGGTGCTTTACAGATCAAAAAATATGTATGAAATAATGTTTCATGTGCCAAAGACAAAAGAAGCAGCATTAGCTAAAGATGTATTAGCTTGTAACTCTTTTAATATCATCACTCCATATAAAAATGAATCATCTGTACTATTTGTTTGCTACAGACTCATTTAGCAAGTGGTCTACAAAGTGTTTTCTATTAGTTGCAAGATACTTCAACTTAAAAGAAGACATAAAATATTATTTACCTGACATTTATAGCAAACATAATGAAAATCTCTAAACCTCTGTGGATAATATTTTACAGAAAATAGATAACAATGACTGCATGTACAAAAATGTTGCAAGATACACAGGATATGGTAACAATTTCAATTATAGAATATATAACATTGTGTTCCAACATTTGCAGATTATAAAATGGAACATTATTCTGCCTGGCTGATACTGTCTGCAGGAGCAAAAGCAGACATCCACAGTAAAGGGCCAGATGCAGTACAACTGAACGCAATTTTGAGCACAAAAATCAGTGAGGCATGACTGCAATTTGGAAGACCATTTCACGTTTGTTTCTTTCAAAATGCTGCTTTTAGGAATGAGAGACAAAGGAGCACAGAAAAGATCTTTTGCTTCAGTCTAACTTAAAGTATATTTCAGAACTGAACAAACTGGTTCTAGAAAGAACTGGTGTACAAGGATATCATTTTTATGAGTATTATGCACATATCTGGTTTTCTTTCAGATTAACTATCAAGGCAGAAACATTAAAACCATTATCCATAAGCAAATACTTCAATTTTGTTTGCCACTGTAAGTTCTAACACACACAAAAAAGGTGATTACAAAAACTAAGCACCTAAGTTTTTTCAGAAATGGGGACATCTGAAAGCTGCCAACAGAAGTAGTCTGACACAGACTCCTTTAGCCATGAACTCTAATGAGCAAGTTATTCCTTGATTCCTAAGAGAGCAATGAACATCAAGACTGAATTAGTTGTATGTGAAACAAACGTATGATGATGCATGTATGGGGACTTTCATTTTTAAATGATTTCAACAATATACTTTTGTTAGGAGAAGCTGTTCTTTGTGCCACCTCTTGCTAATATTAAGCTCAAATTTCTGCATGAAGTTAAAAAAAATTTCCTAGCAGGAAATTCAATAGATTGTGTGATATCATTGGCTGACAAAGGATATGGACTGGAAGTAACTCTAATTCAAAATGTTGTATAAATCTTAAGCTTGCCCTATTTTTTCTTTTTTAGGCTCAGCACACATCAGTTAGCTGGCAGGTGGGCTGGTACCTGCATGCCTAGCTAGTTCAAATGTCGCTTGCTTCTTTTAATCTAGATAATCAATCATCTGATGGACCTGCATTCAACTTCAAGTTGTATTTGACTAAAAGCAAGGATAAGGGCTGCCTCTGCTATGCTCTTACTGTTGCACACTGGGTCAGGTACAGCTACTAGTTGGCAGGAGACTGCATCTTTCCTGGGGAACAGTGGGCAATATTTGACCCCAGACAGGCAAGGAGAGCACCGTCCATGAAAGACAGAAATTTCCTAAGGTGGCAGGAAAGCAGTCCTGAGCCAAACCTACAACCAAGGAAGCCCTTGACACTTTATAAATGAGAGCAAGTTTGAAAGCTACTTGTCTGATTACAGGGCCAAAGTAAAGGAGTGAAGTAATATTCAGAACCTGTACCAACACTGCAAAACTAATTTTTCTTTAATTAAAAAGTTACACTGTGCATACTGTTTTGTAGTAAAATGTCATTAAATATAAAAAGCTCTCTGGTGTCTCTTGGTGCCTTTACAATAAGGAAAATGCCAAGTTCTACTTCAGTGCTCTGGCTTGGTTGGGATCCCGTCATGGAAAACAGTGAATGCTCTTACTGCAAATTCCTATAAAACCAAGCATGCCAAATTACAACTTAAATTACTGGATTTAAAATAGCAAATAAATTCATATTATGTTCTTTTATCAGTTTTTCTCATTTCCTTCAGTCAGCACATACTGCAGTACAAACACGCTAGGGTAGCTAGGGCTGTATATGCAGACTGTCAGCCTGCAGCTGCAGATAACTTTCTTCTTCCTCTTCTACAGTGCAAATCATTTGATAAAACAGTGTCTGTCGAATTGCATCTTTCCCTGCAAACCCTGTGCTTAGAGCAAAACAGAGAAGTTGAGCTATTCCTTTAAACGAACTTGGATTTTGAGCAACTTCTTCAGCGAGTCTTTTGTTTTTTTTAATGTTCTTTTTCCAAGTACATTTATAAAAAGCTCAGAGGGATGTGGCAACGTGTCTGCAAAACACTGGTAATTCTCCATTCCCTGTACTTCGATATCACCCTAGAAAGGCAATCTGGCTAACTAACGCTATTTAGACATTCTACAAGGCCTCTGTGGAAGTGTAGTTGACTGAAGGACAGTAGGAAGCACTAAGCCAGCTAATGGTGTGGTGTCTGAGAAAAAAAGAGTAGAATCTTGCTTTTCAAAATGCTGAGCTGAAAGTCATCATCCATTATATGCACTGAAACTCTATATGCAGTTTTCTGACGTTTGCCTTATGCAGCTAACACATTCCTAGTAGACACTGAAAATCCTTTACATCCTTCACAAATTACTCTTGAATTTAGGAACCAAATAATATTTATTATACGCAATGGGACAATTCTGAAAAGAACAGTTTTTTCCTAAATAGTATTTTCTTTATGTGATACTTTCTCATTTATATCTGGATGATAAATCTTAGGGCATTTGACATGCATACTTCCTTTGTAATAATGTTTAGTTTGATCTGTAGTTCATCTGTTGAGTAACACAACTGAATCAAGAACAAGCTGCTTATCATACCATGAACAGAAATGTGAGACAGTGGCAGAAGAAGATTTTTTGTGCATGTTTAATTTCTTTCGCAAACATTCCCAAAAGCACTGACTATAGGCATTCCAGTGATTTGTAACAACAACAAAAAACTTGCTACGTTAATATTTAATGGACTCAGCAAAGGCAACACAACATGCAAAATGAGCGATTTGTGTACAGAATGCCAATATGAATTACAGCATGTGGAAAAAAAGAATTTGATTAGTATCACTCTCTGAAAAAAGAATCAGAGCAAATAAATCTTTGTCAAATATGGGAAACATTCCCTATCTGCAAATATTCTACACTTCTCATGTTCATTTCATACAGCCATTCATATGGATGAATTATTTCTGAAACTATGTAATACACTTGATGTGACAGACATTAGAAGTTTAATTAGTGACAAACACTATAGGAAGCAAGTATAAAGGCCAACAACTGTGATATGAAAGACATGAAAAGTTTGATTATCAGAGAATAGGGAAGTAAGAAAGGTGACTGATGACAGGAAAGCTACGCTAACAAGAATTCTTGGGATCATAAAGGAAGAATGATGTGTCATGTGGGGAGATACAGTACTGACTACTTCTTATGTTAGTGTTGTTGGTTTACATGGCTCTCTATGAAGATATTCATACTCATTTTACCTCAAAGTCATGTACTAATGTACTGACCTGTTTTCTATCGCTGGTTGGATTTCTAGTGTTTTTAGTTTTCGTTTCTTTCCTGAAATTGTTCTTTATTTTAACTTATAAAAAGAAAGGCTTATTTTAGAGGTGGATGACAGGAGTAGATGTATTTGTTACAGTAAACAATATATATATATATTTTGTTAACTTGGGTGACCTGCTTCATCTAAAACAAGGGCTTGTCTTCTCTCATTAACAATTCAGAACAGGAATTTGAAATAGGAAAATGCATCACCTTGGGGGGTATGTCAGACCTCAAATACATGAATCACTAGAGAACTCAGCCTAATTTAATAGAATTTGTTTATCTTATAATACTTACTATTTTTAAAAAATATTTCTTTAAATTTCTGTTTGGAAAACTTCTCAAATTATTTTTTTTTCCTTAAGGGTAAAATGTTGCTGACTTTCAAATGATAAGTGATGTATTCTTCATTCAGTATATTCATGTTCAGATTTTTATATAACTACTATGTGATATCACTAAAGTTATTGTATATACGAGTAGACCAAAAAAAAAAAAAACCAGATATAATTATGAGGCATTTAAATATGAAATATCTGTATTAAGTCAAAGATTAAATGGTTGCCCAACTCTTGCCACACTGATGAACATAAGAATGCCATGCCCAAACACTATGGAAAAAAATAGACATCTTTTTTGATAATCAGTGATGCAAAGATAACAACACCCATATTACATACCTCTAAACAGGGTCAAATGTGTTGTTAATGGGATTATTTTTTACTTAATAATAATCAATTTATATTAAATATTATCATTAAGCACAACTTTAAAAAGAAAGATTATTTCAAGAGCACACAGAAGATGTGGGCATTTGGATGAATTTCTTTGTTTTAAATTAACTTACTATTCCTCCAAAGGAGGGATTAAATGCTTTTTAATATTATAATGACAGCTCCTCATGATAAAAAAGTGGGAGTACGAAGTGCAAGAACAAATACAACTTAGTCCATATAATGTAGCAGATTTCAAGTTCATGAGACTAAACAGATGCAACAACTACCTCACAAAAGTTGAGTCAATGAAAAGTAACAGTTAGTGGTATGTGAATCCAGTGAGCCCCTGTAAAGAATTATATTTTTTCAGCTTTAATGAGACTATAAGAAGAATAGCATGTATTCTATTATCTGAGTTTGAAGACTGTTCTTACTTTCTCATGCTCTCTGTCATCCACATAGTTCTGCCTTTTAACTGTCGACTGTCTGCTTATCCTTCACATGTTTAAGCCAACACCAGTGTTTCCAAGAAGATAATGACAGAATGCCACATTTAAAAAGTTATGGCATATCATCAGCAAGAATCATTTTTTCCCTTCAGCTTAGCTTCTGAAACACAGGAACATTAGCTTTGTGGAGGATTCAATTCTGCAGAAGTGTGATTAGAAACTTTTTCTCAAATAATATAATAAAACAGAAAGATTACTCTTAAATATTTCCAAGTATTTCTAAAAGTAATAATATGGAAAACAGACTTGGTGCTGAATATATCAGACGATGAATTTGCACTATCATTTCATAAATGATTATATAATGATGTTGCCTTTATTCCTTTACCAGATGACCCATTTCTTTAAATTAAGGAATTTTGTTCATTTCTGCGTTTTTTTTTTTTTTTTCCTGTTTAGAAATTATTCCTTAGGATTCTTATCATAAAGCACAATATTACAAAAAAATTGCTTCTATGACTTTTTAAGAGAACAGAAGGAAGAATATCATATATAGATATTTTTAATGCAATCATTAAATTAACAAGAATTTGAACTGGGGGAAAACAAAGACAAACACCAAAGCATTGACTACTTTTGCTTTAATTACTACAAATATGCAAAGAAATGGGTCACAAAATCCTGTAGCAAAGGTATATAGCTACTTTTTTCAGCATTTACACCAATATAAAAAATATTTATATGTATACCAAGAATACATATTAACTCCATAACATAGGTGTTGGAAAAGTTATTGTTTATTACCCTGGAAACTCATTGGAAAACTGTGAACATTTTTGAAACTGATCCTCCTATTTAAATAACCACACTTAGAAATCACATGTAATCATCAGATAGGATCCTGATGGGCATAGTATCAAAAGCTGAGTAAATTCTTCAGTATATTCAGCATATTACAATAGTACCAAACACTTTTGTAAAAATATTCTCATGGCCTGCTTTTAATAAATATTCAGACCATTGTAACTTGGAAGATTTATCTAAAATCCTCTTTATCCTTTTTGATTTACATATGCCAATCACTTAACAACATATAAGGTTCCTTTTAAGTGAAGATATAATTTTTTTTTTTTACATATTGAACCACTTCTCCTGTTTGTATTTTTTTCCTCACTTGACACTACGTTTGTGTTTTCCACACTATGTAGATTTTTAAAATTACTTTTCTGTAACTGGAATCTCATTATGGAGAGAGAACAAAGAAGACTTGAGCCATTATTTATACTTCTACTAATCCTCCAGAGACTGTACTAACATTTCAATTTAGTAGCATCATTTCAGAGATGATGGCTTCCATCAATAAAAAAGGCATTCAGCACAAAATAGGCAAATATGAAGATGTCTGTTTTCCTTGCAAATTGTTGGGCCAGTCTGTCATTCATCAATTTGGACTTCCTGATTTATTACTTCTGTAAATTTACTGACTATTAAAATCAGCAAACTGAGCAAGATTATTATGAAAATATCTAAGAAGCAAAGCTATGAAATTAGTAGTGGCTTGAAATAGAGCTGCATATTAAATGACTACTTAAACACATAAAGGAATCCGGATGCGATTTAAGAGTGAATATTCTAATAGATGGAATTACACAGGCAAACAATAAATACAAAATAAATAAGTAAATAAACGACTACAAACTCAGGTTTTGCTAAAAGCTCATTCAAGACTTTCCTTAAGAAGAAAAGTTTCCTATTATAACTGAAATGGTCAAATTACCACATATACAAATCCAACTTTTCTATGAAAAATAACATCTGAGTCAATCTCGAGAAAGAAAAAACCCTCTAAGTACTAAAGAAGCTTCTGTATAACAGAACATTAGTCTGCAGATCTAATTCGGTACAAAGATTCTACTGTAAAGTTTAATATTAAAAAAAAAAAAGTGACAGACATACAACTATGTTTGTTTATCTAGGGTTTCCACAGAGTTTTTGAAGAGAAATAATACAAGGATATGTCCTGTATTAAGTTCATTTACAAAGTCCTTGGGCATAAATCATAATTAAAAAAAAAAAATTATAGAAAATACACTGAACTATTCTGTGTTAGGTTAAAGAAAAATCTACTAAAAACATCTAACATTTTTCAGCAGAAGAAAGAAAAAGAAAAGATTTCTAAAAATGATCAACAAAAGAAGACTCCATTATGACATTCTCCGATTCTGACATTTCATTCTTGTCCATCTTCCTTTCCTTAGTAAAGTCTTCTCAAAAAGTCATTTTTAAGCTATGCATGTTATATGATACAAAGGTCCTTCTGCACTTCATTTTTCTAGAGAACAGGTGCTAACAACTAAGACAGTCATCCCTGCGTTGTAGGTGCTTAAGTTCTTCATTAGATCTAGTCCTAGTCCTACTCCTTGTTGCATGTAGGCTTTATGTTATTTGTGGAAAGGTTTTATACAGAGGAAGAAAAATCTATTTTTGCTGTCATTGGTAATTTGAAAAGACGACTTAAAGAGTAACTCGTGCATTAACACCAGGCCTGGGTGATATTTATATGTACCCTTTAAAATTAAACCCTTCAAATGAACCTACTAATCCTATAGAAAAGACAACCGTATATTCAGCTAAATTTATTATTCATGCCATAATGATTTATGGACATTTTTACAAGTTACAGCCCATGTGTTGTGTTGTCATGTCTTTTTGAAGATGTTTCTTTGAATTAGCTAAGCAAGCGTATGGATATTTCTCATAAGATGCTTAGCAAGAGACATCCTTTAACTCAGGATTACACCCAGCTGTTTGATCAGAGGAGATGTTTCTGTACACAGATGATCTCTAAACTGCAATCTTCAGACAAAATGACATGGATGTTCCTTAAAAAGCTTACTCCAGGAATTTTTTATTATTACTCCTATAAACCTGTGAAACAATGTGAATTCAGCATTATAAATTCAGATGCAAGCTACATAATTTTATACAAGATTTTCCTAAAGAAGATTGGTAATAAGTAGCTTGTTAAACTGTATGGAAGTTTTACTGACAAATCTAAGAGCTCTTATTGCAGTTAATTCTTTTGAAAGAAGTAAAATAAGGTATGGATTTGGGAGACAGCCAAACAGAAGAAAATCAACAAAAAAAGAAGCTTAACCATTTTATGTTTAGGGAGGAATATAACTCAAAGCTTAACAAGTGGTAACAATTAAATTTGCCTTAGTGTTAACTCTATGTGTGAATGGTGAATCCTTCACTCGTAATCAAAATATTTAGCCTGAAAGTTTATATTTTATACCAATATATTTATATTTGCTGGTATTTTTGGTCTTTCTCTGATGGCAATAGCATAGTTATAAAACAATTTAAGTGCTTTATATTTAATATAACCTGCCATAACTGTAAAAGGAAGACAGCTGTAAGCAAAGACAAACATTACATCACAGAGGCATCCCACATTCCAGAGTGAAGATCATGTGACTTGCATTAAAACACTGAAGCTGTTGCCAGACTACACAGACAGAAAATGGTACTTTTTTGGTTTGATGTCATCTTATTGGTCTCATAGGAAAAATCACTAATAATGGCCAGTCACATTCTTCCCTCCAGAGAGGAGGGATGAAACAAAATATGAACGTTGACAAGAACTGCCCTCATAATCCATTGATTCAATTTCCATCTAGTGCAAATTGTCTTCGTTACTTCAAGTAAAATGAGACAGTTTGTTTGAGACTGCGTGGCAACATATCTAAGGGCATCAATATGAATGATGAGGAATACTCAGGAGAGAAAAAGAGAAATGTAGTAATATCTTGATTAGTACAAAATATGAGAGTGTATTTGAAGTTGAAGAAGTGAAGAGAGATATAACCTGACTGTATACCTGCATCTCTCCCACAAGCGTTTGCTCTTTTACTTCAAGACTGAGTGGTTTTGTTTAGATATGTTCTCTATATTACAGACATGCATTCTTTATACACACACCTGGTTACTTCTCAGAGGTAGCTGCTGCTGGAACAGATCCTAAGAAATGAAATCATAATTAAATTCTTCTTCCATTTTTTAATTTTTTAATTTTAAATTTGGAAAAAGTTTCTTGCCTGTTGAATACAAAATGTTTCCTATACTCTAGCAATCATTAGGGCTGATTGGTTTTCAAAATTAGTAAGAATGAAACTAGTATTTAGTAATTAACAAAGGATTTTCCTTCTAAGAGTTAGCCCAATCTCCACTTGAAACTGCAGATTGTCAGTATCTGCAATAGGAAGAAGATTCATGGCTCCATTACCCATTGCATGGAGAATATACTCATTTCATTTTGTTGTTCCAGACCCAGTTCTTACTTGCGTTGTTTGGTGCTGTACTCCCCTCACACTAAAACAATGGAGAAAGTGATCCTTCTCTATTCTCTCCACATCCCTGACAGTGCTGGAGATCTTTGCCACTTCTGCCTCTCAGCTTGTTTTCAAACTAATCCTGCTTTAGTCATTTCACATACAGAAGCCTTTTTGTACTTTGTAATGTATCCACTAACTTCAATCTTCTGCAGTTCAGCTACACCCTGAGATAAATGGACCAAAATAACACATACTAATCAAGCATGAAGCATTGATTTATACAGTCATATAGGTTGTTCTCTACTTTGCTCTCTCCTATTCTAGATAATTTCTGACACTAGAATTAATTTTGACTGTTACCGAGCAACTAATTGATAATTGGTATTATTCTTAGTATTACTGAATGTAAGTCAAAAGCTGCATTGCTTAATGGCAATAGCTAGGAATACAAAATCTGATACTTAAAGGCTGAGATTGTTTCTTTCCTACTGTGCATTGTTTCCCCTTGGAATAGCAGAGGTTTGGGTAGGTTGTGCAAGAGTCCAGTATACAAATTTCAATCACAGGTAGGTGATTGCAGTCTACTATGAGCTTGCTAATGGTCTTCTAGACTTGCGGTGTAAGCTCTTTGCCTGAACACTTGTACATTTCTCAAGTTCGATTGCCAAGCTGTGACAAACAGCAGACTACTGCGATTACAACGTTAATAGTATATAAAGCTGTTAAAAGTAAATTTCTGTATTTACTTTAGAGTCCCTACTTTGCTGTGTAAACACAACAGCTCAAATTATTTTGCCTTCCAGAACCATCTGCACCTCCCAACTGACCTTCAGAGTACCTGAGAGAAAAGAGGATATAAATTATCAAGCACTGCTTAATGCACGCAAATATTATATGGATTGATGAGCCTCCCTGCAGCACAGGAGACACAATGCTATGGTTTGGATAATTAATCAATTTAAGAATTTACTGAAGGACAGTAATATTTCTATCAAACATAATACTGAGATGAAGTATTGCCATCATGTTTTCAATTCACTTGCATCCAGGAATGCTCTCAAATTCCCTGTCTCACAGAATCTGTTTTCTTGCAGTGGTTTCTATTTATTTCTATTTGGGTCTCTTACAGAAAGAGACATAGCACATCTGTTGGCCATGGTTAAATTCTAGAAAGATTTATGAGGTAATTGTCATGTATGCATATTCACAAAAAGTGCGTGAAGAACATCAGATTTCTTATCCTTTCACTTTTCCCTACTTCACATGTTTCTTAACAATATAAGCAAGTAGACAACAAAATAAAGTATTGCAAATTCAGTTTACGCCACTCTTTGTTAAGGACTGCCCTAAGCTTTTGTTTGTACTGCAGAAAACAATACAGACATTTTTCTTCCTCTCCCACTTTGGACTACAGGCTTCTCTAGGGTCAATATTATACCTATTGTTTAAGAGATATTAAATAGCATTACCAACTTCCCTCACCCTTCTTTGCAAATACAATTTATTAGAAAAGAAAGTGAATTACACTATACCAAGAAGTAAATGTACATGGCTATTCTTTTGACATAATCAAAAATTTCTGCATAGATTTCTTATGCATATTTTCTTTTTTTCTCTCTCTTTTTTTTTAAGATTTGGTACTTGAGTTCTTTCAAAATGAAATATGTTAAGTTGGATGAACTTACTAGAGAAATTCTCAGAACAACGTAGTATGTTTCTTCTACTTAATCATAGAGCAAGCTAATGATAACCCATGTCATACAAGATTTTTGTTGCTATACACTACTGGTATCACATTGGATATATGAAAAAACTATGGTGTGGCATTCTGTCATAGACATCTTACCTACTACTAAGTATGTTTATAACATACTCTAAGAAAGTAAAAGGTTAAGAACTGAGCTTCCAAAAGATGGCAAACCAGTTTATTTGTATATTAATTAGTAAGAACTGAAGAAGAGTACTTATACACGGAGGCAAAAAGCATTACATAAATATTGCAGAAAGTTTCCTATTCACAGAAAAGAATGTATGTTACAAATTGGATCTCACGTGATTTCATATTTAGACTTTGTATTAAAAGCATCCAGATGGTGTAGTAAGAGATAGTTCCCAAAAAACATAACAGGGATCCTTGCAGCATTGACAGCTTCCAGCTATTGCAAGTTTTTACTTCCTTATTCAGACAGAATTTTGTGAAAACACTAGAGAAAATGGAAGTCTTTAAGGATTTAAGACATGATCATCTTTTCTTTACTTTCCCTTTTCACAAGAGCAGTTTCTAAACGTGTGCTCGCAAAGAGATATTCCTTCAGTCAGGATAAGGAAAATAATGGATACAATTACAATCCTGGATATATACCCTTCCTTCTATTACATAACTTCATTTTAACATTGCTGGAATCGTTATTATTGCCTCATAAATCATGGTGATGGTACCATTATTGCTTCTGATCTACAAATGTAGATGGAGAATAACGGAGATATAGATTTCAAGACTCTAAAATCAACTGAAAGGCTTTTAAGTTAGCTGAAAAGCCAGCATGTAAATTATTACACAAGATATAGACCAGTTTTAAAGCTGGCTGCAAAACACTGAAAGGTCATCTACTCACAACACTTTACTTTTGAACTTTTCCTCTGTAACTAAATATGTTGTTTGTGGTATCAAACCAGAAGGTTAAATTTCAGGACTCATTTTGATTTTCTAGATAACTTTTGACCTTTAGGAATAGATTTTTGTAAAGCTGTACAAACATCTTAAAAACAATAGATAAACAGTCTTAAATACGTAGTGGTGTTTTTTCTCCAAATTTCTTATGAAAATAGGATTAAATACTATGTTTTTAATGACTAGCATATGAAATTTTATTTATTATGCTATAACTATGAAGTATTTGTTTCCTGACAAATAACTTACATCATGATTTTTCTATTATTGATACACAATCTGATATACAGCCACAAAGATAGTTAAGGAACTGGAATATCTTTTCAATGGGAATGTGCTGGAAATGCTCGGCCTGGAGAAGAGAGAACTCCAGGAGTACCTTATAAACACTTAAAGGCAGAGTTTCAATTACTGAAGGAAAGGTGCAAAGAGGATGGAGCCAGGCTGTTTTCAACAATGTCCAATGTCAGGATAAGAGACAGTGGAACATAGAAGGTTCCATTTGAACACTAGGAAATGCTACTTCACTGTTCAGGAGACAGAACAACTAAACAGGCTACCCAGAGAGGTTGTGGAGACTCCTCCATGAAGATCTTCAGAAGCTTCCTAAACATATTCCTAGGCAACATAATTTAGGTAGCTCTGCATTAGTAGAGGTTGGACCAGATGGCTTCTAGAGGTCCCTTCCAACTTCAGCCATTCTGGGAACCTGTGACTAGACATAAACTTCCTGGCTTTTTCTGTACCTTGAGTTCCACTCTAGATACTACAACATAATATAAAAAAAGAATCCAAAGGTAGTCTCAGCTCTTTTACACATGCATATCTCTCAATAGCCTTTCCAATGAAGGTCATGTTATTTTCTTGAGCTTGGTTCAGGATGCAGAACACTTGGCTGACTCTGGTTGGTCACCTCAGCCACAATTCTGTTCACCAATCCACTGCTTCTTCATTAATTTTTGGTTTGCCATCTTAGTCCATTGTCTTACATTGCAGAGATAGGGGAGCTAATAATGTTATTTGGAAAAAACAGGAGACCCGACCTCTGCACTAACTGTTTAAGTCCATAGAAAAACATCTGTTATCAAGAGCAAGAACCTGGCTTAGCAAGGTCAAACCTGCAGCTACCAAGCCAACACCACATGAAGGCATATAACTTTTAACTAACTTATTTTCCTTAATTCATTGGTTACATAATATTTGCCACTGAAATAAACTGCCTGCTACTCAAAGGTGTCAACCAGGTTGTCTACAAAGTGTTTCATTAAAAACAGATAAATTTTATTTTTAATCTTCCATATGAACATGAGTAACATTTATTTAAAGACAAACATCAAACTTTCTAACCTTGGTTATGTTTCATAATACAGCAAAAAAGCACACCTAATTTTCAAGTCATCTGTAAGTAAACATAACATATAAACATGATAGTCAACATATCTTTTTTTTCCCCGAGTTGCTTAAAAAACAATTGGCTTCCTTTTTCTTTTAGTAATTGATATTGCAATGATTTTCCTAACCTTGAATAGTGTAATAAGCCCCCTCTGTTAAGGTCCACCTGATCTGCAAAGGATAAGTTTTAGAAAAATGGAACAAGGAAATTGAATGCCTATTCCTGAAATTCAGGGTCTCATAAGGCATAGCTAAACAGAAAAATAGAAGAGCAAATAACAGGACCTGCTATGAACAGGTATGTGAATCTTATAATGATGTAGAGATGGGGTTTGACAATGGTGTTTTCTCAACAGTGTAAGGATCAGCTTGTCAGAATATATAGAAACGTATGTTGTAGTGACACCTGGAGTAAATCATGGTTACTATGGAAAAAATAAGCCAGTGAGCCTCTCATTTGGTTACTTTTCAGACCACACCATGCTTCTCAATATATTTTAAAAGGGTGATTTAACACTGACATAATCAAATAACTGATGTGATCTGATCTGCACTGTTTACTGATAATGAAAATAACAATAGGAAAGACATGCTGCATTCTAGCAGGAAGACTTTATGATACACTCTTTACTTCAGTAGCAGTAGGATTATTTTTTCCAGTTAGGCAGCAAGGCAGACCAGCATTCTGTGGGAAAATCATAGACATGTGACTCAAATAACATTTGTTCCTTACTTCCTGAGTCATTTTCAGTGGAATTTCAACACCACGCCTAGGTTAAAGTGCTCCTCTGCATGACTGTAAGAATCCAGCCCCAGTTTCTTCCATCTGCACTTTCAGAACTTCCAGTGCTTCAGATTATAAAACATGCATAACAATGAAGTAAACTTCAGCAAAAACAAGAGTCAGAAAATAGTAACAATCAAGGGCTTTTGAAGTAGATGACATTACATTACCCTCAGAAAGAGGTGAAAAAAATCACTGTTTGGCTGACACACAACAAAATATTTTCTCTAATCAAATGCACCTGTTTTGACTCTTACCAAATTAGGCTGTCAGATTGAATCCTTTGGGAGAGTTATACATACTGGCAATGAACTAATGTTCTTACCACCGTGGAAAGGTCAGGTTTTTTTATTTAACTAATGATATGTTTCAGATTCTGCAGATGATCATCCACATTCTAATGTACATCTGAGTGAGATCTTCACTTACACTAGCCATTAGATCATACAACTACACAACAAAGATGACACTCTTACGCACATTCAGTGAATAAGGAAATGAAGTCTTGACTAACTTATCTGTTGTATGGGAACTGCTGAATCACAGCCTGAACCTCTGATTGACCACCTGAGGCAAGCAATGAATCAGCCACAGGAGCACAAGTGAAGGTAATTCACCTGTGCTATCGGAAGGGATGGAGCCTGGCTCCACCTCTCCTAGATCCCATTTAAGTGCTGACTGCCACTGAGGAAGGATGTCTTCCTGGAGATCACTCCTCGTGGAGAATATTGCAGGCCTACAACATCAATAAGCATTTTCCATTTATTACCTCCCTGTTGCAATAATCTTACTTAGCCTAACTTTCCTGGATATTTCTTAATTATAACATCTGTATATTCACTGATTATACATCTATTCATACGTTCAGTCTGATTGAAGCAAATTGAACTGCAGAGAACTTGAACACAATATACAGCCATTAGAATATAAACACTCTTGTGCAAAGAAAATAGAAAAAGCTACATTTTCACTCAAAGAAAAGAAAGGTTTCCCTCCCCAGTGACTGTATCAGATAATTCATAATCACAGAGAAGTATTCTTAATATATTTGCAGCTACCACAGGCTACAGTAATGTAATGAATTGATGATGCAAATATTTATCTTCTAGTTTATGCTGATGTCTTTAAAGACCAGTAATATGAAGATAAAGGCTTCACAGTTATTGTTAAAAAAAGTGAAAATCATAAGATAAGTATATAAGTATACAACATTGATGGATTAACTAGTATTAATTTCTAGTCATGAATGACACTAAATGTTGCATCTGGAAGTACTTTCATATAAGAAGATATTGCTTCATATAATGTTTATTGAATCTATCAAGTCTCATTGAACTGGAATGGTGATACTAGAGAAAGAAAGAAGTAATAAATACAAACACAGTTTTTCTGGTTGCTTCCACAAACATCCTCATTCCACTAGAAGGAAACAACTGAATTTACTGTTTCAGAGAGTTTTTTTTTTATAGTTCCAGTAGCAAATAACTAGAACTTTTATAAAATTATTTAAAATTTAATAAAATATTAAAAAATGAAAATTCAGTGGAAGTTTCCCAAGCAAAGACTTTTTTAATGAATGAGTAATTTGTGACTACATGAACTACAGTTTTCCAGAATTTACAAACCTTCACATTGCCCAAGTTTTATTTTGACAGTGTTATTTATCTATGAACTTGCTTTCAAACTGAAACAGCATTTAAAATGTCTATTTTTTAAAAAACAAACCAGATAGTTCAAGACATGTCTATATATCTTGTGTTTTCAGCTTTCATTTAGTGACTTCCTAATTAAATCACTTGCAGTATGCAGTACCTCAAAGCAAAGCCTGATCCACTCAGTCTCACTCAAAAGCATTTAATCATTCTTCATCAGAGGTATAGATGCCAGCATGTGTCCTCTAATAAAGTCAGTCTCAAACAGTGTGGAAGGGACTGTTTTAACTAAGCCCTCCTCTGGAAAACAACAACAAAAAAAATTCTTCACCATATTTCCCCATACACATGAGGAATACCAACTCCATGACTAAATTATCTATGTGTGCATTTCTAAAACCAGATTATTTTTATGTGGATGCATAGATAATTTGTTTCACTGATAAAGAAACACCCTCTTCTATTCTACTTTCGTATTCTCCTGCTTCCCCTTTTATTCCTATACCAAACACAAATGTAGATATTTCTGAAGGATCTAAATAACTTCCAAATTCCAGTGCTTAGATTTCTTCTGACACTGACATTTACTTGATTTTCTAAGAATTTTGTTCCTCCACAAACACTTATCTTCTCAAGTGAATGAGCTTCCTTGAGCTAATAAGCTGCATAATCTCTCATCCCTCTTTCTTTTTCTTTTTTTGTCTCCCCTTCAGCTTTTTTTTTTTTTTAAACTCAGTTTTCAGTGCTGGTCTACCTCCAAATATATATATTTTCAAGACCATATCCAGCTATCAAAGCAGAAAAAGCCAAAAAACATACAGCATATCCAGCGGTTTTACTATTCTTCCCCTTTTTTCCTGTGTTACTATGTTTTATGTGGACATCTTCCAGGTATCACGGGTACTTGGATTGATAGAAATTGTTACATGCCTTACTTAGGGCATAATATATTTGAGAGGAACAATTGTCTTATATGTAAGACATCACACAATCTTTCTTAATGTTTTTTTTTTTCCTAATTGTAATAAAAAATATACAAATGGAAGCTAAGAGTATACATGTTATATGTAATGAGTAAATGTTATATACGTAACAATTGAAGATACAAAATTAAAATGCTATAATGCAATGGAATGCATAGCAACAGAAGCAGAACAGCAAAGTCCAAGGCTGGAGGAAGTGAGGATATACTAAACACAGCAGCTGTAGACACAGAAACAAAAGAAAAAAACTGCTTACCCTTGGAAGACCTCAGTTAGACAGGAATCTCCAAAAAATATCCTCACCTCCACTACCAACTCTTAAATGATGTTTGGGAAGGGGTAGATCCTGGTTCCACCCCTTCCAGTCACTCAGGCACATTGCATGCAGTTGAGCTCCCCTAGGTTGTCCCAACCTTCCCACCAGGCACTTGATTCACTGTTTCTATTTCAAACAATTTTGATTCTTATTCCATCCAAATTTTGCAGATCACAACTCTTCAGCAAAGCCTTCTGGAGAAACAGTTTACCGGGTAGAAAATTGACTTGATGGCTGTATCCAAAAACCTCACTTTGAATGGATTTAAGCCTGGTTAGCAGCTGGTGACTAGTGGAAGCTTTCAACTTTTCTTTATCACTGCCTTCTTCCTATATTTTAAATACTGCAGCCTTTCAGTGCATAAAGGGAGCCTACAAAGAGGAGGGGAGTCAACTCTTTACAAGAGTAGATAACAGCAGAATAAAAGGAAATGATTTTAAGTTGAGGAAGGGAAAATTTAGGTTGTACATTGGGGGAATTCTTTACAGAGAGAATGGTGAGGTACTGGAACAGGCTGCCCAGAGAGTTGTGGATGTCTCATCCCTGGAGGTGTTCAAGGCCAGATTGGATAGGGCCCTGGGCAGCCTGGTCTAGTATTAAATGGGGAGGTTGGTGGCCCTGCATGTGGCAGGGAGGTTGGAGATTCATGATCCTTGAGGTCCCTTCCAACCCTGGCCATTCTGTGATTCTGTCTCTGCAGTGATTTTCAAATGAAATATGCCTTGCAGAATTCAGACTCCTAGATCGCGCAAGATCAAGAGAGAAGAAGTGAACCCATTTGTATTTATCAGGCTACAGTAGCAAATGAAGTGTTAATTGTTCATATATATTGCAGTATTTCATGCTGAAGTTAGATGGCCAAGAAATACTTGCTACTGATTATGACAGCTTAGATATCAAACAGTAAATGACAGCATTTAGAATTTCAGTTTACTTACTAAAACCCTCCAAAATAGTCAAAGCTACTCTAAATTAAATAGTTAAAAAATGTGATTGGTCTCCACTGCTTTCTAAGTTTTACTTACAATCTTGTCAAAAAAAAGAACTGCAGCTGTAATATTAATGATGTGAGGGACATACATCTGAGGCAGAAAATTATATATAATCACATATTCTGTTTGAAATCTGGCCATGAATAAAATCCAGTCCTCTGTTTAAAGATAAATGTAATTTGTCACTGAGGCGGATAGGTATCTTTTCAAAATCCCAATGGCTATATATCTGCATTTTAATATATGCATATTTGATATCTGCCCCAAAGTCATTTTGTCTTTTTTATAAATTCCTATGCACAGAAAAAATTATTTGCTTACAAACAAAACAAAACCAAGCCACGCTACCCTGATAATTTTCTTCTTTATGTTAAAGAATTTTACAGTGTACACTTTAACTAGTGCCGTTGATACTGTCCAGACAATAAACTTAACAGCCCACCAAATCTGAGCAACACTTGAAATTAATGGTTACTGAAATGTTCAAAATATGAAGCAATAAATATCCACAGTGGAGTAGCAACATGAGCTCTTCCGCCAGTTTGAAACCACACCAGCAAACAGGATACGAGTTGTGCTCACAGTTACATTCTTTCTTATGCTAAACTACAAATTTATTAACCGAGTTTATATGAACAGTAGCTACTTAAAACTCCAAATAATCTGCTTGCAAAGAACCTGATTATGGTTACAGTATACTCCTGAAACAGCAATTTAATGTTGAAAGACTTATGGATTACAATAATTTTGAAATTCTCCTCGAAAATATCCATGACAACAAGAAAGGCAAAGTTTCACAATCATACTAAAACAGCTTAATGCCACATTTTACACTGCCTCTTCACTAATGTAACTATTAGGTGAACCAACATACACTTTACTCAGAAAGTATACTTTCTATTTATTTTCCTTGGAAACTATAAACAGATACAAAGAACACAATAATACTGTTTGATAGAGCAAATTCTCAGCTACAAAACACTGTTATTCAACATAGTCATTACCATAAGTTATGCATTTTCACCTGTGATGAACAAGAGCCTGCATGCTGTGATCATAAAAATCTGCACCTTTGTAGGTAACTCAATGTAGCTATCACCACTGCTGAAACACAACACTCACTGTCTCACTGATTGGTCTCCATAAACATTTAGCAAGCATCACTGAGTGCCAGTGGGTGCCATTTTTTCCACATGGAGGAATTCAGCATCTTCACTTCATGCTCACTTCCATGTCATGAAGAACACTATTTTGTCAGACTCTTTGCTGCCATCTGTCACACAAAATAGGATGAAATATTGGAATGGAATATTGGAAGGTTCAACCTCTATTACTGTACCATTAACATCCACATCTGATGTTGTGGACCAACATAATCAAATGGGAGGCATCACTTTGGAGCAGCTGTCATAAGTTTTTTTTTTTTTTCCCCCTCACATATAATCTTTTAGTGCTTGATAGAGACACAGAGGGAAATTCTGAGAGGAAGAGAAAAAGAAATCATTTAATAGGCTACAACTTTTATCTCCGTCACAATGAAACACTGTGTTTTGAAAAATTTGGAATGGAAGATCAGTGAGAACCATATTCTGTATAGTACAAATATAATATTTGTCCATCTCGCATACACTTCATAGCTTTCTTAAATATCAGCAGATCGTGGCAGTATCTTCTATGAATTCACAGCAGATACTTTGCATGAAATCATAAGTAGCTGATAGGTATACAAAGTCAAGGAGACAAGAAAGAATGGAAGAGAGCCACAAAGGATTAATCTGGTATTACATCAGAATTCATCCAGCTATGAACTCCTCTCAGTAGACCTTAAATACACAGGAGCTCCAGAAGTTCCTCAGAATAGAGAGCTGACAGATCTTGATGGAATTCCAGTACGACGTACAGTTGTTCAGAGATATTTTTTTTTTTTTAGAGTTACAGTGGGTATCTCTGTGCTATAGCACACAGCTCTAATGCAGATGTATCACAGTTTGACGGTTTTTCATTAGCACCCTATTCTACATCATAACATCATGCAGTGCACTGAGTGTCAAGAGTTAATGCTGCAGTTCTGTGGACTGTCAGTATTTCCACTCTCTTGGTCTCAGAAGAGAAGAAAAAACTACAGCTCTCAGATTTTTCTGTTTCCATTTTCCATTCGGAAGGAAAAATAAAATGGACCAGAAGTCACAAGACTTCCCTTTTTACTCCCTGGCAGCTTCACCTACAGCATTAGAGTAAGGACTTGGATTTCAGAAATTCTCTCTTTCTCATTGTATTTGATTTGTTAGCTTGTACTACATTGTGTTTTCCCACATTCTGCTACTGTATTTAGTAAACCAAGTATTTCCTTAGCTCATTACTGCTGTTATCCTTCCTCCAGCCCACCTCCTTACCTTTTCCCTTTCCCCTACTACTTCCTGTGGGTCCCTTCACCCCTTTGTTCCATAACTAGGCTGAATCAGGCTGAACTGTCACAAGAGGCAGTACTATCAAAGACCTCAAACTTGAGATCACACTTTTTCTTATGAAATTATTCCCCACAGAAGCTTACAATCAAACAAAGTATAAGTCTGCAAATGAACATACTGACTTTTCATAGGACTGAGATGGAAAGGGACGAGACAAATTTGACGGTAATATGCAGGGCAAAATGTCCCAGAGAATTCTACAGCATCCTAAAGCCCTCTCAAATAGTTTTATTTTTAGAGCTCATTAAGCAATGGGTGTATATCTGAACTCAGGATTTTTTTTCCTATATTTGTAATACAGTTAGTAAAAATAATCAAGTATACACAAAAAGCATTTATAAAATATGCCTAGTAAGTTTCTGGATATATAGACAATATAATAGTGTAGGCAATTCAATACTTCTGTGTTACTGCCTTGCCTGCATACAAACATGTGCTATTTGCATATCCGCAGGTATACATTTCTGGTATATTTTGGGGTGAATTCTCAATGAAATTATATTTTCTTTACTCATGCATGCTGTTTTTTTTCTGCTCATCCTATCTGCTACCAAATTTATTGCATAAGACAAACATCTGTGCACTGAGGTAATGCTGATCTGTGCAAGGCAAAGGAGAGCTTAGATAGGCTTTGCAGATGATAATGATATTGTTCTTCTCTGAAATGAGAACTAAATATTTCTAAATATTTTTTTTTTTTTAAATCACTTCCCTGTGAATCATTTCAATGTATTTACACTGATTTTTTTTTTAATCCCACTTCGGTTGACTGTCTTGGTTCCATTTAGAATGAAGTTACTTCCCAAGGAAGTAAATCTATAGGAGACCTAAGCATAATGCCATTTCTAGACCTTGCTCTCACAGCTCAGATTCAAAGCATAAATAAGAACATTTTCTTGGAAGTATTAACTTATTAAATAATAACAAAAAGGGGTCACTGTTCATAACAGTGACAATTACCAGCCCCTCACTATTCCCTATCCCCACAGATCTCTTTTTAAAGGTGATTATTTGATACCTCTGACTCCTGCTTAGCAGTCTTTGTGCTTCTGCAAGTGACAATTCCAGGAATGAAGGAGAATCTGGAATTAACATTTGACCTTGCATCTGTTTAAGACCAATAGAGACAAACAGTATCTGTTCATCAGGCCATTTCTCAAGGATTTATATAGATCTCTTACTGGAAGAAGCACAGTTATAATCCTCAATTGAAACTTTGGAATACTCTTCGGGATAATTAAATATAAGTTTAGAAAAACATCATCTGAAGTAATACGTATGATGACATTTTTTGTTAACACAGGAATCATCAAGCAAGATTAAACCTATTTCCATCTGTCTATACAGCCTACCTCAACGTCAAAAAACAGGTGAAATACTATTTAAAGGACAGCTGAGAAATCACTGATTTCTGAAATAAGCTACTTCCTCACTTTTTTTTTTTTACTGAGGATGGAAATTGAGTTCTGTGTATTTTTTTTTTTTTACATATTTCTTTATTTGTGATGGAAAATTTTTAAATGCTGGATATTCTACAAGAAATTGAAATTCACTGAAATATTTTATTGAATTCTCTGGTAAAGTTAAATATTCTCCTTCCAGTGATTAAAAAACAAACAGAAAAATAGCTGCAATCCAGAAGAAACATCTTGTTCATTATTTAAGGTAAATTCAGATTTTTTTTTTTTTGCCCCAATTCTTAGAAAGAGTAATATAAAAGTAACTTTGAAAAATAATATTTGAATAAACTTTATTGCCATATGAAAGAAAATAATGTAGCTGTTATGGTGCATGTAGACATTTAAACAATTTTTTGATACCCAAACTGTAAAAATTAACAGAATTGCTGCTGCTAATGACAGTAAAGCAAAATTATCTCGATTAGGTTTTTATTAGAATAGCATAGAATTTTGAAAGTTTTTTTTTCCTCACTTTCTTTCTACAGTTTCAGGAAGGAAAATTTTCATGCTGTTAACTCTTCAGATCTATCTTGAATAGATTCAAAATGATTTGACAAAACTATGCCAAAACCTTTGTTGCTCTAAAAGATTCAAAAAGATTTTTTTTCTTCTATTGTCTGTTTGCTCCCCATAGGTATTTGCTTTGATCTTTAAGGGCTTTCAAATAAATAAATTGGATGAATAATCTTATTTCAATAAATGTAAGAGGAAACAGAACTTTTCTGCTGTCACTTATGCACTTACATATTCATTACAAGATAATGGCCACACTACTCACAGGAAAGCTTTTTTTCAAAAAATAATTAATGTTCTAAGTCAACTTTTAGAACGATGCCATTTAACCTTGTTTTGATGCCCAGCTAAGTGAAAAAAAAGAGTCTCTACCTTACATTCTGTTAAGCAGTTAACGTTCTTTGGATCCAATAATCCTAGCATTGAGGAGAGTACAGAGACCAAATTTTAAAATTCAGAAAATGTTAGTGAATCTGCATTACATAAAATGTATCTGCATCAACAAAAGATTAATTGAAGATATACGTTTTACGAGTGTCCAGCGGTAGGTAATCTTCAAGAGCTTTTTTTTAGCATAGTACTGTACAACAAATGAAACATTGATGTGGCACTGTTTAAAGTAAAACAGCGATAACTGAACCGCTTAACTACTCTTTCAACTAGTTTCATAATTCAGGGTTTTTTCTTTACTGAAACTTAAATATAAAAAGAGGAAGAATAAAGCCAATAGCAGGAAAGGAACGACACAGAAGTTACACCACTTTCCTGAATTCATAAAATAAAATTGAAGGTTCCAGTATAATCTGAAGCTTTTAAAATGACCTTTTGTAATGAGATAAGATGAGTAGTATGTCAAAGTCTGATTCAGATCACAAGTATGTTTCCTCTCATGAGGAAAAGATTCTGCATGGAATAAAAGAAATGAATATACAATCAAAACTTTATGAAAAGAGAGGAAGCCAGTATAAAACTGATAGTTATGTATATATTTTTTGTACTTTCTAAAAGTCACACCTAAGTTTCAAATAGAGAAAAAGAAATCTAAGATTGATATCCAAGCCTTGTATAATAGCAAATAGTAAATTTTGCTTTGAGAAGGGTAGTCAGTCACCTATCTGTTAGTCTTTTATAATAAAACAACCAACCCAAGATTACTTCTGTTATCAAGTCAGATATTAATCTTCTTTCTATGACTTACAAACTCTTTTCAGTAAATTGTACAGCCCATACAATAGGTTTGCTTTATTGAAGCTAGGTTTCTTTCCACATTTCAAGCATATCAAAATCTTATTTTCAAAAGCAATGTTTATTTGTTACTAATACATAAGAAATAGACATCATGTTTCTAGACATTAAATATCTGTCTTTATTGCAGGCAGATTTAATGAACTACAGGATAGAAACAGTATTCTATGGTTCTAGAATGTGTAACACTTTCCTTTATTCCATTATTCATAAAACATTTCCTGTGTGATGTTTCCGCAGTGCTTAATTTGGCTTTGCATTTTAAATTGCATATAAACAAATAGTGCATAACAAGAAAAGTACAGGGCCAGTATTCATGGCTAGCAAACATTAGCAGTGATCTGTAATAACCTTTAAAGCATGGTTAAAATAAGAATGGATATTCTGTTTAACTCATTTATTACTGGGGAGAGCTTCAAACAAAGGCGTAACTTCAGATTTCAGTTTTTGTTATTCACTTATTGCACAAAATTCTGGTTCTGAGATGAGGAAATAACTGAAAACATCCTTGGGAAGTGTTATTTTCAACTGAATAATTTATCATTTTTCTACAAAGAGAAACCACACTGGAGGTCACTTTGAAAGACTGTTAAGACCTGAATGATTTCAGCTGGTCCGAAGAGCCAAATCCCTCAGTTCTGTATGACGTGCATGTTAACATCCAAGTTTAAACCTAATTTCTCATGGTGTTTTGCATGAAAGCCTTATAAAGTCTCACAGCACAGTCAAAATAATGAAATAAGAAATTACTAATTTGAACTCAAAGATGATTCAACAAAAAATCATAACAGCTTGCTTTTTGCTCAAAAGCAGTTGGACAGCTTCTGGAATTAATTGGACGGAAATGTACTCCTTTCTGCAGACAAATCCACTGTTAGTTTCATTCCAGAGAGGCTATCTTACAGCCAGTCAATATTTAGACTGACACAGGACACAAAATATGGACAAACGATCAGGTTATTTCAAAAAGTATTTCAGTCACTATGCAGATTGAAAGAGGCTTCCAGGATTACTGGCTGTATATATCACAAAAGAGCTCTTCACAGGAGAGGTGTGTATCTCCCAGTCAGTCTGTTCAGCTTTTCTGTTCAATTACACCACAGTCTGTTTACCTGGAACATGATTGTTACCTCAAATGTGTGCCATGAAGTCAGATGTTGTCTGAAAAGGGTGCCTGGTAAATAGCTTTCATCTGCATTGAGAGCACAGCGGGCCAAAGCTATATTCATGTTAATAAAAGTGTTTACACACAGATCCAACAGGAATTGACTCATGCTTTTTACTTCTAGCAGTTTGAGTTTTAATTAATACCTGCATAGTTCCACATCTGAACTACTTCCATATTTCTTTTAGATTAGGTCCCTGTGCCCCTTTACAGTTCAATGAAGTTCACATTACAACATCTGCAAAATTTAAAGTCATTACGAAAGCACAGGCATCCTGACTTCAAAAATGTATTCTTAGATAAAAGACAACAGACAAATTGAATGGCAAATTGCTGTCTCTACTGTTCTTCTATTCTTCCTACAGAACTTAACTACAGACTGCTTCTAACTTTACATATTCTAAATCATACTGCTTCTTTTGTACTTCCTCTCTCAAATTAAATTTAAAATAAACCAACACGAGGAATACCACTAAAAACAACACCATCTCATTGTACCAATAACAAAACTTTTCTTCATACATAGTCTTTGTGCAATTTCAGAGATCTGACATAATATACTTTATATTGCCTTGCATATGACTGACACAGTCACAGAGGTGATATTTTCATTAGGCTTTTTTGTTTTGTTTTTGAACTGCAGTAGCAATTGATTAACCTTTGAGCTTTCCACTTCAGTAACTAGATCATAGTTCAGAGTTCATGCCATTAATTTTGTATCCTATAGCAGTTTTATAGTTATAGTATGTTGTCCCCTTATCCGCTACAGCTGCTTTCATCAACACTAATTTCATTCAGTATCATTATGCCTATTTGCTTTATTTTCTACATCAACTTCTTTACGTTTTCCTCCAGTTCCAATGACTTGCATCACTATCACCTGCAGACTTAACACTGTTTATTCCATGTCCCTGATTAATAAACCGAACACAAATCACAATCCTGTTAAAACTGCTTCCCGGATACAAGATACTTTTAGTCACATCCTTATATTTTTTTAGACATAATTGGATGTAGAGATATACACCATCTTATTCCTAGTTGACAATTTTTTCAGGGTTTTCTTTTAATCTATTGTGTTTTGAATGTCACTAATATTTCATGGAAAATTAATCATATAGTATTAATGTATTATTATTAACCAAGAACAACTACTTCACGTATCTGCAGATGTTAACCAATAGAAGCCTGTTAAAGATAAGTCACCCATATTAAAGCTGGCAGCTGAATATTTTTATAAGCACCTCCCTAACAAGTCAAATGCATATTACTAAGACTCAACCAAAGGGTAGCTCAAAAGTAAAAAAAAATATGCACATTACTTCATCCCTCATGATTCTGCCAGTCCCACATAATTCTGAAGGAGTATTTTTTACAGTTTAATGGAAGAATTCATATCTACACAGGAGTACCTTAAATTCATAAATCTCTAAGCCACTGAGCAATTAGATTAAGCTTTGTAAGTTTACCCGCACGTCTTCATCACTACAATAAATCAAGTCAGCAAATAGAAACTAAAAAAATGATGCAAATTATGTTTAATGTTTTAATTCAATCTTAAAAAAATGCTTAATCATTATAAAATTCAGACAAATTAGACCTAATCAGAGAAGTGCGTTGTAGATGTGCTGAATTTGTGTGCTAAATCAAAACTCTCAAGATTGATGAATCACAGATATTTACCTACCATATACTAACTCTGACCTCACCTTGTGCGCAAAGATCCTGATCATTGATATGAGTCCCTCCAAAAGTCTTACAGTAGTTTAACTAAAAATAGATCTTTGCCTTAAAGCATTTCTGTTTAATTTTCCTTTTATGCAAATTATATTCAATGTATTCAGGGACAGCAAACACAAACCACTGTCTGAAAGGATATTCATCCTAGTTTCTCTAGAAACTAGACGATTACATTCCCTGTTGCTTCTTTATTCTTGTTTAGGCATTATAGGTTTACAAAATATAAACTATTATATTTTGATCATATATTAAACCATCAAGTCTAAATAAAATGTTTTGTTCAATATACATGTAATACTTTATTGCGAGCATTAAACTTTTAGCAAAGAAACTCATGAGTATTACAAAGATTGTGATATCTACATCTGATTACAGAAGTAAGTAGTGAAAGTTATTATGGTTCCCTCACCATAACAGAGTACATGGATATGCATCTGTTTGTTGATGACAGATTATAGTAAGTCATATTTTGTCAAATAAATGAACCAAGAGAAATATACAAAAATAAGGCATTAATTTTTAAACTTTGTTTCACATCTTAGCTTTCAGTGCATAAATATCAGCAATCTCAAACAAGAATTTGTCAAGCTTACAAGTTAATTTTTACTTTGCATATAGTAGTATTCATTTAAAATTAAAATTATGGTCTAATATGTTCTCAGCTTTCTGTAATCCTCACTCTTTTTACTTGTTGACACCAACAACTGTTGATCATTCAACTGTGTGATACCTGCTGTCAGGTACACCTATTTCTTTCCAAAGGAAGAACAAGACGACTCACAGAAGGATCAAGAGCTTAATTTCATCAGCTGCATATGATATGTAAAAAGGCTAAAGGGGGGAAGTAATATTGTAGAGCATTTTCAGGGTAGTATAATGCAAATGTCTGACTAGAAAGAGACAACAGACAGAGTTAGTTACTGGATATGACTGATAAATCCTGGTCTAGTTAGAAAATGTTATTGGTATGCACAGATATATCTTCTTTCATTTTGTCTCTGTACTTTTTAATAACATTAGCTTTGGCACTTGTCAAACTTCTGATTAAATTATTTCCTAGCTTTCATCAGAAAAAAAGCATGGCCAACAAGTCAAAGGATGTCACCCTCTCCCTACACTCTGCCCTGGTGAAACCACATTTGGAATACTATCTCCATCTCTGGGCTCCCCAATTCTAAAAAGACAGGAATCTCCTAGGAGGCCAGCAGAAGGCCACAAAGATGATAAAGGTTCTGGTGTATCTTCCATGCAAAGAAAGATTGAGTAACCCTGGTGTATAATCAAAGAATATTAAGATGTTATAACTATGAAATAAACAAGAGAGCTAGGCAAAGCAGATTATAATAACATAAAGAAAACAGATAGGATGCTTACCCATATCCTGGGCTCACTTATGAAACTCCAGCAGAGAGGATCTCCAGAAGAGTTCCCTCCACACTGGTAGTCAGCTCTTAAATAGGTCTAGGAGACGTGGAGCCAGGCTCCACCCCTTCTGGCAGCACGGGTTAATTGCCTTCACCTGTGCTCCTGTAGCTGACTAATTGCTTGCCTCAGGTGATCAGAGGTTCTGGCCATGACTCAGCAGTTCCCATACACCAGGTCTGTTCAGCCTGGGGAAAAGAAGACAGAGAGGATCAGTGTTGTCTTATGCTTAGAAACAAAAGAGTTTTATCTTTGCTTTCTGAGAGTCTTAATTTGTCTAGGGTGTGTTCTCAGTAATATAAGAAGCTAATCCTTTAACATTACATGTTTTGCCTTACTCATTTTTTGCAGCAAAAAAATACTAGAAAATAAACAATTTGAAATACGTAAAAAATAAATATTTAAGTTTATGATAAATTGCTTTCCATTTCCTCATAATTGTAATGTAGGACAAATAACAATAACTTTATAAGCTATCCCTTTTAGAAGAATTATTTCATAGAATGTATAGAGATTTTAAGTCAGGACTTCATAAAAACAAACAAACATAAAGAACTCATCAACTTTTCTAAAACATATTGTTCTAGTCTAGATGCCCAGTTATTAATGTATTTATTTAACTGGTTCAATTCAGATGTCAGACTTATAGGTCTGTACTTTCTTATATCTTTCTATAACTTTTATTTTTAAAGTCAACGCTTATATATCATACTGCACTTTGATATCAAGGAAACTGATAAACTCCTTTAAAATTACTAATTTATATGCTCTTCTGAGCTCATAAAGAGCTCTTAGAAAGTAAATAATATTCCAGTCACACTGACTTTTTGACTGTTCATGCTACCAACTTGTTCCACGGCCTCTTCAATTTCAGATATATCCTCTCCTAAGCCATCCTCAAACACATGGCCTAGCATTTGAATTGCTACAGTTCTGTCATAGGGTAACCCTCAAGAATAACTTTATCTTCTCTGTAAATGCCTTGCCCGCTCTTAGTGCTCTTTTAATAACCTGATGAGTAATTTGTTCAACAGATGCTCTGTGAGGTTTCTTGATTGAAAGCTATTATGTTCAAATCCACATAGATGTGAATTCTTTCATACATTTCCTATGCTAATTGTTTTTCAAACTCTTTTAGATTAACTGTCTTTCTATATTTTGTTTGCCAGAGCTCCTCATCTTTTCTATTTTCTTTCTGAAAAAGCTGACTTCAGCTTTTCAGAGATGGTTTCTTCTTCGTAATAATCTTCCTTACCTTCTTACTTAGCTAAACCATCTTTCTGATTCCTTAGTGTTACTCTTCTTGGAAGGTATCTTTCAGTAATCCATAGACCCACTGTGAGACCTACAACAATTCCCTTAGCTTTGAGTTTTTATTTCTTTCTTAAACATTCCTTTATATTTAAATGGATTATTTATAGTAGACTTTCTGGCTTTCAAAAATCCTGTGAGGATGTGAAATATAATTACAATTACTGTTACTGTTAAGGAGTTATTCCTAAACAGTAAAGTTCTTAGCCAGATTCCTCACCCTGCTTGGCATCAGAACAGACACTGCAATTCCTCTTGTGGAATTCCTATGCAGCTGCTCCAGGAAGTTACCACTTACTGTATGTTATTTATTTATTTTTTTCCCATAGCATCACATCCTGTGTTACATTTGCCTAATATTTACAGCAGAAGGAAGAAGGAAGGGAAAAATATCTCCCGCTATCTTTAATTTCTTTCCCTTGCTGCTACTTTATCTGTCTCAGCATATGATGATAAATGACTGTTTGAAGAATTCACTCCATGCTATTTCTGCATTATTTGCTGGGATAATTATTTTATTTGAATTGCATGACACACCAGACATCCTAAGAAACTGGCCTAAATTTTTCACTGCAGCAAGGTAGAACTCTTCATGGTTCAAACCACTGTGATGTTAAATGTTGCTGTGTTTGCTACTCTGTGACTCTTGCCTGAGATCTGTGTATCCAACTGCAAAATAGTGCAGCCGTCAATCATAATGCAAGTGAGAACACTTTCAGCTCAAAAGAGAGAAGAATGTAAGAAGAAGCAAAATCAATGACTCTGAAAAAGTAATTCCAAAATACCCACAGTCTCTTGTACTTCTTTGTCTGAAGAAATAGCCTCGCAGAAAACAAAACAAAACAAAACAAAAAAACCATCTGTCCTGAGAACAGGAGCTGAATTTTAAACAAATAACCATGGACAACTATGTGTTAATTTAATGATAAAACACTTTTCAGGGGAGTAGAAGGAAGTGTCCATTTTTTATGTATATTTCTATAGTACTCATAGAACCAAAAGTTTGATATATACTCAGTAATGTAACTGTTGATTGCACAAGCAGACACACGTGTAGACACATATAGTTGCATCAGTCTGTCTTGATGGCATATATCCATTAGCAGAATCCCATAAAGCAACGTTAGAAAAATTTCTGGAGTTGCAAGGTGATTTCTTTTCTTGACAAGCTAATGTATTGTGCTGTAAGCAGAAATTAAGTAGAATTGCTGAAAACAAGAAAACTACTTCAGTTTATTCTATGCAGAATAAATCTTGAGAAAAATAGTGCTCTTTGGCAGCATCCAACAACTTAGATATTCCTTCAAGAAAAGGAAATACAGATATATGCTTTTCACTCACTTTTCTGTTTTGCTGAGATTGATGTTGAATTTGTTTTCATTTTTTGTCTTAGCACTGATGATGATTAAATTATTTTAGTTATGACAGCACCTGAATTATGAAAGTATTTGTAAGGGACTTCAATTTTCCTAGAAAAATTACTCAGGACCACAGTATGTCACACACAAAAACCCCTCAAACTGGCATAACGACACTCTTTTAGGATTAGGACCTCATTTTCATTTAATATGAGGTTGTAAAAATACACTGATGTGATTTTAAAGTGTAAAGAAGACATCTATCTATCATTACTCATTGATAAGTCTCAATTTTAGGCATTGCCAAATTCCAGATACATTGTCTGCTATCCTAAAAAAAAGTACAGACTGTTCCCAAGAAATGCATCAGTATGGACCCACGTTTTCCTCTAAATTAGGTAAGTCACAATGAATTCTAAGTAATACATGAGGGAAAAAGTGCATAATTTGCTTCATTTCTAGAAAAATAATCACCTAGCCACATTAACCAGCAGGAAAAAAAAACAACATTATTGTACAAGATTGAGTTGTCTTCACCTTTATGCTTATTAGCCCCATTCAATTAAATTGTCCAAGTACAGCATGGAAGGGAAAATCATACTCAATTTATGAATAGAAAAAGTGACTTGCCTCAGTTAAAAAATAAAGCAAAATGAAACAAAATATGAGAAAGCATCACGATGAACACCACACCCTATCACCCTATTGTTATTTCTTTGATTGGTGACCACTCTCAAAGGAACATTTTATTCTTACAAGCATTACTTCTAGTCTTCACAACTTCTGGTCTCTCCTGGTCATTTTAATGGGAAGTCTGATAGCCATTTGGCAAGAATGAACAGTGAAGAACAACTGCTGTCATTTATGTGTCAATGAACACTCTTCTAAATATTTTTGGCCATAATACTCAGCTCATTTGTGAAGATTTCTATTATCATAATCAGAAGCTATGAAACTCTGAATAGTGTTTTAGAAATCATGCCTGAAAAATAAAGTTCACAATCTAACTTGTTCAGTAAGTAAACTAGTAGCCATGCACAGTCTGTAAGAGCCCAATGCCACCGTCTGTTTTGCCTCAGATACCAAATGCACCTGGAGGAAAACAGTCCATGGCTGCCTTAGCCTTCATGCTGGGCATGGCCCAAGAATGAGATCCATATATCTCTGACAACAGAATAGGGCTGATTTAGTAAGAAAATTAAATATAGGCACTACAGAAATTCAAATGAAATAATAGAAAAGCATGATGCTAATTATGAAATCAGGACTTGAATGGATCATCAAAATTCATTTCCTTAGAGGAAGGAAATCAACCTGTACTAGAGAGATTTGAAGAAGACCACTGAATTTTATTGGAAGAACAGTTCTTCAAAGTCATTTAAATATGAATGACTAACTAAAAATAGCTAGCAGAAAAAATATGGTCAAAGAAAAGTAGGAATACAAATCATTAGACTAAATGACCCCTCATAGTAAACCAGCAAGACCACTTCTGAATAGAAATCAGTTATTTAGTGTTCTGCCAATCTAAAGGAACAAGTGTGTCTCAACAAAATTACACCAGCACATACACAGATGAAGAAATCACATTTTGAAGTATACATAAATAACACTTTCAGAAAGGAAAACTAAAAAGTAGGTAGAATATAAAAATTGCACTTTCAGTAAAATGTCTATGTTTAGTGGACTGCAGAGATTTTTGTTATCTGTGTCTTTTACACTTGGGAAGAGCTGGAAATAAACCTCGTCTGTTGAATTTCAGGATACAGAATCACAGAATCACAGAATGGTCAGGGTTGGAAGGGGCCTCAAGGATCATGAATCTCTAACCCCCCTGCCACATGCAGGGCCACCAACCTCCCCATTTAATACTAAACCAGGATACACAGTCATTTCCTAACATAGGCTTTGCAAAAAATAATGGAGTAGGATTTTAATTGTAGTCTCTATGAAAGTGGGATGTTTTGATACAATATAATGTACTCTCAACATTAATTCTAAATGTAAAGAGATCTGAATATTTTGCTTATAATTCAGATCACAGAAATTATTTTCACTTTTTTTGTTTATATTATATAGCTCTTACAAATAAAGTGTATGATGGTCGAATTCTCCTGAGATTTTCAGATACTTTCAATCTAAAAAACAGTTTTCCTTGAAACGTTTGGAAACAAAATGCTTCTGTAACATGCACACCCCTAAAAAAAAAAAAGTAATATTCAGAAAATATTGTTTTTATTACAAATATAACCAAAGAGCCATTTTGCCCCTTAAACACTCTTCCAAAACAGCCAGCTGAAATTTTAAGCATGGACTTTCCTGAACACAAATGCACATTATGCAATATGAAGTGGGTATGTAAAACTAAAATGCAGATTTTTGCCCAAGATACTCTACTTCTAATTTAGCTGACTGATAAAAGCAATATAATATTCCATGCGGTATTTTACTGACTTAGAGATAGGTATTGACTGAAAAATGTCAATATTTAGCTTTCTACAAGTAATACACAAGAAAACAAAGGTTAAAGTAATTTTTATGAGAAAGTATTACTAGAAATTCATTCATGTAAGTTGTTATATATATATATATATAACTCAAGTGACTTATGCAAATACATTCATACACTCTTAGATCTCCAGAAGAAATAGTTTAACATTCTTTGTTAAATCGTTCCTGAATAATTCTCCTTTGCACTTAACATTTAATAAATGAGATGAAGTCCAGAAAGAAATACAAACAATCCTTGCTCTTCTCCAACCTTCCATGTGAGGTGGTATTGGAGCTCAGCTGCAAGTAATTATAACTCTGCATCTGACTGGCTATTACGCAATTTTTTTACACAAATGTTAAGAGTGTTGCATTCCAGCCAAACATAAACAAGTAATTGGAATGCAGTTTTCTTTCCTTAGTCTTCAGGCATTTGAATTTAAAACACCATCTAAGGTTTTTTATTATTGCTTTCCCTCCTCCCCCCCTCCCCCCCTCTATCTCTATAGAATCTCTTCTCACGGTCGTCTTCTTCAGGACTATCCATGTTCTGGCTCCATACCTTTTGCAAAATCTAGAAATGGTTTTACTTATTAAGCTGAGTGGTCATGACCTCTCTATTCTATCTTCCAGGAGAGCATCTCAGAACTTTAGAGCCAGTATAAAGAGGCCATTTATATTTCACTTTTACTCACTCTTTCCCTGAGAGATTATATGTTTCATAGTTTCCGTAGAACTGCTTTTGTAGAGAAGATTGTGAGGTTGAATTCACTTCTATATAAAGTTGTTACTTGAATTTGAGAAGACAACAGAAACTGAGAAACGGAAGATATAAATCCACCTATCTATATAATTATTTTCATCTGAAAAAAAAAATATATATATCTATATCTATATATATATATATGCAATCATCAGATTTCAGACCATTATGTCCTTTGTGTGATTATATGCTGAAGTTATGCCATATAACACATTGACAATCTTGTAGGGAAAAAAGTAAGCAAGGAAAGGAGACTTAACAGGATAAATAGATAAATCTGAATTCTTTCTCTGAAAACCCATAGGCATAAAAATGAAAAAATGTCAGAACTGCTGTCTATATCTTCTTTTTCACATCTTCGTTCTCAAACGTTAAAGACAAGCATGCAGTTGAGCAGTGGCTCAAACATGGGCAGGTATTTAAATAGGATCTTATTTTACTTAAACAATTTTCCCCAGGAAAAGAGAAATATATAGACTTAATCTTGTTGTGCAGAAGGAGTTTCTGAAAGGGAATGTAATGGATTTTCAACAAATTATATGTGCAGATTCAGGCACAGGTTATTCGCAAGTTAAGTCAGCATAAAGCAGATGCCCTATTTAAGCTTTGCTGTTTTTCACAGAAAATCGTGTGGTATAGAGTTTAGAAGATCATTAACTGTATCAATTACAGAGATTTTTATATTTTGAAGTGAATTACTTAATCCATGAGGGTAAAATCCTGGTTTACAAAATAAGAATTAAAAACACTATCAATCCAAACAGCATTTTCCCCATAAAGCAGTACATTGCTTATGAGCACTGAGAGATTATTGGGAGAAAAAAATTACTCAATAAAGTTTAAACATTATCTGATTATCATTTGATTCCTTAAGAAAAGTCAAACACACTGTCAAAGATTTCTGGTATTTGGACTTCTTTCTGAAATTATTTGATGCATTGAATGCAAATTGGTTGCTGATCAGTTATGGTATTATCCTTAAGTTATAAACTAATATACACATAATTAGCACTCAATTCAAACACAGAGTGAAAATAAGCATCCTTGAAATACTGCTGAATCTTTAAAATAATGTCAGTAGTAGTGGAATACTTCTTTTAGCTTACCGCATTTACTTCGAATATTCTAGGTTTTACTCATTGTACTCTAGTGGGAAAGGAAAAAAAAAAAACAGAAAGTATTCCCATCTACTTGAGACTTTTAAAAATCTCAGTTCATTCCTTTAGAGAACTTTGATTTCTTGTTTTCAGATGACAAGGTTAGGGATTATTACATTCGTAGGGAACATAGCTGAGATATTCCATGTGTGACATGAAAGATAGGAGGACTGAACATACCTACTTACTTAATTCATTTCAATATCGTATTTCCTCTTTCAAACATCTATCCTAAAGCACAAGTCACATTATAAACAATATTATTGTGCCTCAATTTGTCATATATGAGTACAGAACTTTGGAAAAGCTCATTTCAAAACTAGGATCCTGCAGTGCAACTTCGAGTGTATGCACAGGTTCTATGCCCCAGTAAATGCTATTACTGTGATTTCATGGCATGATTTGCAAAGCAACACTGCTGCAGGCTGTGAGGAATACAGTGTAAAGAAAGTATTAATTTTTCTTTTATGATTTTTATTCTTATGTAAAATCTTATGTAGAATCCAAATATAATTACTCGGACTAAAATATACCAAATTACACATATACTTGATAGAGATGGGTACTCTACTGAATTGATGAGACTATGCATTTCTTGATCATTAGCTACCAATGTCATGTACTGCAAAGGCAGAACCTTAACTGCCGATACACATAGTGCAAATGAGCAGAATAGAATAGAATAGTTCAGTTGGAAGGGATCTGCAAAGACCGTCTAGTCCAACTGTCTGACCACTTCTACGCAAATCAGAAGTTAATGCATGTTATTGAGGACTTTGTCTGAATGTCTCTTGAATACTGTCAGCCACAGTGCATCAACGATATCTCTTGGACATTTTTCCTAATGTCCAGCTTGACCGTCCTCTAGTGCAGATTTGTGCCATTCCCATTCTGCCATTGGTAACGAGGAGCAGAGCCTGGCCCCTCCCTTTACTTCCCATCCTCAGGGAGCTGCAGAAAGCAATGAGGTCACCTCTTGACCTCCTCTTTTCTAGACTGAGCAGCCCAAGAATCTTCACCATCTCCTCTTGTACCCTCCTCCAGATTCTTTCAAGGATGTTAACATCCCTTTTATATTGTGGAGCCCAGAACTGCACACAGTACTCAAGGTGAGGGTGTACAAACACTATGTCCAGTGGGAGAATCACCTCTTTTGACCACCTCACTATGCAGTGTTTAACATATCACACAGCAGTGGGAGGTATTCTGCATCCCTGTCAGCAGGACTGCTCTGGTGGCCTGCTCTGCTCATCCATAAACCAGGGCTGCAGATCTGATGGCCTCCCCTTCAACTGCAATGCATTAAACAGTTTTCTGTCAGGTACACAGCAGTGAGGGGGGTGAAGACATGGTGACCACCTAACAGAAATTATGGCAGTCAATTCTCTTAACTTCATAACTTAGGCAATCAGAATAGTCACAACACAATCATACAAAGCTAAGTTATTTGAACTCTAGCCTTTTTTTCTGTGATCTTGAGGATCGACTTTTTTGCAGTAACTCAAAGCTAACATAACAAAATTTATTCAGAGAGCATGTAAGACAGCATCACTAATGATTGTAGAGGACTGACACCTTTCAAGTGCTCTTGGCATTAGCAAGAAATATCTAGGAGACCTACCATAACAAAAACTACTTTGATTTTAATAAATCATTTCTTCAGTTAAAAAACGTTTCCACTTGTAATATCTAATTAGCCAACTAATGTGTTATTAAGTAAAAAAAAAAAAAAAAAAAAAAAGTGGAATAGATGAATGATGTATTTAAAGGGTTATTTTCTGACATAAACTTGTATTTTATCAGTCACAAACTGCATGATTTTATCTTAATTATGCACTTGTAATTTCACTGCTATAATTGATAAACTTTGTCACTGTGCATTTTGGGTTTGCTATTCTCAGGGCAACTGTTATCGCTAGTTTGAAAGTGTAATCCCATAGGGGCAATTTAATATCTGCAAAAACTGAGAGATACAGATAATTGTAGAAAATTGTAGATTGTTCATTGCTAGATGGGATGCTAAATGGAGCTATCTTAAAATGTCTGAAGGATTAAGCACACCTGTAAATCTGAGGGCTTTACAAGGAGATTTGGGGTACTAAAGGCTATGGAAAATTTACTGGTAAGTATCGCTCAGCAAGGCACTCAAATCAGTCATTCTGGAAAAGAAGCAGATTCCTCTGACACCGGGATATTTGAAAATGAATTAACATTTGAACTGCAAGCAAGTGAAATCCCACTGTTGTATTGAAAAATAATGAAACTAGAGAACTTCATAGTAAAATTTTAAGAATGATAGAGATAGTCTGTTTGTTTGGTGATGATCACAGTACTCTGAAGAAGTAGCTTTTACTGTCTCTCTTTTTATGGGTTCAAATGCTAATTTAGCATCAGGAACAAGGTAGGGTTCTGTTAACTTACAGATTTGAGAAGAACCAGTATTAGGAATGCATCAAACATTATCACCTCCAGTCAGCGTGACCACAGTGTAATTCCTACTGGGGTGTCTGGGCTCAGAAAAGAAACGTACTTAGGCCTGGTAAAGAAACAAAGTTATCCGGAGGTGAGCTGTGTGTTATTTTCAGCCGCATAAATGTTACTCTGGCAATTTAAGAGGCTGAGGAATAACTTTCCCCACACATGCGTGTGGGCAAGTACTTGCTTTCCATTCCCCAGGCAATACAACACTTAAAAGTTTCATCTTTTGGGTAGATCAGACATGACAGTTGAAGTGGCTGCAGTTGCAGAGCTCAATCATCTGATGATGTAGCTAGTGAAATTCCTCACCACTTAAGCACACAAAAGCTTTTAGTTCAATTATATGCAATGTCTTTTCTACTGTTGTATTCGATGGACACTTTAATAATTGATTTTCAAAGTAAAAGGAAAAGTAGTCTGTAACAGAGGGATCGGTGCTGGCTGCAAGAACATACTTCTGGTATGTTTGCCAAGGGGTGATGTAGAAATGCTTTTCATTTATCTCAGCAAATACCATCTGACCACCATCAATTCAATCATTTGCCAAAAGACACAATGTTGCCGCAAAAGCAATTCCTTTTTAATATATAAAACACCCTTATATAATACTCATGATTATTACCATACATTACCAGCATTTTGAATTCTACAATATTAATCTCATTTATGGAGTAGCAGTTAACAGTAATAATGTATGTAATTCATGTATGTTTGTAATTTATTCAATTTTACTTTGCTTTTCAGATAGGCCAGTTATTGATCA
Source organism: Chrysolophus pictus (assembly GCA_037305975.1). Classification (NCBI taxonomy): domain Eukaryota; kingdom Metazoa; phylum Chordata; class Aves; order Galliformes; family Phasianidae; genus Chrysolophus; species Chrysolophus pictus. Next base: position 20,057,938 of record CM074577.1, on the reverse strand, counting down.
GTCAATTTGATCAGAGGTGAGAACTTCCAAGATGTTGTTTCAGAATAGGGGTGAAGAGATCTAGAAAACTCTCAATTCAGTTCATGATGTTTTAAGATTGTCACCTGTTCTGCATGCTGAAGTTTTGATACTCCAGACAGAAAGGTAAATTCTAAGATTAACATCTAAAATATACAGTTTGAGTATAGATAGTGTTCTAAATCTCTAGGAGTAATGATCTGCTTTAGAGCTTTAACTGCTTCCCATAAAACTATGATACACTGTTGTCCGAGGAGAACAAGAACCATAAGATTATTTTAGAATAGATTTTGCTACCCAAGCATATTCCAGGGATCAATTTTCCCAAGCATATTCCATTAAGTGATTAGTTTCTCATTTTATTCAAGGTTGAAGGCACCTAGGCAACACGTCTATGTAGATATCGAACTGCTTTTGAAACTGGCTGGTATTAGGTGCAAAAATGCATTGATAATTTGCTGTTTTAGTATTAATTTCTGGATAAATTTTATTCATTGATGATACTTTTAAATTATTTTTCAAAAATAGTAGGCTTCCTTGATCATCCACAGTCCTTGAAAAATCTCCTAATGAAGGTCAGCACAGAAAATGATTTTGATATAGAAGTTAATAGTGCAAAAATTACTGAATGCTATAAGAAAGTCCACAGGCTTGGATAGCTTTCTCATTGATTTTTGAGTCATTTTTCTGTACTTAATTTACCCACTTTTACTGGAAGCCTTTAAAAGTAATCATTGCTCAAGGATACCTGCCAAATAGATTACAAACTGAGCTTATTTCTCTGCCTTCCATCTACAGACAGATTGCTCTTCTGTTGTACATCCATCTCTCTGCTGAATGGTCTAGACTTACACTAGACTTACCACTGAAGTTCTACTGTCTATTATATACATGGCTCTCCCACGTATTCTATATATTTTCTTCTTCTTCTTCTTCTTCTTCTTCTTCTTCTTCTTTTTTAATTTATTAAAGTCTTCTTATAGTAGCATTCTTCCTCATAGAGCATGCCTGGATCACTCTGTATTACACACTCCTCATAAAGCAAAATGTAAGCTCCAACGTATTTCAACTGAGTCTACTTATTTCCTATGCTTCTAAAGCTACATATGGAGACTTATGACAGCAAATAACATTTCTTTGGCAGTCCCTAATAAATATAGTGTGGATTTATTTACTCCTGAATTACTATAACGCTCTATATTTTTATTTCACCATTTGGAGGAAGCACAAATGACAAAAATCTACTGCAGTGTCTCCTTTTAGTTGGAGAAGCTTCCAACAAATCACTAAGAGTTTAGTGACTCAGCTTTAACAGTCCTCAACACTCTGACAATACCAGAAATTAGACTACATCATTTTTCAGTAGATGATTCAGATAATCCATTTAAATTGGTTTTAAACATGCTGGCAGTGTAATTGGTTTTAAATATGCTGACAGTGTAAGAAGCTTTAAGCAAAAGAGTTGTCCCCTGATTTTCTTTTATCTGAATAATTTATTTGTCTTACCTCACTTCTAGTATTCCTAAATCATTTCATTCTGTTGCCTACTTATTAACATACAAACCAAATAAACACTTTTATAACAGACTTAGCACTAAACAGTCTTATGCATTATATGGTTGGTATCATTGTTTTTTGTTTGCTAAGAAGATCACTCTCTTTCCTATAAGCAGGTTTTGATTCTATGTAGATCCTTAGGAATATAAAGAATAGTCTCACAGAGCCTTTTTTTTTTTTTTTTTTGTATACATATGTATAATAAATATATATACATACATGATACCTACTTGTATGCATGTAGTTTGTATATATTTAAAAACACATATGTACATGGTGTATGTATGCATGTATAAGAGTTCTTGTATTTTTAGTTTCCTGATGCTCTTTATATCTATTTTTGTTCTCTCTTTTGTTGAAAAAAAAAAAAAAGCTTTCACAATAGTGATACATAACACTCCTATCTGAACATATACTTCAAATTTTAGATTTAGTGCCACAAAACTCTACAGAAAATGAGCCCTTTTCAATTAGAAATCCATCAATCTATGAATGGCTTCAATTACTGAGACATCACTGTGATAAAAGGTTGTAACAGGCTGTAGAAAACCTGTTGGTTTGCATTTAGACAATATAGAGTACCTGAATTTTCAGGATATCTGTGCACACTGATAGAACAGCCTAATTTTCACTGACTTTGAAAGTTCTTAATTCAGGTATCACTTTTGTATAAGAAGGGAAATTCAGATTAAATTCTAGAATCAAATAACTGATTTCAATAGGTCACTTTATAAAATGGCAACACATCATTAAAAGGAAGATTTACATTAAGTAAACCAGTGTTTATCAGGGCACAAACATACACACACACACATGAAGAGAAACTGATATTATATCTTTAGTTATACTTAAAAAGCAGCTGAAGTAATAGGATAAATAAGCTTATATACAGATTTGCTAATATTATATCAGCAGAAATATCAGTACAGTGAAATTAGAAATCTGAACACTTAACCTCATTTGCATCATTAATATCTTAAAAAAATTTATTCTAGACAATGCAGTGAAGTTCTACCCCAGAAACAAATGCTATTGAATCTTACAAGATGCTAGATCTAATGTTTATAAATCTCCTAGTGTAATGAGTAAAATTTTTATATTAAAAAAAATAAAACATTTACTTATATCACATATTTACAGTAAGATGGCATGTGGTGGCAAACACACAGAAAGAGCAAGTGAGGCAATGCTTTTCATCTGAAAAGTTTCTTTGGAACATTGTACAGAATCTTGGAGAAACACAATATTAGGGTCTCATAGAAATAACTGTAAAATTATATTAGTAAGAATGGATTAATTATTTCTAGAGCCAAAAATCTGTATTGTTATATCCCCTGTTCAGCTTTGGATCATAAGCTTTTTTTCATTTATTCCTCTAGGATTCATGCTGCTTACAACTCAAAACCTCAACATTTAGTTTTACTGATAACTGAAGTTTTTCAACTGAAAACAAATGACTGGTACCAAAAGTTAAACATGAACAGAAAGACAGAAATTATAACTGGTGAATGTGAGACAGAAAAACAAACAAACAACAACAACAAAAAAAAACCCCACAAACACACACACACACAAAGAAAGAAAAAAAAAAAAAAAAAGAAAAATGAATATCCATTGACTCTTATAGAATAATATATAATCCTATAAAGAACTCCAGCAGTAATATTAGAAAAATTTGAAGAGACAGTTAAATGTTGAAGACTACCTGGGTTACACTCTTACTCCTAAGGAAGGATATAATGAGAGGTGTTAAGATGACGTAAAACTATAACCTATAAAGCAAGATAATCCTAGTGCATGTATGCAACAGAAGCAAACCCTGTCTTAGATCATACGTTGATCCACACTCTGCGTCACAAAAGAAAATTGTCACATAACGGAAAAAAAATGGTCACAGTGGTTGAGACAAATGAAATTACAAGATATTGGAATACCCAAGAAACTAGGATCACATTGGATCTCTCAAGTATCCAGTACAGAATCACAGAATGGCTGAGACTGGAAGAAACCTCAGGATCCATCTGTTCCAACCCCTGCTCAAGCAAGGACACCCAGAGCAGGGTTCCCATACCCACCACGTCCAGGCAGCTTTTAAACATTGCCAAGACTTCACAGCCTCTCTGGGCAACCCATGCCTGGGCTCCATCACTCACAGCAGATAAGAACTTCCTGGTGTTCAGTGATGCATTGAATGCATGTGACATTTTATTCAATTTGATACGAGTAATCACATGACACAAATTTCATTTTATTTCTAAATTAGAGACTGTTAAACTTTAAAGTAGAATAATGCATACCAGCAGAGCATTTTGAAAATAATATTTCTATAACAAAATACTTCAACATTCTGGCTTAACACAGTTTCATATGAAAATGAATGATTAGTATTTAGCTAAAGTACTTTTGAAGCAAATGGATATCAGAGATAGCATGCTGAACACAGTAGAATGTTATCAAGTCCATCTAGAAAATATTTTCTCAATATGTTATGTAAATGCATAGGCAGATCTCCAACCATTTGTGTGACTTTTTGCAATCACAAGCTCCTTTTGACACATCAGTCATTACTCCTTTCACGTTGTGTATGAAGATTAACAGCATTTAGGTTTCAAAGTGTCATATAATGTCTTGCCTTGAAAAGGACCTCAAAGATCAAGTTTCAGCCTCCCTGCTACAGGCAGGGTTGCCAGATTCCAGGTCAAGTACTAGATCCATTTGCCCAGGGCCCCATCCAACCTGGCCTTCAACACCTCCAGGGATGGGGTATCAACAACTTCTTTGGGCAGTGTGTTCCAGCAGGTCACTATTTGCTCAGTAAAAACCTTACTCTGACATCTAATCTAAATTTCCATCCCTTTATTTTAAAACCATTTCCCCTCGTTCCATCACCGTTTACCCATGTAAAAAGCTGATTTCCCTCATGTTTATGAACTCCCTTTAAGTATCGGATGGTTGCAATGAGGTCTCCTCTGAGCCCAGTTCTTGAGCCTGCCTTCATAGGAGAGGTGCTCCAGCCCTTGGATCTTCCCCCCACAACTCTACTTCCTCTAGGAAAATTAGCACTTTTTGCCTAGAAATTTGACCAAAGACATCTAGCTATAAGTTTTAGTATTTGAAAGATCAGAGCTTATCAAAGCGTGTTTCAGCAGAATTGTCTAGAAATGAAAACCAAGTCTGCAGTTTGCAGTTGATTTATATCAACCCAGCAATGTATTCCAATATTCCAACTTTTTTGTCTTCCACTGCATTATGTCCATGTGCTTGAGTTAAAAAAATATTGTCCATGGTCCTAACCAATGGCTACTGTTTAGTAAGTTTCTTGGGAGTTCTTGATGATCTGTACCATTTTATAAGTATAACTTTGCCATACATAGTATAATTTCATTGCACCTGTTAGCTGTAGTAAGAAAACTGCAGATCAGTTTGGTCTATCTTACTTTGACTAAGATTTTAATAAGAGGTTAACTAAAAAGGCTGCAGTAAGTAATAAATTATTTAACATTAAAATCACAGTTCAATCTACTTTATAAAAACTAAACTGTTCTCCTGTATGGATATTCATGGCAAATCTCTTCCAAATTTTACTAGCTTTTCTGAACTGTAGCTAAATATATATATAATGTACATATTTGGTTAGCTTCATTTTTCCTCTCCTACAAAAAAAAAAAAAAAAAAAAATCCAGTTGGTGAAACATATATTTTCAGTGCTATAGTTCAAACCAAGTTTGAACCTAGCACTTCCAGAAGAAATCCACCTAACTCTGAGGAGGAAAAGATTGTCACTTCTGGGAATTCTTTGGCATACAAAAGACTCCCATATATTTTTTTCTTGAAACTGTTTATTACTTCGGGTCTGATACTGCTTGACCTTTTCCATTCAGCTCTTGGACCTGAAGCAGGCTAAAGTGTGTCCTAATGGAATGTAATGTAGTCTACACCCATGTGTCCAAATATAGACTTTTATGTGCTTCATCTGAGAAATAAACTGCACATGAACTTCAGTGGAAGCAGAAAATGCCTGAAATTTCATCTTCAGTGTCTTCCTTTGTACTGTTGTACTGAATTAAGTAAATTAAGATAGACTGCAGCAACCATACTAAAAATGACTATGGCATCTTTTAAAATTACAATACAGAAATTTAATTATGAATTAATGGCCTTTTAGAATAGCTTGTTATAGAGAAGAATTTTTTAATAGAAACTGCAAAGTAAAAAGAAATATATATTTTTTACATTTTGAGTATAAATACTTTACCTGCCACAGCAGGCACTCAGCAAACAAGGAAATTTGATCCTATACTTATAAAAAAAGATAAAAAGATACCACGTAATTGAATTCAAGGATGGCTACAATACCACTGTATATTAAATTCAATAGTGTGTGTATGGAAATCCCTGAACCATTAAATCCCAGAAGAAAACATCTGTAAACTTTTACTTTTCCTTGTGTATTTTCCATCAGACATTGTCACACACAGGAATTCTAACTCAAACTACATTCTGGTGCAGTGTCCCTTCTATGCTAGATGAGATGAGACTAAATGTTCTAATTTAAATTCTGATCTTTTCCTCCTAGAGTCTACTCTTCTCATTCTGTTGAAGCCATATATATTTAATCCTAGTATACATTTGTGCAATTTCTTTTCCATATATCTGATCAATATATTGAACTGTTTGTAGCACATGTGCTTGCCTACGTTTCTCCAGTTTATATGTAGCCTGGCACTACAGGCTACTTTCTGCAGACATGATGAGTTTTGGCTCAGATCTCCTATTGCCAGAGGACCAAGTGGTTCATTGCCAGTATATGCATTTATGCACACCGCAGTCACTGCCATGTCAGTATCTGAAGCCAGCTGTTTCTAACAATTAACATCCTCAGAAAAAAGATGGGGAATGAGAATTCAGAGAAGAAAGTACCCTGGAGCTTGAACTCAAGTCTTTTCCCTTGATGCAAGCCTGTCTAACAAACACTGAACCTGTGCCCACTCCCATACATGCATCCAACTTCCCTGTTAGCACACACAGCCATACCTTGGCCATCCTGAAAGCAATCTGATAGCAAACAGAGAAAGACTGCTGGAACATGTTTGGATCTTTTGTTCACCTGTGCCTTTTATGACTAGGTTTCTGCTTTTGCTAGTGTAAGGCAAAAGAACCATCTGGTTTGTTCCCTAATAAAATTTCCATTGTAGCAATGGTGAGAGAAAGTTATAAAACACCCTGAGAGTCATATACCCGTGATCGATTGTCTATTCATGTGACTTCTGTGGCCTTTCTGGATGAGAGTTACCTCTTTCAAATATGCACAATACCACAGTGGAAGCAAAGTTGCGCTGTCTGCTACAGCAGCCATAGCAAGCTGCAGGTTATACAGACAATGAGTCACACAGCACTGCACAGTGTGTACTGTTGTAAGTAACCCTTGTCTCCTATGCATGCTTCTTGATCTGCAAGGAAGGGTGGCCAAACCCAACTTTCTCTAGATTTGGCCTCAAACTCCACTGTTATTACAGCTGTGCTGGACACCCAAGAGACTACCACTGCAAGATCTCCTGGCAGCCAGGAGACAGAGCCATCTCTGAAGTCTAAGGTAGACTCAGGCAGGTGCAGCTGAAGACATCCTACTGTTGAGAGTGTGGGCCAAGACCCTACACTGGGTAACAGAGTGCATTGTTTGAGGTCATGAAGTAGAAAGATGGCAGACCTCATGTATGATGCTCTTCATGCTCTGGAAACTACAGATAATCTCTGTTTCTTCTGTATAAGTTATGCCCCGGTAGGATTTCTGAACGAGAGGGAAACTATTTTAGATTTTGAAAGTATTACAGATAGGTTATTTTAAATGCAGCTCCTGATGAGAATTAAGATGATGGTATGCACTTCTCATACCCAGTCAAGAAGGCATCCCAAATACAATTCTAGGATTTGCTTACTTTTTCCGGTCTACTATAGCAAATAAGTCTTTTTCTTTCTTTCTTTTTTTTTTTTTTTTTTCAGTCTTCCTAGTTAGTGGAAAAACTACCTGAAATTATAATCTATATTTTTAGTACTGCAGTCTTTATCATGAAAAAGTTTTTATTTTAGCTGATTCTGCAGGAAAAAAATGTTGTTTTGTAACTTCTGAGATTTTCTAAATTCTTGAGTATTTAAATATTTCAGAGAAGGAAAAAAGACATAAGAAACAAGTTTCTTCATTTTCAAAGCACTAGATCATTTGTACATAATTGCTTGTATTTATAGTAGAAAATCATCTGCTGTCTATATGAAATTCACTCAATCTACAGGGGAAATTCAGGCTGACCAGTGGAAAAAATAGAGCCAGTGGAAGTTGAAACATATGTATGTATAGTTTGCCATACATATAGCTTAAGAAAGATTTAGGGCAAAATTGTTCCACAGAAAAATCACATTCAATATTTGCTCACATATTTGTTCACTAATCAGTAATTACCATAACATATGCTGACATTCGGGAACTTTGTCTCATATTGTTATTCAGTTTTGCTGTATTCTGAACTGATTGAATAGGCATCAATTAGATTATTCATATAGTAGGATTGTCAGGCTTTGAGATAAATAGAACCTCTCTGAAAGTACATTTCTACAGGATAGTCTGAATACAAGATGTCTTAAAAATAAGAAGTGTGGAAAGAGAAAGAGTTTTTTCAGTATTTAAAGACCAGTATGGCTTTTCTGCATCTCCTTAATTGCTGCTGAAAGAAGAATCAGAAGAATTTCACATGAATTTCTACTAATGAGAGCAAGAAAACTGGGTGTATATAGTATAGCAATCTCAATGAACATTAATATCAATGAGAAAAAAAGTAGTCCTCCTTTTTTGAACTTTTAAAGGTATAATGTAGGTGCATCTCAGATTTAAGAGACAGTAGAACACAAGCACGGTGGGCTCTCGATATCCAAACCAGTTTTTCTCTTAGCCCTAAATTGCATGTAATGCCTTTTTTGTTTGTTTGTTTGTTTTTTAAGTGACAAATGCATCCTGACAGAATATTTCAAAAGCATGTATTCTTTACTGATTTTCCACGTGAGGGATATTCTCTGAATAGGTTCTGCTATCATTTATTGTCATGCATTTAAGATACATAATGATCCTTCTGAAGGTAACAGGCTTTTCTACGATTAATGTTCCTGCCTACTACATCCCCTATCAGAAGTATAACTGTTTATCCTAATAAACTTGTGCTGTACCTTGCCTTACCAGCAACAATACTGATAATGCTGGTGCCGACTATTAAACAGTTTGTTTAAAGTCAAGTGACTTTTATATTTTAATCAAAGTGGAGGCTAGTCAGTAGGAACAACAAACAGGTAAACTTTAAATTGCATTTAATTACATTCTAGTAAATTCAGATCTGAGATGCTAAGAATAACACATGATTTTATTCCTGATTTTATACTCCCCAATGGTTTGCTTATATTAAAATGACTGACAGATTTACAGCTTATTTGAGTGTCTCATAAGCCAGGATACACACACTGTTCATACAGAGCAAGTAGTGATAGGCAAATCTATTTTGCAACTACTATTATTTGTGAGAATGCTTTCTTTGTTAGATTGTTCAATGAAGCAAGCTCTTCTCTTCCTGATCCTTATCTCAGGGATAACAGAAGTGATCAGACATACAGCCTTCGGTAATGAAGATTGTCATTTACTAGTGTTTTATCCAAGCTTGCTTGTAATTATGTGTAATTAGTCACCAAGACTAAAGGAGATGAGAAGTTATTTTGACTTGCACATAGCACAGTATGTAGAATAACCTATTAGAGGATATACAATCCTATCTTTTATTAGCAAAAAAACCTCAGACTTCCTTTGTTAAGTGTAAATCACTCTTCACATAGTTATCACCTTTATTTTAGCAAACTCGTCTAAGTATACCAGGTTTAAATATGTTATAAAACTTTTCTATACAAGCACCACTAGACAGTACAGATCATCAGTTCGGTAAACTAGAGAAAGGATCTACAGAATACTTGATGGGAGCTGGTGATAAAAACCCTTCACAGAGTAGAACACAAGTCATATCTTACCAAGACAGCTGAGAATAGATCATTACAGTCTGCTAATGAAAGAGGGAAAAGGAAGAAAAATAAGCTGACATATCTAAACGTTAGAGTGCAAAGCAGACAGAACTTCTAAATCTGAACAAGCAAAATCAGCATTGTGAACATTCATGACAAGTCTCAAGACTAGTTTTTAAGATGACAAATACAATTTAAAAAAAATGGAGAAGGTGTTAAATATTAAGAAAGATAATTTAAAGAAGAAAGAAAACTTTTTGCTGTTTTGTTTCTGAATGAATGTAAAGGGGAAAATAACAGATCTTTGCAATAGTAGATAATTTTAAACTATTTCACCAGACATAGAATATAAGATACTTTAGCACCCACTTCTTCTGTTGTCAAGTGATAAAGGGAAACATTAATCATCCAGTTCCTATTAGAAAGCAACACAACCAGACATAACTTCTAAAAGAAAGTAGAGAAGGCACTGGATGGAACATGGAACACTACTAAATTCAAGAACCAACTGTGGCTAATCTTGATTCTAGCTGGTGACTGAGGATTAGAAGTTGGAAGGTAATGGAGATGGTCACAGGAGGATGAAGTTCACAATTCTCATTAAAAAAAAAAAAAAAAAAAGGAAGAAACTGACAGAAGTGAAAACAATGATGATGATGGTAATAATATATTTTCTGAGGTTTCCATCTATTTTAGAACCAGATGAGTAACATGACAAAAATTTCTCTGGTAATAAAGGCACAGAAAAATAAGATTTCTATATAGATTTCTGGAAATAGAGGGACAACAGAAAACTGTTAAAAATAAAATATACCTAATCCAGAACTTACATTAGACTGGGAAAAAAAAGGAAAGAATGTCATAGTTCTGCTTCAAATAATAAGAATGAATCTATAGAAACATCATTCAAAGGATAAAACCTGAAGGATTAACACATAAATAGATGATAAACAAGTAGAGACATGAAATCTATAAATACACCATAATATTGAAGATAAGAAAGTATAACGAAGATATCTCAAGAGAAAATTATCATATACCAGAAAAATTCAAGAAGTATTCATTGCCATGTTACAAACTGTTTTGTAAAAAGAATATCAAGAGAGCATGTGTAATTATATCTAATACATAAACTTCAAACAAAAAGACATGGTTAGAAGTACATATATTTGATCAAATTAGATGGGCCTAGGCAGGAGTAGGAAGAAAGGAACAAAAACACTTAACCAAATAGCTGAACTAGTATCTGAATCATGAACTGAAGTAGAATTGCAAGGTCATAGCCAAAACCAATGATTGAACACCAGGTGAAAAGGCATAACAAACCCAGGGAGCTCAGGTGCAAGCAATACACCTGAGTGATGGGGAGGCATGGACTCTGGCTTCATCCCTCCTCATTCTCATTAAAGGACTAGCAGCTGAGGGAGTAACTTCTCTCTGGATAGGGACTGCATTTGTCTTGAGCCATCACTAGTCATCGGAAGCTAATCTTTCTTCTTTGATATCTTTTATCACTTTATAGCGCTTGTAACCAAGTAAAAGGTGCTGTCATAGCCTTCTTTTGCTGCATACAAGTCATTGTCTTTAAGATTGCACAGAGGGGGAAGTCTAAGGGGACTAATGAAGGGCAAGCCATAGAAATATTTAAACAGCGGAAAGCAAAGACCTGAGAAATCACCGCCCAGTCACAGTATTTTCAGTATAAGGAAAGATACTAGGAGAAGTTATTAAACAGCCAATTTATAAGCACTCTTCAGGAGAATAAAAAAGGTGATAAAAACAGACAACACTACTTTCTCAAGAGTAAATCATGTCAAAACAATCTAATTTCCTTTTCTGACATACTAACTTTTAGTCTAATGGATAAGAAGTAAACAGAAGATGAGATCGCTTTACTTTAATAAAGCTTTTTACACAGTGCCACGTGAGACCACATAGTCAAGCCAGAAAAGCATGGACTTACAGGTCCAGCCTGAACAAATGATTGAAACTATATTGAGAATATATAGTGGATACTAACACAAGGAATGACATGGTATCACTGCTCAACAGTATAAACCCTAAAAAGTAGGCTTAGATCTAAGTGTGACCACTAAACCTTTCTTTGTTTACGCCCTCTGGTATCAGAAAACGTATTTTCTTATTGTAGGTTTTGAACTTAAGATGAACTGAGGATAAACTGTGGCTAGAAAATACACTTAAATTGTAGTTACAAGGATGATGAGATGAACTTTTAAAAGTATAATAAGAAAGAGTGCTTAAATTCTTGTATTGATCGTTAGGAAGATGATCCTTGCATAACCCCAACAAAGATAAGCAGCAGATAACAACCTGAATGAGATAAAAAAGAATCAAAACCTGCTGTATTTTCAGTGAATCATATGGCCCTAAAGAACCCCACCTGACACGGTAAACAGGGACTATAGTTACTTGTGATCTGCCCAATGGTTAACCATCTATCGGTTTTCAAACTGGTAATCTTAAGTGCTGGGAGATTCCTCCATGGATGCATGCAGTGAACAGCAGATCTTTCACACCTTTGAAAAAATTCTAAAATTTTGCTCACCTCACGTTACTGAATTTACCAATTTAGTGCCACTGGACTAAATTGAACATTTATTTTTTATGTTTATCTGATAATTGATATAAACACTGATCTAACCTTGTTGTAGCATGTATCATTAGTACTGTTATGACTGATGATGACAGCTGGTAGTGAGCAGTCTCACAAAGCAGAATTAACAACCCATGGTCCTTGCAAAATAAAATAAAAAAAGGCAGAAATAAATCTAATAAGTCAACAGGTACTGTTAATGAAAAATGATAATGTCTCAAGTAAAATTCACAGGAAGAAAGACATTAGTATTCTATTAGTTAGGTTGATTGCCGTAACTGGTGTCCTTAACAGAAGGTAGATAGTGAGACTCCGTTCTGAAGAGTTGAATACTGAAGCCTAACACTTCACACAAGTATGGAACTACATTTTGTGTTACTTACAGTTCTGTCCTTTGTCCCTTTTTATTCCATCTTCGACTTTGAAATAGAAATGTGCTGATAATACAAAGTATAGGTGTGACAATACGAAATAACAGTTATGGATTTGGTTAGGAGAAGAGAAACTTCAACCATACAAACAATATGTACATGTATATTTATGTATATACATGAACATGAATGTATATATAGCATTTAATATCTGCTATTATCCATGGACTTTGTGATCTTTCATTAGTTTTATGCTAACCTTAATAACTTTAGTTAGAAATTGAATCTTCAACTAACAGTATTGTAGTTCAAGCATTGTTTTTCACAAGTTTTTTACTTAAATTCTGTAGTTAACCTGTGGTTGTAAGAGGTACAAGATAGACTGTTACATCTTACAGAACTTCTTAAGGTAAAAGGAAATGTACTGGAGCAAGAAAGGAAAGCATCTCAGAGGTTCCTACAGAGAGTGGTCATAGTATAAGCCATTGAAAGACATATAAAAGATACAAGGTAAAGTGGTCATAGTTGCTAACTCTACAAAAATAAAGTAGAATCATCCATGATGTCCAGCCCCCTGATGAATACTCAACACCTGCCTCATCTCTAAAATTGTATTATTATCTTGTATTTTCCAATAGTTATGAAAAAGATCAGCAGCCCAGATGAAAAAACAGTGAAAAAGAAAAGGTTAAAAGTCACATTCAACTACCATGTATTTGAAGTTCATTCAGGCTGAGTAAATATATAATGTGAGATCTTAGTGAATGTTTTTGATGAACCCAGTTCATATCATTCTTTTCAGTTATGATTCATGCAGTGCAATAAAAAAAAAAGTGTTTTTCAACACTTGGAGGTATTAACAAACCAGGAAAAGAGTAAACACTTCGGAACATGGATCTAAATCAACCTGTCAAAATCATTCTTGATTCCAATTTAGCACAAAGAATTTAACAAAAGAAAAACATTACAGTATAAAACAGAAGAAAAAAATTAAATTGAAAAATAAGAAGAATCAGAGTAGCAGTCTCATAGTACTGTTTTAAAGAAGATTTAGAAGCTTTAATGGACTTCAAATCAAGTCAGTGACACAATATTGTAATAAAAGAAAAAAAATAAAGAGGAAAATATAGAGCTTGGATATGGGATGTACTTCACCTTGTAAGTAATTAAATTATTCCTTTCTTGTCAGCTTTGCTGAATTACAGCTAGAATTTTCAGCACAGAGATTATTTCATGAAAAGATAAAGAATACCAGAGGAGAAAAAAAAACACAGTAGAATTAAAAAAATACAGTGAAAAGACAAAAATAACTTGTTGTTGTTGATAGAAAAAAACAGTGATTTCTCTAGATTTCTTCCTCAGTGGAGGTTCCCCAAAGAGAGCCAACAGTGAAAAGAATATGTGTCTCTGTTAGAAATTAACAGTAATTACTGGTTTTCGGTGTCTCCAAATAAAATCGAATTAGCAGAATCTGCAACAAGGAAAACAGAATCGTTAGGAAATTGATACTGACAGTGGTAGGCACTAGAACATACCTGGAATTTAAGTACTTAGACATAAGGTAGCAGAAGATTCATAGTCTTCTCCAGTCCTACATGTTTATGACTTTAAGAGGATAAAACTATGAAATGGATCTGTTTTAGACACTATTTGATAATCATAACATTCAGAAGAATGTAAGTATCATCATGTGATCAGTTAAGACATATTCCTGGCTAAAATGCAATGCATTGAATTGCACTCAGAAAATTTTCTATGTAGAGCAAGCTTGTGTTCAATATATTAAATATATCTCATTTAAGTATCTTTGACCATTATGCTTTTTGTGCTATCATTTACACCATTTACAGCTGTGCTTGTTGAAAAGACTGTAGAAAAAGCAAACACCTTTGATAGAAATATATTATAGAGATAGATGAAAATAATGGTATGATGGATGTATGAAATGGCAATGCACAGCTGTGTCAGTACTAGAAAGAAAACAATGGAGAAAAAAATGGCGTGTATTTAAAAACAGGCTATGATGGACAACCAAAGAACTAGTCAACACAGAGGCGGGTATTCTTGCAATACATAGGATAGGTAACCATAGGATAAGTAACTTAGAAGACCACCCTTGTAACAGATAGCAATAGCACTGCATGCGTGACTCCTTATTGGATGTGGCTGTATGATATGGAAAATGAGGCAAGGACAACAACCCTTACAGTGTTTACAGGGAAGGAAGTAAAAGATAGGACTTCAAGTATCAAAGATCAGACCATAACAAGTGTCAAATTGTAAGCGCTATAAGATCTTTTAGCCAAAAATCAGTTCCTTTCACCAACTAAGAAGAATCCAAGGGATGACTTGATAGCTAGCAACCATTATCTTCCATATGAAACACATGAGTAAAATACATAACGGAATGAGTGTGACAGAGAACTGTTCTGCTTAAAACAAAATCTGTTTCCATAAGATTTCCTTTGAGTTTTCTTATGTTTAATACTTACTCAACTTCTGTAACTTCTATTCAGGTTAACATCAGAAGGAAGCACAAAACTGTAAATCAATAGTTTTTTCTATATGATTGAATAAACAGAGTTTCATTTCTCAGTGAATTAAAAGAAAACAACTATTTTTTAAGCTTGAATTAAGTTCAGAATTTTGTTTGTTAAATAATTTATTTTTTCATTAATTTGTGAGTGTACTCTTCAGGCCTTTAAAGCTGTGAGGTTAGATTAAGAAACTTGGTAGGTAGCTAATAGGCCAGAGACAGCATAATACTTTCTTAAATAAAATGTACTGCCTTCTCAACTAGATAACATTTTTCTCAATATAAATACTAATTACAAAGTTTACAATATCTAACAGGTGAAACTATTTCACCAGAATATATTTCAGAATGGTATAATCTCCTTCAGTAGTAAAATTTCAATTTTCTTTAAATTAATCAGTAATTACAATGTTCAGATTTTTTTTTTTTTTTTCTCATAAAGATATCGTTTTGAAAATGTCTAGCATCATAGAGGGTGTAAATTCAGTGTTAGGTAATAAGCTCTTTTTTTAGTCTGACAATTGCATATGAAAAATGTAAAAGCTGAATCTAATGTTGTAAGCAATACTCTGGCAATACTTAGGCCACACATAAGTGGCCATTCATATTCAATGAGTTCCTTAATTTAAGTTAACCAATCAGTAAGTCTACCACGACAAATATATTTTTCCCTTTTCAAAACTTTCAGTTAAGGAAGTTAATAATAACCCGGCTCTGTGTGTAATAACTCATCACAAGGTTAATCTGAAGTGCTGAAAGTTTTCTAGTGAATTTGGTCTAAGCATTCTACATGCTGTGATGAATATTGATCTGAAAATTAGAGCCTTGCCAGCAATCTTTTCCGTGTCTGATAATATTTCTCTAGGACAATGAGGTGAAATGATTAAAATGAATCCTAGTGGCTAAGAAGAGCATGAAATGCAAGGCTACAAAGCCAGTGCTGCCAAGTTGTTTGCAGGCCATGTCCTTAAGTCAACTGGAATATGTGTGAAATAAAGCTATTAAACATGATTTATATTCAGCAGAGAAAAGCTGTGGAAATATAATATGTGGCTCCAAGCTTTGCCTTTATCATCTTCAAAAATAGACTTTTCTAACTAGCACTGAGAATTACTTTTTTTGGTTCATGTTTAAGTTGGATAAAAAAAAAAAAAAAGCACAACTCTTCTATCACACTCCTCCTGACAGCATGCAATCCACTGCCTGCCTGAACCTCTTCTCTGCATTTACTCTTCATTTGCCTTTTATTTCAAATGCCCTTTCACTTTGTTTTGATCCTCTATGAAGACAATAACATGATCTTTCTCTTTCTCTCTCTGCAACATTCTAACAGGTAATAATCTCATAGTTGCATTTTACTTAGGATATCTAAATATATAAACCATTTTAACACTAAGTTTTTAATTCTCTACTGGAGGAGATACATAATCTATTTAAAATAGGGATTCAACAGGTCTGCATAGGTCTTTACAAGATGCATTAAATTTTTTTTTGTAACATTTTCCCTAGTAAAAACATTGTGGTCAGGCACTAGAATGGGCTGCACAGAGAGGTGCTGGAGTTACCGACCCTGGAAGTATTCAAGGAACGTTTAAGATGTTGTGCTGAGGGACATGGTTTAGAGAGCTATTGGCGAAAGGTAGATGGTTGGACTGGGTGATCTTGTAGGTCTTTTCCAACCTTGGTGATTCTATGATTCTGTTTTGATCACTGCTGTTTGTGAACAACTCATACAGTCTGTTTTCCCTGTATTTCTTTCTTGAGCCCTTTTTTATTGCTGCATTATACTGAAGATCAATCTGTATTTCTTCAAACAGGTCAAGAACTTTCTAAATACGTGATTGTTAACTTAATTAACAGTTGTCTAACACATGTCTAAATATGGACTGTTCTTGACAGATTATGTCTTGTCATTGCCGTCTTACAAAAAGCAAGTTTATCAACTTGGCAGATTTACACAGGTAAAGCAGATGGTAAAAACTTCCTCCGTTGTTTTCAAAACACTTGTAAAGTTAGTTTTAAAAAGCATCTCTTAAATATATGAAATACAGTCACTTTTGCATAGTATTAACTTATGCTGAGGGAACATTTCCTTTTATCCTTATTTCAAACTCTCTCTGCTCCCTGCACATGTAGGAGAATGTAATTATTCTAAATTTTTTTTTTCTTTTTTTGCTTTTCAGGTGATCATCAGTCAATAGTATTTATTTATTTATGTATGTATTTAAGTACAGTAGGAAAAAAAACATCAAATTTCTACTTGGGCTCTTGAATAAAAACAAAGGGCTATTAGAATTTTGCAGTTTAGCTGCTGGCAAGCCATTTTTTTTTTTTTTTTTTTTTTTTAATCCAGACACATAAAAATGCAGATTTCATTATATTTCTATACCTATTACCCTTTTTTTGTTATGATTATTGAATCACCAAGTTACGGAACAACTTATGTTTCAAGAAACCTTTTGTCCAAAATTTTTGGACATCTTGTCCAAAATCCTTCTCACCCTTCCCCCTCCAAGCCCCCCCCCCCCCCCCAAAAAAAAGGAGTGGCAGAATTTATATCATGAAAATTAAGTCTTTATTCTGTCAAGTTTTGACTGTATTCACAGATGGACATTTTACAAGATTTCCAGGCAGCCATTTTAACCACCTTCAAAATGAAAATAGATTTCCTTATATCTATTCAGAATTTCTCATGTTGTAAATTGTATCCATTTCCTCTCATCCTCCAAGAGCCAAGAGCCCGGTTGTGCTTTTTTCTATAACTTTCCTTTGCTTGTTAAAGGCATCTGCGACCACTCTTACAATTTGGTATCATGTGCAGACTTGCAGAGGGAGAATTTCACTCTGTCAGCAAATCTTTTTTTTCCCCATTACTACACGACTTCAATGCATTCTTAAACTCATGACAATTTCTTTAAACAAATTTTCACTGTTCTAAGTCTCTAATCCTTTCATGCACTTTTAAGACAAGCGCCAATCACTGTCAGTACAACCATTTTAGGTACAGGAAGACACTCACTGATTAGCTATCAGGAGCTCTACTCACATGAACACCTACTGCCATTTCAGTCTTTCTGCTGTATCTTATCTACCTTCTCTCTCTTGCAGGAGGAAGGTGCGAGTCTCCCGTATGATCTGTATTGTATATGGCTGGTGGAGACATCAGAGATACAGTTAAAAACATAAAGACTTTGCATAGCAGTGCACTCCTGACCATAGAAATTTGCATTTAAGTGTCAAACTGAATCACATCTCATCTTCAGCATCATTATTTGAAATGTACATCTGAGCTACAGCTTAATTTTTCTTTCACCTGCTTTTCATTATAACAAATAGCCTTGAAATAACAATTAAATTAATGTATTTAAAAATTGATTACCCATAAATATAACCTACTTTAGCTCATAAATAAATCAAATAAAAAGAAAAATGTAATTATTACGTTCCTAACATCACCTAATAATTTAGTCTTTATATTTCAGTGACTGTGTTAACAAAATTCAAACTAATTTTAATGGATGACATCTATGATATCTATTATGTCATGTTCTGCTTGAATAGAAGAAAAGTCCAGTTTCTTTTGACTGAAGGTAGGCTGACAGTAGGCATAGTTAAAATATGCATCTGCTTGTGTCAGGTAGGTTGCTAAGGGTAAGAAAATGCCTTCACTAACAGGCAGTCCTGCTTTGCTTCCAGTGCACTCAGTCCTGATGTGTACCTAAAAATGACCTTATTTTGCAAAGAGTTTGGAGTTCCACAGCAATGCCAGTACACTGATCACAGCAGAATTTCCTATATGGGAGCAGTGGGAATTCTAAAGGTTTTTAATCTCCCAGCCCTGCAGACTGTTTTTGGAATGGCCCTGATGTGTTCCACTTCCAACGAAAGAGAAAGCTCTGTCCTTTTGGAGGGCAGAAAGGAGGAAGATTTATTAACTGTCATTCTCTTCTTAAAATTCCTATTGCCTTCCACTGTTGGACAGCAAAATTCAGTTTTGTCTAGTCTGCTGAGAGCACAGGGCCAGTTCTGATTACAGCAGCCAGAAGTGAATGCTCCACTTCCTTTAATGTACAGTGATTTATTCACAGTAATAAAGTAAAACAGTTCCCATTTCTTAAGATGAATCCAAGGGTACATGGTAGGAATCTGGGCACAACCTGTATCCACAGGCCTGCTGCAAGCAGCAGATGGCCCTGTTGCTACTTTTGACACTTTGAAGTAATAGATTAACTCCTGCCAGCACTCCTGCCAGGCTTCCCATTCTCAGCTCTCTTTCAGTTTTAGTGCATCACTACCTCAGCAAGCTTTCAAACTGATGCTAGAAGCTGACTGCTACTAATATGGGATCATGGAATGCTCCATAGTTATGGCTGTGAAAAGAACTCTGAGTTGGGACTGAGGAAGAAAGAAGAAAAGAGAGAAACAGTGGAAAAGTAGGCTGAATATGCTACTCACTCTGTCACTTCCTATGAATAGCTTTGAAAATTCATTTTGACTACTTTGATCTGCAAGTTTAAACTTTCCCCATAGGAAAAGATGAGTAACCTTTTAATGTGTCTTTTACAAAAGGAGTCCTTACATTACCTTATATGAAGTTTATAAAGAATGTTCCTTAAGAGAATTATGAAAGCATGCAGATTTTTTAAGGATGCTGACAAGGAGAACATGACACAGTTATCGGGATGAAAAAGAACTGTAGGACTGATTCAACCTTTATTTCTTCTTTCAGTAAAATGATACCTTCCTTGGCTTCTTAAGAGTTAGTATTTTTTTACTTTCTAAAAACAGATAATTTTGCTTTGGTCAGTTTTTTTGCTAGCAAACAAAAGAAAATGTGTCTCTGTTGTAGATAGACTCTTGAAGGACACTAATTGTGCCTGCTAAAACAGGTCTGGAAATCATCCCATTGCTGACTAAGCATCTTATACTGTGGTCTATTTTAGTTAACATAGTTCTTCCTCATGCAGCCAAATAACAGTAGCTGGAATACTAACAAACAAACAAATAGAAATCAGAAAGTTCAAGATAAATTGACATATAGGGAACAAGCTATCAGATCTTCCTGTAAGTGTTATTTACATCTCTAATTTAGTTTTATTGTACTTCCATGTAGGAAAAGAGAAAGTTACTTCCTGAAAAATCTGCGACCAGAAGATAGATGTAATTTTTACCATCATTTTGTCTCAAGTTTTATCATTTACAACTTGTCTGAGCTAGCTGTCAGAGATGCTAACTTGCTGTGTTGAAGCATGCAAGCATTCTAATCATGCACATACAAAAAGCTTATTTGATAGATATTATGTATTAGCCAGTGTTTGTAAGTTACAAGGACAAACTTTCCTAACAAGCACATGCATATATTTTTAAATAATGAGAAACTCACAGCTAGTCTTGGCAGGATACTAAAATTTAAGTTACAAATAACATTTAAGGACAACAATCAAGTTTATCCTGTGTTTATAATTGTGTTGTAGATTGATATCATGGCTGTAACCATGTGCACTCAGCGCACTCAGTCACCAATTTCCTGAATGATCAAAGAACCCCCCTGGCCAGTTTCTGCTCAGGTGAATTCATGGATTGATTTGAGAGAGAGATTTATTTCCCAACTTTCACAGTAAAACATTTCAGTAAATGCTGCAATAGCTCTCTACATTGGAAATTCAGTGAGCTCAGGAGATAACCCCTGTTACGCACTCCTCAATTCACAGGAACTGTGTGTGTACTTCAGTGTATTGATTAATATCTGGCATGAAGAATCCAGCAGATTCACAGAGTCTCTGGGGCAATTACTCCTGCAGAATTGACTTTGCATACAATAATTTCAAATAGGCACTAGAAATAATTCCTGCAGATGCAGAAGTATTCATCTAGGGCAATTTTTGGAATGCATTTAAGGTATGAGGTCTTTTGTACACAGTTCAAGATAACAAATAGCAATGTACTACGCATACACTGGAATTGTCTAGTAGGACTGCAGGATTCAGAAATGGATAAGAGATGTGATTTAAAGAGCCCATAAGAAGACATCAGCATGAGGTCCCCTGCAATGGACTCAGCTGACACCATCCAGACAGGGACAGGTCATCTCCTCATGTTTGAAAGCTCTAATTCCCTATGTGAGCACTGCTTTATTCAAGAGATTCTAATGATAAAGGTTTCTTAAATATTGTGAATTTGTACCACGTGGTCCTGTAAGTTGACAGTAAGGACAGTCTGCTCCCTGAGAGAAGGTAAGAATGAAGCCGAGGCTGACAGAAAGATGGAAGGAGGTAGGGGCCTTTCCAAAATGAGCCCCATCCCACAGTATCCCATGGGTGAGGCTAGAAGAGCACATTGGTGCTAGTTCAGACAGGAGTCCAGATTGTCAGGCAAGTCCTTAGCAACTAGTTGTTTGCCTATTCTGACTTGACTGTGTTTAAACATTCTCAGCTTCAAGGAAAAGCAGTAAAGTACCTGATAGCTACAGAGATCAAAAAGAATTCCTTGCACAGCCAGTCACTCGGCTAAGTGAGTGATTAATCTTCACAAACTGAGAATCTCTACACGCAGTATAATTCCTGCTCACCTGGTTCTCTTTTTAAATTGTATTATGCAAAAGTTTTTTTGAAATATGTAGCTACATTCCTATTGCAAGATGAGTGACAAAATATTTGGTATAAAAATGCTGCCTGCTAGCTCTTTAAAACTGGCAAAATCAGCCTTATCATAGCCATTTGGCAATTAGCTCCAAGGCTACTTCTCCAAATGGCAAATACCAATAATTACTTGGAATTCCTTCCTTCCTCTAGTAGCAGAAATAACATTCTCTACACATATTTTTTTTTGTTTACAACGGTTTTGTGTATTTCACACAGTGGTTTATAATTCCTTTATTAGCCATATCTTTTTGCACAGTACTACTAACAGATTAAATTTATTCATAAAGAAAATAAAATTAAACAGATACAGGAATGAAGCCAGATAAAACTTTCTGATAGCAAGAATCTTTGTCATGCTTTTCCTGTATTTTCTCCTCAGCTGAAAGAGTATCACCAAGAACTACTTAGAATTAATTACTAAGCACTGCACCTTCCTCAGGTATATTCCAAATGCATTCCTTACTGAAAAAGAACCTTATCAGTTTCCCCTGCTATGATCAATATATTATCATCTTATTCATACCTCTTTATACATTTCTTCAAAAGGTACTATCTACAGACCAAATTTTGCAGCATTTCCTTTCTGGATACTCTAGACTTCTCTCCAGAATTTTAGCAAGGAAAGTCTTGCAGCTTAAAGGGAAGGTGACCTTAGACATTTATTGCTGTTAACTGCCTTGAATACCTTTTAGATGTTCAGGGTTTTCTCCAGTCTGACCTAAAATAGTGCATATTCCACTGGGTCTATTTACTTCAAGTTTAAATTACTTTTCAATTTGTGTTTCTCATGTCATATTTTCTACCAGTAACTTTACTTGGCATCTTATTTTAACATAAAGCCAGGAGAAAGCAATTTACAAAATTAAGAATTGCACTGCCCTTTATGCCCTTCCCTGTGAATTTCCACTCCAGCTACCTCTTCATTGTTCTTCAGAAGGTGTGACACTCTTGGGCATTCAACAAGCCTATTTGAGAGCTCACACAGCAGATGGTAAAACGTTGCTGTTTGGTATTTAGCGTTTTTTGAGGATAACCGAAGGTGATACTATTGTGCCAGCATACATTATATCTAAGATACGAGATGCAACGTGAATTGCAAATGGCAGTTATGACAAATGAAATACAATACTCAAAAACTGTATCTCCTCAGTGCTTCATTGTACTTTAGGTTCACTTCAGACTGAGATTTACTGAGAAACTGAATATCAGTTCTGGAATACTTGAAGCAGTTGTATGTTACTTCCAGAACTTTGTGTAACTCAGGAGTAGCATTTTAACATCACTGTGAATAAGGATTACAAAATATAATAGCTAATATGTAACATGAATATATCCAACAGAAGAACAAGTATACACATTAAAAACTGTCTTCAGTAACATAGGAGATAGTGATTAGTATTTACTCTTTCCTCCCTTCTATGAAATATCTTTCTCCTCTAAGTATACGTCAGACTATTAAATTTGTCAGAGAAAACATCAAAATTGAACTCATATTGGATATCAGAAAGATGCATTTTTATTTGAAAACTTTTTATTACAAGCATGCATTGCCATCATGCTCTCCAGAAATAACTGTACAATTAGCAAGAAAAGAGATGTTTTTTTCATCTATTTTGCTGCCTGTGGTTAAGACCTAGATACTGCAAGGAAATTCATAGGCACATTTCCTTCCATATAAATCCCATTTAACTGTATTGAGTCATGTTTTTAGAAAGACTTAAAGAATTACATATCTGTGTGATTAGGTTAAGAAACCACAAGTTTCTTAGATACTAATGAAATAGTCTATTTTCTTCAAGAAGGATTTATTATCTAATTTTCTGTTATATCTTTTCCTCTATTTATTAAGATATCCTTCTGGTTTATTCAGTGTTTTAGCATATTTAACATTAAGTTTTTCTTCTTCTACCATTCACTAGCCTTAAGTGATGGCAATATAAGGCTTTATAGAGATCCTTGATATAGGTTCATTGTTAGAATACAGTTGAAGCATCTAAAGGAGGGTGATGAAGATGATGAAAGGCCTAGAAGACAACTAAGGCCCCAGATTTGCTCAGCCGAGAGCAGAAGAGTGAAGGGAGGCCTCATGGCGGCTGCAGCTCTTCACAGGGAGCAGAGGGGCAGTGTTGAACTCTGCTCTCTGTGACAGCAACAAGGCCCAAGGGAGAGGCATAGAACTGTGGATTAAAGGTAAGGAGAGTGCTCTTTACCGGAGAGTAGTAGATATAGAACAGGTTGACTAGGTTAGTGGGCACAGCTCCGAGCTGCTAAAGTTTAAGAAGTATTTGGGTACTTATAATACAGTGGAAAGCACAACAATAACAGCAGACCAGCAAGATCCTAAGCTGTAGCAAGGAAGGATTTGCTCAAAGATAACAACCGCAGAGGTAGGGAGAGGAAAAAACAACAACAACAGCAGCAGCAAAATAAACAAACAAACAAAACAACAACAACAATAAAACACCAGGAAAGAAACTGCTTACCTTCAGAAGGCCTCAGGCATGCAGAGATCTCTATAAAAATACTATTGCTTTCCCTGCCAATCCTTAAATGAAGTCTAGGAAGGAGTGCATCCTGGTTTCACCTCTTCCAGTCCCTTAGGCACATTGCATGCAACTGAGCTTCCCTGGGTTGGCCTGGCCTTCCCAGCAGGTGCTCAATCACTGGATTGAGCTGTATTTGTATTTCTGCTATACTGCTATAGCAGTGTCTTCACGCATATGGTTTGAATGTTGGGTGGTCTTATGTGGAGCCAGTATTTAGACTCAATGATCCTTGGGTTGCTTCCAGGTCAGAATATTCTATGATTCTGTACAATAAATGAATGATAAATGCTTACTTTGTAAACTAATTAACAAGTAATATATTTTTAAAAAGGGAA
Organism: Chrysolophus pictus; assembly: GCA_037305975.1. Classification (NCBI taxonomy): domain Eukaryota; kingdom Metazoa; phylum Chordata; class Aves; order Galliformes; family Phasianidae; genus Chrysolophus; species Chrysolophus pictus. The sequence goes on along the minus strand of CM074577.1, from coordinate 20,033,274 downwards.
ATGGGTTACACGTGATCTGAAATAAATATATTGCTTTTGAACACCAGAAAAGCAGAAATATTCAAGCTTTGTTTTTTAAGTATCAAGGGAAGAAAGAACTCTATTAGTTTTTAATGTGATTTCTTCAGAATGACTTTGCAGCTTATTTTGAATCTGATAACAGAACTTTCTAGAACAAAGGAATATCATGGAACATGGCACAATAACACAAGAGTTGTAGGAAGTGTATTTTAACAATACTGGAAACGTGTTTTCATTTAAACAATTCTGCAGGTTCTTTTGGAAGAAGTTATATTTAGAAATAGGAATATATATATATTATATATATAACCTTTAAATTATATTCAGTCAGGTGATTCTGATAGCAATGATGACACCATAAACCTGTTTATAATAGATTAAAGGTTTATGTATTCAGCAGAAGAATCAGTGATCTGAATTCCATTCTTGGATTTTATTATGTTTTTTATAGTACAATAAATAAGAAGTAGCCTCTTCTTTCAGATTAACTGACGTTTATATTAAAATCCAACTTAGCCAAATATGAAGTTGCAAAAAGAGTGAGTATAGGAAAAGGATAGAGGTTTTTGAAGGCAATCATACAAAACTAAATGAGAGCATTCCATGGAAAGAGTGGACTAATAACTTTTTTTGTGTTAATGAAACTATTCCAAAATATAGCCATTGAGAAATATATTCTAATTAAAACTTCTCTTGACTGGAAATCAGTATTACACCTGTGTATAACTACAATGCAGTCTCATAGGCAAGATGGCTATTTAATGTATTTGTACACAAATGGATAATCAAATTTAAGGTTCATCTAAGAGGGAGAGAGGGATGAAGAAGGATTAAGAGAAATACACTTTTAGTTCTGTTACCAGCAGCTCTAAGCTGTTTCAATGTTTAATGTGAATATTTACATTCCTTTAATTTTGCATACGAGCAACTATTTTAATGTTCCTCATGAAATATTTTGTTGTGATAGAAATGCTTGGAATGGCTCTCAGAATCTCAGTGATCTCTTGTGATATATTTTTCATTTCCCAGTAAAATCGGAGAACAAAGTCACAGCTTTACATTGTTTGCCTGATTAATTCTAAGTTAATCAGATGCAGCAATAGCTTCTCTGTTGCTATGGCAAAGCACCACTAATTGTTGTAGAATGGTTGTAAAACTCTGGAATGTTCTTTCTTGCCATATTACACATTTCTTGGGGACATGGGATATGTCCAGGACTTGAAAAGCTGTAATGTTCTCATTAAACTTAAGTCAACATAAAACAAGTTATTGCATTTTGCATCAAAGAATGATTATTCAAACCTGCATTAAGTTCATATTAACGAGCTGAAATCTACAAAGAATACATTTAAAATGCAATCTCCTTAATAAGGATGAAGGTTATTTAAAAAGAAACTTTTCTAAACACTGTATTAGAGTCAGCATTGGTGTTCGCTTCTAAAAAAAAAAAAAAAAACCTGAAAAGTGATTTGTGTTTAATAACCTGCTTATATAATTTGTGTTTACTGTCAGGTTCTGATAGAATTGTACTTAACTTTTCTTAAATTAGTTTCTTCACTTAGACTCCATCAGCCTGCTCCATCATCCCCAAAGAATTGTGAATCATTTAATTAATTCTATCAGGTTTACTTAATTCTATCATCAGCACAGATGCCTGAAAAAAATTTGTTTTTAACCTCCAGTTATGTGACCAAGCTATCCCACTGTAATTCTGCTGCTGAAGCAAGATGGAGTCAAAGCACTGCTATACTGTTCCTGGAGAGACTCTATTTGGATGGAAAGAGATAAATAGGATGCCTTCCCATTCGTGCTGTGTAAATGTAAACTGGGAAAGAGTTGAAGCATCTGTGAACCACAGTGCTAGCTGTGGACAGTTGGCTGGGGCCTGTGGGCCACCTGTATCTGACCCACTTATCTTTGTGATTAGACAAATTAAAAATACCAAAAGAAGTTTTCAAAATGTTAGGAGCCTCTGCACCAAGAATTTAACCTTGCAGAGTAACTACATGTACTCCTTCATATACAAGAGTAATTTTTATGTTTGTTACAAATTTATGCGCTTTTCTTTCTCTATATAGTTGGTAGTTCTAATCTTGATGAACTTTTGTTAAAATACAAATCATTATTTCAATTAGTCTGGAGTGATCAGCTCTATTAATTTAATAGTTCTAAAGGAAGGTGGTGATAGTTGTCATTTAAGATATAGGAATTAAACAAGTTATTATTTTAAACAGAGTTAAACAAAAAGAATGCCGCTTTCTTCAATTTCAGTGTGGCTTCTTCAATATCTCTGTCCCAGTTACTTCAAATGACACAGTCAGCATGTTACCCTCACAGGAATGCCTCTTATTTATGCAAGTTTTTTCTGTAATTTAACCAAGGTACAACTATTTTGACACACTGAGAGAGAAACTTCAGAGACTAAGAATATTTTTGCAGTAAGATACCTGTCACATAATATTTAAAAGAGTCGCATGTGTTTGCAGGAGAGTAAAATGCTTGTATATTTTTTGGAATTATTTCATGTGTTTGAATGCCTAAATGTTGCTTATATTTTGCCTGCTATTTTCATCTTTACTCTTTATTGTATTTATGGACAATTTCTAAATGGATAGGATTCAAAGGGAGACTCTCTGGATCAAGAAATAAGTTTTATTACTTTGTTGTAAATAAGTTGTCCAAAAATCTAGGTATTTAGTCTGAGCTGGTAAAATGTCTACAGGGAATGATGAAAAATCACTACTTACAAATGCATGAAATACAGTGCCATATAGAAACCTTTTTGATATTCTAGATCACTTACATATGTAGTGGTTACAGCTACAAAACAATAAAAAGTTTTCTACAGGCCTTGAAACAGGACAGGTGACACACGACCCAGTTTAAAATGATATTCAAGATGTAGGCATGTTGGAGGATACAGCAGCAGTATTGCATTATTTAGTATATGTTTAAGTTACCTCCAATTGGTATAAAAACCCTTTCCTAGAGTCTTCACTAAATTGATAGCACAGGACATTATGAGGGTGAGCAATGTTCATCTTGTATTAATACACTCTATCAAGCAAAAGTGATTATGCATATGAAGTCCATGTAGTATAAAAACAAGCAAACAAGGAACTCGCTGCTGAGTCAATAATGTCACAGCAAACAGGAGCTATTGATTCAGCAGGGTTTTTACACTGCCAAAAATTGATAGCTTCACTAGAGTGCAAAAATATGAAACAGATACTATTGAATAAAAAGCTGTAAAATTTAATTACTCAAATGCAGACAGAAGAAAAGTCTAGCCTGTTATGAGATGTAGGTTAGTTTTAAATATTTTGACATTTGAAATCAGTTTTCAGTAGAATCAGCTAACACTTAGAATACTTTTAATCATACTTTTTATCATTTATCATTACTGCTTTAAAGCAGTAGGTTGTTAGGTAATAATAAAGCTGTGTCTTTTTTATATTTCTGTGTTCAAGCATAGCATTCTGCTTTTATAAAAGACATTTGAGAGTTAAACTGGAAATTAAGGGGGGGAGAAGTGGGGGGAGGGAGGGGAGGGAGGGGAGGCTTTTAACTCACTTAACTCACTCTCTTGAGTCCCTTGAGTTAATGAACTTATTTACTATGAAAGTGACAATGCACTGAAACAAACTGCCCAGAAAGCATGGGAATTCTCCTTCTCTGGAGATATTCAAGACCTATTTGGACACTTTCTTGTGTGATTTACTGTAGAGAATCTGTTTTGAAAGGGAGGTTGGGTTCTGTGATCTCCAGAGTTTCCTTCCAACCCCTGCAATTCTGTGTGATTTTGTGAGTTAACATTGTGTCTGAGTAAATCATGTATATAGAGTTGTTTTCCTGAACTGTCACATAGAAAATTGTAATTTAAATAATGTTACATAAATGTGTAATTTCTGTAAATGTTTGGTCAGAGAATAAATTATCTATGATTTCCAGTGTGATTAGACATTATTCAATATTTAATCTACCTGATTTCTGAGAAAGAAAGAGGTTGGAGGAGTCAAACAATTGAGTAACAGTACAGAAGATATTTAAAGGTGTAAGACAGACAGATAAATAGGATTGCTTTGAATTGTACTGTCTTTATACTTCTGTTTTAAACAAAATGATTTAAATCAAACTTACTGCAATACAAATTATTTTTGTTCCAATTTCAAGCTAAATTCACTAGATGACCTGATGTAACACTGGAATGCTGTCAAAATAATATTTTCCAAGTACAAAGTAAGGTTTTTAAATTTAAATATGCAGTCTAGTCTTCTGCTATAGAAAAGACAAAACAGTGAGTCTTATGTAAGGTACTGTGATAATTACTTTGTTTATTTGAATTTGGAATTATGCTTAAAGTTTCCAAATAACGAAGGATCTTTGATAACTTTTAAAATATGCTGATTTGTTTATTAAAGGTTTATAAGCATTTGCAGTATAGTAGGGACTAAAGACTTGTACATGAACACAAAATAACAAGTTGGGGAAAAATCTATTACTCAGTAGCAGGAGGATTAACTCCTTTTACCTGCTGCTTTATTGATCAATCTTCATCGCTTTCAAAACTAGTGATCCTCCTAAGACTTAGTGTAACATCAATAATATACGGAAACAAATGATGGTCCTTCTTCCCATTGCTCTGTAGTATGTTTAAAATTCTCCCATCAGAGAAGTAAAAAAACAAACAAACAACAAACCAACCTTCTCCCCTCCCCTCCCCCCCCCGAAAAAAAAAAGCAACCTACCTCTTCTCCTCACTGCTGTGAAATGTCCTTTCAGAGTTGAATTATCATGAAGGAATAGAAAAAACAAAGTTGGGCAGCACTGCAGAATGTGGCTTGTTGTAAAGTTGAAGACAAATTCCTAGGAGTAACCTGTCACTCAGTGCAATGTTGCTTAAAATTCCATCAAAGGAAAAAGAAATAATGAAGATGTTCTATTTTTTATTTTATTTTTTTATATTTTTTTATCTGAAAGCTTATTCCCAGAAAAGAATTGTGTTTGAGTGATGCTGGGATATGGAAATTTTGATTGGCTTTGGCATTGCCTGTTCTTTTCAAAGCAAACATTGCAGACACCTACTTTCCATACTGACTATGTGCTCCTCTAGGAAAAAAAAAAAGAAGTGGAGGTATCAGATCACTCTGCATGATATAAAAGTACAATAAAGCCTAGCAATATCTTATTTTGTGGATTTTCTGAATGCATGCAAGGCTAAGGACTGCACCAGTGCTTATGCTGGAATTCAACTGGCAAATAACAGCCTGCAAAGCTCAACATACTATTAAAATATGAATGATAATGAAGTGTATATGCTTTACTGATTCTGAGTATGAATAACAAAATGTTATTCATTTAGAAAGGAAGGTAAGGCTAGACCTTTGAAAAGGCATGGAGATCAAGTCCCTAGGATAACAGAATGTACTATATCTTTCTCAGTATTTCACTTAAAATGAAGAATGACCTACACCATTGAATATATTCTCTAGGAAAGGTCTGAATTCTTTAGTATCATTCAAAGAAGAGAATGGTGGTTGGATCATACTCACTGGACCAGGCTGCTGCATAATTTTCATATTATTCATATTCATATTCATAATCCTTTTCTCAAATTTCTCACTAGGACTAACATACCTCTCTATTTCTAGCAATTTTGCTTTAATCTCAAAGCATATAATCAGAGCAATTATACTTCATACTCATTCTGCACAGATGTAAATGGTAACTGTAGTTGAGAGCAGGGGAAAAAAAAATCTAGAGGAATACTTCAGCCTATGGATTCCAAATTGATCTCTGAATCTCAATTCCATTTGTTCTTTCCAGACACAAAACCTGAAGTTTTGGCATTACTGCCTTGATCATTAAAACAGAACAGTGCCTGAACATCCATGTTATTGGATGTCTTATAGCATGGGTAGTGAAGAAGAAATTCATTTCAAGATACAAAATATAGACAGACCCCTTTGTTTGCTTTTCTTAGCCAATGACAGAATGGACAGATATTATAAGGCTTAATAATAACCACTCCCTCCCTGCTGCAGGGAAAAGCAAAACAAAAATGAAAGAAGCAAGAATTGGAAGCCATTTGTACCATTCATTCAGCAGAAATCACATTCACAGTCCTCATTCTTATGTCCACCCCAAATGGCTGTTTTCAGTTGAACAACAAGAACACTACCTCTTCTTGACTGCAACTGCTATATATGGGAGTTACTAATTTCTGGAAACTGCACAGTGACCTCTTTTCATGGACTGGATTATAATCAGTCTCAGAGATGCTTAGGTATTTAAAATCTTTCTTATGATCTAGTGTGCTCAGTCAAGGTAGAGGATTGTCTCCATTAAGTAATATCATAATATCTTTGTTGGCATTTCTGACGAATGTGTTCTTGTCTTGATGAAACACTATTCCTTCTCTACAAGTCCTGTAAATTTATTTGAAAACCAGTGGCCAAATAATTTCAGTTTTCTTTTCCATCCAGAAACCTTAGTATGGCAAATGTAGAGAAGAAGCAAAATTATTTTGTCAGTAAATGATTTTCTCCGTACACCTGAATACCGACATTAATGTTATTAAAAGCTTTCTTTTCCTTGCCCCCCCCCCACCAAAAAAAAAAAAAAAACAAACCACATCACATCTTTTTGCACAAATGACTGCAAATATAGCACTAAAATAAGAATAAAGTTGATTAGCGTGAAGAAATTAATTTGTGGAAAATACTCTAAATCATTTTATAAATGTAGTTTATGAACTAGTTATAAAATGGTTAGAGATGCTTAATAAATTTTTTTTACTGGATACGTGGAAGAAATAAAAGCAGGTATAATATGAGAGAGAATGTGTCTGACATTAATGTTTAAGCATACCCTGATTTCAACATATACGAATAATCTATTCCTTATGCTTAGGCTAAATGGCATTAGTTTGAGATAATTTGAGTACGATCATAGCCTTGCTGTGGGTACATCACATATGGAAGAGGGAATTAGTGATGAAAGTAAAATTGTCTCTGCATGAATATTCAAACATTTTATACATATAGAATGCTGAATTTTATAATCTTATGCCATTCAAGTCATCCAGTTCCTGAGCTCACTTCACCGTGCTTTTCCTCACATCAACATATCATTTTTAGCTAGAGAGGAATGGATGTTGGTTACTACTCTTAGCATGGGAACTACCATTGCGAATACAATCAATTTAAAAATAGTTTTAGTTGCTCTGATCTTCCCAAGACCTTCTGCACATTTTTATGCCTGCATTTTTTTCTGATGGGGATTTTGTGGAAGATATGTTAAAAAAAAAAAAAAAAAAGAAGAAGAAAAAGAAGAGAGAAACTTCTTGATCTTACTGATCAATTGCACTAAGCATTTTCAGAGTATAAAGTCATCAGACACACTCCTTCCTCATTGTTCAAGTAAAATTATGCCACTGAAAAAACAAGTCATGGTTGGGTACTTAATTCTTTACTTTGATATGTTTTCATAGTTGACATCTTTTCTTAACATTTTTATTTAACTTCAGTTACACAAAAAATAATGTAACTGCTTAAAGCCAGACTACATGACAAAATCTACTGTGTGGGAAACAGATCCCGTGCAGTGTATGTTTCATCCTGTCAAGTCGGACAGTCTACTCATTAGTGGGATTAATTTATACATGAAAATTTTACCATAGGTTTTTTTTAATCAAGAACAGATACTTAAAAAGAAGTATGGCTTAAATAGTAGAATATACAAGTTAGAATTTGTGCAAATATGAAAGACATAGTGTTATTCTCTGAAGACTTTTGACATTTGTATCTTGGTTTTATTCTGATCAGCCAAAGGCAGGGTTAGTCTTTGATCCCTTATGAATGTAACAATCTGGAATGAAATCATTTTTTAAATCTTGGTTCATTGTATCCTGCAAATGCTCTGTAGGCTATCTAGGTCAGAATTAATATAATACCAAGTATAAGTCAAGTTGCATCATTTGGTAATCATTCTATGATATTACTGTGAAAACGGAACTTTTCAAAATCTTTTCACTTGGTAACATAAATCCTGCTGTGCACAGGCAGGATTCAGATGTTAAATACAGGAATCAGTTAAATACATCCCATCTTAAAATACCAAACAGCTTTATATATATTGTTCCTACTGTTTGTATACTGTTTGTATATACTGTTCCTACTATTGTTCCTACTGATTGTCCCATCTCCCATTATGAAGTTCTGCCTTGCCAGTGCTTAATGTTCAGGACTTGAAATCATACTATTGTAAAAACAGGTGATTATCTATGCAGTTGTACATGAAGTGCAGTTTCCTTGATCACACAGTACTGTGGTTCTTTGAGCAGGTGGGATGTTCTCCCTACAAATGATAGGTGCTTTTCCCCCTCCTTGGCAATGTGGCCTTTATTCTGTGGCCATTATTCTGACATTAATGGTCAGTGTTCAGGAAACATCAAGTCTATTTCGCATGTTTGCTTCCCTCCTAGAGTCAAGGGCACAGGTTATTTATTCAGATAGCTTCAGCGTATCCACTGCAATTTTCCTGCTTCTATATCAGAAAAATTGTTGCATCCTGATCTTCCCAGTCGTATTTCTCTCCTGTATATACTGCTTAAATGGAGTACTCAATAAATACAGATAATTGCTGTCTTATCAACTGTGGAAAGGGTTCAAAGTATGTGTTCAGAAGACAATTTCTTTCTGTTTACAGAGGAGATCTTTCACTGTTGACATTATTAACATTGGTTTCCAAAGAACAGTAAAACTAATTCAAAAGATAGTGAGTTCACAATTCTGTCATATGTTACATGAAACAAGAAATGCCACAGACTCAAATATAACTGAAGTGGTTCCAAAATCCAGCAAGAACATTTCAGAACCTTCCACAACTTAATCTGCTGGGTATGTATGAAATTAATGCTTTTCAACTGTAAATTATTGAGGCATTGCGGCTAGCATATAGTCCAAGTATTGAACTATATCCAAGTATTGATGGCTACAGATCTTCTGTTTGTAGAGTATAAGAGGCTGTATGACTAAAACTCACAAGATCATGAAGAAATGGAAAATGTAAATGCAGATTTTTTTTTGATTTGTTGGTTAACCCAGACCTAACCTTTAGAAAGGGCTAGTCAAGTATATATAGAGTATATCTACGGAAAGATACTAAAGGAAACAGACAGCTAGATATCTATTATTTCTCATTCAACTTATGTGAATGCTGGGGAGTCTTAAAAGAATGGATTCCAGAAAGTATAAAGGCTTTTATTTTCCTTATTAGCATTTACATTCAGAGTATATGAAGGACACGACCAGCAGGACAATTTCTCTAATTTGGAAGCCCAGTTAGGTCTCTGTATTGCACCTTAAAATTTGAAAACAGACACTCTGTGCAGTGGTAGTGAATGACAATTTCAGAACTGCAAAAATACCAGACTTTCTTTAACTATGCCTTAGTACACAGATTGTTATGAGTGAGAGATTTTAGGAAATATTCCCATCCATTTTAGGGAACAAAGCAAAAGTTGCCAATCTCTCAGGCTAAAATTCAGAAGAAAAACAGACATAAGTCAATAGGTGATAGTTGTCTTAAACAGAGAATACTCAGAATCTCTTGGGTTAGACAGATTAAATAAAAGCCCTGAAAATAAACTTATGACATACTTCTTTTTATTGATGGCGGATTCTGTCCAGCAGCATTGAATTTTTGTCCAGCAAATCTGGCTGCCAGGGTTAAAATGAACAGTCTCCTGCTGGTGAAGAGATCACTCCTATTTCTGTTACTTCTGATATTTGCCCATGTACTTATTCCCTTCCTAGCTTATCATAAGAGCCTGCCATCTACACATAACCTTTCTCCTTACCTTCTAAAACTCGCACTCTAAAAGCTTTTCCCCTGAGCAGGTTCAAGCTGCTCTGTGATAGTGCTTAACAAAACTCTATATTAATAGTTCATATAACACAGCTGTAATATTTACTTCTGTGATAATGCTGCTCTCCTTCTTCCTACTTTATTTTCACACCTAGCTGCAAGCTTTTAAAGGCAATCTTTATTTATGGTGGGGTAACTGCTGAGGTTAGGCTGAAGGTCTCCAGTGAAAAAAAACAAAAACCTCTTATGTAGGCTTAAGGGACTGAACTAGCTTTGTGTATGTAGATGCATTTTTGAAGGATAATGACTGTATACATTCGTAGTCAGCTAGACATATTCTCCTCTGCATGGTTATTATCTTGATTTTTTGATAGACTCCCCCTTTCAAGGGAGTAACATAATTATGTTCCACTAGCTTGTAACTGTCTCCTATTGAACCTGACATTGTGGGAGGCTGAATGTGATCTGCTACCCTTTTTGTTTAGGAAGAATGCATTTTTGCTTAGTAAAAGGCAATTTGCAAAGACCTTTGAACTATTGGTGAGCACAAATGGGCTGAAACGAGAACTAAGAACCAGCCTTACCAACAAGGCAATGTACACCTAAATTTCTGTACAAAACTGCTTCTCATGTGTTTGTTTATTTATATTGTTACTGAAAGTTTTCTGAAACACTGTGATAAAGAAATCATGGATTTTTACCTCCAAGAAACTGAACTGGTGGGTTCCAAGGACATAAGTTGCAGATGCTAAGTAGTTGGACCATGTTTTCTTTAGGGATGGGAATTGTGAGATATTGCATCATTCTCTTGAGAAGCAGCTTTTGATCAGTTCAAACCTGTGACTCACTCCTGCATAGCTTATTTAAATCAGTTCCGTCTATGGCCAGGTATACATGAAGATCTATGGAAAAGGGTAAAGAATACTTTGGGGAAATATTTTCATAATTTATTTCTCACTAGTCTCAAAGCATATTGACTTAACAAGAAGTTTGGAAATCCTGTATAGTACATCTTTTTGTACTATTTTTAGATTTCATGACATTTCCTAATTACAGTTTAGAGTAAGAGCAAGTCTTCCTTCACCCACTCTGCGTCACAACCATGTTCAAAAACTCAGAGAAGTTCACTGTAAAATATTGTTTTAAGCTTAATAAAAGATGAATTCTAGCTTTTGAAAAGGAATTTTGAAAAGATTTGAAAGCTTTTGAAAAGATTTGAAAAATCTTTAGCAATGACAAGAGTACTTTTAACCATCATATGATTTTCTAGCTCTCTTATAATTTTGTTCATCTGAATTTGTAAAAAAAACCATAAAAATCAGTACATCTAAATTAGACTGATGCCAAAATGAGTGAAATCAGCAGCTGACATTCATATCTGTTCAAGCTGCATGAAACACAGAATGAGAGTCATAGCAGTGCGACCATTTTACATTGATTGCAGAAGATATGTGCATTAGAAAATATTGACCCTGTTACTCACATACCCTCATTGTTCTTCGTGTGCTCTTTGTTCTCATGTTCTGTTATTTAATACACAGCTTGACAATCAGCTTGGTAAAAAACTGGTAGCTTCTCCAAAACAAACTATGCCTTTGACAGATTAGTCTACAGATATTTTTTCCATATTAATAGATTCACTATTTATTTTAAATGAAACTTATGTGCCTTCTGTAGCATTTTATTAACTTTAATGAACTTAAGAAAGGTTTTGCTGTTTTGAGATGATATAGTCTGTAGAAAATAATACTTATTTTGCTATTTTTCTTCATATAACCTTAACAGCATATTTTCTCTTGAGAAAAATATCCATGCAGGAGACTGAGAATAGCATGTGACTTGTGATACAAGAACAGTGCTTATGCATCAAACTAGGCCAGGTAATTGTAGAAAAGCTGGAAAGTAGCATGTTTGAAGGGAGAAATATATAAGCTTTCTGGCATGGATAATCCTCTAAGTTCATTTATTGAGATCCTGGATTTCAGAAGCAAAGGGACTAGTTTTCCCTCTCTCATAAAAAGGGAGAGAATTCTGAATCCCAACCCTGAAGATCTCTTATGAGCTATCTATGCAGAATGGTAAAGGTACAGAGATAGTCACTGGGATGGCAGTGCTTCTTGATGAGCACGAATACCATTCCTTCTTTCATTACTCAGCTAAAAATCAGAGTAGTGCTGCTTATCCTGGAATGAAATTCCCTCTAACAATTCCAGTTTAATTGGCTCTATTTAATAGGCAGTTTTATCTTGTAAAGAGTTCATCACCCCAATTAGTATGACCTATGAGTTTCCATCTACTTTCTATATTTTCTTTCTTGCGTTCCTGATAGAATTGTCTGCCGACCTCCATCTTTCACTAAATGTCTAAGGCTCAACTTATACAACCTGGATTTCCAGAAGAAAGGAAATACACCAAATAAATCTGATAACTTTTTCTTCCCTTCCTTATTGGTTAAGCTAATCATGAAGATCCTTCATTATTTTAACAATGAAGCTGCAGTTTATAGTGCTCTTTGACAGTCAGCATACTATATATCCTTTCTAAATTTCTGTAAATATTTGGAATTTCAAAAGACCAGAAAAGAGAGAGAGGGAATTGCTCTTTGGGGCTCCTATGCTACAGGTAATGAATGGAGAAGAAGGCAAGAAACCTGTGGCCTTGCACTCCGGAGTTTGCATGTTGTGGGATTGTAGGTTAATATTGGCAAGGGCCTGCTGCAAAGAAGCCTGAAGCAGCTGTTGCTCTGAACACTGGTTTCAAAGGTCATGGGCTGCAGAACAAAGGAGAGAAGGAGGGGGACATAAGCCATGAAGAGTGCTGGTTAAATTCAGAGCAGATAAGACATTAAAAATCATGATGTGCTATTTCCAGACTATTGAACATCGTTGTGGGAAACAATTACAGGTGCTTGAAGTTTCCATGACTACAGTGTTAATTAAACACATGGTAAAAAGAAAACTTTGGAGGATCAAGATTGCAGTCTTGAAAAATCTAGATAATTTTTTTTCGAAGACCAGCTGTGCTTTTCCACTAAATGAATTTGTTTACTTCAATATGGTGGCTAATGTTGACTTACTTTCTTTGAAGGCAGACAAATCAGTGCAGTTCAAATGCGGAACATATATCTTCTATTAGCAGTCTGCATCACGGAGTCGTGCAAAACCACTGTTTCTGTAATTTTCTGTAGAAGAGCTTATAATATCCCACATCCTCAGGACTCCATTAATATATTCAATGTTAGTTCCTCTTTTCTTTACTTATGTTCATGTGCATATATATCCAGAGATTAATAGAAAGTAGAAAATTCATAGCATAGGAAAAAAAAGCAACTTAAGATGGATCTGATTTATGATTTATATATAAAATATGAGTGGATTTTTTTCCAAAATGAAGTGGCAAATCACTGTTTATTTGCCTCTCTTTCCTATTATGTCAAAATGCAAGTAGAAAGTAATATCAGAATTCCATCAACAAGTTTAACCATATTTCCAGAAGATTTACAAACTGTTTTTTAATACTTTTTCATTCCGTACAGTTTTAAGCTGAAGATCTCTAAGAAACTTCAGTTGAAAATTATGTGGCAAGTATGTATATTACCTATAAATAAAATCACTATTAAAATACATATAGAAACTTTCTCTAAAGATGTTTATAGTTACAATTATTTTCATATATTAATACTACAGAATAACACTAATTAGCACCTTAATATGTTGGTAGTTTTAAGCAAAATTATCTGTAATTTCCTTTGAAAGCTATGTTTAATCTTCACTAAATTATTTCAGTGTTTTCAGAAATACCCTCTAGTTGAGAACGTAAGAAATATGTAATATGTTACTAAAAAGGAATCCTCAGATTTACTTATTTTTTATCATATTTGTAAAATATGGTTATCAGCTGAATATATCTGATTTCTTTTCATCATGCTTTCACTGGTATCTGTACCTACAAAATCTTCTGCCTTGATTTTTTTAACTTACGTTTAATGATTGCTGTTTTGATGCCCAGGACTCAAGCAGCTATTATTTTTTATTATTATTATTTTCTATTTTCCTTCAGTTTGATTGCTTGGGTCAATAAAGTATATATTTTAAATTGCACTGACATTTTCAGATCATTTATCTTTCTGCATGGTCCCAGCACCTGGCATGCTGATTATAATCCTGAATATACATTTTTTCAAAGTTATCTTCTAGAACAAACAAAATAGTTCCTTATGAGACACAATCTGATCACAGTTCTGGCAATATTTTGTTCCAGCTACTGCTTCCTGTGGGTAGCATGAATATCGCTGCATCACGCACAGCTCTCTGCTCTTACAGTTCTGATACTGTCTGGGCAGTCCTTATGGCCTCAAAACTCTCTCATACCACATGTACCACATTCTAAGGCACAGAATGTATATCATACTACATCAAAATGCTTTTTTTTTTTTTTTTTTTTTTTAATATAATGATACTAGGGATAATAATCTGGAACTAGAGCAACATAAAAAAAATTGTTTTAATTCAACCATAAATCTGCCTCATGAACTCCAGAAGAGATGTAAGAATATGCAGAGTGGTCATGGATGGCAGCTACCATAACAGTAAGCAATGAAAAATGAGGTTGTGAGCCACACTGTGTGATTGCATGTGTGAGCAGGGATTTCTCCTTGGACTGGGCAGAGTACAGATGTAGCCTGAGAAAAGTACTTAGGATCATTCAGGAAAAGCAAATTATTTGAGTAATTAATTGAAGAAACATATATTCTAAAGGTAGTTAGAAGGAGTACGTATTTCCCAACAGTATGAATTGTAACTGTCTGTTACCTATTTTGTTAGACAGGTCTACTTTATATGCGCTGAGACTGATCTGAGAGGGTATGCTTCAGTACACCTCAGAATTTCAGTATCCAAATCATCCAGGCAGTGCAAGTGTGGTGTACATCTTCCTTGGCATAGACATCAAGTTTTTCTTCCTATGGAATTGAACATGTAGTGAGTCAGAAAGGACTAGTGAATGTGAAACTCATTTTCCATGCAGAGTTAGAATATAGCTAAGGTACCTCCACTTAAATGAGCAAGCTTTGGTTTTGATATGGGTTTAAAGGCTGCCAGCTTAGATATAAACACTGCCAATCTGAAGTCTAAGAAATCTTTGTGCCCAAAATTTCTTGAGAGTTGAAAAGTTCTCAAATAAACCTTGGAAAGCTGCCTTTCACTATTTCTGTTGAAAATTTCTGTGATTTCTTACCACATCATTCACCAGGACTATTAATATTACTCACTATTGACTAAATCAGGTTTAAAACCATGGGTTGTAATTACTGGCAATACTTCTTCCCTTGTGGATCTCAAGCCCTCATGAATGACAGGAATGGGGGCTGCAAGAGTATTCTGGTGCTAAGCTGAAAATCTATCCTGAACAAATCCATCCTCTTGATCTAAAAATATAGACTAAAGGAAACAAGGCATATATTCATCATTACATTGACTACATTAGAGTGTGCTTTTGTGCACACGTGTATCTAGAGACACTGCTAAGAATTTAATTGGTCCAACCAACCCTTTAGCAACTCATTAATTCAAGATACCTAACTAGGATGGAGGCACCTCATTAATGACAGAATTCACATTGTTATTCCCCTTCTCCTCCAGTCGTGGCCCCTTCCCTATGCACCTTCAAGGGGCTCCTGTGAGACCACCAGCCCTGGCATTGCCAGACAAAGCCAGGGCTGTGAGGTGGCTCCTGAGAATGAACAGGCCCCTGCCCAGTCCTCTCCTGCCTTCTTCTAATACCAGGAGAGAGCACAGTCTTGGGGCAAATGTGCAGAGGGCACCACTGGTGTCCTCAAGCCCTAACCGAGCTGTCAGTTGTCCTATACAGAGAACCAAGGGCCTGTATTGTGTTAGGTGAATCCATGCTGCAGACTGCTGAGCTGCGGTGTATCCCAGCCACCAGGGATTGCAGCGTTAGGAGGACGTGGGCAGAACAGGTGTCAATCCGCACAAAATAGTTTTAAGTCAGGCTATGGCTATGAAGAAGCACACAGTGCAAGTGTTGTGTCAAAGTGCATTAGAACTGGTTGCTCTGATTCCTTTAGCAGAAGCCAAAACTTAAATGCCTCATTAATCACAAGCCACTAACATATTCTTCAGAGAAACAATCTGCAATCTGCCTCTGAATAGGAACTCTATGCAGGCAGGTACTGTCAGCATTGTTTCACCATTTCTCGCATTCAGTAAATCTGCTGTTAAGTGTGCTTGTTTTCACAGAGATGAGGGGGAGACACTGGGGATACGCAGGAATATGTAACTCCCAGGAACCTGCTGTGATGCAACCCAACAGCAGCTCAACATCATGCAGCTGTCTGCTCACTCCCCTCCAGTGGGATGAGGGACAGAACTGGAAACAAAATAGAACTCCTGGGTTGAGATAAAGATTATTTCCTAAGACAGAAGAGTAAAATGGAAACAAAAACACAATTACCACCATTCAAGTAACATACAGCACCAACACGAAGCCCTGCAGCACCATGAGGGCTCACCCTGCCCATGACCAATGCCTTGCAGTACCCAAGAAGTATCAGCAGCTAGCCAGCACACCTAGCCAGTCATTTTATTTGTAATCAGCACATGCAAGAAGCTAATTGCTTCTCAAGTAACTGAAAAAATAAGGGGAGGGGGGAGGGGAGGGAGGGGGAAGCAAACAGAAGCTATTTTCCTACACTTTTGTTGCTTTAGATGGATGTAATTTTATATCTTATTTTCTATCAAAGCATTCACAGAAAAAAAAGGATACAGGTGCTTCTTTAGATACAAAATCTGATTACACTGAAATGCAGTTAAACAAAGTAAACATAATGTTCTGAATTATGAATCTTTTCAATATTATTCTGTTAGCAAAAGAGGCCAATAGGACTTCTTTAATACTTTCAATTTCACTGCTCTGGACCTACACAATTAATTAATTAATCTTCTGATCTGGTTTCAGGCTTCAGAATTTCTTATTTTTACGATTTTTAAATGTTACAGAAACAGTTTATTTGTCATTGGCTTTATTCCACAATCAGTGTTAATAAAAGTGAAAATTGGTTCAGCTTTGGCCTCTTTCCACAATGAGTGTTAATAAGAGACTAAAATTAATTTTAGGCCCAGATATTTAATATGATACATAGTTTATATTTGGAAACACTGATGTTTTGTAATTCATGCCATTCATGTCACTCACAATGAACCATAAAGGAAAATCACTGAGGACAAAGTACTTAATTTAGAGTCAATATTAATTTCCATCACAGGCTTTTGCATGATCTTCAACAAGTCATTTATTTCTTCAGTTTTCTCTCTGAAAACTGGGGGCAAGACCTCCTTCACAAGGTTAGAACACTTAATTAATGTGTATAAGTGCTCTTATGCTTCAACACTTTTTGCCGTGTTAGCAGATGAACTGAAAACTAAATTTATTTTACTTCTGAATGCTACCTCCACTATATAATCTGATTTCTTAGCTTCAGTGTGAAATCGCAAAATTCAGAGTACTTTTCGTTGGTTAATTTTTCTAGAAATTCTCTTGATTACTGACAAGATAAAAATGAAGGCTTCTTTCATGCCAGTGTCAAAATTGGACTTATCTGTCAAGAATGAATAGACAGATAGATGTATATGAATGTGTAATAAATATACTGATATTATGGTTTTAAATGACTGCCTATGTGATTAAATTCATCTAAGAAAAAAATTTAGGACTCAGCCTTCACATCAGTTTCATTCTAACAGCACTAACCAAGATACAGCCTCTAAAACAATTCCTCCAGCCTGCCCAAAAATAGACAAAAGTTCCATGAGGACTTTTACACAGTCATTATTTGTTACATCAAAATTCCTGATTAATTTGCTTAAATTCCCACCAGTTTGTTGTACTTAAAATCTTAGTGTGGGCAAAAGAAAACAACTGCTATGTGCAAAGGCAAGAATTTAGATTTAGATTAATGAATATTTGAATTGGCCTAATTAAGATTCAGTTATTACTAGTCCTGTTACAATTATGTTAATACTTTCTGTTTAAATTCTATCAAATTAACATGATGCACACACAAACTTTCTCCAGCCTACTGCTTTCCGTAGCTCCACCCTTCTTAATTATTAGGTAACTGGCTTACATTGGGGTTGGATACACCAAGTTTTACAGTATCCAGAGTCCTAGCTGGCATGACATTTTCTACTTCCTCTCTCTGGGACCTGCCTGGGGCTACTCTTGTATTTTAATAGTATAGTCGTTGCATCTACATAATGAAGAATTGTAGTATATCCTGAGCTGGAAGGGGCCTACAATCATTATTAGGTCCAAATCCTGGTAGCCAGAAGAGCCAACAATACCCTGTGTGTGCTGGGCCCTGCAGAGCGAGATGGGTGAGGGAAGATATTTTTCCCACTCTGCTCTGTGCTGTGTGGTTTCATCTTGAGCACTGAGTGTAGTTTTGGGCACCACGATGTAAAAAAAGATATAAAACTGTAAGAGAGCATGCAAAGAAGGACTACGAAGATGGTGAAGATTCTAGAGGCCAAGACTTATGACAAGCGCCTGAGGTGCCTTGGTTTGTTCAGCTCAAGAAGAGGAGACTGAGAAGAGCTGTCATAGTGGCCTTCTGCAGCTCATGAAGGGAGCGAAGGGGCAGTGCTGATCTCTATTCTCCGGTGACAGCAACATGACCAGAGGGAATGGCATGGAGCTGCATCAGGGGAAGGTCAGACTGGGTATCTTTAAGCAGAACAGTATGACTTCCTGATCTAGACAAGATCATCATGTAGAAATCAAGTTCAGATACAGAAATTGTAGCGATCAGGAACTCTTTATTGACACTTTTCCAAGAAGAAGTGGATAAAAGAAGAACAGACATTCTATAGTTATTTTAATTATTTTTCTAGGATTTTTTGAACTTTTTACTTACAGCAGCCATTGTATTCAGAAGTATTAACTGCTGATTTAATATGAACTTAGCTATGACTTTCCAAGGAATGTTATTATTTATTTGAAACATCCAAAAATCAGTGCTATGCATTTTCTTACACAAAAATAACAAGATTAAAAGCCATGAAACAATTGAAAAAATAACACAAGTGTATAGGTAGGAAATTCTTCTACATGCCTTTTAATTTTCAAGCCCAATAGCAGCCATACTGGCTTATCTTCCTTCTCCAAAGGAAAATTGTTGGCATGACATGGACTTGAAATGTCTGAACTCACTGCACCAGCAAGTCTTTCTCTTCCATACAAGGATATCCCAGCTCGTCTGAAGTGCCACCTTGGCTTTGAAGGCTGTTAGACAGGCCAACTTTCAGAAAAGAGTGGAAACAAGATTATCCACTTGATTTCCCCATAATCTCCAGAGTCATATCATCTGGGATTGTAGCAATTTAGAGAATAGCATGGGAATGGGGCACATATGTGGAAGGAAATAGTCATGCCCTCCTTTTCTACTGTACCAAAGGACTATACTGTTGTAGCTCATATATTTCATGCAGAGTGTAGACAGTGGAGGAAGGATCATGAGCACAGTTGGTCTTTATGGGCGGTCCTTATGTACTAAAGATTTTGCTGAACTTGGGAGTCTAGATAAATATACAGGAAAAGATAAAGTGAGCATGAGAGATCCTCAGAAGCAATCCAGAAGATTTGATGAAAAATCTTCCAGATGGTAACTTTATTCACAGTTACTGGGGTTTGCAAAGCTATTGAAATTAGAAGTACAATAAGAAATATTAGGATTTTGAGTTCTGTTTGACAGAATGGATCAGTAGGGCAGAAAAGAATGGCTAAACATAAAGGTGATAATGTAAATACTGAAGAAGCCTTGCAGTTCATAGTGTTGGCTGTGCGCTTTTTCAGAGACTGCCTGAGTTGTAGTCTCAGCTCTGTTTTCAGTACTTTTGTGCAATTTCACAATTTGTTTGAAACAAGAAAGTATTTAGTATTACTGGGCTCCAGGACAGGGCTAGGATACTTTTCTTACAAAGATATATTCAAATGACATAATAATAGGCATAAAATTAGAAATTATAAAATCCTGGCTTTCACCCCAGTGTACTATTTCTTTCTTTCTTTTTGGTGCGAAGAAGTACATGATGTACTTTTCTATCTGTGGTTCTGTTCAAGATATGAAGCATCAAGGAATGCTGCCAGGAACAATACGTTTGCCAGATGTGAGTTTTATATCAAATACATGACACTTGGCATACCTAAGGAATTTTCAACACAAACCTTTTGGCCTTTTCTCTCACATTGCCATGTTGTTAAAAGACTACCTTTTTATTGCTCATATGTGGGTGTGCTATTGCCTTAGACTGAGTTAGAGAAGAGGAATTTGAAATGTTGCTTGGAAATGGTATGTTCAGTGAGTGTAGAGAAAGGGAATTATAATGGCACTTTGGGTGGCAACTTGGAGGTCAGGGTACTTTTTGGCGCAGAGGAGACAAGTGGAATTTTAATTCAGAGATGAGAAGAGCAGATTTCAGCAATGTGAAAGAATCAAGAAAAGGGCACTGAAAGAAACAAAGGTGCGTGTGCAGCCTTCTTGTCCCCTGAGGCTTATCTTGTAATTTATATCTTCAATAGTGTCAGCCTGATGATGAACAAAACTAAGTGTTTGTGACTCTTAATAGTTACAGTGTTATTCTGCCAGCACAGAATAAAAGACTTTAGACTAGATGTCAGGAAAAGTGTTCTTCAGTGCTTTATAATGATGTCTTAGAGAAAAAAAAAAAAAAAGAGAGAGAAAGATGTTTGCTGCAAACAAGAACATGTCTGTGAAGTTTTTAAGTATCTGGTCTATATTTCTGTCTCATTACCTTGCAATCACTTTCTTTGGACTCGCAGAGCAAAAAGAGAACCATTAAATAAGTCTCTGATGAGATAAAGAAAAGGAATAACTAATTATCTCTCCTTTTATTTCTCCCTAAAGCAGAATCCAAAACACAATTTTCTAGTTGTTTGGCAGTGCTGTGATGATCTCTAATTACAAGTAAGTTTTGTACAATATTGAACTGCTGATAGCAATACAAACATGAAGTGATTGTCCAAATATTTTCTCTTTATTTCATTTGAACACTACATGATTCTGAGATCGTACGAGTACTTGTTCTCTGAGTACTTATTCTCACTTACTATTTTCTGTGAGAACTACCTGAAGAAAATGTGATAAATTTCTGATGCAAAACTTAACCTATCCAATGGAAGTTCTTCAGCAGCCTCATTAACATTTCTTTGTCAATTATACTAGTAATATTTAAGAATTTTCTCCTCTGGTTTCTTGGTTTGCTGTTTAAAGCAATCTAAAGTGTATAAGCTGTTAGGTAGTATGGGATGAGGAACACTGTGCTGCCAGGAAAGTGATGTTGACCTTGTCCTTCTGTCAGTCTTGATTTACTGGCAACATAGTTAAAGCTGTCACAAGCAAGTGAGCTGACTGTGATATGGATAGATTGAGAAAGTAGCAGCGTGACCTTTTACTTAATTTCATAGACATGTAACACACCTACGTGAATAGCAAATTTTAGTCAGCGGTAAATCAAAAGCTGAAGAAAAAAATCCTTAAAAATTGTTAATCATATTTATTTATTTATTTTTGTACTATTTAACTATTCTATGAAAAAGAAAGCATATTTTAAGTCAAAAGTTGTATCACCTATGCAGGTCCTCATATTTAGCAATAAACTACATTCTTTTTTTGTGAAGCAACACTTGCTGTATTAATGGGAAAGATTTATAAGCAGGCAGTGTAGCACAAACACCTGCAGAACTGCCCTCAGCTCGTGCTCCAGTCTTGGGAGATTTGTAATTCTCACCTGCTTAACAGCTCAACTCTTCAGCAACAATATTATAAGCACACGCATTTTGTGAATGTGGTAACTCATAATATCGAAGATACTGATAATAATAGCTGTGAGACAAAACACTGTCTTAAGAGATAATCTAAAGTATACTTTAGTGCTTTTGCCTTCGCATATGTTATGCATTTTTCATTCAAAAGCAACATCTATATATCCCAAATTCAAATAGGAAAAAAAGTTATGGGAAAATGAAGGAAAAAATATTTTTTAAAGTTTAATTCAGAAAAAAATTGC
Source organism: Chrysolophus pictus (assembly GCA_037305975.1). Lineage (NCBI taxonomy): Eukaryota > Metazoa > Chordata > Aves > Galliformes > Phasianidae > Chrysolophus > Chrysolophus pictus. Next base: position 20,011,279 of record CM074577.1, on the reverse strand, counting down.
ATGGTGTTTTTCAGTTTTTTCTGCTCTTGTTTAATAAATTCTGTAGAGATTTCAGGTTAAATAGATATATCACAACTGAAAGTATTATTTGATGTTTCACCTACTCACAAATCAACCTCAACAGCAAATTCACTTGTAAGTAACGAAATGTAACATTCCTCTTCCTGACAGTAAAGCTGGAAAGAAAGCTTTCTTTCTAAATGAAGAAAAGAAAATAATAAAAATAATGTAGATGGACCAAAAAAGTCTAGGGAACTTGAGTAACTTTAGATGGCTCAGCAAGGAAGTCATACAGAGTTTACTTTTGGTAAAGTTCACAGTATAAATGGCTAAGAATAATAACAATTCTGAACATAGAGTTTGTAAAACAGCTGCTGAGTGAACAGTCATCAGCTAAAACCACAGCGATTTAAGTGATAGTGGGATGAATTTATATTAACATACATATACATTTCAAAAAATACCTAATTCTGCAGTAAACATGATAATATTGTGGCTCAATTCTAAAGTATACATTTTCGTCCCAAAGATGGAACTGAAGGGAGAAGCAACTTATCCATCGAAAATAGATCCGAATAAATGATGGCTTTCTTCTTTGTGTTTGCCAACACTGTCTAAGCAGAAGTTTTTGAGCCCAGAAAGCCTCTGCAGTGCAGAGACCTTTGAGACAGAACAAAGTAACCTGTTTTTATTTATCTTCTGTGTAAAAATGGCTGGGACAAAATGTTGGCAATATATGAAATGTTCTTCCGTATGTTCAGCTTTCCAGTTATGCACCTATCTCTTATCTTTGCTCTCAGCATATTATCACTCTGTAACGTCTGTCTTATACGCAGTCTGCTTTGCAAGCCCTTTCTCCTTTATTTCTTTCATCTGCTGCACATGCATGAATAGCAAGTGCATGCCAGCTCCTATTTCCTTTAAAAAAAATCTTCATGAGATGAACCTGCAGCTTCCACAACTAGGATTATATTAATGTATGAGGACTGCTCTGAAAGTCATGGCTCATATTTTATTTTATTGTCCTGTCCAAAGCAGATGTTGATGGTATGGCAGTAGAGGTTGAAACTTCCTGCCAACATCCCATTACATTTTGTTGCCATGTGACAGATGGCAGAAGAGGAGCAGTCTCACAGAAGGGTATCTGACATGGAAGTGTGTATAAAGAAAAGCTGTGTAATTGTATTAATTTCAATATTAAGACAACTTTAATAAAGTACATCAGATTGGTTTGTGCTGCAGTTCTTATCTACCAAGACTACTCAGACTGAAAATATCACTCAAAAGAACCAAAAGAAAAACCTACCCTGACAGAGATCAATGAGAAGGGAACAGCGTAATTTCTCAAAAATGATGAAGCTGAAAGAAGGATACTTCCATGCATTATATTTGGAAGCATTCAGCAAGAATAAATTCCTTTTACACTGAAGGAAGGAGAAGAACAATTTTACCATAAATGCCAAAATAATATTCATTACTTATGTGATGTAATTTTTTTTAACCTTCACTTTTGAGGATAGCCATATCTTCAGAAACACAGCATACTGGATGCTAAGAGCTTGTGCAAGGTTTTGCAGGAACCTTCTGGTGGCACCTATGAATGTATGCACATGTCCTCAAACATTAGTTTCTTTGCTATAGAGCTTAAAGGCAATGCATTAATTGAATGCCTTTGATTGTGATGGATCTCACTTACTTACCCATAAGCCTGTTTCAGTGATTAAAGACCATTTTGTATTTGCATAAATGCACTAATGAACAAAGTGAGAACACAGGGCAAGACAAGAACTGTTCCCTAGATTGATGCAAAGTGTGGGGACTCGCTATCAGAAACACTGTGTAAATGGTTATGAAAGTACAGCTAAGAAGCTCAGAGTTTTCTATACTATAAATAATATGAAGTACCTTGAAGTAAGTAAGTTAAGCTCTGTGGCAGAGAGAAGAGCCCTATATTCTTTTGTAGACAAGGGATTTTTCAAAATGCTAACTACATTAAAGCCACAGGAACCCTTAAAAAAGCAATTATTCACACCACAATATGGTGTTATGTTTTAAATTTTTTAGGATATATTTCCTGGAAATAATATAATGACTGAACAAATTAGCTAGATTTTACTTGCTAGTTTCAAAGCAAAACCGAGTTTTCATGCAATCATTTTTTTGAATTTGTTCTATAACCAAATAATATTAAAATGTTTCTAGCTTTTTCTTTTATTTCATAAACTCTCCTGTTCTAAAGCATTGTGAAGATGAAAAATAAAGAATTCTAATGCTTAGAGAAATAATGTAACACTATATTTATAGGGCCAAATGTCGGGCTTATAGGGCCAAGTGTCAGGTCCTGCATTTTGGCCACAACACCCCCAGGAACCCTACAGACTTGAGGAGGAGTGGCTAGAAAGCTGCCTGATGGAGAGGAATCTTGGTGTACTGATGGACAGTTGGCTGAACATGAGCCAGCAGTGTGCCCAGGTGGCCAAGAAGGCTAATGGCATCCTGGCTTGTATCAGGAATGGTGTGGTGCGCAGGACTAGGGAAGGCATCCTGCCCCTATACTCGACACTGGTGAGGCCTCACCTCGAGTACTGTGTTCAGTTTTGGGTACCTCAGTACAGAAAGGACATTGAGATGCTGGAGCAGGTCCAAAGAAGTGCAACAGAGCTTGTGAGGAGCTTGGAGAATATGCCCTACGTGGAGCGACTGAAGGAACTGGGGCTGTTTAGTCTGGGGAAGAGGAAGCTGAGGGGAGACGTTATTGCTCTCTTCCAATGCCTGACAGGTGCTTACAGCGAGAGCAAGGTTGGTCTCTTCTCACTGGTGAGAGGTGACAAGACAAAGGGAAATGGCCTTAAGTTGTGCCAGGGTAAATTTGGGTTGGATATCAGGAAAAACTTCTTTACAGAAAGGGTTGTTAAGCACTGGAATAGGCTCCCCATTGAGGTGGTTGAGTCACCATTCCTGGATGTGTTTAAAAACCATTTGGATGTGGTGCTCAGGGACATGATTTAGCAGAGAGTTGTTAGTTAGGGTAGTTTGGTTAGGTTGCTGTTGGACTTGATAATCTTTAAGGTCTTTTCCAAACTGAGCAATTCTATGATTCTTATAGAATATCAGGAAGAGAATCTGTTCCTTTGGACACTTAGGCATAAGTCATTATAGAAGATGCTTCAAGGAGCACATCATACAACTGAAAGTATAACATGTGGAAATCTTTCTCTCCTGCATATTCTGCTTTTATTCATTATTGCACACCACTGCAAAAATACACTGACGTATTGTGATACAGAGGTACAGAGGTATGCTGGCGGGTACAGCAGATCATTCCTACAGTGTGATTTCTGTAAATATTTGTAAGTCTTGGGCAGAGGAGAAGGAAGGGAAGGAGAACAATTCATTAAAAAAAAAATCATAAAAAAAGAATCTGAATATTTGGAATGATCTATTATATTCCAGTTACAGCAAAGTGATTCAGTTCAAAAATACTTCATTGCAATGGACTTCTACTCTGATGCAGTGTATCTTGTAACCTTGACATTGTTATCTTAATAAAAGAACAGACCACATTCACTATATATATTTTCTATTAGTTATATATTCTTCTTTTAATTAAAATAGATACTTTGATCCTGTCACAGAGCACTGTAGTCTACAAATTAACATCATAAGAATTTTTTTTTTATTAGTTTAATATGTTTAAAATTTCTTTAACTATTCCTTTTTCCTTTACAGTGTAAACTGGAACTGTCATTTAAGTGTGCCTTCACTTATGCACTAAACTTTGTGTATGGGAGGAGGCCAAAAATCAGCACTTTTTTTTTTTAATTATAAAAATACAACTCCTTCAAATTTAATTATTTGAAAGCAGGAATACAAAATGTTTCATTCATTCACCTTTAAACATCAAAAGTTGAAATAAGTAATATTTTTTTTCTGTAGTAGTTCCATAAAACAAACACCACTTCAAAAGCACAGATTTAAAAGTGCAGGCATGTAGTGACAGGATGAAGGGAAATGGTTCTAAACTGGAAGAGCCTGGATTTATACTAGCTATCAGGAAGAAATTCTTTACTATCAGAGTGGTGAGACACTGCGCAGAGATTGCGCAGAGAGCCTGTGAATGCCCCCTCCCTCTAGGCATTCAAGGCCAGACTGGATGGGGTTTCGAGCAACCTTTTCTAGTGAGAGGTGTCCCTGCCTCTAGCAGGGAGGTTGTAACTTAAGGGAAGGGATTTTAAAGGTCCCTTCCAACCCAAGCCATTCTATGATTCTATGATAATATTATTTTGTTTTCTGTTAATTTTCTGTAGACCTGAAACAGCTCTAAAGCATTAGAAATAAGAATGAAAATAGTAAATTCTGCTTTTGTACAAAATTTTAAATAGAACATTAAACACATATTTTAATGCTGTCTTATTTGGGAAGTCTTAATTCCAGTTTTCAAATACAGTTTCTTTTTTTTTTTTCTTTTTTCTTTTTTTTTTCATTTCCATCTGTGTGCAAGTAGACTCAAGAGTACCTGTAAAAATTCTTGTAATTTGAAATATTCTCTAACCATTGTTTAAGGTTTTAATGTAGATTATAATTATAGACTGGATGGATATTTAATCACTAACACCTGCTTTTACCTGTGTTTGCAAGCTTAGGAAAGCCTGTTCTGCAGAGCAATTGACCTGCAGCAGTCATTCTTTATTATCCATGGACAAGAAAATATCTGGGGCTGAAATGATGTGTACATCCAAAACAAAAAGCGAAGGCTGCTTTAACTTAGAGTTGCAGGATTAAAAAGAGAATACCAATCCCTAAAATAGAAAGGAAATGAAGTTATTAAAGAAAAATATTCAGTGTGTGTGCATTTCTTGCTGGTAAGAGTTTATAGCTAGACAGCACAGTCCCCTGTTGGTGAGGATATATTGGATGGGATTCCTCAGGAATTGAAGGAATAAACTAAATTAGTAGAAGAATTGTTCTGCTTACTGCAATGCCTTTTTTACTCTATTGATTGCAACCTGAAATTTCAGAGAACTACATGTCAGCAAGAAAAGCAGCAATTACGATTTTGATTGTTGAGTTATTGCTGCCAGAGGAAGCTGGACTTCTCTCTCAGAAGTTCTTTTTCCTTTTGCTATTTTCAACAGTTTAAAATACCTTCGGGAGCTGGGAAATAAAAGGGTCACTGTTTGTGTCAGGACACTGCAAGGGTTGCTCCCTCAGGGAAGGAAGCCAGGAGCTGGGGCTGACCCCAGCATGGGCCAGGCCATGCCTGCACCACTGAGGTGCCTTTTCACTGCACAGGAGCAAAGCAGGGTCCTACTGACTCTGCAGCAAGAAGCCTTATTGATGGTCCGATGAGTATTGTGTGAAGTAAGATAACAAGTCAGGGCCAGGCTCAATTCAGGAAAAACAAATTACAGTTTAAAAACAGGAGAGAGACACCTATGACTTCATTCTGACAGCCCCATGCTTCAGGGTGGTGAGGCAGTGGCATAGGCTGCCCAGAGAAACTGTGGGTGCCCCATCCCTGGAGGTATTCAAGGCCAGATTAGATGGGCTCCTGAGCATCCTGATCTAATGGGTGGCATCCCTGCCCATGACAGAGGATTCAAACTGGATGATCTTTAAGGTTCCTTCCAATCCAAGCCATTCTATTATTCTTTGGTTCATTGCTAAGATGCAGGGGGGCTCCTGAGTTCATTGATAGTGTGTAGGGTGGCTGCAGGTGAGGCTAGTCAGAAAGGCTTAATACATCCTGTGGGACTCTGACAGCTAGGAAAAGCTGTCTATTTCCCTCTGATAGGGGAAAAAAAATATGTATATAAAAAAGAAATGAGTTTTTTTCCAGCAGAAGCTGATAAATCTATTGACCTGAGCATGGTAACTGCTGCTACCTCCTACTTAACATCCTCTTTTTTTTCATAATTTTTTTGTGTATATATTGTTATGCTTGTTCATTATCTTCTAGGATAAGTTGTTATATCTGTCTCACTGGTAAGGATAATATTCATCTTTTTTATTTTTTATTTTTTTATTTTTTTTTCTGGAGGGGCGGGGTGGTGGAAGCAATGGGTAGGCTAAAAAGATTTCTTTCCATCTGAAATAACAAGCTATTCTAAAATAGAGAACACAGGATCTATGGGTACAGATCTATGTCTGTAAACTGTAAACTGTAAACTTTAAATTCAGTCACAGTAGTCAACAGTGAGAAGAGAAGAAACAATTGCCAGAACTAAATGTAGCTTAGCCCACCCACCTAGGAGTGCTTTTGTATGGTATTGATACCCAAATTCTTGCAGACCTCTCAGTGAGTACCTCTGCCATTTTCTTCACTTTCAGCATCAAAACAATTTTCAGAATGAAGATATTTTTATTTTATTGGTAGCAAAGAAATGACACAAAACTAAGGACAGCAAATCGTAAATGACCCTCCAGAATTACAGAGGACAGGCTACATTTCATTTCACAGTTAGCATAGAAACAAAACCAAAAATATTAGCTATGAAATTAAAAAAGAAAATGGACCTTAACTTTGTAGTTATTTGTAGTAGGGCAGTGATATGAACAGAACTAATATTTCTTCCCTTGAAAATAAAGAGATGCAGAAATATTCATTAATGTGAAAAGAAGGATGTAGAAGATGAACAAAATCATGTTTTACTCATTTTGGCAAGTAGTTACTGGCTTTGATCAATGCTATGATGTGAAATGAGCAAAGCTATTATATTTTTATTCTTCACATTGTTAAATTGATGGAAATACATATTTCATCTAGTCTATGTCTGGTACAATTATGTTTTTAGATAGCTCTAGAAGTGGTGTCAGAAGTTGACAGTAATACTTTTTGACAATTTAGGCCATGAATGTTTTGATACCCTCTTTTCAAAGAAGATTTTACATATTTCATTTCCATTTTCTACTGATTGTAGACTAAAGCCTGCAATGCATTACTATCAGCCGAAAGTTCACAGAGCACTACAGCATGCACCCAACTTTAAGTACATGATTAAAACTTAGTGTATGTTGAAGAGCCATTGTGTATCTTGTAGAAGAACGTTCACCATGGTATTGAGTTTCCTCATTTCAAAAGAATCCAGAGTCTATGTCTATTACTGCAACATGATAGCAATGGGAATGAATATCTGAGCTATGCATCTTCTTTCTTTCACTCAGATTTAACTTTTTCGAGGTATTGAATCTTTCTGTGATAATGCATTCCGTTCTAGGACTCTGAAAAATCTCAGCTTTGACAATTGTTGTTCTTATCTCAAATTTTAAATGACTTGGATATTTTTCCTCCTATCCTTCTGTTGTTTCAGAATTAAACATACAAAAAGAACAGAGGAAAATTCCAAAAACTCTAAATATCGTCTCAGACTCTTGATCATAAGGGGTTACTGGAAACATTAAAGAACACTTGGTAATTGAATAATCGTTAAAAAGAAGAAGAAATGGTGCCAAATTAAGAGCGTACACCCAAAAGTATTTTCCGTATTTTCTGGGAAAATAAACTTTTCTTTTTTTTTTTTCTCTGTAAGTACTGAAAGTACCATAAATTTGCTTCAGTCCTGCAGTACTGAATTGCACTTACTTCAGTTTTTAATGAATGTTCCTAACTCAAATTCCATTTCCAGTTGTTCAGGCATGATGAGTTGATTTTAAGTTCATTTTGAACTTAACCCATTTTGAAACTGGGTTAAGTGTCATAATAAGGAACATAGACTTCTTTGAATGTGAATTATTTTCCAATTTGCTTTCCTTCACAAGCTCCTGATCATTTCCTTTTAATTTTTATATTGTAAAACTAAAGGTAGCTTAAAAAACAACAGCATAAAAAAAACCCTTACAACCCAAACTAAAAAAAAGCAATTTACCAGACCAGTAAGCATTTGGGCTTCTCCAGTGCATAGTTAGATACAGGTACTGTTATAGATGAAATATCTAAGCACCTAAGTAAGTGACTTGTGAAATGCCTGAACGGCTAAAAATATATAATTCTCATTTCAACTAATAAAAATCAAGTTTCCTAAAAATCATGGTAGTTTTCCACTACAAATTAAACTGTTATGTGATGTGGATTTCTTTTCATCATTTGATAGGAAGTTATCAAAAGTACTTCTAAAAATGTCTAAATGATAGATCATAACTACATTTTCTACCCTATATTAACAACCATCTTTAAAATAAGAAAATTCAAACATAAAATCAAAATATTTGGGGATATTTTCATAGAAATTTTCAGGAATTAATCTGTACATTTCACGTCTTCTAGGTTACATCTAGCTTAACACTTTAAAAATGATTGGGTTGATAGTAATAGGACAAGGGGGAATGGTTTTAAACCGAGACAGGGGAGGTTTAGGTTGAATATCAGGAGGACTTTTTTCACATAGAGGATGATGACACACTGGAACAGGTTGCCCAAGGAGGTTGTGGATGCCCCGTCCCTGGAGGCATTCAAGGCCAGACTGGATGTGGCTCTGGGCAACATTGCAGGGGGGTTGAAACTAGATGATCTTTGAGGTCCCAACCCAGGCCATTCCCAGGCCAACCCAGGCCATTCTATAAGTCTTTGGTATGATTCTATAATTACCTTTGTTCTCCAGTGGTTATGTGCTAGTCTGTAATCCTTTCAAGAACTTTGATATGAACATGTTTTAAGCAAGGAGGAAAACAGGTACAAAGTGTTACTAACTGTCTAATTGTCTTCACTGTTAATAAGACAAAAATCAACAATGGGCACTTTTTCTAGTTGCACTTTCTCTGTTACTAGATCTTGTTAGGAATTTGTTTGCAAAATCTGAACAGATTCTTGGTTTTAGAAATACCTCCAACAGATCATTATTTACAGATTTCACTTCTGGATAAATTCAATGTACTGAATGCTTTAAATTTTTGGTGAATAACTTTCATTAAACAAACAAACAAACAACAACAACAACAAAAAAACAAAATAAGCACCACAATTATTCATACCTCAAATAATTATCTTTTCTAAAACTTCTTGAATATTTTAACAAACATCTGATATTAAGCTTCAGCAACCATTTAAAAATAGCCAGGAAACCCTGATGAAAGTTACTTTTAAGAGAAAGAAATAAAGCAAACTTTTTGGAATTTGAATTTAATTTGTAAGGAACCATTTAATTGGCAATAAATATTTACCTGACAGTGTGTTTTTACATATTGGAAATCTCATCATCTGTTTTTGCAGCATGGTTAGAATCTTGACAAGCTGCTTATTCTACTTTAAAAAGAATGAATGCAGGAAAAAAATAGTATTATGTGTGGTCAATGTAATTATTTTTAGTATAGAAGTTATAGATACTTTGGTTTTTTCTGCTAGCAAATTCTCAACTATGGCAGAGAGGATAGGTAAAGAAAATCTGTTGGTATTATAGAATGGGTTTGTGTCTTTACTGTTGCATGACTAGTCTTATAGAAAAGTTATGAATGTCACCTAATCTAAATTAATCACCTTGGAAATAGTTCAACCTCAGTAGTAATTTTTTTAAAATAACATATATTCAAAGTTTTTGCATACGTGGTTTCATGTCATTATGCTTAGCTCTTGGGCCATAAAATAATGAGATAATTAACATTATGAATCAACCATCTATCTTGCACATTTGATTTGGGGTATGTGTGAATATTCTATTTCATTTATTTATTTTAATTAGAAATAACTTGATGTCCACTTCATTAAGAACATTCTTCAGCATTCCTTACAGCTCATTTTGTATACTTATGATCTCTGTTACTTATAAAGTCATTTAGACCTCAATTTAAAAATATTGATTAATCCATAAATTAGTGCACAGCAAGTGAACAAGAGAGAATGTACACGGAGTGTTAATTATGTTGTATTAAAATAGCACATAGAATCTTGGTCATCCTCTATAATTTAGAAATAAAAAAAAAATGGTAGAAAAATAGCTCTTGAGGCATATTACTTGTTAGAGTCTTTCACACGTGAAAGCTTGTTGATCATATCAACATATTTATAAATTTTGTAGATCTTTAATTACCATGTGATGACATACATTATTCTGTGAGGTAATGTCTACAAAATTGTTGGTTTACCAGCTGTAGCACAAAAAGGTGGCAAATACATTTTACCTTGGATTCATATTGAAACTTTTTTTTTCCAAAGATTGACTGTGATTTAGAATAGATATTAGATGTTCTGGAAGTAAACATGAGGCTTATCTTTCAGTATCTCTAAGAGGAATTTTAGCAATCTACTAGAATATTGTTTGTGCCTTAACTGTATTCCTACTCTTCATGTTTACCTCATCCCACATTACCTCAAAAATAAGGAATGAGGTTGCTCATAGTGGTAACCAAATCTTCATGTGCCAGTTAGAGTAGTATCGTGGTTTTATGGTTTTTGTTATTGGTATTCCACATCATAACATCATGTGGTTCACTGAGAGTTAAAGAGTTAATGCTCCAGTTCCAGGTACTTGTCCCAGAAGGGAAGTAGAACTACATACCCCAGAGGACTTTGTGTTCAGAGAGAAGATAAAACATCTGGCAAAGTCACGAGACCTCTCTCTGTTCCCTTCTGCTCTGGCTGACCACGTCTTGCCTCAGCGTTAGAGTAAGGCCTTCAGCTTTCAGATACTCTCATTTAATTTGATTTATTAGCTTCAATTCTAATTATATTGTATTATATTGCATTATAGAGTGTTATCTTGCATTCTGGTACCATATTTAGTAAATTAGTTTGTTTCTCCTCAGATCATTGCCATTGTTTTGTTTTTCGACCCATCTCTGCCCCTTTTTCCCTTTTTCCCCTTTTCCCTTTCTGGGGCATGGATCTGTGGCTTCTCCCCATCCCGCTAGTCACAGAACCAGACCAATGCAGCCAGAAAAATGTTGACAAGGAGAAAAAGTGCAGATATGTGGATGTAGTATCTAATTCTGTGCATTTTTAACAACATTTTAAAATTCTTATATGTTTACCACTATGATAGTGAAAATTTGCTTACTAATTATGAACTGTCAATTTGTTCTCAAAAAATACAAGTAGTGTTGGTGTTGTTTTTTAACATAATATACCAGGTTAAGTTGTTTATTTTCAGGCATCTCTGTTTGTTAGACTAATAAAGTCAACAGTATATAAAACAGCTTATCAGAAAAAGCTCTTATTTTAGTTTTCAAATGCAGTAAGCTAAGTATTTTCAAACATACTGTCTCTGCAAGAATGATATATTGCACATCATTCCAAGATCTATTTTTAATGAAGTTTGATTCAATGCATAATTATATAATGATCTAAATGTTGAATTGCAGCATTGTTGTGTGCTGTAATTTGATAGTAGCAAGAGTTCCTCAATCTTTACACTATCGCCTTTAAAATTAGCTTTTCCAGGTACATTTTTTAATGTAATAGAAATTTCACTGTTAATATCTTATTTGGCAAATACTTTAAAATAATCAACATATACAATGATTCCAAAGAAGGGCCACAAAATTGATCCAGTAGATGGAAAACCTTCTCTACGAGGACAGGCTGAGTGAGCTGGTCTGTTCAGCCTGGAGAAGTCTCCAGGGAGGCCTGATAGCAGCCTTCAGTGTCTAAAGGGGGCTCTAAGAAGGAAGGGGACAGACACTTTAACAGGATCTGCTGTGATAGGACAAGGCAAAATGGCTTCAACATTAAAGAGGGTAGATTTATGTTAGATATAAGGAGAAAGTCTTGTACAGTGAAGGTGGTGAGGCTCTGGAATATGTTACCCAGAGATGTAGTGGAAGCCTTGTCCCTGGAGACAATCAAGCCAGGATGGACCAGGCTTTGAGCAACCTGATCTAGCTGTAGATATTCCTGTTAATTGAAGGGAAGTTGACTAGATGATCTTTAAAGGTCTCTTCCAACTCAAATGATTCTATGATTCTATGATAATGACCAATGACTTTTACACTGACATTTTCCTATAACTGTACATACAAATCCACTGCAAATTGAACTACTTGAAAACTCATTTTTGTACTTATTAATCTGCTTGACAAATATAAAATGAAGGAGAGAGTTTTAAAAGTATGAAGATAATTTTCACAGTGCAAACAAACACAATTCAGATAATTTGATAAAAATAAACATAACCCTTTAAAATAAATTGTGAGTGGGATCATAGAATCATAGAATGGTTGGTTTAATTTGGAAGGGTCTTTAATCTTAGAATAATATATATATTTTTTTTTTTCTTCAATCAACTGCTACTTCCTTTGCAGAGATCAGGATTTGGAAAACCTGGTAAATAACAAGTAGGTTTTGTTAAAGTTTGAATTGCAAAATCTACTGCTGATAATAATCAGTGACTGAATCACTGTTTCAGTGATTTTATTTAGTCATTTGGATCAAATATTTACATACCTAGTGTTTAAAATATTCTCAGGTTTCCATTCCAATCTTCAGTTTCTTCAGGAGAGTGAAAACTACATTATTGACATTACAAATAATCTTATACTTACACAAAATGAAACCTTTCTCCACTTTTTTACATTATTGAGATTAGTTGCAGTGGTCTTGTACATATTGAAATTATATAACTTTGTAGAAAGTAATACAATATATTTCATTATAAAATAGTTTATAAAATACTGATTGGTGTGCATAAATCCCTTTCTGCATAACTTCCAGCATCAATTCCAAATAGTTTCCAGGCCTCATCACTACTGGAAGTGAATCTTTGAAATCCTAAGTACACTGAAATGATCCAGGATATTCCTCCATAAGATGCATAAACTTTCCACTGTGAAAACATGACAAGTAAATACCATTTATAACAGAACCATCACATTTTTATACCTATATATCAAAGAATCCAATATCCTTCATTTTGTGAACCAAGTAATCTCAGAGTAAAACTAAGCCTTAAGCCATTGCTATCAACGAGAATGAATCCTGACAGACAATCAGTAAAGAATAAAACCCACTGAACTTCCATAGAGGAGAATTTCTCAGAAGACAATTGTTCAATTTCTGATTTCTCAGCCCTGATTCTCAAGGGAACAAAAACTGCTTATAAAAATAAACTTTGGAATTAAAATCCACAACTCTGCTGAATACTAAAACCCACGATCTCAGTAAAAATATTGGTTCTGTAACATATTGTCATATTTGTCATCCAATTCCAGACCCATTAATCTCCTTGTGTTTCACATTTTATAAACTACTGCTGTCTTTTCCCTAAGAGATTAATGACCTTATCATATCTCCATCTCCTTTCACTCTTCTGTTCTTCCCCTACACCCTTTCTAAAATTCATAGGTATATCAAGTGTGTTTACTTTTAGAGATAATCTAAAGAATACATTTCTCAAATGCCTAAGTTTGAAATATAACTATTCTAGCCCTGAGGAAGAAATAGTGTTCCTAAAAGCTTGTTACTTTTTTTTTTTTTTTTTAATATTTTCCCCATCTCCATCTGCTGGCTTAATGTAAGTTATTATATCTATATGGAAGTCTTGATCTGATTTTATTTCTTATCCAGACTCTCTATAAGATAATGTAGAAAGCAGTGTTCAGAGGCAGATTTTAAAATACAATATATAGGTGAAAGAAAACATATATAGGTACTCTGGAGCATTTCAAAACCCTCATTTCTTGACACAGCAACTGTACAACCACTTAGAGCTAGTTGCATTATCAGGAGAGATGCCAAAAGATTAAGTTACAAGTGAAAGTGGCAAGAAGACTTCCAGGAGATGTATTTATTATGATAAATGACAGATTAAACTAAAAATGGTTTTAATGTTTTAAAACAACGACTATGGCAGGGTGTTTTTTAATATGTACTCCTTCATTCATGTGCTATCTTGAGAATTCTCATAAGCTTTGGAACGTTGGAAAAACTTGCACAATTTGGGGGATTACTTATTGTTATGAATTTGAGGAATTCCAGTTTTAATAAAGAGGCAATTTGCTGTTAGCATTCTTCAAAGGCTAATTTTGTTTGCAATAAATGCATTACTATATATGGAATAAATTTTAAGTATTAATCCTGATTTCACAGCAAGTACAACTTCCTATGTTAACAAGTTCCTAGATTAACAAAGGCTTACAGAGCTTCAATGTATTATTAAGTAACCTGTGCAGAACCTGAGCCTTGGAACTGTCCTATTCTTAAAACACATAATACTCTCCAGATACTGATGGGAGGAGTGGAATATCATTTGTTACTTGCTGAGTAAAAGACTTTATTTACAAGAGCAAAACATACCAGTTAATATCCACCTTCTCATTTTGAGTACATATTCAATATGCTGTACTATGTAATGAAAAGGTAGCTTCCCTGGCTTTGTGTAAAGTAAGCAAAATACTAATTGTCTGGTTATGTTCTGCCTGGACTGTTATGTCCACTTTTTTATATTCCATTTTTCCCCTGACTTTTACAATAACATGACTACTAGCTTATATTACCTTTGGGTTTGCTAATGAATTTTTAATCGAAAGGAAAGCGAAGTTAAAGATGATGATTGTTTGGGATGAGCATGCCTCACTTAGAGAGAAACATTAAATTCTTTTATGTAGATCCTTTAAGTTTAAAACCCCTCAAAATAGCAACAAAATATGAGAAAAGATGGAAAAATGAGGGTGTGTTAGCATAAAAATCAAGTCATAAACAAGGAAATAAAATCCCAATCTAGGTGTTCTTTTTTTTTTTTTTTCAATATAAATATATCTGAATATATTTATTGCAGGCATCTGTGGCTGTTAGCCCTGTCCTTCTAAGATAAATAGTTCTTTTAAAGTAGTTAACGTATTAACTTCTAAGAGTACCACTTGTTGTGTTTAATTAATACGTTCCTAGACGGTTTGGTATGATCTCAAGAAATTCAAATGTAAAGTAGGACACATACACTATATAAAGGTAAAATAAAAAAGAGAATTCTCTCTAGAAAAAGACTTTGATCTCTGATAAAGGACTTGAAGTTTTTTGCCTCCTAACGAAATCGTGAAAAAGACTGAATAGCTGTGATACATTTGCAAATCTCAGAAGTATGACTCTTATTTACAGGTAAAACGATTACCCCTGTTGGATTTTTGGAGTTGCAACTGTACCACTTCTACTTCCTTGGGATGGCATAAAAAGAATGTAGTTTTACTTGATCACTTGCACAGTTTTGAAAAGAGAATTTCTTGCATCTGCTGTTCATTTTCATTTCAGACATGGAGATAGAGGGCATTCCAGTCCAGAAGTTATGTAAATAAATTATTCTTAATATACTCTTCTGAATAAAATTTCTAATAAAATAGTTTCCACTATGCTTCACATAACAGATTTGGAACAAAGTCCATTACGTCATTTAAGTAAAATTAATCTGAACCATTGGATACAAATTTCTAGACAACTGTCAGAAGCATGCAAATGGAATTGTAAAATGAAATATGAATTCATGGTGGAAAAATCTTCAAATAGAATGATGCTACTCCAAAAATATAATGACCACAAATTTTACACTATTATTCAAGGTTTCATATATGAGTAAAATATTACATAGTGGATATAACTAATGTCACATGTGTGGTTTTTTTTTTAAACCAAGATTGTCTGATCTGATTGGAAAGAGTAAGCTGAGCTGATTAGAAGCACAGGTATTGTGATGACTGTAGTGAAAAATATTTCAGATATTACTACAAGGGCTGCTAATGCAGCTGAGAATGTCGTTAACTTTCTTCGCTGCAAGAGCTTCTGTTCAGCTTTTTGTCCACCAGGATCTCCAGAATTCATTTCATCAGTGTACACAGCCAGTATTGGTGCTTGTCATTACTCCATCCCAGGTGAAAGACCAGAACTTCCTGTAGTTCCTGTCACCCCATTTTTCCAGCTTGTAGAGATTCCTCTGAATTGCAGCTTTGTCTTCCTTGTCTTCCATGTTGACTGCTGCCCACAACTTGCTGTCATCTGAAAAACTGCTGAAAGTGCACTATATCAGCTGCTTCCATCAACTCTTTACAAGGATAGGCAGTGGTAGGACAAGGGGGAATGGTTTTAAGCTCAGGGAGGGGAGGTTTAGATTGGATGTCAGAGGGAAGTTCTTTACTATGAGAGTGGTGAGGTGCTGGAACAGGCTGCCTATAGAGGCTGTGGATGCTCTATTCCTGGAGGTGTTCGAGATCAGGTTGGATGGGGCTCTGGGATGCCTGGTCTAGCATTGGTTCTGGAGGTTGGTGGCCCTGACTGTGGTAAGGGGGTTAGAACTTGATCCTTGGGCTCCCTTCCAACCCAAGCTGTTCTATAGTTCTATGATGATCAGATCAATATAGTCAATAACAAAGACAGTAGACAATAGCATCAGTGCAAATATTGATCCCTGATTAACACTGCTAATTACCAGCCCAGATGATCTCATCTCCATACCTACATATGCTGGTAACACCTTTCTATTCCTCTGAAGTAACTCATACCTCCCTCTATAGTCTGTCTATCTTTCTTTTGAATTGGAGCTCAGTCAGTTTCTCCATATTCATCCTGAATATGGGTTTGCTCAGCTTTCTGCACTTCTTACCCTCCAGGACAGTTTTCCATGGGATTGAACCAGATAGGTCCCTGTAAAAGCCAAAATCTGCTCTTTGAATTTCAAGGTTCTAATTCTTCTGGATTCATTGCACACAACTCAGGAATTTAAACTCTAATCTAATGGTCATGACAGCCAAACTGCTCTCCAGATAGTACATGATTTCTTGTTTGTGAGTAGCAGACTCAATAAAACACTTTCTCTACCCAAATCATTGATAACATGTATCAAGAAACTACCTTAAGCATTTCAGAAATATCCTAGGTTGCTTGCACATGCTTTTTCTCCTCTGTCTATGCTGAGCAGGTTCTAGTTAAAGCCCTGAGTTTTAGCGATGCTCAACTAAGGCCCAGCGCGCTACACCGATGCTCAAGCTGCAGATGTGCAGATGGAGAAAGAGCTTTTCTCCTATTTCCGGATGTCAAAAGCTTCCATCCTTGTCTTTCTTTACAAGCTTCTTCCTCTGCTTGACCATGGTCATCAGCTGCCACTCCTTCCTTGCCTGGCATGGCTCAGGCTCTTGCTACCGCAAAATTCCTTCAAAGACCTTGGTATCTCTCCAACCTCCTTGCTACTGTGTGGCCTCTCACCTCTCCCTGCAGCTCCCCCACCTGGCTGCTCAGTACCTTCTCCAGACCACAATTATTGAAGAACAGACCCCAGGTGTTCTTTACAACATCAAAGCTAGGCAGTGGCCTAAGGTCAAGCTGTAAGTGTCAGTCAGCACTTGAGCTTGTGCCTTGCAGTGTGGTGAGATCATCACTGCACCCGCTCCATAAAGTCCTCCCTCAGCAGTGATTGCAGCCTTCTAGGGCCTCTCTGCACTAAGTGCTGAGAGCAGTGACTATGCCTGCCTGCTGTCCCTGAGCTTAGGCCTCCCAATCCAGCAGCCAGGAGTCAGCACTTTCCAGCAGCAGCTGCCAACAAAACCTCAGCAGAACTGGCAGTGGTCTGCAGTTGCTATACAAAATGAGAGCAGCATCCACAAAACACAGCCTCAGGAGCCCCTTGGCACCCCATCTGGTCCCACCAGCAAAGTAGCACTTCCTATGTCCCAAAAATGCCACAGACATCACCTGTACTGGCCTGCTTTTCCCAGCTGCTACTTGTAAGACTGAAAACATGTCTGAGCTTGCTGCCACTGTGGGCTCTATTTGCGGGTGCTGCTGTTTGCAGTATGCTTGCAGCAGTCTGCATTCAGCAAGGCTGACCCAATTGTCAGCCCAACAGTCTGAAAGGCTTCTTACACTCGGGGCTGAGTCTGGGACTGCTATCCACACGACAAGTGTATAGCATTGTCTGATGCTCGCTAAGAACTCTGATCAGGCGGGGACGCTACAAGCTGACAGGTTGACAGGGAATGTGCAATATAGTAGGAAGGCTTTGCAAGCTAACCTAATACCATATTTCATATCAGTGTTTAAATAGACATTAAAGAAGTTTATTGGTTCATTCTTTTCCAATTTGCATTTTCCTTTTTTTAAAAAAAAAAATATATATATATATATATATATATAATTTTTATTTAAGATGCAAAATTTTCCTTGAAACCAGTTTTAAACTTGTAAATACTTTCTGAGCAAGGATTGTGTCCAAATATTACTGCAAACATAAATTTTAAGCACTGTGTGATTTTCTGAGGGTAATTTCTCATTCTGTATGTGTATAGCTTCTGTTTTTCTAAGTACAAGGACAATGTGATCACTCTGTATCTTTTTCAGCTTAGGATGTTCTGCCTTCCCCACCCTTCTATTTTTCCTCTGTCTTTTGAACTCACTGGAGACACTCAATATTTTTCAGCAGTACTAAGGTCTTGAAAATAACTATTATTTTGTTAAAATGGACAGCTCAGTAAAGGAAAGGCTGCAACACATGAACACAGTATTAACAGAAAAGAGAGAATCCACAACAGTGGAAGGCATGCCCTTTCATAAAGACATTACCTGGGGAGAAGCTTCATTCATAGCAGAGGCCCTTCTGAGACATCAAAGTCAGCAGCCGTATGACAGAATCTATAGGAAATTAGAGATAATTAGATCCAGAGTTGCAACTAGTCTGTCCACAGGAACTGACTGACCCTGAGCATCACATCTTTTATTCAGCTTACATGTCCTTGCCTAGGTAAAAAAGAGTTACAGTCTTCTACGTCACCACTTACTTTGAACAGTGAGCGCTGAACTCATCTGCAGCACATGCTATTGGATAGGCTGCTTAAACATGTAATGCTTTAAATGAATACTGCTTGTCAGTATTTATCAGAAGCACAGAAATCATACAGATTTTAGTTTACTGGAACCACTGACCCAGCATTTACTAACACATTTATTGGAAAAAAACCTTATTTTTGTGCTGATATGGCACAATGTCTCTATACAAAGATATTTTACATACAGGTTACAGGTATCTGTATGTATTTCTGAAGCAGAAAGACTTTGCTGTTAATCACACTGTTGCTTACTGCATAATATGTCTGTAGTACTTTCCAGATAAAGGTCCTATGCCATCCATATCTAATATGTGGTGGTTTTTTTTCAGTTCAAAATGAGAATAATAGACCAAAATTAGTTGTAAAAGGAGTTTTGCTAGAAGAGGGTCAAAAATCTGGGCATCACCTGTAGATATTTTAGCTTGAGAGAGCAATGAATCACATTGGAAATACCATAGAATACCCTAAGACTTCTTTTCTCATTATTTTTTTCTTTTAATTTCCAGTGCAATACATCCTGATTTCAGAAGCAACTTCATCTTTTTCCCGTTCGTCTTCTCATGCTAGTTAACAAACCAGTGCTCTCACAGATGGCCTTTTGCTTAACTATTCCGTTAGCTAGTCTGTACAGCTGAAATGTAGAATAAATGTTTGCTGGTTAGCCAGATTGCATCCTACCAACAGGCTACTGCTGTTGCTCCACTGAACTTCAGCCTCTGACTCAGCTCAATTTTCAGGCTCTATCTCAGTGCTTTTGCCTTTAACCCAAGCCTCCAGCAGTTCATCTGACATATGCTTGTGCTCTTTGAAGATGCTTCTGTTTTCACTTTTGTTTCTTTTGCCATTGCTACCACCAAATTGCTTACCTTCTTGTTGTCTGAATTTAGTTTTTCTGCAACCCCACAGGCAAAAGCATGGTTTACGTACCAGCTTATCAGCTAACAAGCAAGTAAGTAAATAAATAAAAAGTCAATCTAGTTAAAACAGTCAGGAAGCATGACTTGAGGTAAATGTCTGGTACTGCCTGGAGCAATATAAAGAGACACAAATTATTCTAGCAGAACTGTAAAGCTGTTCTTTTGGCTGGGGACAGGCAATAAGAGCCAGGGCCAATTATCTTACCCACATGTATGGGTACACTGGAAAGAATGTGATGAGTTCTGTGTGACTTTCAGCAGCTAACAAAGTATTAGGTAGTTATAACTATTTAGTCAATCATTGTATGTTTGTGATTTTAAAATAAAAGTTCAAATTAACTCAAAAAATTTGTTTCACTCTAAGAGTGTATGATGTGATACAAAACTGATCAATATTTAGTAAAAAAAAGGCACTGAGCATTTTAGACTTAATTTGAAATACAACAAGCATTAAAAAATTGCTGTTATGAGTGGGGTTTTGTTATGAGGCTATACAAACTCTTGTGGAAGTTCTATACTCATTTACTTTTACTAACATCTTAGTTGTATATTCAGACCACATGCAAGTGGTCAATCATGAATATTAATGATTTAAACGTAATGCATGTATTAATTTGTATGTTTCAACAATATTGATAAGTATTTTAAGCCACTACTAACTTTCTGATTTCTTTTCTGATTTCATGATTTCATTATCTATGACAACAGGTTTTTTTATTTACATTGTCCAGTCTGGAGAAGAGGGAACTCAGGGGAGACCTTATTGCTCTCTTTAAATACAGGAAGGGGGGTTGTAGTGAGCTGGGGGTTGCCTCTTCTCTCGTGTAACTAGCGACAGGACTAGAGGGAATGCTTCAAGCTGTGCCAGGAGAGATTTAGGCTGGATGTTAGGAAATACTACTTTTCTGAAAGAGTCGTCAGGCACTGAAACGGGCTGCCCAGGGAGGTGGTGGAGTCACCAACCCTGTAGGTGTTCAAGGAATGTTTGTACATTGTGTTGAGGGACATGATTTAGTGAGTACTATTGGTGATAGGTGGATGGTTGGACTGGATGATCTTGTAGGTCTTTTCCAACCTGATGATTCTGTGATTCTGTGATTTTCAAAACTTAAATAGAAATTGAATAAGATTTAATAAATAATTAAGCCTCACCGTTACATGCAAATGTTGGAACACTGAAAAGAAAATTTTTACACTTCAAAACTGAAGTAGAGATGAGAAAAAGAAATACCTAACAGCAGTACTAGCTCTCAGTGAGACTACTGCATTTTACAACTGTACAGATCTACAATCACAGAATTTTCTAAAAAAGAAAAACAATTTAAAAAAATCAAAATCTATAAATATGACAAGAATGAGGTTTAAAATAATTCCAAAAACAAAATAATCTTTTAATCTTATTTGCATTATAAAATTGCTCTGTTTAGAAGTCAAAACACATATTTTGCTTGCCAGGAAGGAAAATTTTCTACATAAAAAAGCAAATCTGGAAAATTAATAATTGTAATTCTCCATAATCACAGAGATTTTATAATTTTATTCATGATGCATATAACTCAACATGTGATATCTCTTGTTGTGCCTAAATCTGTATTTATACTTTTTATGGTTTACAGGGGGTTAATTATTTTAAGACAATGTTCAGTATTAATGTTCTGCTTCTGATTGTACTCCTCCTTATGCTTCTGTAAAGAGATGTTGCAGTAAAAATGGCTACTCCATATGTTCAGCTGAAAAGTAATGCAAATATTCTCTTCAGTGGAAAGTTTCAATACATACTGGAAGTCTAAGCTGCCTGAAGAAATCTTACATCAGAAACTAATATAATTTTTTCTGAGATAGTTCGTGTTGGTGCATTGTTTTGTCGTGCAGGGATTCATCTTGGGACCAGTGGTCTTTAATGTATTCGTGAATGACGCAGACAGTGGGGTCGAGTGCACCCTTAGCAAGTTTGTTGATGACGCCAAGCAGAATAGTATAACTAATATGACATAAGGAAAAGATACCATCCAGAGAGACCTGAACAGGCTTGAGAAGTGGGCTTGTGAACTTTTCAAGGTTCAATCAGGCCAAGGAAAAGTGTTGATATGTGACTCAAGTGCAAGTGCGCTTGGGTTAGGGACAATCCCAGATGTGTGTTCAGACTGGTAGAAGAAGTCATAGAGAGCAGCACTGTGGAGTTGGACAAAATCTGGACATAAACCATCAGTGTGCTCTTGCAGCCTGGAAGGCAAACTGTATCCTGAGCTGCACAAGAAGAGGGGTGGCCAGCAGGGAGAGGAAAGTCATTGCCCCTCTCTACTCTGCTCTCATGAGGCCCCATCTGGAAAACTGCATCCAGGGCCCTCAGCACAGGAAAGATGTGGAGCTGTTGGAATGGGTCCAGAGGAGGTCATGAAGATGTTCAGAGGGATGGAGCACCTATCCTATAAAAAAAGAAGACTGAGGGAGATGGAGTTGTTCAGCGAGAAGAAGGGAAGGCTCAGAGAAGACTTCACTGAACCTTCCAGTACTTGAAAGGAGCTTTTAGGTAGGAAGGAAAACAACATTTTTCATGGGTAGATAGTGATAGGACAAGCGGGAATGGTTTCAAACTAAAGAGATGAGGTTTAAATTAGATGCCTGGAAGAAATTTTTTACTCTAACGGTGGTGTGGCACAGGAACGGGCTGCCCAGAGAAGTTGTGGATCCTCCAGCTCTGGAGACATTCAAAGCCGGGTTGGCTGCATCCCTGGGTAGCCTTATACTGTGGATGATAATCCTGTCCATAGTAGGGGGATGGAACTAGATAATCTTTAAGGTCCCTTCCAACCCAACCCATTCTACTATAGTTCTATTAGCAACTATAATGCAAGAAACAATATAAACTATAAAGGAATAATGAAAATATTATTGCCTTTCATGACTTAATCATATTATAAAATATAATAGAAAAAAATAATATATTTTCCCTTTCAATTTTTAATATTTAAAGAATCAGAAGACAGCACAAGTGTGGATCTGAAATCTTGTTAAAGGGCTTTAAAAATCCAGAAACTTTTAACGGCAATGAATATGTGAATTTTTTTTCTGCAGAGGCCTTAAATAATTTTACTTACATTCCATACAGTCAATTACAAGAGAAAGAAATGTTGTAATTTTTTTTCTAGTAAGTACAGTTAAATGAAACAACATAGATCTGTGGAGAAGAAAAAAAGAATATAGTCTTTGATGTAATGAAGATGATGAAAAAGGCATTCTTACACTTCTCGCTTCTTAGCTAAATGGAGATATTTTACAAGTTGTTTTGTCTTTTTTAGTAACCTTCAGATTTTGTTGAATAGAAGAGGTAGCTGACACAAATATATAAACTGTATTCTCCAAATACTATGCTCATAAAAGCAGAGAGTAATTTCCCATTAAAATCCAATCTAAATTTACTTTACTTTGTAATATATCACAGATTAATAAATACGTGAAATTAAAAATAAGTTAATTTAAAAATACGTGATATTGCTGTATATCGTACTTGGATTCTACTAACAATAGTCCACAAATAAGCTTTTCAGGAAGGTAGAGTTCTGACAGCAGTTGAAAGAGGTCTCCAATATTCTGTCTATGTCATTCGTTCACAGTGAGTTTTTCAGATTCTTGTACCTCAAGAATAGATACATCTGTTTTCCTTAAGGATATATTCTCAGATAGCAGAAGAAGACACGTAGGCTAGGCAATTTTGTAATTCCTGGAATATATGCCAGTATTTGGTATGGTATTTTAATGTAGATTTTCTTAGTTGCCACACTGACCTTAAATGTAAACTTTCCTTGCCCATACAAATATGCATGCTGTACAGGTCTGTTCTCAAATATTCCATACACTCTTCACTTACACTGGAATAAATATACACAAATATGTATATCATCTAGTGGATGCATATCTTAAATCTAGTCATTGCAGTGTCTTGAGTAGTGCTGACAAAAGAACTGTTTTATGCAGAATAGATGGCACTTAGGCAGACCACGCGAATTGCCTACCTAAAGTTATCTTAGCTTGGCAGTGGAGCTCCTGTGACACTGGCAAGCTGAGCTGCAATAAGGCTTTCTGCCTGCTTAGCAGATGGCTCCGAATGAAGGCAGCCAAGATACATGAAGCACTGTGTATTTGTGCAAGCCAAAATTCCCGAATGGTGTGTTTGGAGTTGCTGCTTATCCAGCTTGGATTTAGGTCTGTTTTGTGTTATCAAAATCATGGTGTCTGCAGCAGTCTGTAGCAGAGCAGGGGTTCCCACTACCTTATTATGATCCTACACAGCCTCAAATAGAACTTATGTGTGTTTTTTTCTTTCAGTGTAGGGAATTTTTGAAAATATGATCTATTGCTTTGCATCAGTGAAGTGCCTCTTGCCTTTTTTTCTCTTTTCTACTACCAGCTGTTTTGTTATTAGGCCCTTGTGTAGCAGTAATCTCTTCTGATGTATTCACTGATATCTATTGATTCCTTACTTTAAATTTATCTATGTAATTTCCCTGACCTTTATAATGGATAGGAGGATCAGAATCCTACAGTATCGAGCTTCCTTCCAAATTTTCTGATAATGTTCATAGTAAATTTTGGAAATTGAGCTTTTGTAAATAACCTGAAAAATGTTTAAATTGGGTGATCTCATACCAGCTCTGATTCCTGGTGAGTGATGGGTAACAAATGTCAAATGCCAAGAGAGAAAAAATTTCATTGTACCCTTTTGCTATTGTCTGTTATGTTTCTTATTTCATTCGGTAACAAAAGTACCTCATAATTGAATACCTATTTTCACAGAGTAACTTTTGGAGCATGTTATCATGTTTATAAGAGAATGTTAACTCATTCAAAGGAAATTATCCCAAACTCTGTGTAATAGGTCAAGAATGTAGTTTATGTACTGCATATAAATAATTTAAGTTTAGCAAGATCTTGAAAGATTTGTCTTTTGTATAGAAGAAGCCAGCTAAAAGCAGAGAATTCAGTAATGAGATAACTTGGCAGCTACGGTAGAAAGATGATTAGAGCTTATAGAACTATTTTGATGGGCTACTTTAATTAAAATTAGTTATCAAAATCTTTTTCAGGTGAGTCATTTTCAACCTAATGATACTCTAAATGTATAACTGACTGAAATCTTTGTACAAACTGAAGTATTTCAAATGTGCCATGGGATATATATACATCATTATGTAAAGATGATGATTTGTTCTAAATGGGCTTCTCAATGATGACTTCATTACTAAGCTTCTTTCCCAAATCATTTGTCTGCTAATTTTGGTTTTATCAAGGTTTACTTTTGTAATAATGCTTCCCTAGTTTTATAAATGAAAAATGCTAATTTGTTTTTTGATTTCTGCTGAAATAATTGATATTTGTTATTTTGGCATGACTGACTTGAACTAATCCTGAAAAAGAATGTTTGGTCCCTGTTAATCTCAATAGACTCTGATAACATACAAAACTAAGAGGTCTGCTTGCTTTAAAGCTCAGAAGTAAATAATGCCTTTTTCTAGTATTGTCTTCGCAATATTTCAGTAGAAACTGCTCAAGGAGCTTGAGGCATACCAGTATTTTTATTAACATCAGTTAATAAAGCCTCATTTTATTTTATCATCTTGATTATTATCTTTTTCTATATAGTCCACAGAACTAAAAATTTCTGACTTAGCATCCCCCCTGTTGGACTCAATCTGCCTGCCTCTAGTCAAGTGTTGGTTTGTATTTCTGAGACAAAAAAAAAAAAAAAAAAAGGTATGATAAGCAGTTAAAGAGGAGGAAGGTGGAGTACACTGCAAAATTTGAAAGAGGGAGGTGGCAGGGGAGGATGAAGAGAGGAGAAAATATAGGAAATGTTGGCTCCCTTGCAGCACAGGAATGAAAGCATTATGTTGTACCTGTGGAGATAAAGCATCAAGAAACATCATGATTAGAAAGATGTGCTGTGGCTTCTCCACTAACCAAGCAGCTTCCACGAACTTTCAGACAGGATGTAACACAAAACAGAAAATATATTTGGATGAGAGGTTAAAGGAGCTCTCGTGAAAGATGTCAGACTCAACACTTCAGCAGATTAATTGTTGCCAGAATTCCTGCTACCATCAGGGAAGACACAATAGAGTGGATAATTAGTTACTTCTGTCAATGTGTAAGAAGGAATTATCCAAAATGAGAGGGCACCACAGCACAAAAATACTGCTTTGGAATTTCGCCATCTATATAATGTGAGCTGATATCATAGGGCAGCTGAAGATAGAGTTGATATTTGCATGGCCATTGAGAAATATTTTGAAGGGATTAGTGATGGAAAATTGAAATGGTATTCTGATTTGAAGAAAGGCTTAACAGTTCCCACTTTTGTTGCTTTAGCTCCATTAGATTTGTGATCTCTTTATATCAGGCAATATCAGAAGCAGATTTTGGTAGTATCTCAGCAGAGGCTGAACCTTCCCACAAATATCCCATTATATTTTGTTGTCATGAAACAGATGGCAGTGAAGAGGCAATCTGACAAAATGGCATCTGACATGGAAGTGTGCACAAGGCAAAGATGTATCATTTTGTTCCTTCATGTGGGATAAATGGCACCCATTGATGATAAGGTGGTGGGTGGTGAGTTTCATCAGTGGAGCCAGCAATGTGACAGACGAGCCACCTATCGGATGGTCACGTGTATGTTTACAATCATGGCATGCAGGCTCTTATTCATCAGTTTTGAAAATGCATGCCTAATGGTTGTTACTACAAAAATATTTTTTTTTGTAGCTGAGAATGTACTCTGTCAAACAGTAGTATTGTGCTCTTTACATCTGTTGTATTTTCCATGAAAATAAATAGGAAGCATTGCTTTTGCAGCAGTTTACGTAGTATATTCTTTCTGGACACTGGTTATACAATGTAACTTCATCAGGAAGTTCAGGAAAACTGAAATAGTAAAATATGTTCTCAGCTGTACAATTTCATTGCCATCAAAAAAAATCAGAAATTTAATAGTTCTGATACAAACCTTTAAGCCTTTTAGACATCTCAAAATAATTTATATTACAAACTTCTGCAAGAAGAGGCATTAACTATCTTATTAAGTAAACTCTCAAGCAATATGAACACATCTTTATAAAACATTTTTCATAGAGTCGTAGAATCCTTAGAGTTGGAAGGGATGTCTGAAGGCCATCTAGTCCAACTCCGCTGCAATGAACTGGGACATCCACAGTTCGATCAGGTTGTCCAGGGCCTGATCCAACCTCACCTCAAAAGTCTCCAGGGACAGGACATGAATGATTTCACTGGGCAACCTGTTCCAGTGCCTCACCACCCTCACTGTAAAAGATTTTTTCCTGGTATTTTACCTAAATCTACCCTCCTTGAGCTTGTAGCCGTTTCCCCTTGTTCTATTGCCACAGACCCTGCTAAAGAGTATGTCCCCTTTCTTCGTGTAGGTCCCCTTTGGATACTGAAAGACCACTACCAGGACACCTTGCAGCCTTCTCTTCTCCAGGCTGAAGAGCCCCATCTCAGTCTGTCCAAAAGGTCAATCCACCTTTTTGGAGAGGTGCTCCATTCCATGAATCATTTTTGTGGCCCTTCCCTAGACACATTCCAACAAGCTTTTTTTGCAGAACTACAAACATAATTGTTACTTATAAAATTGCTACTCTAACATTGTAACTAATAACTAATGAAATGTTTTTCAAATCTATTTATTGAATATTAGAAGAACACAAAGAAGTGAGACGTTGAAAATGAAATGCAATTATCACAAGACAATATCTGGGAGGAGACAGTCTCCAGAAGACATAAATATAAGCTTGTGTGTTATTGGAATTAATCAGTAGTTATGCCCCAAAAGCAGTACTATATGAATAATAAACTGTCATGTTTGAAAAAAGGAACCAAAAAATGATTGGAGAATGCTATATATTATGTTCTGTTTTTCTTGTTTTTGTTGTTGTTTTTCCTAGTAAGATGTCATGTGGTAAATGGTTCTGAAGTTCTGAAGTGGGTAATTGGAGTCTTGCTTCAGTTTTGATTGTTCATTTGTTTATATGAGCCATTTTTCTGCTTGTTTCTCCATTCTAATTTCATAATGAAATGTTGTCTGAGACAACATTTGCAATGTTGCAAATCAGCATGAGACAATCCACAATACTTTGTGGACTGTTTTAAATTCGAAAGCATTCCTTTGAACAGAGCCATTACCATTTGCTTTTGAATGGGAACGGCCAGGAAGCAAAGATTTTCAGCCTGATACAGGAGACGTTGCAATTGTATCCTGTGAAGACATGATACAAGCTGGCTTCTCCTTGCTTCCTCTTACCTCTGCTGACTTAAATTTGCAGAGCCTGGTAGACAGGAACAAAAGAGTTCCTGCCGAAATTCTCGAAGCCAGAAGCTGTCACTCCAAAGAGCAGAATTGATCAATCTAGACTGTACGCATGAGAACATGTATTGTGGTTGTCAACTAGACATCGAACCTTGGATGCTCCGCCACTACCAAAGATCAGCATCCCCTGACATCAAGGTACCGCTGGATCAAGAAGTAGTGAAATGCTTCACTTTGCTGTGGTTGCGTATCTGTCCATCTGTTTGTCTTTCCCCATTTTCTATTTTTTCTCTGTATCTTCTTTTACTCTTTTAGTCTTTGTAGTAGCCATTGCCTATATTTTCTTAGAATTTAGCACAGAAATAACTCCTGCACCAAAGTGCTCTTACCTGTAATGCTTATTAATCGTTCTTAGCAAATTAGCCTTCTTTTACCTCCAAGTAGGTTATTAGTTGTTGTTAGAAAGCTCTCAATAAATTGATGCGTATTGTTCCTCTAACTCCTGGATGATTCCATTGCAGTAATGACCCCTGCTGACTAGGGGAGGCGTTACTTAGAAGAGTGAAAACTATTCACCTTCCTCAAAGCTCACTGAGTGGGATATGACACTTCTATATAAACATATATAAACAAACATGCATATACACAGAATGTCAAGTCATAGCTGATGCTGTGTATGTATCGCACTGTATGTAATAGTAGTTAAGCAGTACTACTGAATCTATTCAAAATAATGCTGCATGCAGCGTGGCAGTCTTCATTTTGAATTGCTGTCTTTTTCTTTCAGTGCTTGTCCTGTCTTCCTAAAGTAATTGCAGGGAACGGCCATCATTGCAGAGGCAGTCATAAATCTTTCTGCATCAGTTATTCAAGCCAACATGTTATGCTTGTTCTTGCTTTTCTTGAAAACAAGGACTATAATGGTACATTAACTTGTTTAATTCAGCAAGGGACAATGCAACAAATAACTTTCGTTACAAAATTTAATCTATTATGTCACATAAAAGCTTTCTGTGACAGGGCATGTTAAATTTCAGTTCTTTCTATGCTTAATATTTACTTAAGATCTGAAACACACACACACACACACACACAAAAATCTTTGTTGTTGTAACCTTGGTGTTTTACCAGATGAAACTCATTAATGTTCACCAGAAGGTGCTCTTTCCTCACTTGAAGCAGAATTTTTTTTTTTTACTCTGTGACTTGACTCTATAAACCTTATGGTGGACTGCACCACTTCGTGCAAGAAATCACAAGGAGATCAATTCAGGTAAGAATTTACAGTGCACATGTACCACGGAATTATTCCTCTTAGTACATTAAGACAGAATATAATAATCCTTAAAACCAAACAATGAAAAAAAATCTAGTATCTCATCTTTCCATTTTGTATGTGACAGGTACTATCAACATATGAATTATATTGTGACTGTACTTGTGATTAAGTTATGTCATCAGCCACCATCTAAGAGGAGTCATTGCCATTATTCTAAAATTATGTTGTTGGTTTTTTTTCTACATTTTAAATAGATCTATAGCATCTGTTCAGGTGTCTCATACCCAAGTAAAATAATCATGAGTTTGTGTATTATGGATTGCATCTTGTATTCATGTCATAAAGTGACAAGACTCTGAAATCATATGCTACCACATGGTGAAGGAAGACCTAAATTTAGATATTACAAGCAGTTACAGAATGTCCTCATAATTTATAAATCATGTTAGTCCTTTCATCCTCATTTTGAATTTCTATGCATCCCTTCTTTTCAGTCTCTTTCCTGACACTCTACGTCTTTAAACTTAAGCAAATATATATATATATATATTTCATTTTCACTGTCCACGCAGAAAATCCAATAAAGACTCCTGAGCAGAGAGTATGTATGCATTGAAGCAATCAGAAACCTCTAAAAAGATCTTTGCCAGTCAGTTCTCTGGATAGGAATCCTTACAAGCACATAATTTCTCCACAGTTACAAGAAGAGCTCTTTAAAACATAAAACTGTCCAGATTCTAATCTAATTTTTGCTTGTCTAATAAAGAGCTTTATTATATTTGGCAATTGCAAATAGCTAGATGAGGCAGCTGGTGCATAATGGTATACATGCCCTTTTTGTGTTGAACTGGCACTTTGCATTGGAATACAAATATCTTGGCATTACAGAAATAACTTTTCATACAGGACTAGTTATATTTTAAAGTAACAAGATGTAAAGACCAAGTACCATATTGGGCAGTAGATGTGTAATGGCATCTTCTGCAGAACATAAACACTCCATGGCTCCCAAGAGACAGCTGGTTAATAATGCACAAATTTAAATGTATTTGGCGATGGTTTCTTTGAGAGGCAATACAGGGTTATCAAGCTTAAAGACATTTTACTCATCATTTCTTTAACCTTCATTTGATACACAGTCTGATATCATATATTGTTACATACGACTTGCTGCCTCGTTAGTATTTTACTGGTTTTGGAATACTGAAAGAGAATGGGTGACATTCACCAAAGCTCTGCATAATTCACGTGAATTCAAAGTTTATTCTAACTGATTGGACAGGAGCACCTAAGTGTCAAAGCAAAAAAGCAGGTAGATTATATAGCAGGTTATATATGCTGATCATATAGTAAATTTAATTTGCTTTATATCACAGTGAAAGTTCTTTTTTGCACATATCTTATTCCTGGAGTCTTTCAGGATGAGGCTGGATAGGGCTCTGGGCAACCTGATCTAGCTGTAGCATCCCTGTTCACTGTAGGGGAATTAGACTAGATGGCCTTCAGAAGTCCCTTCCAACTTTAAGGATTGTATGATTCTATTCAACTTAAAATATAAGTAACAGCTAATGTCAAATACAATAAAGTGCAGTTCAGTGTCTATCATCTCTAAAGGGAGTTTTAAAATTGACAATTCCAGAACAATTTTTCTTTCCAGAAAAGACAGTGATCTCAAGAAATAAATTTTGTTTCATTGCAATTATATTCTTGATGTTGATAAATAGCAAGAGTCATTCACATTTTCCTGTTTAGTATATTGCTTTTTTCAAGAACTGAATAAAGATTGATATAGAGACATAAATGTGTTAATGGTGATTCCCTCTAAATGCTGATATCTGAATACACATGTACGCTTATATACATTATGGGGTAATATAATTCAGTGCTTGTCTGTGCTTACTTCTTCATCATTTATTCACTTTTCCAGTAATGCATGAACAAGTGTTGTGAGATAAAGTCTACCTTAAGGCAGACTTGCTAAGGTAAGCGAGGGTATAACTCTGTCTGCCCAGCTTTAACTTACTAGATGATTCTAGTAGATGCTGTGAGAACAAAGTCCAGGTAATTCATCCTCAGTATGTTTGCTGACTACATCAAGTTGGATGGGAGTGTTGATATGCTTGAGGGTAGGAAGGCTCTGAAGAAAGATCTGTATAGACTGGCTCAGTTCCACTTGTATAATATTCAACAGGGCTAAATTGGCTGCACTTCGATCACAACAACTCATGCAGTAGCACAGGCTTGGAGAAGAGAGGCAGGAAATCTACCAAGCCGAGAAGGTTCTGGGGAGTGCTTGCTGACAGCCAGATGAATATGAGCCAACAGTGTGCCCAGGTGGCCAAGAAGACCAATAACATCCTGGCCTGTATCAGAAGTAATGTGGCCAGCAGGACTGGGGAAGTGATTTTCCCCTTCTACTAGGCTCTGGTGAGACTGTACTTTGAGTCCTAAGTTTTAGTGACCCAAAAAGGACAGTTTGTTGCTCAAGGAAAACAGCAAAGTGTTCAGAAAAAAAGCAACAGTGTTGGTGAAAAGACTAAAAAGCAAGCCAAACAAGAAGTCTGAGAGAACTGGGGCAATTTAGCCTGAGGAAGGAGAGACTGCAAGGAGGCATCATCACTTTCAATAACTAACTGATAGGAGGTTGCAGCAAAGAGGGTGTCAGTTTCTTTTTTTCAGGTGACAAGTAATAAAAAACAAAGGATGATTAGGAATCAGAAGGGGTGCCAAAAGAGGTGACAGATTTGATATCCCTGGAAGTATATCAGAGTTGCGTATGTGGTACTTATGAGCATGGTTTAATGGTTGGATTTGATCATGCAAGTCTTTTCCAACTTAAACAATTCTCTATTTCTAATTTGAGGTTGAGGGATAACCCAAAGCATACGAACTACATTTGCCCTGCTGACTTATGTTTGCATGGAAAATTAACAGAAAAACTTCACACAGATGCACTTCTAGCTTTAAATGTGTACAGAGTCACTGAAGTGGGAAACCAGAAGTTGACAGTAAGACAAGTAACAAATTACTTAGATAAAGAGATGACCTTTGTGTGGTGGATCAATGAGGCCATTGTTTGCTTATACTGACCCAGCTGAGTTAAAAAGCTGAAACACTGAAAATGATAGCCCACTTAGGGGGTAAATCATCTACATATTAACACTGCAGAAGGATGAGCTAAGGGCCTACTAAATGTAAATGTCACACCACCAGCTAAGGCATGAACAGCTTGACCATCTGGAGTCCATGGTTCCAATCACAAATGGACTAGATATCCTGGTCTTGATGACAACTCTTTGTATGGAGAGAGTATGTCTATGTCACAGAACAGAAATCACTATCTACTCACTACACCCATCCTGTACATTAAATAAAATCAGAAATTTATGTCATTGAGTGTTGTAGCTCTGTTTCTATGGCTACCTCACTCTTAAGTTTCTCTGGAGCAACAGGCAATGTGATAGCATGATTATGTGATGCAAGACAGTCTTGTGAATTTGGCTTGTTCCTGGTGAAGGAATTGAGTCCAATAGATTTCCTCGTTGTTCTTTGTAATTGTAAAGCAATTATGATTTATTCTACAGAAAAGGGCTAAGGAATCATTGAATATTTATTTTATTTTGACTGGTAAAGAAGAGAGATGATAACTCAGATATTTCTTATAGCAAAGAAAATGACTCACAAGACCTGATATATTTATGTCTAGGTATAATAATCTGTATTGTGACTACAGAAGAACCACCAGTTCACTGGGTTGTTTGTAGAACAGAATGAAATAAATCTGACTTTTCATTTTAAGGAAGTTGCTTTGAAAAAAAGCTAATGGCTTAATACAGGTGTCTAATCCCAAAGAAACAGCTGTGTGCAATAGTTGTTCTGTAACTGGTTTTATATGAGTTGGAATTTTGCTGAGGAAAGGAGAAGAAAATATATTTAGCACCAACCTCTGTTCTTTTTCTCTAGACTACAGGAATGTAACAATAAGAAAGGTATATAAGTTGTCCTCTATTCATATGTGATAAGACCAGGAAATTTATGCATTTTTCTTTGAGAGTATGGGTAATTACCTACCCAAATACTATCTGCTCCTTGAAGTGTCTGATGGAAACAAGACACACGCTTTCATTGAATGAGGATATGTATATGTATATGTATATATTCTTGAACAGTGTTCAGAACATTGTTGCTATTGCTGTGGAAATGCTGTTGATAGAATGATGCATAAGACAAACACAGATTTGTCAAAGTTAAGCAGCCTTTTTTTTAATGGATACAGTTCTCTGGTAATCAGAAACTGGAAGCAGAAAGCATTCCTTTTTTAAAAAAAAAAAAAAAGAAAAAGAAAAAAAAAAAAGGAGAGAGAGATTGTGATTTGATACTGATGGTGGGATTTATCAAACCAAATGTTACTTGTCTACATCTAAGCTGATCAGTAGAGGCTCACTTTGGAGATACATAGTATTGTGGTATGACCCTTCCAATTTAAGCAACAGAATTTCTCTCCATAAGTCTGAAGGTATGAAGTCATATGTAGCTGTTT